>OX030997.1:0-4800000 GCA_943735965.1 Eupithecia abbreviata | reverse complement strand
CGAAAAATGAAGAAGTAACAAATATACATATATATATCCAAACTTTCGCATTTATGATATTAGTGTGATATCTACCTAAAAAGTTTTTCATTAAGCCGAAAGACGAATTTCTGCGTCTAATCAACAAAATAAAGAAAACATTCAAGCTCTTAAAGTATTTTGTATTCATAGGCATTCAATAGGCTGGCCCACGTCATTGAACATGAAAGACAAAAAATGCTTATCAACGGGCAGAGAAACCAAGGAACGGCTATTGCCATAAACGAAAGTGAAAGCGTGATTGGCGGCCTGATTGGAGTTTCGCCAAATAGTGATCATTTCTTGCAAAATTATCTTCATTATCGTCATTCATTCAGAGAACAGACGTCCATTGCTGGACATAGGCCTACCCAAATATGATCTTACACAGTCAGCCTTTTTTAGGACGATGATTTCAAAACTGATTTCTTCTTTAGCGAACGTGTGACTGAACAGTCGTTTGTTCTCAGGGGTCCTACTCGTCAAAACGAAATCACAACCAACGAAAACGAAGTTTCTGATTTGTTTTCGTGGAAACGCTTATCTTATGCTAGCGTCTTTAGAGCTAAGTTGGAGAGCCTATACCGAGACTTCTCGAGACAATACAGTCGGTAAGTGTATACCATATAGTGTGTACTGCTGCCATAAGGAGGGTGATCTCTTTCGTCCATTAACATAACTACAATCAGGTTCATATCTTGTGTGGCAAGTTATAAGGCTCAAGGATGGGAATCAAGGCATCTTGCTGTGTAATTGCGCATTTGCGAACTTTCGGCGGCGATGAGTGGGTCAAGTCAAGCCAATTGACCTTGTGTTGCTTTATTTAGTAAATGACCGGCCGCGGCTAAGCTGGGTTTAGTATTGCACTTTTGTTGTTTACTACGATATCCATATTCATAAATAGAATTTTCACATGTTTTAGCTAACTTAATGTACCTCATAAATATGACGTAGTGTGTGTGCGTCGTGCTGGCCGCCTATCATATCTGTCGTTTCAAAATCCTTGCATGGAACTCTCAATATGCCGTTATTTATTCACACACAAATTTACACAAGTCATTTATAGCGGGATATTTAAGTATCTACCATGATTTGATTTTTGAGTTCTCCATTATTTCGGCACAGTGTCATGCGCCATCATTACGATAGATAGACGATCATGATAGTTTGTGGACGTAGAAGTTAGTGTAAAACCCCCGGGTTTTGCACTAAACACGTTTAGCATGTATCAGTGATCGCAGTAGGCTGTTAAAATACACAGAAGGAAGCTACTGCCTTTCCTCTGGTAGATTAAGGTTCCCTTAATCGCCTCCTACGTCATCCACGGGCTGAGTTACAACGATTCATACGCCAACTGCCACAGTTACAATACATATTTACTTCAATACTGCAGGATAATTACTAACAACAAAATCAGCAATTGAGGACAACTTTTTAGTATTATTAACAGGATAAATAAAGCTAAGAATAAGAGCCATTTCCTATAACGATTTTCCCCTATAGTTAATTATCCGGTACACAATGTACTGGATAAAATTTTTGTATGTGTCTATTCGCAATGCATCTATTACTGCATGCAACAGAGACGTGCAATATGGCTATAAGGTTCCTAATTGCCTGTAAAACTGACTGACAATCACACTACTTAAACGAAGTACTTACCTAACCATAAACAATCTGGATTGATATTACGGTCTATTCTATTGCTGGTAGATATGTTCGTCACTAGCTTTATTTATAGTTTGCAGTTGACAATTCTTCATCACTCGATCGAATACAATCTGCAAGTAAAGTAAGTTAATTAATTTCAGAATTTGCTAAAGACACGACACCGGCGTATATATATTTTTGTTCGTGTTATCAGAAACCACAAACAATGCTGCAATGCAAATTTACAGAACAACATAATAATTTTATCTAGTACCTACTACCTACCTACCTACCTACTACTGTTAAAGTGAAAAATGTTATCTGTTTCAACCGGAACTGGTTAGGTACTTAGGTACCATCATGGAGTCACGTAAGTTTGCTGCCGTTGGTGGTAGCTGAAAGGTCAAAGCTACCTTCATTATCATAGAATACTCCGTATGCAAATGTTTGTTTTGAACTGCCTGTAAATATAAACACAACATTATTTTAACCTAACTGTGATTTCCGCAATGCAGACTGATTTTTCAAAATATTTAGTTCCAGATCTTTCAAGAACAGTCTGCCTTGCGGAAATTTGGTCGGCTTTCGAGTCAAATTTCGGGTTCGTTAGTTCTCGAACTTTCTCTGAGTATCAATGAGTGGGAATCCCGTGCCGACGATTTCAGTAATTTTTCAGGATGACTCATGATGTTGTAGGTACTGCATCATACAGACATATTACCTGGATTTTAATTATAGCATTGTTTGTTTTTATTAGTCAACTGTATTTTATTGTTTTTACTGGTGTACTGTACCTACTGTATAACTTCTGTATTTTATATGTGTGTGTGTGTGTGTGTGTGTCTGAAGTTTCAAACAAAGACTATCTAACTTTCTAACATGCCATATCGTGTACCCAATAAACACATTATCTATTTATTTATAGCTCTCACATTTTTTCTAAACTATTTTCTGCCCTATTTTCCCGTTTCATAAATAGCGCACGCCTATATGTTTATCCAGATCGAAAACTACACCGATAAACAATTGCAATCCGATATGATCACCAATGTAAACATTGATATTTTTTGTTAATTTGATGATTTCTATAAGCTTGCAGATTTACATAAATCTCATAACCCTAATAAATCCAGGCTGTGGTTGGCATAACGCCAGTGGTTCGACTCTTGACCTGAACTGTTATAAATCTGATGGTATTGATGTAGGGCATGATAAAGTTGTTACGTTTATGGCAATCAATAGTGTCTCGACTTTAGGTGATATAGTGTTTCGACGCTTTAAGCTGATTAGGTTCAATAAATAATTGGAAAATAAAAGCTAAGTTAACGTGATTCAGGCTTTCATTATTTCCTTTAATAGGCCTTAAAATATTCGACTTTGTTATAATTTCGGTAGTGTCATCGATAAAGTAATTGGTTGACTTAATTGTAACTTTTTTCTGAAAAATTTGTAAACATGCGTTGGTAAACGTGCGTTGATATTTGTGTGCTTAACCTAAAAAAATCATCTACGAGAACACTTGGCACGTCTGGTCCAGTAAATCAGGTCTGTTTCTGTCTTGATAAGTAAGTACATATATCATCATGTATACTCTATTCTGTAGTATCAGTATAGAGAATAGAGGCAGACCTCTACATAAAATTAGGTAACTACAACCTTAACTTTGACTGCGTTTTTTTTTCGACGACTGCGATCTTTTTTTAACCTAAAAAATTCGTGCTGCCGCTCTACACAGCGGTTGTGTTGCGCTGCACATGCGTTTCGTTCGAAAAATATTACGGCTGTGCTGAGTCACAAAGATCTGTATTTTCTCAGCCGCTGCGCTAGTGTGGATTTACGCATATTAGTCACTTGTAGAAAATACATACCGTGTGATTTCAGCACTCAAAGTGTTAAAACATCTGTCTGTCTTATCCTTGTACTTAATTTGCAAGAAGTAAATTGTAGTCATTAAATTTCCTTTGTTTGCTCTTATCATCAACATTACCTTTTAGATAACTGATTGCGTTCATTTTAAGTAGGTACGTGCAACCTTCAATATTTTTCCATCCGGATAATACTTACTACTCTCTGTTATCATCTAATTCTCTGTTATCATCATTTTAAACTATTGAAGTGATTTCAGATATTTACCGCAAATTTGATGATTTCTAAATTCTGTTCTAAAATATAAATTTCTATGTCGTTTACATATATCGTGCCAAAAGGTTATGGGGCACTCTAGCTTGACAGTAGAGGTCGTCAAACTAAAGTGGAAGGTCTGTTTGCATTAAAATCATTTATTATGTATGTAAATATTAAATAGCTGGTCGCGCCGCATGAATTTCAAATATTTTGAGTGAACACAGCCTGCCAAACATTTGCGATATGTTGTAATGGCTTGAAAATGTTTTGATTTCTTATGTCATGTCAAGTTCTTTTAAAACTTATGGCTCAAAATTTTTATATAAATATAAAATTTAATACTATAAATACATATGTTGTGTCTAGTAGAGTCTAGAGACATAATTTTCTTGAGTTTTTTTAAATATCAATTTACTTACCCTTATAATTTTACCGTCATTCTTTTATTTATTTATGTATATATATTTTTTTAATGTTATTTAATTTCTGTTCCTGATCTAGGTGACTCTTTTCAGCAACGTATTGGACTGTATTACTATATTCCAAGCTCCCTTTGTTCGTTGTTCTAAAGCCTATCGCTATTTTAGGCAATAAAAAACTTGCGACCTTGGTCAGGACGCGTGTATGTACTGGCGCACTGCAGGCACCAAGTTCACGGTCTCAGTCATAGACCAATGGCTTTGCCGACTGCTTCGCCTATCACCTTGAATAGTGAATGGTACTTTGTATAATTGTCAGTTATGCTCTGATTTTACGACTTCGTTTACTTGGTTTCACAAAATGCGCAGTTTTACGTGTGCATTGAATGTCGTTTATTGCGAAGTTAGGAGAATAATGGTTGATAAGATAGCTTCGACATGAAGTCGAAGTTGAGTTGGTTCTGCGTCTGTTTTGACACAATTCTGCCAATTTCCGCTTCAGATTACGCAGATCATATCGAAATTTACAAGAATCTTTGCGATACAACACGGATACGTCCTTGAGAATAAGTTGACAAGATGAGCGTTTAAAAAAAACCTGAGTTGCTGCGTCAGCGTTTATGATTTGTATGAATGTTTAGTACCTATTACCTATCATTAAATGCAATAAAAAGGCACCTAATTAGTAAATATCATTTCTCTATATTAGTTTCGCCACCTCGCCCAGCTGATAAAAAGGCAGTTGAGCAAAACTAAGCTGACCAAGTATCAGCCTTATCTTACATCTATTACAGCTACATTTCCATTGTTACAGAGGGACGACAGTTCACTGCTAGCACAGTTCTTCTTCGCCGACGATGCCCTCAACATGGTCGCTGCCGAGTTGGACTCCTTTGACGGGCGTAAGGACCCTGACCGGTGTGCTACGCTTGTGAGCCAGCTGCGGCGAGCACAGGTAATTTAGTACATTTAGTTACTTGGCGTCCAGTTAGTCATGGCTCATTCGACATTTTGAAATTAAATATGAAATTTTCTATGTATATGTTCAGTAGGTCTGAGAATAGGACGTAAACAATTTTTCATACGCCATTATATATTTTTCAAATTTCCACGCAGGCGAATACGCGGGGCGCAGCTATGTAGTTTAATATAAAAATGAATCTGTCTGAGCGTGTGCTTAGCAAAGTCATCTTTAACACTTTGACTGCGGTTTTTTTTCGACGACTGCGATCTTTTTTTTTACCTAAAAAATTCGTGCTGCCGCTCTACACAGCGGTTGTGTTGCGCCGCACATGCGTTTCGTTCGAAAAATATTACAGCTCTGCTGAGTCACACAGATCTGTATTTTCTCAGCCGCTGCGCTAGTGTGGATTTACGCATATTAGTCACTTGTAGAAAACTCATACCGTGCGTTTTCAGCAGTCGAAGTGTACCGGCTTATATATCCAAAATCCTGGGCTTAGCTCAATGCCAGTACGAATTGCCTAATAAACTCCAATCGAAGAATCTGAGAGCTCTCTATAGATCTGTGTCAAGTCACTTAGCTCGGGTCTCCTGTACAGAATTAATAATAGTACCGTGCGTGACCAAAATGGTTCGAATCATACATAGGTAACACACATTACCTTCCTGGACAAAGTCTGTTACTAAGCAAATAACCTTACCAAATAGAGATATTCGTACCATAAACAAATGGAGACATACTAGATATTTTTTATAATTTTTTTATAATTTTTTTTTTTTATAGATAAATAAATAAATAAATAATGCTGGACAATTCACACAGCTTTACCTAGCCCCATGGTAAGCAGAGCTTGTGTTATGGGTACTAGATAACTGATATACATAATACAATACATTACATAGATAGATATTTTTTTATTATACATAGAAAACGACCAGAACACCCGGAACAATTATCTGCAGATCGTACACACAATTGTTCCGAGGCGGGAATCGAACCCGCGACCTCGTGCATCGCAGGCGGACCTTCGCCCAACGCGCCACATCGGTCGTCATAGATATACCGAGCTAGGTACCTACTACACATACTTCCCAAGTAAGGCTCAACTCACACCAAAAGAGCGTCGAAGCGCAGTTCAGTTTCAGTGTCATATGAATTTTAACTTTATTTTCATTACTATAAAACTTATTATCGAACGAGTCGCGCGGATGCCCGCGGCACCGCGGGAATTCCAGCGAATTCGACTCGTTCGAGTTTCTCATGCGATAATAAGTTTTATTGTAATGAAAATAAAGTTAAAATTCATATGACACTGAAACTGCGCAGCGCTTCGACGCTCTTTTGGTGTGAGTTGAGCCTAAAGCGGTGACTCAGATTAGTATTGGATATATCTAGTTTCTAGTCTAGATCTTTATAAACGCAAGATTCACAACACATCGTAATTGGATCTCGCTGGGCTGTTAACCTGCTTAACCGAATTTGGTTTATGACCGTATTGACCGTTTTGTCCTTTTGTGGTATTGAATTGGTTCTCGACCACATACAGGTCAGTTGACTGGATAAACAAGATATTTTTAATTTAATTTTATAATTAAATAAATAAATAAATATTGCTGGACAATCCACACAGCATCATCTAGCCCTAAGCTAAGCAGAGCTTGTGTTATGGGTACTAGATAACTGATATACATAATACAATACATACACACTTGTCTCGTCACCTTGAAGGTGATAGCTGAAAATCAGTGTTTGCTCATAGAGCAATATTATCACTGAGCTATTTACCTTTTTGGCACTGCTACACACACGCATTTCTTAGTAATTACTTTTGATAATCATGTTTTGTTTTAATTTTGTACTTTTGTGATTAAGCTGATAAATTGTATGTGTGTGTTTTATGTGTCAAATAAATGATTTACTTACTTACTTACATACATAGGTATTTTTTTATTATACATAGAAAACGACCAGAACACCCGGAACAAATATCTGCAGATCGTACACACAATTGTTCCGAGGCGGGAATCGAACCCGCAACCTCCTGGTCGCAGGCGGACCTTCGTCCACCGCGCCATCGGTCGTCAAGATATGCATGTGCATGCCCAGAAAATGAATAATAACCGTAATTTCGTGTGCAGCTCTCAGGTCAGTAATTACGTCGTCACTACAGTAAAGTAAAAGACAAGTAAAAAATCATTTATTTCTTTAGGCTTACAAAATAAGCACTTAGACAAGTCATATTTTATATATATGTCGGAGATCAACCTGCCGCGATGATTCATTTGTGGTCCAGTCCGTTCTCCAACGCCATCTGTTAGCGCATTGAGGAGTGTGTAGTTCGTAAGAAACCTAGAAAGAGAAGTCCATAGAAGGATAGCAAATGCCATCTCTTTCACACAAGAAAGAGAACAATATATGCTCAAAGCCTGAGAAGAAATGAGATAGGTTGACTGTATTTCTGTCTTGCTCAGCGTGTCAAGGTCAATCTATCTAGTGATCAACAAATGTGCCTGGACATCGGTGGGTTTCGACGCAATATTGTTGTTTTCAACATTACAATAAGTTTTCTTCAAATTTAAATGTGGTAGAGTGATTCCACGAACATTACTACACCTCCCATCAATAAAGAACCGAAGTGAAGATGGTTCAGAGCAGTGTTTTTCAGTGTAAAAGTTACAGTGAAGTGAAAGTGCCGGATTCATCATTCCACTGGTAAGAACAATTTATTTTGACTACAAAACGATTCAAAATGTACCGTTTCTTAGATTCCCATCGAGACAAGGCTCAAAAATTGTGTTTAAAGTTAATTTTCAAAAAATCATGAAAATTTAGGGTTGCCTGCACTAGAAAACAAAATTACCCACATGTCGCATTGAAACATTTTGAATTCCTTCATTGTTTAATAATGCATTCATATATAAAATAGAATTATGTAACGATTTTACGCCTTCTTTGACTAGAACCCACGGGTCGCAAAGATTACGAACCCAATAAATATTTAAATACATTATATGTATGAAACATTTTGATGAAAATTTATTGATAAAAAAGAAACAGCGTAGGTAGATCTGTGCCCTCAAGCTGTTCCAAGGCTGGTAAGAAAAATACTTGAAAATAATGCCTCCGTGCCACAGTGGGTGAAACTCTGTTTGAGACTCAGAAAAGTTTGTGATACTATCTTTTAGTGTTCCTACTACCTACCTACTATAATAACCAACCAAAATATTTTAATTCTATTGGGTAGTATTACTAATATTACTTCTATATGTACCTATACTTGATATCCATATGCTTCAATATTTTATTTCAGACATGTAAGATAAAAACTATAGAAAAGTATCGTATGGAAAGTGAACTCATCAAATACGGTAAATTTTATTGACAAATCACTTTTCAATTTTTTTTCTGTCTCCTTGATGAGGCAGCCATTTTGTTTTTCTTTTACCTCTAAGCACGGATTAAGTCATATCTACCCACGTAGAGGTCCTAGGAAGACGATAGAGGACTCATTTGATAGCCAATAATGTAGACAATAAAGTAATAACATTGCTGCAATTTCTATTTCATAACAGAGGAATACCAAATTTATAAAACACAAAGTAAGTTTTTTAAATAATTAGAATACCACGTAGCAATAGATTCCCTACCATAAATGATATTTTAAAATTTACGTATTATGGTTCTATAATTATTAAGGTTTAAAAAGAATATTCTGTCGCCTATGCCTGAAAATAATAGATTTTTTATTTTTGTTGTATTTAAAAGAGCTTACATACCAATAAAATATAAAAAAATAGGTAGCTAAACGTTGTTTTATTTATAAATTGTTTACCATACTTATATACGCATACTTTCTTATTTCCTAAGAAAAACGCAAGTAAAAAATAGGACCTATCGGGTTGACGAATTATACCTTCAGGCTGTAACAAAAAGTAAGGACCAAAAACCACCACATTAACCTACCAGTATAGGAAAGACCTACAAAGGTTCGGTGAAATTCTAGGTGCTGAATTTGTTGAAAAAGCCCGAAATATTTATGAACTGGAAAATTGCAAATCATATCCCAGGAATTTTGGGACATTCGGCATAAACTAAGTACCAAAATAACATTCGCATGCATCAGGTAACTTCGCGATAGTAGGTTTCATAGGATCTTTATTTCTTATAATATTGGGGTTATTAGCTATATAAAATATCACCAAAAAAATTAGAAATCTAAAATCGGGGTAAAAACTTTTGATGGCAACACTATTTCGTATTATCTGTCCCTCACACGAACCACGCTACCCAGACATCTTGTACTTTATTAATCTATGGTAAGAAACGTCAAGTAGACAAATGTCATTGTCACTTGGTGATAGTAGTAGGAAACGTCAAGTAGACAACTGTCATTGTCACTTGGGCATGGTCAAGACAGAGTGTCAGTGAGGTTAGGATGGACGGTGAGGTGTGGCACTTTGTTGGCGACTTCCGAGCAGAGCACTGGTCCCGTCTGGCCTCTGTCTTGAACTTGCCGCGTTTCACTATTAGCGGTATTGTACGTAGCGAAGTGATCAACCAATAAACATCTGGACTACACATACGTTGCATTTCTTTATTGTGAACTTCGAGGCATGTCTGAAGCTCCGAACGGCAGGCCTCGGGACCCTTCCCCGTCATATAAATTATTATCAAATAAAATTATTTTACTGTTCACTTCAATTTTTTGTCCACTAGTGGAAGAAGTGAAAAGATGCCCTATGTATGCTTAGATCTTTAAAACTACACAACGGATTTTGATGTGGTTTTTTTAATAGATAGAGTGATCAAGAGGAAGGTTTATAAAAGATTTGACAAATAGATTTCCACGCGGGCGAAGCCACGGGGTGTAGCTAGATAGATAGAAAATTATTTATTGCACTTGAACTATAAACTATGTACAGTAATAACTAATAACTTAAAAATTAAGTACAATTGGCGGTCTTATCGCTCAAGAGCGATCTCTACCAGACAACCATGGATGGATAGGATCGTGGACAGTACCAGGGGATCTGTGTGCTTGTAAGTTATGGGATATTATAAATAAAATACTTATAGTACTTACATAGAAATATACTACATATATATCATAAAATATACATATACTACTTATAATCATAGAATCTCAGGTATGCGCTTAGTGACAGCAGGACAAATAGTGCTCTTTTAACAGTGTTTTAAAGGTTGGTAATGACTTAGCACGCCTCACCGATATTGGCAATGCGTTCCATAGTTGCACAGCCCGGGCAGTAAAGGATTGGGCGAAGAAGGAAGTAGAGTGAGCAGGTACTTGAAGCATAGTGAGCAGGTACTTGAAGCATAGTGAGCAGGTACTTGAAGCATAGTGAGCAGGTACTTGAAGCATAGCTAGTATTTTTATAAAACACAGAATGCAACAACCTTTCATAAAACATGAAAAGAGATCTTTGAAAGTTCTTTATTCCACACGTTACTACAAATAGGATTGGAAGTTGGAAGGTGGAAGCTGAGACGATTTTAGAACGCTATTTTAAAATTGAGCTTATAGAAAGCCTTTGAAAGCCTATATAATAATACATCTACTAAACCCCTGTTTTGCTCCCGTGATAACCTCTTGGGAGATTTCCATTCAAAGGTCGCGACAAAGACTATCGAGTAGTCTTATAATGTAAATAATAATTTCTTTTGCGATTCTTACTAAGGCTGGAACTTCAAGGCATAGCCGACTTTCTACGCAAAGTAGAGTCTGTGGTAGAGTCCTATGTTTAGCATTAGTCGTTTCAACATTACGCCACCGTCATACCTGTACTTTAGCTACGTGTCCATCCAAAGGTTGCCTGGAAGAAATCGCTTTTAGCGATAAGGCCGCCCATTGTGCATCTGTATTTTTGTTCTTAACTGTTTTTGTTTTTCTGTGTTTGGTGAAATAAAGCGTATTTGTATTGTATTGTATTGTATTGTATGTTAGCGTGTCTTGGCGCCTTTTTCTAAGTAGTAAAGTTCCATCTCGATGTGACGACGACGCGGGGCGGCTGCTTGGCTCATTTCTACATAGCATGGCCATGGCCACCATGCTATGCCATGTCCTATATATACCAGACGTCTCACTGGTAAATCCTGGAAAAGCTTTTTTTTTTTAAATCTATTTTTTTTTCTATAAAAATTATCGCTAACATTTTTTACCGCGAAATATATATAAAAAAAAAATGCTGGACAATTCACACAGCATTATCTAGCCCCATGGTAAGCAGAGCTTGCGTTATGCGTACTAGATAACTGATATACATAATACAATACATTACATAGATAGATATTTTTTATTATACATAGAAAACGACCAGAACACCCGAAACAAATATCTGCAGATCGTACACACATTTGTTCCGAGGCGGGAATCGAACCCGCAACCTCATGCGTCGCAGGCGGACCTTCGCCCACCGCGCCACATCGGTCGTCAAATCGAAATATAACTTAGTTTTTCTTAATTTGATGAATTTTATCTAACCCCGAGACAATATCGGTGTGTTACCATGCTCGCGCTTCAGAAGCAACACAAAAATTTGTATTTGAGGGTATATTGAACTTATGGACCTGGATAAATCCTAACATGTGTTATCCCTATGCGAAACGGGTCTTACAGATAAGTTAAGTATGAGACATTTCATGCGAACTTAGTATTAAATGTCGTTGCAGTTGAGTTTGCGTTTGTTGAGAGTTGATCTGTCGTTCCACGTGCGCGATGATCACATAACTTTATCTTGCGATGATATTCTGTCCCTCGTTTTCAAAAGAACACCTACTCGTAATACAAGGTATGAGTGGATTTCGTTTGGCACGGTCAAGTACAATAAACTTGAAAAATATACATATATAGATTTGTACTTTGACGACCGATGTGGCGCTGTGGGCGAAGGTCCGCCTGCGACGCAGAAGGTTGCGGGTTCGATTCCCGCCTCGGGACAATTGTGTGTACGATCTGCAGATATTTGTTGGTGGTTTGGTGTTCTGGTCGTTTTCTATGTATAATAAAAAATGTCTATATATGTAATGTATTGTATTATGTATATCAGTTATCTAGTACCCATAACACAAGCTTTGCTTACCATGGGGCTAGATAATGCTGTGTGGATTTGTCCAGCATTATTTATTTATTTTATTTATTTATTTACTTATTACGAGGCCGAGACGTATTCGTGATTTTTAAAATAAATTCCTGTTTTTAATGGAATGTAATAGTGATCTAAATTTGCTTCAAACAAGCACAATCCCATTACACAAGCTCTGCTTAGATACACAAACAAATGAACAGCTGTCCTAAGAACGTCTACTTCTACTGTTATCGTGCCATTGAAGTCTTTCTTTAGGTACCAGAAGCGCCAATTTAAATCTATTGCTGTGACGTTGCATTACTTATTGCAAAGTATTAAAGGTCAATTTCCACGGCTGGTGTTCCAACTAGGTTAGTTCGACGCAGATTAGTAAATATTTACTTTAACAGGACTTGAACAAAGGTGTTATCTAATCGCTATATAATTAACTAGTATTTTGTCCCATTTGCTATTATCTTGGAAGCAGGAACTTGCGCACTTGTTCTAATGAGAAAACTAGCATTTTACTCTTTTTATCTACGGTAGCCGGTAGGTCACATACCTACCGGCTCAAAGTGAAGTAGTGGTGAGCGTTGAATCGACGAACCGTTTTTTAAACTGTTTTTCTACAGCCAACGTGTCGACTGTTTTCTTATTGCGGCAAAACTAGTTATTTCTACGAACAGGTTTTTTCATTCAACGTCAACGATAAACGTAACGCAAACGAACAACAGTTTACGAAAACCAGTCGACGATCAACCAGTTGAAAAAACGGTCGCGACATTTAACTGGTTCATTCGTTGAACTACGAACGAACGGTCGACGTTTAACTGGTTCGTTCGTAGTTCAACGAATGGAACCAGTTAAACGTCGACCGTTTTTTCAACTGGTTGACCAATTATAAAAAACGGTTTCGTTTCGTTAACGCAAAAAAAGCCAACAACCCACCACAAAGTGAAGCCAAAAAATTGACAAAATATGTCTTATTTTCCTATTATGTGCATGTGAAAGCATTGAAGTACTCGTAATATGCTTGACATCTGACTTGTAACTTGGCGTTATAAATAAAGAATTGTATTGTATTGTATTGCACCTCACACATTCTTCTTCTTAGTCTTTGGCATCTAAATCTAAATTGTTGAGTGACACCATCTCTCTACTGTGACAGCAGCGTGTTTTTTCTCTATACACATACCTCTTTACTATAGCCTATCCTTGAAAAGTCTCGAATTCATTTAATAGGTCTAATAACAGACATTTGCGCTTTGTCTTGCCTAATGTCTCGTCTATGTTATATTTATAATTTATCTATATTTACTGGCGGCGTTCTGAATTCTGATTATGGATATTCTTAGTTCTTATGAGCGGAGGTGATAGAAGCAATGTAGAAGTCCTTAGACCGGGTACGGGCGTAATCTAACGTGTCACACAGCGAGCAGTCAGTACAGGATAAGATATATAAGATAGGCGCTCGCAACGAGCATCGAGACGTATTTAGGACGTTTCATGGTCGCATAACCCGGTTTAATACAAGTTCGTGTTATTTTTTGAAATTTTAAGTTATTTTTAGCTCTTAAACATTAAAATCACCCAATTTTAGAGTCGAAGACCCCAAATATGGAAAATGCGATTCCTAAACCAGTTCTATATTTTAATAATGTGTTCTGTAAAGAGTATAATGGTATCAGGATCACTTTCAATTGCTTGTTTGTTTTGGAGATTACGGACTACGTTTACCAAATGAATTCGGTTATAGGTACGACACGAATACAGATCTCGATTTGCAGTAGTATTTTAAACGGCATTTAAAAATATCTCTTTTCCTTAGTATATAGCTAGATAGAAAACACTTTATTATACCACAGCAAACAGAAACCAATACAGAAATAAATACGTATAAACCGCCGACTATAGGACCGCTCTTATTATAACGCCATTTTGTTACTGTAAAATGTAACAAAAAATCACAGCAATTTTGGAATGTTTTTTTTGTCCTGTGCGGTAGCGGTGTTGGATGAACATACATGTATGTGCTATGCCCTTTAGTATTATAGCAACAGTTTTAATATTCAGATTACGTACTACGAGTGCGATACCTCGATCAGGCCATTTCACGGTCTGATTAAAACTCTAAAGACCTCCATTTTGTCGGAAGCAAATGTAAATAAAACGAGTCTTGTGTAAAATTATTTAATTCTGACGTTATCAATATCGGTTTCTTTTTGGGACGGAATGTGTTTTTGGTGCTTATTGGTTTGATGCAGTTGTGGAAACTTTTGAAACATTTACACAGTACAAGAATTTTGCGAACTCAAACCATTTGCTTAAAATAAAGATATGGAATGAAAAAATACACGGAATAAATAAATAATGCTGGACAATTCACACAGCATCATTTAGCCCCAAGCTATGCAGAGCTTGTGTTGTTACCTAATAACTAGTTGACTGATATATGCATGTGATTGAGAAGATATTTTTAATTACGTATAGAAATTACCCAAAACAAATATTTGCAGACATTTGTCTATTAAATAGCCATTTAATAGATTCCATTCGCACATTAATTAACTTATTTTAACTGTAAACTCTATTTTTCTTTCACCGGCCACGCATAGTCAACCCTTCCTCATTTTTTTGCTTCTTTTTTTTCTTTCCGGTGTCCCCACCAAGGGTTGATTAGGTCAAATCTCCGCAGCAGTGTTTGGCCTACCACGCATCTTAAATCTTCAAGAGTCACATGCGCAAAACATTAGAAATTAAATAATATCCCAAAAATATTTCGACTATGACGAAACTTGGTGCAAACCATATTTTTTTTTGGATAGACATTTCCTTAATCAACTTGTGCGTAACCCGGTTACGCACGATAATAACAAAAAAACCTGGAACCTTGGCCCATTCGAGTACGCTTGCAAAAATATGATACTGATGATATTTTTTGCAAGCGTAAAATTACGATTGCTAATTCATACTGAGCAGCATCAACAATATACTCGCTTTAGAAATTATAATGTTGCTTCTAAGAAAATCCATTCAAAATAGCGACATGTCCAATATGTCGATAGATAATACATACAGATGGTATTAGCTGAGATAAGATATCGCATATTCTTCAATGCCGGAGTAATTTTCTCGGACGGTCGAAGATTTTGCAATCCATTTTTCTGTTCGATGAATCGATTTATTATTATAAGCTCACATTGTATGGAATGGTTTATTATTTATCATACAGGAAAAATTGCTATGAAAATACAAGATAACCTTGATCTTACCTAAGCAAAACATTGTAAGTGATTTTTATTCGTCTTCAATGAAAATTATTCCCGATGGATTTGTATTTGTCCCGAAAAACTTAAAAATTTGATTGGTTTGGTATTGATATGGATCATTTGAGCTACCTGTAGATTGTTTGCAACAGTTTGCAGTTCGTTCAAAAATAATTATTAAAGCTATTAAAGCACAGGTAGGGTATGTCGCACTGGGAGTCAAAATAAGTTGTTCCTTCGATTATCGCATGTGGAGTCCCGCCTAGAGTTGTTAATTAAATTACGGTGCCGTGTTCGATTCGACGGTCCTGGGGCTCAAAACTGATCTGGTCAGTAGATATCGTGACCTCAAACCCTCAAAGTAAATATTCGTTGAAATCTGTGACTGACCGTTCAAGACTACCGAAAGGCTGTTGCGTAGTATCTTCCCCTCCAATCAGTCCGTGGACGTGGTAAGAGTCGACGTAGGGAAAAGCCAGCAGCTGTTTTCAGTATAAACGCACTGCGATCACCAATCTGCCTGCGAAGCGTGGTGATTGTGGCAAAACCCCTCTCGGGGGAAGTACGTTAAAGCGTATGTGCGCAGATGTGGACCAAGACTTTACAATATCTACATTCCAACTCATGCAAATATGTATGTAAATAAATCATCTGTTTTCGTTTTTCTCATGATACTCTATAAGGAAGGAATTATAGTGTTTCCTACTTTTGTCGTTGATATTTGCGAATTTGTTGTGACTGCGTGTTTAATAACGATGCACTGTTAATTATGTTACTGTGACAGAATCTCAAAATACACCAGATGCTGTATCAAGCTATCAAAACAAGATTGTTAGAGTATTTGACCATACTTTTATATATACCAGCCAACCCAAACACGACTTATGCGAAAAAATTTGGTTTTAATTTTTCGAGCAGACAGAAATTCTTCAGTACTGGTGTCGATTTATGAAAGCCAAATCAGACTAGTATTATTATACAAAAATTATTTATTATACACCATAATCAAATCAATCATTACAAAAATACATTATATGCTACAAGTACAATGGGCGGCCTTATCGCTTAGAAGCGATCTCTTCCAGGGAATTATAATTAGTAGGTAAGGTAAGTAACATAGAAATTGATATCTAGAACAAGGTTATATCCTTGCAATCTTCATGTTGCATTATGTAAACTTTTTGCAGTCTCAAAAGGGTTTTCTGAAAAAAGTATCTGTGAGGGAGCTACTCGTATGTAAATCTTATTATATCCTACATAATTGACAAAGAATCTTGACCTCCTTCAGCTACAATAAACAATATCTTTCGCATCATGAGCTCTATTCTATTCAATTCTCCACGGATGGTTGGCATGCATGCAGAGACTCGAAACGCACCTTGAGACAGCTTGCTCGAGGGATTTCTGTCATAAATTTATAATCATTATCTCAGCCTATTTGGCTGCTGAGTCAAGGTAAATGCCAGATCAATCTGTCCTGTGCGAGCCTAACCTGCAGTGTTCCGGCTGTTCCGGCGATATCATCAGACCGCCAGGTGGGTATGTCGAGGCTGCCTCGATCGTACTGTTTATCACTCTGCGACAGACAGTCTTGCTCCATCAACCTTCAATTATAGATTTTTGTGAGAGATACATCCATACGAATGTCATGCATATAAATGTGTCCGTCTATAGTAACGTTTCACGGATCTGAATTCTGGCAGGGAGGATAGATTGATTCCTTAGGAAGAACGATGCTGTTTTTAGCTAGGAAACGTGCGAAGAAGCTCATACATACCTTTATCTATCTTTGCTTTTGTATAGTGGTTCCTTTCTTTATATTCAAAGATATTTACCTAAGCACCAGCCATGTTGAACCATTCTTACAATAACAGCTTACTTCCTGAAACAGCCTAATCACTTCGCCTACCACATGGCATTGTGACGTCTTCGTGGCCTTACACGCTGCGTGCGCATGATTCATTCATATACTACTATTGCTTTATACTGTGAAAAAATCATTATTTCATAATCGGGGTAGTAGACCTTTTTTCGCCATTACCCGAGTCACACGTCTCTTTTTGACTTAGGTCTTTGGATATTGATAAATTGTGTCATGAATTTCATAATTCTTTCCAGCACCAGGCCCTTAAATGCTCCGTACTATTATAAGAGTTGTGAATACTACTTACTTCTATGGCTCAGTGATTCCCAGTGTGCATTGATGCAATCCAATGTTTGTTTGGTTGCGTGCAGCTTTGCGCAAGTCCTCCTATCAGCCTCCGCTTGAGAAGGTCTGAACTCTGAATGCTATAAAATAATGGCTGATTCATTTTAGAATAGTAATAATGATGTAAACTAAACATCCTTTTCTAAATCATAAACAGATCAGACGGCTTAACACTTCACCACGCCTTGCTCACTGTGGTAATGCATAATGGATAATCATTAGTCTGAACATGAGCGTTACAAATTCTTTCTTAATTATTGTTACTGGGTCCCTCCGTGTTGACCGTTTTGTTATTCGAATTGAAAGGATGACTAGTTGGAATTGTTCAAGCATGCAAAAATGTACCAAACCGTAATATAATGCCAGTGGTCTGCCATGGTTGAACGACATTTATGTAAGCAGTTTAATACACAATCAAGGTCGATAGGTAGGTACCTACTTGATTCAAAAAACCAAAATCATTTACATTTTCTTTGTCTTGACCGTAATATCAATGGATTCACTCGTACTTCGCATAGGTATTTAAATGTAAACAATCATATACCAACCCACTTATCTACATATAGATGACTCACTTGCCTTGAATGACTCGTAAGTACGTACTATGAACTGTTTGTCATTGCGAAACAGTTCATTATTGATTACCACGCGACTTGTAATGCTATGTTTTTATTATTGATTGGCGTTGTATATTTATTTTGGTATAACAGCTGTTATTTTTACTATCTAACTGGATATTTCCACTCATTAAGCACGTGTACTTATTTCTAATCACAGTAACAGGTCGTATGTCCTTTGGGTACAATAACATTAGCTAAATCAGACCTTCTTTGGAGAATCTTAGTTTATTCTTCCATTCTCTCATAAAGCAAGGTGTAATGAATGGTCACTTGATCAAGAGTGTGATCTGATCATGTTTGTTTGGCTCTGCTTTCTACAGCCGAAGTCAGGCCAACCCTTGGTAAAGTGGCATTAGAGAACAAGTTTGATAAATACTTACTTATAAGATTCGAACGGATGTTTGTGCTTTAAGCAGTGGTGTGGTGAGCATCAAAGTGGCAAGCGCGATATTATGTAGAGCTCAGTATATGAGCTCTACTGTTGTATAAAGTTAAGTGATGCGCCATAACCATGGACTGAAGTCACTGAGAGTGACTCACTCGCTAAAAATTAACCTTTAACCAATTAACCATGATGGTTTTTAAAGTTAATTCAATAGGTCTGGCTGAAAATCAGTTCTTTTGCTTCTCTTGCAAAAAGGTCTGAGCCCAGACCTTTTTGGCATACTGCAGCACACACAGACATCTTACCCATTTTAATGTTATCTTTGTTTGATTTTCTTTTTAAATCAACCTTGTTTCATGGTTTTTGTTTTCCTGTGTACAGTATTTTGTTGTATTTTGTAGTGTGTGTTTGAAGTTGTTAATAAAGAATTTATCTATCGATCTATCTTAAGTAATTTTGTTTGTATTTCTCTAATTACACTGTTTTGTTGTTCCAGGACCGTGTCCTCAACATTACCAGCCAGATAATGGATCAGATCCTCGGCGACGAGCGGGTGGCGCGCGGCTTCCGCGTCAAGTTCCCAGAGGATGTGCTGCAGGATAACCTGGCTGGCCAGCTCTGGTTCGGTGCTGAGGTTTGTACCTTACTTACTAAATTAAAATAAATAAAAGAATAAAGAATTTATTGATAGCCACACACACATGTTATAGTTACAAAATAAGGAAAACACACAATAATACAGAATAACATTATGTAAGTCGTAGGGAGTTGCGTGTAGTAGAATAAATAAATAAAAGAATAATGCTGGACAATTCACACAGCATTGTCTAGCCCCATGGTAGAATCCCAAGGGTAAGAAAAAATGGTCTTTCTTTTTAGTTCTCGTGGGATATAAAACGTTTTTATAGAAAAAACGTGTACGAAGGCGCGGGCAGATACTATAGTCAGTAATATAATTTTCAGAATCATACCTTATAGTTCGCGAGACTAACCGTTCGTTTCAAAATAATTATGTACTACCTATTTAGCAACAAAGTAAAGTTGTGCTGTTATGTGTTTGTTAGTATAAGCATAGTCAGTAGATACATTGTTCCCAATGCTACAAAAATAAATATATGACTGTATTCTTATCTCCTTCCAGTGCCTATCAGCCGGCTCCTCAATAATGAACCGTGAAGAGGAATCAGCAGCCATGCGCCCGCTCGCCAAAGCTCTGACAAGAAGCTTGGAGACCGTGAGGTTCCTGCTTCGAGAGCGCTGTCTGAGACCCCGAGGCTTGGCGCTGTGCCAGCAGATTGTGGCTGATGATATGCTGCAAGAGAGCTTGAAGATCTTTGACAGGTATATACATATCTTGCTTACTTGTCTAGTAGTATATTTCAGCTGAAGAAAGAAGCGTTAAGCAACTTTGGCCAGAAGCTTGGAGACAGTGAGATTCTTGCTTCGGAAGCTTGAAGATCTTTGACAGGTACCTTGCTTACTTCCACAGCTCCCGAAGCAAGAATGTCTAGTAGTATCTTTCAGATGAAGAAAGAAGAAGTTAAGCAGCCTTAGCCAAGCTTGGAGACAATGACATTCTTGCTTCGGGAGCTGTGTTCAGTCCTTCATTCAGCTTGAAGACTTTTGAAAGGTAATGTTTATCAGCCGGCTCCTCCA
Organism: Eupithecia abbreviata; assembly: GCA_943735965.1. Taxonomy (NCBI): domain Eukaryota; kingdom Metazoa; phylum Arthropoda; class Insecta; order Lepidoptera; family Geometridae; genus Eupithecia; species Eupithecia abbreviata. The sequence continues at coordinate 4,779,604 of OX030997.1, read as the reverse complement.
TAATGAACCATGAAGAGGATGCGCCCGCTCGCCAAAGCTCTGACCAGAAGCTTGGAGACCGTGAGGTTCCTGTTTCGAGAGCGCTGTCTGAGACCCCGGGGCTTGGCGCTGTGCCAGCAGATTGTGGCTGATGATATGCTGCAAGAGAGCTTGAAGATCTTTCACAGGTACTTGGAGACAATGACATTCTTGCTTCAGGAGCTGTGCTCAGTCCACCACTACTACTATCTATCCCTCCGAGCCGACCGAATTGCTGGCGGGCACATTCAAATGCCTTGGCGGGCCTTGCTATTTATCTAAGTAACACAATTTTAAGTTCACTTTAGGCAATTTATCGGCAACCCGCAAAAAATATAACAAATATTTACTATTATTAACGTCTTTTTACAGGCTATTCGCCGAATTCGAACTGTGTTACGTGAGCGCGATGGTAAACGTGAAGACTCCTCACGAATTCGAAGCGCAACAGCTGATCTGTGTTCTCTTCTCGGAAAGTCTTCGGAGGGCCCTCAAGCAGAACTTACTGACGCAGGAACAGGTGATGTGAAACTTGTTTACTTGATGGTGCTAGAGTCTAGATAATAGTTTATTGCGCAATTAGAATCTGTTACCCATAACACAAGCTCTGCTTACTTTGAGGACAGACTCGGTAAAATATTATTATTTATTTATTTGCTGGTTTCGGAACGGGCGATATGATTATGGGGATAAAGACTATATTGGTGCGTGCTAAATAAGTGTAGAAGTGAGTTTAAAATTGGTGAAAGAACAGTTGTGAAGTGGATTTTACCGCTAAAATTAAACTTGAACATGATCAAAGCTACTCTAGACCCGGGTTGCAGACCTAAAACCAAGATGGTATAGCTTGCAGTGCACACACGAATGAAAAACTGCGTCAAGCTAAGCTAATGCAACACTGTTGCGCATGTATGCGGCGACACGCGACTTTTGTATGGAGGAATGGTCAAGGGTCCGGGATGTGCTTATGTCGCCAAAACTAAACTAATTTGACAGCACTTAACATGTTGCCGACCCTTTTGTAACGATCGAAATTAAAAGTATATCATCATTTTTTGTGCTCTAAAATAGCTTTTTTATGGTCATCTGAATTGACACCAAAGTCTACTAGTATAGTAGGAAATTACAACATAAAATTAAGGCATACTCACTCTCGGATCAAACAAGTATTCGAAATTGCGCCTTATCTCATCATTAAAATAAAGTACAACTTCCACAGGTGGACTCTTACGATCCGGCGTTGATGTTCGCAGTGCCCCGTCTTGCTATCGTCAGTGGACTTCTAATATACTCGAGTGGACCGCTCAGTATAGATAAACCACCAGGTAAGTGGATAGGGAAAGTAAATCTTGTGTTACTTGCAATTAGATTGAAAATCGATAGACTTGGGTTTTTTATGTTGTGATTAAAGCGCCGCCGATTGAAATCAGAATCTATTTTTTCTTAAGCTCAATTTACTTTATCAATCAATAAAGTAAATTGAGCTTAAGAAAAAATATTAATTGAAATGAAATTAATTTCCAAAATCGAATAGTTTCCCAATGCTAGTTTTATTATATGGTATTTTTTATTTACAATTTTGTTTTTATATCTGCTGATAATTTTCACGCAAAAACGCGTGGTATGTCTCTATCATAAGGTTATATTTATGTTAGCGACATACCACGTGTTTTCCAGAAAAAAAGTAGCTATTGTTAAGTCGGCCAGTGGTTTTGGTATTGTTGTGCGACAAACACAAATCTTCCCAAACGTATGACTATAAAATATTGGCCTAATTAGTAAGATCTATGTTTCCGCATTATAGAAACTACATTCGGTAAATACTACTTACATATAAACGCGAAAGTTTGATGGATGTTTGTTACCTACTCTTTAACACAAAATTCTATATGCGACACATAAATGGTTATAGGTTTTTATTTAAGTTATCTGTTAAGTGTGTAAAACTGTTTGTCTTACAAATAAAACAAAATAAAATAAATAAAACTACTGACCAGATTGGGCTGAAATTCCCATAGGAAAGAAAGAACATTAAAACGTTTCCATAGAAACAACGCGTGCAAAGCCGCGGTCGGTGGTAGTACAATATCGCTGTTTGGGTCAGCTCACAGCGCGCTTTTAACATAATAATTCAAAATACAACGTTATTCAGAAACATATTTTATTTATTACATAATACGAAAACACACAAGACGCTGCGCAACGCAGGGCGAACTTATCATGCCAGTGTTTCAAAATATATACTTTATTTACTACACAAAAAGGTACATATTAAATTTACCTTTTTGTGTAGTAGTAAATTTTTTATTGGCACAATAATATGCGGCGTCGCGCTACGCTACGCTGCGTCTCGAGATGCCTCGCGTCGTTTCACGTCTTATATGACCTGACCCTATACATCAATCACAACAACACAACATGAACAAACGGTCAGCCACCTTGCAATTCACGCCATTTAAGAACTTGCGTGGGTCTTAAATGGCGTGACACACAATTTATTGTTATACGTCGTCAACTGACGTCGCACCACGTAAACAAAATATGAAATTAAATGTGGAGGACATTTAATTTCATATTTTGTTTACGTGGTGCTTTGAATTAAAGTACAGGAATGCAATAACCTTTATCTCTAAGCTCTCTAATCTCTAAATCTCTATAATACCCAAATCGGAGTCTTCCTTCCCTTTATATTCAAAACAACATATCAATTAAATAATAACTGAAATTTATTTCCAGAGGAAATGTCCGACATGTTCCGTCCGTTCCGAACGCTCCTACACAAGATCCGCTCGCTCCTGTGGACGCTGGACCGGCGCGAGCTCACCGCACTGGAGCGTCTACTGGCTACCAACGGAGATGTCGCTAGTTTCGCCTCTCTAGAACTACCCTCAGGTATAATCACCGTCATTCTCGTCCTCTGGGAACTCATCTACACAAGATCCGCTCGCTCCTGTGGCCGCTGGACCGGCGCGAGCTGACCGCACTGGAGCGTCTACTGGCTACCAATGGAGATGTCGCTAGTTTCGCCTCTCTAGAACTACCCTCTGGTATAATCACTGTCATTCTCGTCCTCTGGGAACTAATCTACACAAGATCCGCTCGCTCCTGTGGCCGCTGGACCGGCGCGAGCTGACCGCACTGGAGCGTCTACTGGCTACCAATGGAGATGTCGCTAGTTTCGCCTCTCTAGAACTACCCTCAGGTATAATCACCGTCATTCTCGTCCTCTGGGAACTAATCTACACAAGATCCGCTCGCACATGTGGCCGCTGGACCGGCGCGAGCTGACCGCACTGGAGCGTCTACTGGCTACCAATGGAGATGTCGCTAGTTTCGCCTCTCTAGAACTACCCTCTGGTATAATCACCGTCATTCGTGTCCTTTGGGATCTAATAAAGACCAAATTGGTGGGTGGCTATTACCTTCTTAGTCTTAGACAGTCGCGTCGATCTTTTGCTAAGGCTCTGCTGATTGACCTGAGATTTTCCTTTAAAATTGAATGATTAAATAACATAATATATTTTGCCTTTTCCAGCATCCGAAATAATAGACGATCCGTCATGCCCGTACCCCGACATTGGAGAATTCGTGTTTCGGTTCTACGCAGACCACGCCAATGTCAGAGATCTGTACACGCAGCCCAGGTTAGCTTGTTATTGATAATTCTATGACCCACAATTATAGTTGGCCATTAAATAAACAACAGTCTAAAATGTTCAACTTTCTACTAATAGCATAGGCAAAAGTTTGTACTGTTTTGAGATGTTTTGGCGAAGGTATCTGTCAAGCGGTATAAGGATTCGATTTTTGACAGCAGCGTTCAAAGGAAATATCACTCCCACATTATTATTGATTTAAGGCTCGGCGCAAACGGGCCACCGATAACAGCCACCGGTGGCCAGCGACAGCGACTTAAAATACTTTTTCATGTATTGTGTGTAGATACACCGAACAAGTGTAGCCGGTGGCAACCATTCGCTACAACAGCGTCCGCGACTCGCCACAGCCGCCACTTGTAATCCCTGCGAACCAGACAAAACGCCAAAACCCGCCACTGTCGCGTTGCTCTACCCCACCGCAATAAGGCAACTACCGAGACTCAATTTCAAATTCAAAATGTTTTATTTCTTTAGTCTTACAAAATAAGCACTTAGACAAGTCAAATGATTATTCAAATTTTACTGTTCACTTAAATTTTTTGTCCACTTGTGGAAGAAGTGAAAAAGAAACCACTAGTACATTCATATATCACTTAAGTGTCTTATACATATCTAAATCTAAATATACTCTCACAGCAGCGGTGAGCGTAGAGCGGGTTATAAAATGTTTCCCAACACCGGTGGCTTTCGCGCAGTTCTGCCACTGTTACAAATGTGGCGGTAGAAAGAAAGAAAGAAAATACATTTATTGATTCACAAGTAGGTACAGCTTGTTACGAAATAATAATAATCTATAAGTAAACAAGAACATAAATAAATAAATAAAATTAACTACGTATGTATTATATACAAGCAACAAGCGACTCCACAAAGTGAACCAATAGGTCCTGTCTCAGCATAATGTTGCTCTACTTCTCCACAAGAAGTAGAGCAACGCTGGTTTTCTGACAGAACCATTGGCGCGCGCGTGTCTACACGGGTGGCAGACCACAGATAAGACAAAATATATATACACATTAAATTAACATCTTACAACCTAAGATTAACTCTAACTTAGCACTAAACACATGATCATGACTTCACAAACAAAAATAGACAAAAAAAAAGTTTTTTTTTTGTTCGTCCAAGCATCTATTGAAATAACACTTACAATCCAGACGCAAAAACCAGTAAGAAGTTGAAACTCGCGACAGTCCCGGTGGCTGTGGTCGGTGGACCGTTTGCGCAGAGCCTAAGTGATAAGTCTAACAAGCCATAAACTTATCTTTGTTTTGATAACACATCAAAATATCAATACCATAATAACAATTGACCTTGCATTTGATAAACTTTGTTGCCAATTTTATCTTTTATATCACACGTATACTTTATCTAATCAACAAACTAATAGAAACCTTATCGCAGTAAACCTAATTTACATATTCCTTTACAGCTCCAGCGAACCAACGATTACTGAGGGTGATTACCTACCAGATAATATAGAAGTGATGACACCAATCCTAGACGGTCTCCGGCGTCTCACAGAAGTTAGCGAAGAGACAGAAACAGAAGCAGAGCCTACTACATTCCAAGATAGAAGCAGAAAGACTAGCAGAACAGAAGAATCCAAGAGCGATTTATCTTCTCTAAGAAACTTATCCACCAACGGTCTTATGATGTTCGATCCACTGGTTATTAACGCTATGACAGCCTCAACGTCCGATGCGAACAGACAATTCCCTGATCATGACCTAGTGACCTCATTGAATGAACAAGTCACGGAAATCAATGACAGGCTGTCATCTATCGCGGGGAACGATGTAGATATCATTGATCCTATGCATTCGTTCTCCACTAGTGATGTGCCTACCTTAATAGCCACAGAAGACGATTCATACGCTTTTGCCGGGCCGAGAAACGATCAGATCACTTGTATGCCGTCTACCAGCCATGGGTACCTCATCCCTAATGCGATAAGCCACGAACCCACAGTACTTTCCTCATTATCTCATAATAACTCAACAATTTTTAACCCTGAAGACGAATCGGATAACGCTATGACCAATTCTGGTATGATAATGCCCGATCACCCTATAGATACTGATATAACGACGAACATAACGCTTTCTATCGCGAACGCGAATCTAAGCTCACTCCTACTAACAAACGAAGAGTACAGAGAGAATTTCGAAAACGATGATAATGATGATGCAAGTTTCCATTCAGCGAAAATGTCTATGGAAGCTCCTGAGGTGGAGGATAAAGTTAAGTTCATGCTAGGTTATGATAGCGACCACGAATCGCCAGCTGATTCAGGAGTCAGCACGGAAAACACCAGCCTGGACCGGTCACCGGACGTAGAGAAAGAGAATTTCGTTGAAAACAGGGTACAAAATTCAGAGGATACAAGGATCTCGCAAGCAGAAAACAATATCGAGGAAACGCTACGATTAGCACCGAGCTCATCACTAGTTAGCATAAGCTCCGATGAAGAAAACATGCTAACTCCAAAAACTAACGAAGCGAAGTATAACAGAAAACTCGAAGAAGAAGCGAGAAAGGTTCTCAACGGCTGGGGTATGCCAATGCCTGACGAATTCCGTAGCATAGACGATGTGATATCAGTATTAAGAAAGCAGAGACGAGAGAAGAAAATCTCTGAGCAGGAGAAAGCGGAGCCTAAAGAAAGCACTTCGCAATCACAGAGCACTTCGAGAAGAAAGGATCCGAGGAGGAAATCTACGTCGAAGAATAAGAGGAAAAAGAGTAAGACGTTTATGGTGATATTGGAGAGTCAGAATACGCGGAACCAGAACTCTGTTCGGTTGGATTTGGACCATTTTGTTGATGAAGGGTGAGTTTATTCAAACGTACTTAGTTACAACTATCATCATCATCAGCCTATAGCAGTCCACTGCAGGACATAGGCCTCTCCCAGTGCACGCCATAGCGTCCTGTCTTCAGCTTGCAGCATCTACCTACAGTCGCGTCCTACACTACGTTTACCGAGTCGTGGTCTCCACTCGAGAACACACTTTAAACAACTATAAACTTCTTGAAATATATAAGAGTTTTAACGCAAATTAAAGTTATAATGAAATAATAGAAACAAATTAGAACTAGTATTTACATTTGAAACAACTGAGCTAACTGGGACTGTTAACAATCTAAATTTAGCTCAACTGATCCATATCCCGTATAAGCGTGAAGGTTTTCGCAAAACCCCTATTTTTCTTGGTACCACGTTCAACTGTGAACTCAACTGTGTGCACCGATGAGAAGGGAAGCAGACATTTATTCTAGCATTTAATATTTTTTTTATATTTTCAGCAGTGCAGCGCTAGATATAACGGAGTGTGCTGACGACGAAGAAATAGCGCTCGCATTACAAGCTCAAGAATTAGCCGCGAGGCAGCAAGCCAGAGGAAAGTTCAAGTAAGTTCAACAATCAAATTAAAACTCTTACCACCGAATACAAAAAAACAAAATACAAATACAAAATCGTTTATTTGAACAAGTAAACAGTTTTAACAGGTTACATGTTGAACGAGGAGACCACAAAAGTTAAAAACTGCGGCGTAGTCTCATCGCCCGCCTCCTGACATGACATTATTGTAGAGCTTAGGTAATAAAGTACATGTAGTTATTATTATGAGGGTGTTTACAATAGTAATGTGTAGGTAGTTATATAATATTGTTAGCGACAACATTATGTCATAGGTTTAAATTAAAAACAAAATTCCATAGAATAAGTAATAGTAATTACGTCTCCAATTACGCCACAGATTAGGATGTAGTTGTTAGGGACCGGCCCGTGTATATACCTACCTAGCTAAGTACATGTTCTCGAATGAATATAAAGGATAGAAAGGGAAAGCAGAAATGTTCTGGAATATAGAAAGAGATAGGTATAGTCCGGAAAACCGTAGAATTTTCTGGTAAGGCTCGGCAGAGGTATAAAGGCCGAGCTTTTGTACGCGGGTTTAGTTAGTTCTGATTTTGCAAGTGACCAAGTGAATAAGTTTTAAGGAAAGTAAAGGAAAGTGAATAGTGAAGTGCAGTGCTGTGACTTTGTAATAAGTGCGTAGTTGTGTGTATTCGGTAGAATAAACCTACATGAAGTGTTCTGAAGTGTTTTACTCCATCATCACTCCCGACCAGCCCTAGTTGAAGTCTTACACCTTCGACGAGCCCCTACAAATATAGTTAACATGCAAATAAAGAGTAAAAAGAACAATTATCAAAGAGTGATTATGAAGACATATTTTAAATTTAAAAAAAGCTTGTGTTATGGGTACTAGATAACTGATATACATAATACAATATACATTACATAGATAGATATTTTTTATTATACATAGAAAACGACCAAAACACCCGGAACAAATATCTGCAGATCGTACATACAATTGTCCCGAGGCGGGAATCAAACCCAACCTCCTGCGTCGCAGGCGGACCTTCGCCCACCGCGCCACGGGTCGTCAATTAAATCCGAATAAAAACTAGTTATAAAAAATATTTTATTTCAATATTAATTTTACAATATTCGATATTAATTTAATTATTTCAGATCAAGCGAAGACCTTATTCACCGCCTATTTGTCTGCATCGCGGGCGTAGCCGACCAACTACAGACCAACTTCGCTGCCGATCTCAGAAACATACTCAAAGCAGTCTTCCTAATGAACCAAACGCCCGATGAGCCCGACGAACCGATAGAGGAGAAAGAGAAAGAGAAATCGCCTACAATCGAGTATGAAGTTAGCGAAGACCAGGTTATACAAAATGGTAAGCGAAATTGGACCTTATTCTTAGACTAATTGACCAAAACTACTACGTCTTCCTAATCAACCAAGAGCCTGTCGAGCCGGACGAACCTATCGAATATGAAGTTAGCGAGAAGAAAAATCACCTATGATCGAGTATGAAGTTTTGCTTGGATCAGGTTATACAGATTGATAGGGTTATACGACTTTAGTCGTGGCGGTCGCGGCGTATATAGTCGTCCCCCTCCAACGGGATTGCAGATAGCGTAAAAGTCGACTTAAGGAACGTAGGAAGGGCGGCTTGCTTCTGTGTATTATATCTACCAATCCGTTTGCCAATGCGTGGTGATTATGATAAAACCCGTAAATGTAAAACGATTGGGGTATGGCACGAGCAGTAGACGTATTTGTGCTGACGAGTAAGCAATTTTTGAACCTTATTATTTAAAAACAAGTCACCTTTCTTCCCTACAATTCAATCAAACTTGTAGCGAATACTGCGTAGTTCAGGGCAGACGTTTAGGGACGCAATATATATCAAACACTTATGTTGCGTACAGAACTTCGCAAGGTAACATGATATGACCCACCATTACTTCGTCCAAACGGACGGCAAATTCTTTCATTACATGAAACATTTCATGCTGTGTAATTTATATCACGCTATGTTTGTTAAATAATCCCATACCTTTAACTTTACAGGAAGTTCATTCGATAGCGTCTACTCAGCCGAAGAGGTTTACGCTGACAGCAACTCAGATTCCAACCAATCAGATGGCTCCAGGCTGACCCGCCGGAACACCGTTAACTCTACGACCATCAATGAAGAACCTACGACCGATGTCAGGACAGAAGTTAGAAGGAAGTCCATTGATAACGTCGCGAATTTACAAGCTTCGGTGTCAACGGGAGATCTCACTTTGGCCAGGTTAGTTTGTAAAGAGTTTTACACCGACATCAACTCAGATTCCAACCAATCAGAGAGCTCAAAGTTGACCCGCCGGAATATTGTCAACTCCACGACCATCAATGAAGAACCTACGACCGATATCAGGACAGAAGTCAGGAGGAAGTCCATTGATAACGTCGCGAATGGATGTCTTGTTAGCCACGCCGGCCAGTGTCAAAACAGTGCGCTGGTCATATTATTTTTTAGATAAAGATTACATCACTACATAGTATAAAACTAAGTCGCCTCCCGCTGTCTGTGTCCCTATGAATGCTTAGATCTTTAAAACTACGCAACGGATTTTGATGCGTATTTTTTAATAGATAAAGTGATTCAAGATGAAGGAACCATTTGACACAATGATTTCCACGCGGGTGGAGCCGCGGGGCGCAGCTAGTTTATTGTAAAGATTGAAGTAAACAAAAAATCAAAGTGATCACTTTATTTCCTCGTTTTACTTATGCAATTTGAATTTTGTGACGTGTCTAAGAGTCCTGCAGGTCTAAAGGAAATAGATCAATCTGTAAACTCTCGTTATTCGTATTGTATGAGTCGAATCTATTTCAAGGTTCCCCTCTAGGATAGAATAATAGAAATCTGCATTAAACCTCCCGGAATCTACTTCACTTACACACAACTCGACAACTCACCTTACTAAACTCAACTTTATCTTCCAGGGAAGAGCGTCGACAATCCACCGTAGAACGCGCTCCGGAATGGGTACCAGACATCGCAGCCCCGGCGTGCATGCGATGCGAGGCTCACTTCACCGCGTTCAGGCGGCGGCATCATTGTAGGAATTGTGGTATGCCCTACAACATTATTAGTACAAACCCTCTCTCAGAGCGTCGAGGGTCGGAATAACGAGCATTTTCATTAAAGACGGCTATTCGTTTAACCATTCTCACTTATAATAATGATTTCAAAAATGACTTAGGACTGAATATAAAAAAAAATACTTATTTTTATATTTTTATGGGCTACGATAATGCTATTGGCTGTGTTTCATACATTTAACCGCTTAGCTCAGGAAGCAATCTAATTTGAAACATAGAATAATATAGCAAACCACTCAAAAAAACAGCATTATCTAGCCCCAACCAAACCTAAGCAGCATAGCTTGTGTTATATATTTTATTGAAGCGAAATAATTGTTTCCCTCAACATTACTTGGAAACTACCCATGCTTTGAATGAATGAATGAATGTACAACTTTTTGCAATAATAGGCTAGGTCTACCTGCAAAAGGACAAATGCTTAAAACTACCTATTTCATTCCAGGCAAAGTGTTCTGCGCATCTTGCAGCTCAAATTCCTGTCCGCTCCCTCGCTACGGTCAACTGAAGCCTGTCAGAGTCTGCGAAGGGTGCTTCGCTTCTATCGCGATCAACTGTCGCAGACAAACTACGAGGTGAATGACCCTCCGGTTGGATTAATGCCCCAAGTTAATGTTTTGACTGTTATTATTATAACTGACCGCATGTTAGCTACTATCGCTGTAATCGTTGGATAAGTTCAGTTTTCCCATCGAGTTTGAAAAACGAAGTAAACATTTTCGAATGTCGAATCGGATGTCGTTTTAAAGAATAATTAATAAAATATATTTATTTCATCATTAGAACTAGTAGGTATCTAACCTACTCAATTAAGTTCAAGTTACAAAATTGTCACTGACTCAACGTGAGTTAGAACCGTTTAGAAAGTTCTTTCTGTTCTGTCTGACTCGTTGAATAACTAGCACTTGTTTCAACGCATATGTAGACCAATTCTTATTTCATATTCGGAGACCAATTCTTCATTCATATTCGGAGACTAATTCTTCTTTCATCATTTTTAAAACCCTTTTCGAGCTCTCCACCTCTTGCTCTTGAAACGGAGACTGACAGAATTCTGTCCTACCACACACAGAGTCATTTACCAAAAAGTTGAGGTCCATAACTGTTTATTTCTTATTGACCCGAAACGAAGACGCGTCCGAAGAAAGTCCGTCATCCGAAACTTCGTATATTATTTCAAAGTAGAACTCGATCGGCGTAAGCTACCGAGCGATTCTTGCCGCTACTCCAACGTCCATTCCATTGCTTGTAAACTACCAATAACCTAAGCTAGAGTATATAGTAGCCAATGTGCGGTCACCGTACATTACAGTGCGACCACAATCTCAATGGAACTGTCAAGACTCGCGAAACATTTTAATAATTATGTAGCTTAGGACGTTACATTAAAATCGTGGTCGCACTGTGAAATCTACTGAACTGTGTAGATGATCTCGCACTCAGATATGTTATTTTAAAATTAAATTATGTCGATTTCGTTTTTACATATTAAACTAAGATAGCACTGAAAATTACCAACTCTTTTTATGATCGAAGTCTAAAGAAAAGCGACAATATTGGAGCTAAGAAATTATTAAAGAATTAAAAATTGACATAAAATAATATCCCAAAAATATTCGATTTCAGCGGGATTTATTTTATTTCTTAAAGACTATCCCAATTGCGAGGGCTTACACACTATAATAAGGCAAATATATTAAGATTTGCCTTATTATAGTGCGTTAAATTGCATGGAGCTGTTAAAAAAAGAACGTTAAAGTATACAATTTACTTCAATTTGAAGACAAACCATCTGAGTGCTTCATCGTCTTAGCAGAAAATTTGTATATTTGCAGATAAAAGATTTTAAGATGTTTATATTGTTCTTTACTTTTACTGTACCCTCAGCGAGCAGTATAATATAAAAGTAGGTTCTTATTGTTATACATAGAAGTACTTATTTTTTAACCGGCGAAAAACAAGAGGGCGTGGTTTGGAATTTTAAGTCTGTTTATTCTTTTCGAAACAATCGTTATATTATTATTTCTATTTTTCTTTATCTATCTATCGTACATGTAAATGTAGCTGTGTATAAGTTGAATGATTTCTCTGAATATTTACAAATGCAAGTTTTTTTTTTATTTTTTTATTCAGATTTAACAACCTTTTAGCAATGCTTATGTCGGTTGACTTAGTAACGGTGAAGAAACTTAAAAAACAAAATAACCACTTCTGGAATTAACAAAACAAACAAATGCAAGTTATAATTCTTACTTAACGATAAGAGCTGTTTATTTTCTACTACTCGCTGACAGCATCAATATGGACATGAGCGGTTGAATTCGGTTCAAACATCCTAACTAGATGTCGCCACTGTCAAAAGTATGCTCAAAATCAACGAATGACATAAGCAATACTTTTGTAGAACAAACCTTCCATTTATCTAAGAAATGCTTGTCCTACTTTTGATAGGCTAATTTAAATAAAGCAATATTTCTGTGCGACATCTAGCGGTGTTTTTACTGAATTACTTCTTAGTCAGTTTCTGTATATAAGTTATCAAACTGATGGTTTTTCCCTAAGTTACCTAACTAAACTGATTATACAGCATTCAAATATTGCCGTCCCTGTCTCGTCAACCTAATTATAAACGATAGCTATATTTTTTTATGACACTCGATTTTGTTATTGTTGTTCACCATATATCGGCCACCGATAGCGGCAGAATCTAGCGATCTAAAATAAGTCTTATGTATCTGACTATCCATTACCCTGATTCACAACAATAAATGAATTATTAATTATTTTGCATACTTTATTCACTTTTTTGGAATCAGAAAAATAAAATTCATAGTATTTGCTACTTGGTACTTGCCAGCGGCTTTACAGGCGTTTTTCCGTGATAAATGTAAGACAGATAAAGTGAGTGGGGTAAACTATATTTTATACTATTTTCATAGAATAAAATAATAATAATAATCTTCATTACATACCTACTATGTCGGCTCGATAAAAATCGTAAGTCCCCACGATTTTCGAGTCGACAGATCTCTATCTATCAAAAGTAACTGTGCCTATGTAATACTTCATTCTGTCATTCAATCTTCATTCACTCACCTCTCAACAAACAATTAGGGAACTTCATAGTCGTTTATGGAGTGCTGTAAAATTAGTTTGGATTCTGTGACCTATGAATTAACACCAATCAAAAAACTATTAGGAAAACTCTTGACTAGGGAAGTTTTAACCCTCGCACTTTCCGTTTTAAAACCTAATTAATAATAGAAGTAACTAGTACATCATTTTATTTTTTATTGTAAAAGAAATGTATAAGTTTTGTAACATATAAATTCGGGGGTGAATTATTTCCACATTTATCGTGATATTTGTAATCTTATTCCAAAATAATTATTTTACTAACCTTACCGTACATTTTAATTAGATGATAATAAGATATGTATATTTTTCCATGTTGACTGAGAAAGGAAAAAAATGTAGATACTAAGAAGTTTCTAGTTTTTTAAGTAGCTCTCTAATTTTGACGCATATTATTATAATCTTACTAATATTAAAAAGATAAAAATATGATGTTCCATTTGTAAAGTTTTCCACTCGTCTTTCCAATCGTGTAGCAAAAAATGTGAAGAATGATCCGTCTTTTGTCCAATTCGCGATAGGGCCAATTCCTAATTTATCCAATTGTGGAATGTTCCAATTCGTGATTTGTCCAAATTTTGAATCTTATATTACTTTTTGGCGATACAGCGGGTAAAATCTAGTTGTAGGTAAATCATAATCCATAATCAACCAATACTTTGTAAAATGTTTTATTTCATATTTGGTTCGGTATGTTATAATCTAGAAATAGTGCTGTCGTGTTTTTGCCGACTTTATTATTGTTATTCAAAAGCATTGATTTCTATACTCTGGTACTCTTTATCTACATCACTATTTCTAGTCTCTTAAGGTGGATCGAATCCCAAACAAACAGTTGTTACTTACTAGATAACTAAAAAACCGTATAAATAAAAAACACGAAGCGTGACCCGTGAGCTGGTAAGTATCTGGCGCAGCGCAACAGCATTGCCATACAGCGGGGCAATGCAGCCAACGTCTTGGGGACGCTTCCGACTGGATATGGATCAGCTACCCGTAGATTGTTTCCAACAGACTGCTGTTAGCTCTATTGTAAATACTTATTCTAATTAGTTTCTATAGTTTGATTATAATGTGTATTTTCTTTGTTAATAGAGAAAAAAACTTGAATTATAAGGCGAATTTGGTAGCAGTAATGTCGCAAAATTTATAGCATTGCACTATTGATAGTTACTAAGACTTGTAACTTTTCATCGTCATCACAAAAGTGTATTGACTTTGAGATCATAATCATTTCAAAGATATACTGTATGATGAATTGATGACTGATTGCGGGGCGTAATGTAACGTGTCACAGCGAGCGTTCTTGTAGTCAGTACGGGGAAAGATGGCGCTCGCAACGAGCACCGAGACGAATTTTAGCAGACGGCGCAACGAATTGTGTTCGCTGCGAATGGTATATTACGCCATGTAACATCGTCGGTTTAGTTTACTTAACTACGAGACAAGTGTATGACAAAAGTTTTTAAAGGAGATGATCCACCTTAAAGTATTTTAAAGAATTTTAGTGTATTTTAAACTCAAAAATCATTATAATTTAGGGTAATCTAAAGCAGACGGCGCTTAAGCTGTTCTTTTCTGTTAATAAAATGAAAAGGGAGATATATTTTGTTTTTATATTCTTTGCAATTTACCTTTATCTTTGCAAAATATAATGTTTGGATTTTTAGGTGGATGGATGTTACTTACTCCTTCACGCCAATAGCATGTTTCTTAGATGTAGCTCTAAGCCTGAAATCTAACGAATTAAGATAAATTGAATGCGCAATCTATTAGTAAATCATAGTCGAAGTCTGGGGGAAATATACAACTTTTTGTTTATAATAATTAAACGCAAATACCGAAAATTGTAGTACGGCTTACCTAGGTTTGATTAGGCCGAAACATAGGGTTTTTAAAAAGCTATTTTTGATAAAAAAATTCATGGATACCCATTTTTAGAATACCAATAACGTAATATATATCAAAATTCTAATTATTCTGCTTATTTAAAAACTGGGGTTTTGAAATAAATAGAACTGCCTATTATATAGATACTGCTTAGTATATCGATTCGGCCGATGCGATGGCCGAATCCTTAGCAATTACAAAAATCTACTTGGCCCATTAGGCTAAGGCTCATTTAATCTAACCAACACACAATGATAAATATTAGCTCTCTACAGGTTTAGCGTAAGGAATATGAGAAAGGGAGGGATGAAGGCTTGCGGTAAGGTGGGACGACGTAGACTGCAAAAATAAATTGAATAAATTGTGGTAAACGTGCACAAAGAGACGGAAAATCTAACTTTATGGTGATTGAAAGTCACGGTCAAATGACATCGTAAATAAAGCTTGCACAGTTGCTATTTTAGAAAGTGAAGGTTAATGTTATTATGGTACGGAATCGGTCAATCTTAGTGATTAATATTTTATTTTTATATTTAGGATCGAAAGGTGAGTGAACTGTTTATACCTACGTAACCTACCGCAATTTTTTTTTATTTTTATATTTTTTATATTTTGTTTGGCAGCATTCAACTACAAAGTGTCTGTCTAATTTTTGTAAGTGCTTCATCTAGACTAGAAGATGAAGAAGTACCTACCTATTATCAAAAATGTATATAGCTATTACAAACATCGTAACGATCGTATTTTCAGGAACTTTTGCTGAGCGCAGGATAACAAATGGAAATGAGGTCCCTGATAAACTGAACAACCATTCTTATGTTGTAAGTGTAACAACATCCATTAATACATACTATGAATTTAAAAAAAAACCTAAAACTTTGTACCTGCACACACATTCTGCATATTATAAATAGCAACTTATGACGTCCTACCATTCTGTACTGTTCAGTCAAGAAGTCGACAATTTATCCGTAAAAAATGAATACGCTGTGTAATTACGCCCTTAGTAAAGCCGCGGGCAAAAATTCGTTTACAATAGCGTAGATAATTTCAATTGACACTGGTCTCAAACAACGGACTACAGTTTTAGCCTGACTTTCCTCCCAGGCATATTTCCTCATGTCACCCATCGCGCAAACAAACACGCTATACCAAGGCTGGACCTGTGGCGGTGCCATCGTCAGCAAATCCTTTGTCCTCACTTCAGCAGCTTGTGTGGAAGACACCAAGTATCTATACGTCATAGCGGGCTATAGAACGTTTGTAGAAGCTGAGGGAATTGAAGAGGATACTTGCACGAGACATATGAAGAAGAAAGTGGCGTACACTTGCGTGCCTAAAGGTATCTTTACAAGTGTTTTGTGGTTAGGCTCGTAAGGACTAGATTGCATAACGACTATAAAAGCAAAACGACCTATTTTATAAGATCTTCGTAGCTTAATCTCTAATTGTGCAAACGTCTTATAGTAGAATGCCGGGTTTGAGATTGGATTGTTCTACCGTGTTTTGGCGTCGATTTGGTGTTTTCGGTCAGGGATAAGCGCATTATTAGTAGGTACTTTTATGCTTTTGAATTGGTTTACACCAGGGTGGAAATGTCGAATTGCTCATAAGAAAAATGAAGCGATTAGCATTATCCATCCGCATAGGAGGGTGCTACGAAAATGGTGGATTTTTTTTGTACATTAGTGAATCACCAAGTCAGTGGTTACTTATAAAACGTCCAAATGCTTGCAATGAAAGTGCCATCGAATACTAAGTAAAATAAAAAAAACGAGGAATTCCGCGAACTTTTGTAGTAGTGGTGTTGGCTTTATTCATGTTATTGTTGCGAACATGTTTTGCGAACTTACTTCCTTCCTTCCCTTTGCGAACGCTGGACTGGAAATGCCAATAGTAAGTAGTTTTAACCCACCTATTGCATAATTTTATCACAATCATTACAGCTTACGAACTGGACCACACAAATATTGAGAAATGGTCAGCCCTAGACATAGCCATAGCAAAAACGGAGACTCCATTTGACTTCTCGGATGAAGGCTGGAACAAACATTGCAGTTACACGCCAAGAATAATAGAAATCAATCTTGACAATGCGTACCGACAGCCAGGGGTCAAAACTTTGGTTTACGGATGGGGGCATAATGAAAAGTGGCGGGAAGTAAGTTAAGTTTGCTTTAATTGTCGATGGGTTTAACGCCAGGAACTTTACCGAATTGCTAAGAGTATGTGTGAGTGCGTAAAAGTAACAGGATCCTAAATAGGGAATATGCGATCCTCTTGCTTGTTTCCTGTATTGGTTTACCTTGAAAATAGTCTGTTATTTTTTCTGGTTCACTCGACTATTTTACAAGAAGCCCTATACCCAGATGGCTGTAAACAAGCTGAAATGATGATAATGATATGACTAAATTATCTCTAGACAGAGATAATAATTAAGTTACCCCCGCGGTTAAAGGCCAGTTTCAAAGATACCTTGTTTTATACATATTTATTTAAGAATGTGCACCTTTACCTTTACTTGTATGTCTTTTGTGGTAATAAATACCATTTTACTTTACCAACGTAAAGATTATGTTTTGTGTAACTAACCAATAGCGTGCTGTGAAATTAGGATAACATGACCATTATCACATTTAATTCGTGATTCTATTGATTGTTTTTATAAATAGAACTAGTTGTTAGGTGTGCGCGAGCTGCAAGCAGCTCGCGGCGGTTATGTGTAACAGTATTTTTTTATTAAGACTTCTTTTTCGTACCTTTGATTATTTTGTTTGAAATCGATAGCCATGAGAAAATTTTGCGATGAAAAAATGTTAGCCAACTTTGATTTGGAAATGGACATCTTTTTCGTAATCTACGTATGCGAGTTATTCGAAAACGATACCCATATTATGTGGGTGCTCGTCTTAAGGCGAGTATAAACTGCGATATAGAGATGTCAGCCATCTTGAATTTGGAAATGGACATTTTTTTCGTAGTCGACGTATGCGAGTTGATCGAAAACGATATCTATATTAGTGGGTGTGCCATCACACAGCGCGGCTCGCTTCGCTCGCCTTGCTGTATGGCGGTGGTCGCATTGATAACGACTCTGCTCCTGCTGCCACACAGCAAGGCTCGCTTCGCTCGCCTTGCTGAGCGACAGCTGTCGCATCAGGTCAGGAAGCGCGGCTCGCTTCGCTCGCCTTGCTGTGTAACAATGGTCGCAATTCGATCGTATTGTGGCTCGCTTCGCTCGCCACAATGCTACCCTGGGATAAGGGTGAGGGGGTCTTGGGGGGTTACCCGCAGTCATATCGCGGCTCGCTTCGCTCGCCGCAATGCTCCCCCGGGTTATAGTTGAGGGGGTCTTGGGGGGTCATTGGGGGGTCACAGCACGGCTCGCTTCGCTCGCCGTGCTGTTCCCCTTGATCGCATCGAATTCGAAATCCTCACCCCCAAGTTAGTCAAAAACGATACCCATATCAGATTTTTTGGTTGGGGGAGGGGGTACAGGGGGGCTGGGGACGTGGAGGGTCACGGCACGGCTCGCTTCGCTCACCGTGCCGTTCCCTTTGGTCGCATTGCGGCTCGCTTCGCTCGCCGCAATGCTCCCCCGGGTTATTGTTGAGGGGGTCTTGGGGGGTCATTGGGGGGTCACAGCACGGCTCGCTTCGCTCGCCGTGCTGTTCCCCTTGGTCGCATCGGATTCGAAATCCTCAACCCCAAGTTAGTCAAAAACGATACCCATATCAGATTTTTTGGTTGGGGGAGGGGGTACAGGGGGGCTGGGGGCGTGGGGGGTCACGGCACGGCTCGCTTCGCTCACCGTGCCGTTCCCCTTGGTCGCATTGCGTCTCGCTTCGCTCGCCGCAATGCTCCCCCGGGTTATTGTTGAGGGGGTCTTGGGGGGTCATTGGGGGGTCACAGCACGGCTCGCTTCGCTCGCCGTGCTGTTCCCCTTGGTCGCATCGGATTCGAAATCCTCGACCCCAAGTTAGTCAAAAACGATACCCATATCAGATTTTTTGGTTGGGGGAGGGGGTACAGGGGGGCTGGGGGCGTGGGGGGTCACGGCACGGCTCGCTTCGCTCACCGTGCCGTTCCCCTTGGTCGCATTGCGGCTCGCTTCGGTCGCCGCAATGCTCCCCCGGGTTATAGTTGAGGGGGTCTTGGGGGGTCATTGGGGGGTCACAGCACGGCTCGCTTCGCTCGCCGTGCTGTTCCCCTTGGTCGTATCGAATTCGAAATCCTCACCCCCAGGTTAGTCAAAAACGATACCCATATCAGATTTTTTGGTTGGGGGAGGGGGTACAGGGGGGCTGGGGACGTGGGGGGTCACGGCACGGCTCGCTTCGCTCACCGTGCCGTTCCCCTTGGTCGCATTGCGTCTCGCTTCGCTCGCCGCAATGCTCCCCCGGGTTATTGTTGAGGGGGTCTTGGGGGGTCATTGGGGGGTCACAGCACGGCTCGCTTCGCTCGCCGTGCTGTTCCCCTTGGTCGCATCGGATTCGAAATCCTCGACCCCAAGTTAGTCAAAAACGATACCCATATCAGATTTTTTGGTTGGGGGAGGGGGTACAGGGGGGCTGGGGGCGTGGGGGGTCACGGCACGGCTCGCTTCGCTCACCGTGCCGTTCCCCTTGGTCGCATTGCGGCTCGCTTCGCTCGCCGCAATGCTCCCCCGGGTTATAGTTGAGGGGGACTTGGGGGGTCATTGGGGGGTCACAGCACGGCTCGCTTCGCTCGCCGTGCTGTTCCCCTTGGTCGTATCGAATTCGAAATCCTCACCCCCAGGTTAGTCAAAAACGATACCCATATCAGATTTTTTGGTTGGGGGAGGGGGTACAGGGGGGCTGGGGACGTGGGGGGTCACGGCACGGCTCGCTTCGCTCACCGTGCCGTTCCCCTTGGTCGCATTGCGTCTCGCTTCGCTCGCCGCAATGCTCCCCCGGGTTATTGTTGAGGGGGTCTTGGGGGGTCATTGGGGGGTCACAGCACGGCTCGCTTCGCTCGCCGTGCTGTTCCCCTTGGTCGCATCGGATTCGAAATCCTCGACCCCAAGTTAGTCAAAAACGATACCCATATCAGATTTTTTGGTTGGGGGAGGGGGTACAGGGGGGCTGGGGGCGTGGGGGGTCACGGCACGGCTCGCTTCGCTCACCGTGCCGTTCCCCTTGGTCGCATTGCGGCTCGCTTCGCTCGCCGCAATGCTCCCCCGGGTTATTGTTGAGGGGGTCTTGGGGGGTCATTGGGGGGTCACAGCACGGCTCGCTTCGCTCGCCGTGCTGTTCCCCTTGGTCGCATCGGATTCGAAATCCTCGACCCCAAGTTAGTCAAAAACGATACCCATATCAGATTTTTTGGTTGGGGGAGGTTTGGTTGGGGGAGGGGGTACAGGGGGGCTGGGGACGTGGGGGGTCACGGCACGGCTCGCTTCGCTCACCGTGCCGTTCCCCTTGGTCGCATTGCGGCTCGCTTCGCTCGCCGCAATGCTCCCCCGGGTTATAGTTGAGGGGGACTTGGGGGGTCATTGGGGGGTCACAGCACGGCGAGCGAAGCGAGCCGTGCTGTTCCCCTTGGTCGCATCGGATTCGAAATCCTCGACCCCAAGTTAGTCAAAAACGATACCCATATCAGATTTTTTGGTTGGGGGAGGGGGTACAGGGGGGCTGGGGGCGTGGAGGGTCACGGCACGGCTCGCTTCGCTCACCGTGCCGTTCCCCTTGGTCGCATTGCGGCTCGCTTCGCTCGCCGCAATGCTCCCCCGGGTTATAGTTGAGGGGGACTTGGGGGGTCACAGCACGGCTCGCTTCGCTCGCTGTGCTGTTCCCCTTGGTCGTATCGAATTCGAAATCCTCACCCCCAGGTTAGTCAAAAACGATACCCATATCAGATTTTTTGGTTGGGGGAGGGGGTACAGGGGGGCTGGGGACGTGGGGGGTCACGGCACGGCTCGCTTCGCTCACCGTGCCGTTCCCCTTGGTCGCATTGCGGCTCGCTTCGCTCGCCGCAATGCTCCCCCGGGTTATAGTTGAGGGGGTCTTGGGGGGTCTTGGGGGGTCACAGCACGGCTCGCTTCGCTCGCCGTGCTGTTCCCCCCGGTCGCATCGCGGCTCGCTTCGCTCGCCGCGATCCACCCGAAAAAAAAGGTCAAAAATAGGCCAATTTTCGGTTTTTCCTAAAAAAAGGGGGTCTGGGGGGCAAAAGGGGGCAATTTTTTTTTGTCATTCAAAACCATTTGTCCTCCTCTACAAGACTATGAAAAAAAAATTCTTCCAAGTCTATCCGTTTTGGAGATGGAAAGGGGGGGCAAAAAAGGGGGTTAAAGGGGGGGTCCAATTTTTTTTTCTTCCAAAACGAAGAGTAACCCTCTATACGACCCCGCAATCAGAACCCCTCTATCGCGACGGCATCTGGTAGCACACTCAAAAGGGGGGTCCTGGGGGCAGGGGGGGGGCAAAATATTCTATGCAATCAAAATCACTCGTCCCCCTCTATACAACCCCCATAAAAAAATTGAGCAATATGGCTCTACGTAGGAGCCCCCCCTGAGGGGGGGGTCTTGGGGGGGCAAATGTCAAAAAGTCGGAATTTTCCCTAGGAGACTTTTAGCTCCTTTAAACGATTCTGTAAAAAAAAACATACCTTTCCATCCACCATCAAGGAGAACAATTATGTCAATCAGTCAGTGAATCAGTGAGTGAGTGGTAATCCAGCTATATATATTATAATGTGGTTATTTTGTTTTCATCTTGATTCCAACTAATTGTTGGAAGATACTTTAAGTAAAAGAAAAAGGTTCAAACTGAAAACCAGCTTTGTTCCGCGCCACGCGTAGTTCAGCACATAGCTGAGTTTGACCCTTTTTGGCGAGCAGGCTAGCACGGTAGCTACGGTACGGTACGGTCTTTTAGTGTGTTTTACTGCTTTAATTGTGTTATTATACTGAAACCTGTTTTTTGGCCAAATAAAATGTTTCTTATCTTATCTAAAAATGAACCCTAATTCCTAGCTTGAAGATTCGAAATCATACAATGCAGCAAAACTAAGCTACGCAACCAACGTTGTTATCGCAAAAGATAAATGCAAAGCCCAATATACCATATCAGGGGCTGATGGAAATGTCCTGAATGCGAAGTTCCTGACTGTTATAGACAGGTATATGGTGTGCACGATGGATAATGGGCATGTGGACGATACAGGAAACATTTCTCTTGCTCATACAAGGAGTGCGCAAACTGGACCTTGTCAGGTTAGTACCTGAACCTATTCGGGCACAAAGACGCTCCTAAAATAACAGATAAAAAGTAGTAAAGTTACCAATAATGGTTATTTTATATGTATGTATTAATAGTCACCTATTTAGGTATAGGTACACACAGAGACAGCCCGGCGGGTTGGTGCGACCTTTCATTGTATATCTATATATTGTAGGCAGTCCACAATGTTTTGACAACGTGTAGAGTATAACTCCTATTACGAGTTGCATATTGAAAGCAAAGAGTTAGCCAACATTATAGAGCCGTCATATAAAAAAAAAAAATTATATGACGGCTGCCACTTAATCAGCTTCCTTATTCTGAAAGCAATGACTTTGGTCCTTCTACGGAGTTTTCTTAGCGTCGCAGGGAGTCAATGGCGGGTCAGGATCGAAATTTTGGCGACGTTTGGGGGAGCCCTATGTTCAGCAGTGGACGTGTACTGGCTGATGATGATGATAGAATATAATTTATTTAGCAAACACAAAAAAAGGAAAGTACCTACCTACAACTTCAAATAAACATAAATACAAAAACATTAAACGGATATAATAAAACTAATTAAAAAACGTTTGGCATATATAAATAGGCATTTCCCTAATGCGCGGCTAAACAAGTCCAGATTCAGCTTAATGTCGCTACCGCCCGAGGACTGTAACGACGCTGATTTTCAAGATGATGATGATCTATTTATTCTATTTCAGAACGACCACGGCGGCCCATTGGTAACGTCCAATGGGGGCCTAGACTACGTCATAGGGGTGGCGTCGGTCTTCAAAACCGAGGAGGGAACCAACAAATGCGTTGGACCTTACCTTTTTACCAGCGCCTCATGCACATCGAAGTTTCTCTCTTGCATTCTTGCTGATGATGATGTGTGAGTGTAATCGCTTCACTTTGATGACGTAGTAGACACTTTTGCCACAGCGTAAAAACAAACTATAGATTACTACAAACTACATATAAAACTATTCAGGCAATCTCCCCGTGCAAATAGCAACGTAAACACTATCTAGAGCTTCTTTCATGTTAGGACGATTCTGTGTCGGTCGATACCTTTGTTGGGTTAGAATAATTTGCCCCTGATCGATGCTGGACACGGAAATTGAAGATAAGAAAAGCATAGTGGTTGTTCCATGTTGATCACAATTTACAATAAATTAGGTACCGGAAGAACTAAAATAAGTAAATGTAAATATGCAGGGTTATATGTTAGCTAAAAAAAATAGAACTATTTATTTTTTTATATGGATCATGGCGCATGAAACTGTGCTGAAATATTGGATAACTCAAAAATCAAATCATGGTAAATATCCCGTTTTAAATTACTTTAAATGATTCATTGATCGACTAACCAAAAAAAAGCATGTTGATGATAATTATATAGATTTTTTATTGCAGATATATGATAACGGAAGGTGGGAATCGTTTAAAACCCAAAGCATGCCACGGCTCTACTAGAGAATTGGGTTTTGAACTGGTCAAGAGAGTTAACTCATGGATCGACCACAATAAAGGGTAAGATTTGATATTATTTATGTTTTCCGACATTAATTCGCAATCCTAGGGAAAAGGATATTCCCATTTCAAGCTGCAGCGCGCCTACTTTTGTTAACCGAGTTCGAAAAAAGGAGGAGGTTCTATGTTCGGATGTATGTATGGTTTTTTTTTTAATGTATGTTCCTCGATTTCTTCTTCAATTATGGACCATGGGACCGTGACCTGAGGTTCTTCTCCATATTTCATAGAGAAACGACTCGAGGTTGTTCCAAAAAAAAATCCTAGGGTACGTACGTCGTTTGTTAAATTTTGTGATAAAAAACTTGAGGGATTCGGAGAAGGTTTTACACTATAACTTATAATTTAGTTAAAATGTTAAATTACCCGTTTCTACTATACTAAAGATTTATTGTCGACCGATGTGGCGCGGTGGACGAAGGTCCGCCTGCGACGCAGGAGGTTGCGGGTTCGATTCCCGCCTCGGAACAATTGTGTGTACGATCTGCAGATATTTGTTCCGGGTGTTCTGGTCGTTTTCTAGGTATAATAAAAAATATCTATCTATGTAATGTATTGTATTATGTATATCAGTTATCTAGTACCCATAACACAAGCTCTGCTTACCATGGGGCTAGATAATGCTGTGTGAATTGTCCAGCATTATTATTATTATTGTGGTATTTATCGCGTACCTTTTGTTTTATTTGTTTGTGTTTTTTGGTTCTTCTTTCACAGGCATTTAGTGAAATTACATACAATTACATTCTTTATTCTAGTAAAATTGTATTTATTTGTAGAAATAATATTCACTTAAGTAAATTATGTTGTTCAAAGTCGCTCAGCGAGCTATGGAAAGAGCTATGCTCGGAGTATCTCTGAAGGATAGGATTCGCAACGAATACATCCGACAGAGAACTAAAGTTATCGACATAGCTCTGAGAATTAGCAAGCTGAAGTGGCAGTGGGCCGGCCATATCTCGCGAAGAACCGACGGCCGCTGGGGCAAACGTGTTCTTGAGTGGAGACCACGACTCGGTAAACGTAGTGTAGGACGCCCTCCGACCAGGTGGGATGACGACCTGCGAAAGACTGCAGGTAGATGCTGGATGCGTCAAGCCGAAGACAGGGCGCTATGGCGCTCATTGGGGGAGGCCTATGTCCAGCAGTGGACTAATATAGGATGATGATGATGATGATGAAGTAAATTATAATTATTTCTTTGTTTCAGATCTACCTTAGACGCGTCCTAGCTTAGGTACATAAGGATTTATATTAAAATTTTCCTACATGATTACATGTTTAAACCTGAGCCACTTTTCTATTTAACCTAGATTAAAGGGCAAAACTGCAACACGCGACAAAACTTTTCTCCAATATTGTTCAATTCTGGAAAGTAAACAACAACTGGAAGTTTAATCCTCGACGCGTGGTTGGTCCCTAGCTCACTCGGTACAGAATTGAATGTAGACTTACGAAATTTAGAATAACACAGATGTTCTTTTAATCCTCTACTTTAGCAACACAATCGTTTTTCTTAGATGTCAAAATGCCCGTTAGAATAGATGTACCTACATGTTTATAAATAAATGTGAACAGGCAGTGTTGGTGGTGCTGTAAGAAATGATACCTTCTAACTCAGCCCTTGTATTTCGAAAGAGATTAATAAGGGAACCTACAAAAGGGTAGTGAATGTAGACTTACGGAATTTAGAATAACACAGATGTTCTTTTAAGCCTCTACATTACCAACACAATCATTTGTCTTTGTTGTCAAAATGCCCGTTAGAATAGATCTTACACGTTTATAAATAAATGTGAACAGACAGTGTTGGTGGTGGTGTAAGAATTGAGATCGGACGTATCTGACAGTGCAATTGGTTATGTTTTTAAAGCCTGTTTCAAAACGACAACATTTTTGGCCTACCTCGGTGTCGTGAAGATGACTGAGTTGACGATTTAGGCCGCTTAGCGTGACATAAGTGAATCACGGTTGGTAGTAATTTCATCAGGTGTATGTACTATTATTGTTCCAATACCAGAAGTACAAAAAAAAATAATTAAGATAGCTAAACTTTACTAAGTAGCGTGGTCAATTCTATGAGATTGAAGTATCTACCTATATCTACTAAGCTTCCTTAAGCCGAGCGTCAAACAAGACTGAGAGGGGGTCACGAAACTGCTGTTTACTCAGGACTTATGCACCACAACTTCCTTTATAAAACAGACAAAAACAAAATACCTATAGGGTTGTTACAGGGCTTCTGTATCGATAAAAAAAAAGAATAGTAGAATACCTATACATCAAATGTGACGTATTGACCATTTGTTTTAGATCGTGCCAAATGTGACGTATTGACCATTTGTTTTAGATCGTGCGAATGAAGTCTTCTTTTACTATTCGCTGAAGCTTTTACTAATTCTCCTGAATAAAAATTAGTGTTTTGCAATAGAACTTCAAATGGGGAATGAATACGGGAAAATAATAAATTAGGAGAATTTATCCTAAAAAAATATCAATATTATACATCCAAACTAAGACTTAGATACTACACCTGGAAAGATACTAAGATACTAACAGATGCATGAAATCACAATAAATGATAATGAATATGATTTTTATAAATGTGCGATGACCTATACTCCAATTTAGAATCTAAGATATCATATGTCAACAAAAATTAATAACAATTAAAAGGTAGTCAGGTTATCACTAAAAACTGAAACACACACTTTAACAACGCATAATCCCACATGTGCGGCGAAAAATCTTTAAATTCGAATTACGTTAACAAACAATCACGATCAATTTAATGATGAAACTCGACTCAAAACAATTTTTGGGAGATTCATTAAATGTTGAAACTCGACTTTCAAAATAGCTTTATAACCAAAAATTATTTCTAAAAAACTGTTTTGAGCTTCTGTGCTTTGCTTGGATGATATCTATCTACCATGTCGTTAAATATTTTCCATCAACATTCCGTGCTTGTAACCCTTTGCATACAAAAAATATTCAGGTTTTTGAATAGGAATACAAAGCATATTTTCAGCCAGTTTGTAATTTTTGTGTATAATAAGTAACCGAGTTAATGTTATTTCTTCGTCCATGATGTCATTCAGTGCGGACAAGGTGCGAACAGATTCCTAACAAAAGAGGAAAATCAATATTCAGTAGGTAGGTGGTAGGTACATAGATTCAAGACAACAAAGAGCAAAATCAAAATATCTTTATTCCAGTTCCGCTTTAGTCATTTTTGTTCAACTGAAATAGAACAGAAAAGAACTTCCGAACCCTGAAAACGGCGGTAGGGCTTAACATTTGTTGAACACGTTTGATTTTTATCCACATAATATCGATTCGAAACGTGCTCGCGATTCAATGAGAATCGATTCCGATGCAACCAGAGTACGCTTATCGTGCTGGTAGTACGGACTCTAGGAGGTTCAACCTTTTGGGCTAGGTAGTTTTATGAATTAAAATGTAATTCTATGTCATTAGGTAGACCAGGTGCGTGCTTATTAGTAAAACAACATACGAGGTAAGAAAACTTAAAATTAAGGGCTAGAAGCGTTAAGACTAGGTACATCTTGATTTGACTAGATATCAGCTACTATATCGATTATGTGTATTAGGTACATAATCCATCATTAAAGACTATCTTGATTTTAGAGTCTTTGATTCATCTTTTTTAGGACACAAAGTCGTTCTGATATAAAACTTTTGGAACTATAATGGTTATTAATACTAAAGTCATTTAATACGGGATATTTATCACGGATTAACTGAAGGCACTGCGAGAAAGATTTGTCTGCCCATAACATTCCAGTCGTTCTGATATCTCTAATATTTGTTTCTTGGGTTAGCGTCGCTTTGTATTTCCCTAAATTTTCGATCGTTTATTCTATTTATGAGAATCTCAGGCAATTTGCTACAAAATTGGGTCCTGTTACATTATTGTTCCTTGAATTCGAATGATGCCAACGCCGAATGCTTTTATTCGTTATGTAAATTATATGGCAACTCGATAGTGTAAATTGGTGGTAAAACGATATCTGTCTGCACTGAATGTAAAAGACTTTTTGGAGTAAATGTGAGAACAATTTTTTTAAGAAAAATAAATCTGGAATGATGTTTTATAACCAAGGAGTCATTACAGTCTATTAAATAAATCGACATCATAGCGGTCGCAGGGAGTCGATGGATGGAGGCGGCTCATGACTGCTATCTGTGGCGTCGTATGGTAGAGGAAGTCCAGCAGTGGACGTGTATGGACTGATATGGTGAAATAAATAAGACCTACTCACCTATACTATAATAGGGTTGTTTGATATTTACAAGTTATTTAAACCTAACAAAATGATCGATAATAATAATGGATATGAAATGTTGAAAATGTCATAAAATGTTCAACTATAGCTTTAAAACACTTTTGCTTCTACTTTTGCCGGTCACGGCGTTAGAATTGATCTTTTCAACTCAGACTGTAGATGTCGTAAGATTAGACTAAAGAAGAAGAAGTAGCAGCTTCTTTATCTGTATTTTTAACATCTCCGATCACCAACCCGCCTTCCAAGCGTGGTGATTATGAAAAAGTATTTTTATGCATTATTGTGTGTAAACTAAGAAATTACCTAACGAAGTTTTTTTATTGATGTCGCTAATGGGGATGATGGTGTGGCTTGTAATATGTACTTATCTTATAAGTGAAATGGCAATTACATACATTTCTTATGTAAATTCACACTTTATAATAATCTATGTAAAGTCAACCACCAAAATCAAAATTCATACATCGCATTTAAATTATACACAAAGCATGCTAGTCATAAAGCATTCGAGTTAGCAGGAGAGAGGGCGCTATGGAGCTCATTAGAGGAGGCCTATATCCAGCAGTGACTGATATACCTACATAGGTTGATGAGACGAGTCACGTGTTTCTCGTTTAACTGCCCACTAACTTGGTAAAGCTCCTGTCCAAGTTGTAAACAATGATTTCACAACAATGTCAGCTTTTCCCTTTAGCTATAAACTCGGACATAAATCCTAGCTGTAAGCAACTTAGTAGAGCTAGTGCAAGGGTTTTACGATGCACTGAGCCATTCACGTTAAATTTCATGGAATTTCTTGAGAAATTTAATATACACTTAGACTATTGTAGGTTGGGTACTAAGGAGCCACCTATCATTAAATACCTACCTACCTACCTTCGAACTTTACCTGGGGATGTAGCTCACAAATTATTTTATCCTAAAACTAAGACTGCGTTATTAAAGAAATTATTAAAGTTTATTTTTGGTACTCATTTACATCAGCCTGTATTAGTCCACTGCTGGACATGCCTCCCCTAATGAGCGTCATAGCGCCCTGTCATTAGCTTGATGCATCCAACATCTACCTGCAGCATTGGCAGGTCGTCACACATCCGGGTCGGAGGTCTACACTCAAGAGCACGTTTACCTCAGCGGTTGTCGGTTCCTCGCGAGATATGGCCTGCGTCCTGCCACTTCATCTGGCTCATCCTTAGAGCTATGTCGATAAGTTTGGTTCACTGTCGGATTTATTCGTTACGAATCCTATCCTTCAGAGAAACTCTGAGCAAAGCTATTTCCATAGCTCGCTGAACGACTTGGACTGGTTTACCAGCCTTACCGTGCATATCTACATCTCAGCTCCGTAGGTCATGGCAGGTAGGACGCATGGAATGAAAACTTTAGTTTTTAATCAGTGCGGTATGGATGACAAGAACACTCAGCGTAGGTTCCCAAACCGTGCCAACTATTTTCTTATACAAATGAAATTAAGACTAAGTCTTATGAAATTGGGGGAATAGAGTGCTCCTGTGTTTGCGCACACACTCGTGCACTTTAATATGTATTACCTGCGCACATAGCCAGTCTTTGCTGTAGCAGCCGATACCGAAAATTCGGCTAGCAGGACAACATCGTCACAAATCGAATAAATACCGGATCAAAGCCTTGAAACTGCCTTCGTTTGAACCACTCTAAATGAATCACCCTGTTTCCTTTGGTTTCGCTTGATTCATGAACAGTCCTCTTAAATTACCTCCCTTTGAACTTTTTATTATTCACCCTCTTTCTTTTGATTTGCTTCGTTATGTGATACAAACTAATAAAGTTTACCGAAAAAACCCGATTTATTAATTAGTATTTTTAAGTTAAATAAAAATTTGAATTGTTTGAAAAATCCTAAAAATCGACTTTAAATTCCTTAGTGTTTACACTGTTTTTTAAGATCTTCGGGACAAGAACTTATCTCTCAAAAAAAAACATCACATCTGGATCATTCTCCGTACAATAACGAAATAATTTTACATATCGCCCCATAATTGATAGAGAAATCGACAGAACATACATAAAAAAGCATACAGCCCAACCGTCCGTTTTGTTTTTCATCGCTTAAAAATAAAACTTAATTGAATAATCGCCGAAGACACAATAAGCATTACTACCTTCTTATTGTCGAACCAGAAGCTTATCAGCAGCTCGAGCATTTCTGTACAAATCAAATCGCCCAATATCAAAAGCTGCAAATCAGTGCATTGAGAACCCTGTCAAAATCACTGCACCATTATAATAACAACACGTCCCGAACAGAACACGAGGTTAGTTATCTCAGGAGACATAACTGGGGCGTAGTGCACTCAAGTGTTCGACAAGCCATTTGTGCTGCTACCTTTAGATTTCTATAATGTTGGACAATTCACACAGCACCATCAAGCTTCAAGCTAAGCAGAGCTTGTGTTATTTATTTAGTTATAAAACAATAAAGAGCCCTTAAGAACTAAAATTGACATACTTAACACTAAACAAAATTTACTGTACCTATTTTTTTTTAAATTAACTATGTTGCTTCTTTGCGAGATATGGCCGGCCCACTGCCATTTCAGCTTGCCTATTCAGTACCTAGTACTGTGTTGCAGGCGTATATATATATGTATATAATGTTCCATGGAGGTTGTTGGTTCTATTAGTTGTGAACGTAGGTACTAGTTATGAACATACTCGTGGTTTCTTCTCACTTCTTCCACTGGTGGACAAAAAAATTAAGTGAACTATAAAATAATTTTAATTGATAATAATGAATAGTATAAAATATGACCTGTCTAAGTGCTTATTTGTAAGCTTAAAAAAAAAACTTTTCATTTTCATTCCCACCCCTCGAAACAAATGTTTGTACGATCTGCAGATATTTTTCCAGGTTTTCTGGTCGTTTTTCTATGAATAATAAAAAATATATATCTATGTAATGTATTGTATTATGTGCACCATCAGTAGCTTAGCTTGGGGGCTAGATAATTTTGTGTGAATTGTTCAGCATTATTATTATTTTATTTATATACTTACTAAGTGTTATAATCGGCACAACAGTGTCACTGTATGTATAGGTATGGGTTTGTCTATCAACCAAGAAACAATCAAGAACTAGTTAACGAGGGATTGAGGTTATCTATCGGGTAAACAGACCTTGCAGGCAAAGGTATAGCTACGTACAAGATGCCAGTATAATCCGCGCGCGATCAATAACTTCTATAATTATATTGGGTTATACAAATATTTTTTGTGTATCAGCCAAACTACAAAAGGTTTGATAGAAAAAAACGTCTAATTTATAACTTAAAATACGTAATCTAATTTTCACACGATGCCTACACATTTTTCCTTTGTTTGCAATTACATACCTAAGTTATCAATTTCAAAAGCATGAATGAATGTTAAGATGTTTGAAGGTTTTCTACCACTTCACGCCAAAACAACTGAACAGGCTTAAATTTTGGCGTTTGAAGTCGCGAGCAAAAGCTAGTAAAAGATAAATACAAATACCAATAGAAACCTTGTATTTTATTTATCGCTATTTGCATGACTACTCGGACACCAACAGACAAACAAACCTGGCGTGTATTCCTAACGGCATGCAATCAAAAACTTTGTTTGTGCCCAATGGTAACCAGACCGGCAGGCTGTGTTCAGACGTGGCGGTTTTTACGCGCGATACTATTTGTTTTTTTGCATCAAAGATTCATGAACTGACCTTGATTAATGTAAAAATGTAGGCAGGTACCACGTGAAATATAGCTACGACGTAGCTTGCTACGACATACTACGACGTAGCGTGCTACGAAACTACTCTGAGTAGTTGATGTAATAATGTAGGCAGATATCACGTGAAAAAGTCAGTTGCAGTTATGAATATTGTTTGCTTTGTTCTCTATATTTTGTCTTTTTATTTTATCTTACCATAGATAGTCTGAAGCTCAGCGCTCAGCAGTGGATTTCCATCTCAAGACTACTCCAGGAACCTCGATTTTGAGCTGACTCTCACTAGGCATGAAATTAAAAGAAATTGGACTTATCATCGTCGATATGTATTTTAATTGCCCATGTAGCGTAGACCAGTACGTATCCCATTCAGGCTTCTCCGCAGAATCTGGGCAGTGAATGATTAAACCGTGAGAAATCAACTCTGCTACGCCCTTATGGTTTTCCCTTGGCTTTCTTCAGATCATTTTTCTCCATTCTATTGTATCCGATCTCTTTGCATACATTTTGCAAATCAATCCCAACATCGTGTAAAGATCCCCTAAAGCCAGTCCTCTACAAAAACGTTGAAGTTTAATCCCAAGCCGCTTTGTTAATTGGCTGACCAAGTTTTTAACAAAGCGATCCTAACGGAATTAAGACGGGAAATGTTATTTTTTACGATTATTGTTCGAACGAAGCGGGAATAAACATTCAATGGGTTCTTTTGAGGCGGAAAACATCTTGTGGTCTTTAGGGGTTAATTTTTAGGGTTCCTTATTCACATAATTAAAACCATTTACGTACGTTTAAGCCTTTGATTTTGTTAGTTGCCCCGAGTTATTAGGTTTATAATGTTGCCCGTTTGCCCCTTAGCTCGACTTTGGTTAAAACTTACCATAGAAGTATAGCCCTTCAAGGCCAGTTTTTGATATTTTCAAACCAAAAAATTGGCGGTGAAAAAGAAAATATTTAGTTAGGTACCTACAAACTTTATAAAACAGAATTTAATAAAAGTTAATAAATAAATTAATATATACAAATTATATAGTATAAATAACTTATGGAACCCGGCCCTAGGTGTTGTGTATTACTTACTTCCTTTTCACGAAGAGCTCATTCCAAAATCGCGGAGTAGCGATAACCAAGAATTAAATGAAACATTTACCTAAATATTGTGTTTTCTTTACGACGGTCATTAAAGGATTTTGTACGGTTATAATGTACCTTCATTAAAAATCGCTTTAAGTTCGTAAAACATCATCATTCATCATCATCATCAGCCTATATTAGTCCACTGCTGGACATAGGCCTCCCCCAATGAGCGCCATAGCGCCCTGTCTTCAGCTTGCCGCATCCAGCATCTACCTGCAGTCTTTTGCAGGTCGTCATCCCACCTGGTCGGAAGGCGTCCTACACTACGTTTACCGAGTCGTGGTCTCCACTCAAGAACGTTTGCCCCAGCGGCCGTCGCCATTATTATTTTCGAAATATGTTAGGTTAAATATCTTATGTTTTTATATGATTTTAGATCTGTTAGGCGACCGCTAATAGCCCTCCTCCGTTGGTTGTCGGGTAAAAAGGAGTGTAATATCGGTATGCCAGTTTTTTAAATCCTCTCTATCTTACTAAAACTAATAAAGATAGTATGGGGTTAGAACCATACATCATCCTATGTATCACATAGTGTACTTATATGTATAGTTTTTGGCCATGCTTCTTTATAATGTTGTTAGCTTGATAGACTACGGAACTAAAAAAATACTTTGTATGTTATTTATAATCGGAGATCGATGTGGCGCGGCGGGCGAAGGTCGCCTGAGATGCAGTAGGTTGCAGGATCGAATCCCGCATTTTGCTAATTTGTACGATCTGCAAATATTTGTTCTGGGTATTATGTGTATTAAAGTCATTTAAAACGGGATATTTACCATGATTTGATTTTTGAGTTTTCCAATATTAAAAAAATCAAAAATCAAATCATGGTAAATATCCCGATTTAAATGTCTTCAAAGTCGCTCAGCGAGCTATGGAAAGAGCTATGCTCGGAGTTTCTCTGAAGGATAGGATTCGTAACGAATACATCCGACAGAGAACCAAGGTTATCGACATAGCTCAAAGAATTAGCAAGCTGAAGTGGCAGTGGGCCGGCCATATCTCGCGAAGAACCGACGGCCGATGCGATGGGGCAAACGTGTTCTTGAGTGGAGACCACGACTGGGTAAACGTAGTGTAGGACGCCCTCCGACCAGGTGGGATGTCGACCTGCGAAAGACTGCAGGTAGATGCTGGATGCGGCAAGCTGAAGACAGGGCGCTATGGCGCTCATTGGGGGAGGCCTATGTCCAGCAGTGGACTGCTATAGGCTGATGATGATGATGAAATGACTTTAGTGTTAATAACCATGATAGTTTCAGAAGTTTTATTATGTGTATTTTCTGTCTAATAAAAATAACTATCTATGTATGGAACCAATAACATAAGGTCTGCTTAGCTTGAGTCTAGTCTAGATGATGCTTCGTGGATTGTCTAGCATAATTTATTAATTTATAACGAAGAAAATAGGTGTGAAAATGGTGTGTGTAGGACCTATAAAACCATAATATCAAATACTCACCCATATAGTTATTCTGTGCTCTCAATAATGGATCTATTGAATTGGGTTTCGATCACGTTCGTCGTGTTTTCGGATTATACCATCACGTGGAAAATATCTATGGCATTTTACCGATATTTTACCCTAGTACTCGGGAAATTGGAAAATTCCCATAATCTTTATAGCTTTAGCTTACCAAGCAATTTTGGCTGCTGTGTCTAAAAAAAGAGGAAATAATTTCATGGCGTTGAAGTAAGCCCCGCGTTTACTTGCATGGTGTGGCTTGCTTGAGTCTCAGATGCTACCTACCTACGTAACTTTAGTTAGTGACGCGAAGGAAGACCATTGTTTTAAGTTAAATTAGTAAATGTACGAGTCTACTATAGGTATGTATATCTATTTACTTAACTAGGTAGATACATATTTGTATTTTATTGAAATGTTATAATAATAGAGACTAATGAGCTTACGGACAAACGGAATAACCGTTTATATTATATTAATAATATATATTAATCTAAAAGATATAATAATTATTGTGAAACATAAATAAACGAAAAAACGGATCAATTATCGCCCTGGATATTTTGAATGCTTTTTCCAAGAAAAAAATAGTATATTCAATAAAAAAAATTGAGATCTCTTCAAGAAAAGAAGATGAGATGAATGACAAGATAGAAAACACTTTATTTTACCATACAAAGAAATAAAACAAATACAGATAAAAAAGCTAAGAAGAAGCTTCGCAAGTGGTACATGGGAACAGATTTAAGGAATAAAAAGTATATATCGCTATGTTTTATTCATCATCATCATCATCAGCCTATAGCAGTCCACTGCTGGACATAGGCCTCCCCCAATGAGCGCCATAGCGCCCTGTCTTCAGCTTGCCGCATCCAGCATCTACCTGCAGTCTTTCGCAGGTCGTCATCCCACCTGGTCGGAGGGCGTCCTACACTACGTTTACCGAGTCGTGGTCTCCACTCAAGAACACGTTTGCCCCATCGGCCGTCGGTTCTTCGCGAGATATGGCCGGCCCACTGCCACTTCAGCTTGCTAATTCTTTGAGCTATGTCGATAACCTTGGTTCTCTGTCCGATGTATTCGTATGTATGTTTTATTGCAGGCGTAGAACCTGAAATTTCAGCCTGATCTGTTCAGTAGTTTTGGCGTGAAAAAGGAACAAACATCCAAGCATCTAAACATCCAAACTTTCGCATTTATTTATTATAAGTGTGACTTTTGTAGTAGATATGTATTGTATATTGTTAACAACTCTGCCAGGACTGCCAAATAAGTAGGAAAATTAAATAAATAAAATAATTAATAATGCTGGACAATTCACACAGCATTATCTAGCCCCAAGCTAAGCAGAGCTTGTGTAATGGGTACTAGATAACTAATATACATAATACAATATATTACATAGATAGATATTTTTTATTATACATAGAAAACAACCAGAACACCCGGAACAAATATCTGCAGATCGTAGGTACACATAATTGTTCCAAGGCGGAAATCGAAGCCACAACCTCCTGTGTCGCAGGCGGACCTTTGCCCACCGCGCCACATCGGT
Organism: Eupithecia abbreviata; assembly: GCA_943735965.1. Taxonomy (NCBI): domain Eukaryota; kingdom Metazoa; phylum Arthropoda; class Insecta; order Lepidoptera; family Geometridae; genus Eupithecia; species Eupithecia abbreviata. The sequence goes on along the minus strand of OX030997.1, from coordinate 4,743,417 downwards.
CGTCGAAATTATAGTTAATGTCGTTGGAATTCGTCTCGGAATTTGTGACATAGATACATTCATAGAGCTAGATAATATGTTGCATAATATCATTATGACATTAGTGAACAATAGGAATTAGCAGACGCAACCGCCACAGAATGGCACTGACCCTAATTAAATTATACCTCCTTGCCTACTACCAAATACCTAACTTTGTCTCAGAGTATGTCGACATTATCTTGGTTTTATTGATTAACTTGTTTTTGGCCGTGGCTTCGCATGCGTTGTTTATAGTTATTTATATCCCATGGAAAATGATTTATAGGATAAAAGCCGTAGCTTGTTTTATTCAAGACCTTTATAATTATAAGAAAGGTAATTCTTTAACACGTTGATTGCTGAAATCACACGGTATGTGTTTTCTACAAGTGACGAATGTGTGGGCGCACACTCATGGCATGCGTAATATGCGTAAATCCACACTAGCGCAGCGGATGAGAAAATACAGATCTGTGTGACGCAGCACAGCCGTAATATGTTTTTTTATTTAGTCACTAGCGGACCTTCCGGCTTCGCACGGTTTTAGTAGGGATAAATATAATATAGCCTATGTTCACAAGGAATAGTGTAGCTTCCCAACGGTGAAATAATTTTTCAAATCGGTCCAGTAGTTTCGGAGCCTATTCACTACAAACAAACAAAAAATCAAAACTTTCCTCATTCTAATATTAGTATAGACGAGCAATCATAATGTGGTACCCCGTGGTACGCTATAAAGCCGCCACGTTGCCCTTGGTGGCCACCAAACTCTTTTTTTTAAAGAAAGAAAGAAAGAAAAATATTTATTACACACTAACACAACACACAAACCAGGTTAATTACACATAATTATATTAGACTACAAAGTACCTACTTAGGTACCTATTATAAAACACGTAATAAAAAAAACTTTGCAAAATAAAACTACGAGTATTACAAAGGCATTAAAAAAAGGTATCACAAAATGCCCTATGACATTTTATTTTTTTTGTTCAACGCAATTATAAGACAAAATAGGTGGCGGCGCTACTGTGCCTTGTAGTAACTGCTTAAGATAAAGTATCTAAACAAAAGTTCATTGACCTATTAGCTTAGGTAGCAACCAAACATATGTATGTCCCTCTGCCGTGGATAGAATCCAGTTACATTTCCATTTCCTGGCCCGGATGATCGGCATCTGTGTTTTCGAGCGGGATTTGTTAGTTTCCTGTTTGCTTTTATTTGTAAAATAAAGGCCTAGCGGAAAACGGCCAGACGGAATTTGATTGTTTTATTTTTAGAATTTATTTTTTTAAGTTTTTTAATTTACTTACCTAGACCGAAATCAGTTTTTGCACATATTTTATTCCCCAAATAATTAATTAATATTGTTTTACCTTATTTATACCTAGACCGAAATAATAAATAAAAGACATATTAGACATGATTATACACTACATACCATAATGACATATTTGCCGCTACATAATACACACAATATAATCAGTTGTCAAATGTCAAATTAAACTGGAGGAGGATGCTAACACTAGCATCCTCCTCCATTATTTTAATTTGACATTGGTACACACCTATGTTAAACACATAGTTACATAATTTAATATTAATTTACTACTTAGTTTTAAATTAATATGTAGGTGATTATTTTTATATCAAATTATTATTTTTTGTTATGTAAATATAGGAAATAGGTTTATATACTGAGAACTGTTTATTATAAGAGTATGTTACAGCTGACTGTCTATCTTATAAAAAATGAGACCGTTTTTGGCCATAAGTTTAGATTTTAAGCATGTTTATTTATAATAATAATTAGGGTTGTGGATTTTGTTTAATAAATAAAAATGTGTGCCATAGATATTGTGTACCTACCCAGCAGATCTATAGTGACCCTTTCAAATAGTTAAATATTAGTAAATACCTAAGTGTATTGAATATTGTGTTCACCTTTTACAAGTATATACTAGTATATATAGAAACACGAGACAGGTCTTGGCTAACATTTATTATATAATTGCTACGCCCCGCGGCCTCGCCCGCTTGGAAATATGTATATTTATCAAATAGTCTGAATTACTGTATCTATTCCTGAAAACTGCATTAAAATCCGTTGAGTTATTTAAAATATCTAAGTGAACAGACAGCGGAAGCGACTTCATTATATACTATTTTATACCATAAAGAAGCACAATATAATAATAATATACTAAACTAGTTCCTTAATTACCCAACACCATAAGGACTACGTCATAACTACTAAGTAATTCATCATCATCATCAGCCTATAGCAGTCCACTGCTAGACATAGGCCTCCCCCAATGAGCGCCATAGCGCCCTGTCTTTAGCTTGCCGCATCCAGCATCTGCCTGCAGTCCTTCGCAGGTCGTCATCCCACCTGGCCGGACGACGTCCTACAATTTGCCGATTCGCGGTCACCACTCTAGAAAACGAATTAGAATAAAAAATACAAAAATCTTTATAAGGAACAAGAAACTCATAGTATAGGGTAAAATTCTGTGCTGACTACCGCAAAAGTTAAGAAACTGTGTAGCGGAGTCAGCAAAGAAAACTTAAATGCTACATTTTGAGACTGAGTATTGAATATCAGTTTTCTCCGGTGTGAATGCACCCTAACGCGTCTGCCAGCTGCACCAGTAACGAGCTTCGATACTCATTAGGTGCATAATGGCAGCTTTGATTTGCTGCTTGTCGGGTCTATTATGCGACGGAACTATCTACTGCGCGCAGCTTCGAACGGGTGAATTTATTACATCTCTTCTTTTTACAGGTTCACTATCCACCTAACAGGTTCACTGCCCGTATAAGGGCTGTTTGAAGAAAGTACTACCTGTCTACAGCCCATACGCAGGCTGCGAGCCAATACATTTAGAACCACGCTTTGCTTTATGGACTTGCGAAGAATGACTTATTCATTCTGACTTTACGTGTCATTAAATTTTGACAAACCACCTCTGGACTTTACTCTTTGATGCTAAGACAGTGTTTTGGTTAAAATTCTGATTTTTAAGAATAATACATTAAGCTATTATATACTCTAGCCTAACTCGATGTAGAATATTTGTAAGCAGACCACGATACAAATAACTAAAACTCAGTTGCTTGGCGTCGAGTCTCGAGATATATCATTGTAAGGAATATTTATCGAAGGAAGTATCTCAAATCGACTAGTAATGTAAATTGCGTATTAAAAAACGCGGCAACGCAGTGAATGTTAGGTAAGTATGGGTGGTTTGTTAACAAACATTCTACATCGACTTTAGCTAGGGTACATATACCCTAGCCAAAGTCGATGTAGAATGTACACACTGCTCTTGTTTATTTATCCTCATAGTTTTTCTACACATATCTTGAGCAGCGGTTACCATAGGTCTGATTCAATGTTTTTTTTTGTTGTATTAAATTAACAAACTCGTATAAATAATGGCAGAATAATAACATAATGGACGACCGATGTGGCGCGGTGGGCGAAGGTCCGCCTGCGACGCAGGATTCGGTTCCCGCCTTGGGACAAATGTTTGTACGATCTGCAAATTTTGGTTCCAGGTATTCTATACAAAACAGTACAATACAAATACGCTTTATTGCACATCAAACACAGAAAAAATACAGTAAAGAACAAACAAACAAAGATACAGATGCACAATGGGCAATGGTCAAAAAAATATATAAAAAATAAAAAAATATATATCTATTAAATGCATTGTATATGTAAATATATCAGTCATCTAGTATCCATAACACAAGCTCTGCTTAGCTTAGCCTAGCATTCCAACATTATTTGTATTTATTTATTTAAGCACGTCGACATAATATTTTCATTGAAAATCGCGATTTTAGACGAACTTTTTGAGTATTCAGACGAATGTTAATATCAATACACAATATAATTACTCTTTATTGCACACCAAATAAAACAGATACACTAGACAGGAAAAAGACAATACAGAATGTGTTGTACAGTGGGCGGCCTTATCGCTTAGAGCAATATCATATGGAGTTTCCGTATGAACGTATTTTCATGCAATATTTTATAAAATGAATAAATAAAAATTTTGGACAATTCACACAGCATTATCTAGCCCCATGTTAAGCAGAGCTTGTGTTATGGGTACTAGATAACTGATATACATAATACAATACATTACATAGATAGATATTTTTTTATTATACAGATAAAACACCCGGAACAAATATCTGCAGATCGTACACACAATTGTTCCGAGGCGGGAATCGAACCCGCCGAACCGAACCCCCGAACCTCCTGCGTCGCAGGCGGACCTTCGCCCACCGCGCCACATCGGTCGTCAAAAATAAATGAATATAATGCACACAGATCCCCATGTACAATCCAACGATCCTATCCAACCACGGTTGTCTGGTAGAGATCGCTCTTGAGCGATAAGACCGCCAAATTGTCACATGTTTCTGTCTTGTTTGTTTTATTTTTAAAATAATTTTCTATCTATCTTTCCCTCCCACCTTTCTGCTATAGTTATTTTATTAAAAAAATGTCACTCTCCTTTTTAGCTCATCTTACCAAAGTCGACTTAAAAGAAGAGGTAATCTAACTTTCAAACGATAAAATGTCAAACAAACATAAACTTTAAGACCTGAAACATAAAGTTTATTTCCCAAGAAGCCAATTTTATTCTTGACCACGGCTCATAAGTGGCTTGTTGAATATCGGATGTAGAGAAAATGGTTACCTGGCCGCGTTATCCACTAGTGATGTGCTAAAATATCTGGTTTCATCGATATATTCATGAACTATTTTGACTACATTGACTAAAGATCTGAATCCCCGACGACGATGCGACGATGTGAAAACGCTGCTGTTACCATTATTTAAATTTCAAATATATAACTGGCTTGTGGATAAATGCTTGTATTATATACCCGATTTTTTTAATATGGAGAACAAAATATTTCGTTTTTGAAGAATATTATGACACTCTCTCCCAATGAGCGCCATAGCGCCCTGTCTTCAGCTTGCCGCATCCAGCATCTACCTGCAGTCTTTCGCAGGTCAACCCACCTGACAAATGATTTCATTGATGATTGTAATGTGCTATGTCAGCATGTGTAGTTTAAAAATTTTTATATTGCTACGACGTGACGTAGCTAGCTAAAATTTTATATGTTATATTTTAACGTTGTATGTATCTGCCCACTACAGATCGAGACCTCAATATCCATGCCAGTAAAATACCAGTGTCCAAAACAAATGAACAAAGGCTACCTCATGAATTTAAACATGCAATTTCGGAGTCACTATACAACGTTCAGTAGATGTTAATATCCTGTGTATGTTATGTGCTATCCAATGCATTAATAATATGTCTCAAACACAGGCGAGGCAGTAGTATATATTATACCTATTTGTAGATTGTAGTGGAGAGCCACCTCTCCTATAACTGGATTGGTGACTGCTCCTTAGGGATGGGACATCTTTCATCGATAATCTTTTATATTCTATTTGGCAACTTTGTTCGTTGACATTTCAAAATAACTGTTGTTGCACTCAAGTACCGTTAGTTCCTAACCTAACGGTGCTTGAGTGCGTAGTGGTGTTCCAGAATTTTTCAACTCTGTGGTTACTTGATTTCGTAGATTTATTTATTACCATTCTATGATATTTTGTTACTTATCATGCCATTCGTAATAAGAATAACATACAATTATTTGTATAGAATAGCTTCATTTTTTATTTTATTTTTATTGTTTCAACAAAATCAACAGCCCTTAATCTTAATAATTTAAACCATTATAATCTAACTTACGACAAATAAGAGATTTACACTATATAAAATAAACTCACAATATTCATACAAGTTGTATGAAAGACGATTAATCGATTTAACATTTTGTGGGAATTACTAGATTTTTTTTATTTTACGAGCTTTTGAAGAAAATTACGATCAAAAAGATTACAGGTTTAATAAAAACAATTATGTATGTACAAAATACACATGAAACAGTTGCATCTGCAGCCTGTTGTAAACGATCTATAGCTACCTCAACTGATGTCAATCAAAACTACTTAATCCTTATCAGAAGCGTCCCAATGACACAATTAAACTTGGACTTTTACCAACAAAAAGTGAGATTATTAATAATCAAACGTTCATTCAAATTTTCAGTCAATATTTAGGTACATTAGTTTAGTAATGCGTGCGACCAAAAATATTACCAAATATCGTTTAAAATATTTATCGATATCGATGAAACCAGATATTTTAGCACATCACTAGTGGATAACGCGGCCAGGTAACCATTTTCTCTACATCCGATATTCAACAAGCCACTTATGAGCCGTGGTCAAGAATAAAATTGGCTTCTTGGGAAATAAACTTTATGTTTCAGGTCTTAAAGTTTATGTTTGTTTGACATTTTATCGTTTGAAAGTTAGATTACCTCTTCTTTTAAGTCGACTTTGGTAAGATGAGCTAAAAAGGAGAGTGACATTTTTTTAATAAAATAACTATAGCAGAAAGGTGGGAGGGAAAGATAGATAGAAAATTATTTTAAAAATAAAACAAACAAGACAGAAACATGTGACAATTTGGCGGTCTTATCGCTCAAGAGCGATCTCTACCAGACAACCGTGGTTGGATAGGATCGTTGGATTGTACATGGGGATCTGTGTGCATTATATTCATTTATTTTTGACGACCGATGTGGCGCGGTGGGCGAAGGTCCTCCTGCGTCGCAGGCGGACCTTCGCCCACCGCGCCACAACATTAATCGTCTTTCATACAACTTGTATGAATATTGTGAGTTTATTTTATATAGTGTAAATCTCTTATTTGTCGTAAGTTAGATTATAATGGTTTAAATTATTAAGATTAAGGGCTGTTGATTTTGTTGAAACAATAAAAATAAAATAAAAAATGAAGCTATTCTATACAAATAATTGTATGTTATTCTTATTACGAATGGCATGATAAGTAACAAAATATCATAGAATGGTAATAAATAAATCTACGAAATCAAGTAACCACAGAGTTGAAAAATTCTGGAACACCACTACGCACTCAAGCACCGTTAGGTTAGGAACTAACGGTACTTGAGTGCAACAACAGTTATTTTGAAATGTCAACGAACAAAGTTGCCAAATAGAATATAAAAGATTATCGATGAAAGATGTCCCATCCCTAAGGAGCAGTCACCAATCCAGTTATAGGAGAGGTGGCTCTCCACTACAATCTACAAATAGGTATAATATATACTACTGCCTCGCCTGTGTTTGAGACATATTATTAATGCATTGGATAGCACATAACATACACAGGATATTAACATCTACTGAACGTTGTATAGTGACTCCGAAATTGCATATTTAAATTCATGAGGTAGCCTTTGTTCATTTGTTTTGGACACTGGTATTTTACTGGCATGGATATTGAGGTCTCGATCTGTAGTGGGCAGATACATACAACGTTAAAATATAACATATAAAATTTTAGCTAGCTACGTCACGTCGTAGCAATATAAAAATTTTTAAACTACACATGCTGACATAGCACATTACAATCATCAATGAAATCATTTGTCAGGTGGGTTGACCTGCGAAAGACTGCAGGTAGATGCTGGATGCGGCAAGCTGAAGACAGGGCGCTATGGCGCTCATTGGGAGAGAGTGTCATAATATTCTTCAAAAACGAAATATTTTGTTCTCCATATTAAAAAAATCGGGTATATAATACAAGCATTTATCCACAAGCCAGTTATATATTTGAAATTTAAATAATGGTAACAGCAGCGTTTTCACATCGTCGCATCGTCGTCGGGGATTCAGATCTTTAGACAATGTAGTCAAAATAGTTCGTAGCCTGCTACGCCGTAGCAATATCAGATTGTACTTCTACGACGTAAAAAAATATTTTAGTTGCTTGCTACGCCTAAGTACGAAATATTACTAAATAGTTAGCTACATGTTAGCAATATAACATTGCAGCTCGCTACAGCGTATCAAGAAAATTGTATCTTCCTATGTCGTAGCGATATTATGGTATCAATGCTTGCTAAGACTTAGAAACTTAGAAACTACCACTTCCGACGTGCAGAACAGGGGGGGGGGGGGGGTTCAAACACCACTATTGGCTGGCGGAGAGATTACCTTGTAGTATCAATATTTCTTATAAACAACTACTTCCGTTTGCTTGTTAATAAAATACTACATTTTACCTAAACGTTTTTTTTTTCAATATAAGTTAATATCCAATGCAACACCTCCTCAGAACCTCTTCAGAGAACAAATATTCAACACGAATATTGAAAATAAAGTCTATAGATATCTCATAAAACACCGATTTTCGGAAGCTCTCATATATCCTATTGAAATGCTCGTATATTCGGATCTTGTAACCGCCGAAACTTATCCGAAAGTTGACGGAGTTCTTGTTTCTTGTCATTAAAAGTTGCTGGGACTTGTCTCTTTCAGGGTGAGCTACACTGAATAGATGTCGTCAGCTTTTGTGCCTGTCAGCACTGTCGTCATTACATTGTCAGTTTGGGGTGTAAGGGGGACTCCAACATCTCGTCTCCCAAGCTAACCTAACCTGCACGTGGTGCACCCTGCTAGATAACGAACTAGGCTCTGGTGAAAATATCAAACAACCTTCCATAATTTGATAACTCATTAATTTTACAATTATTTTCCATTACTCGACACTGGCAGAAAAGTGTCTAACCAGAGACAGTTGCCATTAACAAAGAATCATCATCATTGCCAGTTTCTGCTGGTACAGTTCAAATAGTTTGGAACACGCTCCCTGTGGTTGCTTTTCCTGTCAATCAAAACCTGGGTATCTTCAAGACAGGAGTAAATAGGTATCTCCTAGACCTTTGTAATACATGCACACACCCACACTTTACTTTACACCAGGTGAGACTTTGGTTTAACTAATAAAAATAATCAATTGACTTTAAAAAAACACGGGTTGGGCCAAAAACATCTTGCTTCAGGAATAGCAAGGTAAATTCACAGTAGCAGCACGCAGTCAAGTATTTGGCAGTGATACATCCCCGTGCCTCGGGGAGCTCGTTAAGCCATTGATGCTGTATTTTTCCACTCCCCAGATGTGTTATTCTGCCGTCTCATTGGGTTAAGAGAGTGTGGGAATAGAAAGTATTTCGTATACACTTGTGCACCATAACAATGTTCTACGCACATCACTAGTCTCCAAGAAAACAAATATAATGATAAAAAACCAAAACGAATGTAATGAGGAACCTTTGAACTTGTCACCAATCTATTAACGCTAGTGTATAGATTGATTGTTCTTGAGTGGAGACCACGACTCGGTAAACGTAGTGTAGGACGCCCTCCGACCAGGTGGGATGACGACCTGCGAAAGACTGCAGGTAGATGCTGGATGCGTCAAGCTGAAGACAGGGCGCTATGGCGCTCATTGGGGGAGGCCTATGTCCAGCAGTGGACTAATATAGGCTGATGATGATGATGATAGATTGAAAGATTGAACCCTTTTCATGGAGCTAGGTTTGTGCTTAAACATGCAATATAACAACAGTCCAACCTGAACATATTTGATACATGCTTGAGTTGTGGTACCAACTCGTTCTGTCTTTGTATTTATAAAATCTTTTGAAACCAAGCTCCTAAATCACAGAGTTTAAATCTTTAGACCAGCGGTTTGCGGATTTAAAGTTGCGGGTTCATTTTCTACTTTGCTGGTTGGGCAATAATATGTTAACTTGTTGGACTTATCTGAGATGCCTAACATAGGTATAGAAATTAATTCCGCGATGATATGGGTTATTCTAATCGTCTCAAGGGAGTCGTGTCCATTCCCAACGTCTGACTCATGACTATTCCTAATGTCTCACGTGAGGCGTTAACCGATGGTGTTCATACAGCAGAAAACCTTAGATAAAAACACCCTTTTTTTTTTTTAGTGTGTAATAAAGTATATAAATAATAAAATAAAAAACCCAAAGGTCAACATTGTGGGTTAAGACCGTAGCACGGAAGCTAAACCCTTCCCGCTATTTATTATGATATATCTATCTTGACAACGTGTTGACAACGATCAATAAACAACAAACTGATAAATATTTCATTTATTTGATACTGAATACAACACAATCCTTGGATTTTCAAAGTATTTTATCCCGCAATACTTAATAAAAAAAAAAAAAAAAAAAATTTGAGGTTAGAACTCAGTTTTTATTTTTTTACAATTAAATTAATAATTGTATTAATTTAATTGTAAAAAAATTAAACTGTTAGTATTATTGTTGCAAAAAAGTATTTCTTTATCAACTTCAATTCAATGATGAACTTTTTGATTGACAAATCTTGTCGAATGATGCTTCAACTGAGAAGCATCATTAGACAAGATTTGTCGAATTACGAACTTCCATACATAAAAAATCGTCTCAATATTCCTGTTATAATGGAATGCCAACAGAAAAACCTTCAAGAGTCTAAAGACCTTCCTGAAAGGAAAAGGTTATTAAGGGATCATTAATCAAAGGAAGTCAAAGATAAGATAAGCAATAATGTTTCTTACGGCCCTTTTCAAGTGTTCACTTTGTCACAGTTTTTCAATAAACTCGAAGATTATCTGAGTGAAGGTGGACCCTTGTCAAGAACTTTCGACACTTTGGGACGGAGCTGAGGGTGCGGAAGGTAAGATCATCAAATGTTCAGCGAAAATGATTGCTAATCATGAAGTAATCAGGTTGAGGTACGAGGGGCGGTATAACGCTGAGTGCATGCTAAGTGTGTGTTCTGCAAGGTCCTTGTTTGGTTTAGATTAGATTCTGATAAGAACAGATTTGTACATTAGAATAATTTGATTGTATTGAAAAAACTATACCGAATTCAAATTCAAAGAGTTATTAAAATTTTTCGTGACAAAGAATTATTACGGGGATCATATTCGGGATCACTCTCTATACCTATACTAATAGCGAAATAATTTTCCAAATCGATTTTCCAATCCAAGTCATAATTGGCGAAGAAAACGATGAATGTTAAAAAAATATATACATACCGCCGAACCATTTCCGCTATTGTGTGCATAATAATTCCGAGGCGGTCAGTTTATTCTAGAAGGATAAGTATTTGTCCCGAAAACCTTAAAAAACTGTATAAATACTAAGAAATTGAAGTCTGTTTTTAGTTATTTCAAAAACAATCAAATTCCTTTATAAAAAAACGTTTTTTTCAGATAACGTAAGCACCTATAAACTAACATAACCCAAAATAATATCCTTCAAAACGCCCCTGTCTCTAAGTAGCTGATGTTTCCCGTCACCGCCCACTACCCATTTATCAGGATTACCAACTGATTGTGACGATTGGACCTTTATTTCAGGTGTGGTTTATTTGGCAATCTTTCACCGCAGGAAATGATGTGGGCTTTTCATTGTACAGAAGTAAACATTCTGACGACTAGCTAACCCGAAAGTCAAAGGTCAGCAGGTAGTGTTCACAAAGGTAGTGTTCACAAAGGTAGTATTCACAAAGGTAGTGTTCACAAAGGTAGTGTTCACAAAGGTAGTGTTCACAAAGGTGGTGTTCAGAATATTTACTCTATTTCTAAACTGAAAAATGTCAAGTACGAAGTACTCCTCACTCTTCAGCACACAAACTCGTATTTCTGCCGCTCAGCGTAGCCAAGCAAGGGCGTTTGGATATAATCATCAGGCTTGGCAGGCAGTAAAGTGATCGCAGCTAAGGTGTTAGACGCTATACACACGCTACAGCTGTTGCCCTATATTAAAGTAAGTAGGTATTTTTGATTAATGTGTTCCATACGTACAATTTAATGCACCGTGAAATTATAAGAGACAATCATATTTTTTCTAAACCCGCTTTCTACTTATAGTATTCTTATAAAGGTTTAAATAAAATCCTAAAATTCCACCCAATTTAGATTTAAAACGACTTTATGACATTTACGATGACTGACTTAAGATTTATAAGAACTTTTTTCAAGAAGTAAGCCCGTCGATCCTAAAAATTCCCCATTCGTATACACAACTCGCACCTATGCTGAACACCTGTCGCCCTAACAAGGGTCGAAAACGGAAAATAATATTTTTGGCACACGTAAGTAGGAATTTGTCGTGTCAGTGACGTGGGTTACGGCATTATGCGAGAAATGCTCAGGGATTCGGTAGACCGTAAGTCTGATTTGAATAACTGAAGACTTATCCAAATCTTTTCAAAATCTGTGTTCTTCGAGTCTGAAACCTATCTACAGACAGGTACAGGGCCGTCTTAACCCGGGGGTGTGGGGCACCCGGCCGTCGGTTCTTAGGCAGCGCCGTGCCGGAGGAGCTTTATTATTTTATCTCATGATAGTAGCAATTTTATTTGGGCACTTCATTCAAATCAAACAGCTTTAAAGGTTCATTTATTTATTTATTACAACATCCACAAACCAAATTAACATACTTAATCACTAAACAGAAGGCCAAAAGGATTTACTTTATAATTGCGACTTATTAAGCACCCCCTTAAAAGAAAATAGATCGCGGCTCACTTCTCTCGCCGTAATAACGGTTTACTACTGTGTGTTGTGTTCCGCACGAATGTTATATTTTAACTGGCTCGGTGCGTAAAATTCTTTTGATGACCAAACATCATGAAAATTTTAACAACTAGCAAACTTTAGTCCTATTGTCAAACTTGAAGTCCATCACCAGTGAACTTTAAACCGATTACCAGTTTTGGAACCAGTCAGAATGTTTTCATTATTGTCTAAGGTATTCAACTGGTCATTGGCTTCGGAATGAATGATTCAGGTGAATCCAATTCTCAAGTTTGAAATGTCAAAAACGAAGTCCAGTGAGACTTAGACAGTAAGGCTGGCCGGTTGCCTTCTTCGTGAGATTGTGCAATGTGATAGATCAAAAGTTTTAGGCATTGAAACTATTTTAAGGACTTAATTAATTAAGAGCTCTAAAATAAATATAAGGTAAGCTATGTGTAAGCTCTATAATATTCCGTCTACCATAGGCTCTCAAAACAACAATGTCAACCAAACATGCAAGTCTTCAACTAACCAACCACCAGCCTACCTCGACCTTCTGCAGATCTTTTAGACGAACTACTTACAAAGAGCAGATGCTTACAAAGGGCTCTGTGTAAACTGGGGGCTTGGTTCCTCGTTTCTTGTTATACTGCGATCCATTTACCTTTGCGAACTGAACGTATTGTTGAGTTTGGTTGGGAAATAAGGCGGAAAGATATTCGGTTTCGGCTACCTTTTTAAGTTTATTGAACGGGATTCTAAACACTATTAATTAAATTTCACAATAGATAAATAAAATAAATAAGTAAATAATACTACTGGACAAGAACACGTTTGCCCCAGCGGCCGTAGGTTCTTCGCGAGATATGGCCGGCCCACTGCCACTTCAGCTTGCTAATTCTTAGAGCTATGTCGATAACTTTGGTTCTCTGTCGGATGTATTCGTTACAAATGTATTAATTAGCTTGCTGAGCGACTTCGAACTGGTGGACCATACCTATCGTGAGTGTCCACGTCTCAGCACCGTAGGTCAAAACGGTGTAAACAATTAAGCCGAAATAAAGCCGATACCTGCTGCACAACACTAGACAAACATACCTCCAACTTCAGTGCATCGACAAAGGCCAATTCACCGTTAGTTAGTGCTATAAACTGTTCGAGTTAAACCATATTATGTAGATTAGCTTAAACGTTTCTCGTCGCCGTTAGGTTTGTATATTATTAACTACTTTGACGACCTTTGTGGTGCATTGGATGAAGGGTGCTCATATTTCCGTCCCGGGACAAATTCCGGATGTTTGAAGCTGTTTAAGTACTGCTTCAAATTTTCAATATTTAAGCAAAGCTAACATTAAGATGTTAGCAAGTAGAAGTAACAGAGAACCAAGGTTATCGACATAGCTCAAAGAATTAGCAAGCTGAAGTGGCAGTAGGCCGGCCATATTTCGCGAAGAACCGACGGCCGCTGGGGCAAACGTGTTCTTGAGTGGAGACCACGACTCGGTAAACGTAGTGTAGGACGCCCTCCGACCAGGTGGGATGACGACTTGCGAAAGACTGCAGGTAGATGCTGGATGCGGCAAGCTGAAGACAGGGTGCAATGGCGCTCATCGGGGGAGGCCTATGTCCAGCAGTGGACTGATATAGGCTGATGATGAAGTAGAAGTTAATTATTGGTACTATTAAACGGGTATTTACCGCTTATATAAACTTATTTAACAACAGGTTTAACAACAGATTTAACATTAGTAGGATTATAATGGGCATTAGTATTATCAGTAATCCTTAAATTATATCATACTAGCTGTTCCACGCGGTTTCACCCGCGTCAAACTCGAATTTCACTTTATTAGGTGATTCTTTTACACCTTGGGGAGTTTAAGTAAGAATCCCTAACATTTTTGAAAATATGATATAGCCTATGTTCACCGGGGATATTGTAACTTCCCAACGGTGAAAGAATTTTTCAAATCGGTCCAGTAGTTTTGAAGCCAATACAAACAAACAAACAAAAAAATCAAACCTTTTCTCTTTATAATATTAGCACAGAAAAGCATTTTTATTTCAGGAAATATGAGTTTAAACACAACTGTCAAATAAGCACATACATGGAGCTTATAATGTATAGAAACATTTCCACAACTTGTTTCTAAGGATAATTTTATGCGACCTCATATCTTATTATTATTTTTTTTCTGTTATGTTTCCTCTAAAATTCACTTTTGTTAAAATATTCAGTACTTAACATATTATTTTTTATTATTCACATTCTATTTTTATTTGTATTCTTGTTTGATTTTATTTATATGAGTGCGTTTGTTTGTTTGTATAGCGGTAGTGAGTAGTCAGTCCGTAACGCCAACAAGTTGCTTTGCCGGAAGACCAGCGTTGGGCTAGTCATCCAACTCATGCTGAGGCAAAGCCATTTTGTTACTGGACTTATTGATTACCGACACGTTTAGTTTACCTTCAAGTTTACATTTATTATGTTCTGTGTAAGTCTTTTAACAAATAAATTCATTTCATTTTTTATTTTTTTTATTTTTACTGGACTATATTATTATCTACCTAGGGTACACAAACAAAAAAAAAAAAAAGGTAAATTTAGTAATACACAACAAAGCTCGACAGCACAGCTATAAACCACACAAAACACATCACAAAAAAATCTTCCACAACAAAATAAAACATGCAAGTCTAAGACCTCTGTAACCCATCTGTGCAAATAAATGATCTGTATTCTGTATTCTGTATCTGTATAAATAACTCTACTCACATAGATATTCCACTAATGTACGAAATTCTCCAAAACATCACATGGATTAGTTCAGCAAATTCATTAGCATAGAGTATCCTTCATTATCTTAATAAATTCTGCTAATTTGTTCGTACACGTTTAGCCGAAAAACATTAGATGCACGTGTATTTTACTGCTGGGATTTGGATACAGGTAATTTGATTTAATCCGAGCAATATCAAAATGGGACGGAATTAGGGCCTTTAAAAAACATTGAACCTGCATTTTTTTCCATTTGAGGAAAGTAATGTATGAAGGTAGGTATATAGCAGTCGTCTACGAGATTACGTAGCACTTCGTAGTCCCTCTACGAATTTCAACAAATTCTTATACGTAAACGTAGATTTTGCTCTAGTTAAACTGTATATCGTGGTGGCAGTGGGCCGGCCATATCTCGCGAAGAACCGACGGCCGCTGGGGCAAACGTGTTCTTGAGTGGAGACCACGACTCGGTAAACGTAGTGTAGGACGCACTCCGACCAGGTGGGTAGACGACCTGCGAAAGACTGCAGGTAGATGTTGGATGTATCAAGCTGAAGACAGGGCGCTATGGCGCTCATTGAGGGAGGCCTATGTCCAGCAGTGGACTAATATAGGCTGATGATGATGATGACGATGAAGTAGTACCTGCGTAAATGGAGAATGGGATCGAGAATGGCTTAATCTGTCATGCCTTATCCTTCTCAGTTATCAGTTACCAACAAGTAAGTAAAAGCCAATGAAAAATCATTGAGATTAATCACACATTGGTTTCAGGGGTCCCAAAAAAAGGCGATATTGATTTTATTTTTGACAAGGCTTAATTAAGACGACCGACTTTTTTAAAATAAATAAATAATCGGAAACTTTTATCGTTGACTGTACCTTCTATCTGCATCGCGTAAATATATTATATTATTTACTCCCTAATGAAAATCCATTCAGTAACGGCAGCATTCCATCTGCTAATGCCAATAATGTCCCTATATTAACAGATCATAAAAGAAAACCATTAGAGATCCATCCCGTCTCTAAATTAGCTTATCGAAAAAAATAACGCAATCAAGCAGGGCAACACCACTTCCAAGAAAATTATTTAAAAGCCGAAATAACCGATAACCACTTTCCATAAAGGCCCTGACTCTAGAAAACTACTTCAACAAGCGTCACCTTGTCTTTATTATAAAGTAACCCAATTTCAATATACATACATATTTTGCTGTAGGTATTTTCAATTTATAATAAAAAAATATCTATATAATGTATATTAGTCATTAGTACCTTTAACACAAGCTCTGCTTAGCTTGTGGCTAGATGATATTGTGTGAATTGTCCAGCATTTTTTTTATTCTTCAAAGGAATGGACTTAATTTATTGAAATTTAAATTATCAGATTATCACACTAAAACTACAAATCCGAAAGTTTGGATGTTTAGATGTTTTTTACCTCTTCACACCAAAACTGCGGAACGGATCGGGCTGAAACTTTTTATCTCACAACTCCCATGGGGTAGAAATAACATTTAATCGTTTCCATAGAAACAACGCGAGCGAAGCCGCGGATAGAAATTAGTTATCAATAAAGGAGTATCTCTCAGTAAAACTTTTGAAACTATCATGGTTATTAATACTAAAGTCATTTAAAACGGGATATTTACCAAGATTTGATTTTTGAGTTATCGTTCGTAGCAAAAGACAAAAAATGAGGGTAGATCGGTATGTCTGCCCATAAAAACTCGCAGTGCCTTCCGTTACTCCGTGATCATGGCGCATGCAACTGTGCCGAAATATTGGATAACTCAAAAATCAAATCATGGTAAATATCCCGTTTTAAATGACTTGAGTATCTCTCAGACCATATTTCTTGGAAAGACATCGCTACGTGTGATAACATTATATATTTTTGACCTCATGTCATAATAACTATTAATATATAACCTATTACTGGAATTTTTTTTAAGACTTTCTTACGTGAAATGTAATATGCCTAAGAAAGATAAATGAAAGAAATTGAAACTGAATTTGAAAGGCACCTATTTATTTTTGCCCCTAGTCAAGGCCCCAGGCCTATATCCGGCTCGAAGGAACATTCTTTTTGATCTAATTTCTTTGCGAGTGGTATTGACAGGCGCTAATTGCTATCAGACCTCTCAAATTATTATGCAAGTAATTGGTGGGGAATAGGTGCTTGGAAAGCTCTCTGTTAAAATTGTGTTAGGAAAATTGACGATGATTTTAGCAAGATATGGTTTAAAAAAAGTTTTACAACACCTCTTGCTTTTATGATTTATATTGTATTACTTAATAATCTATATATAATCTATGAATGTTGAATTTTTATGTTTATTTTTAAGTTTTGTGTGTTTTTAATTTTTATATGGATTTAATGTAATCTGAAATAAACGAATAATAATAATATAGGTACCCTCGCCTAACTCGATGTAGATAGAATCAGATAGATGATAGAAATCACTTTATTTCTACTTATTAAATTAAATTAATCAATAAGTAGAATGTAGTAAACAAATCACGACACAAATAACTAAAACTCTCTTGCTTGGCGTCTAGTTTCAAATATAATTGTAAGCAATATTAATTTATTGAAAGAAATATCACTAATAATAAAAAATAAAATTGCTTATAAAAAGTCGCGGCAACAAAGTGAATTTTAGATGAATTATGGGCAGTTCGTTTACAAATATTCTACATCGAGTTTAAATAGTGTCCTGGTAATATATCGTTTATATAATGGGATAAATGTATGTATGATCTCCTTCCCATCAGGGGGGGTTTTGCCATAGTCACCACGCAGTGTAAGTGCTAAAATACACTGAAAAAAGCTTCTGCCCTCTCTCTTGTAGGTTATTTTAATCTTAGTAGTAGGTAATGTTTATATTACGATATATCTGGGCTGAGTCGGAGGCGCCGATTTCTATACCACGACTGTAAAGGACAGTTTATTATTATTTTTAATACGTTCCTACTAACGCACATGAACCATGGATTTGGAACCGTATTTAAAACTTTTAAAGTACCGATAAGCTAAGCCATTTTCTAAGCAAGTTGTCGTAGAAATAAAAGAAAATCAAAAATTATTATACTACTTCAATTTTCAATCCTACTACTACACATTATTCATTATACAATAGAAATTTACAATATTACATAATAATAAATTTAGGTATTTATTATGGTGACTTTAAGAGTCATGATAATAACCTACTCCGATCTGTATAATATTCGTACTTTTCTTAAAACTATATAAAACGTTATATTTTTTTATAATTTATAATGCTGGACAACTCACACAGCATTATCTAGCCCCATGGTAAGCAGAGCTTGTGTTATGGGTACTAGATAACTGATATACATAATACAATATATTACATATTTTTTATTATACATAGAAAACGACCAGATCACCCTGAACAAATATCTGCAGATCGTACACACAATTGTTCCGAGGCGGGAATCGAACCCGCAACCTCCTGTGTCGCAGGCGGACCTTCGCCCACCGCGCCACATCGGTCGTCAAAGTTATAACCTTATAACTTTCCAGCGCAGGTAGTTGAAAGTAACCTAGCGTCGAAGTAGCCGGCCACTCGGTTTGGATTTCAATTTTAGATAAATTACACTGGAATTAGAAAAACGAACAGGGTTTCTATCGGGTTGGAATGGAATAAAATAGATTTTGGCATAAAGTTAGAGAAAAGTTTTTCTCTTTTTCCTACCAATAATAAAACTTTTGAAACTATCATGGTTATTAATACTGAAGTAATTTAAAACGGGATATTTACCATGATTAGATTTTTGAGTTATCCAATATTTCGGCACAGTTGCATCAAATCATGGTAAATATCCCGTTTTAAATGACTTTACTACCAATAATGATCCAGAAAGCAGAAAGAAAGAAAGAAAATTATTTATTAAACACTAACACAACACTCAAACAAGGTTAATACAACATTAATATGTGTAATATAAGTCTACATAGAAACTTACTTACTAGAAAACACGTAACATAGACAAAATATGAAAACACTTTTTTTAATATTTTGTCTATGTTACGTGTAGAAGTGTAAAAGGTACAAAATGTAAGTACTAACTAACACAAGTAGCATTTGATACTAAGTAGCCCTCACAGCAAGTATGTAGATAAGCGCGCGTGTGTAGGTCTAACCGGTCCTGACTCAGCTTGTTGCTCTATCACAATAACTGAATGTCAACTCCACAAGGTCCACTTTTATACTAGAATATATATACCAGAATAGTTTTTTTAGATTTATTTAATGAAATGAAATGAAATGAAAATATATTTATTCTGATAGAGCAAAAAATCGAATTATCTAACTATAGTAAAGAAATACAGCACACGACTTAAAAAGACTTAAGTATATAATTGATAATATGCATTGATTTATACGGTTTGACGTGGACACTCACGATAGGGCTGGTCCACCAGTTCAAAGTCGCTCAGCGAGCTATGGAAAGAGCTATGCTCGGAGTTTCTCTGAAGGATAGGATTCGTAACGAATACATCCGACAGAGAACCAAGGTTATCGACATAGCTCAAAGAATTAGCAAGCTGAAGTGGCAGTGGGCCGGCCATATCTCGCGAAGAACCGACGGCCGATGGGGCAAACGTGTTCTTGAGTGGAGACCACGACTCGGTAAACGTAGTGTAGGACGCCCTCCGACCAGGTGGGATGACGACCTGCGAAAGACTGCAGGTAGATGCTGGATGCGGCAAGCTGAAGACAGGGCGCTATGGCGCTCATTGGGGGAGGCCTATGTCCAGCAGTGGACTGCTATAGGCTGATGATGATGATGATGATTGATTTATATATATATATATATATATATATTATTAATAGACATATTAATTTACTAAATTACTTAATTTACTAAATTAGACTAAATTAATTTAGTGTAGATCAAGCCGTGTGTGATGGTCAGTGCCGTGTTGCTGCGCTATCAGAACAGGTTAATGCTCAGCTGGATGTTGCGAGTAACCCCACAACGCTGATTTACATTTAACAAACTAAAATTTCTCCAACCGATTATGGTTTATTGTGTAAGAAATTTTAACAGCATTTCGTTATCCGAATCATAATAAATTACGTGTATTTCTTTAGAAAGTCGAAAAAAACGCTCAAACTTGAAAAATATTTATCAAACGGCCTTTTTAGTTACCTAATTTATAAGCTAGTATTAAAGGCCAATCGTATAAAAATAAAAATAAATAAATAAATAATGCTGGACAAACCACACAGTATCATCTAGCCCCAAGGTAAGCAGAGCTTGTGTTATGGGTACTAGATGACTGATATACTTAATACAATAAATATATATACTTAATACAATGGATTACATAGATAGATATATTTTTTAATATACATATAACGACCATAACACCCGGAACAAACATCTGCAGATCGTACACACAATTGTTCCGAGGCGGGAATCGAACCCGCAACCTCTTACGTCATAGGCGGACCTTCGCCCACCGCGCCACAGAGGTCGTCAAAACACCAAACACTTTTAACGGTAACACTTTTTCATTGCTAGAACCAGAATGAATTACACATAATTATTTCGAAAGTAAAAAAATTAAGCACTCATACTAATTCAAAAATATTAGATAGATACGTAGATGCATAGAAAACACCTTATTTTACCACACAATACAGAAATAAAAACTTAGAATAAAGGTTTAAAGAGCGGCCTTATCGCTGAGAGCGCCCTCTTCCAGGCAACCTTGGGATGGACTGGACATGAACGAACAATATAGACGGTGGCACTTTAATAAATAATTGGTAACAAAAAGAAAACAAATACACTAAATACCTACATTACAAAATGAACCTGCTTTTTGTAGCTAACTAATTTTTAATCTAAACTACAGTCTCTAACAGAAATTATCTTACTAAGTAAAATTAAAACTTTGCTCTGTATATTATAATTTTCAGAGAACCTCCTTTATTATGCTGTCCAGTAAAATGTACGGGCACTATACTTACTCGTTCTTGTTTAGTATTCCATACTGCTCGTACATATAAATTAGGCCAGGAAACTTCAGCTAACTGCAGTTAATTGCAGTAAAATGCTATAGCCATAGATGGGTAGATACGTCATCTTACTAAATGTTATAAGCAATTTATTTAAATAAATAAATAAATAATGCTGGACAATCCACACAGCATTATCTAGCCCCATGGTAAGCAAAGCTTGTGTTATGGGTACTAGATAACTGATATACATAATACAATATATTACATAGATAGATTTTTTTTATTATACATAGAAAACGACTAGAACACCCGGAACAAATATCTGCAGATCGTACACACAAATGTTCCGAGGCGGGAATCGAACCCGCAACCTCCTGCGTCGCAGGCGGACCTTCGCCCACCGCGCCACATCGGTCGTCGTATTTGGTTAAATGTACCGAGAAAAATTATTAATGGAAATGATGGATTACGCACGCACGATGAGTTAATTAAATAAATTTAATCAAAATCAATCAATTATTTCGTTATCCTTAATTTTGTTTTCCAGTATAAATGGATGAATTTCAGGACTTGTGTTGTGATTTTTGACAGTTTTGTTGCTAACCACAAAAAGGTGCCATTTGCTATGGCACTTTTGCGTTGTAAGATGTTACTGTCAATTGATGTCGCCAAAACTAAACATATTGGGGTATAAGGAAGACTCCAACATCTCGTCTCCCAAGCCAACCTAACCTGGTACACCCTGCTAGATAACGAACTAGGCTCTGGTGAAAATATGATACCATCTTCATAATTTAATAACTCATTAATTTTACAATTATTTTCCATTACTTGACGCTGGCAGAAAAGTATCCAACCAGACGTCAGTTGCCACATTAACTAAGAACCACCATCATCTAATAAAACTAATTTTATAGGACTAAAAAGAACGCTATCCTGTTTATTTCGGCCATCTTTAGTAAAATTAGTTTAATTAAGTTTTTGATTGCGATTTCCAGAACTTGGCATTTTTTATCAGTGGACCCTAACAACGTATAGTGTCGAGTAATACTGTAACCTTCCTAATTGTAAGATATATAGTATTACTTTGCGTAGTTTTAAGTTTGTTGTGTTAATAAAAATATTTTCTTTCTTTCTTTCTTCCATATCCACAGAAGTACCCCTTTGCAGCTGACTGTACCCTGTTCCACTATTCACTATTCAGGTATCCCCCGAGGCGCCCATTGTCTGGACGTAGAAGCCTGGGTTGGGCAGGTAGTGTCAATTCAAATAAAGCGACGCAAGTGGGACTTAGAACAAATGGCATCCGGTGATATAAAGTTGGAATTCATGGCAATTGCATGGTAACCTTAAGCTGAAAAGAAGTTTAAGAATATTCATAGAAGTTTTTTAACACTTTGAGTGCTGAAAACGCACGGTATGAGTTTTCTACGAGTGACTAACATGCGTAAATCCACACTAGCGCAGCGGCTGAGAAAATACAGATCTTTGTGACTCAGCAGAGCTGTAATATTTTTCGAACGAAACGCATGTGCGGCGCAACACAACCGCTGTGTAGAGCGGCAGCACGAATTTTTTAGGTAAAAAAAAAGATCGCGGTCGTCGAATAAAAAACCGCAGTCAAAGTGTACCACTAACGCGATCTGTGCACATGTAAATACATAATAACAATAGTCATCTCGTAATCACGCACGACAGACGTGTTAATATGTAATATGTTATATGTTGGAACGTCGAAACAAATGGAAACAAACGCAATGAATACGCGTGAAAATCACATCACACATTAGTGTGTGATCAAAAGCATGTTTGTTATTTCTTCACACCAAAACTGCTGAAGGAATTGGGCTGATCGGATGATTTTAAATGGAACTCGGAGACATTCGTGACCGATTGGAAACATTTTGGGCTAATGTTAGCTATAGGAATAGGCGGTGATGTACTTACTTATAGGAATGAAGATTCTTATTTTTAAAAGATCTCCACTTCACTGTAACATTCTGTACTATTTTTAACTCCCGGCTTCGCATGCTTTGTGTCTATGGAACATTTTAAGGTTATTTCTATCACATGGGAACTGTTTTATGGGATAAGAGTCTAAGTTAGTCTTAAACCTAAGTTTGATTCCAGGTTTAGAGCTCAATCTATGAAAAATTTTAGCCCGATTCGTTCAGTGGTTTTAGCGTGAAGAAGTAACAAAAATCCATCCGTCCATCTAACATCCAACTTTCGCAATTATGATATTATTATTATTATAGGATGCAACAATGCCATACTATTCCAACCATCTTTTCCACTCCCCATTCAACATGAACTGGTGCTTGTCGGATTAGTGTAGGTAAAGTGAATTGGCTCGCACCTCGCTCCTCCCAATTAGGCGCAGTCGACTCCATTATTGCTAGTCTCCGTTCCAATCTACGACGCAGAAGTGGAGTTAGAGACACTGGAAGTAACAAATAAGAAAATAGTTAACTGTTTAACATCTTTACCGCGAGCTGCAGCTAGTGGCGTAACTATACCGTTCGAAGCCCCTGGCAAATTCATCGGATGCATCAATAAAAATAAGTATATGTGTATATATATACTTATTTTAAACATGTACAATAATGTTCATGTATAATAATAAAAATTGGGATTCTCCACTGACCGGGGGCCCCTTTGCCGACTTGCCTTTTTAACAAATTTTAAAATTAATAGTTAAATTTAAACTTTGGCATTTACAGAAGGTAATCACACAAAAAACCGACATACAAAAATCATCTACTCGACTGTACAAATACTCCTAAACAAAATCTGTCATATAACGAATCTATCCTAAATAGAATTGGACATAAACCGAAAAAAGAAAAATACTTCCAAGCTCTTCCAGTAAAGTGTATCAATGTTGTGTTATTGCTTCCGTCGAAGGAACTGTTATTATATCATTAGATGTTAATTAAGTCGGAATTCATCATCTTTACCGTCTGAAACTGTAAATTAGGTTCAAGATTTGCACAGAACCTATTTAATTGGTTTTGTTATGTGTAACTAGTTTTGGCAGACGACTTTTAACGTCAACAGAATATCAGATATCATATCCCTACTTTGCAACCAACTTTAAAAAGCAGCAGGTTTTTAACGAATCGTATCCTACTTAATATTATAAACGCGAAAGTTTGTACGTACGGATGTTTCTTACTCTTTCATGCAAAAGCTACTGAACGGATCGGGCTGAAATTTTTGCTCACAGGTAGTTACAGGCCCGGAATAAAATAAATGTTCAGG
Source organism: Eupithecia abbreviata (assembly GCA_943735965.1). Lineage (NCBI taxonomy): Eukaryota > Metazoa > Arthropoda > Insecta > Lepidoptera > Geometridae > Eupithecia > Eupithecia abbreviata. The sequence goes on along the minus strand of OX030997.1, from coordinate 4,718,818 downwards.
AATGTGTATGAAATTATGCGTTATTGAAGTTTTTGATTTAAATTTACTGTTCGGTAACAACGGCACCGAATTTTTGTCGTCGGTTATTGTAATTTTTTATTGTTATCTTACTTACTACCTACCTAAATGTCTGAGTTTACTTAAAATATTTTAGATTCGAAGGGAGGTAAACTTAGTTACTTGAAGACCAATATGACAAAGACAAATAATTCAAAAGTTCAGCGCGATAGCAACGGAATTTCATTTCCTCATAAAATAGATAACGTACAATAACTGACATAACCGAAAGCGAAGTTTGACTCTACTAAAATTGAACTTCCACGAATGGATGGCTCTTGAGAAGTCAAGGATAAGTACAATATTATTAGTAGAAGGAGCTGAGGATCAAAAATATCTTAAATGTCGCTATAATTAAGACATTTTGATGACCTTTTCTAGAGTCCCCTGGGTGCGAAGAGTGTCCATTCTACATATATGTTAGTATTTAAGTCATCGTCATCATCAGCCTGTATACGTCCACTTCCAAACCTCCCCGAAAGGACGACGCCACGAATAGCAGTCCTGAGCCGCCTCCATCCATTGTCTCCCTGCGACTGCTACAATGTCATCGGTCCATCATCGTTTCGCATTGCATCGCGGTCGGCACTCGAGAACCTTTATCCCCACCGCTTATTGGTTCTCGAGCTATATGGCCTATCCATTGGCTCTTCAGCCTGCTAACTCTGATAGCCAAGTCCGTTCAACCAAAGTGATCTTGAGTCGAGAGAAGTCATTTATTTATTATTAGGTAACATCTGAAATAGTTAAATTGCCATTTTATAATCGCCCTGATAAAGTCATGTCTTGTTCTCTGTTTTAGAAATAAAAACGATCTACATATTACATGTACTACTTTTACACCGGACAAAGCCATACGCAGAATGGTTCTAGTGGTGGTTTAGTATTTACGACCCACTACGGTGGGTTGTGGTAGTGCATAAATTTCGCTACTTCTATTGATATTACTCGTCAGTTGCAATATTCGAGATGAGTCAATATGCAGTCAAAGTGATAAAAGATCGATTGTGATTTGAAGGGGAGGTAGGGGTAAACCGCTACCAACCAATTATTGCAAAAGGTCAACTTTATTGTCATAGTTGAAGGGCAAGTAAAGTGGGTCACCAAATAATTTTTAAATTCTGGGAAAAGTGTCGGGACAACCGTGTCATTTTGTGGTGTTTTTTTCTAATAACTCAAAAAAAAGTTTGATGCAAATCGGTGCAGCTGAATCGTTTACGCTAATTCTTTTTTTTAGAATATTCTTTGAAGTACGAGGATGGTTCTTACGGAGAGAAAAAAAAGTTTTTTTTTAAATTGCCTGATACAAATGACCACCCGGGCGAAGCCGGGACGGGCCGCTAGTACATAATACAATACATTACATAGATATTTTTATCACATAGAAAAACGACCAGAACACCTGGAACAAATATCAATAAATAAAAAATTATATTGGTCGCTCTCAATCTTTAAATACACCAAAATCGGTGACACTTAAACTCGCTATCTCATCACAGCCAGCTTTCGCAGAGCCCCGTGGATGACACAAAATTGATAAGCAAGTTTTGATCAAAAGGCCTCTCCAATTGACATAATTTCGTCGTTTAATTAAATTCCTTAGTAAGCAGAGATTACGTGTCACACGAAGTTCAAGATGGTTTGATTATCAATTTGTAAGGTTGTCAACTCGAGAGAAACTTTGTATATTATAAATAAGACAACTAACTATACCTACTATACTTTCATATCTATAGTACAAAATGAGAAGTAAAAAAAATTTGAGGACCACTGTGGCGTGGTAGGAGAAGTTCCGCCTGCGACACAGAAGGTTGCGGGTTCGATTCCCGCCTCGGATATGTTCCATCTGCAGAACACCCGGAACAAATATTTGCAGATCGTAAGAACATTTGTTCCAAGGCGGGAATAGAACCCACGACCTCCTGCGTCGCAAGCGGACCTTTGCCCGCCGCGCAACATCAGCCGTCGTTTTATTTACACACTTCTTGTTAGTAAGTCACGGTACCGAATGGTTCAATTAATTAATGAAATGCATTTGAACTTTAACCATGGAGGGGCCAATTTAATTAAAACGGGATAAGGTAACATACTAACTTCTTTACCCCGGTCTCCTCAAGTGGTGAAGTTTTACTCAAGTTTGACTTGAACGTCGTCGACAGACATATCGTATGGATATTGATTTTATCTGTCGATTTTGGAAGATAAATATTGTCTTGGTGGCTGTACTTATTTCTTCTTGCCAATTTTGAAAGTTTTAACAAATTTTATGATTTACTAGCAGCGCTCCGCGGCTTCGCGTGGAAATCTATGTTACAAATGGTTTGTAAACCTTCCTCTTGAATCACTCCATCTATAAAAAACGGCATCAAAATCATTTTATACATAAATCATCTACATGACATTGTGGGGGCTGTAGGGAAGCAGTGGATCTAACTGGGCCGCCAAGGGATAAAGAAGAGGCCTATACTCAGCAGTGGATAGTATAAAGCAAAGTCGCTTCCCGCTGTCTGTCTGTCCATATGTATGCTTAGATCTTTAAAACTACGCAACGAATTTTGATGCGGTTTTTTTAAATATGTAAATATAGTAATTCAAGAGAAATGTTAATTATGTATATTATACAACCCGCCCCAGCTTCGCAAAGGCATGTATTATTATTATACATGCATTTGCGAAGCCGGGGCGGGTCGCTAGTAGCAATATAAACTTTGCAAGTTTTAAATCATTATCCAACTATAGCCTGGTCGAATCCATTTCCGAAGCGGGCCGGTAGGGACAGCAATGGGCTGTGCTGTGACATAGTGTAACATGAAATAAGTAAGATATCAGCAAAAACATTTCCACTGCTTGCCTTCACCAAACGAGGGGGTTTTGTCACTATACGATTGTCTGGTCGATTGGTGATCGCATTGAAGGTGTTAAATACAAATGAAATTTTTTATTTCTTTAAGCTTACAAATAAGCACTTAGACAGGTCATATTTTATACTATAAAATTATTTTATAGTTCACTTCAATTTTTTGTCCACCAGTGGAAGAAGTGAGAAGAAACAACTAGTATGTTCAAAAACATCCTTTTATAGTGTACACCTCAAGCCGTCAGCCACAAGTGTGATGAGATCTGGCTTTTTTTAATATCTACCTGTAGATATTAAAACCTGGAGCGGTTCAAAACGCGTGGAGACCACCACACGCGATGCTACAATACTCGTGAAGCCGGCAAGTTATCTACAGTATCACACAGACTGGCTAAGTCGGACAGACCCACGCACGTGCTGGGACCCGCGTTGTAGGTACACCAACCTACCGGATCAGGTAGTCACAGCACCAAGTCTCTCTACATTCAAGCGGAGACTTAAATCGTGGCTCGTCGAAAAGGCGTTCTACAGTGTAGACGATTATGTTAAAATTATAAAATTATTATTTCTTATATATAAATTGATATTATTTATATATAAGAATAATATTAATATAATATTATTCTTAATATAATATAATATTATATTAATAATATAAGAATAATATTAATATAATATTATTCTTAATATAATATTATATATAATAATATAATATTATTTAATCTGATATTTGATTATAATATTATTTACTTAATATAATATTATAATAATATTAATATAATATTATTCTTATATATAATAGCGCTCATTGGGAGAGGCCTATGTCCAGCAGTGGACTGCTATAGGCTGATGATGATGATGATGATGATGATGATATATAAATTAATTATTTCTTTCTAAATATTATTATTTGATTTGTACTATTTCGTTACCAATAAATTGATTTAAAAAAGCCTGACCAGATTTAATATCTACCGGTAGATATTAAAAAAGCCAGATCTCATCACACTTTTAACCTACGAACACGCAGGAGTCGACGGGGGCAGTGCGCAGTGCGTCCTATACAGTGAAAACCTCCAATCAAACGTACAAGTCACGGTGCTTTTTAACGACACAACTTTCTGTCGTTACGACACTGTGGAAAGTGCCCTTAGCCGACTTTAACAAAATCAGGAGGTGGACTAACATAGTCAAATGTCAAGATAAATTATATTTTTTTTATTATTTAAGGAATGTTTAATTAGCACCAGCATATCCTAAGCTAACCAACTTTATTTCGGTTCTAGCTTGACTACCTTTAATTTGTGCTTAAATCATTCTGTTTGTAGGTCTGTTATGAAGATACCTATGCTAATTAGGGGCGACCTATGTCCAGCTGTGGACTAACATAGGCTAAAGATAATGATTATTATGTAGGCACCTTATCAAAAATTGTGCAGATGCATCACTAATTAATATTTTACTTTGTCTTACGACTATTTTAGACAACTGACCTATTTGGGCCTAAATTCGGAATGTTTTTGGGTGTTGATTATTTTGTATTCGGCCTTATAGGGTAGACCGAGGCGAATCGGATCAATTTGACTTTGAAGTAAAAAAAAACTAACAATGAGAAATATCCGATTCACCCCAAAATTTGGGGCGAATCGGATCTAACATTAATTGGTCTTTAATATATAAAATTCTCACAGAAATGTGTTTATAATCATACTTAAAACTAATTATAATATCAATCATCACTTTAATAAGTTATCGGCACATAAATCATAAGTGTACCTTTCGCACCATTACTGTCAGTGAAGTTTTCGCGACACCATGCTTCACAGGCACTGCACTGGATCCAGTCCTCTCTTGGCGGGTGAACAAATTTTTCTGAGAAAAAAATGCAAAGCCTCCTGACCCAACCGAATTCTTAACTTTTATTCCAGGTGTAGCTCTATTCTTCTTTTTAATGTTGATATTCTCCTTATCTTTCCCTTTTTCTTTAACTTTAGATTTTTTGTTCTCAGTGTTTTGTTTTTTCTTTGCGTCTTTCATAAGAATTGTCTTTACTTTGTGGCGATGTAAAATCAGCTGTGTCAGTTTACGAAGTTTCTTTGAGATGGTTGAGCTCTTTAACGGAGAGGAATAATATCTTTAATGGTGTCAGATGTAACACCATCACAGTCTTGTTGCTCAATTTCAACATAAACAGTTGTCAGGACTCTTTCTGAAGCCTTTTTCATATCTTCTTGAGATAAGTGACTTTAGTCAGTATTTTTCTTATATGTCCGAACCATCTAAAAAAATAAAACATTAATTATAAATGAGTAAAAAGTAATTTAAAAACTGATCCGATTCGCCCTGAATGACCTGATCCCATTCGCCCCATATCAATAGATTCACAACATTACTTTAGTCCGAATACCGTTTATAATTTACAGAATAAACATAAGGTTTATCAAAATTAGATCCATACTGAATAACATTACACAAAAACATTGGCAATTCCACAATTTTTTTTACCAAAAATACAAGTTATTGTTATTACGTACCTTACAATTGGAGCGAAAACTGCTGTAGTGTCCACAAGTGGCTCGCGAGCATCGTCGGCAATGAAGTACGAGCGATATCGAAATTCAACGAATGGCAACCGACATGCGAGTTGAGAGGAAGCAGTGATGTGTCGCTATGTCTGCGTTCAGTGTTGCGCGGTATTTTAAATTTAATTTTTTTTCTTACTTTGATCCGATCCGCCCTGTGATCCGAATCGCCTCGGTCTACCCTAAATAAAATAGGAACCCGCCATGGCCTCATACAGCTAGCATAGCAGTTTACGCAATAGGTTTTCTTAGAAAAATATAAATAAAAATAAATTAAATAAAAACAGCTTTATTCCATATCCCAATAGTTATTAGTATGTACAATTTTAAAACAATAAGAATAGTAAAATAAAGAATTAATAGTCGTGTAGGTACATTATAATTTTAGAATTGAATTGAATTTAGAATTAATTATGTCAGATTTTTGTTGTGTCATGTCCTGATATGGACTGCCTTCGGCGGTGTATGCCTCAAAAATATGTCTAGAAAAATATGCATGGCCTTAATGCATTTGACGCTATAAATGTGATTGGTTTACGCAGCGTTTGTCAGTAAAGCTTCTAGTCGCATGATTTTACTCTGTTCGTTTTTAACACTTTGAGTGCTGAAAACGCACGGTATGAGTTTTCTACAAATGACTAATATGCGTAAATCCACACTAGCGCAGCGGCTGAGAAAATACAGATCTGTGTGACTCAGCATAGTCGTAATATTTTTCGAACGAAACGCATGTGCGGCGCAACACAACCGCTGTGTAGAGCGGCAGCACGAATTTTTTAGGTAAAAAATCGCAGTCGTCGAAAAAAAACCGCAGTCAAAGTGTTAACAATCATCATCATATTTTACCCAATGTATACAAAACCGAAATGGGATAAAACCTATTAAAAAGTATCTATTAAAAAAACCGCATCATAATCCGTTGCATATTTTTAAGGTCTAAGCATACATAGGGACAGACAGACAGCGGGAAGCGACTTTGTTTTATACTATGTAGTGATGTCAGTGTAATATGATTGTAGAGCAATAATATGCTTACCTAGTTACCTTACTTGAGCTCTGCGTCCGGTTGAAGTTGATCTATTTTTTCTATGGAATTTGGTAGGTACCGTGCGGAGAGGGAACTGTGCAAATCCCGTACAAACATGATTCGTCACGATCTCGTCTCGATAAACGTCAACCGGACTCCGGCTCTGGTTCCATTTGCCTATCTGGTTTTTAATTATACAATGGCAAACGACCCATGATGACTAGTTGCTGTTTGACCCATTTTATGACCGTTGCGACGACGCGACGATGGGCAGAAAATTGGGACATTTGGAATGTAGGCAGTTACCTAAATTTATTCGGAGTGCGATCCGGAATCGTAATGGAATTAGTTCCTAAATATTTATGAAAGGTTCAGAAGTGCCGATTTCTTTTGTTTTGTGGTTGCATTAGGAATTTTGTGGGTTCTATTAGATTTTTTAGAGGGCCATTTGTCTTCAGTAAATAAGGTTTTCATTGGAAATTAAACAATTAGCAAATAACAATGGGAGTATTAATTAGTATCTCAACTTAAATAAAGACTAAAAGTAAAAAGTGCAAAAATTTCGGATCCCACTGCTGGGCAAGGACCTTCCCTTAATCGGTATGTGGTGATCATTCACCAGCTTTGGCAAAAGGTCATCATTCAATTCATGATTATTCAGCCGAATTTCTAAATCATTTATTTTGGTCAATAATGTTTTATTTAATTATTTTGCTTGTTTATTTTTTTTATTTGGCTTATAAATTACTTTCAGAACAATTTTTCTCAATGTGTATTCTTTTGGTAATAAAATAGAGAGAGATCTATTGATCTTACCTTTAATATTAGATGTAATGTTTCGAATATATACGAATACAAAATACTTTGTTTGTTGTGTGTTTGTCTATTTCTAATTTTATTTATGCACATATACCCACTTCTCTCTTCACTTTGTCTCTCTCTCCCAATAAGGTTTGCTGGAAGAGAACTCTTTTTTATGGTTAAGCTCGCCTATGTATCAAAATTCTATAATAAGTTTTGTATAAGTGCAGTTTATCGTGCAAAAAGTATAAAATAAATAAATAAATTTGTTCCTATTTAATTATGTAGGGATAAAATCTTTACTCTGTCCTTTCATAACATTTCGAAAGTGGAAACCGAAGTGTTCTCAGGATAACAGAGGAAATTTAAGCGAGGTTTATTTACTTGTTAGCCATTTGCATAATTAGCAATTTGTTTTCGTCTTGCTTTGAGGGAAAAATTGTGTTTTGGGTTTTTTGATTGGTCATTATGGTTTTCTAGCTACTTTAATATAATAGCTGTTTTTATAATCCCTTATGAATCCTTAAAATTATTCTGTCAAAGTGGTTTGTATTTTTTTAACTGTTATTTTTATGATAGGTATTCTGTAGGTAATCTATGTACATATATTAATTAAGATAGTTACAATCAAATAATAGAAACAAAATAGAACTGGTATTGGTATTGTATGTACTAGAGAAAAAATTTTGTTAACTGGGACCGTTTCAAACAATCTTTGGGTTAAAAGTTTTTTTTTCAATATCAATACCAGTAGGTACAAAGTGTCCATAAGACGCTGTCTACATTGACCCGCTGTATGACCAGCTCTTGTTCGTTCCCGCGTCGCTTCGACCAGATGCACAGATTATTTTTTAAAAATCCTTAAATCGATCGAGTGTCGATACCATTCACGGTCCTAGGGTCTCGACTTCAAGGGGAACAAATGCTTATGCTCAGTCGAGACCTGCATATTATTTGCGCCTGAGATCTTCGGCCAAATCTGCTACGCCAGCCCTCACGGATGTCCTAGGAATATGGGAAGGCGCAAGTGTTTCGACACATGTAGCGTCCCTCACAATAGGCCTCCCTAACCCATGGGACTAATGTCATGCCGTCGGGCCTCTTACCATCGTCACGCAATAGACGACGGTTCGAGAATAACTAGTACGTTAGCTTTAGTTACCACTTAGGCCCGCTGATGATATAGGTAATTAAAGCTGGCATGGCGAAAAATCCATGCGTCGGCCCTAGTCATCTCTGTAGGTACCTAAATGGTAAATCCAAGGTGATAGTTTCACAAAAACTCTATTAAAAAATGCTAATGGAAAATAATAGACTCCTCGAAACGTGATGAAGTGTTCCATAAATTAAAATTAGAATGTAATCTATTTCGGACCTTTGTACATCATCATCATCATCAGCCTATATTAGTCCACTGCTGGACATAGGCCTCCCCCAATGAGCGCCATAGCGCCCTGTCTTCAGCTTGGCGCATCCAGCATCTACCTGCAGTCTTTCGCAGGTCGTCATCCCACCTGGTCGGAGGGCGTCCTATACTACGTTTACCCAGTCGTGGTCTCCACTCAAGAACACGTTTGCCCCAGTGGCCGTCGGTTCTTCGCGAGATATGGCCGGCCCACTGCCACTTCAGCTTGCTAATTCTCAGAGCTATGTCAATAACCTTGGTTCTCTGTCGGATGTATTCGTTGCGAATCCTATCCTTCAAAGAAACTCCAAGCAATTAAAATTCACAAAGAAATAATAAATTGCTCGTTTAACAAGCAGATATTCCTAGTTATGAGTAATTGAAGCAATTACTTTAACCTAAGACTTAGCCACAGAACAATAAAATAGACTTAGCTTTGCTATATCAATATTGTTTAAGCTCACACAGTCCAGACACCGACCTTAATCTTGATCGAATCTAAATTTACATGAATTCAAATAAATTGTATAGTTAGCATGACTTTCTGAAGTCTCTAGATCTACTATGATGTGTGATGTTCTACTAACTGAATTTTTTGATTCGTATCGAAAGGAAATTTAAGCGGGACGCCTATTGTATGATAATATACGTCCTATTGCAACAATACCTAGTAGCAAATAGGACTAATATCAAAATGCCACCTAAGCTGAACGGCCTAGTACTATTCAAAATGAATGAACTTAAATCTTTGCCCACGCGCCACGGCAGCGAGGCTCAACGGATATGAGCCATCTGCTCAGGACATATAGTGTAAAAGTGCGTGAATACAGAATGCACTCTCTATTCCCCCATTCTCATAATCCAATGGGACAGCAGGCAGACACGACCGCGGAGAGTCCAGGCGCAGGACCAACGGCTTAACCTGATTATCAAGGCAGATATAGACCGCGAAGTTCCTGAATTCAGATTGCTTCTATATTAAGTACCAAGGCAATGCACTTGTTATGTCGGTTAACCAAATCAAACAATACAAAGAAATTACAACGAATGATCGTTGTAATTTCTTTGTATTGTTTGATTTATTTATTTATTTATACTTCTTGCACGAAAAACATAACACAAAACTTATTCTAGAAAATTTATACAAAGGCGAACTTAACCCTAAAAAGAGTTCTCTTCCAGCAAACTTTATTGGGAGAGAGGGACAAAGCGAAGAGAGAAGTGGGTACATGTGCATAAATAACATTTGAAATAGACAAATGATTAAATTCTAACTAAGTAATTAACAACTTTAAACTATTTTATTTTAACTTTGATATTCTGAAACGCACATAAATAATTTCCATTCTATTCTAATTTGAATTGTCAAAGTGCGGTTCTAAGGGCACTGAAAACTGAATCTGCATTAATCAAAGTATTCCATGATATTAAAAGGATTTGTTTTCGTCTTACTGTGTCAGAATAATATCATCAGTGCTGAATTTAGAGTCTTTAAATTATGAGATGTTATTTGATCAAATATGTTATTGGCTTGAGTTGAAATTTACTAAGTCAAAGAGAATTCGATTTTGCTCTCTAAAATATAGAGTAACTTACCTATCCTCAACGCCATTCTAATTCACTAGCTGCGCCCCGCGGTTTCACCCGCGTGGTGATAGATATTTTAGATAATATATACAATATATCTTTATAAATTGTAGCCTATGTGTTATTCTGATGTATAACCTATATTATTGTAAAAATTCATTAAAATCCATTCAGTACTTTTTACGTGAAAGAGGACAAAAATCCATCCATACTTACAAACTTTCGCGTTTATAATATCAGTATAATTTATAGATTCTAGCTCTTTTCGGGGCAATGATGCAATTTCCTTCACTTTCTCTTTACGATTCAACTTTTACTTCTTTAAACGATATGACAACGGATTTCTCCTTGATCTGACGTATACATGTACTTATTTAAATATCCATACAATTTTTAAGATATTTATTTACTTCTCAAAAGATTAATCACTGGTGAGAAACAAAATAAGCTTATTATTATGTTAGTAGTTCGGTACGAGCTATACTATTATTAATTATTAAAATTATGTGGGTAGTTAGCAAAAATACTGTACAGAGCAAAGTAAAGGCGCGCACACACTGAAATATTAAAATACAATACAATTTCTGAAATATTAAATAACATATAGGTAATAATGTAAGCTTGACTATTTTTAGAGACAACTTTGTAAAATGTGCGAACTTTAAATTGAGCTAGAGAGTTTAGTTAAAAATGCGAAAATATATCTTTCTCTCTTTTTGACTATCTATTGGGTATCTTCTAACGAACATTTTAGTTCATATTAGATAAACAATTCCCGGAAAAACGAGTGGGAAGCCGTTGGAAAAATCTAGTAGAGAAAATCAAGTTTTAATAAACTTTGTTTCCTCTCCAGATTGAAAAAGACAATAAGAAAGTGTTCTTTCCACACCATCCCGAACCTAAATGAAAAATACCAAAGTTGCAAACGGTGCAGAACTTAGTGCATAAAAGTTGCAGAAGCAATTTGTTGGGAGGTGGTGAATTTTTCAGCTGTCCTCTTCGTAAGAAATAAAACGCAACGAGACAAAGAGAGAAGGATGGGCTTCGACTTAAGGTGCGGTGTAAATAAGAACGTTTTGAAACGCATTTTTATACCACAGATAGACAATAATAGAACGGAATAGAAAATCCATTTATTTGGACACAGGTTCAAAATACAGGCATAGAACAAAGAAATGGGAAAAAAGAAGTTTAACATGGAGGTAAGTGACACAAAAGGGTGATAGTACATAGGTAGGTATATATAATAAGACTTCCTCCATGACCCTGCGCCGAAATAGAGGTTGGCTCAGCGTCTGCTGAACATTTTATGGAAAATAATTTTATTTGATACCTAATAATTTAATGTATTAAATATGACTTGTCTAAGTGCTTATTTTGTAAGACTAAAGAATAAATGATTTTTGACTTTTGAAGTTTTGACTTTTTATGATCAGCGCTGTTTTTTCAGCCAAAGACCTTATCCACCAAGCATGAGGCCCGCTTGATGGGAAGCGGTAACCACCGCCTATGGATGCCTGAAACATCAAAGATTTTTCACGGGCCGACCCCGTAAATTCTTTAGAATACCCTGTTTGGAACTTTCGCAATGGATTCGGTTCAGTTCAATTAATCACTATATAGATATATAGTGATTAATTGAACTGAAAATCACTATATAGAGTATAAAACAAAGTCGCTTCCCGCTGTCTTTGAGCGCTGAAAACGCACGGTATGAGTTTTCTATAAGTGACTAATATGCGTAAATTCACACTAGCGCAGCGGCTGAGAAAATACAGATCTTTGAGACTCAGCAGAGCTGTAATATTTTTCGAAGGAAACGCATGTGCGGCGCAACAAAACCGCTGTGTAGAGCGGCAGCACGAATTTTTTAGGTAAAAAAAAAAGATTGCAGTCGTCGAAAAAAAACCGCAGTCAAAGTGTTAATGTCCTTATGTATACTCAGATCTTTAAAACTACGAAACAGATTTAAATGCGGTTTTTTAATACATATGATTCAAGAGGAAGGTTTATAAACTGTTTGAGACATAGGTTGTTGTATAATTACATATTGATTTTGTATTCACGGCTAATAATGCATTTGTTACGTAATTAATTACAAAGCTTTGTGTTTACTGGAGTTTCTAAACTTTCGTAATTCTATAATTGTTGTTAAGGGTACAAGGGCCCATTTGGGAGTGCCTTAGATGCACTCCCTGAAACAAAGAACCTGGATGAAAAAATCCGTCAAAACCTGCAACCATAACTGAGGAAATAGGTCAGAGAGGACTGAAGTCGTCTTTGATCATTCGGTTTAAATATATTTATTTCTCATAAAAATAATAATGTCCACATAAGTGATTACAAAATGAGATACAAGTAGATATTAAAAATAATGCTTAATCTAATATTTCGCTATACCTCCGGGACCAGTAGGCGTAAGTATAGTAAGTAAATATATCTGATCTAGTAAGTAAGTATAGGGATCTATGTTGCTATAACCATAACATATATAAGTCATAAGCATGTATAGTTCAATAGCGAGCACTGGGTTAAAAAGAAGCTAGGTATCATTTAGTACTAATACTACCATCTTCAAAGGAAGCCTATCCAATAGTAGATCCTTATTCACACTCGTGTTATGCAATCCATTTAGACTACCAATTCAATTTGCGACGCAGGATGTTGCGGGTTCGATTCCCGTCTAGGAACAATTGTGTGTACGATCTGCAGATATTTGTTTCGGGTGTTCTGGTCGTTTTCTATATATAATAAAAAAATATCTATCTATGTAATGTATTATGTATATCAGTTATCTAGTACCCATAACACAAGCTCTGCTTACCATGGGGCTAGATAATGCTGTGTGAATTGTCCAGCAATTATTTATTTATTTTTTAATTTCAAGGATGTTAATCCCTGAAATTTAATTGGTGGAAAATCCATCCCCAAACAAGCTCGCTGAATCTCTGACCATACAACTAAGACCGAAGGAAAGCCTTCGAATTATGAATGCTGCACAAGTGACCAGGTGACGGTCGTACAACTTTGCAGTAACGATCGGAACCAGTTCCGTACAAGTAATTTAAAAGCCTCGTATGGAACCAGTTCTGAAACTCCGGTTCTGTAGACGGCCGAAGCGAATACCTTATAGCCTCGCAGTAAACAACTTATTGCCTGAGGTATTATAATGTCTTATGGGGTTGAAGTAAACGTCTTATGGCCTTGCAGAACTGCAACTTGCAGTGTTTTTTGAAATGTCAGCGTTATTTATTTCTATAGTAGGTCATCTCTGACGACCTCTGTGGCGCGGTGGGCGAAGGTCCGCCTGCGACGCAGGAGGTCACGGGTTCGATTCCCGCCTCGGAACAATTGTGTGTACGATCTGCAGATAATTGTTCCGGGTGTTCTGGTCGTTTTCTATTATAATAAAAAAATATCTATCTATGTAATGTATTGTATTATGTATATCAGTTATCTAGTACCCATAACACAAGCTCTGCTTACCATGGGGCTAGATAATGCTGTGTGAATTATCCAGCATTATTATTATTATTATCTCGGTCATTAGCTATGATCGGCATTATAGCGACTATACGACCTCTGTGGCGTGGTGGACGAAGGTTCACCTGCGAGGGAAGAGGTTGGTTTTGATTCCCGCCTCAGGATAAAATGTGTGTACGATCTGCAGATATTTGTTCCGGGTGCTTTGGTCGTTATTTATGTAGAATAAGAATATATCTATGAATGTATTGTATTATGTAAATACGTCATCTAGTACCTATAACATAATAAGGGTACTTTTATGTACACTTTTATATGTTTGCTTTATGACAGTAAATAAATCTGAATCTAATACGAGCTTAGCTTGGGGCTAGATGGTGAAGGTTAATATACGTATATCTAAGGTGATATAAGAGTAGTCTAAAACTTTGAGGTAAACGTGGAGACGAGACGAGATAAAATATAAAATACGACACACAAAAATAAGATCAATAACCAAAGCAACAAATGCATTGAATTATGCACAAAAACTCAAATGGAAATGGGCGGGGCATGTCGCGAGGCTTAAGGATCAGAGATGGACACTAAAAGCGACATTATGGAAAGGTCCTCCAGGTAAAAAGAGCAGAGGAAGACCGCTGACACGTTGGGACGAGGATATTGTAAGGGCAGCCGGCTCAAACTGGAAACAGACCGCACAGGACAGAGACACATGGGCATCTTTGGAGGAGGCCTTCACCCAATAAGGGGTTCCTACAGATATTATTGTATGAAACTAAATTACACGTTAGATTAATTAAGTTATATAAACAACTAGTTTAAAAAGAACTCTAAAAAACAATGTAAACTTATTAATTTGTTGGAAATAAAAGGCTTTTTTATTTTATTTTTATTTTATTATTTAAGCGTGGAGACGAACCATTAAACGTTGCATAGGACGCCCTCCGGCAGGTGGGATGGCGACCTGCGAAAGACTACTGGCTGACGGTGGATGCCTTAACACTTTGACTGCGGTTTTTTTTCGACGACTGCGATCTTTTTTTTTACCCAAAAAATTCGTGCTGCCGCTCTACACAGCGGTTGTGTTGCGCCGCACATGCGTTTCGTTCGAAAAATATTCCAGCTCTGCTGAGTCACAAAGATCTGTATTTTCTTAGCCGCTGCGCTAGTGTCGATTTTCGCAGATTAGTCACTTGTAGAAAACTCATACCGTGCGATTTCAGCACTCAAAGTGTTAAGACTGAGCAATCAAAGAAAATCTCGCCCAAGCGAGAAAACGTTTTACCGAAATAAAAAATTCCGCCTCCGCTTCTCTATCCGCTTCCGCTTTCAACCGTGAACGCACCCCGTGACTGCTATGCTCATATTGTGCGAGGTAAGTTCGTTTGGGTTAATATTCGACCCAGTTTTCGCAACACGCTTTTGATAAACGAATTAAAAGTTAGTGTTTGTTGTTTGTTGTGTGGCGTCGAATTTTTGTCCCATTTTTAAAGTTGTTTTTGTCCTACTTTACCTTTTATTGCGCTATAAAATTTGAAAATTTTGCTTTTACCATATCTTTTGTCGTTACCTGGACCACGATTCAACCTCTACTGAAACTCCACACGCGTTTCGATATGCTTAATAGTAAAAACTTCCTCAGCTCGATCTAATCTTCATTATCATCATCATCAGCCTATATCAGTCCACTGCCGGACATAGACCTCCCCAATGAGCGCCATAGCGCCCCGTCTTCAGCTTGCCGATCTAATCTTAGATTTTTTTATATGAGTGAAGAAATAAATTCTCATCCTTGCGACCTACCTTGAATGCTCCTTAAAAGAGCTTGTTATTTATAATGGATCATTAATTAATGACAACTGTGTCTGGTTGGACACTTTTCTGCCAGTGTCAAGTAATGGAAAAAAAACAATTAATTAATTATCAAATTATGAAGAAGTATTGATATTTTTACCAGGGCCTAGTTCGTTATCTAGCAGGTTGTACCACGTGCAGGTTAGGTAGGCTTGGGAGACGAGATTTATTTATAATGGACTAGCTGCGCCCCGCGGTTTCACCCGCGATAGATATTTTGGATAATATACTATATATATCTTTATGTATTGTAGCCTATGTGTTATTCTGATATGTAAGCTATATTATTATGAAGTTTTATTAAAATCCATTCAGTAGTTTTTGCGTGAAAGAGTAACAAACATCCATCCATCCATACTTACAAACTTTGACGTTTATAATATTAGTAGGATTTTGGAGATCTCAATGACATTAAAGACGATGAAGCCTACTATCCATTACGCATACCGAACTCGAGTATAACCTACTTAATACTTATATTAATTCAGTAAAATGTTTTGGCTTTTCCTCTTTATTTCTTTGAAAAGCAATCCCTCTTTTGTCCATCGTCAACATCATTAGAACACAATAGAGGAGCTTGCTTGCTTTGACTATGAGCTCGCCTTTGAAATTTAAAATTAAGCATAAGTGAAGTCAAACCAAGCGATCGTTTTAATTGTACTTAATGCCCTAGCTATGATATGTATGTATATATTTATTATTATTTATTTATAAACTAAGTATTCCTAAGAAGTATATTACACTGCTGCATCAGCATTATTTATCCATATGAAATATTGATAGCCTTATCTTATGTCTATGTAAGTTTATTATAATGTTTGTAATGTAGGTATTTAGTGTATTTGTTACCAATTATTTATTAAAGTGCCACCGTCTATATTGATCGTTCATGTCCAGTCCATCCCAAGGTTGCCTGGAAGAGATCGCTCTCAGCGATAAGGCCGCCCTTTATACCTTTATTCCTAGTTTTATCTCTGTATTATTTTCTGTTTTTGTGTGGTGTAATAAAGTGTTATCTATCTATCTATCTATCTATCTATTACACATATATATATTTATTTATCTTTAAATATTCGTGTTATGTTCATATTTATTTTAGCTTATCTTTGGTACACCCCCTGCCTTTCTTAAATTCACATAATTATTTCCATCCAAAGGTTGCCTGGAAGAGATCGCTTCTAAGCGATAAGGCCGCCCATTGTACTTGTATCATGTGATGTGTTTTATAATGATCTGTAACTGGTGTACAATAAAGCATTTTTGTATTTGTAATTGTATATACTATATATATATGATTTTATTATTAACGAGCGACCTACGAGCGACCCGTCCCGGCTTCGCACGGGTGCAAATGCATGTAATATATACATAGAAAACTTCCTCTTGAATCAATCTCTATTAAAAAAAACACATCAAAAACCGTTGCGCAGTTTTAAATATCTAAGCATACATAGAGATAGACAGACAGCGGGAAGTGACTTTGTTTTATACTATGTAGTAATTTGTCCCGAGGCGGGAATCGAACCTCCTTAGTCGGAGGCTGACTTCCTGCGTCGCAGGCGGGTATTGAAATGAAAGTTTATTTCTTTAGGCTTACAAATAAGCACTTAGACAAGTCATATTTTATACTATTCATTATTTTATATTCATTTCAATTTTTTGTCCACCAGTGGAAGAAGCGAGAAGAAACCACTAGTATGTTCATAACTTATGTGTCTAATACATATGATATGCATATCTGTAAATCGTTAGATTTTCAGTTGGAGCAAAACTCGTTCCAAGCTTTTTTATCTTCTAGATAATCTGATATTTTGTAATAAGCCTTTTTACAAAGAATATGTTTCACAATTTTTTTAAATTTATTTATTGATAGTTTTTGCAACTCACTTGGAGTTTTGTTGTAGAAGCGTTATACATTGCCCTTTAAAAGATACACTTATCTTATGTAGTCTAGTTGTGGGAACAGCAAGTTAATGCTTATTTCTAGTATTTACATTATGTATATCGCTTTTTTTAGCGAACCGATTGATGTTTTTATGAGTGTACAACAAGTTTTCATAAATATATTGACATGGTACTGTCATTATGTTTATAAATAAAATATTCGCAAAGTAGTCACTTATAAGAGCATTTTTTCACTTATAAAGGCATTTTGATTTAATAGCCTATAGAATTAACTCTGAATACCAAAGCGTACCGTTCCCGCATACCAAGGAAAGGTCACATTCCGGTAGTACATCGAATATTGAGATGCCTCGAAGTGTGCTAGATACCGCTCTACTAGAAGAAATAATTTTCAAAATGCCCCTGAGTTTCCTTCTGAGAAATGATTAGAAAGGTTAAACGATCTCTGTGACGCGGTGGGCGAAGGTCTGTCTGCGACGCAGGAGGTTACAGGTTCGATTCCCGCCTCCGGATAATTGTGTATACGTTCTGCAGATGTTTGTTCCGGGTGTTCTGGTCGTAATTTATGTAGAGGTATAATAAAAAATATCGATCTATTTGATGTTTTGTATTATCTAGGTATATCAGTTATCTAGTACCCATAACACAAACTCTCCTTAGCTTGGGGCTAGATGATGCTGTGTGGATTCTCCAGCATTATTTATTAATTACAAGTTTCGTCTACATGTTCTAGAAAATTGCGAAAGTTCGTTGGCATGTGTGTCGCAGCAAAACTCAAAACACAAAATGCTGTATTTTCTTAAGAACTTAAAGACTCTCAGAAAATCCAAATTTCATATTAGATAAAACTAGAAATAAAGTGACCACTCTGATGTTTTATTAACTTCTATCGTTTTAAAGTAAACCAATTATAATGATAGAGTACTTTCAATAAAAAATTCAGAGAACTGAAAAAGAATACCTTTTTCACCCTTGAGACGATATTTAATTAAGTTACTGTCAAATTCAAGCAATCACGACCAGCAAGTATTTTAAATTTTGTCACGGTTTTGTGATATTTGGGCGTCGACCACGCAAACACCAAGAAAGATAATGATTTATTAGACACAACACACAAACAAACTTAGTTATAGCAATATACGACTACTTAGTATTAGATAACTCGTAACACTGATAAAACAACAGAGTTAATACAAATGTAGGTACTACAACTTCGGCCTTTCAGAGAATGCGTTCCTGACACGTCGCGATTGAACTGACGACGTAACTTTGTAATGGCGTTGCAGTTACGATTTAATGCTCATCAATTGTTAAAACGGTAAACAACCAGCAAAAATATTTTTATCGTAACTGCGCCATTACAAAGTTACGTCGTCAGTTCAATCGCGACGTGTCAGGAACGCATTCTCTGAACGGCCGAAGCAATAAGCATTGGGTCGGTACTAAGTAACCCTCTCAGCAAGCAGATAAGCGCGCGTGTGTAGATCTAACAGGTCCCGACTCAGCTTGTTGCTCTTCGTTACATATAGTATAAAACAAAGTCACTTCCCGCTGTCTGTCTGTCCCTATGTATCCTTAGATCTTTAAAGGTGCAATTCCAAGATGGACCGCAGGCCGCAAACTGCAGCTGCAGGCTGCAAGCGACACTACTTGCCTGCAGCCGCGGCGCGCAGCGACCGCAGACTGCAGCGCCAGTGGTGTAGCGAACCGTCCTTGGAAATAGAAGCAACCGCGACCGCAGGCAGCACTGCGGTCAACCGCAGCCGCTAGCCATAATGTCGCCTGCAGTTGCAGTCTCCAGCCTATCTCGGACCTTAAAACTACGCAACGGATTTTGATGTGGTTTTTATCTTTTGAATTCTCAAAGTTTTTTATAGATAGAGTGATTCCAGAAGAAGGTTTGGAAACTATTTGACACATAGATATCCACGGGGGCGAAGCCGCAGGGCGCAACTAGTACCCAATAACCCAATGTAATTTGTGAAAGAGCGCTGGTTTTCAGTCTAACTGAATTACAATTGAATGGAACGAGCTGAAATACTTGATATATATGTATATACTTGATATAATACTTGGATACAGACTACTTTATATATCGGTAAGATGCATTCCAAGCTATATACAGAAACAAGTTACTAACAATTATTAAACCCCTTCACAAATTTTCCCCAAAATTGTCCCTGTTACAAATTTCCCCATCTCCCAAAACTGAGCATTGCGAATAAGCAATATCGCTCCAGTCCAGTGCCCAGAGGAGTGAGGGGCTCAAACGCTTGCGGAATCGATATACTGAATAAATACAGTTTGGATGTCAGAATGTTGACACCACAATTTAGAATCATTGTTCTAGTCTAGTGTTAAAAGCAAATCACCACCTGAAGATACAAAACGCAATAGTGGGTTTGATTTCCTAGCTGAGTACAAGTTTTAAATGTATGAATACTGGTTTTGTTTGGCCTAAAATGAGATCTTCTTATAATTTCAAACTTTCCCATACTGAGCGAATGTGCCACCTTGTATATACCTGTCTACCATAGATCATTGAAAATCCCCAATTTCAGATCAACGAGTAGGTAATTATAGCGATTAAACTATTCAAAACTTAACACTTTGACTGCGATTTTTTTTCGACGACTGCGATTTTTTTTCAACCTAAAAAATTCGTGCTGCCGCTCTACACAGCGGTTGTGTTGCGCCGCACATGCGTTTCGTTCGAAAAATATTACGGCTGTGCTGAGTCACAAAGATCTGTATTTTCTCAGCCGCTGCGCTAGTGTGGATTTACGCATATTAGTCACTTGTAGAAAACACATACCATTTGATTTCAGCACTCAAAGTGTTAAGTAAATTTGAACCGAACATGTAGAACCATTGTAGAACTGATAATTGTTTTGCATCTAGGTATATTTTTATTCATTCTATCGACAGTCATAATAAAAACTACATAAGATAAGTGCATCTTTTATAGGGCAATGTATACGCTTCTACAACAAAACTCCAAGTGAGTTGCAAAAATTATCAATAAATAAATTTAAAAAAATTGTGAAGCATATTCTTTGTAAAAAGGCTTATTACAAAATATCGGATTATCTAGAAGATAAAAAAGCTTGGAACGAGTTTTGCTCCAACTCAAAATCTAACAAATTACAGATAAGCAAATCATATGTACTAGACACATAAGTTATGAACATACTAGTGGTTTCTTCTCACTTCTTCCACTGGTGGACAAAAAATTGAAGTGAACAACAATACATATAATAATGAATAGTATAAAATATGACTTGTCTAAGTGCTTATTTGTAAGCCTAAAGAAATAAACTTTCATTTCATTTCATTTCATTCATTTCATTTCATTTCATTTCATTTCATTTCATTCATTTCAAACTAGTTCCAAATGTAAAAACTCGGCTATGAATTAATGAATGAAATAATTTAAATTAATGTAGTTCTACAAAAATTCGCTACAAGTTGAATTATCACAACTGTTGCTATAATAGGTTTATTTCATGTATGTTAGATTAAGGTCTATATTTATATGGGCCGTAGTTTTTAAATATTTTCCATCCTGTACTAGACTAATGTTGCCTGAAATAAATGAATTATTATGTCTCTCATTTACCATGATCTCAGGCCATAAAGTGACCCGGTCTTTTGGAAGGCTTGCGTGGGGCCGAATCACAGAAGACCTTTGAGAAGTTAATCTAAAGGCGATGGCTACACATAGCGGGTATCATCCTCGGGTGCACAATATGATACACCCAAAGATGTCGACTAGTCGTCAGATATTCCGCGGTGTTTCGAATACGCGCGGTTTAATCTAGTCAAGTTTTCGAAGAGCAGTCCGATAACATGGCAGCTGAACCATTATTGGAATTCACACAATAATATTTCGATATTTTAGGCTAGCAAGCATAGTGCTACGGCTACGGCTGGCGTGTAGCTTGCTGCGACGTTGTGCTTTCATAGCTTGCTACAACGTGCTTATCTTAATCTTAGCTAGCTTAGAATAGAATAGCATTAACGTAGCATACTTCTTTATTCATAGTGGTACGCCACCGGTACTTCAACACAACACAACACAACAACAAGTTACAATAGAATAGCAATAATGAAGAAAACCTCTATTAGTGTATCTCATAGTGCTACGTCGTCGTCGCCCATACATCGTAGCATGCTATGCGGTAGTTACCTAAATCGTAGCTGGCTACGACGGAATAGGGTTTTGTAAGCTTTTACCTAAAATTTGAATGAACGGGATCCGTGTCATGTTATCTCATATTTATCAATAGAATACTTGTTTCGCTGATAAAAAAAACGATTTATAGGGAATATCAATAATAAGAAATTCTGAAAATCAATACATGTAATTTATACAAGAATACATCATTATATAATGGTATTCTTCTATCGGGTAGAGAAACACCTAAACCAGCTATTTCTCACTTCCTGTATTCATTTCCATTAACAATATCTTCGCAACCACTATAACTAAAGCTAAGTTACCGTTCCACTCGCTTAATTATGAATAAATCGTCTCTGAGTTACTTCGCAAAGGGACCAATGATAAACTTCGGGAAGTATACAGAGTAACTATAACTAGCTAACTACAGTAACTCAATCAACCGTATATTTGTTACCAGTTTAATATAAAGTAGTACCTATATGCCGCTGAAAACCAGCGCTGCATTGGCACTAGTGTCAATGTAGCATTTAATGCTGAGCCGGTAGCCTTTCTGTGTTCTCGTATTTTAATTCTTTTATTAATTCCTCATTTGTTATCTTTAGCTTTATATTAGTTCTTAATTTGTATTATTTCATATGAAATGAAAATAAATATTTTCTATTTCTATATGTAATTTATTGACGACCGATGTGGCGCGGTGGGCGAAGGTCCGCCTGCGACGCAGAAGGTTGCGGGTTCGATTCCCGCCTCGGAACAATTGTGTGTACGATCTGCAGATATTTGTTCCGGGTGTTCTGGTCGTTTTCTATCTATAATAAAAAATATCAATCTATGTAATGTATTGTATTATGTATATCAGTCATTTAGTACCCATAACACAAGCTCTGCTTACCTTGGGGCTGGATGATGCTGTGTGAAATGGGTACTAGATAATAGATAACTGATATACATAATACATTATATTACATAGATAGATATTTTTTATTATCATAGAAAACAA
The DNA here is from genome assembly GCA_943735965.1 of Eupithecia abbreviata. Lineage (NCBI taxonomy): Eukaryota > Metazoa > Arthropoda > Insecta > Lepidoptera > Geometridae > Eupithecia > Eupithecia abbreviata. Next base: position 4,696,077 of record OX030997.1, on the reverse strand, counting down.
CCAGAACACCTGGAACAAATATCTGCAGATCGTACACACAATTGTTCCGAGGCGGAAATCGAGCCCGCAACCTCCTGCGTCGCAGGAGAACCTTCGCCCAACGCGCCACATCGGTCGTCGAGCATTGTTTTAAAGATATTTATAAGGAAATAAGCCTTGTTTAATTTTGTCACCGATCAAATTGGTCTCGGTTCCGGTATGAACCTTTACCTTCCTTACTTACTATATTACCAAATATTACAGAAGTTAAACTGTAAACAACTTTAAGAGCATATAAGCCGAAAGGAAGAGTAGGTAATATAAACATAGGTAAATTTAGGTTAAAAGTATAAAATACTAGTTTCTGCCCTCGGCTTCGCGCGCGTTGTTTCTATGGAAACGTTTTTAGATTATTTCTATCCCTTCTGAAACTATCATGGTTATTAACACTAAAGTCATTTAAAACGGGATATTTACCATGCGGAATACGGAATAAATAAATAATAACGTTATTCCGTGATCATGGCGCATGAAACTGTGCCGAAATATTGGAAAACTCAAAAATCAAATCATGGTAAATATCCCGTTTTAAATGACTTTAGTATTTCTATATCATGGGTAAATCCCATTTATGGAATTAAAAGTACTCGTAGTACCCTATGTTTTATTCCAGGCCCAGAACTACCTAAATGCAAAATTTCAGCCCAATCCACTTCGAAGTTGTAGCGTAAAGGGGTAACAAACATCCATACATCTAAACAGCCAAATTTTCATATTTATAATATTTTAATTATATTGTGTGATTGTAGGAATGATACATTTTAATCTGCAAGGTATCAGGACGTTTTTTATAGGCGGGTCTCATTTCGTATTTTTACGCTTGACCTTACAATAAATTTAGATTTATCTCGGAAAAAAATCGGAATACATTTTAGAATTCGTTACGTTTTTTGAATAAGCAGATATGGTTTCAAAAATGTATCGAATTCTCAATAGCAGGGATATGAGTCTTGTTTTTTGTCATGAATCTTTCTCTGTATCTTTATCTGACCGCAATTTTATCTGATGGAAGCGGCGAAGAGAATAGAATAGAAAATACTTATTTGCGTTTTTTTTATCCGACAGAGAACCAAGGTTATCGACATAGCTCAAAGAATTAGCAAGCTGAAGTGGCAGTGGGCCGGCCATATCTCGCGAAGAACCGACGGCCGCTGGGGCAAACGTGTTCTTGAGTGGAGACCACGACTCGGTGAACGTAGTGTAGGACGCCCTCCGACCAGGTGGGATGACGACCTGCGAAAGACTGGAGGTAGATGCTGGATGCTAGATGATGGTAGAGCTGAAGACAGGGCGCTATGGCGCTCATTGGGGGAGGCCTATGTCCAGCAGTGGACTGCTATAGGCTGATGATAATGATGATGATTTGCGTTTCATATTAAATAGTAAAAATTAAGAACTAACATAAATATAAAGATAACAAATTAGGAACTAATAAAATATTTTAAATACGAAAATACAGAAAGGCTACGGGCTCAGCATTAAATGCTACATTGACACTAGTGCCAATGCAGCGCTGGTTTTCAAGTGGGTGACGATGTATGATGGATATCAAGACCCATAACGATTATGATGATTTTAAAATTTTCCCCAGTAGGTACTTGTAACGTAGTAACTAAAATGTATGATAGTAACAAAGGAAATTACTCGCAATCCCATATAAATATGAGTTTCACGATCATGTCTCGAAACTATCGTCAAATCGGGATACTGATGGGATACTAACTGCATACTGCTGCAAACTAGAGGTAGGTTTATGTTAAAAATTAAAACAATACATTTTAATAGTACATAGGTACCAACTCAAGTGTTCGGGTAAACCGACCACGCAGCAGATATGCATTTAGCTGCGCTTGCAGTTGAATGCATATTCGCTCGCGGTTGGCTAAATATACTCAGTTCGCGATCGGCCGCCTTCGTCGCGGGTTCAACCACTTAACCATTGCATACTATTATATCATTTACCATAACTTTGGCGGCAGTAGTATTAAACCAGTAGTATATAGTGTCATGATCAGTGATCGGAATAGGTAGAACGATTTAGGGTCAATGACATCAAACGATAGGTTAGTATGGATATGCTTCGGGAATACCTGTATTTTAAAATTATCAAGAATTATTTTCCGTAATTTCATAAATATTACATGGAGGCGTAAATTGAGAAAGGTATCAATATCATCATCATCATCCGCAGTCTTACTTCACTCACTGCAGCACAAAACTTGGAGATTAGCACACGCCAAGGGGGAGGCCCCCTTAGCGTGTGCTAATCTCCAAATCTTGTGGTTGTGACTCTGATGCGGTAGCTATTCTAAATGCAAAAACAATTTTAGAAAAGGAAAGTTTACAAAATAATTTAAATGATATTGAAAAGAATTACTATTCTATAAAACTGTCTCTATAAGAATTACAAAAACAAGATCTATGTTTAGCTGATTCACTGGTAAGTAACACGTACAATAAAGCTTCAATTCAATTGAATGAATTTTATGAAACGCATACGGCTGTAACTATTTTTTTTTTATTCAACAGGTCAATAAAAATTAATTTACCTATAAACGTTTCACAATCACTTCCTTTAAATTTTAAATGTAGTAGTTACTAGATTACTACTTCAATTACAAAACTTAACGCAATCCGGTTAATAATATAGGAACTTTCCGGAAAAAAAGCCATATCCATGTTATGAAACTTTGATGCAAGTACATAAAATCGTTCTACCTATTCCGATCTCTGGTCATGATATATAGTCCATACCATAAACCAGCGACTTTCCTTGACCACTAACCTACACTATACTACCTACCAACCTCAAAGGGCTGTTTGGGCATCCACCAGTACCATCTACCACAACCCTTTTCATGGTCCTTCGAGCCGGATTGAAAATTGATGACCATTTTAATTATAGGCCTACCTAGAGTATGACTGGGAAATAAAAAAGCCAATTTCCTCGCAAAAGTGTTCATAAAAACCGCATAAAACCGCACACTCTCATCCAATAAAAAATAAGGAATTACCATTAAAATTAAGCTGATAAAAGAGTTTCCGAGCCGTGTCCTGAAGTGTTTGTTATAAGTGGAACCTTGGAGGGTGTTATACAGGGAGGCGAAAAATAATCATCAGCAATCATGGTAAATATCCAGTTATAATGAATTTTATGATATTAAAACTTTTGAAACTATCATGGTCACACTAAAGTCATTTAAAATGGGATATTTACCATGATTTGATTTTTGAGTTATCCAATATTTCGGCACATTTTCATGCGCCATGATCACGGAATAACTAAAGGCACTGCGAGTTTTTATGGGCAGACATACCGATCTACCCTCATTTTTTGTCTTTTACTACGAACGTTTGCAAATATTGGATAACTCAAAAATTAAATCATGGTAAATATCCCGTATTAAATGACTATACCCTTATTTCACGGTAAAACTTTTAAATTATCATAATTTAAAAGTTTTACCGTGAAATAAGCTTGTGAAGTTTTGCTTCAACAATAACTTGGGTAGAAATTCTAGTCGTACATTCATAGGACTTACTAAAACTTCAATAAACTGAACTATCTAGAACTGAGCTACGCGAACTGATGATATCTTTACCTACACTTTGGCTGGCGTGAGTTTGCCCACAAGTGATATCAAAAGCAGTTATCCTAAAGAAATAAACTTTCATTTCATTTCATTTCAGCTCATCGAGTTTACCTAAACTATGTTCATGTAAGCAAATACCGAGCTCTGCTTAAATGGTTACCAATCCGCGAACGAAGGAAACTCAGGATCCTTTGTCTACTGTTCTCAGTCATAAGAGATCCTTCGAGTCCTGCTTACTTGAAAGACCGTTGTAATTTCCTGGCAGACGATGACAGTAGAAATCTCCGCTCCTCCGATAATCTTCTCCTGTCTATACCTATGCATAACACCTCCTTCTTTGGAAATTCTTTTTCGGTAGCAGCAGTACGGCTGTGGAATGACTTACCACTGGACATTAGAAAAGCAGATACACGTGATACTTTCAAGAAATCGGTGCGAAGGCTTTTTCATGAGAGGTTATACAAGCATAGCTCTTCATAATACGTTTCTATTTTTTTTTTTTTCTTCTTTTGATTTGATTTGATACTTATGCTATATTTGGAACTGTATATTTATTGTTTTAGATATTTTTCGTAGGTATATAGATATGTATAATATAATATGTATTTTAGGTATATATATATATATATATATAAATTATAAAATGTCATAAACATAGTTACTACTACTTATATTTGTATGTAATGTTAGGACGCCAACCCTTTATTTAAAACATGTGTTTCCTGGTTGGCAGGTAGAAAATGCCTCGGCATTAAGCCCACCCTTTGTACCTTTAACAGTGCAATAAAGTTTAAATAAATAAATAAATACATTACATAGATAGATTTTTTTTTATTATACAAAGAAAATAACCAGAACACCCGGAACAAATATCTGCATATCGTATACACAATTGTCCCTAGGCGGGAATCGAACTTACAACCTCAGCAAGCAGGCAGACCTTCGCCCACCGTGCCACATCCGTCATTATAACTACCACATTACAGTTCCTATCTATATCAAGTCCATAGCTTACACTCCCATAGCATCGTCCCGAAGTTAGGGAGCTATTACAATGGTTATTGAATCAGAGGCGGTCCAAGGTGACAGCCCTTAGGGATCCCCTACGCGGACGACTCACGCCGTGAGTAAATGGAAATTATCGATAGACAATAACACCCATATCTTTAGATAATTCTTCAACTAATCCTTCACTCAAACTCGTCTGAAGTGCCTTGAACATTCCTTCAAAACATACTCGAGTTCGGTATGCTTAGTCGTTAGTAGGCTTCATCGTCATAAATGTCAGAGAGGGCATCTTATACTACGTTTACCGAGTAGTGGTCTGAACTCAAGAATACGTTTGCCCCAGCGGTTGTAGGTTCTTAGAGGGATATGGCCGGCCCAAAAAAACTTAAAAAGAATATATCCATTACTAAAACGAAACAGAATTTCAGCTAAAAACACAACGACCTAGTTTCTTTATAATACCAAGGTTCATAGATTAGATATCATTTGTATCATGTTTAGGGATTTCTGAATTTGATTAGGAACCGGAAATTGCCAATAAATCTATATGAAAAATGGAAAATGTCCGCAGCACTTTTAATATTTAACAATATTGCGATATGATCGTTTGGCTCAGCGTAAATCATTTTGTACGGGAAAATTCGAAAATGCGTTTTAGGCTGACAGCAGGATTAAAATTTACAATTTTAATTCTATATACATATTTTTATTGGATGATATTATTTAAAGAATCATCACCATGATAAACAATTTTCACACATTATGTTTATGTATATATTATTTTGTTATATATATATGTATTTTGTTCTATTATTATGCTTATGCATCTTTTATTGAGTACCGTGGAACCAAAGTTATTAACATAGCTCTAAGAATTAGCAAGCAAGTGGAGGTGGGCCGGCCATATCTCGCGAAAAACCTACAACCGGTGGGGTAAACGTGTAAATCCTCTGGCCGGGTGGAATGACGACCTGCGAAGGACTGCAGGCAGATGCTGGATGCGGCAAGCTGAAGACAGGTCGCTATGGCGATCATTAGGGGAGGCCTATGTCCAGCAGTGGACTGCTATATGCTGATAATGATGATGATTGAGTACCGTTATTTTATGTAGAAAATCATCCCCTACTCGTGCCTAGGTGGTCTTAATAAACGTAAAAGCCTTCAAAGGCTCACGTCACCAACGGCGACAGGACGAACAAAGTAAGTACCTACATTCTATTGTACTTATATTCCAGCCAAATCCAATGTGAAATGTTTGTAAAGAATCAGCTCATACTAATCTACAAGTTACCGTGTATTTTTATAAGGTATTTATATTCCCTGTTCATTTAAATCTTTCCATCAGTTGATATTGCTAGAAATTATATCTGTCGAGAAACAAAATAATTTTGGTCATTTATGTTGTGGTTTGTTTACAAACATTTCACATAGTTGTTGGCTGGTGTAATACTTTCAGAAAATGTTCAAGTTCGTTTTATTTCGTGGCATCGCAACGTCTTACGTATTACCTACCCACTGAAAACAATAACAAGATCTGACTGTAAGCGAACTTGAAGGAGCTCCAGCGCTAACTGTGAATTCTATTATGTTCAAACTAACTGTTTCTAAGTAGTTTATTTTGTTTATTCGGAATTTTTATTTTCTACTTGCGGCCCGTCCCGGCTTCGCCCGGGTGGTCATTTGATTAAATTTTTATCTTTTTTCTCTCCGTAAGAACCATCCTCGTACGTCATGGAATATTCTAAAAAAGAATAAGCGAAATCGGTTCAGCTGCTCTCGAGATTTGCGCTTAGCAACACATTCAGCGATTCATTTTTATATTATAGATAATGTACAAAACAGTTTTTTTGTTACCTACTTTATTGTAAAGAATATCTCTAAAAAGAAACTAAATTCAACATAGAACCTCACATTAGATATATTAACCTTTGCAAAGTAATACATAGATCAACAAATATACGTAAAAGCTAGCAAAACAAGCAATTCTGATGATGATGATGAGGTACCTAATAGGTAGGTATCTAAGTTACTAAGCTACTTACCTTTACCGAAAATAGGCGTTCAAAGCCGCAGGTAAAAGGTAGTGTTAGATGAAAAAGACATACAAATAAAAACGTATCTATTCGATGGAACTTGACACTTTACGATCTTTCTCGATTTTCTAGCATTCTCGTCTAATGGCGCTTGGCGGCAGCCGCAATTAATCTAAAAAAAAATGTCTATTTAAAAAAACGCTACAATATCCGTTGCATAGTTTTAAAGATCTAAGCACACATAGGGACAGACAGACAGCGGGAAGCGACTTTGTTTTATACTATGTATTGATTTGACAATTAGCGAAGCCGCAAGGCACAGCTAGTCTATACTAATTTTATAAAGAGGATAGGTTTGATTTTTTATTTGTTTGTATTGAATAGGCTCCGAAACTAGTGGACCGATTTGAAAAATTATTACTTGGGAAGCTACACTAGCCGCGGTGAACATAGACTATATTAAAATTAAGAAATGTGAAATTTGAATTTAACGCGGGTGAAACCACGGGTACCTAACTGGTTTTCGATAAAATAGCGAAAAATATTACAAACCGTACCACCGAACACGTTGCCGTCCTCTGTCAGTGGCAGAAACAGACAGGCTGAATGCGGTTGCAGGCCGTCACAATGTTTCTGATCAAATACTGTGTTGAATTATAAATTTGTTTCATTTTGTATACCGCTGCCGGACCGAAAGGTAAAACTGGATGGTTCTATGAATTCCCACGAAATTATTAACGGTTTCTGGTTCAGTTGGTTTTCTTTAACACTTGCGCAGCGGCTGAGAAAATACAGATCTTTGTGACTCAGCACAGCCGTAATATTTTTCGAACGAAACGCATTTGCGGCGCACATAACCGCTGTGTTGAGCGGCAGCACGAATTTTTTAGGTTAAAAAAAAGATCGCAGTCGTCGAAAAAAAATCGCAGTCAAAGTGTTAAGCGCCTCGTGTTCACCTTCAGAAGCGTTTAAATAAAATAAAATAAAAAGTTTCTTGATCAGATATACACACACACTTAAAAAAATACAAAAATATAATACAATTAAAGAAAGCATAAGACCTTAAATTAAATTAAAATTAGATTGTTACATAATATTATTTGCAGCTGTCATTCAACAGACTCCCACCCACCCCATAGAGTGTAAAGAGTGAGGACTCTCTTGAAAGACTGCATGATGGGCAAACTTGCTGCCCACAACCTGCAGGATGTTCTGCGCAGCAGCGAGGCGGTTTTCTTGCGGATGATGGCGTGAAAGCTATCAACCTGGGCTTCAGCAAACATGGAGGATGCGCTACAGAAGCGGGGCGGGTTAGATAGAGCTCTGAGTTTTTCCTCTCTAACCCGACTTCTACTCACAGAGGCCTCTGGGTCAATTGGTGGGAGAAGCGATCTATCGCCCTCGGTGGAATAGGGATTTCTCCTTCTTCGTCATTGGGTTTATTTTTTTTTTCTTTAGATGGTCCTCTGGTTTCTTAAGCGTAGTTCTTGAGTATCTTCATGGATAGTCAACGGTTTCTGATTCATTAATCAAGGGTTGCTTGTCGTAACTAATTTTATGTCACTCACACGTTAGTTAAAATATTGTAATGCTAAATTTTTTGCAATAACCAAATAAATAATGCCGTACAATCCACACAGCAAAATCGCCCCAAGCTAAGCAGAGCTTAGTCAACTGTGTTTTATTATACTGACCATAAAACTGAATATATAAATAAAATGTATAAATAATGAAAAACTAGTGATGTTAATTCATAACGTTTATTTCAGACAATCAGTTTATAGTACAGAAACAATAAAAGTGTCCATATTTTTGCATACTTATATAAAATTAAAACAAATTAAAATTAAATTTACATAAAATAAATCATAATTAAAATATAATACCCCTACACATCGAGTAGTCGATGCCCCTACAAAATGATTAAATTATATATATATATAATTAATAAAGTATTTATTTGCAACTTCAGACATATCTGAAGTTGCAAATAAATACTTTATAATGCTTTATTGTTGATAAAGTATTTATTGTTGATAAAGTATTTATTTGCAACTTCAGACATATCTGAAATTGCAAATAAATACTTTCTCTGTCTAAAACACTAAGAATTTTAACGACTCTGTCCTATAAATCGAAATCCTTTTATCGTTATAGGTACCTACGCTCAAAGTAATTTCGTTCGAAGCAGATAACAGAATACTTCAGGGCAAATCTGTTTTCAATACGTCAATCAGCTTCCATGGAAATAGGGCGGGAAGTGGTCTTTATACCGTTGGATATTCTAAAGCAAGTTTATATCTCGAGCCTCCAGACGACCCGAGCTTGAAAACCTTTCTATTAGGGATATATATGGATACTCCTGCCATATTGCATAGCATCAATACTTTTGGAGCATTTTTCAGAGCTCGAAAACCTAACTATCAGGGATGAGGGGACATTTATTTATTATTTGTTTTTAAGTATTCATGTTATGTTCATATTAGATTTTTGACCTTTGGTACACGCCCACCCTTCTTTAATTTTTATTTAATTTATTTATTTGGCACACAAAACAGAATACAATCAAATATTATACAACTAGAAAAACACAATAATTAAAACTAGACTGTATCCCTAAATATGTGTACACAGCATGATCAAAGAGCCAGTTTATGTGAAGTAAATACAAAATGAATTTAAAAGTAAATAATAAGTAAAGAGAAAAAAAAATCAGATAAAAAGTAAGCATGCATATTTTTTTAATTACAATATTTAATTTCTTTTTTTTATTCATTTTTAAACAATAAATTTGATTAGGGCTAGGAAATATATATATATATATATATATATTAATAATAAAGGGAAAATTACAGAAAATTAAGACCACTCTCCTTAATGAGAATGGTTTCAACGTCTTTTTTTAAATTTAAATCGTTTTCTATTAAAAATGTCAATATTATCACTATTATTAACTAAAAGATCGTTGTACTGACGACACATTCTGACCACAGGGTTGTAATAAAACGTATTTTTGGTACAGACTTATACAGACAGAATTCACATAATTCTTTCCATCCAAAGGTTGCCTGGAAGAGATCGCTTCTAAGCGATAAGGCCGTCCATTGTACTTGTCGCGTGTAATGTTTTTGTTAATGATCTGTATCTGGTGTACAATAAATATTTTTGTATTGTATTATATGTTTGGATACTGCGGCCATATTTATTACAAAGCAACAATACTAATGGAGATATATTGTGTCTTTCTTTTGGATTTAAGCGTTGTTTTGTTTAATTTTATTTGATGTTTCGAAATGTTTTCTCATAGCACATTATTCTAGTGTAGACTTTACAGGTTGTTTCATTTTACTAGACCATCACGTATATTTAAGTTAGTTGATTTTGCCATATCTTGCGACGAACCGACAATCACTAGCGCAAATGTTTTCTTGAGTGGACACCACGATTCGGTAAACGTAGTGTAGGACGCCCTCCGACCAGGTGGGATGACGACCTGCAAAAGACTGTGCGCTATGGCGCTCATTATGGAGCGGTGTCCAGTAGTGGACTAATATAGGCTGATGATCATGATGATGATATTTTGGGATAATTAGTTCTTAAATTAAAATTAGCACCTACCCAAAGAATATCAAACATTTCGTCAGACTAGTTAGTGGGCCAATTAATTATAAACAAAGTATGTAAAACAACGCAACATGTTCATACATTTTCTAAATAACTGACTGTCACAAGAAACATTTTATTACTAAATATCTTTATTTTTAGTTTTTTTATTCCGCCTTGTAGAAAAACACACCCTGTAAGTACCTACCTATACTTGTAATGTAGATTGTTATTATTCCTTTCTCTTTGTTATTGGAAACCTTTGAATTCTTTCAGATCCTGAAATTCGTGAGGATTTCATAGAAAATGAAATTTATTTTATTATAAGGGTCTGTAAGTTGTCTTTTTTCAAAATATAAGGTTACTCGTATGTCATCATCATCAGCCTGATAGCAGTCCGCTGCTAGACATAGGCCTTCCCCAATGAGCGCCATAGCGCCCTGTCTTCAGCTTGCCGCATTCAGCATCTACTTGCAGTGTTTCGCAGATCGTCATCCCACCTGGTCGGAGGGCGTCCTACACTACGTTTACCGAGTCGTGGTCTCCACTCAAGAACACGTTTGCCCCAGCGGCCGTCGGTTCTTCGCGAGATATAGCCGGCCCACTGCCACTTCAGCTTGCTAATTCTTTGAGCTATGTCGATAACTTTGGTTCTCTGTCGGATGTATTCGTTACGAATCCTATCCTTCAGAGAAACTCTGAGCATAGCTCTTTCCAAAACATTAATTATATTTATCCAAAATATGTAGATGTTTCCATAGAAAATAATAAGACAACAACTGGGTAAACGTGTTCTTGAGTGGAGACCACGACTCGGCAATTTTTTTTATCATAAAACGGAAACTACAAAGCTAAATAAATGGTTACCTTTTCAGTAGTAAGCGCTTATCTACTTTCCTTTTGATATTCATTTGTTTTTGTTACACAAACATGTCACTCTATTGTTTATTGTATAGATTATTATTCTTAAATTCACATAATTATTTCCATCCAAAGGTTGCTTGGAAGAGATTTATTCTAAGCGATAAGGCCGCCCATTGTACTTGTATCATGTGATATCTTTTATAATAATCTGTAACTGGTGTACAATTAAGTATTTTTACTTAAATTATTTTTACTTGAAAAGTAAAATATTTATTGCATCAAATACATGTAAATAAGGCTCATAGGTGGTATATCTTTATATATGACACGATGTATTTCTACCGTTGTGGTGTGCAAAATCTGGATAGGTACAATAGGGTAGCGTCCTGGATAAAAAATACATGAGAATATACATACATACAGAGAATTAGGCAGGTATCTACGTGTATGATACACCAATCGAAAGGGCAATAATACTGGATGTTTTAAAAAATGTTTGAATGTTATTTAAAAAAAAAAATAACTATTTCAAAAAGTAATTTTAATTTTTGAATAATGTTTCATTATTAAACACCTCCCATTTAGTCAGTTATGTGGATACAGATGATTGTTTTGGTGTTTATCGATTGAATACACATTATGCTAGGACGCAAAAAAAATTTTTAGACACTAGTAACTGTCTGTTTGAACACTATGAACGAATAAGCATATGATTTTGGTAAATTTTTCAAAAATCATGGTTATTGAATGAATGAATGAATGAATTAACACTTTATTGCACTTAAAACTATAAAATAACACCTTATATCTAAATATGACACATAAAAAGTACAATAGGCGGCCTTATCGCTGACAGCGATTTCTCCCAGGCAACCTAGGCATGGAGAAAAAGATATAACTTAACTAAGAGTTGGTAGATCACAAACACAAACAGATGCAGAAATATCAAAAACAAAAAAAATAAAAAAAGAACAAACTATATTTTGCAAGCTACTTAAATTAGAATCTAACCTAACAGATATGTTATTATGATAACTCGGAATTCGTCGACATTGGATTAAGGTAATCTAGCCTAAATAGATGCGTAACGAGGTGACCTACCCCCCTCACGGCTTTGCATCGACCTTCCGGACACCTATACTGTATATTTCTATTTAGTCCGTCAGTTACGACGTATTTTTTCTTTTGTCAATCAAACAAATACAAAAATAAAACGCGTCTAAGTTTAGGAGTGGGGGCTCGTGACGTCACAACTTGCTAAACAGTGTAGCAAGCCGTGACGTCACGCGGAAATTTAACTGGCTATATCAATAGTATCTAGTTTTTTTTAAGTTTTTATTTTACATTGTCATTTTATACTTAGTGTGCAATAAAGAATTATCTATCTATCTATATCGTCATATTTTTTTGTTTAATTGACAAAAGATAAAATAGGGGTCCAATATCTTATAATAATCTGATTGACGGGCTTAGTAGATTTTTTTAGGACACTAGCCTATTGTCACTTAATTGAAATGTATACCTACTTAGAAAATAAATCAGATAGGAAATAAACTTTTGTACACTCTTTGTGTACACCTTTATTATTTAAATTTAGTTTAGTGTAAGTAGCATAAGTTAATATCATAAAGTATAGTCATGTTCGTCGCTATGTATAATAAGCAAATTCAAATTGATTATTTATTAGGTTTTCACCTAGTTCAAGCACCCACATTGTTGTTTCCATCAGAATTTAAGTAAGGTACTTTTTGTTATTCTTTAGTCCTAAGATATTTTTGAATAAATTTTATTTATTTATTTATTTTGACCAGACTGAATATAAAAATATAAAAATCGAATCATAGAGCAATATTATCACTGAGCTATTTACCTTTTTGGCACTGCTACACACACGCATTTCTTTGTAATTACTTTTGATAATTATGTTTTGTTTTAATTTTGTACTTTTGTGATTAAGCTGATTAATTACTTACTAACTTACTTACTAATTGATAAATAATGAAAAACTAATGATGATACTTAAATCTAAAAAATGTTATTCAATTATTGCTTATCATGTGTTTTGTATAACTAATAAACTTAAATAAATCAATGCAAACAAACGCCTAGCATCTTCAGCCGTCATCCATCTTATGCAGCTATTCCCACTGGATACATTTCTCATACAATCGGGTCCGTCCGAAGATTTCCCAGCGCAGTGTATTGTGCTTCGGCAACTGTCGCTACATTGTTCAATGTTCATTAGCTCTAGTTCTCGACTAGTTGGTATGCTGTGGTTTGTGCACATAACAGAGATAGGTATTCCTCTGTTATGTATTGTTATTTTTGGTAATGGACCTACAGATTTACAATTGAGCATCGGCGTACCCAGGGGGGCAGGGGGGGCAGCTGAAAACAGGATCATTTGTGACTGTTCGCCTTACACCCTACACTACATATACCTAATGTTTCATGAAGGTGTGTTTGTGTAGTGTGTATGACCTTCCGGAAAACTGCCGCGGACGTTCCGACCTAAAAAATCTGACTTCCCCCCCCCCGTAGGCCATAAGCTGGGTACGCCCTTGCAATTGAGGTAGTAGATATTTATTCTCACTCATACATAGTGTTTACTTATGAGATACGATTAAATTATTGTAGGTTTTACAATAAATAAACTCAAACAAAATCTCTGGTAGGCATCTAAATTCTAATTCTAAATCAAATATATTTATTGCGTCAGTCATAGTATGCACCCATATCTCATTAGATAGATAGATATATTTATTTATTTATTGATACAAATTTATTACATTTTGTTTATAGTATCTTAAATCCTAACATAGGTTTATCTAGACACTAGACTTCTCTTAACAATAATAAGGTTATAAATACTTTTAAACTTACGCGATCTGAACACATATTTATAAGTATTAATACAACGGGTATTTATCGCGTTTATTTACCTATTTTTCCCGACGTTTCAACAGGTTTACACACTGTCGTGGTCACGGGATGACTGGAGTACCGGAGTTACCGCCTCAGCGAAGCGGGGGCTAGTTTATTTGAAACTACCCTCACTTGGTTTTCGAGATTAGTAGGCATGTCCAGCTGCACACTTGGACGACATACTACACTAACAGTATCCGCGACGCACTGAGAGACCGGTTTACGACGAGTACACTTGGCTATAACTGGATTCCACGAGGCAGAGAGTTTGAACCCGTCTTCACGACGGCGGTAACTCCGGTACTCCAGTCATCCCGTGACCACGACAGTGTGTAAACCTGTTGAAACGTAGGGAAAAATAGGTAAATAAACGCGATAAATACCCGTTGTATTAATACTTATAAATAATAATAAGGTTAAACATTAAAATTAAAGTAATTCGCGCGGTAGGCAGTCACGCAACAAGCACAGTGACTTCGCTGTCCGCTGCATGGCTTGCCAGCCGCACACAGGCGATCCACCAATCACGAGCGAGCAGCGACTCCACTGCGCCTGAGTTCAGCTACAGGATGCTCCTTGATGGTTAAATATAAGTTTAAGTAAAGATATGCCAGCTTGAAATATGAAAATAATGAAATTAAGATAAATAATATTTTATTAGTACGTTTTTAATATTAGTTTGTTTAATTTTATTTTTAATTTCTATTGGTAGGTTATTTATTAAATAAGGAATTAAGTAAGAAGAGGTCCGTTTGCCATAAAAAATATTATATTCTAGCATGCAATAATTATAAATAATCAAAAAGATATTAAACAATCCTGTCATTCAGCCTTCTCAACAATTTGATTTTAAATAAATAATTATTGTAACGAGGGGGCAGGCTAGACGGGGTAGCAGTAAAACACAACTCTTCGTCGAGACGCGGTTTATTTAAACAAGGAACGCGGTTACAGGGGGTTGTCCCGAGTGGACGGGATGGCCACTTTAGCCAAACGGATCGGTTGCCGAGTAATCCGAGTCTCACCTCTTCGTTAGCTAAAGTTACCCAAAAACTACCTATACCAATAGCCGAGTGATCCGGAATAATTGGTATGGAGGCCCTAAGATTGGATACAGAACAACATTTTACACAACCAGGTCATTCAAAGTCGTCCGTTCTCGTCAGCGCGATCTAGCGCTCGCGCACTTTTAGCAGCGACATCTAGTTAAGGAACGGCCCGATTTGTTTGCGCTTGGCCTGACCTCTAGTGTCGTTTGATGAGTTGATTTTGATGCGTGTTACATTATTCAATTATCTGGTATGTTATGTATTAAATTTTGCCGCCTGTAAGCCACGGGGCGCAGCTAGTATAAAGCAATATTATTCACAAAAATTCTTTCAAGTGAGCAATATTTCACAGCAAAATCCGATTCTTTATCGCGTAGCCGTATTCCCTCATAAAATTAATTCCCCACCGTAGAACGTAAGGTAATATTTTAAGATTGTATCTTCTAATCCATTCATTAGGCTCCGAGGAAATTACGTAGCCTTTAGGAACCTATGGGAAGGCACATTTCAACTTTTATTTCCCTTGGTAAAGATAGATCTTGAAGATAGCGGTGGCCGTCAAAATGTAGACGGTTTTTAGATTACAATTACGTTATTAACTCTGTAGTTCTTAAAATTTGTGACTATAGGAATCACTGTCTGTCTGCTTTTTCGTTTTCTGAATACAATCTAAACAGAGCATAATGTAGGTACAAAATGACTGATATAATATTATACAATAACTGTTTTATTATACTTTAGACTTGAGACAGTACCATAAAATACCCAGAACACCCGCAATAGAATTAGCAAGCTAAAGTGGCAGTGGGCCGGCCATATCTCGCGAAGAACCGACGGCCGCTGGGGCAAACGTGTTCTTGAGTGGAGACCACGATTCGGTAAACGTAGTGTAGGACGCCCTCCGACTAGGTGGGATGACGACCTGCGAAAGACTGACGGCAGGTAGATGCTGGATGCGTCAAGCTGAAGACAGGGCGCTATGGCGCTCATTGGGGGAGGCCTATGTCTAGCCGTGGACTATCATAGGCTGATGATGATGGCAAATATTTTCCAAGGCAGGAATCAAACCGTCGCAAACGGACCTTCGCCCGCCGCGCCATATCGTTCGTCAAATAGGTAATCCTTTATAATATTTTTAGGCAACTTCAACGTCTCTAACGCATTATGCCTATTTTAAAATGCCTATCTGGATACTATAGAAGTGAGTCAAAAAATATAACTGTTCGTTTTTGTACATTTTTCACAGATTAGGCGTTCACAGACAAGCTGAAGACAGGGCACTATGGCGATTGGGGGAGGCCTATGTCCAACAGTGGACTACTATAGGCTAATGATGATGATAGGCGTTCTAAATATGAGTCTGGCAGGTAACCAGACTTTTACTACTTTGACTTTGACTTGTCCAAGTGCTTATTTTGTAAGCCTAAAGAAATAAATGCTATTGAGTTTGAGTTTTGAGTTTAACAACCGTAATATGATGGTAGAAGCATTACACCGTCTTTTGCTACTTTGAAAAATTGCTTGTAAATTCCATTTCACGCTATAAATTCTTTAAAAATTTAAAGTTAGGTCTTTCTAGTACCAAGTTTATCAAGACTTCGGATTTATATTATGATTTCTGGAATAAAATGCCACCCAGGTCTCACAAATTTCTGCTTTCATTAAAATATTAAAGTTTATTTTGTTTTATAGGTGCCTATTTAATATTTTAACTGGACATGCCTCCTCCAAACAAAGTGGGTCTTGCCAATTATGATAATTACATTACACTTGGTAGACGGACTCATGACCGGAATAGAGGTGTTAAAAGTACAGAAGGAAGCAAACTGAAGTGGCAGTGGGTCGGCCATATCTCGCGAAGAACCGACGACCACGTTGGGGCAAACGTGTTCTTGAGTGGAGACCACGACTCGACCAGGTGGGATGACGACCTGCGTACACGTGATACTTTCAAGAAATCGGTGCGAAGGCTTTTTCATGAGAGGTTATACAAGCATAGCTCTTCATAAAACGTTTCTATTTTTTTTTTTTTCCTATTTGATACTTATGATATATTTCGAACTGTATATAATATTTATTGTTTTAGCTGTTTTTCTTAGGTTATCATATTATATTATACATATATATGTATAATATAATATGTATTTTAGGTATATACATATATAAATTATAAAATGTCATAAACATAGTTAGTACTACTTATATTTGTATGTAATGTTATCACGCCAACCCTTTATTTAAAACATGTGTTTCCTGATTGGCAGGTAGAAAATGCCTCGGCATTAAGCCCACCCTTTGTACCTCTAATAGTGCAATAAAGTTTAAATAAAGACTGCAGGGAGATGCTTAAGCTACCTTAGAGCTAACACGATCTCGTCTTGACTGATGTCAGGTAGTTCGTCGGTGTAGTGGCGTGTCAGGGTGGCTCTGGAATCTTGGTTGTCTCGTCGGGAATGAGGGGCATGTGCAGCGTATAGACGGCCATTGAAATCCTCTATCTCGGCGGAGAGCTCCGGCTTCGACATACGGTCCTTCCGTCGTGCGTTTTAAGCTTTGTCAGGTGGCTCCTGCCAAGCTGCTGAGTGAATACTTTGGACCCTCGGTTTCGCTCCATCGCCTCTTGAATGAGGCGCGTGTTGGAGCTCCGAAGGTCGTGCCGTACCATCTTCGCAATTCGCTTGTTCAGGTCTGACCTCTCTGGCTAAGTCGCTTATGTGAATTGTCCAGCATTTTTTATTTATTTAATATGCACAATGTTACACTTTTATGTATCTAATTTTAAATATTTGTCTTTTGTTTTATGAACAGCGATACAGGTGTTTAAAGTTTAATAAAAGTGTATTTAAAGCATCTAGGTCAATTACCTCAGGTGAATTAATAATAATAATAAATAAATAAAATGATTTTATTTCAGATAACTTAAATGATCCATAATTTGTTAGTATAATTAAACTATAAGTACTTATTACTAGGGTTAGTTATACCTAATACTAGAAATTAAAACTAAAATTAAATTAAATCACTCTCCCCATGAAACATTTCCACAGGGGAGAGGTGATTCTACCTGCTATAGTGTTTAGGATGGTGTTGGGGCTGTCGCGTACCCTGCGCATCAGGGATGCGGTCTTTTTACGGAGGATGGCAGCAAAGCCATCCGTCTGGTATTCCGCAAACATTCCCGATGCACTGCAAAATCGAGGCAGTCCCAACATCAATTAAGTTAACGTAGCGTATTTTTAAATAATTTGAGATTCTCCAAAAAAACTATTAAAGTCGTTGCGCTACCTCAGCAATAGGCAGCACCGTGATATCTCCAGCTGCATAAAGCTCAGCGAGATCTGAATGTAAAATTTAGTGAAATGAGTGCTTTATCTGCATTGAAATTAAATTTAATAGAACGCTAAAGGAATGCAATTCTGTTCGAGAGATAAATTATTTTCCTTGCGATTTATGCCGTTTTAAAACTAGATTGTATAAACGTTGGAATAGATTTTCACTGGCACGATTCAAGATATAATATCGTAAAATGTACCTATATCTTATCTCAATAATGATCATTGTCATAATAATATTACTTATTTACAATGAAGACTTATAACCAAACTAGCTGCAAAACTTCTGGTATCGATAGATTGTTCGCAAGTCTTCAGTTAGATTTATTGTTTCAACTGTAAATACTAGTTTTAACTTTTTCTATTATTATACTAATATTATAAACGCGAAAGTTTGTAAGTATGGATGGATGGATGGATGGATGGATGTTTGTTACTTTTTCAAAACTACTGAACGGATTTTAATGAAACTTTACAATAATATAGCTTATGCATCAGAATAACACAAAGACTACAATTTATAAATATGTATTGTATATTATCCAAAATACCTATCACCACGCGGGTGAAACTGCGGGGTAACTAATAAAAATGGAAAAACCTAGTAACACACAATGTTATCGTAAAAAATTACGAACATTAAGAGTTTGTCGAAAAGTTACGTACGTTTATCAAAATACGAGAATTTCTCGTAACAGCCCGATTTTCCCCTATTCCGACACGAACCGAACCTTAAAAACAATGTTTTCATACAAAACGTTCGCTTGACTGAAAAGGGTTAATTTTTAAATCAAATATTGTTTTATCGAGACCGTCATTTACTCTACAATATTAACATAAAATTGCGAGTTGCTAATAATTTAATTTGAATATGCATGAGGTTTTCGTGTTGAATTAGGTAGATTCTGTATGCGATTAAAGGGACAAATCCCATGAAATCTGGCTTAGTGTTTATTGTGATGGAGTGGTTTTCCATTGCGGGGGAATTAAAGGCCTACAGTGGAAATTAGAAATACTTGGAAATCATAAATAACTTTAGCAAACCTAGTTTTCAGTGACGAAATAAACAAGTTTGTTTTTATTCTTATAAATATTATTGTAATTAAAATAAATCACATTTACTTTCATTATAATATATTTGGATAGTAGGTCATATTGATCATGACTTTGGTTTTATCCAAGTTCATGCCAAGACCAATGCGTCGCAAGGCTGAAGCCAGGCTATCCAGCATCTGGTTCAGCTCCTCTAGCGACTTCACTATTAGAACTATGTCATCAGCGAATCGCAGGTGTGAGATGTAATTGTCGTTTATGTTATTGCACCTAACTCTCCAGTCCAGCGTCTTAAACATATCTATCAACGCGCTTGTCAACAAAAATCCCCACTCTAACACGAATCTCTAACTCAGTAATAATAACGTCAACTTCAAACTTCATCTCTCACCAAAGAGATTTTAAATCCTTTTGGCTATAGAAATGCATTTTACATATAACTTCCAAAGTGCTTCACTTTGAGACCTTTAAAATGCATTTTAAAGCTAACTTAAAAAGTCGGGAGCCAATCGAGTTACTAGTCACCTCAAAGAAACTTTTAAGGTGCGGCCACAAACGGGACGTTTGAAAGACAAATTTCATTTGGACCCGTCGCTTCCCGATCCCTACCCATTCGGCTAGACGCTGTGTTTATTTTATGAGAAGCGAACGGGCTGGAATATTATTTTACGGCTTTTTTATTTATTTTGCGGGGTAATTCATGTGCAAGCTGAAGTGGCAGTGAACCGGCCATATCTCGCAAAGAACCGACAACAGCTCGGGTAAACGTTAATGACTGGAGACCGCAACTCGGCAAACGCACATTCATTCTCATTCATTCATTCATTTTCATTCATTCTCATTCACTCTTATATAGGTACACTTGTGCCCTAAAATATGTCCTCTGCTCTTGGGTGGTATCCGTTGAGACTGGCCGCCTACGTGACGACGCCGCCAAAATGTAGCTTGGCCATTCTTAATAAACCCTTTGACATTGTCAAAAGAATGGCTTAAAGCAACAATTTCGAAAGTATCTTAGAAAGACTAACAAAATTTGATATTCATAGAATAAGGGTCAAAATGCGTGTCATTTAAAAATAGCCGTTGGACAAACACAAAGTGTTATTACACCATGAAAGTCGAAATTGGATTAATTTCACCGTCAACGACGTTTAGCATAATTGAGTTTTATACGTCATTTCTACTACAGCAGGTGGAGAGAATTCATTTGATGGAAACAAATAGTAAAGTTTTTGTGTGATATTTGTAATTATAACAATTAAAGATAGACAATAGATTTGTAGAAGACCTCTGTGGCAAGGTGGGCGAAGGTCCACATGCGACACAGGAGGTTGCGACAAATGTTTGTACGATCTGCAGATATTTGTTCTGGGTGTGCTGGTCGTTTTTCTATGTATAATAAAAAATATCTATGTAATGTTTTATATTATGTATATCATATAGTACCCATAACACAAGCTCTGCTTAGCTTGGGGCTAAATAATGGTGTGTGAATTTTCTAGCATTATTTATAAAACTCAACGACATCAAGTGGATTTTGTTATCAGTTTGTGCACTTTAAACATAACTACTGTTTTATGACAAAGCTTTAACATGACCTACCACCATGTTAATGGGTGTCAACAGGCACACATTACGATCAATATTAACATTCTTAATTTTAATTGAATTTATAACATCGTTACTCAAAACCAGCCTGTCTACAATCAAAGAGAATTTGCTGTACGTGCGTCGTAATTTTGGAGTAAACATCCAAGTATGTCAGAGTAAGGTACGTGCGTTCTGCTACGCGGCGAAATAAATACATAAATCTTTTGTTTTATTTTATGCATCTATACTAATATTATAAAGAGTAAAGGTTTGATTTTTTGTTTGTTTGTTTGTATATTTGTTTGTTTGTAACGAATAGGCTCCGAAACTACTGGACCGATTTGAAAAATTCTATCACCGTTAGGAAGCTTAAATATGGTGAACATAGGCTATATTATATTTTCAAAAAAGTAAGGGATCCTTACTGAAACTCCAATAATGTTGCCAAGGTTCTAATACCCGTGCGAAGCCGGGGCGGTCCGCTTGTATATGTATAAATAGTTTGAACTATTAATTCCAAGGATAAACAAAACAGAATTGGGAAATATTTCAAAATGTAACTATACAGAGTAAAACTCATCATCTTTATAAAATAAATAAATAAAATAAATAAATGCTGGACAATTCACACAGCATTACCTAGCCCCATGGTAAGCAGAGCTTGTGTTATGGGTACTAGATAACTGATATACATAATACAATACATTACATAGATAGATATTTTTTTTTATTATACATAGACAACGACCAGAACACCCGAAACAACTATCTGCAGATCGTACACACAATTGTTCCGAGGCGGGAATCGAACCCGCAACCTCCTGCGTCGCAGGCGGACCTTCGCCCACCGCGCCACATCGGTCGTCAAACACATTTATACATATTAGTAGTCCACTGATGGACAAGGGCCTCCCCTAATGAGCGCCATTAGCACCCTGTCTTCAGCTTTCCGCATCCAGTATCAGCCTGCAGTCTATCGCAGTTTTTTTGTCATTCAACCTGGCCGGAGGGCATCCTACTTTCCTACTTTTTTTGCCGAATCACGGTCTCCACTCAAGAACACGTTTACACCAGCGATTGCGGATTCTTCGTGATATATGCCGGCCACTGCCACTGCTGAGTAGGACTCAATTGTACTCAAACTAGGAAGTGGCTATAACTACACGTGGCATAGTGCTGATGATAATCTTTTAATAGCCTTCCATTTTCATATATTTGTTGTTGGTTGCGCTGCTGTTGTCTAGCAATTAAAATAGGTACCGACGTAAATAAATAGTACGTAGGTGGCGTGTTAAAATTTACGTTGAACCTCGTTTTATTTCGAGCGTGCTTGCGTAATGCCACCCTTGGACAGTCGGCTGCACAAGCAGGTCAGTGCCTTCGATCCCGTAGCCGATAGAGTAACTATTTTCCACGTTAGGCTTAGGTTAAGCTTAAGATGTTAAGGGTGAATATACGAAGTGTAATGACGGATTTATAACTGTGGAATTGGTTTAGAGCTGCTGAAATAAGATGATAAATAATAATAATTATAATAATAATGCTGGACAAAACATACAGCATCATCTAGCCACAAACTCAAAAAACACAAACTAAGCAGACGTTTTGTTATGGGTAAAGAAAGAAGAAAGAAAATTTATTATAATGTTTGTTATGTAGGTATTTAGTGTATTTGTTATCAATTATTTATTAAAGTGCCACCGTCTATATTGTTCGTTCATGTCCAGTCCATCCCAAGGTTGCCTGGAAGAGATCGCTCTCAGCGATAAGGCCGCCCTTTATACCTTTATTCTAAGGTTTTATCTCTGTATTATTTTCTGTTTTGTGTGGTGTAATAAAGTGTTATCTATCTATCTATCTATCTATAGAAAAGAAATAATATTTAATTGCATAATGACAAAATGGGGTAGAACTTTAATATAAAAAAACAATTATTATAATTATTCCAAGTATCTTTATGTATCATCAATCATCATCAATCTATGTTAATCCACTGCTGGACATAGGCCTCCCCCAATGAGCGCCATAGCGCCCTGTCTTCAGCTGGACTGCAGTATGTATAATAAAAAATATTAATCTAATTAATGCATTGTATTAAATATATTAGTTATCTAGTACCCATAACATTCGCTCTGCTTAGCTTGGGGCTAGATGATACTGTGTGGATTGTCCAACAAAATTATTTTTTATTTAAAGAGAATACTGCAAAACTTATTTACTTTTCTCATAAAATGAATAAAAGAAAATTCTCCTCTTTATTCGAAAGACTCTTATTCTTTAAATAACCATTTATAACAATACATTCCAACCGTCTCTCAGAATCGTAATCGGTCCACAAGAATTATATAATTGTCTCTACAAGTACTACTTACTTCAGGGAATTACTTCGATCAGAGACAGATCAGAGGAAAGCTTTCTATTGATCAAATAAATAGCTTATAAATAATTAAGCATCGGTGCAAACTGGCAACTTATTTCCAGGTTTTGTTTTGCTTAGTTGTCGGTGCAAACTAGCAACTTACTGGCTGTTTTTACCTATTTATTTGTTTTTTTTTTTAGTTTCAGATATAGAGGTTAGATGAGATGCTACAGAATGCCAAAGCAAAAAAATAGGAAATTAAAATAAGCAGTGCAGTCATCAACCTACAAAGAGCAGGACATTTTTATTTTAAATAAATACAATAAATAAGTAAATAAATAATGTTGAAAAATCCACACAGCGTCATTTAGCACCAAGCTAAGCAGTGCTTGTGTTATTGGTACTATATCCTATGAATACGTATGTATTTTTTTTTAAGTTGAAGCTCGATCCTACTTTATGCAATTTCAACATTGAATGAATCTTGTCCTTCAGAGGTAAAGTATCCTAAAGGTGTGTCTAAAGGTTCGTAAAATATCTGTACAAGTGTAATAGTGCAATGCCCCTTTACAGCAGCTTTATTAGGACATTCCTTGATATTTATTCAATTTGTTATTCTATGTGTATTTGATTGTAGGCTAGATACCTATGTTTATTTTAGTTTATTATTGACAATGCCCTTATACAGCTGCATTTAATTATCTTGACATGTATTCTTTTATTTCAATTCAATTTAACAAATTTACCATTATCTCGGGTCATAAAGTGACCCGGTCCTTTGGAAGGCTTGCGTGGGGCCGAAGCCAACAGCACAGAGGCCCTTTGAGAAGTTAATCTAAAGGCGATGGCGCCCGCTACACATAGGGGGTATCATCCTCGGGTGCACAATATGATACACCCAATGATGGTATCCGCCAGGTGTAGAGACTTCTGCAAAGAAAAATGAAAGAAATAAAACTAGGCTATTGTGATGGATGGATGGACTGGGTAAGCGGGCTATAGGGGAGATTGCGGACGTCTGCCATAAACAAGTTAATCATAACAAATTTATTATTATTTTACTGTTATAAATATCTATGAATGTTGTATTTAATTGTCTGCCTTTTCTAAAACACGATGCCTTATGGTGTTTCCTATGTCAAAATTAATGTGTGTTATATAATAAAATTGTTATATAATTTTTATGTAGAACTTAACGACATCAAGTGTAACATATGTACCTACGGTGGAACTGAATAAATTAAATGAAATGAAAGTGATGTTGTCAATGTCAAGACGACCGATGTGGCGCGGTGGGCGAAGGTCCACCTGCGACGCAGGAGGTTGCGGGTTCGATTCCCGCCTCGGAACAATTGTGTGTACGATCTGCACATATTTGTTCCGGGTGTTCTGGTCGTTTTCTATGTATAATAAAAAATATCTATCTATGTAATGTATTGTATTATGTATATCAGTTAGCTAGTACCCATAACACAAGCTGCTTACCATGGGGCTAGATAATGCTGTGTGAATTGTCCAGCATTATTATTATTATTATATTATAATGTAACTTGTATCAAAAAGCTTACGAGTTTAGTCACCTATAAATAATTTTAATATTGTGGGGTAGCTGGGCAGTAATAATAAGCTGCAACCTTAATGGTCGCCCGTTCACACAGCCACTAATTCGACAGAGACATAATTACAGACATCCATCAGTGGTGTATAGTCAATGACAATGGTGATTAACTAGGCGGGCTGTGATAGAGCTGTGCTCGCGTACATCTTGATAACGAAACGAATTCGCGTTTCGTTTGTCCGCTATCTACAATTTGTATGATAGCTGAAGCTGAAGGCTTCACCACTCTTACTTTTCGATGCTTCAAATATAAATTATACAATAATATACAAAAATGATTTATAGTACATCAGATACAGATCATTACAAAAAAGACATTACATGCGACAAGTACAATGAGCTGCCTTAAATAATGATAGTTTCCTAATTTATTATCTGTCTCAAATTAATTATTTTATATTTCTTTAGGCTTAAAAAATAAGCACTTAGGCAGTAAAATATAACTTATCAAATAAGAAATAAGGTATTTTTGATTTTCTGTTCACTTCAAAATTTGACGGACGTAATTACGTGTTATTATTAAAATTATTTGGTAATTAACAATACAATACAATACAATACAAATACGCTTTATTGCACACCAAACACAGAAAAAAACAGTAAAGAACAAACAAACAGAGATACAGATGCACAATGGGCGGCCTTATCGCAAAGAGCGATTTCTTCCAGGCAACCTTTGGATGGACACGTAGCTATAGTATAGGTGGCGTATTATAGACTAATGTAAATATAAATTAAAAATAAAAATTAAATTAAAATGTAAATATAAATTAAATTCAAATTATTATTAATTAACGTCGGCCAGTCTCAATCTAATCCTGTGCACAGGACATAATAGTGCACAAGTTGTGCGGAAACACAAGTGCACTCTCGTTTCCCTCACTTTGATTATCCGATGGGACGGCAGACGGACATTCATCAGTGGTGTACGTACAGTCAATGACAATGGTGATTAACTAGGCGGGCTGTGATCAGGGTTGGTTGACTTTTGTATTGATTAATAATAATAATAATTTTTAATAATTAGATTAGAGGTACTGAGATATGCAACAAAAGTAAATATTTATCTTTTTGTAAATTTTTACTAATGTGAATTAGGAAATAGTTTAGAAATGGATTATTTTATTATTCGCTATAATTGATTTGAAATTGATAAGTAAAAAAAACAAATAAAACAAAAAAAAACACTTGTTTTAAACTGTTTGTTTTATAAAATATAAAAAAAACTGTTTTTTTCCAACCCTGGCTGTGATAGAGCTGTGCTCGCGTACATCTTGATAACGAAACGAATTCGCGTTTCGTTTGTCCGAATGCTATCTTCAATGCGTAGGCGATAACTGGGGGCCTCCTATATTTCTTTCACCTGATTGTATTTTTTTTGATGTGGGGCAGTTTAAAAGATTCTGACATTTTATTTATACAGCGGGGCAATGCAGTTTAATTCGTTATTCTATAACTGTTCGAAGGTGAATTTAACAAATGATTTATTATTATTATTTTGAACTAGCTGCGCCCCGCGGTTTCACCCGCGTGGTGATAGATATTTTAGATAATATACAATATATCTTTATAAATTGTAGCCTATGTGTTATTCTGATGTATAAGCTATATTATTGTAAAGTTTCATTAAAATCCATTCAGTAGTTTTTACGTGAAAGAGTAACAAACATCCATCCATCCATACTTACATACTTTGACGTTTTTAGTGTTAAGTAGCATGTTTGCAATTGGCAAACAATTAATGTTTCAATTTTAAATATTCATAATTGTTTCTATTATTTTTCTGACATTCCATTATTTTCAGACAAACTAAAATGTTGCCGACGCCATTTACCTACCAGATTTTCTAAAGAAGACATAGTAAAACATAGTAATCCAAAGACATAGAAAATTAAAACTTTAATTCGACGACCGATGTGGCGATGGTGGGCGAAGGTCCGCTTGCGACGCAGGAGGTTGCAGGTTCGATTCCCGCCTCGGAACAATTGTGTGTACGATCTGCAGATATTTGTTCCGGGTGTTCTGGTCGTTTTCTATATATAATAAAAAATATCTATCTATGTAATGTATTGTATTATGTATATCAGTTATCTAGTACCCATAACACAAGCTATGTTTACCATGGGGCTAGATAATTGTCCAGCATTATTTATTATTTATTTATTATTTATAAGTCTGTTTCATTCAAACAAGCTTAATTATTTTAGCCTCATACTGCCTTAGCCATTTGTAATCTATTTAATTAAATTAATTATTTTGATATCAAGAGGTAGGTATCCAAGAAAAATCCAGTAGTGATATTCCAGAGTTTTGCTCATCTTATTTCAAGATGAAAAAACCCTGAAAGTGGCACCAAGCTCTACAAAAACAGGAATTTGTAAACGAATTTGAGCCTCAAGCTCCAAATTAAAAAAAAACCTTTGTTAGGAATTGCCTCTTATTTACAAAGCCCCTTAATGATGATAAGTACTAAGAAAATGTATTCAACATTAAAGTACTGACTTTTTTGTTTTTCAAATTAACTTTTCTTACCTTATCTCATCAGCCAGTTATACTGCGATTCAAAATACGACGACCGATGTGGCGCGGTGGGCGAAGGTCCGCCTGCGACGCAGAAGGTCGCGGGTTCGATTCCCGCCTCGGAACAATTGTGTGTACGATCTGCAGATATTTGTTTCGGGTGTTCTGGTCGTTTTCTATGTATAATAAAAAAATATCTATCTATGTAATGTATTGTGTATTATGTATATCAGTTATCTAGTACCCATAACACAAGCTCTGCTTACCATGGGGCTAGATAATGCTGTGTGAATTGGCCAGCATTATTTATTTATTTATTAAAATCCTGGATATTTTTTGTATACAAAGGGTTTCCAAAACCTAAGGCATATTGGTGGAAAATATTTAGCGACAGAACGAGTCATCAAAGTGAGGCACAGAAGCTTAACAGTACTTTTGGTTTTGAAAACTTTCATTCTTAATTTAATTGATTATTATTTTGTTTCCGAATTACATTTTTTTGTCTACACATGTTAGATTATGCATTGTTAAAGTTAGTGTTTAAATTTTCAAGGTAACAAAGTTAAACACTTAAAACAAAAAAAAACTTACGTAAGAAAACTTGTGTTTTCATTCATATTTGTTGACATAAAATATGCTGGATTCTAAATCAGAGTATATATCTCTGTTGGACAAAGGCCTCCCCTCCTTCCATACATTTTAATATTTTTACGTAAACATAACAATTCAAAATATCTGCTAAACTCTTCAATATGGGATCAAATATGGGCCTAAAAACGTTAACACTAGACACATTTTACGGTGACAAATTGGTCCCACAATTTTTAAACGATTCGAGCGAGCTGTCTATCATCTGATGCCGTCAATATAAAATGCAGCAAAATGTTACAAAAGCCAATATTTCAATACCTACCCATTTTTGTGCTGAGCAACAGCGGCGCTTTTAGGTGTGCGGCAAGCTAAACTTGTTTTGTGTACCTGTGTCCAAATAAATGTTTTCCTATTCTATTCTACTGCTGTAGAGGTTTTAGAAATGCACAGAAGGAATGTCTATGGCAGTGTTAACTTATTCAATATTAATTTAACAATGAAATAAATGGCGCAACAGAAATGACAAACATGTTCTTCCTTTTATTTAAGATCCTATGTTACTTGGAAAAATTAATACTTCCGATTGGGCCGTTTGATCGGTATCGTTAAATGAGGTGTGATTTTTTTTAAATTTTGCGGGTTCGATTCCCGATTCAGACAGGCGATTATTCAAAAATCTTAGAATGCAGTTGAAATTGTTTTTAAAATCAAAATGAAGTCTTATTTCAGTAAAATCTTCTATCTACAATATTTAAGGTACTTTCCCTCCATGTGGCATGGCTGTGGAACGCTCTGTATATAGTTCCTCTTCATCATCATCATCAGCGTATGTTAGTTCAGTGCTGACATATATTTCTTGTAAATATAAGTATTGCCCATACTTGTATTGACCAGAAATATATTTTCCAATAATTTGTTCTGTTTATGACTCAAATGCTGCCATAGCGGTGCCAATATTTGAGACTCTATAGACTCAAACACATAGGGGACAATTTCTATAGTCGTAGATAACGCCCATACGTGCGATATAACGTCTTTAGAAATGATTGTCATAACACAGAAATCAACCATTACCATTATGTATGAGCCTCCAATCAACATCTCTGTTTCAAGATGCTAACGAAGTGTGCATTACAAAGAGGTATACAAATCCTATTGCAACCTGAAACCAACCTTAGATTGAGGTATCTAGGTCTAGTGTTGTGGGTTAGGTCAGTGATTTGAGTTTACTACCGAGCAACTGAGTGATATATGGCGCTCAAAGGCTGACTTTGACAAAGGCTTTGAAGCAGGTTTTACTCTGAAATATATTAATCTGGAGACGTAGTGACATCCAACTAAGTTTCTACTGTAGTAAAAGGGAATTTATTGCTTAGAATTTAGTACAGGGGTTTCTCGATTGTGTGTTATTGTTAGTTCCAATAGTTATTGAACATCAAATCAAATTATAACTCAATGAATTTGTTCGACTTGACTTGTCCAAACTCAATTTTTTTTAGCCGCTTGTCAAGAATAATTCCTCTTTAAGCTTCCATAAAAAGTTTTGAGAAATTTGCTTTTAATTAAGAAAGCACATAGTGCAAAATAACATTGGCGCTAACTAGCACCATGAATAACCTATAATCTCCTAAACTAGGAGCCCAAAATAAAAATAAAACTCCTCTTTTCCATTTCGCTCCATTCCAAAACATGAAAGCAACAAAAACATTAATTTCTCAACAGAATTGACATTTAACAAGTTAGCTCGAACTGGGCCGAGCGCCTTTTTATAAAAAAATACAAATTTTAATTCAACTTGTCTGTTAAAACGGCAAAACAAATCCACATTGCATTCGCTGCAAAAATAAAACAAATATTGCTTAAAGCATGTTGCATAACACCGGTTATGTTAATAGAATCACAGTTTGAAAATAACAGTACATTAACTTCATATCTAAAACTAACGAAGTTCCTACAGTATTACTAACCTAAGATTATAATCAAAGAATAGAAACATTAGAAATAGAATTTATTTTGCCAGACCCGCTCTCGGGTCAAACGGAAGCTCAGATATTTTTTTATAATTAAATTTCCTAAATAATTTTGGGTTGTGAAACTACTTAAGGCGGTACCCCGAGGCACACTAGCGCCGCCACCTATTTTATCTTATTGTTGAACAAAGGAAATATCAAATAGGTATTCATTAAGGATTCTGTGATACCTATTATAAGCTTCTTTGGAATGTATCTCTTATAATTTTATTATGTACAGTTGATAGTTGCTACAGAACTGGGGTGACCATCCTGCTGAACATTGGTGCAACAGTTTTTACCTTGAAGTGAACTTTGGTTCCTCATAAATGTGTTTTTGGCTTGGCGGTGTCGTAATTTCAGCCGCTTGTTTGTTGATTTATTGGCTCCAATGGATTCCTTATTGCAGGTAGTTAACATTTTTAGGAGAGGGTATAAATTACGCAGAGATACGAAGTTGCCCAATGCCCTTGCTGGCCACCAAACTCTATATTTGCATCTCTACCTGAACCTTACAAAATGAAACTATTTCAGACAAATTAAAAAAAGTTAACAATAGGTATCACAAAATCCCCAATTAGGTATATTATTGAAATTTCCTTTATTCAACGTAATAGTAAGATATCCTCGGAGTACCGCCTGAAACAAGCCTTCTAAAATAAAATACACTTTCTGTACTGCATAATAAATGTACTATGCTATGTAGCAGCGGGCGATGTAATCAAATGGAGCGGTTTATACCACCATAACCATAAGCCTTCCGTCCGTCCGCTATCCGGTGCATTAGGATATTCAAGCTGAATAAAATTGTGGTTCTTATTGCAAAGGATCAAAAGGGGAATGGGAGGGGGAGTTGGGGGTAGATTCTTAACCTCTTACTTATTCACAAAACATGTTTTAAGTTTTATCATTAGCTACAAGTCGTTAGTTTGCTTCTGTTAACAAAGGCAGTAGATAAATTCGGTGTAAGAGCCGAAAAAGGTGCCAGCATTTTGGGTATTTAGCTTTTTGGTGACGATTTTTTGGTTTAGTCATGCTTATAATATATGTGTAGGTTATATAAATGTCCCTTTAGTTAAATAAAGGGACTTTAGAATTCATGTTTTTTTAATTGTACTGGGATGATTGGAAATGTATACTGTAAATTGTTTTTTTTATTACGATGACCGATGTGACGCGGTGGGCGAAGGTCCGCCTGCGACGCAGGAGGTTGCGGGTTCGATTCCCGCCTCGGAACAATTGTGTGTACGATCTGCAGATATTTGTTCCGGGTGTTCTGGTCGTTTTGTATAATAAAAAATAAAAAATATCTATCTATGTAATATATTGTATTATGTATATCAGTCATCTAGAACTCATAACACAAGCTCTGATTAGCTTGGGGCTAGATGATGCTGTGTGAATTGTCCAGCATTATTTATTTATATTTCCGACCAGTCATAACCTGGGTCTCTTCAAAACATGAATAAATAGGTTTCCTCTAGACCTTCGTCATTAAGTTCTAATGGATTTAAAAAAAACTATATGTTATACAATATTCAATTGTATAATAGGTAAGTATATTATTCATTATACACAACCTTCTGCGTCACCTTCGCCGGTGGCCACTGAGGTCGTCAATGAGCGGCGGAGTATAAAAACCTAGTCTGCCACAAAACCTCATAAAATAAAACCCCTTCAGTAAAGTAAACAAGAGCTATTTTCGCATAGCCACCGCCTTATCGGGTGAGTACAGACGGATAGAAAGCCCAGATCCAATTAAGCAATGTGCACCGGGCACATTCCTTGAGACCCACACCGTTGACGCGGTCGTGGATTTGAGGACCTTGGTGTGAGGACGCGTCTGAAAATGAAAATGAAAAGTTTTTTATTTCTTTAGGCTTACAAATAAGTACTTAGACAGGTCATATTTTATACTATTCATTATTATCAAATAACATTATTTTAATGTTCACTTCAATTTTTTTGTCCACCGTGGAAGAAGTGAAAAAGAAACTACTAGTATGTTCATAACTTATGTGTGTAGTACATTTGATTTGCTTATCTATAAAACTCGTTCCAATCTTTTTTATCTTCTAAATAATCTGATATTTTGTAATTAGCCTTTTTACAAACACAGAATATGATTCACAATTTTTTTTTAAATTTATTTATTGATAAATTTTGCAACTCACTTGGAGTTTTGTTGTAGAAGCGTAGAGTCTGTTTTCAGCTGTATGTATTTTTTATATACGTTCGTTCATTTCTCCGTCATTTATTAACCGATGTGGATGATTCCTTTACCAGTATAGAACGTAATCTCAAGGTGGTTTCATTGACATTTTTCTAGGGTAATTTTATTATAAAAATATTATAAAATTATGGAAATCAAAGTCGATTTTAAGTGTTTTCAAAACCATCATATTTGAATGCAAATTTTCAATATATAAATATATACAAACAATATTGATAGAGAACGATTTTTTTTTATAATTTTAAGTGCACTTGGCATATTCCTGAGACATAAACCGTTGGCAAAGTCGTAGGTTTGAGGAAATACTAAGAATCAACTGATGCTTAGATGGGAAGTCGGCTTTGGTTGATTTTTGGTAGATAACAAGAGAAATTGCACATCATTCCTAATTTCCCGAATGATTTGCTGTTATAATAATTAATATCGTCAATATTTTGTGTTGTCTATAGACAAATCACACATCACACAAAATATTGACGATTAACTTCTGGTCCACAAAACAAATACCTTGTCCATTTCTAGGCATTACAAATGTATCTACATAGTACCAACTTACACTTGAGATCCAAGATGCTTGGACTGAATTTGAGCAGCTTACATGCAACGAAATGGAAACAACTTAGACTGGCTCTGGTGCTACGGCGTAGCAACGAACGTAGACGACGTAGACCATCTACGTCGTAGCACTGGAGCTACGATTTATTAAAGCATGAAGCTTCATACATGGAGTATTAGGGATTGCAAACCCGCGGATATTTCAATCTAGCTGGATTGATGCTGGATCGATCCAAATCCGGCTGGACCCAGGGCGAACACAAAATAAAAAAATTAAGCAATTTTGGTTAAGTTTTCTCAAATTAGTATTTCTTTCTGTATTTCGTTTTTAGTGAGTTTAGTAATAGCGAGTATGAAAATTTTAATATCTATATCTGTAATGTATTCTATTATGTAGAACAGTCATTTAGTACCTATAACACAAAGCTCTGCTTAGCTTATGGTAGATGATGCTGTGTGTATTGTCCAGCATTATTTATTTATTCATTTATTGGGCAACTCAATAATCAATAATCAATAATCTGACTTGTACTTGTACTACGACTAATAATCAACTGATGCTCAATGCCAAAGTTTTTCAAGATTAGTATTCTCGAGTGGAGACCACGACTCGGTAAATGTAGTGTAGGATGCCCTCCGACCAGGTGGGATGATGATCTGCGAAAGACTGCAGGTAGATGCTGGATGCGGCAAGCTGAGGACAGTGCGCTATGGCGCTCATTGGGGGAGGCCTATGTCCAGCAGTGGACTGCTATAGGCCGATGATGATGATAATGACTTCTCGGCCACACGCCTGTCTGAGTCTGCTTTTGTGTGTGTACAATAATTTTCTATATTTCTTATATAAATAATTTTCTTTCCTGGTTGGGCAGTGTAAGCTCTGATCTTAAAGGTACGAGACAAACGCTCAAGGGTTATAGGCTATGTGTCAAGGTTGTCACATAACCTATACAGCATACATGTGTGATACAATACTTATTCGACCCACACGTTCATTCCGCTTGGCTATTTATATCATCATCATCATCATCAGCC
The DNA here is from genome assembly GCA_943735965.1 of Eupithecia abbreviata. Taxonomy (NCBI): domain Eukaryota; kingdom Metazoa; phylum Arthropoda; class Insecta; order Lepidoptera; family Geometridae; genus Eupithecia; species Eupithecia abbreviata. The sequence continues at coordinate 4,662,068 of OX030997.1, read as the reverse complement.
TATAGCAGTCCACTGCTGAACATAGGCCTCCCCCAATGAGCGCCATAGCGCCCTGTCTTCAGCTTGCCGCATCCAGCATCTACCTGCAGTCTTTCGCAGGTCGTCATCGCACCTGGTCGGAGGGCGTCCTACACTACGTTTACCGAGTCGTGGTCTCCACTCAAGAACACGTTTGCCCCATCGGCCGTCGGTTCTTTGCGAGATATGGCCGGCCCACTGCCACTTCAGCTTGCTAATTCTTTGAGCTATGTCGATAACCTTGGTTCTCTGTCAGATGTATTCGTTACGAATCCTATCCTTCGGAGAAACTCCGAGCATAGCTCTTTCATAGCTCGCTGAGCGACTTTGAACTGGTGGACTAGCCCTATCGTGAGTGTCCACGTCTCAGCTCCGTCCTATTTATATCGTTTAGCTAAAATCTCTTTTTAAAAATAAAAATATACGCAAGAAAACGCTCTCGGTGGGAGACAATCATAAGCATTTATTGAATTATCTTCTTAATGGAATAAGATAAACTGTACTGTCGCAAAAATAAACAAAGCAATAACAAAGCACCCGAGTTCTGAGCATTTAGCTTAATTCAACAAATACCAAGTAAATTTCAATATCGTCGCTTCCTCAATTGGACGGCCATTGACCTTTGGATCTCACTAGCTTGGGCCCGCAGCTACGTTCGCATTGAGTTTATTAATCACCAGATCAATTTATATATATATCTAAATAAGATTTCGGACTGACGACCGATGTGGCGCGGTGGGCGAAGGTCCGTTTGCGACGCAGGAGGTTGCGGGTTCGATTCCCGCCTCGGAACAATTGTGTGTACGATCTGCAGATATTTGTTCCGGGTGTTCTGGTCATATCTATCTATGTAATGTATTGTATTATGTATATCAGTTATCTAGTACCCATTACACAAGCTTTGCTTACCATGGGGCTAGATAATGCTGTGTGGATTGTCCAGCATTATTTATTATTATGTAAAATATGATCTATCATGTTGGCTTAACACTTTATTGCTCGTATAGTGTAGAAGATGTAGGAATTAAAATTTATTAAAAAAAGTCAATACATTTAGCATACATGTTTTTTATCTGACTGCAAATGTAAAAAAGAAGAACAACCCGCCAACAGTTAACTGTCAGTAGGCTCTGTTACACTGGGCAAAATAGGATTACAATAAAAATAATCGAGAACCATTGATAACTATTGAAAAGGTTTATTATTGGCTATGATTGACGTAGAAAAAAGATAGAAGTTGAAGGGTGAGCCAAACTCACCCTTTGTACACTAAAGATCACAATGAAAAAACTTAGATTCGGTGTAAGAACCGAGTGGTTTTATTTTTCGTATGTTATATAACACTTTGATTGCTGAAATCACACGGTATGTGTTTTCTACAAGTGACTACTATGCGTAAATCCACACTAGCGCAGCGGCTGAGAAAATACAGATCTGTGTGACTCAGCACAGCCGTAATATTTTTCGAACGAAACGCATGTGCGGCGCAACACAACCGCTGTGTAGAACGGCAGCACGTATTTTTTAGGTTAAAAAAAAGATCGCAGTCGTCGAAAAAAAACCGCAGTCAAAGTGCAGCAATTAAAGGCGTTTCTTTTGAATTTTGCAGTAAGTTTTATTTATGTTAAGTTTGTTGACGACATGTGTCCAATTCGACTACGACACAAGTCGAGTAATCCCCCAGACTTAGTTCAGTCTGATCAAGTGCTGTTGCTAGTGCTCTATCTACTTTTTCCACATTAAATTTTTTTATTTGCATTCTTGATGGTTTTCTTTATGTGTGTTTTTTTTTGTTTATTTGTATAGCGGTAGTGAATATAGTCAGTTCGTAACGCCAACAAGTTGCTTTGCCGGAAGACCAGCGTTGGTAGCTAGCATACTAGTCATCAAACTCATGCTGAGGCAAAGCCATTTTGTTACTGGATTTACACACTTAACAACACGTTTTCTCTTAGTTTAAGGTTATTATATTCTGTATAAGTGTTATAATAAATAAATTCATTTGATTTCATTCATTTACTTACATTATAATATCAATGCCGCAAACGTGACTGCTGCTGTCATATCAAAGTGCAACAAATCATTCAAAGTCATTTAAAAACTAACATCAAGTTTTTAAAAAACAATTGGTTCGTAAGTTGTCATACTACGAAAAATTGTTTCTCAAGATCCAGTAGGGGCGCTACAAGGCTAAATCTATATATATAAAAGAAAGTCGTGTTTGTTACAACACTTATAACTCAAGAACGGCTGGACCGATTTAGCTGAAAATTGGTGGAGAGGTAGCTTAGAACCAGGAGTCTAACATAGGATACTTTTTATCATTTAAACAATTTGACACATAGATTTCCACGGGGGCGAAGCCGCGGGGAGCAGCTAGGATGTATATAGAAAAGGCTCGAAAACTATTAAAGTATTCGTAAGGATTATCTTACGAATGTTTCATCGTATGCTTATTATGGTCTTCTCGTATATTTATTTATTTTAAGCCATTATTGCCCCACTGCTGGGCAAAGGCCTCCCTTTTCTCCTTCTACTCCTCGCGATCCAACGCTGCAACAGGCCATGTCTCGTATATTTATATAATACCAATTTCAGAGCCATAAAGCAGAAAGCATATAGGTCAAACAACAATTCGCATTTTTGTATTAGTAGCTAGAAACAAATGGGTACCTACAGCCAATCAACGATCTTATTTTCTACGCGATAAATTTGCATTCCTTTGCAAATTGTCGCGAACGTGTTTCCGAGTATTGTTCTTTATTTAGTTTGCTCTGTAATTTTTCCTCTTCTTTTATTTTAAATTGATTAAATATGAAGCTCTGAGTAAATAGTCATTTTCTTTTTGTTCGAATCTCACCGCGGGACATTGCGAGTACGATCTGTAGTTTTTTTTTTTTGCGTTTCACCAGAGCTGCGCTGAGCAGGGCTAGGTCAATAAAGTGATTCTATTGGTTGTTAAAAACATATTACTCGCTACGCATCTCCGGAAAACGCAGTCTTAAGGAATGAAATTAAATTAAAAGTCGGCAAACCGCCTAAGATATTGGTTTTTCAAGATATCGAGAATTATTTCAGAAGCGTCAAGTAAAAGCTTTTCAGAAAACACACAAAAGACCTCAAAATTATAAATTATTTTCAAAACAAGCTCAAACAACGTTAATAATACGAGTGATTTTTGCGTAACAATGCGACGCAATTCGGCCAAACAATAGATGTATTGTGTTTCTATCTGCTTCAGCCAGGCGGGATCTATATCCACAAACATAGGTTAGGAGAAGGTTTATACCTACTCCTGGATAGCCTACGAGTCGATTAAGGTAACCTACAACAGAAGTGAATATTTCCTAAAGTTAAGGCAATCACTGCCCAAGCCGCCAAGAGGTCTATCGAAAGTGCGTCATAGGCAACCGAAGTGTTATTTAAAAGAGGTTAATAATAATAATAATTCCTACCTATATATGGTACCGAGTGCTCCTGGGGAAGTTCCTGGTTCTCGTCTCCGCTTGCGGAGTGGCATCCCAAGAGAACCAGATCCCCACCTCTTGCTTGCCTTCATTGGCCGGTCTGAGTGGAGTCGCGAGATATGCATCTTAGGATGTAGACTCGGGGGTGGAAGTGTCTAATGGCGCAATAGCGAGGAAACCCGCTCACGAGCAGTCTTCGTGATGGTGAAATCGGGGCCGCTTCTCTCGACACCCCTCAGTCGGTTGCGCCGATGTTGTTCCTCTCCGGTAATTTACTCCGGCTTTTTAAGGAACCCATCCAGCATTCGGCAAGCCACCGTCTGCCACTCTTCTAAACATTATGATTGACTTTTTTATGGCAGACGTCCGCAATCTCCCCTATAGCCCGATTACCCAGTCCATCCATCACAATAGCCTGTTTTTATTTCTTTCATTTTTCTTTGCAATAGTCTCTACACCTGGCGAATACCATCTTTGGGTGTATCATATTGTGCACCCGAGGATAATACCCGCTATGTGTATCCATCGCCTTTAGATTAACTTCTCAAAGGGCCTCTGTGCTGTTGGCTTCGGCCCCACGCAAGCCTTCCAAAGGACCGGGTCACTTTATGGCCCGAGATCATGGTAAATGAGAGACATAATAATTCATTTTTTTCAGGCAACATTAGTCTAGTGGAAAATACTTAAAATCTACGGCCCATATAAAATATATACTTTAATCTAACATACATAAAATAAGCCTATTTACTAACACGTAGTGTCGGCGACGACGTGAGTGACGCAATGTGTGCTGCGACCGGTAATCGTCCGCGAAAAAGCAACAAAAGATTACGGATTCTTCTGTTATGAATGCCCTAATATAGCTCGCTAGACCAAACTTAGGTAAGGAAAAGAGGTTTATAAGAACCTATTTCCAAATGACAGCTGATGGAACGGTTTAATACGGAACTCATTGTTCAAACATAAATCAAGAAATCACTGAAACCTAATTTCCTCTTCTCAAATTGGTTTTGTAAAATAATTGACGACCGATGTGGCGCGGTGGGCGAAGGTCCGCCTGCGACGCAGGAGGTTGCGGGTTCGATTCCCGCCTCGGAACAATTGTGTGTACGATCTGCAGATATTTGTTCCGGGTGTTTTGGTCGTTTTCTATCTATAATAAAAAATGTCTATCTATGTAATGTATTGTATTATGTATATCAGTTATCTACTACCCATAACACAAGCTCTGCTTACCATGGGGCTAGATAATGCTGTGTGAATTGTCCACAATTTTTTTTTATTTATTATTTTTTAATTCGGTTTTACCTGTTTCGACCGAGTTCTAACAAAGAAAGGGTAATAAACCTAGTTTTGTAAGAGTCTCAATTAGATTATATTTTTTGTTCAATTTAATACTCTATTTCCACCGAATTAGAGTTACAGTTATTAGAACATAGTATGATTAACTTAGTAACTTTACTTATTACCCGGATCAAAGTTAGTTATTAGAGGCCTAAATGAAACACGCAATTGCGTATTTGGAGAATTCAAATAGGCCCCCTTAAACGCAAGTTCTGATTCAACTGATTAAATAAATAAATAAAAAATAAAAAAGCCTTTTATTTCCAACAAATTACTTAGTTTACATTGTTTTTTAGAGTTTTTTTTTAAACTAGTTGTTTATATAACTTAATTAATCTAACGTGTAATTTAGTTTCATACAATAATATCTGTAGGAACCCCTTATTGGGTGAAGGCCTCCTCCAAAGATGCCCATGTGTCTCTGTCCTGTGCGGTCTGTTTCCAGTTTGAGCCGGCTGCCAGCCAGATTCAACTGATTAAATAATGTAATAGGTGAGTGATAAACTTGGAAAATTATGACATTATATTTTTTCTGATTTGTTTCACACAGCTTTTCTAAAGTCTACTTTAAAAGTAGGTTCCTATCCATTTAATTATTCTGAACCTTGCACTTAAAAGAAAAAGGTTCATGCATTAAGGAGGATATAAACTTTTTCCTCTTAATGCAACTTAAGGGTCGAAACAAAGTAATCAGAAAGACCTAACAAAGGTCTACTAAGTTAGGAAAGTTTGTAATGGTTAAACTTAGTTTTATTTAGGAATTCTACTAGTTAATGTATCTATATTCTATATATATATATGAAAAAAAGTCGTGTTAGTTACACTATTTATAACTCAAGAACCGCTGAAACGATTTGGCTGAAAATTGGTGGAGAGATAGCTTAGAACCAGGACACGCTTAAAACATAGGATACTTTTTATCATTTAAACCATTTGACTTGACACAAAGATTTAACGGGGGCGAAGCCGCGGGGCGAGCTAGTACATAGATAAACAACCGGCTGTGTAAGTGTGTACCTACCACGAGATAACAAAGTTCATACTATGTACTGTGCGCATTACCTTACGAATACTTTCATAGTTTTCGAGTCCTTCGTATAATAATACTCGTACATATAATATGTATATAGGTCCAGGTCCTTACTCTCAAATAAAAAAAAATTACAAATCTTTATTGTAACAAAGTATAAAGGTACATAAAATTTTGAGAAAACTGTAATAATGCGCGCAATAGTTATGTAAAGAAATAGTAAGTAACATTTCTTTATTTAGAACTAACTGCGCACCGCGGCTTCGCACTCGTAGAAATCTGTGTTTCAAATTGTTTATAAGCATCATCATCATCATCATCGGCCTATATCAGTCCACTGCTAGACATAGGCCTCCCCCAATGAGCGCCATAGCGCCCTGTCTTCAGCTTGCCGCATCCAGCATCTACCTGCAGTCTTTCGCAGGTCGTCATCCCACCTGGTCGGAGGGCGTCCTACACTACGTTTACCGAGTCGTGGTCTCCACTCAAGAACACGTTTGCCCCATCGGCCGTCGGTTCTTTGCGAGATATGGCCGGCCCTTATAAGCATGCCTCTAGAAAAAATCCACTCTATTAAAAAACCCGCATCAAAATCCGTTGCGTAATTTTAAAGATTTAAGCATACATAAGGAAGACAGACAGCGGGAAGCGACTTTATTTTATACGTAGTGATTCTAGTGCATATTGTGCAAATTAATTGATCGGATACATTGATAGATAGATGTCATGTCAGAAATATTAATGAAGGATATATCTATATATATAAAATAAATTCGTGTTTGTTACAACACTTATAACTCGAGAACGGCTGGACCGATTTAGCTGAAAATTGGTGGAGAGGTAGCTTAGAACCAGGAGTCTAACATATGATACTTTTTATCATTTAAACAATTTGACACATAGAGTTCCACGGGGGCGAAGCCGCGGGGAGCAGCTAGTTGTTTATAAAAAAGCCCTGTGTGAGAATAAAATAATTTGAAATTAGTTTTAAAAATTGAAATATATTGTAGTTATTAACACTTTGAGTGCTGAAATCACACGGTATGTGTTTTCTACAAGTGACTAATATGCGTAAATCCACACTAGCGCAGTGGCTGAGAAAATACAGATCTGTGTGACTCAACAGAGCCGTAATATTTTTCGAACGAAACGCATGTGCGGCGCAATACAACCGCTGTGTAGAGTGGCAGCACGATTTTTTTAGGTTAAAAAAAAAGATCGCAGTCAAAGTGTAAAGTAAGTTACTTTAGTACCTTCACTAATGGTAATGAGATACATATTAATAATAATCCGGTAATTTACTCCGGCTTTTTAAGGAACCCATCCAGCATTCGGCAAGCCACCGTCTGCCACTCTTCTTAACATTATGATTGACTTGTTTATGGCAGACGTCCGCAATCTCCCCTATAGCCCGATTACCCAGTCCATCCATCCATCACAATAGCCTGGTTTTATTTCTTTCATTTTTCTTTGCAATAGTCTCTACACCTGGCGGATACAATCGTTGGGTGTATCATATTGTGCACCCGAGGATGATACCCGCTATGTGTATCCATCGCCTTTAGATTAACTTCTCAAAGGGCCTCTGTGCTGTTGGCTTCGGCCCCACGCAAGCCTTCCAAAGGACCGGGTCACTTTATGGCCCGAGATCATGGTAAATGAGAGACATAATAATAATATACTACTCTACTAGTTACTCTTGGACTCGGCACGTATCGTCAAGAAGTTCCTTTCTCTGCAGCCCTAGTCACCGGCCGCTTGAGCCTAGCTTCGCGGTCGGTGATCTACCGTTTTGATATATTTTTTACTGTAGAATAGTTTTATAATATTTTATTGTATTTTCTATAGTAAGAAATTTATTTTATACGAGAATTTAAATAAATGAGTGTATAATAATATCGTTTATTTCCTCTTCACAAGTATAATAATAATGTAATAAGCCTGAGAGCCTGAGCCTGAAGAATTTGTCAGCGTATGCCCCCACGCTGACAAATTCTCAGCTTTTATAAAACGACGAAGGTGCGGCGGTCGCAGGCTCTTAGTCCATAAATAATAAGCAATAATCGACAAATTGTTCAGCACCTATAAAAAGCACTTGGTGGGAGAATAAGAGACGTGACTGGAGTGTTTATTGTACGGATAACGTAGATACCGAGTCACGCGTGACTTTACGCGGTAGGTATTTTTTCAATACGATCATAATTAGATAGAGAGATAGAAAACACTTTATTATACCACATCAGAATAGAAAACACTACAGGAATAAAGGAGTATAAAGGGCGGCCTTATCGCTGAAAGCGATCTCTTCCAGGCAACTTTAGGATGGACTGGACATGAAGAAACAAAATAGACTTTGACGACGGTGGTACTTTAGTAAATATATATATAAAAAAAAGAAAACAAATACCTACACTACATACATTACCATAACAAACCCTACCTACAATAATTATTTAGTACAAGCTTCTGTCCACGGCTTTTCACTCGTTTTTCTTTAGTGTAGCAATGTAATAAATAAGGTGGAAAATCCACACAGCAACATCTAGGCCCCAGCTATACTGATGCTGTGTGAATTGTCCAGCATTATTTATTATTTATAAGCATGCCCTGCCTGTACTGTTGAATCGTTACAAATATCATTCTATGTATACCAGCGAATATAATCGATTGTCCTAACTTACTTGAGAAAATTAAGCTTAACGTTCCCTCCAAATCTATTAGATTTAACCCCCCTATCTATGTTCCTCACGCTGGCACTAACTACCGTCAAAATTCCTTCATGTGGCGCGCGAGTAACAATTTTAATAACTTATGTAAGCAATATGATTTCGATTTATTCTGCACAAGTGTTAGCTAGCACGGCCAGGCGGCGGCTCAGCAGAGAATTCTTTGGCACCAATAATGATAATGTTGGTGATAGGTTTTTGGAGTAAACATTATTGTTAATTTTGTAACCTAAAGATAATTATCTAATTTAACTTTGTAGATGCTATATGTACCAATTCACTTTATTTTCACAGTCTCTTCTTATTATGTTATTTATCCGTGAAAACCTTCAATAAGCTTTCTAGTATTTATGAACTTTTTATTGTGTTATATATAAGCTTCTGGTTTTCCTTTAAATAAATATAAATATAATATTTTAAAGCGAGTACTTGTTAAAATATTATGGCTAAATATGATATTATTTTAGCCAGAAACGAGTAGTATACTAGTACACATATATATACAGTAGTATACTATTGGTGAGGTATTTACCATTTTTAATGACAAGAGCGAGTACCATTTTATCGAAACCGAGCATTTTTATGTAGGTAGTTAATGTAAGTAGGAATAATACAGGTGCGATCTAAATGAGATAAAATATTACGAACTAGCATAGTACAGTCAGCAACAGTCAGACATTTCCTTTGACAAGGTACTATCCCATTCTGCTTGTAAGGACTGCGAGAGTACAATACAATACAATACAATACAAAAATTATTTATTGTAGGTAAACCAGATACAGATATAATTAAAAAAAAGACATTACATGCGACAAGTACAATGGGCGGCCTTGTCGCTTAGAAGCGATCTCTTCCAGGCAACCTTTGGATGGAAAGAATATGGACAAAATATTGAAGTGAACATTAAAATAATTTTATTTGATAATAATTTAATGTATAAAAATACTTTTAAACTTACGCGATCTGAAAACATATTTATAAGTATTAATACAACGGGTATTTATCGCGTTATTTCAACAGGTTTACACACTGTCCAGTCATCCCGTGACCACGACAGTGTGTAAACCTGTTGAAACGTCGGGAAAAATAGGTAAATAAACGCGATAAATACCCGTTGTATTAATACTTATAAATAATGTATAAAATATGACTTGTCTAAGTGCTTATTTTGTAAGCCTAAAGAAATAAATGATTTTTTACTTTACTTTTAATAACATTTTGTGGAAAACAAGCGGTAGGTAAGACCTAAGTCTGCCTAGATACATCCGGGTAAGTCCAATCAAAATGGCCTACATGCCAATATCCGCCCTAAACCGGTTATTACCGCTTGTCTGACCGTGGGCTATTGTAGTTCTGTCTTCGCTAATAGGATTCTATTGTCTAATCCTGCTCCATCTTGACTCAATAAGCGTAGTGGCTGATAAGCTTAGGTGTAGTATAATATAATTGTATCATAGATATAATTATACTATACAATAGTATATGTTCAAAATTAATGTACGCGGGTTAACTACGAACCGTGTATTGGTAGGTATTTGTTCATCTAACTAACACGTTAGGTTGTAATTGTAACTAACACAATTTTTACAAACCAATTATACTAGTTCATCATCAGCCTATGTTAGTCCACTGCTGGGCATAAGCCTCCCCCAATGAGCGCCATAGCGCCCTGTCTTCAGCTTGACGCATCCAGCATCTACCTGCAGTCTATCGGAGATCGTCATCCTACCTGGTCGGAGGGTGTCCTACACTACGTTTACCGAGTCGTGATCTCCGATCAAGAACACGTTTGCCCCAGCGGTTGTCGGTTCTTCGCGAGAATTACACTAGTTACTTTAAATAAAAAACATCATCATGCATGTCAAAGTTGTTGTAAAAAACATTTTATAAAATAAATCAGCACATAATTAATTTAATTAAATATTAAACAATTTTCCTCACCTTTCCACCTTCAAAATAACCTCGGTAATGATAATAAACATAGTAAAACACAAAAAAACCCAAAAAAAAAACAAAAAATAAAAATAAAAAAAGATTATAAACCGAATGCTGCCAAAAAAAGTAGGAAAAAAAAAAGATATTCCCACAAAACCCAAGGACCGAGGGGTCGTTACCCCTCGAGTTGACGCCGGGGTAATGAGGCCAAGCTTCGAGGCCCCTCTCTGTGCCCCCACCAGGGCCGGAAATAAATTTATTGTAGTAGAAGAAAGCTTATGGCTGCCATATACACCTGTACGTGCAGGTATGACTGCGCAGGTAGACCGGAATGTGTGTGCGACCTGTGCAGTTTTTTGAGCCTGCGAATGAATTGAGTGATGGTAGAGACAAATGGGGTATCAATAGGTTTCGACAAATTAGTATCGATTTACTATTCGTACTGCACTTGTGTGTGTCAAAGCACTGAAGTTATATGCTTGTCAACTCACACATACATAGATTATTTTTTGGTTACATTAACACTGGTGTGAAGGCTCAGTGTGAAGGTGGGTCGAAAACGAAAATAAAGACAATTGTTGAATGAAACCATCCCTCTGCTGTGAAAGCAGCGTGTTTGTACTCTATGGTTTTATACTTAAATCCACAGTAGAAAAAAGGTAAGATTCACTATTTTTTACAGTGATCATAGCCTGCTAGATGCTTTGATCAGCTTTTAAAAAACGAATCAAGTATATATTTTGTTCAAAATCGCTCAGCGAGCTATGGAAAGAGCTATGCTCGGAGTTTCTCTGAAGGATAGGATTCGTAACGAATACATCCGACAGAGAACTAAAGTTACGACATATGTAGCTCTAAGAATTAGCAAGCTGAAGTGGCAGTGGGCCGGCCATATCTCGCGAAGAACCGACGGCCGCTGGATCAAACGTGTTCTTGAGTGGAGACTACGACACGGTAAACGTAGTGTAGGACGCCCTCCGACCAGGTGGGATAACGACCTGCGAAAGACTACAGGTAGATGCTGGATGTGGCAAGCTTAAGACAGGGCGCTATGGCGCTCATTGGGGGAGGCCTATGTCCAGCAGTGGACTGCTATAGGCTGATAATGATGATATATTTTGTGTGTAGCTAGAGATACGAACTGATATATTTTCTATTTTATCTTTTTTAAATAAATAAATGTTAAAAATTGAATTTATATATTTCTAAAATACCTTTAAACTCTGGAGAATCCATTTTCGATTACATAAAATAAAATTCACCCTCTGAAAAAATACGAGATATTAATAAGACTTAATATTAATTTGTTTCAGGTCACCGGTCCAACTGTCTAGCTCAATATTATCCCATTTATATTTCCAGGGGACTGACCAAAAATTATTATATACAATTAATTTCGTCAAAGCTTGAAAAGCCACGAAATTGAATTTGTAACGTCAAAAAGCGAACAGACAGTCACGGATTAAAACAGAAAAATCAACAGTTTCATTTCAAACTTTTTTGCTTTCGATGGGATTCTGTTTGTTAGTTTTAAAAATGCTTTGAAAATAATTCGTTCATAGAGTTTTTTATCTTCTTGTGGTCTCTGATAACATTGAACCTTTTCTAAACTCCATGTTTTTCTATATTCATTTCCATCCATATTTATTTCATCCTACTAATATTCTATACCTATTATATATATTAGTACCTGCTCACTCTACTTCCTTCTTCGCCCAATCCTTTACTGCCCGGGCTGTGCAACTATGGAACGCATTGCCAATATCGGTGAGGCGTGCTAAGTCATTACCAACCTTTAAAACACTGTTAAAAGAGCACTATTTGTCCTGCTGTCATTAAGCGCATACCTGAGATTCTATGTTTATAAGTAGTATATGTATATTTTATGATATATATGTAGTATATTTCTATGTAAGTACTATAAGTATTTTATTTATAATATCCCATAACCTAGAAGCACACAGATCCCCTGGTACTGTCCACGATCCTATCCATCCATGGTTGTCTGGTAGAGATCGCTCTTGAGCGATAAGACCGCCAATTGTACTTAATTTTTAAGTTATTACTGTACATAGTTTATAGTTCAAGTGCAATAAAGAATTTTCTATCTATCTAATATTATAAACGCGAAAGTTTGTAAGTATGAATGGATGGATGGATGGATGTTTGTTATTCTTTCGCGTAAAAACTACAGAATGGATTTTAATGAAACTTCACAATAATATAGCTTAGATATCAGACATAGGCTACAATTCATGAAGATATAACTATATATCCAAAATATCTATCACCACGCGGGTGAAACCGCGGGGCACAGCTAGTACCTCATAAAGTAGAAAAATGCAAAGGATAGAAAGTTATCATAAAGCAACTATTCGTTGGTTCAATATAGCTAGCATTTACTGCGCAGCCTAAGCGACTTATGTATTGATTAATTTCATAAGGGCACATTCTTAACTCATCATCATCATCATCATGTTAGTCCACTGCTGGACATAAGCCTCTCCCAATGAGCGCCACAGCACCCTGTCTTCAGCTTGACGCATCCAGCATCTACCTGCAGTCTTTCAATTCTTCATTAAGTATGAATAAAACAAGATAGATAGGTTAAGATACCTGAGTGTAGTGGGCATATATCACAATACAAATTTATTGAGTACCTTTGACGACAGATGTGGCGCGGTGGGCGATGGTCCGCTTGCGACGCAGGAGGTTGCGGGTTCGATTCCCGCCTCGGAACAATTGTGTGTACGCTCTGCAGATATTTGTTCCGCGTGTTCTGGTCGTTTTCTATGTATAATAAAAATATCTATCTATGTAATGTATTGTATTATGTATATCAGTTATCTAGTACCCATAACACAAGCTCTGCTTACCATGGGGCTGGATAATGCTGTGTGAATTGTCCAGCATTATTTATTTATTTATATTATTTACCTTTTTTGTACCTGTGACCATGTTTTATCCTATCTTACTAATATTATAAACGCGAAAGTTAGTATGTTTATTGCTCTGTCACGCAAAAACTACTGAATGGATTTTGTTACCTGAGTGTAGTGGGCATATATCACAACTGGGGCGAGTATCCCAACTTTACCCTATGCCAATTTCCTTCTAACCTCTTCATTACCCGCTCTGATGACTTCAAACCAGTAAGTTTCTGTTCATCTTTGAACACGCACGAAGATGAACTAACTGTGATAGTAGTTTCATGAGATTTCCGTTAGAATTATTAACGACTACTAGTTTTTGCATGTGGATTTTCTCGTGATTTCCTTTTATAGAATACTAGCGGACATTCCCGGCTTCGCACGGTTTTAGTACGGATCCCAATTTTTTTTTGAAAATATAATATGCCTATGTTCACCGGGGATAGTGTAGCTTCCCAACGGTGAAAGATTTTTCAAATCGGTGCAGTAGTTACGGAGCCTATTCATTACAAACAAACAAAATTTCCTCTTTATAATATTAGTATAGACATACCTTTAGGTAGCTACCTAGTCAGCCTAACTATCTTGTAAGCCTGCCGCCGTCCCGTTGTATTATGAACGTGGATTTTTTTTAGGAATTCCTAATTAATGTCATTCGACGTGATGGCTCAGTGACGTTTAGTCATTTTGTTAAACATTGATTTTTCAACAATCTATAATATCAATAATATCTAACCTGTGGTACACCCCCTGCCTTTTCTTAAATTCATATAATTCTTTCCATCCAAAGGTTGCCTGGAAGGTTGCTGGATCGCTTCTAAGCGATAAGGCCGCCCATTGTACCTGTCGCATATAATGTATTTTTGTAATGATTAATTTGATTATGGTGTACAATAAAGAATTTTTGTATTGTATTGTATTGTAATATCTATGTAGTATATTGTATTAGTATATCCGGATCGAGCACCCATAACACATGTTCTACTTAGCTCGGGGCTAGATTATACTGTATGAATTTTCCAGCAATTTTTTTGGGGGTCGCGGATCCATATCCCCTTGAAGTAAAAAAAAATTTGGACGTCTTTGATTTTCTTAGAAATTACCCCGAGTGTGATTTCCGCTTAACGCACTATAATAGTAAAAATTCCTTATTTTTTTTAAATAAACCTTTATAAACGAAGACTTTTTCTTTTTATATCTAAGAAGGATGCGCAGCGCAGTTGGAATTATTTAGAACGCGCACAAAAGACCTTTCAGGAAGCTGATTAGGATCTTGGGGTGCTTCCCTGGTGCATGGGGATTATGCTTTCAAAGTTTCATATTAATATAGTAAGTTTCTCTTAGCTTTAAGATTTTTGTACCGTTTCTATTTCTTAAAAATTGCTGTGCCGTTAGGTACTGGGTATAACTTAGAAGAGAAATGAAAATCAAATCAAATGGGTTTATTTGTAATAAAACACAAATATTATTATAATAGTACAAGTTGAAAAAATAAAGACAATACGATAATAATAATAATAATTATTATTTCATTTATTTAAAATTATCACAAAAAATACATTTTATACGATATAGAAAATACAATAAAATATGATTTAACTATACTACAGTACAAAAATATGCATAGTTTTAGCTACAAAATGGTCCCAACTCAGCTTATGCAGGTTTTGGTAAACATACCTGCGCTGGTTTACTGCTGGGGCCTATGGGTACGAAGAAAAACAAATGAAAATATATAAAAGCCAAGTGTTACAGCTAGTTACTAAAAGATCATACATTAAATTATTAAAATATATAAAAGCGAAGTGTTACAGCTAGTTACTAAAAGATCATACATTAAATTATTGAAATATATAAAAGCGAAGTGTTACAGCTAGTTACTAAAAGATCATACATTAAATTATTAAAATATATAAAAGCGAAGTGTTACTAAAAGATCATACATTAATATGTAAAGAAAAATTTTTACCATCTAAAAAAGCTAAAAAAAAGTCATCATCTTGGTTTGACTAAAAATGACTATAAGATAACTGATTTGAAATTTCATTTCATTTCATTTATTCAGTTCCACGGTAGGTACACATGTTACACTTGATGTCGGTCAGTTGTACATAAAAATAATATAACTTTATTATTATAAAACACACATTAATTTTGACATAGGAAACACCATAAGGGATTGTTTAGAAAAAGCAGACAGACATGCCTTCTTTAAAAATTTGATATAACATTCATAGATAATATTTATCACAGTAAAATAATAATAAATTAGATTGAATTGAAATAAAAATACATGTCAAGATAATTAAATGCAGCTGTATAAGGGCATTGTCAATAATAAACTAAAATAAACATAGGTATCTAGCCTACAATCAAATACACATAGAACAACAATTTGAATAAATATCAAGGAATGTGCTAATAAAGCTGCTGGAAAGGGGCATTGTCCAATAAAATATAGATAATGATAATAAATGAAATGAAATGAAAAAGGTTTATTTGACACGACATATTACAATTTAAAAAACACAAAGGATAACTAAGAACTAGGCACTTACTTAATTACTAAAATAATAGAGGTCAAACATATATACTTAAAAGTACAAAACAAAGAATAAACAAAATACCCCCAAATTATTTAAGAGCTCAAAAATTAATGATTAAAAATAAAGAACTAGTTACCCAACTAATTAACCATAAGATTTTGTTAAAAGTTTCTTACCTGCCGCGAGCTTTTCTCGCTATCTATACAATTGCAAAATAATCATCCAAATAAACGAATGCCGGAGAAATCGATGGATATACATCAAAAACTTCACTAAAAATCGTTATTAAAAATCATATAATTTTCTTTGGAATGGTTCCGCCGCATTTTGATTAAACTTTGATTCCTATTAACACTTTGACTGCGGTTTTTTTGCGACGACTGCGATCTTTTTTTTACCTAAAAAATTCGTGCTGCCGCACTACACAGCGGTTGTGTTGCGCCGCACATGCGTTTCGTTCGAAAAATATTACAGCTCTGCTGAGTCACAAAGATCTGTATTTTCTTAGCCGCTGCGCTAGTGTGAATTTTCGCAGATTAGTCACTTGTAGAAAACTCATACCGTGCGTTTTCAGCACTCAAAGTGTTAATTAATTCATTCATTTAATTTATTTTTATAAATAATGCTGGACAATTCACACAGCATTATCTAGCCCCATGGTAAGCAGAGCTTGTGTTATGGGTACTAACTGATAAACATAATACAATATATTACATAGATAGATATTTTTTATTATTAATTAAATATTAATGTAGAAAATAATTACACATCAATTTACACGTAATATTTAATGAATTCATAACGCAAGGTACCTAAGTAGATGAGCAGGCAGGTAATTTTGTCAACAAATAGGAAGGCTTAATGTTATTCACAACAACGGTAATGAAGTAAATGATGTATTACATTTTAATTGGCATATTAAGTCCAATGTGACGGCCGATGATGTGGCGTGGCGTGCAAAGTTCGACCTGCGACGCAGGAAGTTGCGGTTTCGATTTCTGCCTTGGAACAAATGTTTATACAATCTACAAATATTGGTTTCAGTTATTCTGGGTGTTTTCTATGTATAATGAAAAATATCTAACTATATTATGTATTATTTTAAGTATATAAGTCATCTAGTACACATATCACAGCTCTGCTTAGCTTGGGGCTAGGTGATGATGTGTGGATTTTCTAGTATGATTTATTTGTTTACATTATCTTATAAATACAGATTTCAGTAACCGGCAGCCACTGAATGAATGATTGCTGATATTATGGATTGCGTAGATAAAGATGTTATGATTGTTTTTACGAGAAATTAGGTGGGGAAAGGCAGAAAGTCATGTCTATTTACTAGGTACTATGCCAACGTACCGGAAATGACGAAGTACCTCTCAAACCGGAAGGCTCGGAAAATGTTAACCTACTTTTCGCTTCACTTGTTGTTTCTGTTTTAAACAATTTTGTATGAATTCAAATGAGAATAGCGAACGAGTGACCTGGCAATAATGTTTTGGACTAATGAGTTTTAGGTGAAAATTGATTTGTTCGTTAAATATTTATCACAATTATATTCTTATTCTTATTACTTTCTAAGTCAAGTCAAGTCTCCACGTCATCCATACCGCAATGCTTGAAAACGAAAGTTTTCAACCAGTGCGTCCTATCCGTTATGATTATGACCTACGGAGCTGAGACGTGGACACTCACGATAGGGCTGGTCCACCAGTTCAAAGTCGCTCAGCGAGCTATGGAAAGAGCTATGCTCGGAGTTTCTCTGAAGGATAGGATTCGTAACGAATACATCCGACAGAGAACCAAAGTTATCGACATAGCTCAAAGAATTAGCAAGCTGAAGTGGCAGTGGGCCGGCCATATCTTGCGAAGAACCGACGGCCGCTGGGGCAAACGTGTTCTTAAGTGGAGACCACGACTCGGTAAACGTAGTGTAGGACGCCCTCCGACCAGGTGGGATGACGAACTGCGAAAAACTGCAGTTAGATGCTGGATGCGGCAAGCTGAAGACTATGGCGCTCACTGGGGGAGGCCTATGTCCAGTCCAGTAGTGGACTGTATAGCATTCCACTGCTGGACATACTGGCTGATGATGATATGGATAGACGGATGTTTGTTACTTCTTCACGCCAAAACTACTGAACGGATCGGACTGAAATTATGCATTGATGTAGCAATGCAAACAAACAAATACATAGAATTATTTTAGCAACACTACGGTTATGTCTTTAATTATAAATCTTATTTTATGTTGTATGGTAAATGAGAGTTTTTAAATTGTTTGGTAAACGCATCATTTCAAAGGTTTTATTGTCCTTTAGCAATTTCAATGAGCTGAATTTAAAATTCCATTCCTATTGTAAAAACACCTGGGCTTTCAAAACTCATGCATAAATTCATCCGAATCCGGCAATTATATTAAAAAATTCCATCCAACAATACGTCAACGAACAATATCCTAAAAATGGTATTTCTGATTCGATGATGGCATTTTCGCTTTTGCGAACAAAACGAAGGAAATATGCATGCTCTTTTCAAAACGGTAATGGAAATAAAAATTTGCCCGTTTTCACAGAAAAAGGTGATTTTTCACGCCGCGTAGGAATTAATTTAGGGATTGCTTTGAGGGTTAAGCCAGGGAGAGTCATATAAAGCTACAAAGTTTCTGGCTACATTATTTTTCATTGAGACGGTTAAATTACTAAGAAGTTCTAGTCGGTTGTATGTACATATGTTCGTTGATTTCTTCGTCAATGGGCCACCGACTTAAATTATTATTATTTTGCTATGGAGAATTATTCCGAGATTGTCCAATTCAAAATTATTACCGAGGAATTAGTAGGTACTAATTCCTATTTGAGGACCTGAACCAGATGCTGGACGGCCTAGCTTCAGCCTCCCGATGTATCGGTCTTGGCATGAATTTGGATAAAAACAAAGTTATTATCAATGGTCACATTGATCCAAGGTGGTCGTACATGGTAACCTTCTCGAGATTGTTTCCGAATACACCTACCTCGGGCAGATTCTGCAGTTAGGTAAAAACAATTTTGAGAAGGAGGCCAAAAGGAGGATCCTACTAGGCTGGGCAGCGTTGGGGAAACTGCGTCAAGTCTTCTCGTCATCCATACCGCAATGTTATAAGTATTAATACACTCTGTCGTGGTCACGGGATGACTGTCAGTCATCCCGTGACCACGACAGAGTGTAAACCTGTTGAAACGTCGGGAAAAAAGGTAAATAAACGCGATAAATACCCGTTGTATTAATACTTATAATTATGTGTTCAGATCGCGTAAGTTTAAAAACATTCATACCGCAATGCATGAAAACTAAAGTTTTCAACCAGTGCGTCCTACCCGTTATGATAGGGCTACCACTCACGATAGGGCTGGTCCACCAATTCAAGGTCGCTCAGCGAGCTATGGAAAGCGCTAAGCTCGGAGTTTCAATGAAGGATAAGATTCGTAAGGAATACATTCGACAGAGAACCAAAGTTATCGACATAGCTCTAAGAATTAGCAAGCTGAAGTGGCAGTGGGCCGGATATATCTCGCGAAGAACCGACGGCCACTGGTGCAAATGTGTTCTTGAGCGGAGACTGCGACTCGGTAAACGTAAACGCCCTCCGACCAGGTGGGATGACCAATTGCTTCAGAATTAGGTACTCATTTTGGCATTTTACCTTTGATGAAAGAAACTGCAGATGAAAAGACGCGAGTCAAAAGTGTCATTGAAACCAAAACGAATCTATCATCTGGATGTGCGAATAGCACGCTCTATCTAGTGTAACTCACATTGGACGATACTGACTGCAACGATACTGTTGTCAAAGTGAAGTGATTGCTATTCATAATTCGACCCCAGAATTCTTACTCTGAGATCGCGGCTTAACTACATACATTATATTTCTCTAGACAACTTCCTTTACATTTCAATACAAAACGTGTCCCACTGGTAAAGTGCCGGAAAGATCATTCTGGAATGTTTTTACCATAACTGTGTTTTTCGAATTGAAGTTTATGTAAATGATAGTTTCTGCCCGCGGCTTCGCGTTGTTTCTATGAAACGCATTAAAGTAATTTATTTCCGAAGGGAAGTGATTTATGGGATATAAATTATGCTTATGTTATATATCGGGCGGGTCGTCATCCCAACTGGCCGGAAGGCGTCCTACACTACGTTTGCCGAGTCATGGTTTCCAATCAAGAAAACATTTACCCCAGCGGTTGTCGGTTCTTCGCGATAGATGGCCAGACCACTGCCACTTTTATTGCTACAAATTTTTTTTCGTCGAAACGTAAACTAATAACAGACTAATGGTATGTGTGTTTTTGATGTGACAAATAAATTATTTTACTTACTAATGATAATGAGCAGAATTAACAATGTACTTTTTGATATTTTTTATATTCCATACATAGAATTTATTCATCATTACGTATAGTGAGGGTTTGAGAGCCTATGGGATTAATTCAATACAGCGTTATTCAGTTCTTCTAAATTTAAGGCAACCTGTATACGTAAAAGTAAAGTAAAGTAAAAAATCATTTATTTCTTTAGGCTTACAAAATAAACACTTAGACAAGTCATATTTTATATATAAATTATTATCAAATACAATTATTTTACTGTTCACTTCAATTTATTGTCCACTAGTGGAAGAAGTGAAAAGAAACCACTAGCATGTTCATCTCTTATATGTCTAATACATGGTTATTTGCGTATTTAAGTCTAAATATAATATGATTCGATACATGTCAATATTTAAGTAAAGCTATGCACAACAACAAATTACTTACTATATACTATTGTCGGTGCGAAACTGAGCGACATCTGGCCAAGCATTAACATCATTGATTACGAGTACAGTGTGCCACATAATAGCTACGTATTGTAATTTGCAAGCTGCTCGCTGCATCCCAAAGGTGACCACATGCACGTCCTACGGTAATGTACGTAGCTCTTAACGTTGTAATAGCATAGGACCTAGTCTTAACATTAGCTGCTATCATAGGAATATTAACCAGATGGGAAACAAATTTGCTTTGTTACAGTTAAAACACATTCTTTGTAAAAAAGCTTATTACAAAATATCAGATTAATTAGAAGATAAAAAAGCTTGGAACGAGTTTTGCTCCAACTCAAAATCTACCAACTTACAGATAAGCAAATCAAATGTACTAGACACATAAGTTATGAATATACTAGTGGTTTCTTCTCACTTCTTCCACTGGTGGACAAAAAATTTAAGTGAACTATAAAATAAGACCTGTCTAAGTGCTTATTTGTAAGCTTAAAGAAATAAAAAACTTTTCATTTTCATTTTCATTTTTCATTTAAGACCCATAATTATAAGTACTATTTAAAAGGTATTTATCGCGTTTGTTTATCTATTTTTCCCGCGATGTTACAACGTTGAAAGTAAGGCCCCTTAAGGATAACTAGTCTAAAATTAGATAGATATGTAAAATATAATATGTATTTTAGGTATATATATATATATATAAATTATAAAATGTCATAAACATAGTTACTACTACTTATATTTGTATGTAATGTTAGCACGCCAACCCTTTATTTAAAACATGTGTTTCCTGGTTGGCAGGTAGAAAATGCCTCAGCATTAAGCCCACCCTTTGTACCTTTAATAGTGCAATAAAGTTTAAATAAATAAAAAAAATTAGTTATGTCCCAAAGAAACTTACAGGGCAAGTAAAAAAAGAGCTTGGAAAAACTTTTCGCAAAGCATTTCGTATTATTTTAACTCAAAACGCCTTTGTTAACACTCGTTTTTCTCGCCGTGAAAATTTTCCATCCATCCACGGCTGATAGAACCTATTCTATGCATGGCCACTCCTATTTTTTGCGGAGTAATTAATACAAATACCTATTCAGAAACCTAATCATAATTAATATGTGTCGGATTATAATCGTGATGGCCCTGAGTACACTCACAGAAACAAAAATATTGTCAATAAATCTTTCAAGACTGTAAAAAACTCATCATCCATATCATACACACGTCCATACCTATACTTATACAATAGCTACGTGTCTATCCAAAGGTTGCCAGGAAGAAATCGGTCTTAGCGATAAGGCCGCCCATTGTGCATCTGTATCTGTGTTTGTTTGTTCTTTACTGTTTTTTTTTCTATGTTTGATGTGCAATAAAGCGTAGTTGTATTGTATTGTTCACTGCTAGACTGCTTGCCCCATTATTATTTAATATTATATTAGCCTGGGGTGTCCCACTGCAGAGCATAGGCCAGCAAAGGACCGAGATAAGTGGAAGAAGGGGCTTCCACTTATCTCGGTCCAGAGAACGGTGAGAACCCACTCTTTGTTGTATAGGTCGAGCTCATCCCGCCATCTCCGCGTAGGCCTTCCACGACGCCCCATACGACGCCAAAAACAACGACTCCCTAAAGAACTGTATTACCTAGGATTAATTAAATTCGGTTTACTATTTCCCCTCCATTAATTTTAATTTAGCGATCTTCCTCCCGGACGTGATGGGCAACTGAAAGTTTCATAATTATTATCATAATGGCTAGTAATGGGAACAAATGGAGGCGGACCAGGCGATGTTTTATAATTTAATTAGCAAAAAATTTGTTCGTCATCATCATCAGCCTATATCAATAGGCTGATGATGATGACGAACAAATTTTAATTTAAAGTTTTCCAATATTTCGGCACAGTTTCATGCGCCATGATCACGGAATAACTGAAGGCACTGCGATTTAGTTTTTATGGGCAGACATACTGTGAGACATACTGTGACGAAATATTGGTAAACTCAAAAATCAAATCATGGTAAATATCCCGTTAAAATGACTTTAGTGTTCATAACCTTTAGTTTTAAAGTTTTAAACTTTAATTCCTAATTGCGGAGAATTGTTAAGTAAAAAAGGAAAAAATATTTAAATAGACACTGAAAATTAAGGCCGGGCCACAGAATAACTAAAGGGTACTGTCAGACAAAGAATATTATGATAAAATTTATTCTTTTGTGTAAGTAAGGTTAGGTAGCAATTGTGCCTTTAATTTTAACCTTAACTTTAGGTTTTCTACGTAAATGAGGTAGAAAGGCTGGTCACCTTGGCCAAAAATTCGGCTCCATAGCCACAATAGCTATTACAAAAACTCTGGAATCGGGAAATAGCTTCGGAGCGTACTCATTACGTTGGTGCCTACTTCTAACAATTTTTGATCTTTTTAAATTATTCATTAATATTAAAAATGTAATTGATTGTGCCTTATTGACCACGACTGGGTAAACGTAGTGTAGGACGCCCTCCGACCAGGTGGGATGACGACCTGCGAAAGACTGCTGGCAGATGCTGGATGCGTCAAGCTGAAGACAGGGCGCTATGGCGCTCATTGGGGACGCTTATGTCCAGCAGTGGACTAATATAGGCTGATGATGATGATGTGCCTTATTGTGCCTTTATTATATCAACACGCCCTAAAACTATAGTAAAAAATCAGTACGAACCTTCTAGAATTCCTATTTAATTACATAAACAAGATTCAAACCAAACTCATTTTCACTAGTTTACCCAAACCTGATTTGCCGGGAGAGATTTCGGACTCTTCCTATTCCTATTCACTGAGTAATTAAGTTATCCGCTAGGTACGGAGTATTCAAGGACCAGAGAACATTTTCAATGGAAACCAGTTTCTTAGCGAGTCTAAACAAGTTACGAATTTACCTCTTGTCGTAAGTGAGTCATCCACCTTTCAGATGCCATTGAGAAACATACCAAGGAACATCATCATCATCATCAGCCTATATCAGTCCCCTGCTGGACATAGGCCTCCTCCAATGAGCGCCATAGCGCCCTGTCTTCAGCTTGCCGCATCCAGCATCTACCTGCAGTCTTTCGCAGGTCGACATCCTACCTGGTCGGAGGGCGTCCTACACTACGTTTACCGAGTCGTGGTCTCCACTCAAGAACACGTTTGCCCCAGCGGCCGTCGGTTCTTCGCGAGATATGGCCGGCCCACTGCCACTTCAGCTTGCTAATCTACCAAGGAACAGTTATTATTAATTATGTCTAGATCATTATCTAGACATTATTAATTAATGCTTATTATTATTGATTACTAGTATCTACCCGCGGCTTTGCACGCGTCGTTTCTATGGAAGCGTTTTAACACTATTTCTATCCCATGGGAACTGATTTCTGGGATGAAAAGTAGCCAATGATGTTATATATATGTAGATACGTTGTACCGAGGTCTGCCTAACAAGACGAAAACCAGGTACGTGCCTGAATTGAACTCAGTCCGTCTTGCTCCTGGCCGCGACGCGGACGTACGTTGAAGCGGGATTTAGGAGTATGAAAAATATTAAAATGCCATGTTGCGCGTTTAGAAAGTGCAATACTTACTATGGAACGGTTGTGAAAAGCAGGAAGGATGTGTCTTTTTTGTCTTCTATTTGTTTTGTACTGTTTAAAATGGAAAATCATAAAATACATTTAATTTTACTCCAAAATCACTGCCGCGCTGTTGCCGCTTTGCCACCAACACGAATGAGACAAGCAATGCGTTACGTTTATGAGTGACAGAGATAATGCCATGCGGCGTTGTATATTTGAACGTCGACGCTAGGTATGTAGCTATAGTAAAATATCGCAATGTTTTTATTTCTTTACAATGAGTATGACGTCTCTATATGTTAAATCTCTTTGAAAGTAGCCCATGTTTTATTCCGGACCTGGAACTACCTGTATGAAATATTTCAGCCCGATCCGTTTAGTAATTTTTGCGTGAAAGAGTACCTAACAAACATCTATACAGACAAATGTTTGCGTTTATAATATTAGTAGGATTATAACGTCTTGATGTTATCTAGACATATTAATAAAAAAATCAAAGGTTCTTATGGTTGCTTTGCAGCACGACGCTTCTGTCGCGCAAAAGCAACAACATAAGTAGCATCTTATGAAACAAGACAAAATAATTTTGCTTGAGGGTGCTATAGCTAGGTTTTAAACTCGCGCTTCACATTATTCTTTGGCACAAAATCATCATCAGCCTATATTAGTCCACTGCTGGACATAGGCCTCCCCCAATGAGCGCCATAGCACCCTGTCTTCCTCTTGACGCATCCAGCAAACTCCCATTAGAAATAGTGATTACCTATCTACCATTGCATACAGTGTTCACAAAAATGTGATCAAATAATGTTAGTAAACGCTGGATGATAAGAAAGAAGATTTAGAAGCCAATAGTTCAAAGTTACACTTGATTTTAGTAAGTTTCTTAAAAACATCGTAAAACAACAAGCAAGTTTAGAAAAGCTCTTTACGCTACATTAATGTTTAGTGAAGAGCTAAGATAAAGAATTATGGACTAAGAAAAAACTTACTTTCAAGCCTATTATTTAGACCAACGTACCGTACATAACATCTTACTAAAGAAAACAAATAGCTACTAAACAAGTCGTAACATCTCGTTTCTTTTGATTCTACCTGATTTCTTCATATCTCCAATATCTAAATTTAAACTCGCTGTACCCACAACTAGGCTACACAAGATAAAATGTATCTTTGAAAGGGCAATGTATACGCTTCTACAACAAAACTCCAAGTGAGTTGCAAAAATTATCAATAAATAAATTTAAAAAAATTGTTAAACATATTCTTTGTAAAAAAGCTTATTTACAAAACATCAGCAACATCATCATTACTTAGAAGATAAAAAAGCTTGTAACGAGTTTTGCTCCAACTCAAAATCTACCAACTTACAGATAAGCAAATCAAATGTACTAGACACATAAGTTATGAAAATACTAGTGGTTTCTTCTCACTTATTCCACTGGTGGACAAAAAATTGAAGTGAACTATAAAATATGACCTGTCTAAGTGCTTATTTGTAAGCTTAAAGAAATAAAAACTTTTCATTTTCATTAAAGCCGAACAAGAATTTTATGTTAAGTATCATTATTATAGTACATATATACATTATGTATCTACCTATATATCAATTTGTTATTTGCAATATAGGTTATATATATAATATAGTATTTTATGTTTAGTATAGTAGTATATTGATTATGTAGGTTAAAATTGAATTGTTTGTCTATATTAATTATTTAGGCACATGTACCCACTGCAAGCGGCAAGCTGAAGACAGGGCGCTATGGCGCTCATTGGGGGAGGCCTATGTCCAGCTGTGGACTGCTATAGGCTGATGATGATGTACCCACTTCTCTTCCACTCTCTCCCAATAAGATTTGTAAGAGAATCTCTTTTTAGGTTTAAGCTTGCCTTTATTTTTGTTTGTTTTTCGTGCAAGATTAAATAAATTAGAATTTACAGTGAGCAAACTCACACGCCTACATATCCAGTCCGATACATGAGTGGTTAAGACTCCAAGTACCTAAGTTCTAAATTTTCTGAGACAATTTCTATTTGGATATTAACTTTGAATGAGGGATAAGACTGAGATGTAATGTTGTGTTAAAGGTAAGAGTCCCGGTTGTGTTAGATTACTTACATTTTCTTTGAGCGAGGGTTCCTTTAGACTTTGGAATTACAGACAAAATGAGGTATACCTACATACATAATTTTATGTTTGACTAGTTTCTGCCCGCGGCTTCGCACGCTTTGTTTCTATGGAAACGTTTAAGATTATTTCTATCCTATGGGAACTGATTTATGGGATAATAAAGAGCCTATGTTTTATTCGCTAGAAACCCGTCGTGCATACTTTGATCATATATACTTATATAAAATAATTCATTATATAATCGATTCCCCTGACCTACTATTTCAAATTAGCATCAATACAAAATTTAGTGCAAGAAGGTCAAATAAGAGCAATCTTTTTGCGTTACGCACTTATAAGAACAACATCTCGACATTTTTAATCCTAGAATTAACTATTTCATTATTCTATATATTATATTTCATTATTATATACCAGAACCCTTAGCAAGCTATTGGTGCTGGGCAGCACCAATAGCTTGCTAAGGGTTCTGGTGGACAGACATTGCAGTAGCCTGCAAAGGCACTGGATGTCAAGTCTAATGAACCCTTATGCTAAACAAATTTATTATATAAATTGAGTTGTAGGTGTTGGTGTAAGGAATGTAATGTAATTTCAGTCAAATTGCATTGCATTCTTTACATTAACACTATGATAATGATGTATTTTTTTAATTCTATAATAAATCACAATATGGATATATAATAAGTCTGAATCAATAAACGAATTTAATTTAATTTAATTTAATTAGAGAACTTAAAGGTATCCTCCATTTCAATGATCCTCATATCGCTGGTCCTCCAAGTTGGGCCATCCTACCTGGTGATGGAATTGATTAGAGTATTGCCCGGTCTTATACCTAGGTAGTGCTTGTTTAATTTTATCACCAGTTTCTGTTAAACATTGTTTTTGTTTTTGTTAATATTAGTCCTTTAGTACGAATTATTATAATATAATTTACTAAGTATAGCTGTACACACATATCTTTACGGTACAATGTAGATTAAAATTACTTTTTTATGATTATTTTAGATAACATTGTAATGTGTTTTGTGTGTTTAATAAATAAAATAAAATAAAAATAAAATTCTGGTCCCATAACTACCTGTATGCAAAATTTCAACTCATCCGTTCAGAAGTTTTTGCGTGAAAGAGTAACAAACATCCATCCATACAAACTTTCACGTTTATAATATGGGTAGGATGTACCGAAGGTCGAGTATTATTAGATTCTTGTAAGTACCATTTACAAAGTTAAAAAAAAATTGCTAATAAAAAAATTACATTTACAAAGCCTGTCTAATCAATACCCATATAACTTTTCTATTAAGCTATACCTACCACCGATTAGGTACCTACCTAATGTTACTTTGGCTCTCCCATCCACCACTGCCGCTATTTAGTATGGTAGTTTGGCCTGCGGTTTCTATCTGGGATAAAATTGTACAGTCAGCGACGTGTTACTCAGAGATAGAAAGCCGAACTTCAGTTTCCAGGATATGTATCAGTATAATTATCATTTATTAGAAGCGCCCCGCGGTTTCACCCGCGTGGTGATGGATATTTTGAATAATATACAATATATTTTTATAAATTGAAGCCTAGTGGTATTCTGATGTATAAGCTATATTATTGTAAAGTTTCATTAAAATCAATTCAGTAGTTTTTACGTGAAAGAGTAACAAACATCCATCCATACTTACAAACTTTCGCGTTTATAATATTCGTAGGATTTTGAATCGTTAAATAGTAATAATAGTTAAGCCCCATGCATTTTTCAGACGAAAATATACAGATACTGTTGAGAATAAATCACAATAAGTGTAGACTGCAGATAACTTTTGTAAAAATTCGCATCTACAAAGGAAACATCCTCTGCAGCATTTTTTTATTTTACTTATTGGGATATCCAACGATATTTTAAGGCAGAATTAAAGTGCTAGGCTGGCGTTGAATTAATGAATGAACTGTAGAATGAAGGCTCGAGTGAATGGCGATTGATTGATCACTGAATGAGCTGTCTCTTGTTATCGATGATATTGGTTACCTAAACAGATACTGAATTTGGCCATGACTGTACATCGGTCCATTTGGGCTAGTTAAATATTGATAATACGATTTTCTCAAGAGCGAGCTGGAGCCTGATAGATCGCTATCGAATACTTAAGGTATTATCGAGAGCTTTTGTTGTTCGTGATTGTACCTACTAATCTATTTTACCTTATAGTCGTAGTCAACTTAAGTCAAAATAAATAGTACAGAATAATACACACAGCAACATCTAGGTCCGTATATGCAGAGCCTTTCATTTCATTTATTCAGTTCCACCGTAGGTACACATGTGTACCACATGTTACACTTGATATCGTTAAGTTCTACATAAAAATTATAATAATAATTTAATTTTATAACACACATTAATTTTGATATAGGAAACACCATAAGAGCTTGTCGCGGGCAGAAGCTAGTATAATATATATTTATACAAAGAAAATACCCAGAACACTCGGAATTAATATCTAAAGATTTAAGTTTCTATATAGGTCTAGGTTCTATACTTTTCAGGAAAAATGAAGAGAAATCTGTGAGTAGCACCCTCTTTGAAAAGGTCAAAAAAGGGGAAGAATCATTTTCAAAAGGCTACCTCATCGTGTCGCTTTTCAAATAAAAGGTTTTGATTTGTACAATCTCCTACTACTGGGTGTCTTATACGTAACTGGAGGTCTCAGAAACTGAACAATATAAAATGCAACGTAAGACAACGAAAATAAACGTTTTCTCATTGTATTAACGTTCATTATTCAATAAACCCTTAATTTAAAAATATTTTCGCCTACAATACTGAAGGCTATTTACTCAAACCTGAATTCAGGCGACACAAAAACATGACAAATGATCCCTGTTTGCGCCCGGAAATCAATTAGATAGCAGCGGAGGCACTATGCTCCTGACCTGTCAACTGTCTCGACTGACAGACAGGTGACGTCACGACTATGGGCGGGCGTTCTGTGATAAGAAATAGATTAAATACACTAAATAAAAACGTCCTTAAAGAATTGGTTAAGGTTGTGTTCCTACCTTGCTTACCAAACTATATTTATTTATTTGATAAAATATTTTCAATGCCTTTACAGTTGAACACCAAAGCGACAAAGAAATATAAGAAAACTTAAATATAAAATACACTAACTAAATACTAATATTCATAAGATGCGCCAACACGCTACTAACTATCACTTAATATTAAACTTAAAATAAACCTATTTACATATTACTATGTGTCCTATCCAAAAATTTTAAAACCGCATCCTTGAATTGTGGCAAGGACACATAGAATATGTCAACATCAAGATATTATATTGAAACACTTGATTATTATTTTATTTTAGATTATTTTATAGATATTATATTGAAGACTTTATTTTTACAAAAATGCTACTATTAAATTCACGATTTTTAAGAATAAATGATAATATGAATTGAATACCATTCAGGTAGAACAGAATGACTCCGTCAGAGCGCAGCTATGATCTCAATTCCAATTACACCTCTTCTATTTCAAGGTTGTCTGGGAGAGATCGTTCTTGAGAGTTATGACCACCAATTATCAATTATATTAAATTGTTTATTTAGTAAATATATATGACGACCTCTATGGAGCGGTGGGCGACGACGAAGGTCCGCCTGCGTCGTAATAGGTTGCGGGATCGATTCGCCTCGGGACATATGTTTGTACAATCTGTGCATTAACCCTTGGTTTACCTGGTGACCCCAGATCACTTAATTTACCCCATGGAGTCCATGAAACTCCTTGCATAAAAATCATTGATTTTGATAAAAATAATTAGATTTTAGTAGATTTACTGACCGACTATTTGAAGCCATTCGTTAGCCTAAAACACAAAAATAACATTGAAAAAATCATAACATTACAATGCAGCAAAATAATATTTTTGTCAAACAAATACCCCCATGGAGTCCAGCGGACTCTATGGGCATAATTACTTACCTTTACGCGCGGCGTAGGCGCACGTCCTCTTCACCCCGTGCCCGGGCTGTTACTGCAGGAAGGTACTGGGACGCGCGAAAACAAAAACGCGATAGTTATGTTTTTAGACCAAAATGAAACTTAGCGCGGAGTCCCTGGGACCTAACAGATAAATTAAGGGTTAAAAACATATAATTAGGAAATGTATTATATTATGTAAATCAGTCATCTAGTATCCATAACACAAGCATTGGCTTAGCTTGGGGCTATAGATGATGCTGTGTGAATTGTCTATCATTACTTATTATAATGTATGCGGTTAGACTTAAAATACAAAGTGAAATTAATAATGGAATTTAGCATTATTTGAAAGATTTAACTCCAGTATATGCGGAAATGTCTAGTAAGGTGAAAAATACATTTTCTTTTTGAAAGTGGCCCTTACACTCATCGATTTGACTTTGGGTAGCCGAGCTGCCCAGACAGTAATTCCATGTTACTGCTGTGTTCCAGCGCCATGTAAGTCTTCCATGCAATAGATCCCTCGGGATGGCAAGGACTTTACGATGTCTCGCCAGGAACCTTTACAGCTTAGGTGAGGTACCTACAATGTCTCTTGTGTTTTATATATGTGAGATTGTTCATTATCTGAGAGCATTCAATTCTAAAGAAAAACGTTGTTGTTGTTGTGTTCTGAAAATTAAACTATGCTGAGAAATAACCATTAAACCGGTCTGCTTGTCTGTTCAGGGGTCATTGAAGGGGGGGGAGGGGGGGGGGGGTAGTAAGATATGACGTGTACCTACTATATATAAAAAAATCTCGTAGGTGAATAATCAATGTATTAGACATATAAGAGATGAACATGCTAGTGGTTTCTTTTTCACTTCTTCCACTAGTGGACAAAAAATTGAAGTGAACAGTAAAATAATTTTATTTGATAATAATTTAATGTATAAAATATGACTTGTCTAAGTGCTTATTTTGTAAGCCTAAAGAAATAAATGATTTTTTACTTTTTACTTTACTTTTAATTTTAATCACCTTTTTCTAATTTTTTAATAATATTTTTTAATTTTTTTTTAATATGATATTTTAGTTACTTTGTATGTACAGGAATGAAAACAAACCAATACGCCGAATATACGAAAATAATATGAGTGATGCACTCACAAATAGGTACATCTCAACAGACCAACTGAGGTCACTATTGTTATTAGGCAAATAATGAAGCCCCGTAGACAGATAAACAGTGATAGGATAACGTAAAATTTGCTTCTCAGAAGTTCAGCGACACCACAACCTAGATAAAAGACCTAATTTATGAAAGCTAGATAATGCAGACGATTCTAGACTTTACTTAAAATCGATGTGCCGCAAAATTACGCTCGTCCCATCGAATTAACTTCTAATTTCGCGCGAAATTGAAGCTCATCGTGGATTTTAGATTTTAGCTTGGTTAAGCACGTATTATGGTCAGCTTCCATTACATGTCTTGGCACCAGCCCAGCACTGCATAATATAGCCTCTTCACTGTGTATAGCACTTTATATAGCTGTGTATAGCTTCAGCTTCACTGTGTATAGCCCTGTTTTAGTTGTAGTAGTGTAGTAGTTTTAGTTTTAGTAAGTATTAAGCTTTTAGTATAAGATATAATCTCGTTTCTTTTTTATGTGATTAGATATAATATAATTAGTTTTTAATTTTAACCTGAAATGGTAAATTAAGCATATTATTAACTTTATTGTATATAGCCACCTAGCATTTAACTTTAAATTTATGTTGCAATACCCTTGCAGGGTGCATGTTGGACTTATTATATATTTTTTAAGAACTTTTGTACACATGTAAGCAATAAATCATTGAGTATTGAGTATAAAGTTGTTTTTTACTGGGACAGTATGGGGCAACAATAACCCGTGAAGATTTTCATCATTATCATCAGCCTATATTAGTCCACCGCTGGACATAGGCCGCCCACAATGAGCGCCATAGCACCCTGTCTTCAGCTTGACGCATCCAGCATTTACCTGCAGTCTTTCGCTGGTCATCTTACCTGGTCGGAGGGCGTCCTACTACACTACGTTTGCCAAGTCGTGGTCTCCACTCAAGAACACGTCCTCTAATAAAGAACTTTAATATTTGATACGTACAAAATTTCACCTCGTTAAACGCATGTTTATTTCAATTACTTTAGGGTTAACAATTGCTAACCTAGTGATATGTGGTGCGGCTCTTTAGCTTAGTTTTTATCCTGCTATATATTATATGGCCAAATGTACAGTAAAAAGTTGTAGATTTCCACAACTTTTTACTGTACATTTCGCCATATTTCTTGCATGAATAACATAATCTCCACCAGGAACTAGCAACGACTGTTTGAACGGCTGGTTCAAGGTAAATAATAGTTGTTATTAATTTGACAAGTATTTGAATTTCTCCGTCGTGTCTACTTTTTCAAAGTGTGAACACGAGTTCTTTGATGACTCGTATTGTATTAAATTTGATTATATTTTGATTCGGGGCTCTTTTTCGTAGCTTATGCTTTATAAATATTGTATCTCTTTATTATTCTAATGACCCGATCGAAATGTGATGATTTTAAAAGTGACCTATATAAAGTTTTTGAATGAATTACTTTATTATATATAATATGAAACACTAAACGAGATTTTGTCAGAAGTTACCTATTTTTCAAGCTATTGTTTGGACAAGTAAAATTAAATAAAAAAAGACAAAATGTGACATTTCATTTATTTGACTAGAAACTCATAATACTTTCGATTTACAACATTTTTGGAATTTCTTTCACTTACAAGACGAGAATTAGGAAATATTTACAACATGAAATAGAATATGAATCAAAACTAACATTGCTTTTTGTTTCACAAGAGATTAATTTTAATAATGCATTTTAGGACTACTTCTAGAAATGATGCCTTAAAATATATTATAAATTTGATTTACGTTTCTTAAATATATATGTACTTATAATTACACTCTATATATTATAAGTGACATAGTTTAATAAAATTAAATCAATTAGTGAAAATAATGCAATAAATCAATATTAACCCTTTATAAATACCTATATATATATTATTATACCTTTACCCTATATTTTTTTTTCACTTTCTTATTGTAATTGTATTTTCTTTTTTGTAATTTTGTTTTTATGGACATTTTGTTGTCTGATAATAAAGAATTTGAATTGAATTGAATTTAATATTTATTATGTCTTTTATAAATATTTATCAAATAGAACAAAACTAACTCAAATTATTAGATAATACAAAAAATATATATAAAGAGATCTTTCGACCTTTTCAGATGTCTACCTTGCCAATTTGCTTAATATGTAATTCGGTACTTATTGAACAACGATTATAATAAATAAATAAATAATAAATAATGCTCGACAATTCACACAGCATTATCTAGCCCCATGGTAAGCAGAGCTTGTGTTATGGGTACTAGATAACTGATATACATAATACAATACATTACATAGAAAGATATTTTTTATTATAGAAAACGACCAGAACACCCGGAACAAATATCTGCAGATCGTACACACAATTGTTCCGAGGCGGGAATCGAACCCGCAACCTTCTGCGTCGCAGGCGGACCTTCGCCCACCGCGCCACATCGGTCGTCAAATTAATAAGAAAAATAAATAAGATGAATAAAATAATTATTAACAGTATGATTCTCAATTGTTCCTAGTGCTAAATTTTATTTTAAATGACATTTGATATGTTCTACGATATAATGAGTCTTAGTCTAACATTTTAATGCTAAAATTTATTATGCACACATAATTTTACTAATTATTTATAAATTATCAATAAAATTCAGTAGCGCTTTTCCCCAGTCAAATTAATATACATACATGCATTTATATTTTTACTTTATAGTTATAATATTGTAAATTTTCTATTTTATAAATAGGGAGACTATCGGAAAATATTCTACTATTAAGATTAAACCGTATTCAAGATTAGATTTAATTTCTTAATAATGTTATTTATTACATAGAATAAGAAAACTACATTATGTAGGTACTATCTCAATGAATGACTTAGAGTAATATGTAAGTAGGTATCACAGGGTTGAAATAATTCTAACGATTGAAACTAATTCATAAAAATAACAAAAAAAAACATATTTTTGTTAGGGATATACTATTTATATTTAATATTATAAACCCTAATAAGCATACCATTACCTCTACTTGAATGAATATTTTCATGTGTTCACCTCTTTATATCAGATATCTAATAAAAAACACATATGTATGTATCTAGCTTGTGTAATGAAGTTATGAAGGTATTTCTACATATTTCTACTGTAACAAATATATTTTGACATTTTAAATGGTAGACATTTTTAGAACATGTTATACCGATAAGTTATGTATGACTAAATTTAACGATACTTTTTATGCTAAAATGCTAATTATTACATATGTAAACAGCTAGTTCTTTAACCTAATTCTTCATTTGTGGAGTTTATTTATTCTAGCATAATTACTCAAAAATGATACACAATAATCATATAGATCTAGGTACTTACAGTACCTCTACTATATTATGAAAATTATTCAATATACTGTGTAATAATTACCACCTAATTTATTATTTTATTTATGCAATCTGGCAACACTAATTAAAACAATTTATTTAATTTCTACGTCTTTGGAGTCATCGTTTGTATACACACAATTGCGCAGCATTATTGCTATCACTTCACTTTCCGTGTTCATCACATTTAGTTCATACAACATCACTTTTCTCACTTTCCAGCAGTCCATCATTGCTGCCAACTCCTTCATGTCACATGTGATAGTCACGGAGTGGTCTCACGCTCTCTGCTGAAGACCTAGGGGTAGGGTCGACTCCAGATAGACCGAGGGAGCCACTGCGTCTGACGACTAAAGTCTTTGTGCCGTAGTCAGTGACGAAGTTCTCGTTTCTTGTGGGGGTGTTGGCGCGAACGCTCTGGTAGCCACAGCATATAGGGTACCTGGAGGTGAGGATCCGTTTGAAAGCTTCGCGGAACTCGGTGTTGAAGATGGAGTAGATGATAGGGTTGAAGGCGGAATTGGAGTACCCGAGCCAGGTCAGGATTTTGAAAGCGAGGTCTGAAACAAATGTTTACATTGAGAACTGTACATTATTTATTTCAAAGTTTTTTTTTTAAATAATTTTAATTATAATGCTGGACAATTCACACATCATTATCTAGCCCCATGGTAAGCAGAGCTTGTGTTATGGGTACTAGATCACTGATATACATACATAATACAATACATTACATAGATAGATATTTTTTATTATACATAGAAAACGACCAGAACACCCGGAACAATTATCTGCAGATAGTACACACAATTGTTCCGAGGCGGGAATCGAACCCGCAACCTCCTGCTTCGCAGGTGGACCTTCGCCCACCGCGCCACATAGGCCGTAAAAAAAAAATTGTCGGGTTCGACGGAACTTGAACCCTGCGACCTTTCCATCAGTACAG
Source organism: Eupithecia abbreviata (assembly GCA_943735965.1). Classification (NCBI taxonomy): domain Eukaryota; kingdom Metazoa; phylum Arthropoda; class Insecta; order Lepidoptera; family Geometridae; genus Eupithecia; species Eupithecia abbreviata. The sequence goes on along the minus strand of OX030997.1, from coordinate 4,626,051 downwards.
GGACGCTCTCTCCAGCTGAGCAAGGAAATTATTTATTTCCTATTTCAACTGATTTGTCGGATAAAAAAGTATATGCCTATGTTTTATTCCAGGCCTGGAACTACCTGTATGCATAATGCAACAAACATCCAAACTTTTGGATTTATATAAGTAAGTTAATCTTACAGAACCAACATTAGCTTTAATGTTATACGTCAGTTTACTTGAGGTTGACTTTACAAATATTAATGTTGAAAATAATTTCGTTGATGATCGCTGTGGCTGTTGTTGCGTAGATAATGGTTATTCTCATTGTTTTCAGTTTGTTTTTATGATATTGTTAATGTAGCAGTTAATTTGATTATGAAAGTTACTTCGAGTTCACTGTTTTACTTTCCGAAAGAAGATGGTTAACATAAAATTTAATTAGTTCTCATAACATTTGGTAAGGATGGTTGTATGCTCGCATATGTTATGGTTCAAGTAATTTTTATTGTTGTTTTTAAGAATTTACTGACGCATAACGCTCTGACTTTCGTGAGACGCCAGGAAACTTTTCGTGAGACGCAGGGAATGAGCACATCTCACGTGAGACGTTAGGAGTAACCTTTAAAATCCATAGTAACATACTACATTCATGGAGTATGTAGTACTATGAATTTTATATATATTTGTTACTATGAATTTTATATTTTTTATATTTACTGCTGTATTTCTAAGTTACATTACAGAAATACAGTAGTAAATACGTACGAAAATAGTAGTAAATACGTAAAAAAATAAAGGACAATCTCACCTGGTATACAAGTCTTGCAAAACGCAGCGACGATATTGACACAGAAGAACGGAACCCAGCACAGAAGGAACACTCCCATGATGATGCCTACAGTGATAGCGGCCTTGTGGTCCGACACGTGGTACGGACTGGAGTGCACGTGCGTGTGGACCCGCGTCCGGACGGACTTGGTCCGGTTGTCCGGCAGTTGGACCGTCCGGGTTACCGCCCGGATGGACTTCACGTGCTTCTGGGCGTAGCAGTATAATCTGTGGACGAAGGAGGTGTAAGAAAGTAGGCTTTTAATATTTTTGAACTGACGCGATTGGAACACGTTAATGTATTCATACTAGCTGCGCCCCGCGGCTTTGCCCGCGTGGAAATTTCTTCGCAATTTTACCGTTTAAACTTTCCCTCCTTCCTTGTTTACTCCAAAATCTTTAGACTCGAGAACGTGCAAATCCGGGGACGGAAACTCGATCAAAACTCGTGATCGAGTTTCCGTCCCGGATATGCACGTTTTGTTTGTATGAAAACGTTTTTAGGTTAGTTGTATCCTATGAGAACTAAAAAAAAAAAAAAAAGATTTATGATTTAAAAAGCCTATGTTTAATTTCAGGCTTAGAGCTACATCTGTGCAAAATTTCAGCGTGATTCATTCAGTTGTTTAAGCGCAAAGAAGTAATAAATATCCAAATTTTCACACTTTTAATCTTATAATATACTAGTTGCGCGTGCTGCGGCTTCGCTTGCGTAGAAATCTATGTGTCAAATGGTTATTTATACCTATTGCTATCTATTGCTGAAAACTGCATAAAAAATCGTTGATTATTTTAAAAGATCTAAACTACCAGACAGCGGAAGCGACTTCATTTTATAGATACTATGTAAAGAATTGTTAAAATAATAAGTAAATAAGTCAACTTGTTGAGAAAATCTTGTGAATTATCTTCTATAAAAAACATAATACTGTTTATCAGACTCGTTCTGAATAATGTATGCGGGATTATTTTGGTATCAGAAAGTAAATAAAATAGCTACCTATTTACTGAAAATAATTATTCAGAGCGACGTCTGAGGAGAATTTAATTTTGAAGACATTCTCGTCGTGAATTTTGTGCTCATCTGAATGTGGGATATTTTTTCATCGACTTACTGAAGTTGATTTATTCAGTAGGGATGTAGATAACAAATAAAATTCATTTTTCTTAGCGCTTTTACAATAAGCGGAACCATATTCAACAGGACCCATCGCATTATTATTATGTCTCTCATTTACCATGATCTCGGGCCATAAAGTGACCCGGTCCTTTGGAAGGCTTGCGTGGGGCCGAAGCCACACACAGAGGCCCTTTGAGAAGTTAATCTAAAGGCGATGGCTACACATAGCGGGTATTATCCTCGGGTGCACAATATGATACATCCAAAGATGGTATCCACCAGGTGTAGAGACTATTGGAAAGAAATAAAACCAGGTTATTGTGATGGATGGATGGACTGGGTAATCGGGCTATAGGTGAGATTGCGGACGTCTGCCATAAACAAGTCAATCATAATGTTAAGAAGAGTGGCAGACGGTGGCTTGCTTATTATTATTATTTATATTATTATTGTTCAACATTTTTATGCATCAGTTTCCACCTTCACACATTCCCGCAATTTAACTGCTATGCATAATTTTGTTTTGTTTGTTATTTATAAGTTTAGGTTATGATAGGACTAGCATACTTTGCAATGTAAAAGTCCTTAATAATAAATATTATAAAAAAGTGTCGTTCATTTGGCAACGACACTACTGGTAGTGCGGCTGGTAGTGTCGTTGCCAGAAAATGAAAAAAGCCACCAATATTTTTGGGCAATACCTATATGTAACTTTAAATAAAACCGAACTTAATTATTTGGATTATTTGCACAATTTATTTTTAAATGAAAGCAGAAACATTTCAATTCATAGCTTCATTCAAGCTCAATTAAACTTACGAAAACCAAATCAAATCTGAGTGACTCAACTAAATGCTATTCAACCATCCTTCAGATTAAAATAACAGACTAAAAGAAGATTCAATTTTGAAAGGGCTGAGCCCTTTAATAAATTTAAACCCTAATTCAATTTACTGAAAAACTGATTATTTGAAATCTATTTGATATTAATTACAATAGATAACTGCTTGAGTAAAATCAGAGAACAAAGAAACAATGATATAAATGATGTTGCTATAGCAACAGTTTTTTACTGATTTTAAGAGTAACCGCAAACTAGCGTACTTACAGATCCAGTGGTCTGATGAGTCTTACTAGTTTGCAACAAAAAAAACAAAGAAACAAAGTAACTTAGTTTGTATTTTCAACCAAATGTGCTGTCTTTTTCTTTTATCGACTGTTAGTATTTAACTTTAGTATCTTTTTCTTATATCTGTGGAAACTTATAATTAGCCGTTAGTTACACACTGTGTTTAGTATTTAATTACCTAGCTGTTAGTTTTCCCAAAATTATAAAATAAAATAATAAAATAAAATAAAAAAACTGTCCGTGAATGTACTGCCCACATTTATAATAAATCCAAGTAAAGTTACTGGTAACTTTCCGATGCTCTAAAGATGACTATAGTGAAAACAATTTTTAAGAAACAAAATAAGGAACATGTGCTATGCAATATTACAGACCCATAGCACGAATATCTATTTTCTCGAAGATATATGAAAAATACTAATATGGTCAGATATATCAATACTAAGAAAAAAAACATCGTGCTCAATATGTAGAGTTAAGGGCAACTAACAGTGACAGAGAGGTTATGTATAATTCAGCTTTGACCAACATTACGAGAGGAGTCCCACAGGGATGATTCTAGGACCAATTTTATACATAATCTTCACTAATGATCTAATAAACTACATGAACAATTGTCTGGCCGATATCCGTTTGAATCAGCTTCCGTACTGCGGTGAAGCTGAACAACAAGTTAAATATATCTGAGCACAGCGTACGGCACCAGGCTATAAAATTGTACAATAAATTGCCATTTTCTTTGGAGGAGTTCTGTGCCGATAAATCTAGGTCTGAGAATCTGTGATGAATAATATAACATTAACATTTAAGAAAAATAATAATTTAATGAATATTTTTGTCATTTTTATATGATTTATAATTACTATACATTTTTTATTTGCCATTGTTTTTATTTTATTGTTTTGACATTTGATATCACTGAATAATTGAAATCACTGAAATAACAAGTCTCAAGTCGAAAAGAAAAGTAAGTCAGTCAAGTCGAAATTTCACATACGGTGTCCCCCAGGGCGGTGTATTAGGACTGATTTATTCATAATTTGAAGTACTTAATTTGAAATTTGTATATTATCAATTTATCAGTCATCTAGTTCCCAAAACACAAGCTCTACGCAGCTTGGATGTTGTGTGATTTGTCCTACATCATTTTTTTATTATTACTCTAAGCCTAGCCCCCAACCCCTTAAATTAAGTAGATTTTTGCCTTGCAATTCGAACTTGGATTACAAAGATTTGAAAACATTAATGTCAGCAATACAAAGTGATCGATTGTGCACAACTTAAGGTCGAGCGAGTCCGTAGAGAATAAGCAGACATTGATAGATGAGCTGTAGATAATTTTGTTAGAAATAATTTAGAGATTACGAAAATCACTAGAGATTTAGCTTTTAGGGTTTTACTTAATATTTTGGAAATTGTATGCAAAAACTTTATATTTTGTTACGTGGGGCACACGCCCGGCCTACATGGAGTAGGCTTTATAGTAAACAAAGTACACAAAAACAATATAGAGAGCTTTACGGGCTTGACGGAAAGAATCGCTGTATTAAACATGAACTTTCAAGGCTTCTTAATCTCTATTATACAGGTGTATGCACCAACGGAATCTGCAAGCAATGAAGAAATTGAAGAATTCTACAAAACGATCGACAAAGCTCTGGACACTACACACAATAATGTCATACTTATGGGAGACTTTAATGCGAAGATCGGGCTTCCTAAGAAAGAAGAACATATAGTAACAAAGCAATTCGGGAGCGGAACGAGGAACGAAAGAGGACAGAGGCTAGTGGATTTCGCATTGGAGCACAAACTATCTATAATAAACACATGTTTTAAAAAGAAATTAAGCAGAAGATGGACATGGAGGTCTCCGGATGGAAAAACAAAAAATGAAATAGATTATATATTATCAAACCAACCGAGTTTGTTCCAAGATATAGGTACTATGAACTTAAACTACCCCTCAGACCATAGGTTAATCAGATCAAAAGTAAAATTAACTAAACTAAAGAAAAGTAGAGTCAATTACAATATAAGGCAGGCTAACCAACTGAAATCTGAAGTAGAAATAGCTAATTACAGAGAAACCTTATCAGGAATGATATCTAGGCTATGCGTTGGCCACGGAAATACCTCAGTACAAACCCATTACGATAACATCATAAATGCAATCACCACAAGTTTAAAATCAGCCCAAACAATGGGAAAGGAACACAGACGACACAAAATACTATCGGAACGTACTTCATCTCTTTTACAAAGAAGGAAGGAACTTCAAAAAACTAAAAACAAATCGAGATCTATGAAAAATGAACTCTCCGCACTCTACAAACTAGTCAATAAATATATAAGAAAGGACTATTCAACATATAGACAAAGAACATTAGAAAGGCATCTAAACCTCACAGACAGTACAAAAAAGGCCTACAAAGAACTTAGAACAAGCAAATCCTGGATAGAAGGTCTAAAAGACCTTGGCAAAGACCTAAACAATCGAAAAGACATCATTAATACAGCAACAAATTTTTACAAAAACCTATACAGCAATAAAAATCAACTAACCACACTAAAAAATGAAAACACTATTCAAACTATAAACATGAAAGAAAGCCACATTGAACAAGTTAACGAAGATAACATAAAAGCAATTACCGAAATTGAAATCATAGATGGGATAAAAAGGCTCAAACTAGAAAAATCCCCTGGATCAGACAACATAACAAACGAAGCTTTAAAGACAGCTTATCATATACTGGCAACACCGCTCGCTGAACTATTCAGTCTGATATTAAAAAGCTCTGAAACGCCTACACAATGGTCCGAATCCAACATAATTTTAATATATAAGAAGGGAGACCCAAAAGATATAGGCAACTATAGACCGATAAGCTTACTACCAACTCTGAACAAGCTTTTCTCGGCGATTATAAACTCGAGAATCAGCCCCGTAATAGAAGCAAGACAGCCTGTTGAGCAGGCCGGTTTCCGAAAAGGTTTCTCTACGATAGACCATATACATACCTTAGAGTTAGTTATAGAGAAATATCGGGAACAACAGAGACCACTCTATCTCGGATTTATTGACTACCAAAAGGCCTTCGACACGGTTGCTCACGACAACGTTTGGCAAAGCTTGAAAGAACAGGAAGTAAGTGAAGTATATATAAAAGTGATCCGGAGTATATATAATAACAACATGGGCAGAATAAAGCTAGACGTACTGGGCCCGAGCTTTGCAATAAAGAGAGGTGTAAGACAGGGCGACCCCTTGTCGCCAAAAATATTTATAGCCATACTTGAAAGCACCATCAACAAACTGAACTGGAACAAAAGAGGAATCTACATACAAGGAAACTTTCTGAGTCATTTGCGTTTCGCCGATGATATAGTAATATTATCCGAGACTTCCGCAGAACTACAGCTCATGATCAATGACTTACAATCAGCTAGCGCAGACGTAGGACTTGAAATCAATCTCACTAAGACCATGGTAATGACTAATAGCCTCGAAAAACAGATAAAAGTCAATGGATATCCAATAGATTATACAGACAAATATACTTACCTAGGAAAAACAATCAGTTTCGAAAAAGAAAACAACGAACTAGAGATTGAAAGAAGAGTACAGCGAACATGGAATAAATTCTGGAGTCTGAAAGACATTTTCAAAAGTAACATGCCAATAAAACTGAAAACGAAAACACTGAACTCTAACCTTTTACCATGCTTGACATATGGATGTCAAACATGGAAATTTACATCAAAAGTTAAGAATAAAATAACATCCTGTCAACGCGGAATTGAGAGAAGCATGCTAAAAATAAAAAAACAAGATAAGATTAGACACGTAAAGATAAGAGAAATAACAAAAGCCACTAATGCCTTAAACTACGCACAAACGTTAAAGTGGAAGTGGGCCGGTCACATAGCGAGGCTTAGAGACAAAAGATGGACATACAGCACCACCATATGGAGAGGACCTCAAGGAAAAAGAAAGAGAGGAAGGCCCTCAACACGCTGGGAGGACGAAATAAAAAAAGTCGCTGGTCCAAAGTGGTGGCAAACAGCTCAAGATAGAGAGAAGTGGACATCGTTGGAGGAGGCCTTTACCCAACCTGGGGACCCTGCTATCAACCAAACGTAGTGTTAAAATAACGCACTAACAGTACCTAAATCAATGTAGCAGGATCAAATAAAGGCTTTTTTATTTTTTATTTTATTTTATTTATTTATGCTAAAATAAACTGCACAATTTTAGAGATCTAGGCATCTATATAACTTAGCTTTTATATTTTTTTTGTATTTATTTATGTGGGGCCTAATTTGTAAATCCACAAATGTACTCCCACCAAACTTATTTTTAATTACGGCGATATGCGGCTCAACCACATCACGCGGGGGGCAGGAACCAAAATCTGGAACACGAGGCCCGCGACGCTTATACCTTATACTATATAATACAAGACGAAGCTGCGTCACATGCTGCGTCCACGTGGCGGGAGCAGTGCATCACACACACATTGTGACATTGCACTATTTGCACTGGCTAAGTAAGGTAAGGTACCTAGTATAAGTAGCTCGGTCTAATTTGTCTGAATATTGCTCTCGTCTATGTGTTATATTATATGTTATATTCATGGCTGAACGGAACTTAGTGAAACTTTGCAAGGAGAATATATCGGGGAAGGTTGTTTTAATCCAAAAGCTGCAGGTAGCCAGCCGGTTACTGACTGAGTTAAATTGTGTAAGTTACATTACAGGTCTAGAACTCAGTAAAAGTGAAGAGTTGAAACTAATATAGACTGGCAAACTAGGTTTAAAGTATCTGTGTAGGCAACCTATTATATCATCATCATCAGCATATAGCAGTCCACTGCCGCATGTAGGCCTCCCCTAATGAGTGCGCCATAGCGCCCTGTCTTCAGCTTGCCGCATCCAGCATCTACCTGCAGTCTTTCACAAATCATCATCCCACAAGGCCGCAGGACGTCCTACACTACGTTTGCCAAGTCGCAGCTTTTTGCTAACTTTGTCTTTGACCTATTATATGATATATTTTAAAACTTTTAGATAATACCTGACCAAATTTAGTCAAAAATTAATCTCTTATTTTGATGACATAGTGTTGTACATACAATAAAGAGTTACCTATCTATATCTATACTAATATTATAAAGAGGTTTGATGAAAAATTCTTTCACCATTGGGAAGCTACACTATCCCCGGTGAACATAGGCTATATTATATTTTCAAAAAAGTTAGGGATCCGTACTAAAACCGTGCGAAGCCGGGAAGGTCCGCTAGTTTATTATACTTATATAACATCCGGAACAAATATCTGCAGGGCGTATATACATTTGGATTGTACAACTTTAGGTTACTTTCCTGGTAATCTTTTTTGACCCTAGTTAGTTAATTAAGCGAGTAACCTTCAACAATAAACACCATTGCTCTAATTAGGGCATTGAATGGCAATTCATCATGAATGGCCAGACAGGGACGGAAATCAGCTGAATGGAGTCCATTATGCATTGCTAACATTGCTTGTGTGTGCACTCGACTAATGGAACGATTTGTCTGGTGTGGTTAGGTATATTCCTTTCAAACTCTCACTCTCTCACTTTGCGTTCCTCTGAAACCCTCATCTTAAAAGTCCCTGCTCACATCACCACTTTCTCTGACAAACCTTTCACTGTACAAGCTACCCGTCTATGGAATGATCTCCCTCTGGACTTTGTGGTGTTTCTCGGTGATTTTGCACGTCTGATACGTGCAAAATCACTCCCTATCTTCAAAAAACTGCTGCATCAGCATTATTTACCTACTTATATGAAAAATTGACAGCTTTATCTTAGGTCTATGTAAGTTTATTATTATAATGTTTGTAATGTAGGTATTATAATATAATAATAATAATAATCATTTATTTCAGACCATAGAAAAGTAACTGATTCTACGGTCCATAGTAATATATACCTTAAAACTAGCATACATAAAATATAAAAGGACTAAATTAATATTAACACGCTTTTTTTTTGATTACACTGACAGCGTGTAGATGTCGTACTCAGGGCGTCCGTCGGTGCACGGCGCGGGCGGTGCAGCGGTGTCCCGTTGCAGGCGACCAGTGAACCTTCGGAACTTGACACCCTTCGGCCAAAATATAACATATAAAATATTATGGTATGTAGTGTAAGTATTTGTTTTCTTTTTTATCCATATATTTTTTGTGCTGGCTACAGCTGAGATGTGTGCTGATTAGAGCGGCTGAGCTGCGTGCGGCGAGCGTCGGATTTTTGTTGAGATGAATGCACTAGCGAGGCACCGCTCACATCTCCGCTCATCTCTTCTCGTCTCAGCTTTATTTATAAAACCATACGCTGCATAAACCCGCATCAGTAAAACCATCTGAATAATAATCAATTTATTGGTAACAACGAATATTACAAGTCATATAATAATTATTATAATAAATTTATTATAACTAAGTATTAATACTTAAGATATTATTTACTTTTCCGCACGTAATCGTCAATACTGTAGAACGCCTTCTCGACGAGCCACGATTTAAGTCTTCGTTTAAAGGAAGACAGACTAGGTGCTGTGACTACCTGATCCGGCAGGTTGTTGTACCACGCGGGTCCCAGCACGTGCGTGAGTCTGTCCGACTTAGCCAGTCTGTGTGAGACTGTAGATAGCCGTTGAAAGTGATAGCTAAAAGTCGTTTGTTTTGTCAATTATCATCAAAAGTCAGAATATTAATAAAACACGGCGTACCCATTATCATAAGTTGAACAGAGAGTTTAAAAGTTGAAGTGTAATCGAGTCGGATAAGTCATATACGACACAGTAAGAAAATGCAAAGCAGTGTAAGTAAATTGTAAGAATACGTATCAAATATAAAATGACATTTCCCAAGAGCGTGGATCAGTGCCAACTCGTGTAATTGTGTCCTTAATGTTAAATACGTGCTCCAACTTTGTTCGCAACTCCAAACTTTGGGACACGAATTCTACAGAGTTCTTACGTAGGTAGTAACGTCTTGTTTTCCTTTGTTTCATGTCGGTCTATTTACAATATATTTTTTTCTGTTTGTTTGATTGGATTATTACAAATAAATTACCTAATAGATAAATTTTTGAGGCTCACGAATTATCAGGAGGTCACCCTACGTTTTGTCGCAAAAATTAATAACAAACTTGAAAAAATCTATCGTTCTTTGGGGCATCCATTACACGGCTATATGAACTTCGGCCGATCTTCAGGAATAAAATGTTATTCCCAAGAAATTCAATAACATCCCTAAAAAAATTATTTTTAGCTTTCCAGCCGTCCAGCAGTGGACTGATAAGAGAGAGGAGGAGGAGAGTCCGTAGGTTCTCCCAGAAATGTTCGATTCAGCGCTCACTTGATTTAGTAGCTCAGTTGGTTAAAGCATTCCACTAATGGGGAAAGATCGCAGGCTTAAGTCCCGCAGAAATCGAAAATGTTTGGGATATTATTTAATTTCATAGAGATCACCACTATGATAACATAAACCTTCAAATGTGATTTACTTATAAATAAAATACATAATGTATTTTATTCTATTCCCGTTTTCTCCCTAGGGGGGATATCAGGGAGTAAACTGGAATGATTAATCAAGGGGGATTTCAAGGGGGAACACTGGAATAACCCAATATTATTAACTAATGAGCAATTTCTTACCTGCAATAAATACTGATCATCACAATGCACGGCAGATAGAACGATATACAACTGGAGACGACTGCATACGTCGGAGTCAGCACCAGCGCGCAAGTCGGGTATCTCGGAGGCTTTTGCGTGGCGAGGGCCTCCTCATCCGGCCTGTGGAGGCCTAGCGAGATGGGCAGGAAGCTGATGAGGCCGGCCAGCAGCCAGATTAGAGCGATGGTGACGATGGCAACCCGTCTCGTCACCCAGCGGCCGTATCTGAAAGGAGAGAAGGGTTAAATTCATCATAATCATTGTCCGTTACCCGACTTCACGGCCCGCGGGGCCAGATTCTGCTGTGTGAATTTATATAGTAAAGATAAAGTGGTAAAAGTGGAGACCGCGACTCGGCAAACGTAGTGTAGGACGCCCTCCGGTCAGGTGGGATGACGACCTGCAAAGGACTGCGGGCAGATGCAGGATGCGTCAAGCAGAAGACGAGGCGCTATAGCGCTCATTGGGGGAGGCCTATGTCCAGCAGTGGACTGCTCTAGGCTTATGATGATGATGATAGAAAATACCCAGAACACCAGTGTCCGAAGGCGGGAACCGAACCCGCAACCTCGGATCTTCACCCGCTGTGCCACATCGTTCGTCAAAATGGCGATAAAATTAGGTATTCACCGAGCAATAAGACCTCAAAAGCCTTCAAAACATGTGAATAGCATATTCATATTCTACTTGACATTAAACCGTCTTCGCAGAAGTATTTTCATAACAGAGTTATGAAGCCTATTACGGCGGTAGGTACTAAGCATTCTCGAATTCAATTGCAATAGGGTTCGAAATGGAATGCCAAAACTTCATGGTTACAAAAGGTGTTCCAACTAAGTAGGCCTATAGAAACCTACTCCTATTCAAATGAAAATGTCTATAGTTCCATCATCTATAGTTCCCTCGATTGAATTAATGAGCGCAGTGTTAATTTCAGATAATAATTATAATCACTACATAGTTTAAAAGAAAAGTCGCTTACCGATGTCTGTCTGTCCATGGTCTGTCCCTATGTATGCTTAGATCTTTAAAACTACGCAACGGATTTAAATTCGGTTTTTTTAAACAGAGTGATTCAAGAGGAAGGTTTATAAGTTTTTTCCTACAACATAGATTTCCACGCGGGTGAAGCCGCGGGGCACATCTCGTGTTTAATTAAGTAGTTACACGCAGACAAACTCTTTATTCGTATGAAATCTAATACCTAAATCTCGGGTCCTACCACCGCAGTCATCAAAAATGTTATCTGTACTAATATTATAAAGAGGAAAGGTTTGATTTGTTGTTTGTTTTTAATGAATAGGCTCTGAAACTACTAGACCGATTTGAAAAATTCTTTCACCGTTGGGAAGCTACACTATCCCCGGTGAACATAGGCTATATTATATTTTCAAAATGTTAGGGATCCGTACTAAAACTGTGCGAAGCCGGGAAGGTCCGCAAGTGGCATATAAAATCGGTCTGTGTATACCACTAATGTCTAACAAGACGGGGAGACCATGAACCTCATTAATTTCACTGTTCATAAAATCTGACTCATAAACTACTATTTATGTAGGTACCTACCAATTAGCTATATAAAATCTGGTTGCTTTATGTGTTTGTTAGATTCACTGAAGCTGAAAACAAAAATAATAGCGTATTCGTCAAAAACAGATTCCGTCATCATTCCATTAGTACGTTTTGATATCCATTTTATTAGTCCACTATCAATAAAATCACTTGGAATTAAGAAACGGTCATATAATTTTACTGGTCACACATCTCCCCTTTATGTCTCCTGTATTATCCGTTATGTAGTTACTTATACAGGGTGTTTCAATATCAGAGGATCTAGTGAAGTCGGGTTTTTAAAGGTTGCAATCTACATTGCGCATATCTCGCGAAGAACCGACAACCACTGGGATAAACCCGTTCTTGTGTGGAGACCACGACTCGATAAAAGTGTAGGGCGTCTTCCAAATAGGTTGGATGACGACATGAAAAAAGAACTAAACAGAACTAAAACTTTACATAGAACATAGTATGTACACGGGTTGTAGGTACTATATTCCATGAATAGTTTTTTCTGTTATAATTGTTATGATTTGATGATGTTATGATTGAGTAACTGTTATGAAGTAAGTTCTCTTTATAACTTTTAATAATTTTTAAAAGAAACGTTATGTTTAGTGAACCTATTATGTTTGGAAACACACACGCACATCAATTTAGCCTAAGAAATAAGAAATAATTTATTATGCCATCTTATAAAGACCATGTATACTTAAGGCTATGTGAAATACAGTAAGAAACAAAACTTTACAGTTACACAGAAATATTTCAACACATTTGTTGTTTACCTCTACGATTTGAACACCCCACAACGATTGAACCTCTACGATTTAAACATCCTGTATACCAATACTCGACCTCCAACGGACAGCCATTAGGTGCTCAACCTCTAGATGCCATTATAGAAGCAATAAAATAGTTCTAGAAAGACAGGTCTGAAATAAAATCACCTACCACTCACTAAAGCTCTTGTTTTATCCTAAAAAATCCCTTCCCTCGAACTAACATTAGAAAATTTCCTCATACGAGTGAAGAAATGAACTGTCGTCTCAAGGTACCTGGCGACCTACCTTAAATGCTCCTCAAAAGAGCTTGTTGTTATTAATAAGGGATTTTGAGACTATCGACAAAGCATACCGAACTCGAGTATGTTTTGAAGGAATGTTCAAGGCACTTCAGACGAGTTTGAGTGAAGGATTAGTTGAATAATTATTAATTATCTATAGATATCGGGGTAAGTCTCGAATAAACTATGGAAAAACTTTCTATCCTATTCTCGACGAACTCAGTGGCGCGGTGGTAGAAGGTCCGCCTGCGACGTAGGAGGTTGCGGGTTCGATTCGGGATAATTATGTTTATCTTCATGCCAAATGTGTGGCAACACGCTGCTGTAATGCAGACGCTAGACCAACCTTCTCTGGTTTTTAGTGTATTTATAAATAAGAATAGTGTATTTATTTGATTAATAAAGATATTTCTTTATTAATCAAATAAATACACTATTTGTATATCTAAAGGCGGGAATTGTATTCGACATCGACATTTATTGTTCGACGACCGATGTGGCGCGGTGGGCGAAGGTTCACCTGCGACGCAGGAGGTTGCGGGTTCTATTCCCGCCTCGGAACAATTGTGTGTACGATCTGCAGATATTTGTTCCGGGTGTTCTGGTCGTTTTCTATGTATAATAAAAAAAAAAATCGATCTATGTAATGTATTGTATTATTTATATCAGTGATCTAGTACCCATAACACAAGCTCTGCTTAGCTTGGAGCTAGATGATGCTGTGTGAATTGTCCAGCATTAAAAAAAAATTTTTGAATACAAAACAATACAATTCCCGCCTTTAGATAAATGTTTGTACGATCTTCAAATATTTGTTCATTGATATCCGTATTTTCACGAATTCGGATCGGATGCAGTGCGAAACGGCACTAGTGTCTAGTTAACGTAAAACTCACCTCAAAGGATCCTTGATGTGTATATATCTGTCGAGAGATATCGCGCACAGGTTGAGTATAGAGGCCGTTGAGCACATCACGTCACACGCCACCCATGTGTCGCAGAACTGCTCGCCGAACACCCAGTATCTAGGGGACAATATTAAATTGTATAAACATGGTAATTTTACACAAAATCTAAAAGCTTGACATTTATAACTTTACTTAACTATAATTTCATTTTATTTATTTGTGAAACAAAAAGTTTATAATAATTTATTTATAAAGAAAGAAAGAAAGAAAGAAAATATTTTTATTCACCTTAAAACTACTATACACAACAAACTTAAACTACGCAAATTATTACTACCTATATTACAAATGATTGTGCGTAGCAGTGTTCATGGCAAATATGGCCTTCACTCAGCATTGTGCTGGGTGCCCACTAATGTGTCCACCCAGCGCTGATTTTCAGTGAAGATGACTCATTTATTTATTTATTCAGATAATAACATCATAACAGGTTTTTAAACCATAGCATGAGGTACCATAGCATAGACTAGAGCAAATAAAGGTAACGACTATTATAATAAAAGCAGCAAAGCAGCTTCATTTATTATAATAACAGCCTATATCCGTCCACTGCTGGACGTAGGCCACCCTCTTATAAGCGCCGTATTGGCTTTATAATTATCTCATGGGATCATGGCATCATCCCCCCAAAAGCCCAAGCTGGGCTTGCGGGTTGTATCATGCACGATAGATATTTGAGCAAGTGAAGTGACCTATCAAACAGAAAAATAGTGTTTTAAAAAGCACGTAGAAATTACGAAACAGCGTGTGAAAAGATGGATCGACGTAACAATGACAGTGTCAATGGATGGAGGCGTTTCATGATTGCTATTTGTGACGTCAATTGACTCCTTAAAAAGTCTCAAGTTACAGTATGCAGTAAGATAATATTTCTGTGGAGGTCCACAGATATTTTGACCGGAATATACGTCAAATCACATGGTCGTCTCATGGACGGACATCATGCTACTTTTCCCCTATACCAGGATAGAAGTAAAAAAACGTTTCCATAGAAACAACGCGTGTGAGCAGAAAATTGTATGCAATAAATGATGTTTTCTTACCCTAACAGGTCGTTGACCCCTGCAAACGTCATGACAGCAGCAGCGACCAGCATGTCAGCGATGGCCAGGGATGCCAGGAACAGGTTCCCGATCCGCCGCAGACCGCGGTCTGTGTAGATCGCGATGCAAACCAGAATGTTGCCAGCTACGCTCAGGAAAATGAGGAGGGAGAGGAATATACCTGGTGGAAAGATAATAATATAGATAGATAGATTTATTTTATTACACACTTAAAAATCAAACAAACAACATAGAATAAAATACAAAATATGTGACAATTATCACTATATATATATCTCACTTATCGGTCTACCAGACAACCGTGGATGGATAGGATCGTTGGATTGTACATGGGGCATTATATCTGGGTGAATAATATTAATAATATAATACAATATATAATATTATAAACATTAAACGATTTGATTTAATGATGATATTTTCAGTTAATTGTTGTGCCTTGACAGGGTTTCTATGCATTGTGTGCCCACTAACATACACCTAAGTAGGTACTACTACTAGGCAGTAGTAGTACCTACTTAGGTGTATGTTAGTGCTTACACTTACTATAGATGGGTGGAGTTACCTATAAACCAAAATTGGGTTCATCCGTTTCAGAGCTATGCAAACAAACTGCTGAACAGATAATCATGAAATTTTACAATGCTATACTTTTTACAAGGGTATTTTCGGGAAGCACACTTTTATCAAAAAAAATCTGCGGTAGCTGAAGCTGTTTTTTACAATAATTGTAAAATTTTATCATTGTGGAAATTTTATAAAAGACTTTCACATTATTACAGCAATTCCCAAAATCCTTACAGATAATTGAATGTTCTAAGTCAAACAAGATAACGGACAACTAAAAAGTTACCCCAAGTAAAATAAAGTAGGTGAGTCAAGTCTATAAAGTTCAAACGTAATTTGATCGCTCGCTATCAAACGCTCATCTATTCAAAAGTTCTTGACAAATGCATTTTTCAGTTCCATCTCGATAAATTGAACTTTTCTTGGCCCAGATTGAAGCAATTTTATAGATAATCTATAGATAATCGTGATTTAATACTGCATAAGCCGAGATCAATCGTCTAGAAATAACATTTGAAATCTAAGTAAAATATAAGCTTTCGAGCAACAGAAATGTTTGAAATAGAAATAGAAAATGTTTATTTGGGTTTCATATAACATAAACACACCAATACAAACATATCAATAATACAAATTAAGAACTAGTATAAAGAATGAGGCCTTTGCCCAACAGCGAGACAATAACAGCTTAAAATAAAATAATAATAAAGATATAAGAGGTCGGCCAAGAAAGCGCTGGTGGGAGATCGCACGTGACCGCACTGAGTGGAAAGATTTGGGGGAGACCTTTGCCCAGCAGTGGGATGAAACAGGCTAAATAAAAAAAAATAAAAAATAAAGATAAAGAAAACAAATGACGAACTAATAAAATAATTTAAATACGAGAACACAGAAAGGCTACCGGCTCAGCATTAAATGCTACATTGACACTAGTGCCAATGCAGCGCTGATTTTCAGCGGCGCCAAGTTTGCTGATCTTGGCTTTTTATGATCGCGACAGTTGTTAGGATAATATAAACTCCCGAAACATGATGGAAAAGATTCTAATCTCAAGTAAAGACACCTACTTTTGACGGGACCTGAACCTGCGATCTTCCCTTAGCACAGGGTCGCCCTAACCAACTGAGCCACGACATCAAGAGTCCGATCCAGTGTGCGAGGGCTTAATAACAAAAACCTAAGAATAGACCCTGCATATGTAGGAACGTAAGCGAAGCAACGTCATTAAGCGTATAGTAGGACGCCCTCCGACCAGGTGGGATGATGATCTGCGAAAGACTGCAGGTAGATGCTGGATGCGGCAAGCTGAAGACAGGGCGCTATGGCGCTCATTGGGGAGGCATATGACTGCTATAGGCTGATGATGATGCAGGAACAAGTAAAGATAAAGATAATGATAATAACTTACCGACGAGTAATATGGAGAGCAGTGTCACGGCGTCCGGGTCGTCTGTATCGTCATAGTCTATTGTTTCGTTCAGTTGAACCGCTACCTGTAGACAATCAGGATATATTAGATAATGTTAGTTAAGGCAGAGGCTGCGGGCAAAGCAGAGTGGAGAATACCAAGAGGATCTTGAAACACAATCACCTTTAAACTAATTTACCATCCCAAATTAAAAGTGTAGGCTTATTTAATGTGTTCATTCAAACTGAAATTAGCTCAACATATCATAAAATAAAATTCACTTCTTAATAAGTGAACACATCAAATGAGTCAGCTATTGATCGACCATAACCTATGTATCTGTACTTATCCTAAGATCCCTGTCCTCATGTAAGTGACTTTATGTAATTTGTCTTTTTGAGTATAAATGATTATTGAACCTAACCACATTTGATCAATTCTAACAACCGCTGGGGTAATCGTGTTCTTCAGTGGAGACCACAACTTA
The DNA here is from genome assembly GCA_943735965.1 of Eupithecia abbreviata. Taxonomy (NCBI): domain Eukaryota; kingdom Metazoa; phylum Arthropoda; class Insecta; order Lepidoptera; family Geometridae; genus Eupithecia; species Eupithecia abbreviata. The sequence goes on along the minus strand of OX030997.1, from coordinate 4,608,162 downwards.
GTAAACGTGGTATAGGAGGCCCTAAAAGTCAATAATGCGTAGCTCTTCTGATTTTATTGATATTTTAGTACCGATATCTTTCAGAATAACGTCATAACGTATCCTAATTCCAATTCTTCGATTTCCGAACCGACACTGATCGACATGATATGACATAGATATGAAAGGGCGAAACGGATTTAAAAGAATTCCACGCAGACAGACCCTTTCATGCGCTATTTAGGGTTGAGCGGATTTCCAAGGGTTTCCCAGAATAACATTACTACCTCCATGTTATCCTTAAAGAGGGTCGATGGAAATTAAAGGATTTAGCCACCTACATTGAAAACTGAACTTGAATAATAAACTGTACGCACTGGCGGTAGTCACACGCGATTTTCGCTATTCGCTAAAATAAGGATCTGTAAGAATTTTCTATTTATTTATTCTAGTCAAATAATTATCTAAAATAATATTACTATCGTTGTTCCCATAGCTTTTTGTATTAGTGTTGAAATACGTAAATGTTTATTCTTCTTATGTGCTTTTCAACACGTCTTCTACCTACTCCTATGGCTCAGAAACGCTGAGTATGTCTTGGTTCCCTATCAGAGAAGTTTCCTATGTAGTTTACCGTCAGTTTCAGCTCGCCACAAGTGCGCTTTTCATCTTTTTAACGTTACTTTTGTATCGCGCGCATCCCGTTGGGTGGTTTTGAGACGTCTGGCAGCGGTAAATACCCGGTATATTTACCGATGTCTGTCTTTAATAAAGCGGCGACGACACGGTTAAAAAGCTAGTGCGTACGGACTCATTACTTAGGTGGGCAATTAATCTTCGTTAATTGAAAGACGAACGAAATAATAAAATCATACATCGTTTAAATTATTTATGGGACCATTTAAAAAGGCTTGTAAAATACAATATTTAGTAATTGATATCGGTGGATACCGTATCGGCCGATATCACTAAAAAAACTCTTCAAAGAGATTTTTTTTGTGGTAGCTTATTATTTTGACCCACTTTAAAACACCTATATTAATTATAAAAAAACTAAGACAATTTTGAGAACCAGGAATAAAATTGAGTGGTGGCGGGTATTTTGACCTACTTTCATAAAAACTTTGACAAACTTTCCGTCCAATCTGTCAACCGTGACCCTATTTGTCGTTCATTTACCAACACCTGTGCCCAAACACCGTGCATTATTCAAACTTTACCACCGGGTTGTTAAGGCCTGCGGGTTTCCCTGGAGGCTTGAATTTTTTATTAATAACGCCTCGGCAATCAGCTTTCGTGATACTCTTGAAACTTTCGTAAACTACGATGTAATTTCTGACGTGTTTCAAAATTTTAACTGGGGCATGGATTTACGAAAGTTTTTAATGAAAACTATCATAGATTTTCATTTAAGACCGTTGAACTTTATGGTTTAATTGAACCGCGTTTGGAATGTCAAGTTTGTTAAGCTCTTCCCTTCCTTCGTTTAAAAAGTGTTTTATTTCCTTTACGGGACTCATGGACACGTCACAACATTCAAAGTACCTACACATAAGTAGAAAATAAAGTTAATTTAATTTAAAGTGATTAAGTACCTTTGATTTGTTTACTTCAATTTAATTAATTTACCATAATAAGATTGAAGATACCAAATTAAAGTAAAGAAGCAAACAAGAAACCTTTACCTTGTTAGGTTGTTAATTTTCGAATTGTAGCAAAACTACTACTACACAAACACACAAGAGAACAGGAATTAAAATAAATTTAAACTCAGCAATTATGCAGTAATTTATATTTTTTTTTAAATAATTTACATTTAGTTAATATTCCCTGAGCCGGAAGCCTGAAGTGATACTGGGCCGGACACGTCTGCCGTATGTCCAGCGACTTGTGGGCAAAGACCACCACAGAGTGGAGCCCACCCAACGCTAAGAGGCGAGGTGGAAGGCCCAGGATGAGATGGCGCGACGAGCTCGAGTTATGTACATCTTCCATCATGGCCTGTTGCAGCGTTGGATCGCGAGGAGTGGAAGGAGAAAAGGGAGGCCTTTACCCAGCAGTGGGACAAAAATGGCTTAAAATAAAAAATTAAAAATATTCCCTATTTCATTTTATCCAACGGTGATTATCGAAAAAAATTCAATATACTTTCAGCCACTCCATAACAATTTGTATCAGACAACGCAAACAGAGAGACGTATTTCAATAAAATTGCATTTTATTTTATCCACGCTCGACTTTTGTCGGAATGTCGGTCCAAAAACTGAAATAGCACCCTTACTACGGAGTTAAACACGAGCAAAAAGGGACAACGCGCTAAAGTTCAAACCTCGCGTAGTGCATTGTAACTTTTAATCTGTATTTGTGCTTCGACTTTCAGCTTAGAGGGCACTTTTCTGAGGCAGGAAGGTAATCTAGATGTACAGCATACCTAAATAAACTGTCTTGATTCTACTTAACCACATGTGGTGATCTAAGTTATGCAATAATTAAATTATGGCGACGCTAAGTAAGCTTCAGAATTGTATTGATAAACGGTTATCTAATAATTTGTACCTACCTACTTAATGTCAGGTTCATACTAATGGTGTACTAGCCTGCAAGATATTTGTAACGAAATGAACAAAAGTATGATATTTTGAGATCATCATCATCATCATCATCAGCCTATAGCAGTACACTGCTGGACATAGGCCTCCCCCAATGAGCGCCATAGCGCCCTGTCTTCAGCTTGCTGCATCCAGCATCTACCTGCAGTCTTTCGCAGGTTGTCATCCCACCTGGTCGGAGGGCGTTCTACACTACGTTTAACGAGTCGTGGTCCCCACTCGAGAACACGTTTGTCCCAGCGGCCGTCGGTTCTTCGCGAGATATGGCCGGCCCACTGCCACTTCAGCTTGCTAATTCTTTTAGCTATGTCGATAACCTTGCTTCTCTGTCGGATGTATTCGTTACGAATCCTATCCTTCAGAGAAACTCCGAGCATAGCTCTTTCCATAGCTCGCTGAGCGACTTTGAACTGATATTTTAGATAATATTTATTTATTTTTTATTTATCAAGATACATAAGACTGGAAATCTCTGGCTTCATTGATTTGTAATGTATCTTGAATTCTTGATCCATTAAACGCGAAGATAAACTTGATTTGGTTCAGATTGATAAAAACTGTTTCTCTTCTCCCGGATAAAAAAAAACATCAAGGTAGGGTATCAGGGTAGGTAAAAATCTCCATCAGCTGGTCGATTCCGATAAATTATATTCATGGGTGTATCACTCATACTAAAAATTTTTAACAGGTCTTGATTCAGAATAAACCCTTTTTTTGTATTGCTTTCTTATTTTATCAGACACTAAAAACCTGAAAAGTTTTGTCTAGTTTCTGCGTTATAACTGTTATAAGCGTTTCGACACATAGATATGATAATAATTGTGTATTTTCGCTGTTTATTGGCTGCAATTTGATAATTAATAAAAAACAAAGGAAATGAACGAATAAGCGGCAAAAATAGTACGAATGTAAGAGCCACGAATACCCACGAATATAATAATAATTTTTCTGTTTTTTTTTATCCGGGGCAGGAAAAACTGTTTTGATCCATCTGACCCAAGTCAAGTTTATTTTCGCGTTTAAAGGATCGTAATCGACCAGCTTGTAATTTTTTTTAACTGGTCTTGATTCAGATTAAACCCTTTTTTTATATTTCTTTATTACTATTCTTACTCTAAAAACCAGAAAAGGTTTGTCTAGTTTCTCCGTTATAGCGTTTTGCGACACATTGATATGGTAATAGTTGCGGAGCCTTCCTTTTCCGCTCTTCCATGCCTATCATCTGTTTGATGTTTTTTATTGGGCCGGGCCGTTTTGTGATAGATATCCGATATCGGCGGGATTTTGGACAATTGATCGAATCTCGCAGTTTTATATTTGCCGTTGAAAACGGACATAACGAACAAGAAAAGGTTTTATGATAAACATTGTTTTAAAGCTGTATCGATACCATTTTCTTTATTATTTTCTGCGTCTTCGTGGGAGGTAATACAATTTATCTTTTAGGAATAGTTTTTGATGGATATAACGAATGAAAATCTTGTAAGGAAAATAAATTAGGGCCAGTAAAAGACTGATTGATACATTTGATCGATCGACCTGCCCTTTAAGCCCGGTCGGGTGTTTCGTATAGTTACTTGAGTATGGGTACGAATCTATAGCTTATACCCTCACTTTAAGAATGCTTGGAACATATCGCTTCTTAGCGATAAGGCCGCCCATTGTACTTGTCACATGTAATGTCTTTTTTGTTATGATCTGCATCTGATGTAAATAAAATATGTATAATATTGTATTTAATCGCGGAACTTTTTATGGGTATTTCTATTTGGGCAGGGTTCTAAAATATATTTAAAACATGATTTACGTAGGTCAATCACTCTTAGCGATAAGGCCGCCCATTGTGCATCTGTATCTTTGTTCTTTACTGTTTTAGCTTTTCTGTGTTTGATGTGCAATAAAGCGTATTTGTATTGTATTGTATTGTATTGTCAATAAGGTTAGGACATACCTGTAGAATGTTTGTAAAACTCTGCAGTTAGCTCGATTCTTTTATTTTATTTATGAACAAAATCCACAGCTCCTAATTTATTTATTTAATGAGGAACAACAAACGACTACATTTTACTTATTTTATACATTTGTGTCAGTACTTTACAATGTAAAGTTGAGCGATATTCAAAATGTAGCCCACAAAGCTATCCACATGAGTTATATACATAGAATATAAATAAACTTAGTTGTTTAAGACCTAGTTAGGCATCCTAGCCTAACTAGCTCTAAAACAACTAAGTGATAAGTTACTTATAACTATCTAACTTATCTTATAAATATCACTAACATCCAATAAAAGGAGCTGGTATTTTAATTGAGCTAGTTCTAATTTGTTTCTATTATTTGATTGGAATTTATTTTATCATCTAAAACCATGCCGCGTACATCTACGTTCAACTTTTCAGTGCGACTGGGCAGTGAAGCTGGGCACGGAAGACCAGCACTATGGTACGATCTGCTCTACCATAGCACATGCTGAGTAGAGACCGATCTAAATTTAATTTAAAAGAGTGTCTGTTCTGTAAAATAAAAATATTTTTACTTTTACTTAACTTTATTTTTTTTCGACTAGGTTAGACTTCAAGTATTAAAATCTATTCATTAGTGCTAATCGTACTGGTTTGTGAGGGCTTTGTCATTCTGCGACACTGTGTTAAACTACTGCAGATGACATCGTTTTTCAAAACTGTTTTTTGTTCCATGTCATGTACCAATAAACGATTTATTTATTTACTTAGAAGGCGCTAAAGCTTTCTCTTGCTCTGAACCACGTACTTTCATTGTCTTTGTCAGAGCTCAGTAGGTATCAGCTTACGCGCTTACTGTGTATATTAAAGCCTAGGCTTTGTGGTTGGTATTAGAGGCAGCATATTGTAGCTTGTCTATTATATTGGTACACGGTGGTTTCATCTCTAGCTAGTATTGTTTCAGGAATCAGAAGATTATTGTTAACGCATTGTGTGGATCCCAGTTAATTAAAACTATGTAGTTAGTAATAAGTGTAGTTAGTAGTAACACTTTGGGTGCTGAAATCACACGGTATATGTTTTCTACCTGTGACTAATATGCGTAAATCCACACTAGCGCAGCGGCTGAGAAAATACAGATCTTTGTGACTCAGCACAGCCGTAATATTTTTCGAACGAAACGCATGTGCGGCGCTACACAACCGCTGTGTAGAGCGGCAGCACGAATTTTTTAGGATAAAAAAAAGATCGCAGTCGTCGAAAAAAAATCGCAGTCAAAGTGTTAAAACTAATCTGACCTACTATACGTCGAATCTCCGTTGAAATAATGACAGTTTGTTTTACCCTAGACATCTAACCTACGTCGAATCTACGTTTGAATAATGATTTATTTATATTTTTTATTAATAAATCTATACTATTATAGAAAGGTAAAGTTTGTTAGGTTGTAGGGGGGTAATCTCTGGATCTACTAAACTGATTTTTAAAATTCTTCTCTATCCGGGATAAAGTGCTTTTTCCATAAAGGGCTTTTTCGCAAAAATGTCTACCTTCTAAATATTTCCGGTAGATTTTTCTATAATAACAACGAACACCTTACTCAAGCTTACAACACGAAATCATCAGCAAAGAGCAAGCAATCCACCGGAGGTTGTCAGGCCATGCGTAAATGAAGCTTATTGCGTGCATAACATGCGTAAATAAGCGTTCTACCTTCATTAATTGGACATTGATCGTGCAAATTGAAAGTGGTGGCTTACGGATACCTTTGTGTCAGGAATGTAAATAGTAAGAGGTATTATTTCACCGCGGTCTCACGTAGGTATTGGGGAAAATCTCCACATAACAAGCACGCACTAGCGTTTGAACCGCTTTGGGTGGAAACTGCCAGGAGTGAATTAATGAATGAACACTTTATTGTACGTAGAAACGTAACAATAAATAACAATTTCTGCCAGGACTGCTGCTTTTCTATTTTTGTACTCATTTTGTACTCACCCTAACGTAACCGTCTACAATATCTGTCTACGAGTACCTACATACAAAAAGCTGCCATTTTATGCTATTTCCATGCTGTGAGTTGAACACTCACATTTAAAATTTTGCAATATTTATAAGCGTCATACAGCGATATACCTATGCCAACAGTTGAAAAGAATGATTTTCAAATGTTTAACCCATTAAAGTTGGCAAGAATTGTTACCAACTGTAACATTAAACTCGACAAGAATAATTAGCAACTTTAGGATTAAGGTTGTCAAGAAAACCCAACGTTAGACGTTGGTTTTTCTTGACAACCTTAATCCGAATCACTTTGTAGATGGGTAATGTCGACGTAAATCCATTGTGCGGGGTCCTTCTCATGTGCAGGTTTTGGTGTCTGTCTTCGGCAGATTGCACTCCAGATAGCCGTAGCTGCACCGCGTCGCTATACAGCCACGCCAGAATTAGTTGAATTAGATGGATCATTGTGAATAATTATTAATTAATTTCATACAATAAACAAATTTTGGAATTTCACTGCCTTGTTTCCGTTATCGAATTAAGCACAAACTAGTCTACAAATAGACGTTTTGTTAACCATTGATCCAAATTCGGCGATCGACGCAAACAGTTTGCAAGAACTGTTACCAACTGTAACATTATTTTGGCAAGAATTGTTAGCAACTAGTCAGGTACTCACATCGTAGGTGGGTAAAGTCGACGCGGCCTCCATGTTAGTGCGGGCTGCTCCTCATGTTCAGGTGTTAGTGTCTGCCTTCAACAGAATGCACTCCAGCTGGCCGTGGGTGCGCCACGCTATGTGTAGCGACGCCATTGTTCGCTAGTTACATTTCTGAAACAAGAAGAAAAAAATTAATCAACATATAAATACTTACACAAATCTTTACTTGGATCTGATGCTATTACTGAAATTGATTAAGTTATTAACTTAAATAAATGTTATGTAATTTATACTCTATAGTTACAGATAAATTTAAAATATTGCAGTTCTCACAGTCTTCAAGACCACCAGCCTAACCCGATTCAGAACGTGAGTCAGATACCTATTTCTGGTAATGTGTTGTATGTGTTGTTCGATTAACGCTAGGGGTTTTGCTAACTTTTTAAGTTTCGTTATGAAATACAAAATTAGATAGGTTAAAATTTGGATTTACGTCCTAGGTGCTTCACACATACATAACATGTGCTTCTGTCTCAACCAGCTCCATAAAACCTAATATAAAATCGCAATCAAATTTCGTTTCGATAAATATTTAGCTTAATTTTCAGGCTTAAATCGTTTGATCTCTTGCAGGACATGTGTGTGTGACGATGAGGTAATTAGATCGTGAATTTCAGAAGCTATATTGTTGCCTGCCCTCTAGTGGATATCTTTTACTCGCCTCTTACGACACCCACGGGAAGAGTTGGGGTGTTGCAAATTCTAAGCACCTGTAACTACCCTAATTACTCTTGTAATTTAAGAAAAATAATTGCCACGACTATTTCTATTTTTATACGAACTCCAGAAACCTTAAACCCCAATTTAGAAAGAAAACAAACCTGTAAAGAGGAACTTACTGAAATCCTTTATAAAAACAGCTGCAGGCATTTTGGGACTTAACCTACAGAGGACAAAACATTTTCAGGTTTCTGCTACGTTTAGTTAGCTGGTAAAGTTATTTTGCGTTTAGTTAGAAAATAATGCCGCATTATAGAACAGAGTTTATGTCTTAGGTCAATTAATAGAAACAATTTAGACTTATGTAGTATTTACAATTGAGCTAACTGCAGACTGCAAACAATCTACAGTTAGCTCAACTGATCCATATCCTACATAAGTACTTCCTTTATTAAGTCAGCCATTTTCCTTGTGAATGTTTATATTAGACAGTTCCATCTAAAGAATTTTTAATTTCAGCTCATTTTATATGCACCTGGTTAAGATTTATTAATAAAAAAATAATTTGTTTCCTTATGCGTTTCATTAACATAAATTAACACTTAAGTATTCAACCAAAAGGCCAAAGGGAGGATCCAGCTAGGCTGGGCAGCATTTGGGAAACTACGTCAAGTCTTCTCGTCATACATACCGCAATGCTTGAAAACGAAAGTTTTCAACTAGTGCGTCCCACCCGTTATGACCTACGGAGCTGAGACGTGGACACTCACGATAGGGCTGGTCCACAAGTTCAAAGTCGCTCAGCGAGCTATGGAAAGAGCTATGCTCGGAGTTTCTCTGAAGGATAGGATTCGTAACGAATACATCCGACAGAGAACCAAAGTTATCGACAGAGCTCAAAGAATTAGCAAGCTGAAGTGGCAGGGGGCCGGCCATATCTCGCGAAGAACCGACGGCCGCTGGGGCAAACGTGTTGTTGAGTGGAGACCGCGACTCGATAAACGTAATGTAGGACGCCCTCCGACCAGATGGGATGACGACCTGCGAAAGACTGCAGGTAGATGCTGGATGCGGCAAGCTGAAGACAGGGCGCTATAGCGCTCATTGGGCTCCCCCAATGAGCGCCATAGCGCCCTGTCTTCATAGGCCTCCGCCTATGTCCGATGATGATGATGATGAATACTTAAGTATTAGGAGTTTTCACAACAAACTTATTTTAATAGGCACATATGTATAGATAGCGATGTAAGCTGAAAAGCTGAACACTATAATTTTCTTAGTTTAAGTCAGTTTTGTTTTATGACCGACCCTCAAAAGGGTTTGTAATTTACCTGTTGTAGCTTTCCTGCACTTTAGACACGTTTTCGTGCGGAAACGTATAATACGCACGAAAAATCCCGACCTTATTAATTAGATGCATTGGATGGGTAAGTACTACCTATATTTACGAAGACGATCTATATATAACTTTAATTGAAACCTATTTTAGAATAGCTTATTGCTCATGTAAGTGACATAGTGTCTTTTCTATACCAATATTATAAAGAGGAAAGGTTTGATTTTTTCATTGTTTGTTTGTAATGAATAGGCTCCGAAACTACTGGACCGATTTGAAAAATTCTTTCACCGTTGGGAAGCTACACTATCCCCGGTGGACATAGGCTATATTATATTTTCAAAAAAGTTGGGGATTCGTATTAAAACCGTGCAAAGCCGGGAAGGTCCGCTAGTTGAGAATTAATTTATTTAAACCGTATGGTGATTATGTAACTCGCAACCGGTTTGCCCAAGCGTAAATTAAGCAATCAGTGCTGTCAAACGTCAATTTTGACGTTGTAGCTGGTATCAAACTAATACAAAATTAAGTTGTAAGTAAGTTTGACAGCACCGATTGCTTAATTTACGCTTGGGCAAACCGGTTGCGAGTTCCATAATCACCCGGCCGGACCTTCCAAAATCTCTACGAAATAGACAAAGTAAGCTGATTGCGTCTTTAAAGATTGGTCAGAAAGACCCAAAACGGTTCACAAATGTTCACAAAGACCAAAATATAAAAAAGTAATTAAGAAAAACAAACTCTTAAACCGTAATCAGAGACGGAAAGTTACGGATTGTATTTGTCCAGGAACTTTTCTCGTTTAAACCTTTTTTGACCGTGTCTTTTGATTACCTGGCGCAGAATCCTTTGCCTTAGATTTTACAAAAATTAGAGAATCTCAGGTCTCTCAACGAAAATTCGTTGATAATACTGGCGGTTGGTTGGAAATCACCAAAAAGTAAACTAAGCTCAGCTTAATCCGGTTCAAAGTTTTATTATATTGAGATAAAACTCTTAATCTATCATGATTATCTATATATATCTACATATTCTATATAAATATATATATAAAAGAAAGTCGTGTTAGTTATACTATTTATAACTAATAAACTCAAGAACAGCTGAATCGGTTCAGCCGTTCTTGAGTTTATTAGTTTTAATTTATTGGCTGTAATATTAGTTTTAATTTATTTGGCTGAAAATTGGTGGAGAGGTAGCTTAGAACCAGGAGACGGACATAGGATACTTTTTATCATTTAAACCATTTGACACAATGCTTTCCACGGGGGCGAAGCCGCGGGGCGCAGCTAGTTGACCATGAAAGTTTGTTAATGCATACACACTCGCCCTGTCTTCAGCTTGCCGCATCCAGCATCTACCTGCAGTCTTTCGCAGGTCGTCATTCCACCTGGTCGGAGGGCGTCCCACACTACGTTTACCGAGTCGTGAAAATGTCTTTAGTCTTACACCATGTATCGAACTCTTAAAAGAATCACAAAGTCAATAGCACGTTTAAAAAGTGCTGAAAACGTATCATGGTCAAAAAGGTGATCTACACTTTTATACCTCCCAAAATAGGTCATGAATCTAAGCAGTTTAAGTGCACCGTCATGCGAAATCTCTTCCGAAAGTAAAACTTTAACGATCGGTAAAGTATCAAGACTATAAAACAGATTGTTACCGTTTCAATTAAACCGGGATTTTCGTCAAATGACTTTAATTTATTGTTTTTGTTACTTGGTGAATCTTTCTAACACTGGCACTCACCCTAAAGTAGCCTTTTTCCTTTATTTTCATAAGGTCAGACTTTCAAATGGTCAGTAGTTACGGTAACGGCAATGTCACCTTGCCGTGTAGAGTTGTAATGTATGATCTAAAGACACCTTTCACATGTCAAGATGACGATCGTGCCGTCACCGTAGGCATGTGAAAAGGGCCTAAAGGTACTTATTCCTAAGTTAATACCGAGACTAATCCCCATATCTTTAGATAAAATCTTCAAATAATCCTTCACTCAAACTCGTCTTAAGTGCCTCGAGCATTCCTACAAAACATACTCGAGTTCGGTATGCTTAGTCGTTAGTACGCTTTATCATCATAAGCGTCATTGAGATAGTCTCCAAAATCCATTATAAATAACAACAAGCTCTTTTGAGGAGCATTCAAGATAGGTCGCGGACACGAACTCGCGAAGTACCTGACTCTCAACGATCTATTAGATGACAGTTCATTTCTTCACTTGTATGAGAAAATTTCCGAAACCGAAACGCGTTTGGAGTTTGAGTAGAAGTTGAATCAATACAATACAATACAATACAAATACGCTTTATTGCACACCAAACACAGAAAAAAACAGTAAAGAACAAACAAACAGAGATACAGATGCACAATGGGCGGCCTTATCGCTAAGAGCGATTTCTTCCAGGCAACCTTTGGATGGACACGTAGCTATAGTATAGGTATAGACGGTGGCGTATTATAGACTAATGTTAATATAAATTATAAACAAAAAAAACATACAAATACATATATACTTGGAAATAAATACTGACTATAGACACTAATACATAAAATATTAACTATTTGAGATCGAAGAAAGAAAGTGTTCATACACCATATGTTTAAATATAGGGAGGGATTTAGCTTGTCTTATTGGGGTAGGTAATGCATTCCATAGTCTGAATCGTGGTCGAGGTACGACTAAAACTATGGGGGTAAGTATACAAGACTACCAAAGCCACGTATGCGAACTACGGGCAACAAACGACAAAAAAATTAATAAGCTAAGGAGTTTCTCATACTTACATAAAAACTCTAGATATAGGTAGCTAAATTTAGCGTTAGGGTCAGTTTGGATAACAATCTGCGAAAGACTGCTGTCAAAACAAAAAAAAAATTATAAAACGAATGCAGCCAAAAAAAAACATTGAGAAGTAGAGAAAAAAAAGATATTCCCACAAAACCCAAGGACTGAGGGGTCGTCATGCCTCGAGTTGACGCCGGGGTAATGAGGCCAAGCCTCGAGGCCCCTCTCTGTACACCCATTAGGGCCGGAAAGAAATTTATTGAAAGACTGCTGTCATTATGCTGTATACGGCATATGCTGGGCCTATATCTGTAGTGGACTAGTCTACTGATTTAGATGATATCGTTCTCAGTAAATTCTTCTTCGTATTAAATTTGCGGCGCTAGCGACAAGATAGATTTTGTCACTGGCAACTCGATCCATCAATGTCATAGGCGAGACCAAAATAAGTATAACCTAGATAAGGTTATATTTATTTTGGTCTCCCCTATGCGTTTTGTAAGCTTACGCGATTCAGGTTCAGGTTCAGGTGGAGGTACTCCATTTTCCGCATTTGGACTCCAGTTGGTCCTTTATGCGTAGTAGTTTGCTAGCATAGCCAGCAGCCTAGCTCCGTCCAGAAGCGCAGAATCTTCCTGGGGTCTTCACAGGCTTCGCGGAGCGACCTCGGCAAGTTGAGTATTTCTATACGTTGTGCTCCCTCGCATTCCAGGATTACGTGGGCAGCTGTTTCGTCGTTGCTGAGGCATCCTCTACAAAGAGGGCTGTCCGTCGCTCCGATGGTGAATAAGTGTTTATTTAGTGGACAGTGTCCTATTAGTGTTCCCACAAGAACACGTAGGTCCAATCTATTCAGATTTAGTAAGCGTTTTGTTAGCTTCGGTGATGTTGATGGAAGTGCCGTCCTTGCTTGTCTGCAATTGCTTTGGCTAGTCCATCGTTCGTTATGTGTATCTCTGGTTCTTAGCTTGGTCCATGTCTGGAGCAGAGAAGCTTACGCGATGATAAACTATAAATTAATAAATAAATAAAAATAAAAATAAAAAAGCCTTTTATTTCCAACAAATTATTAAGTTTAAAGTACATTGTTTTTTAGAGTTCTTTTTAAACTAGTTGTTTATATAACTTAATTAATCTAACGTGTAATTTAGTTTCATACAATAATATCTGTAGGAACCCCTTATTGGGTGAAGGCCTCTATAAATTAGAACTAGATAATTTTCTGAAGGTACTAGATTCTCTTTTTTTGATAAATAAAATAAGAAATTAAATATGTGAGGATGGTTAAGAGTGGAAGAATGATTATGCTGATATTGAGGAAGCAAAACATTACATACCTGACCTCATTTCTCCTCAACAGGCTATATAGGTCCACTGCTGGACGTAGATATCCCCCTGATAAGCGCCTTATTGGATTTTATCGCATGGGGGTAATGCTCTCCCCACGCTAGGTATGCGAATTGGGGATCGCAGTTGGTGGTAAATTGTTCTGCAGGTGCTGCTGCCCGCCCCCCAGTGGATATCCCTTAGTCGCCTCTTACGACACCCGCGGGAAGAGTTGGGGTGGTGCAATTAAAACAAATGTCTCCACTCATCGGCTTGCAAAGCAGATATCTCGAGCTATTAGTGTTTTCCTAAAGGCTTTAATGTCAAACTACCCTCAAATTATCAGCAGAATCGAATAGAGATTATTTGGTCAATTTGCGGTTACCATTCAGCCCTTGGGCAATATTGGGCATCCTTGGATAAACAATATCGATGCTTGTCATGGCAGACATAACAAGGTCGAAACTTGTAAATGTGTACCTTTTACCGAGTCCTATTAATAAAATTATTACGTACTAGCGTGTACCCGTGGCTACGCTCCGTGGCACCAGAATAAAACGTCATCATCATCATCCTTTAGCAGTCCACTGCTGGACATAGGCCTCCCTCAATGAGCGCCATAGCGCCCTGTCTTCAGCTTGCCGCATCCAGCATCTACCTGCAGTCTTTCGCAGGTCGTCATCCCACCTGGTCGGAGGGCGTCCTACACTACGTTTACCGAGTCGTGGTCTCCACTCAAGAACACGTTTGCTCAAGCGGCTGTCGGTTCTTCGCGGGATATGGATAAAACGTGGCCAATTATAATTCGAGGATAGGTATATCCACGAATTATGATTGCTAGTAAGTTGCTATACAATAGTATAGCTACCACAGATAGCGACTGTTATTTGTGTGTGATAAACAATTTTTCTTCTATAAATCTGTTCCCTTAGGGTAAAAAATAAAACACCATCATTACCTATAATTAAAAATATCTAGGTATGTACATACGTATGGTACACAAGCTCTGCTGAACGCTAGATTATTCGCTTCCTGCCTCGGAACAATTGTGTGTACGATCTGCAGATATTTGTTCCGGGTGTTCTGGTCGTTTTCTATGTATAATAAAAAATATCTATATATGTAATGTATTGTATTATGTATATCAGTTATCTAGTACCCATAACACAAGCTCTGCTTACCATGGGGCTAGATAATGCTGTGTGTGTTGTCCAGCATTATTTATTTATTATTATTATTTATTTTACCAATAATAAAATAAAATAAAAATAAAAAAGCCTTTTATTCCTTAACCTTAAATAACATTGATCAATCATGCTTATGAAAAATTTGTTAAATCTAATGTACAAGTATGTCAAATATTAAAGAAAATGTCAGTATGTAGATTTCATGATTAATGTTTATTAGTTTATTTAATAATGTATTTGAAAAGTTGTTTATTTCGATTGAATTTAATGCATATATTTAATAAGTAGTTAGGACCCCTCTCGGGTAAAGGCCTCCACCAGTTCTGTCCAGTGTTTGCGGTCTTCTGCGACGCTTGTCCAATTTTGTGTTTTTACATATTTTTTTATTTCATCTGACCATATTGCTAGGGGTCTACCAATTCTTCTTTTGCCCTTAGGACCTTTTGGAAAAATGTAAATGTTCTTCTTAGAACCAAATCATCAAAATTGGATCTAAAGACAAAAGGTATTCTCACTGGAACAAAATCAATTTGATCATTGGATCTACAGATGATAAAAGTTCTTGTTAGAACCAAATCATCAGAAATGGATCTGAAGAGAAAAAGTTTTCTCAATGGAATCAAATGGATCTTGATCACTGGATCTACAGAGAGTAAACGTTTCCATGAGGTGACTAAATTATACCAATAAGTACCTAATATTTATTTGCCAAGAAAAGTATCTTATAAAAAAAGCATAAAACTCTCTGCGAAATTCACGCTTCCCGAAACACGATATCACGAAATTCACGAACAGCTGAGAGAAACCTGAGTTTCTGTTTACATTCGGAAAAGGAAAAGGTCAAAGTATCTGCGAAATGAATTGACCCTTACGTAAGGGATCTTCTGTTCATTGTTTTGTTGCCAAGAAAAATATTCAATTCGTTTCTTACCTTTTACTTAGCTCTCTAGGGTTTTTTTAGGTCCAGACTCCACCAAAGGTGTTCTCTGTAACGCGGTGGGCGAAAGTCCGCTTGCGACGCAGGAGGTTGCGGGATCGATTCCCGCCTCGGGATTGTTGTGTGTACGATCTGCAGATATTTGTTCCGGGTGTTCTAGTCATTCTTCTTTGTATAATAAAAAACAATGTAATATATTGTATTGACGCCCTCCGACCAGGTGGGATGACGACCTGCGAAATACTGCAAGTAGATGCTGGATGCGGCAAGCTGAAGACAGGGCGCTATGGCGCTCATTGGTGGAGGCCTATGTCCAGCAGCGACTGCTATAGGCATCAGCCTATAGCAGTCGCTGCTTGACATATATCATCACCTGATGATGATATATTTGTATGTATATCATGTTATCTAGTACCCATAACACATGCTCTGCTCAGCTTGGGGCTAGATGATGATGTGTACATTTTCAAGCATTATTTATTTATTTATAGGTAATACGAAAAACCTACAATTTTCCTTCCCCAAAGTCCCGAAGCATTAGTAGGTACCGCCAGTAATATCATTCCAGATCCGATCTCTCGGGCTTCCTTTTTCGTCACCTGAAAGATTATGAGCTCAAAATCTCATATCCACACGTAATGGCCGATATTTTACTTATTTTATAAGGGAACAAAATTACATTTCCCAGAAAATCGGTATCTTGACGCGTGTCGTACTGTCAGCGAAGAATATCATTTTACCACTCCCGCTGCTGCGCATTTTTTTTGCTCAAAAACAGTGAATTAATTTTAATTTTAATTTTGTTTTATACATTATTTTATAAATAATGCTGGACATGTGATCCACACGTCATTATCTAGCCCCGTGGTAAGCAAAGCGTGTGTTATGGGTACTAGATTACTGATATACATAATACAAAACATTACATAGATAGATATTTTTTATTATACATAGAAAATTACCAAAACACCCGGAACAAATATCTGCAGAACGTACACACAATTGTTCCGAGGCGAGAATCGAACCCGCAACCTCCTGCGTCGCAGGCGGACCTTCGCCCACCGCGCCACATCAGTCGTCATGTTCGGTCAGGGTTCGCTCGGGTTCGGTCATCGGTCGTCAATTAGATGTTGACTTTTCCACAAAACTTGTAAAACACATAAACACGCAACATTATGTTTAAGATTTAAATCCTACTACTACGGCTTAGGTTATTCTATATATTGATATTTTTATGTGTTTTCCTTTTTTGTACCTATAACATGTGTGTGCCTATGAATAAATTCTTTATTCGTAAAAAAAAAAGTGATATGAACTTAATTTCACATATTAAAAAAAGACAATTATTTATTAGACACAACAAATTTAGTTATAGAAATGAAATAAGTACTACCCAGTAGCTACTAGATAACACGTATGAAGCCTAAAAAAACACGAGCGAGCAAAGCGTGCATCTTGAAGAAGTTATTCATGATAATGTCATATTGAAAGAAAGACAATTATTTATTAGACACAACAAACTTAGTTATAGAAATGAAATAGTACTTAGTAGGTACTAGATAACACGTATGAAGGCAAAAAAACACGAGCGAGGAAAGCGTGCTCGCTCGAGATTTCATATTTGTCGTTCAGTGTCACATATTAATAAAATAAGAATTTAATATTCATAATGCGTCCTTGTTACCTTTCATAAATCTGGAAAATAATTCAAAACATTTCTGAATTCATACTTACATTACATTACAACACGTACTAGCTGCCTGGTACGTTTTACACGCTTCAAATTCTGCCTTTTCTTGATAAAAATGTACATGAACCCTTTAAAAGCTTACTTTCAATGATTTACTGTGACGTTTCACGCGACTTCGCATTACGCAATATTTTAAAATAGAGAGTTATTATTTATTAAGCTTAAGTGTAGGTACTGCTGTTGTTAGTATGTGTGTGTGTTATTAATGTACATTATGTTTAGTGAATAACGGCCGGGTGATTATGTAACTCGCGACCGATTTGCGATAGGCGTAAATTAAACAATCAGTGCTGTCAAACGCCAATTTTGTATTAGTTTGACACCAGCTCAAAATTGGTCAAAATTGGCGTTTGACAGCACTGATTGCTTAATTTACGCCTGTCGCAAACCGGTCGCGAGTTACATAATCACCATACGGGTCCTATATTTTTATTTTTATCTATGACATTCCTAACTCAAGGCACCAAAGATATTTAAGTAGCCTTCTTACTTTTATTCATTTATTCATTTGACAAAGAAATAAAACATAAAATACACTTATTTTATTTCTTTGTCACTTGGTGTTGTACTGTAATGACAATGTAAATATATTTTCAAATAAACTAAAAACTAACGTTCATAAAAATACACCAACATGCTACTAACTACAACTTAAAACTAAGCTTAAAATAAGCCTATTTATCATATCATATAATATTATTATATATTTAAAATAAATATATTCATAACCTATTTATTTAGTACTTAAACCTTCTTACTCAATAAGTATCTTAAAACTTTAAGAATTCAATAAAACCTCATTGGTAGAACCCGTCTCTCCATTATAAGGTTTTCTCCGATATTTTTCAGTGTTTAGTATTTATTGCAGAGCTCGATAAGACTAGCATAAGACGGAAAGGAGTGGCATGAGAAATTGAGGGTCTGATACCCAAAAGTGGGTGCAGTCTGTAGGGATCACAATGGCTTACAGTGGCAAAATCCTCTGCCGCAAACCCTAAAACCGAAAATGGTACACAGTTAATTAAAAGGTTAGATTTTTAACTTAATTTATAGCTAGGCTGAAACCTACTACGATATTAATAGTAATTTTTGTAGTTTCGTGTCTGTTTAATCGAAAATTAAATTTAATTGTAAATAAAATAATTAAGCTTCGTTTTCCTACAATATATTTAAAGGTTCTTTTATATATTGTATATCAAGGCCGCTGTGATACGAAAGCCACCCCAAAGCAAAAAAAAACGAAGGTTTTTTTATATTTATTTAAAGGAAAACCAGAAGCATATAAATAACACACTAACAAGTTCATAAATACTAGAAAGCTTATTGAAGGTTTTCACGGATATCAATTATTATTAATTATGTGGGGCAGTATTCTTTCTTGGGCTTCGATCCGGTTTTACCCCATGATGATGACGATACCAACCTCCATTATCCCGCTAAATTCAATATCGACTCATCGATGACAATTCTACATTTCAATCTCATTTACGGCGTCATTTAGCAACATACGCTACTCATACAATATTCATACGACTTCATGTCGATTTTACGCTCCGTTCAGCGCAATTCCGAACAGGCTTAATTTACGCCACAGTCGTTTGGAATTGGGGCAGAAAATTATTTAAATATCATGCTTATTATAAGACCAGTTACTTTACGTACCTTTTACAAAATACTAAAGTCATTCAAAACGGACTATTTACCATAAAAAGTAAAAGTATATTTATTGCATAATTATACATGTGAGAAGATGGTTCATAAAATAATACAGTGTCAATGTAATTTGCCCTTTATGTGCGTGCAATTAATGATTTACATTTTTAACAACTTAATTATAATAAAATAAAAAATAACACTTTAAAATCAAAAATAAACACAGTACACATGTCAATTATATTTAAAAAAAATATATAATAATAGAAATAAAGTATCAGTAAATCAGCTCAATAAAAATATTAAAAATTCTAAAATATATATATCTGTGATTATTTGTCTATATTCTTGTCAGATTAGATTTTTGAGTTTTCCAATATTTCGACACAGTTCCATGCGCCATGATCGCGGAATAACTGAAGGAACTGCGGGTAAGTTTTTATGGGCGGATCTACTTACCCTAATGTTTTGTCTTTTGCTAAGAACTTTACCACTACCTTAGCAAAATTATTGAATTTAAACGCTTTTAAAAAATTAAGTTTTGATCTTCTGAGATAGGATCTCCAGATGTCGCTCAGTTTTGTACCGACAATAGTATGTGAGTAATTCAATGTTAACTTTACATAAATATTGACTAACTAAAATCAAATTAGATTTAGATAGGCAAATCAAACATGTATTAGACGCATAAAGTGCTATATGAATGTGGTCTGGAGTGGTTTTTTTTTCCAAAATCGAAGTGAACAGAAAATCATTATCTTATTTCTTATTTGATAATAATTTAAAGTATAATATATAAAAAAATTAATATAATATTGATAATAAATTTTACTTGTCTTAGTGCTTATTTTGTAAGCCTAAAGAAATAAAATATTTTGAATTTTGTATAGTGGCGTTCATCGTACCCATAACACAAGCTCTGCTTAGCATGGGGCTAGATGATGCTGTGTGGATTGTGCCAGCATTATTTATTTATTATATATTTTATTAATATAGGCACATTGCTCTGGATATCATTGCACTTTGCTAGACTGTCATTTCATCAAAATGTACAGCAAAATTGATTGGCAGACAGAGATTATCTCTCTGTAGTACCAGTGCACTGCCAATAGCTTGAATAACCTATCATGTCAAACACATTCAATATTCTGTGTCACAAATCCCATTAAGAATATGTATAACTAACGGACCTTCCCGGCTTCGCACGATTTTAGTAAGGACCCCTTACTTTTTGAAAATATAATATAGCCTATGTTCACCGGGGATAGTGTAGCTTCCCAACGGTGAAAAGGTCAAATCGTTCCAGTAGTTTCGGAGCCTATTAATTACAAACAAACAAACAAAAATTCAAACCTTAGTATATTTTAATATTTTTTGATTATATTATTCTTTATAATATTAGTATCGATAAATCACAATTCGGACTAAAGCGGGTTTACGAGACAATAATTTGACAGTTGGTAATGAAAATCTGTCAAGGAAATAATGAAGCTGCTAATATAATAAAAACTCAAATAAGGATGGAGACGCTTCCGACTGGTATTGATATAAATCAGTTGAGCTACGAGTACCTAGATAGATAGATAGAAAACACTTATACCACCTAAACAGGAAGCATACATAGGGACAGACAGACAGCGGGAAGCGACTTTGTTTAAACTATAAATTCACACAACATTATCTAGCACCATGGTAAGCAGAGCTTGTGTTATGGGTACTAGATAACTGATATACATAATACAATACTAGATACTACGAACAATTTCGAGAAAAATAATACAATTCGATGTACTGTTTTTGTCTAGTAGACATTAAAAGAGAATCTTTCTTCTTAATGTACTGAAAACGGATTCTAAGAAATGAAGTCATATTCAACGATTATACATTTTATCAATAAATGTAATGGTTGTTAAGTATTTGTTTGGTGACTGTTTTTAGTGGGCTCAGAATATCTTCTTTATCAATTATTTTAGAAAAAACATTTACATTATCTTGCTTTACATTTTAATATTTCATTATCAAGAAAAAAACCTTCTAAATTAGGTCAAAATTTTATTGACTTCATGTTGTATAATATTGACCATCTCGGTTTGATGACGTATTTGAATATCTTTGAATACAGTTTATAATCTTGCTACTACTTACTAGTGAAAAGTGATCCCTGGACATTTTAATCGTGTATGGTTCTGCACCAGTTCACAACACATGCTGGCATGATGATTCACAGCTTTTCACAGTAACAAACGCGAAAACGTACGCAAAGATTTGACATGTGCTCCCTTGCAAGATCAATGTCCGACTGATGACGCGCTGGACACGACTTTTAAGCCCCGCCTACTTGGACACGACTTTCGTTGGGTCATTTATTTAACGCAGTTACATTTCCTGACTTATTATTTCTTCGTAGACTAGATAGATATTTTTTATTATACATAGAAAACGACCAAAACACCCGGAACAAATATCTGCAGATCGTACACACAATTGTTCCGAGACGGGAATCGAACCTGCAACCTCCTGCGTCGCAGGCGGACCTTCGCCCACCGCGCCACATCGGTCGTATATATACTATGTAGTGATAAATAATACCTAAATGCGAGTGTTTATATGGATGAAAAATCCAAAAAGCGCGGATACTTCCAAGGCCAACAAATAAGTATAATAATAACGTCTGCCCTTTCAGCATAGTTTCGCAAATTGATTAGTGTCTGAGTGATTATGTCAGTATGCCACAAGGGAATACTAAAGACTGGCCAGTGATCCATCGCTGTTGTCATCAGTAAAGTTGATATTTTGGAATAAAGGTATTGTGTAAAGAACTAATCGATTTTATCTACCGATTTACTAATTCATAATAAGCTGCGTCGGCGTGGAAATATATGTAGAATAGAATAGTTTATTTTTATTTGTAGCATTTACAAATTTACTAAACTAATTCCTTAATTACCCAACACCATAAAGACTACATAATTACTAACGAATATAAAAAAAATTAAATGCTACAAAATGGCGTCCGACTCAGCATTATGTTGTGATAGCCAATAATATATGTGTCAAATAGTTTTAAAGATCTAAGATACATAGGGGCATTAGAGACAGACAGACAGCGGAAAACTTTTATAGGTACTATGTAGTGATGATGCAGGTATTTGCCCTTTGTGACGTAGTGTTATCACTACGTCACAAAGGGCAAATACCTGCATGCGCCTTAAACGCCGTTGCGGGGTTTCTTTTTTGATATGAAAAATCAACATGGTCTAGCGTTATTTGTTTACTATTTTCAGCCTGCGGTTTCGCTCGCGTTGTTTCTGTGAAAACGTTTTATGATTATTTATATCCCATGGGAACAGATTAATGGGATAAAGTTGTACGGTCCGTACTCACCGCATCAAACTTCTTCCTACTAGTGGACAAAAAATTGAGGTGAACATTAAAATTAAAATAATGTTTTTTGATAATAATGAATACCTAGCATACAATTTGACTTGTCTAAGTGCTTATTTGAATTTTGACTTTTGAAAACTGGTTTTAGTACTTTGTATTGTTTGCCATAGAAGTGCATCGGACCGTCGGTAATGCCGGTGATGAGTTTAGTGCGGATGACGTCATTATCGACGAAAATATCGTAAACCCAACATAATTTTGGCCACTTTTAGCTTGATCTTGGCCACCCAGCGATATCTTGGGTCAGCACCAAATCCTAACATCACACAAACCGCTAGTTAAATATTTATAACCTCCACACGACCTGCGACCACTAGGAAATCCATTATGTATTTTATCGGCCGGACCACGCACGTTTTATAGGTTATGTACCGTAATGCCCACTTAGCTGAGAATAAATAGAGGTTAAGGAATTGTATGGCATTTCTTTGCCGAGCTGAAATAATATTTTTCGAGTGGGAGACTATTCGTGTCGATATCAATTTAGTAATTAGGTATTCGTTTGTGCCTGCGACTTCGTACGAGTTGTTTCTATGTAAACGTTATTTATTTCTTATGGTAACTGTTATAAGGGATTAAACGCAGATTTCAAATTGAAAAAGTTATAAGTTACTAGCGGCCCGTCCCGGCTTTGCCCGGTTGTTCATTTTTTTCAGGCAATTTTTTAAAATTTTCTCATTTTTCTCTCTTTAAGAACCATCCTCGTACTTCACGGAATATTCAAAAAAAAATATTAGCGAAATCGGTTCAGCTGCTCTCGAAATTTGCGCTTAGCAACACATCCAGCGATCCATTTTTATATTATAGAAGATATAGTCTACTTTCTACCCTAGAGCTACATCTATGCAAAGATCAGCTTAGTACGTTCAGTAGGACAAGCGTATAGAAGTAGCAAACATCCATCCATCCATCTAAGTATCCAAACTTTAGCATTTATAATATAAGTGAGATAATAATTCCTTGGTCGATATTTAAGAAAAGCTTCATATTAATTTGACAAAGCTTTCGTATTAGTCAAGCAATAAATTAATTTGATTCGTCATTAATCTCGTATCGTGCGTTGTGTGTTGCAGTGGACGTTATCACATAAATTTTCTTGCAAAACGAAGCTTTGAAAAAAAAGAAGAACGAAGACATTATGTGCGTAGCTTCTCCGTGCGCAGCGACATCGGCTTAACAAAAGTTTAATTGAAAACGTTTTTCTTTATTTTCCGTATAACGTCCGTTTGAGCTAAATCTTGCCTGATAAGTAGGCATTTTAAAAATATCGGACCCCGCTTTTAACTTTTTTGCCGAATGAGAGGACGGATCGGCCTGCAACATGAAAATAAAAACCAGTTCTTACTGATTTTTATTTTCATGTTGCAGGCCGATCTGTCGAGTATTTTGATACCTATCAAAATCGCTTCAACCGTTTTAATGGTTGGAGGTGGGTAATAAGGAGTGCCACACTTCACTTGAAAACTCACTTGAAAAATATATAAAGCTTAGAGCCGGCGACCGCCAGATCTTTATCATTTTATATAAGCTGAGAGTTTGTTAACGGCATACGTTTAACTTAAATTAAATAATAACTAGAATTTTAACCCAATCCAACACAGTCAGTGAAGTTTGGAAGAAGTCATATTGTCTTAATAGCATTCTGTTTCTATTTCACTTGTTTGTAAATTTTTTGTACATGCTGCTGGTTTTCCTTGAAGAAAATAAATAAAATAACAGTAGTTCTCAGTCATTGTATTGAAAAAAAAAACATTACAAAAAGGGGTAGTGACTTTTTCTATCAGAAGTTCATTAGATCTTGTAACTGAATGCTACTTTGACTAGACTAGATTCTCAAGTAATATAATATATTATTTAGAATTTTAAACACTATTTTCTATGTCCCAGATTATTTTTAGAATCACAAAAGCGCGGCCTCTGCTTGATTTATCATCAGCTTATATTAGTCCACTGCTGGACATGACAGGGCCTCCCCAATGAGCGCCATAGCGCCCTGTCTTCAGTTTGAAGCATCTAGCATCTACCTGCATACTAACTCTACAAAAGGGCTCGACTACCGCGTGCAGAGCCGCAGACAAAACCAGTGTTTTATTTAAATCCCGTAAGCAAAGCCACGGATTTATTAAGTATTACCAATATTTTGTTGATCAATTTCAGTAATGGAACAAACATTAGCGATGGCTCATCCAATTCCAATGAATCTGTATTCATTATGAAAATTATGATGTCTGTTCATTACATCGACTGAACAAATGTCAGATACCCGTACAATCATTGAGCTAGGTATTCAAGCAGAGTCGGTAAACGTAGTGTAGGACGCCCTCCGACCAGGTGGGATGACGACCTGTGAAAGAATGCAGGGAGATGCTATGCGTCAAGCTGAAGACAGGGTGCTATGGCGCTCATTGGGGGAGATATATGTCCAGCTGTGGACTAGCATAGGCTGATGATGAATTGCCGCATTCATCATCAGCCTATGCTAGTCCACAGCTGGACATATATCTCCCCCAAGCCAAGCGACTTTTTAGATTGTCGGCATCGCAACAGCTATGTTCAATCCCTAATCTATACAAATCGCGCGTATACCGAACTGCTTGCGACCTTATGTAAAGGCAGCCTAACGCTTCCCTAAGCTGTTACATAAAATGGCCTCGCAAAATTCAGAAATTCCTCCTCAATTCCGGAAAGCGCCAAGATAACAAAACACCAAACGCCTACCTAGATACCTAATTATGATACCAAATGGGTCCAGGTAAAACCAAGTAGCATGACGCTTATCAAATTACAAGGGTTTTGGGTTTTCCCTTAAGAATCTCTCCGCAATTACATTAAGTGTGAACGTCCTTTACATTAATTGAATATGTATTTTGAGGACGCGTTTATTGAGGCGGGAATTCCGTGAAGAGGTTGGAGTTCAAAATAGAACGAATTATTTTAACGTTATCAGACGTTAAAATGATGTAACTTTTGAAACTATCATGGTTATTAACACTAAAGTAATTTAATACGGGATATTTACCATGATTTCATAATGAAAAATCAAATCATGATAATTATAAGTATTAATACAACCAGACCAGAAGGTGTATAAGCCTGTAACCTACAATCCCACGGCTAGAGTGACGAGACGGGTACGAGCACTGGTACAAGAGTATAAGGACCTTTTCACAGAGGATGTCTTCGACCGTCAGTACAGACCAGCCATTGTGCAGTCGCCGAAGCTATACGGTCTGCCGAAAGTACATAAAGCAGGCGTACCATTAAGACCAATAGTAAGTCAAATAGACTCTCCGACTTACAATGTCGCGAAGTACGTAGCTGGGGTTCTACAGCCGCTTACGGGAAAGACGTCGTCCTTTGTGAAGGATTCGCGCCATTTTGTCAGCATCATCGGTGACATAACGTTGGAACGTGGAGATTTATTGGTGAGCTTTGATGTTGAATCTTTGTTTACTAATGTTCCACTTATTGAGTGTCTTGATGTTGTGAGACAGAAATTGAGTGATGATGAACTTCCTGAGCAACACGTATTACTTCTGCAGAACTGTCTTGATGGCAATTTCTTTTTATACCAAGGGCAACATTACCTCCAGATAGACGGTGTGGCAATGGGTAGTCCTGTAGCACCTGTACTTGCCAATATTTGGCAAGTACAGGTGCTACAGGTTAATAAATAAATAAATAATGCTGGAAAATTCACACAGCATTATCTAGCCCCATGGTAAGCAGAACTTGTGTTATGGGTACTAGATGACTGATATACTTAATACAATACATTACATAAATACATAAATAGATAGATATTTTAATTTTACATAGATAACGATCAGAACACCCGAAACAAATATCTGCAGATCGTATACACAATTGTCCCGAAACGGGAACCGAAACCGCAACCTCCTGCATCGCAGGCTAACAACAGCCATTTTGCCCGTTAAACCTTATAATTCTAATAATTTATTAACTTACTTTAATAATGTACTTTTACGCCAATCTACACCCCATACATGCGTCTCCGTCCCGCAAATAAAGAAAACAAACTTTCAAAGTGGAAAATGTGTTCAAAGCGGCAGGCAAGGGCAGTGGCACGGAATGGGTTTCCACGAGAACGAGCCAGCCTCATTCATACGCGGTTATCGATTGATTTCTATCTAAGGAACAACTAACTGACAGTGACATAATCAGCTAAGTAGTATTTTGATGCTTTGGATTATCTTGACTAGACAGAGTTCTACAGCAGCAGCAGTCTGCTCGTCCAAATTCTACTAACCAATGAGCCAGCCTCATTCATACGCGGGTATCGATTGATTTCTATCTAAGGAACAACAGTAACTGACAGTGACATAATCAGCTAAGCAGTATCTTGATGCTTTCGATTATCTTGACTAGACAGAGTTCTAAGGCAGCGGCAGTCTGCTGGTCCAAATCGTACCAACCAATGAGCCAGCCTCATTCATACGCGGGTATCGATTGATTTCTATCTAAGGAACAACAGTAACTGACAGTGACATAATCAGCTAAGCAGTATCTTGATGCTTTGGATTATCTTGACTAGACAGAGTTCTAAGGCAGCGGCAGTCTGCTGGTCCAAATCGTACCAACCAATGAGCCAGCCTCATTCATACGCGGGTATCGATTGATTTCTATCTAAGGAACAACAGTAACTGACAGTGACATAATCAGCTAAGCAGTATCTTGATGCTTTGGATTATCTTGACTAGACGGAGTTCTACGGCAGCGGCAGTCTGCTGGTCCAAATCGTACCAACCAATGAGCCAGCCTCATTCATACGCGGGTATCGATTGATTTCTATCTAAGGAACAACAGTCTGACAGTGACATGATCAGCTAAGCAGTATCTTGATGCTTTAGATTATCTTGACTAGACAGAGTTCTACAGCGGTGGCAATCCACTGGTCCGCATTTTACTGACCAATGGCTTTACTATGACAATGGTATAGTCACGGAATCTCCTTGGATAAAAGAAACTCATGATATTACACCAGCGTTCATTAGTAGCTGGTAGTTTAAGAGCCGCGTTATTACATCAGTTTGACGACCTCTTTGGCGCGGCTGTAAAACGTTTCTATAGAAACAACGCGTACGAAGCCGCGGGCAAAAAATTGTTTAAAATATTGGTGTGATTGGCAGCATCAGATAACATTATGTCACTTTGAAATGTGTCTAAAGATAGCGCCCAAAGTTTAGGCCCATTTTTGAATCTACATTTTAGTGCTGGGTGGTACGCTACGAATCAATATTATTGGATTAATGTGCCCACACCTTTAGAGTGATAGATGATAGCCCACACCTTTAGAGTGACGAGATATTGCTATTGGTAAGCTTTCAAAAAATAAGCACAACCTGTTGATCGACTTCACTTATCTGAAGAAGCCTGGAAGAATTCATCATCATCATCATCAGCCTATAGCAGTCCACTGCTGGACATAGGCCTCCCCCAATGAACGCCATAGCGCCCTGCCTTCAGCTTGCCGCATCCACCATCTACCTGCAGGTCGTCATCCCACCAGGTCGGAGGGCGTCCTACACTATGTTTACCGAGTTGTACTCTTCACTCAAGAACACGTTTGCTACAGCGGCTGTCGGTTCTGGAAGAATTACATATAATTATTTGAACAAAGACAATTGCTGTTGAATATTTACTTTGACTAGGTTCCTAGCTCAAAATAGAGACTAGTTATAGTAGGTATTATATATTAACTATTATATATTAATATATAATAGTTGTCTACGTGATAGTTGTAGTCATATCCTGTAAGGTTTCCACCCTACAGCTGTTTTTAATAATGATAAGAGATAGGGAGATGATAAGTGAAACCTTTCCTCTTCATAATATTAGTATAGAAGACAGCGGTTCGACGCGTCCTGAATTGCTCTTTAGCCTAGGTTAGTTAAAAATGCACCGCTTGCAGAAGTGCAAATGTGCAGTTTATACATAAATCGTACAATTCCTAAAGCATAAAATACCAACACAAACTACTCTATATATTATTCATTCATTCATTGACGGCCGATGTGGCGCGGTGGGCGAAGGTCCGCCTGTGACGCAGGAGGTTGCGGGTACGATTCCCGCCTCGGAACAAATGTGTGTACGATCTGCAGATATTTGTTTCGGGTGTTCTGTTCGTTTTCTATGTATGATAAAAAATATCTATCTATGTAATTTATTGTATTATGTATATCAGTTATCTAGTACCCATAACACAAGCTCGGCTTACCATGGGGCTAGATAATGCTTTGTGAATTGTCCAGTATTATTTATTTATAAATTGTCCAGCATTATTTATTTATAAATTGTCCAGCATTATTTATTAACACAGTACTAAAGTACTGCAGAAAAGACTTCTAAAATTTATCGTATATACTAATCTGTATAACACGCCACCGTCTAAACTTGTTCTAACACTTCATGTCCATGTTCAGATCGCTCATAGCGATACGGCCGTCCATTGTACAACACATTCTGTATTTTTCTTTTTCGTGTCATGTGTATCTGTTTTTATTTGGTGTCCTATAAAGAGTAATTGTATTGTATTGTATTGTATTGTACGACATCTAGTACGTCTAAAGTATTTCCAAAACATGAAAAGTAAGACGCAAAATAAATATTTGTGTTCAATTCGTGAATCGGCCGTTGTGTTTGTCTAAGCCTGGATTTTCGTGACGTCACTAATCCCTTATCTGTCTTTGAGATACTTTTACCCATTCGTCAAGAAACTTTTAGTCATTTGCGGAAAGTTCGAAAGGTTCTAGAAGGAAGGACGTTTCTAATTTACCGGTTCTTACGATTTTTTTGGACTTTTTGAACTGAACAATCCTCTCATTGACATATCAGTCTAAGATTAAAGAAGTAAAAAGGTTTGTTAGGTAAGTAAAAAAAAAATTTTTTTTTCTTTTGTATTTTTACTTCGTTTTCCCTTTCAGTGTTAAATTTTGATAAGTTTATAGACTTTTCGGCTACATGTGGTATACCGTGGTAATAAGCGATGATAAGATAAATTTTTAAAAGCATTTGAACTCCTCGATCGCTTTTAGTTTTTTTTTTTAACCATGTGAAGATGACCTTCTTAACTCAGTTTTTTATTTTTTTTAACTTTGAGAGCGTATAACTAAGTATTTACTGTTTTTTTTTTAAATGAATAATAACTTCAATAGATGAAGGATACATCTGGGAACAAAACTAAATAAAAAGAACAATCGAAAACATGTTAAAAAAAAATTTGGTAAAAAGAGTTAAATTTCCGCAAAATTATTTAAAAATACAAAAAACAGTATTTAAAAAAATTGTAAAGAGTTAGGGTCTTCTACTTCAATTTGTATTTTACAAATAGGTCCACCTACACACCCACTGAGTTTGTCTAACCCTCCACCAAACACCCTGTATAAGTAACATACATTAATTTTGACATAGGAAATACCATAAGGGATAGCGATAAAGAAAAATCAGACAAACATGCCTTCTTTAAAAATTAAATAAAAGATTCATAGAAATTTATCACAATAAAATAAATAATGAATTAGTAAAATTGACGACCGATGTGGCGCGGTGGGCGAAGGTCCGCCTGCGACGCAGGAGGTTGCGGGTTCGATTCCCGCCTCGGAACAATTGTGTGAACGATCTGCAGATATTTGTTCCGGGTGTTCTGGTCGTTTTCTATGTATAATAAAACATATCTATCTATGTAATGTATTGTATTATGTATATCAGTTATCTAGTACCCATAACACAAGCTTTGCTTACCATGGGGCTAGATAATGCTGTGTGGATTGTCCAGCATTATTTTTCTTTTATTTTTCATTTTCATTAATTTAATACAAAAATAAAATAATATATGTCAAGAATATTGTAATAATGCAGCTGTATAAGGGCATTGTCAATAAATAACTAAAATAAATATGCGTGTTACGTAATTCGATAGAGTTGCCGTCATTTCATTTAATTAATTACGTATCATTTAAAATCAAAGCTCCTTGCCAGCTAAAACTCACTTTTACCATATTAGCGACACCTTGAATAATTACGTATGGCAACACAGGCCACCTCTCGTAGGCAATTACCCATTTACGAGGTGATCACAATCCAAATTGCTCTTTCACAGCTGAGAGAAAATTACTAAAACGCTTAGAAGGGTTACACGGTCTAAAATTACGATCCCGTCAAACTATTTTCATCGAATATATAGAGAATCCATAATGTTTGCCGATTTCTGGCCAGACGAGATGAGAGAAAAACTAAAAATTCTTTTTTCTAAACGTTTGCGATTGAACTTGACGGATCAAGCAGAAATACTTATACCGCCATCATGATTGTGACCCACATTTTGGTGGTTTAACCATCGCTTTTAAAAAAATAACCGCTTCTATATCCTAACAGGGGGATTATCCAAAATAATCCATTAACGGATTATCAGAGTGGAATAAGTTAATTTCTATGGCAGCGCAACTTGAAAAGTTGTGTAGTTGGTATTTGTTGGTTGGACTGATCGACCGTGTAGTTGGATAAAACGTAATGATTATAATATTACTAATTAGTTTGTGATGAAATATAAATTTCAAGGAACAATTTATTAGTATGATTTTATTATGAATTTAACAAACTTACCACCGAACTGCGATCCCCAACCCGCATGCCCAGCATGGGGATTTCAGGCACTATCCCCCCATGCGATAAAAGCCAATAAGGCGCTAATCAGGGGGAGGCCTACGTCCAGCAGTGGACCAATATAGACTGTTGAAGTTGAGGTATACTTTATGTTTCAAAAAAACGATCTATGTAATGTAATAAATTATGTATTTATACTAGTGATCTAGTATCCATAACACAAGCATTGCTAAAAGACGGTGTTTTATCCGAAAAAAACAATTTAAGAGGCCTCCGGAGGGACGAATTCTTCATACAAACGTAATACCAAAATGATTTTCAATTCAAGCATATTTCCACTATAATATTGTATTATTTGTATTTGAATAGTATTTATCTAGGTTCCTAAATAGATTTTTTTTTCAAAATACTTACCTAATATAAATGAAAGCCAATCGCATTTTGCACATTTTTATGCGAAAATGGACAAGTTTTCATATCTTACGTTTTATTGATTAAGGAACATAGCTTATATTGTCTAGTTACAGAATAACAATACTTTGTGAAGAATACAAAAAGTTTTCAGTCATAATTTTTGGTATTACGGAACAAACCAAATTTTGAACGAGTTATATTGCTATCGCGCACGCATGGGGCGCGGCGCAAGGGTTAAACAGGGACAGCGATATTCGGAGCGATTTTTGCAAGCGAGGGTCGCCGGACCCTTAATGGCGACTGCGGACTTTATATTCCTATAGGGAAATAGTAGGCCAGGTGCGTTTATAGACTCAAGGTCCCAAAAGGCAAACAGACAGTTTTAACTCAATTTTCTTCACAATATGTCAGCATTATTATAACTAAAACAGAAATATATCGTTGTTTTGTCCATAAAACCTTTTTAAAGTGAAGTTTGGTTACAAGGCACGTTTTTAATTTCCAAAATTATCTGATACCAATCGGTTCTTCATACAAATTCACCTTGATTTCCTGTACACTTAGTCCGTTCGTTCGTTTTCGTATACTATACAAGTTTCTTCCCGCGGATCCGCACGCGTTTTTTCTATGGAAACGTTTAAAGGTTATTTCTATCCTATAGAAACTGATTTATGGGATAAAAAGCCTTTATTTTATGCAAAATTTCCCCGTAGTGGAAGAGTAACAAACATCCATACATATAAACTTTCGAGTTTATAATATTAGTAGGAAACTTTTCATTGGTCTAAGGCTGAAGATGAACTGAAATGTAAATAGGTAATATATTATGAATAATATTTATTTATTTATTTATTTTTGCTGGACAATTCACACAGCTTTATCTAGCCCCATAGTAAGCAGAGCTTGTGTTATGGGTACTAGATAACTGATATACATAATACAATACATTACATATATAAACATTTTTTATTATACATAGAAAACGACCAGAACACCCGGAACAAATATCTGCAGATCGTACACACAATTGTTCCGAGGCGGAAATCGAACCCGCAACCTCCTGCACCTTCCTCTTCCTCACCACCTTCTGAGGCGGACCTTCGCCCACCGCGCCACATCGGTCGTCAATACGTGTCTGGCTACGTTTCATGAAAATCAATACATCCGTTCTAATCCTCTGAAGGTTCAAAGCAATATCGTCAGGGCTCATCCATTTTTTGTAAAAAAGCTTGTGCCTTGATCCCCCCTGATTGAAATACCTCGATTTTGACCACATTCATGAAGACATGTTCGTATGTGGACGTATGTATGCTGATGAATCTATACTAATATTATAAAGACGAAAGGTTTGATTTTTGTTTGTTTGTTTGTAATGAATAGGCTCCAAAACTACTGGACCGATTTATAAAATTCTTTCACCGTTGGGAAGCTACACTATCCCCGGTAAACATAGGCTATATTATTTTCCAAAAACCGTGCGAAGCCGGGAAGGTCTGCTAGTAATCAATATTTTTAAACTTACGCGATCTGAACACATAATTATAAGTATTAATACAACTGGTATTTATCGTGTTTATTTACCTATTTTCCCCGACGTTTCAACAGGTTTACAATGTGTCGTGGTCAGGGGATGACTAGAGTTACCGCCTCAGCGAAGCGATATAAATAAATAAAAATATAAATATTGCTGGACAATTCACACAGCATTATCTAGCCCCATGGTAAGCAGAGCTTGTGTTATGGGTACTAGATAACTGATATACATAATACAATACATTACATAGATATATATTTTTTATTATACATAGAAAACGACCAGAGCACCCGGAACAAATATCTGCAGATCAAGCATGCGATGAAGTAATAAATAATTCTGGACAATCCACACAGCATCTTCTAGCCCCAAGCTAAGCAGAGCTTGTGTTATGGGTACACTGATATACATACGAGTAATATACATAATAGATACATATTTTCTATTATACATAGAAAATGACCAGAAAACCCTGAACAAGTATCTGCAGATCGTAAAAACATATTTTCCGAGGCGGGAATCGAATCCACAACCTCCTACGTCACAGGTAGACCTTAGCCCACCGCGCCACAGTGTCGTCAAAAAATGAATTTCATAGCGGCCAGCGAAATAAATATTTCTTAAGGGTTGCCAAGCAGAGATCGCTCTTAGCGATAAGGCCGCCCATTTTACAACACATTCTGTATTTGTCTTTTTCCTGTATATCTGTTTTATTTGGTGTGAAATAAAGAGTCATTGCATTGTGTTCTTTTTTTTATGTTGTAATAACTGAAGCTCTTGAATGAAAACACAGTTGCATTCATTCGTAGAATGTCTGGGCTATTACCATGACGCGGTCAGGCGGCAAAAATAACTTTTTATCTGTGTATTAAATCGTGCCGCTGCATTGGTCAGGTTAAACCCTTATGTTGTGTACCCCTGATGCAAAAGGGGGTTGTTTTATTCTAATTTAGAAGAAAGAAAGAAAGAAAATAATTTTATTTGGCCAAAAAAAACAGGTTTAACAAAACAACACATTAAAACAGTAAAACACAGCAAACATAAAATTAAATTAAATAAATCTACAGAGAAACAATAATAATAATAATAAACCAATTTAGAACCCATCCAGCATTCGGCAAGCCACCGTCTGCCACTCTTCTTAACATTATGATTGACTTGTTTATGGCAGACGTCCGCAATCTCCCCTATAGCCCGATTACCCAGTCCATCCATCCATCACAATAGCCTGGTTTTATTTCTTTCATTTTTCTTTGCAATAGTCTCTACACCTGGCGGATACCATCTTTGGGTGTATAATATTGTGCACCCGAGGATGATACCCGCTATGTGTAGCCATCGCCTTTAGATTAACTTCTCAAAGGGCCTCTGTGCTGTTGGCTTCGGCCCCACGCAAGCCTTCCAAAGGACCGGGTCACTTTATGGCCCGAGATCATGGTAAATAAAAATAATAATAAAATTTAACGTATAGTATATCAATGAAATATTTTTATCACAAACTGCTGGTACAGGAATATTTACAATTGTTTTGAAGGACGGAAAGAAGGCAAAATCTGGAAAGCTTTAGCAGCTTCTGCAGCGTATCCTCCATGTTTGCTGAAGCTCTGGTTGATGGCTTTCACACCATCATCCGCAAGAAAACCGCCTCGCTGCTGCGCAGAACATGGTTATTAAGATTTTCCCTTTTCTTTCTTTGATTTCCGTGAAAGCCTTCTTTTCAGGAAAAACGGACACAAAACCACGTGCTGAAGTGAGCAATTTAAATTAAACACAGCACTCGTAGTATTGTAAAATACAGCGCAATTATTGTCTCGACTGGAAAACGAGATACAGGGTGCGATTAGAATTTATGGTAGCTTACGGCGGAACGATATGTTAGCTTTTACAAAAATACATCCTACTATTATAAATGCGAAAATTTGTATATATGGATGGATGTTTGTTACGCTTTCACGACAAACCAGCTGAACCGAACGGGCTGAAATTTTGTATGAATGTTCCAAGCCCGGAATAAAACATAGGCTACTTTTTATCATATAAATCAGTTCCCATAGGATATAAATATAAATAACCTTAAAATGTTTCCATAGAAACAACGCGCGCGGGCAGAAACTAGTCTATACATATAAAACAAAGACGGATTTGTTCTAACACTAATATATCAAAATGCAAAAAAATACAAAAAAAATATTTACCAAAAAGTTTACAAATAATAACACCTTAACTTAATTTATGTACATATTCTTAGATTATAGAGTTGATTGATTGAGGTGTTGCAGTTAACACTTTGACTGCGATTTTTTTTCGACGACTGCGGTCTTTTTTTTTACCTAAAAAATTCGTGCTGCCACTCTACACAGTGGTTGTGTTGCGCCGCACATGCGTTTCGTTCGAAAAATATTACAGCTCTGCTGAGTCACAAAGATCTGTATTTTCTCAGCCGCTGCACTAGTGTGGATTTACGCATATTAGTCACTTGTAGAAAACACATACGGTGTGATTTCAGCAATCAAAGTGTTAACAGTGACCCCCGCACTAGGCTAGGCCTGTTTCGCGGGTCATCAGAACATTTTCTGTTTGCTGATAAGGTAAGGCAGTGCACTAACAAAAACTTTAGTACCTAACAATAGAATAAAACTAAAGCTAAATAAATCAATTTAAAGCAAGTGCCAATGGCCATACATGTGACATGTAACCAAAAATAATCAATAAATGAGCTATGAACTTACTATGAACTACATGAATCTACTAAAGAACAAGAAAAAAGGAGTAATGAAGTAAAGTAAAAATTCGCGGACATTGTTACATAATACAATTCCTTCTGCCTGCAGGATACCACACGTATATCTACTTCATCATCAGCCTATAGCAGTCCACTGCTGGACATAGGCCTCCCCCAATGAGCGCCATAGCGCCCTGTCTTCAGCTTGCCGCATCCAGCATCTACCTGCAGTCTTTCGCAGGTCGTCATCCCACCTGGTCGGAGGGCGTCCTACACTACGTTTACCGAGTCGTGGTCTCCACTCAAGAACACGTTTGCCCCATCGGCCGTCGGTTCTTCGCGAGATATGGCCGGCCCACTGCCACTTCAGCTTGCTAATTCTTTGAGCTATGTCGATAACCTTGGTTCTCTGTCGGATGTATTCGTTACGAATCCTATCCTTTAGAGAAACTCCGAGCATAGCTCTTTCCATAGCTCGCTGAGCGACTTTGAACTGGTGGACCAGCCCTATCGTGAGTGTCCACGTCTCAGCTCCGTAGGTCATAACGGGTAGGACGCACTGATTGAAAACTTTCGTTTTCAAGCATTGCGGTATGGATGACGTGAAGACTTGACGTAGTTTCCCAAATGCTGCCCAGCCCAGCTGGATCCTTCTTTTGGCCTCCTTCTCGAAACTGTTTTTACCCAACTGCAGAATCTGCCCAAGGTAAGTGTACTCGGAAACAGTTTCGAGAAGGTGACCATGTACGACCACCGGCCTTGGATCAATGTGACCATTGATCATGACTTTGGTTTTATCCAAATTCATGCCAAGACCGATACATCGGGAGGCTGAAGCTAGGCCGTCCAGCATCTGGTTCAGTTCCTCAAGCGACTCCGCCATTAAGACTATGTCATCTGTGAATCGCAGGTGTGAGATGTACTCGCCGTTTATATTAATGCCCTTTCCTTTCCAGTCCAGCAACCTAAACATATCTTCCAATGCGCACGTGAACAGTTTCGGGGATATGACATCCCCCTGCCTCACTCCTCTGCACAATTGGATGGGTTTAGACTGCTGACCCTGTACTTGGACACTCATGGTGGCACCTGTCAGCACCTGGATATAACGATAGTCTACTTGGCATCGCTGTAAGGAATTCAGAACAGCCCAGGTTTCGACGGAGTCAAATGCCTTCTCATAGTCCACAAAAGCCAGACACAGATATATCTACTTATGTACTCTTAAGTTTTACTTGAAACAAACGTTTCAGGCTTCAGTTACCAGAATAAATAAAATATATAATAAAATAAATAATGCTGGACAATCCACACAGCATCGTCTAGCCCCAAGGTAAGCAGAGCTTGTGTAATGGGTACTAGACGACTAATATACTTAATACAATAAACAGATATTTTTTATTATACATAGATAACGATAAGAACCTGTAACAAATAATAAATATCTGCAGATCGTACACACAAGTGTTCCGAGGCGGGAATCGAACCCACAACCTCCTGCATCGCAGGCGGACCTTCGCCCACCGCGCCACCGAGGTCGTCAAATATACCTAAGAGTTCAAACAGACTATTTCAAATGGTTTAAACTGGGTTTAAATACTGGTTTAAATGATTGAAACAAGCGCAAGTAACTGACAGAAACAAATAGTCAGCCATTCAACCCGACACTTCGTTTAAATTTGGATTTCGAATGTTCATCTGTCTGTCGATAACTTGCGCTCGGAAAAATGCATTTTTTGACGTTTGAAACTGGTTTGTTGATTTGAGTATTGATTTTAGCTTTTCAGTCACAAAAACATGTACTTCCGTTAACTCGCGACCGGTTTGCGACAGGCGGCCGGTCGAGCTTACAGTTAATTGCAAATCATGTCAAATTATCCGCATAAAATAAAGTAAAATTTACATGAGTCCAGATAAAAACATTATTGTTAACAATATTAATCGAAAAAAGGATCTCAAAACAACAAAGACCTTCTAAAGAAGAATTTTGGCGTTATAAAACCAACAGCAAGAGAGTTAATAATATTAGAAGCGAATCGTTTACTTTTTCAAAAAACTAGTTTAATAAAAATGCTAGAAAGTAGGTTTTTAACAATAAAGAAAGGTAGGTACCCATCTTGATTGCCAGTGGATCCACTAGCTTTGTGCCGAGCTCAGGTTTTAGCGCCTTTTTATATCTAGCATTAATAAATGGACAATAGAGTACCACTCGGAAGAATGGCCCTTCCAACTCCGCCCGTTAATGTCGTAAGGTATCGTCCTTATTGGCGTAGATCGTACGATCGTACGATGCGCTTTCATCGCAAGACGAGATTAAACAGACACATTTATATTTACAGTATCCTATTGAAGCTTCACGTCATCGTTCGATAACTGAAAATGCTTAACAATGATCTTATAAGAGGTTTGATCGTGCTATCATCCAATCAAAGCTACTAATCTCTTTTAGTGTCGTAATTGTACTTGTCGCATGTTATGTCTTCTCGATCTGTACCTGGTATAAAAATTATTTTTGTAATGTATTGTATTGTGATTGGTCACGCGTCATATCATTAGCACTGACATTACCTGACTGAGATCTGACATCTGGCAACTATTAGGACCTGTTGGATTGATCGCACGATCATTTTCATCGCGCCACAAAAGCGCGTAGCTCACGACGCCTCAGAGTCGATTAAGGGGGCCTATCAAAGAGAGGGTAGGTTGCTTTCAAGAATAAAATATCAGTCAGTCTTCAAAAATGCTTTACATAGTAATAACTTCTTTACGAGCAGGCGTTGTGAAAAGATTTTCTTATTACGTTCTGGAAGGGAAGCGTGACAAGCAAATTACCCACCTGGTGTTAAGTGGTAACCATCGTCCGTATCACACTAATATTATACACGCGAAAGTTTGAACGTTTGAATGTATATTTTTACCTCTTCCCGCCACAACTGCTGAAACCATCGGACTGAAATTTGCATTGATGTAGGTAAAGAAATATAATTTTCGCTTCTTCTCATCCGATAAATAAGTTCCCATAGGATAGAAATCGATCACCAGATCGCAGTTAATGTGTTAAAAATAAACACTGGTATTTAGCCTTTCACTGGTAGATTCATAGGGTAGGTTCCTTTTGTTTACTGATCAGAATGGGAGAGTACCTTGTCAGCCTAAATATTTTACAACATATTTCCTTCCAGTGGCAAACAGAAAACGTGGTAATTCGGTATATAAAGTGGAATAGAACCTCGTCAATGTAAATTTGCGACCGTGTTTTTACTACCTTCACCAAAGTATTAGTATTCTGGTTACATTTCCAAACCGCATGTTTCACCGAGCTTTTAAATATGAAATTCCTGATGTACATTAAAATAATTAAAACGATAATTCTGAATACAAGTAAAACACAAAACGAAGTTATA
Source organism: Eupithecia abbreviata (assembly GCA_943735965.1). NCBI lineage: Eukaryota > Metazoa > Arthropoda > Insecta > Lepidoptera > Geometridae > Eupithecia > Eupithecia abbreviata. Next base: position 4,569,111 of record OX030997.1, on the reverse strand, counting down.
TTGCGCTGTGTTTCAGCAAAGCTTAAATCACTGTGGCAAGCTGTTTCAAATTAACACTATTACCGCAGATTAAATAATTATTTGAAACTTGCTTCTGCCCTTGACTTCGCACGCACTTTTCCGGGATATATAGTAGCCTATGTTTCCCGGAACTACAACTACCTCTCTGCCAAATTTCAGTAAGATTTGTTCAGACTTAGAGATAGAATGTAAAAATATCTAGCGAAGAACCGACGGCCGCTGAGGCAAACGTGTTCTTGAGTGGAGACCACGACTCGGTAAACGTAGTACGCCCTCCGACCAGGTGGGATGGCGACCTGCGAAAGACTGCATGTAGATGCTGGATGCGTCAAGCCGAAGACAGGGCGCTATGGTGCTCATTGGGGGAGGCCTATGTCCAGCAGTGGACTAACATAGATTGATGATGAGAGAAAGAATGTATAAAATTAGTATAGGAGTTATGGACGTCGACAAGAAATAAAAGAAACGCTCAATATTTTAATGTTCAATATAATACCGTCAATTATTTATTCCAAGCTTAGCTTCCATTATTATTCAAATTCGTATTTTAATTCCAAAGATGAAAGGAACGGTTATATTCCGACGGTACAAACATTTGATTTAATTATACTTAACGCTCGTTAGATGTACAGTCGCGAGCAATGTTAACGTGAGATAGGATTTTTTAAGTGTCGACGACGTCCAAAGCACCGTGGATTTGGGCCTGGCCAAAACTAACTCAGGACCGAGGCGAATGGTACAAACATAGAAAGGTCTTTGTCCAGCATTGGATCAAAAAAGGCTGATGATAATAATGATGATGTTTTTTAGAATGGAATTAAACACACACAGCTGCCAGGATAGCAAAACTGAACTATGATTAATGCAGAAGGCGCTTAGGAGTATAAGTAAGTAAAAGCATATAATGTAAAAGTAAGATAGGATCTTTTATTAGGTGTCGACGGCATCCGAAGCACCGTGGGCTGCTGGTCCAAACTAACACAGGACCGAGGCGAATGGTACAAACATAGAGAGGTCTTTATCCAGCAGTGGATCAAAAAAGGCTGAGGGTAATAAAATAAATAAATAAATTGCTGGACAATTCACACAGCATTATCTAGCCCCATGGTAAGCAGAGCTTGTGTTATGGGTACTAGATAACTGATATACATAATATAATACATTACATAGATAGATATTTTTTATTATACATAGAAAACGACCAGAACACCCGAAACAAATATCTGCAGATCGTACACACATTTGTTCCGAGGCGGGAATCGAACCCGCAACCTCCTGCGTCGCAGGCGGGCCTTCACCCACCGCGCCACATCGGTCGTCAATAATGATGATGTTTTTAAGAATGGATTTAAAATGCTGTTATAGTTGACCGCATCTGAAGGCCATGATAGCAAAACTGAACTATGATGAACGACGAGAAATCGCTAAGGCCAATATAAGTATGGATGAGGAAACACCCACAGGTGCACTATTTCGGTACTGACCCTTGGACTGGTTGTTGCCATAGCAGCTGTGGTACTACGCAAAACCCAACCATCCTACATTGTCATTTGAAAGGCCTTTGAATGGCCTTTGTATGGCGAAGGTCATTTAAATGGTTTTACAAGCCATTGCAATGACTTTCAAATTATCTATCGGGTGGTTTTAACGTAATCGCACAGCAGACAGAGCGACGTTACGTCCAGCTACAAGAAGCATGGCGATTTTTTTATATATTATAATTATAATTAAACTTCTTATATAAAGTTTATTAATATATTATTGGAGTCAGTCAGCCTTAGTAGTTTAACAAATAGAACTAACAAATAGATAAACTAACAAATAAATAACAAATAGAAACAAATAGACTTTTTCAAAGATGATAATCCATCTCTTGCCATATCTGCAACATTTGAGAAACCAGGAAATTAAAGACATTAGTGTTAATTATTATAAACAATGAACCCGGCTGAAAGCCCAAAACAAATAGGTGGATGATTAAAATAATCACCAATTAAGCTGAGGTAATTGTCGTCATCCACGGTGTTGCTCGGAAGTGTACAACAAGAAATCAATATTTTAAATATTGACTGAGGAAAACGAACAATTATAACATAGCGACTTATTTTGAGATATAAAAAAATAATGTTCCAACTATGCTGATTATTTCCAAGAGGTAGCATAATTAGGTTACTCATAGCAATAAGAATACAGAATAATGTTAATTGTCTATTCTTATATCACAGCATTCATTAGAAACGATTCATCATTTGCGTCATAAAAAGGTAAAAACTCGATCTTAGTATGAAATTTTATGTTTTTGATTAATTATTACAATGGAATTAAAATACTGGTAAAGTAGACTTCTTTAAGTAGTTACACGACCTTTTTACATTTTCCATCCCGATTCGATCTTTTTGAACAAAAAAGAGATTTAAGCGACTTCGCGCTCCAAGAGGACGAACATTGGCGCGCGTTCCGGCCGCGCGAAATGGATACCATTTTGGAACGCGCGCCAATGTGTTCGTTGGAACGCACGAACGTGGAGCGGGCCGTTCCATCTGGTTTTTAACCGCGTATCAAAGGTGGCTCGCGCGCCAGTTGAGACGGACGCAATAGTATTTTGTGTGTTTGTTGCGTTCCGCTCGTTTAGGACTGGGCTGCATGTTGAACGATCAAATACTGGAACAGTAGCCACGCGCGCCAGGCGCGCTAAGTTGATATTGTTCAAATATATGGAACGCGTTCCGCGGAACGCACTCTCGGCGCGGTCATTCATGGCACGCGCGCCAGGAGCGCGTAGTCGATACGCGGCTTTAGAAAGAACCAATCGAATACGATTTGACGTGGAAATGCACACCACACTATTAATGTGCGTAGGTTTCAGTTTCAGAAAGGCTTTCTAGAAAGTTTCTTTAACTACATAAATAAGGATAAAGTCCTTAATTAAATGAATACAGCATTGCTCTGAATAAAAGTACCAAAAACTTTGCCTGCATTTCCTGCGAACAGCCAGAGCAGCTTTATAATTTAGTTCTACTCGCACACGGAACAAATTCTAATAAAATATAAAAAATCCACTCGGAAGCTCACTCTGCCAAAAAAAAAGTCGAAAGTTGTTGTTGTTTAACTTTAAAGCATTGGCTCTAGAGCATAGACTAATGTTCCAACCACTCAGGTCTCTCTTCCTTGTCCGTGATGTGACTAAATAAAAAGGTACAAACTGAAAATCAGCGTTGTTCCTGTTATTCCAAACCATGTTCCAAACAATGAAATATCGGGATAGAGCTAAACGAAGCTGTACCTATCTCTTTGTTTGCTGCGTTTGCGATGGCCTACGAATTATACGCGTGACTGTAGGCACACTTCCCACTCTCGCTGCCCGTCTTCGGACAAGACATTTAGCAGCAACTACACCTTTTTTAGATGCAAATTGACGAGACCTCTATGGCGATATGAAGAGCCGCAGGAGGTTGCGGGCTCGATATCCGCCTCGAGACAATTCTGATGAGTGAGCAAATATTTGTTCCAGGTGTTCTGGTCGTTATCTATGTATAGTAAAAAATATATACATATTATGTATTAAGTGTATCAATCATCTAGTACACATAACACAAGCTCTGCTTAGCTTGGGGCTAGATGATGCTTGTAGATTTTCCAGCTTTATTTATTTTATTAATTTAAATAGGCCAATAAGATAAAAAAGATGAGATAAGAACAATTTTATTCTGCCAAAATACAGGTTACACGCGATAAACAACACATTAAAACAGTTAAACACACTAGTACCACAGTACACATATAATAAAATTAAATAAACCTACAGAGAAACAATAATCATAATAATAAATGGCTACCGTGCTAGCCTACTGGCCAAAATGGGTCAAACTCAGCTTAGTGCTGAAGCACGCGTGGCGCGGAACAACGCTGGTTTTCAGTTTGAACCCTTTTTTCAGTTTGCACCCTATTTTCAGCTTGAACCCTTTTTTCAGTTTGAACCTTTTTCAATGATGATGATAGCAAACAAAAGCTAGCAATAACAGTGTGTACCGCGAAATGGTTCTCCGTTTTAATTAGGCAGTAATAGTGGTTGCAAGTCACGTACGGCCTTAAGACGGCTTTCTGAGCGATTAACGTCTACCTCGAAGGTTTGTTGAACTTATGTAAGTAAACAAACTTCTACTTACTACATAGGTACAGTCGCGTTCATTGTTGCCGACGTGTTATGTTTAAAGTATTTTTTATGAATACAAAACTTTTTTAAACAAGAATCTTTCCGTTAAATGAAGATAGCAAGCCGTTTTATATAAAAAAACATATTTAATATTCATTATCATCATCAGTCTATTTTAGTCTACTGCTGGACATACTCGTAGGCCTCCCCTAATGAGCGCCATAGTACCCTCTCTTCAGCTTGACGCATCCAGCATCTGCCTGCAGTCCTTCGCAGGTCGTCATCCCACCTAGCCGGAGGGTGTCCTACACTACGTTTGCCGTGTCGCGGTCTCCACTCAAGAACACGTTTACCCCAGCGGTTGTCGGTTCTTTGCGAGATATGGCCGGCCAATCGGAGGAAAATCGAAGTTCCTGTTTCGTTTTTGTGTAAACGCTAGCTATGCAAGTGGCATAAGAGTTGTTTTTGCTTGAAAACGAATCAGAAACATCGATATTCGTTTTCCGAGTAGACCCCCTGGATTTATACCTCGACGGTCGCCTCAATACGACCATTCCAAGTAACTAAGATAAGTGCCTATCGACCATCGTAACTACCATGTTACAGTGCGGCCGTCAGGCTTGTATAAATAGGCTTAGATAAAGTTTGGGATTGACAATGCTCTCATGCTGTCCCGTTGATCAAATATTACCGATGCGGGGCAGCATGAGAGAGGTTGTCATTTTAATCCCTATCTTCATCTATGCGACTTAAACAGTCAAATCAAACAAAACTGTACTATAACTCTGGTATTTCTATTTAATTTTTTGTGTATTTTTTTATTTTTTTTCTATGATATGGGTCCTTAATTTTTCATTATGTGCCCGAAATAAACGATTATTATTATTATTCAAACAAATTAACGTTGTTGACGAGAGATAGGAAGCTTAGCTATAACATTATCCCTATGCAGGAAGGTACAACCCGTTATTTTCCAAGTAAAATAATGTCCTGTTTGGCCTAACGCTGACGTATTTTTATTTTTTTATTTAGCCTGTTCGTCCCACTGCTGGGCAAAGGCTTCCCCCAAATCTTTCCACTCAGTGCGGTCACGTGCGATCTCCCACCAATCTCCGAGGAAGGCGTTAAGGTCGTACGCCAGCGCTTTCTTGGCCGACCTCGCCCATATTTATCGCAACATATTTATTATCACATCAAAAAAGGAAAACAAAATAATAATGTGTTTACACTATAGGTCTATTGCTCTTGTCTTTTTTGCGTGTCATGACAAAAAGTAGGACAAAGGACAAATGTAACCTAACATAAGCAGTTCGAAATAACCAACTGTGTATGTTTGGCCTGCCTATCCAATATTCAAAACAGCCCCGAAGTAAGCCCGTAACAAATCTTTTTCACTCAGCACGATGACGTAGACATGTGTACACTGCACTTTACGTGAACGTAAATGAAGACCACGTATACAGGGTGATAGAAATAACTATAATCGGTTACTTTATGAATGAATGAATGAATGAACACTTACACTTACTCCGACCAGGTGGGAAGACGACCTGCGAAAGACTGCAGGTAGATGCTGAATGCGGCAATCTGAAGACAGGGCGCTATGGCGCTCATTGGGGGAGGCCTATGTCCAGCAGTGGACTGCTATAGGCTGATGATGAATGAACACTTTATTGTAATAAAAAATAATACTTACATATAAAAACCAAGTATAAAATTTTTTAAAATCAACATATTGTATTTGGCTGCCTTATCGCTGAGAGCGTTTTCTTACCAAGAAAACTTGTGTCTTAAAAATATTTTTTTGGTACTTTATTTAATTTCTTAGAGATAACGAATAAAGAGTTCAAGGCATACGCACTATAATAACAAATACCTCAGAATTGCTTTGTAGTTTTTTCCTACGTTATGTTATAAAAACTCTCAAAGTACCTATCTAACCTCTCCTCTTTTACTATAAAGTGTTCATTCATTCATTCCCAGCTACAAATAAACATTGACCAGAACCGGGTAAAATAAAACTTACTGTTTATCTCTAAATATGTGTTACCTCACCAACCAACACCAGTTTATATCACCAGAAGTAGTAACATAAACTCCATTTATTAGTTTCGAAACATCCTATACATTATACGAGGGTATATCGAGCACCCTGTATACACAGTCGTAACAAGAGCCATTACTTGTTGAGTGTGTCTGTAAAACCGCGCGTAAAGAACGCCCAAGTGAAATCTGAAAATTTTATTGCTTTAAGACGTGGTATAGATACGACGTATAGACTACGTTTGCGCTTAGGGAAATTGTCTGGGGTATGGTAAGTACCTATTCATACTTAACTAGCGGACCTACCCGGATTCGCACGGTTTTAGTACGGATCCCTAACTTTTTTGAAAATATAATTAAGCCTATGTTCACCGGGGATAGTGTAGCTTCCCAACAGTGAAAGAATTCCTCCTTTCCTCTTTATAACATTAGTATAGATATAGAAGACTAGCTGTTCCCCGCGGTTTCACCCGCGTTAAACTCGAATTTCAGTTTATTAGGTGATTTTTTTACATCTTTGGTAATATTGGAATTTTGGTAAGGATCCCTAACTTTTTTGAAAATAGAATATAGCCTATGTTCACCGGGGATAGTGTACCTTCCCAACGGTGAAAGAATTTTTCAAATCGGTCCAGTAGTTTCGGAGCCTATTCATTACAAACGAAAAAAAAATCAAACCTTTCCTCTTTATAACATTAGTATAGATATAGAAGACGTGGTATAGATAAGACGTATAGACTACGTTTGCACTTAGGGAAATTGTCTCAAACAATAGCATTCTTTCAATGGATTTCCTATATTAAAAAAAAGGTGAAAAGACCGTAGACAATACTTTCTCTCAGCAAGAACATTATTCACATGAGTTGACAAATAACAGATTGTAAAAGTGAAATTAAGTGGTTTTGTGTGTTCGTCCTTCGCGAGATTTTATTTTATTCAGTAATCTTTGTTTTACATCGTTTGCTGACGTGTGGAAGGGAAAAAATATGTTCTTTTACGTGACGTTAACGTTTGTTTTACGTATTTGAGAGAGTTTGGAAATGTTTGATTTGGTTGTGTAAGGGACACGAAGTAACGTGCAAAAAGTTTGCTATACTCTATAGATAGAAACCTTCATCGTGAATGACTGACTTGTAATTCTATATTTTGTAATTGGAACGATTGCAGCGAATAAAAACTTTTTGGGAAAAATCTTTTTTTTATAATATAGACTTTTTGTTCAGGGTTGAGACTTTTTGTTGGCTTGAATTCAAGACATTCTTCGAGGGCAAAGGACTTCTAGGTAAGATACGTATTTAACATGTTCAAATGACGCGAGCTATGTGACATATGTAAATTTAATAATTACTAAAATTAAATAAATACCATAGTGGTATGATCTGGTTCCAAGTATGGATATGAATGATCTAATGCAATTTTAGCTGTATATTCAGTAGTCTCCAGGAGAGAGACTATAAATATTTTGATCTTAATCTGACAATAGCTCGGTGAGGAAGACACCATGGATACCATCCGTAACTGATACCATCCATATGGGCTATGAGATGAATGTTCTCGGTTGGTTGAATCATTATATTACCTCTATATCTGGAATTAATCTGGATTATAACATCAAGGCAAATGACTTCTAGGTAAGGTACGTATTTAACATGTTCCTAGCAATGGATTGACATTTTGGAAAGTTGTCGTGACTAATGGTTGTGTAGGTAATTTATACATACCGGTATGCTGTTAATAAATTAGCTGTAATTAATTCTAAAACTATTTATTCAAAGCCTCAAATCCAATTACCAGAATTTTGGTAGAAATTTGTGGAAAATACAAAATACTGAATTTCTCGTGCAAGCTTTCACAAAGGACGTTAATTTCGAATATTACAAAATAACAAGCCTTGACAAAACAATCTAAACTCTTTATGGAACTGATTTATTTATGAAAGTTAGATTGGAGTTGCAAGAACAATCGTAATAAGTTTTGAGCGCAGTAAACATTGGATTTACGACATTGCTCGAAAATTGGGGTTGAGTTTAATAAGTATGGTTAGGTTGGTATGGTACTGAATCGCTTTACATCAACTCATTTTTAACAGAAATATAGTTGAAAAGTATTTGTTGATTTTCACTGATTGATAAGATATAAAAATATATTATTAAAATTTCTCTTTTATTTCTTGCAAAAGCCAATAAAAAATAAAGTTTCATCTACATAATCATAAGACAGAGTTCGGTTTAACCATAGTAACGAGACGTCAAAAGACGTCTCATTTTGTATGAGAATTCTATCGTCCCATGGCCGCACTATAGATGCATTGTTGTACTAATTACCATAGAAAAATGAGATAAATAAATAATGCTGGACAATTCACACAGCATCATCTAGCCCTAAGCTAAGCAGAGCTTGTGTTATGGGTACTAGATGACTGATATACATAATACAATACATTACATAGATAGATGTTTTTTATTATACATAGAAAACGACCAGAACACCCGGAACAAATATCTGCAGATCGTAGAAACAATTGATCCGAGGCGGGAATCGAACCCGCAACCTTCTGCGTCGCAGGCGGACCTTCGCCCACCGCGCCACATCGGTCGTCAACACGAGGATGTCACGAGGACGTTCCGATACTATCGTCAAACCATATTCAGGGCTCTTCACATTGCTCTACGTTATATGTATTTAAAGGACATTTGGCCAAAGGGTAAAAGGTTTTCTTAAATTCATATAATTATTTCCATCCAAAGGTTGCCTGGAAGAGATCGCTTCTAAGCGATAAGGCCGCCCATTGTACCTGTCGCATATAATGTATTTTTGTAATGATTAATTTGATTATGGTGTACAATAAAGAATTTTTGTATTGTATTGTATTGTAAAAAGCCACAGAGACATTATAGGTACAAGCAACCAAAAAAGTATGCAAGTTAGTTATTAAAACATCAAATGGGCTACGCCAACGCCAAGTATGAAAGCACCCATGAAAAGCAAGATAGATAGATAGATAGAATATACTTTATTGCACAAAAAGTTGTACATAGGTGAGCATAATGCTAGATAGCATTCTCTACCTGCTAACCTTTGGGTAGTGTGGACAACAGTTTGGTAGGTAGTGCTATATAATAGAGATAATAAAATATACTACTCATAATGATACTAAGCTACTTATATTATACTTAACCATTAATATATATACCTATATAAATAATTAAAATATAATTATAATTACGTACCGAATTATTCTTGCGAAAGAAAATAGTTATAGACTCTAGATCTGAAGACATTTATCGAGGAAAAGCAAGGGGTACTTTTCAGTATTATTTTCCCAGTACTGCATATTTTAACACAATATTCTTCAGCGCAATATTTCTTTCATAAATACCTCAACGTCCAGCGTAATGAAACAAACGTCACTTTCTATGCAAATGTAGATTGTGAAATAAGGGCTCCGTTACACGCTTCCAGATTTATCATCTGACATCCATCTCAGCTTTTATTTATATAAGCTTTGTTACTTTCAAGTTTTTATGTTATTCCTGTTATTGTATGTTATTTTGATGCTATAATCTACTCGCAATCAGATTGATGATTTATAAATTGTGTTTTTAAGTGCTTGGTTAAAGGTTTGGTGACATTTATAAGTGTTTGGTGAAATCAGCCTTAACCTTATCCTGAGTTTTAGCGCTGGGAGGTGCAACACAGTTTAAAGTTATGCGCTTTCCAGTGTTTTGTTGTATTTTAGTGATATTATATCTTTGTTCATTTAAAAAAAAAAAAAATTAATTGAATTGAATTATCTAAGTAGGCCTTTGTTCAGTTCGCAATAGTTCCTATCATCATCATCATCAGCCTATATTAGTCCACTGCTGGACATAGGCCTCCCCCAATGAGCGCCACAGCCAGCGCCCTGTCTTCAGCTTGACGCATCCAGCATCTACCTGCAGTCTTTCGCAGGTCGTCATCCCACCTGGTTGGAGGGCGTCCTACACTACGTTTACCGAGTCGTGGTCTCCACTCAAGAACACGTTTGCCCCATCGGCCGTCGGTTCTTCGCGAGATATGGCCGGCCCACTGCCACTTCAGCTTGCTAATTCTTTGAGCTATGTCGATAACCTTGGTTCTCTGTCGGATGTATTCGTTACTAATCCTATCCTTCAGAGAAACTCCGAGCATAGCTATTTCCATAGCTCGCTGAGCGACTTTGAACTGGTGGACCAGCCCTATCGTGAGTGTCCACGTCTCAGCTCCGTAGGTCATAACGGGTAGGACGCACTGATTGAAAACTTTCGTTTTCAAGCATTGCGGTATAGTTCGTATAGTTCCTATACGAGTCCCTTAATACGTTTGAAGAACTTTAACCCGATTCGCGAGAGATTTCCAACTAGCAAGTTTTTAAAACGTCAGCATATAGTAAATTTCAATATAACACTTTGTTCCAAAACATGTTGAAATAAACGCCACACTTAATTGTTTGTATAGACAACATAAATAACTTAAATACATAAATAACGACGACCGATATGGCGCGGTGGGCGAACGTCCGCCTGCGACGCAGGAGGTTACGGGTTCGATTCCCGCCTCGGAACAAATGTGTGTACGATCTGCAGATATTTGTTTCGGGTGTTCTGGTCGTTTTCTATGTATAATAAAAAATATCTATCTATGTAATGTATCGTATTATGTATATCAGTTATCTAGTACCCATAACACAAGCTCTGCTTACCATGGGGCTAGATAATGCTGTGTGAATTGTCCAGCAATATTTATTTATTTATTATTTAACTTTGTACGTGCTTGTTCGACTGCAGCTGGGCTGTCGCCCTATCCGCTCTATATAACTATCAAAACTTTGAGTTCCATTACTTTTAGACCAGTAAATAATCCTAACCTAAATTTATAATGTTTTATCGTGCCCCAAACTTGAACAAGAACCTTTCACAGGCTTCGGCGAGTATAAAATACGATGTCTACGCCGAAAGTTTTCGTAGTAATTGTACTACGAAAACGTTCGGCGTAGCTGCGTAGAGCCAACAAATCCCATTTTCTAAGGCATTTAGAAAATGTGATTTGAGTTAGTAAGTGTAACTAATGTATTAAGATTGTATAAACCGCGAGCGGTTGGAATGGGATAGAACTGTTTCGTATTAAAATTAATACGGTTGGAAATTTCCTATGGCAAGCTGTGATGGAAATCATGACAACGCCCGGATTGTTTATGAAATGTGAGGATTAATGTTTACTTTGACAAGGTTCTACTCTATACGTAAGTACGTAGATACTTTCAAGTAAGACGTTAAAAATTAAATAAATAAATAATGCTGGACAATTCACACAGCATTATCTAGCCACATGGTAAGCAGAGCTTGTGTTATGGGTACTAGATAACTGATATACATAATACAATACATTACATAGATAGATATTTTTTATTATACATAGAAAACGACCAGAACACCCGAAACAAATATCTGCAGATCGTACACACATTTGTTCCGAGGCGGGAATCGAACCCGCAACCTCCTGCGTCGCAGGGTGGACCTTCGTCGTCGTCAATTTGGAAGTACTTGTTTTGAAACATATAATCTATATATATAAAAGAAAGTCGTGTTTGTTACAACACTTATAACTCGAGAACGGCTGGACCGATTTAGCTGAAAATTGGTGGAGAGGTAGCTTAGAACCAGGAGTCTAACATAGGATACTTTTTATCATTTAAACAATTTGACACATAGATTTCCACGGGGGCGAAGCCGCGGGGAGCAGCTAGTATGAAATAAATCACGGTAAAATCGATGAGCATACATAAAAATAGAATACAACTAAAAAATACTTTATTTTACACAGTACACCAGATGCCGATCATTACAAGAAAACACATTACATGTGATAAGTACAATGGGCAGCCTTGTGTGAATAACAGGAACGTCATTTGAACGAACGTCATTTCTTTGTATATAAGTATTATGTTACCAAAGTTATCGACATAGCTCTGAGAATTAGCAAGCTGAAGTGGCAGCGGGCCGGCCATATCTCGCGAAGAACCGACGACGGCCACTGGGGCAAACGTGTTCTTGAGTGCCGCCTCCGACCAGGTGGGATGACGACCTGCGAAAGACTGCAGGTAGATGCTGGATGCGTCAAGCTGAAGACAGGGCGCTATGGCGCTCATTGGGGGAGGTCTATGTCCACTACAGCAGGCAGTGGCCAAATATAGGCTGATGATGATGATGATGAAGTATTATGTAACTGACAATATTATTTTACATCTTTAAATAACAAAAGTCGCCAACCATCAATAACTTGCTAAATAAATAAATAAATAAAGCTGGACAATTTACACAGCATTATCTAGCCCCATGGTAAGCAGAGCTTGTGTTATGGGTACTAGATAACTGATATACATAATACAATATATTACATAGATATATATTTTTTTATTATATATAGAAAACGACCAGAACACCCGGAACAAATATCTGCAGATCGTACACACAATTGTTCCGAGGCGGGAATCGAACCCGCAACCTCCTGCGTCGCAGGCGGACCTTCGCCCACCGCGCCACATCGGTCGTCATAATGAAATATATTTGTGTACAGTCGTCCGTTATTAGACTTAAGATTGTATTATCCGCGCGCGACCTGAATGGGAGAGGACTTTGTCAAAGAAATGTGTACAAACTTTTAGATTATAATAATTTTATCATCACTAGTCGTCCTGTAACTTTGTTTAGCATTAATTTAAGTAGCTTTTTGTGGAAATGTTTAATTAGTCTTCAGTATTTAGTCAGATATCAATTATTTAATTTAGCTGTTAACACTTTGAGCGCTGAAAACGCACGGTATGAGTTTTCTACAAGTGACTAATATGCGTAAATCCACACTAGCGCAGCGGCTGAGAAAATACAGATCTTTGTTACTCAGCAGAGCTGTAATATTTTTCAAACGAAACGCATTTGCGGCGCAACACAACCGCTGTGTAGAGTGGCAGCACGAATTTACTAGGTAAAAAAAAGACCGTAGTCGTCGAAAAAAAACCGCAGTCAAAGTGTTAATTTCCTGAATATTGTTAATATAAATAAATCATATTCGTCACATTTCTCGCACAATCTTTGCATTCTCAAACTAGGACTAGAGTAGAAAATTATTTGATTTATTAAGCACACAAAAAGCTGAAATGTAAAGTATAACAAAAAAACATAAATTAAAGCACATTAAACTGATAAACTGACATAATAAAACTAAATGAAAACAGTCTGCTAAAATTGACTAAACGGCTCCATATCAAAGTAAATATTTCTCGACACATTTCTCATTATAGCCGCATTGTTGAAACGTTTTTGTCAAAGTATTTACCGACCGCTTTGTTTCACTTCGAAATGGTTCTGTGCCATTCTGTTCACGTGCGAACTTTTTCAGGGGCTAAAGGTAAAGGTCTTCCGGTCACGAGAAAGTATAAAAACTGTATATCCGTATTCGCTTCCGAGAGGATTTTCAGGAGTCTTAAGATTTTTTCAGATTTTCCTGGAAATAATGAGTAAAGCTTCTAAATTTAAGAGATTTTACAGCTACGTTTTCATGGATTTTTACGTTAACTTTGTTCATTTATTGTACCCAGTGTAGGGCCACTTTGTAAGCGCCTGTTTTTACAAAAAAAAAACAATCAGTACTATTAAAACATTTAGTTCTATAATGTACTCGTACGTCTACAGACTTATACGCTAAAGGTAATAATTATATACACACCTATGTCACGTAAAATTAAATCTATGCAAAGAACATGAATCTGATCATCGATCGTATCTCGGAATAACACGACCCTTATACAGAAATGGAGTCCACCCTATAATACATATGTAGTATACCTTATAATATGTATCACACGCAGGGTAGACCCGTGCTCATTTCAGGGTATTCTACTGTGAATAACGTGAATATTCATACATAAGTTAGTATAACTGGTAATATTCTAATTAGATTAGATTTAAGAATGTAACAAAAATGAGAAATAGAGTCTCAACAACCCAATGCCTCCTGGCCATGTCGGCGGCGTATTTGCGGCAGCTTTTGCTGATAATAATTTTTTCACGTTTTGATTTACGTTCAATCTGTCATTAAAGTTTTAATTAACACAATATATTTTTAATGATGCTATTGTAGCATTTACCTAAACTATTTATTTATCAAACAAAATACAAAGCCCTTAAGAACTAATATTGAAAAAATTAATCACTTAACATAAGGGCAATACAGGATTTACTTAAAAAATATACAAATATAATTGAACATAATATGTTATTATAATTTAATGTTATGTGATTTTGAAATACAATTGAGCCGGCGGAGGACGGCCGATAAGCGTGGTAATTATGACAATGAAATGAAAGTTTATTTCTTTAGGCTTACAAATAAGCACTTAGACAAGTCATATTTTATACTATACATTATTTATTATATTGATGTTCACTTAAATTTTTTGTCCACCAGTGGAAGAAGTGAGATGTCCACCAGTGGAAGAAGTGAGATGAAACCACTAGTATGTTCATAACTTACATATGTGTCTAGTACATATGATTTGCTTATCTGTAAGTTGTTAGATGAAGAATGTCCTGTTTAACTGGTCTCCCATCAAACAAGGGGTTATTTTGGATGCCCCCACCAACTTTGCACGTCGTATGCTGGCTGATGAACACCCCTCAAAGCGAAGGTCAAGGCGATAATAAAGAGCACGCCAGAATAATCAATTGCATCCAATCTTGGAAAAGCTTTGCAGCAGCATATTTCTCCTGTAGAACACAATCAATCTCGTAGAAAGCTTGCTAAAATGCAATGCAGTAACCGCAAAATTTACAGCAGTGGCTTTAATGCAAGTCACGTGCTTCTGAGGGTATTCTTTAGTTTCCTCTTGTGCAAGAACGAGAGAGATGATTTAGAGGACAAAGTGGGATGAAATCTGGTTCCAACTTCACAAAATAACAAGCATGTAGTGTTCAGTGGTTTAAATTCATTATCAAGTTAATTTGTAGAGCGATATGGTTTAAATTTTTGCGTGAGATTATAATAACACAAACAGATTAACCAATCCGTTCTAACAAAGTAAAGTAATAAATAAAATAAAAATATTTTATTTCAGACAACATAATGAGTCCATATGCTACGAGTTTTTATGACTAACAACATACTATAAAAATAAAGAAAAACACAAAATATAATAAAATAGGCACTTGTGATGAGATGAAAATACACAACATACGTTGTTAGAACGGATCATTGCATTACAGTATATAACATCCTGTTATGTAGTATATAACATGATGCACTGCAGTGGGGTGAAGTCAAACCGCATGGTGATGATAATGTTGAAGTCCTAAAATGTCCGGATTAAATTAAATCTGTTTTTGAAACACATTTTCTCTATAACTGTTCGGAATGACACAGAGCACTTTAGTCTAGTTAAGCTGCCCCTGCCCCCTGAGATACAGTATCAAGTATTTCAGAGGATAGTGAACAACGACTCATGTCCGACTCACTGACACTGGCCTAATTCAAATACTGCACACGGAGTTTCTCTGAAGGATAAGATTCGTAACTAATATATGCGACAGAGAACCAAAGTTATCGACATAGCTCTAAGAATTAGCAAGCTGAAGTGGCAGTGGGCCGGCAATATCTCGCGAAGAACCGACGGCCGCTGGGCAAACGTGTTCTTGAGTGGAGACCACGACTCGGTAAACGTAGTGAAGGACGCCCTCCGACCAGGTGGGATGATGACCTGCGAAAGACTGCAGGTAGATGCTGGATGCGTCAAGCTGAAGACAGGGCGCTGGCTGTGGCGCTCATTGGGGGAGTCCTATGTCCAGCAGTGGACTATCATAGGCTGATGAAGATGATGATGACATACATATTATATATTATAGACAGCAATTAATGTTTGATAATGGACCATGATTGATCTGTCTGTGTTGGTTAACCTTTAATAATTCTACAAAGATATTACAAGACATATCTGTATTACAACATTTACAACTATCGGAATGGCTTACTAAACTAATAGAATTAAACTTAAACCGCGGGAAACGTGCCTATTGGACAAACTTCTGCAATACCAAAGTTAGTTCTGCTCAATTTATTCCGTTTATAGTCGGCCTAATGGTAGAACCATTTATAAATTTCAATTTCAGCTTCATTGTTGTTAATGTTCTGTTATATCTACAAACAAAACGTTTCCGAATAGAATAATTTAATGAAAACACATCTGTTTTCTTTCCTTGATTAGAAATTACAAATTAGGATATGTATTGTGTAGGTTTGAAGATAATTAAAAGTTTTGACGAATAATTTAAAAAATGTTCTTCAAGAACTTACATTACGTCTAGCAGCGAGACACATTGACTCGCTAATTTATATAAAGTAAAATTCTATAAAGTAAAAAGTATTTCCTAACACTTTCAGTGCTGAAAACGCACGGTATGAGTTTTCTACAAGTGACTAACATGCGTAAATCCACACTAGCGCAGCGGCTGAGAAAATACAGATCTTTGTGACTCAGCAGAGCTGTAATATTTTTCGAACGAAACGCATGTGCGGCGCAACACAACCGCTGTGTAGAGCGGCAGCACGATTTTTTTAGGTAAAAAAAAAGATCGCGGTCGTCGAAAAAAAACCGCAGTCAAAGTGACTGATGCGGCAAACTGAAGACAGGGCGCTTTAGCGCTCATTGGGAGACCAATGTCCAGCAGTGGACTGCTGTAGGCCGATGATGATGATGATATACTGACGCTGAGACAATTTTACCGTAAAGATGCGTACCTATGTATATATATACTTTGATAACTAATACTAATTATTATTGATAACTACTACTAATACTCATGAAAAGGTGTCTACAGATGCCCGTGGAAACATCTCGAATTGAATGTACTTGGAATCATAATTTAAGGGCGTAAAGGAGTTTCTTATGTTTTTCTTACTCTTGGGACTACACTACTATATGCTTCTGACAATAAGTTTAACATTTAAATATCAAAGGTGATATGAAAACACTGCGTGATGCCGACAAAAGCCGCGGGCAATGTCACTAGCATGTGTGTAGCAGCCTTAAGGAGCAAGCGAAGCTTTTTGTAGTGTAGCATAGCCTTAAGGTAAACTAGGGATAGTCGCCTTAGGTGCGTGCGTGTGTGCCCTTTGCCAAATAACCTAAATTCTGAAAAACATAATCAATTATTTGATAGGCTTTTGCCAGTTTTAATGGGATCATTACGTAGCCACATACAAATATCTGATATAAGTTTGGTTCACCTATCAAAATTTGATTGCAATTGTCTAAAGTTGGGTTTTCCTTGGGCGTCATTCTGGACTTTATCCTCACCTCTTTGCTACTAGACTAAAGATAAAAATAAACATTTGGCTACCCCATCCTTATCACGCAAGTCTCTGTTCGCTAGGGTATTCAATCTCTACCCGCAACATTTATTTAGTGAAAACACACAAGAGATTGTTTCCATCTGTTTGATTAGGAACCTGTTCAATCCGGTTAAATCCAGTACAGTCAAGTATCGACCTCATTCGATTTGAATTGTTAATTCTGTACACACGGGCCTTGTTCGTTTATTTTTGAATGGAGCATGGTATACAGGATGGATTGTACGCAAATCCTGGTTAAAAATGTATGTGTATATAGTGCGTTGTACTATGGCTTATTTACATTTAGCTATTATGTAAAACATTACCTCTTTTCTATTCCGAATACGTTTGAGCTAAGAGGATTGTATCGTATTGGTGCTAGGCTATCTTTGTCATACGTTGCTTTATGTGGGTATTTTTATTTTTAGGGTTACATGCCTCAAAAGGAAAAAAGGAAAACCTTTAGGATCACTTTGTCTGTGAACCATATTTTCTCAGGAACGCGTGGAAGTATCGAGTTGAATTAACATCAAATGGTCATAGTCAACTTCTAAGTCAACCGAATAAAATATTGCCCATTTGTTTTAAATGTCCAAAAGATTCAAAAACACAAATCCTATAGGGTACTTCTCGTTGACCTAACGACACGACCGAATACATCCGCAGGCTGATTATGTAAAAGCAACAGCAACAGCGACGCGACCGCGACCGAAATTTTAGCAAGCAATTTTTAGTTCACCGATTGTCCGGCAGAGGGAAACCTAGTGTGGGTGACGTAGTACCTGGTGTCATCTAATACAAAATTGGCTTTTGACAGCACTGATTGCTTAATTTTCGCCTGTCGCAAACCGGTCGCAGTTACATAATCAGGGGGCCGGTGTGGGTGACGTAGTACCTGGTGTCATCTAATACAAAATTGGCTTTTGACAGCACTGATTGCTTAATTTTCGCCTGTCGCAAACCGGTCGCAGTTACATAATCAGGGGGCCGGTGTGGGTGACGTAGTACCTGGTGTCATCTAATACAAAATTGGCTTTTGACAGCACTGATTGCTTAATTTTCGCCTGTCGCAAACCGGTCGCAGTTACATAATCAGGGGGCCGGTGTGGGTGACGTAGTACCTGGTGTCATCTAATACAAAATTGGCTTTTGACAGCACTGATTGCTTAATTTTCGCCTGTCGCAAACCGGTCGCAGTTACATAATCAGGGGGCCGGTCGTGTCGGTTTGCCGTCCCATCGGATGTATTATTCAAGTATGTAATGACAAAATGGTTTTCAACATTGTATTGGTAGATTTTACCCACTGCACCTTCACACTTTGGTAGACTTCGGTCCTAACTATTCTTTCTACTGCCAATTACCGTAGTGAGAGCTAAATAATCGACTTGGAACTGGAAAAGCAACTTTTCTCCTCCGAGAAATAATACAATACAATACAATAACTCTTTATTGCACACCAAATACATAAAGATACACAAGACAGGAAAAGAAAAACAAATACAAAATATGCTGTACAATGGGCGGCCTTATCGCTAAGAGCGATCTCTGCCAGGCAACCTTTGGATGGACATGAAGTGCTTGAACAAGTATAGACGGTGGCGTGTAATACAGAAAAATATTTAATAGGGACATACATAAAATACCTACTGATATACATAGCTATAAGTATAAATACATACATAAATATATAATGTAAATAAAATAAAATACACATATAAATATATAATATAGGTATGATGTACAAAAATATATCAATTAACAGTTGAGGTAAGGAAGTGTTCATAGACCATATGTTTGAATATAGGGAGAGACTTAGCTTGTCGTATAGAAATGGGTAGGGCATTCCACAGTTTTATGGCATGTACGGTAAAGGATGAGCTATAGGAATGGAAGGGGCGGGGAGTTAATATAAATAATAATAATAATGTTAGTTTATAATACGTAATGAACAACTTTTAACTCTGTCCTTTTTAGTATCAAATAAGAATTGAAGTTCTTAATGGACTGTATTTTACTTGGAAAGTCTTTCTTGACTTCCATTTGTAAAGATGTTTTCTTATGTTGAAAATAAATAGGAAGCTAAACCTAAAGTAAGTTTTGGGCTGTTCTTGGAAAATAAGTTTAAAAAAGAAGATAATAAGCTTCTTAAATTTTGACGTTTATTTTTTGGAGGTACAACTTCTATAAGGGTACAAAATAAGTAAAAAGTTATAAGGTTTGAAGAATTTGCTGCCCCTTAATTTTTTGAATGTCAAAACAGTAGCTGACAAGATTATCATAATTATTTACAAAAAGATAGGCCTGTATACTTTTAACACTTTCAGTGTCCAGCTGCTATGGTGTTACCTGAAGGTCGAGCGACGCCAAAGCTCCAGGAGTACCACGTACCACGGTAAGATATCCATTTGCGTCATGGGCAATGACAGTATTAAACTACATAGTTACACAACGGAAAAAGCAATTCGTCCAGTTGATCATCATCATCATCATCATCATCAGCCTATATTAGTCCACTGCTGGACATAGGCCTCCCCCAATGAGCGCCATAGCGCCCTGTCTTCAGCTTGACGCATCCAGCATCTACCTGCAATCTTTCGCAGGTCGTCATCCCACCTGGTCGGAGGGCGTCCTACACTACGTTTACCGAGTCGTGGTCTCCACTCAAGAACACGTTTGCCCCATCGGCCGTCGGTTCTTCGCGAGATATGGCCGGCCCACTGCCACTTCAGCTTGCTAATTCTTTGTCCAGTTGATGGTAACTAGTAAAACTATTAATTTTATCAGAGCAATATTTAGGTTATTATTATTATACTGCGTAAGCTCTCACACTCAGGATAATATCTAAAAATAATGTTATTTGATTTCTTACAGCTGCTGATTTATACATATCTTATAAGCTAGAACACAGCATTGCTAAAAATATACCCACAGCCACTCTTAGTATCACTAAAACAATCGACGTTATTACAACATTTTACCATATCACGGACCCTTCAGGATTCCGTATCTTCAATGAAAACGATGTGAACATCGTTCTAGTGATTAAACTAGATATACGTTAAAACCTCTTCTAGATAAAATACTTTCCAATTTTGTAGCCGTAGGTAATACCTAGTGGTAATCTCGTAGCACTGCTACGAATGCGTTAAGCTCTACGCAACTCGTAGAGCTGCTACGAATACTTCAAGTTCTACGAAACTCGTAGAGGGCCGCTACAAATATGTTAAGCTGCTACAACTGCGCTATGATATTCGTAGAGCTGCTATACCTTTTAAAGCTGATTTATTACAAACAGCTACAAAAACAGGCAGGCAGACTGTAGGTAGATGCTGGATGCGGCAAGCTGAAGACAGGGCGCTATGGCGCTCATTGGGGGAGGCCTATGTCCAGCAGTGAACAGATATAGGCTGATGATGTAACAAAAACAGGTTATTGTTTCGTATTGCCAAGTATATAAAAACTTTAAATCAATTTTTAATTTTTGTCTGGTCAATCATCGACAAATGGCGAATCAGAACTCAAAGTATGGAACTAAAAAGTAGCAGAAAAAAGGGTCCGATGGCGAATCGCCACTAAGTCAATCTACAATATGACGACCGATGTGGCGCGGTGGACGAAGGTCCACCTGCGACGCAGGAGGTTGCGGGTTCGATTCCCGCCTCGGAACAAATGTGTTTACGATCTGCAGATATTTGTTTCGGGTGTTCTGGTCGTTTTCTATGTATAATAAAAAATATCTATCTATGTAATGCATTGTATTATGTATATCAGTTATCTAGTACCCATAACACAAGCTCTGCTTACCATGGGGCTGGATAATGCTGTGTGAATTGTCCAGCATTATTTAATTTTAAAATTTATTTTTTAAAATTTTAAAAAAATATTGACAAAGACAACTGACCTCAATACCGTCAGTGTCGAAACATATTTTCCAAAACTACGACGGTTTTACAACAATCAACATGCTTTTGGTTCATTCATAGTCCGTTCAGTTTGCCCTTCTTGCTAAACAAGTGTAGTATATATACCTAAGTGTAGTATATCTATAGTATATCATAATTAGATAGATAGATAGATAGATAGACAATACTTTTATTGCACACTTAAAAATAAAACAAACAGAATAAACAATAATAATACAAGATATGTGACAATTTGGCGGTCTTATCGCTCAAGAGCGATCTCTACCAGACAACCGTGGATGGATAGGATCGTTGGATTGAAAAAGGGGATCTGTGTGCGTTATTATGTAGTTAATTACAACATGAAGTTTCATATTATTATGTTACATACAAATACCTATCTACTATAAATACATATATACTTTATAACAAATAATACATACCTACTTATATAAATTATTATTATTTATTTTATTTATTTTAAGCCATTACTGTCCCACTGCTGGGCAAAGGCCTCCCTTTTCTTCTTCCACTCCTCGCGATCCAACGCTGCAACAGGCCATGATGGAAGATGTACCTCGAGCTCGTCGCGCCATCTCATCCTGGGCCTTCCACGTATATTATATAAATATATAATATTAATTTTATAACGGAAAAAATTATGTCGTTTATAAACCGCAGAGGCTATATAAAAGGCATTTTTCATTACATGACGGGTGCACAACCCCATAGCAACCGTGTGGCCAGCCATAGGGATGGAAATACGATCGGAAAAGAATGTGTAAATGGTGTAAACCGGTCATAATAATGTGTTTGATTTATCAAATATTCAGGGAAATATGTCGGCGGTGAAGTAAGACCTGAAAAGATATTCCTAGCAT
The DNA here is from genome assembly GCA_943735965.1 of Eupithecia abbreviata. NCBI lineage: Eukaryota > Metazoa > Arthropoda > Insecta > Lepidoptera > Geometridae > Eupithecia > Eupithecia abbreviata. The sequence continues at coordinate 4,546,712 of OX030997.1, read as the reverse complement.
TATTTTTATAACCAATCACAAGTACGAACATATATATGTACATATCGACGAACGATTAGAGATCAAATGATGTTGTTTAAAATCATAAGAAACATGGTCGACTCACCGTATTTACTTAGTCAATTTGGTATAAAATGTCCACGTATGAATGCTCGTAAAACAAATAATCTATTTATGTTAAATAGTCATAAAACTAATTATGCAGGCAATTCTTTTATTCCTAGAGTAAGTAGGTTGCATGAAATTCAGGTCATCCACGTATCAGGTATTTTACGTATGAAATTATGGTCATCCGCGTAAAAGATATTTTGCGTTTCTGGTACTGTGCGTCGAAACGTGCACAACGAAAAATTTTCTGAATGTGACATATTTTTGCTCTCCATGAATAACTTTAAAAAACAAGTTTCTCTCTTAGGTTAATTTGGTTTATATAATATGTATATGTATATATTTGTATCATTCATGCATGATTTGTCTATTTTGATTTGTTGTTTTATTAGTTTTCCAAATTAGCGTCTGTAACGTTGTTGTGTTTTTTAAATATAATTCTTCTATTAGTGGCATCTTGATTGGTTTATACAAATATATATTACTGTTAATTTTAAGAATATTGTAAACTGTTTGTGCCTTAATAAATGAAAAATAAATAAAATAAAATAAATATATATATACTCAGTTCTAGAATACGAGATATTATTAATTATGTTAATGGCAAAAACAAAGATACATACAACGGAAAATATGTAATGACGTCACCATCGTAGAAGTTCGAAACCATTTTTGATTCATTTAATTCAGTCTCTCGTCCGTTTTCGAATTAGAATTTGTACCGTTTTCGCTGTGCTTGTGAAATTATGGGTTAATTAGAGATTTGTTTATTAGTGATTACCTTGCCCTGTGGTTTTCTGTTATTGTTATCAGGTTTGTTAAGTTTTCATTCATAATGAATACTGAACGGATATATTCGAACAACAAATTTATAAATAAAAAAATTCAAAACAAAAATCTAAGCAGTACGATATTATAGCGGTAATACAAAAATACTGCGGACGTTTGACATTTCTAATAAAGCGACGACAACATCAACGAACTGAAAAAAATATAGAAGAAACAGCGAACGACAAAAGGAAAAGACGAATTGCAAAATAAAGCCCGTTTTTCTTGTTTCTCATGAAAATTATTCTTCGCGACATAGTTTCAAGAATGCGTCTCAGTAAATTAACTTCGTTTTGTACTATCAAGTCTGGAAGACATCGTTAGAGCTAGCTGGCCGTGAACGATGAACTTAGCTTGGATTTTATGAGTTTTGTTACAGAATTACTAAGTAGGGACTGTGATTCTAGACACCTTTTATCTAACTTTAATTATGTACTCCATTTGCATCCCACTGTGTATTAAAAGGTACGCAAGTTAACCTTTCTGAACATATTATTTGCCTAGTTATTTACCTACGTAGATTTTCTATACTAATATTATAAAGAGGAAAGGTTTGATTTTTTGTTTGTTTGTTTGTAACGAATAGGCTCCGAAACTACTGGACCGATTTGAAAAATTCTATCACCGTTAGGAAGCCTAAATATCCGTGGTGAACATAGGTTATATTATATTTTCAAAAAAGTAAGGGATCCTTACTAAAACTCCAATAATGTAGCCAAAGGTTCTAATACCCGTGCGAAGCCGGGACGGTCCGCTAGTTTATTATAAATATATTTTCCCCGCTGTTTTAGCAGATTTACTACCGTGGTACGGGATGGTTAGGAGACAGAATGAATAATATTAATATTGTGTATAATATTGCTAAATAAAAAACCAATTAAACCTGACCTTCTTTAAATGCGTTTACTTGTAGTAAAACAAAAATATTTACAATCAAATAAACTCAATAAAAACAATCCTACTAATATTATAAACGCGAAAGTTTATGGGGATGTTTGTTGCTCTTTCACGCAAAAACTATCTAATGGATTTTGATGAAACTTCACAATAATATAGCTTACATATCAGACTAACACATAGGCTAAATTTATAAAGATATAATGTATATTATCCAAAATATCTATCACCAGGCGGGTAAAACCGCGGGGCGCAACTAGTCGTTTATATTGTATTGTTTTTAGTAACGGTTTATTTATAATATATTAAATATACAATATATCTTTATAAATTGTAGCCTATGTGTTATTCTGATGTATAAGCTATATTATTGTAAGTAAAGTTTCATTAAAATCCATTCAGTAGTTTTTACGTGAAAGAGTAACAAACACCATCCATACTTACAAACTTTCGCGTTTATAATATACTCCGACTCCGATTTTACTTTCCTAATAGCTTTTTCTAGAATCCCCATTACGCCACAGCGATAAATAACCCATCTTTGATAAAAAGTGTTTGCTTTGACCCTTATAACCAAGTTACAAGGTACCATCTACCCCATTCTACCCTATATATCCCTCGTTAAGGTATATCTGCGATCAGTGATCACTTTGTGGAGTTTTTTCGACACTGAAGCTTTTAGGGCAACGAACCAAAACGATGGATACGTGGTTTTTGAAGTGTTGTTCTTAATATGTATTTACGGAGATTTCTGTTTGATAAATAGGAAGACATAAATGTTTTTATAATGAGAAAAAACATATTTTTTAAACGGTAATAAAGAATATTTGTAAGCGGTAGCAAAAGATAAATTTTATTTCAATGAAAGAGATAAATAATACCTTGACTTGGATCAGTTGAACTACCTGTAGATAGTTTGTAACAGTGTGCAGTTAGCAAACTTGTTTATTTGATTTATTTTTTATTTACTTTATTGCCCTCTGGCTACGTGGTCCTACTGCCTTTGTCCTACCGATCGGACCACATAAACTTTTTTTTCCGGTTGGTTCGATTAACTTATCGGACTATAGAAACTGAAGTTTTCTTAGACCACGTAGTCCCACCTTTATTGGCACTCAATTCAGAAAACAATCGAATCTTGACAATTCAGTAAAAATTATAACTTGATTTCCTAAACGTGCATGCACAATTGTATGCACGTGTTACAATTGTAGGTATATAATGTATACTAGTTCTAATTTGTTTTCTAAACTTAGGGTAGGACGCCCTCCGACCAGATGGGATGACGACCTGCGATAAAGAGTGTGACTGTACATACATTTGACAGTTTCTTTTCCGACATTTAATAAGGAAGACCTGTAGAAAGTCAGTAATTTCGGGAAAAGTTATTTTTGAAGTACGTACGTTATGTAGATCAGTACATTATGACATTCGGACCTAACCACCCGGAAACCGAAAGACTGCAGGTAGATGCTGGATGCGTCAAGCTGAAGACAGGACTATGGCGCTCATTGGAGGAGGCCATGTCCAGCAGAGGATTAATATAGTCTGATGATGAATTCGTTTCTATTCTTGGCCTGGAATAAAGCCTAGTTTTTTATTCAACCCATAACTCAGTTTGTTCCGAGGGACTCGAACCCGCAAACTCCTGCGTCGCAGGCGGACCTTCGCCAACCGCGCCACAGAGGTCGTCAATTAAGCGGTCTGTGAGAATCTTTCAAATAATCTAGCAAAGGGAAAAATACTAACAATAGAAATAGAAGCGCCGCAACTTTCAATTGAACAAGTCGCCAGTCGGTAAGTTCCGAAGCCATCGCTTTTAATTTACTTCTAATCCACTTACGGGACTTTTTCATCAAGTTTTCCTCTGCCAAGTATATTACACACGCGCAAGACGCAGAAGGTGGTGGGTTCGATTCCCGCCTCGGGACAAATGTGTGTATCATGATGATGATGATGAGTATAAATACGACTGTTTGGATATTTTCATCAATCTTTGGTATTTATAATTATTATTGTAATTTTAGCAAAGGTCACATTAAAGACTGTTCCGCTCATTGGACCAGTTCTAAGTCCAGCTGTGGACTAACATAGGCTGTAAGGTCATTACGGGACATTTACCATGATTTGATTTTTGAGTTATCCAATATTTCGGCACAGTTATTCCGTGATCATGGCGCATGGCGCATGAAACTGTGCCGAAATATTGGATAACTCAAAAATCAAATCATGCTAAATATCCCGTTTTAAATGACTTTAGTGTTAGTAACCATGATAGTTTCAAAAGTTTTAACATAGGCTGATCCTTATAATGAAGATTAACTTAATATAATAATATATAAATAATTTGTTACATTATAGTCATTATGGAAATCCCCACTCCTATCAAAGGGAGATCTGAGTCCAGCAGCGACTCAGTATAGACTATACATACATAGACGACCGATGTGGCGCGGTGGGCGAAGGTCCGCCTGCGACGCAGAAGGTTGCGGTTTCGATTCCCGCCTCGGAACAATTGTGTGTACGATCTGCAGATATTTGTTCCGGGTGTTCTGGTCGTTTTTTATGTATAATATAAAAAATCTACCTATGTAATGTATTGTATTATGTATATCAGTTATCTAGTACCCATAACACAAGCTCTGCTTAGCTTGGGGCTAGATGATGCTGCGTGAATTGTCCAGCATTTTTTTTTTTAATTTATTTATTCTTATGACCTGCGTGTGTAAAGAATGGGATTGAGAATGAAGTTATCTTATTCTGTTTCGCTAGATAGTTTCGAACTGAGCATAGAAGCGTTAGAGATTACCTCATTTTCAATCCCGTTCTATAATTTAGTTAGGTTAGAACGCTGATTATATCTCTACCATATCTCGCGAAAAACCGACAACCGCTAGGGTAAACGTGTTCTTGAGTGGAGACCACGACACGGTAAACGTAGTGTAAGATGTCCTCCGACCAGGTGGGATGACAGATAGATGCTGGATGCAGCAAGCTGAAGACAGGGCGCTATGGCGCTCATTAGGGGAGGCCTATGTCTAGTGAACTAACTTGATGATGATGTTGAATACGTAAAGTAAAGTAAAACATAATTTATTTCTTTAGGCTTACAAAATAAGCACTTAGACAAGTCATATTTTACATATAAATTATTATCAAATAAAATTATTTTACTGTTCACTTCAATTTTTTGTCCACTAGTGAAAGAAGTGAAAAGAAACAACTAGCATGTTCATCTCTTATATGTTTAATACATGGCTACGCTGATTAAATTCAATGAGCAAATATATTGTCAAATATTTATTTCTCTTGCCGAATTGACATGCAGTTAGTTTTTTTGCGAAAATTATACAATATTTTAGGTTATAAAGTTGCAAACAACCCTGCTGTACCTAGCAACAGGGTTGTGGTTTGCAAATAGTGATTTGATGGTTGTGGCCACAGATTTAAATCAATGTATGTTTCAGCAAAATGGATTGTATCGAATTAATATTAAAGTCGTATTTTGATCGTGAAGCTATAACCATGGGAATTCGGCCGGTCGTTAATTTGAATCAAAAATAAGGGTAAGGTCCCATGAGGGGTATCTTTTGAATATTCAGATGACAGTCGGTTTCTGAGCTTATGAGCAATCATAAATATAAATAAATAATTCTGGATAATCTACACAGCATCATCTAGCCCCAAGCAATCAGAGCTTGTGTTATGGATACTAGATGTCTGATATACTTAATATAATACATTTACATACATATATAAATATAAAACTTTTGAAACTATCATGGTTATCAACACTAAAGTCATTAAAAACGGGATATTTACCATGATTTGATTTTTGAGTTATCCAATATTTCGGCACAGTTTCATGCGCCATGATCACGGAATAACTGATTACTGAGTTATTCCGTGATCATGGCGCATGAAACTGTGCCGAAATATTGGATAACTCAAAAATCAAATCATGGTAAATATCCCGTTTTTAATGACTTTAGCATATATATATATATATATATATTTAATGAACATAGAAAATACTTAGAACACACGAAAAAATTTTTTTTGTTTAATTTTGGGAAAACTAACAGCTAGGTAACTGAATACTAGACACAGTGCGCAACTAACGGCTAATTGTAAGTTTCCACAGATATGAGAAGAAGATAATAAAGTTAAATACAAACAGTCGAAAAAGGAAAAAGACAGCACATTTGGTTGAAAATAGAAACTTATATATTAGCAGATCGTATAAACATTTGTCGCAAGGTGGGAATCGAACCCGCAACCTCCTGCGTCGCAGGTGGACCTTCGCCCACCGCGCCACATGTGTCTTCTAATATAGGCGAGTATTATATGATGAAAAGTTCAATTTAAAAAAAGCTATAAATCGACTTCGAATTCCGTTTTTAAGTTCTGCAGAACAAACACCAATTTCTCGGGAATATAATGGGGCCACCTCGGGTTTTATTCAAGTTCAATCACTGGGATTGATAATTGACCAAGAAATCAACGAACATACTCGTACATAAAAAATAAATAAAATAATGCTGGACAATTCACACAGCATTATCCAGCCCCATGGTAAGCAGAGCTTGTGTTATGGGTACTAGATAACTGATATACATAATACAATACATTACATAGATAGATATTTTTATTATACATAGAAAACGACCAGAACACCCGGAACAAATATCTGCAGATCGTACACACATTTGTTCCGAGGCGGGAATCGAACCCACAACCTCCTGCGTCGCAGGCGGACCTTCGGCCACCGCGCCACATCGGTCGTCATAACATACTTATCATAACATACATATCATAACATACATATAACGTCAAAAACATACCTACAGCCGAACTTAGTCTAACGAGTCTTCTCCTTTTTGAAATCGGTGTGTGTATGAATTCAGTCAAGTGTGTTTTGGCAACCATTATAAAATACACCAAAAGAACACTCAATACAGTTTAACAACTAAATAAAAAGATTGCTTATTCAGGACTCCAACTCTTAGAATTTACTCACAATCAGGGAAGCTCCAAGGAAGTTTTCATTACTCAAGCTTACCTCTGAAAAATACGAAACTTTTAAATTTATATCGAATGAATCAATCTCGCAATTCTATTTCAACTTATCTTTAAGAGTTGGAAGTACAAATACAAGTATACTCTCGTTTCCTCTAAAAGCACTTTATTCTGTGTACCAAGGCTTTGATATTATTATTGGTTTTTATTTTATGGCAAAATAATATTAAAAGTTCTATTTTAAAGATTGTTTCTGAAAAGCTGTAAGAAGAGCTTTTGCTTATATTTATGTCACTAGAAACTTTGTAATATCATCATCATCATCATCATCATCAGCCTTTAGCAGTCCACTGCTCGACATAGGCCTCCCCCAATGAGCGCCATAGCGCCCTGTCTTCAGCTTGCCGCATCCAGCATCTACCTGCAGTCTTTCGCAGGTCGTCATCCCACCTTGTCGGAGGGCGTCCTACACTACGTTTACCGAGTCGTGGTCTCCACTCAAGAAAACGTTTACCCCAGCGTCCGTCGGTTCTTCGCGAGATATGGCCGGCCTACTGCCACCTCAGCTTGGTAATTCTTTGAGCTATGTCGATAACCTTGGTTCTCTGTCGGATGCATTCGTTTCGTATCCTATCCTTCAGAGAAACTCCGAGCATAGCTCTTTCCATAGCTCGCCGAGCGACTTTGAACTGGTGGATCAGCCCTATCGTGAGTTTCTCAGCTCCGTAGGTCATAACTGGTAGGACGCACTGGTTGAAAACTTTCGTTTTCAAGCATTTGTTATATCACTGTAAGATAAAAGTACATAAATATCTAAATATTAAGTACGAGTTTAGGCCTATCTAATTTACTTAATCATCATCATATCATTTATTGTGATTTTATGCATACAGGTAATTGCTCTTAGGTGTAGTATCTTGCCCTCCGACCAGGTGGGATGACGTCCTGCGAAAGACTGCAGGTAGATACTGGATGCGGCAAGCTGAAGACAGGGCGCTATGGCGTTCATTGGGGGAGGCCTATGTGCAGCAGTGGACTGCTATAGGCTGATGATGATGTAGTATCTTAGTGGGTACACAATGCATAAAGACCCTGTCAAGGCACAATAATTTTTGGGTTCGTTCGTGTTAGATTGTTAACTTTACTTGTATACATATGTCATGTTTATACATAGAATTAATAAATATAGGAATATCATTTTAAAATATGAATTGGTTAAATTAATTAAGTACCTATTGTTTTGGATAAGAATAAGTTTTCAATCTAATGAAACTATCGCAAATTAATGTCAGATCAGGAATATTGTGATTATGTTAATTTTGTCTATATATTTTTCATTATATCTCATCATCATCATCATCATCATCAGCCTATATTAGTCCACTGCTGGACATAGGCCTCCCCCAATGAGCGCCATAGCGCCCTGTCTTCAGCTTGACGCATCCAGCATCTACCTGCAGTCTTTCGCAGGGAGTCTGTCAGAGGGCGTCCTACACTACGTTTACCGAGTCGTGGTCTCCACTCAAGAACACGTTTGCCCCATCGGCCGTCGGTTCTTCGCGAGATATGGCCGGCCCACTGCCACTTCAGCTTGCTAATTCTTTGAGCTATGTCGATAACCTTGGTTCTCTGTCGGATGTATTCGTTACGAATCCTATCTTTCAGAGAAACTCCGAGCATAGCTCTTTCCATAGCTCGCTGAGCGACTTTGAACTGGTGGACCAGCCCTATCGTGAGTGTCCACGTCTCAGCTCCGTAGGTCATAACGGGTAGGACGCACTGGTTGAAAACTTTCGTTTTCAAGCATTTGTTATATCACTGTAAGATAAAAGTACATAAATATCTAAATATTAAGTACGAGTTTAGGCCTATCTAATTTACTTAATCATCATCATATCATTTATTGTGATTTTATGCATACAGGTAATTGCTCTTAGGTGTAGTATCTTGCCCTCCGACCAGGTGGGATGACGTCCTGCGAAAGACTGCAGGTAGATACTGGATGCGGCAAGCTGAAGACAGGGCGCTATGGCGTTCATTGGGGGAGGCCTATGTGCAGCAGTGGACTGCTATAGGCTGATGATGATGTAGTATCTTAGTGTGTACACAATGCATAAAGACCCTGTCAAGGCACAATAATTTTTGGGTTCGTTCGTGTTAGATTGTTAACTTTACTTGTATACATATGTCATGTTTATACATAGAATTAATAAATATAGGAATGTCTTTTTAAAATATGAATTGGTTAAATTAATTAAGTACATATTGTTTTGGATAAGAATAAGTTTTCAATCTAATGAAACTATCGCAAATTAATGTCAGATCAGGAATATTGTGATTATGTTAATTTTGTCTATATATTTTTCATTATATCTCATCATCATCATCATCATCATCAGCCTATATTAGTCCACTGCTGGACATAGGCCTCCCCCAATGAGCGCCATAGCGCCCTGTCTTCAGCTTGACGCATCCAGCATCTACCTGCAGTCTTTCGCAGGGAGTCTGTCAGAGGGCGTCCTACACTACGTTTACCGAGTCGTGGTCTCCACTCAAGAACACGTTTGCCCCATCGGCCGTCGGTTCTTCGCGAGATATGGCCGGCCCACTGCCACTTCAGCTTGCTAATTCTTTGAGCTATGTCGATAACCTTGGTTCTCTGTCGGATGTATTCGTTACGAATCCTATCTTTCAGAGAAACTCCGAGCATAGCTCTTTCCATAGCTCGCTGAGCGACTTTGAACTGGTGGACCAGCCCTATCGTGAGTGTCCACGTCTCAGCTCCGTAGGTCATAACGGGTAGGACGCACTGATTGAAAACTTTCGTTTTCTTTCATTATATCTATTACATCTATTTTCAGCAACTTTAACAGAATTTTCTAGAAACCTGGCTTACTTCCACTCTCAGTACTTATTGCCATGCTCTCCTTGGGTACCATTGTGTTTCTTAGACATAACCTAGATACTAAAACTGAACTAGAAACTAAAACTTACAAATGTAGGTATACAAGATGCAATAAAATAAATATGACATCTTGCGTAGGAATGTAAAGTTATTAAGGGAGTGTATTGTATATGCATTATCCTTCTGCCTAATCAGGTCAAAAAACAGAAGCAGGGACTCCTGTTTTGCAAAAAACAGAAGCAGGGACTTCTGTTTTTTGACCGTTGACATTATGTACAAAACTTAAGCAGTATGAATGATAATTGATAAGGCTAGATGATGGTGTGTGAATTGTCCAGAATTATTTTATTTATAATTTTGTAGGTACCTAGGTGGAAAAGCACCATACCAGCTGATTCCATATTCAAAACGCCTCATTGCCAAAACACATACAAAGCAAAACATCCATCATAATCCGATACACCCTTTAAAAACATAATCAATCTTTATCAACCAATTCCCCAAAATGGGGTAAATACCTTGCTTACCCCTTTTAGGGTAAAAAAGTAAACCTCTGATTAATGGTATCGACCGCACGGTGGGCCTAAAGGACACGAATGTCACGTTCTGTGTTGGTTTCAGGCACTGAAGACATTTTTCTGGAAAATTGGGCCACTTGTTACTGTTAACAGATCCCTGTACAGTCGGGGAAAGAATTGTTGTAGCGTGGTGGTATGTAGCATTGATATAAAGGGGATTTGTTGATTGTTTACAATAGCGTATGTAGAAGCAATTCTTGTATTTTCCGATTATTATTAAAATAAAAATAAATAAACAATGCTGGACAATTCACACAGCATTATCTGGCCCCATGGTAAGCAGAGCTTGTGTTATGGGTACTAGATAACTGATATACATAATACAATACATTACATAGATATTTTTTTATTATACATAGAAAAAGACCAGAACACCCGGAACAAATATCTGCAGATCGTACACACAATTGTTCCAAGGCGGTTATTATTATTTATTAATTAATCGGAAAAGTACGAAACAGAACCGCTATTAATGATGTCGTTTAGGAAACGTATTTTCAAGCAAAGGGCATTTATGGGCAAAGAATGGGAATGATGATGACAAAATGAAACCTTGAGCTCAAGTTTAGGTATTATTACCAACTCGGCTTCTTTCTCTCCTATTTGTAATACCTCAAATAAGTAAGCTAAAACTAAACTAAATGACTATTGTTTTAAATGTTTGTTTGTTTTACAAGTGGTTATCCAATTGCTTTCTCTGTTTTTTGTGTGTGTGTGGTGCTACAAATAAATTATTTATAACTTTCTTTAATATTTCATTATAAAACTTTCCGCCTTTTCAAAAATAAAATATGAAAACGAATTCTTTCCCCGATTGTACAAGTCTTCATGACCCTAGTGAAGAAAAAGCCGGTTCTCATTACCAGTAAGGGGCTTTGAAGTGTTCTTGATAGCAGAACATTTTTTGGAGGGTTCCGGATAAAGTTAATAATTCAAGATCAATTTACTGAACCCCAAGCGCTTTGCCTGATGAAATGGACTAAAATTTGTTGTTATAAACTTGCAGAATGGGTAGGCCTTCAGGTGGAGTCATTAGGTGGCAAATAATATAAACCAAAAGGGTTAATACAGAATGGGTGGCTATGCTCGGGGTCTCTCTGAAGGATAAGGATTCCAAACGAAATCAATCAAAATTCATCCGACAGAGAACCAAAGCTATCGACATAGCTCAAAGAATTAGCAAGCTGAAGTGGCAGTGGGCCGGCCATATATCACGAAGAACCGACAACCGCTAGGGTAAACGTGTTCTTGAGTGCAGACTGCGACTCGGCAAACGTAGTGTATGACGACCTGCACCATTATTTTTTTACACTAAAATTATAAAAGTGATAAATATCTTAATTCTATGAAAGAAAATCTATTTAACAAATTATTGTCCAACTAGGAAAATACCAGATCCTACAAAACCAATACTGAAAACATTTTGCATGAAGGGTATTTTAAATATATATACATATATACTGTAAATTATGTTTAAAATGTCGGTAAATAATAAATACACACCAATTTCCATCCTCCAAAAACTCAAACAACATTTAAAAGTATCCAAACAGTTTTATAATCCTTTGAGACTTTGCCGGGAACCAGTAAACTTCGAGGGAAGTCGACAAGTGAATTTTAACTTTAGCAGCAAGCAGTTTGCAAATAAAGTTTAAGTTAGTTAGTTAAGTATAGACTTTTTAGGTGTGTCGAAATTGGCGTAAGTAGGAGAGGCCAAGCTGATTATAATGTTTATTTTGTCTATTAAGTTTTCCACCGTAAGTACACATGGAAAATGAAAAACACGTTATTTCTTATTTGATAACTAGTTGCGGCCCACAGCTTCGCCCGCGTGGAAAAATGCAAAACCTTCTTCTTAAATCACTCTATGTAGGAAGCGAATTTGTTTTTTACTATGTAGTGATAATATATTGTGGTATATACTGACGACCGATGTGGCGCGGTGGGCGAAGGTCCGCCTGCGACGCAGGAGGTTGCGGGTTCGATTCCCGCCTCGGACCAATTGTGTGTACGATCTGCAGATATTTGTTCGGTGTTGTGGTCGTTTTCTATGTATAATAAAAAAATATCTATCTACATATGTAATGTATTGTATTATGTATATCAGTTATCTAGTACCCATAACACAAGCTCTGCTTACCATGGGGCTAGATAATGATGTGTGATTTGTCCAGCATTATTTATAAATTAAAAAAAAAAAAAATATAACATTTGAATTATCTAATTGCTTATTTTCTAAGGCTAAAGGATTTAAAATTGATGTATTTATGTTATATTATAAATAAATAAAATAAATAATGCTGGACAATCCACAGCATCCTCTAACCCCAAGCTAAGCAGAGCTTGTGTTATGGGTACTAGATGACTATACGTAATACAATACATTACATTATAATAATAATAAAAATAATTCATTTATTTTTCAGATTACAATAGATACATAATGTTATTAAGATTAAAAAATCTTACACTAAGTTAGTTTTAATTTTATTTATTTATTTACAAAAGTACCTCTATTTTTACTGTAAAATATACTTTTTTTTTTTTTGGAACACCCAATGCAATAGAGTACATATTTAAATTTAATATTAAAATTAGAAATAATTATATAATACAGAAAAACAACACAAAAATCATAGAGTCAACCTTACATTACAAAATCATACATTAAAAATCACAAACCATATCCATTTCCATATACATAATAATTACATACATAATAATTTAATGATCATACATAGAATACTATTTAATTAATAAAGAGATGGAGTGCTTATATATTACTCCATCCTATATCACTCCAGCTGAACTCAGGCGCAGTGGAGTCGCTGCTGTGATTGTGTGCTGTGTTGTGATTGGTGGATCGCCTGTGTGCGGCTGGCAAGCCATGCAGCGGACAGCGAAGTCACTGTGCTTGTTGCGTGACTGCCTACCGCGCTAATTACTTTAATTTTAATGTTTAACCTTATTATTGTTAAGAGAACTCTAGTGTCTAGATAAATCTATATTAGGATTTAAGATACTATAAACAAAATGTAACAAATTTGTATCAATAAATAAATATATCTATATATCTATCCAATTTACCGGCTACTGCAGCCAGGATGATAGAGATATGTTTTTTTTTTTTTTTTATAAATGTCTTAAGTATTCATTGTGTATGACATTGTATATTATATTCAATAAGGTCCGCAAGTGCATGTACAAAATTTCAGATACAATTCTATTATTGTGATTGAATAAAGATTATGAATTATGATGGTCTGTGATTATGATAATTCACAACACTACCTATGTAATATTTAGGTAGGTAGTCAGAGTTATACCTCTTTCATCGAAAGTTAACGCACATTCTCAGCACCATGTCCTTTGTTTACTGTTCGGTACTTCGCGGTAATCATACGTAATACAATACATTACATTATAATTATCTATCACTACGGTCATTTATATTGGCCAACAGTGGTTTATTTGGGTCGTGCGTCATAACGTGAATCTTTATTGCCCAACAGATACAAGAAAAACATTTACAGGAAAAAACAAATACATGTTGCTCAATTTGTAATGTATTTGTATTATGTATATTAGTTATCTAGTACCCATAACACAATCTCTGCTTACCATGGGGCTAGATGATGCTGTGTGAATTGTCCTGCATTATTTTCATTTTTCAATGGGCGACCTCGCTGCTAAGAGTGATCTCTGCCAGGCACTGAGAGTCTCCCAGACTTTGACACGAATAATAATAATAAATAAATAAATAGTGCTGGACAATTCACACAGCCCAAGCTAAGCAGAGCTTGTGTTATGGGTACTAGATAACTAATATACAAAATACAATATATGACATAGATATATTATTTTATCATACATAGAAAACGACCAGAGCACCCGAGACAAATATCTACGGATCTTACAAATATTTGTCCCGAGGCAGGAATCGAACCCGCGACCTCCTGCGTCGCGACGAAGTACATAGAATGTGAGACGAAGTTGTAGCGAGTGAGACGGTGGCGATGGTAAAAAATCAATCAATGATGATGATAAAATCCTACTAATATTATAATCGTGAAAGTTTGTGAGGATGTTTGTTGCTCTGTCACGCAAAAACTACAGAATGGATTCTGATGAAACTTCACAATAATATAGCTTACATATCAGAATAACATATAGGCTACAATTCATAAAGATATATTGTATATTATCCAAAATATCTATCACCACGCGGGTGAAACCGCGGGGCACAGCTAGTAATAAATATATATATATATATATATATTTTTTAGTCATCCCGTGACCACGACAGAGTGTAAACCTGTTGAAACGTCGGGAAAAAAGGTAAATAAACGCGATAAATACCCGTTGTATTAATACTTATAATTAAGTAATAAATAATGCTGGACAATCAACACATCAGAATCTAGCCCCAATGTTATCCTGTGAAGATATTTTAAACGTCCATAATATTTGGCATTATTTCCTCTTTAAGAGCGTTTATTCCATCCATTCCTACTAGTAGTTCGATTATGTAACTGTTTGGACAGAAGAGACCTTGGTTGTAATTGGTTGGAAAAACCCTTTGTTTTTCATACGTAGGTATCAATACACACATAAAACCGTATTTTGTGATCTATCAGTCATATTTTATGTGCTTCAACATATTTTTATCACCTAGGTATCTTACATATCAATAAAAGTCACTAGGGTCATATTTTCTTGCAACACGTCATCATAAAGTTTCATGTAATGTTGTACTTCAAGTATATGTACGCATACTTACTATAATACTTATTTTTGGACGACGGCCTGCGACGCAGTAGGTTGCGGGTTCGATTCCCGCCTCGGAACAATTGTGTGTACGATCTGCAGATATTTGTTCCGGGTGTTCTGGTCGTTTTCTAAGTATAATAAAAAATATCTATCTAGGTATGTAATGTATTGTATTATGTATATCAGTTATCTAGTACCCATAACACAAGCTCTGCTTACCATGGGGCTAGATAATGCTGTGTGAATTGTCCAGCATTATTTATTTATTTTTATTTAATAACAAAATTCAAACAAACACACAAAAGTAGTACAAAATAAAGACACCAACAAAAAAACTTACATTTAAACTTCTATGTATTAATTCGAACTCTTCTTGTCTCGTCTTGATGTAGAGTAAGTTCTCGAATCCTCGCTCTTACTAATATAAATCTTGTATGAAGATGCGAGAGATCCCAACTTCGGTTTTTAAGTATCAAAAGTTAGGATATAGTTTTAAGAATAGATATAATATATATATATATATATATATATATACATTATAGTGCACAGTATAGATTGTGTTGTATAAAGCAGTAAGTTAGTCACGTACCTACGAAAACATCTCCAACTGTTAGTAACATTAAGTCCGCTCTGCATATTTACTTAAGATAATCCTATATTTCTCTATAAGTGAATATATATTCTTTTGAGAAAAATAAATTTCTAAAACCGTAATTGAATAAATTGGAGCAGAGATACATTGTGTAGCGATAAACGAAATGTGCAACAAAAAAAACTTCTAGTCAACAGGACAGTCTTGGGACTGCCGATATAAGTGAAAACTAAGTAATTTTATATATTACTAGCTGCGCCCCGCGGTTTCGCCCGCGTGGTGATAGATATTTTGGATAATATACAATATATCTTTATAAATTGTAGCCTATGTGTTATTCTGATTCTGATGTATAAGCTATATTATTGTAAAGTTTCATTAAAATCCATTCAGTAGTTTACTACTACTATACGTGAAAGAGTAACAAACATCCATCTATCTATCCATCCATCCATACTTACAAACTTTCGCGTTTATAATATTAGTAGGATTCACACTGGGAAGCGTTCGGTGACAATGACACGAGTTCCATGATATTTGTTCACCCAAAAAGTCCACATTATATACACAAAGGAAAGCGTTCGGTGACGATCACACGAGTTCCATGATATTTGTTCACCCAAAAAGTCCACATACTCGTATATACACAAAGGAAAGCGTTCGGTGACGATGACACGAGTTCCATGATATTTGTTCACCCAAAAAGTCCACATATATACACAAAGGAAAGCGTTCGATGACGATCACACGAGTTTTACGATATTTGTTCACCCAAAAAGTACACATATATGTATGTATACACAGTTAGGAAAGCGTTCGATGACGATCACACGAGTTCCATGATATTTGTTCACCCAAAACGAGCTCAACGTGCAAAAGATTTTACTTCAAAAATGATCAATTAAAAACAGAACATAAATATATAAGCCGCGCCGCGCAGTTACACTATGTTAATTACCTACACGATTAATTACGCTAACCTTGTTTATTAAGTAAATTCTTATTAATATAGAGTCACTTGAATCTAAGAGAAGGTCAAATGAAGACAGATGTGTTATACAAAAACTAAAAACCTAAAAATGTCACACTAAGACCACACCTAAATATAAATATATAAATAAATAAATAATGCTGGACAATTCACACAGCATTATCTAGCCCCATAGTAAGCAGAGCTTGTGTTATGGGTACTAGATAACTGATATACATAATACAATACATTACATAGATAGATATTTTTTATTATACATAGAAAACGACCAGAACACCCGAAACAAATATCTGCAGATCGTACACACGTTTGTTCCGAGGCGGGAATCGAACCCGCAACCTCCTGCGTCGCAGGCGGACCATCACCCACCGCGCCACATCGGTCGTCTAAAAAAAAAAGTCATATTACGAGGTTTAGTACCTGGGTTTACCTATCGATACACATCTATGTACCGCTGACAGCACGTTTTAATAGCCGCGACATATATGACGCACTTAAGGTGGTAAAGCCCCCATCTTCGCTGGGTAGATAGAAGCAATATAGCTAATAGCATGTCAGATCGGCGCAAATCTTGATGAGCGGGATTATCGGTAGAGTGCCGATTAGCGCCATCTACAGAGTTTCTTATGAGATATTGTGCTGAGATAAAATAAAATATATGAAATTAATATAATAGGTAGACAATGTTATAAAACCAAACAAATTGGTATTCTTCTTCAAGAATTTCTGAAGAAACATTTTATATTCAGCTTTGGCTGGGACGTTAGTGTGATTAAAAATCACACTAATATAAATTGCATAAATTGTATAAATTGCATGTCTGTCTGCTTTCTTTTGCACAATGCCCTATGGTGTTTCCTTTGTGATAAGTTAGTATGTGTTATAATAACGACATCAAGTGTAACATTGTGTACCTACGGTGGAAATAAAAAAATAAACTGATAAACTGATTCGAAAGTGTTTAGATGTTGGATGTTTGTTACCTCTTCACGCCAAAACGACTGAATAAACAAAGAATCGTCATCATCTAATTTTATTCATTAAGGATAGGGGGTTAGTTACGAAACCAGTTTTTGAACCGCACTCACCCTGTTGAATTAAACGTTGGTTTTCTTCCAACAGACAAGTTCTCAGATAACTCGTTTAGATGCTACGAAAGTTTAGTAAAAAACATATTTGATCATTTAGGTTGGAATGGTCCCACCATAGTATTTACGATGTGTCTCTAACCCCAATATCTTTAGTCGTACATCGACCACGATTCAACGTCTACTCAAATTCTAAACGCGTTTTAGTATGCTTGATTGTAAGAAATCTCTTCACTCGAACTAAACTTCGAAATTTACATACAAGTGAAGAAATGAACTGTCATCTCATGGTATGATGATGATTCTTTGTTGGCAACTGTGTCTGGTTGGACACTTTTCTGCCAGTGTCAAGTAATGGAAAATAATTGTAAAATCGTTATGAGTTATTAAATTATGAACTTACAACCCCAATCTCAAGGTACCTCGCGGACCTACCTTGACACTTCAGACGAGTTTGAGTGAAGGGTAAGTTCAAGAATTATGTAAAGATATGGGGGTAAATATCTATGTATTCGTCTCCGAGGAATTTTCCGATGTTACTGGCTATACAATACATACATATCTACATATCTATTTTAACATAGGTATTTTTACTGTGTCTGTGCCTTTGTAGCTGTCCTCTGACGCTACATTTTTCTCTTGAATTAAATCTTAGGAAGAGTCACAATAAAAACAAAAAATAAAGAGAAAAGCAATTAATTATGTTATTTTCAGACAGCTGTTATAACCAAGTATTATATTTGTCTGTTTCTTCTATTGCTTCACTAAGCTAAGCCTGTTTCAAAGTCATCATGAGTACGAATTATCAAGGATCATTTACACAATAATATTTGTTTTATGTATATTTTGCTTAGATAATTACGAAAGGTTTTCTGTGAAAATGACAAACATAAAAATATGGAATTTCAGGTTAAAAAAGTACCAAATAGCGTAACTTTTTATGTAGCTCGCATTTTCCGTAGCACATTTTTTACGTAGTATGCTTTCAAAACACAGCGAGCTAGGGTCAATTTCAAGTTCAAAACCTACCCACTGCTACGTTGAGTTTGGGTTCCAATTCGCATGAGATACCTACTCCAGCTAAACTCAAAATACATGTAAGATATATATTAAGTAAGGTGTTTGGTCTTTACCTAGATGCTACGGCAATAATAATACCTAAGAACAGTTCTTGGAACAAAGTGAAGTTGCAAGCAGATTAACTCTGCAGTTTAAGTTTAGTTCTAATTCTGACGAAGTTCAGGCTTGATTAATAGTCCAACTTTGCTGCAATTGAAAATTAACTCTTGGATGAGTTAGCTAGGTTCTATGTTGTTTATCAGCCCGCCGTCGGAAGGGCACGTCACACTTCTTACAATAGATAATGCGTAGACACGGAATTGATTGATTAGATTTTTGTCATAAATTCGTTTGTGGTTCTTCAAAAACCTATTTATTTTTATTTTTTTTAGGATTTAATCGGATTTAATTTCCTATTAATGATTTAAAATACCTAGCGTCAAACAAAGATTAAATATTAACTGACCCAATAAAACAATAAACAGGTAAGAAACTGCCTATTCGTATTTCTGTCAGGGTTTTCAGGTTTTTATTCGTATTATTGTATGTAGAATAATACGAATAAAAACCTGAAAACCCTGAAAATAAAATTAAACTACCACACGAATACACTCTAAAAACTTTCAACCTTAACAAATGCACATTCCCACCCCATTCAAAATTGAAACAAATGGCAAAAACAATACATTCTATTTACCTGTGTCACGCGATCCCTCCTTTTAAAAAGTTTCCTGCAAACTTACGACTCACTCACTTCACTTCAAAAATTCAAATAACGAACACAGAAACAGAAACTCTTTGGAAAACGGTGGCCCCTATTTTTGTTCTTATTTTTTTATTGTGACAGTGACAATTTGTTTTTATTTTGACAGTTTATTTTTCGAACTTGAACTTGGAACGGGCGGCAACTGGTGAGCAGTCCGTTTGGCGCCCAAGAGTCTACTGAGGTTCGCGCGCCAGCCCTCGGGCGACGCGTTGATTTGTCTCGATATTGAGGTGGCTTAAATTTATTAGAATTTGTGGGCATTCTCGTTTAGTTTATTTAACTTAACCTACTGATTATAAAAAGCCTGATAATGGAAATGACTAATCTACACTCTAAGTAGGTATTAATTTATTTTGACGTCTTTATTTCAGTACCTTTCAATCAAATTCTAAAATAGTGTCTGTAGGTTAGAAAGTTTTCAGTTTTTGATGTAGGTTTTTGTATATAACCATTTTGGTGATTAACCATTAAGTTCCAATTTTACCGTATGCTGCCAAACCTAAGATCAACAAAACTAAGTTCAGCTTGCTTGATCGAGTTCAAAATCTTAAAACTAATTATTATATTTCCTTTATTCAATATTTTTTATATTTTTGCTAAATTGAGTTAATCTTATATTGAACGCGTTCTATTGCAACGGTGAAATAGACCTAACTAAATAATTCTTTAGTTATAATATTTTCGATTGGAAAACTGAAGTGGCAGTGGGCCAGCCATATCTTCCATTCCTAAACATGTTCTTGAGTGTAAACCACGACTCGGCAAACGTAGAGATGCTGGATGCTTTGCGCAAGTTGAAGATAGGGAGCTATGGCACTCATTAGATGTCTCTACGTCTAACATAGGCTGATGATGATGAAATAATTCTTGATTAGCTAACCCTAGAAAGTGGGTTACCTTAATTACAAAGTTGAATCGTTATTACTTCCCAAACTTCGGTACTATTCACCAATTTTCGCAAACCTGCGTTTGACGAAGCATTAGCGGATGATTTGTTTGAGAAGCATTAAGGCATGATTTGTGGAAACGACCATATTCGCGATTTTAGCGTCACCCGCTATAAATAGGGCTTTGTATGAAATATCTTTTGTTAGGACAAGTTGGAGGTGAAAGATGACATGGCGGTTGTTTTCTGTCGGTTAGCATGTACCTATATATTGGTCCCTTAAATACAGTTAATTTTGAACTTTGTTTCTTCACAAATAAACATTATTTTATCTATTCCTGGTCGAAGTTTCAAATGATTTGCAAGTTGGAGGTGAAAGATGACACGACAGAAGTTTTCTATTTCATGTTAGTTTGCATCAGCGTGTATATTGGTCCCTTAAATACAATTAAATATGAACTTTGTTTCTTCAAAAGAAGTTTTAATTGCAAAGGAGTAAGTAAGAAGGCACTCTAAGGTTTTTTGCTATTTTAGTGCGTGAGCCTCACACTGGGAGTAATTTCAAAGAAATAAAAAAAAATATTACAAACTTTCGTCTTTATAATAACAGTAGAACTAACCATCCATCCATCACAATAGCCTGGTTTTATTTCTTTCATTTTTCTTTGTCTCTACACCTTGCGGATACCATCTTTGGGTGTATCATATTGTGCACCTGAGGATGATACCCGCTATGTGCAGCCATCGCCTTTAGATTAACTTCTCAAAGGGCCTCTGTGCTGTTGGCTTCGGCCCCACGCAAGCCTTCCAAAGGACCGGGTCACTTTATGGCCCGAGATCATGGTAAATGTAGGACTAATATTATAAACGCGAAAGTTTGTATGCATGGATGTTAGTTACCTATTCTTTCACGCAAAAACTACTGAACTGATGAGCGGATAGAGATGAAATTTGCATACAAGTAGTTTCAAGCCCGGAATAAAACATAGGCTACTTTGTATCCCATAAATCAGTTAGCACTTTGAGTGCTGAAAACGCACGGTATGAGTTTTCTACAAGTGACTAATATGCGTAAATCCACACTAGCGCAGCGGCTGAGAAAATACAGATCTTTGTGACTCAGCACAGCCGTAATATTTTTCGAACGAAACGCATGTGCGGCGCAACACAACCGCTGTGTAGAGCGGCAGCACAATTTTTTTAGGTAAAAAAAAAGAACGCAGTCGTTGAAAAAAAACCGCAGTCAAAGTGTTAGTCAGAAATAGCCTTAAAACTTTTCCATAGAAACAACGCGTTCGAATCCACTCCACGTGCAGAAACCAGTCTATCATAACGCTGTCCTGCTAGTATTGCTTTTGGCGATAAGACCGTCTATTGTAGCTACCTACTCATTCTGTATTTAGCTGTGTGGCTACTCTACGAATCTACCATATTCACTTATACACCAAAAACAACAAAAGTGCTTTTATTTTTCACTTAATGGCCCACAAGGGGCGGGTTATGTTCTCAGAGTGTTTCTATGTTTATTATATCAAAACCAAACGGCTGAAGCGTTTTTGATAACTTTCTTTGTTGATATGAATAAATGATTCTTTATTAATTACTTAAAATAAGTACATTCTATAGCTTTGCTTATTGCTTAGTAAGTAGGTACTTTGCTTCGTATATATATTCGTACTTTATATTTTTTATAATTAGAGATGAAACGGATATCCGGTAACTTTCCGGTATCCAGCCTCTCCGGCCTTGTTTTCAGTATCCAGACGGATACCGGATAGTAATTCAGTATCCGGCCGGATTGCGTGGAACTCATCCATGTTGGCTTTATGTTAGTAGGTACAGAACCAAACAAAGCTTTAACCTGCAACTCTAACCAGCAGTTAATCCCGGTAATCTGTCAATTAAGTTAACTCCGGTTACCCATAATATTTAACCTGTGACTTCTCCCCGTCATCCGTCACACCCCCTATTATCATGGCCATCAGAACTTCCCTCACATTAACAGGAGTACCCATGCCTGAGTTACAAATGGGTAAGCAACACGGTTGGATATTTCTTCCTACTAAAATAAAACAATAAAGAATACTGGATATACGAGTATACACACAGCAGCATCTAGGCTCACAAATAGCTGAGCTTTTGTTTTAAAATTTACTTCGACAATACAGAAATATGTAAATAATATATAAGATAACTTAGAATAAAAAGAAACAAAGAAAATATTTTTATTTACCTTAAAACTACCATACACAACAGACTTAAATCTACGCAAGTTAATACTACTTATACATAGGTATGTTACAAATTATTGTGCGTAGCAGTGTTCATGGCAAATATGGCCTTCACTCAGCATTGTGCTGGGTGCACACTAATGTGTCCACCTAGCGCTGATTTTCAGTGAAGACCAGAGGGATTGTGTCACGTCACGGTCGTCAGGAGCGCGATGTAGACATCAAAATGGTGAACAGGATTCGAATTAGAGTAAGTCTATATTAGATCGATCTCAGCTCGGATCGGTCTTACATTGTTCATCTATACTTGAAGGAAAAATCGTCTACTATACATAAAAGAAGTAAAAAGAAACTAATTTACAACCTAATTTGTTTAAGTCGGTTAAAAATAATATAAATTCAAACAATTTAATTAGCAAACTTAATCCACGAACATCGAAAAAATCTACCACAGAGATCTTTCACCGAGTTGAAATTCTGCTCGATAAGCCGTATATTTGTTTAGTAGGACCGACTCCACACCGTGTAGCAGTCAGTCTAAGTTACAAATAGCCATTAAACGAGTGTGGTAAATGTCCTGGGACGAACGTGCCCTGTTTTTGGGATAAAGTACCCCTTAGCCCTCAGCCCTTAGTTAGATGTAAGGGGTTGTTTACACTGGGAAGTGAAAGGGATTTAAGATGGCGGATAATGGGAAGAAATACTCAGAATTCGTAGAAACCTTTACGTTGGTCCATTGTCTTTTATACGGGTTTTTTCTAGTAAGGAAAAATCTTAAATTAATCGATAGAAAACACTTTGTTATACAACACAAAACAGAAAATAATACAGAAATAAACAATAAAATAAATGAAGTATAAAAGACCCTTCCCCGGTCGTGCCGGTTCGCCGTTCCATCGGGTCATGTGAGTGAGGGAATAGAGAGTGCACCAGTGTGCACTTGTGCCCTGCAAGGCGCACATGGACAGTCTCTGTTGAGGTGGCTGAAAGCTCGACTATGAGGACATCATAATATCTTACATTATACGCATACGATATCATCAAAATCATCAGCAGCAGCCTATAGTAGTCCACTGCTGGACATAGGCCTCCCCTAATGAACTCCATAGCGCCCTGTCTTCAGCTTGCCGCATCCAGCATCTGCCTGCAGTCCTGCGCAGGTCGTCATCCCACCTGGCCGTCCTACACTACGTTTGCCTAGTCGTGGTGTCCACTCAAGAACACGTTTACGCCAGCAGTTATCGGTTTTCCGCGAGATATGGCCGGCCCACTGCCACTTCTGCTTGCTAATCCTAAGAGCTACGATTATGTCGATAACTTTGGTTCTCTGTCTGATGTATTCGTTACCAATCCTGTCCTTTACAGAAACTCCGAGCAAAGCTCTACTAATTATAATTTTGGAAAACTTAATAATCTAATCATAGTACATGTCCCGTTATAAATGACTAGCTGTTCCCCGCGGTTTCACCCGCGTTCAACTCGAATTTCTTTTTCTTAGGTGATTTTTTTTACACCTTGGGTTACATTATTGGAGTTTTAGTAAGGATCCCTAACTTTTTTAAAATATAATATCGCCTATGTTCACCGGGAATAGTGTAGCTTCCCAACAGTGAAAGAATTATTCAAATCGGTCCAGTAGTTTCGGAGCCTATTCAATACAAACAAACAAAAATCAAACATTTTCTCTTTATAATATTAGTATAGACTATTGTTTATTCCCCTACGTCCAAAAGTTCTTTGATCTAGGCAAGTTATTAATAATACAACCAATCAAAACGGCTCTTATTTCAACGAGATAAAGACCAGGTGTGGAATGAAGACGGGAACATTCTCGCTTTGATTGATGACCTCTCATTTTCCTCATGTGAAAATGTATCACTAGTGGAAAACCGGCGAATTTGCTTGTCTCAAATAAAATATAACATTACATATTATAAAACAAAGTAGCTTCCCTCTATCTGTCTATCCCTATGTATGCTTAGATTTTTAAAACTACGCAACGGATTTTGATGCGGTTTTTTTAAATAGATAGAGTGATTTAAGAGGTAGGTTTATAAATCATTTCACACATAGATTTCCATGTGGTTGAAGCCTCGAGGCGCAACTAGTGTTTTTTTATTTAAACACTTGTTGCAGTCAATATTAAGTTTTCCTAAATAACTTTTATTATACAAAGAAAGTTACAATAAAAATAATAGAAACAAATTAGAACTATGTAGTATTCACAATTGAAACAATTCAGCTAACGACGAATTTGACGACCGATGTGGCGCGGTGGGTGAAGGTCCGCCTGCGACGCAGGAGGTTGCGGGTTCGATTCCCGCCTCGGAACAATTGTGTGTACGATCTGCAGATATTTGTTCCGGGTGTTCTGGTCGTTTTCTATGTATAATAAAAAAATATCTATTTATGTAATGTATTGTATTATGTATATCAGTTATCTAGTACTCATAACACAAGCTCTGCTTACCATGGGGCAAGATAATGCTGTGTGAATTGTCCAGCATTTTTATTTTATTTTTATTTTTTTTATAACTGCAGCCTGTTCCATACAATCTACAGGTAAACTATTAAAACTAGATAGATAGATATAATATACTTTAGTGCACATAGGCGAGCATAATGCTAGATAGCATTCTTTACCTGCTAACCTTTGGGTATTGTGGACAACAGTTTAGTAGGTAGTGCTGGATAGAACTATCACGGTTATTAAACACAAAGCCGTATGAAACTGTGCCGAAAACATAAAAATTCCATTTTAAAGATTTTTAGCGATACTTCTAAACGCGATTAATCCAATTTCACTTCAAACGCGTTTCTACCAACACGCGTTTCGTCCAAAACGCGTTTCATCTAACACGCGTTTCGTCCGTCGTTTTTTCCCTATCTTACTTATCATCCAATATGTAAAATAAGTGCCAATTTTATTATATCCTGCTACAGACAGCCAATAACATATTCTATTAACATATATCTTCAGAAATAAACGCTGCGCTGTCAGCTCTTCATGTAGACTCTCATCTATCTTCAGCCACCGTGAAATTGTTAAATACTTCAGCGATGAGTGGGTTTCTGCTGTTTTTCACGGGTTTCAGTTCGTCTCTGTTTGACTATTACTCTGGTATTAATACAACGGGTATTTATCGCGTTTATTTACCTATTTTTCCCTGTATTAATACTTATAAATATGTGTTCAGATCGCGTAAGTTTAAAAATATTTATTACTATGGTTATTAAAAAAAAACTATTTATTTTCTTCAGGCTTACAAATAAGCACTTGAACAAGTAATATTTTAAAACTATATACAATACTGAAGTCATTTAAAACGGGACATTTACCTGCATGTTTTTTTTGTTTTATCCAATATTTCGGTGCAGTTGCATGCGCCATGATCACGTGTCTCGTGATCGAGCTGCGTTCGATAATCTTCTGGTCGTTTTCTATATATAATAAAAAATGTCTATCTATGTAATGTATTGTATTATGTATATCAGTTATCTAGTACCCATAACACAAGCTCTGCTTACCATGAGGCTAGATAATGCTATGTGAATTATCCAGCATTATTTTTTTATTTATCTATCATATAATATTATTTTAATGGTCACTTCAATTTTTGTCCACCATTATATTGATGATTTTAGGGTTAGGAAAAATCACTGCATAGTATAAAACAAAGTCGCTTCCCGCTGTCTGTCTGTCCCTATGTATGCTTAGATCTTTAAAACTACGCAACGGATTTTGATGCGGTTTTTTTTAAATAGATAGAGCGATTCAAGAGAATGGTTTATAAACCATTTGACACATAGATTTAAATGCGGGCCAAGCCGCGGGGCGCAGTAACCTATAAATAACCTTCTGGATATATCAACAGCGTTAAACCGACAAACGCTCGGGTAAACGTGTTCTTGAGTAGCGACCGCGACTCGGTAAACGTAGTGTAGGCGGCTTTGGGCCAGGTGGGATGATGACCTGTGAAGGGTCTTAGGATTTAAGACGCTATCAACGGTAAACTGGTTACGATAAATAAATATACTCGTATCTACATATGTAACAAATCTTTAAGTTGGTAAATAAATAAAACAAAAAAAAAACTATGACCAAAACAGTTGTTAAATTTTTGATGTTACTTACATTTTTTGGTATGTAAGTTAGACTATCATCGGTCACTTAGCCAAGGTCTTCAAAAACACAAGCTATTTTAAAACCCCTTTCATTCAACAACAACTGTTACTTACCTTCGTTTAATATCTATTCACTCAATAACTCCCGTAGCAGTGTGCACGCCCCGTTATCTGGCAACTTTTTGCGCCATTCAGAAGTGTGCGGAGCGGATGCGAGTTGACAGTGTTACCAGCTACCAGTTGTATTTGCAGTGCTGCCAGTATGTAGGTCAAGGTGGCTATTCCGATTCTGGGGCTTCGACATTTTTTCAACGTTTTTGAATTGACCATGTCTTGTCTAAGGTTAATGTTATGATAGGGCGTAAGCCCTCGCACCCCAAGTGCGTGATCTCTTAGAAATTAAATAGAATTTCTTAGAATTGAGCAACGGCGACACAAGCGAAACGAACTAAATGTAGGTAAGCTCTATTCTTTGAACAGGATTGGATAAACTTCAATATTTCAATAAGGAAATAGAAATAATATATAATAATAAGTAAATAAAAATGTCCCAGAAATTTTGGACACGAAGACATGTCGTCGTGTTCAACGGAGACACGAAATCAAGTTACTGCAGTAACTTCAGTAACTGGATTTCGTGGCTCCGTTGAATTGAACATTTACGTACTGAAGGAAGGTCGAGGATTGAATACCCGCCAATATCTAAAATCTTTGGGATTTAGTTTAATTACTCTAGACTAGTTTGAAATAATAATAATTTCAAATCTGTGTATCGATACTAATATTATTAAATCGAGAGTAACTATGTCTATGCTTGTGTGAGTACGCGACTCGGTAAAAGTAATGTGGGACGCCCTCCGACCAGGTGGGATGACGACCTGCGAAAGACTGCAGGGAGATGCTGGATGCGGCAAGCTGAAGACATTGTGGGAGGCCTATGTCCAGCAGTGGACTGATATAGGCTGATGATGATGATGATGAAATATGTCTGCCTTGTACCATTTCACTTCAAAACGGCCTTCTAAGATTTATATCGCAGAGTAGTTTTTCTTACCATGCTGCGATCTCAAATCTATCATTTATAGAAATAGAAAGACATTCATAACAACTTAAATTAACAAAAAAAAGACACACTTATAGAATAGGTACATGTATAGAGTTGTTACAAAAAGGCTCTAACTCAGCATAATGCTGGCTAAGCTCAATAAGAGACTTAGCCAGCGCTGGTCTTCCGTTAGAGCCCGTGCAGGTGACGTCACGAAAAGGCATACGCAATGAAATAAAAAAAAAATAGTAAAAACTAAATCAGAACACTTAAAAAGCCATTTAATGAGATATTTATCATCGCAGTTACCATGTAAAGAATGGGTCCCGCAATTTATTTCAAATTCAAACACATCGTATATCCCCATGTCTATTATATATAAGGGTCGTGATTCCCGTGGAATTATTGTGTCGTGGACAATGTCACACCAGATGCAGTTATCCTTGGCGGGGCGTGAAGAGCGTCGAGCAATTTCGTAATTGAATCTCTTGAGAATGTTTCGTAAAATACTCAAGCTGTGATAAAATAAAGAAAACGTTATATTTAAACTGATTTTTTTAAGTGAATTTCTAAGTTTTTCTTATAAAATTAATAAATATTATAGCGGAAAGGTAAACCTTATTAAGTACCTACCTACCACTTACTTTAAACATGTGAGATGTCGCGTAGGTAGGTGCCTCGTTTTATTTGGTAAATTTATTTTTAGCAATAAATAAATCCAAGCAGACTAGAGATTATCCCGACTCATTACGGAAATATTTTTCATATTATCACACACATTTTCGATAGTATGTTACTAGGTTCATTTATCTATTCATCGACTTTCAAGTAACGAGAATCGACCCCGACGAGACAGTTTGTTAGACAAACTAATTCGATGATCCGGTCAGTTGTTATACGGCTTTCGACGATTTCATTCGAGTTTACTCTGACTTTTCTTATTTAGGCCATTTGGATTTGGATAAAAAACCCAACAATTAGGTAGTTACTAGTTACCTACTTGGATGTTGTATAAAACCTATAGCCTATATCATGCCTATAGCATAATTATAACTGAATGTACATATATAGCAACAAACAACCGCTGGGGCAAACGTGTTCTTGAATGGAGACCACGACTCGGTAAACGTAGTGCAGGACGCCCTCCGAGCAGGTGGGGTGACGACCTGCGAAAAACTGCAGGTAGATGCTGAATGCGTCAAGCTGAAGACAGGGCGCTATGGCGCTATAGACTTTTATTAGAAGTTAGCGGGGTTCGTTTCCCATCTTGGGGCAAATGTTTGTACGTCTTGATGTTTTGGTCATTTCTATATAAGTATAATAACATTTTATAAATTACATATCCAAAGGTTGCCTGGAAGAAATCGCTCTTAGCGATAAGGCCGCCCATTGTGCATCTGTATCTTTGTTTGTTTGTTCTTTACTGTTTTTTTCTGTGTTTGGTGTGCAATAAAGCGTATTTGTATTGTATGGTATTGTATGTATGTAGATAGGTGCTTATTTATTATACAGCCAGCTAGTCCAACATTCCTAACTTATTTCGTTTTTTATTTAGTTTTCGCCTACTTCAGGCACACGCATTGTTAATTTCCCTCAGAATAAGTATAGCGCTTAACTTAAATAGCTTCTTTATTATCCTCTAGTCCTAATATTTTAAATAAATTATTTAAATTGTTTTTTAATTATACCTATAATAAATAAATAAATGATGCTGGAAAATTCACACAGCATTATCTAGCCCCATGGTAAGCATTGTGTTATGGGAACTAGATAACTGATATACATAATACAATACATTACATAGATAGATATTTTTTTATACATAGAAAACGACCAGAACATCCGGAACAAATATCTGCAGATCGTACACACAATTGTTCCGAGGCGGGAATCGAACGCGCAACCTCCTGCGTCGCGTGCGGATCTTCGCCCACAGCGCCACATCGGTCGTCATCTCTATCTTATATATCACACTTGGCTAAGCTAGCTTTTGAAATTTGCAGTACCAATCTATACAAAGCCAATTAATAAAGTAAAAAAACGCGATGGAACGAGAGATCATCCAATCAAGCTGAAATTGTACGACAAAATTTATATTCACTTGTGATGAAAAGCGATTGGAATGTACAGTCGCAAAGAGAATTCAAATGATACACTTTTGGGAGAAACTTTTTAGGGGATCCCTAACTAAACTTTTGAAGCTATAATGGTTATTAACACAAAAGTCATCTCATGGTAAATAAACATATTTATAATGATTTGATTTTTGAGTTTTCCAATATTTCGGTACAGTTTCACGGAATAACTCAATTCAATTTTTCAATTTTTAAATATCTTTATTTATAAACATAACAAAATATAATAGTAATACATATCCAGTGTACATTTTTCCTAGATAATACGGAATAACTGAAGGCTTCGCAAGTAACTTTCAAAATTTAATATTTTCAATTCACTGAAGACGTATTCTATGACCCGTAGCTACTAAATTGCTGAAAATGTATTTCCCGTGCAATTTGATGTTCACTATATGCGTCAAAAGTACCAAAAAAACGACAACGCTTGCGTGAGAGGAGACCACGACTCGGTAAACGTAACGGACGCCCTCCGGCCAGGTGGGATGACAATCTGCGAAAGACAGCAGGCAGATGCTGGATGGCAAGCTGAAGGCTATGGCGCTCATTAGGGGATGCCTATGTCCAGCAGTGGACTAACATAGGATGATCATTAAATCGAAGTTTATGATTTTAAAAGGTAACTAGGCACCTAGTGTTATTTGTATTTTGGTGTCGAGTGTATTTATTTACTACGTTACATTTTATATTATTTATGTCAATTGGTGTACTTCATTAATTTAATTAATTAATTTGATTGGTTATTATAGCATGTACATTGTTTTATTAGCAATTACTTTATTGGTTTTGTCCATGCGAAATACAGCTCAGCTTCTTCTGCTGAAAAGGCTTAACCTGGATCCATCTTTTATGGTTATCATTAAAACAACTTAATACAGTCTAATGAAGTATTATAGTAACTTACTTAACACTTTGACTGCGGTTTTTTTTCGACGACTGCGATCTTTTTTTTTACCTAAAAAATTCGTGCTGCCGCTCTACACAGCGGTTGTGTTGCGCCGCACATGCGTTTCGTTCGAAAAATATTACAGCTCTGCTGAGTCACAAAGATCTGTATTTTCTCGGCCGCTGCGCTAGTGTGGATTTACGCATATTAGTCACTTGTAGAAAACTCATACCGTGCGTTTTCAGCACTCAAAGTGTTAAGTATTTTATATCATCAGAATGATAAATCTAAACTATACAAATTCTTTATTCAAAACTAGCTGCGCCCCGCGGTTTCGCCCGCGTGGAGTTCTGTGTCAAATAGTGTTATAAACCTTCCTCTTGAATCACTCTATCTATTAAAAAACCGTATCCAAATCCGTTGCGTAGTTTTAAAGATCTTAGAGTACATAGGGACAGACAGACAATGGGAAGTGACTTTGTTTTATACCATGTACATTGATAAAAAGAAGACAATCGAAGAAGTATTGGTTGAGTTTAGAATAAGTTAGAGGCGTCTCTTTTAAATTTTCTGAATGAATATAGTTAGTTCTACACTCGCACGATGGAGGTCCTGTGTACTAAAACGGATTCAAAAATTGAATAACGTTCACTACGTTGACTGCTGAAATTACATCATAATATGGTGTGTTTATTAAAAAAACAAAAAACATTGAGAACAGGGAAAAAAAAATATTCCCACAAAACCCAAGGACCGAGGGGTCGTCACCCCTCGAGTTGACGCCGGGGTAATGAGGCAAGCCTCGAGGCCCCTCTCTGTGCTGGGGGCACAGAGAGGGGCCTCGAGGCAGGGCCGGAATGAAATTTATTGATTGATTTGGTGTGTTTATTATGTGTTTTTTACGGGTGACGCATGTGCGGGCGCACACTTATGCGTGTTTGCCTTGCGTAAATCTGCACTTGCGCAGCGGCTGAGAAAACACACATCTGTGTGCTTCAGCACAGCCGCAACACATTTTTTTCAGTACGCCTGTGCGGCGCAACACAACTGCTGTGTAGAGCTGCAGCACGAATGGCTTAGGTTAAAAAAAATCGTAGTCGACGTGCTTCCAAGTGACCCTAATCCTCATTCAGTTACTGTCTCTTCAGATGTGACTTGTAGCTCCAGTTGTGATCAGTTTTTATCGATATTTATCGCTGTGGTACCTTCCTATTGTATTCAGTTATTCTTTTTTATAGTTGATCTTTTAGGTTAGTTTCTAATTTAAGAAGCTTTGTATTGTATTTTTTTTTCTTGGTTTTTGATACTTCTCCGTCTGTTTGTTTGTGATATACCAACTCTTAGTTTGCTTATATCTTTTTCTCCATCCCTAGGTTTCCTGGGAGAAATGGCTGTCAGCGATAAGGCCGCCTATTGTACTTTTAATATGTAATGTTTAGATATAAGGTGTTATTTTATATTTTAAGGTGCAATAAAGAGTTCATTCATTCATTCATTCCTAAAGGTTGCATAAACGTTCACCCCTTTTAAACCTACTTTATTAATAACGTCCCCTGAGATTTAAATAAAGGAAGAACCCTGGTAATTAATTAATTAACAAGAACACTAATTATCTACTCGGGTTCCACACGAAAATAAAATTACATTTTCTTATAACGAGCTTTTAAATTATTTTCATGAAAATAATTGAAAAGTTTTCTCACCTGGTTTAAAGGTAATTTTATAAGGCGAGTTCAACCTCTAGGGAATGAAGATGTTTTGAATTTTACGTTAGTGTATAAATAATATTGCCATAAGTATTTTATAAGGTTTTCGAGCTTATTGCTAGAACTTATTGCTAGGCAGTACCTCCAAAAACGTCTCGTCAAGTCTTCACGTCATCCATACCGCAATGCTTGAAAACGAATGTTTTCAACCAGTGCGTCCTACCCGTTATGACCTACGGAGCTGAGACGTGGACACTCACGATAGGGCTGGTCGCCACCAGTTCAAAGTCGCTCGGCGAGCTATGGAAAAAGCTATGCTCGGAGTTTCAATGAAGGATAGGATTCCTAACGAATACATCCGACAGAGAACCAAGGTTATCGACATAGCTCAAAGAATTAGCAAGCTGAAGTGGCAGTGGGCCGGCCATATCTCGAGAAGAACCGACGGCCGCTGAGGCAAACGTGTTCTTGAGTGGAGACTCGGTAAACGTAGTGTAGGACGCCCTCCGACCAGGTGGGATGACGACCTGCGAAAGACTGCAGGTAGATGCTGGATGCGTCAAGCTGAAGACAGGGCGCTATGGTGCTATAGACTTTTATTAGAAGTTAAGCGGGGTTCGTTTCCCATCTTGAGGCAAATGTTTGTACGTCTTGATGTTTTGGTCATTTCTATATAAGTATAATAACATTTTATAAATTACATATCTAATGTGCATCTGTATCTTTGTTTGTCCGAGCACGACACCAACCTGCATGCGCTGAACCGGGCGCTCACGCGCCAGCCGGCGCCCACCTACCCGCTGCTGGACCGAGACGGGGTCCGGCGCTTCGCTCCTGCCGACCGCGCCGAGATACTGGCCGAGCATCTGGCGGAGCAGTTCACGCCACACCCTGTTCCAGCAGATGTTAGCTTCGAAACTCTCAACCATCACCACCAGGTTGAGGAGGCAGTTGAGGACTTCCTGTCTGGCCCGACACCGCCCCTAGGCGGGGATTACTTTTTCTCCCCCGCTGAGGTGCGGAAGGCCGTCCTCCGCCTACCCAGGCGGAAGGCGCCAGGCTATGACGGAGTCCCTAACATGGCACTCGCCCAGCTGCCCCGCCGTGGAGTCGCCGCACTCGCCCGGCTCCTCAACGGAATCCTCCGAACGTGCCACTTCCCGGACCCATGGAAGACCGGGCGGGTCATCGCCCTGCCGAAGCCGGGTAAGGACCACCGCCATCCCGCCAGCTATCGCCCCATCACCCTGCTACCAACAGTGGCCAAGCTCCTGGAGCGTCTGCTCTTGAGCCGCCTGGCCTCAACGATCGAGCCACGCCCAGAGCAATTTGGCTTCAGGTCCGGCCATTCCACCACGCTGCAGCTCACCAGGGTGATGCACCACCTCGCAGTCGAGCACAACGCCGGGCGATCCACCGTCGGGGTCTTTCTAGACGTGGAGAAGGCCTTTGACCGTGTATGGCACCCCGGCCTTCTGTACAAGCTCCTGCAGACTCCTACACCGCCAGCCCTCACCAGGCTTGTGGCATCCTTCCTCGCCAACCGGCGGTTCTTCGTCGCAGTCGAGGATGCTACCTCCTCCACCCGGACCATCTCAGCTGGTGTACCGCAGGGTAGCTGCCTGTCGCCCGCCCTATACGCGCTGTACACTGACGACATCCCTACACTGGAGGGCCACCTACACCCCGGGGAGAGGGATGTCTCATTGGCGCTGTTCGCGGATGACAGCGCCTATTTCGCGTCATCCACCAGCCCCACCATCGCAGCCAGCAGGATGCAGCGGCTGCTAGACGTCCTGCCGCCGTGGCTGGACAAATGGCGCATGGCCGTCAATGTGGCTAAGACGGCCGCGCTGTTTGTCTCCCGCCGCCGCCGCCACCCACCTCAACTCCAGCTTCGGGACCAGGACTTGGCTTGGAGCTCGCACACGAGGTACCTCGGCATCGAGATTGACAGGTCGTTGAGGATGCAGCCGCAGGTAGACCGCGCGCTACAACAAGCGCGCGTCGCCCGAGCGCTCCTCCGACCTGTCCTGGGATCTCGGCTGCCGCTGAGGACTAAAGTGCGAGTCTACAAGTCCTACGTCCGGTCCCGATTAACCTATGCGGCGTCGAGCTGGTACGCTCTGGTCTCCCAGACCAACAAGGACCGGCTCCAGGCGCTGCAGAACGTGGCTCTCAGGATCTGCACGGGCGCGGGGCGCTACGTCAGGAACGACGTCATCGCCCGCGACCTGCAGATCCAATCCGTGGAGGAATTCGTCGTGCAGACGGCGCGTCGAATGTTCGATCGCGCCGACAACGGACACTACGAGCACCTCCACAACATCGCGCCTCCCCAGCCCCGGCCCCAGGAAGACGACCGCCCGTGGCGACCCCTTCCGCGGGACCTAATCCCTGCGGAACCACCATAGAGTCCTTGGGTTTATTAAAAAAAAAAAAAAAACACAAAGAAAGGAAAAAATATACAAATAATCAAATGAAGCCAAAAAAAAAAACATTAAGAAGCGGGAAAAAAAAAAATATTCCCACTAAACCCAAGGACCGAGGGGTCGTCACCCCTCGAGTTGACGCCGGGGTAATGAGGCTAAGCCTCGAGGCCCCTCTCTGAGCCCCCACCAGGGCCGGAAAGAAAAAAAAAGACTGCAGGTAGATGCTGGATGCGGCAAGTTGAAGACAGGTCGCTATGGCGCTCATTGGGGGAGGCTTATGTCCAGCAGTGGACTGCTATAGGCTGATGATGATGATGATGACCTCCAAAAAAGGGAGGAGGCTTTACCTCTCCTTTTTTATGATAAAATACATCAAAGAAGTCAAATACTCACCTATCTATGTTAATAATGATGGTAATGACATTAATATTATTAAGGCGAAAGTTCGGACTGAGATGGATGGATGTTTGAATGAATAAATTAAAGTTATTTTTTTCTCGTTTATGTATAAATATTTTAGTTTATTAAATCTTCACATCAAAACTACTGACATTTTGAATTTGACTGACATGCTGAAATTTTTATTGAATTTGAAATGACATCCAAATCTATTCTTCAGCCAAAAATTCCTGCCTTAACTATCTATAAAAAAAATTGAAAAATCCCTAATTAAAAAGTTATCCTCTGTTTATCTATAGAAGACCCAAATACTATTCTTACTCTGACTTATTATAGGTAATTGACGAAGAGCATTGTGCGTGGATTGGATCCCCCAGGTCTAAGGTAGCGGCTCAAGTGGAATGCTCGCAATGTAGACCTAAACCAACAGAGGGTCACAAAGGCACTCGACCTCTGCTATCGATGGTTTACCCATTACTCTTAATGGGATATATAAGTGGGTGTGTATATAAAAAGACAAAGACTGCAGGTAGATGCTGGATGCGGCAAGCTGAAGACAGAGAAAAATCTTGCCGCTAGGCCTTCTACGAAACTCGCGGCAGTAATTCAGTCTGTTGAAACGTCGCGAAACAAAAGAGTTTCTTGCAATAAGTTCTAGTGAAGAACTATTTTAGAATTAATCGCTCCATCTTGTACATTTTATCTCATACAGTAAAAAGAACTTTATTTAAAAACATTTGGTTTTTATAAAGTCAAAAAAGTAAATTCTAATAAATAATAGAGAATGATTTTTTTCTATTTTATGTATATCAAAATAATCAGCAGCGATTTGTACCTTTCGATGTAAAAGAGGTGACTGCGGTTTTTTTTTCGACGACTGCGATCTTTTTTTTAATCTAAAAACTTCGTGCTGCAGCTCTACACAGCGGTTGTGTTGCACCGCACATGCGTTTCGTTCGAAAAATATTACGGCTGTGCTGAGTCACAAAGATCTGTATTTTCTCAGCCGCTGCGCTAGTGTGGATTTACGCATATTAGTCACTTGTAGAAAACACATACCGTGTGATTTCAGCAGTACAAAGTGTTAATACGAGACAGTGTGTATGTACGGTGCAGCGCAACCGTGCATTTAGGTATAAGCTAGGTAATTATAGTCAAATCATCAATATTATTTAGGTCATATGTTACACGCGCGTTCCACTTAGCTTATTGCATCAGTTCACATTTTCACCTCATCATGGTAGGCGCGTGCTCAAATATTAATCATATTATTATTTCAATATAAGAGTTTTTATCAATCTCTTCGTATCATTTATATCAATTAAAGGTGTCCCGTACATCCTTTTGGTCCTTCGAGCCGGATATGAACCAGCGACCTATGGATAATAATATAGATGATTTTTTTTTGACGACCGATGTGGCGCGGTGGGCGAAGGTCCGCCTGCGACGCAGGAGGTTGCGGATTCGATTCCCGCCTCGGAACAATTGTGTGTACGATCTGCAGATATTTGTTTCGGGTGTTCTGGTCGTTTTCTATGTATAATAAAAAAAATATCTATGAATGTAATGTATTGTATTATGTATATCAGTTATCTAGTACCCATAACACAAGCTCTGCTTACCATGGGGCTAGATAATGCTGTGTGAATTGTCCAGCATTTTTTTTTAAATACCCTTTAAATATTATGTACCTTCTTATAATCATAAATCATTTATTTTTGCAAGAATGTCCGTACAATAGATCTTCTTAATAATGAGGCTCCAATACATTCTGCCTCACCAAGGCGGGCAAAATTATTGCATTTCAGCTAATAATATTTTAATAATTTACAACCTTGGAAATCGCTAATAAAAAATACCTTCTTATTTTAATTAGACCGAGTGCCCACGACACATTTCAAACAGTATTTAACCTGCTAAAACAAACAACAGAAAATAAACGAAAACTCGAAGAAACAGAGTAAATAGAAGGATCTCGAAGAAACCGCGTGCATTTTAAAAAACGAGTTTCAGACGCCTGCAAATATTTGCCCAATTTACATCCCATTACGGAGGAGTTGAGGCTCCGATTGTTGGATGTGGTCCCGATAGAAGTTTTTAACTTAATAAATTTTTTTTTTTTTTTATTATGCTTTTCTGTCACACTATGCTGGGCAGCAAGTGGCCTCCTTTCCTTTCATTAAAATTGTTGAACAAGTCACACATCATTTAGTCCTAAGCTAACCAGAGCTTATGATAATGGGATGCTGGACAATATACACCACATCATCTAGCCCCAAGCTAACTACACATTGATTACCTACATATACTTATTTTAATACATTTCTGGCACAATCAAAATGGGACGGAACCTTAGCAAAGTAATATACATGATATGTAACATTTCTGATACAATTCGAGCTTTGAAAAATCGGGATGGTACAAATGATGTCAATTTCCAACCGCACTCATTGTTTGGAAACATTAAAAGCAAACAACTATTCGAAATGGTTACTAAAATAATATTCTGATCGAGCAGTTTATACTTTATGTTATTGGTTAAAAAGTAAAAAGGATTTAACACAAAACAACATGCAAATCTATTTTACAAAGCCAGCGTCACAGTATTTTAACACTACATAGACTCTAGTTCAGGCAGGCAGAGCTTACTATACAATCTCAGTTTAAATGGTTCTTGGTACGCGAGGAAGATTTTTATCACGGTGACGTCACAGTTCACAGATGTTCTGTAAACTGTGACGATCTCTTTACACTCATTTGCTGCAGTTGGTATAAGCCGCGCGCGAACAGAATGGGACTGAACCTTGTCAAAGTAAATGTTTTACGTCTCGTTTTACATACAATCCTCGCGTTGTCAAAATAGGAAAGAAATAAGTCACATCATAATATTGTATATCTAATCAAAAAATCGCCTCTTAGCGTTGTTGGGTGGGCAAAGACCACCACAGAGTGGAGCCCACCCAACGCTAAGAGGCGACGTGGAAGGCCCAGGATGAGATGGCGCGACGAGCTCGAGGCACATCTTCCATCATGGCCTGTTGCAGCGTTTGATCGCGAGGAGTGGAAGGAGAGAAGGGAGGCCTTTGCCCAGTAGTGGTACAATAATGGCTCAAAATAAATAAATAATAATAGTAATCAAAAATACAAATACGAATACTAGCCAAGTTCATTCAGATAATGGCTTCATCAAATAAGCTGGAGGTCTACTTTGAAAAACGAACGGAGCTGACGGATGAACATCGGTGACATAACTTTAAAAATAATTCTGACATTTATTGCTTAGAGATCCGAAAAGAAAGATGTCAGGTAGTGTCGCTCCCGAAACCACTTGGTGGTAAGATTCTTACCACCAAGTGGTTTCGGGAGCTTCGATTTTCAAAGTAGACCTCCAGAAGCGAGTGGATTTTTGTCATTTTTCAATGTTTACCTACCCGCCGCGGCGCCGCGCTTCACTACAGAAAAGCGTCACAAATTATAGTTCTCAGCGGCATTTGGTCGCGATCTCCATGGTTTAGTGCGGGCTAACCACAGTACAGCCCGCTCTGTAATTACGTGTTTAACCTGTGGGCACATCAGTTTTGCGGTCTCCCTTGCTGTGTAAGCCGGGATTTGCTAAAAGGCGGTGGACGTTATATTACGACGACAATCTCACGACACTTATCACAGCCTCGAGCAATATACTACATATCTACTCTTGTTATGACTGTGCGTGTGCAATTGTATTATTCAGCCTTGTTTGTGCTGGAATAACACTAACGTTTCATCATATGCGAGGAACATCTTTAGGATGAATGCGGCTGTAGTCACGCGCGTTTCAATCCAAACATTCTTCCATTATCAGTATCGCATCACCTACTTACTGTTCGAAGATGTATAAGTTTTTACATGGTGACTTATCTTGATTACCTTTAATACCTCCTTACCTTTATGCAGTGTGGGTTCTTATCCAAAAGCCTCATTTTAATTAAATTTTCATTAATACAGAAACGTCTGTCTTGGTATCAGCTTTGCTTCTTTCACTATAAACATCTTTCCTCTTTTATAAAGAATAATAAAAATAAAACAAACAAACGACATAAATAGATTGATACCGTTTATTGTCAAAAAGAATACAAGTTTTTGGTAGATATTGCCCTGAAATCTAAATCAGATTTACCTAGACAATGCGGTCCTCTCTAAAAATAGCAATAAATATACATAAGTTGTCAACACGGTAGCTATAGTTTCTTACACAAACACATCCACATGATTCACCTAAGTGAACCTAAACAGAATTATCCTTGAGCATTGTATTTACGCCAGCTTTAAAACGGTCACCGCTACCTTCCAGCCGTTATTTTAACTAACATGCCTCTGCGTGTTAATTCTGACAGTAAAACCACGGTGTTTAGAACGCTTTGTGCGGTTAGTTTATATGACAATCGTTTAGGAGCACAGCATTTATATAATATTTAATTTCCATTTTACCCTTTATTATTATTATATTATATTATGTATATATATATATATGTATATTATGTATGGGGTACCATAGATAATGATGTGTTCAGCATTATTTATTATTATTTAAGTCACTAGCTACTTATTTTTATGTGTTAGTGTATATTTATATTTGTATATAGATTTGTATTAGGATTATTTTAGTTTGTATTCGTTTTATTTTAGTTTTAGCAACTGCCATCTGCCAACTCAGCGCACTATTGAAAACCGAATGATGGTTGTAAAGTAATGTAATTGATTTATTGAGCATTGTTTTTATTCGGTGTAAATTACCTTAGTTTTAAGTTTTGAGTAGCGAGTTCTATTTTAAATGACAATTTATTTATATTTGCGATTATCTCATTTTAATATTCACGTGCCTATATTCGGGCCAGATATGCAGCTCTACTGTGTTATTCCACCAATGTATTATGTACCGGCTCTTATGTGAATAAATATTGCTGATTTACTGAATGTGTATAGAAAACCCAGTTGCTAAATAATTAATAAATGAACACTTTCATAATCAGCCTATGTTAGTCCACAGCTGGACATAGATAGGCCTCCCAATGAGCGCCCTGTCTTCAGCTTGACGCATCCATTATCTCCCTGCAGTCTTTCGCAGGTCGTCATCCCACCTGGTCGGAGGAAATGAACACCTTATTGTACTATAATAACTGTAAAATTTTAATAAAAATCTTATAAATATTTAAATTAATCAATCAGCATAGTACAAGAGGCGGTTTTAAGAGCGATTTCTCTAGGCAACCTTGCATAAAGCCTGCTTGCCTGAAGCCTTTGAGAATTCAACCCCTGAAGCATACTATTCGTTCCTGAAAATGTTGTGCCTCATCAAAAATAATTCAACAAACAACAACTCCCTAATTCTCCTTGTAATCAATCATTTAATATTATCGTCGTAAGCCTACGACTAAGATGTTTCTGAAAACGGTCGTTAATTATTGACGGTGTTAATTACCTTGTTACTTAACGAGATCCTAGTAGCGTTATAGCAGGCGATTAACGTTAACGTTACTGTCACAATTTGAGGCCAATAGGTAGGTAATATTATGTATAACTTTTTGCGTCTATTTATCGTTTTTTTTTTTTGGGGTATTATTTATTTGATTAATATTAATACACCTATTTTGACAAGAGAATGTTCGTTGCTCTGCGGCCGCCATTGAAACGCAAAAGAGGCATTGTCAGCTTCGAGTAGTCGGTAACTTTTTAACTTAAACGTAACTTGATTCACTTAAGTAACCTTTTTTCCTAATATTATAAACGCGAAAGTTTGTAAGTATGGATGGATGGATGTTTGTTACTCTTTCACGTAAAAAGTACTGAATGGATTTTAATGAAACTTTACAATAATAAAGCTTTATACATCAGAATAACACATAGGCTACAATTTATAATGATATATTGTATATTATCCAAAATATCTATCACCACAAGGGTGAAACCGCGGGGCGCAGCTAGTAAATAATAAATTAGACAGTAAAGGACACTCCGTCATTTACATATATATAGGAAAATCAGACCTATGTCCGTCTGTTATTTTTTCACGAGAAGGCACTTTTTGACGTTGTATTTTAATATTTCCCTAAGGATTACAGCTTAAAAAGTTTTGTGTTTAAAGCTTTAAAGGAAAATGTTCTCTTAGAAACCATTTTCAAAGTAAATTTATGAATAAGTAATTACCTATTAATCGTTGTAACGATACAAGATTTGAATATTCGACACAGAAATAAACATTCGGAAGAATTGAGATCCTTTTTTTTAGTGGGCCGGCCATATTTCGCGAAGAACCGACGGCCGCTGGGGCAAACGTGTTCTTTAGGAGTGGAGACCACGACACGGTAAACGTAGTGTAAGACGCCCTCCGACCACTTAGGATGACAATCTGCGAAATACTGCAGGTAGATGCTGGATGCGTCAAGCTGAAGACAGGGCGCTATGGCGCTCATTGGGGGAGGCCTATGTGACTAATATAGGCTGATGATGATAATGGTGAGATCTTAATTTTGAAGTCGGTTAAAAATGCTGAGGCTGACCTACCTAACTGTAGTTTTATAAGCTTCGGTCAAGTTTCCGCCGCGCCGGGAGCCTGTGGATACCTTGATCAATGGCTTAAAGAAATAAACATCATTGATTTTAAGTATCGATCATGTAGATAACCACCTCAGGCGCGGCGGATACCTAGGCCTAGGCCTTAGCCAACCGACATTCGCTATGAAGCGATTCGATTTCTACTATCGCTTTCCGTAGTCAAAAGTGTAATTTGTGTACCCAATAATCTTAACGTTAAAAATAAATCACGTCACATATCTAAGGCATATGTCATATCCATATATTTTTGTACTTTTCTACAAGCGCTTTCGCTAATCGCTTGATACGTTGTCTATAGCCCCTGTTCGAAGGTTGTCTGAGAAGGAGGCGTGAAAATGACGTTTAATGGTAAAGGAGCAAGTTATTGTTAAGCCATCGATAAATACTTAAAGCTTCGATGAGATATCTGCCACGACCGGGGCCGGTGAATACCTCATCGAAGCTTTAAGCTTAAATCAAAGAAGTATTGTATATACATATATAGTTCATCATCAACCTGCACTGCAGGAAATAGCCTTCATAGCTCCCTGTCTCACATTACATGCCTCATCCATCATCTGCCCGCAGTTTTCGCAGGTCGTACAGAAACTACCCAGACCACCCGATACGAATAGTTGCATATCGGAAAAACATATCATTTCATGTGTACTGTGTCATGTGGGAATGAAACCCGCAACCTCCTGCGTCGAAGTCGGTACCATTAACCGCCGCTCCACATCAATCGTCATCCTCTAAGCTGGTGTTTCTCCACAAGTGCTAGAAGTTATACAAAAAACACTAGCACATTTCAAGTCTTTTTATATTTCGAAGAGCCCTTTGTATAAAACCCAATAAATATCGTAAATAATCGTGATACCTAACAAGCTGTTATTTATGTGACTTTGTAATTTATGATATTTCAAACGAAAAAAACTTTTTTACTTATCGAAGCTCATTTGAACGTCATTCTTCGCGCACAAAAGATTTCTCTACAACTGGAACTCAATTTTAAGCCACAATATTTTTTCTTACAAGATTGATTTTTCAAGCAATTTCTTAAATTTTGTATTCTTCGGCTGGTTTCGCCAATTAATCTTGATTTCACCTTTAGAGCGTTGACATAGGGTTGATAAACTGCATGTTTTTCGTCACAACACTGATTGGCTGTGTCATTGTGCGAGGAACACGAAGTGGCACACTGGGTTCATAAGCAGTAGCCTAAAATATTTGCTGTGAAAACAATTTATTAATTCAACAAGCTAGCTTTTTTCCGGAAATAAGTCGCTCATCTTTCCATATATACGTGGAAGGACAACAACTACACACTTCTGTTCAAATTTGACCATCCACAACACAAGCTCTGCTTAGGTTGGAGCTAGATGATGCTGTGTGGATTGTCCAGCATTATTTATATTTATTTATGTTCGTGTGGCCACATTTTTTTATTGTATCACTCACCCGCTCATTTATATCATTCACTCATCTGCTCTCAATAAGCCTGAAACTACCCTCACCCAGATATAAATAAAGCGGGATCAATAACGCGACGGACCGACACGATCACACCTCGCTCGCCGCCGAAAATATAATAGACCTTTATTGAAATAGCCTTTAAAAACAGCTTAAACTGCAGAATACTGACCCTTAAAGGCATTACTGATTAATCGGATCTCGGGTTCGATTCTTGGTCAGAGACAGTATATTCTGTTAGGATTATTTAGAATATTTTTTTTTAATAGTAATAGAAATATTTACTAACCTCATTCCTTAATTACCCAACACCATAAAGACTACATAACTAATGTAAAAAAATGGCGTCCGACTCAGCATTATGTTGTGATAGCCAATGTGCATAGCTATCACAACGCTGATCTTACGTCGGAACCAAACCCACGCGTCAAGTTACGTACGTTTTATAGTATCACTTACACTTATTTTGCTCAAAAAGTGTGACATTATAGCGTAGCTTAGCAGGACTGAAATTCGAGTTTCAGTGTTAGGGCTGAGAAGTATTTTTTCTAATTATATTTTTTATCTGATTATTCAATCAGTAGGTACAAGAAATTTGACCTCTTACATAAAGACTCGACTTTTTAGTATACCTTATGGAAAGAACATAGATACTTGTTATTTATTTATTTTTGAAAGGAAAGCGTCTTCTTAGATAATTAGATGTTTCTAAAAAGTGTGATTTTTTTTCTCCATGATAGAATCCTAAGTCTAATTCAATTCAATTCAATTCAATTTTATTTAATTCAGCTTCACAAAATACATGTTACAGCGATAGAGAGTTAAGAGTTAGAGTATATGTAAATTAA
Organism: Eupithecia abbreviata; assembly: GCA_943735965.1. Classification (NCBI taxonomy): domain Eukaryota; kingdom Metazoa; phylum Arthropoda; class Insecta; order Lepidoptera; family Geometridae; genus Eupithecia; species Eupithecia abbreviata. The sequence goes on along the minus strand of OX030997.1, from coordinate 4,502,378 downwards.
AAACTAAAAATAAAACATTTTTATTGGAAGGGACACATCCTGCGTTTACAGACGCATGGCTAAGCAAATGACAATAAATAAAGTTGGTTTTAGCGCGAAATCTTTTCCCTAGTAAATAACAAAGTACCTAACAATTCTGTTACCAATTTGCAAGGACTTTGGCTGAAAAACAGCGCTAAGTGTGATTAATATAATATTAGTATATATAATATATACTCGTATACGTTTATTAGTATTAATATTTTCATACCATTCCCCATTTTAATATTCCTGAGTTTTAAAAGTAGGTACTACTTCAGAGTTTACCCTGTTTATGAACCAAATACGTTTCCAAATGTTAATTTAAAATGTCTATGAAAATCAAACATTTGACGTTAATTCATACCTATAATAATACCGTTTGATTCTCCAAAGAAATCCGTAGAAACTCAAAGTCACCAGAGGCATGGGCCTTACTCAGCGTCTAAGTTTGCCGACAAAGGCTCTACTTTCAGTACCAGGAACGGAATTTTAAAGGGTGAAATATCAAATAAGTTGGTTAACTGTAGATTCTCCATAACTTGTCCTTTGTACGACAAGCGAAAGAGAGGCGAAACTCCTTGATGATTTGACTATGGATATAAATCGTCGCTCGCTGTAGAATTATCGCCATTTTTGTCAGTTTTTGACAGTTAATCGCGTTTTTATCGCGATTTTGTTTTTGTAAATTATTCAATTTTCCATGTACAGACGATATGGATGAATGTTTTTATTTCTAATCCTGGAATCAAACATAGGCTTTTTTCCCATCAAACTATTCCCATGGGATACAAATAACCTTAAAGCTTCCATAAATACAACGAGAGCGAAACCGCGGGCAGAAAGTAGTTTTAATATAAGACTTAAGACTTGACGGACTTTATCTAAGTTTCACAAACAAGAGGCAGCTGATTATTCTGGTCGTTAGCAAATGTACCCGATACTTTGTCTGGAATCACCCCCCGGGGAGCGATAAGTCAGCCAAGTTCACTGCATTTTATCACAACAGAGGGCGGGATCCAAGGAGTTTCGGTGAGTTGTGCCGGACGATAGATATTGTTTTAAACAAGGTAAATCTTTATTTAGTTCATATGTTCCTAATGTTCCGGTTGCCGGTTTTTTTTTGTAGTTAGATACCTACCTATGGCGAAGCTATGCAAAGAGCCTATGCTCGGAGTTTCTCTGAAGGATAGGATTCGTAACGAATACATCCGACAGAGAACCAAAGTTATTGAGATAGCTTTATGAATTAGCAAGCTGAAGTGTGTGGGCCGGCCATATCTCGCGAAGAACCGACGGCCGCTGGGGCAAATGTATTCTTGAGTGGAGACCAATAAAAAAATCGGTAAACGTAGTGTAGGACGCCCTCCGGCCAGGTGGGATGACGACCTGCAAAGACTGCGGGCAGATGCGTCAAGCTGAAGACAGGGCGCTATGGCACTCATTGGGGGAGGCCTGTGTCCAGCAGTGGACTACTAGGTATGATGATGATATCTTTATTTAGTTCTAGCACTTACCTTTTCATGTCTCGGTTGCAGGTTTTTTTTTTTGTAATCACGTACCTATCTAGTAACTACCTACGGATTTTGTAAATACATTTATAAAGTGGCGGAAAGTCTTAAATAAAATGTAAATGGATATTAAAGTCGTTATTTTATAAGCATTTAGAAAACGTTTTATTCGTTCGAGTTATTAGAAAATAGTCAATGTCATTTAATTTCAAATCCCAATATAAATGAAGTGTCGTCTAAAATAAAAATAGTCATTTAAGTTCAAATCTCAATATAAATGAAGTCTCGTCTAAAATAATACAAGTGTAAAAGACGACTTTGTGATTTTAATGAGTTTCAAGGACTAGTTATGCATAGTTTGAAAACACTATAATAAGTTTTCGATTAATTCCACATACCTATTAACACTTTGATTACTGAAATCACACGGTATGATTTATATGCGTAAATCCACACTAGCGCAGCGGCTGAGAAAATACAGATCTGTGTGACTCAGCACAGCCGTAATATTTTTCGACCGAAACGCATGTGCGGCGCACCACAACCGCTGTGTAGAGCGGCAGCACGAATTTTTTAGGTTAAAAAGAAGATCGCAGTCGTCGAAAAAAAATCGCAGTCAAAGTGTTAAGCGCCTTGCAGCGTACATACTCGTATATCTACAGAGAGGAACTACTTTTCATAATAAGATCGCGATGCATACAAACTCTTTTTTAGTTGTACAATGATTTTGAGTAATTTGATGCGCTATATCAGTACAACTTTGACAGGTCAGGAGTAGTAATAAATTGACCTGCTTTTTATTATTTAATTAAAGAACTGGCTGATCGAACAATCCTTCTAAAGGATAGATGGATTGCTAAAATACCTTATATCGATATTTTATATTTATTACTATAATTCCAGTAACATAATTATTAATTTAATATTTTAATTGAAATATTATAATTTATTAATTAAGTCAATTATTTGTTATTAAATCACAAATATTCTAAACATAATTTATACGACCGATGTGGCGCGGTGCGCGAAGGTCCGCTTGCGACGCAGGAGGTTGCGGGTTCGATTCCCGCCTCGGAACAATTGTGTGTACGAATTGCAGATATTTGTTCCGGGTGCTCTGGTCGTTTTCTATGTATAATAAAAAATATCTATCTATATAATGTATTGTATTATGTATATCAGTTATCTAGTACCCACACAAGCTCTGCTTACCATGGGGCTAGATAATGCTGTGTGAATTGTCCAGCATTATTTATTATAGTTATTTATATTTATTAATTTATTATTTTAATGTAATGGTACCATATTATCTATACCTACGTATATTTTAAGGTGTACTATATCCTGATACTATATTTTACCAAAAAATTAACCATTGAACCATCGTAAACGAAATCTTTTTAGTTTTATCGTGCAAACCCATACTAACCATTGAGGCAGTTTGAATAAGCAATTTAAAGTAGGTAAATCAACTCGGAGAGGTAATAAATCAGTCGCATTAGGGAGCATTTTTGGTAGACAGCGGAAACGTAAGCGACTATTTTTAACGTAACAAACATCCATCCAAACTTTCGCATTTATTATAGTGTGATGTGATATTTGTCTTTTGCCCGCCGCGCACGATATTTCTAGTGAAAACTACCTATTATAAATTTGAACCCGATCCGTTCAGTACTTTTGGCGGGAAGAGTTAACAAACATCCATCCATCCATCTTTCACATTTATATCTTATAAGTTTTATGTTATGTGTTTATCTTTTGCCTGCCGTGCACTATATTTCTAGTAAAAACTAACATAAATCCGCTCTCGCTCCGCTGAGCACCGTTACCGCATCTTCAAGCAAAAGTTCTCATCGATTGGTGTTTACGAACAAAGAAGGCTGTCTGTTTGTCGTCTAATTGACATGCTTTGTTCCCTTGCTTTGGATGAAATCTTAGTCCCTATTGTTGTGCCTAGCTAGATACGATAATAGATCGATAGTATTTTCCATGATAATCTTTTTTTCAGTTCTCTTGCTCAAATAGGGTATCATTATACCGTAGGTCAGCGGCCGTAAACCTTGAATCTACGCCCTTGGGATTAAAAGTATTATTTTTCTTTTTAATTGGTGTCTGATATCATTAGACAATACAGGACATTCGTCCTCTTACATAAAGACTCGACTATTTGGTATTCCATTTACAAAGAACATACAGTTCATTTGAATTCATCTTTGAAAATGGAACTGAATTGAGAAAGAACTTCTTGGTGATTATTGGATGTTTTTGTGAAGGGCTATTCTGCCTCCGTGGTAGAATGCGTAGGTATGTTGCGTTGAGCGTAACGAATACACAAAAAGTTTGTAGTAGTGTCTATATCACTGGGTTTTTTTGTTTACTATAAATTAAACGGTGGTGAATGTGGCTTAATTAATTGAAAATGCCATAAAGTTAATAACGTGAAATATATTTAAATACAAGCTGAAGACAGGGCGCAATGGCGCTCATTGGGGGAGGCCTATGTCCAGCAGTGGACTGATATAGGCTGATGATGATGATGGTGATGATGATATTTAAATACTTATTACGACAAATTTAATCGACGCTGATCATAGCATGTTTAAATAGTAAATGGACCTTCATTAGACCACAATCTCACCTGATGGAAAGTGAAGATGTGTCCGACGATGTATCTCGAAGATTTAGAATAAACCTCACCTATCACTCTTGTCTTGAATAGACCCAGGCTGTGATTGATCGGGAATACATTGCACACTTTCTTGTTTTATTAGTCTAATATCTATCCGTGAAAACCTTCAATAAGCTTGTATTAAAGTGAGTTATTATACATATAAGCCTCTGGTTCTCCTTTAAATAAATATAAATAAGTGTAGCTGGGAGCGTGTTCCATTCACTCTTATCTGGATGAGACCCAGGTTGTAATTGACCTGAAAAACAACAGCAGGGTGTGCCAAACTCCAGGCGGTACGAATGATGAAGGTGGAGGAAAGCCGCTTAGTGCGAGAGGACAGTATATCCACCAGATAGGGTGGTAATGCGCTGTGCGTCTGCTTGTAATCGTGTCGAAGATAAATTTAATTTAAAAAAGGCCTACATCTTTAATACATTCAAAATAAGTTAGCTAGCAGCTAAAGCAATAGAAAAGCTAATAAATGGCCTTCACGGCTATTTAGCCGTGAAGGCCATAAATACCTAGCCTTTTTCATATTCACACTGTCAAATGACAGTGTGAATATTAAAAACGCTAGGTATGCAATCAGATTAGAAGAAAAAAAATCGTTAATAATCGTCGAAATGATGATAATTCGAATGAAACGAAGATAACTAAAAAATTTTTTTGAAATACAACCTTCTTTCGTACAGACTTAATATTGATGGTGGGATCAGGTCATGTAGTTAATTTTTAAGTTAAGTCAATCAGTCAATTAGTGATACGTCTTCTTAGAAAATGATCAAAATTTACCCTCTGAGATATTTTCATTAATTAGTCATGTAATTAAAGCAAAATCTTATTATACCTAAATGACATTAATTATTAACGTAGGTTAAATAAATCCAACGTAATTACGATATTGCTTTTAATCAATAGGATTTAATTAGAGCCTGTCTAGTTTAGTTTTTAGGGTTCTGTAACCTAAGGGTAAAACGGGAGCCTATTACTAAGACTCCGCTGTCCGTCCGTCTGTCTGCCCGTCTCAATTCAATTCAATTCATTTATTTATCTTTTGACACAATATATATGTTCTTAGATAAGTCACAATACATTTAAACTTATAGCTAATTAACAGCAACCTTAGCTTCAGTACCTATCACATCACAAAATATATTTTTATCATATTTTATTTTGTCTGTCACTTGCTGTATGTGTCTCATGAACCGTGATAGTTAGACACTTGTAATTTTCACAGATGATGTATTTCTGTTAAGTAAGGGAGCTCCTATACAACAAACTTGATTTTTTTGCTCGACATTGATAACGGCAACAGTGAATAAATCAGGCGTCGTAGACACTTGAAATATTTTCAGAATATTTAGTTATATAGATATTTACCATTTTTATATGATAATGATAGAAAAGATAATAGTACGGAACCCCTCGTGCGCGAGTCCAACGCGCACTTGGCCGGTTTCTTTATATTAAAATCTCATTATTATCAGTTGGTAATCGTCTCTAATGTACTTAGAGTACATTTATTATTTACAAAAGGCTAAAACCCCACATATTGCTTAAATTTAAATATTTTGTGATAATGAACCGCATTTTTATGAAAAAAGGGAAAATTATGCCCGATCCTCATTCACTCCTCGCTCACGTCTTTGTTTTAGCACAAAGGCCTCTTTTACATCATAATAGACGGTTAACACGTCACGAAGACTTTATATTGCGAAAAATTGGTATTATTAAGTGAAATAAAAGACGCGACATAACGTTTGAAACAGAAAAACATTCCTTGTTAATGTATTAATTATTAATTTATTTTTAAATTAAGTGAGAACTATAGTGCTAAGATAAACCTAACATAGGCTTTATGGCACTATTAACGTAATTATGTAACCTATTTGTATGAATAAATAATCTATCTATCTACCTATTATATTTAGACTACAAAATTTTATTTTACAGCGTGCCTTAATGTACCACATTAACATCCAACGACCTCTGGTGTTGCGTTGGGCGAAGGTCGTTCGATTCCCCCCTCGGGATAAATGTTTGTACGATCTGCAGATATTTATTCAGGGTCTTCTGGTCGTTTTCTATGTATGTATAATAAAAAAATATTTATGTAATGTATTTATTAGAAATCGACAAACTACGATAGTTTTTAAAGTAAAAACTTCATGTCTTCTCCGAACCCAATTGACAAGCTGAGATCTTTGTGTCTAGTTAAAGCTTTATAGTACTTTGACGAAGTATATCATGTTATTATATAAATAAAAAACAATTCGCGACAAAAAGTCGCGTCTGCCATTTCCCCAAACAGTTTCAGCGCTCCAGGAATTATTCTGGACATTTCCACGCGCGCCTCGATTTACCTTTGTTCAGGTGATTGGTGTTATTCAGTAGTTTTTGGTGATTTCCTGCGGAATGGGCGGGTTTCTTATTGAAACCGGGTTAGAGGTCAAAATCGTTAGATTTCATGACGATGCAAGTATGATATTGAATGGGAAGGCGTTGACTTGACTTGTTTGATGGGAATCGTATCATAAGATGGCTCCTGTGTTCTTTGTCGTAGTGGTATATGAATACTAACAATTTCACATGGACGTAGCAGCACAAAAGGACCTCCCTGTGGCCTTGTTGTGGAAACCAGTCCAGAAAAAAGTGAATAAGCTATACTTGACTTCTTTTATTTGGAAATACGTGAAACAGAGAAAAAAATGAAGAATCAGCTAAGTGGATCTCCTGTTCAATCACCGTAGAAAGTACTAGAAAGCATAGAAATCATGAAGAAACGATCTCGAGATTCGTATAGCCACAAGCTCTAGCCTTGAGTCTGTATTTCAGAGCCTTATTTTCAACTGACATTACCCGAGTGAGACAAGTCAAGTACTTACTGTGTTAAACTAACCTGTCATTCAGCTATCGATGACCATCGTACCTACAATATCCACGTATAACCCAAAGACCAACTTCTTGTTTAGATTTTAATTTCACAAACAGATATTTATAATTAGTTTTTCACCAAGCGAGTGAGTTTGCTCCGTAAGCTGATATTAATTATTTTTCATCCGACTTTGTAACGTTTCTGGTTGGAAAATAAAAGCTCAAATTGACTTTAGGTTTACACTATTGGGTGTTTTCAATTCACGTTTACGTTCGCTTGTATTTACAGTTTGTTCACTTTTCAGTTTTTTACCGTTTATTCCCAATAGTTCCTTTTGACAGTTCCTTTATTTAAAGGGACTAATGAGACTTTTTCCTTCAAAATTATTAAAGGAACTAATCGGAAGAAAAAGTCTCACTAGCCCCTTTAAAGGAACTGTCAAAAGGAACTACTGGAATAAACGTTTTTTACTATAAAAATGCGCGCTTTACAAAGTGCTCATACTACATAATTATTTTATGTAACTTTTGTTTAAAATTTGTATAATTTTAGTAATTAATGATTTAATAAGTGTTAGTATTATAAATAGTATTTTTATCAAAAATCTTTTAAAGGCGTCCTGTGAGTTATTAATTAATTGGTTTTGTACTTAGGTTCTAAACAGTGTTTAGTTAATCTACGATTGTAAAAAATTGTGTTAAATAAAGATCTTTGAAAAACAAAAACTTTTCAGTTTTGTGGACATGATTTTTATTGATATAAAATTAAGTTTATGTCTCCATGATTAATTATTTATTAATTATTCAGTTGTTTCAAGCATGTCCTAAACAAACACCTATTTTATATCGGACTATATTTACTATATTTATATTATATTATTTATATTATCGGGTTTGCCTATGGTAAAAAGTGTAGCCCCTGACTTCACTGTCTGCCAAAGGCTTTCACCACTCTAGAATAAATTCATTAGAGCCGTTGTATCAGCTCAGCTTAATGAACTTGTTGGATGTTTAGAGAATGAAGTTAACAGGCTTCGAGCAATAGTGCAAAGGCTTCTCTAGAAAGCTATACAGATAGGTTTACCTATATGTATAATAGAATGGCATTTGTTTCGACACACACACACTGACACACAGGTTAATTAAAAAGAAAACAAAATATATTTATTTGCACGACCCCCTTTGCCATGCGAGTACTGAGCTCTAACTTGCCGTAACACAGTATTATTACTAACACGGAAGTTATGATTCATGCAACAAATGGAAGCCTTAGCAAGTTCGTATACCTACCTACTTAACTGCATAGTAATAAGATTTATTTATAGTTGTGGTAACTATTAATAAAAAGTGCATAGATTAAAAAAGGCTATATTGTAAATTCTGAAATAAATATTCTTTATTCGTTATTCTTATTTCCTCCCTCCCCTGAGATAGATAGATAGATTGACAATACTTTTATGGCACACTTAAAAATAAAACAAACAAGATAAAAAATAATAATACAAGATAATGTGACAATTTGGCGGCTCATCGCTCAAAAGCGATCTCTACCAGACAACCGTGGATGGATAGGATCGTTGGATTGAGATAAAAGCCAATATAGGCTGTTGAGGTTGAGATAATTAGTTAACGAATAGAGGTACAAAAAATATATTTATTATGCAGGTTTGATGGATCTTTGTTATCATAACTGCAAGCAAAAACTATTGAACGTACCGATACAATTTTACATTACAGTATGTATTATATTATCTGTGACATGGGTGAATCTGAACCTGGATTAACCAATAGACTACATTTATCTTGAAAAAAACTATCCGAATAAAATTATAATTATTACAAGCTTTAGCGTTTCGCGTTTTTCAACTTGTCGGCGGGCCGGAAACTTCGATGTGTTGTATAAACTGTTTAAATTCGTTATCAAAGAGTATACATATATCGCGCGAAAGACTGCAGGTAGATGCTGGATGCGGCAAGCTGAAGACAGGGCGCTATGGCGCTCATTAGGGGGCCTATGTCCAGCAGTGGATTGCTATAGGCTGATGATGATGATGATGATGATACAAAGAGTATGAGAATCCCACTGAACGTTTGAAAATTCAATTACTAACTATAATGCATTGTTCGTGAAAAATGCATACCCTGCAATCTTGTCTCAAAGCAAATTCGTACACTTTGTTGGAAAATTCTAGACCAATATTTTTCTTTTCGCTTCAGCACAAACGACTTTTGCAAATTGCTTTTGTTATATCGAACTAACGGCTTGTTATGAGACACATCTGGTGCATTCCAAGTTATGAAAGGATATAACGCTAGATATACTTAAGTGTTCTTTCTACACTTCCTTGCTATGGTTTTTCCAATAGCACTTCTAAAATAATGCTTGAGAACTCTATAAACCTGCATAATTCCATATCCAACCACCTGAGTCAGTTATTCTAAGAACTTGTTAAAACAACAATGTTCAAATAGACACCTACAATACAACACAGGTCTTGACACTTTTCAGTGATTTATCTGGCCGGTCGAGAGCTTTGACGTTTCTTTGGGGACTCTATTATATACTAAGCCTCCGCTGTTTCTTCAGTCTGTCAAAAAAAAAATTAGGGGGGCAACGTAAGCAATGGAACGTTAGGCGAGGTCAGTATCTGGTTATGTTGACTTTTCGCCTTTTTTCGATCCTTTGAAAAAAACAGTTTTTTATGGTTAGTAGGTTCTTTTGCGAAAAAGTTTTACACGATAGTACGGAACCCTTCAAGAGCGCACTTGGCCAGTTTATTTACATTATTATCTTCCTTACCTGTTTTCATTAAAATTTGTACCAAAATAAAGAGGGAGTAATAAGTCTAGTTTAAAATTTACAAAACGTTATATTTACTTGACATATACGAGTATTTAACATAAACACACTCCATCAGTATATTTTTTACTTAATGCATTGTATGTATGTATATATATATGTATATATTTATAGTATCGTACCATGGTTTTTATTTTTGTTTTATTTTATTTTTTGTTTTATTTACTTTTCTTTTATTAATGTTGGCTTAAATTAATTTAATCAAGTCATAATATACATTGGTATTATTTCTATGTTGTCTTTGTTTTTTGTAGGCTTTTTAAGTGTTTTTATCAAGTATTTCTTTTACTATTTTTTTTTTAATGTCATTGCGTATGCTTATTCGTGACGTCATCTGTACGGGCTCTAACGGAAGACCAGCGCTGGCTAAGTCTCTTACGGAGCTTAGCCAGCATTATGCTGAATTAAAACCTTTTTTGTAACAACTCTCTACATGTACCTATTCTATAAGTGTGTTATTTGTTAATTTTAGTTGTCTTTCTATTTCTATTCTATTCTATTTCTATTTCTTATACTTGAAACAGAACAATAGCGTAAACAGAACAATAGCGTAATGTTTACCTCAATTACTGAATTCCAGTGCACTCTACAAACAGCATCTTACAGCAATGTGTAAATCTCAGCAGAGTGTGAGAGAGTTCGCTCTACATTTAAATTAAATAGTACACTGCTTCGCCGACACTGACATAGCGAACAAACAACAGCTCTACTATTCTCTTTACCAGGAAATTTCATTTCAGGGTGTAAAGTCATCTCGTCTCCTACGCCAACGTAATCTGACGACCGATGTGGCGCGGTGGGCGAAGGTCCGCCTGCGACGCAGGAGGTTGCGGGTTCGATTCCCGCCTCGGAACAATTGTGTGTACGATCTGCAGATATTTGTTCCGGGTGTTGTTCTGGTCGTTTTCTATGTATAATAAAAAACATCTATCTATGTAATGTATTGTATTATATCAGTTATCTAGTAACCATAACACAAGCTCTGATTACCATGGGGCTAGATAATGCTGTGTGAATTGTCCAGCATTATTTATTTATTTATTTATCTACACGATGTTTATCCCTGCTAGATAACGAACTAGGCTCTGGTGAAAATATCAAACAATCTTCATAATTTGATAACTCAGATAATTATTTACCATTACTTGACACTGGTAGAAAAGTGTCTAAACCAGACACAATTGCAATTAACAAAGATTCATCAAACTTGATTTACTAAAACTAAACTACTAAAACTTTTTAAAATCATATTTATGATTAAGTCCTATCAAAACCTAAAATTATTAATAACAAACAAAACAAAATAAACAACAACATTATGCATAGCAGTTAAGTTGTAGGTATTTAACGTGAAACACTTTAACAATTTATAAAAAAAAATAACAATGAAATGGCCGCTGTTGCGCTAAAATTACTTATAAATAGTATTATTACTATTTGTTTCTCATTTTCATGATCTCAGGCTATAAAGTGACCCGGTTCTTTGGTGGGCTTGCGTGGGGCCGAAGCCAACAGCACAGAGGCTTCTAAAGGGGATGGCTATTCTTAGCGTGTGAAATGCGAATGGCTACGCTATGAAGATTATTATTATTAGTAATAACTTAGTAATATTTTTTATTATTATACACATAGAAAATATTCAGACCACCCGGAACAAATATTAGTATATCGTACCATTCGTCTAGGCGAGAATCGAACCCGCAACCTCCTGCGTCAGGCGGACTAACATAACCCTCCTTCGCATTTGGGCATGGGTTTGAAGCGCTTCTGTAGCGCTTCTGAGATGTTAACGCAGGCCCGCGTAGACTCTTTTAACGCTATACAGCGGAAGAGGATTGCGTCTTTCATGTCTAGAGTTGACTCGTGTGATAATTCGATTATCAAGAGTCTGCCAGAGAGACTTAGTCAAACAGCAACATTTAGTTAGACGATGGGTGGATATCGCCACCTAAACCTAGATAAAGCTATAATACTTAGCTAATTTAGCCTATATACAATATTTGATAAGTATTTTTTTAATTCAGTTTATGGATAATTTATATCTGAAATAAAGATCTATTATTATTAACTGCAAGAGCTGTTTGCCCAGCCCTGGAACAACGGTCCTATGCAGATCTGAGAGTTCTTTTAATAGTTCATCACAAGTTCGCTTGAGAGGACTGCTGCGATGCATTTTGCTCAGTTAATGTATTTTATGAGAACCTTCTTTGGATGGTCCATGATGTAAGCTTACGTTGGTCAGTCAAAAGCCTTTTATTGGGAAATATGGTAAAGATTGTAGATTTCTTCGATACAGGCTTAGCCTAGTGAAGAAATCAACAGACAAATATAATACTAGATCATCATCATCATCATCATCAGCCTATAGCAGTCCACTGCTGGACATAGGCCTCCCCCAATGAGCGCCATAGCACCCTGTCTTCAGCTTGCCGCATCCAGCATCTACCTGCAGTCTTTCGCAGGTCGTCATCCCACCTGGTCGGATAATACTAGATAATAATAGCTTTCTACAAAGGACGTTATTAGTTGCTGCTCCCTTTTTTATGAGTGTTAATCAAATAAATAGTGTTGGACAATCCACACAGCATCATATAGCCCCAAGCTTATGTTATGGGTACTAGATGACTGATATACTTATATAAATAGATTACATAAATACATTCTTTTGTTATTTATAGATAACAATCAGAACACCCGGAACAAATATCTGCAGATCGTACACATAATTGTCCCGTGACGGGAATCAAGCCCGCAACCTCCTGCGTCAAGCTCCATCCTTTGCCCACCGCGTCACAGAGGTCGTCGATTTATGTATGAAATAACTACCTGGAGGTTAAACCTAACTTTTCATTTTAATCTTTAGACCAAAGCAGTTGCCAGCCTGAATTCATTAAGCCCTATAGCGCTTCATAAACTGAATATTATACAGGCAGGTGCTAAAACGAGTAACAACTTTGAAAATCCTCTCCAAGTTTCATGATTCAGAATTAATCCTACTGGATTTATTAATACAAATAACTTTGGAATTTAAACTTTAACATTTAGTATTAAATTATTTGTATTTAATTAAATATAAACGACTCTTTTCACTTCTAACCTCGATAGACCTCTCAAACTCAATCGAACTATGTTTCAGTCGATAGTAGCTAATGGCCTAGAGTAGTGACTCCGGCCAATCGCCCTCAGGGTAATTGCTACCACAAGCAGCAGCGAAAACTTCGCTCAGTTGCGCGCATCATCCCGCTGGGCATTTTATCTGTACCACCCAGTCGGCTAAACGGCTACTCTGGGTAGCAAATACCGAGTAGTTGTGTTGAGGCCTCTCTCATCACATGAATTACACTCAACCTCTGGGCATACGCCTCCAGTGATAACCTAATAATGTTTGGCTCTTCTCTCTATTAGGTCTATATTTCAACAAAAAAAAATTTGCGAGAGGAAAAGCTAACAACAGGCATTTTATATATAACAGTAATACGTCAAATACGTCATTTGACGTCCCTCAAATCAGAGAATATCTAACGCCTAGGGCCCGTAAAGTAATAATTGTCGACATGAGTAAAACTAGCATTCCATCGACTTGCACAAAATACTTCCGACAGGTGTTAGAAACTTGCATTTACGAGATCCTTAGAAGTTTCAACCTCATACCACTATATAGTAATTCTGTGCTCATACTAGACACCCCGACCAAATGCCGTCTGAGCGCTCCAAAAGTTATTTGTGCTTTTTAAAGAACAAAATAACAATGTTGTTTTCAGAAATGCTCGAAGTTTTTCATTCATTTTTCTTCTATATACTGGAATAAAATGTAGAGCTGATTATTTGACGTGAAAGAAAGAAAGAAATAAGCTCGCTTCCTTTGCAATCGTACTGATTAGGTATTTTGCATAAAACAAAAAAATATTTTCCATTTCGCGTGGCCAAGTACTCATTACCTCCTTATTGGATTGTGTAAGATGTGTTTTTTTTTGCTGTAAGTAAACAAAATGCGGTAGTTTTAGATGTTAGGTAGTAATAGTTAACGTGTAGGGAAACACATTTAGTAGCAAAGAGAATACAATAACTACCTACGTTTACTAGGTTATTTAGGTTGAGGTAACACAGACAAACAAAAAAAAATCCATGGATTTATGTGGTTATTGTATTCTCTTTGCCATAGATTATAGAATTGTTGTAAAAACCAAGAAAAACATCGAGTTTAATTTCTATATGAAAATATACGTATCATGCTAAAGTCAATAAAGCAGCTAAAAATTTTCGGGCATAAAAGATAATATTTGGACAAAAAAAGGTTTCCCTAAATATTATTTTGGCCATTCATAACCTAAATATATTTCCTCTGCGTGAAAATATTTCTTAGTTTTCGTGGCTTGGGTATTTCTGTTAGCGAGGTAGATTATTTATTTTCTTTAGGAAAACGAGTGGGTGATTAATTATTTTTTTCTTGCTTATACGTGTGTCATTCAATGTTTTCGGTCAGTGTCAATAAGACTTCTTTGGTACGTTACTTTCGTGTATAAATACGAAGATTAACGATGAGCTGTTCACGGTATCGATGACCATAATAAGGCTGCGTTTCCACCAGATTATGTGCGGGGCAGCTGAGCGGTGCGAGAATGTGTAGCGGACTCTTTCGTCAGCGTCCGTCCCTAGGACACATCCCTCGCACTCATCTTTCCCTTGTTTTTAACCCTATTCAAACCGTGTAAATATGTTTGTTACCTCAGAACTTACGACTGAGTGAACTTTTGATGATTTATTATTTGCTTCCCGCGTGGTCACATATATTTTGTCCAGTTCTGAAATGAAAAAACCTTACAAGTCTTAAATTTACATTAAGTATGTGCGCGACAAATAGACGATTAACTCAATATCATATCGTAAATACCAACCCGTGTATCCTTCGATTCCGATCCAGTGAACGCACCGCTTAAAAGTTTTATTCAATTTTCAAATTTCAGCTAGAAACAAGAGTCTTGCAAGACTATCCGCAATCTTAAACTTGGTTTATCAAGCCGTGGGAGCGGGTTAACTTTTAATCTTTAATAGTAACGGGTAAGTAATTAATTCCGACTAGCTTCGGTCTAGGGAGGATCGATGTACTATTTTCTCCTTATCGATTAAACTTAGAAATTGGCCTACGGTGTATGGCCTTTATCCAGTGGACGTTTTTCGGCTGAAATGAACACGATGATGCTCTTCATAGTAAAGGTTCATTACGGATTTAAACGGGTTAACTATGAACCTTATTTTTGTTGAAAGAACATCAACCAATGAGGTTCGTAGTTAACCCGCTTACATCCGTAATGAATTCGTCAAACTACAATAGTTTTTGTAGTAAAACAGAAAAGGTTGATGGTCTATCAACTCACAATTAGAAAGAATGTTTTCATTTACTACTTTTATGTTGCCTAAACATGCTACATGACATCTTACTCGCCTTCAGTGATGAAAGATGATCACATTTCAACAAAAGATAGAAAAAATAAAAAAATCCCGCCCTCGTTTATCAAGTCACTTAATAATTAATTTAGAAACACACAAACCACACGCAAAATCTTGGAGACTTGATAAATAAAATGGCGGAAATTAAATCTATTGTCTCTAAAAAAGTAATCACCTAAGATAATTAAATAGCCATCCTGTATACCTAGATGAGAAACACCAATAAATCATCAGTCAGTCAATGTACTGCCCTAGATAGGTAATACAAAGGGGCTAAGAAGTTGAAGCGCAAAGTTTAAAACAAGGCAGCCGCCGATTGCAAACGACAATCCACAAACACAATACTTGCTCTTAAAGTTCTAGGTAAGTACCTGCTTGAGATATTCGATTTTCAAACTTGATGTCAGAACCAGACGGTCGGGTCTTGAAATGCGAAGTTTCGATGGTTCTGTAATTGGCGACTTCGAGGGGAAGCGAGGGATTCTATCGATGACTTGTCGATAATATTTGAAGTGGGTACAGCACTGTTTAATAAACTTTGTAGTTGCTAGATGAGTCTTGGCTGAGCTGTTTTATGGCATTTTTATGTGGTTATCTAGCTTTTGTTTTATGCTTTATAATATATATAAGTGTAATAGTTTTGTAAAATGAATAAACCGGTCAAGTAAGTGTTGGACTGGCGCACCGAGGGTTCCGTAAATAGAGACTGTTGTTATGTAAATTGTTCGCGGGAATCATACAATATTAATTTGTATAAGTAATGCGAGCTTCAAAATATGCATAGGGGGCCGTATAATAATAGCTTTTATTAGCTTTTTAAGCTTTAATTCTACTGACCCTGTTCATTTCTGTGAAAACAATCTTGCAATTGAATTTTAGAACAATTATGCTAAACTAGTTGATCTGAAATTTGGCATACTTATGTAGTTTTGTGACAATGGAATGCCATGATATCATCGAGTTGGTCTTATGATGGACACAGAAGATGTCCACAGAATCTCCGAAGCGATTTTGGGTTCATTTGTCTTTCCAAGCACTTCGCTCCTAAAAAATTAAAAAAGGTTAGATAGATATATAGAATATACTTACTTGAGAAAATTAAGCTTAACGTTCCCTCCAAATCTATAAGATTTAACCCCCCTATCTATGTTCCTCACGCTGGCACCAACTACCGTCAAAATTCCTTCATGTGGCGCGCGAGTAACAATTTTAATAACTTATACAAGCAACATGATTTTGATTTATTCTGCACAAGTGTTAGCACGGCCAGGCGGCGGCTCAGCAGAGAATTTTTTGGCACCAATAATGATAATGTTGGTGATAAGTTTTTTGAGTAAACATTATTGTTAATTTTGTAACCTAAAGATAATTATCTAATTTAACTTTATAGATGCTTTATGTACCAATCCACTTTATTTTCACAGTCTCTTCTTATATTATTCTGTTATTTATCCGTGAAAACCTTCAATAAGCTTTCTAGTATTTATGAACTTTTTATTGTGTTATATATAAGCTTCTGGTTTTCCTTTAAATAAATATAAATATACTTTATTGCACAAAAAGTTGTACATAGCGAGCATAATGCTAGATAACATTCTCTACCTGCTAACCTTTGGGTAGTGTGGACAACAGTTTGGTAGGTAGTGCTATATAATAGAGATAATATACTACTCATAATGATACTAAGCTACTTATATTATACTTAAACAGTAATATAGATATATAAGATATATAACATTGAGATTGAAACAAGCTTTTTTATACATTAAAATTTTTAAGCCTGTGTTGACTTGGAATTTTGATTATTCCACTAATTTCACAGTTGCAGGTCAGAGCAGACCTGAGTATTTGATATTTATTTCAACTTGATACTTCTATGCGTTCCTTACAAACAGGGTCGCGACCAATACACGAAAAACAATATGATTCTATAGAGTTCCTTCTTTCCTTTTCAGGTACGGAACACTAAAAAGGCTGCTTTTGTAAGAAACTAGTTTCCCTAAGCCAAATTAATAACGAAACTGAAAAGATTTTCCATAAAAACCAAACGGTTCAGTATGCTTCAACTTTCAACCTTTTCACTTGGTCATTGTGCACATTTTACAATGGCTTATACAGAATAGTTCCCTGAATTATTCCTGTGTAGTTACGATAGCTCCCTTTGTCACGTGACTTTGCAGTTATTTTATGCTGACGTAGGGCTGTCACAAGTTTTATTATTTTAGGAATTGATGGAACGACGAACACAATATGCGAAAATATACACTTGTAGAAGTATTCTACTTTTTCAATAAGTTGTAATTTACAAGACAATACAATTCCATTTTGATCTACTTGAAATTTCGATCTTCACAAATTGTAGGGAAATAATTATTCAAAATATTATGTTTTCCCTTCAATCTGTACTGACATACGATGTTGATGAATATTATATTCAAGAGGGAAAGGATCAAATAGAAATATATATGGTTGAGATTATTTTATTTGTTACTTTATCAACAAAAACAAAACAAACATCATTAAAACATGAAAACAAACCAGACGATTTTGTGCAATTGAATCACAAAACGGTCTCTGTCTCGACATGAGTTAGTTGTAAATACTTTATACCTAGAGCCTCACACACACACACACACCCTCACACACCCTCAAACACACACACACGAACACACAGTTGAATTGAGAACCTCATCCTTGTTTGAAGTCAATTCAAAATGATTTCAATTTCTTCTTTCTCAATTCTCACTGTTAGTTACAAGCCAACCCTAAAGTCACCCATTACTTGGCAAAAGGTTCACGAAACGATACAAGGCTTTCGCTAACAAAGTGTTTTCTAGAACTTATTCGTAGTTAATTATGAAATTGTTATTCTGCTTCTTGGAAAATATGCCCTAATTGAGACTGGCAGGCAAGAGCTAAGTTGTTTGAATAAAGTACCTATTGACAGAATGCTCAAAGTTGACAAAGGTTAGTTGGACTTACAAAATCGAACTCCTTGCGTACTGAACCTAATTATGTACAAGGTGGAATTCAAAATTAAGAGACTAAATAATATCCCAAAAAAATGGAATTCGGGACTTGCACTCAACTACTAACAATTAAACTCACGACACAGAAAGGCGCGGTGGGCGAAGGTCCGCCTGCGAGGCAGGTGTTTGCGGGTTCGATTCCCGCCTCGGAACAATTGTGTGTTCGATCTGCAGATCCGAGTGTTCTGGTATATATCTATGAACAATTAAAAAAAAACTGTGTAATGTATTGTATTAAGTATATCAGTCATCTAGTACCCATGATACAAGCTCTGCTTCGCATTAGGCTTGATGATGCTGTGTGGATTGTCCAACATTATTTATTTATTTTATTTAAGAAATTAAATAATATCCCAAAATAAAATCCCGATCCCGCCGAAATCGTACTGAGTAATTGTACTGATCTGAATGTATTTGAGTTCAAATACAGTCTAAGTGCTTATTTTGTATGCCTTGAATTTGAATTGACTAACAAATTAAATATCTATGCTACCTACGAGTACATTTGATTATGTGAATGTAAGCGGCTAGTAACTTTCTGTTAATTAAAAAAATAGGTGAAAACAAAGGTGACATTTTTAAAACCAGCCCGTCCTTATATTTTGTTTGGCTTCGCGCCGAACGCCATTGATTTCCCAGAAGGCAATGCAACTTCCATCGGCATAGCCACTGCAGGCTCCGTTCTATTCTATTGGCGTTTTATCTCCCTGGATATTTTCATTGGACAGTAAAGAATAATAAAATAGAGGGATTCTTTGAAATGTTTTCGCAACTGGTGGGTTTTCTTGGCGAAGTATAAATAAAAGGAGACACAGCGTTGTCTAGACTCAAACTATAGCTCGTATTTGTGCTTAATACCTTTGTAAATGGATTTTCAATTTGAATTTAAAACAACTAAAATGCTTAATGATTTTCTATTTTAATATTAACTATGATAAGACTTTACTATGATTAGAAGGTAGTCTATTGCATTAGGTGTGCCCGTTAAGATAGTGTACTTACTCGTACATCTATATAAATAAACTCTCGTGGAAATATAGGCAACTTTTTACGTTGCGTTGGTTTAAACGTATGCCCGTGTATTTATAACGTTTATTTAGTGTCCCGTGAATTTTGGTGAAGTGGCAGTGGACCGGCTATAATATGTCGCAAAGAACCACAACCGCTGGAGTAAACAGTTCTTGAGTGAGACCACGACTCTGTAAACGTAGTGTACTATCTCATCCGGAGTCATGTCTACGTTTAATTTATTACTGGTATTTCCTTTAATTGTTTAGTTAAGCAAAAAAATATGCAATGTATATTATTGGGCCCTAAAAAATTTCCGCCTAGGATGCCCTATGACCGGAAATAGACTTACAAAACATACAAGTTTTAATTACTATGAAAATAAATAACAACCAATATTAAACCCAATATTAAGCCCAAAACTCCTAATAATTTGAAATGCAAGCAATTTAATACGCGACTCGTTCATGCAAACAACTTACATTAATATAAAACAAGCAGATACCATAAAAAGCAGTCATAAATTATCATTATGAAAAGCTCTATTCCACGCTTTCTAGTAATACCATCTCATTGAAAGGCTTTACAGAACCGCAGAACAAAAGATGTCATTGAAATGTAGAAATGCATTCATTTCTATTCTGCGTCCTCATCCAGCGATTAAATGCAAAGGGAAATACAATTTATGACAATAGAATTCGAGTCCGAAACGCTATGATAGAGATGGGACAATACAAAGAAAATTGTGCCAAAATCGCCAAGCATGAGTGGTCAAAAAATTGAATGAAAACCAACAACACCTCATTTCTTATTTTATAATAATAGACTGAGTAGGTTTTTATTTTGCAGACCTAAAGAAATAAATAAGAAATTACAACGTTTACTAAAAAAAAACTAAAAATAATTTAATTTTAAAAATCTGCCTTGTTTTTTGGGATAAGTACCTAAACCTACCTTTTTTATCCAAATTTTTTCCTATTTTTATCGTTTTTACTCTTAAAATATCCTAAATTAAACAAATAAATAAATTCAAGCTAAAAAAAGCTAAGTTGTTATAGTTCGTATGCGTAAGCCCTCGTACTCGGGTCAAGGTAATCTCAAGTCCCACTAAAATCAATTCTTTTGGGATATCATTTAATTTCTTAAAAATGTATACTTTAAAATCATCATCATCAGCCTATAGCAGTCCACTGATGGACATATCCCTCCCCCGCTCGCCATAGCGCCCTGTCTTCAGCTTGCCGCATCCAGCATCTACCTGTAGTCTTTCGCAGGTCGTCATCCCACCTGGTCGGAGAGCGTCCTACACTACGTTTACCGAGTCGTGGTCTCCACTCAAGAACACGTTTGCCCCAGCGGCCGTCGTCGGTTCTATACTTTAAATGTATACTTTAAAATGTGTGGTGCCAATTGAAAACGATCCTAAGGTTCATCTCTACGAGTACCTACCACCTCAACAATTAGGATTTACGAAGTGCAATCTAAAATAGTGGAGACTGCGCAGACCCGGTTCTTTGGGTTAGCATTAACACTGCTTTAGAATAATACTAGCAGACCTTCCCGGCTTCGCACGGTTTTAGTACGGATCCCTAACTTTTTTGAAAATATAATATAGCTTTTGTTCACCGGGGATAGTGTAGCTTCCCAACCACATTCCCAACGGTGAAAGAATTTTCCAAATCGGTCCAGTAGTTTCGGAGCCTATTCATTGCAAACAAACACACAAAAAATCAAACCTTTCCTCTTTATAATATTAGTATAAGCAAGCGGCGCCCCGCTTCACCCGCGTGGTGATAGATAGACCAAATATACCATATATCTTTATGAATTGTAGCCTACGAGTTATTCTGTTATGTAAGCTACATATATTATTGTGAAGTTTCATCAAAATCCATTCAGTAGTTTTTGCGTGAAAGAGCAACAAACATACTTACATACATTCTCACACACTTTCGTGTTTTATAATATTAGTAGGATTATTATTATATTATTTAATGTAGATATAAAGTATATATGATACATACAAGTTTTTGCACGCGTCTTATCGCACGTTGTTTCTATGGATATGTTATTAGTAGGTTATTTCTATCCCATGAGAACTGCCCACAGAAACCTGTATGCAAAATTTTCCCGATTCGTTCTGTAGTTTCTGCGTGAAAGAGTAACAAACATCCATCCATCCATCTAAATTTTCGTATGTATTAATGTTTGTTTAGACTTCTGCACGCTCTTTTCTAGTATAAATAGTAGCTACCTGTAATCTATCTCCCTACAAATTTTCATTAATATCCGTTCAGCCGTGGCTTGAAATAGACAGACGGGGCATGGATGTATGTATGAATGTAAGTAGATATGGATGGATTAGTTTGGATATGACCGTTAAAGTTTCAACCACGCACTGGTTTTAACTCAACCGATCTAGAAATCAATCTAAGTCCTATTCATAAAGCAATAAAGTGCAATTTAAAGATGTACGATAAATTGCACAACCTATTGCCTTCTGGCAATCGCTGGTTGTGCAGAGAAATCAAGCAGAATTGATGAAAAAGTCAGCATGTTTCCCAAATATCCAATAGGAATACAAAATAAGCGCTCCTTTGATATTGAATATTTACATAATCTCGGATCTTTTTATTGAAATCTCGTGAGATATCTTGTTATTCTTATGCGATTACGAATGCTATGGCTGTTTCGAATAGTCATGATAATATGTATATCATAGGTAGGTTAGGTATTGTTTTTAAACGATAAAAAAAAAAGAGGAGGAGGCATAACAATAGACAATAACATTTATTGTCTATGCTGATGGGAGGAGGTTCTATGTTTGGCTGTATGTTTTTTTTATATAATGTTCTTCGATTTCCGCGTCAATTATGGACCGATTTAGAAACTTATCTATCTCTATTTTCTTTTTATTGTATTGAGAATAATCCCCAGGTAATCATAAATTTATTCCGGAGAAAATAGTATTTGTACCATAAAACTTTAAAAACAGTGTAATCAAAATATAGACCTAGAATAATATAATAATTTTATTATAACTACAATAAACGCGTGTGAATGCGGGCCGAAGCTAGTAGTAAAATAAATAACACTTCATAGATTGATCAGAACTTGAATAATGAGAAAATTCACTCCTGAAAATATTTTACAAAGTAAAAACAACATGGCCCCCTGTGATCCCAATAAAAATAAACCGCTCAGGTAAAACGAGCGATGCGCTTTTCGAATAAAATCGACGTTTTAATGGCAATACCGGCTCCGGGAGGGCAGCGAAGCTTTTATTAATAACTGCAAAAGTGACAACTCAGGGATGAAACTAGGACACGATTGTTGGGGTTGTCAAAATAGTTTTTATTCTCTAGGAATACACCAGCTTGCCAATGTCAACGTATAGTATGTAGGTGGACCTTTAGCATTGCTGCACCTACCTTTTTCCCCAGTCCACACACAAAAACGACATTCCTTAATTCTTTTTATGAATTGGAGGGTCATATGGGGTCAATTGGAGGATCATTGGAGGAAGTTCCTCCTATGACCCTCCCATTGAATATCGTTTCCAGACGCAGAGTCATCTAGGAAGAAGTTGAATTTCGTTCCTCCGAGGAACGACAAAAGGAGGCTGATCAGCTTCTATTACTATTACTATCTTTATAATCCTGGACATTATCATACAGAAAAACCCAAAAGTACCTATGCATAGCTTGAATTATGGGTACCAGATTACAGTTACCAATCTTTTTTTCTAGTAGTTATTATAACACAGAATACTCCCAACAAAAACAGATATTTTCAAGTCATAAAAACATTTATACTGCAGTGAGAATCAAACACTCAAACAACACGCCTTTTGCGTCTCAGATGGACCAACGCTCGCTGCGCCACAGAGGTCGTCCTGTTATATGATGACACGTCCTGAGTGCGTCCCTGGTCCTATCGGCAGTAATTAAAACTAGCAGCCGTCGAGATAATTTCCTGAAGACTGAAATTACTGCGCCATCGGATTTCGCGCAAGATATGAGCAGGCAGATTCAAGTCAACCCATTTTATCTTGTTAAAATACTAAGCTTACTTTTGCAACAGATTTAAATGAAAGATTTGCTCCGCTATTTTTTAATGTTTACTTTAATACTGTTTCATGCCCGCGGCTTCACACGTGATGTGTCTAAGGAACCATTTTTTTCTATCCTATGGAAACTGTTTTATGGGATACAATTTCAATGTTTGATTCCAGGCTTAGAGCTACTTCTGTGCTATATTCAGCCCAATCCGTTTAGTAGTTTTGGCGTGAGAAGGAATAAACATGTATCCATATATTAAACCATTACTATACATAAAATACATAAACATCCCAACACTTTTGCATTATATATTAATAATGTGTGTGGTGTGAATGTACAAAACACTAATAATTAAAAAAAATCTTATTTTGAGTTGGTTTTTGGGGGTTTCCAAATTTCCCAAAACACCGCCCCACACACACTGTATCATAGCGTACATCCAAGTAGATATAACAGAACATCAACTTACCTATCAATTACAACACCAAGCCCGCTCTCGTCAGACTTGGCAGTAAATTAATTTAACTTTTCGATGTTATACCACCCGTCATGTAAGACGAACACATTATAGATGGTCACGACACCAGAAAATACACTTTGAATAAATAAATTATTTATTTATTTTAGGAAAACTTATACAGAACTAGAAAAATTAAGTATAAATATAAGGACGACCAATTAAATGTTTTCGCCTTAGGACTTTTTGTACGATCTGCAAATATTTCTCCTGGGTGTCCTGGGTATTTTCTATGTATGATAAAAATATCTATCTACATATGTAGTGTATTATATTAAGTAGGTATATCATTCATCTAGAAGACATAACACAAGCTCTGTTTAGCAGTGCAGCTTAACAACAGCTTTATTGTGTACTAGATAAGTGATATACTCGTACTTTGTATTTTTTGCATACAATACAATACACGGAACGAACGGAGAATCCGTATGTTGTTTTGAATCACCGTTAACGATGTCAACCACACCACCAACACGTCAACCGTGTTGGGGAAAATAACGGGTTCGTTAGTGGAGTCCCTCTGGCCCTATTCTTCTGCCCTATTCTGCTAATGACCATCGTCACAGAATTAGATTTTAATTAAGTAAAGTGTAGTCTAGTGTGGGTAGTATAGTGTAAAGTGAGTTTAGTTTTTTGTAAAAGAAATCCAATAAAAAAACGATGGAAGTAAATCTAAAAAGTAAGTAGTCTAGAGTATTCCTTCTGAATGCTTGCATTCTGTGCCTGAGGTATAAGTTAGGGAACTTTGAATGCGGCTGACTTACGAAATGGATTTGCAGTGAATTGTGAAATTAACCAGTACAAGTTTGCTTTTTAATATCCTGATAGTTACATAAGTTTCAACTGAGTACTGACTGATAATTATTGCATGCTAGAATATAGTGAGACATGAGTGCATTACTTAGAAATAACCTTTATACCATGTTTGACGCAATAAATATATTTGAATTTGAATTTGAGGTGAATGTTCAAAGGTCCCCAAGACACTGGCTGGATTGCCTCGGCTGTAGAATCAATGCTAATGCAATTACCAGCTCACCGTGAGGAACTTTAGGCTCTGTTCTCACTACTACACAAAAATCGCAAACACAAATAAATTAGAGGCAAGGCAAACACCCAAAAATATAGGCTAATATACAAAAAGTCGGCAATTAAAAAAAAAACTTTAGTGAGAGACTAATGTCTTGAAAACGTTTCATAGTCGGTCAGGAATTATCGTCGGGTCGCCCCTAAAAACCTGTAGATAAAATGTAACACGAAGCGAATTCTTCGTACAACATTTTTGTACCTTCGCTTAAACATTATTTTATGGGTAGGTACCTAACTGGTTTAAGAGCATCGGACCGAGTACCGGAACCCTTAATGTGGACGTTCGACCTAAAGGCCCTGAAGACCTTTGAACGGCCCTTCAATTAGGTAATCTTATTGATTGCAAGCCCTTAAACCTCTTACAACCTTATGGCTTAAGGATCGTTAGTATAAAAGAATTGTGCTTAATGGTGCAGATTCTGTTGCTTTTGATGTAGGTATAGGTACTTATGTGACGACCGAGATGGCATGGTGGGCGAAGATCCGCTTGCGACGCAGGAGGTTGAGGATTTGAATCCCGCCTTGGGAAATATGTTTGTAGGATCTACAAATATGTGTGTCTCGGGTGTTCTGGCTATATTCTATGCTATAATTAAAATATATATCTATGTAATATATTCTATACAATATATTAGTCATCTAGCACCTGTAACACATACATAAGCTTTGCTTGGGGCTGGATGATGTTGTAAGGATTGCTAGCATTATTTATTTGATTAGTATGAAACCTATTCTCACTAAGACACGTGAAAAGACTTAGCAGAAAGTTTTCAAAAATTGCTTCTCTGAATTTGACTCAGTCTGATATGGACCAATATTACTTTGTATGTCAAACGAATCATCATCATCAGCCTATATCAGTCCACTGCTGGACATATTAGGCCTCCCCCAATGAGCGCCATAGCGCCCTGTCTTAAGCTTCCCGCATCCAGCATCTACCTACAGTCTTTCGCAGGTCGTCGTCGTCATCCCACCTGGTCGGAGGGCGTCCTACACTACGTTTACCAAACGAATAATAAAGATTTATTAGGTTACTTATATAACTGATACCTGCTGATATAGTCAAAAATTATCTACGATTTAAATCCATAGAAGAAAGCTAAGAATTATAGCCGACACAAACGAGGTGTTAAAAATTTCGACAAATTAGTCTCAATTTCCTATTCGTAACGTGCACTTGTGTGTCAAAGCACTGAAGTTATATGCTTGTTAACCCACATATAGATTAGTTTTTCATTGCAAAATGAAGAAAATGATTGAATGACACTTTCCCTTTGCTATGACAGCACCGTGTTTTATACCTCTATGTTGAAATGTTTACCTGTAGTACGAAATACGTCGATACCTAACGCAATAAGAGCGCGGCATATCACGCACAATTCGATTTGTGGCGGTATGATGATGATCAATCGAGTTTAGTCGATCCTATCAGTATTCTGTTATTGTATTTCAGTTATTGGACCATGAAATATTGAGGCATACCTATATGATATATATCACGTACGAGAAAGAATGGCGCCGGATTGTGACCATGCCACCCCTGATACGAGAATACCACGACCACTATCTAAGTAAATGTCAAGCGTATATACTCGATTTAGAATCCTAGATATTTTATGTCAACAAAGACATTTACGAATGAAAACTTAACAAAAATCGATAACAATAACAGAAAACGAAAAGGAGTTATCACTTAAAACTTCAACAATATAATCTCACATGTGGAGCAAAACAGATTTAAATTTGTACCTATTCGAAAATGAGAAAGAGATCAATTAAATGATGAATGAAACTTTTCATAATCAAAAACTGTTTCGAGCTATGCTTTGCTTAGATGATACCAATGTCATTAAATATTTTCCACCAATATTCCTCGGGTTTTGTAACCCCTATGTTTACAAAAAAATCCAGGTTTTTGAATCGGAGTATGGATTAAAGTGTACGTTAACACGGCAATCTGTTTTACAGGTCCGTTTTATCGTACACGGTTTAATTTGGTGATGATGGATATTTTTTCTCATCATATATAAGGACTTTTACTTTGCAAAGTAACCCAGTCCTATCATAACCTAAATTTACTAATAACAAACTTATTAATAACAAAATTATGCATAGCAGTTAGGTTGTAGACATATTTTAAATGTACTATTAATTGTAGGATAAGCTTTTTGTTTCCCAAATATACAAAAATAAAATAAAATTTATATATATAAAAAAAGGGAATTATTCCTAAGAACGGAAAGAAGAGAAGAGATTATGCATAATGTATAACATGTACCTACCTACCTTTTATCTCTTCTAGTATCTGTAGTATCACAAGCTCTGCTTAGTTAGCTGTTGGCCGCGACTTCGTCCGCGTGAAGTTTTTTTAAAGAGATGTAAGAAATTTCTACTCTACGTGAATGAGAAACCAGAAAAATGTAATTAAGCTGCGTTGAGCATTTTTTTCATTTTGTTTCCTTTGGCTCGTATAGAACTACGTTCAGCTAATTATAATTTTAGACCTTAGATACTTCAGGGCGTTGTTGATAACTTCCAAACAATATCAAAAGGGCGCCCTTCGCGATTCGGAAATTAATTAAAACTTGGATCAAACAGGCTATCTTCATTAACTACCAGCCTTTTGACAACCGATGTCGCGCCGCGGGCACAGGTCCGCCGCAGGAGTTAGCGGGTTCGATGGCCGCCTTGGGGCTAATGTTTGTTTGTACAATATGCAAATATTTGTTCAGTGTGTTCTCAGGGTTGGAAAAAAAAAGTTTTATTTTTTATTTTATAAAACAAACAGTTCAAAATGTTCAAAACTAGAGTTTTTTATGTTTTTTTTTTTTTACTTTTTACCTTCAAGGTATCAATTTCAAATCAATTATAGCGAATAATAAAATAATATATTTCTAAAATATTTCCTAATTCACATTAGTAAAAATTAACAAAACGATAAATATTTACTATTGTTGCCTATCTCAGTACCTCTAATCTAAATATTAAAAATTATTATTATTATTAATCAATACAAAACACTTTACATACACATTGTATGTAGTGACGTAGGTAGGTAGAGAACTAGAGAGAGAGCGGGGAATAGGTAACGTATCCACTAATCCAGTGAATTACTTTCTTTCGACGGCCGACATAGGGACTTTCCCTGCGGGACTTTACTGGCGGGGAGTTACCTATGCAGTGTATATATACCACAGCCTATCTGAGGTATTTATAGACATTCATTTGAAATTAAAGGTAGTTTTAAACCCTGTTTTTTTCTTTATGTTTTAAACATTGTTTAAAACTTGTTTTAAACACGTGTTTTAAAACAACTTGTTTTATTCATGCCAACCCTGGGTGTTCTAGGTACTTTCTATATAAAATAAAAATATATATCTATGTAATGTATTCTAAAATATTATCCCCCCATAACACAGGCTCTGCTACTACATAGGGCCTTTCCCTGCGTTATTTATTTATTTTACAGTTAATGAACTTTCTAATGTTTCGGGTTGGGGAAAGAATGACGTAGGTATGTGTGCCGAGGAGGGAAGATAGGTATATCCTTCAAAGCGGAAGAGACGGGCCGGCCATGTCTGCCGCTTGCCAGCAAAACGGGCTAAACGTAGCTACGTTTCAAATTCCGTATTCTCTAAAACTAAGGGCCTACTCGGAAAACTTTCACCTTCTCTTAGTCACCAACATACGATAGCGTTAAAGTAACAACGATTACAGAATCGAAGGTACAGACCTTCCTAACTTCGATTTTCGGTTTTACGCGTAGACCAGGCCATTTCTATACGAAAATCTGTATTAAGTAGGTAGGGTCTTTTATTTCCATACTGCACCAACTTTTGCCTTCACTCCTTCCGCTTCCGCGTTGTTTAAGATTTTTTCTATCCCATGGAAACAGATTTATGGGAATTAATGGTTTATTCCATGCTAAGAACTACCCGTATCCAAATTTCATCCCAATCCGAGCAATAGTTTTGCCGTGAAGAGGATACAAACATCCAAATATCATCATTTTCATCGTAATTTTTGCGTTTATAATATTAGTATCATAAGAAGATCCTTTACCTTATCTTAGTACCTATACCTACCCATTCAAGAATTTCAAGTTTGTAATCTAAATTTAAATCGGTTTAGTGCTACGGTTCTCGTAATTTAGATTTAATCTGAAAAGGTTGTCGGGTTTATTAATATTCATTCTGTTTAGGTTATCCCTTAGTATTCTCGTATCGTGAGCTTCTCTTGGATATAGTATTTAAATACAAAAGTTCTAATTTGAACAGAACTTAATAGGGTACAATTGTGTGCTCACTACCGAAACGATAGGTAAATAAACAATGCAGGAAAATCCACACAGTGTTATCTAGCCCCAAGCTAAGTAGAGCTTGTGTTATGGGTAGGTACTAAGTGTCTGACAAGCAAATGATGTATCTTCGTTGGTACTTTTAATAAACCTACAACTGGCAGTAAAACTAAGTACACAAAGTAGTGAAATGGCAACTCAAACATAAAACAATTTGCAGACGAAAATGTTGCCAGCTTATCTCGTACCGTTTCGTAAGAACACGACAAGTTTGTTCCAAAGTAAATACTTAGGGACTTTGAATAAGATTATGTACAAACAACCAAGGTAGATTCTGTTGGTTTGACACACAACGTTTTGTACATATGCGTAAAGTTTTTTTTAAAGTTCGACGCTGTAATAAAATTTTACAAGATCAATATTTACCTACTGAAGCAACGTCGTCGTAGCATGTCAACAGTTAGCTATGTTGTAGCTACGACGTAGCTTGTCTATAGTAGCTACGATATAGCTTGTCTACAGTAGCTACGATATAGCTTGTCTACAGTAACATATATTTGTAGCATGACAGAATCTGGGTCAACAGCAAGTCTACAGACTGTAATCTGTACACTGTAATAAAATATGACAAGGTCGAAGAGTATAAAATATGGCATCGTCGTAGCATATTCCATGTCTACAATTATAGCTACGTCGTAGCATGTCTACAAAAGCTACGTCGTAGCATGTCTACAAAAGCTACGTCGTAGCATGTCTACAAACACTACGTCGTAGCATGTCGACAAAAGCTACGTCGTAGCATGTCTACAAAAGCTACGTCGTATCATGTCTACAAACACTACGTCGTAGCATGTCGACAAAAGCTACGTCGTAGCATGTCTACAAAAGCTACGTCGTAGCATATCTACAAAAGCTACGTCGTAGCTTGACTACAAAAGCTACGTCGTAGCATGTCTACAAAAGCTACGTCGTAGCATATCTACAGAAGCTACGACGTAGCATGTATACCGTAAGCTTCGTTTTAGCGTTTTAGCTACAACGTAGCTTATTTAATTAACTTATTCGTAGCATTTCTTCATAATCTGGGTCTTCTTCAATACAGGATACAGGTTCATTTTTAAATTTTGTAAGTGCCAATTCGATCTGTTTAATAGAATTAGGTAGGTAGATTCAATAAAAAGGGTTTTTTTGTATAAAATATATTTTTTTTGTCAACAAGAAACTATAACATTATCAGATCTGACCGTTATGGGATAGAAAGTTTGTGATGATGTCGGAATGAGCCCGACATCACCGAGAACGTATAATTTTTTGAGTGAGGTAAAAAAACATATCTGACGGAAAATGCGTCAAGCGTATCATCGGTCGCGTCTATTCGGTCAAATTAGACCTGCCACATTACGCGTCTAGTCGGTTCGAACGGCCTCTACACAAACGATCTCCGCCTGAATGCACCATACAAAATACACTTATCGCGACTCGTTCCGTCGACCGACTATGCGTTGACGGAAACGTAACAAAAAATTATTAAAAAAAGTTTTACTTTAGTCTCAACACATACATCCAGTTCAAATAAGCCGTTCTTTGCCTTCATTTAAAAAAATTTGATAATATTACATATTAACAATCTCATTGTAGTTTTAACAGGTTTATTTTATTTTAAATGTACAAAGACCATTCTAAAATTTATATACGTATTTTATTTTAAATAATATTGTTTACAGTACATACAGTTTTAGTTTCTGTTGATTAATTTATATTTTTGTCTGGTTCCTTACTATATTAGGCCACCTTGCGCACCACGGTCTCCACGGAAGACCAGCGCTATGGTACGATCTGCTCTACCATAGAACATGCTGAGTGGAGACCGTTGTTTGTCAGTCTCTGTCGTCTGTTTATCTATGTTTAGTTTATAAGAGTCTCTGTTCCGACAAAATAAAAATCTTTTTACTTTTACTTTACTTTACTTTAACAGACGCTGTACGCTAACGCATCATCGGTTGATTGTGAAAAGTTGAATGTTTTATTATAATATATTTGCCTGATCCTTCTGGCGTAACGCGACGCATTGTCCGTCAGATATGTACTGACCCTAATGATATACTGTATGGCTCATGTATACTTACAATCTATCCTAGACAAGGACGATCATCGGTAACCCCGTTTTAAGTTTGAAGTCAATTTCTATGAATAAATACACAAATATTGCAAAACTAGAATATTTCTCAGTATTTATGAAACAACGAAACACTAGCACTAGTTCGCGGTTTCGCTCACTATCTTAAGATTTGCGTTAATTGGTTTATTTCCATGATTCTTTGACATTCCTAATTTCGTTTTAATTTCTCTGTACATTAATCTCAAAGTATTGTTTTTTTACCATATTTTTTATAAGTGTTCTAACGCTATTTTGTGACCGGAAACGGGTTTGAGCAGAGGTTCCACTTTCAATCTAAGCTTGGTGACGTCAGAGGATATCCGGTAGTGACGTAGTAGGTGGACAAGCGTCGTCTTCATTGACATCATTGCGTAGTTCTTGCCTGTAACAAAAATAATTAGATATGTAAGATTGCGTAAAAGAAATAATCTGAATATTAACACCTTATAATCGTTAAATCTCTGAACATGAATAGGTAGAGGTATCGTCCGTCGTACCGATAGTTTGGAAGATATACCTAGGTACCGTGATCCCCCTTAATCTAAGTCTTATCTCGAACATATTGGACGGTATTGGCCAGGTAAATTGGGTCCAAGAAAAATCCAACGTGAGCATTTTCCGGTGAAGTACCTATTTCCCGCGGTTTCACCGGCGTTAATTCGAATTTCAAATTTCTAAAATATAATATCGACTAAGTCACGCGGGGATAGTGTAGCTTCCCAATGGTGAAAGAATATTTAAAATCGGTCCAGTAGTTTCGGAGCCTATCAAACAAACAAAAAATCAAACCTTTCCTCTTTATAATATTAGTATAGACTAGCTTCTTAGCCCCGCAGCTTCGCCCGCGTGGAAATCTATGTGTTTATAAACCTTACTCTTGAATCACTCTATCTAAAAAAACTGCATCAAAATCCGTTGCATACTAAAGATCTAAGCATACATAGGGACAGACAGACAGCGGGAAGCGACTTTGTTTTATACTATGTAGTGATATGCACATACCTAAACACAGTCTCTTGCCGACCCCGAACCCAGTGAAGGCGGGATGTCCCGGTTGAAACCACCGCGCGGGGCGGAATACCCCCGCGTCGGGTCCCCAGGAGGGTTGACGACTAAGGGTGTAGTTGAAGAGAAGGCAGCTACTGCCGGCTGGTAGGGTATAGTTCTCTGTAAGTGGACATAGATAGAATATACTTAATTGCAGCTGTTCCCCGCGGTTTCACCCGCGTTAATACAAATGGTGTGCCGTAAACCACTTTCAGGTATTAGGTATGTGTCTGTCAGTAAAATCATCCCTTCTTATTCACAATGATTGATACTATGAAAAGTTTGAAACTTTTTTATCAAAATGTCCGGGGGTTACGAACGAAAACTAATGAATTTTACAATAATATCTTGCTTAATGAATCTGATATTCTCTTGATAACTGAAACATGGCTTTGTGAGGGAATACTTGACGCCGAGCTCTGTGATAGTAAATACTCAATATTCCGTAGAGATCGAGGATCTGGAAAAGGTGGCGGAGTAATGATAATGTGTGGCGAGTATTTGCATGCATGTGCGAGACCGGAGTGGCAGAAACCAGACTTAGAATGCATATGGGTAACTATTCCAGCGCGGTCACTCGGTTCCATGCAAGACATGCATATTGCGGTTGTGTATATACCTCCCAACTCATCTATTACAATGCGCACTCAGTCATTCATGGACTTATTATCCCACGTCATTAACTCTCATCCTGATGATCACTACATGGTAGTCGGTGATTTTAATCTGCCTTGCGTGGACTGGAGTTCTGAAGAACCGATTATTTTAAAAAAAGGATCTATTGAGTCGCAAGGTTTGGCATCTAATCTTATCTCTCTGACGTCACTTCTCGGCCTGACACAGTACAACATGCTTACTAATAAATGTAATAATACCCTGGACTTAGTTTTCTCTGAATCACCTGTTAATATTCAGAAATCAACAGTTCCTCTCGTGAATGAAGATGCTTTTCATCCACCTCTATCTATACTGGCAACTGACATTTTAATTCCTCCTCTCAAAACACAGTCTCGTATAAAATATCAGTTTAAACGTGGTGATTTTAATAGCATCAATACTTCATTGAACAAACAAAATTGGACATTTATCGGTGAAGGTGAAAATATTGAAGATGTCATAGATCACTTTTATTCTATTTTACGCAACTTAATAATAGATTTCATACCGCAAGTACGCTGCTCTGGCACCTACAACTATCCTATCTGGTACAGCCAAGCTCTAATAAACTTAATTAAAGAAAAATCTAAAATTCACAGAGACTGGAAACATTTTAAGAATCCCAATGATTATTATTTTTTTGCAGAGCTTAGAAAAAGGCAGAAAACACTTCAGGACGAATGTTATAAGAATTACATCAATCATTCTCAGCATAAAATTAAATCGAATCCTAAGTTTTTCTGGTCCTTCGTTAAATCTAAGAGGCAAAATAAATCGAATTACCCTCAAAGAATGTCCTGTAATAATGTGACGCTTAGTACTCAAACTGATATCTGCTCAGGGTTTAATCAGTATTTCGAGAAAAATTTTAATAAGCCAGCTGACAGCTACGTTCTTAATGAGCCTCATGATAACTGTTATAACACTATTCACGATATACATGTTAGTACCGAAGACATTAATAAACTATTAAAAAACTTAGATGTTACAAAGGGAGCTGGGAGCGACAATATTCCTCCATTATTCTACGTCAAATGTGCGGACACATTGTGCACTCCAATTTCTTTAATTTTTAACCGTTGTCTTAAAGATGGCTGCTTTCCTAACATCTGGAAGCAAGCTTATATAGTCCCTATACATAAAAAAGGTTCAAAAGCTGAAATTGAAAATTATCGTCCCATCTCCATTATTAATGTCATCAGTAAAGTGTTTGAAAGGGTTGTTCACACGCACTTATACCCAGTTATATCCACTTCAATTCCTGAAGAACAACATGGTTTCATGAAGGGACGCTCAACGAGCACAAACCTTGGCGTTTTCATTGACCATATTGCCAATAGTATGGATGGTGGTTCTCAAGTGGATGTGGTATATACAGATTTTGAAAAAGCATTCGATCGTGTAGACCACATCCTACTCCTCCATAAGCTCTACGAGCTCGGCATTCGCGGAAACTTGTTAAGATGGATGGAGGCATATCTACGAAACCGCTCTCAAGCGGTGGTTGTAGGTGGCTTCTGTTCAGACTTTGTTTCCATCCCTTCTGGGGTGCCCCAAGGATCCATCCTTGCTCCTCTTCTATACTCTTCCTACCTGTATGACATCGGCTCTTGTTTACAGCACGCACGGTTCCTGATGTACGCAGATGACACTAAAATTTTTATGAAAGTACAGAATCACGCAGATTGCTTGAACTTACAATCCGATCTTGACAGGCTGGCAATATACTATAGTAGGAATTGTCTGGCTATCAATGTTTGTAAATGCTCCTATGTCTCGTTTACAAGGAAAAAGCTGCCATTACAATTTGATTATCTAATAAATGGTATCAAAATAGGTAAACTTGATTATATTAGAGACCTTGGAGTGGTAGTAGATGCAAAGCTTTCGTTCTCTGAACATGTGGACTCGGTAGTTTGTAAGGCTTATAAAAGCTTAGGCTTCATACTGAGAGTCAGTCGCCCTTTTTCAGATATTAGCTGCGTAAAAATTCTGTACTACTGTTATGTTCGAAGCATCCTGGAATATTGTAGCTCAGTATGGAATCCACAATATCTCATATACACGCAAAGCTTAGAAGGCATTCAACGGAAATTCATAAAACACCTCAATTATAGATGTTTCCGTGGTTATGGATCTGTTGACTATCGAGATTCGTGCAAATTCCATAATATAACAAGTCTCGAAAATCGACGTAAGTTAGCGGACATGTCTTTCCGCCATGGCATATGCAATGGCTTTATAGATTGTTCCGAATTGCTCTCAAAAGTTTTATGTTTAAACGTGCCCAAAAAGCGAACAAGACATACCAAAACTAAACTTTTCGCTGTGTCCAATACTACTTCTAACTATGCTCAACATTCTCTTATTAGTCGTCTGCATAATAGCTATAACAAAATATTTAATGATATAGACATCTTCAACATTGGTAAGCCGGGGTTCAAACGTGATGTTCTACTAGTTTTAAATAATCTAGAACAGGGTACGGTTGGCGGGGTAGAGTCAAACGCGCGTACGAGGTTGGTGGATTAATAATGTGGCGTGGATCATTATAGGTCGACGCATGTTTTTATATTAGTATATTTGTATTGCATGGACATAAATATATATATATATATATAATACACATTATAAACATATATAATTTATAGTACACAGTTTTTTGCAGGTTTTATTATCATTAAGTGTAATTGTAATGTTTTTACTTATTCCCAATGACCTAATTTATAGTGTTTATAGTATGGCTGTAATAGTTTAGGTACATAGTTGAAACACTTGAATTTGTAATTAGTATTTTAGTTTTAATTTTCATGTTTCTTTTTGTTTTAAATTTAGTTTATATTCTTTTTTTCTTATATATGTCATTCAAATTGTTTTAGCGTTTATTAATTTGATTTATAGTGATAGTCATTTTTAATTTTATACAAAGTAAATCCTTTATTGGCCTTAAGTTTAGTAATTAAGTATGTTAATATTAGTTTTATAGGCTGTGGATTTTGTTTCTAAAATAAATAAATAAATAAATAAATAAACTAGAATTTCACTTTATTTTTGTACACCTTGGGTTACATTATTGGAGTTTTAGTAAGGATCCTTAACTTTTTTGAAAATATAATATAGCCTTTGTTCACCGGGGATAGTGTAGCGTTTTAACGGTTTCCAACACTAACCGTTCACATTCAAATCGTTCCAGTAGTTTCGGACCCTATTTACAAACAACAAATCAAACATTTCCTGTTTATAATATTAGTATGGAAAAGTTGCAGTACATAGGCGAGCATAATGCTAGATAGCATTCTCTACCTGCTAACCTTTGGGTAGTGTGGACATGAACACATGCTTTAATTATTTTATTTAAAAAACTGTTCATATAAATGCTACAAGGACAAGCTTAACTTTAATTTTAAACTTGAATAATGAGACTTCAAAAATGGATAATCCCGATAATCTCAAAAAGAAACGATATTTACGCGGTATGCGTTTGATCAAGTCGCCTTCAAACAACAATAGGTACCCACCTAATTATACATTTAATTAAAACAATTAAGCCCAACTTAGACACGCTTTTACACTTTTTTTAGCAATGGCTAACCTATTGTACTTATAAACCATCAGGTAGCAAAATCTGTATAGCCGTTATGATGCTTGGAGGTAAGAATGATAAGTTTTTTTTTTACTTTGGGTGGCTTAGGTGTAACTGCGGCCATGATAGGCCTATTGTGATTGCCACCTTATAAGTTCAGCCCTGAAGCTTCGTTCATAATTTGCCACTAACCCTTGCAGCTGCTAGGAGCTATAGGATTTTGTTTGGGGTTATGTCACGTAGCTCGTCTGGGCTATACATGCAGGTGCTTGCCCAGGTAAATGCTACGTTTTTGCATCAGTGCTCCGCACTCTCCTAGCTGATGGAGAGGCGTTTTCCGTCGTCCGCCTACTCGCGTGTGTGTTTCGCTTAGCACTAGTTTGAACGTAAATATTTTTAAACTTACGCGATCTGAACACATAATTATAAGTATTAATACAACGGGTATTTATCGCGTTTATTTACCTATTGTTCCCGACGTTTCAACAGGTTTACACACTGTCGTGTTCACGGGATGACTGGAGTACTGGAGTTACCGCCTCAGCGAATCGGGGGCTAGTTTATTTGAAACTACCCTCACTTGGTTTTCGAGACTAGTAGGCATGTAGTTTGAACGTGTGCTTGTTAAGGCGACAGTGTCCAATTAGGGCTGTCGTCATAGTGATTTAAAGTTACAAACTTACTCAGAACAACATCCTTATCAACAGCCCTAAGCATTACCGGCGTGATACAATACAGCCGCATGCTTTCCTTGAGCACAGCTTCCAAGTACTCCAGTTTAGAGAGGTCTTGCTTATCAACGTCTCTACATGAATCGCCAAACACCACTTGTATTCTGCAAATGGAAAAACTAACTTTTGTTACATCATACAGTGTTGAGATACATCACATATATACGTATTTAAAATATGATTTTAGGCACAGAAGAACCATATTTATATAGTACTAAAGTAGTTTAGGCTCTTACTGAAAAAATCAACAAAATGGCGACTTCTACGAATACAAAATGACAGCATGCTGTTTCAGTTTGAAACTTTCAGTAGTTGGACTCTTGACACTTTATTGAATTACAGAAAGTTTGTTTTGAAGTGAGTTTAAACTCTCATGAATACAGTTTTGTAAACAATTTTTGGGCTTTTGTGAAGACTGTTAGTTGGCAGAGACAACGCCAAAACTACTGTATGGATCGTCGGATATATTTTGCACATTAAAATCTGGACCTGAAATAACATAGGCAACTTTTTTCCGAAAATTTATTATTTTTAGTTTATTATTGCAAAAACAGTTTACAATATTCTTAAAGTTAACAGTAATATGGTTTTGTACCGTAATTCAGAAAATGAATAAATCAACAAATCAAAATCAAATTAACAGTACTTTTAGCATTCAAAATACCAGGAGAGCAGAAATAGTAAGCAGATACAGATAGACGATTGGACATTCACTGCTAAAACCAAATGTTACATACATTTGATTTCTCCTTCACGTTTATGCTATCCTAGTACCTAGTTAAGTAAATCGTGTAGTGGATAATGATAATAGGCCAGTATTATGGTGGTAGGGATTCATCCTGATGAATCCCTACCACCATAATACTGGCCTATCTATCCCTACCTGGCCTGGTTGTAGGCCAGGGCCTACATCCAGGGATAGGCTTGGTGGTAGGCAGAGTCCTTAGTGGAAAAGAGAAAACTAATGAGGTATAAAAACAATAAAGTCCAACCTACTCTTCGAAAGCTTTCTTCTGCACCTCAGGATGAGATCCCAGTAGTAACAAAGTGTACATTAGCGTATTCGCGGTAGTTTCGTATCCAGCTAAGATGATGGAGTTAATTTCATCCAGGATCTCTTTTTCTGATAGCAAACCTTCATTGGATAATTCTAGCGCTAGGTCCATGAAGGCTTTAAATCTTAAGCCTGTAAGTAAAGGTACAATTTAAATTACTTCTTAATTTTAATCAGGTAGTTGTTGTGGTTTTGTTAGATTTCTTATGTAGTTGTTGATACAAATAGATAAAATTAACTGTGAGTTAATTTATTCATACTAACCTATCAACAGACAAATAAGGCGAAATAGAATTAGGTTTTAGATGCTTCGAAATAATAATTCATTGAAAAAATATGAAAAAACAAGACAAGTAGGATTCAATTCAAATAAATTACAAGGGACACTAACCGTTCACATTGATATCCCTAATATTTTTTTGTCGTTTATCTCGAAGAACCTGCAAAGTAACAAGGTAAGTAAGCACAAAAGACATTTTTATCGGGATTTTACGC
This sequence comes from Eupithecia abbreviata, assembly GCA_943735965.1. Lineage (NCBI taxonomy): Eukaryota > Metazoa > Arthropoda > Insecta > Lepidoptera > Geometridae > Eupithecia > Eupithecia abbreviata. The sequence goes on along the minus strand of OX030997.1, from coordinate 4,463,270 downwards.
ACATGATTTAATCTACATAATTTTTATAATATTTCGGTACCTACAGTTTCATGCGCCATGATCACGGAATAACTGAAGCCACTGCGAGTGAGTTTTTATTGGCAGACATACCGATATACCCAAATGTTTTGTATTTTGCATGATAGTTTTACTGTAGGTACCTAAGTTTGAAGGCCGAGATCATAGCAAGCGTAGCTTGAGGCCATCATAGCGTGGCCTGCAAGGCAGTCATTACGGACCAAGACTTGTATAGTGTGCTTTACTCAAACGATGCTAGTAATTAAATTTTTTTTTTTAAATAAAACTGGAAATGAAATAATTGGAAATTATCGACTATTTCGTAATCGATTAGGTATTTCCTATTATTTAAGATCGATTATTCTTTAAAAAATAAAAAAAAAACCAGCTTAGTTCATAATATAGTACAATATTGCACCAGAATCGAAACTCGACATTTAGCGGCCGCCAATTTCTATTTTAGTCTTTGCTAAAAGAAATTGTCAAAATAATCACCAGCCCAAATACCATGTTTCGATAAATTATCTTACCTCCTCACCCATTCTTTTCAACTCCCCAACAACGACATTCTCCTTTCTTTTCAACGCAGTTAGGTTATATACAGCATCAATGTGTTTATAGAAAGTGGACAATCTCTCAGCGACGATGCGCAACATTTCTTGAGATGCTTTCATGTAGGAGCTGAAATCGAAGGGTTGGGCATCTCCTTCTATCATGCCGAATGCTGTTACTGAAAAAAGAGAGAGAGACAGAGATTATCAATGAAGAAATAAAGTGTTAGGTGATGTTTGTCTAACAATACAGGCAGAAACACAAAATGTTGCGGGCTTGGCTGTGGTCGCAAATATAATTTTTTTCGAAAGTTTCGATGGATGGATGAATATTTGGTACTTCTTCACGCCAAACTAATGAACGAATCCGGTTGAATTTTGCCACAGATGTAGCTCTAAGCCTGGAATCAATCTTAAGCTATTTCATTACACAGTTTCCATTGGATAGAAGTTTAAGTTTTAACGGTTGCGAAGCCGCGAGCAGAAAGAGTCAACTATACCATTCAAGGAAAACTCTGCTGTCATGTCGTATATTGCATTGGTAAGAAAAAAGTGGCTTTTAATTTATAATAATAATCTAGAGTTCTAGATTATTATTATAAATTAATTATCATAGCCTGTACCTAAATATTGTGTAAAGTTAAATATACTCACGGCAAATACTCTTCAAGCTAATGGCATCCATATAGTGAGCATGATCAAAGGGTCCCTTCCCGACCTGACTTCTCAACTGTTCCACCAGTAGTTTCGAAGAGTCGTTGAAGATGGGCAGGAAACCATCAATGACTTGATGACTGAAGGAAGGGTTTAAGAGCTTCCGGTGGCGTTTCCAAATTGCTGTATCTGCAATAGTTGGTTAGAAAAAGTTGGTTAAAACAGATTTCGACCCTTACTTTTAAACTGTTGTTAAATAAATAATTAATGCTGGACAATCTACACAGCATGATCTAACCCCAAACCAGCCTGTGTTATGGTTACTAGATGACTGACTGGTAAACATAATAAAATAGACACCAGATATATATTTGAGTACCTATTACGCGCCAACCACAAACAGCACGGGGTGGGGAGTGGTCTCAATCGCTTGGTGGACACCGTAGGTATACAACTAGGAAATAAAGTCAACACTTTAATTTTTTGTTCACTTCAATATTTTTAAGATAAAGTAAAGAAGCGAACAAGATACCTTTACGTTGTTAGTTTTCGAGTTAGTATATGTATGTATAGCTGAGATATTATTGATATATTAGTATAGGAATAAATCACCTCCTTTATTTACCTACCTGGTGTCGTAAACAACCCGTCGCCGAGCCAAGCTTTAAAGAACGAGTAGGAATAGTGCTTCTTCAAACATTGGTTCCCGGCTGTTAGGAAGTCTTCGGGATCTGTTATCACTAAAAAAAAGATAATAAAAAATATGTAACACATAGATAGAAGTAACACGCTGAACAGAAGTAGGTTAGTGGTAGGTTAGTTACTACAACTCGGCAAACGTAGTGTGGGACACCCTCTGGCCAGGTGGGAAGACGACTTGCGAAAGACTGCAGGTAGATGCCGGATGCGGCAAGCTAAAGATAGGGCGCTGTGGCGCTCATAAGGGGAGGCCTATGTCCAGCAGTGGACTATTTTGGTTGATGATGAACATAAGTAGGTACCTACCTACCGTAGATAATAGAAAAAAATTAAACAGACGGAGAGACCGAATCACTTAAATTAGGTATCGATTGATCTACCTTTAGGGTATTATTTAAGTAGGTAGTAGTAACTTACCATAGTAATCGTCAAAAAATATTTTCATCAACATGACTCCTCCATTTTGATGGCATTTTTCGCCGAGTTCCTTCATCAAGCCAAACATGTCTGTATGAAATATTAGAAGAAATAAGTAAGTACCTATATAAGAAATTAAATAACACGATTCCCAAAAAAAAAGATTTAAGCGGGAATTGAACTCGTGACCTTATATCAGTACGTATTTCGCTTGCTGCGCCGCTGAGGTATATCATCTTATAGATAAAAATAAAGTAGGAATCCACTTACATTCATTGTCTCCTAATAGTTTCAATGTATGTCCAACAAGGGGTAGACTCCCGGGATACAGGGGTGGTTTAGGATAACGCTTAGCATTATAACACAATTTAACATACATGGTTATTAGAATCACTGATAACACGAGCAAAATCATATTTAAAACCTCGTGAGACGTGTGTGACGCACAACAGCAGCTTAAAAATGCTGTGAGAATTGAAGGATTTAATTTTAAATTAGTTTTTATCTTGACTTACGTGTAATTAGTGGGGTGCTTCATACACTTATTATTCATTTTTATCAGGAAATCTTCAAAATTTATTCAAATTTATACGATGCAATACGATGTGAACAAATTATGAAGATTTTATATATATATATATATATGTACTTGCGGATGTAAAGCCACTGGACTAAACATAAAAAGACGGAAAAATAACATAATATTACTTAACTTAAGTTTCTCATGTAAGTAACATGTATGTTGTAAATGAGAAATAAATATCTTTGAACTGAAGATTTTCTGATTGATCCGTAAAAAAAATAATGTTTAGTGTAGTTTTAAATAAATATTAGATAGATAGAATATACTTTATTGCACAAAAGTTGTACATAGGCGAGCATATATTTTTTTTTATTATTATTATATTTTTTTTTATGATAGGTACCTATATTAAATATAAATAAATAATGCTGGTAAATCCACACCGCATCATCTAGCCCCAAGCTAAGCAGAGCTTGTGTTATGGGTACTAGAGTACTGATATACTTAATACAATACATTACATAGATAGATATTTTTTATTATACATAGATACCAGAACACCCGGAACAAATATCTGCAGATCGTACAAACATTTGTCCCGAGGCGGGAATCGAACCCAACGAAGGCAACCTCCTGCGTCGCAGGCGGACCTTCGCCCACCGCGCCACAGAGGTCGTCATAATGCTAGACAGCATTATCTACGTAGAGAATGCTGTCTAGCATTATGACGACCTCTGTGGCGCGGTGGGCTCCACACTACCCAAAGGTTAGCAGGTAGAGTCTACCTGCTAACCTTTGGGTAGTGTGGAGAACAGTTTAGTAGGTAGTAAATTACAGAACTTACAAATCTAATAAAATACCATTCATAATGACGACGACCGATGTGGCGCGGTGGGTGAAGGTCCGCCTGCGACGCAGAAGGTTGCGGGTTCGATTCCCGCCTCGGAACAATTGTGTGCACGATCTGCAGATATTTGTTCCGGGTGTTCTGGTCGTTTTCTATGTATAATAAAAAATATATATCTATGTAATGTATTGTATTATGTATATCAGTTATCTGGTACCCATAACACAAGCTTCTGCTTAGCTTGGGGCTAGATAATGCTGGTTTGTTACTATTATATATATATATATAATTACTTATATTAATACTTAAACAGTCATATATATATATATATATATATAAACACCATCCTGGGCACTTAGTTGATCCAGCAGTGAGCCAATGCATAACTGACTCCACCTTTCGGGCGGAATAACTTGGCTCTGGTTTAATATTTTTTGACCGGAGTGGCAACGTTGCTTTTTACTTGGCGACGTTGCCTGACATATGCAACGGAAAAACCGTATACTCCATGTTTTTTTTATCTGAAGTTGCACATTAAAGTGGATCCGTAACGGCCAAATATTTTATACTCAACAATACTTATGGGGTCCGTATATTATCTCAAACCGTGTACGTAAGTGGATCCATTGTGGCTCTTATACGATACTAACATATACATTATGTGGGTCCACTGTATATACTTAATGAGTTATAAATGAATGCATACCTTCGTTGATCCAATATAAATATTCCTAGCATTGTGAGATCTAGCATTAAAGACTTTTTGGCTCCTTTGATATTGAAACCTGGTTGGTACATATGTGGCTCCATTACGGTTGAATTTCAGATACCTACCGATTGCTGAACACTATGTGGTTCCGAATATATACACCATGAATAAACTGCGTTCGTTCTTTGATCTAGCAAGTTATTCCTATATTCGTGATGCTTGAACATCGTAAGATCCACCTTAAGTCAGGAGCGGTCCCAGGGATAGGGGGAGGGCAATGGCCCCCTCCCCCTAAAATTTAAAAATAATCTATTGATAATGTCTAACTCTTTAAATAAATTTTAATTACTACTCTATCCTACTTAACATCGAACTAAACAATATGGTTATCCACTGCGGTAAAAAAAATATTACGATATTACTCATGTTTTGGGCGTTATGTCATGTTTCGTATCAGTTCTGCAAAAGCAACGGCACCTATTTTGAGGGCTCAGTCTGCTACAGTTATTTTCTATCAATACAATCACCACAACAAATAGCGCAAAATGTAACAAATACTATGCGAGGTCACTTTGTCAAAGAGCGCAAAACATCTAGAGACAACAAAATTTTCGCGATTAGATCCACAAACCGATAACAATCTTCTTATTCTAAAGTTTCTTCTGACTAAAGAAAAGAACGACCCCCGCTTTAAAAAAAACACTTACTAAAATATCCTTCATAGCTTCGCTCGCCGATGTTATACCAAGCTCCGAAGGCAGGGTCTGTTGTCCTCCAATTTTGTTGTTAAGTCGATAAAAACTTATAATTTTTGGTACCTCATTATCTTAGCATCCCTGTTTTGCAAAGCATGCTGCACCGATTTCAAAAAAGGCTACGGCTCACTCTACTCGCCGATATTTAGTTTGTGCCTAGTTCTTATTATCCTCTGTGTTTTTAAAATTGTAATGTGTCGTGTCAAATAAACATTTTTCATTTCATTTCATTATTTGTATTAGTTTTCTAACACCGCAAACTATCCAAAAAATTTCAGAGCTCGCTTCGCTCCTTATTAATTATTTTTTCATTCTTCTTAACTAGTTTGACAAAAGTAAAAAAAATGTGGTGGCTCGCTCCGCTTCACTTGCCGTTATATCTTTTTATAATTTTTGTATATCTAGCATTTTGTATGCCAAAAAATCACAAAAATATTGCGGTTATCTCAACTCGCTGTCATCTTAGCTTCCATGTCTTTCTTGCTAAAATAAACGCGCTCGCTACGCTTGCCACTTTATAGTTTTTTTATCAGTCTATTCTATTATTTTAATTACATTCTAATCTATTATTAGGAGAGGATGGTTGAGATTGTGAACTCCAAGAAAGTCAGTTCAGTAATTTTGTTTCGGTTTTTGTTTGGGGGTTTTGACCCCATTTGACCTTTTTCCAACCAACACACTTGTCGCTTTATTTCTCGCTCCGCTCGCCGATTACTTAGTTGATTTCGGTGGGGTTTTCACCGTAAAAAGCATATTATTAGTGTTATATATTTATGTAAAAAAAAAAAAATTACGAATCATAAAGTTCTCTAAATTGATAATTCGATATTCAGTTTTCTTAAATCATATATTTGCTGATTGTTTTAATTGTATCGGAATTTAAGAAATAATCTGTCGAATCATTTTTCGTTTTTTGTATTAATCACTCAAACGTTTAAAGTTTTAAAATGATTTATTTTCTTATTTTTAAAGCTTCTTTCGGCCTAGCCATGGCTGGTAGAATGCTAACTGGATTCCTTACGATATTTTCCTGAATTCTTAATTACACCAGAACATGCCTACATTAAAAGCTATTTGTTCTTCTTTTTACCCCCGAATAAAAAAAGAGCGCCTAAACGAATTCTCCGACTTCGATGCGGTTTTTTTACTTAATTTTTTCAATTTTGGTAAAAATTGGCCCAGCCGTTCCCATATTCTGACGGTATTCATCAGCTCAGGAACTTAGTATCGGAGGGATCTCGGGCAGTTACAGTTTTAAACAGTTTGTTCACCCTAAAGCATCCAGATTTAATAATAATTTTGATATTCATTATGATGAACAGGATTCAGGGTACTAAGGGTTTTAATTCCCTGTTTTATAAGTTTTATCAAACATTCAGCTCAAAGCTCCTGCCTTCAAACCTATAGAATTATCTTTAGTTGAACATATAAACTAAAGATAATTCTACAGGATGAGCAGCAGATGAACAGGAACCAGGGTAATTCTACAGGATGAGCAGCAGATGAACAGGAACCAGAGTAATTCTAGACCTTAAATTCAAATTTCTTTTTCGGGTTCGTTTACAAAATTTTTTTGGTTTGGTATGCTACAAACTATTTTTGTCTAGTGATGAAGAAAATCTAGCGAATAGATAATTGTAAAGGTAAAATAAAGTAGGTAATTCTAGGTGGTTTTTAAATTTTTGTAAATTACTTTAACTTATTAATAAATCAATACTCAATGCATTTATTAATATCGCATGATGCATTAATCCTTTCTGTTAATATGTTCGAAACACAAAAGTCTTTAGGTTTCTATAGTACAGCAACACCAAGTCAATTACAAAGGCCGTCACAAATGGTGCACTCCGATTGGCTCATTTGAATTGGATCAACTAGTGCTAAAACGCAAAAAAGATGGATTTGTATAAAAACAGCTTAATTATTATTATTACTCTTGGTTACACTTGTGGCTCCAATCAGAGTCACATATGTATGGTGAACTAGCATTAGATCAACAAATACCACCCGGATCAACAAGTGAAAACAGATCAACAAAATACTACTTATACGGCATGATGGAGCCACTAAGTGCCCGTGGAGATATCTATATATATATACATATATATATATATATATATATACCTATATAAATAATATTGGCATGTACCTTGACAAAACAAACATGTATGAGACACATGATTGATATATGAATGTAGTGGGAAGTGGTTTCATTTCACTTTTCCACTAGAGGACAATACATGCATACAAACATTTGACCCGCCCAAGGCAGTAGAGAGACTGTCTTAGTAGAGAAGTCAAAAACATACAAGTACCTAACACATCGAATTAGGGCCCGAGTTTATACAGGGTTATAGGTAACTAATCAATAACCTCTTAAAGGCGATTTGGGTACATCCAGAATAACAACTTTTGTTCTATGCCAAAACGGAATACATCACATGAGTTTTTTTTTTAATTTCTATCAATTGTTAGCTCTACGTCTCGTAAATACCTACTTTTCATTTATTCGATTCTGGCATAGCGTATGTTATTTATTTATTTTAATATCAGCCTGTATTATCCAACTGCAGGGCAAAAGCCTGCCTCGCTTTTTTCTCTAGCCTTCCCTGTTCTGTCCCTAATAAAAGTAATCAGTTTTAAAATATTACTAGGTACCTACCTACTTCACTCACACTACTATCATAAACTAGCTGCGCCCCGCGGTTTCACCCGCGTGGTGATAGATATTTTGGATAATATACATTATATCTTTATAAATTATAGCCTATGTGTTATTATAAGCTATATTATTGTAAAGTTTCATTAAAATCCATTCAGTAATTTTTACGTGAAAGAGTAACAAACATCCATCCATCCATACTTACAAACTTTCGCGTTTATAGGTAATATTAGTAGGATGCGTAAGTTATGTTCAGATGTATGGATGTATGTTTGTTTCTTCTCCGCGCTAAAACTACTGAATGGATCGGGCAGAAATTTTGCTCGGATGTAGCTCTAAGCCTGGAATCAACCATAGGCTTCTCATAATATTATGTTCTCATGGGGTCATGGGATATAATATAAATAACAACGCGTGCGAAGCCAGTAAGGCCAGTAACCAGTATTCAATAAGTAATTCAACTGTTAAATTTTAACTAAAATTACTGTTTAGCATGTTACAACTAAAATTACTTTTTATATGAAACACATCAAGATTCAAACAAACAATAGGTAAAGTGAGTAAAAACTAACAATGGGCGATAACTTAATCACTGGTATTTACCTAATGTTTTCTTAGCAAAAATAATGTATTCATGCTATTGCCCCTGACTTCTCACGCGCTTTTCCGGAATAAAAAGAAGCCTACCTGTCTTCCCGGTTTATGGTCCCCCGGGTACTGTCTGTGACGATTCTTCGACGATATCTACCATTTTTATAATAAAACGATGGTCAGAATTGGGCCATGTTACTAGAATTACATGGATAATTAACAAAAACACCAAATACAGAATACATTTTAATCTCAAACACAACAACACACAATTTATTTAATCACTATCACTGGGTTTAACATGAAATTCAAAATATACTTTATAGACACCATACAATAATTTAAAATATCATCCAAAAGTTCAGTTAATTTAGATTTCGATGGCACTCTAGAAGAAATATTACCCCTTGCTTCTTTGCATTCTACACAGTTTAATTCATATCCTTTTATAATAAGGACCTTGGTACCGATCATATAGGGTCCATTATCGTTTGACAACACTCCTTTGAACGTAACTTTGTCGTCAGATCGAAGTAAGCGAGTGAAATTGGTGAAATAATGGTCGAAATGCACAGAAAGCTCCGCGTGACGCTTAAGAAGTCCTCCACTAGCTTCCAATATGAGTTTTACTTCATAAGTATACCTAAAACAATAGATAAATCGTTAGTGATTCACAATATCAATAAATAATGCAGGACAATCCACACAGCATCATCTAGCCACAAGCTGAGCAGAGCTGGTGTTATGGGTACTAGATGACTGTGATACTTAATAGAATACATTACATACATAGACATTTTACTATGCATAGGAAATGCCCACAAATATTTGCAGATCATACAAAAATTTGTTTCAAGGCGGGAATCGAACCCGCAACCTCCTGCGTTGCAGGCGGACCTTCGCCCACCGCGCCACATCATTCGGTCGTCGAACTATATCTCTTTTGACGTAAAAAAATCAGTCCCTCTTCAGTGACGTAATATCAGAATTCATTTCAAATGGGTAATTTAGGTGACTCAAATTTCTAAATGCCTTTCTTTATGCCAGGTTAAAAAAGATTCAAGATATTACGAAATAATATCAACTTACTCATTCAAATTATCCAAGTGGCAACTCTTTCCGCTTTGCCTGGCAACACTCGCTATAAACTCGCACTCATCAACCGACTGTGTACCTTCCGACTTCGCACACAAAGTCGAATATTCCTCGCCGTAAATACACTTGATGTACTCCTGAAGAAAACCCGGCAACCACGACACAAAATCATTCCAGATGTTTTTTACATCTATGAGATTGACTTCCTTGATATAACCCTGCCAGTTTACGTTGGCGCCGTCGAGTACCGAGCATTTTATTTGGGTGGCGGCCATGTTGTAATCCGTCCAAGAAGGATTGTTGCAATGTTGATAATAGTCATCAAAGGATATGTGGTAGGTGTTTTCGTCGTAGTCGGCTATGTATTCGTTCTTGAGAAGGTTCTTTAGGCTTGTTTTGTCGTGAGTGAGGAATTCTATCAGCGAGGATGCTAGACTATCGTCTTGGATTTGATTTGCGAATTGGTTTCCGAAGTAGAATAGGGTTATAACACCGATGGCCAACTGAAAGAGAATAGTAATTTTAAAAGGATACAGAATTATTAATAAAATTTGTAGTTTACAAAGGATATTGTGTAGATGTTAATTTATATCGCTTATTCAATTATTTTAGAAGCCGGTATTTTTAATGAATGTGTGTCGTATTACTTAACTTTGAGCATAATTCAAGATATTTAATGTCAAAGTGTGATATAAAATATGTATAACAATAACAGAAAACAACAAATAGGTATTACAAACATTAGGTTTATATATAGGTATTTTAATAAAATAGATGAGATATTTTTACCTGAAATGGCGTGACAAGCTTCTTGGTACCCTCCGACTTAGCCAGCACACAAGTAACAACCAAACTAACACCCAGGATGAAAACGACAGAGAGCGCGTAAATAACGCGAGAGAGCGAGACATACTGCAAGAAAGCTATCACCGGCAACGTCACAGTCACCACACCCAACAGGGGCAGGAACAAAAACGAGCAAACCAACGCTAAGGTCCCCCGAATGAGCCCGTAAGTTGTACACCCGTGAGAACACATTATAAACATCTGCAACCAACTTAAAGTAACACAATGAGGTAGAGTAAACTTAAAGAAACCTTCCCAATTACTCCTCTTAGCCATAACGATCAAAATCACAGGGACAAGCAGCGAGAAGAACACGCGAGAGCTCAAGCAAAACTCAATGCTATTCCCTAGTATGTAAGATGGATAATTCGATATGTGCAGATCGAGAAATCTCCAACCTTGGTGGACAACTGTGTCTTTCTCGTACGGATATTTAGCGAGGACGTTTATGGCGAAGGAAAGTAAAGCTAAGACATCCGGGTAAGGTTTCCCGCTTACACCGAAAGACAGCAAAGTTAAAAACATTAACAGGAATGATAGCACACAAAATTCAGAGAAAGGCACCCACTGGGTCGCTATAAACGGGTATAGAAACAGATTTATGAATAGCGCGACGAAGAACTGCAAGAACGGTCCCAAATTGTTCCTAACAAACAGATTCTCAGATTCATCAGGCTGCAAATTCCCATCGCTGTATCTCAAAAACAATCCGGACCACTTTCTAAAATCTATAAATTGCCGTTTAGCATGCAGCATTTTGAACGTACAGATCACCATCGCAATGAAACTGATATAATACAACACTAGCGGCACCACGTGGTATAAACTCTCGCTATTAACCGACAGGTATCCGATCAGAAAGACGCTTAACTCAACATTAGACAGTCTAAAGGAGAAAGAGCCAAAATGGTAGAGTAACTTTAGGTACAAGACTTGTATGAAAACGATGGGGTGCAGGAATGCTTGGTGAAGTAGAGGTATATGGTCTAGGGCTTTGAGGCTAGGGTCTGAGAGAGTTAGCTCGTGGCTGACTAAGGGCAGTTCGCCTTGGCAGTAGTCGACGGCGGCTGAGACTAAGTTGTCGACGGTTAGGTTTCGGATGTCGTCGGGCGGTTGACATCGTTCCGGGCATTCTGTGAATGGAAAGCTTTATTAGTTCTGCTTGAAAGTCAATTTTCGATACAAATAATGTTCCATAGATTCTCTAGTTCAGACTGAGATTAAATTTCAATTTAATTTATGCCCATTGAGCATAATTATGTGAGACCCTACATGAGCGGAACCAAGGTTCTCAATAATTTATGCATATTGAGGACCTTGGTTCCGCTCATGTAGGGTCCATTATTGTTTGACAACACTCCTTTGAACGTACATAACTTTGTCGTCAGATCGAATGAAACGAGTGAAATTGGTGAAATAATGGTCGAAATGTGTGCATTTCGACCATTATTATTTTACCAATTGGAGTGGACAGCTTTGCGTGACGCTTAAGAAGACCCACTAGCTTCCAATATGAGTTTTTTCATAGGGTATGGGGGGATTTATACGAAAGAATCCATAAAGGTACAACATTAAATGCACTGTTGGCGCGGCACTGTTTTGAGTTATCAAAATTTTTATATCTACCTATATATTATTATTATATCTATCTATGTAATGTATTGTATTATGTATATCATTTATCTAGTACCCATAACACAAGCTTTGCTTACCTTGGGGCTAGATAATGCTGTGTGAATTGTCCAGCATTATTTATTATTTTATTTATTTATTTTTATTTTGTGTTATCGAACTCACCAAAACAGCTCTGCACGGTGCAATCGGATCTAAACTAAACTAACTATTTCGTGCGCTGTTTATTCAGCAGTGTATTGATCGATTCGATTCGTATTTGACACACTATTACACAGAAACGCGTGCCATATGAAGATTGCTTTGATACCGACAATATCATCCGGTCCAGCAGTGGGATAGCGTACCTTCTTCAGGAGTATGCGTCCGCATGGTGCCGTTGCCGTGGACTGCATCGCCAGCTTGCAACTGAGGCTGCTCCAACGCGTGGCCATTCCCCAAGGCACGGGCTTCCTCTGAAACACATTTTTGAATATTTTTGTTTTAGTCAAAAATGCCTTTTTCGTTGCTCTTCCAAGTTCGTAGTTAACCCGTTTACATTGATAAGGAAGACAAAATTAACATAAAATCTAATGCGTAAAATATAACCACACTTTTACACAATTGTTTTGCTTTTCGATGAAATTTTCAGTATTCTATAACCTAGAGAAAAACTTGTCGAAGCTCGCCAAGCCAGGGGAGATAAACCGTCTAAGGATGACGAGCCGTCTCGGGACAGATGTTTGTAAGATCTGCAGATTCTTGGTCGTTTTCTTCTATGTATATCAGTCATCTAGTACCCATAACACAAGCGCTGCTTAGCTTGGGGCTAGATAATGCTGAGTGGATTGTCCAGCATTATTTATTGTATAACTGCGAAAGACTGCTTGCAGACACTGAATGCGGCAAGCTGTATACAGGATGCAGGGCGCTATGGCGCTCATTAGGAGAGGCCTATGACCAGCAGTGGGCAAAATATGAGTCGCTTACCTGGTGAGTCATCGTCAGGTGAGTCGCTGTCGTCGCTCTGCTTCCTCAGCGTCGTGGTACAGATCTCACGGATGCGTCGCTCCAGCTGGGCCGTAGTTATGTACTCCTCTCCGTTAGATAAACTGAAATAATTTATTTGACACGACACATTAGGTACATTTAAAAAACATATAGGATAGCTAAAACTAGGTACAAACTTATAACTAAAATAATGGAGGTGAAACGGTTGGTGACATATTGAATGTTAGCAGGTTCGAATCCCGCCTCGGAACATAATATTTATACGATCTGCAGAAATTTGTTCCGGGCGATCTGGTCGGTTTTCTATATATTAAAAAGTATTAGGACCTTGAATAAGTTCTCGCTGTTTCTTCAAAGATGGCAGTAGTAGTACCCCGTTCGTGAAATTTCGAATGGTAACACATATGCAAGGCAGTAGTGGATCTAACCTTTAATTTCAGTGTATGGTAGTTCACTTTAGTGTAAAGATTTTTTTTTATTTTTTTTCGGAAAATGTCAATTTTTGTGTCAAATAAATTGTATTTGCGGGGAATCTTATTGCACTACTTTATTCAAAAAAATATCTGCAGCTGAAGGACATAGAATTCTTGTTGAGACATATGGTGACAATGCTTTGTCGGATACGACATGCAGAGACTGGTTTCGACGCTTCAAATTAATGATTTTGAACTTGAGGATAAAGAACGTTCTGGCGCACCGAAAAAATTTGCAGACGAAAAGTTGGAGGAATTACTCGACCAAGACCGATGTCAGACGCTAGCAGAACTTGGAAAAACATTACAAGTAGACGAGTCAACTGTTTTAAAACGTTTAAAAGATTTAGGAATGATCCATAAGCAAGGACATTGGGTACCGTATGAATTGAAGCCGAGAGACGTCGAACGTCGTTTTCTCACGTGTGAACTACTGCTTCTACGGCAGAAAAGAAAAGGTTTTATGCACCACATCGTGACTGGCGATGAAAAGTGGATACACTACGATAATCATAAAATAAGAAAATGGTGGGGTATGCCCGGCCATGCATTAACATCGTCTGCGAAACCAAATGTCCATGGTTCGAAGGTTCTTCTCTGTATTTGGTGGGATCAGCAGGGTGTAATTTATTATAAGCTGCTCAAACCGAATTAAACTATCACGGGGGATCGCTATCGACTTCAATTGATGTGTTTAAGTCGAGTCTTTAAAGAAAAACGGCCGCTATACGAGCAAAAGACACGACAAAGGATTTTGCTACATGACAACGCTCGGCCCCATGTTGCAAAACCAGTGAAAACCTACCTGGAAACGCTTAAATGGGAAATTCTATCCCACCCGCCGTATTCACCTGAAATAGCCCCTTCTGATTTTCACATTTTCCGTTCGATGGCCCATGGCCTAGCTGACCAGCGCTTTCATTCTTATGAAGAAGCTAAAAAATGGATCGATTCTTGGATAGCCTCAAAAGACATGTCGTTTTTCCGACACGGAATTCATATACTGCCAGAGAGATGGGAGAAAGTGGTCGCTAGTGATGGACAATACTTTGATTGAAATGGTTTTTTCCTTATAATTTAAATAAAGCTCTTATTTTGCAAAAAAAAACAGCGAGAACTTATTCAAGGTCCTAATATAATATATCTAAGTAATGTATTATGTATATCAGTTATCTAGTACTCATAACACAAGCTCTTCTTAGAACTAGATAATGCTGTGTGAATTGTCCAGCATTTTTTATTTATTTATTTAATACCAACCTGGCAAATAAATCCCGGGCTGCTTTCCTAGCCACCGTTTCCTGACGACTGGCAGTGAGACAAGACTTGGCGCGGACTATGGCTGCGCTGTCTTCATCTATAACACCGCTACGGATACACCTGTGGGAAAACAACACTAATTCATTAAGCTGTAAGACTCAGTCTTCATCACCGCGCATACACCCACTGAAAAAACCTCCCCAAAACACGCAAGCTTTTGCCATTATAACCATGCATGGGAGGCGAATTCGGCGATAGAATGCGAACGGAGTGTTAGGAGACCATCCATATATTAGGCGCATTTTATCGTGAATAACTCGTGAAAAGGCGTTATTCGCGTTAAAATGCGCTTTAACGCGCGTTATTTGCGCTAAAATTAGCGTAATAACGCTGATAACGCGGTTTACGTTAAGTATTAAACAGCGTGGTAGCCTTGCAGAAGGAACTTATTAACTTTGGATTGCACAGAAATAATGCATAGTTGTTTTTACTACTTTCTTACGATCTACGGCGCAGCTCTTCTCGAACTCTCTCCCATCTGATCTTCCAAAGAGTATAGTCATTCACATCCATCATAATAAGAGAAAATGTTCACTTCACAATAAATGCAAGTCTTAACTCGGCATTCAGCTAACGTTATAGCTATATTGGTGGTTATGTCCGTAGAGAGAAGCTTAGAACTCCCTCTGATACTTATTAGTACACTATGGACCTATTTCACAATCGCAAAAAATTCACTCTTCGCCACGTTAAACATCATAATCCGTAATAGACCGATTAGTTAAGGAGACCTTGGTTAACGCATAATCATTCATGATGAAAGCACTTTGTCGTGAAAATCACATGGTATAAAACTACGAGTCTTTGGTCTTAAGCTTGATTAAAAAGGGGATCAATTTGCTAAACATGCAACGAATTTAGTCTAAGAAAATTTAAGAAAAGTACGAAAATACAGGACATAACCCTTAGACAAGAAAACATGGACTAATTTCCACTCTCACTAAAACACCAAGTTGCTGCTAATGGATTGGTCATAATAATATTTATTTTCTCGAGAATGTAATAACAAACATTACCTCATTGTTTTTGCGTGGTACAATCATTTTCCAGGATTGTTGTTATGATAAAATTTTCTTACGACATTGATTAAATCATTTGCAGTTGTCAACAATTGTTTACAGTTTCTATTCGTAATTCGAAAAGTTTTTAAGATCATCCATAGATGATACTAAATACACATTAGAAACAAACAAAAGTATTTATTTACAATATAGAGACAGACCCAACAAAAAAACTTACATTTAAACTCGTATGCATAGATTTGAAGTAATCTATGCTCGTATGTATCAATTCATACAGAGTCTATAAATAGATCTTGACGTAAAATACCAACTTCTCGAATCCTCGCTCTTATTTCATTGAAATTACGTAAATCTAGGATATAAAGTAACCACTTCATTTTTTTGTTTAATTTAATCTTTTCAATGTCAAGTAAAAAAGCGAATAAGAAACCCTCACATTATTAGCTTGTTAGTTTTCGAGTTGGATCATGAACACTCCTCGCAAGCCTTTCAATTCTGTAGAACTACTAGATAATAATGATATTCTGCAGTAATCCTTTTTACAAAGTCTGCTCAAAAGCACGTTTTAGCCAGCATATGAATACGATAGGAGTGGAACGTTAGGTATCTTCGTTTCAGATGGAAAATCCGTTAATGGGACGACCTGCACTTCGATTAACTTTAAATTTTAATATTGTATATCTACTTTGAATATCCACTCTCGAGAGTATGAGTGGATAATCAAAGTAGTTATACAAAACATATGTGGTGTCGTAAAGCGTAAAAAGCATGAATTTTATATGAATTTTAAAGCGGTTTTTCGATTGATTTGCATTCAAATTAAATCATAAAAGATGTTTCCAACAATAACCCCAAAATAGCGCTACAAATATCGAGGTGCTAAGTGACGTAAACGTGACGGAGACGCACGCTTCCACTGGGAAGCGTGCGGTATACTGATAATAAATAACATATAAAATTACTTAGTTTTCAATTCTATCGGCAGTTCCCAAAGACTACCCAGCATGTTTTTTTTTTCAGATGTCTGTAAGTTGCAAGCTCACCTTCGCAACATTCTTCTAGCCTCAGGATGTGCCTGCTCCGTTGCACAGATCAGCCAGTCCAGGGCTTGTTTGAAGTTTGAGATCTTATCCGCTTCTAGTTCTGGAATAATTAATGATTATTAATATTAGGTTAGAAAAAGTGTATCCACTAGTGTAGTCTGGCCCCAGAGTGATTTTGAACCGAGCGATCGGCATCCCCTAATTAGCGCCATAGCGCCCTGTCTTCAGCTTGACGCATCCAGCATCTACCTCCAGTCTTTCGCAGGTCGTCATCCCACCTGGTCGGAGGGCGTCCAACACTACTTTTACCGATTTGTTGCCCCATATGATGATATGTCTCAACTCCATGTTTATGTGTTACCCAAGCTTTTTCTTAATAGATTTTTTCTGTATGGTACAAGTAACATTAAAGTGGTTCTACACTAATATTCCAACGGGGTGCATATTCCAATGGGTAGTAAATAATCATACCTCATGTTGCGTTAATGCGTTAACCAAACTTTTTCGTATAAAGATATATTTTTTTAGATTGTATGGACACTTGGACACCCAGCTTTAAAGTGCTACTTCTACACTTATATTCCAATGGGACTCCCCATTGGAATATAAGTGTAGAAGTATAATCACAATAGATAGTGACAAAGTAAGTACCGATGGTATATTGTATGCATCAGAATGCAAGTTGATTTTCATTGCATAAATTAAATAGTATGTTGAATTTCTGAATTGAAAGTAAAGTTACACCTGAGAAAACAGTCTGTGCTATGCCAAATGTCAACAGGCAATTTGACTCACTCTTTATGTTTTCTAAATAATTTTCTGACTTATATACTCATACACACATTACCCATGCTTTCACCATGGGTTTAAAACCTCATCATCATCATCATCTGCCGGTACATATCCACTGCTGAACATACATAGTTCACCAAAGGACGCCATAGTGGTACTTAGCTGACTTCCTGCGACTACTACAATATTGTCGGTCCATCAAATTCACCTCATAACATCGCCACTCGAGAACCTTAACTTCCAAATGGTTTCTGGTTCTGCAAGCTATATTGCCAGCCCATGGCCACTACAGACTGCTAATTATGAGTCCGAGTCACTTTCGTTTTTCTACTGTATAACTTTGTAGTAAAACCAGGATGTATTATATATTATACAATTCAATAAACTTTATCCTGTAGCTCAAAAATCATTGTACCTACATACTATTTTTACTTTTTCCTATACCAATACTTGTTAGAGCTTATTGAAATCTTTAGTCTATTCATTCTTTATAATGTTTTTGATATGTCTATCTTGCTTGTTGCATATTTTTTCAAGATGAATAAAATCACAGATCAGCTTGATATATAATAATTATGTAACTTTTAAGTGCGTAACTATTTTCACAGAGCCTTCT
Source organism: Eupithecia abbreviata (assembly GCA_943735965.1). Classification (NCBI taxonomy): domain Eukaryota; kingdom Metazoa; phylum Arthropoda; class Insecta; order Lepidoptera; family Geometridae; genus Eupithecia; species Eupithecia abbreviata. The sequence continues at coordinate 4,445,015 of OX030997.1, read as the reverse complement.
ATTTTGTACAGTGGGTACACTGCAGCTACTGGCCAATATATATACTACTATACATGCTGTAGTTCTGTACCTTTAGGTAGCTTGAGGCTTAACCTATGTACATATAGTTTTTCCTGTCCTGTCTGAGTCAGTCCTGAGACTATATCTGGCATTTTATTGAGAGCCATGATTAATGTATATACTTAGATACTTGATTATATCATGAGAACTATGTTGGAGAATTCATTATTTACATTGGTTTCAGGAAAGCCGCCCTTTTTGCTCTGTTTGAAATGGACTTCAACTTACCACATTTTTCATCTAACAGCTGCTTGGCAAGTACAACCTGCGATTCCGCGCAGCCATCTTCGGCGAGCTGATTGCGAAGCCTTCGCAATGACCCTTGAGGACCATCTGAAGCAGAAAAGTTCAAAAAGAACACTTATCTCAATCTCTTGAAAGACAATGCCTATTCCATACTAAAACACACATTAATTGATTTTGAACTTTATACATGGTTTCTACAATACTTTCTTTTGGAAAGATCGATGCAATCCACAAGTTTTATTGTGTAATTATTAATTTTAACGACAAAAAGGGCACAACATGAAGGCCAAGGGTCAAAATAATTCAGTTGCTACTTACCATGGAGGTTCCAGCGCTTCCGGCCAATTGGCATTTTTATAAGTTTTCACTAGAGTTTCACAGGCAAAGTTTAAACTATTATATTTCCATAAAAATTAGAATAAAATATTTTTTGTTTTCATTTCGTTTCGCTAACCAAAGCAATAGCAAGAAGCATCTTTCATTTTGCCATCGTATCGTTTTGCAATTTGTTACGTCAACGTCAATATTATATGTCAACTATGCACAAAAAATTGGCTTGGCTCAAGTCAAGGCGGCGCTTTGTAGCTTCGCCCCCTTACTTACCGCAGAGGGAGTCTGGTACCTACCGATGCAATAGTAGGAAATAATTCATACAATAATAAACACGGAATTCACACTGTTATGGTCGATTCTACAATTAAATACCCGCAAATGCTATAGAATTGAATGGGATTACGAAAATAGTAGCGACATAATGTTAATTTCTAACAAGAAAGAAACAATTCCCACCTACACGTAGTCGTGTCCCACCTACACGTAATAACAAGGGCAGTCAGACAATCCCACGCATTCAAACGCAGGATACACTATCCTAAAATAAATGCAAGTATAAAAAAAAGCTTCCTGTGAGCTAAATATACATTTTATGACTGAGTTCGGCTAGCCGAAATCACTCCATTTACGAGCAGTTTTAACCTTATTTTTCTACCTCTTAGAAATAAGAGATTGATTGGTAATATTTTAAGTAATTGTTCCGCCTGAAAATTAAGCTAAAACCTTAGAATAACTAATTAGGTACCTACTCTGAGACTAAAACTATTTGAATAATTTTTGAATCGAAATATAGAACTCAAAAAATCAAATCATGTTAAATATCCCGTTTTAAATGACTCTAATATTAGTTTACTTAGCAGGAGCTAACCATTTCGTCCATGTATGTAGATTATTCGCATTATTCGTCTATTTTATTGGCAGTGCACATCCTGACCCTGTCGTGGTGGTGGTGTGCTCTGATTATCTTAATCGTAGTTTCTTTTAGAATTTATAAATAAAGCGTTTTTCCACTGTGTTCCGATCTAACACATCTATTCATAAAGTTAGGTAGGTACCACTACCACGGGTGCCGCCGCCGCCGCGCCGCCGCCGCCAGAGAAGTTGTGAAGTTAGGCAAATTAATCCCAAATTGGTGAGATGTAGATAGGCGACATAATTTTGTTTACACTCAGCCCGTGGACGGAAGAAATCACCCCCCGCCTGTGACGAAATAACATCGCGCCAATTATTTCATTCTGTTAAAAAAGAAATCAAAAACGACAAAAAATCTTGAATTAAAATTTGTATTTATTTTCATGATATTTTCTATGACAGTTCGCGCGGCTGCCGCGCCGATAGGTACATGCATCCACTGTTGGACATACCTCCGCCAAATGTCCCTCATTTGGCTTTGCCTAAATCCATCTTGACGACCTGTCAGTGGCGCGGTGGCCAAAGGTCTGTCTGCGACGCAAGAGCTTGCGGGTTCGATTCCCGCCTCGATACAATTGTGTGTACGATTTACAGATATTTGTTCTGGTCATTATCTATGTATAATAAAAAATATCTATCTATGTAATGTACCGTATTATCTAGGTATATCTGTCATCTAGTACCAATAACACAAGCTCTGCTTAGCTTGGGGCTAGATGATGCTGTGTCACTGTGTGTATTGTACAGCATTATTTATTTATAATCACTAGACTTGGCAGGTGGATTGGTTATGGCAGTTAAGGTGATGGATGAATAGAATAATACACACTACAGAAAGAACTGTCCTTTCTCTAGTAGGCTTCCTTAGTAGGCTCTTACGACATCCTCATACTGAGTTGGTGAGGTCAATTCATGCCACCTTGAAACCACCACACATCTACTATACCTACTGTAGAGTCTCTGCTTGTTTTCTATCAACATTTGGTGCATAAACTAATAAAAACATTTTCAAAATGTAGTTTTATTTCACCCTGAAGATGGTTTTAACAATAAACTTAATTTATTTCGTGGTTTCTTCTGTCCTTCATCTTGTTTAGCCTTCACAGAAGCCAACACCGCTTTTTGACATAGACCAGCAAATTTGTCTTTTCTTTTTTTGTCATTTTTAATTATTTTGGGAGTCTTCTTGACAGTGCTCGGCAGAGTATTACACTTGTTTTTCAGTGAAAATACATCAGATGCATTAGTATACACATTTGTATTTGTTATTGGTAAACTTATTTTTTTATTTTTTGGTTGTGTCTTCATGTTTTTATGAGGTTTTATTTGCTTCTTTATTTCATTAGATTCTGTACTGTTTGGTACCAGTTTGCTTTGTAATAACTTGGGGTATTCTTTAGCTGGTTTTGCTGATTTTGTCGTAGTGGTGTGGTTGCAGAAACGACAGGTTTGCTCCTGAAATAAAAATTATATTATAAAGTTATATAACATACAAAAATAAAATTATAAATATATCAATGGACAGTAGGTTCACCGAGACCAGTCTTAGACTCATATTATGAGAGCTTAGTCGGTCTTAGATATAGATCTGACTGTGCAAGATCTCATCTATGTCTCATCAAGCCTATGCTTAAGTAAAGTTTATGCCATAGAAAAGCACAGACCCACAACTGATGAAGCTTTCCTAATGTGGGTGTTAGTCGTTTTTCTGTGCAAAGTGATCTTACCAATATATTGCCTTGTAGATCATTCTTGTTTGATACACTTTTAGACCGCATTCTTCGTTTCTGTTTCTTACTCAGGCTTATTGGCTTAATCTGTAAATTTTTAGATTTGTAGTTTGGTTAGGACATTAAAATTATATAATATTGTTTTCCTATTTTTGAAACTCAAACTTACTTTGACATCAAGTGTATTACTCCATTCCAAACAACAGTGTGGACATCTAACTTTATTTGAGAAAAGTTTATTTGGAAGTCCATAGCCACCTGTGATTTCTTGACTGCGCATGCTGCAAAACAAACAAGTTGTGGAAATTATATGGATAGAATATACTTTATTGCAAAAAAGTTGTACATTGGCGAGCATACTACTAGATAGCATTCTCTACCTCCTAACCTTTGAGTGGATAACAATTTAGTAGTTAGTGCTATATTACAGAACCTTATACAAATAAGTAGGTAACAATGTTATTTTTTATGACTTTATTGATGAATGATGATAAATTTGATATACAATGAGTAATCTCCGGAACTACTTGGTCCAATTAATAAAAAAAAATATGAATTACTGTAAGATAAGTAGGTAGCTAAAAATTAATGCTCTTTGTCCGCACACAATCATGAGAACTTACACATAAAAACTACGAAACTTTTTTGAAGTCATATTTCTAGATTCGTGCGTCATCGCAATATTATACAAAAAACTCATACGAGCTTCGGTCATTTTTCGATAAGTTGAAAAAACAGTATTTACTTAAGGATAGGTATAAGTATTCTAATTTGAATAAAAATTGTAATTAGTTTACAAAATACAAATTGCAAAAATAAAAGCCATACAGCGAGCGGGCTGCGACAGATAGTGTTACCACCATATCGAATTTGATAAAATAAGTGGAAAGCAGTGTAATGTAATATAATATAATAAATCATAGAATTTATTTTTAACCCTAGACGCGAATAATGCGTGTAAAATTTCAATCTGTACGATTTTTTGTCCTATTAAACAACTTTTATTAAGAAAAAAATGTTTTGCTCATTTTATCAAAAAAATAATAATGTAATTTGTGGTTTAAGTAAGAACTAACTTAGGTTTATGAGAAACTTCATGCATGAAAATATTGATAAAAGCTCGGATTTTGCCGATTTTTAATTTTCAAGGGCTTTTTGAGGTTGGTAGTGAACGTATATAATAAATAATATATTATATAGGTACTACTACAAAAATGTCTATGTTGACATAAAATATCTTGGATTCTAAATCAGAATAGATTTAACCTCTCTTTCTTTGATAAACCTACTCTTCTTAGAGGGCGGCCCCTCTACTCCCCTCTAAGAAGAGTAGGTTTATCAAAGAAAGAGAGGTTAAATCTTACATTTATACATTTTTGAATGAAAAGTTAATAATAACTGATAACGATAACAGAAAACAACTAGGTAACAGCAAGGTTATCTTTAAAAACGAAAACACAAACCATTACACAAACTTTAACAATGCATAATCTCACACACACTCAAATTTTTAAATTTAGGTACTCGAAATCTAAAAATTATAATGAATAAAACGATGAATTTTTTTCTTTTTTTTTCTTTCAAAAACAAAAATGGTGTCGAGCTTCTATGCTTAGTTTCAATGATACCAATGTCGTTAAATATTTTCCAATATTCATTGGGTTTTGTAATCCCTTTGTATACAAAATATTCAGGTTTTTGAATAGGAGACATTCAGCAAAAATAGACGCAAAGCTGACTCGAAATTGAAACAAAAACAGAGTGTAATGGAATGTTTATTTGTTTTCTTGTTAAAACGCCTTCTCTACTTTACTTCAAAGGATCTCGCTAAGCAGATGTAATAAATAATATGAGAATTTATAATAATATAATAAATTCGCAAATTTTAAGAAATTATTCAGTAGTAAGTAAATAAATAATAAATAATGCTGGACAATTCACACAGCATTATCTAGCCCCATGGTAAGCAGAGCTTGTGTTATGGGTACTAGATAACTGCTATACATAATACAATACATTACATAGATAGATATTTTTTTATTATAGTAGTATTCTGTATCTACAAAAATCAGATAGATCTACCGCTAAATCTGTGATTTTCAGTAGATTTGGCAGCACTGACAGTGGTCCTCAACATTTCGACTCGAAATGCAGGAGGGAATCGAAATCGCAACAGCACTATTATAGTGCGGATGCGAATCTTACGAACAAGGAATATAATTTTCCTTGATCGTAAGATTTTGCATTGCATCCCAATAACATTCTTTTGCCATGTCTTTTTCAGATTGAGCCATATTCTAAGGAACTTACAATACGATCTTTTCAGCTGCCATTTGAAAGTGGACATTGACATACAACCAAAATAAAAAGAAGTTGAAAAAATAATAAAATCCCGCCAAAATGTCAAACAAAAACAATACATCAAAAAGTGGTTGGAAGTAGTTAGAAGTTCATGAAATTTTAAATTTTTGTAACAAAAACAACATTATTGTTAAGTTGTACCAAAGAAATCATTAAAGATCTGAAGTGTTTATGATATTTAGCCGAAAATGGATGTAGCAGATACTTATGCTACCCAAAGCCAAGTGAAGGATGAAGTAGGAGTTCGTTGTCAGAAGCTTTTTCAGGATTTCCTTGAAGAGTAAGTATCGTGAACTTATTTATCTATTTAAATTGAGTTTATAATGATTATTTTTTATTGCCATTTATTCGATGGTAATCTATGAAAAACATTATGCAAATAAAAGAGGTTATATTCTTGTTCTGGCTAGGGATGGCCCTTGCATTGTAGAAGACCAAAAACCGAAAAAGATGAACATTATTAGTAGGCCGCCTTTTACATAATAATTTGTTATTTTCATGTATATATTCATTCATTACATTAGGTTCAAAGAAGATAATGAAATTAAATATGAAAAGCATTCAAAAGAGCTGCTTAAACCCGAACTAAGCACATTGGAAGTCAGCTTCGATGATGTGGAAAAGTACAACCAGAATCTCGCTACCACTATTATTGAGGAGTACTACAGAATCTACCCATACCTGAACCAGGCTATATTGAACTATGTCATGAGTCTGGCTGATAGTGGTATGAAGAGAGACTTGCAGGTAACCATTTAATTTGACACATAATAAACCATAAACCATAATAAAACCTTGCTATTGCTAGCGATTAAATTAGAAGTTGCTAGAAGCGTACAACAATACAAATTAATATAAAATAAAATTTTGGACTTAAATAAAAAAAAATATAAATATCCCAAAATACTCTAAAATAGAATTACTCGCCTTTTAATGAAAAACTTTTTTCAGGATAAAGAATGCTACATATCCTTTGTAGACGTACCCACAAGGCACAAAGTGAGAGAGTTGACTACCGCTAAGATAGGAACGTTGATCAGAATCTCTGGGCAGATTGTGCGAACGCATCCCGTACATCCTGAGCTGGTGCTCGGAACCTTTGTCTGCTTAGACTGTCAGACTGTGATCAAAAATGTCGAACAGCAATTTAAGGTAACAATTTACTTGAAATTTTCATAAAGGAGCACCTTAAGACGATAATTAGGTACATCCCGCAAAAGAATACATAGCGAATTAAGTGCCGAATTTGGTGAAAATCCGTAAATTCATTAGAAGAATTAATATACTTAGAGGCAGGGCGGTACCAAAAATTATGCTATTTTCATTTCGATACTTTCAAGTATTGATACTTGAAGTATCAATACTTTGCTAAAAGGACCGGTACTCAAAGCGGTTCTCGCGACGAGTCGTTGCCTGCTCTCCAGTCCTAGGGTACCGACCCGTGCGCGCGCGCGTGCTTGCCAACTTTGTTGGTATCGATATTTTACGCGCATAATACCGATACCAATGAAGTACCGGTACTAATAATACAAATATCGGTTCTAAAAAAGTATCGGTAAAATTTATATCGATACCAATGATGGTATCGGTACCACGTCAAGGTCAGACGAACCGGTACTTGAAAATACCGGTATTCCAAGCCCTGTTTAAAGGCAGTTGAGATTGTAAAATCCACCAAGCTGCACCTAAGCATGCAATTAAAGTTACGATTGTATGTATATAAGTATGGTGGGTTTTTTATTTTAAATGGTTAAGGGTTTGCTTTGGCCACCATATCAATTAAGTAGGGAAAGTAACTCTGATCTTGTATTCCAGTACACAATTCCCACAATCTGCCGGAACCCAGTCTGCGCGAACCGTCGCCGGTTCATGCTGGATGCAGACAAGTCCGTGTTTGTGGACTTCCAGAAGATACGGATACAGGAGACACAGGCTGAGCTCCCTAGAGGGTGTATACCGAGGAGTCTGGAGGTCATACTGCGGGCTGAGGCGGTGGAATCGGTGCAGGTTAGTTACACCTTTTACTTAACTAATTATTTTAGTTTTTTTTAATTAGCCTCATTCGTCCCACTGCTGGGCAAAGGCGTCCCCTGAATCTTCAATTTCATGATGAAAATATTAAATTGAGGAAATTGATATTGCAACACTAATAGCTAAATGTTTTGTGCCTTTTGCAATTAGCATTTTTTGCCTGAAAAACCAAAGATTTCTTTGGATAGTCAAAGTCAAAAATCATTTATTCTTTTGGCTTACAAAATAAACACTTAGACAAGTCATATATTCCATCAGATATTCCAAATATCAAAATAAATCTTTGGTTTTTCAGTCCCAATCCTATGCACACAATACCTATAAGGTACTTCCCATTGTCCTAGATCCATGAAATATGGCAAGAAGCAAGATCTTATAATTATACGGAATATTGTGCGATAGTCCGACTCGAGCTTGATGTTTTATTTGTTTTTATAGTACTCACCCTTCACACTGAGGGAAAAATAACTGTCATGAATTTTTGGGATCATCATTGAATTTTTTAATCATGCCATGATTAATTTGAACACTTGCAGGCTGGGGACCGTTACGATTTCACGGGAACACTAATAGTCGTCCCGGATGTCGGAGCGCTAGCCCTTCCGGGGGCTAAGGCAGAGCTCACGACACGAACCAAACTGACCAATGAGGGACAAATGGAGGGTATCAAGGGACTCAAAGCGTTGGGAGTTAGGGAGCTGCATTACAAGTAAGTTTTAAGCTCCTGTTTCTGCCTATGTATGTCTACCTACATAAAAAATAAAACTGAATAATTTAATTGTTTAAAAACCGAAACGTATAAAGGATCGTTTACTTTGTATGTGTTTTATGTGTACTTACCTATTTCAAGAAACTTTTGAAAGGTGATGGATGTGATCTGTGATTTTAACTTAGCGCTTATTTACTTAACTTTATATTTACCCCTTTTTTTCCTTTTATATTTTATGTATGCTAGTTTTAAGGTATATATTACTATGGACCGTAGAATAAGTTAATTAAGATCTGTTACTTTTCTATGGTCTGAAATAAATGGTTATTATACACTCATTTATTTAAATTCTCGTATAAAATACATTTTTTATTATAGAAAATACAATAAAATATTATAAAACTATTCTACAGTAAAAAATATATCAAAACGGTAGATCACCGACCGCTCGCTAGGCTCGAGCGGCCTTGCGGAACTTCCTGACGATACGTAAACTAACTATATTAACTAACTTTACTTCATTCAATACCTCTGTACACCCCCCATTGTTTGGGGGAGGCACGCCCAGCAGTGGACGTATATGTAGAATAGAATAGATTTAATATTTATTTATAAAAGTGTATAATGTCCAGTCCATCCCAAGGTTGCCTGGAAGAGATCGCTCTCAGCGATAAGGCCGCCCTTTATACCTTTATTCTTAGTTTTATCTCTGTATTATTTTCTGTTTTTGTGTGGTGTAATAAAGTGTTATCTATCTATCTATCTATCTATAATATGTATAATGTATTTTATGTTGCTGAGGACGATTCCAAAGTTTAAAGTAAAGAAATAGTTTAAACTAATTTGACCCCGTAGCCTAGATATGCCCCCTCTATATAGTTTATCCCCCCATTTTGTATTGTCCAGCCTGCATTTTTTTTGTGTAATCTTGTTTAGTGAAATTTGTAGGACACTCTTAAGAGGCCTGCGGAGGACGAATTCTCCATACAAACGTAATACCAAAATTATTTCTAATTAAATCATATTTCCATTATAATATTTCCTCATTTATATTTGGAACCAAATAATTTTTGGTATTACGGAATCCAACCAAAATCATACCAAATATTGAACGGCTGATATTGCTATCGCGCACGCATGGGAAGCGGCGCAAGGGTTAAACAGGGACAGCGATATTCGAAGCGATTTTTGCAAGCGCCTCGAATTTAAGTTGGGAGCGAGGGTCGTCGGACACTTAACTCTTAACCACACGTTGTATTTCAGGACGGCCTTCCTAGCGTGCAGTGTGCAAGCCATTTCGCGACGTTTCGGCACCGCTGAGATGTCCACAGACGACATGACGTCAGAAGATATGAGGAAACAGATGACTGATAAGGAGTGGGATAAGGTAAATAAATAAATAATATATAAGTAAGTAAACTTATGTAGTTTCTATCATCACCATCCGCTGCCAGTTTTACCCACTGCTGGGTAATATTATCATCATTATCAGCCTATTGAAATTGAAAATTTATTTATTCAGTCAAAACATCTGTTAGTAACACATATGTTATGTTAGTCACAATTAACCCTTAAAGTGAACAACGAGACGCATGTACCTATTTTATATCTTGATTTAACAAACAAGAAACCACGCACAGATTGTACAACCAAAATCTATAATGTTTTTCCTCCGCGTTTTTGGGCCTAATATTAAAATATATAGATAGATAACATTTCATTGTACAACTAAACAAAATATATAGCTGTGTATAATACAAACACATTAAAGTGACCCTTATTCCCACAGGTATACGAAATGTCGCGGGACCGCAATCTCTACAACAATCTGATAGCCAGTCTGTTCCCTAGTATCCACGGGAACAATGAGGTGAAGAGAGGCGTCCTGCTTATGTTGTTTGGAGGGGTCGCTAAGACCACTATTGAAGGTATAATTGTTTAGATCTCTACAACAATCTGATAGCTAACGTTCCCTAGTATCCACGGGAACAATGAGGTGAAGCGAGGCGTCCTGCTTATGTTGTTTGAAGGAGTCGCTAAGACCACTATTGTAGGTATAATGGTTTAGATCTCTACAACAATCTGATAGCTAACGTTCCCTAGTATCCACGGGAACAATGAGGTGAAGCGAGGCGTCTTGCTTATGTTGTGTGGAGGAGTCGCTAAGACCACTATTGTAGGTATAATTGTTTAGATCTCTACAACAATCTGATAGCTAACGTTCCCTAGTATCCACGGGAACAATGAGGTGAAGCGAGGCGTCTTGCTTATGTTGTGTGGAGGAGTCGCAAAGACCACTATTGTAGGTATAATTGTTTAGATCTCTACAACAATCTGATAGCTAACGTTCCCAAGTATCCTCGGGAACAATGAGGTGAAGAGAGGCGTCCTGCTTATGTTGTTTGAAGGAGTCGCTAAGACCACTATAGAAGGTATAATTGTTTACATCTCGACAACAATCTGATAGTTAACATTCCCTAGTATCCACGGGAACAATGAGGCGTTCTGCTTATGTTGTTTGGAGGAGTCGCTAAGACTACTATTGAAGGTTTAATTGATTAGATCTCTAAAACAACCTCATAGCTAGTCTGTTCTCTAAAATATATGTTTTGGAGGTAAGGAGTATCCACAAAAATATATGTATTAATATAACGTGGGACTGACTTCTCGACCCAAGACTCTTGATACCGGTGTCCTCAGGAGCACCACATGCACATTCTGGCTTCCCAATACAGATTTATGTATATCTGACTCATATTTGTCCGCTTTAAATTTATTTTTCACATAGATTAATCTCTCTCAACCCCATTAAATTTACAGGCACAACACTGCGAGGCGACATAAACGTGTGCATAGTCGGCGACCCTAGCACGGCGAAGTCGCAGCTTCTGAAGCAAGTCAGCGAGATATCTCCGCGGGCCGTCTACACTAGTGGTAAAGCATCATCTGCCGCCGGTCTTACTGCCGCCGTTGTCAGGGTAATTAAATTAAATTCGTTTATCAATTCAGGTGGGATGACGACCTGCGAAAGACTGCAGGTAGATGCTGGATGCGGCAAGCTGAAGGGCGCTATGCCGCTCACTGGGGGAGGCCTATGTCCGCCAGGACTGCTATAGGCTGATGATGATGATTAATTCAGACAATTCCATAGTATCACTACATAGAATAACACTGCCAATTTACGTGATCTCGATCAAACTGTAGCCCTGCTTGTCTGTGCGCTGAGGTCAATTTTGGACCAGTTGCTGGACTATGCCCTGTCAGGCCTCCTTCAGCTGGTCTTCTTCTAACCGTCCACCGACTAACTTCCACTTCTCTAACTTCCTGGAGCGGCTGTCCGAGTTGAACTGCATTCAGCCGGCGATTTCGTAGTGTCGTCAGAAGACTGTCATCGCGCTGTGTTGTTGCACGTTTTCGGTCTGTTCCTGGTCGCCTGGTATAGCCACCAGTTTGTTGATATCGCTGGCATACAAGTCGAACAGAATATCTGCTCGAATTTAACTATCGAGCCACTTGCCTTTGGTTTTGCCCAACTTCAATTAGTGCAACCACTGGAGATGCTGCTTCCGGTTTGGTATCCATTTTCTTGCTTAGACGTATTCGATAAAAGACCTTTCTGACTGCGAGTTGGTATGCAAATGATGTCATTTCAATCAACTCTTAACCTTTTATACCTGCTCAAAATCCCACAAACGGATTTACCTGAAACGAGCTAATTAGGGGACATTCTGTTGTGATGTGTCCCTATTTCGGCGCAGGGTCATGGAGGTAGTCTTATTTTAGTCCTAATATCACCTATTTGTGTCGTTTACCCCCATGATAAACTTCTTTGTTTGTTTACTTCTATGCCTGTATTTTGTACCTGTGTCTAAATAAATGTTTTTTCTATTCTATTCTTCTATGTTGCTACTGTAAAGGTTTCGAAGGTCAAGGCTAGACATTATGGGATTTTAGGAAGCTAACAGTGTGTGTACTTTAATTTAATTGAAGTTATTTTTAAAATAAAACTTTAATTTAAAAAATAGGGTCGAAATGAAAATGTAGGGGGTATGCGATTTCTATGCTCTCGAGTGTATATTTTATATCAGTTACCTAGTCCCCATAACACAAGCTCTGATTAACTTGGGGTTAAAAGATCTTGTGTGGATTGTCAAGCATTATTTATTTATTATTCTTTCCCGCAGGATGAAGAATCGTTCGACTTCGTGATCGAAGCGGGAGCGCTGATGTTGGCCGACAACGGGGTCTGCTGTATCGACGAGTTCGATAAGATGGACCTCGTGGACCAAGTGGCTATACACGAGGCTATGGAGCAACAGACCATTTCTATTGCTAAGGTTAGCATGATGTTATCCCTTACCCTACCAACTATCTCTATACATTTGTATGTCTATAAAGGTATGTAAGTTTGCGTAGCTCGTCGAGGATATTTGTCCGAAGACATAGCCAAAACTACTGAATGGGTTGAGCTGAAATTTAGCATGCATAAAAATCTACACCTATTTTATGGGCACCAGATGACTGAAGCGAAAGGTAGCCTTTACCTAGCAGGAGTTGATATCGGCATGGAAAAATGATGATAATACATGTATAGTTTGACGACCGATGTGGCGCGGTGGGCGAAGGTCCGCCTGCGACGCAGGAGGTTGCGGGTTCAATTCCCGCCGCGGAACAATTGTGTGTACGATCTGCAGATATTTGTTCCGGGTGTTCTGGTCGTTTTCTATGTATAATAAAAAAAAAATCTACCTATGTAATGTATTGTATTATGTATATCAGTTATCTAGTACCCATAACACAAGCTCTGCTTACCATGGGGCTAGGTAATGCTGTGTGAATTGTCCAGCATTATTTATATTTATATTTATAGTTAGTTACTCATAAGTCTCTTTTGACCTCTGTGGTGCTGAGGACTTAGGCGCGCGCATCTTTGGATGATGATGCTGAAACCAGTAGTTTATTTACAGCGTTTATTTAATTTTAGATGTAAGAATTTAATTTTTATATAATTTTTTACATATTTTAATTTGATTGATTGCGAAAGACTGCAGGTAGATGCTGGATGCGGCAAGCTGGAGACAGGGCGCTATGGCGCTCATTGGGGGAGGCCTATGTCCAGCAGTGGACTGCTATAGGCTGATGATGATGATGATGATTGTGTATAATATATTTATTTTATTTATGTTTTTTTCTATGAATCAACTTAACTAAAATAAATGATTTTATTATTTACTTCCAGGCTGGTGTACGAGCAACCCTAAACGCCCGCACATCTATCCTCGCCGCCGCCAACCCTATCGGCGGTCGCTACGACCGAGCCAAGTCGCTACAACAGAACGTGATGCTATCCGCGCCTATAATGTCTCGCTTCGACCTGTTCTTCATACTTATCGACGAGAGCAGCGAGATGGTGGACTACGCTATTGCAAGGAGGATTGTCGATCTGCATTCTAATAAGGTTCGTCGTTCGTGTACTCTACTGTCGCGGTCTGTAATAACTGTTGCTGGTAGCGACGATGATGGTGGAAAGACTTACATTAACATTCATTTAGTATTTGCTTCACATACAACTGCTCTTTGAACATGCTGTGTACACATATTTTAGGATACAGTCTAGTTTTAATTATTGTGTGCTTCTATTTGTATTGTATTCTGTTTTGTGTGCCAAATAAATAAATAAAAAAAAAGCGTAGCGCAGGTCCAGGCCATCACTGCGAAGTCAGCATAGCAGCCTTTAAATAGGCAAGATAAAATGGAATGCCTTTATAGAGGGCTGCAATGATGACCAAGCTTGAGGCCATAAAAGCGTGGCCAGTAGTGCAGTCAGTGGGGACCAAGGACTGTATAGTGCTTTACTCAAAGCGAGTTATTTAAACAAAACCAGCTTAGTACAAATAGTTAGAATTCGCACCTGACTATTACAGAAAAAACTAGATAACAATGGAAATTGGCCCTGTCTTCAGCTTAACGAATCCCCGCCACGTCACGCCCTCCGGCCAGGTTGTATGACCTGCGAAAGACTGCATGCAGAAGCTGGAGTATGGTGTATTAAGCCGGAAAGGTTGACTTTGCATTACACCTGTGATAATCTTCGAACAACTATATCATTACTGATTTATTTCTTATCTGTTTTGCAGGAGGAGACGAGTGACTGTGTCTACTCCCGCGAAGATCTACTCCGGTATATTGCGTTCGCGAGAAGTTTCAAGCCGCTTATAACTGAGGTAAGTCTTTACATGTATCATTATCATAAAATTCAAAATAGAACTCCCTCGAACTACTGTTAGAGGGAGTTCTATCTTGAATTTTGTGCTATCTAATAAGGTGCTTCTCAGGGGAGTCTTACGTCCAGCAGTATACTGGTTATGTTAGATGTACCAAGGAATAGGAAATGATAACTCTAACGCTGATAGTTCGCAATTGGTTTAATAATTTATTCGATTTAGGTTAACATGAAGATGCAATATGGAACATAGTAATCAAGTATAATAATTAACATCACGGATTACACGTACGGTATTGCTAAGCTGTAAATATATAAAGTAAACTAGCTCTCGCACGTACCTTAGCCCTAAATGACATTGTACTTTGTACAGGTAAATTGATGATGATGAGACATTGTTCATAAAGTCCGGCAATATCTCGCGAGGAACCGACAACCGCTTGGGTGAACGTATTCTTGAATGGAGACCGCCACTCAGCAAACGTAGTGTAGGAGCCTCCGGCCAGGTGGGATGATGATTTCTGAAAGACAGTGAGCAGATGCTAGATGCAGCAAGCTGAAGAATGGGCGCTATGGCGTTCATTAGTGGAGGCCTATGTCTAGCATTGGACTAATATGCTGATGATGTACAAAAAGTGCTTTAAACCCGGATAAGGCACAGAATTCTCATTTCACTCAAAAATTCAAATTACATAAGTGAAGTGATCACTTTGATGTTTAGTTCTCTTTTAAGGTAAAGTAAAGAAGCGATCAATAAACTTTTACCTTGTTAGGTTGTTGTTAATCACCACGTTAGTAGATTCTGTAAGATAAATAAATAAATAATGCTGGACAATTCACACAGCATTATCTAGCCCCAAGCTAAGCAGAGCTTGTGTTATGGGTACTAGATAACTGATATACATAATACAATATATTACAAAGATAGATTTTTTTTTATTATACACAGAAAAGAACACCCGGAACAAATATCTGCAGATCGTACACAAAATTGTTCCGAGGCGGGAATCGAACCCGCAACCTCCGTCGCATGCGGACCTTCGCCCACCGCGCCACATCGGTCGTCAGCAAGAAAAATGGGTGTTGAGAATACCTCACAAGAAGTAGACTGCAGATTTTTCCATTTGTTTGCTGTAAAGATGCGAAAGTTTCTTCTATAATTTTTTGTGATGTTCACCGGTACATTACGGATGATTTTTTTGCTGCTTGCTGAAGTCAATGGCGGGCCGGCCTGCCCTGAGTGAGTGAAATTGAATAAAAATGTGGAATGAAGGCTGGAGTGAATGGCGATCGGTCACTGAATGAGCTGTGTCTAGTTGTCTTTGGTCATTGTTGTTTACCTAAACAATCTCCGCCTCCTTGATGATTCAATTATGTGTCTTTCGTTCTAGGAAGCAGGCCAACTCCTAGTAGAATACTACACCGTACTGCGGGGCAGGGACGGAGGCGGCTCCGGAGGGTCGTGGCGCATCACGGTGCGGCAGCTCGAGTCCATGGTGCGGCTGGCGGAGGCCATGGCCAAGATGCACTGCAGCGGACATGTCACTACGCACCACGTCTCTGAGGCGTACAGGTTAGTAATCGCTGCGCCAAATGAGATATTTTAAGGAGAGAAAAAATACATAAATGTATTACAACAAAACAAACAATTAAAAACGAGACTCGTTTATAGGTAATAAAGTTATTTTAAAAGAGCCCTAACTAAGGAAAGCGGTTCGATACGCTCGCCACGATACACAATAGTAATGGAAATTTCTGGCTCTCGAGTTAGCCAGAGAGGTCCAGTTTGCTCAAAGAAGTTTGTCAAAATAATCCAGACCAGATTACGCTCAAACATGGTTATGTTTGAGGTTTGTGAAGGAGAGCGGCTCGTTGCGCTCGCCACGTTGTGTGATGTGTTTGTTTGTGTTTGCTCTTGCAAATGGTTTGTGATGTTGCATTTGACGTTGGAGATTTTTTTTATTTCTTCAATTATTATTAATTTTATTAAATTTTTTGTTGAATTATTATTTGTTATTATTATTGTTTTTTGTGTAAGTGTGTAAACGACTTGAGTATTAATTGTGTATGACATGTTATTATATTCAAGAAGGTCCGCATGTACAACATTTCAGATACAATTCTATTATTGTGAATAAATAAAGATTATGAATTATGAAATATCACCATCGTGTTGATAACGATGGTTGTTGACTCAGTCAGTTTTAAAATGTCATGGTACAAAATTGTGTAGCGCTGATCATATATATTCAGCACACGCTGAGCCAACCTCTATTTCGGCGCAGGTCATGGAGGCAGTCTTATTTTAACTCCCTCTTGTGTCACATGTTGAACTTGTTTGTATTCCGTTCTATGCCTGTATTTTGTACCTGTGTCCAAATAAATGTTTTTCTATTCAATGACATAGTACATACTACTGCAGCTGACTGTCCAATTGTTCATATTTACCATAATATTAGTACTTATAACTATTCCACAACAGACTATATTTATAATCATGTATATCACAGGTTACTCAACAAGTCTATAATCCGAGTGGAGCAGCCAGACATCCACTTAGACGAGGATGATCCGCAGTTCGAGCCTAGCATGGACGTCGACCAAGACTTGCCTAATGGATCCGCAGGTAACAAATAAATAATGCTGGGCAATCCACACAGCATCAACTAGCCCCAAAATAAGCGAAGCTTGTGTTATGGGTACTAGATGACTGTTATACATAATAAATTACTTTAAATAGGTAGATATTTTTTGTTAAACTAACTAACTAAAACAACTATCTGCAGATCGTACAAACAATATCCCCGAGGCGGGAAAAGAACTAAAATGCATAAAATGAAAATCTTATCCATAAATTATTATTTTATTATAAATAATAAATAAATTCTCAACGGTGAATGAATTTTTAAAATCGGTAAAGTAGTGTTAGAGCCAATACAAAAAATCAAACCTTTCCTCTTTATGATATTATTAGTATAGATAGAAAACACCTGAGACAAATATCTCCTAATCGTACTATTATTTGTAGGCGGTAATCGAACCCGCAAAACCTTCACTCTCTGCGCCAGGTAGCTGAACACTGAAACAGGCTACATTCGCGCAAAATAATAATTTAAGTGTTTATGTATTTCAGAAACACCAGTGAACGGCGATTCGGCTCCCAAGAAGAAACTGACGCTGTCCTTCGAGGAGTACAAATCGTTGAGCGATATGCTGGTCGTGTACATGCGTAAGGCGGAGATCGAAGCGGAGAACCAAGGTATGCGAGATTTTTTATTATACATAGAAAACGATCAGAACACCCGAAACAAATATCTGCTTCTATCTATTACTTGACAAGATCTACTTAGAATCGCCGAACCACAGGAGTTATTTTGCACATCAATAACCTAAAAACGTTATTTACAGGCGAAGAGAGTTCGGGCATGCACAAAAGCGCGCTAGTTAGCTGGTACCTGGACCAGCTGGTAACGCAAGGGACCATCGAGAATGAAGATGAACTGTTGGAAAGAAAGACACTGGTGGAAAAAGTCATTGACAGACTTATGTACCATGTAAGTAAATATTTTTAAACTTACGCGACCTGAACACATGATTATGAGTATTAATACAATATTTCTAAGTATTAGTATCAGATTTGTAACGAATACATCCGACAGAGAACCAAAGTTATCGACATAGCTCGAGATGGCCTGCTAATGGATACTAATGCAGGCTGAAGTGGCAGTGGGCCGGCCATATCTCGCGAAGAACTGCGGCCGTTGGGGCAAATGTATTCTTGAGTGGAGTCCACGACTCGGTAAACGTAGTGTAGGACGCCCTCCGACCAGGTGGGATGACAACCTGCGAAAGACTGCAGGTAGATGCTGGATGCGTCAAGCTGAAGACAGGGCGCAGGGGCGGGGAAGGCCTATGTCCAGCAGTGGACTATCATAGGCTGATGATGATGAAGTATCATTCCGTGACCACGACAGTATGTAAACCTGTTGAAAAATAGGTAAATAAACGCGATTAATACCCATTGTATTAATACTTATAATTACTGGCTGATTCTATCCCACGGAAACACACTACACAAACAAATATGTTTATCCCATAAATTGGGTATGGCATTGTTATTCCAGGTCTAGCCTACGTAATTTCAGCCCCATCTGTTCAGTAGTTTTGACGTAGGTAAAAAAAAACCATCCAAACTTTAGCATTTACAATATTAGTGTGATTGACCTTGCTCAGCTCTTTTATCGTTTCTCAGTTGTTGTCAACCTTTTCGAGGTGTGTTTAAATTTTTTTTTTTTCAGGATCAAGTTATAATCCCTCTATCCACCACCGGCCTCAAAGCAACTCAGAAGTCATCAGAACAAGAAGTTGAAGACGATCCGTTATTAGTAGTGCATCCGAACTATGTTGTAGACGCATAGGAATTAAGTTTAACTAGTTTTTATACCGTTTTACCTTTGTAGCTGTCTGTTGAACGCTTAAACTTTTTGCTGCGTACTTATAGAATGAGATAGAGAATGACGTCATCTCTCATGCTGTCCTGCTCAGTTCGAATCCTATTTCAGCGCGACAGCAAGATGACAATGATTCTTTGTTAATGGCAATATGTGTCTGGTTGGACACTTTTTTGCCAGTGTCAAGTAATGAAAAATAATTGTAA
This sequence comes from Eupithecia abbreviata, assembly GCA_943735965.1. Classification (NCBI taxonomy): domain Eukaryota; kingdom Metazoa; phylum Arthropoda; class Insecta; order Lepidoptera; family Geometridae; genus Eupithecia; species Eupithecia abbreviata. The sequence continues at coordinate 4,425,753 of OX030997.1, read as the reverse complement.
ATTATCCGAATTATCAAATTATGCAGATGGTTTGATATTTGCACCAGAACCCTCTATCTAGCAGGGTGTACCACGTGCAGGTTAGGTTGGCTTGGGAGACGAGATGTTGGAGTCCCCCTTAGACCCCCATGAAAAGACGAGTACGTAGGTAGATCGCAAGTTAAGTGTAAAGTCAGACTAACAATGACATTCCTAGGTTTAAGAGTTTTTTTCTAATGAAATGTTTTGAAATTTAACTTTTGGTTTTTATTTTTATTTTAAATTACATATGCTTAGCCTGTATTTACCCAAAAATGTATAGGCTATTTCTCATTCAGGGGCATTATTCTCTATTGACTTTCTATTTGGGCAAGAAATCTCCTATGTCATACAGAATCACCCTCCTACGGATCGGCTGTCCCGTAGTTGTTGCATTTTAAATGATTACTTAAGAGCTATGAAATAAAAACAGGTAGACGGGACTTGATGGTGTTAGGGAAATATTACGCAAAATGATACAAATTGGCACAAGCGCGAAAACTTACCTTTTGGTAAGTTTTCGTATTATGTCAATAAAATTTGTACCTTTTTGCGTAATAAATAAAGTTATATTTTGAATGAAAGTGTGAGCTGACCCTAAATATTAGGTACCTAAGCAATAATAAACAAAAAAAACCTTACAAACTATATTTCCAATCCAATCAACATCTCTCAAACACCTTATACAGATCGTTCAAGCTAGCTATCTGCAGAATAGCTCCATTACTAACAAAACTAGTTGGTGGTAAGAAATACCGCCTTATAGCTGGAAATACCACATGTTCCTGTTTCCACTGCTCGCTTTTCTCGACTTCTAAGTTTGTATCAGGGTTGGGTTGGGAATAGAATATGGCTGTTTGTCGGCTGAAGGTCTCGAAACAGTCTTTTTCAGAGTCCCAGTTCACTTCGCTGACTAATCGGACGAGGTAGGTTGGGAGCGCACCCATGAAAGGAGTGTGGCCATCTGGAAAAAGAGAAAAATGTTACTAATGGTGACTTTTTTACACCTGAGAAAATAAAGGAGGATATAAAAGTTTAAGTCTCCAATGAAGTATTTATAATTATTAAAGTAACTGTGTATACCGCTACCGGATTGTAGAACCAGCGCGTTTATAGACTGGCTAGGCCAATTGCAAAATGAAAATGATTTGTTGAGAAATCCGATTTATTTTATACGACGGGATGACTGAATCACTTAGTCATATTGTGAAACGTTGAACGACGAATGCGTAGTAAAAAGCTCACCTACCTTCCTTGACCCTTTAGGATCATCATCAAAATCAACCTATATTAGTCCACTGCTGGACAAGTTGGGCCATTTAGGGCGAGAATCTTAAAATCAAAAGTGACTTACCTAATAACAAAGGCAGTGCGACCAACTCCCGTTCATCATTGCACTCAAATGAGAAGTACTCTAACAGCATGGCGCGTCGGCTGACCAGTAGCTCAGTCATTTGAGAAGCCATTTCATGCATGTCACCTACAACAAAGCATTAGAGTTATTTTTAACACGCTTTTATTAGCTTCATACATTCATGTATGTAACGGAAACTTTGAACATGATTTTGACCCCCTTCAAAACGACCGATTTTTTTGACTATCTTGTCCCTCAGCTGATCAAAGGCCTCATTGTGGACCTCCGAGTGGAATAAGTAAATTTTGAGGTGAAGTAACCGTTAAAATTAGGATATAACATTCTAAGCAAATAAGCAACTTGCGGGACATTGTACAATATCATCAAAATATATTTAGAAAACCGTACACAGAATTCTTTAATATTTTAACAGTTGTTTTGCGAGATAAATACTAATGGACTAAGGAATATTTTTCTAAGGGAATCTCGGGATGCATCAAAATCGACCCACCATTGCATTGATGTGAAATCGGCTAACATTATTTCATGTTAGCCTTCATAGAAAACATACTTAAGTACATACAGCGAACATAGAACCACCCCCTTCTAAATCTTTAACCGATTTTGAATGTGCGGCGATTGGCGATTTCTCTTATTGAAGCCCAAAGATAATGTAATATAAATCATAATACAATAGCAAACCATTGTTTACCTAGTTCTGGGTTCCATTCCGAGTCTTGCGCGGTCAACCCCAGCACAAATAGCTGCTCCAAAGGCAGAGGATTAGACAACCTTATCAGACCAAAATTCTGAAAGTCGTACAGCATTGTTTCGTAGAATAATTCTTCGCTGGAAACAAAAAATAAACGCACAATTAGTTAAAGGCTTAGACTGGTTTAATATTGTTTACCTAGTTATATGGGTTATTCATCAACACTAGTTTCTGACGGCGGCTTCGCACGCGCTGTTTCTATGGTTACGATTTTTATCCCATGTGAACTAAATAATATAAAGGATAAAAATTCCGGGTAGGTATTCAAATTTTCTGCCCGATCCTCGGTAATTTTAGCGTGCAAAAAACAAACTTACATTCATCTCTTTATTCAAACTTTCCCATTTCTAATAATAGTTTTTAGTAATAACAACAAGGTTATCTGCTATATATATCAACTAACCTAACCTAACTAAAAACTTTGTACACAAAAATACAAAAATATCCTAAATCCAGGTTTTTGAATCGGAGATTATTTAATATGTAAAATAACATAGATAGATCTTTTTTTCATTATACATACCCAGAACACCCGGAACAAATATTCGCAAGGCATACAAACCTTTGTCCCAGGGCAAGAATCGAACCTGCTGCGCCAAATCAGTCGTCATAAGAAATAATGTTACTGACATTTGAAACTAGCGTCTGCCCGTGGCTTCGCATATGCTTCGCATACATACACTTTACTTTTTTTTTAAATTAAATAGGGTTAATACTTACCTTAGTCTTGTAGTATCACACAAGTACAGCTTAGTAGAATATTGAATCAAACTTTTTTGACAATCTATACACGCGATGAATATTAAATTCGCTAATATTTCTCTTAAATTCATATTACAATTGTTTTCAACATCAAGCCTGAGTTGTTTTACACTTGTTAGCTTAGTTTCCACTCTTTCGTATTGGAACTGTCTCGTTTTAAAAGATTCTTTAGGATCTATATATGTTAAGTTTGTATCTGTATTCATTTTCCATCTTTCTTTATCGTTGTTCTCTTTCGGTTCGTGGACTATTGAACTATTAATGACATCATTCATTTCAATATCTGGTTCTATCATTTCTTCATCTTCGTCTACCAGATTTATTCTATCATTATGATCATCAATGTTATTGTCATCATCATTTTCTTCGTAAGCCTTACTTCGGCTTTTGTAGTCATCAATGGTTTTGGTCACAGTGGGAAAGAATTTGTTTATTTTCTGTACATCTGCATCGACTCTGACCATATTATTGGCGTATATTTTGGAGCCAGCTCCTTCAGTTGTTTTCTTTACTATTTCTTCTATGTTTGTAGCGCCTGGTAATCTAGCCTGTAACATATAGATATAAGTGTAAGCCAGACATTCAGTTTGTGGCTGTCTATAAAATCTATCTATCTATGTAATCAGCCGGTAACACCCACTGCTGAGTATAGGCCTCTTTCGTATTTCGCCACCCTTGACGAGAATAAAGTTTAGGTCTATTTAATATAATACACAACATAGATAGATACTATACCATACAAATACTCTTTATTGCACATCAAGACAGAGAAAAATCAGAAAAGAAACAAACAAAGATACAGATGCACAATGGGCGGCCTTATCGCTAAGAACGATTTCTTCCAGGCAAGCTTAAAGATATTTTTTTATATAGGTAATGTACAAAATAACCAGAACACCCGGAATATTATTTGGGCTTGATGATGTCCAGGATTATTTATATTTAATATTTAAATACAGATATTTAAATATTAAATATAAATAATCCTGACTGAATAATTCGGGACAAATATTTGAGCGATTTACAGATAAATCGCTCAAATATTTGTCCCGAGGAAAATAGAATACATACCTGTGTGTACATAACACGTGTTGAGTTGCAACTCAGCAGTTTGCTCTCAATGCATGTCTTAATTCTCTCGATAATTTGCTCCTCATATAGAAATTGAACTTCATGTTTAGTTGGGTGTACATTTACATCTACATTCTTAGGATCTGTGAATATATGTATTTGTGATGTTTAAGTATTAAATCATATTTTATTACGATGATGATTTAGTCGGAAGCACAACTAATAAATATACCGCGATACAGGTTCCGAACCTAGTGCGGGGACCACAGTAGTGTAGTAATAGTAAAATGGAAGCAATTTTGTTGTATTGGTAAATAAATGAATTTTGTATTTGTATAAAATTGATTTACGTTAATGAAATCATATAAAATAATCATATTTAAGTAAAGTACTGATTTTCTTACCTAATTCTATACTGAGGTATACAAAAGCGTGTGAATTCTTCGGTAAATACGTCGCATAGATTGAATCTATCGCTTTTCTGATTGCTGAAAATAAATACCACAAATCATTTTATTTCTTTAAACATAATTAAATAGTAGACCTGAGTAGACCTAGTGTCGACCCTTGTGACACATCACTACTGGAATAAATAGTGAAACTTAACAGAGATGCATTTACTTATCAATTAGATGCGCCCCGCGGCTTCGCCCGCGCTGAAATCTATGTGTGAAATGTCTAAAAACCTTCCTCTTGAATCACTCTATCTATTTAAAAAAACCACATCAAAATCCGTTGCGTAGTTTCAAAGATCTAAGCATACATAGGGACAGAAATACAGCGGGAGGGAAGCAACTTTGTTTTATACTATGTAGTCATGACAGCCATTTTAATTATCATAACCCAGCAGGTGGGAAGGCTGTCGTAGAGGCCGAGCCGTACAGGGTCCGCGGAGGTCGGAGCGGCACCCCTGGCTGTAGGCAGGAAAGTCTGCCTACAGACAGCCTGTATAGCATGATTTAAATACTTTGAATATAAGAAAAATAACTAAAAAGATGTAAAAAAATCTTCAAAAATCATAAAACATAAAAAAAGGGGTAAATAAGGTGTATAGTATTATTTAAGGTATAAATATAAAAAGTGTCAATCTGTAAATACAACAACACGTCATCATATTATAGGTAATACCTGTAACATAACGTACATATATGAAGTGAGCTACTAGCAATAGCGAATCCTTCAAGAAACACCATAATGTATAGTATACTAGCAGTTCACTTTATGTACCTACACTAAAAGGTTTTAAGTTTAAGATTTAGCATTGTTTCGTAGTTCTATTAGTGCTGCAGTAGAAAAAAACACAAAATAAGAAAAAAAAAACAAAAAAGTAAAAATAAAAATAAAAGTTTCTCTCACTTTCTTCATCCGTCAACAGCTCAATCGATTATTTATCTATCTATCTATTTCATTCATATTTAATTTATCTAACCACAGAAATTTTCCATCAAAGTATTATCACACATTATAAACATATTACATGTAAATAAATTCCATTAGCCGAATAGTATACTAGCAGTTCACTTAATGCACCATAATTCAATTATACAGTAACTCCTAAGCACACTAATGTACATAAAAATTTGCGTTCCTATCCTCCGAGTTGCCTCAGCCAGGGCGAGTCTTGCAGGAAAGTGCGGAAGTGTGTATGTATATCCGCCTTATATCTTCAAAAACAAAAGTTGTGTAGCAGGTCGGAGTTCTAAAGCTCTATGAAACCTTCAATTATAGTTTACATGAGACTAGGCCACCTCCAGCTAATTCAAAAGTCAAAAAGTCAAAAATCATTTATTCTTTAGGCTTACAAAATAAGCACTTAGACAAGTCATATTTCAATTATTCATGTAGATAAACGTTTCTAGATCATTTGTGCATGTTTTCAATTAGAATCACATTTTTAGTTTGACTTGGAAGTAGATGAATCTTTACTCAGTGCAAAGCTAGCCAGGATTTTTTCAATTAAATGTTTAGTTTTTTATTGTTAACTTTGGATTTTGTAACGTTGTTCATATGACCATTGATGGTTTCAATGAAATAATAGAAAATACAGTAAACAGTTTGTGAATTTGAAGATATAAGTGGGAATATATTACGGAGGAGGGGCACTTTCTCAGCCCAAATGGGCTGCTCTTTTTTCAAACTTGATGTATATTTTCACCATGTCTGTATATGCCATAGCGGTCGTGGCTTAAAAATCGAGCTCTCCAATAATTGTGTTTTGTAACAATGATACCAACTTACTTTAACTTGGCATGATGCCTTTATAGTGGGGGTAAAATCTTGTCCAGGGATGTCGCTTGAACCAACAGTAAAAACAAATGCGATCTGCAAGAGGTAAAACATCTGACGATCTCTTTGGCAAAGGAAGTTCGGTTTTTTCCGCGCGAGAAAATTTTGTAATCTATCCTTCTGCTCCATGCATGTCGGGTACCGGTTTTCGTTATTTCTTACCTACACTTACATCTTTTCGTGGGTTTAAAATACGTATGGTTCGTCGTTTTATTCCTCTGAATACCGATATCCCGTATACTATAATGAATGACACATGCCAGAGCACAAATATTCATATATCGTAAAATTACAATATAATTATTCGGTTACTCTAAGAGTAATTTCCAATACATCACTGGTTTCTGAATTTTCTCATGCATTAATCATCAAGTGCGCCAAATTAAACAAGAATTTTAATGAGCCTAAAAATCTACTTTGAAATGTATAGATAATATCACCTTTATTAGCCGAAATGCTTTTGGTTTTTAAAGTTCCGTGGCCAACTATGTCCATATTGATTATTATCAAATCTATACAAACCTTTGTGGTTTCCTTCGTGTGATTTTTAAGCTTTTTTTATGTAACAATATTTTTAATTTAATAAATAAATAAAAAAAAATCAGCTTAGCTTACTAGTCTAGGAAGTCAGATTTTCGTAGTTGCGTAGGTATATTTATTTTGTTATTAAAAAAGTATGCGCTTTAAATATTTTTGTAAATACATGTATTGGTAAGATTAGAACGGATTTTCGGAACACAAAGTGTACGAAAATCATCTGAAGAGTATTATGAACAAAGTTCTATTGTACTTGTAAGATCGATTTACGGTGAAGCGCCACTATACCAGGTATTTATGAAATAGAGTAGTCCGAGTACTTTATTCTCAACTTTAATCAACAAAAAACAAAACGTAATTGTAGACACGTATTACATGTAAACCAACCTATTTAATAGCTCAGACAATTCATTGTTCGTGGCAAATCTGAATTTTTTTGTGAACACTTTAAAATTTAAATACCAATATGAGGTAAAATGCTAGTCACGACATTAATTAGATAAGTTATAAAAAGTATATACATTACTTAAAAGTAGGTATGTGCTCATGCATTAAGCTGTGATTCTTTAGGATAAAATAAATAAGAAAATAGGAATTTACAGTTGAGTCTAACCGTATGTTTAGTTACATTTCGCATTTTCTGACATAATTTCATTAATTAGTTTCCAACAGCTAATTATCTAAATTGGAGTTTTGTTAAAATATAGCTATCTTTCACGTGCTTTTTTTTAACTTGTTCCCGACAGCTTTTAAATTATTCATTCATTCATTCATAACGTCTATTTCAGACAATCAGTTTATACCTAGTACAGAAACAATAAAAGTATATACACTTTTTACATTTATACCAAATTATTCATTGCACGGGATACCAAATAAATTTAGGTATATATATCTTTAAATATATTTAGGTGTGATTAAATCACTACATAGCATATTGGTAATGGTGGTGGAAATTATAAAACGAATTGTTTAAGATATAGCGTTGTTCCAAAGTGGCTCAATAGAAAAAATAGAGAAAATATGAAAAAAAAAAAAAAAAAAAATTCAAAAAAAGTATTTCCTGCGTTTCGTTCGAAAAATATTACAGCTCTGCTGAGTACCGTGCGTTTTCAGCACTCAAAGTGTTAAAATAAGTTCATTAGTTGAAATGTCGAAATTTTCGTCTTTATCCGAATCGTAGCAGCAGATCGATTCAGTAATCTTGTAATCTATATCTTTTCATCTGAATCGAGCAGCAGGTGGGAAGGCTGCTGTAGTGGCCGAGCCTTACAGGGTCCGCGGAGGTCGGAGCGGCACCCCTGTCTGTAGGCAAGAAAATCTGCCTACAGACAGCCTGCATAGCATGATGTAAATACTTTGAATATAAGAAAAATAACTAAAAAGATGTAAAAAAATCTTCAAAAATCATAAAACATAAAAAAAACAAAAAAAACAATCAAAAAAAGTTAAAAAACGGGTAAATAAGGTGTATAGTATTATTTAAGGTATAAATATAAAAAGTGTCAATCTGTAAATACAACATCACGTCATCATATTATAATACCTGTAACATAACGTACATATATGAAGTGAGCTACTAGCAATAGCGAATCCTTCAAGAAACACCATAATGTATAGTATACTAGCAGTTCACTTTATGTACCTACACTAAAAGGTTTTAAGTTTAAGATTTAGCATTGTTTCGTAGTTCTATCAGCGCTGCAATAGAAAAAAACACAAAATAAGATCAAAAAACCAAAAAAGTAAAAATTAAAAAAAAGTTTCTCTCACTTTCTTCATCCGTCAACAGCTCAAACGATTATTTATCTATCTATCTATTTCATTCATATTTAATTTATCTAACCACAGAAATTTTCCATCAAAGTATTATCACACATTATAAACATATTACATGTAAATAAATTCCATTAGCCGAATAGTATACTAGCAGTTCACTTAATGCACCATAATTCGATTATACAGTAACTCCTAAGCACACTAATGTACATAAAAAAAATTAAAAAGCTTAAAGCAAAAAAAAACTATTAGCCGTAACAAATAGAAATCACACATTGTAATATCCTAATTATCATAACCCAGCAGGTGGGAAGGCTGTCGTAGAGACCGAGCCTTACAGGGTCCGCGGAGGTCGGACCGGCACCCCTGGCTGTAGGCAGGAAAGTCTGCCTACAGACAGCCTGTATAGCATGATGTAAATACTTTGAATATAAGGAAAAAAAAAACGAAAAAGATGTAAAAAAATCTTCAAAAATCATAAAACATAAAAAAATAATAAAAAAAATTTTTAAAAAGGGGTAAATAAGGTGTATAGTATTATTTAAGGTATAAATATAAAAAGTGTCAATCTGTAAATACAACATCACGTCATCATATTATAATACCTGTAACATAACGTACATATATGAAGTGAGCTACTAGCAATAGCGAATCCTTCAAGAAACACCATAATGTATAGTATACTAGCAGTTCACTTTATGTACCTACACTAAAAGGTTTTAAGTTTAAGATTTAGCATTGTTTCGTAGTTCCATCAGTGCTGCAGTAGAAAAAGACACAAAATAAGAAAAAAAAAACCAAAAAAGTAAAAATTAAAAAAAAGTTTCTCTCACTTTCTTCATCCGTCAACAGCTCAATCGATTATTTATCTATATATCTATTTCATTCATATTTAATTTATCTAACCACAGAAATTTTCCATCAAAGTATTATCACACATTATAAACATATTACATGTAAATAAATTCCATTAGCCGAATAGTATACTAGCAGTTCACTTAATGCACCATAATTCGATTATACAGTAACTCCTAAGCACACTAATGTACATAAAAAAAATTAAAAAGCTTGAAGCAAAAAAAAACTATTAGCCGTAACAAATAGAAATCACACATTGTAATATCCTAATTATCATAACCCAGCAGGTGGGAAGGCTGTCGTAGAGGCCGAGCCTTACAGGGTCCGCGGAGGTCGGAGCGGCACCCCTGGCTGTAGGCAGGAAAGTCTGCCTACAGACAGCCTGTATAGCATGATGTAAATACTTTGAATATAAGGAAAAAAAACGAAAAAGATGTAAAAAAATCTTCAAAAATCATAAAACATAAAAAAACAATCAAAAAAGTTAAAAAGAAGGGGTAAATAAGGTGTATAGTATTATTTAAGGTATAAATATAAAAAGTGTCAATCTGTAAATACAACATCACGTCATCATATTATAATACCTGTAACATAACGTACATATATGAAGTGAGCTACTAGCAATAGCGAATCCTTCAAGAAACACCATAATGTATAGTATACTAGCAGTTCACTATATGTACCTACACTAAAAGGTTTTTAGTTTAAGATTTAGCATTGTTTCGTAGTTCTATCAGCGCTGCAATAGAAAAAAATACAAAATAAGAAAAAAAAAACCAAAAAGTAAAAATTAAAAAAAAAAGTTTCTCTAACTTTCTTCATCCGTCAACAGCTCAATCGATTATTTATCTATCCATCTATTTCATTTATCTAACCACAGAATTTTTCCACCAAAGTATTATCACACATTATAAACATATTACATGTAAATAAATTCCATTAGCCGAATAGTATACTAGCAGTTCACTTAATGCACCATAATTCGATTATACAGTAACTCCTAAGCACACTAATGTACATATTAAAAATTATTAAAAACTATTAGCCGTGACAAATAGAAATCACACATTGTAATATCCATTATGTTTGGAGCTAATAAATGACAATATCTGCAGTCAAATATACTTGTCCCTGATTTGCATCTATTTTATCAGTAAACTTTATCAAAGGAGAGGTTCGTATAAGGCTTGCTTCAAAACATATTTATGAAGGAGTTTACAAATTAAATTCACATTACCGTACCTAGGGAATCTACAAGCCTATGGTTTATGAATAGCAGCAATGTTCCTTTCTTGTTTGAGTAGTTTACGTTGGTGATGTAGCCGTGGACAGTCAGCTTCAGTGTTGGCTCTTGGAGCTCTATTTCCATCAACTCCCGCGCTATCACGTTACCGTGTATCTAGGTGAGAAAAAAACATTCAAATAATGAATAATATCGGCTTTTTTATTTATCATCATCATCATCATCATCGTCAGCCTATATTAGTCCACTGCTGGACATAGGCCTCCCCCAATGAGCGCCATAGCGCCCTGTCTTCAGCTTGACGCATCCAGCATCTACCTGCAGTCTTTCGCAGGTCGTCATCCCACCTGGTCGGAGGGCGTCCTACACTACGTTTACCGAGTCGTGGTCTCCACTCAAGAACACGTTTGCCCCAGCGGCCGTCGGTTCTTCGCGAGATATGGCCGGCCCACTGCCACTTCAGCTTGCTAATTCTCAGAGCTATGTCGATAACTTTGGTTCTCTGTCGGATGTATTCGTTGCGAATCCTATCCTTCAGAGAAACTCCGAGCATCGCTCTTTCCATAGCTCGCTGAGCGACTTTGAACTGGTGGACCAGCTCTATCGTAAGTGTCCACGTCTCAGCTCCGTAGGTCATAACGGCTAGGACGCACTGGTTGAAAACTTTCGTTTTCAAGCATTGCGGTATGGATGAAGAGAAGACTCTACGTAGTTTACCAAACGCTGCCCAGCCCAGCTGGATCCTCCTTTTGGCCTCCTTCTCGAAATTGTTTTTACCTAACTGCAGAATCTGCCCGAGGTATGTGTATTCGGAAACAATTTCGAGAAGGTGACCATGTACGACCACCGGCCCTGGATCAATGTGTCCACTGATCATGACTTTGGTCTTATCCAAATTCATGCCAAGACCGATACATCGGGAGGCTGAAGCTAGGCCGTCCAGCATCTGGTTCAGCTCCTCTAGCGACTCCGCCAATAGGACTATGTCATCAGCGAATCGTAGGTGTGAGATGTAGTTGCCGTTTATGTTTATGCCCTTACCTTTCCAGTCCAGCGTCTTAAACAAATCTTCCAACGCGCTTGTGAACAGTTTCGGGGATATGACATCCCCCTGTCTCACTCCTCTGCGCAATTGGATAGGTTTAGACTGCTGGCCCTGTACTTGGACACTCATAGTGGCGGCTTCGTAGAGACATCTCAGCACCTCGATATAACGATAGTCCACTTGGCATCGCTGTAAGGATTCCAGAACAGCCCAGGTCTCGACAGAGTCAAAGGCCTTCTCATAGTCCACAAAAGCCAGACACAGGGGCTGATTATACTCTTCGGACTTCTGTATAATCTGCCTCACTGTGTGTATGTGGTCTATGTTGCCATATCCTCCGCGAAATCCAGCCTGTTCTGGTGGCTGAAACTCGTCGAGTCTCCTAGCGAGACGATTCGTGACTACTCGTGAGAACAGCTTTTTATTTATAAGACCTAGGAGACCTTGAGATTTGATAATATTGCCCGTAGCCTACATAATTCTGTATAACTTATGAATAGACATAACTTAGAAAATTACAATTCAAGAATAGAAACACACCATATTAGTTACATACAAGCTTACTACAGACTGTTGCTAACAATCTAGAGATAGCTTAACTGATGCATATCAATACCAATGACCCATCCCCAAGATGCTGGCTGCATTGCCCTATTGTATGACATAATTTTATTACAGACCAAGTTATGGTGTCTCATAAAGTATGATTTCTTTCTTGTCACAATAATGTTAGTGTTCACATATATAGCTTATTTAGATTCTATCAGTGAATACCTAGTTTAAAAACCGACGGCCGCTGGGGCAAACGTTTTCTTGAGTGGAGACCAAGACTCAAACGTAGTGTAGAACGCCCTCCGACCAGGTGGGATGACGACCTGCGAAAGACTGCAGGTAGATGCTGGATGCGGCAAGCTGAAGACAGGGAGCTATGGCGCTCATTGTGGGAGGCCTATGTCCAGCAGTGGACTGCTATAGGCTGATGATGATGATGATAAATTAAAACTATAGACATTTAGCTAATAGTGTTCTAAAGTAAATAAATTTCCTCTTTTATGTGATAAACCTCTTACTCAAATACTTTACACATTATACTTACTATCCTGACATTCTCAACAACAGAAGACTTAATAGGGGTCTTCAAGTCAGTTTTCTCTCCAAATTTCTTTAGTGTAAACCCTACATCACTGTTATGTATTGCATATCCCCCGACTACATCCATAATATGAGTGTATTCTTCATTAGGACTTCGGAGAGACTTTTTACGGGCTATCACATTGTAGAATAGATCTTCAACAGTTATTTGAGTGCCGTTGTTGCCAGCACATGCTTTTATTGGACCTTTTAAGTTGCCATTTTCATATGAAGCTCTAAAAAAGTACAATGTTTTAAGTCTACAAGGCAGAATTAGACTATTATAAACTATAATATATTTAGAAGTTATCTAATATGTACCTACACCAAATTATCATGAAGTATTTGTAGAATCTTGTGCTGAAAGTTAATCTCCAGAGCTGACTTAAACAAAATCTTACATTCTTAACAATGGTAAGTAACATAACAAAGACACAACATTCATAATTATATCTACAATATTTTTCATAATCATAGGCTTGTGAGATTCAAAATTCCAACAAACAAATAACTGTTGAGACTTAATAATAGTAACCAGACACAGAGCCATTTAGCAAGAAGTTGTTGTAGTTGATAATAGTAATAAGTAGATAAGTACAGTAAGTAGCCTACTTGTAAGCACATTTATCTGCAGCTGTCTTCGTCATAATAGTGAGGTGGGCGATGTGAGTGATACTGGCCAGAGCCTCACCCCGAAAGCCATAAGTGTCAATGGCCTGAAGATCTTCATATGCTCTCAATTTTGATGTAGTGAATCTCTCACAGACTATTTCTAAGTCTGAATGTCTTATACCAGTGCCATTGTCTTGAATCTGTAGAGATATTAATAAACGTTAATATTTGTTTTCTATCTTTTCAAAATATATTCCCAAACTTATGATTCAGGGTAGGCATACCTGTAAATATTTCAGTCCTCCAGCTTTTACTGTTATAATTATATTGGTAGATTTTGCATCTAAGCTGAAATAGGAACTTCGTGTTATAAACTCAAATGTAGCAAAACGCTACCACTTTGTTTATTTTAGAATTTATGATTACCTGTTTTCAATTAATTCCTTCAAGGCATTTGCTGGTCTCTGCACTATTTCACCGGCAGCAATACGATTAACTACTTCTTCGCTTAGTTTTCTGATAACTCCAGGTTCTGCCATGGTTTATATCCAATTCATAAAGACTTTTCAAAGTGAAACGAGGTTATGTTTTATGGCCACCTGATAATCACGATTTCATAGTTTAGGTGCGATCGTTGAAACCAATCATCGCTGTTGGCTTTTATTGAATTTATGTTCAGTGTTTTCCGAAGAATTACGGCAAGCAAATTACAGAACAACTTGTTTGTTTTTTTTTGTTTTTTTTGTTTTTTTTTTTTTTTTTTTTTTTTCTTGGACTCGCTAGTTTTAGCATTTGCCATATTTAATTTGTGATTTTTTTTTAAAAATTTGGGAAACATTTAAAACTTATAATAACCTAATACGAGAGAGAGAAAACGGAAAAGGATCAGGAGAGTTAGGTTAGGAAAGTTATTATTAAGGAATTATCAAACATACATAATAATATATACATTATATATTTATATTATTTGTACAAATAAAGGATGATAAGCAATGATAAATAGAAGGGTCTAAGGAGGAAAGGAGGGAGGCAATATTAATAGGAAGCGGAATACGGAGGGAGATGAGATCATTAAAGAAGGAACTGTGGTCATATTTGTTACAAGAGAAAAAAATATGATTTTCGTCACCAAATTCATCACCGCACTCGCAAGAAGGGTCCCTTACAATTTTCATCCGGGATAGATGGGCTGGGGTACACGTATGGCCCAGCCGCATCCTTATGATAACTGTTGTTGCACGTTTATTAAGTTTTATTTTGAAAAACCAAGGTTTAAGTGGGACACTGCTTTGTATAAAACTATAGTATTTTGCCTTGTTGCCCACTTTGTCCGCCCAAGACTCATCCCAAGCATTCCTGAGATAAATCCTGGGTAGAGTAAGCAGGTCTTGCGAAAAGTTTTTGTAGGGGAAAAGGTCCCCACACTCCACAGCCTCATTAGCTAAGAAATCTGCCTGTTCATTGCCGACTATACCGCAATGGCTTGGGATCCACGCAAATTGCACTGAATATCCGCAATCATTACATTGCAAGAGCTTAGTTCTAGAATCCATTATAATCTGATAGTAAGTTTTGGATCGGAATGGGTATTTAGTAAGTGACTGTAACGAACTCATAGAGTCACTAAAAATTACAGTATTTTTAAGTTTCATCAGTAATATATACTCCAGTGCTTTCAAAATTCCATAGCATTCTCCAGTAAACACTGATGTTTCTGCAGGAAATTTAACTTTTTGTACGATATTATACTCTTTGTGATATATACCGACGCCAACTTTTCCTATCTGGGAATGCTTGGAGGCATCAGTATAAATCTGATGCCAACCACGCCACCGATCATCAACAGCAGATTTAAAGTGTGCATTAGCGTTTGTATCATCACGGTCTATGTTTAGGTCAAAGTGTATAATAGGAGAAAGTGTTAAAGCTTTATAGCTACAGTTAAAGATGGGAAGAAGATTAGATTGGTGAGTTGGGGCTGACATGGATTTATACTTGTTAAAGCTATAAATCAAATAAGGAGGTCGTTTATGTTTCCAATACGAAGAAGAGGTTATAAGGTGGGAAAGATTTCGAATTTTGGGAAGAAGTTGGTGATTTAATAACTGGGAGGTACGGAAAAAGAACCTATCGGATAGATACCGACGTCTTAAATGCAGTGGAGATTCCCCACATTCCGCCTGTAGTGCAATAATGGGACTAGATTTCATAGCCCCCAAAATGATTCGCATTGCTCTAGACTGAATGCAGTCCAATCTTTTGAAAGCAGCTGTTTTACCAGGTTCTAATAAAAAAGTGCCATAGTCTAGCGTACTTCTTATGAGTGCATTGTATAAAAGTTTTAAAGAAAACGGATGAGCACCCCACCAAACACCAGAGAGGCATCTGAATAAATTTAAATATTTCTCACATTTCGTGACAACATATTCACAATGTGGGTGGCCAGTGAGTTTCGAATCTAATATTACACCTAAGAATTTAGCGTGACTATTTACAGGAATAAGAACATTGTCATAATATATTTTAGCAGGTATTGGATTGAACTTTCGAGTAAAAGTTACTACGTTGCTTTTAGTAACAGAAAGTTCCAAACCATGCTTATCTAACCATAGCTTAAGAAATTTAAGTGCACATGTTAAATCAGAAGAACCTGTCTCAATGGAACTGCAAGATGTGTATACTAGCAAGTCATCGGCATATTGTAAAATATTAACCATATCATTCATTGAACATTCTAAGTCATAAGTGTATATGCTGTACAGAAGAGGGCTCAACACAGAACCCTGTGGTAGACCCTTCCATGCTACTCTTGAAATCTCAGTAGAATTTAATTTAATCACTCGGCCAGCTAACATATTTTGAATAAATTTTGACAAAAATGGTGGAATTTTTAAAAAGTTAAGCTTTTGTATTAATACTTCAATAAGAACATTGTCATAGGCAGATTTTATATCCAAAAAAGTTGCTACAACAGACCTATTTAATGAAAATGCTACCCTAATATCAGTTATGAATACACTAACACTGTCCATCGAGCTTCTGCCTTTCCTAAAGCCGTATTGACTTTTAGGCAAAAGGTTCCGACTTTCAATGATCCATTCAAGTCTGTTTTTTACAAGGTGTTCGACAATTTTTAAAATTACTGGAGATAGGGCTATTGGACGATAAGATGCGGAATCTAATGGGTTTTTTGTCGGTTTTAAAAATGGCAATACTATTTGGATTTTCCATTCTGAAGGAATGTCACCTGTCAACATGACGGAATTGATAATTGTTAGTAAATAATGCAAAGAATCTTCACCAAGATGAGCAAAGAAAGAATAGGGAATGCCATCGTTGCCAGGAGCCGTATCGCGGGTAACTGATAGAATGCCTTTCAGCTCGTGAATAGAAAAGGGTGCATCAAGACCATTCGGACACACAGGATTTAGTGGGAGTGTTGGGGTTATAAATAACTCCTTTGGTGGTACAGTCGCTGGGGCCAAAAGGTCTATGAAGCTATCACTTAGGATAAGGGGCATCGAAGCAGAAGCAGATTCAGTAACTCCTGATCTAAAACGCCTTATGTTAGCCCAGACCGCTGATGGTTTTGTTTTGGGAGACATGGTTGAGCAAAAACTTTGCCAACCTAGAAGTTTCTTGTTTTTTAATGTTTTTTTTGTTTTAGCTATTATATCAATAAGTTCATTGAAATTTTCTACTGACATGTCTTGATTATAAATTAACTCAGCCTGTTTTCTTTGAGCAACAGCAAGACTACACTCAGAATCCCACCAAGGTGGGGATGCTAACTTGTCTGAAGCACTATTTTTAAGAGGAAATGTTGTATTAGCTGTTTCTATCAAATTACTAACAAAACTATTAGAACATGTAGAAACCCCCTGGGATATAGGAGGCAAAGTATTTATCTTATTTTCCATAAGGACCTTGAAATCACACCATTTATCTGGTATAATTTTGTGTTTCATCCTGGGAGCAGCTCTAGTAATATTATTGACTTTAAATTTGG
This sequence comes from Eupithecia abbreviata, assembly GCA_943735965.1. Lineage (NCBI taxonomy): Eukaryota > Metazoa > Arthropoda > Insecta > Lepidoptera > Geometridae > Eupithecia > Eupithecia abbreviata. The sequence continues at coordinate 4,408,276 of OX030997.1, read as the reverse complement.
TAAATTGTAAAATAATAGGGAAATGATCACTACCATGTGTACATGGTTGTGTTTTCCAAATAATATCTAAGGCTAGGCTAGGAGAGGTAATTGATAAGTCAACAGCACTAATATTTTCTGAGGGTTTTGTTCGCCGAGTTTGAGAGCCATCATTTAATATACACAAGTTTTGTCTATCAATTATATCAAGTAGGTCTCTACCATGAGTATTGGATAAAGAACTACCCCAAGTTCTGTGGTGAGCATTAAAATCTCCCAACACAACACATGGCTTAGGTAATGAGGAAAAAAGAGTTTCAATTTCATCATAAATTTGTGAAGAAGGATGTGGTATGTAAATTGAGACAAAACAGATTTTATTAATAATGCAAGCTACAGCAGTAAAGTTATTAGTGTCATGGGTAGGTAAATCAAATTTAAAAATGAACAAGAATTTTTAATAAGAAGAGCGGCTCCACCCCATCCATCAGGTCTATCATCCCTGAGGCAGGAGAAACCGCTCAATTTAAACACAGAGCCTGGCTTAAGCCAGGTCTCTGTGATGGCAAGAATAAAAGGATTAAATTTATTGATTAAATATATAATTTCAGACTTTTTGCTAACTACACTCCTGCAGTTCCACTGAACTGCGGATCTGGTGTGATCCATTATGGGTGTTTAAAATACTAATTGTGTCAATTATTTTGGCAGCGTTGGACGGTTCTATTATATTGGACTGTAATAATGAAGTAAGAAGGGTAATAACATCATTAATATTTAATTGTTTAGTCTTGTTGTCCTCTTTCAGAGCACAACCATTGGACTGTGTTGACAAAGGCTGACTAATCAGGTCACGGTGGACCTTATGGTCATAACCCTTGTGTGATTTTGGTGGCAGGCGAGGTTTTAAAAAAACAGTCTTCCTAGAAGAGGATGGTGCAAGGTTTATTGTAGAAGATGGAATAGATTGATCTTTATGTGTTGTCAAAATTGCAGCATAAGAATGTGTCAAAGGTGGGTGTGTTTTTGATGCTTCAGCATAAGAGATACACTTATCTGCCATTGAGTGTTTGATTTTTGTTTGTCTTGTGTACTCTGGACAAGACTTACTGGTGGCATAATGTGCACCACCACAGGAACAGCAGGAAATACAGTCTTCACGAATTTCACAAGAATCACCAGAGTGTTCTTGGCCACACTTGAAGCAGCGTGGCTTGGACCGACATTGCAGTTTGGTATGACCAAACCGACAGCAATTGTAACATTGTATGGTAGGGTATGTGTACAGTTGGACTTGTAAGGCAGTATAACACATGAAGATACGGTTAGGTAACACTTGCCCATCAAATGTTACAACTACTGTCTGAGTTGGCTTCCAAACTGGAGCTCCATTAACAATTTCTTTGAAATTTATTCTTCTAACTTTTAATATTTTTCCACAGCCATTAGGAACTGTAGTGCACTCTATTATCTCTTCTGGAGAGATATCAGAAGGCACTCCACGAATAATTCCCATACGGGAAACATTATAAGTTGGGATAAATGCCTTTAAATTATTTTTAACCAAGCTGGCATGGTTTACAAATGCATTGGCAGCAGTGTGACTATTAAATGCAATGGATACTCTGTTCCTACCAATTCTTTTAACACTACCATTCACGACATTGTATATTGAGTTACGTTGCAGGAATTTTCCAAAGATAATAGGGTGGAGCGTGGAGCCATCGTTCGGTGATTCAGTAATACGTTGCACATGTACAATATAAGGAGCACTGTCTGTGGATTCATACTGCATTCGGGTAACCACAGCTGGAGCCTGCGTCATTAAATTTGGTGGCGAAATTGGTGTGGGGGCTACAGCAACAGGGGTTGCTACCGCAACATTGGTTGCTACCGCAACATTGGTTGCTTCAGCAACAGGGGTTGCTACAGCAGGGGTAGGGACGAAATCTTGACTAACGACTGTGGTGTCGCTATCATCGCTAGTTTGCGGCAGGGCCTTGGGACAATGACATCCTTTCTTTTTTCTATTACAATTTTTGCAGACTTTGTGCGCATGTTTGTGCTTAAGCTTCCGTCTTTTGGAAAGCGAGGTATCTGTATCCATTTCGGATTCATTCGACAGTACAGTTACATTACTACCGACCTGAGGGACCGTGTCCCCAGGATCCGGCGGCTCCTCAAAATCCATCTATAAAAGTGAAAATAAAAACACTTACCAGATGATATGTTATTTACACTACTCTACATACAATAATTAAGAAACTAAATAGTATAAACTAACTCTACTGATCAATATTTACAAGAAAAATTAAATTTTAAATTTTGGTGGGAAAAAACGCGACCGTCCTGTTTGATGCTTCCCGCCTTTTTTTCTTTTTTTTTTTTGTTTAGTAGAGGTGTGTAGGTACTGTGAGTAATGCAGTACGCGTTATATAGTAGAGGTGTGTAGGTACTGGTAGTAATGCAGTACGCGTTATATAGCGCCGATCGGCGCGACCGGCCGCGTTCTGTTACTGTTCGGCCGTCGTTCACTATCGTAAAGGTTCGAGTACAAGCGACGAGTGTCGGCCGAACGGGATTTTGTCTCTGTCACACACACACACCGCGCCGTTTAGTAGAATTTACGTAGTATTGCGTTCTAGATAAGGGTTAAGTTTCTTTAGCGCCGGTAAATATTTGTGCGTACTCAACCTATAATAAAATATTGTTATATTAGTGTACGTACGACTAATGACTATTTGTTTTCTTTGTTTACGCGCGCGGTCAACGGTAGATATAATTAGGTGATTTGTAAAGTGATTGTAAAAAAGTTATTCCTTGTAGAAAGCAGAATAAATTAAAAAGTACAAATAAAATTGAATCTCGCGCCAACCCGCGCAATCAACCTTATAGGTATAAGATAATATAATAATAAAAAGTCTGTCTTGTCTATTGCTATTACATCTGAACAGAACATTCAGTAAATTTCAGTACCTACACTTAAAATTAATAGCGGGCCATTCGCATTACTTACCATAGCGCGACATATCAGGTCATGTTTAGAGTACTGCGTACTGATAGCAATGCATATGACGCGGTACGAAATGTCATGCTATATGGCATTACAGTACAGAGTACTGTTTTGCGTTTTGCGCATGTCTATTGTTTAGATTTTCCGGTTCGGCTCTTTTTTTTCTAATCTACTTCTTGTTTGACTTGACTCTGCATCTAAATATTTTTTTCTCAAGTCCAGTGATCTTCAACGTTTCGTAGTAGTTGAGAAAGTTCCCATATCATGGCTCCGAAATCATTATTACATTAATGTCACTGCCAAACTTATTTTGTAAATCGGTTTAGTAAAAACCAAAGAAGAATGCGCTGGGCTGGGAAGTGGGAGGAACTCCGATTTGATTTGTCCGTCTCTTCTCTGATCTCTCTCAGATTATTTATATTTATTATTTTGCTAAATTCGGCGAAAATATACTATGACGTGAATCTAATTCAAAATGTGGGATGTGAAAGCCTGTGCTGTGTGTCTCAGTACCAGCAATAAGCTTTACAGCTTGAACTCCGGCAATTTACGTCAAGAATTCAACTGTGTTTCCGGGCTGAAGGTTTGTTTACATATTTTCTTTGCTTACAATTTTTGTTTCTTTGATGCAACATATCATTGAACGACAGAGAGTGACTCCCTACATCTTGCTTTGATTATACTAGAAGTTCAAAATACAAATCACAAGAGGTTCATCTTTTTGCAATAAGGTCAACTAAAACAACTAAAACCTTTGCATAGATACTATATATTGCATTTACATAATTCCACACCTCCATTATCATCTAAAAACCACTTCACAGTCATCAGAACAGGAAATAGAGGTTCTTGAGGTCACAAGAAGTCTAGCATATCAGTTAGGTACATAAGAAATGTATGTAAAGCTTGACTTAATTCCACTAAATCAGACTTCTCATCTTTCACAATTCTCTTTCAGACTTCTATTGGCAGTGGTCTGCCTGATTACCTGTGTGTAGAATGCCTTGCTTATGTGAAGAAATTCATGAGATATAGGCAAAGATGCCATCGGGCACATTATGCCTTAAAACAACTACTGAATAACAATAAAGAGGTGAGATGTTTATTAATATTCCACCATATTATGCTCTTTATAAACCCCATAACTTGGTCTGGTTTAAATACATTTTAATGTTATAAAATTATAACTATGTGCATTTAATGTAATAAAATAACACAATCTAACTGTGTTTAAGACTAAATAAATATGATGATATGAAACTAAACTTAACAACTTACAGATAAAGGAGTTCCACCTGACCTCAATAAACAAAGAGAGACTAGGTGTGTTGTCACCTCTGTCATTAATAGATAAAACCCATTTTCACTATGAAACTCACATTTACCAGTGGCCAGACACCAACATCAGTTCTAACAATCAGCCAAGAACCAACTACTGCAATGTACCCATTCTACATTATAGCACACTATCTAAAGAAGAAACTTTTGAAGATGTCATGACTAATACTACTGCTTATGAGAATGACCGAATTGTCAAAGTTGAACCTGTTAATAAGTCAGATTTAAAAAAAACCAGGAGAAAGAAAAAACGTGAACCTAAAGCTTTAAAAACTGATATAACCTCGCTATTAGAGGACAAGAAATACTCAATTGATGATGATTATTTAACATCTAGTTTTCTACAATCAAATGATTTAGATTATGATAATGGTCTAGATAATGATAATGGTCTGGATAATGAGAATGGTCTGGATAATGAGAATGGTCTGGATAATGATATTGATATGGTTCATGATAATGATGTATTTGTTGATTCATGTAAACTAGATCTTAAAGCGGATGGAACAAAATTTAATGAGGAATATGCAGAAATGGTGCCCATATCTGTGACAGATGCAAGAGCAGTGCTTGAAGTCAAAAAGATGTTTAAGACGGGACCTCATAAATGTAAAGGATGTGGACTATCATTTAAGATAAAGAAATACTTAAAAATACATTCAAGAATGCATGACATGGTAAGTGATGTGATGATTGTTTTTCTAGGATTACCTCAAAATTTAATGAGACCATTAATAGGGACACTTTTGTGTTTCTATTGTCTATAAGTAAATAGAACAAACTCATAAGAAAATATTTAATTGAATTGAAATTCTTTTAACCAACTTAAAAAAATAAGGAGGATCTATTTTCAGCTGTAAGTATGTAAATTCTTCTTATTTATTTTCGTCAATATTTTAGTCAATTGCGGACTGATTTTGATGATTCTTTTGCTCATATCTAGACAGAGAATGATCTTGAGATGGTCCCATAAAAATTGTATTCCAAAAAGATTACTAGAAACTTAAAAAACAGTTGTAAATATTAAAGAATTTGAAGTCGGTTTTTAGTTTTTACAAAACAATCAAAATTTATGTAAGAAGTTTAATAGTTTCCCTAATATTTACGGACTTTGATGGGACTTGAACCCACAACCCTCTCTCAATACAGGATGCGTTACGTATTGCGCCGCCAAGTTCCCACTTGGTACCTCGTGGCGCGTACGCCCTATAATGGCAAAATCCTTAATCTTTATCAGCATAAAAACAGAATAAAATATATATTTAAGGGGGCGCCCATACACCAGACAAGATTTCTTTGCCGTTTTTATAGATAATGATACAGAACACTTCGTGCGTTAGCCCGACCCGCACCTGGACGGTTTTTTTTATTTGATTTGTTATGTTATTTTTCAGCATTTGAAAGGAAACTACCACTGTGAACTCTGCCACTTTTACTACAAAACCCAGTTCCTCCTCGACTGTCACATGACTGAGAAACACATGTACAAGTATGTGTGTAGGATGTGCCCTGAAGTTAGTTTCGATCGGTAAGTTACATGAATAAATAAATAATGCTGGAAAATCTATCATCTAGCCCCAGGGCCCAAAGTAAACCAAGTTTGTGCTGTGGGTAAACTAGATAACTGATATACCTTATTAATTACCACATTACCATTATAATAAATAATAATAAATAAATCGTTTATTGGTACATGACATGGAACAAAAAACAGTTTTGAAAAACGATGTCATCTGCAGTAGTTTAACACTGTGTCGCAGAATGACAACGCCCTCCTCACAAACCAGTACGATTAGCACTAATGAATACACATTGATGATGATGATGAATTACCACATAGTTTTTTTTTTCTGGTGCATAGAAAACACCCGCAACACCCAAAACAAATATTTATTAATCGTACAAATGTATCCCGCCCGAACCGTGAATCGATCCCGGAATCTCCCGCGTGTCGCAGGCGGGAATCGATCCCGCAATCACCCGCGTCTCAGGCTGACTATCGCCCGGTGCGCCACGCAGCGAGGACTCCCGTAGATTAGGTTTCTGATTAGGAGACTTGGTTGCATAAGATTCATTTTCAATATTCGTTTTGTCTTCAGAGCATCAGCAAAAACACATTTCTGCCTGCGCCACCTCGGCGGCCGGAATTGGGAAGGGCAAGAACGACCAATGTGGCTTAAACCGAAGAAGGAAATCAAGCCTAAAGGGAAACGCAACACCGCCATACCTATACCTAAAGAAGCCTTCTCTATCGAGCTTATTAGACCAGAGGAGCAGTATACTATGATAACGGTAATAGGTTTATCATTATCACTATTTATTGAGTTATTTACTAGCTGCGACCTGTGGCTTCGCCCTCGTAGAAATCTATATATCAAATGGTTTATAAACCTTCCTCTTGAATCACTATATCTATTTAAAAAAACCGCATCAAAATCCGTTGCGTAGTTTTAAAGATATAATCATATAGGGACAGAAACACAATGTTATTGATGAGTGATGTTCTGAGCTCATACAAAAAAATTATGAACTTTATACTTAACATTTACTTCGAAACCTTTAGAGCGACTTTCCTTATACTTTATTACCTCGAATATGAAAAATAAAGCTATTTTATAAAATATATATCGTAATGATAAAGCTAAAACTTTTTTGATAAATATTGTAACTCGTTTAAATGCAGGCCACATTGAAAGTCTTTAGGCTCATCTTTCAAATAACTAAATTCATATTTATTTACTTTTTTTTCAGGATCGCAAGACCAGTAGAAACTACTTGGAGGCGAAATACAAATGTGAATTCTGCTATAGGGGATATCGACTTTTGACGACGTACAGCAATCATATGGTGAAACACAACTCGGTGAGTACTACCATCTTTTTACTAGAACTCTTTCCCACCACTGGGAAGAAGCGTCTTCTGTCTGAATATTGGTCTAATAACGTTAAAAATATTAGACGACGAACCGCATTTCCTCGGGAATCATACATACATATGTAAGTATATGGAACCACATCAGAATTATTCTTTAAAAATAATCATCAAAATCAAGTCTTCAATTTGCATTAAGTATGTGCGCACCAAATGGACGACCAACTCAATATCGCGCCAACCGATTTCGATGATTCTTCGTTTAAAACTAAGTTTTAAACCCATTTTCATTCTTTAGGAATTTGAAGTCGGGTTACAGTTTTTTTAAACATGCCATATTATACTATAGTTTGACCGAAACCGCTGTACCGCTCCTTAGAAAAGTGCGGCGAGGTGGGGGGCGAGGAAAAAAGAGCAAGAGTACGCGTTGACGGCAGGCTGATGGATCGGAGCGGCCGATATTCCCCCCGTCTCGCCGCTCCCATACCTCAGGCGCGGTACAGCGGTTTTGCTCAAACTATTATTAGATAAGATAATAAGATAATAATGCTGGACAATTCACACAGCATTATCTAGCCCCATGGTAAGCAGAGCTTGTGTTATGGGTACTAGATAACTGATACACATAATACAATACATTACATAGATAGATATTTTTTATTATATATAGAAAACGACCAGAACACCCGGAACAAATATCTGCAGATCGTACACACAATTGTTCCGAGGCGGGAATCGAACCCGCAACCTCCTGCGTCGCAGGCGGACCTTCGCCCACCGCGCCACATCGGTCGTCAAAAATTATAAATTATTGAAATTCTTCTTTTTTTTTCAGTCAATCTCCGGCAGCCTACAATGCGACATGTGCAAGCTATACTTCAGGGATCAGCGCAAGATGTATAAACACATGAACATGTGCCACCTTTACAAGTTCAGCTGTCAGTGTTGTGATTCGGTGTTCACTTGTCGGAGCCAGGCCTTAGCGCATTACAAGTGGCACAAGAATGTCACTTATGACTGCGAGCATTGTGATAAGAAGTTTGTGTGAGTTTTATTATTATAGTTAGTGTTATAATATTATATACAAACACATAAATATATGCCACCTATATAAGTTTAGCTGTCAGTGTTGTAATGCGGTGTTCACTTGTCGGAGCCAGGCCTTAGCGCATTACAAGTGGCACAAGAATGTCACTTATGACTGCGAGCATTGTGATAAGAAGTTTGTGTGAGTTTTATTATTATAGTTAGTGTTATAATATTATATACAAACACATAAATATATGCCACCTATATAAGTTTAGCTGTCAGTGTTGTAATGCGGTGTTCACTTGTCGGAGCCAGGCCTTAGCGCATTACAAGTGGCAAAAGAATGTCACTTATGACTGCGAGCATTGTGATAAGAAGTTTGTGTGAGTTTTATTATTATAGTTAGTGTTATAATATTTTATACAAACACATGAATATGTGCCACCTTTACAAGTTCAGCTGTCAGTGTTGTGATTCGGTGTTCACTTGTCGGAACCATACCACGGCCTTAGCGCATTATAAGTGGCACAATAATGTCACTTATGACTGCGAGCATTGTGATAAGAAGTTTGTGTGAGTTTGTTGTTATAGATATAGTAAGTTTTTTTTTTTATTTTTTTATTCAGATTTTACAACCTTTTAACAATGTTTATGTCGGTTGACTTAGTAACAATGAAGAAACTTAAATTAACAAAACAACCACTTCTGGAATTAACAAAACAAAAATAACACTTAATTAAAACAAACACTTAATTAGAACTATATTACTTAACTAGTTACATATTTTAATCATTACTTGACTTACTACCTATGTACCTACGTTTTGCTACTTATGAAGCTAAGTTGCCACTTGAGCCAGCACAGTTCGCTAGGTCAAATAGCAATCTAGCCTCTCTGGAGTTGGGATAAGCTAGTATTTGGTGGAAAGCTCCAACATCAACAACATTGATGTTGAGTTCCTGGAGTACTAGCTGGCGCTCGGCCTGGCTCCGGACGCACTCCACCAGCACGTGGTACACGTCCTCAGGCTTGTCGCGATATAGTAAGATAAAATAGCTTTATAGCACCATCAGAACTGACTTAAATTATTAGATTAGGGCCTAGGGTTATTTTACTATAAAACTATTGTAGTATTAAGAATTCATTACGAATGTAAGCGGGTTTGGAATAAACGACGATTTCAAGTCGTTGACTTGATAAGGATAAACAAGTCAACGACGACGCGAGCTCGTCGATAGGCGAGGCCTAAATGTATGTTAGCTATCTCACCTGACATAGTGTGTGAAAAGGCGCGTTAGGATGAAATGCATAATGATTCATTCCTAAAACGATTGCGTAAAAATATATGACCAGTCTTTTAGCACACGGGTTATTAATTAATTATTGAAAATCTATTGAGTTATAAACTTTTCACAATAAATTTATAATTTATTTATTAAATATTGAATAACTAATTATCTGTTTGCTATCTGAAAATATCCAGCATTATAACTATCTGTTTACTAACATCATCCAAGAATACATCCTAAGGTTGCCTGGAAGAGATCGCTCTCAGCGATAAGTCCGCCCTTTATACTTATTTTATTCTATTGTTTATTTCTGTATTGTTTTGTGTGGTATAATAAAGTGTTTACTATCTATCTATGTTATCACTGTGTAAAATCAAGTTTTATTTTCAGCAAAGCATCGACCAGGCTTACCCACATTCGACTAAAGCACCCGTCTACATTTGTCTGTAATCTCTGTGGGCATAGCTTCGTGAGCTCTGCTGGACTTACCTGTCATAAGCAGATAACCCATTCTAAGGAGGTAAGAATAGATCCGCTGTTTAGAGCGCTGGGGCAAACGTGTTCTTGAGTGGAGACCACGACTCGGTAAACGTTGTGTAGGACGCCCTCCGACCAGAGGGGATGACGACCTGCGAAGGATGCGGGTAGATGCTGGATGCGTCAAGCTGAAGTCAGGGCGCTACGGCGCTCATTAGGGGAGGCCTATATCCGGCAGTAGACTAAAATAGGCTGTTGATGATGAAATATAGAACCACGACCCCCCCCCCCCCCCCCCCCCCCCCCCCCTCTCAGAGGATCGTTTTATCCATTTGACACTTTTACAATTGATGCTTTCAAGTTAATGTGGTTACGATGAATATATACTAAGAATATATATAATACTAAGAAATGTTTTTCTTTGTTGCTTTTTAAAGTTTAGTTATTAAGTTGTATTTTTTTATTTTGCTCACAAGTCTTTATAGCTTGGGCAAATTATTGTTTTTGTTTCTTTCGTTTTTTTTAATTGACATATTTTTTTCAGAAAGCACCACTCAAAACAGAGGTAAAAACTTTTATTTTTATTTTCAGTTCTTGAAAATGTAATTGCCTGCATAATTTTTTATTTACATTATTACCTTTTAATTTAGCTAGTTGACCGATTCTTAAGTTTATTGTTGTTTTTTAGCGATTTTTATCGATAGTGTTCGTAGCTATATTTAAAACATTCCGCCACGCGCTGGTGCAGACGGGCGGGTGTGTTGGGATTTGACAGTGTTATTGAAAAAAATCGGTGCAGTTCAGTGTACAAAGGAAATAACAATTCAAGCGAATTAGAAGTAGTATTTACAATTGAAACAGTTGAGCTAATAGCAGACTGTTGCAAACAACATATAGCTTAACTGACCCATATTAATTCAAATCGGAAGCGTCCCGAAGACGCTGGCTGCATTGCCCCGCTGTATGACGATGCTGATGCGTTGCGCCAGATACTCACCAGCTCCCGGGTCACGCGTCGCTTCGACAACGACACTGATAAGTTTCTGATAAACCGAATAAAAACAATGCGAAACTGTACATAGAATTCAAAATCCTTCATTTCTATAGGTTACAAAATAAGCACTTAGACAAGTAAAATATAAAATTTTATACCATAAATTATTATCAAAAAGAAATAAGGTGTTTGATACTAAAGTCATTTAAAACAGGATATTTACCATGATTTGATATTTAAAACTTACTCGCAGTGCCTTCAGTTATTCCGTGATCATGGCGCATGAAACTGTGCCGAAATATTGGAAAACTCAAAAATCAAATCATAGTAAATATCCCGTTTTAAACGACTAGTGCTAACCATGATAGTTTCAAATTTAAAGGTGTTTGATTGTACACTTGTGGAAATTATTTGTATTTTTATTTATTTATGTCAGGCGATAAAATCCATAGTAGTTACATTAATATAAACTAAATATTAAAACATTATTACAATCAAATAAATTAAAATTGCATTAGATTAAAAAATAAGAATAAAAATGTAAATGAGATTAAAATTAAATTAAATTAGTTTCTTACAATAAAATAAATAATAATTATAACTAAATCATGTGTCGTATCCACACGCTGGAGAAACACGTTGGACAAAATGTGTCCATATAGGGGACATACGCCCGGCCACAGTTTGAAGGATGCTGTTGTGACTCGCCCTATAATTATACTTCCTAACACAACGACGACTAAAATAATCTATCTAACTAAAGTGTTATTTATTTTTTCACAGGAAATAACACAAACTGAAGGCGAAGTGGATCCGTCGAACCCTAACTTCTGTGAAGATTGCAATATTGTGTTCGCGAACGAGCAGGCTTTTATGACGCACCTCGGCAGCTCTAAGAAACATGTCAAGACTAATATATCTGTGTAAGTTATACTATTACACTAATATTATTTCATCATCATCAGCCTATGCAAGTCCACTGCTGGACGAAGGCTTCCCTGAAGGAGCGCCATAGCGCCCTGTCTTCACCTTGCCGCATCCAGCATCTACCTGCAGTCTTTCGCAAGTCGTCATCCCACCTAGTCCTAGGGCGTCCTACACTACGTTTGCCGAGTAATATTATATATCACACTTAAATTATAAACTAGTTACTGCCCGCGCCTTCGCACGCGTTGTTTCTATAGACATGTTTTAAGCTTTTTTCTATCCCATGGGAACTTATCTATGGGATAAAAAGTAGTGAATGTTCAGCAAATGATCTAGAGGTCTACACGATTATTATATTACTACTTTCCAGTCAAAAAACGCAGCGTGACTCACGCAAGCGCATGCGTCGCGAGATGGGAACGAGTCCGCGCGAGCCGCGCCAGCCGGGCACGTCGTCGCCGGAGAAACGCGGCCGAAACGGCACTTCTGAAGTACTCAACACTGGCGTCACTACGGCCAATAACTGTGAGATGGTAAGAGAATATCTACAGCGGAGTAAGGACAGAAAAAAGAAACAAAAAATATTTTTTGAAATGTATTATGTAGATTTTACTATTTAAATATCTTTATTTATAAATATAACAATGGGTTATGAATGAAATCAAAGGGTACACAGAACGGCCATTACAGAGCAAGAGAGAGAGCCTATACAGACCGAGACAACAGTAGACTAAGCTAATGTCACTGACATCTGACAGTTCTCAAACTGACTTTGATGATGTAAGATCGGGCGGACAATGTACGATCGTGCGAACAACTCTCGCCACGTACACCTCAACGGACTCGCTCCTCAACACACGAGACCCCCGGATGCAAAACTCCGTGGCGACCTCTGCCCGGGAACTCCTAGAGTCGCCCAAAGTCATCACCCAGGATGATCAGAACAGCCAAAAGGCTAATGAACAGCTCTTGAGAAGCCTGCAAGGCTCTCATAGCGACACGACGACGACTTGAGGAAAGCTTTCCTCGACGTAGAAACCGGAAGAAAGAACTCCAGTTCGATTCCTGCATTCAACAACGTAGACAACGTTGTTGAATGCAGGCAGGGATCTAGGGACATAATATGTCCCTAGATATCATACATTTAAGGTTTTTTTTATTAATCAGTTTATCAGTTTATTTATTTCCACCGTAGGTACACAATGTTACACTTGATGTCGTTAAATACTATTTTAAAAGATAAATCACATTTTTATTATAACACATACTAACTTATCACAAAGGAAACACCATAGGGCATTGTGCAAAAGAAAGCAGACAGACATGCCTACTTAAAAAAATAAAATAAATTCATTTATAATAATTTGTCACAATAAAACAGATAATAAATAATGGTTAATTCCAAAATATTAATTCCTAAACCGAACGCGTCCCCATTTAATTTCGTGGACTAATATAGACTGACTACGATTGGATATGATTTATGGATTTGGATTTGAGGGCGCGATATTTGGATAATCGGATATGTTTATGAACTGCCCGGCATTCTAACCTTTTCCAGCTATTGCAAGCGACCGGCTTATATGTATATCATTAAACTGATTTCAAAGCATGTTATTTTAATAATCATTAACACTTCCAGTGCGGCAAGTTCCTAGTGAACGACGTGCAGGCGCGGAGGCACTACGAGGCGGAGCACCCGGGGGCGGACTTCCTGCGGCGGTACATGTGCGAGGTCTGCGGACACACGGCCAGGGTAAGCGGATATCAAGTTCCTAGTGAACGACGTGCAAGCGCGGAGGCACTACGAGGCGGAGCACCCGAAAGGCGAAGGTCCGCCTGCGACGCAGGAGGTTGCGGATTCGAATCCCGCCTCGGAACAATTGTGTGTACGATCTGCACATATTTGTTTCGGGTGTTCTGGTCGTTATCTATATATAAAAAAATATTTATCTATGTAATCTATTGTATTAAGTATAACATTCATCTAGTACCCATAGCACAAGCTCTGCTTACCATGGGGCTAGATGCTGCTGTGTGGATTGTCCAGCAATAATTATTTATTTTTACTTTTGTTTTCAGCAATACGCGAATCTACTGGTCCATATGCGAACTCACACCAACGAGAAACCTTACGGGTGCCCGCACTGCGATAGAAGGTTCAGCATGCTCAGCAATAGAGACAGACATCTTGTGGTGAGTACACTGAATGTAATAACTTTCCTTTTTTAAGGCGCTCATCATCATCAGGCTATGTTAGTCCACGGCTGGATATAGGCCCCTAATGAGCGCCATAGCGCCCTGTCTTCTGCTTGACGCATCCAGCATCTCCCTGCAGTCTTTCGCAGGTCGTCATCCCACCTGGCCGGAGGGCTTTATTTACCAACTTGTGGTACTACCATGAGCGAAACTACCATCACCTCAGGTTCTATGTTCGGCTGTATGTATGTATTTCGTCGATTTCTCCGTCAATTATGAACCGATTTTGTAAATTGTTTCGCTATTGTAAGTATATAGTATGGACCGGTCATCATCATCAGCCTATAGCAGTCCACTGCTGGACATAGGCCTCCCCTAATGAGCGCCATAGCGCCCTGTACTGAGGTGGTCCCATAGAATCTCTCAAGGTCTCTCAAGTAATAAGTATTTGTCCTGCAGAACTTAAAAACAGTGTTATATGAAAGAGATTCGAAGTCGGTTTTTTTCAAAATCAAATTATTATAAAAAAATATGAAATGTGGCGTTTAAAGCGTTCCAACTGCAACAATATCCTCTCTTGTAGGTCCACACGGGTGAAAAACGCTTCCAATGTCAACACTGCAACCGTCGCTTCACACAAAGCAGTGCGGTGAAGCTTCACATACAAACTGTCCACCTGAAGATACCCTACGCACCGTGGGACAAGAAGAATAGGAAACGGCGGAAAGAGTTGGAGGCGGCGGGTGTTTCATCAGGTAATACTAGATGGCGCCACTCGTTTACATAAATATAATATGCTCTTATAAACTGTTACTATACAGCTTAATAATAAGTTTTACCTGATACCCACCGCTGCTTTTAATTTTCGAAGCAGCGGGGTTCCATCAGGTACTTAGTGAAACGCGGGTCTCTTCAAGACAAGAGTGAATACCTACTTACCTAGGTGTCTTCTAGAATCTAGCTATCTGCATCATGTAGGTCTAGCTCATCTTCATTATATCAGCCCATATACGTCCACTGCTGGACGTTAGGTTAGGTCTCTAGGTAATATGAATGTGCGAAATGAATCTGTACGTTTGTTTCAGATATAAACTTAGTAGAAGCGCCGCCGATGCCGCCATTGCAGCCGATACAACCCAAAATACTACTCGACCCACAAGCTGAGTTCATAACTTACAGTGCCTGTATTACTTTCGCTGACGAATGATCTGTGTTAATAATATTATACATACCTATACACTGGCCAAACTCGATGCAGAATGTTTGTAAACAAACCGCCCATACTTAACATCGATCGTGAAGATCGGTGAGGGTCGAGCGATTGGAGTCGCGTCATAATGATTTTAAATAATTTTTGGGGCGTATTCCAACTGAGAATATTTCGAAATTCACTAAGGAAGAATTCTGGCCGGAGAAGTGCTGTTCAGGCGTTTTCACGGACGATTGCCGGTCGCAGCACATATTGCGTGTCACACGTCGCCGACACTACGTGTTAGTAAATAGGTTTATTTTATCTATGTTACACTAAGGTATATTATTTTATATGGGCCGTAGTTTTTTAAGTATTTTCCATACTGTACTAGACTAGTGTTGCCTAAAATAAATGAATTATTATTATTAATCTAAACATCACTCTGTTACCGCGTCTTTTTATTCGGAATTTACATTACTTCGATTTGAAATTCGACGTTAAGCACGTGAGTTTTAATTATTTGTGTCGAGGTTTGTTTACAAACATTCTACATGAAGTTTCGCTAGTTTATAGTATTTTCTTGACCATTGTAAGGTATTTATTGGTCGAAAAAAATTGCTAAAAGAAAATACGTTATATACCACAAGCTTCTGCTCGTATCTTCGTGTACCTAATGAAAACTAGCCTACTAGTTTCCGCCCGCGGCTTCGCACGCGCTTTCCCGAGGCAAAAAGTCCTACCCTATGTCCTGTCGATGTGAGTGACCGATGACTGATTTTCTTGAGTTATGGCGTGAATAGGTCAGAGGGACGGAATTACTTTCGAATGTATAATATATATACAAAATATAAAAAGTTTATTTACAAAAATCACCATAATATGTACGTATACATAGGTCTTTGATTTTAGTGGTTATTAATTAATTAGTTAAGAATGACCTTTACAATGACCACCGCACTAGGCCAGGCCTGTTTCGCGGTGTGTGATTTTATACCCACTATGGGTATCGTTTTCGATCAACTCTCATACGTCGATTACGAAAAAGATGTCCATTTCGAAATCCAAGATGGCTGACATTTTTTAATAACTCGAATACACAGTTTGTTTGCCACGATTAATATTAGTATGAATATGAATGTCACTAAGCAGTCCAGACAATGAGGGCTGAAAAAGCTCGGACGCTTTATCGAAAATTGGAATATTAGAATGAACAATGTAAAACATTGGAAAAAGATAAAACATTTCAAATAAAATTGAAACAATCTTATAAATAAATTATGACTTAAATGATTTTTTTTTATGACAAATGACAATTATTAAAATACATAATATAAAAAATACTTATATTATTGTATATACTTAAATAAAACTATGTGATTGAATTTAAATTTTCCGCTCTCTCTTTCTCTCTTATCTATTAAACTGAGCTTTTTAGAAACCCGTCTCACTTCCATTCACATTACATATCGCCACACCCTGCTTGGGTACCATTGTGTTTCTTATACATTACCTAGATACTAAGACCTGTAAATGTACACAATGATGCAATAAAATAAATATGAATATGTTAACCGCAGTAACGAATCGAATCACATTTGAAGTAAATAATATTAAATGCCAAGAATGGATATTTTATATGATAATATTGATAACCCTATAAAATAGTTAATTTTATTTGAAAAATCCTCTTATGAATTATCCATTTGACGACCGATGTGGCGCGGAGGGCGAAGGTCCGCCTGCGACGCAGGAGGTTGCGGGTTCGATTTCCGCCTCGGAACAATTGTGTGTACGATCTGCAGATATTTGTTCCGGATGTTCTGGTCGTTTTCTATGTATAATAAAAAATATATATCTATGTAATATATTGTATTATGTATATCAGTTATCTAGTACCCATAACACAAGCTCCCCAAGTAACATTTTGGACCTATAACTTAGGTTTAAATCACTAAGGTTGAGTAAACGTCGTATAAAGGTTTTTAGCGATACCTACGGGTTCTATAGAAGCGTTTGGTGAAACGTTTTTGCTCTGTAAGCTACATCGACATCGACAGGTAATAGGATAATTTGGCTCTATCCAAATTATCCTATTACCTGTCGATGTAAAGGTTTACTTCACCATTTTATAGAGCCATTATAGACAGGTAAAAGTTTCAAATATGCCAGTACAGAGCAATATTATTCTATAGTAGTGTTTGAACCTTGACGTATCAAATTTGCTCTATAAGGTTTCCCTGATTACCGTTATATATATTGGGTTATAGCAGTGATGAATATCCAACAATAGAACCATTTAGTGACATCGTGGTTCCACAAATCACTGTAATAGTCCATGGTCTTTCTTTAGTAGTGTTAACGACGCCATAATAGAGCATTTTTGCTCTATAGCGGATATTTCATCACCTTTATAGGATAATTTTACTCGTGATGGCGCCGGAAACTTTGTCATGAGTACTATACTTGGCCAATAAGGGTTACGGAGTTACCATTTTGCTCTATAGTACAAAACTGCGATACCTTTAATATTATATTAATATTTTATTTTATTCAAAACTCAATAAACCGGAGGCGCGTTAAAAATACTAAATAAAAATAGTACTAATCTATCGGTAAAACTTGTCGCACGAAAATTTTGCAGTATTGAACGAGTTATTCAATGTCAAAATAAGATAATATAAACTAACCACGTTACAATCATTGAACTGAAATCATTTTACACAGATAATTTATTTTTTCGACCGTGCCATCTGCCGATGCCGAAAGAAAGATATTTGTGATGTATCGGAATTACGGACTCTACAATAGAACAAATTGGCACTTTAGTGGTAACACGAACGCTACTACAGTATAAAATGACTCTAAAGTAGCGTTACTGTACCCACTATGTCAATAGATTGTCATACGATTACCACTATATCAACTTAATAGAATTAAAATGTCACCGCTAACACTTCTACAGTTCTACTATGTCACTTTTTGGTGATATAATTACGCCAAATCGGCTTTACTCGACCTTCTTTGGGCCTTTATAGTACCAAAAGTGGTGTTTGACATACGTTCTATGGACTGCTATAGAACCAGAAAATGTAACTTGGGTCTGCTTACCATGGGGCTAGATAATGCTGTGTGAATTGTCCAGCATTACTTATTATTATCCTTTACTATGTTGCTAAATAGCACGTAAACGAAGCCGCGGGCAGAAGATAGTATATTATACAAATTAAATCTTAGCGAGAATCAAGGAATGTTAAAGTAGAAAGTACCTATCTACACCTATGTATATATTTGGTCGTACAAAGCTGATTGACAGAGTTTATTCTGTTTTGTAAAAATTCAAAGCAAACCATCATAGTAATTGTTTTACTACATATATTTTCCTGAGATCAATTAGGTACATATACATACCTAACCTACCTACGTTTTATTGCGTTAAGAAGAAAAACTGGGATGTAGTTATTTATTTCTTAAAACGATTTTACTGTAAATAGATTTAATTTAATTTTACGCCATAGTTATAGTACTGTTTGCAAATCTATTTATGTATTTAGTGATATACAGGGTGTACAAAGTCAATGACGTGTGATAGGTAGTGTGTGACTTCAATGTTCATAGTAGTTATGGTTTTATTCATATCTATTTCTCGGTTTGGTCGCAACTTGTAATTTTTTTTACCGATTTTTTAGTTCCATGCTAAAGATTCTCGCTGTATATTTCACTGAAAAATAAAGATATAAAAGTAATGTAATCAGAATAATTAAATATACTTATTGGTATTTATTTTAATGACATTGTTTTAATTATTTAAATGCCCATTATAAGGTGATTCAACTGTAATTAATTTGAGTAAATAAGTAGGTAGGTAGTAGGTACCTTCAAAACATACCTACCTACGTAAATTACAATTCAGAATTTACGTACATTCTGAATTGTAATTGTTTTGCCCCAACATGGCTTATATTGTATTCATTTGATGAACCAACTACGAAAACAAACTAGATTTAACGAGATTACCAACAATTTTAAAAACTCGCATAAAGGTGATTTTCCATCAGAGATTATGCTACGTCATTGCTACGTAGCTGAGCGACGGAGTGCATTACTCGTTGTCAGTAAAGCTATCCTATTGGTTGGTTATGTTTGACACATTCTGCCTGCAGCACATAGTCTAGTAAATGTGAGTATTTAGCATAGCGCATCATCATTACCATGCAGCGAGAAAATGTACCCAGCAGCGTATTTGGAAATTTCTCATTGGGAGTTTAATGGATTAAACACTTCTCTACTATTTTCAGTCTGGGTGGATCTAGTCCAGAGAAAAAACACTACACTAATAGACGCATATCTTTATTTTGTCCTTCACAAACATACACCAACATATTTCCTAAGCAAAGTGTCACAGCTGATTATTGTCTGAGTACAATACTATGTATCGACAACTGATTTACTTTAAATGCAATATATTACTAAGTAACAGAGAAACAGTATCTAACTACTTATGCAAACACTCATGATTAAAGTTATAACTTTAATTATGATAACAAATTGCGAACAACAATAAATTGAACATGATTAGTTATATTTAAATATAACAAAACAATTTAAAGGAATTATAAGTTACATCTTTGGAATGTATTAATTGCACAACCACTACGTAATTATTGCTACAACTCAGATCTGATTGAGGCTTAAACATTCTCTAGAACAATAAAAGTAAAACAACCCATTTGTAAAGGTGTCATGCCTATCACAATCATTTACAAGTTCAAACGGCGTTTATAGTCTTTATAAAAACAAAATAACATTGTTTGAGCGTCTGTTTACACTAGTGGATTGGATTGCCTGTCATTATTACCACTTGTATTCTGTGTTTCCTAACTCCAATTGGAAAAGACTACCACATTGGAAAAGTAATTCACACAACTTTATTGCCTAAATTTCTTACTAAGTAAGTATACCTAAATACATCTCTAATAATTGTGTAATAATGAAATCTAACATACTGAAATATGTTATCAATTAATCATTAATATAGACCCTTAACGGTTTGTGGGTTGCCACTTTATAAGTTATTGAAAAAATAAATACAATTATATGTGTTCACCAAATCAATCATAAGATAAGCAATCACAATTTATATTAAAATACTGAGTGTACTTTACGTAAAATGTGTACTTTGCTTAAAATGTTTGCAGCTCGCTCATCTTGAATGGCCACGGTATTCAGCATCACTGCAATTAATTTGCAAGATTTTCACAACTTTAGGATTGTTGCATATTTTTATTATATTGTGTAAAGATGCGATATTTAATTTTATGTAGTTCGTAGATACGAAATTTGCAACAATGCTAAAGCATTATAGCAAATTTTTATTGAATTGCGTTATTTCATGTTACGCGGCCTAGAAATGTTCGTAGTTATGCTTGATTGAATACGCGTATGATATTTGCGACTATTATCGAACTTATTACAAAATGTATCTCTCAAATCTTTATCGACGTGATTGGATGATTATTTCTTCCGTCCACGGATTTTTTACTGTGGCAACATTATTTCTAGTTATAATTGACGTAAGTTTGTCAAGGGTCGAAAATGATTATTTGTTGTATTATATTTCCATCAGTGATGTTAGATGCACTCTCTTTCCAATTATAGTTCCTCTTGGATTTTGAGGCTACGCCTTTGAAAGCTTACGAGATTATCGCAAATTAAATTGTGCATAAATCATAATTCGTACGATTCCAAGCTCTTTTAAAGACCTTTGTTGAAGTACGTTCTCTCTAACTTAGGCATTGCAGTTTTTACCATCTCCTGAAAAGAAAAAAAACACAGTTTTGGTAAGTACCTATCTGACAAGTTTGTTTTGTATAGGTAACTGTTCAGTCTAACAAAAGCTCAATAGTAAGTAAAGCGTAGTAAAGATAACGACTCTGATAGCTTTTCGCACATCTGAAAAACCTCTCGCAGTACAAAAATATGCATTTAAATATGTATGGGTTTTAACTCTTGAAATTTAGATATATTTTATATTGACGATATTAGATAATATATAGCTCTCTATTCTCTATTTTGACATTTTAAAATGTATACAAAGATAACGAGCTGATAACTTCCGTAAAGCAAGGATACTACGCTATTTAACACTTAACGTAACGCGCGTTATCAGCGTTATTACGCTAATTATAAAGCGTGTAAAGGCGCATTTTAGCGTGAATAACGCCTTTTCACGATTTATTCACGCTAAAATAGCTACATTATGTGCTATCAAGCGTGGTAGCCTTGCAGGCCTTCTAGAGAAGGAAATCAATATCTTGCTGTACACTTATGTCAAAGTCAATTCTTTTTATTACGAGCATGTACATTCAGGGATCCTATAAGTAACAACGTTGTTTCAAACATGCACCCTGCTAGGCCACGGCAATATATATGGTATGCTAGGTGGCATAAACTTATTCTAATTATTCTAGGCATAAAACTTACCTTGAGAGGTGACTCGAGCTGATCTACAGAGATAGAGGACGTCTGTTCGAAGATAGCGCAGCACAGAGGCGTCGCGAAGGTAACGCACAGACCGACCAGGCCTATCTGGAAGGGAATCACTAACTTCGGGTTGTTGCAGAACCACCCGGATCGGATCGCCGAGTTCGTTATGAACGGGGTTATTGCTAGAAAATAATAATTAGTAGGTGTTAAAATTACTGGGTTTATTTATAAAATAAAAATGCTGCAAAATAGTAGGTAGGTAATGTTTCGAAATAAAATGAAGTCATAGTTGACATTGGGAACAAGTAGATGAAATTTCATTGAAATATGTTAAATCTAGTTATTTAACCCATTCAATGCCTCAAGTTTTTTATTTCCTTCATTCAGCCAGCATCGCATATGGCGCGTTGCATCCATATGCGATGCTGGCACAAACCAAAAAATGTGTAAAACGCGAGGAGTGCGTTGCCGGAGCAATTTTATTTTACGTATGTTAGATTAAGGTATATATTTTATAGGCCGTAGTTTTTAATTATTTTCCATCCTTTACCTTCTAGACTAATGTTGCCTGAAATAAATGAATTATTACCTATTATTAACCTACGTTTGGCCACAATCACACATTCTAAAACTGAAAATAACGAAACTGACGATGTGGCCGTAGGCGTTAAGGTTGTCTCGCTAGCGCTTTCTTGGCCGATATCGCCCATGGCTATTATAATTATGTAAAAGTAAATAAATTTGAAAATACTCACTCATTCCGGGAAGCGCCATCAAGACCCTGGATATGCAGACGAGGAAGATTCCCTTCTGCGCTGCCGTCTTAGACTCCCCGAGTCGCTTGCCCTGGTCGGTGTACACAGGAGTACCGTTCACGAGCTCGCTACAAAATACATATATGATATTCAATATGTAGATACATTTACTTATCCAAAAAACTTATATTTTCAAAATACATAATAATTATGTTGCCTTAAACACAGGAATACCTAGTTTAGGCTAAATTATTATACGTACTTAGCTATATTTAATGATTAAGTGCACTCGTGTTTTGTCTAGCTACCTACGATTTTTTATGAATAAATATTAATTATTAAAAAAAAAACGCCGGTAACGCCACTCCTTTCGGTCCTGTGCCAGTCGGATCCACTGCTGCAACCAATGTATACCAATGTTGTTACAAAGTGCTACTCACGTGCTTCTCATCATAGGAATGTTGATGAAATTGGCTGCCGTCACCGCAACGAAGGGCACTAGCCTTCCGTAAATGGGCTTCATGTTCTGCAAACAAACGGAACGGAAGACTTAATTAACTTTTCTAAGTTAACCTTTTTTTATTGGAAGAAAGAAAGAAAAAATATTTATAAGACACAAGCTCACAACACACAAACAAACTTACGCCCTAATACTCAAACGCGTCTCAGATTTTAGCTCGCGACTTTTTGACAGTTTTCAATGAAAATCTGTCAGAAAATCGTCGCTTGAGACGAGCTTAAATCTGAGTTGCGTTTCAGGGGTCTCGTACTCTAGTTCGAATGACGTTAGCTCGATGTTCATTACCAGTCTCTACGAGCTTAAATCTGAGTTGCGTTTCAATATTCGGGGGTTAGTTACACGAATATAGGTAATACCTACTACTTAGTAGGTATTAGATAACACGTAATACAAACAAAACAAAAAAAGTATTGCTTGTTCTATGATTATTGATTATTATGTGATGTAAGTACCTACCAATTTTTATTTATTCACGTTCCAGATTCATAACTAGCTAGGAATTTAAACCCGGCTTTAATTTACCTACGCAGGTAGATGTGCTACGTAGCTAAGCGGCGGAATGTATCAAATCCAACCAATTGGATCGCTCAGTCAGTTAAGGACATCAAGAGATCCTATATTAGCATAGTAAGTCACATTCCGTCGCTACCCACTTTCTGACATGACGCGCTTTTCCACACAGGATGGTAACGCTACGTCGCGGCGACGTAGCATTACCATCCTGTGTGGAAAAGCACCCTAACACCAGACTGCATAATATTTACCTACTCTGTCGTGTGTTTGCTGACGTCACAGAGCTAATCTCTTCCGAACGTTGTATATTGTTTGCCGATAACTCGCTAAATAGCCTTTCATGTCGTATTAGCACGATCTGAACAAGATTTAACTTCGTCTTGTTATTTGCTTTTTAATGCAAGTTCTTGCGATACATTGTGTTTTCACTTCTTTACTTAGCAAGGTACCAATTTTAGCAAACAAGTTTGCTGTAATTGGCCGTAAAGAGAAAAAAATACTTACACCTTACTAGTTTACATACCTAACTACTATTAGAAGAGGGCGGCCTATGTTCAGCATTGGACTATTAGGATGAGGGTGGAAAATGTCTTTGGATGATGATGATAATAGGTGGCTACCTAGCTATTTGGCATGTTCTATTTTTTTATAACATGGTAAGTTTTTGTAAATCATAAAGGAAATAGGAAAGATTACCATCACTTCAGCCTTAAACAAAATAATACAAATTCTTGTTATAGAGGCGCGGCGCGGCGGCGGCGGCGGCGCGGCGTCGAGATAAAAATAACTGTCAGCATTAAAGTGAAATGAGTCCCAAAACCCACATTTTGACTTAACGGAAAATCCATTTTAAGGGAACAAAATACCTTTTTTTCGAATATATTTTGATGAGGATCAAAAGTTATGATGGAGCTATGATTGTAAACATTGTATCTTTAGTTTGCCCAGACGACTATAGGTAGTTTATTTAAATGTTATGGTCAACATTTTCGCAATTGACACACCTCTTGTTACCTACGTCACTTCACGATCAAACAACAACTAAAAATATCTTATCGTGATTTTATCATAATTTCCATTATACAGTGATTTTATACTGTCTGATAAGGTTGAGAATGATAACGATAATAGATTGTTATTTCCGAGTCAATAATAATTATCAAGGTTAGTAACTACCCATATAGAAAACAACTGATATTAGTACCTACTTATAAGTTTAAGTACTAATATCAGTTGTTTTGTTTTGTAGAAAAGGTTTTCTAAGTTCTTATTACTATTGATAATGAAGATCTCAGGCAATATTTTCAACTAGGTAACAACCGAAAATATTTAATTGGACTGAATATAACATCTTGTATGGTTAGCTGGCTATTCTATCAACAAAAAAATTATAGTAGGTACCATAGACTAATTATTGGTAGGTACCTACCTACCTAGTAATTAATGCCCGTTATACTTGAATACGAAAGGATATTTGGGCCAAGATCTTCAAACCCCTTTTGGGCTTATTTCTGTGCAATTACTAACTTAATTCAACATGATGTAGATGTACCCCGGAATAATCATAATCAAAACAACTCACGACAAGTTCTCATCTACGCAATTATTGTTTACGTGATAAAATTATCATATTGTGAGAACGAAACGTTGCTTGAATTTAACTAATTATATTGCCAAATTATGTGCTATAGCATAGATACAGGAAATATCTCTTCCTTCCATCATTCATCAAATATCTAAAACTTTTAGTTTTAGCATGGACTGGACCCTGCTGTACCTAGTTCTATTGGTACCACCTACATAACTATTTGGTATATCTTATTAGGTACCATATTTTACTGTTCCGCCTTACTTACTCTTACTACTATTAGGTACTTTAAAAAATTTGACATTGTATAAAACTATCTACAATATAGTACCTAGGTTAGAACATTATAACTCATAAATACTGTGACATTTGCATGCTATCTTAATTTTGCACGCCTCGACTAGGCTGGAATGTATTGGAAATAACATTTTTTATTAAGAACGTTTGTACCTACATTCCAGCAAATAAATGATTTGATTTGACGTAATCTTACCTTTACTTTATGATTCAGATACAGGGCGGTACCCAAGGCTCCGCCACACGCTGCAATGTAGGATTTGATCAGTTGCCTGTCAAAATACATCTTTGTGTTATTCTTACATTTTAATGTTTTTCTGTTTGTATTTTGATTAAATTATAATCCTTATTTATAATTGAATAAATAAATAAATAAATAATAATAATAAATAAATAAATAATGCTGGACAATTCACACAGCATTATCTAGCCCCATGTTAAGCAGAGCTTGTGTTATGGGTACTAGATAACTGATATACATAATACAATATATTACATAGATAGACATTTTTTATTATACATAGAAAACGACCAGAACACCCGAAACAAATATCTGCAGATCGTACACACATTTGTTCCGAGGCGGGAATCGAACCCGCAACCCCCTGCGTCGCAGGCGGACCTTCGCCCACCGCGCCACATCGGTCGTCCATGTTGAATGTTTCGAATTGGCGTGAAACTAATTGTAATTTTTGTAGTTTATGATTTTTTCAGCGTTCTACAAGGAATAAAACTAGCGGAATCGTTATTCGCACCAAATCGTAAAACATTTTATATTAACTTATTGGAAAAACTAAACTCAATTCGTTTTTTTTTTTTGGAGCATTTGAGAAAATTATAGGTTTTGACCTTAAAATCAATATTTACCCAAATACAACATGGGTTCACAGATGATATACGGCAAATAACTTTTCTGTTAGTTTTAATTCTTGTACGTATAGAAAACAGAGAAATATAGACAATAAAAACCAAAAAAATATTGGCATTTCGCGCCAACACGAAACGAGAGACCACTTTGGGGCAATTTATACAGAACCTAGAAAAAAACAACTTTTAGGTCTAGGTTCTATCATCATAATCATCGACCGCTGGACATAGGCCTCCCCCCAATGTCTTCAGCTTGACGCATCCAGTATCTACCTGCAGTCTTTCGCAAGTCGTCATCCCATCTAGCCCGAGGGCGTCCTACACTACATTTGTCGCGGTCTCCACTCAAGAACACGATTACACCAGCGGTAGTCGGTTCTTCGCGATATATCTAGATACTAACAACATTTTGATCGGCGTGTCGCCTATCGAATAATAGTTGTCAGAATAGCTGAGACCCGTTTTGTAAAAAAAAATCAAGTCAAAATTCCGATTTTCGACCCTATGTCCACTTTTTTTCCATTCGAAACCACTGTGCTCCGGATCAGTTGGGGTAGTTAACGATCGCGTTAAAGGACTGATTCGTCCACTGCCAGAATACTAACCTATTATAGAACCCAGATGAAATCTACTTTTAGGTCTAGTCTAGATACTAACGACATTTTGATCGGCGTATCCCCGGATCGGTTGGTGTAGTTAACAATCGCGTTAAAGGACTGATTGGTCCACTGCCAGAATACCACAGCCGCGGTTGTCTTGTAGAATGTTATCATACCTGTTAAAAAATAATAAATAAAGTTAAAAAAAAACAAAAAACAAAATGACAAATGACGTGAGCTTACAAGGTAGGTATTTACTAAAAGAAAAAAAATAGGAATTATCAGTTTTGATACGTCTCTTAGTACGTTATTATTATTACGAAGCACATTTATCAATCACTGGTCATTCAGCAAGACAAAGAAGCTTTTCTCTCGGGCGCAAAAGGGTCAAGAATAACACTACGTTTACCGAGTCGTGGACTCAACTCAAGAACACGTCACACGGTCTTCATCCCGCGTCCCATTAACACCCCAACATGACCCCAACGCATGATCTTACATCCAGTGATGAGCGTGTTCATAGGCGCTTGTGCCGACATCCGCCCCAAAACGAACATTTTCTCCCCCGTGTCGGGGTGAAAAGCGCTGTCGTATAAATACTTCATCTGCCATAGCTTCTGCTCGTTGATGTCTTTCGGTATCACCTTGGTTTTTCTGTAGATTGATAGAACATAGAAAATTATTTATTGCATTTTAAATAGAAAACTGTACAGAAAAAACTTAAAAATTAATTACAATTGGCGGTCTTACCGCTCAAGAGCGGTAAGACCGCCAATCTCTACCAGACAACCATGGATGGATAGGATCGTGGACAGTACCAGGAGATCTGTGTGCTTGTAGGTTATGTTATGAGATATGATAAATAAAATACTTATAATACTTACATAGAATATACTAAAAAGTACATATCATAAAATATATATACATATACTACTTAGATACATAGGGACTCGGGTATGCGTTAGTGACAGCAGCAGGACAAATAGTGCTCTTTTAACAGTGTTTTAAAGGTTGGTAATGTAATGACTTAGCACGCCTCACCGATATTGGCAATGCGTTCCATTTCCATAGTTGAACAGCCTGGGCAGTAGGTTTGGATTGGGCGAAGAAGGAAGTAGAGTGAGCAGGTACTTTAAGCATAAGGGCTTAGATTATTAATATAATCAAAGCATAAGGGTCGCAGAAGCGCGGAGAGATTAGGTTATTGTCAAGCTCGGCTGTTGCTTATTTCGACGATGTGGCGCGGCGGGTGAAGTTCCGCCTTAGGTTGCGGGTTCGATTCCCGCCTCGGGACAAATGTTTGTACGCATGCAGATATTTGTCCAGCCAGGGTTTTCTGGTCGTTTTCTATGTACATATTATAAAAATATCTATCTTTGTAGTAATTATATTCATCACCATCATCATCAGCCTATATTAGTCCACTGCTGGACATAGACCTCCCCCAATGAGCGCCATAACACCCTGTCTTCGGGTTGACGCATCCAGCATCTACCTGCAGTCTGTAATGAATATCAGTCATCTAGTACTCATTCATAATACCAATATGGCGGAAATTAATAAGAAATGTAATTTGATTAATTTGAATTTTTATTGATGATATAATTTGATTTGTTTTAATTTATTTTAATTTTTTCTAATTTATTACTATTCATTTTCATTTCAATTTAATTTAGTTTTAGTTCGTAAAAATTACTAACATTTATTATAAGATCATTACTAACAAATTATGGATCTAAGTAGTCCGAAATAAAATAATTTTATTTTATTTATTTATTTTATAATCATAAGTCATAAATAACAGTCGCTCTGCTTAGCTTGGGACGAGATGATGCTGTGAGGATTGTCCAGCATTGTTTATTATTTTATTTTTGAGCACCGCCCCGGGGTGTTAAAAGAGAGGTGATTATAGCGTGACTATCTGTCTGTCCCATCGTAGTTATTTATTAAGTCTGTTTGTATTCAACAAATAATTAAATTTCAGAACATTGTAATTCCAGAATAAGTATAGGTAAATATACAGGAAAAATAGTGTTTGTGTAGTAGTTTTCATGCGTACCTACTTTCAACGTACAACCCAAATAGAATAGGTCAACTTTTTCTATTTATATTTCATATACATTGACGGTGTACCTTACCTATTATGGGTCTTGTTTTGAAAACAATCGCCGTTCGTAGAAGTAATGTTAGAAGGAACGCTTGATGTTTCATATCCAGTTCGTAACGTAGGTAGGTAAGGTACCTATACCGTATATAGAGTTTTGGTCGCAGAATATTGCGAATTTTCAGTAGGGTTTGGTTATTTCCGTTGAATCCTACTAATCGCGAAAGTTTGTGAGTTTGTTGCTCTTTCACGCAAAAACTTACTGAATGGATTTTGATTAAACTTCACAATAATATAGCTTACATATCAGAATAACACATGGGCTACCATTTATAAGTATATATATTGTTGTATTTATATTGTATTTTATCCAAAATATCTATAACTACGCGGGTGAAACCGCGGAGCGCAGCTACAGCTAGTTAGACCACCATAATGTTTTGATGGCTCTGATGCAAAAGTTAACCATTTCTGAGAAAAACATATTTAAGATACGACCAGAACACCCGGAACAAATATCTGCAGATCGTACACACAATTGTCCCCAGGCGGGAATCGAAACCACAACCTTCTGCGTCGCAAGCGGACCTTCGCCCACCGCGTCACAGAGGTCGTGCAGATATTTTTAATGTGCTTACTTGAACTCCGTAACAACTTGCTTCGCCTTATCCAATGCTGCATCAGAAGCCAGCAAGTTCAGCGGATTGGTGGACCGCAAGAAATGTTGCGCCCGTCCGGTGTAGGTAGTTAGGTCGTACGGTGATTTGTCTAGATTTATCTCGGGCGGCGCCATTATGATAGTTTGTGCTGTAAAAAATTGAAAAAAATTACTTACTGATATACATAGAAGAAACCCACTGATTTTTGTGAAAAATAAAAAAAAACCTTTATAAAGCCGTACATAAATTGGTAGGAAGGTAGGGGAGCGGGGGGCAAGGTTCATGTTTCTAATTAAAAAAAACGAAAACTTCAATAAATATGAGTTTTATTTACAACTAGCTGCTCCCCGCGGCTTCGCCCCCGTGGAAATATATGTGTCAAATTGTTTAAATGATAAAAATAGATATGATGATGATATGATAGATATGATCTTTGACGTTAGGAACACACATACATTGCTTAGACAACAGTGAGTGCTTGTAATTTAATATGAACTTTATACCATAGCAATAAAGCTCAAATTGACTACGTTTTAGTTACAAATCATTTGTATGGGAAAAAGAAAAGGGCTATTTTTAGGGTTTTTCCAGCAATAATTCTAATTTTTAATTAGAATTATTAATATAATTTATATAATATAATTTTAATAATTTAATTTTCGTAAAAACCATCCTTGAACTTCAACGAACATTTTAAAAAAAGATTTGGCCAAATTGGTCCAGGCGTTGTTGAGTTATGCGCTTACCAACACATTTTGCGATTCATTTTTATATTATAGATTTCCCTGACCTAATTCTACTAGGTACATACTATCTGTTCAATGATTTCTTTCAGATGCCTATGTAGAGTTTATCTTTAATCTTATTTGTGTTGAAAGCACATTATCGCTTCTTTAGAGTTCTTTAGGGTTCTAGACGCGGGCGTACCGCGACCCTTCGAACACTGCGCGTGGTTGTCTGGTATTAACTTAGTTTTATGATCTTTTTTTATTGTAAATACATTCCACCATCTATAAGATTGGTCTAGGGTATTTTTTTTGTAAAATGTATAAAAAAATGTTATAGAGCAAAAAAGAAAATTTTATAGAAATTTTCTCACTTTTTTGCTTATAACTTCTTTTATTTTAAATTTAGGGCAAAAAGTTATAGAAACATATATGTAGGCAAAGCAATTTGCTACAAATTATGTCTCGATGATTTGTAGGACGCATAGTTTTCGATATATCGCGAAAAAGGTGTTTGCTCCTATTTTTCCAAGATGGCGGCCGGGGGACAAGGGCGGCATCCCCACACACTTGGGGTTAAGCTTCTATTGACCCCCCAAACATGTCCCAAAAATAAAATTGCGTCCTCTAAAAAAATGTAAAGTTCATGTAACATTTCAATGGACTACGTCTTGAGCAATAAGACCGCCAATTTTAACATAGTTTTTATGATTTTTTTGTATCTACTTAGTTTCTTATATATTAAGTGTACAATAAAAGTATTTTCTATCTGCGCGCTATCGCTCTTGGCTCAAATGGTTTATAAACTTTCGTCTTGAATCACTCTATCTATTAAAAAAACTGCATCAAAATCCGTTGCGTAGTTTTGAAGATCTAAGCATACATACCTAGGGATAGACAGACAGCGGAAACGACTTTGTTTTATACTATGTACATAGTGATGATTTACTTTCGGTCTGGTACCACGTAGGTACGTACCTACTACCTCATAGAGTCAGGATAGTAAAGTCATTTTTTCTCAGTTATTCCACGAGCATTGGCGCCGTCGCATGAAACTGTGCCGAAATATTGGATACCTACCTAACTCAAAAATCTAATCATGGTAAATATCCCGTTTTAAATTATGATAGTTACAAAAGTTTTATAGTTAGGATAGTACAGGCAAGACCTATTACCAGCATAACACACCTAAATGATGCATGACTTATCAGATATGACATAAAATACTGATAAGATTGTAATTAAAAATAATGAAGTAAGTAAGCACATTTGTAAGTCGTAGGTGGACCACCCACATTCGTACCTAGCTGAGCTATAGCTTCTTAGATATATCAACAACACTTTTAGTAACAAAGGACTGCATGGAGTAGTCTATAAAGCGCTCTTACCTTAGAACAACTTGCCCCACCTTGTTTAGGTAACAATGTTGGCAATTAGGATGTAATAAAATATAATCTATGTTTTTTTGTTTGTAATACTTCTAGTGACAAAGCGCGGAGTTTCTTTATTTTATCTCGAATTATAAGTTTCGGGCCTGACCCTTGCTATCTTATCAAAGGGGCGCGGGAGGTTACGTATTCAGAAAAATCAATATTCTACCACTAGCTAGATCAATTCCACACCTATCTTTGGATTCCCGGGCTTGTATAATGAGATTTATTTATTATTTACATGATAAAAATTCTATAAAACCATTAAAGACCATGTAAAAAGGTTAAACTTATGGTAAGTTAGGCACCTACCTTTTTCTCGATATATTCAATAAGTATATAAACTAGATCACTTTCTAATGGCACTCTGTATTATAATTGTAATTTTTTACGAATAACTTTGCACTAAAATTATAAACTATAAACAATTTATCTCGATATTTTTTGTTAAATTATCTAAAATCTCGTGTATGCGTTCAAATGTTGCGCGCGTCGGACAGCTTTCAATAATGACGTGAATCGATCCGCTTCCGCGCGCGCATGCGCAAATTGCCAGTATTTGCAGTGTGCTGTGTCGGTATTTCGCTCTGAAAAAAAAGTTGAAATGATAAAGATTTTGCGTGTAAATCTGAGAAATTGGTGGAAAGCTTAAGTACGATTATAATATTTAATTTCTTGTAACAACGTTACTATGTTTTTAATTTTTACTATTTTTATTATTTACGTCTCAACTTACCCAGTGAGTCTGACGTTTTCATTGGTTTGACGTTTCTGACAGCTGCTGAACAAACTGTCTAAATCGGAAGGTAATTCGTCAAAGTTACGTCTTCAGGCCAGGAAGAGGTTCCAAAAATACTTTTCAAAAAAAATAACCTTTTATTGAGATTTTTGGCTTATACAAACATGTCTCTAATCAGCCGAAATGTGTTCCGTACTCTGATTCAGGTAAAGTTCGGTTTAGCGAAGTGTGTTGTTTACTGTAGCGCTACAGGATACATAACTATGTTTCGTAACCTTCTTTCTATAAGTATCTATTTTGTCTTCTATATCTGTGTAATGAATGAAAACGAGCGATTTTCCTACTTCTCCCGGTTTCGAATTTCATTGCCTTCGCAGTATGACTGCCTTAATTTACTAGTACTCCTGCCTCACGTGATCATAATTTGGTTCTGTAAGCTTTCCATCATTGCAAAGGAAAATTATAGTTTCAGGGATCCCACTGCAAAAGCCTACACACAAGTATGGTAACCCCGGAGAAAAACGTATGTTTCGCGCCTATTGGCCTTGGTGCCCTGGTGAGATCAACTAACTGTCTACTAATTCCTACAGCCAAGTAAAGAAGCAATATTGTTTATTCTCCATTGATTGAGTTTACTTCTTGAAACCTGGATCAATGAATAATGCAATAGTGTAGGACTTTAAAATCAACAAAATAAACTATATATATATACAGCATTGACCTGTGATTCTGTGCAAGGCATAATGTATGAGGTGTTACTGAGATTTTAAATCTTATGCTTAGAATTGGAAATGAATCTGATATTGCTTCTACGCTTGGGAAGTACCTCAAAAATATATTAGATTTATTAGCTTGGTACCACAATATTTGGCAACAAAATTGTAAATTGGCACATCTAAATTCTAAGTTTTTGGCATCAAAATTCTTTTATCTCTCTTCCTATGAAACAAAAGTACCAGTTATTATGGTTGTCTAAAAGTGAGACTTACATTTTATGTTTTAATATTATTTTTGAGTTCTAGAAATCCAGCTCCTGTGTTGTATTGTAAGGTCTCATGCATGTTTTTATGCATATCTGTTTTACCCTATGTGTATACAAAATAGCATAGCATGCATTGATGCCTAATTTATTTATATGTTGCACTGCTATTTTATGTTATCAAATCAAACTTGAATGGGTGTTATTGTTATATAATATCAACAAAACTTTTGGAATGTATCATATTATGGTGTTTCTCATTAATTTGATTATTAAACACCATTCCAAACTTAGTAGGTTATATTATCTTTTTGGTTTGATGACCTCTGTGGTGCGGTGGGTGAAGGTCAGCCTGCGACGCAGAAGGATCTGAGTTCAATTTCCACCTAGGCACAAATGTTTGTATGATTTGCAGATAGTTCAGGGTGTTCTGGTCTTTTTCTGTGTAGATATAATAATATGTATATGTAATGTATTGCATTATGTATATCAGTTATCTAGTACCCATAAGCTCTGCTTACATGCTAGATAATGCTGTGTGAATTGTCCGGCTTTGTATTTATTTTATCTTAGAAAAATGAGAAACAGAGAAATTCAGTGTTTAAATGGTAGGAATTCAGAATTTAAAAGAACTCTACATGAACATACTCTTACTCATATCCGATATCACATACACTTCTACACATACTGAATACTAACAAAAGTGGGAAAAATAGATAAAAGGTAGTACTCATAATGTTTTTTTTTATTTTATATGTTTACAAAGCATGATGTGTTTGTCCTTAGTGTTGTCTAAGTATATTCTGCAAAAGGAATGCTATTTGTACATGTGGAAAAGTTGAAACAAGCACCAAGTCAAAAAAGATTGCTCCAAAAAAAACCTGGGTTAGCCTTACTAACTATAACATATTTATTTATAAGTCAATGCCAAACACATATTCAGTAAAACCCATTAATTTGAATGTAGTGTATTTGTATACATGCAGCTAGAAAATCTAGAACAATTTGAAAAAAATCTCACACTAATTGCCATTTAAAAAAAAGTTGTGCGAGAATTTTTCACTATTCATAAATACTTATCTTGTAGTCGCCATAACATCCGTGGTAATGAAAGTTTTTAGAAACTACATGTATAAATTCAACAATGTTACAACAAATTCATCAGCCTATAGCAGTCCATTGCTGGACATAGGCCTACAAATAATAATATACCAAAAAAAATCGATTTCGGCGGGAATGCCACGAAATCAAGTAACTGACGATCGAAAATGTGTGTGACTTCCTACGGACTCTAGCGCCGTTAGCTCCCCCTACAGGGAAACATTGAAGTTTATCCAATCCTGTTCAAACGACTAAAGTTGCTTTAGTTCGTTTGACGACAGGTGTTAGTTGTTTAATTCTAATGTATTATTATTTGTTATTATAATGACATTACCGCTAGTGCGAGGGCTTACGCACTATAATAATTGATAACAAATAACTTAATATTACAACAGCCGTTCCATAAATATATTCCTTGACCTTAGTTCACGTTCTAGGTACACATTTAGATAACCTTATCATCAATGAACAATAATGCATTAATTTCACTACAAGACAAACATGTAATTAGAAATAGTTATCGTGATAAACATAGTTATTATAATTACATAGATAATGATGCCGTGTTAGTTGGATAAATGACTTGGCTACACATTAGTCAACTATGTATATTTCTGTAAATATTTGATCTAGTTCATTTTATTATTCCTATTAAAACTCTAGGTAAGTTTAAGTTCAATTGTAATTTATTAGCAAATTTGATATTCTTCTGCCCATAAATTATCTTAAAAGTTTTCTTTGACAGAATGGCCAATAGGAATGCTTCATTATGTATGAGTCAAGTATACTATATATTGGTCGGGAGTGACCAAGGAGTGACACATTAAACTGCCGGACCATGCCAGCACAAATCTCTAGAGGAAAAGCACTCATAGATTTTGCTGTATTTAAGTATATTAATTTTATTTGAAGATGATACAAATAAAGGTATTAAAATTCAATACAGCTCATAATCAAGCATTCTTATTGGCTGGATTTGAAAAGTATCGACCATTAATGGATGGAGAAAATAAATCTAAGTATATTAAGTAGGATTGTAACTCGATGCTTGAAAGAAAGCTTACTATAACATATGTTTGTAACATTCCAGCAAGAAAAAGCGAATAAGGAGGGCCGTATCAAATGCACCCTTATACCCGGAGATGGAGTGGGCCCTGAGCTAGTTCTCACAGTGCAGGAGGTTTTCAAGGTACATGGGAGGGCTTCATTATTCATCATTCATCAGCCTATAGCAGTCCATTGCTGGACATAGGCCTCCCCCACTGAGCGCCCTATCTTCAGTTTGCCGCATCCAGCATCTACCTGCAGTCTTTCGCAGGTCGTCATCCCACCTGGTCGGAGGGCGTCCTACATTTACCGAGTCGGTCTCCACTCGAGAACAGGTTTGCCCCAGCGGCCGTGGGTTCTTCGCGAGATATGGCCGGCCCACTGCCACTTTAGCTTGTTAATTCTTAGAGCTATGTTGATAACTTTGGTTCTCTGTTGGATGTATTCGTTACGAATCCTATCCTATGGGAGGGCTTAGACCTTTTAAATTACGCTTCTACTAGTTAAAGCCGGATTTTCACTATAAGAGTATACTCTGACCGAGTGCGCTCGGATGACTACTCGGACGCTACTCGTAGCGTGTAAACACGTTATTAACAAGGTCACAAAAATGACAAAGTTTTTTAGTGGATACAGCCACTCAGCAAACGTGGTGTAGGACGCCCTCCGGCCAGATGGGATGACAATTATGAAACACTGTGGGCAGATGTTGGATGCGACAAGCTGAAGACAGGGCACTATATCGCTAATTAGGGGAGGTCTATGTCCAGAAATGGACTAACATAGGCTGTTGATGATGATGACGTAATAAAACACATAAAATTGTTTAAAACTACAGGCAGCCAACATCCCGGTGGATTTCGAGACCTTTTTCTTCTCCGAAGTGAACCCTACACTCAGCGCGCCCTTAGAAGATGTCGTCAAATCTATCACCAAGAATAAGATCTGTATGAAGGTTTGTATTTTACAATTTTATACCATCCTATTTTGGCTGAAAATCAGTGTTTTTGCTTTTAAACAAAACATATCGCAGAGCCATGGCCTATAGAACTAGTACTTCAGCACACACACACTTACCTACACTAAGTACTTACCTTAAGTGCTTGTTTGAATTATTAAACTTATTGTACTTTTGTTTAATTTTAAATTGTATTTCTATGTTAATTACTCGTATATAGATAGATTGATATAAAAACACTTTATTATACCACAGAAAACAGGAAACAATGCAGTAATAAATGCTTAGGATAAAGGAAGTATAAAGGGCGGCCTTATAGCAATCTCTTCCAGGCAACCTTAGGATGGACTGGACATGTAGGAGCAATATAGACGGTGGTACTTTAATAAATAAATTGGTAAAGATAAAAGTAAACAAATATGTGTGTCTTTAGTACCAAATATTTTTTATCTATCATCCTTCCACGACTTATTGAACATTATTCCAGCAACGCGATGCAGCTCTGCAGTGAGACACTCAATACTCAATGGTTTATTGCTTACATGTGTACAAATAGGTCTTAAAATAAAACACACTCACACATCATCGACATTCAGAGCTAAAAAAAAAAAATACAAAATATCCGAAAATTTCTCCCCAGGGTATCCTAGCAACTCCAGACTTCTCCCACACCGGTGAACTTCAAACCCTGAACATGAAGCTCCGCAACGCGCTCGACCTGTACGCCAACGTAGTCCACGCCAAGTCTCTGCCCAACGTGAAGTGCCGCCATAAAGACGTGGACTGTATCATCATTCGGGAACAGAGTGAGGGGGAGTACTCCGCTTTGGAGCATGAAAGCGTTCGTGGTGAGTTCAGGACACGACATCAACCCACTGATGGGGTATTGTGTGTGTGTGTGAGAGAGAGAGAAAGATAGATAGATCATTTATTCATTACTAGCTGCTCCCCGCGGCTTCGCCCCCGTGGAAATCTATGTGTCAAATTGTTTAAATGATAAAAAGTATCCTATGTTAGACTCCTGGTTCTAAGCTACCTCTCCACCAATTTTCAGCTAAATCGGTCCAGCCGTTCTCGAGTTATAAGTGTTGTAACAAACACGACTTTCTTTTATATATATAGATAAGTAGGTTACATACGCATCACGGGCCCCACGGAAAACCAGCGCTATGGTATGATCTGCCATAACACATGCTGAGTGGAGACCGATTTTGTCAATTTCTCTGTTGATTTAAGGTTAATTTATACGAGTATGTGTAGTGTTCGTCTCTGTTCTATCAAAATAAAAACTTTTTTGTACTTTTACTTAGCTTAGTTAACAGAGCCTTAAAGCCTATGTGAACTGTGTAAATTTTAACTTGAAGTTAGATTTGTGTTATAAATAAATAACCTAAATAACCCCCCTTAACTTGATCCATTGCTAAATTCTAGCTACGGATCCGGTTTCCACCAGTTACTTAGTTCAAACTGTATTTTCCGTCTCCAGGAGTGATTGAATGCTTGAAGATAGTCACCTCGACTAAGTCAGAGCGCATCGCTAAGTTCGCGTTCGACTACGCAGTGAAGCTAGGCCGTAAGAAGGTGACCGCTGTGCACAAAGCTAACATCATGAAGTTAGGCGATGGCCTGTTTCTAAGGAGCTGTGAGGAGGTGAGAATATTGACAGATAGCTTCGTATAGTATATATAGGGTCCGCCAAATAACTTTTTTTTTTGAAAATGCTATAAAAAAAAACGACTGAATATTTTCTCAAATTTCTTTTTTTATT
The DNA here is from genome assembly GCA_943735965.1 of Eupithecia abbreviata. NCBI lineage: Eukaryota > Metazoa > Arthropoda > Insecta > Lepidoptera > Geometridae > Eupithecia > Eupithecia abbreviata. The sequence continues at coordinate 4,369,836 of OX030997.1, read as the reverse complement.
TGACAGTACAATCCTTCCGGTTAATAATAATAATATAATAACTACCTATATATATAATAGACTACCTAAAGCAGAAAGTCTATGCGTGGGCGAGCCGAATAAAAAGATTTAAAAAGAGAGTTGACAGATTTTGGCAGAATCGCATCTTTCAAAGTGATCAAAGGAAAGTTTACCGTGACTGGGAGAAACCTGATCTACGTGTGTCTGACGGGCAGGTACCGGATGTCGAAACCGGAAATAATTTTTGGCGAGGCATCTGGTCCATACCGGTTGGACACACGGAAGCGGACTGGATGAATGTGGTCAGTGCTGAATGTGAAAACATCGAAACCATGGATGCTATAACCATATCACGGTTAGATATAAGTAATGCAATCCGCTCGGTTCAAAATTGGAAAAGTCCTGGCCCGGATGGATTGCATAACTTTTGGTTGAAATGGTTTCGGTGCTCACATTCGGTTTTGGCTGCACAATTCCAAGAAGCGATTGAGATCGGGTCACTCCCACATTTTATGACGACGGGTGTAACTGTCCTGCTCCATAAATCTGGTAGTACTGCGGAACCAAAGAATTATAGACCCATAACGTGCTTACCCACCATCTACAAGTTGCTTACATCCATTTTGACCACCAAAATTAACACTCATATTGTTACAAACAATATTTTAGCACCTGCTCAGAATGGATGTAGGGTTGGGTCCCGTGGTACTAAGGAGCTCCTCCTCATTGACATGGCCATTAGTCAACAGGTCAAACGTGGCAGAGGGAACTTGTCGGCTGCTTGGATAGACTATAAGAAGGCTTATGATTCGGTGCCTCATACTTGGCTTGAGAGGGTCTTAGAGTTGTATAAAGTAGATACTACTCTAAGATCATTCTTGGGATCATGTATGAGACAGTGGACCACCGTTCTTCGTCATCCAGGGAGCCGAGCGGAACTACCTGCCACCAATGATCAGATAAGGATAGAGAGGGGTATAATCCAGGGTGACAGTCTGAGTCCCTTGTGGTTTTGCCTGGCTCTGAATCCGCTCAGTACTCTACTGAAGGATTCAGGAATAGGCTATCGCCCTCGGAGAGATGGTGAGATCGTCTCTCACTTGCTGTATATGGATGACCTCAAACTGTTCGCGCCGAATAAAACACAGTTGATGGCCCTTCTGAATATCACACAGATATTCAGTAGTGCTATTAACATGGAGTTCGGTGTCGATAAGTGTGCGGTCATACAAATACAGCGAGGGAAAGTTGTACATTCTGATAATTTACAGCTTTCAGAGACAATATCCCTGAAATCACTCTCGGAGGGCGAAACTTACAAGTACCTTGGTATGCCAGAAGCGTTGGGTATTGTGGACGGAGACATAAAGCAGTCGGTGAAGGAGCGCTTCTTTTGTCGCCTCAAAAAAGTGCTTAATAGCCTTTTGTCAGGTGGCAACAAGGTGCGAGCCTTCAACGGCTGGGTTATGCCATTGCTCACGTATACGTTTGGCATACTAAGATGGACTCAGACTGAACTAGACGCCTTGGACTGTAGGGTTCGTCAACTTTTAATCACTCATCGCATGCGACACCCTCGATCTTCGGTAATGAGATTGTATATCCCACGAAAATGTGGTCGATGCTTTTTAAACGCCAAGACCCTACACAACCGTGAGGTATGCAATCTCAGAAATCACTTTCTACAAGTTGAATACCAGATGCATCGCGATGTGGTTGCAGTAGATAAGAACCTTACCCCTCTCTCCTTGGCTAACGAGAACTGGCGCAAACCTGTGGTGATGAGCATCCAGGACCGGAAGACTATATGGGAGAGCAAAGAGCTGCATGGGAGATTCTACAAGGTTCTCACAGGACCTGATGTAGATCTCCTAAGCTCAGTGAACTGGCTACGATTTGGTGACCTCTTTGGGGAAACCGAAGGTTTTGTCTGTGCAATTATGGACGAGGTGGTAAAGACGAACAATTATCGAAAGTATATCATGAAAGACGGCACGATCGATATTTGTCGAGCGTGTCATCTTCCTGGGGAAACCCTCCGTCATATACTTTCGGGTTGTTCGCACCTTGCTAACTCTCAGTACTTGCACAGACACAACCAAGTAGCCAAAATTATACACCAGCAACTTGCTCTCCGATATGGCCTTACTGGTCCTGAAGTTCCGTACTATAAGTACACACCGGCGCCAGTTCTTGAAAATGGCCGTGCCACGCTCTATTGGGACCGATCTATCATTACGGACAGGACTATTCTTGCGAATAAGCCTGATATTGTACTGATAGATCGGTTAGAACGGAGGGCGGTGCTCGCTGATGTCACCATACCACATGATGCTAACCTCGTTAGAGCTGAGAAAGATAAACTTAGCAAATATCTTGACTTGGCTAATGAGGTTGTCAGCATGTGGGATGTAGATTCAGCGACCATAGTCCCGATAGTCGTTTCGGTTAACGGCGTAATAGCGAAGAGCCTCGATCAACACCTGAAGAGACTCTCGCTAGGAAGTTGGATCAAGGGCCAGATCCAGAAGGCGGTACTCTTGGACTCGGCACGTATCGTCAGGAAGTTCCTTTCTCTGCAGCCCTAGTCACCGGCCGCTTGAGCCTAGCTTCGCGGTCGGTGATCTACCGTTTTGATATATTTTTTACTGTAGAATAGTTTTATAAAATTTTATTGTATTTTCTATAGTAAAAAATGTATTTTATACGAGAATTTAAATAAATGAGTGTATAATAATATTTATTTATTCAAAAAAGGTCTTAAAAACAAAACAAAGTAATGTATACTGTAGACCTATTTCACTTCTTAGTTTCGACACCTTGCTCTAACTAAGTTCTAGACTTGTGATGTAGACGCAGGGGCTCTCTACCTCGGTAGCTCATTAGATTTACACTATTTTATGAACAACTTATAGTATATAAAAAATAAAAATGGAAAATAATTTCATTCAAATGGCCTTTAGTAGTCTTATATAAATCAAGTAAATGTATTTTTTCCGAAAAATCAATAACAAAATTTAATTAACAATACTGGCGGCCACATTTTGATAGGCAACCTAGTAGATGTATATTCTCCTAATCATAAATATGCGTAAAAATTTAGTTTTTAGCAAACACGGTATCCTGCGAGATTTGTATCATCGTTATCACATTTTTGCCTTTTTCCCATTTATTTGTATTAGTTGTTGTGTCACTTCTATTTTATATCGTCCTAATTTTTGCTCTTTTATAAATATAGATTCTATGAGCGTGTTCTATGTGGCTATTGAAACTGGAAAAATATTTGAGAAAGGAAATAAACTGTCTTTGGCAAGTATTATGCGTAACCGAGTTTAAGTTATAATTTTTTAATTACTTATTTCAGGTGGCAAAACTGTACCCCCGCATTAAATTCGAGAATATGATCGTAGACAACTGCACTATGCAAATGGTGGCCAACCCTCATCAGTTCGACGTGATGGTCACACCCAACTTGTACGGCAACATTGTGGACAACCTCGCGAGTGGGCTGGTCGGCGGCGCGGGCGTCGTCGCGGGCGCCTCCTATAGCGGCGATTGTGTGGTGTTCGAACAGGTACCTACCTTTATATATTGATACAATCAGTTTTTTTTATTTTTTTTTAGTGTCGCAAACTAGTTAACTCATCTGATCATTGGACCAGTGAGTGTACTATTCTGCTTTTATTTTAAAACCTACGATAACCTGTTGCTATTTTATGCAACAACATTAAATACCTTCTAAGGAATACAACAATTAATACATATTTTATAAATCAAAACTTTAAACGTACATACACACCCATACATACATCAACACATACACACCAAATTAAACATACATAAGAAGAGAGGGAAGAAATGGATACATACAATCAAAATGTCCAATATACGATTGGGACAAACACATTTACATTATTTTTTTACAACTATTGAAATGGCCATTTACAATACATATTTTACGAGACTTATAATGTAGCAATTCAATTATTTATATTTACATTACAAATTAATTAATTGGAATTTAATAATACATGTTATTGATACAATCAGTTCTAGAGTGTCAGACCCACGCAGACTAAATATTCATTCTGCCAGCACAGCTGGAACAGTGTCTATCTGCATATAGACACTAGCTGTGTACTGACATACTGTACTGTATAATATTGTTTTGTCTGCCAAGGCACATATCTGTCACGCTCAATGTCTGTAGATTTAAACGGACCCGATTGCTCGCTGCGAATGGCACATTACGCCCTATGGGACACACCCGGCTTCACTACATAGTTTAAAACAAAGTCGCTTCCCGCTGTCCGTCTGTCCCTATATATGCTTAGATCTTTAAAACTACACAACGGATTTTGATGATAGATAGAGTGATTCAATAGGAAGGTGTATAAACCATTTGACACATAGATAGAGTGATTCAATAGGAAGGTGTATAAACCATTTGACACATAGATAGAGTGATTCAATAGGAAGGTGTATAAACCATTTGACACATAGATAGAGTGATTCAATAGGAAGGTGTATAAACCATTTGACACATAGATTTCCACGCAGGGCGCAGCTAGTAGTATACTAAAAATAAGTTTTTTTTCTTCAGGGCGCTCGCCACGTCTTCTCCGGCGCCGTCGGCAAAAACATCGCGAACCCGACCGCCACGCTCCTCTGCGCAGCCAACATGCTGGCACACGTTAATCTGCCTGCCTATTCGCGCATGATCAAGAACGCAATCAAGAAGTAAGTGCATCTAGATGTCATTTGCATAGATAGATCCGTCGTATGTCAATCGAAAAGCTTCCATAATTTGCGAGAGAATGAAGGAGTGATATATTGAGATTGTATTGATTTATTTTTATTTTTTAATATTAATATGCATTATGTTTTTTATAGGATTTGTTTTTGTCTGAATTGTTAAATTTTATTTATAATTTTAAATGATAATTTGTTATAATGTATCGTAATTAGCTAGTGTAATTGGTTCTAATATAATCGAGCTACCCAGTTTATAAATAAATTTAAAAAAAAAATGTTAGGGATGGCCCTACACTAGAATAACTTCATACACAAATCTTCAAACCTCTTTCTTAATATTTTCCAGAGTCTTGAATGAAGGCAAAGTAAGGACAAAGGACCTTGGCGGTCAATCCACAACCAAAGAATACACGAACGCGGTCATCCACTGCCTGGAGCAGTAATAACTGATGACTTCAACATACTGTGACATCCGGTTTGTATGTACCACGTAGGTAAAGTCTATCCTGTTTAAAGTTGCGTGCGGCTTATCGCATTTACCACAAGTTACTCAAAACCAGATCAAACTAACGAGTAACTAACTACACGACTCCATAGCTCGGAAATTTAGCATCAAATATTTCTCAAATATTATAATTTAGCAAAAAATTTAGAATCAATTATTTAAACCATTACAATCTCTATAAGATTGGTTTTACTTGCACTTTATACGCCACATTGATATGCTTCTATCAAAGTGGTGTGTAAAGTAAGTTGTGAAAATAAATAAATAAAATAATTTATTCAACAAAAAAGTACACTACCTAAATTCTGTATGTGTTATGGAGAAGATCTATTATTAAATATTGTAAGCGCCGTGTAGCCGCACGCAATTTTAGAATCGACGGACTATACGTATGTTCCCCAGTAGATGAAATAACATTTTCTATACTTTTCTCAGTTATTTATTAATTTTAAATTTCTTTTGTACAGTTAAATTATCTTGACAGTAAACAAGATCTTTCCTATTTATAACGCGTATAGAGTGTATATAAAATTATTTAAGTAGGTTGTCTAGTGAAATAAAAACAACATGTAAAAATGACCATAGAGGTTCACGAAATAAAAATGTGTCTGAAAAATCTAAGCCTTATGCCACGTTTACACGAATACCGAATAGCGATATGTGCCACCATCAGCGACTGACAAGACAAGAGTAAAGCCCCCTATTAATTGTAAACATTTGTTGCACAACTGTTGCTCAACACAATTGTTCTTCAACATCAAAGTTTCTGGCAACAATGTTTACAGCCATACTTCCCGTCCCGTCCACACGCCAGTCTGCGTCAAAATGTTGCCCGAGGAAGGAGTGTCGTTGTGTTCTGCGTATATTACGCATCTTTCTAAAAACTGTTTATAAACACGTCCACGCATGTAAACATTTGTTGATAAACTGATGTTTTCGCTCGCCGGGCGGCAACTCTGCAACATGGGATCAACTCCGCAACACAAGTGTTGCCCGCAACATGTTGACAGCAACTCAGCAACATGTTTATGCAACCATGTTTATAAACAAATGTTTACAATGAAAAGGGGTTTTAGTATTAAGTAAAATCAGCTTGTCAACTGAATTTCATCTTTTAATTTCGAATCTTTAATCATCGATTACTTGCTCTTGTCATTAGCACGTGATACAAAGTGTAACTGGCCTATTAATATCCAATCTTTCATAATTATTCGCATGTCCTACAGTTTCTTGTTTCCTAGAAAAAATCAAAACAGTATTCGCTCATTTTTTCTATAAAAGAAAAAATTATCCCTTGACCATCGAGTTAGAATCCTATAGAGTCAGACAAATGAAATGCCCACACCAAAAATTGGCGCACGCTACGCAGTGCGTAGAGTTTTTGTTTAGTTTTAAAGCGATGTCATTGTGAACTATATAATGTCAAGGTATGTAGAACGGCGCTCGGATATTTATTGAGTGTTGTCAGTTAGAATCCCATGGAATAGAGAAACAATGTCTAACTCGATGCCTTTGAGAGATGAAACAAATGTTTCGTTAATAATTTATGAAACCCCTATCTTTGTTAAATAGTGGTTTCTTATACAGGGTGTCCGGTAAATAATGGATAACCCCGCAGACACGGATTGGCCGTGGTGCCCCCCACAAGTACCTGCGGGGTTATCCATTTAACTACCGGACACCTGTATATAAATATAAAGTATTTAATTGTTACCAATCAATGCAATTAACAGTATTTTTATTGGTATTTGTTGATCCCAGTGTTTACCATGTAAAGTGAATCTAATAAATGAAACGATGAAATCGTGGAGTTACGTTTTATTGCTATGGCAACACTATAGCGGACTATGAATATACTTTCTTACTGAACAGTCACATGTAAACTTGTCATGGCATTTTGAACTGTACTGTTTCGGTTTTAGGGTCTAGTCTGGTGGTGGATAAACTTTGTGGGCGGATAGTTTCTTCACTCTATCAGATATGACGTACTTCATTGCGGCGGGCGAAACCTGTGAAAGAAATATAAGTATAGGCACGTACTGAGGTATTCATTACGTTTTAAGGTCCGATTAAATCTACCGGCACAGTACGTGTCAGACCCGCGCAGACTAAACATTCATTCCGCCAGCACGGCCGGCGTGTGCACTGTAGATATAAATACGTTGATACACATTGTACAGTATAATACTTTGTCTGCCAAGGCACGTGTCTGGCACGATCAATGTCTGTATATATAAACGGACCGATGACGTATACAGCACATTAACTGCATGCAAATATGGGCTTTAACTCGTAATATTTAAATGCATTTAATATTGACGGCATCACAAGACAGAGAGCGTGCCTCTCGTTTGCTCGTTTGAAACTTGCGGAAATCCATTTTATCACGGTAAAATGTATCTAAAGGTAACGTTTGTAAGCCCTTATTTGAGTACACATTTTTGTGCTGCGTGGTAGCGATGTTGGATTAATGTGCGCATAGCTTAATTAAAAACTAGCTTCCGCCCGCGACAGCACGTCTTTTGGAATAAAAAGTATGTACAATCAAATTCGGCTCGAGAGAATAGAATGTATAAATATATAAATTATACTATATATTTTTCAACGCAGCCAGCGTCTTGGGCACGCTTACGACTTGTATTGATATGGATCAGTTGAGCTACCTGTAGATTGTCGGCAACAGTCTGCAGATAGCTCAATTATTTCAATTGTAAATACTAGTTCTAATTTGTTTCTAATATTTGATTGTAACTTTCTTTTTGAATAAAGGTTAATTTAATTCATTTTCACAAACCTTCATCGGATTTTTGTACCAAGCCTCTTGCGACATACGCCGGTAGATCTTACTGTCGGGCAGAACTGCCAATAAAGTCATCTTGGGCAGTAGTTGTGCGAGGCCCATTCGAGGCCCTCTCTGCAAGTTCAAAAAAATTGATAAGAAACTTATTAATTAGAAGATGTGTGGTGGTCACGGGATGACTCACGAAACGTCGTCGGGTAAATAGTAAACGCGATAAATACCCCGGTATGGTGATTATGTAACTCGCGACCGGTTTGCGACAGGCGTAAATTGAGCAATCAGTGCTGTCAAACGTCAATTTTGTATTAGTTTGACACCAGGTCAAAATTGGTCAAAATTTACGTTTACAGCACTGATTGCTTAATTTACGCCTGTCGCAAACCGGTCGCGAGTTACATAATCACCATACCGTTGTGTTAGTGCTTATAACTGTGTGTTCAGATCACGTAAGTTTAAGATATTTAAGAAACTTGTTGTAATAATTTAGTAACAATTCCGCGCAAAACCTTCTCCGATAAGATGTAACAAAATGTAGTCCGCGTGTATAGCCGGTTTATTTGTGAAAGCAGAGTTAACACTTTGGGTGCCATGATGCACATGCTGAAGTGATGATGAGAGTGGGGCGTGCTGATGCTGTGCCTTCTCTTATTTCGGCGTAGGAACATACAAGAAGCCATTTTCAACAGCCTTTAGTCCACTGCTAGACGCAGGCAACCCCCCAATAAGCACCTTATCGGCTGTTAAGGTGTTCGGTTGTTAATTGTTGTGCATCGGCGCTGCTGCCCGCCTCCCGGTGAATATCCCTTAGGCGACTAAGGGATATTCACCGGGAGGCGGGCAGCCACTCGTATGTCGACACAGTCTTACGAGACTCGCGGGAACAGTTGCGGCGGTGCTAATTCCAAGCCACCACACGGCATGAAGGCAGCCATTGGCCACCTAATTTTTACTAGGTACTCGTGATCTTTTGTTTTCCGATTGTTTGATTTTCTTTTTTGACACTTGTGTCAAATAAATGTTAATTATATCATTACTCACCTTTATTGGGGGGGGTTGGAACAAGGGCTTAGGCCCAGCTATCTGTCCGATATAATCCATGTGTTTCTTCCATTCACTCTCGCTCCATCCTCGTTTCTTCTTAACCTCCTTGGAGTCCTTCTTCAGGTCGATGCAACAGTTAGCTAGTTTGGAATAGCATGTTGCGTTTGCGGCTTCTACCATCTTATCTATGTTCTGAATTCTTTCGACGCTGAACCGGTTTTTGTACGCTCTTTTTGTGAGCAGAAATCGCCTGTTTTGAAAACAAAATACAAAATCATGTAGGCACCTGTAACCTGCGTAAAGAATAGGATTGACAATGACATAATCTCACATTCTTTCCCGCAGAGATCGGATCCTAACTGACAAATACAGCATGAGAGACACCATTATCAATCCTTGTTAATCGTTATTTGATATATGACGACCAATGTGGGCGAAGGTCCGCCAGCAACGCAGGAGGTTGCGGGTTCGATTCCCGCCTCGGAACAATTGTGTGTACGATCGTACACACAATGCAGATATTTATTCCGGGTGTTCTGGTCGTTTTCTATGTATCTTATCAGTCATCTATTATTTATTAAATAAATAAATAATGCTGTACAATCCACACAGCATTATCAGCATCTATCGATGAGTAGAATATTATATTCAAAGATTTTACCACTTTTGAGTGCTGAAAACGCACGGTATGAGTTTTCTACAAGTGACTAATATGCGTAAATCCACACTAGCGCAGCGGCTGAGAAAATACAGATCTTTGTGACTCAGCAGAGCTGTAATATTTTTCGAACGAAACGCATGTGCGGCGCAACACAACCGCTGTGTAGAGCGGCAGCACGAATTTTTTAGGTAAAAAAAAAGATCGCAGTCGTCGAAAAAAAACCGCAGTCAAAGTAAACATAAACCAAATACCCAGGATAAATATTTGCAGATCGTACAAATATTCGTCAATAATTGTTATATAATTTCTTTGCATTTTTTCAATAATGATAAACGAGAAAAAAATGTGTAATGTTTCCCAAGTTACTCTCAATTGACATATAATTATCATAATCAGTTATCAAGTTACTACCCATACATAGATAAATTATTATTAGATATCTCGAGCTCTGCTTGTTCCTGGGCTAGAAGATACTATATTAGGTAGGCATATTTTTTTTGTCTAGAAGTGGAAAATTTTGGTTTTTGAAATTGTTGTGAGGGTTTTTAGGCATTGTGTAACACTAAGATACTACATCATCATCAGCCAATAGCAGTCCAATGCTGGACATAGGCCTCCCCCAATGAGCGCTATAGCGCCCTGTCTTCAGCTTGCCGCATTCAGCATCTACCTGCAGTCTTTCGCAGGTCGTCATCCGACCTGGTCGGAGGGCGTCCTACATTACGTTTACCGAGTCGTGGTCTCCACTCAAGAACACGTTTTCCCCAGCGGCCGTCGGTTCTTCGCGTGATATGGCCGGCCCACTGCCACTTCAGCTTGCTAATTCTTTGAGCTATGTCGATAACCTTGGTTCTCTGTCGGATGTATTCGTTACGAATCCTATCCTTCAGAGAAACTCCGAGCATAGCTCTTTCCATAGCTCGCTGAGCGACTTTGAACTGGTGGACCAGCCCTATCGTGAGTGTCCACATCTCAGCTCCGTAGGTCATAATCATAACGGATAGGATGCACTGATTGAAAACTTTCGTTTTCAAGCATTGCGGTATGGATGACGTGAAGACTTGACGTAGTTTCCCGAATGCTGCCCAACCCAGCTGGATCCTCTTGGCCTCCTTCTCGAAACTGTTTTTACCCAACTGCAGAATCTGCCCAAGGTAAGTGTACTTGGAAACAGTTTCGAGAAGGTGACCATGTACGACCACCGGCCTTGGATCAATGTAACTAAGATACTACACCTAAGAACAATTACCTGTATGCATAAGATCACAATAAATGATTATGAGAAATACTGATAGGCCACTGGTGGAGCTACAAACCGTAAGTACGGCCAGGCCGCGTCGTGGACTCTATCGGTGGCATGCCCTCGGAGCGCAGAGTTCCTGATGCCGGACGGTGACCAGCCCGGCATGCCTTCATCCGTCGCTATTATGTACTTGCGAGGTATGCTCATTAGGTTCAGCCTGTATAAATAAAAAAATAAATAATGCTGGACAATTCACACAGCATTATCTAGCCCCATGGTAAGCAGAGCTTGTGTTATGGGTACTAACTAACTGATATACAATACATTACATAGATAGATATTTTTTTTATTATACATAGAAAACGACCAGAACACCCGAAACAAATATCTGCAGATCGTACACACATTTGTTTCGAGGCGGGAATCGAACCCGCAACCTCATGCGTCGCAGGCGGACCTTCGCCCACCGCGCCACATCGGTCGTGTATCGTGTAGGTATACGTTAGTAATAATAATATCATTTATTTAGGCCATAGAAAAGTAAGAGAACTCTTATTTTTCGGTCCATAGTAACATATACTTACCTTAAAACTAGCATACGATCACTAGTATACCATAGTACTAATATAGTATAAAACAAAGTCGCTTCCCGCCGTCTGTCTGTCCCTATGTATGCTTATCTTTAAAACTACGAACAGATCTTGATGCGGTTTTTTTTAATAGATAAGAGTTATTCAAGAGGAAGGTTTACAAACCATTTGATAGTTCTGTATCAGACAGCGCCAGATCTAGGTAGGTACTAAATAGATCACCTGAAATTTTGCCTATAATAATATATATAATTAATATAAATAAATGTTTTTTCTATTCTTCTATTCTATTCTAATATAAACCTATAAAAGTCCACTGCTGGACAAAGGCCTCCCTTAATGAACGCCAGACTGCCCTGTCATCAGCTTGCCGCATCCAGCATCTGCCTGCAGTCCTTCGCAGGTCATCATCCCACCTGGCTGGAGGGCGTCCTACACTACGTTTGCCGAGTCGCGGTTTCCACTCAAGAACACGTTTACCCCAGCAGCGGTTGTCGGTTAAATGCTAGCTACCGCGGGCAGAAGCTAGTATAATGTAAATAATATACCTTTTTGGGATCTTGTAGGGGAAGGTGCTGGTAGGAACGTCGTACTTTGGTTTGCCCATTCTGGCAATCTATGGAGGAGGTATGGATGGAAATTTTGTGGGGTTTAGTTTGGTTACATTTTGGGTTGGTTTGACTATTATTTTGAAGTCATTATTATGGTGTTTTTAAAACTATTTCTTGGATTTTCTTTTACTATTTCAGAATCCGCGAGCAGCCACGCGGGCTGATAAATGTTGACATCAAGATTCTCAAGTTGACTTGTTTTTGTTTTCGAAAAGTAATACGCATGTCATAAACAAATTAGTTTTTAGTTGGCTTCGAAGTGATTTTACCTCTATGGAAGTATGCTTTGCAACCTCCTTGGCTGGCCTTAGGTTTAAACTATTTTAGTCTTTTGGTTTGGTGGTTTGAAAAGAAGGGAGAGGTTTCGTTCATCCGAGAATTGTAGGCAAATCTATGGCAATCCTTGAGTAAGGATATAATGACAATACGAGACATACGTACTGTTTTCACTTTGTATGCGAGGGTGTAGTAGAGGGGTTTTTAGCTCAATTAATATTTATTAATTGGTCTGTTAGTTTGGTCATAGGCATTACATTGCATAAGCCTGCCCAGTGTGGGGATTATGGGCACAACCCCATGAGATAAAATCCAATAAGGCGCTAGGCTTATATTATAGGGCCTATAATAGCCTATATTATAGGCTGTTAGAAATTAAATAATATCTCGATTTACGCACGACCTTGCTTGCCTTTACATTACATTGTTTTAATGCGTCTTGGCGGATTGCTGTATATTGTAGTTTTATTTTATCAAAATAATAATTAACATCGATCATTAAAACACGACAAAATAATATTAATATTGTGAAAATACATAATTTAGATAATTTTTTGTAACATATCATCCCTATTTCTGCTGCCTGCCTAGGCAATAAAGAAGTAGGTAGGTCAAGTTAAAGATGGTGCATCAACATACGTTCCTGCATTGTTAAATACTACTCGACGGGCCTGTAGTTAAAAAATAAAACACAAAGTAAATATCAAATTGTAATCCATCTTAACATTAACATAAATTGATCTTTCACAACATAACAATACTGTTACAAAATAGCAGCCTTTCACATCTGTTTCACCTATAAAACCAGTCATGTGAACAACTGAAATGATATCTCCTACTTTTATAATAAAAGCGAAAATTGAATGCCCTAGTTGCAGAAATTAAAACCGTTTTACTTCGTAATGTGGATTTCTAGAAATATAACAGATTTTATAAAATGTTGGCATTGGACGGTTTCCAAAGTTAGGCTAACAGACTAATTTCATGAACGAACAGTAACGAAATAAACGTAATCACGGTAAGGTAAATTTTTATTTTGTATAAAAAAAAAAAAATGAAAAATATCGCCAAATATAAGTCCACAAAACTTGGTAAAAGGGTTTCTAAAAAGCTACCTACATTTCTCTTATCAAAGCAAGCGATATGCTAAATACTAACATTGATCAAATTACTTTCCCGATACGAAAAGTCTGATTACAATATTTTTATTCTTATTTTGAAGTTTCACACAAAATGTGAATAAAAGAACAAAGAAAAGAATTACCAGTTCCCGCTAAACGGGACCGTGGGCAAGAAGCGGTATTTACCAATACAAAATGGCCGATTATTAAGCCAATCATTAAGAAGTGTATAACGGCGCCTATAATTAAAATAACTATACTCCGATTTAGAATCCAAAATATTTTATGTCAACATAGACATCTTTGAATGAAAAGTTAACAATAACTGATAACAACGAGGTAACAGAAAGGTTATCTTTAAAAACTAAAACACAAACTTCAACAATGCATAATATCACATGTGGAGTAAAATTTTTTTTAAATGAATTTGAAAACTAAAGTCTATATGAATAAAAGCTTTAAAAAACAAAAATGGTTTCGAGCTTCTATGCTTAGCTTCGATGATATGTCGTTAAATATTTTCCATCAATATTCTTTGGGTTTTTGTAACCCCTTTGTATACAAAAAACATCCAGGTTTTTGAATCGGAGTATAGGCTTCAAATGCTACTTTTCTTACACGATATAATTCTAAAATAAAAAGTGCCTGTTCCCAAAAATGTGCATTGCAAAAATGATATTTTGTTTTATGATTTTATAGGTGAAAACCATCCCTGACACACAGGAATGCCATAGAAATTGCAATCGCCAAAACATATGAAGGCATTGCAATAAATACATTTTTTTTTATTCAATAAATAATTTCAAAAATAGTATTGCTTGTAGAAGCTATAAAATTTTGATTGATAAATTAACGTGTTCAAAATATTTTTTGTAAATTGTAGAAGTATAATATTTCATCCAAAAAAGTTCAGGATTTTTGATAATTTGTTCAAGGTAACTTCAGTAACCATTTCATTTAAAAAGTACGAGTAAAGAATGTGTAAAAAAGCACATTCTTAAATCCCCATTCCCATTTATAAATTGCCAAATAATATAATTGACAGAACTTACTGCATGGTTTATGCAAAATCATCAAAAACTTTATAATTTCACCATTTGTTTATGTTTCTATAGCTTTTTTGATAACTTTTAGCTATTTAACAGTACAGAACTTGGGAAATCTTTTCAAATTCGTAAACATTTATGAGCAGTTAACAAAAAAAGTTAAACGTTAACAACGTTCTAAAATCACCATAATTAATTCAATTCATGAAGGATAACATTGTTGCGATAAAAAAACGGTTCCGTATCAACGTTACTAGCAACGTTGCAATAACGGTTAAAAAACGGTTATTAGACAACGTCACTATTTGCCGACGACATCAATGGTTGAGATGCCTGTGGGCTCGACCGTCTCTGAAACGGGGGTGTTGGTTTCTTCAAGGATTTCTTTAGTTGGTCCTCGGTTGACAACGCTGTAAGGAAGAATACAATTTTAACAACAAATACATTGTAATATAAAAATAACCAGGTGTTAGTAATGTATGGATAGTGTATTTATAGTTAAAGAGCTAAATGTTTGTTTTATTTTCAAAAATATGTATTACAACTAACCCATTATTTTCCTAAATATTTTCTCTATCCCGAGATTTTTTATCCAAGTATATTAGATATTGATCTACGACCAATACTCTAAGATAAGAGACTATTCGAAAATGTATTTCTACCAGAGTTATCTACGTAGCAAAGGCACGGAGGTCTGACATACCTACCTACAATACGATCGTTTAGAAAATCGAGCGATCCTATTGACGCAATCCATCGCTTAGCTACGAAGCATGTCTACGTGTCAAAATTTCTCAGAATACAGAACAAATATTATCATCTATCCACATAATTTTGTATGTATTCTTGGGTATTCCAGTTCGAAAATACATGACTTTTTTGTGTAGATATTAACTTATTTTTTATTAGCTTTACGACTTACTCACAGAACCAATCATGACAGTGATTATTAGTAAAACCTTCACCAACCAAAGCATATAGATAAGAAGCAACCGACATACCCAAAAGACCCAAAGATTAACAAGGAATAATGTAAAACTATGCCTGTAGTTATTGTTACCTTTGCAAAAACGTAACGAAAATACCGCTAGATATAACGACATATGACAACAGTTTTTTTTCTGAATTAATGTTCGTTATGAAGTTTTTTGAGAAAGCGACACTACAAATGTATGGAAATGAATGAAAAAGGAAACCACAACCGCTGAACCAATTTTGATAATTCTCGATGACAACATACCTCCCTTACTGACGACATAACGAATGAATGACGTTATGAGAACGCGGATATGGAAATAAAAAATAAAAATATAATTTAGACAAAATGTTTTATATGTATGTATGTAATAATTTCTGAGTAAAATAACAGGATTTTAGTTCAGGATTTTCCTGTTTTTTTGCAACCATAAACAAATAGACTAGACAATCCAAACAGCTTCATCTAGCCCCAATAATAGGCAATTAGAGAGACATAACCAGAACTTTGCAATTTAAATCCAACTACCAAAAATTTGAAAGTATTTATTAAAATTTAATAAATACCCTCTGTTACATTTGGCTTAAATAATAAAAAAAAACTCGAGAATTTCATTAAGAATTTTACCATGGAATCCAAACAATCCCCAATTCTACGTATTTAAATGTCCCATAAATTTACTCTCCGGGGGACTCCAACGGGAATTGAACCCGCGTTTTCCCGAAGCTCAGGTGAGCACTATAATAATAAATAATATACCTAATCCACCGATTCCTCAAATGTAAGCACACTGCCCATCAAAAGCTCAAATCTTTGTCAAACAATCATTACTGTCCATAAATTTACAGGCATTTCCACCGAACTTTCACAACAAACTAGCAATAAAAACTTTGCACGCGTGAAAATCAGTCATATAGTATAGAATGGGATTGATATATTTTTTTTAAATAAATAATGCTGGACAATTCACACAGCATTATCTAGCCCCATGGTAAGCAGAGCTTGTGTTATGGGTACTAGATAACTGATATACATAATACAATACATTACATAGTTCGATATTTTTTTATTATACATAGAAAACAACCAGAACACCCGAAACAAATATCTGCAGATCGTACACACAATTGTTCCGAGGCGGGAATCGAACCCGCAACCTACTGCGTCGCAGGCGGACCTTCACCCACCGCGCCACATTGGTCGTCAATAATTCATATAATTATTACTGAAATTTTTAAGAAGCAGGGTTTATATAAGTGCATTTATCGTAAGAACCTAACAGATGGCGCTGCGCGGTGTTTATAATAAGGCCAGTATTTTACTTCGATAATGGATAATTCTTTCAGAGAATAAAATGTATGGCGAGTCTAAAATGGATGTCTAATATATGTAAAATAGTCATCAAACAGTCATCTTTCAAAGTGAAATCACAGCCCGCAATCCCATTCTTTAACTACGCAGTGTAGAGTAACTACGATTGGAACAGCAGAACAACATGAGCGGTGACATAATTCTCAATCCCATTTTATATAGGTTATACTAACGGTAGCTCAGTATCTCTAAACCATGAATTAAATTCAAAATTTGTTACAATGGAAATAAGCTATATATCAGGGGGTTGCCAGCTCATTGGGTCTCGATCTACAGTTCTTCAGATTTTGTCACACAATAGGATTGTAATCCGGATATTCGAATTATCCGGATATCCGCAAATTTTTATATCTGAATACCTTTATACAGATAGCGACTTCCATATTTTCCGAATATCCAATTTATGGAAGTACCTTTATCCGGATAGTACTAATAATAAGGATACCTAGTTGATTTTTATAATTCACAACACTACACACAAATTACGGTCAAAACTGGCGAAGTTCACACGTGCAAAGTTATTCGATATTATAGCATTCCCATGGTATGCTTAAGTACTCACCAAGACATGATCTTCTGGTAAACGTAGATACAAGTCATAGGTATCGGCGTCATTATGGCTACCGATACTGGTATCACTGAAACGAGACAAGATTTTAATTAAATAATATCCCAAAAGCGCTGGCGAGACGACCTTAACGCCTTCCTCAGAGATTGGTGAGATCGCGCGTGACTGCACTGAGTGGAAAGATTTGGGGAGGCCTTTGCCCAGAAGTGGGACGAATCAGGCTAAATAAAAAAAAAATATACCAAAAAATTCAATTTCTCAATGACATTTATGACGACGAAGCCTTCTAACGACTAAGCAACCATTCCGAACTCGAGTATGTTTTGAAGGAAAGTTCCTATAACCCTAAAGGTTTGCTGGAAGAAAACTCTCTGCCAGGGTTAAGCTCGCCTATGTACATATCTTGTAAGCTGAAGACAGGGCGATATGGCGCTCATTGGGGGAGTCCTATGTCCAGGAGTGGACTAACATAGGCTGAAAATGATGATGGGGGTAAGTATTTATTACCTGTAGTTAAATCAGCCTCGGGTTGAGGCAGTGCGTATCTCAACATAAAGATGGCGATGCCTGTGTTCTGGATGCCGGTCTCTATGGATATGGCGAGTGCGTCCGGGTGCGGCTGCTTGCACAGGAACGCGAGCAGGTAGCCCGATGCGTAACCCACCCAGGGTATACCCATGCCTGCTACTACGATCTGAAAATATATCAATAAATGGTTTAGTATAGATTACATAATATAATAACAAAAAACAAACGGTCTAGTGCGAGTAACCTTATACATATTTGTTTTATTTTAGTTTAATTATTTATTGAATACTAGAAAACAGCCCGCGGCTTCTTACGCATTGTTTCTAAGGAAACGTTTTAAGGTTATTTCTATCCCATGGGAACTGATTTATGGGATAAAAAGTAGCCTATGTTTTATTCCGGGCATGGAACTAACTCTATGCAAAATTTCATCCCTATCCGTTCAGTAGTTTTTGCCTGAAAGAGTAACAAACATCCATCCATACATATAAACTTTCGCGTTTTTAATATTAGTAGGATGAAACTAAATATTCAGTGAATATTTCAAGCGTCTTCCTGTTGTCGTTATCAATATCGAGCAAAATATCACGTTTGTTGTATTATTTATTTATTATTATTTTAAGCCATTACTGTCCCACTGCTGGGCAAAGGCCTCCCTTTTCTCCTTCCACTCCTCGCGATCCAACGCTGCAACAGGCCATGATGGAAGATATACCACGAGCTCGTTTGTTGTATGGGAGCCGTATATTATATTTATTTATTTTGCCCCACACGGCAATAAGGCGTAGGATTTCAAATCGACCAATCTGCCAAGCGCCCGGTCTTTTGTCAATTGTCACGAAAAAGACTTGATGACTCTTTGTTAATGGCAATTGTCTCTGGTAGGACACTTTTCTGCCAGTGTCCAGTAATGGATAATAATTGTAAATAATCTGTTGTTTGATATTTTCACCAGAGCCTAGTTTGTTATCTAGCAGGGTGTACCACGTGCAGGTTAGGTTGGCATAGACAAGACATGTTGGAGTCCCCCTTACAACCACGAAAAATATTTATTGATATAGGTAGTTGTCTCACCGGGAACGATGAACGAGTAGCTAGCAGAGCTAGAATGTAGAAACTCAACTCTGTAGAAGATTATACGCATTGTAGAGGAATAAATAAATAAATAAATAATGCAGGACAATTCACACAGCATCATCTAGCCCCATGGTAAGGAATGACCGCTAGTTGCTCTCTCGGCGTGAGTTTCCTGATCGCTGAGCGAGTGTTATTTTCCTGGCTCTTGTCGCCCAGCGACAAACTAGTGAAGCGAGTCCTCGCCGGCAGTGTGAACAGTCAGCGATCAACTATTTGTATATGTGCATCTCTTTTGTTTACACGGAATGTAAATCTAACTGTTCGTTTCTTGAGCGAGAAAATAGCCGATAGTTAGTCGTTTTCTCGCCGGCGGTGAGACAACTGCCTGGGCCAGGTTTGCTATCGATGTCGATGACCTTTGGTTCTCTGTCGGAGGCTCTGTATTGTAGCATTAGCCTAACAAAATAGAACCAACGGATACAATATTTACCTGCCAAGAGAAAAGCTCGAAGATGTACAGATTGGTGACGATCGCGAACACTATGATGAAGAGTAGCAGCGTAGTGGAGAATCCTTTGAGGATGCGCACCATGAAGCGAGCTAGCTTCGGCGTCCAGCGCTGCATGCCCAGACCGATCGCCAGGGGGATTATTAAACCTGGAGAGATACAAGTGAAGATTTAAACAATTTTAACAGCACTCGTTGTTTATATGGTAACTAGCTGCGCCCCGCAGCTCCGCCTGCGTGGAAATCTTAGTATCAAATGTTTATAAACCTTCCTATATCTATTAAAAAAACCGCATCATAATCCGTTGCGTAGTTTTAAAGATCTAAGCATACATAGGGACAGACAGACAGCGGGAAGCGAAATTGTTTTATACTATTATATGTAGTGAAGAGGTAACCATAAATATTCATCATCAATGCTACTCCGCAGCTGGACAAAGCCTTCTAATAATAATTTATGGAGGGATACGTTACACACCACTGTTTCTCGTCCGTTTTGTCGTGCCTTTGTTTCATATTCACGCTAAAAAGAGCAGAATCAGTCGAAAAATGTTCTCTTTATAAGATCCAAAGCTTGCTTTATTCCAAATAAAGTATGCTAAGCCGCGGTCAGAAGCTAGTCTTACCTATAACGAACGTAGCTATATTTCTGTATGGCACCACCAAGTTTGCGTCACGGAAGATAACTTGCCCGAGGGAGAATATCCACGCAGGGATGAAACCTGTAACAAAGCAACAAGAACATTACTCTTTATTTTGATATGCTACAGACAGTCTTTTGTACCAGAAGTACTAAGTTGACAATTTGTATATTTGGGGCAATCAGCCCGCCTTGCGCCATTTTGTTGGCCGCCATGACACTTTCTAGAACTTACATGCTTACATAATTAGTCGTGGTTTTAGAAACTATAAACCAACTACAAATACCTAAATAATGATAATGCTTTAAAAAAAAGAATGATCGAAATCGGTTAACGTGGTATTGAGTTATTCGTCCATTTGTCGCGCTCATACTTAATAAATAATAATAATAATAAATATTGCTGGACAATTCACACAGCATTATCTAGCCCCATGGTAAGCAGAGCTTGTGTTATGGGTACTAGATAACTGATATACATAATACGATACATTACATAGATAGATATTTTTTATTATACATAGAAAACGACCAGAATACCCGAAACAAATATCTGCAGATCGTACACACATTTGTTCCGAGGCGGGAATCGAACCCGCAACCTCCTGCGTCGCAGGCGGACCTTCGCCCACCGCGCCATATCGGTCGTCAGATAATGCAAATTTAACACTTATTTTCTCATGGATGTCAGTGTCAGAATTAAACCAAATGGAATGGGACCACAAGGGAAGCATCAGCTTTCAAATAAAAAGAAGAATCATCAAAACCGGTTCATTCAGTGGAAAGTTCTAAGGTAACAAAGATAAAAAAAAAACTCCGGGAATATTAGGACGCCGAGGCCGAATGACTTACCAAATGAAGCCAGCGTGGATATAGAGCTCATAGCGAGACTCAGGTTGAGGTTCCCTCCCAGGATGAAGGTCCATATATTGGAGGCACCGCCGCCCGGAGACACGCCCGTGAAGAACATGCCTAGGCGCATGTCCGGACGGTCCGGGAATATTAGGAAGCCGAGGCCGAATGATAGCTGGAAATAAACAAGACCATTTTACAAAGATATAAACCTACTGATGGGCTTTACTTTGAAACTGGCGTGATAACAGAGAAGTGCAACGGTTCAAACTTTCATCAACATCATTGGTATTTTATGATACATAGAAAACGACTAGAAAACCCAGAACAAATTCCTGCAGATCGTAAACATATTTGTCACGAGGCGGGAATCTAACCCGCAACCTTTTGCGTCGCAGGCGGACCTTCGCCCACCGCACCACAGAGATCGTTGAGTTATGCCAACATTAAAGCCAACATCGCGTTCTTGAGTGGAGACCACGACTCGGTAAACGTAGTGTAGGACGCCTTCCGACCAGGAGGGATGACGACCTGCGAAAGACTGCAGGTAGATGCTGGATGTGGCAAGCTGAAGACAGGGCGCTATGGCGCTCATTGGGGGAGGCCTATGTCCAGCAGTGGAATGTTATAGGCTGATGATGATGATGATGATGAAAGCCGACATTACGTGCTAGTAAATAGGTTTATTTTATGTGTATTACATATTATATGACGGTAGTTTTTTAAGTATTTTCCATCCTGTACTAGACTAATGTTGGCTGAAATAAATGGATTGTTAAAGCTGGTTAGGATATAACTTACCAAGGGCATAAGTAAGAACTGGCCGGCCATGCCGATAAGTGGACCAACAGGCCGTTTGATAACTTGCTTTACTGTCGGCCAGTCCATCGCACAACCGAAGTTTATGAAGATCAGCGATACCTGGAAAGATAAATAGGGTTTTAGGAAGATCTCTATAAGATTGTCTAAGTCACGGGATGACTGGAGTGCTGGAGTTACCGCCTCAGCGAAGCGGGGGCTAGTTTATAAGAAACTACCCTCATTTGATTTTCGATAGTAGGAATGTCCATCTGCACACTCGGACGACACACAACACTAACAGTGTCCGCGACGCAATGAGAGACCGGATTACGACGACTACATTTTGCTATCACCGGATTCCACGAGGAGGCGGAGAGTTTGAACCAGTCTTCACGATTGAAATTAGGATATTTCTTAACAAGGTAAATGAACGCGATAAATACCCATTGTATCAATACTTCCTACTTACTACTGACGACCGATGTGGCGCGGTGGGCGAAGGTCCGCCTGCGACGCAGGAGGTTGCGGGTTCGATTCCCGCCTCTGAACAAATGTGTGTACGATCTGCAGATATTTGTTCCGGGTGTTCTGGTCGTTTTTCTATGTATAATAAAAATATCTATCTGTGTAATGTATTGTATTATGTATATCAGTTATCTAGTACCCATAACACAAGCTCTGCTTACCATGGGGCTAGATAATGCTGTGTGAATTGTCCAGCATTATTTATTTATTTATTTACTTATAATTATGTGTACAGATCGCGTAAGTTTAAAAATATTTAAGATTGTCTAACTACAGACGATGCTGCAGACCTTCATATCCACTACCTACTAAATTGTGCACACTACCTAAAGGTTAGCAGGTAGAGAATGCTATCTAGCATTATGCTCGCCTATGTACAACTTAAGTGCAATATAGTATATTCTATCTATAGATAAAATTCTTCAACTAATCCTGCATTTAAACTCGTCCGAGCATTCCTTCAAAATACTCGAGTTCGGCATGCTTAGTCGTTAGTAGGCGTCGTAAATTTCATTAATATACTCATAGTCTTCAAAACTCATTATACCTTTTTTATACTCAGTATATTCTATTTAGTATTTATTTCTGTTTTGTATGGTATTTAAGTGTTTTCTATCTATATTTCATGAAATTTACAAATAAGTAACATTTTTGCAACACGAAATCTCAACCATTTACAGAAAAAACTCAGTGATGATCTGCCTAACCCATACGAAGCAAAAAATACTATCAATAATGAAAGTTAAATGATAAGAAGTTTTTTGTTTCGTTTCTTTTTTAAAATAAATGTTATCCTGACAAGAGCCGACTTTGCTCACATTTAAACATTATAAAGGCTGATGTATTTATAACTATAGCGGTCTAAATGGCAATTCTGTAGGTATGGAAAACGACTTTGACCATAGATAGATAGATAGACAACACTTTATTACACCACACAAAACAGAAAATAATACATAGATAAAAACTTAGAATAAAGGTATAAAGGGCGGCCTTATCGCTGAGAGCGATCTCTTCCAGGCAACCTTGGGATGGACTGGACATGAACGAACAATATAGACGGTGGCACTTTAATAAATAATTGATAACAAATACACTAAATACCTACATTCAAACATTATAATAAACTTACATAGACATAAGGCTATCAATATTTTATAAATAAATAAAAAAAAAAAAAAAAAAAAATGCTGGACAATTCACACAGCATTACCTAGCCCCATGGTAAGCAGAGCTTGTGTTATGGGTACTAGATAACTGATATACATAATACAATACATTACATAGATAGATATTTTTTTATTATACATAGAAAACGACCAGAACACCCGGAACAATTATCTGCAGATCGTACACACAATTGTTCCGAGGCGGGAATCGAACCCGCAACCTCGTGCGTCGCAGGCGAACTTTCGCCCACCGCGCCACATCGGTCGTCAAATCGTATATGGTTAAATAATGCTGATGCAGCAGTTTTTTGAAGATAGGGATAGGGGATGACCATGTTATTGACCAAAAGCGCTTTCGGTCAACCGAGACTCTTTATAATTGTTTGTAGTGTCGATGACTCTAGAGATACTCTAGTCGTCTGCACCTCGACTCGTTTTTACTGTTACGTTTATATATATTGGAATTTAGAACAGAGACTGTAATAGAGGTAGCAATACTTACAAAAGTGGCGACACTGCTAACAAATATAGTGTCGATGACTCTGTCCGGTCTAGTCACTATCACAGGCAAGTCCCCGTTAGAGATAATGTAGTCGTCTGCACCGCGACTCACTTTTACTGTTACGTTTGTATAGATTTGAACATAGAATAGAGATTGTAATAGAGGTGGCAATACTTACAAAAGTGGCGACACTGCTAACAAATATAGTGTCGATGACTCTGTCCGGTCTAGTCACTATCACAGGCAAGTCCCCGTTAGAGATAATGTAGTCGTCTGCACCGCGACTCACTTTTACTGTTACGTTTGTATAGATTTGAACATAGAATAGAGATTGTAATAGAGGTGGCAATACTTACAAAAGTGGCGACACTGCTAACAAATATAGTGTCGATGACTCTGTCCGGTCTAGTCACTATCACAGGCAAGTCTCCATTAGAGATACTGTAGTCGTCTGCACCGCGACTCACTTTTACTGTTATGTTTGTTCTACCTGGAAATAAAGGAATAATTTATTTATTCATTTACTCAGACTTGACTTACAGAATAATATACATTCCAAAACTTCAAATACATTATATAATGAATAGTGCTGTGCAATTTTCCACCATCAGCCCAACACAAGCTCTTATTAGCTTGGGGGTAGATGATGCTGTGTGGATTGTCTAGTATTATTTATTTATAGTATATACCCAGAAGACCCGTAACAAATATTTGGACATCATACAAACATATGAATATAACCACAAACCTCCTACACATCGGACGTTCGTAAATAAATAAATAATGCTGGAAAATTCACACAGCATTATCTAGCCCCATGGTAAGCAGAGCTTGTGTTATGGGTACTAGATAACTGATATACATAATACAATACATTACATAGATCGATATTTTTATTATACATAGAAAACGACCAGAACACCGGAACAAATATCTGCAGATCGTACACACAATTGTTCCGAGGCGGGAATCGAACCCTCCAACCGCAACCTCCTGCGTCGCAGGCGGACCTTCACCCAACGCGCCACAGAGGTCGTAAATATTGTACTTAGTCGAATTTAACTGCTTAGATAATTTAGACGACTTTGTTAGTAGCAATTCAAAACCTTTAACGGTTCATTTCCGATTGCTTTGCTAATTTAACAGATTTAAAAATTTAAGTAAGACAGGTACCTACATCGTTTGTTAACAACCGGATATTAGGTAATATTTTATCGTTAGAAACCGACTATTGGTAATATGAAACGATACGTATTATAATCCTATTTAAAGGAAACCTCGTTTCCGCTTACTTGCGGTATTGATTACCAATCACTTTATTTATGTATTTGATCTAGCTATTGTTGTATGAGGGGGAGATTTGGTTTAGTTGGATCATATTTAAATTAAATAAGTATTTAATGTAACTTAGTTTCTATTTTCAACCAAGTGTGCTGTCTATTTCCTTTTTCGACTGTTAGTATTTAACTTTAGTATCTTTTTTCTCATATCTGTGGAAACTTATAGCCGTTAGTTACACACTGTGTTTAGTATTTAGTTACCTAGCACGTCGATTTCTGAAATCACACCGTATGTGTTTTCTACAAGTGACTTATATGCGTAAATCCACACTGGCGCAGCGGCTGAGAAAATACAGATCTGTGTGACTCAGCACAGCCGTAATATGTTTTTCGAACAAAACGCAAAACAACCGCTGTGTACAGCAGCAGCACGAATGGCTTAGGTTAAAAAAAAATATCGCAGTCGAAAAAAGATCGCAGTCGAAGTGCTAGCTGTTAGTTTTCCCAAAATTATAAAATAAAACAAAATAAAATATGTAGTTATGTGGAAGGGGAATATATTTTTTGTTTATTAAGCCTTTTTCGTCCTTCTGATGGGCAAGAAGCATAGTGTTAAGAAACTATATTTCCCAAAAATATAATATATAGACGGGATTAAAACCTATCTGCCATTCAGTAGGGAAATTTATTTATTATTTATTTATTAAGGAATTTTGTTAAATTTTCAAGTGGAAACGTCGCTTTTACGCTTCTGATTCTTTTACTTATATTTTGCCTTACATGTATTGATGGACGGTTTTGTTTCAGTGATATACTATCTAACATCTCTGCGGGGCTATCGGGCCAATTGGCATCTTTGTTACAGTTGCAGAATGGCCACAAAATGCGATTGGTTTAGCCGAATTTCTGCTCCCTTTCGTGCACTTAAAAACTCACCTAAGAAATTCCCTAAAACCCTGATTCTGCCCGTCCAGCTATTAGCATTAACATGGCTGTCTTCTATCTCTTTCGTGGAGTTCCATTCTGCTTGTGCTATGTGATCGTCGAGCGTTCCTAGTTCTATAGCGTCGTTGGCTACCATTCCCGTTCCTGAAATGAAATAATATAAGGTTACATAATTTGTTTCATACAAAATCATTATGTGCACCATTTAAGCATCCACTGCTGGAAATAAGCCTTCTTCAAGAGCTGCTGGTTTGAGGAAAACTTCCCGGATGCAGGCAATAAAATAAATAAGGCAATGGACTGGCATACATAAATACAATATAGAAAATACAAAATATTTTTTTATATAACTTAATGTACTAAAATTTAACAGTGTTTGAGATTCCCTTTTAAGTAAAAGAAATAGCTGTGTTATTTGATTTATTTTAAAAGAGCGAGGGAATCTCGCTCTTTTGTATGTATACATATATACATTAAGTTAAAAAAAACTGGGATTTTTTTATCAGTAGGTACTTCTTATTTAAAAATTAAACTTGACATTCACGTTGCCATGAAAGATACAAAAATTGTGACTTATCAAAATGATAATTATATAAAAAATCATGGATAGGTTATCTTGCCAAGTAGAGGTACCTACGTAAGTAAACATTTGGACTTAATTTTAAAATATTGAATAACAATGTTGCAAATATTTGTGTTATGGGTCAAATTTTGGGCACAATTACTTACATATTAATAGTATATAACATTAGGTCAGTCGCAATGTGACCACGATCGCTGTAACGCGATACAAACGTAGAGGAAAATAAAACTAAAGGTACCTACGCGATAAATATCTGATAAATAATCCTACTAATATTATAAACGTGAAAGTTGTATGGATGGATGTTTGTTACTCGTCCACGCAAAAACTACTAAATGGATCAGGCTGAAATTTTGCATACAGGTAGTTCTGCGCCCAGAATAAAACATAGGCTCCTTATTATCCCATAAATCAGTTCCCATAGGATAGAAATAATCTTAAACGTTTCCATAGTTGCATGGAAGAAATCGCTGACAGCGATAAGGCCGCCTATTGTACTTTTAATATGTAATGTTTAGATATAAGGTGTTATTTTATAGTTTTAAATGCATTAAAGAGTTCATTCATTCATTCATTCATAGAAACAATGCGTGCGAAGCCGCGGGCAGAAACTAGTCTTTAATTTGTTGTTTTTTATTTGTATCAAATACATTTTATGTAAGTGCTTATTATTTTACAACTTTAATTAATTAATGATGCAGTATAGAATGGAACCGAAAATGTTGTTTTATGAGGTTAACCTACATACTTCGAAATGTTAATGTTGATTAAAGAAGGTCTTAAGGAGACTCAATAAATTATTTTGAAAACCACTTTCGAATTAAGATGTAACCTTCAGTATGTAGAACGGCCTTAGTTTGTACTTATTGTGCATACGAATGATGAAAGAGTAAGGGTAATCAATTTACTAGACTAGACTGCCTGCCATTGACACATTTTATCACACTAATATTATTAACTAGATGCGCCCCACGGCTTCGCCCGCGTGGAAATCTATGTGTCAAATGGTTTATAAACCTTCCTCACCATCACTCTATCTATTTAAAAAAAACGCATCCATGTCCTCTGCGTAGTTTTAAAGATCTAAGCATACATAGGTACATAGGAACAGACAGAGAGCGGTAAGCGACTATGTTTTATACGATATAGTACCTTCATGAATGATGAAAGAGTAAGGGCAATCAATTCAATTCACTAGACTGCCTGCCATTGGCACATTTTATCATAGTACTACCTAATATTATAAATGCGAAAGCTTGGATGTTTAGATGGATGGATGGATGGACGGATGGATATATGTGACTTCTTCACGCCAAAACTACTGAACGGATCAGGCTGACATTTTTATTTGTACAGATGCATCTAATCACGCATAGGCTACTTATTCAGCTCCCATGAGATAGATATAAACTTAAAAAGTTTCTACAGAAACAACGCACGCGAGGCCGCGGGCAGAAACTAGTTGTTAATGTCTAGTTTTGTTTACTAGTTCTTCGTATTTAAAAAAAGGTGTTTTTTCCATTACTTGTGACAATAACCCTGCTTGCGTAGTTGGCTAAATTTACGAGTAGATACATACACACACGGTTGCCTCATTACTTTACAATGCAAAAGTAACATGATGAACAAGATGTTGTGAGAAAAAATAACTAAGGTTATAGTTATTTTTTCTCACAACCTTTGCATGCTACTTGAATAATAAAAGACATAACTTCCTCAAGTAAAAAACTGGATATACATCACCATAATTAGCTGTATTTATACAACTTATAGCATATAATCATTTTACTATGATGTTATATAATTGTTTATTTATATTATCTCGCAGTATGTCTTTTTAACATGCATTCTTTGGTTCTGTGATAACGGGCTTTGAAAATTTTGCCCTGGAAATGGCTATTTTAGTGGTTTTATTTTTTATCGCTAGGCACTATTTAATTTGTATATCTAGAATCTAGATATAAACAAATTATATAAACAAAAAAATACTATAACATTATGTCCTTATGAGTCAGGTTTATGAGATGTTCAAATACATATATGAAATTCTTTCATTCATTAGTAATCATCTGTGAATTTGCCAGCTTCGTACTTATTTGCCAGATACTGGCATGCTAGTTAATGTGGCAAACGGTGGCATGTGCAAAGAGCCTTCATGCAAATGTGCCTGCTACAGTAATTTTCATTTCCGGCTTAAGAATAGGTAGATATACCTCCTATTTGATTGGTATTAGAACACTAGATAAAAACTGGCCAAGTCAAATCTAACCTACATATAATTGACTTTGCACTCATTTAGATCTCAATTCTTTTTGCCGCGAAGCCCACAGCCAATCATAATTTTTGTATTGAACTTGGCTCTCCTTTTTTACTTTTATGTTTTTGGTGGGATAAGATTATACTGCGTCGAGCTGAAGACAGGGCGCTATGACGCTCATTGGGGGAGGCCAATGTCCAGCAGTGAAAATGAAAAATGAAAATGAAAAGTTTTTATTTCTTTAAGTTTTTATTATATTACATATTTTTATATATTTTATACTTACTATTCATTATTATTAATTAAAATTATTTTATAGTTCACTTTGACTGCTGAAATCACACGGTATGTGTTTTCTACAAGTGACTAATATGCGTAAATCCACACTAGCGCAGCGGCTGAGAAAATACAGATCATTGTGACTCAGCACAGCCGTAATATTTTTCGAACGAAACGCATGTGCGGCGCAACACAACCGGTGTGTAGAGCAGCAGCACGAATTTTTTAGGTTAAAAAAAAGAACGCAGTCGTCGAAAAAAAAATCGCAGTCAAAGTGTTAAATTTTTTGTCCACCAGTGGAAGAAGTGAGAAGAAACGACTAGTATGTTCATAACTTATGTGTCTAGTACATTTGATTTGCTTATCTGTAAGTTGGTAGATTTTGAGTTGGAGCAAAACTCGTTCCAAGCTTTTTTATCAGTGGACTATCATAGGCTGATGATGATGAAGATTATACTAAAAGGTGTGCCAGACCAACCTAAATTGTAATATCATTAACATCATTATGCATGGTGAAAGCGTTGTCTTGCGGTGTCATCTTTACGCAACCGCACAATAAAAACGTAGTACCTGTGCATAATAAAATGAATGATACTGCATTTTCTGATGCAATGTGTTAAAATATTATGTTTATGAACTTTTATTTTATTGAATAGTACTTCACTACTGTACGCTCAAAGGTTTTAAGTAAATAAAATAATTATTGGTAACTTCAAGGCCTATGTTTTATTCCAGGCCTAGAGCTACCTGTATGCAATTTTAGCCCGATCCGTTCAGTAATTTTGGCGTGAAGAGGTAAAAAACCTTCGCATTTATAATATCAGTTTGATTATCTAGTTGTAAAAACAGGATAATGACAGGAAAAAGAGGAGGTAATACGAAACAGTGACATTCACGTAAACGGTATGTATAGTCGATAGGATGACGGTCACAGTAAGGGCTGGCACAGTCTGGCAGATCACCCAGGGGGAACAAAGAGCCAAAGGGGACATACTGCTAAAAGGTACATAGTGCCAGAATAGAAGGGACATACCAACAGAGGTATAAACTAACCTTGCACACTGACATCCACGTAAACATAGTCGCTCATATGCACATTGATCTCCTCAGGGTTGAAGGTCGCAGTCAGGGCTGGCACGTTCTGGCAGATCACCCAGAGGGGACATAGTGCCAGGATGTACAGGATTATCAGGTGGAGAGGCCAGATTGGACACATCTTGGCCGGTTTTCTCCTACTGTAAAGAAGAAAACAGCATTATAGCATGTGATTATGTAAGCAGGTAGCAAAAAATCAATATCTTTATTTGGAACATAAATGCAAGGGGAATAAATAACTGGTGTGAAAACGATAATACACGCAGTAGGTAGTTATAACAGGTGGGCCAAAAGAAATCACCCTACTAGAAGATGCTCTCATTTTTGCAAATGGCCGCCAATGTCAAATCTGTTTTGACATTTGTGGACTAGACAGATGCAGAATACCAGTGAACAAGCCATGGAGCGATATACTCCCCAAGAACACGGAATAATTGTGTCTATTTTTTTGCGTAACAATTTGTCTGTGGTGTTGGCGCAGCGCGATTTTTCGACCAAAATCATAATGAGCGATGAGGCTCATTTCCACCTCAGCGGGTACGTGAACAAGCAAAACTATCGTTTCTGGGAAATGAAATGAAAGTTTATTTCTTTAGGCTTACAAATAAGCACTTAGACAAGTCATATTTTATACTATTCATTATTATCAATTAAAATTATTTTATAGTTCACTTCAATTTTTTGTCCACCAGTGGAAGAAGTGAGAAGAAACCACTAGTATGTTCATAACTTATGTGTCTAGTACATATGATTTGCTTATCTGTAATTTGTTAGATTTTGAGTTGGAGCAAAACTCGTTCCAAGCTTTTTTATCTTCTAGATAATCTGATATTTTGTAATAAGCCTTTTTACAAAGAATATGCTTAATGAATATGCTTATGCTTGGGGCACCGAAAATCCACGAGTAATGCACGAGGAGCCATTACACCCGCTCAAAGTGACTGCATGGTGTGCTGTTCACGCTGGAGGAGTCATCGGGCCATTTTTTTTCGAGAACGCTATAGGGCCATGTTGACCGAGTTTTTTCTGCCGCAATTGGATGAATTAGGACTGCAGGACATGTGGTTCCAACAGGACGGAGCAACGGCACACACTGCGCGACCCACAACCGATATTCTGAAGGCAGCGTTCCCGGGTCGCCTCATCTCTCGTTTTGGCGATTTGCACTGGCCCGCAAGATCGCCCGATTTAACCGTTTTAGACTTTTTTTGTGGGGTTTTTTGAAGTCCCGTGTTTACGTGAACAAGCCCGAGACTCTGGAAGCCCTCAAGGACAACATTCATCACGAGTGCGAGAATCTGTCGCCCGAAGTTCTCGCTGAAGTGATGAAAAATGGCATAAAACGAGCCCGTATGATAATTAATTGTGACGGCGCCCATTTAGCCGATATCATCTTCTCGACTTGACCAATACAATTCTAAAGGTTCAAATAAACATAATCAAAAAACAGAATCGAAGTTTTTCTTTTAGAAAAAAAAGAGAGCCAAACAACATCGGATGACTTCTTTTGGCCCACCCTGTATAACTGTTACTGTGTCGCGTGCATTAAGGCCCTCCCCCGAGTACAAGGTTACAGAGTTCCTTAAATTGTAAGTTCTTTTGTAGATGCAGAACCTAAAGACAAGGTATTAAACACCAAATAGCAAGAGATATTAAAAAGCAGTAGTACCTACATTATATCAACGTCTTTGGCGTAATCTTTCGTTACCAGCTAAATACTATTTTTATCTAACAATGCAATTGTTTTTCTCATTCAATTTAAATGATCACTGATGATTCCTTATGTTAGTTTTTTTTCCTGTAGCTGTAGTCCGTAACGCCAACAAGTTGTTTGTTGTTTGCCGGAAGCGTTGGTTGCTAGTATGCTAGTTATCTAACTCATGCTGAGGCAGAACCATTTTGTTACTGGACTTACACACTTACACGTTTTCTCTTAGTTTAAGTTTATTATGTTCTGTGTAAGTCTTATAAATAACAAATAAAAATTCGACCATTCATTCATCACCTCACGTTTTTGAGAAAAAAAAACATCATCTTTAAAATTGACCGTTATAATTGACCGACGAAAGCTGTTCAAGATATGACCTTCATAATCATGAACATAAATACAAAATAATATCACCCTTCCATTCTTGAAACACGGTATTGGTAAACAAAAGATTCCCACTCTACACAAGTCAAAAGCTGATGTAAATAAGATCCTCAACCCTCATCACAGCCTATATTGGTCCACTGCTGGACGCAGGCCTACGCCTGATAAGTGCCTTATCGGTTTTTATGTCATGGAGGATAATTATCTTGTTCCTCTCGCTAGGCATGCGGATTGGGAATCGCAGTTCGGTGTTAAATAGTTCTGCAGCAGGCGCTGCTGTCAGCCCCCCGGTGGATATCCCTTAATCACCTCTTACGACAGCCGCGGGAAAAGTTGCTGTGCTGCAAATTCTAAGCCAACGGTTAGGTGAACAATGATTCAATGAATGTAAATAAATCAATTCTTGCAGTTAGTTGATTAATCTTTCATTTAGAATACCGATTGCCGATAAGAAATTCATACAGCTATCACTGATCTCACCTCGTTACGACTAAACACGAGCAAACCAACTTCGCGAAATTACAAACACATAACACGTGCGCACTCCACAAAGATTCGAACACAACTGGCTGAAATAGAAATACCGTTCGCATAACACTACGTAACAAAATTACGTATGGACTGATAGCGTATCTCATACTCCGTATTACAACGTATTAGAGGCGATAAAGGGATTATGTAAATAACCAAAAATGTTTCAGCCAATCTAGATGATATTATAATGATCTATCAATCTCGTGGTTTTGGTCACGTAGAGATAAGAGCTGATAATTGGGCTAAGCTTTGTTTAGCCTTAATCAACCTACCGATTTCCTAAGATAAGCGGCTGAAAGAAGTACTAAAACTTAGGTACCTACCTATCAATAATTTGGCTATTCTAACTACTAACTAATGACACAATAGACGCACAGGAAATAAAAAATGCATTTAGATCGGAAAAATACAAACGTATTCAATACAAAACGAGAAAGAAATTCAAAACAGAGCAATTTTATTGAACAGGGGTTTTTGAGGTCAGAAATTACAAATTTAAATCTATGAACCTGAACATGAAAAATAAATCGTGCGAATGGTATTCATAAGGCTCAAATTGGCCTTGGGCGTGACGTTGCGGATTGTATTATTTATAAGGTGGCGATTTATATTCCGAATATAAAGTGCTGACGACGTGCTGTTGTTGATATCGTCAAGAAAATTTTAAAGTAATATAAGGACTTATCGACCATTATACATTTTTTGTATTAAATACAGAAACTTACTTTTACTAAACGCTCAAAGTAAATAATAAAGAAGCTGGGGTTGATGCTCGATTGTTTGCTAGGGCGGTTCTTGGTATAGAGCGCACCTTACAAATGAAATATGAAAGAAACGTCCCGGAACAATAGAGCATCAACTTCAACTTCTTTTGTAAATAGAGCGTACAGGTATACAAGGAGGTTTGTATGCTGTTTGCATTTGCTTATCGACGCTATGCATTGGGAGGCTAGACCCATAAAATCGCTTCATGACACCGTTGGTAACCTCAAAGACTAATTAGCTACTGTCCACAAATCGTCGTATTGCATTATGTTTGCGTAATATACCGAAGTCACGAGAACCAAATTATTCTGGGACAATTCACGAAGGTCGACTTACGTGCTAATACCGTTTTACTTTTAACCAAACGCTGATAGCATGTTACTAGCTATTGTATTTGGTTTCACTTTCATTGCACCTTTTTTTAAAGCGGCGGTAAGTATCCCACTCCCGGAAAATTATATACGTACGTACCCGTATATTACGCCAAACCACCATTAAGAAGTTAAAATCTCAAATACACCAATGATGTTTTGTGTCATTAGTTTTTAGTTTATTTATGTAGGATAAAAACCTACTTACGACTTGCCAGCTTGAATTAAATATTTAGGATACAGGTAATGCAACACAGATTAGGGTTCTTAAACACTAAATAAAGCAAAAAGTATGGTAAAGTATTCCAATCAATCTTGTTTGAGCCAAGTATTGTATTTTTTTTTTTTGAAGAATAACGTATGCAATTATTCAGATACCTATGTTTTAAAAAATGGTCAGATTTAGGAGTTTATATCCATTTTAAAATAAGCCCAAGTTGTATGACCATTTCTTTATCAGTTTAGATTTGAGCCACTGAGGCCGTTGAAAAAACTAAGTCTGTATACAAAAATCTATTATAACGGGATATTTACCATGATTTCAGTTTTTTTAGTATTAATAACCATGGTAGTTTTAATTTTTTAACCCTGTAATGTAACATTCTCAAGTTTGCTGTAGGTATCACCACAGGATATCACAATGCAAATCAAGCTTTAAAGTAGCTATGATATGTCACAAAGTTGAACGACTATAAAATAGAAATAGGAGTAGGTTAACATTCGAGTTCATTTCCAAGGCTAAAGCAATAACGGAGAAATGAATAGACGGTAAGCACCTGAAATAATCGGACGTACGTATTGTTTATATTTATATACCTTTGATGAATTCGTGACCTTTCGTAAAGTAAATTAATTAGGAAATTTCGAAACTGGGTTATCTTTTATTTGCGTTAGTTTATTGACTTTAATTGGTCCGAAAAAGGGTTTTT
The DNA here is from genome assembly GCA_943735965.1 of Eupithecia abbreviata. Classification (NCBI taxonomy): domain Eukaryota; kingdom Metazoa; phylum Arthropoda; class Insecta; order Lepidoptera; family Geometridae; genus Eupithecia; species Eupithecia abbreviata. The sequence continues at coordinate 4,334,541 of OX030997.1, read as the reverse complement.
ATGATGCGAATTAAATTGTTAGTAGACTTTATTATAAGGTTATGAACATGGTTCTTTAGTGCCATGCCTTTTTGAGTCAAGTTAGATATAGTATGATTGTATGACAAATCAACATCAATAGGTAACGGTAGTGATTCCGCCGCTAAACCTGAAAAACTAGCATAATAGTTTGGCCGTTCATATTTTCTCGATCGACTAATACATACGTGCAAAATAATCACACAGCTAGGCACAGGAACCTAAAAGTTATTCACAGAGCGATTTAACAATTGAGAGCTATGTACACGAAGCTACCTGAGTACTTATATGTTTAAAACAATGGTCACTTGTTTGTTGTCCATTGTGCAAATAATAGCGAACAGTATTATCCATTATCTTAGAGGACAATTGGTTCAGCTGAGCAATTAGAAAAAGATTGAACACTTAATAATGGTATAGTGCGCAGTTAGATCGTTCAAACGGTGGTTAATTTAGTTAGTAGGTATTTTATCTAGATTTTATTCTACTATCGATTTCACCCGCGTTAAATTCGAATTTCACATTTCTAGGGGAATAAAGAGAATATAATATAGTCTATGTGTAGCTTCCCAACGGTGAAAGAATTTTTAAAATCGGTCCATTCGTTTCGGAGATTTGATTTTTTGTTTGCATTGAATAGACAATGCAAACAAACAAAAAATCAAATATTCCCTCTTTATAATATAATAAACTAGTTTCTGCCCGTGGCTTCGCACTGAATGTTTCTAAGGAAACCAAAAAAAATTGTGTGTGCTTTTTGCCATAGAATGTTCCGACAAGTCTAGTTTTACTTTGAAAGACTAAGACTATCCGTACGACGAAAAAATATATGCATACAATTATGTAATGATATAAAATCACCTATCTAATACTAATATAATAAATGTGAAGGTTTCTTACCACGTATATCAATAACTACTTAACTTATTTAGATAAACTTTGATATGTAAATAGTTTAGCTGGTTCTTCGCCGGCATATGGCCGGCCCACTGCCACTTCAGCTTGCTAATTCTCAAAGCTATGTCAATAACTTTGGTTCTCTATAGGATGTATTCGTTACGAATCCTATCCTTCAGAGAAACTCCGAGCATAGCTCTTTCCATAGCTCGCTGAGTGACACAGTATTGTAACTGAAAACAAAAATGCATCGGGTCCACAGCCGGAAGGGGCCAGGTCAGACGAGAATGCCATCTCCAATACAATATATTCTTTATACAACGAAGTATAAAGATATAATAGACTCAACGAAGGCTTAGTCGGCCATGGCCGTTCCCTTTACTTTTCGTCTTAGACCGGCTCTCGTCAAGTAGAATTGAATACCTACTCGTATAACCCTGCATCTTTCGAAGTATACTCGTGCTCATTCGCACGTATGTTCGATCTTGAAACCCATGAGACCACGTGATATTTGTTGGTTTAATAAACCGGAATGACATGCTTTAATATTACTAACGGCTTGTTAACCGATATTGCATCGTGATCAGGCTGATCACGAGATCAGGTGGGGGTACTCCATTTTCCGCATTTAGACTCCAGTTGGTCCTTTATGCGTAGTAAACACGATCACGAGATATAAGGTCGAATCAAAAAAACGTTTTCAAAAAAAGATAAATCCTTTTTTACCGTAGAACTCATTACCTCAAGACTCTAGAGGTATTGAGTTCTACGGTAAATAACTCTAGAGTCTACGTAGAGGCTTTAGATAGCAGGGCTCTTTTGCGGAAGTTTAAAGGTGACTGGTGATAGAGTGTCATTTTAACATTATGTAGGGTCTAAGCCATTTTAATTTCTAACTAACAGCGCCATCTTTTAGTCGGATCGAGCTATCGTTTGAGATGTAGAAAACGCCAGCGAACATAGACCTACAAGAGTGATTATGTCCTGTTAAAGATATGTTAAAGTATGTAGCTACATAGGTGCTACAAGCGAGACCAATCGTGGAATTTTATATACATAAGTAGGTATTTTATTTACCTAAACATTATACCTAACCAACACAGATAGGTATTATATTACAAATATAAAATTTATAACGGGATTTTTAAATTGTAAATCCATTTAAAACTGTAACACCGCAATATTGTATTCAGTTATTCTTATTTGTATTTTTTCTTTTAGGTTAGTTTTAATTTAAGTAGTTTTATATTGCATGCAATGTATTAAGTTTGTATTCTGTTTTTTACTTCTCTATTACTGTTTGTTTGTGCTCTACCAACTCTTTGTATAGTATATATTTTTCTCCATCCCTGGTTGCCTGGAAGAAATCGCTTTAAGCGATAAGGCCACCTATTGTACTGTTATTATGTAAGATTTAGAGATAAGGTGTTATTTTGGGTACAATAAAGTGTTCATTCATTCATTCATTTTTTTATTGGAAAATACAATACCTATTATTGAGTTTATAACGTTATAAATGACTTTTGTGTTACGTGCAATCTAACATAGAGATAATCTGGATATTTGTCCTCGTAGATAGTTACTTTTATCTAAGTTTTACCTATATTTTGGATGGTTCCGTATTTAAATTTACCTACTGGATGTTAATATCAATGTTTATTACAAAAATCAATACAACTGTATCACATTTGCCACAGCACGATGATTATGCATAACGTACGGAAATGATGCTGAGTAATAATAAGCAGAATGTATTATACATACTTCAAGCAAACCTTCGATCTTTAATAATTAAATAGGAATGTTTCCTTCAAGTTCTAACAGATTCCAGTTACGTTTTTATTTTCAATGGAATTGCAGGTCGTTCTTTGCACTTTTGTCAAAGCCGCAAAATGTAAATTGGCTTTACCCAAGATTTTTGCTTCTCTAATGTGGCCTCAGGTTTTATCTCATATTTATACCTGGTCATTTGATTTGGCTTAAGTTTTTTCTTTGGTCTTAAACCTTGGAACTGAAAGCCAACGGAAGACCAGCGCTATGGTACGATCTGCTCTACTATAGCACATGCTGAGTGGAGACCGATTTTGTCAGTTTCTCTGTTATATAGTATACTATTCGTCTCTGTTCTGGACTGACTTGACTTTACTTTAACCTGCCTGTCTGTACAGTACGTTGCGTAGCTAGGATGATAGGCTAGATGAAGATGAACTCTTTTATCAAAATACACGATTATTTAGATAAGATTTAAAGGCTATGTTATCTATTTCGCAAGCAAGAGTTTTGGACGTTACCTATCCATAACTAGAGATAGGGATATCTTTAGCCACTAGAGCTATAACTCAAGTGGCTAAAGATGACAAGCAACAACTAAGATCGTCATTCATCCACGACGGTCAAAACACTCAAAACCTACCTGCAAGCCGTATCCTGCTCAATCCACGAAGCAATGCAAAAACAGATCTCAGTTGAGTAGGATAGAGCACCTTTTTGCAGATGGATATGCATTAAACTGGTATTTCCGTTACCTACGTATTCATTCGTTTTCAAGCTGACGACATCCTGACGACTATTTAGTGGGTTTGCAAATCTTAAATCGCATGCAGAGGAGTTGCCATCAAAAACTAGGATAATTTAGATTGAAAGAGTTTGCACCACCCCAACCTTTCCCGCGGGTGTCGTAAAAGGCGACTAAGGGATATCCATCGGGGGCGGACAGCAGAGCCGAGTGCAGAACAGTTTACCACCGAACTGCAATCCCCAATCCGCATGCCCAGCGTGGGGATTATGTAATTAGCCTCCTATAAGATAAAAGCCAATAAGGTGATTTTGTCTATACCTATACTATAGCGACGAGTCCATTCAAAGGCTACCTGGAAGAAATCGCTCTTAGCGATAAGGCCGCCCATTGTGCATCTGTATCTTTGTTTGATGTGCAATAAAGCATATTTGTATTGTGTTTATAATGTGCAGGCTTACTTCCAGCAGAGGACGGCTGTTGAAGTGAGGAGGATCATTATTGGAATAGTCCATGAAAGACACGCAAAAGTTGCGCAGTGGCAAAATCTCTTAAATCATTAAAAACTCATCTTACCTATCGAGCCTGGGAAACCTGATGTTTTATGTCAAAAACCAGCCTAGCCACTACAACACACAGCACGTCATAGCCACTCACGTTATCTTGGTCAAATCAACAAGATAGGTAAGGTTTTATCTTATAACAATGTGAAACAGAATACAAACCTAACAATAAGAACCCCGCGTTGCGAAATACCAAAAACCGCTATTCGTAACACGTGACTGATATCGTTAAAAACTAGTTATGATGTAAGCACTGGCTGAGTGAAAGTTCACAACACTACCATGGAGTTCTAAGTTTAAAAATACGCGGGCGCGCGGTCTTCGCGGCTTTTACGTCTCTACTGGCTCTGACTGAAGTTACGTTATGTTAGCTACTTGATGTTGCCATCTATAATAGAGAAAAATGATTGGTCTACCTGTCTTTAAATCTGTGTTTAAATGTATTTAAGGTTGAGAATTATTTAAGGTATGATACGACTTTATAATACAAGATAACAAATGTAGATAGATATACTCTTAAGAGAAGTAGTGATTAAGAAATGCCTACAGGAGAAAGATGAAAATTTCTTGAGGCACCAAGGTTTGCATGTATATCCTGCAGAGAGATTCCAAGGGCTAATGATAATTTAAATTGCTGTTTCTAATCATCCCTTGATGAATGACAATGGATTAAATTAAGTAATATAGTTGTAAATCTGTGCAATTACCTAGCTTAATTTACATCCACATAATCTCTTTTATGTTTACATCACATCTACATCAAATACAGACAAGTAGTACATACATTATCTAAAAAGTTAGATCTAACACCGTCTGGCACAGCTGGCAACTCTAAATCATACAGGTTCACAGTATCCATCCATCAGAGTATACAGTAGTACCATATAGGTACTGTGTCATTACATTCCCCTCGGTCATTCAAGGCTATCAAGTTGTGATACTGAGTAGAGGTATGATTTACTCTAGGGTCATGTTCCTTTCGTTGAGCTGCTCCATGATTGATGTTTACCTACTGTCTGAATGCTGATTTATGCTTGCTTTAGTTAGTTAAAAAAGTTACAGTCTCTCTCCTTGTGACAAAACTTTTGTAGGTAAATGCAACTTTTAAATATTTTTTGCAATAACCCTGTATACAAGATTCCATCCAATGAAGTGCAAAAGAGTGGCAGTGGGGGGTTATAATTATTATGTGAATTACTGGACACTTGCAGAAATGTGTTGAACCAGACACAATCATAATGCCAGTAACAAAGAATCATCATCATGTAGGTAGCTTCTAAAACAAAGTAAAGTCTTTATTTGAAAAAAAAAGTAAAAGTAAAAAGTCTTTATTTTGAAACATACTTAGGTGCTAGAACAAAAATATGAAGCGATGCGACCTGCAGAAGTAAAATACTGTGTCGCAGGTAGAGTTGAATGTTGACATAATGAATGTAACTTCTCATGAAATTTATATAAATTAGAATGCTGATAAACTAGTCATCTAAATCCACCACTATTCTACAAGAAAAACCTCTGCTTTTGTGCCTAGATGCAAGGCACAAAATTAATCCTTATTCTATGTAAAAATCTATGAAATTGAAACTGATTTAGGTATTTATTACAAAATAAGGTGCTGTAACTACACTGCTGATGACTTTTTTATTAATAAGTAGTACCTAGGTAGGTACATAAGTATATTATTACCTACTTATTTTTAGCATTCCTTAAGTTTTGTTGAGTTATATTTTTGCCAAGTTGCTACACCCACCCCATAAAGTAAGTAAGATACATCTTGTTTTTAGTAGTAAAATCTTTTGTGATCCTCTCGTAGGGTATATCGAATAAATTGAATAATAAATAAATAAGTACCTAGCTATGCGAGTGTCATTGCGATGCTGCTTAGATCATCTTTCCATCTTTTTAATGTACTTAGGTACCTATCCAGTAAGGTAAATTTTATCAACAGATTCTTTGAATTACTAAAAAAGAAATCATGATAGATATTTTTCTGTTAGAAGTTATGCACTTAAAAGAGCCCAATTACATAATTTAGGTAGGTGGACTACCATACATTCTCAAGATATAATTTTCGTCTGTTTTTCTCAGATTATTCAATTAAAACTTGAGTATTCTGTAAGCACGCGTAAAATATTTTCTATCTGTTTGTTTTGTATGTTTTTTATACATTTACAGGTAGGTAGATAAATTTAAAGTGCAAGATGCAACACGTGAAGGTGTTTCACGAGAAGGTAAGTAAATAAGTAATTCATACATTTTGCTGGTAGTTATGAATTAACCTACTTACTTTGATCCTATAAGAACACAATCACTTCACCAAATAATTATACACTGCGCTGCAATCAGAAAAACGGGTTTGTATTATAAAATCACGAATAAACTGAGCCACAGAACTGAGCACTCGTCTCACGTCTGACTTTTCTGCCTTTCTTTTCTGTCTCGACTCTCTCGCTCGGTCTCCACTCCAACCAATCCAATCCAATGAACTGATTTGATTTGGACAACACAACTAACGGCCATGGCATGTACAGACTTCAACCAGATAAAATGACATTGACATTGTATTGACATGACAATAGATCAACTGTTAACAGAGATGTCAACTTCAATTTCATGAATGATTGTTATGCCACAGTCGTCAAACAATATGGCACTCGTAAACTTTTTAATGATACCAACTTATGTCCAAAGTACTATGATCTCGCTAATATTGTGTGTGATGGGTCATATCATTTTTTACTGTTTACCTACACACAAGAATAATAATTCTCTTGAGTCACCAACACGTAGGCGAGAATTGACAAGAAGCCTAGCGTGGGTCAGTATAACAAACGGCAGAACAATTTTATAATAAAACATCGGCCTGCAATCTGAACAAATCAAACTTTTTGTTACACCACAACGTCATGTATTTTATGTCAGGTTTCAATAACCGAATAAAATTGAATTGAATCATCATCATCATAATCAACCGACTTACTGCTGGGTTTAAAAAGCCTCTAAAAATAGGCGAGAGTCATCGTCATTTTAGTAGGACACCTACTGACATCGATGTCCGAAAAAGAGGTTTTCTCCTGTCTCTTCCACCAAGATTTAGTTAAGACAGAAGTCGGACAGGAAGATCGCAAGTCCTGCAATTAATTTATATTATCTTACGTTATCATATTACTAGTTTAGCGTAGTTAGCATAATTAAGTTATTTTACAAATTTCCACCGTTGCGTTGCTTTGTTCTACTATGGCTACTGATTTATGTTTTTATAATCTTTTCGTTTATTATTATTATATTATTTAACCTAGTTCAGGCATAAATGTTTTATTTTAGTCCTTAAGAACATGAGATAATTGACTCTTTTTATCCATTTAGTCCAGAAGTTGTTTTGAATAAAATTACTTATTAATATTATTAGTGAACACAGCATGAGACTGAGGTAGAACACAGTGACTACTACCCATAAATAGAGGAACGGCCATCAATACGTTCGTTTCAATAAAATCCGTTTTTTGTCTAGGGAAATATTCTTTGCTGCAAGATACGCGAGACAATAAAGGAGATCGAACAACAGCAACCGCCCCGCCTCCGCCACGTTGCCGCCGCGCCCCACCCGCGCCCGCGCGCCCGGAAAAAGAAATCATTCATCGATCAAAGCGATTCGATTCGACCGACGAAATTCTTAAAATATTGCTGGCATCACTGGCTGTGACTGAGCCGCGCACGCACGCTGATCTGACTGATATGATTGATTGATTGTTCTGCTGCCATCCGATCAGTCGTCTTGTTGTCTCGTTTTCAAACTGAGTTTTCAAATCACAAATCACCAACAAATCAAAAGCGAAAATTCCACGAGAAGCTTGCGAAACAGCTGTGCAATGTGTTAGTGTATTGTAATCAAGACAACCGAGTTCTACCCTAATTTTTTGATAAACCATCCCGTTATTAGCAAAAATGTCTAGTGTTGAAAGTCCTCCTCTTTCTACTCCTCAACCGGACCAGTCAAGCCCAAGTGATCAGGTCCAGCCTTTGGATGATGAGAATGTTAAATCGTGCTGGGTTTGCTTCGCCACAGAGTCAGACGACAGGCTTGCAGCTTGGGTGCACCCTTGCAAGTGCATTGGGACAACTAGATGGGTGAGTGAATAAACAACATTTTGTATCTACCTACTTCTTGATTATGGCTCTAGGTCTGCTAGTGTACGTTCCAAGATAAAATTGTAAGCTGTTGTGAATTAAGAACTTCTAACCTGTAATAATGTTAGGTTTCTGAATAATTAACTTGAAAAAGCTTAGCAGTTCGGTATTTACAGTTAAAAATTCTTTAACAATTAATATCTTAAACAAAAATAAGGTACAAAGTACTTCTCAGTTCAATATAATCATTCAAATCAGTACTAAAACAGTATTGCTTAATATCAAAACAAAATTGTGATCTAGTTGATAGCATGTTTTTCTCCTCTTATCTTATAAACATGAGGTATTGATAAATAATTATCAATTTTACAATATTTCTGTAGTAGAAATTTACCTATTGGCTTTTTATAACACTTACACAAAATTTAATAGTAATGATAATAATGCTGGACTATTCACACAGCATTATCTAGCCCCATGGTAAGCAGAGCTTGTGTTATGGGTACTAGATAACTGAGATATATATTACAATACATTACCTAGATAGATATTTTTTATTATACATAGAAAACGACCAGAACACTCGGAACAAATATCTGCAGATTGTACACACAATTGTTCCGTGGCGGGAATCGAACCCGCAACCTCCTGCGTTGCAGGTGGACCTTTGCCCACCACACCACATCGGTCGTCAAGATTTGGTGTATAAAAAAACAAATTTAATAACAAATTTTAATGTCCTTGATTTGCTTCCTACTAAATCCAACTTCTTACATGTCATCAATTAAAAATACAATCAGGATGCACCTTACTTATAATGTATTCCAGGGTCATTGGCCTTTAACACTATCAGTGACCTATGATGACAAGGTTTTCATACATTTAACTGTTTTGCAACAAAGGCTGGGGCGGAGTTCTGTTATATTATCTTCATAATAATATAAAATAATTTATACTTATCTCTGGCCTCATTTATATCACTAACAGTCTGTTTTGGGTAATTCTCATTTTAAATAAAATCTGTGTGTCCACTATTTTAACTAATAATCTGTGGAACATAGTGATGGGCTGAGTTACTTATTTTAGTAAAATGTAGCTGTAATACTATCCTGTCCTGTCATCCTATATAAATATGCCATAAAAATGCAATTTTTTTATTATTTACTTATTTATTATTTATATGTTAACGACAAATAACTTGCTAGATAGTACAATAAAAAGCATCTACACACAGATTTCAATATGAACCATCATATCAACTTTGTGACTAGTGTTTTGAGAGGATATAATAAGAGGGATGTTACATAAGGTCACAGAAGTGTATGTATGTAACATTCCTCTTATTTTAATAATATTACATACACGGAGAATCAAACCTAAACAATAATAATTGTTACGATAGACTATGTTATCGCAGGTTCTAAAAAGAAATGATATATGTGGGAAGAAAATTCTAAAATAAAGCTGTTCTGACCTAGTTTAGTTATTAAAAAGTTGAATTGTTTTTTTATGCGGTTTTAGGAATGAATCGTTTTGCATTTCGTCTTTAGCGCGCCCTTTCGCACATTCCTCATCCTCATCAGCCAATATTGGTTTACTGCTGGACGCAGGCCTCCCCTGATAAGCATTATGTAAGGTGACTCACCTCACCTCATGTGAAATAGCATACATTTAACCTCCGAATATTCAAATGCATCTCAGATTTAAGCAGATGACGTGACTACGACCAAGTGACGATTTTCTGACTTATTTTCATTGAAAACTGACAAAAAATTGCTAAGATGTGCTTAAATCTGAGATGCGTTTCAGTATTCGGGCGTCTCGTCTACCGACGAGTTCGCGCCTTCGACTTGTGTACCCTTAAGTCAAGTACAAACAGTCATCAGCCTCAAAGTCACGGATAATCAATAAACTGTATCAAATACAAACAAACCTCTGCAATCTAAAATATCTGCAAACAAATGTGTCAAATAATATTGATGAATGGTGTAGGAACGGGCATTGGACTCGAAACCTTGCTGGTCGTTGTCAGCTTTCGCAATTTCCTTGTTTCACATTTATTTACATGGTCGTTGCTTCAATACACATTTCGAATTGCAACATGTCCTTTATCCTTCCCTTAATTATTTTTAACTTGGCAGTAAAAGCGTTAAGTGGGAAAACCCTCTATCTTCTTATTTTTTATGGCTCGCGGTGTCTGTGTTGCCACAACCCTCTATCTATCCCCATATCAAGACTCTATGGCTATCTCGGTATATGCTAAACATTATGTGTGTTCTATTCTATACTATACTATTCTAATCCAAACTTGCATGACTATACGGTTAGTTGATATACCTCATCATCCTATAGTAGTCAATACGCCATATTATATATTGCCCTGTCTTCAGCTTGCCGCATCCAGCATCTGCTTGCAGTCCTTCGTCGTCATCCCACCTAGCCGGAGGGTGTCGTACACTACGTTTGCCGAGTCTCGATATATGTATACCTAACCTACATTCATCCAATCCAATTTAATGATAAATGCTGGTCTATAGCTTAGCTATTGATTATTATAATAACAGTTCGTCGTGCCAATTAATTGAATAACAGATAAAAAGATGATAAAGGATATTGAAACAACTCCTGCACTCAGTTATTATCAATACAAAAATAGAATAAATACGAACACTTTCATAGCCGATGACGCTAATTTTTTATAGGTTTAAAGATATTTATTTCTCATAAAACAAAATGTTTTAATGAGAAAGATAATGCTTAATATTACGCTATACCTCCGGGGCTAGTAGGTGGTAAGATAAGTGTAGTAAGTAAATATATTTATTATAGTAGGTATGTATATCTCTATAAATCTTGTTATAAACTGGAAGTCTTAACATCTCCTGTCCTGCAGGAGGTTGGGCAGTGAATGTTTGAAGGATGACCTACATTTTTTGGTTATGTTATATTAGTAAGTATCATATTTGTGTACCGCGATCTGTGATGCCGATTTGGAAATGTGAGCTGTATCTCGCAAGCTGGCGACGTCATGCAGCGGAGACGAGAAGAGATGTGAGGGCGGGGGCATAACATCTCCGCTCCAGTCTTACCAGTAGCTAAGCATATCCGCGCAGCTTTGGTGGATACACCCTAGTTGGAAAATAAAAAATCAGCTTTAATGTTTATTATGGAAAATGTCTGTTCTCGTCTCTGCTTCGGATATCTCCGCACGCACGTCTCGGTCTCGGTCTTATTTCGTTACATATGTGATAAATATATATATTACAAATAAACTACATACATACTAATATGGTCTAACAAAAACTGTTATAATATAAACCTTCTTTTGTCACATCGACAAAATTTTCGTTTAATCATTGCTGTAAAAAAAAAGTCAGAGTCAGGGTTAGAATTACGTTAATAATCATTAGAAAAAAGTGCTTTGCACTTTTACGGAACACTGTTGGATGGCTGTACTCTGTACCCAAAGGGTGCCAGACACTACGACATATTACAAAAACCTTAGTCAACGAGTCCGAATCACACTCGGACGCTTTATTATCTATTCTTTCTCGGTAAAATATTTTTACCTACAGCTTGTTTTATTATAGATAGATTTAGATGAGTTATGCAAGCTAAAGAAAGACGTCATTCCAGGTACACCAAAGCTGCCTCCAACGCTGGGTAGACGAGAAACAACGAGGCAACATAACACGCAAGGTCCTATGCCCGCAATGTAAAGCAGAATACATCGTAGTCTTCCCTTCTATGGGTGCATTTGTCGCGCTCCTAGACGCGGTAGAAGAGATGACACATAAGATATGCCCGTTCATCGCTGGAGGAGTGCTGTTGGGGTCGATATATTGGATTGCGATCACGTACGGTGCTGTGACTGTTATGCAGGTTAGTCTTTACACTCAAAAACTTACAATTCGTCTTGTCAGCGTCTACGGGTGCATTTATCGCGCTCCTAGACGCGGTAGAAGATATGCCACATAGGAAGGAAAACGTGTAATCAACAAAGGCCCTAACTGTCCAACTGTTGATCTGATTTCAAATTACAAACTCGGTGCCCACAATGCACAAGCGCAATGGCGCCGGGGCTAAGCAGTGAATGCGATATACCTACTAACCAAAACCTAAGGCATAATCGATTTAGTTTAAAACTTTTGTTAGGGAAATATTTGTCAGCTGTCTAAACTGTTATGATAATGTTTAGAATGACAAAGATGACGATTGGCACTTCTTACCTACCGCTTAAAATTCTTTTTTGCCTTTCCATAATCATGAATTGTAATGAATAATTTGCTTTTAAATGCTTATGGTTTTTGTAGTCGCAATGTTTTTCAAGGTTTGTATGAGGAAGATCAAGATATGACATTAGCTTCGAGCCGTGGCTTTGCTCACGTGGTGCTGAGATAAATTTTTCCTCCATTATCCTAGAGTTTCTTCTCATTACATTTTGTTTAATAAAATAAATAATGCTGGATAGTTACCAATTTACACATAAATATTATAAAGTGGTAAAAGTTTTTGAGTAAGGGGTATTCTCAGGAGGTATTCTCAGTTGTCCTTTGAAAAAACGAAAGCTGACGAATTACTTCGGATCGTATGAAACGAACAACCGCCAGAAGCTTAAGCGTAAACAAGTTACTTCGGGCGCGTCACCAACTGACCCCTTTCCTTTCGGATATCTATGTCTTCTATCTATGATAGAGCTTTGTTTGACCACAATCTCACCTGATAGAAAGACGATCTGGCCGACGATGTATCACACAGCTTAGTGCGAGTGGAAGGTCGAATATCCACCAGATAAGGATGGTAATGTCTCCGGTGCCATCAGGTCATGAAGTTCCTGGAAGCATTATTCGAAATGTATCCCGTAGCTAGTTGAAAGATTCGTTTTTCGGTCACGCTCCTGCTAATTGGCCCCATACTGTCCTAACTGTCTTTATCCACAAACTGTGTTATTTGGCCAAGTTTGACCAAAAAACACAGTTTTTAAGTGTGAAAATCCTATATTTACATAACCGTTAAACAAAATCTAGTTAGTTTGACCAAACGAATGTTATTAATTTAACCCACTGACTGAGTTCAAAAGTCTTTGGTTATTGACAAATCTTTCGCAAAAAACAGCCATTTGCATTTAGATGTAACCACTTACTAGATAAGTACATACATAATTTGCTCGGTTTAGGTTGGTATGCTCGGAGTTTCTCTAAAAGATAGGATTCGTAATGAATACATCCAACGGAGAATCAAAGTTATCAAAATAGCTCTAAGAATTAGCAAGCTGAAGTGGCAGTGGGCCGGCGATCTCTCGCGAAGAATCGACAACCACTGGGGAAAACGTATTGAGCGAAGACCGTGAGTTGGCATATATAGTGTAGGACGCTCTCCAGCCAATTTTCTCTCAACTCAAGCTCAATTAGTGAGCAGTGTTTGTTTATTAATCCCTTAAAAAAAGGAAGTGTTATAATTATAAATCTGTTTGTCTGATTGGGGCATCTTGGCTCAGATTTATTTGTAGTTTTTTTTAAAGTGGCTTCGATGATTAATCTTAGTTGTGTTAGATGAAAATCAAATATTGGTGATGAATGATAAGATCATGATTCACAGTAAAATATTATTTCTGGGGGTTTTTTAATTGAAATTAGCATGCTCTGACCTTGGAGAAAGGCTCTGACTTATTATGTCAACATAAATAAACCACATTTAACAAAAAGATCAAAGAATATCGCAGAGAGGAAAGGCCGCCCTAATACTTCCTCTATTCCTTCCAAGTATTTATTTCTGTATTATTTCCTGTTTTCTGTGGTATAATAAAGTGTTTTCTATCTACCTAAGAAACAGATTAAAACTAAGGGATTCATCTTTCGTCGTAATCTTTATTTCGTTTTCCACTAACCGATAGTGGCAGTGCGAAAAGGAATAGGTATCTGAATTCGATCCGAATTTTTTATATCCGTATTTCACAGATTCGGATCGAAATAACGAAATCGCTCTGACTAGATACTATGTTAGGTTGTAGGACCTTCCTATTTAGGCATGGTAGATATTTGATACAAACCTAGGCAGTAGTTCTGGGTGAAAGCGTAACCAAGAAACTTTCGCTTTATATTACGCGTAACTAACTTCCGTCCGCATCTTCACTCGCGCTTTTCCTGGATAAGAAGTTTTTGCAACATGAGATACGTAGTCGTAGTCGTAAACCTTTTTTTTCTGACTCACTGTAAGGTCTCTGAAGGACTGTGTTCAAGTGGACCCCGGCATTGGTCGGTCTCTGTACTTCCCCAGTTTAGTCGTAGCAGGCTAACAGACAGATTTACCTTCGCATTTATTATTTAGTATAGATTTATAATGCCAGAGTGATATTTCCAAGATTGCGAAGCCCCTGTCTTGTGATTGTGACATGTGACGTCGTAGGGCTCGATGAGGCTTTCACGTGTCTTAGTAATATTTCCACACATTGTTGAAAGGCCGATTGAGGAGTGGCCATAGAATTATTAGAAGCGCTGCGTAAATAAACTTCTTTGGGCACGCGCGAGAAAATCTTGGTTAATTTTGTATATTATCTTTGAAATTTTTTTTTTTGTATAAAAATTTGCTACTTTACATGTTAGACTGTTGCTATCAATCCTTTCTAATTGGAATTTACTACGAACTTTTAAGTATACATACTTAAAAGGATGTCCTGCTGTTCCATACAAATAGATGGATTTCTATGATCTTGATACTTTTGAACAAACTAAAAACCTTAGATGCGACGATGCGTAAATAAACTTTTGGCATGGACTAGAAATTCTATCAAATATAACTTTGATTGTTTTGAAAAAACTACAAACCTTATAATTTAAGGAAAAAAGAGCAAGAGTACGCGTTGACGGCAGACTGATGGATCGGAGCGGCCGATATTTCCACCCATCTCGCCGCTCGCATACCTCAGGCGCGGTACAGCGCTTTCGGTCAAACTATAGTCGCACTGTTGTTCGACAGTATTCTAATAGTCTGTGGTTGTTCCAAGCTGTACACTTGCAACCTTGACTTCTGTAGGAATTTAAATGCCCCGTTCATTGTTCCAACGAATTTATTGTAGTGTCGGTGAGATAGTGCTTAAGGCATCTCAGGTCAGGGCCGATTTTCCAATAACTGAGTTTTATAGAACCAGCCAAGTTTGACTCGCACACGAATGGTGCCGTACTCCGTAACTATTTTGAAAAAGGAACCCCAAAAACAGATTTAAAACAAAAACCTGATAAATTAATTGTAATAGCATCGTATTCTGTGAAAATTTCAACTGTCTACCTTTTACGGTTCATGAGAATCATGAAATATATCCCGTTGACGGACATACAGATGCACAGATAGTGGAGGCTTAGTAATAGGGTCAAATTTTTACCCTTTCGTACGGAACCCTAAAAAAAGAAGAAATAAAATAAATAATACCGGAAATTTCACACGGCATTGTCTAGCCCAAAGGTAAGCAGAGCATGTGTTAGAGGTGGAAATCTTAACTTCAAATCGAATAAGACATAAAAATGGCGATATAATAAAGGTTTGGGGTCAAAACAATCCTTGGGATTTTTTACCTAAATCCCGCAGGCATGCGGGTGCGGAATTGGATACACTAGTTACTAAAAGTAGAAAACTTAACTTCAAATCGAACAAGACACAAAAATGGCGATAATAAAGGTTTGGGTCAAAACAAACCCCACCTGTTTGTCCAGCGCGTGTTTGACTTCGTACCCACGATAACATTCCTCTGTTGATAAACAATGGAACTGAACGTTGTTGAACTGATTCTAACCTCCTTATCATGCAAGTTTAACATAGCAGTTATGATTGGTTATTATCTGATGACGTAGAAGAGTCCGATCACAAGTTCACAACAAAGTCCCGAGTCCGGTTGACGATAAATAAATAATGCTGGACAATCCACACAACATCATCTAGCACCGAGCTAAGTAGACCTTGTGTTATGGGTACTAGATGATTGATTTTATTATACATAGATAACGACCAGAACACCCCGAACAAATATCTGCAGATCATACACGCAATTGTCCCAAGGAGGAAATCGTCGCAATCTACGTCGCAGGGGAGCCCGCCGCGCCACATCGGTCGTCACGAAATTGATTGATCTTTTAAAAACTTATGCTTTTCCTATTTATTAATATTTTTTGGATATTATTTAATTTTTTAGAGATTATCTCGAGTGCGAGGACTTACGCACTAAAAGGCTGAGGCCAAACGAGCGTTAATTTTTGAGTTGTCAGTCGCGTAATTTCGGTCGGATAATTTCTGCTGCATTTAGTTCAGTCTTGTTTGATTCACACGGCGACGCAAAATGAGTTATCTAGTGACTCACGGCATAGTTCCAACCGAATTGTGTTCGCGGAGGTGAGGGGAGCGAGGAATGCATCAGTCAGGTACAGATTGTGTGAGTGGACACGAATAAAGCAAATGAATAAATTGCGTCCGTTTGGCAGGCCAGCAGATTTTCTTCTGGGCTGAATTTATAAGACCGAAAATACGCGACTCACAACTCAAAAAATTACGCTCGTTTGTCTGCACCCTAATAACAAAAACCTTAAAATCTAGATGTACCTTAACTGATCTGCAAATTCTCGCGCCGCTGAAAACCAGCGCTGCATTGCTCCATACACCCGGTGTCAATGGAGCATTTAATGCTGAGCCGGTAGCCTATTTGTGTTCGTTAATATTAGTTCCATTAATATTAGTTCCTACTGTGTATTGTTTGTTATTTTTAAACAAATAAATATATTATATTCTATTCTATGCAATAACTTAGTTTTGGTCTACACGTGTCGATGTCGTACGGGTCGTGTCGTGCGTGTACAAATGAACACTAACTAAAACACCCTTCAGTAAAGTCTGTCAAAACAATATATCTGATTGTCCGATGATTTCATTATTTTGGAAACTACCCATTACTCACTGTTATCAAATTATCAACTAGATTTTTAGTCGTCGTTTTGTGTGTCGTCTATAATATAATAATAATTTTATTATCTATTTGCTGTGATAACATAAATCTAGACGCAGTTTGTTGCTCCATTTTTATTCATCATCATCATCATCAGCCTATATCAGTCCACTGCTGGACATAGGCCTCCCCCAATGAGCGCCATAGCGCCCTGTCTTCAGCTTGCCGCATCCAGCATCTACCTGCAGTCTTTCGCAAGTCGTCATCCCACCTGGTCGGAGGGCGTCCTACACTACGTTTGCCGAGTCGCGGTCTCCACTCAAGAACACGTTTGCCCCAGCGGCCGTCGGTTCTTCGCGAAATATGGCCGGCCCACTGCCACTTCAGCTTGCTAATTCTTTGAGCTATGTCGATAACCTTGGTTCTCTGTCGGATGTATTCGTTACGAATCCTATCCTTCAGAGAAACTCCGAGCATAGCTCTTTCCATAGCTCGCTGAGCGACTTTGAACTGGTGGACCAGCCCTATCGTGAGTGTCCACGTCTCAGCTCCGTAGGTCATAACGGGTAGGACGCACTGGTTGAAAACTTTCGTTTTCAAGCATTGCGGTATGGATGACGAGAAGACTCGACGTAGTTTCCCAAATGCTGCCCAGCCCAGCTGGATCCTCTTTTTGGCCTCCTTCTCGAAACTGTTTTTACCCAATTGCAGAATCTGCCCAAGGTAAGTGTACTCGGAAACAGTTTCGAGAAGGTGACCATGTACGACTACCGGCCTTGGATCAATGTGACCATTGATCATGACTTTGGTTTTATCCAAATTCATGCCAAGACCGATACATCGGGAGGCTGAAGCTAGGCCGTCCAGCATCCGGTTCAGTTCCTCAAGCGACTCCGCCATTAAGACTATGTCATCAGCGAATCGCAGGTGTGAGATGTACTCGCCGTTTATGTTGATGCCCTTTCCTTTCCAGTCCAGCAACCCAAACATATCCTCCAATGCGCAAGTGAACAGTTTCGGGGATATGACATCCCCCTGCCTCACTCCTCTACGCAATTGGATGGGATTAGACTGCTGGCCCTGTACTTGGACACTCATGGTGGCGGCCTCGTAGAGACATCTCAGCACCTCGATATAACGATAGTCTACTTGGCATCGCTGTATGGAATCCAGAACAGCCCAGGTTTCGATGGAGTCAAATGCCTTCTCATAGTCCACAAAAGCCAGACACAGGGGCTGATTATACTCTTCGGACTTCTGTATAATCTGCCTCACTGTGTGTATGTGGTCTATGGTGCCATATCCTCCGCGGAACCCAGCCTGTTCCGGTGACTGGAACTCGTCGAGTCTCCTGGCGAGACGGTTCGTGACTACCCGTGAGAACAGCTTATAGACGTGGCTCAAGAGTGAAATGGGTCTGTAATTTTTAAGAAGGGTTTTATCTCCCTTCTTAAAAAAGAGCACCACCAAACTCCCGCTCCACGCCTTTGGAGTTCTCCCACAGTGAAGGACGGTGTTAAAGAGGTTCTGCAGCTCCTGTATTACAGGAGCTCCTCCGGCTTTAAGAAGCTCTGAAGTAATTCCGTCCTCACCGGGGGCTTTTCCATTTTTAAGCTGCCTTAGAGCTAACACGATCTCGTCTTGACTGATGTCAGGCAGTTCGTCGGTATAGTGGCGTGTCAGGGTGGCTCTGGAATCTCGGTCATCTCGTCGGTAACGAGGGGCATGTGCAGCGTATAATCGGCCATAGAAATCCTCTATCTCGGCGGATATCTCCGGCTTTGACAATACGGTCCTCCCGTCGTGCGTTTTAAGCTTTGTCAGGTGGCTCCTGCCAAGCTGCTGAGTGAATACTTTGGACCCTCGGTTTCGCTCTATCGCCTCTTGAATGAGGCGCGTGTTGAAGCTCCGAAGGTCGTGCCGTACCATCTTCGCAATCCGCTTGTTCAGGTCTGACCTCTCTGACAAAGTCGCTTGGGTGGTCTCCCGTCTTTTTGTCATCAGCACAAGAGTCTCATCCGAGAGTTTGGACTTCTTACCAGTACGCTGCTTTCGACAGAATTTGATGCCCTCGTCCCTCAACGTTTCAACCAGATTGTGTAGGGTCTCGTCAGCGTCTCTCATCAGTGGGTTCCAAGGCAACAAATCTATTCCCAAGAAGCTGCTGAAACTTCTCGGTGCCCGCCATGATTTGGATTGGGTCAGGTCGGAGCGTGGACTTCATCAGACGGTTTCTTTCAAGCTTCAAGTTGATATTCAGAGAGCCTCGGAGGAGTCGGTGATCAGATCCGGTATTGAACCTGTTGATCACAGAGACATCTCTGAATATGTGCTTGCTATCCGTCATGATGAAGTCAATCTCATTTTTAGTCACAGTGTCGGGGCTTTGCCATGTCCACCTCCTTTGAGGCTGTTTCTTAAAGAAAGAGTTCATTAAGAACAGCCCCTCCTTCTCAAGGAAGTTGACAAGCATTTGCCCCCTGTGATTCCTGACTCCATAACCATGCGGGCCTATTCGGGATTCGTTGCCAGTCTGGGTTCCCACCTTGCCGTTAAAGTCCCCCATAACAACGTTGAAGTGGGCCTTAGTGGTGTTCTGTAAGGCTTTGGATATGTCTTCATACATATCCTCCACTTCATCATCCAAGTGTGCCGAGGTCGGTGCGTAAACCTGAATTACCTTCATGCTGTACCGTTCGGACAGCCGAAGGATCAGGTACGCTACCCTGGTCGACACACTGGAGATTTCTTGGACGTTGTTAGAGAGGGCCTTATTGACGAGGAAGCCTACGCCACCCTGGGATGTTTTATCACCCTCGCGAAAGTAGAGAAGATGGCCCGAGTCTAAGGTCACGGTGTCCTCCCCCTCTCTACGGACTTCACATAACCCCAGAACATGCCATTTAATGTTCTCTAACTCCACTTCCAACTGCGCTAGATGGTGGTCAAGCCTCAGAGTGCGTCCGTTAAACGTAGCCAGGGTCAAATTTTTTACTGAGTGGCAGCCTAGTGTAGCCCGGGGATTCTTAGCACCCCCTGCCCCGCCGTTACCGTGGCCGCTGCCATGGCCAGGAATAGCGAGGCGGCCGGGAACTAGGGGCCACTTTTTCTTGGCGTGTCTACTCATATGGGGGGGGAATGCCCATAATCCCCACGCTGGGCATGCGGGTTGGGGATCGCAGTGCAATTTAGTGTGCTGCAAGGGACGCTGCTGCCCGCCCCCCGGTGTATGTCCCTTAGTCGCCTCCTACGACACCCACGGGCAGAGTTGGGGTGGTGCTATTCTATCTAGGCCGACACCACACAGCCATTTTTATTGGCACGAGGTAATTCCCCTAGATTTTTTTTGCCTTAATTATTTTCTATTTTTACATACTGAACGGGATTTCACTGTGCCATACATAGATAACGCTTTAGATATGTGAATATGATAAGTTATTATTATTGTGTATATTAAATGACATTCGCTTCTATTAATTTGTCACTTTTATCTGTGTAACTGAAATAAAACAGGATATCGGATTTACATAAGTCATATTCCTTTTTAAAATTAAATAAGCAACTCAACTTTCGAATGATATGATACCAACAGCCATCTTTGATAGACTAGAGTTGCCCGTTGTAGCAAACTATTTTGCCGCTATTTATCCGAACGTATAAACAATAATAAAATATTTATTTTAAGTAAGATTACTCTGTTATATGTGTACTGTGGTTATGGTTTACTAGCTTACTTTGAAGACTAAAGTAGCAAAGGTCAAAGCGCAAAATGGTTTTTAACGGTTTTTATGATATATCATGAATGTAACCTACGAGTATGGTATTTTCCGAAATCTATATTTAAATGCGGTTTCGCACTTTTGTTTGTTGCGAGTAATTTTCGGGAAGTACTAAGTCAGGTTTTGATAATTATTTCTAAGAGAGGTGGGTAATTACATCATCTTATTATCACTGAGTGTTACTTTTTTCTAGCAGTTGACACTTAAATAAATAAATAATGCTGTCCGGCTTTATTTATTTATTTAGTGGAAATTTCTGCTCAATTTTACCATGTTTTCTCACCGTTTAAACCTTCCCTGGACTACGACAAACATTTCAAAACCAATATCAGCTAAATCGGCCCAGGCGTTCGAGTTTTAGCGAGACTAACGAACAGCAATTGATTTTCTATACTAATATTATATAGAGGAAATGTTTGATTTTTTGTTTGTTTGTAATGAATAGGCTTCGAAACTACTGGACCGTTTTGAAAAATTCTTTCACCGTTGGGAAACTACACTATCCGCGGTGAACATTAAGCTATATTATATTTTCAAAAAGTTAGGGATCCGTACTAAAACCGTGCGAAGCCGGGAAGGTCCTCTAGTTATATATAAAGATATTAATAAATAATCCCCTTGATATTGATATGTCGCAGTTTAGCTAACCGGAAGTTAATATTTGCTACGCAAGAATAAGAATCGATTATTGCGGGCGGAAGCGACCATGTTATGGAAATTGTTTTCGACGATGCATATTTTTTAATCAAGGTTTTATTACGAATACCAACTGAGGTTGTTAACATTATCGTGCCTTTAACAACTTCAAGGACGATTAAGCATAACAATTTATGGAGAGAAATAAGTTATTTAATAAAATGGCCAATTGACCGATAAACAATTATTGGCGAATTGTAATTTAATATCCATAACACAAGCTCTGCTTAGCTCGCGGCTGCTAAGCAGAGCTTGTGTTATGTGATGCTGTGTGGTTTGTCCAGCATTATTTATTTATTTATTCTATTTAGTGACTAGTTCGTAACAATTTTTAAATTTTTATGGTGTGACAATTAGTTAGTTGCCTTGTCCTTCAGAAAAGATAATAATTTGAGTGTTTTAAATTTGAAAAAACTAAAATCTAACTTTGAAGTTTTAAAATGTTTTTTTAATTTTGCGGGATAAATACAAATTCCTATAATATTTTTTTTGGGACCTAGGATTCATTCTCTATACAAATGCAAAATAATCATCCATAAACGAAACATACCACCCGATCTCCTTTTTTTTGAAGTCGGATAAATAATACCTTTGACTGGGTTCTAGACTCGGAAGATATTTTTGTATACAAGGACAGATGCATTGAGGAAGAAATTGTGTTCTAGACGCGGAAGATTTTTTTGTAAACAAGGACAGATGCATCTCTTGGTAAAAATTGGGTTCTAGACTCGAAATATATTTTTGTAAACAAGGACAGATGCGTCTAGGTAAAAATATATTTCGCTGCTTTGCCGAGATGGAGCGCAACGACCGCAGAACTGGTTTCAGTCTATCTGTAGGTCATCTAGTGTACCTAGTCCTATAATAAACGAGAATCTATTTTTATCGACAACCTCTGTAGCGTAGCAAGCGAAGGTCCGCCTGTAATGTAGGAGGTTGGGGGGACCCCACAACCTCCTACATTACAGGCGGACATGGGCAAATGTTAGCACCATCTGTAGGCATTTTCTAATACATTGTTGTTTTGCCTAAGACTAAAGTAAAAAGGGTAGGCTTAACCCCGATGTATTTTCTACCTATTACTACTTAAGAATAAAAGTGTTCTTCCCTCATTCCAGGTGGTAGGCCACAGAGAAGGCCTAGAGATGATGGAGTCAGCAGACCCCCTGGTCCTACTAGTCCTACTGCCGACCATTCCCGTGACTCTGATCAGCGGGAAGATGTACAACTGGGAGGACTCTGTGCTCCTCTTCCTCAGGAAGTTCTGTGCGAAGATTCCCGCGCTCGCGTATATACTGCCTTTTGGAAGGTGAGGTTTTTGATGATGATGACTTGTTGACCGCGACTTGGCAAACGTAGTGTAGGACGCCTTCCGGCCAGGTGGGCTGACGACCTGCGAAGGACTGCGGGCAGATGCTGGATACGGCAAGCGGAAGACAGGACGCTATGGCGCTCATTAGGGGAGGCCTATGACCAGTTGTGGACTAACATAAGCTGATGATGATTATGACTGGTTGACAGACAGTACAATACAATATATATTTATTGCACCATCAATACAAAAAAAAATATAATAAGAAAAAATCTTAATAAAAATAAAAAAAGTAAATCACATTAAATGAAATAAATTAAAAATAAAGTCATAAATGGGTTACAATTGTAATAGTTCGTTCACAGAATATACATTCTGCTCGACTGGTCAACGTTTAGTCTTATTTTAAAACAAGCTTGACTGCCATTAGATGTCACAGAGTCTGCTTGTTTTTTGTGTACTGCCGGACCCATCACATGAGTTAACTTTCAAATCAAATCAAATTCTTTATTATCAGACAGCAAAGGTCCATAAAAAATACATACACAATATTACAAAAAATAAAATACAATTACAACGAAGAAAATAAAACCAAAATGCCTAAATCTAGAGTAGGTAATTTATTTACAACATTTTGGGAAAACTTGCATTTTATTTAATTTAGGTATTAAAAATAGGGACAAATGAGGTACATATATAGAACATGCCTGGAAAGACCCAGTGCATGTTTGCTGATGGCTAGTTAAAAGTTTCCGCTGATAGATAATTTAAAATTTTAAGTTATGAAGCTAGGTAGGTTGACGACTTTATGAAGATAATAAATAGGCATAAGTATAGAAAAATAATTAAAAAACAAAACTAATTTAAATAGATAACATAATGTAGTTTACACTTTAAAGAATTGGTCACTAAGTAAGCGTCTAAGCTTACTTGTACTGGTATTGTATAAATCTACCTCACTATTTCTATTAAGTACCTAATTAATTAAACGAGCAAGCTCTATAGATAAATGTATTCTATAATTGGTCTTAACTATAGGAACATAAAGAATGTTCGGTTTCCTCAGTACAACCGTGCACGTGCGCAGCCCTATTTGCTCAAGGAGCTCCGGGCAATCGACAGTACCGTTTACTATGTTAATTAAGTAAGTCAAATCTGCCATGTCTCTTCGTGTATGATGGGGGAGAAAGTGAAATTTACGGCATCTAGTTTCATAATCTAGCAAATAAATACGAGCTCGATATTGCAAGTACCGTAGAAACCTCTTTTGGATAGACTCTATTCGCGCGGAGTACACATCTTACACACGTATCGTACATGCCGGTAAATACCAGCGCATCTGTGCCATTCAATTCACCCAGTGGTGTCGTTTAAGACAGTCATATTTATTAGATATTACTTTCAGGATGCTGTTGTTACTACCTGTCACTCTATTCATCAGAGATGCCACTCGCTTTCGCATAATTGCCGCGAAGCCATTTGTGAACGTATTAGTGAACATCTCAGATGCACTGCAGTAACGAGGCAGGCCCAACAACATCCTGAAAATGTTATTATATTGAATACGTAGGGCGTTAAGAGACTTTTTCGTGTCCATTGGATATCGTGAGTACTGAGATCTAGGCCTAGTTTGATGCCCAAACCGGTCGAAACCGGTTCGTCTTTTAAAGTTCAAGTTCAAGCGAGCTAATGAGGGCTGATGTTAAGTTATTGTAAAACTGCTAACTTAATGTCTTTATTGTAAATCATAAAATCATACATAAAAGTAGACATTTGACAAGTATTCTGGGAATTTGACGCAATCCAACACAGCACAGTATGCACAAACATGATTTACCTACTAGAAAAACGTTCGTAGTTTAACGAATTCTAAGGTTTTTGCTATTATAGTGCGTAAGCCTTCGCACTCGGGGTAATTTATAAGAGATACGAGTAAATAAAATAAATAAATAATGCTGGACAATCCACACAGCATCATCTAGCCCCAAGCTAAGCAGAGCTTGCGTTATGGGTTCTAGATGACTGATATACTTAATACAATACATTACATAGATAGTTTTTTTTATTATACATAGATAACGATCAGAACACCCGGAAAAAATGTCTGCAGATCGTACACACAATTATCCCGAGGCGTGAATCGAACCCGCAGCCTGCTGCGTCGCAGGCGTACTTTCGCCCACCTTGCCAGAGATCGCAAATCGTATTTTTAGTTGCTTTTAAATATATTAAAAAATGCCAAGCAACCTTTGAAATCATAACACAATCATCCTTATTTTCCAGCAACTCAAACAACGAAGAACGCAGCCCTAGCGCTATCGTCTCCGGACCACAGCCCCAAAACACCAGCCACTCCCACCTCTCGCCCACTCGGATATTCTGCTCAGCGCTGCTCCTGCCCACCATATCTACTATCATGGGGAAGATATTCTTCAGGTCGATACAGAATAATTTGCACAGGTAAAAACGAGGCAGACTTTGGGGATTGTTAGATAGATATTAAAACTAAGTAATTTTATATTTTACTAGCTGCGCCCCTAGATATTAAAACTAAGTAATTTTATATTTTACTAGCTGCGCCCCTCAGATTCGCCCGCGTGGAAATCTATGCGTCAAATGGTATAGACCATTTGACGCTTAGATTTCCACAAACTTCCTCTTGAATAGCTCTTTGTATAATATATCTTTTTCTCCATCCCTGGTTGCCTGGAAGAGCTTAGAGAGGAATCGCTTTAAGCGATAAGGCCGCATATTGTACTGTTATTATGTAAGATTTAGATATAAGGTGTTATTTTGGGTACAATAAAGTATTCATTCATTCATTCTATCTATTAAAAAAAAACAATGAGATATTCTATTTCGCTGAAGACTTTTCTGCGTTTATTTGCGCTGTGCTGACATTTTGCGTGGACCGAAAATTACTAGTGTCTCTCATTGGCATATGGAATCCCACGCGGGAAAAGCCGCAGGGCGCAGCAAGTCTGTAATAAATATGATTTTAATGATTGTAAAATAAACTTTTTACTTTCAGGACTATACTGGGCGGCCTTACCTACATCACAATAAAAGGAGCGTTGAAAATCTACCACAAACAGATGTTGTACATCAGGCATTCCAGCAGAAAGATTCTAGACTACACGGAATCCAATTTGAGGTACTATATGAGCTATCTGTAGTCTGTCGCAAACAATCTACGAGACCTGGTTGTCTCCTCCGAAAATTATTTCCAAGTAGACTCTTATAGCCAAGTTCGATGTAGAATGTTTGTATTCAAAGCGTATAAAAATCCGGCAACAAAGTGATTTTTAGATTATGTATACGTAGTTTGTCTACGAACATTTTATATTGAATTTGTCTAGAATATAGTTGTCTAGGGGCGGACTTGACCCATATCAAAAGCGTCCCCAAGACGCCGGCTCCATTGCCCCGCTGCATGGCCATATCTCGCGAGGCCCATGTCCAACAGTGGACTAACTAAAGGCTGATGATGATTAACTATGCTAAAGCCAAGCCAATAGTCTGATGTACAATTTTTGTGTTCAAAGCCTATGCAACAAAGTGATTTTTAGGTTAGTGCATGCGGTTTGTTTACGAAAAATAATAAAAATTATAAAAAACATTCCAGGTTGTACAAGGACGTATCGACATCCATCAGCGACGCAATGACGAGCACACGTGACGACGCCGACCAAGTGGTATAGCTAAACGCAGCGTACAGGGACCTCGAGCTAGCCCTAGAGACCCTGACCGTCGGTTGATTGTCTTGAGGGACCCAGGGCCAACGTCCTGATCTTAGGGATCAAACCCATGAGTTTAGTTTGACGATGATATCGAGATGCAATCGTGACTTTTCATCTCGTAAGGGATGTAGGAGCCAACGTCTTGACCTTAGAGAACAAAGCTCGGTTCCTTGAGTTCAGTTTGACGGATAGAATCGAGCCGCAATCGTTACGTTTAATTTCGCAAGGGATATATGTACAGTAATACCCCGCTTCACGCTACCCCGCTATGCGCGGTTTCGCTCTAACGCGAATTTCAAATTTCGCGCATTACGCTAAGCTGTTATGAATGTATTTTACAAGAACGTAAAAGAAACACTACCCAAACGACAATCGATGTATTTTTCCGTAAGAAAAACATGTGCTCTTAGAATTAAAGTGATTGATTCAAATGATTTGTATTGTTTTGTATATATCTTTGGCTATGTATAATCGTAAACCCCGATATACGCGTTTTTTTTCGGAACGTATCTGCGTAAAGCGGTAATTACTGTAGTTCCATCTACGCACGATAGTGGCGCTGTACGAAGATAATACGTTAGAAAGGAGACTTCTCGATACTATCGTCAGCCGAATTCGAGACTGTACCAAATCTTTATAAAAATAAGACGACGATCATGTTTCGATGTTATCGTCAAACTGAACTGAAGGCTCTGGTCCCTGAGGATGGATTTTAATAATAATATTTAGCACTAGTGTCAATTCAGATGTCTTAACTAAACATTTGACATCGATAAAAATTTTGCCGTCTCTTTCATAACGATCATAAATAAAAAGGACGGCATTATGAGTTGGTAAGTAATCAATAAATGTTTATAATGTCAAATTAGTTTTGACATCTGAATTCACACCATTATTGATGCAGAACCAAAGCTGCATGCAAGCTAGAAAGTGTTGATATCTTTTAATACCGAGTCTTCAACTTGGTAAATGGCTCTGTTAAGCTCTGCACTCATTGATCTAATACCGCTGCCACCTAGTACAAAACTGTACATTAAAATATGGACTTCAACTCGTTGATTTTAGATACATTTTACGGTGATAGAATGTACACATTTGCAGCCACAGCTTTGGTTTAGCTTCGATAATGTTCAGTGTATAAGGTCCTGATATTATGAACAGTGAAAACAATGGGTTAAGTGGTGTACAAAGTGAAGTAAAAAAGTGTTACGGTATTTAAATTTATAGATTGGCATTTACGGTCGAAGTTTCGTAGATAAATTGTTATGTTTAAGTTTTGTGACTGTTTAAGACTTTGATTTAAACTGTATTATAAAAACGGCTAACGATGGTTTTTGGTTAACATTTGAGTCCAATTTTTGGTAAGATTTGTTGTTGGTAACTTGAATATGTTTGAAAATATAATGTATGATCTAAACTGAAATCGTTTATAGACATTTTCAAAAAGCTGTTACGCCCCCTTACGGCAAGCTATGTGGTATCTTTATTCCTTTTACTTATATTTCGAAATCCTATGATGTCCTTACGATGATTGGAACTAATAATAAAAAAAATTAGATGAGATGTAAAAATATGATGAGAGAGGTGACTATGGATTTATGTAAACCTTGAACGCCTTTCAATGACACTTTGTTTTTTTATTCAAACTAAAATATTTGTATCATTTAACCTTATGTACTAATATAGTATTAAACCCTGTCAAAGCCTTGTGTACCTTTGTACCTGTAACCTGTGTTTACCTTTTGTGTATGTACAAATATATTCTTTGTAAATATTGTTTCTAAAATCTATACGGAATATCAATGTTATTTACTTTATTTACGGTGTTTCTTTAGTCGAAATTAGTGGTGTAATTTAATATGTCAATGTTTAATTTGTTAATATTGTAAATAGGTTTATAAGTATGGAAAGTTCGGTTCATGTAAATTGACCATTCTGAAGTTAGCCACAGCTATGATTGGCTAAGACCGAAGTTAGCCACAGCTAGACTGGCTAAGATCGAAGTTAGCCACAGCTATGATTGGCTAAGATCGAAGTTAGCCACAGCTATGATTGGCTAAGATCGAAGTTAGCCACAGCTATGATTGGCTAAGACCGAAGTTAGCCACAGCTAGACTGGCTAAGATCGAAGTTAGCCACAGCTATGATTGGCTAAGATCGAAGTTAGCCACAGCTATGATTGGCTAAGATCGAAGTTAGCCACAGCTATGATTGGCTAAGGCCGCAGTTAGCCACAGCTATGATTGGCTAAGGCCGCAGTTAGCCACAGCTATGATTGGCTAAGGCCGCAGTTATCTACAGCTATGATTGGCTAAGACCGAAGTGGTTCAAAATATATGAAACGAATCTGCAAAATTAAAGACAATTAGATAGAAAATTTTAAATCCTTTTGTAAATAGATAGATTATATTTTTTGTACCTTTAACTTTTGTTCATTATCGAAAGCCTATCAGTAGCTAGCTTTTGTATTTTCATATAGCATTTTGTTAATATAGGTCGGAGTAATGTTGGTTTTGATCATCAATCAAGCAACTTAAAAATGTTTGGACCATTGCTTATCTATTTTTAAGCAGCCTTGCCTTCAACTGAGGCGCCTTTCTACGTGAGTGCCTCTTGGCTATAGGTTGCCTCGATCTAAGATTTTCATAATTATTGGGCAAGACTTGTCTACTATATTTGTAGTTCTTTAAAAATTATAAAAGATTGTAGTAAGGGATTTTTGACAAGAAATCACTGAATCGCTTAAAATCAAGCACACTGTTATAAAAATAACTGAGTGGTTCTAACGAATTTCATTAATGTTTCAAACAGAAATAAACAAGATTGCCTCATAAATGTTGTGCTTTATTTCTTTTTTCTACCTATGCAAGTTTCAGGGTCCTAGCTTAATTTTTAGACTAGCTGCGCTCCATGGCTTCGCCCGCGTGGGAATTTATGTGTCAAATGGTTTATAAATCTTCGTCTTGAATTACTACCTATACTAAAATAAAATAACCCGCATCAAAATTCGTTTCGCAGTTTTCAAGATCTAAGCATACATACATAGGGACAGACAAACATCAGGAAGCTACTTTGTTTTATACTATGTAGTGATATAGAGTGAGAGATCCGAGCATCTCGTTTCTTATCCAGGGAGGGTTATATACGATAAGGGATAAGATTAAACCCTGCTGGCTCCTGTAGTAACGTTCCGCACATATACAGGTTTAAGTATGTATACTATCTTAAGCAATCTAAATTAATAAAACAGTCTGGTTAGCACCATTTAATTTTAATTATCTTTTATTTGTTGGATTTATCTTCGTCATGAATAGCAGAATATATATATATATTAATTATAATTAGGAAAATTTAATTCTACGCGTGCCTACATTGCTAGTATTTTATAGAGTTAATATTATTAAAGTTAGTAAAGTAAGTAAAGGTAAAGTAAAAAATCATTTATTTCTTTAGGCTTACAAAATAAGCACTTAGACAAGTCATATTTTATACATTAAATTATTATCAAATAAAATTATTTTACTGTTCACTTCAATTTTTTGTCCACTAGTGGAAGAAGTGAAAAAGAAACCACTAGCATGTTCATCTCTTATATGTCTAATACATGGTTATTTGCCTATTTAAGTCTAAATATAATATGATTCGATACATGTCAATATTTAAGTAAAGCTATGCACAATAACAAATTACTTACATACTATTGTCTGTGCGAAACTGAGCGACATCTGGCCAAGCATTAACATCATTGAGATAATCATTTATGGAGTAGAAAGCCTTCTTGATGAGATTTATTTTTATGTAGTTTATGAATGACCAGTGATTCATTAACTAAGTTTCATGTATTTACCTACAGCATAGATAATATAATACATACTGTACCTACAGTCAAATGAATTGATGAATCAAATTGATATGAGCGCGAGTAGTCAAAATGATCTGAAAAACATGAAGCAAGTTCATAATAGATGCAGTTCGAATCATCATATATCTATATTGTTTCAAAATATACCTATATATACCTACTACTCATTGTTTCATATTTAATCTATGTAGATAGGTAATGTATTGCTATTATGTATATCAGTTATCTAGTACCCATAACACAAACTCACCATGAGGCTCTAGATAATGATGTGTGAATTGTCCAGGATTATTTATTTTATTTACATATATATATATTTTTTTTATTGCTGGACAATTCACACAGCATTATCTAGCCCCATGGTAAGCAGAGCTTGTGTTATGGGTACTAGATAACTGATATACATAATACAATACATTACATAGATAGATATTTTTTATTATACATAGAAAACAACCAGAACACCCGGAACAAATATCTGCAGATCGTACACACAATTGTTCCGAGGCGGGAATCGAACCCGCAACCTTCTGCGTCGCAGGCGGACCTTCGCCCACCGCGCCACATCGGTCGTCGAATATGGGTAGTCAGTGTGTTCAAAATTATCTCTACGCTGACTGTACCCACCCGCCTGTCACCAACGCAATCACCGTCCTAAAGGGGTCCTGCAGGACCGCAGCAGCAGGGCGCATTACTCAAGCTTGGCTGAACACGTTAAAGGAAGCCACGAGCCCTAGTTTAGCCCGACTGCCCACACTTGGGCTAAACAAAACTGCTAATAAATATCTATTGCTGATAATAAATAAGTACGTATGTACCTATACATACGTACTTATTTATTATCAGCAATAGACGATAGGAACTCCTTTATAATCTGTTAGTAAGATAAAAGGTATTGGGTAGTGATACAGTTTGATTTTTATTTATCCAAGTACCTACGGATATATTTTTTATTCACGAATAAAATTACAATATCAGAATAAAGCATTTACAACTACATGGTATTTACACTTATATCTATATAGGGCGTGAAGGAAGGACAAACAAAAAAGGGGATCTACAAAAATATGTACGTGTAAAATCTGTAATTATATCTACCAGATCATTTTCGTTTAAACTTCATTTCACGACCACAATCCACTTTGACGACCGATGCGGCGCGGTGGGTGACGGTCCGCCTGCGACGCAGGAGGTTGCGGGTTCGATTCCCGCCTCGGAACAATTGTATGTACGATCTGCAGATATTTGTTCCGGGTGTTCTGGTCATTTTCACAAAAAAAAACTCTCTATGTAATGTATTGTATTATGTATATCAGTTATCTAGTACCCATAACACAAGCTCTGCTTACCATGGGGCTAGATAATGCTGTGTGAGTTTTCCAGCATTATTTATTATTATGATTTATTTATTAATAATATTGGTGTCCGTGATAGCAGGGTACGAGTAGGTATAGGTACCTACACATAATCGAATCGCTCCATATTATAAAATACAGTCGCTTCCCGCTGTCTGACTGTCCCTTCGTTTCTGATATCTGTGGTCTGTCCCTATGTATGCTATTGTGTATGCTTAGATCTTTAAAACTACGCAACGGATTTTGGTGCAGTTTTTTTAATAGATGAGTGATTAAAGAGGAATGTTTATAAACCATTTGACACAGATTTCCACGCGGGCGAAGCCGCGGGCGCATCTAGTAAAATATAAATATAGGTCGTATATTTTTAACACTTAGGTAATCCTATTTATTTATATTTCAATTAGCTTTCAAAATAAATGCATTAAAAACAATGTAAATCTCAAAATCTAATTAAACTAAGTCATTAGCGATAATATATATCAATTTTTATCGACTGATAACGTATCTATCGCCTATCTTATCAGAAAGATGAAATTATGGTAAATAGTAGTCGGCCGTAACACCTACCGCAGTAAGTTTGTCCATTCCTTATCATAAGTGGTAACAAAAAGTTTGCAGTTTTCAAACACTTCTTATCGGCTCATGGCGGTTTAGTTTTATCTAGGCGATCGGTGGATGTGTGACGAAGGTGAAGAAAAGGTCATTTCTTGGATTTTCCACCTGTTAAGGTTAGTAGATTATCTTACTACACTGATTTAAGTGATATTCTTGCTAATAACATAACTTAGTGAAGTGAGTAGTAACTAAAATAAAAAATAGGTACTAATTAAAATAAAAAAATATCTACATATCTATGTAATGTATTGTATTATGTATATCAGTTATCTAGTACCCATAACACAAGCTCTGCTTACCATGCGGCTAGATAATGCTGTGTGAGTTGTCCAGCATTATTATTATTATATTTATAACTCACACCCTCTTCTCTTCAGTTCCTTACTCTAGATATTTAAAGAAGATTGAGGTAGACATGTCATTGTTATTAAAACGGACTTTAAACTCCTCAGTATTTACCTACACAGTTTTAGTTTTTCGGAACAAATACTCTGTAATTATAGGTATTAATACGACGGGTGCCTATTTATCGCGTTTATCAACTTTTCCCGACGTTTCAACAGGTTTACACACTGTCGTGGTGACGTTGTATTAAAACTTATTAGGTAATTGTGTTTACGGATTTAGCTCTACCAGCGCTGTTCGAAATTTCTAATGAAATAAGTAATGATTTAAAAAAAAACCAAATACAATTTTACTCTTCTAGCCATTCTATCCGCGAACGTGTTTTCCGCATATTGTGTTTACAGATTTAGCTCTACCAGCGCTGTTAGAAATTTCTAATGAAATAAGTAATGATTAAAAAAAAACAAATTTATTTGGTATTGTAAAATAAATTGCGGAAAACACGTTCGCCGATATAGTCAGATGATACATAGATCAGTGACAGCTTTGCCATTCAAAATGTGAACAGGGCCCATGAATTGCATTAGGGGAGAGAAATTAGCATTCATAACGTTTTTTTTCAAGCCCCATAAAATAAAAATTAATAGCTATTTCAATATATTTAAATGCTTCTTTGTTTCCTATATTGATGTTTATCTATTTCGGGGTAAATACGAGCACGCCTAAGCTCCCATAGCTTAGGCGTGCTCGTATTTACCCCGAAAGGTATGTATGTACCCCGAGGAGTTTTTCCAAAATATGGAAATCGTAAGAAATCACCCCGGCGCGCGTAAGAAATCACGCGTCGGCTAGCTTTTTTCTAACTGGCAGGTAAACTACTACATACTAAGGTGTTTGTTACAATTAATCGATAACTTTTTTCGATTTGCCCTCCTGATTATTTATATTTGATAGCCGTTTATCTGATTAATAGATTATGCACTTTGTGTACTAGGAACACATGTTATTATTAGGAAGGAGATTGGTAACTTAGAAAATTGTACCTACACTGTTACCTAACACCTGGTACTTAGGCTACCTATCCACTGGAGCGGAGCAATAAACTCCGAGGCAGGAGACCGCAATCTGTGGTTGAAAATGCGGTCTATATATATTTTAAAAGCTGGCGCAATACCTTGTTTTTTCGTATACTGGAAGCCTGGATATGTGACGTCACCAATCCACTCGTACTTTCAGCAGATGGGCTAAATTGTTTCATTTTAGGTTAGGTTTTGTGCTTTAAATAAGTGTTGCTTGATTTAAATTAAATGTTTTTATTTCGTTCACAAACCCATGTTTATTTATGATACATAATTTTTGAAGCTTTCTTTAAAGTATAGAATACTTGTATTAGGTTTCGTTACCCATTAAATTGGTAATTATACTTAATTATCTTTAAGATGGGACCCTCTAGTAGTTATTATGTAGGTATATTACCTACTTAAAAGAGGGTCCCATACCACTGAATATTAGATTAAGTAACATAATTTAAAAATGTATTTCGTTTCTTTTGTTTGAGTTAAATCAATTTTAAACCTTTAAATTTTACGTTCCAGATACAATCAAATTTGGCACACAAAACATGGCAAAGTTCATCAAGTCTATATTCACAGCAGAAAAGAAGATAAATTACGAAGATGAAATAGAAGGAGAGCCAGACCCGCCTCCGTTGGATTCTAGAAGGAAACTGTCAATGTCTAGGTCTGGCAGACTGAAACAGTCTTATAAGCGACGGCAACAGCTCAGTGTCGAGGTTTATGGGGGGGAGGTAAGGTTTAGACGTAGATAAAACAATATAGAAATAAATTTTGATGCATAAGTCTGTTTCTATAAACACACTTCTATTGGACTATAGAAGAAAACTGTCAATGCTTAGAGGTGAAATAATTTTTCAATAACCTCACTCAAAAACACCGAACTGAATATTTTTGTAAACTAGGATTAATCAGAAATCTTCTTTGTTCCAGGATCTAAATCTACAACCAACAGAGAAGCCAAAGTCACTAGAATACCACGTCAACACACCCACCACACCGAACACTCCTAATATCGACTTTAGAAGCACCAGTATAAAGTCCAAATCAGAACCTTTACAATCAATACCTAAGACACCTACGGAACCTGAACAAAATGGTTCCAAATCTCCGGAAGAAGAAATAGATAACGCGTTTGATATTATTGATAAATCGTAGCGAGCCTGTAGCATACAAATAGGAGTAGAAACCGTTGCAGTAAGTATTTGGCAACTTACAATGATTTTCAAAAGTTACTTATAACGGGCTATTTACTACTGTTATGGAGTTTTCCAATATTTCAGCACATTTTCATGTGCCATGATCAAAAGTTTTACAATGATTTGACAAAGACAAAACGCTATGTTTTAAGTTCCTACACGTAAGGGGCCGTTCAAGTATTACGTAAGCACTATGGGGGGGTTTTTGTTTTGCTTATTTTGGATGACATGGGGGGGTAGGGGAGTTTAGATGATGATTACGTCATCGGTAGTTATTTACTTTTTTACACGAATCGCAACCCTCACATTGTCTATGCTTGAAAACGAAACGCATTTTCGGGGATTCCCGCAAATAATGCATACGTTTAGGCACTCGCTTTAGAACCGATTAGGGGAATTACCGCGCGCTATTCAATTGTCTAAATTTTCTCTGTCAGTGTATTGTTTACTTATGTATTATAATATAAAAAAATACATTTATAATAGAAAAATGTTTACGTAAGCATGGGGGGAGGGGGTAAGAGCTTTGCTTACTTTTGCTGACAGAGGGGGTATATAATTATAATAAATCTGCTTACATAATATTTGAACGGCCCCTAAATAATAATAAAAAAATAGGAAAAAATTAAACTTGATATAACTCGTTTTATCTAAAATGCATCTACCGTACCGAGAGATAAAAATTGATTATGTACGTTTATAGTAGGTAGGTGCTTATTATGTTATCAAGATCTATACACAAAAATGTAATTAACAGTAAACGACAAAAATAGATTATCAGGGCAAAGCTATTTAGGTGTACGTATTGTAGTTTGTATGCAATATTTTATATTATGTGAATGATTTTGTTTTGTGAATGGAATTGGCTTTGTGAGTAAAAGACTGATTGAAATTGTTTTTCATTTTTGTTGTAATAATAATTTTTATTGTACTATATTTTCGCTGTTTCCCAAACAGGAAAGGTAAGTTTGGATGTTGTAAGAATCGACTAAGCCACCGAACATACAAAACATAATTTTTTTTTTTCAAAAAGTACTCTAGAATTTTTTTATTTATTTAATTTTTGATTCAAGGTTTTACTTTATTTATAGATGATGGCGCTACAAAAAACAGTGCCTGTTGCATTATGCTAGATAGGATGATAAGCTTATTTCAGATGGTGTTAATAATTAACCGATAAATTGCCGGTAGATAACTCTTTGTTATAATTATTTATCAGATAAATAATCTGTGATAAATACGTGATAAGTGGTAACAGACGATTGTTAGTTTGCTGCACCCGTATTTGTTATCATTTGATTGGTTTGTGATTATTAAATGAGAATTTTTGTGTAGAATGACTACTCATTCTAATCTACATTAGAACTATAATAATTTGGAGTTTAGAAGATTTATGTTTTTGGAAACATCTAAGAAGCGATCTCTTCAGGCAACCTTTGGATGAAAAGAATTGTGTGAATTTAAGAAAGGCAGGGGTGTACGAAATATACAGACAAGATTCTGAATACTTAAAGACCAATATTAGATAAATTCATTCACTGCCCAGCAATGGCATTGCGACCCGTAGGGCCGCGTGCATTGGTTATGAAAGTGTTAATTAAAGTTCCTATGGACGTTTTAGCGAAAATATTGTTTGTTCGTCCTTTTCAACTGCATTACATTGTGGTCACTGGGGCAAAATAATAGACAAAATGACATGGAGACTATGTCATTACATACATTGCGTTAATTATTAAAGTTGATGGAATTAATTTCATATATTTTACGAATTCGATGACGATGTGACGTAATTTTTCTCCTAGACAACAATCCCTGTGCTTAGTCTGCTGTTTTGTATGGGAGCGTTTTGTTGGGAGCACTTTGAGTAACGCACGGTATGAGTTTTCTACAAGTGACTAATATGCGTAAATCCACACTAGCGCAGCGGCTGAAAAAATACAGATCTGTGTGACTCAGCAGAGCTGTAATATTTTACGAACGAAACGCATGTGCGGCGCAACACAACCGCTGTGTAGAGCGGCAGCACGAATTTTTTAGGTAAAAAAAAGATCGCAGTCGTCGAAAAAAAACCGCAGTCAAAGTGTAGCTGTACCAAATTTCAAACAAAACAGAAACGTCTCGTCTTCGAGACGATACAATCGAGTAACCTAACTAAGGGCTACGATTCCTAAACAGGCTGGAATAAAAATCGAAATATATCTTAGCAACTATATTTACAAAAAGGTATTAACATTATTTTCTTATAGGTATGTACTGACTGGCGCACAAAGGAGGTCGTTATAGTTTGATCTTCTTCTTCTTGGGTTTCATAATAGGCAGCGGTCCTCCGATCTTGAATACGGTGCTGAAAGAAAATAAAATAACTTAAGAACTTTATACATAAACACAGTCACTTTCACTCCTGTTAAGTTTCAAGTAAATTACCAAGAATACAGATAGATAGAAAACACTTTATTATAACACACAAAACAGAAAACAATACAGGAATAAATAATAGAATAGAGGAGGTATAAAGGGCGGCCTCATCGCTAAGAGCGATCCTCTTCCAGGCAACCTTTGACTGGACATGAAGGAAAAAAATAGACGGACAGGGCTATTTCAAAACAAGAATCTTACGGTAAAAATAATATACACTTGCGAGCTATAAACTGGAATCACTTCATCGCTGGTTTCTGCAGACCATATTTTACAGTTTCCATGGAATAAACTGCAGATTGGTGTATACCATTTGAAAACACATCATACAAGACCCACCCCCATATGCCACTGTTTCCGCTATACAGCATTGTGCGTATCGCTCTCCCGGTCTCCTGTAGACTCTCCATCGACGGTCGCTGCCATGCAGGCACATCCTAGTCTCGTCCGCGAACAAAACTCGGCTCCATTGCTGTATATCCCAATCTAAGTGATCACGAGCAAACTGAAGTCGGGCTTGTCGGTGGGCTGTAGACAATTTGGGTCCCTTTGCTGGCCTTTTTGGGGTCAAGTTAGCTTCTTTGAGTCTTCGCCTCACTGTCCACTCGCTGACAGTTCTCCCTCGAACTTCTCCGAGCTCCCGCTGGACGTCAACGCCGGTTAGATGTCGATTTCGGAGAGAAGTGCTGACAATAAATCGGTCATCTCTCGCCGAAGTGCATCGCTGTCGTCCAGATCCTGGTCTTCGGACTAAGTTTCCAGTCTCTCTAAATCTTCTGTATACTTTGGAGACACAGGACTGGCTCAGATGAAGCTGTCGAGCGATAGTACGCTGAGAGAACCCTTGCTGGATTAGGGTGACGATTTGAGCGGCTTCTATTGGTGTGGTTTCCATTTTCTTGTAATTCCAGTATTTTGAGTGACGTGATATATTGGACTGATGACAAAATTGTATAAATTCCCAGTTTTTATAGGGATTCAGGAGTTTGAAAAAATTGATGTTTCGTTCCAAAAATTTATGTCTATTGTTTTCACGTTCCATGACATATGATGAACATTTTTTTCGCTATGATATCGAAAGAGCTTGAAAGCTAATAAAATTATCTTTAAAATAATATACCACAACCTACAGTTTATTCCATGGAAACTGTAAAATATGGTCTGCAGAAACCAGCGATGAAGTGATTCCAGTTTATAGCTCGCAAGTGTAGTAATCCGTTTTATGTAAAAACAACAATAATATCATATAAAATAACATTATCATCAGCCTATGTTAGTCAACAGCTGGACATATAGGCAATAGGCATAGGCTCTCCCTAATGAGCGCCATAGCATTCTGTCATCTCTTGTCTGTCATCAGCTTGACGCATCCAGCATCGCCCTGCAGTCTTTCGCAATTTATGTAATAGATATATACTTACTGGCATGTTGTGCAGATTGGGCTGAATTTGCAGAAAACTGAAACAAGAGCACATACTTTGGTGTCTTTATCTACTCATTCAACAACTTTAACAGCCTAGAATAATAATAAAAATTATTCAAAAATATCTTAGGACTAAAGAGTAACAAAAAGTACCTTACTTAAATTCTGATGGAAACAACAATGTGGGTGCCTGAACTAGGTGAAAACCTGTTTTTCAGGCTGAAAGAGTGCTAACAACAAATAATAATCAACTTGAACTTGCTTTTTATACAAAGCGACGAACATGTATACTTTATGATAATAACTTATGCTACTTACACTAAACTAAATTTAAATAATAAAGGTGTACACAAAGTTTTTTAGGTCTACTTAAAAACAGTCAATAAATTTTCTGTGTCACTTTGAGTGCTGAAAACGCACGGTATGAGTTTTCTACAAGTGACTAATATCCGTAAATCCACACTAGCGCAGCGGCTGAGAAAATACAGATGAAAGAAAGAAGAAAGAAAATACATTTATTTGACACCATACATAACACAATACACGACACATTACATAATAAGAAAGAATACATACAAGAAAAAAGAAATATATAAGGAGATAGGTAAAAAACATACAGATAGATACAAATACGTGTTACATAAGGGGCCAAAAAGGTCCCTGTCTCAGCATTATGCCGCTACAAGCCGGAGTTAGTAGCGGCGCTGATTTTCAGACAGGTCCTGGTGTGGTGGCACAAAGCTTTAAAACATTAGGTAAGTACTTACATAAAAGAAGACAAGAGTAGGTAAACATAAAAAACATATAGAGAAGCAAAGACGAAGAGAGGCAACATTAAATTACGCCTTAAATTTAAATAGAACATAGCACAAAAATAAAATAGATAATTTTATAAATCTTTACATAACTAATTTTATATAGTCTATGGCCCTTATTGCCAAATCGGGCCAAACCAATGAAGCCAAGTCAGGTAGTTTAGCTATGGAGTAGGTAATAAATCTTTATTCCATGATTCCGTTCCGACACATTGTCTATGGTCTAATGGTACGTCACGTCCAATGCACTGATCTTTGTGACTCAGCAGAGCTGTAATATTTTACGAACGAAACGCATGTGCGGCGCAACACAACCGCTGTGTAGAGCGGCAGCACGAATTTTTTAGGTAAAAAAAAAAGATCGCAGTCGTCGAAAAAAAACCGCAGTCAAAGTGTTAAGTTTTTTCTTCTTTTTTAGAATAGTTTACAGCAAATCGGGTTGCAAAACGGGCTTTTATCGGAGCACTGGTTGGGCAACGACCAGTCGGCCGGCCCAGATACAGGTGGAAGGATGAAATGAATCTTCGCTCACTTCATATCAGCCAGAGGCGATCTATCGTGTCGGACGCCAAGATCCACTTCATTCATTCATTCATATCATTTATTGTGATTTCATGCATACAGCTAGTTTCTTGGAGGTCGATGCTTCATGATAGCAAGTACTGCAGTGCAGTACGAGAGTGACATGGGCATAATAATTATTATAGAGATATCTCACCGCTTAAACACACGGAACACACGTAGCCTATAGTTAGCAGCTCGCGGTGGCAGAAGCAAGCCGCCCTGTAGTCCACTCGGCCTCGACCTGGCAACACCAGCTTAGTCCGCTCCGATACTTCTGGCAGGAATACCCACTGGAATAACGAAGATACATTTTAATGAAAAAGAAGGTTGATAAACGTTTTATAATAATAATAATTAATTAATAATAACACGCTTTTTTTTTTTGATTACGCCGACAGCGTGTTTATGTCGTACTCAGGGTGTCAGCTGGCGTCGGTGCACGGCGCGGGCGGTGCAGCGGTGTCCCGTTGCAGGCGGCCAGTGAACCTTCGGAACTTGACACCCTTCGGCCAAAACTCTGCGCGTAAGAATGTCGCATCTGGTCCATTTTTATGTTTTTAGTTTCTGATTACGGCTTCGCATGCATTTCTATCCAATGGGTATCCAATGGTTTTGTTTTGTGAGATAAAAAAAACCTTTGTTTGATTCCAGGCTTATAAGTACATTAATGCCTTAGCCTTGTTTCATTTCATTTCATGTTGAGACGATTGTCTTAG
Organism: Eupithecia abbreviata; assembly: GCA_943735965.1. Taxonomy (NCBI): domain Eukaryota; kingdom Metazoa; phylum Arthropoda; class Insecta; order Lepidoptera; family Geometridae; genus Eupithecia; species Eupithecia abbreviata. The sequence continues at coordinate 4,293,582 of OX030997.1, read as the reverse complement.
ACTGATGTGTTTGTCCAGCGAACATACATCTATGATCATTTGCTGCGTTTATCCTAATATCTTGTAGGTATACTATAACATACCAATAGATACTGCAGCAGTCCTTCCAACGTGGGTACTTTGAGATACAGTCCGCCTGTGATGTCGCACCCTTGTTGCAGTAGACTGAGGTGCTTATCCAGCGAACATACGTCTATGATCACTTGCTGTTTCTGAAATAAGAGAATAGAATTTAACGTTATAGATATTTCTCGTGAGTTTATGTAAAGTCGTGCAAATTCTGTCCGCATCGTTTTTAGCAGAATATGGTATTCCACACGATTTTGTAAAGTGTCTCAATTAGATTCTATAGTGCTATTAGCACTACCTAATACGTATACCCACAAAATAGCTTTTTGCCTAAGGTATCTCAATTATAATTTTAAATTATTTTTAAAATATCATATTGAAGTAGTATTCTATAGTGGTAATAACCCACTGAAAACTACAAAACTTGTTCTATTTTATGAATTAAAACTAACATTTTAAGACTGCTTTTTGCCTAAGCTCTCTCAATAATATTATAACTTTATTTTTCCTAAAGAGTAAAATACCCTATTGCAGTAAGAAATTATTTTTATGTTTGTTGTTTGATGTTCACTACATATTAAACGAGTCAGCTATTGAACGATCACAACCTATGTATCTATCTATACTTAACCTAAGAACCCTGTTCTCATGTGAGTTACTTTATATTCATATTTATTTATTAATTGCATACACATATGTATATTGTCACATAAGTTTAGCTTAGATGTAGGTAGTTATTAATTGCATACACATATGTATATTGTCACATAAGTTTAGCTTAGAGGTAGGTAGTTATTAATTGCATACACATATGTATATTGTCACATAAGTTTAGCTTAGAGGTAGGTAGTTATTAATTGCATACACATATGTATATTGTCACATAAGTTTAGCTTAGAGGTAGGTAGTTATTAATTGCATACACATATGTATATTGTCACATAAGTTTAGCTTAGAGGTAGGTAGTTATTAATTGCATACACATATGTATATTGTCACATAAGTTTAGCTTAGAGGTAGGTAGTTATTAATTGCATACACATATGTATATTGTCACATAAGTTTAGCTTAGAGGTAGGTAGTTATTAATTGCATACACATATGTATATTGTCACATAAGTTTAGCTTAGAGGTAGGTAGTTATTAATTGCATACACATATGTATATTGTCACATAAGTTTAGCTTAGAGGTAGGTAGTTATTAATTGCATACACATATGTATATTGTCACATAAGTTTAGCTTAGAGGTAGGTAGTTATTAATTGCATACACATATGTATATTGTCACATAAGTTTAGCTTAGGTGTTATTAGCTTAGAGGTAGGTAGTACATGTACCATGTCAGAGCGTAGGAATTTATTTATAACAATAGTAAATAATATTTATAGGTACGTAGTAATCGGATAATTTATAAAATAATCACAAGAATCAAACTTTAATTAATAACTCGGAAGGTAAGTTTGACACTTATTAATTCAGGTAGCCAAATAATTGTAGTGTTGATATGTACATATATATCAATTCTAAATGTTATTACTCCGTTGACAGAGTAATAACATTTAGAAATGTCGAATCTTTTGCACGATCTTTTATGGAGCTAGGTATTTTATTATAAATCTTTACTAATCGCGAGTAAGCACCTTTGCTTAATTGTAATTGTATAATTTAGCAAAATCTAAATTGTTTAATTTAATAATTTGTCTTATTCAGAATAAATGAATATTAAACTAAAGTACACTACTAACCTGTGCAGTAAAGAAGACATTCATGTAGTTGATATACTGTGCGGCTGTGTCAGAGCTGCCTGTGACTATGAGGATCCTACTGCTTATCCGCAGGCCAGGGGTTGCTTGGCGACGCATCTGGAATGCAAACAGACAATCTGACCAACCTTCTAACTCTTAGTTTAAATTGTATGCTTAAAAAACTAATCTACCGCTTTTACCAAATGTGTTGGAATGTTTTTGTTAGTTTTGTTTTTTATTGTTTAAGTACCTTAGATAGTTTTAAGTATACATGGTTTTTATGAGATGGTATAATAAAGTATTTCTAGGTAGCAACTGAGTCCTATACTGACAAATTTATATGTGTATTGTGACTTACCTACTTGCAAGTTAGGTACATGGTATATAAAAGTTATTTCACTAATCTTTTTGTCCTTGAATTAAACTGAATTTTTGTTTTTTTATTGAAAAGTGCTTGAGTAGGGTATAATTTGTAAATTCGCGTCCCAGCTTCGGCTTCGATGACATTAGTTTCATAAAGATTTTGCGATGAACGTAGAGTAAATGTTTCTTTATGCGCGAAAAAGTATTTTCATTTTTCGGGTATTTACCTGACGTTTCAACAGGTTTACACACTGTCGTGGTCACTACGTTAATAAACGCGATAAATACTCATTGTATTAGCGCTTATAATTAGTATTTTAGCTAGCTTCTATTTCTTAGCGAGACATGTAAGTAGTAGTGGCAGCTGACTCACCCTGGCAATAAAGCAGAGTCCCATCGCAACAGCTCCCGCCAATAATGACTCACCAGGCTTGTCATCTTGCGGCTGACTCTTCACCAAATTAACTAACCTGGAACAATATTATTTATGACTAGCGGACCTTCCCGGCTTCGCACGGTTTTAGTACGAATCCCTAACATTTTGAAAATATAATATAGCCTATGTTCACCACGGATATTTAGGCTTCCTAACGGTGATAGAATTTTTCAAATCGGTCCAGTAGTTTCGGAGCCTATTCGTTACAAACAAACAAAAAATCAAACCTTTCCTCTTAATAATATTAGTATAGATAACTATTAGTATAGATTTATTTAAACTTAATAGAAGCTTAGTGCATTAAACCAGTTTCATGATTTTGAAGGAATTACTTAAACAATAAACTTACCTAGTTTTGATAGTTTTCTCAACAAGTGTGAACAATTCGTACTGTCCGTCAATCTGTCTAACATCAAGAGGTTTACCAGGCGACGGGTATAGGTATTCACTGAAAAAGAAATAAGCATTTTTAGGAAATGATTGGTAAAGTATCATGAATAAAGATAAAGACTTTATTTGTCAAAGACATGTGTTATGTATACATTAACATTGGTGTTTATGATAATAATAATGTTTATCTTCATACCAAATGTGTGGCAATACACAGATACTAGAAAATCCTTCTCTGGTTTTTAGTGTCTTACCTATGTCAGTGTTTGTTTTAGATTAACAAAGAAATGCAATACATTAACACCAATCACTCAACACCATCCTGAAAGCTGATTCTGACTTCCTGGGCAATCCCATATACAGGTACTGGATTTCTGTCTGTATGGTTATAAAATATGTTATATAGGTATCTGATTAACCTATATTAGTTTTAGTTTAAATATTTTTATTTTATATTGTTTTATTGGGTATTTTTGTTTGTGATATGGGTCTTTTTGTGCCTGCATTCAACAGATTTTTTTTATTTAATAACTACTAATATGATAACTTTTCAACCAAGTTTAAAGTGAGTTAATGAAGACCAGGTCTTCACAAAACCTTATACTTAACACGTTAGCTGCCATGTCAGTCACCGGTACCTGACAGCCATGGTACTTGATCAGGCCTTGTCAGTCACCAGTGACTGACGATCGAATCGAGACATTGGATTGAAATATTATTAAATATTATATTAAATGCTGGACAATTCACACAGCATTATCTAGCCCCATGGTAAGCAGAGCTTGTGTTATGGGTACTAGATAACTGATATACATAATACAATACATTACATAGATAGATATTTTTATTATACATAGAAAACGACCAGAACACCCGAAACAAATATCTGCAGATCGTACACACTATTGTTCCGAGGCGGGAATCGAACCCGCAACCTCCTGCGTCGCAAGCAGACCTTCGCCCACCGCGCCACACCGGTCGTCAAATGCTTGTAATGAGCTGTCCAGCAGGTTTAGCCTGCTTGTTTCTAATAGAAATGACTGGCATGGACCCGGGCTAACTATATGCAACATGGCCTGTTACTTTTCTTGTTAGAACTGAAGTTAATCAACATTTTCTGGGGAAAATGTTAAATTTGTTTATAACAATAAATGCAGCAATACTCTTACTCTAAATTGATATTTTTTGCATTTTAAGACACTTTGATTCGATACACAAAATTTTGAAATTGGTCATAATCGCAAATTTGTTCTGGCAGCTAACGTGTTAGCAGAACCTGCAGTTCATGCATTGCCAGTCAATTACCACTAAACTTGCAGTAATGCAGCAGTTTTGTAATGCAGTTCTGGGCAGTGGCTGTGTGAAAATAAATAAATAAATAATGCCGGACAATTCACACAGCATTATCTAGCCCCATGGTAAGCAGAGCTTGTGTTATGGGTACTAGATAAATGATATACATAATACTATAATTACATAGATAGATATTTTTTATTATACATAGAAAACGACCAGAACACCCGGAACAAATATCTGCAGATCGTACACACAATTGTTCCGAGGCGGGAATCGAACCCGCAACCTCCTGCGTTGCAGGCGGACCTTCGCCCACCGCGCCACATCGGTCGTCAAAATAAATAAACCTAACAAAACTAACCTTTTATGAAAATGACAGCCAATAACAGCAAGCTGGTTCCGGGACTTTTGCATCAAGTGTGAGTTAGCAAACGCAATGACAGCATCGAGGCAGTTTGTAAGCACCTTTGGATCCTCTGTAATGTAGCGCTGGTTTGGATTGGTGTCCACTATGATAACTAGTAGACTGCTGTCCGAAGGCACTGGGAGAAAATAACATTTATGGTGTGGAATACTGACTTTATAGAACTCATGTGGTATTATTTATAAATATATTGGTGCGCCTTTACAAGGCACAGTACCTAATTCTAAGCTAATATCACTTCAGCTAAAATTATGTGACGATGTAGGTGTATTGTGTATGCAATAAATAAACTCTTAGTCTCTAGATATTACTGATTAAACAGAAGTGAACGCTTCAAGCCAAGTATAGCGTAAATGAATAACTGAAGAGTCCCAACTATAATAAAAATTGTTTCGGGAACTATAGGTTATGTTTATAAACTTACGTTCGTCGTCCGCCATAGTTTCAACTCGGCTTTCTTGCTTTTTTATAATTGATTGTATAAATTTATTTACAGAAATATGCCAAGATATGAGTAAAATCGTAATTCCGCCGATTTTTGTTTATTTATTTTGTTTCCAACTTCAACTTCTTCTCTTCCTAGATGGCTCTGCATCTGGATTGACGCAATTTTGTTTGCTTGTATTGTATTGTATTGGCATTTGGCATCGCAATCAGTGTTGCCAGATCGAATTTGACAAAATATGTGGAAAGCTGGTACGAGTAGAATTTACTCGTCCCTGGTAGAAAGTAATAAATCAGTAGATCGCAGATAATAGTAGAAAATGCCAGTATTTAAACCACACAGTATCGCTTACGCAGTAGATCAGGTCAGGCAGCACTGTGCAGTATGCTGAGTGTGCAATTTGCAAGGCTGGAGGAGTGCTCGCCCGCCACCACTGAAGTCTTACGGCAAAATCGGGAACTAAACAACGTTACAACAACAGCAAGCAACATTTAGTTCTGCGAAGAAAAGAAAGCATTATTTAGCCCCGCCGCACATGCCCACACTCGCATTGGCCGTCACGAGCCGCGTGCGAGGGCCAGTATTTAAAACTTAGGGCGTAGTACCAAACTCCGAATTTGCTCTCACGTGTCATGAGCGTGTACGCGCGTGTCGGCTAGGTGACCGAGACATTGTTTTCGAGTGGCAGTGGCGCGAGTGTTTACAAAATGGGGGGACTCATTGAAGCTGTTCGAATATTATTTGTATAAATCTTACTGATATTATAAATGTGAATGTATGGATGTTTGTTAATTCACGATATAAAATATAGTTTAGTATTTGTATAACATAGATTATTTAAGGTATTAAAAAAGGTACCTAGGTAACAAAAACTGAAACTGTTGTGTAGATATGAAATTCTAACATTTATTTAATAAACTCATATGTGTATTTACAAAATGATTAAAAGTTTTATATCCATTGTTGTATTAATTGTCGAACGATATCAATACAAATGGTAGAGATACTGACTAATGTACGACTCGTGAAAGCAATTGCGGATACACTCGTGTCCACCAATGTCAATGCGACATTGGCGCAGTGTCGTGAACGAGTGCGAGTGTGGGCATGGGCGGCGGGGCTTAGTCTAAGTTAGGGAGTTGCTAAGTGTAAGTTGTTATTTAGGTAGTTGCTAATGTTGCCATAGTGAGATGTATAGATAGATGAATACTAATAAATTATGATAAAACTTCTGAAACTATCATGGTTATTAACACTAAAGTCATTTAAAACGGGATATTTACCATGATTTGATTTTTGAGTTTTCCAATATTTCGGCACAGTTTCATGCGCCATGATCACGGAATAACTGAAGACACTGCGAGTTCGTCATGAAACTGTGCCGAAATATTGGAAAACTCAAAAATCAAATCATGGTAAATATCCAGTTTTAAATGACTTTAGTAATAAATTATGATCTAAGAGATAGGCCACTACCATTTCAGAAAAAAATCTAGGCATAAGCATTGATAGATGGCGCTTTATAATTGATGCACGTTGATGCCGCTAGGTGGCACTTATAGTATTTCTCTAATTTTCATTAACTATATAGGATTCGTAACTGAAAGAAAAAATAAATATTTTATTGATAATAGGCAGACTATGCTGTAACAAAACTATTTTAAATGGCAATTATATATATGTTCAATAATTTAAATAAAAAAAAGATTTATTTTTGTTAAAATTAAAACATACCTAGTCTCTAGGGTGTTTATTTAAACAGATACTTTTATGAAATAAAACGGATGATGATTGGTGAATACTTACAGAACGAAACACTTAAATATCAGGAATGCTAAGAAAAATATTTAATCAAAACCCTTAATTATGTAGCAAACAAAACCCGGTAGGTAGGAGCAGAGAAATCGTCAACAGCAGCTTACAAACTTAGAATAACTGCTACAAAAGTCGCGTGACTTGACCAGTAGTCGAAAATAGTTTACACTATATCTCAGTTTACGAGAATCTAAAAAAATTAAACACACAATAAATGTTTTTTTAACGAAAAAACTGAAAAAAATTATAGTAGGTGCAAATCAAAGTCTGAAGTTTTGTACTTTGATTGCTGTGATGTTTGAATTGAAACTTGGAGATAGGTACTTCATTTAGGTAATGTACAAAATCTATAAAGAAATCCGCTAACTCTATGCACACGAGTTTTAATTTTTTCCGCTTTGGCCATCACCGAAAAAATCTACAGCGCCATCTACGCGTCCATGTTGCAGCGGTTAAATAAAATTGTTTTTAAAGCGAGAATGTGGGCAAGATTAATTTAAGTCATAACTTTGAATAGAAAAAGAAAATAGTTATATAGTTTAAAAAAATATTGAAATATATTATAATTATATAAATTAAGATGATATTTATTATTCTCACTCTGTCGAAACTAAAAACCTGTACCTAACTTCTCTACTGTAAATGTACAACTTACACTATATTTTAAAACATCTAGTCTGTCGCCCCAATACGCTGCTAGTGTAGGTAGGTACATTCTCGTCGTACACTACCTATACACTTCTTTTTTCTTTTTTTATTATGTGCATAATGTAGGTACCTAACGACTTAGCTGTAAATTGCTGTAACGTTATATTTATGATTATTAATAATAACCAATAAAAACAACACGGTTTGCAGTCGTACCTTGGCACCTAGACACCAAGATAAAAATATCACGTGAACTAAAAACTGATCAGTCGCAACTAATCAGTATTTTGTCAAAGGACAATACGGGAGGAATGTACCTAAAGACATTCCTCACATCTACCTACCTTCAACGATGGACCATGCATCAATTTCCTTTGACTTATTTTGACTCGTGCTCACAATGATAAAATCAAAATAGAATTCGAAACCGGCCATGTTTGAATTCTTTCATAGACAAGAAGATACCTATACGTACATAAGTTTGTATTTGATTTCGAATTTAAAACCTCCTTTGCCATTTTTTTTATTTTAACGTAACTGCGCCAGCTCAGATTTTAGATATATAATTTTTAGTATAGGGGAATGTTTCTATCGACTACGCTGACTGTAAAAAGTAGGTTAGGTACCTAAACTATATTAAAATTATGTATTCACGTTGGTAGTTATGTACTTTGTTTAAGAAAAATTTCTTAAAAATTTGCTAACCTGTTTGCATATCTTCCACTCTCAATAATAATCTAATATCGTCTATAGCAGCGGTCGGCAACACGCGGCCCGCGGGCCACATGCGGCCCGCGGACGTCTTACTTGCGGCCCGTGAATGTTTTATAAAAGAATTATAAATATCAAAATAAAAGCATTAATTAATGAGTAAGCGCGCCTCTTAAGAACGCGCTTCGCCTTGCCCTGAAAAAGGCAAATCTATTCCAGAGCTAACAGATACTCAATAGACCTTGGATTTTTGACAGATATAACTCAATACACTGAATGTAAGGCTTCAAGGTAAAAACAAACTTATCTCTGATATGCACACAGACGTAAAGGCATTCCAAATGAAAAACAAACTCTTTATGAAACATATTGATGAAAAAAAGTTAGATCATTTTCCGAATTGTAAAAAGGCCGTCGAGGAAGCTGGAATTAATTTTCATTGGAACAAAGATAAAAAGAAAGATATTTTAATACAACTGCAAACTCAATTCAGCGATTTAGTGATTTCGAGAAAGTTTCAAGCAAACTAAAGATTTTTGCAAATCCTTTTTCGTGTGATATTGAGGATGTACCGAGTCATTTACATATGAACGTGATTGATCTCCAATCTAATGATGCTCTCAAAAGCTCTTTCCATGAAATCAAGCTTGCCATCTGATTTTGACGAATTGAAAAGGTTTGCTCAGCAGTTCATTACAATTTTTGGTTACACTTATTTATGCGAACAAACTTTTTCAAATGTCAATTATATAAAAAAAATAATATGCTTCTCGTCTCACAGATGAGCATTTGAGAGCCATTCTACGAATTGCAACTACAAATATGACAGCTAACATACAAGAAATAGCTTCCCAAATGCAACCTCAGAAATCACACTGAAATTTGTATAAAATCAGTTACCTATTTAGATACTTTGTGATTTTCATTTCTGAATGATTTACGGTGGTTATTTTTCTAGCTATAAAGCCCAAACATATAAACGTGATGTGAGTATTACGTGTACGAATTACATTCCGTCTGTTTTAACAATTTTTAATAGCATTTTTATTTTTTCTATGGAATATGACCAATTATACGTAGGTATATTGAGCTTCTAGGGTTAATGTCACAAGTACGGCCCGCTTTTAGTTTATTTTTCCACCTTGTGGCCCTTGCTTGCCAAAAGGTTGCCGACCGCTGGTCTATAGGTATGTGGTTTAATTTCAATAAAACCTACGTAGTTGAACTTGTTAAGTTCGTACGTAACGCACGGTCTAACTAAGTCTTAGGTAAACTTCGCTCATAAATAAAGCTGCAAGATAAGGAAAGCTATTCAGATACAATGTGAAATTCTTGAGAGATGTAGGTACAAGTGCTGACCTACCTACTAGCCTACTGAGTATAAAAGAGTATAAAATTCTATACAAGCTGATCAAGCTAGAGCGACAAATATTAAATAATTAGCACGATAAAGTTTTTATACTTGAAAACTTGTAGGCATCTAAGACAACCAATAGGTAACTACTACAAACATAGCAAAGCAAACCAAACACCGAAAATTCCTAACTACCCACACAAAACCATTTCATTGATTTACATCATATCAGACAACGTAAGACGGGAGCTTATTATAACATCCCAAATTGTAATTTCATAGCGAGATGACTAACTAACGATACGGGCGCCAAACTTATGTCATCTGTCAAAATATATGTTAACATGTAGTAAGACGAACGGTTTAGATCAGTGTACAGATAAATTCATGAATAATATACGAAGGATGTGACAACCTACCTGTCATTTCACATTGTTTATATTGTTCGGTAATGATATGCCTCATTTGAATGCTGGTGGTCTGAATAGAAAAAAAGCGTTCCGTTTTTGCTGCTATGTTGGCAATAATGTGCATGCAAATGTCGCAGGCGATTGCATTCATCAAAAAAGTTTGGGTTATAAATATTTTTTTTGCATGTTATGACGACATTATTTAGAGGCAGCAACAAAATCTGACAGCAGTTCAGTTAGGATCAAATTTAACTGAGAACATGTAATTTATGTAGCATATTTTTTCGAGACTTCTTTGAAACTATACATGAAATAGCCTGTAAGTACCTAGATAGAAAATACTTTTTTTACTATTTAACCTCGTAATAATTTACAAAGGAATAATTAGGTATAGATTAAGTCACAATTAACGGTCTTATCGCACAAGAGCGACCTCTCCCAGACAACCTTGTTAAACCCTATAAGATAGTAGGTATAATGGTCATCGCAGTCTTTGATAATGTTAGCGTGTCGTCTTTACTTAACACCCTTCTATAGTTATTTAATTGATAAATTATTAAATAAAAGTGATTGTTTCTCGGCTTTTGAGAAACTAATTAAAAGGAAACTAATCAGTTTATTGAAATAAAGTGAAGGCGTGAGGTAATCGAACAAAATTTTACGAGAACATTGTTTACAAGACTTCGTGCTTCGAGACAGGGACGGTGCATTAGCGCGCGCTTTCGAAAATCGAACTCTGAATGAGAAAAAAAAGTAAAAAGGCGGGAACAAAATAATTATGCACGTTTCGTTCGGTAATGGGCTTCGCGCTACCGTTTCGCTTTAATAGCTCGCTTGTTCTGAGAATTTAATTACGCTCGGAGTGAGCCCAGATTAGCCCTGCGCGCGTCCGTTTTGTTAATAACTCTAATAATGGATGACGCGCGCACTCCACCTCTATTAAAATAATTTATTATTTTTATGCCGACCATAATAGTAAGCCCAGATCCGATCATGACCCACCGTTTCTTTGAATGGTATGACAGGCAATATGTATTGATATGCTGCTCTGGAAATATCAATATTAATAATTCAATAACGAGCTCCTCAAAACAAATTGTCTAACTGATAAGACATTGGGATCGACACAAACAAAACATAAAACGATTCAGCCTTAATAAGAACCGGGGTCCAGAGATGAACACAAAAGAAAAAGATAGCCGCCTATTGTTTTTTATCATGTTGTCAATATCGCGCGGCCAAATTTTCAATATTGGAATGCCACGATTCGCCAATAAGAAGCGGGAAGAATTGATTTATTGTCCAATTAGCGTCGGTCAGGTGTGCCAACTGCCAAGATAGCATCAGGCTGGCCAACCTAACTCGGCTGCAGAGCTACTATTTCTTTCGGTGCGTCCCATTTAAATGGCATATTGGAATCAAAAAAGGACCTTTACACCATGCTGGCTGGGCTTTCTGGAAGTGTATTTGAAATTCTGATCGTTCGCGGCGAAGGTTTGCTTAAGTGGAAATCGATTTGAATTAATTGCATGTCTGGCTTTTTTCGCCAAGGAACTTTAATTTGATAGAATATTATTTTTGTCCGTACTACGTGATGAGCCATGTTTGGGCCAAGGTTTGTATTATTCGTTGTAAGTAGCCGAAGTCATTTTTTCATGCCATAAAATACGAACAATGAAACCTTTGTGGCACCGCGACACCCACCGATCGCAATATCCTGGACAATTTGCAAAGTTTATTTACAATATTGTCTGTTCCTACACATTTACCTAAATTACTAAACCCAAACATTTATTGTTTTTAAAATTTACGAGACTCAGGAACTATTATCGATAAACACGCTCATAATTCTCGTGTAAAATTGAATAGCTTAGCTCCGAAGCGTAATAAATCGTTTCTACATAATAATTTCGCAGCCAAAGTTGTTTCAATAGAACGTCGTTGGCGTGAAGCGAATTGTTTGCGGGTAGTCGATAAATTCCGGTCGCGGTGACGGAACTCGGTCGAAGTCGTCATTTGGTATTGAGAGCTCGACGAGCACGGACGTGTCGTGATATTGCCGTGCCACTCAATATAGCTGAGATGTGTCGGACTGATTAATCTTGATGCTTGAGAGGAAATGACTGGGTTTTCATGACTATATTTGCTTGACTATGTTTTGACTGTAACGAGGCAAAAATTACTACTTGTCTCAATGGAAAACACGATGGAATCATTGCAGACATAAACCAACCCATAAAATTGTAGATAGAAAGTTATTTAAGAAAGATTTGATATTGCTCGTAAACACAAACATAACAGCCCTAATCAACAAACTCGAGTGGAAAACACGATTCCCAGACTCATATTATCACATTTTATAACGCTTTATTAAATGGTGAACCTCTCCACGCTAGAAAAAGACGGTGATATGCCACCCCGAGCACATTCCCCGCAATAAATGTGTGGGAAAGAAAGAGACGTAGTAATAGCCGGAAATTAGCACTCGTCTATCTTTCATTTTACACCCCAAATTTTCTTATTCCAATTTCCTCTCTGAGCGCGCGCCAACTTTTCACCGACCGAACCCACCAACCATTGTCGATGGAAAATAGAACGTATAATCTGTGCGATAGAGTCGTAACTTTAGTTGGTTGCGGTAGAGTGATTGCGGCGTTCTATATTAGAAAACGCTTTAGAACACTCTGTCATTTGAAATGAGTCATTTTCTGATAAGAATGCCCTATTGGCTGAGACGTGTGCACGGGCTTCGATAAAGCCATTTCCTAAAGATAGCGAATAACTTGGGTGTCGGTTTTTGCAGTGAGTTTTAATAAACCATAAGGGGAGAGGGGTTTGCCGAGAAATGGAAATGAGCGTGGTACAGAGGAAATTTGAATTTATACACGAGCTAGTTTTATTCATGACGGTACGCGTTGGTCGTTTAGAGATTATAGGTACGAAATTTTCGTGCGAATATGACGGCTATATTTTAGAAGGAGATTTATGATCGTGGAATTGGATTGCGCTAATCTATTGCGGGGTTTGTGTGGTTTCTTACCTATGTTTTACATGAATGGGTTATATTCACGGCATGCATGTTGTTTAATGTTTCCGACACGTGTAGAAAGGCGAAAGGTACCTACCTAGTTATTATGTAGTTAGATTCAGGTTGACTCTACCAGTCTCTACCTAGTTTTTAAGGCGATAAGTTATATAAGTAGTGCATAAAAACTTATTTCACTAAATTAAGCTTAGGCTTTGGTTAACGCTGCAAAAAAATTTTAAGAACTCCTTGAAACGACCGATAAAAAAATCTCAAACGAACCGACGCTATCATTCCCATAACATCTTGATATAGCACCTTCATCTTCACAATGCATTAAAATTAATAATCCGTGAAATATTTACAAATCCGAAGATTATATTCGGTCAGGTGACGTTTTGACAATAGATGGCAACACTGGGCGACGATGATAGGATTTTTTGTGACGCGTGGGAGAGTCGATGTGTTTCGCGCGCGCCATTAGCTTCATGTTCGATTTTCAAATGCTACATTTGATGTGGTTTTTTTTATTTTTGCGTGGGAAATTGTGCTAGGTACTCATTACATAGCGTCACTAGGTAGTCATAGGTAGGAAGGGCAATCCTTCCTACCTATGACTGACTACCTAGTGACCTTTTGGAAGGTAAAATCGATCTTTTCGCGTATTGAAAATTGACTCCAATGAAGGAGGCACCTATTAGGTTCTAATACAATGGTTACTGAAAAGCTTTGACACCTAATATTGAGCCGTTTAGTGGCGGAAAGTGACAGTGGCTATCAATTTTATCATCAAAAAAGTATACCTACAAGAATACCTACCCAAATAAATAATGATGGACCACACAGTATCTTAGGTATCTAACTTTTAGTAAACACATTCTTATTTAAATCGCATTTTAATCAATCGTATATGGTAGGTAGGTTCAAACCAATTTAAAATAACTACACAAGAAGCCTTTTTTGTAAATCAGCTTTGAGAAAAGGGATTAATCCATTCATAATTCATTCACAGCTAATGGTCATTTCATTTTTTGTCGCCACACTCAAAACTTTTACACCCCCATTGATAAAAGAATTTCAAGATCATAAATAATAAACACCCAACAATACAAATTTTTATCGCTATTTGAAATTCGAACGCAGGTTGAAGAAAAAACTATTCAATTCGTTCATTCATAAGTTGTTCATTCAATCGTTCACGCAAAAAATGCAGTGTGTGGGTCGTAGTGAATTTTTGAGTCTATGAAGTCTTCATTTTATTATCCCGTGGGATTCCAAAATGTGATGATGAATAACAACACATTATGCTCTAACCGTGAAATGGCCATCTCATAATTTATATTAAGTGTCCTTCAAGAATTTGGGTGCTGTTTTTTAACTACTTTTTCATAAGCATTTCAAAACATTTTTAAACTTACGCGATCTGAACACATAATTATAAGTTCCAATTTATCTTCGCGAAAAATATTTAAATAAACGCGATACCCGTTCAATTTGTACTTATTATTTTTCACTAGCTACCTAATTATTCATTACAAGCGGACCTTCCCGGCTTCGCACGGTTTTAGTACGGATTCCTAACTTTTTTGAAAATATATAAGCCTATGTTCACCGGGGATAGTGTAGCTACCCAACGGTGAAATAATTTTTCAAATCGGTCCAGTAGTTTCGGAGCCTTTTTATTACAAACAAACAAACAAAAAATCAAACCATTCCTCTTTATCAAATTAGTATAGATAATGCTGTGCCAACACCTATGTATTTCGGCACAGGGTCATAGGGGCAAAACTCGATCTTGCGATTTGTGCAATATAGCTTTATAAAACCTCCAAGATCTACGTTTAGTTTCTTTTGTTTTTATGTGCTATAGGTATGAGTGTGTGTATAAAAATCTATTATATTTTATGTCAACAACGACATTTATGAATTAATACGAATTAAGACGACCGATGTGGCGCGGTGGGCGAAGGTCCGCCTGCGACGCTGGAGGTTGCGGGTTCGATTCCCTTTGTTCCGGGTGTTCTGGTCGTTTTCTATTTATAATAAAAATATCTATCTATATTGTATTATATATGTATATCAGTTATCTAGTACCCATAACACAAGCTCTGCTTACCATGGGGCTAGATAATGCTGTGTGAATTGTCTAGCATTATTATTATTATTATTTTAATACTTGACAAAAACTGACAAGATTATCAGGAAACAACAATGTAATAAGAGCAAGGTTATCACTAAAAACTAAAACACAAACTTCAATCAACAACGCATAATTTCACATGTGGAGCGGAAAAGTTTAAATTTGTATTCGAAAAAGAAAGAGAGATCCTGGAGAGATGATGAATAAAAGTATTCAAAATCAAAAATGGTTTCGAGCTTCTGCAAAACATGCTTTGATGATAAACAATGTCATTAAATATTTTCCACCAATAGGTATCGTCCTTGGATTTTGTTAACACTTTGTATACAAAAAAAAATGATTTTTGAATCCGAATATAGGTTTATATATACGTATTTTTAACTCCATTTTATTAAAATTTGGGTAAGTAATAAGTACCTCTACCAAGTCCAGTACCAAAATATTTTGTTATTTAAGAAATTAAGATTTAGCACGAAGTTTAACACAATTGACTAGCCGACACTGTACGTAAAGTTTATAATCAATTCGCTTTCGTTTGAAAACTCTTGTTATATATTTGTTTAAGGAGTTTTTATGAACTTACTGTCTGACTGTTTTTTAGATATAAAAATGTATCCAAATTACAACAGAGTTGTCTAAAATAGTCGTTTCGCCGAAGAACTATCGGGACCGCGCGATCTTGGTCGTTGACGGTCTGTAGCAAACCTTTTGTTTTGCGGATTCAGCGGAAATCCGATAGTCGTTGCATTTTTCTTTTTCAGTGATGTGTATCACGGGGAAACGATGTCTAAATAAAACCTTTTGTGTGATTCTTTATTAAATACAGTGGAGAGATAGGTTCTTACGAACTTACCTACTAAAATGATAAGGATTCTAAAAAAATACTACGCAGACAAACACACGTAATATATAGGACCTCCTCCTTATGTCAAATTCGGTTAAAACCCCAAAATCATTAAAAAATCATCGAATGATTGCACTTTCCTATCTGAGACAAGATTACATTATTTTGATACAAAACACCTTCTATAAAAGAATTGTCCGTGGAATGTCAAAATTTAATTAAGATTGTTAGACGCATCAATGATAACATTAATATAAAGATTTCATCATCATTAATTATTTTCCTAAACCCGTTTTTTTCCTAACACAGGTACTAAAAACAAATTAATCAAACAACTAAATGACATAATTAAACCCAAAGCTCAGCTAAAGTTATTCAAATCACCATCTGCATTTTATAACAATAATTTCAAGATCTTTACGAGTTTTAGAAATTACCTCCAACGATCACAAGTATTACGTACTAAATACATTAATTCTAAATAAAGTAGCTTCTAAATAGATTCATCAGTCGTTTAAATAAAAAGCCACAGCAATTACAGTCACAGTAACTATCCGTTTATCTCTTAATCCAGTTTTAAGATCAAACTCCGGTAGCACTATAATTAATCCGAAGTACTTTATAAGCCACCATGGCGTCGGCATCAGAATATTTCCATCCAATTATCTTGTAACATTCTCGCTTCCGAAAATGCCGTACCTACTAAAAAAGAAAAAAAGATGTGTTCGGATACGTTCTCCGAAATTCGGCCATTACCCGTTACCTCCCAAATAGAGCGCGATCGAACGAGATAAACCACTTCACGTGGATTCTACTAATTGGTGCAATAAATTTTGGGATGCTGTGACAACTCTGAATACCATTTGCTAGCAGGTCTCAGGCCTTATTAGGGCTTACGACCTATCATAGACCCGATATACTGCGCAAGAGCCGACAATTTCGAAAAGTCAATGAATACTACGTTTTTTTGCGCCAAACCGTGCTCAATTTGGTGAGCACTTTCTAAAATATTTACAGAGAAAAGTAAATCTTTACGAACTCGTCTTTCGCGTATCTCGAAATAAAATTCCCTAATGAGGAAGGTTCAGAAAAGTGACATTTCGGTGACAAAATGCGGAATGAATATCGATTAAAGGCCATTCGAATATCAGCTCTGTACCTCTAAAATAAGGATGGGTATCTCCATTTTTGTGTCGATAATATAAAGTCGTCGCGGGCGCGCAACCGTTTGTACCCGCGTCATGGGGACGGACGCTTTTTGTCGTTTTTAATTATATTTATTGTTCTCGTTATTTATTTATTGTCTTCTGTTTTGCTACCGTGCTTTTTAACGTTGATACAGCGGGCGCATCCAAATTAGGCTGATGCAAATGTTCTCTTTTGCATAAGGGATCGGACTCTCGGAAAAAACGCAATCGATATTTCGACGATCTCGAATGAAAACATCATTAATGGTATGCAAACGATCATGGGAAGAGTTTGTTTTAAACAGTGGGGTTTACAAATGAAATGATATCCGGTTTAAAATAATACCTTTGAAATAACATACATATAAAGCGACTGAATAAAACTTTTGGAAACCAATCAGATATTTTTAATTCAGTAGGTAGAGGTACTATTTTTTGTATAGATATATAAAGATATACATTCATATACTCAGTTTATTTATCCACCATTAAAAAGCCATAGAGATAACATAGAGTGGACGTATTTGCAAACAAAGGGAACTCAATTGAATCCAATAAAATCGATTTTTATCGATGAAATGCCCGTCACTCGTTGCCCAGACAATGTAGAGACACGTCGAAATTTCAAACAGAGAAGACTGATGTTCTTTTTTCAAACTGAGATTTTTTTCTTCTTTCCTTGAATTATGAAGTCAGTATTCTTCAATGTTATTATTATTCGTACGTATTATAAATTGAATAACAGAACAAATTCGCATTACAAGTGATAAATCTAAGAATAAACAGATATCAACCTCTCCGTGGGTAGTCGCAGTCATAATATTGGTTGTAGATGTAGAGGCATATTTGTGTGATTTAAATCATTATGAAATAGTCTTGATACTAGGGTAAAGAAGAAATAATATCTTGGTAAAGTAGAGCGCTTCTTCAAGGTATAGTTATTAAGGCAATAATGAGACAAAATGGCGATCTTTGTCCTCTGTAATCAATATTCTATGAATATATACGATTTTTAGAAAAATATTTACTTATGTTAGCATATTAAAGACAAAAATATTCAGGAAACTATATTCATGCTAATCATAGTGCGAAACAGATTAAATGCAAGAAAGATTTGTTACACTCGACTGTCAGAGCAAATATCAAGATTTTTCGATCCAATGACAGAGAACCTATGAATGAATGAATTTAGGAATGAACATCAATAACCCAGCATGATATTGCTACCACTTCATAATATTTTACATTATTTGCTTAGTTACACATAATAATTATCATGACCATTATTTAACTTTTAACTTTTTTGAGGTTATTTAATAATCTTTGTAAACAGTATAATAAATAGCCCACAGTATTATAATACAAAATTTTGAATATTTAGATGTGGACTACTTGATATCGAACGGTTCGGTTTACCCGAACACTGATATCAAGCCAGATTAGATATCAAGATTAATTGATTTAATTTTCCTGTATAAATAAAAAAAAAAAAACAAAACTTATTTTTTGAACATGCGTTAGTAAGCTTATTTTTCTACGATTTTTTGAATAGATTCGTAGACCCGCTACGTCGTAGACGCCGTAGACATACGTAGACAAAAGGGTCATAATCACACAGATGCGACAAAAATGGTCATTCATTTTAGTCATTTACCTACTTAATTAAAAAAATGGCGAAGCGAAACGCGAATTTCTACACGTTTCATTTCCTCCAGTCACAGAGACTATCAATCACTATCAATTATCAATGATTGATGGAACTTGGTAATTAAAAGCATAATTTCATCGTGTCGATGAACCACA
Source organism: Eupithecia abbreviata (assembly GCA_943735965.1). Classification (NCBI taxonomy): domain Eukaryota; kingdom Metazoa; phylum Arthropoda; class Insecta; order Lepidoptera; family Geometridae; genus Eupithecia; species Eupithecia abbreviata. The sequence continues at coordinate 4,274,476 of OX030997.1, read as the reverse complement.
ACAAAGCGAGATACCTCTCACGATGGTGATTAGCTTTTGTAATTGTTTATTGTTGCAAGTCGCGCTAATTTTATAGAAAACGGCTCAGTAATTTTCGAGAAAAAATAGAACAAAGCTATGAAGTTATTAATTGAGCGAAAGTTGGATGCCTTTTCACTCGAGGATTTTGAAAGGAATGAGTTGTTCTGTCTTCCGAATATCTTTATTGTAGCGGCATAACATAATTAAGAAGTGTTTTTCTATGGCTGTGTGGTGTCGGCCTAAAAAAGAATAGCAGCAACCCAACTCTTCCCGTGGGTGTCGTAGGAGGCGACTAAGGGACATACACCGGGGGGCGGGCAGCAGCGTCCCTTGCAGCACACTCCCTATACTGCGATCCCCAACCCGCATGCCCAGCGTGGGGATTATGGGCATCAACCCCCCCATGGATCGATACGTCAGTAGAATGTGGCCCCCAGTTCCCGGCCGCCTCGTTATTCCTGGCCATGGTAGCGGCCACGGTAACGGTGGGGCAGGGGGTGCTAGGAATCCCCGGGCTACATTAGGCTACCGCACCCTATCTAAATGGCGCTCATTGGGGGAGGCCTATGTCCAGCAGTGGACTGCTGATGATGGTGGTGATGTTTTTCTATGTTAGTTTTATATTAGTGATTTAATTACAAATCTAATCAAATGCGTTTATTTATAGTAAATATTTACATTTTAATAAAACGTAACTTAATTAAAAGAATACGATATACGACGATAATATATTATTTAATTTAGTTTTAGCTACAAAATGGTCCCACCTTAGCTTATGCAGGTGTTACAAATACCTACGCTGGTTTTCTGCTGGAGCCTATACCTATAGGTACTTTACACACCACCTGATTTTGGTTATATTAGTTTTGGGTATTTTATTTATTTATTTATACTTTTTGCACGAAAAATATAACACAAAACTTATTCTAGAAAATTATAACAGAGGCGAACTTAACCCTAAAAAGAGTTCTCTTCCAGCAAACCTTATTGGGAACCTTATTTTCTATGTATAATAAAAATATCTAAGGGCTACACCAACCAAATACTTGCCTACTTGTGTTAGTACCTACATTTGATATTCCCCTTTTTTGTCTGTATTCAAGTTATCTAGTACTAAGTAGGCTTATATTTCTGTAACTAAGTTTTTAGTTTAATAAATAATTTTCTTTCTTTATTTATATTTGCGTGTAATTAAAAATACATTTAGTAAGGGAATTCGTCTCGAAATTCGTGAATTTTAATTTGAATTCGCGGTCGAAGCTGATGGTTCTTGTTGATACCATGCTGCAGGCACTTCAGGAATATAGGAGTTTTAGTAAACGTCAGGTGCAGGTGATTCATCAAAATACTTATAAAAATATCTGCTAATTAATGATAGTAGTTCAAACCTAGATGGAGTACTGCCTAATGTACTCACACAAATACAAAATATTTTAAATTATTTCCTTCTTAAGAAGGTGCATCACAAACATACCGTAAAAAAATAAATACAACGGTCCCTCACTTCAAAAATTGCCTAAAATTGACATATCTTTGTCTTGGTCTGAAGCATAATGCTTCAGACCAAGACAAAGATATGTCAATCTTAGTTTGTACTTGGTATAGTACATATAGCCGGTAGATATGACTACTGATTTTAATAAAACACAGGACTTACGAGGATAAATTACTATTTTCTGTACCTAAGGTTTATGTACCTAAGGTTGTTTGAAAATCGATTGTTTTTCCATTAGTCTGCCATTACAGGTATCTGTATCTACTGCACTACACCTTGCTATAACAATTAAGTACCTGTAAGATGACCTTTTTGTGGACAGAAATAAATTATTTTTTTATTTTTTTATTAGTTCGCAACAAAAAGTTTAAAATTAAACATTTGAGGAATAAAATTTTCACCCGCCCACAACATTGAATGCGGGCGGTATATGTTTCTTTTTGTCACAACCTGTATTTATAGAACCTTCTCGAAGTAACATCAACACCAACCTCCTTATCGTTTCAACTGTGAAAACTGGTCTTTTAAAGTGACAGAGTCGTAAGTCTTGTCCGGTCCATCTAAAATCCGGTAGCCAAAAGTAATTTGTGAAATTAACTTCTTAGAATTCGGTGTCAATTAAAGCGAGCGTGTAGCTTTGCTTGAGAAATGTTTTTTCTTTATATTTCAGTGCACACGGGCGACACCATTGCTACTTGGTATGGATGGCGAAAGTGGCAAACTGGCAACTGTTTAATAAGCTTGTAATGTCTTCGGAAGGAGGTTAGGTTCCCTATAGGTAATTATAACAAGGTTTTATTGTAGGTTTGTGTGGGACAAATCTTGCAACTGAATTTTAGGCCAGTTTCCCTCAACTGACTTGACTTGCTTATGCTTATGTAAGTCCGGGGACAAAAAATATTTAAAGGAATTAAAATCAGCGCCGCATGTTTTTACATACAGCACACAACTCATAAACGAGCGAGACGACATAACCCGTCCGGGTTTGTTGAATTTGTCTTCCCAAGCACTTTAGTCCTAGATGATGATTATAAAAACTTGTTAAAAAAAATTGTTACATTTAAAGAGGGTTATCTTACTAATATTATAAACGCGAAAGTTTGTATGTATGGATGGATGTTTGTTACTCTTTGACGTAAAAGCTACTGAATAGATTTTGATGAAACTTCACAATAATATAGCTTACATATCAGAATAACACAAATGCTACAATTCATAAAGATATATTGTATATTATACAATACAATACAATACAAAAATACTTTATTGTACACCAGTTACAGATCATTACAAAACACATCACATGATACAAGTACAATGGGCGGCCTTATCGCTTAGAAGCGATCTCTTCCAGGCAATTTCCAGGCCATTATCCAAAATATCTATCACCACGCGGGTGAAACCGCGGGGCGCAGCTAGTTTAAAAATATGTTTAAGTTTGTTTAAGTCCACTGCTGCACCGTGGCTCCCCCAAGCTGGGTATAACTTGTATGTCGACATTGAGATAATGACGAGATGAAATGATTGTATTAGGTAATAACTGTGAAAATAGTTGTTATGCTTTGCATTAATAAATACAAACAAACAAACATATTGTCCTTAATTTTAGATGGTCAAAGTCAAACAGTGGTTACCCTTCCACGTTTTAATGGAATGATGAGCGACTCGTTTAACCTTAAGCTTATTTGCAATACATAAAAGTAGGCCGTAAGTATGTCAAATTCCCGTTTTATTTTATGTAAACATCCGTAATATTCAAAACATTCCTAATTAGGTAAATAAAATTAAGCGGAGACAACGGAATACGTTGGTTATTTATTAATTATTTCTACATTTGTTACTTTAAGGATCATCATCATCATCAGCCTATATCAGTCCACTGCTGGACATAGGCCTCCCCCAATGAGCGCCATAGCGCCCTGTCTTCAGCTTGCCGCATCCAGCATCTACCTTTAAGTATATCGGTGACAAATCTTAGAGTTTTAAATAGAAATGGCAGGTATGAACGAACACTAATGAACAGTCAGCAGTGTTACCTGATAATAATAGGACGATGTAAGCCCACGACGTAGGCCTATTTGTTGTACTGCGGCACACACATGTTTACCTACAGTAAGTACTTTAGTAGCCATTTTAATTGCTCATTTTATTAATTGTTTTATGGTAATTTAGTTTAATATTGTATCTTTCTCTATTTTAATATGTGTGTGTGTTATTTGTACCAAATAAACGTTTCATCTATTATCTATCTATCTACGTAACCTACATAAGGTATCTAGGTACATATCTGCGGGTATTAACACTTTGACTGCGGTTTTTTTTCGACGACAGCGATCTTTTTTTTTACCTAAAAAATTCGTGCTGCCGCTCTACACAGCGGTTGTGTTGCGCCGCACATGCGTTTCGTTCGAAAAATATTACAGCTCTGCTGAGTCACAAAGATCTGTATTATCTCAGCCGCTGCGCTAGTGTGGATTTACGCATATTAGTCACTTGTAGAAAACTCATACCGTGCGTTTTCAGCACTCTAAGGCCCACATAAAATCAAACCTAAATGTTTTGAATAACTTAATATAAATTATAAACAGGGAATTTAAATATAATTTGAAAACTTCTTTGCAATAGATTTTTTACTCTACCTCTCAAGAAGTTTTCTCTTTGAGTTCCTATCAAATATTTCCGTATAAAAAGCTTTTTACAAAATCCTTTGTTTTGGCTTTATAAAACATTGGTACGTTATTATTCTATATTTTTGCGTTTAATGAATATAAACACAAAGTTTTCTACTTCATAATGCAATAAATATTATTTAAGTCTTCAATGTAGATACGAGTATGTTGCTTATTTATTTCTTATAGTATTTTAAATAATAATCCTACTTAATCTTATAAACACGAAAGTTTGTATGTATGGTTAGTCACTTCGCGCGCAAACAATGCGTACGGCGAGAGGACCGCCAGTTATCTGGTTCCCCGGTTAATAAATAAACTTCCACTGGAACTACTCGACAATATAACACCTAATAACATAAAATATAAACTCAGATCGCACTTCTTATAGAACCTACATCATTATCAGGGGGTTTGATTCAGTTACTGATCAATTTACTTACCTAATTCCAATTTATAAACTTATTGCCTGAAATTGAATAACTTTATTGTCAAACCTATGAAATTTTATTCAGTTGACTCTCAGCTAATAACACATCTATACAAACCTTTGTGGTTTCCTTCGTGTTATTTATAAGCTTTTTTTACATAACAATATCTTTAAGTTTGTAAATAAATAAAAAAAATTGATGTTTGTTACTTTTTCACGCAAAAACTACTGAACGGTTCGGGCTGAAATTTGCATCCAGCCCCATAATTAAATATAAGATACTTAATTCCATAAATCAGTTCACGTAGGATATAAATAAAATAAAAAAATAACAAAGTCTTTTATTTCCAACAAATTATTAAGTTTAAGTACATTGTTTTTTAGAGTTCTTTATAAACTAGTTGTTTATATAACTTAATGAATCTAACGTGTAATTTAGTTTCATACAATAATATCTGTAGGAACCCCTTATTGGGTGAAGGCCTCCTCCAAAGATGCTCATGTGTCTCTGTCCTGTGCGGTCTGTTTCCAGTTTGAGCCGGCTGCCCTTACAATATCCTCGTCCCAACGTGTCAGCGGTCTTCCTCTGCTCCTTTTACCTGGAGGACCTTTCCATATAAATAACCTTAATTTTTTTCCATAGAAACAAAGCGAGCGAAACTGAGGGCAGTAACTAGTATAGAATAAGATGCATAGTTCTACCACCAGCTCTTACGCCTCTACCACCACAGCTTACTTAACAGTCACTATACATAAAAGGCAGTAGTAATTGGCTGGAAAACGCTTTAATTGATACATGATAAGTATCTTTTATTGGCTAAAAATTATATTGTGTAAAAAGTGACCGGTGTGCTCCCGGGAATCGAACCGGTAATTAGTGAGCGAAGGCTGAACAGTTAGTCTGCGACACTTGCGCAGACAAGGTAGGGTTAGCAGAACAGGGTTTAACAGAAAAAAATGATTGGGACAGCATCAGCCAAAATAGTCCACAGCTGGACAAAGGCTATTGAGCTTCATAGCACCCTGCTTGCCGCATCCAGCATCTGCCCGCAGTCTTTCGCAGATATCCCACCTGGCCGGACGGCATAGTATACTATAGGCACTACGTTTACCGAGTCACGGTCTCTACTCAAGAACACGTTTACCTACCCCAGCGGTTGTAGGTTCTTCGAGAGATATGGCCGACCGACCCAGTGCCACTTCAGTTATATGCTGATGAGCTATGTATATATTTTAATAATTTCTATTACAATATTTTCAAAAAAACCTAAAGAAGGCCTGGATTTGTGGCATCACCGTAAATAATTAAATGAAAAAACAAAAGACATCGCGCCAGTTAAAATAAATGTCGGTAAATTATTTAGATACGAGTATTTAAATAATTTATATAAATAATAAAAAGTATTTATTTCAAGCATTTACACTCATATTTTATGACAAGAGTAGATAAATTAAAAAAAATAATTACCTTGTTAAATATTAATAAATATCATCGACTACGTACCCTAGACACCTAATACAGGGCGAACGATTTAAGACATCACATAAGATAAAGAGATCTTTTAAAAATCCACGCCCACTAACGTTCGATCAGTAACGACCAGACCAGTGACCCGTGACAATCTCTGCGCTCGCTTACTCAATGGCTCCTGACGGAGCTCAACTTAATTTGGTTGACCGGTTGAGGTCAACTGTCGAGGTCAACTGTGCATCTCTTTCTTTCATAACCAATTCTGTATTTGCTTTCCTTTTTTCTCTTAGAAGGCGGGGTAAATAGTGCTGTGCCGTAGGCGACATTAAGATGTCGATGGCCGTAGGAAAGATTATGATGAATTATGTAAAAGTCGATTAAAATAATATTCAACGTTACATTGCTACATGGTATTATCTAAAATGTAAGGTGCCTAAATGTTAACTCTAATATTTATTTATTTTTCATATAATATTATTCTATTACTACTATAGTATAAAGCTAGATTACCATTGATACTTATTTTTTTTATTATTATTCATTATATTATACATTATACATACTATATAAAGCTAGATTACTACTGACTGACTGATTTTCGCCTTGATGGTGGATGGGAAGGTATGTTTTTTTTTACAGAATCGTATAGGGGAGGTAAAAGTCTCCTAGGGAAAATTCCGACTTTTTGACATTTGCCCCCCCAAGAACGCTCCCAGTGGGGGGGGGGTCCTACATGTAGCCATATTGCTTAATTTTTTATGGGGGTTGTATAGAGGGGGACAAGTGATTTTGAATGCATAGAAAATGTTGCCCCCCTGCCCCCCCAGGACCCCCCTTTTGAGTGTGCTACCAGATGCCGTCGCGATAGAGGGGTTCTGATTGCGGGGTCGTATAGTGGGTTTCTCTTTGTTTTGGAAGAAAAAGAATTGGACTTCCCTATAGCCCCTTTTTTGCCCCTCCCCCCTCCCCTTTTCCATCTCCAAAACGGATAGACTTGGAAGAATTTTTTAAGAAGCGAACCGCAATTCGACAAAGGGGAACAGCACTGCGAGCGAAGCGAGCCGTGCCGTGACCCCCATAAGCCCCCAGCCCCCCTGTAGCCCCTCTACCAAAAAATCGGATATGGGTATCTTCAAGATGCGACCGCGGGGAAGTCAGGGGGGGTCGTCGGGGGTCATCGGGGGGTCGTTGGGGGGCCGTCGGGGGGGTCGTCGGGGGGTCGTCGGGGGGTCGTCGGGGGGTCGTCGGGGGGTCACAGCACGTGTACTGTGACCCCCTCACCTAGAACTCGGAGGAGCATTGCGGTGAGCGAAGCGAGCCTTGCCGTGACCCCCCCCCACAGCCCCCAGCCCCCCCCTGCATCCCCTCCGGCCGACAGGCCTCTTTTTTTAGGAAAAACCGAAAATTGACCTATTTTTACCACCCAAAACACCCGAAACAAATAGGTACTTTCAGATCGTAGAAATATTTGACCCCAGGCGGGAATCGAACCCACAACCTCCTGCGTCGCAGGCAGCCCTCGCCCGCCGCGCCACATCGGTCGTCAAATCGTCAAAGTAAATATACCTTGTTGCAAGTATCGATTGCTTTCATAGTACTTACCCCATCACTAATAATGGTCATGATTTGTCGTAACCTTGAACGGACCAATGAGCACTCACTTCCCCGCGCCCGCTCACCTCAGTTGGTTGACAGACTTGTTTGCACAGTGAATAAATAGGTATTAGGCGTCTATTATACGTAGTCGATGATAAATATAGATAAATTATATAAATTAAAATCTTGTTTATGTAGTAATAATACCACAACTTTTTCTGCGAACTCTACCTGTTTTTACCGACGTGCCCAGCAGGGCTCTTCCTTCAAGGAAAGCTGCGAGGTACTACTTTGCAATCTGCACCTTCTATAGTTAAGGTGACTGGAAACCGGTCGCCCAATTCCTTTAAAGCTTTTGTTTTAAACTCTTCTAATTGATTTTTAAAGTCATTACCTCACAAGTAGAAGACCTCTGTGACGCGGTGGGCGAATGCCCTCCTGCGACACAGGAGGTTGCGGGTTCTATTTCTGTCTCGGGACAAATGTTTGTACCATCTGCAGAAATTTGTTCCGGGTGTTCTGGTTGTTTTTCTATGTATAATAACAAATACCTAACTTTGTAAAGTATTGTATTATGCATATCGGAAGTACAAATAACACAAGTTCTGCTTAGCTTGGGGCTAGATAATGCTGTGTGAATTTGCCAGCATTATTATTATATTATTAGTAGAAGATTCGACATGAAAATACCTATTAAAAGTTTTACCTCGACGGAAGTTCAAACCGAGCGTCTCCGCTGGCTGTTAAACTTTTGATGAGTATTTTCATGTAAAATACTTAGATTTTGTAACTGTACTTTATTTATATTCTGGTAATTTCTAACGTAGGAGAAAATTCCTGAAAGGAGTCATATCCTCATTAATTCATTTAAAAGAAGATATTTTAAATTGTACAGATTTGTAGATAGGTACGTCTCGGGCAATAACAATGTATTACACTAAATTGTAATTACAGGTACCTACTTAGAAATACCTCCTCACCATGTAAGTGCTTTGCTTATTATAGTTAAGTGTATTTTATTAGGTTTTTGCTGTTATATGATTTTTAGATTTCGATTTTTTTTTCAAAAAATTTAACTTTTGACGGAAATCGACCTGAATGATTTTTCAATAATGCCACCCTGTTTTACTGAACCAATGGAGTCTATCTGTGATATAGGTACGTAGTTGTGCAACCATTTAAAGGCCAAAAAGCCCTAAATCTTCAGCATCGATGTATGCCAATTGCCAATGCCAGACAGCCAAGACAAAATATGAAAGATCATCTGTCGAGGGCTACATGGCCGGCGATGTTTTAATTAGCCCAGAGGCTACGGCAGTTAGCCCAGCCCAGCAGATACAAGAAGGGTCTTTAGGGCTGTCGAGTTTAACTCGTGGTTCAGTTACATGGTATTGATCCGCTTAGGTATGTGGAAGCTGTCAAATAAATGACTGTCTATATTGTAACTACACTAATGAATAGGTGAGGCTATCGACACCGGAATTTCAACAGCCAGCAGCGACGCGGCGTGCTCTTTCAGTGTCATAATAGTGTCAAAAAACGCTACTTTACATAGTACGGTCTGGATCTGACTACGACGAAATAAAGGAAACCCATTAGAGCTTTTTAGAAAAGAACTCTAATCACTTTTTGTTGAAAACCAATCTCGTGATCCACTTTCCATTTAATGGTAAAACTCATGGTATGAAATGGATACCGGTGGAATAGATATGACATGAAAACATAGTTCCTTTGCCCATATATTTTTTTACCACGTAAGAAATAAATGTTGCTAGTATTTTTATGTTGGCAGAACAATGGTAAGCCTTTAGCCCAAGTCTGGGCTAGGGCTAAAGGCTTACCATTGCTGATCGTTCTGCTTGTACACACGGTTATAAAATCCGTCATCACAAAAGAGGTTTGCAATGATTCAGCCAAAACGATATGAGCTTTCCGGCTTATCATGATATTAAAATTTGTCGCTAAACTTCTCCACGACGAAGACTCTAAAACCTACATTTTAGAGTCAAAACTTTACGTTTAAAAGAAAGGTTAGCGATAGCCCTACCGCAAAACCCGGTTAGTTACTACTAAGAGGCCATGAAAATTGTTTAACGCCTTTCCAGTGTCCAGAATATCTTCATTTCGCTTCGTAAATTGAAACGCTGGCCGTCGGTGGCGGATTACAAATTAATGTTTCTGATTTAATCAACTGGGCACTGTGCACATCAGCTTACCTACGTGAGGAATTCTGGGTGAAAGGGACGAACCATTCTTTATTCATTCATTTTTTCTTTATTCATTTCTTTATTCCCCAATTTAAGGTCCAGCCTGAAAACCAGTGTCATTATCGTCCTCGGTCGATAATGACAACAAGCTGAGATTGGTCCTTATTAGCCGCGCACATAGGGAAAGACCAGTTATTCTTATACTTGGGACTCTACTATCACGCTACATTATGTATAGTTTAAATCCCTACTACTTAAGTTGTTATGTATTTTTTATGTGTTTTCCTTTTTTTGTAACTGTTTATTATTGTGTGTGGCTATAAATAAATTCTTTATTCTTTATTCTTTATTCATTAGGTACTTCTAATAATAAACAACCCATGCTACTCATCAAACACCAAAGTGCTTTGTTACCTTTAGTCAGAACTTAAAGGACTTTTGGATACGTCACAAATTTCAAATTGCATCAGTAAAACTGGGAACTATAGTGATATCTGATATCTTTAACTTTTTTTTCACTTCAATATTTTTGAGGTAAAGCAAAAAAGCGAACATGAAGCTAATGTAATTTTATTTTGCTATTTGACAAACATTTCTAATGAAAATGAAAAGTCTTTATTTCTTTAAGCTTACAAATAAGCACTTAGACAGGTCATATTTTATACTATTCAATATTATCAATTAAATTATTTTATAGTTCACTTCAATTTGTTGTCCAGCAGTGGAAGAAGTGAGAAGAAACCAGTAGTATGTTCATAACTTATGTGTCTAGTACATTTGATTTGCTTATCTGTAAGTTGGTTATCATTTTTGAGTAATTTTTTCATTTATCTTTGAACTCCCGGCTAAAATTGTATTGTTTTTCACTGTTCAGTTAATACAATTTTAGTCTACTCTTATGTATCCACTGTTGCCCACTCTGCTAGGCTGGCTATGAAAATGGAGTACCCCCACCTGAACCTGAACCTGTTGCCCACTCTCTAAAGTTAAGTTTATCTGAGAGCATGATCGATTTGGGTGTGAATATTGAATTTAAACTAATAACTAAGTCAGTTTCTATTACTAAATATCAAATATAGGAATACCCTACTATCTTTTTCTACCACCTTCTCCAATACGTACTTTGTCTAGCACTTTGACTGCTGAAAACGCACGGTATGAGTTTTCTACAAGTGACTAATATGCGTAAATCCACACTAGTGCAGCGGCTGAGATAATACAGATCTTTTTGACTCAGCAGAGCTGTAATATTTTTCGAACGAAACGCATGTGCGGCGCAACACAACCGCTGTGTAGAGCGGCAGCACGAATTTTTTAGGTAAAAAAAAAAGATCGCAGTCGTCGAAAAAAAACCGCAGTCAAAGTGCTAGCCGCTATTTTTAGACAGTGCAAGCTAGACTAACGTAAACGCTCTTTATATTTTGTGGGCATTGTCTGGGAAAGTATATTCTCGGTCATATTATATTCCGTGCACAATCAGATTGGGACGTAACCTTGTCAAAGTAAATATTTTACGTCACATTTCTCATACAATCCCCATGTTGTTTAAATCTTTTCTTTTATGTTGGTTACACCCCGCGACACTGGTCAGTGCCCGACTTAGTTCAAGCATGGGGAGGAAAGGGTAAGGGGGACTCTAACATCTCGTCTTCCAAGCCAACCTAACCTGCACGTGGTAGGTACACCCCGCTAGATAACAAACTAGGCTTTGGTGAAAATATCAAACAATCTTCATAATTTGATAACTTAGATAATATACAATCAGGCAGAAAAGTGTCCAACCAGACACAATTGCCGTTGACGAATAATAATCATCATCATGTTATTGAAACACAACGCAATAAAAACATTGACGTCACATCATCATCACGTTCAAATTATATTCTGCAATACTTAACAGACTTGTAAAAGGTTTATTTTCACATCGGTCGCGATATATTTCAAGGATTAAATCATCAGAACTCTGAATACGGGTTGAGTAATTAATTTTGTAATGATAATAGCGCTATCAGGGGTTCTCGTCTCGTACTCGCTTGAAACATACAAATAGGTATTAGAGACGATTGATTGAACATCGGTCAACCGGTTCAGAGTTACGATTCCTCACTTCAGGTATAAACACTATGCACCACTGATAAACAATGTACCTATTATACGTATTCTTTAAGCTTTAATTTAATTGGAATTAAAGCTAAATAACGTAAGTAAAGTTTGAAAAGTATATCACTTAAAAACGAGTTAAAATTTATGTTTAATATTGACTAGGATCTCGGCCGTCGGTTCTTCGCGAGAAGAGCCGACGGCCGAGATCCTAGTCAGGCCACTGGGGCAAATGTGTTCTTAAGTGGAGACTACGACTCGGTAAACGTAGTGTAAGACACCCTCCGACCAGGTGGGATGACGACCTGCGAAAGACTGCAGGTAGATGCTGGATTCGTCGAGCCGAAGATAGTGCGCTATGACGCTCATTGGGGGAGGCCTATGTCCAGCGGACTAATAGAGGCTGATGATGATGATGATGATGATTGACTAGGATGAATGTACACTGGATTTGTATTACTGTTTTTTTATAAAAAAGCATAGTTTAAAATTGAAAATTGACATTACACCACCGGCCTTTACTTCTTTACCAAGTCATCATCGACTTCCAGCAGTACCATAAAGTTAATTTAAATTCAGTTGTGTAGGCGGGTTTGCTTAATGCCCCTGTGCCACCTATAACTAATCCGCCCGCCCCTGGCATACGGCTCATTTGTCTTGATGTCCTGTATTAATAACTTCATGATTGGATTCCATCGGGAGCTGGATTGCTTCTTATGCTTTATGAATGCCTGGTACTTACTCTAAACTAGATATGGGTATAAATGGTTGATTGTATGTTTATGGCAAATTTAAAGCCAGTTCAAAGTCGCTCAGCGAGCTATGGAAAGAGCTATGCTCGGGGTATCTCTAAAGGATAAGATTCGCAACGAAGTCATCCGACAGAGAACCAAAGCTACCGACATAGCTCAAAGAATTAGCAAACTGAAGTTCATTGGGGGAGGAGTATGTCCAGCAGTGGACTAACATAGGCTGATGATAATGATTCTTATTCCAAGACCACCGCGGCAAACATTACACCTACTAAAGCAATTTATCGACTGGCTAACGTTTGGTCCAATCGAAATTCTCAGCATTTTTCTTGACCACCTCAGATTTCGTGATGGTTATCAGATTCAGGGCCTATTTTATTAGATAGATAGATATATGTTTGTTTGGTTCAAAAAGACAGTATAAAACAAAATCAAACATTGACTTAAAGAAGTAAAAGTAAAAGTAAAAAATCATTTATTTCTTTAGGCTTATAAAATAAGCACTTAGACAAGTCATATTTTATACATTAAATTATTATCAAATAAAATTATTTTACTGTTCACTTAAATTTTTTGTCCACTAGTGGAAGAAGTGAAAAAGAAACCACTAAGAACTAAGAAGTAAGTTATCGCTAGGAATACAATAACTTATTTCTTAGGCACAAACAAACAATAAAAACTAACAAATATTACAAATTACGCTAATTAATAAAAAATAAGGTTTAAAGGAGCAAGTAGAAATAGATATAGGTACTTGCTCGTAGTTTGTTTTATGGAGCTTATAATCGTGTAGTTTAGTGGAGACGGCGACTGGGAAAACGTAGTACGGTACGCCCTTGTACTAGGCGGGCTCTTTGACAGATTGCAGGCAGATGCTGGATGCGGAAAGCTGAAGACAGGGCGCTATGGCGTTCAATCGTGGTAGTAGAAGTCATAGGCCTATGAGTAAGTACGCCAGCATAAGTATATTTATGATGATGATAGTCAATCGTAGTCATCTTCACTCTGGTGTGATGATTGCTATGATAAATCATCTCAATTTCCTTTCCATCATCAACAATCTGCCTGTGGTAAATGATTATAAAGTAATTACTGACTCAGAATAGCTCTATTACACTGCGACATTCATAAAATAATTAGAAAATTAAAAATAATAACAGTTTTATGGTCTAGTCAGGTAGCTACAGTATTAAAATCCTGTAGGTAATGTGATATCCTCAATTAAAACCTTAGCCTAGTTAATAATAAAAGTTTAATAGCGAACTTCTTTATTGGATTAACAACGGGAGAATTTGATTGTAAGGTAGTTCATGCTCAGGTGCGTGATTACGTTGGATATAAATCGATTCGCTGATTTTGTCTTTAGTGTCGATAGTACTTGATAAAATCCTCAACTTGCCGAGGTTATTCCGCGAAGCCTGTGAAGACCCCAGGAAGATTCTGCGCTTCTGGACGGAGCTAGGCTGGCTATGCTAGCAAACTACGCATAAAGGACCGACTGAAGTCCAAATGCGGGTAAAGGAGTACCTCCACCTAAAAGTACTTGATAAAAACCAAAAGTTATTACCGATTTCTGTAACTATCTATAATTAAGACAACGAGCATGAGGGTACAGCAAAAATTATTACAAATAAAAAAACACACAAATTAATAATGATTTTGATGTCATTGTTAGTTCCTTCAACATCAATGGAAAATAATAACATAGAAATTAAGTGTTTAAAGTCTGTTTGCAGTGTCTTTTGTTTCCCAATTAATGTCATCATATTCTTATTTCAAACTTTGTTATACCTTCATTTGTTTTTTACCTCTGTAAGGTTATTTTAGTCTTCTTATTTCGTCCTCCTTTTCGCATAGGTATATCTATCGTGGTCAAAGAACATTTAAGTACGGCCTAAACCCTACGCACTTACCATGTCCCTGATCGTAAGTTAAGCTAGAGTTTATCTTTTTATAGATAACGCAGGCCCGAGTAAGTTATCATGAGAATGCTTTACAACTCGCAAACCAATTAACCAGCCACTCTCGATTTATTATTCGCCGTAATCGATTCCTCCCGCGATTTTAATAATCGATACAGATCTGTTATGAGTTATGTTTATTTGTTTTTCGTTTTCGATTATTAAAGTTGATTGGTAGTTTGGTTTTGATGACAGTGGGCTAGCTACCACAAAAACCTTGTGAATTTAGAAGGGTTAGGATTTTTCATTATAAATTGTCAAAAGACTAGTAATTTTTCACACAAATTTCAAAATTTTATTATATTTTTCATACATGTGATCATCAGGCAGGGTAAATCTCATGAAATACCTAGGTACCTATCTACGCACTTTTTAAGACATCAAAAGCTTCTAATTTTGGTATGTCTGCCTTAGGATAGAATTAAAAAACTTCAATAGGTATTGAAATAATTAATATCTGCATATCGGACAAACATTTGTCCCGAGGCGCGAATCGAACCCGCAACCTCCTGCGTCGCAGGCTGACCGCTCGCCGCACCATAACATTCGTCAATAGGAAACTTTCAAACATAAAGATTAATCTACAACGATTTTTTACTTGTCCGCGTTGCCGTTCAACCACCCCAAAAATGTGAGGCATCTTAATTGGCCCAAAGGGTTACTCTGGTATTCAATCAGATAGTGTAACTATGTTTATTTGATGTTTTCTTGAGCAATTACTCGTTTTAATGGACTTGCTTTCCGCAAAGTTTCTGTATGACAAATTGTATGGACATAGAGTGCATGGGTGCATACTTAGTGCTGTTGATAGAGGCGATAGTGAAGTTGAAAAAAATTAGATTGGAGAATTTCTGATCTTTTCCATTATCATGATGTCTAGTAGTAAAAGGTCACTTGTAGATAAAATAAATTCGTTTTTACAAGCTTCAATCATTTCTTTAGAGACGACCGATGTGGCGCGGCGGGCGAAGATCCATCTGCGAAGTTGCAGGGTCTATTCCCGCCTTGGGGAAAAAGTTTGTACGATCTGCAAATAATTGCTCCGGGTTGTTCTGGCTATTTTCTATGTATAATAAAATATAGATCGATAATTCTTTATTGCGTACTTAGATACAGAACAATGTAAAATAAAACCTTAAGAAACTAGATACAATTGGCAACAATATATATGTAGATATTTTTACAATAGAAAGACTGATAATAAATATTTAATATATTACATATGTAGATAGCCATGTAACTTAATCTATTAAGAACTTATAACAGTCATATAGTACCTATAACCCAAGCTCTGCTTATCTTGGGGCTAGATGATGCTGTGTGGATTATCTTATAAATAAAATGGAGCCTCCTATCACGATCTGTCAATAAATCGGCGACCAGCACTAATCTAATCTAGTTTAACTTGCGTCAATATTTGTTAAATGTGAGAAGCAAGTTCAAGTTTATAATTGTTACACGTCAATCCTTATTATACATAAGTATAAGTGGGTTTTGTTTACATATAATAGTTTTATAACATGAATCAAATTTAAAATAAATCAATAACTGAAATCATATGAATCATAATATACTTAAATAAATAAATAAATAATGCTGGACAATTCACACAGAAATATCTAGCCCCATGGTAAGCAGAGCTTGTGTTATGGGTACTAGATAACTGATATACATAATACAATATATTACATAGATAGATATGTTTTATTATACATAGTAAACAACCAGAACACCCGGAAAAAATATCTGCAGATCGTACACACAATTGTTCCGAGGCAGGAATCGAACCCGCAACCTCCTGCGTCGCAGGCAGACCTTCGCCCACCGCGCCACATCGGTCGTCATACTTAGTACGTCAGAAACTCATTTGATTTCATTAATTCGTCACATGAACTTGTAAATGTATAGGTACCTAATAATAATATAATAATGTTGTAATGTATGTATGCCTGGAAGAAATCGCTCTTAGCGATAAGGCCGCCCATTGTGCATCTGTATCTTTGTTCTTTACTGTTTTTGTTTTTCTGTGTTTGATGTGCAATAAAACGTATTTGTATTGTATTGTATTGTATAAAAGATCTGTCTCTATAAAAGAACGTTTCCCAAAAGCTCGTATATACTTGAAGAATCGAGGATTTCGAGGAAATTCGATATAAAAAATGTAGCCTTGTTACTTTATACGGACGACGTAAGTAATTTCGAAATTAAAAACATGGAATTTATACAAAAATGGCTATTAATTACAATCAGCCTCTAAAGGTGTAATTAATATAATTTAGCTTTTGTTAATTGTTTTACTCCAGGTAATTAGCATTTTAGCAGGTATTTTTAATTACAAAGTAAAGCTTTTGGGAATACGTTAAATATCTTTCCTATCTTATTGTCAACATATCTTCCCCGTGTTTTTTGTAAGTACAGTTAGCAAAATCATCTCGTTTTTCAAAGTTTCATATATATCCTTTTTCTGCACCGATATAATATCCTTATTTATATGTTGATTATGATTAATAAAAATAAATAAAAAATACCAATTACTAATAAAAAAACTTAGCAAATAAACATTAAAAAGCATTCGAAATCCAGGACGAAATTTTTTTTGTGTTCAAGTTTTTTCTAATTAGAAAATCCATAAAAAATAGAACCTTGCAGAATAACGGACACACAACAAACCGTTAACAAGAACAAACAAAGTATTAAACTGAATAAAAACGCATCGCGAACATTTACTGTCAACTATTGACTAACCAATTCATACAATAAAACACGACCAAATTAAAAAGACCTCAGAGAAAACAAACCATCGAGAAATTCCTGTTACAACAGGGCGGGGGGAAAGCTCAGCTTAATATGGCTATTGCCATAATATGTAAGTAAACTGGCCATCATTACGAATAAAATGACCAATTACAATAAATTAACGGGCACGTAGAAGTAATAAACGGCCATTTTCGGTGAGTAAATAAATAAATGGGTAATTAATGACCTCGCGGCTTGCGCGGGGCGTAGTGATGGACTGATTGAGGATGGGAATATCGAGATTGTATCAGTCTTTACTTGAGAATCTAGAGATGGAACTCCCGATATCTCTATCTAATTTTGAAATCTATAGTCAAGAGATCTATCTCGTTATCTCTTACTTGATAGATCTCTTGACTATAGATTTCAAAGTTTTCCTTGATGAGGTCGATGAAGCGCGTGAGGTCGCTGACATTGTAAAAGCACGTTTTGATATGAAAAGGAAAGGATAGGAAAATAGTTGCCCAAAATACATGGAGGTGGAATATGTACGATGACAATCATGAAAATCATAATCAAGAATCAGCCATTTATCATCTTTCTCAAGCTTCATTACACTATTCACAGCTCACAATATAAATGATAAATTAGATGTTCGGTTAAATAATTTGGATGTTTGGCCTCTGTTTGTTACCTCTTCACGTTAAAAGTACTGAACGGTTTGGGCTGAAAATTACATATTTGCATACAAGTAGGTCTGGAGTAATTACACTACGTCTATGCCATAAATCAGTTCCTATGGTATAGAAAGAACCTTGAAGCGTTTCCGTAGAACAAAAGCTTGGAAAGTCGCGTACAGAAACTAGTTATTGTGTGAATTGTCCAGCATTATTTATTATTTATTTATTTATTATTATTAGTTATTTAAATTAAATAGTCTCAGTTCAATAGTTCCAAAGACTAGCAAATAAAAGTTGCATGAAAGCAAACATCAGTAAGACTGCAGGTAGATGCTGGATGCGGCAAGCTGAAGACAGGGCGCTATGGCGCTCATTAGGGGAGGTCTAGATCCAGCAGTAGACTAACATAGGCTGATGATGAAATGATGATAAAAGAACACACGACAACAACGTACATCACAAAACTGAAAATCAATTCTGTTTTCTTTCTCTGTCTTGCAAATGGACACTTACGTAACAAAACCAGTTTGCGTCTTTCCCATCCCTATTTCCGCAGCTGTCACATCACGGCATACAAATCTGTGCATTTAAAAGTATTAACATCGATTATGGAGTGGCCAGTTTTTGTGTGCTGACGGTACCAATTAGCAAGCCAAGTGAAGATGACTGGGAGTGGTAGCAATAAGTGATGTAAAGGCTGGCAGCTGTAGGTAAAAATAAAATAAAAATAAATGTAAGGAAAATAAATATGTATGTCTAGAAATTATTGTAGACTAGCTGCGCCGCACGGCTTCGCCTGCGTGGAAATCTGTGTGTTTAGGTATAAGTAGAGTGATTCAAGAAGAAGAAAATTAAATAATTACGCCACCGTCAGCTTTAATACGTACCGATCCTATCCATCTAAAGGTTGCCTGGAAGAAATCGCTTTTAGCGATAAGGCTGCCGATTGTGCCACTAGATTTAGTTAGTATTAACACTTTGACTGCGAACTTTCCTTTTTATTATTTTTTATTGATGGAGCAATAAAGATATATTGTATTGAAGCAAAACATATATATTTTAAGAAGTGTATAAACCTTACTCTTGAATCACTTTATCTATTTAAAAAAAACCGCATCAAAATCCGTTAGTTTTAAAGATCTAAGCATACATAGGGACAGACAGAAAGCGGGAAGCGACTTTGTTTTATACTATGTAGTGACATCGCGCTCGAAGTCGCGGACATAAGCTTCTATCCAATAAAATCCTCAAAGAACAATAGAACTGTGCTACGGCGTAGCAAACAATGAGTTTGCTACGCCGTAGCACGTGCTACGACATACCTAAAACAAGTACCTAACGCATCGACTACGTACCCTTAGTCGATGACCTAACGTCTTAAAAAACCTCTTTTATACTTATTATGTATTAATATATCCATAATATATATTCTTAAATGATAAGTCACTTCTTATTAACACTTCCAGTGCTGAAATCACAGCGAATGTGTTTTCTACAAGTGACTAATATGCGTAAATCCACACTAGCGCAGCGGCTGAGAAAATACAGATCTGTGTGACTCAGCACAGCCGTAATGTTTTTCGAACGAAACAAATGTGCGGCGCAACACAACCGCTGTGTAGAGCGGCAGCACGAATGGCTTAGGTTAAAAAAAAGATGTCTGTCGTCGAAAAAAGTTCGCAGTCAAAGTGTGATTAAATGAGCCAGCTATTGATTGACCACAACCTATGTATAACCTTAATATATATTTTCAGTAGGCTCCGGAAGTGGATAAGTTCTATTGAGTTTTACAACGACTTCAAAAATTATGAGGATATAATCGGTTGAAAACCTCTGTGGCGTAGTAGGCAAAGGTCCACCTGCGAGACAACAGATTGCGGGTTCGATTACCGCATCAGGGCGATGGTTGCACGATCTGCAGATATTTGTTCTGAGTGTTTTCTATGTAAAATAAACAAATATACACACAAATATACTACATATGTATGTTTCTATTGTATTAAGTATATCAGTTATCTTGAGTACCCATAACACAAGCTCTGCTCAGCTTGGGGCTGGATGATGCTGTGTGGATTGTCCAGCATTATTAATTTTTATTTTATAATTATTTAACCTGTGTGTAATGTGAGAATAAAACGAAAAAACGTACTTACAATGAATGTATAATTTAGTTTTTAATTTACAAGTGTTTTTGTCAATGCAACAGTGAAAATCCAACCATATAATTATTATTTTGTTGAATGGAATTCTACATTAAAGTCATTTAAAACGGAATATTTACCATGATTTGATTTTTGAGTTATCCAATATTTCGGCACAGTTTCATGCGCCATGATCACGGAATAAAAGATCATCAATGATCAAATCATGGTAAATATCCCGTTTTAAATGACTTTAGTGTTGATAACCATGATAGTTTCAAAATAATTCTACATTATTTACAATAATTTATAAATAAATAGGTACAGTCGGCAGTAAAAAGGAGTTAACGGATTAATAGGTTAATTAAATTAAACATGAGAAACAGGAGATTAATATTAATATAAATGAACTTTTGATGTAAAAGGTTAATGAGATAAAAACTATATTTTGCAAATATAATTGAATTATAACATTGTTTAAGATATTTAACTGTAACAAAATTTCACACGGTTAGTTTTTGTGTTTAAACTTATTTAATTTGTTATATAAAATCTACTCTATCAAGATAAGCTTATACTAAAAAAAAACAAATAAAGTTAAAAATAAATAAGTGAATTAAATTATTTACATTACTTTAATTTGTAGGAAAATGAGATTAGTTTAAATCTATTTTAATAGGAAAATTCTGGAAACAAACATTGTCTTCTTCGGCGCTTTGCAGACAAAGCAACTTTTGTTGAAGAAACAGTCAACTTTAAATATATTTCGCTATGTAATATATATAAACAGGTCTTGGTTCATTGATAGTTGCAAGCCTCTCTTCAAGAACTGTAGGATCCTTCCTCTCGCATGTATGTATATAAGGGAAGTTTGTCTGTTTGTAAAATCATATCCAAAATATTTTCAAAAACGTAGCGATGTAATAGCCCGGCAAAAAAGGCCGAAGTTTCAAAATGCACTCTATAAACACCAATGCCATAAAGATATTTATAAAAGAAATGTGTATAACATGTGCATAACTATTTACAATAAATTACCGGAAGAACTAAAAGAATTAAATGGAAATATATTTAGGAAAAAGTTAAGAGGATGGCTACTTGAAAAATGTTTTTATACTGTGAACGAATATCTAGAGATTTAAATTGTTACTTATAATGACTAATATAATTAATTTAATATATAATTATAATAATATGACTCGCATAACATTTGCACGCCTGCATGCAGGCTGAATACATGTACTAAATTAGTTATAAGATCTGACATTGTATAATTTTGTATTCTTGCAAATAAACGATTTGATTTGATTTGATATGGGTTGTCAATTGAAGCAACAAAAAGGCACAGTTTAAGAAGAAGTTTGTGTTGAACAGCTAGTTGCGAGTCCTGTTGCCGCAATAGTTGCTTTGTCTCCATAGCGACTTTTTAAAATCTTATATTACAATTGACTTAAATTATGGTTTTAACTTTTAGGCAAAGATTTGTATATATACAAATAAAGAAAAAAAAACTGTCTTATATCCAGAAGCGTCTTAGAATTTTAGTAGGGTATACGCATTCGTTTGCACTAATTTTGCCATAAGGTAGATTTTTCATTCGTTTTTATACCTACACTTTGTTTCATTCGCATCATACTTTGCATTGGCTTTCAGTAATGAGAAGTGCACATTTCAAATGATGTTTCGTAACGTTTTTAATAACACTATATGTGTATAATTTATGGCGTAAACTGTACACTTGGACAGCTTCAATTTTATTTTGTGTCTTAAATTAATGTTAGGCTTCATTTAGTTTTTTAAAATGAATTTAACACCTTTAGAGTCCATACAGAACACTGCACAAGTCAAACATTATAAATAACTTTTCATTGTCTATTCTGTTCGGAAATACAAGTCCATTATAAATAACTTTCACGGTCTATTCTGTTCGGAAATACAATTCCATTATCACTACATCCCAAGAGTTCCAACTAAGGTTCCTCACGCGTCTCCGCGTGATCTAACCGTCAATGTGGCTGCAAAGAGTTCAGGATATTCATGTTAATAGCATGCTGATGGCTCGGAGGGCCCCCCAAGAAGCTCAGTTGGGGGCGCGTGGCCGCCGCCATGGCTGCAAACAAGGGGGGTGCGCCTCCCCCCCCGAAAAAGGCCAGGGAGTGGGGTAGAAGAGGCCGCGCGGAGAGACGGAGTTTCTCTATCTCTGCTTCTTGGAGTCGTTTCGCTTTTGCTCGACGGTTTTGGAACCAGATTTTTACCTGGAATAAGAGTTCGTGGTTAATGTTATTACAGTGTGTAAGCCCTCGCCCTTGCGGTTATCTCTACGAAATTAAATTTTATACTTGAAGTCTTTAAATATTCATAGTGTTAATATTTATTCTGGTTTCATCTTTGGTACATCCCTGCCTATCTTAAATTCACATAATTCTTTCCATCCAAAGGTTGCCTGCTAGAGATGACTTCACTTCTTCGAAAAATCATAAATCGTAGGAACAATTTCAAAACTAGAGATTTAAAAATTCTGTGTGTGCTGCAGCCTGTCAAAAAGGCTCAGCGAAAAGCTTTGCTCTAAGAGCAAAACACTGATTTTCAGTATTACCCTTCGAGGCGACCAGAAGAACCTCTAACAATTATTAAATTACCTGCGTCTCAGTAAGTCGAAGCGAGGAAGAGAACTCAGCCCTCTCAGCAATGCTCAAGTACTGCTTGTCTCGGAACTTCTTCTCCAAAGCCAGCAGCTGCTGCGTCGTGAAGGGGGTCCGTGGTTTGCGGTTCGGCTTGTGCTTGCGGAGCTGGCACCGAACCACTGGGGGGCCACTGGGGGCGCCTGCAAGGAGGGGATAGGTTAGCGAAAGTAAAGATAGAAACTATATTTGTTGGAACACATCATGGTCCGGGAGCCAGGTACAAATTTAGTTAATTATTTTCTCTCGAAATTAGAAATTAAATTCGCATATTCCAGAATTCTGATTTGAACCTTATTCCATGGGAATAAAGTCTTCATCGCTACCACTGCCCAACCTACCCACGGCGTCGCAGCTGACGGTCACGAGTATTCATAATATTTAATCCCTATTGGCCTAAAGTATTGGCAATAACACAATGTATTACACTAAATTTCTAGCACAGGTTCTTAGAAATATCCCCTCACCATGCGTTCAATTGGGGGAGACCTATTTCCAGCAGTGGACTATAGACTGTATAGGATGATGATGTTAAGAAATACTAATAAGTCAAAATACATTTACACAGCACATTAGTGTGTTTTACTTATACGTTTTGCTGTAATAAATGATTTTTATCTTTTTGCCTTATCTTAAATTCGACTAACAATATTAAACACCTCCTTTCTCCTCCTTTCTTTCCATAAAACTGCATGAAATTCGGTACGTTTCCCATAAACCTAAATACCCCACACGGCTCGTCTATTCCTGTGGCTGTGTCATTGAGCGTGAAACTCAGCGTAGAAATCGGTTAGTTCAACACGTACGGAATCTCCAATGTTGCCAGTAAAATTTAATTACGGTCGCCACAAATTCGTACAATTTGTGGCGAGCAGTTGGCAAGTCGTATCCTTCATCTTTCAGTTTTTAATGTATGCCAGTGTTCGTAATTGAAATTGTAATATTCCATACATTTCAAGAAGAAATATTTGTCATTGACTCTATTCGTCATTTGCTAGAAAAGCTAAAGAGTTAATAAAGAAATCATATACTTGAAATCAGTTCCAATTTCCATAATGTTAGAAGATTCTTGGAGGGCTCTCTATTTGGGTTGATATTGGCAGGAAATGCTGCGCAATCAACATTTGAAATAAGAAACATGTGCAAGCAACGTGTGAAATTGCTAATAATTATCATCCTGAAGTGCTGATGTAGGTCTCGAAGATAGGGTGTCATTTGTTATTTCGGTTTAAAGAATCTTTATTTTTCTCAAAGAACATTTCGGTTAACTTAGTAAGAATAAATAACATGCTCTCTAGTAGTGGTCGCCGTGTTTTAATAATTATTGTGTTTTTTAAATATATTTACCATTAAAAATAATATTGCAAAGAAAGCTTAATAATAACATTAAAAAATCACAAAAGTTTGTAAAGTTTAGGAACAGGGTTAGGCCTGGCTAGGTGTTAACGAAACTAAACTCTATATAAGTTTATAATTAACGAATTGAGTTATCTGTAATGTTATGGTCTTATTGTAAATAAATAATATTAATTTGAAAAAAAAAAAAACATTCTCTTAGTTTGTAATATCTTATAAACTTGTCTAAATATGCAAATAACCATGTATTAGACATATATGAGATGAACATACTAGTGGTTTCTTTTTCACTTCTTCCACAAAATTGAAGTGAACAGTAAAATAATTTTATTTGATAATAATAATTTATTGTATAAAATAAGCACTTAGACAAGTCATCTAAGTGCTTATTTTGTAAATCTAAATAATAAATGATCTTGTCTTTGACTTTGACGAAAATCCTGGTCCACTCCCACATTATTGCCATGGCCCTAAGCTCATGATATTAAGGGTCCGGCGACCCTCGCTTGCATAAATCGCTCCGAATATCGCTGTATTATAGTGGAAATATGCTTGAATTGGAAATCATTTTGGTATTACGTTTGTATGAAGAATTCGTCCCTCCGGAGGCCTCTTAAGACCAACAAATAAACAATGTTTGCAATAAATACATATAAAGTTAGTGATTGAGATTGATACCTATCCGAATTGTTTTAGGGTGCAATTCAGCGCAAAACCAAATAACATTTGCAAAAACAAAAGCTTTTCATTTAACGTCCTTCCTTTGTTTCCTATGAAACGGGTGTCATTAGCCGCATAATAGCATTTGAATATTAATATCGATCAAATCGAGTGGATAATCGATTTAGTCCGCCATTGTCTCGCTTCCGTTCGTATCGATTAAATTCAAATATTAATTAAGTTTGTTTCAATGGTAATCGAGTTGGATTCGGTGACAGGTTTAACCAGATAACACTTTTATGGGAATTAGGTTTAATTGAAAACGAAATGAGTTTTGTGGACATTAAAGCGGTTAAATTAATTAATTTCCCTAATTTCTCTAAAGTACATATATCCCTATTCTAGTCTATGGTCTCAAGATGTCTAGCGCCCTAACAAGGCTCCTAATACCTAGCCTTTAAGGGAAATTTTTTAAAGCTCTCACATTGAATTGCAAAATATATGTATTCTTGAAATAGTTCCGAAAAGTATACTTAGCTTGAATGTTTATATATTATAAGTTTGTTTGAAATAAGGATTTATAAAAAAACGGAAGTTCCTCATTTTCTTGAATTATATTAGCACAAGATGGTAATCTTTGAATACCTACTATATAAGGAATATATACCTATAAGAACTACAAACTATAGATACATGAATTAGGTACTAAGCAAATTAACCTCCCACATCAAAGTGAACAATTTACCAGCAAAGATATCCCAATTAAACAGACATTGACAACTAAATCGTATTAAGTAGCCGAAACGGGCTTAATTGGCGGCCATTACACAACTCTATATCTCTATGGTCAAAATGGCGGCTCGGCGGGAAAATAAATACGTTCAGCGATGGATATTATATCTTCATTAGCGTTCAGCAGTTCGCATTGATGTGTCTACAGGTGGAGGCCATTGAATTTGTTCTGTTTTATCACCGCTCTACGCTATTGGATTGTCTATGGTCGATTTGCATGGACGCTGCGAAGGGCATTAATTCATAATGCTTGAATATGGCTTTATTTAGCGAATGAATGGCTTTTCATAATGTTTCTTGTTATTTCCCGAGATTGTATTCAAAGTTTAAAGTTGGTACTTATTTAAGATGTTGGGGTGTCCGTAGAGGAACATACCAACCTGCTATTTATTTAGGTAATTCTTATGTGGTATACCTAAATAAGTCTAGTGTAATTTTTTTATTCACTACCTGACCCAATAGTCCACGTTGTCATAGCCATTGTGAATCTCAGAGAAAATTCACTTTAAAATCACTAATACGTATGTACAGATTTTTTAATTTTAATGAAATTTGTATAGATAGAGTCGACCTGACCTTCAGTAGCAAAGGTTATAAATAATTAAAAACCTATTTAAACGTAATTACATACATTTTGATTAGTTTCTTGATTCCACGATTTGGCCCACTAACTACGTTTTGTTTGTAAATTAAGGCTTAATATAGTTCAAACAACTTATCAAGCTTAATCAAAAGAAGGAAATTGAAAATTTAACATGTTAATTGAATTAATTATTGATGAACTGGTAAACGCTTTCCTGATTGGAGACTTTGGATCGTTAAACGTAGTGTAGGACGCCCTCCGACCAGGTGGAATGACTACCTGCGAAAGACTGCAGGCAGATGCTGGATTCGTAAAGCTGAAGACAGGGCGCTATGGCACTCATTAGAGAAAGCCTATGTGTGTGGTGGACACACTAGGCTGATGATGATGATGATTGATAAACGAATAGGTATTAAGATGATAGGCACTCTATCTATAGGGGTTGGACACAAGAATCATAATAAAAAAAACCCGTTTATATAATTAAAGATATTACGTTTTATATTAAAAAGGGTCGCCTTATCCCATAGAGTGGATCCATCCATCTACCATAGTACCAATATAATGTATTTGGTGAACATTATAGTTTTTTCGGTCCAAAGTTGTTTACTAAACTTTGAAAAGCCCTAAATTCTTTTGCATTGCCCTACAGGATGCATGAACTATTGACCAAGGCTAACATTAAGATCTAAGCTGTATATAATTGTCCATGTGAGCAAAATAAATCAATCTAATTCTATAAATAAGGCACCTAAGCATGACGCATCCTATACATAAGCTTATTACATTTTACAACCATATCAAATGTATTTAGGTATCTATACGATGGTTAAGATCGGTTCAGATAAAAACCCCGACAGGAAATTATATTTCTACTTAAGCCATTTAAAATCAAAACATATAAAAGTTGATTTCCTTTGCATTCCAATACTGTGCCAATCTCGAAACCTGATAGAATGCGAGATATTACTAAGGTAATTTTATCTAATCGAGAAATAATTATCGACTGAGTGGATGCGGGTGTATTCTCGCGTGTCGGAGTAAGATATCGAATGAGACATGCCAAGATTTGTTTGAAATAGGAACTATAAATAAATTGTAGGCTGAGTTTGGGCGTCATCTGATGTTAAGATGACGCCCAGTAAATGAACAGCATCACGTGATGGTAAGTGACATGGTTTGTAAAATTTTTGGTTACCTATTTGAGCCGGGAGGGGTGATAACCCTGGGTCCTTTTGCGTCCTGTGGCAAACAAATTATACAAATATCTTACAAATCTTGTAAGAGAGTCCACAGGTAATCAGAATGCTGGCTTTTAACTCGGCCAGCGAATTAGCATTGCTATTTAACGTAGCAATGCTGCCAGCATTCTGGTCACTCTGCCTTCTGCTGACAGTTACGTATATAGTTTGTAATGTAGGTGTTATGTTATGTATACGTAGTGTGAATATTTGTTTTCTTTTTTTAAATCTATATATTTACTAAAGTACCACCGTCTATTTTGTTCTTTCATGTCCAGTCCATCCAATGGTTGCCTGGAAGAGATCGCCCTCAGCGATAAGGCCGTCCTTTATACATCCTTTATTCTATTGTTTATTCCTGTATTGTTTTCTGTTTTGTGTGGTATAATAAAGTGTTATCTATCTATCTATAGTTTTTAGGAAATAGATATAAGTGTATTTCTAGATGTAATTGTTTTATTCTGATTTTGTTATTGTTTTTGTCTTTTCTTAGCATTATTTCACAAAAATATTTAAGTAAGTTCTACATATGGAATAAGAATAATAAATGTGTGTGACACGACACGGTATACCATGAAACCAGCATCCTGCTTGGTACATACACAAGTGTCCAATCTTATTTGTAAAGCGGTGATGAACGTTGCGCAAAAGACATAGATACAATCTGATACAAAACGTAAGATGAAAGACAGATGTCAATCGAACTACATAAAAAGGTGCATAGTATAGCAGGATAGGAGATTTTATCATGTCTCACAATCGCAACCAATCATCTTCCATCTTACTCGCGACTTCGCAAGCGATTTCACTTATTCCACGGTCATGGCATGCAAAATGCACTGAGCCAAAATATTGGAAAACTTATAACAAGTCAGTTAATAGTATACACCTTGTTATTACAACCGACTGTTATTAATTATTAGAACCGACAACCGCTGGGGCAAACGTCTTGTTCTTGAGTGGAGACCACAACTCGGTAAACGTAGCGTAGATGGTAAACACCCTCCGACCAGATGGTATGACGACCTGCGAAAGACTGCAGGTAGATGCAGAATGCGTCAAGCTTAAAACAGGGCGCTATGGCACTTATTAGGCTATGTCCAACAGTGGAATAACATAGGCTGATGATGATGATAATGATGATCCTAGTTCGTGATAAGTACTGATATACTGATATCTTTCTCTCAATCGACATGATATAATATAAGTCGATCGCTGGAATAGAACCCCGATCAGTGATCAGTAAATCAAATTCACATCACGAGCCATCGTCCGTGGTTTTAGCCAATTACGATTGAAAATTACAGACACGAATTAGCAATTAGCAGGAAAATACTATCTCCCGCCATTTTCTGGTGAATAAGTAGGTATTATTGATGCACTACCAATCGCATTACTTTTTATACGTTTGCTTCTTGGAAAATCGAATGATTGTTGAAGATTAAACGGGTATGGTCTTGGCATTTGTAGCATTTCTAAGGGGGATTTGTGACTGGCGAGTTGGTTTTTAATTATTATAATTAGTATATATAATGCTGTGGGTACAGTATTGTACCTAGCTAAGGTACAATAGGGTACCTAGAGTATTAAGTAAAGGGTCTTTGTGAATGGATTCGTAAGAAAAATGCTACGTGCACCGGTTTAAAAATGTTATACGAATAGAATTTCTGACTAAAATTAAGGCTTAAATGAAACAAAACAATAAAAAATGCTAAAAATCTCTCCCTATCTTTAAAAAACTGCTTCATCAGCACTATTTATCCATAAAAAGATTGATAGCCTTATCTTATGTCTATGTAAGTTTATTATAATGTTTGTAAGTATTTGTTTTCTTTTTTTAACCAATAATTAAAGTGCCTCTGTCTATATTGTTCCTTCATGTCCAGTCCATCCTAAGGTTGCCTGGAAGAGATCGCTCTCAGCGTAATGTCGCTATTTATACCTCTAATCTAAGTTTTTATACCTACTGTATTGTTTTGTGTTTTATGTGGAAATATAAAAAGATTTCTATTCTATTCTAAAACAGAATTGTTAGTCTTTTAAAGTTCACAATTTTTATTTTAAACAGTTATAATTCTAATCACCTTTGAACTTATGCACCAGTTTAGAAATGTTACGAGACTAAAATTGCTGACAAAAATTAGGGCTTAAGGGTCCGGCGACCGTCGCTTGCAAAAATCGCTTCGAATATCGCTGTCCCTGTTTAACCCTTGCGCCGCGCCTCATGCGTGCGCGATAGCAATATTAGCCGTACAAAATTTGTTTTGTTCCGTAATACCAAAAATTATGACTAAAAACTTTTTGAATTCTTCACAAAGTATTGTTATTCTGTAACTAGACAATATGAGCTATGTTCCTTAAAACGTAAGATACTGATGTTTTTAATACGAAACAAATAGCAAGAAAACTTGTCCATTTTCGCATAAAAATGTGCAAAATGCGATTGGCTTTCATTTAATTTTAGGTAAATACTATTCAAATACAAATAATACAATATTATAGTAGAAATATGCTTGAATTGGAAATCATTTTGGTATTACGTTTGTATGAAGAATTCGTCCCTCCGGAAGCCCCTTAAATGAAACAAAACAATTAAAAAAACTTGGTCTGTTACAGTTCACATTTTTATTTTAAACAGTTATAATTCAAATCATTTTGAACTCATTCAAGCTGAACTCAATTGAATGGCTGGTAAAAACGGGGCTCAGCCAGTTCTTAGAATGCAAAAGATCGGTTTATTAGAATCTTGTAATGTTCGCTATTGCAACAATGTTTCAATCTCAATGAGGCATTAGACGAAGTTATTTACACGTTTTTACGAAGTATATTATTAAACATGATTCGTTATTGCTTCTGTTTCTTTAGTAAGTAAGCAAGCTTATTTCAACTGGTTTTTCAAACATTGTCTCGAAGAAGTTACCTACTCAAGTTATTAAATACATGAAATAAAATGTTGGTGTTACTCAAGGTTGTGTGCTAGGTCCGGCAATACTTTCATCTTATTTAATAAAAACAGAGTAATGTCTAGTTAAATCAGTCGGTAATAGTGCAAACTGTCATAATTATCATAAGAAATCCTTAATTTTGCCTCGTTTGGTTTTAACACCATCAAGAAATGATCGTTGAGTTTTATTACCCTGTTGTATCCTTTTAGGTTTCGCACCTTTTCCGACACTTATCCACAAAAGGTAAAGTATATAAACTTTGTATAATTTTCTCTTAAACAAAAAAACTGAGTTGCAACAGTAAGTGCAGATATCGGCGTGGTTATTGAGACTTCGGCAAAAGACAAAAGTCCAATAAATACTTTTTCTTCAGGCTCCTACAATTTCAATAATCGTTACCGTCTACATATTTTGCGAAAGTCTAACGTATGTATGTACCACTTTTGATAAATAGTATTGTATTAAAGATATATTTTAATAAACGAATTGATAAAGAAGGACAGATGAAGACTAAGTAGAGTAGAAAGTAAGAATGAAGATAATTCTCGACGACCGATGTGGCGCGGTGGGCGAATGTCTGCCTGCGACGCAGGAGGTTGCGGGTTCGATTCCCGCCTCGGAACAATTGTGTGTACGATCTGCAGATCGTGGTTGTTTTCTATGTATAATGAAAAATATTTATCTATGTAATGTATTGTTGTATTATTGTATATCAGTTATCTAGTACCCATAACACAAGCTCTGCTTACCATGAGGCTAGATAATGCTGTGTGAATTGTGTCCAGCATTATTTATTTATTTATTTAATTTTATTCATCGGGTACCTTTTGTTTTTTTTCCCCCCTACGTTTCCATCGCGTTACAACACGTTTCAGTCGTCCCGTGACCAAGGATCACTGATCGATAAATACCCGAATGTAAAATGATTATTTTGAAGAAAACCTGAAAAATTAACCAACTCGGCTGGTGTTGTGACGAAACATAATGACCTTTTCACATGCATGAACCTTTGGATTCTTCAGCACTATCCTGACTGGGGAACGCATTGAAGGTACCAATAATTTTAGAGCGAAAATTTCTACTTTACACGACACGGCGGCAGTGACCATGCCGTGAACGTATGCACGTTAAAAGGGCCTAATAAATAAATAAAAACTGAACAATTCACTCAACATTATATAGCCCCAAGCTAGGCAGAGCTTGCTTGAACTCGCAGACTGATATACTTAATACAATCCATTACATAGATAGATATTTTTTTATTATACATAGAACCCCGGGATATATCTGCAGATCGTTCACATAATTGTCTCGAGGCGGGGATCGAACACGCAACCTCCTGCGTCGCAGGCGGACCTTAGCCCACCGCGCTACAGAGGTAGGTCATCATATGCACGTAAAAGAGCCTAAGACTGTTACAAGACAGAAAGGCATCTTTGAAAATAAAAACCAATCGGTACCGTGTGTTCTCCTTGGTGCTGATGAAACACTCAATTCCGAAGGTTCTTAGTAACCAAAGGACAATTACAACTGTTGATTATGATTGAACAAACAAGAGAATCTCACAGGCAGATTGCTCGAAAATAAATATAATAAACGCACAGAGAAACCATCAGGGCATTTAAAATAATTTACTACCAAATGATTGTTTGTTAATCACTGGTTTGGTATCTTTTATGTTTTCTGCATATGGAAGTTAATTAAGACATAAAATATATTCGTCGAATGCTTCCATAAAATGAGCGTTGGTCAACAATTGTTATTGCATATATCATTTTTCAACTGGTTTCATCATCTTTCAACTTTTTGATTGCTCATTTAGTACTAACAACCATTTTAGTATTGAGCAGAACTGAATTTGACTGAATTATTAATTTTATAAGAGATAGGATTGATAAATTGGTAAATTTGCAGACCTTGATATGAAGACTTATGTTAATCGTGTAACTAGGAGTAGGAAAAAAAGGTAAGAAGAAAAAATTCGGCAGATGTATGCATCTAAGTAAGAACTAGAGGTGCTATTCTATCCAAGGTAAAAAACGAGTTCCAAAATATCAAGTAAGTCTCCTACACATTTAGAAAATCCAATTTACTTTTATCTGGACAAGTTAAATTATTGTCATGATCTACGGGGCTGAGACGTGGACACTCACGGTAGGGCTGGGCCACCAATTCAAAGTAGCTCAGCGAGCTGGAAACAGCTATGCCCGCGGTCTCTCTGAAGGATAGGATACGTAACGAGTAGATTCAACAGAGAAACAACGTTATCGATATAGCTCTAAGAATTAACAAGCTGAAGTGGCATTGGGTCAGCCATAATACCTCGGGATGAACCGACTACCGCTGGGATAAACGTGTGCTTGAGTGCAGATCACGACTCGGTAAATTTAGTTAAGGATGCCCTCCGACCAGGTGGGATGACTACCTGCGAAAGACTGCAGGAAGTTGCTGGCTACGTCAAGCTGAAGACAGGTCGCTATGGCGCTCATTAGGGGAGTCCTATGTCCAGCCGTGGACTAACATAGGCTGCTGATGATGATGATGAATTATTAGTTCTGCATTTTAATACAATTTCGGGAATGATGATGATGATGTTTTTCATTTCATAATTTACTCTATCGTGTTATTCCATCGCATCGTCACATCATCAGTTGCGATTATGCTCAAACAACACTACTCAAACAAGAATCCTGAATCATCGACGCATGTTTTTGTAGATCTCAGCTGCCCGTCGGTTGGCTAAGCGTTACCGAACAGTGGAGGCACACGGACTAACAATTTCACAATTTGTCGAGCGCCCTTTTTGCACCCAGCGGTAATTGGTACTCACCTGCCCGCAAGCCAGCGCAAGTCTCGGACAAGTTGCCGTAAAAGGCAACCTGATCGCAGACACACCGCTTTTTAGGACCTGACAAATGTGTAATTATTTATTTAATATCCTCGATTCTACGTTTGGGCACAATTCGCATAGCTTCAACTTTTCGGTTGCTATCCTCATGTCGGGATATTGCAGATAATACGCGTAATGCAAGCGTTTTTTGTGATAATTTATTATATGCAACTGTTGTTTTAATTGATGGATTTAATATGGAAAGTGTTCTACACAGAACACTTTCCATATTAAATTGCGTTGTTCTTTTTAGAGGAACGCACATTATATCCGTAGCAAACGTGTTTCTGAAGGAGACACGAGTAGAGGATATCTTAATTGAGCATATTTGTTCGATTTGACGGCGCGGATAAAAGTACCTAAGAGCTTTCATAGGATTTCTATTAAGAATTCTAAAGTTCCATTACTTTAGCTCCCTCAGCGGGTTCAGCTTATAAGTAACTAGCTGCGACCCGCGGCTTCGCTCGCGTGTAAATCTAAATGACAAAAAGTTTATAAACCCTCCTTTTGAATCACTCTATCTATTAAAAATAACCGCATCAAATCCATTACGTAGTTTTAAAGTTCTTAGCATAGATAAGGACAGACAGACAGCAGGAAGCGACTTTGTTTTATACTATGTTATGATATCCTATTTAATTAAGTTATTTTTATGTATAATTCATTGTGTGTTTAATAAAGAATTAAATAATTAAAAAATAATTTTACAAACAGTTACTAACTAATTTAATCTAGTGTGGTACAATCGGCGGCCTAAGCGATTTGTTCCAGGCAACCTGACAGATTTGAACAGATTTCAACCAACATTTCTAATGTGCGCGAACTGTCAAGCGATGCTCTTGGTACCAAGCAAAGCAATGTCTCCCACTGAGATACCTATGTACCTAGTATGAGACCATTTGTTTGTTTCTTTCAGTCGCAAAAAAAGTAGTTGGTCCCTACTTTGTCTGTATCTGTATCTATAAAGGTACAAATCTCAAAAATCTTGTCTCGTTAATTGGATTCTATTGGCCATTCCCACGTATCGTTAGAGTTGTAAGTGGAGCAGTGCAAATAGCCGGCATATTTGTCAACGTAAATGGTAAGATTCTTGAAAACGGTTTCTCGTTACAGCGGTATCCATAATTGCGATACCTTTATGGTAACGTGGCAATTTCTAAGTTGTGGCGGTGGTGAGGGCGTGAGCGGAAGCGAATTTATAACGTACTTGCGGACCTTCCCGGCTTCGCAAGGCTTTAGAACGGATCCCTAACTTTTTTGAAAATATAATATAGAAATGAAATGAAAATATATTTATTCTTAGAGAGCGAAAAATTAACTATCTAAACTATAGTAAACAAATACAGCACACGACTTAAAAGTAAATAATTAATAATATACATTGATTTAAACAAAAATGACATGTCTAAAATAAATTTTGAGTAGATATATATAGCCTATTTTCACCGGGGATAGTGAAGCTTCCCAACGGTGAAAGAATTTTTCAAATTGGTTTAGTAGTTTCGGAGCCTATTCATTACAAACAAACAAATAAAAATCAAACCAAACTTTATATATATTACTATAGATTAGGTATGGAAGCCTAGGTTACGTTTCACGATGGTAAGCATAAGATAATGAGATAAGATATTATCTCAATAAATAAATAAATAAATAAATAATAATACCTATTGAAAAGACATCGAGACGTTCTTTTTGTAACTATGGGATTTGGTACAGGGTATTATCGTGAGGACATGAAACTACGCAAATCCAACCCGACCGTTCGGTCTAAAGTATTCCGAACACGGAAAATCAAATTCGATAAATGTTAAAATACATAGGTTTTTTAATTATTTTAATACTAGGTTTTACATTTATACTCTAGTAAATTCACGAATAGGTATATTCTCGATTACATATTTTAAATGCAAAAAATCTGTAACTAAATGGCTGATGACGAAAAGTTATGATGAAGTTGAGAATATTGTGCAAAGGATGAGGCTCTAACTCTAGTAAAACTCACGTTTTACGTGAACTCGTGGCTGTCCTAATCTGGTCCCAGGCTCTTATTGTATTTATTTATTTAACTCAGATAATAAAATCCATAGTATACATTCAATTCATCATTCTTATGAGCAGGGTGTTATTAGAGGATGACAGCCATAGGTAATTAGGTACATATTTAGCATAAAAAATATTTTCTATACATTGTTTGTTTTATTTAGAACTGCTGTTGATCTTTTGTAACAACGAATTCTTAGTCTTAACTTATTTTTGCTGTTATATTATTATTTTAAGTTTTAATTTAGTATATTTTGTTAATAAATACTTAAATATGTTAATGTATTAATGGTAAGAGCGGGGTCTCCTAACACAAGCAAATTTTGCTTAAAGGGTGACTCCAGAACCTGTATTTATATCTTTTAAGTTAATGCAATAACTAATAATAAACTTTTTTTTTTTTTTTTAGGTTCCTATGTATTTAATTTTACCTACATGACACACATGTAATAAGAACGCGTGCTTAGCTAAAATAATTCTCCTACAGAAAAAGTCATTTCGAAATGCTCGCTTTCTGTGGGACCACGCCCTGACTTTCAAAACGAGGGTAATTGATACGATAGGTATGTATGGTTATTTTGGGAATTGTCTATTCCTATTGCTTGACCTATTATGCTAATAGCGATGGATCGAAGGTCTTCAATAGCAATCTATTTTAGAACTTCCTACTTTTGTTCAGTTAGGGTTCGGCACTGAATTCAATGAATTGTTTTGGACCAAAATTTTGGTGAGTTATTAAAATTAACGTTATTAGGTTGGTATTAACGAATTTAGCTATAAAGTAAAGTAAAGTAAAAAATCATTTATTTCTTTAGGCTTACAAAATAAGCACTTATAAGCTTTCTATAAAATAGGAGCCTGCTTAAGGCTTTTGTATTGACAAAAGCGTCCTTTTCAAAATGATGTATAGCTTTTATTAAGTGTAAAAATTAAAAAAAATATGCTTCAAAATATACATAATAATGATTGAATCTTTATTATTTCTTCATAAATACTTAATGATTAATATCGCTACCACCCAGTACAAAAATGTGCATTCAAATATGGGCTAAAACTCGTTATCATAAGATACAAATTTACAGTGACAAAATGGCCTCCTACAAACTTCAAACGATGCCGTCTAAATGTCGTTTATGGAAAATTGTGCATCTCAATGTTAAAAATTAATTTGTAACATTTAGATGCATAATTTGCCCATAATTTGAATATACCTACGTTTTTATATTGGGTGCCTGGCAGCGGTGCTTTTCAATTGCGAAAAACTTAACCCTGCCCTTCCTGTGCAATTATTTCTAATCACTCTTAGACAAGACAAAGTTAATAAATTAATATTGATTCCACTTATGCCCTTTCCCTTCATTGGACAAAGCGATTCCGCAAAAACCACATTCAATGAATGAATTCACTATGGCGGATCAAGGTATGTGACGAACGAAAGAGTTTTTTCAAAATGGCGGACAGTGTTGCAACACTTGCAACTTAGCTAGTTTGCTGTCGATGTTTAAAACGGATAGGTGAGTATCTAAGGTGATCAGAAAAAAGGTATATTTATTAATTTTTAAATAGTTACCAACCTAGCCGTTGGGAATATATATATAGGTACTCTCATTATTTTCGTACTCCTTCGTCATGTACATAAAGTAATAATTTATTTGTAACGATTCATAACACTTTCAAGTGATAAATCATAAGATGTCAATTAAAAGTCGCTATTTTCATTGAATAGGACCAGAAATAAATGAAATATCAATGATTGCCTGTTATAAAGGAATGTATCAATGGGCAATTAGTAGAATCGCACTTGAGTATCATTTTATATGGCAACCTATAAGTCTGTGACTTGACTCTGACATGACAAGCACGTATAATGAAACGTAAAAGAAAATGGCGCCACGAACGAATATGAACATCCGGTTTGGAAGAAAGCTCGATTTTGAAATCTTAACTTTTCTCATTACCTAGCTTTTAAAAAGTTATCTGTGAACTAAACTGTAACCGATATTGGCAAAACCGTACAACCTTAAATTTCTAAAATTAATCTAAAGAAGAAAATAGCAGATTTTTCAATCATTACATTCCTATTTGACAAATGGCTATGAACATCGCACTGTGTTTTTTCAACAGTACGAAGGTAATATCTGCAAATAGTTAAAAGAAATGGCTATTCAGTTTTCCCGTAGGTATTAAAATTATATTGAAAACTAAAAGAAAAAAACGGAATTCTCACTTGAAGATCAAATACCCTTACCCCCTCTTGAAAAAAACTGGAACAAGCCTAAAAAACGAAATGCATGAAATAAATGATATATGCCAAACATGTCCGCACTTTTTGTTTCAAAACTTGGTGGACACCTACTATAGGCTTCTAGCTGTAGCCAAATAGGCAAACGAAACGTTTATACTCTTTGTTATGTACTGTACAGTACATAGATATTCCGTACCTATAGTGTACTAACGTAGCGTGTCGACACGATAGTCTCGCATTATATCGATAACAGTTTAGCGTCGATACCAATCTCCGCTTTGATTGGTACTCTCCAATCAAGTAATTGCCACAAAATGGTGGCCGGCACGCTAATTCGATTCATTTTCTTATCAAATACTATTTGAAAATACTGATTATGGCTATTGAATGTATTATTGCGGTTTGTGACGAATTTAATTTCGCAGGATTGTTCATAAAAGACCGAGAAAAGTATTATATAAGTATATATATAGTATCGCTTGCTTAAAAATACCTCAGCCGCCCTTCGGAAACCTGCTTTCTTCGGCTTTTTGTAATATGATTTATTTATTTATACTTTTTGCACGAAAAACATAACGCAAAACTTATTCTAGAAAATTTAAACAGAGGCGAACTTAACCCTAAAAAGAGTTCTCTTCCAGCAAACCTTATTGGGAGAGAGAGACAAAGTGAAGAGAGAAGTGGTGATGATTTTATTGTTGCTTTAAGTTAGTACCTTACTACCTATTACAGCTTATGTAGACATATTTTTATAATTTGACCAATTATTTTTCAGTACAGTTTCTCCTACAATAAAATTTAATGACGCAATTTTTTCTAATATTTTTTCTTGCAACATTTTGATAAATTAGCCTCATAATGGTAACCCTAATGATGTGAAATTTTCGCACGTGGAAATGCGGCCACATATCTGCCGCTCGATGGTAAACTATCATAAATACAAAACAAGAAAAAACACGCAACTGTTCTATTTAATTATAGGTGTGATAAATGATGCTGTCAACATTGTATTGTTAATGGTTTTGCCTCCAGTCAGTCATTCGTGGTGATTGGAGTATTTTGACAAGAATGTGAGGCAACAAGAATGCCACATTTTAGGTTGAAAATAAAATTTACAGAAACTGCTCGAAAACCTTATTTATTACTAATTTATTAATTCAATAAAACCAATTCAACAATTTCAAAAATCACTAAATTGGTGTTTTAATCGTTGTTTTTATAGCATAAATTGTACTATTTGTAGAAGACACTAAATTCAAATCAATATACACCTACTTTATCTATATCTAGTTAAAATAGGTCATCTATTTAACTCAAGTTTTAAAAGGCAAATGCCAAGTGCCTACGTCTATTTAATGTTAATCAGAATAAAAAATACGCAAAGACAATTTGCAAATTTATTGCAAACGTAATTGTTTAATTTGAAATAAATCAATACAATAAATTCAATGGCTGAATAGAATACAATAGAAAATCATTTGTAACCACAACCTTTGACACGCGATTAGTTATTTACCTATACTAACTTGCAATTCAACTGATCACGTTATTTTTAAACTAAAATGTGCTTATTTGGAATTTGGTAAAACCTACTTGAACGTGACCAGAGACCCACACTAAGATAATAATTGCGAATGTTTGAATGGTTCGATGGATGGATATTTGTTACTTCTTCACGAGAACGCTATTGGACAAATCGGGCTACAATTTGCATAGATTTCGCTGGAATCAAACATGGTTTAAGAAATTTATTTTTCTCAAAAGAATATACATTCACTTATAGAGAAATATAGGACTATCCTAAGTAAATATCATATGTTACTTTTTATCGCATAAACGCATTTCTTGGTGGATTAGATATTGGTATTTTAACTATTATTTAACCCTAAAAAAAGAAGTATTCGGCTAGTTATGTTTTTATATATGGTCGCAGAATCTTCCGTCAATTGAGGACCGATTTTCTTGATTTCTTTGATTTTGAATAGAAAATGATCACGACATAACATTTCTAAAGGACGATTCCTTATAAATGCGAGGCATTAGTAGGTATAATGTCCCGCAAAACATTTTTTTAAATTATGAAGCCATCTGATACCGCTTATCTGCATCTGCTTATGTTTGACCAGCGAAAGTATTTGTCTTTCGGGCGTTTCCATGTAGTTAACTGGAACTCTTTGTGACCTCAAGGCAACAAACTGGATTACCTACCTATGTTCAACCTCAAAGCCCATACAGCTGGACCACCAACGTTGGACTCAGGTCTACTCCTGATAATCGCCTTTTGTCGTTTAGCTCTTGGGGAATAAATACTCTTAATCCCCACGCTGGGCAGGCGGGTTCGAGATCGCAGTTCGGTGGTAAACTGTTCTGCAGGAGGCGACGCTGCCCGCCCCCGTTGGATATCCCTTAGTCGCCTTTTATGACACCCGCGGGAAGGGTTGGGGTGGTGCAAATTCTAAGCCGGCACCACACGACATCTATCTATGCGATTGCGATGAAAGAGCAATCAAGACATGCTCTAGGTATATTTAGTTTTGTTTGTTTTTATGTGTGTGTGTCGAAATAAATGCTATTCTATTCTATTCAATATTCATCATCATCATCAGCCTATAGTAGTCCACTGCTGGACATAGGCCTCCCTCAATGAGCGCCACAGCGCCCTGTCTTCAGCTAGCCGCATCCAGGATCTACCTGCAGTCTTTCGCAGGTCGTCATCCCACCGGTCGGAGATCTTCGATAGTAATTCTTAGCTATCAATGCGTTTGTCCCTCATTTTGTGAAATAAATGAATGCAAAGTACAAAATATAATGTGAAATGCAATAAGGTAAAGTAAAGTTAAAAGGTAAAGTTTTAAAAGATTAGAGTTGACTTGTTTATGGAGAACTAAAGCATAACATGTAATATAGCTTTAGCTTGTTTATCCCCTACTAACTCAATCCTAAAGAGAGTAACTAGGTACTTAACCATATTTAGGGTTCTGTACTAAAACAACTAAAACTAGTCAACGAATACTCCGTTGTCCGTCTGCCTGTCAGCGGGCAGTTTAACATTAACAAGAAGGAAGACCGTATAAATTTTTAGAGTGCGTTTTTCTTTCTTTTCGCAACAAAATAATTCGATATCCAAGTTGGTATAGGTTGGTACATTTCTTAACAATATCTTGTACAGTTGTCATCGACGCGACCCCTTCGTTTTTGAGTCAAACTCACACTTGGCAGGTTTTAATTAAATTAGTAGATACACCACAAACTATACAATGAATCGATAAAGTAATTTGTATCGAATTAAAACGATGGAAACTAACGACTTGCTATTAGTTTTAATTATGTATGATTATGTTAATTTTGCATAATAATGAAAGTCTGTTTACACTGTCCGTAGATCAAGCGCCATTTTTAAATTGTTTTGCGGTACCTATATCGAACGAATCTCAAGAAATATTTTTTGTAAACAACTCAAAAGACACTTTAAGATTCTAGTTTCGACATCGACTTTCATATTTATTTATCAGCACTAAGCAATAATGGAAAAATCGGCAAGTATTGCAAATTTTGTCATAAATTACCCATTAGATAGTGATTTTTAAGTCAAGTATACGGCCCATGTTTATAAACATTGTACATTGAGAACAGCTAGACTATATAGTGGTATAAGAATTATTAACTAATATTTATATTTGCTTGTTAACCCTCACGGACCGACTTGATACATAAAACCGAACTTGTAACCAAATAGTTCAAAGTGATAAATTAATTTTCTATTCATAATATAGGTACATTTTTTAAGTAGGTATTATATTTATTCTAAGTTAAAACTGTCCATATGGGCACTTTTCGTTCACTTGCTATCTACCGAAAAAGGCATAGCTAAATAATTAATAAATAGTCCACCAGTTAGGTAAAAATACAAATCGCTTCGGTCACGGCTCGGTCACGTCACTTCGAAGTGTAAATAGAGTTATTATTGTAAATGCATGTTATTCTTTGTTTTATTAGTTAGACATACACCTTTAAAATTACCTACTTAAATTAAAAATACTTATATTGATCGTGTTTTTATATAAATAGGTGATTTTTTTACCTATCAATATTAGTAATTGCTCTTTTCTATCGTCACCGACGGAAGTAGGTGTAAATTATCTT
This sequence comes from Eupithecia abbreviata, assembly GCA_943735965.1. NCBI lineage: Eukaryota > Metazoa > Arthropoda > Insecta > Lepidoptera > Geometridae > Eupithecia > Eupithecia abbreviata. The sequence continues at coordinate 4,232,638 of OX030997.1, read as the reverse complement.
ATTTTTTCCACTGTAATTTTATAATAATGAAAGATATAAATTAGTTCTATAAGAGAAAGAGTAAAAAAAGGAGTTAGTTATAAACCAACAACACACGGTGACATTAAAGGTCTTAAAAATATCTAACTACTGCTCGTACCCACATAGATAAAAAGAGATAAGTGTGAATTTTCAAAATTCCCAAATCTTATCAAGTTAGATCTAAGCAAGTACTTACTAGACGAACCAGTTCTAAACATCGGATTCGGTGCCATCCAGGGGAAGGCTCCGAAGGGCCAGGACGGCGGCGCCGGACCCTGGTACAGCCTCGGCAGCATCGGCTGCGGCACCACCACTCCTCGGTTCTCCTCTTCGCCATCGTTCGCCTCTCTGTCTTCTCTGTCATCAGCATTAGAGTCAACGTCTTCGATGTCGACGTCACTGTCGTCCGTTTCTGGGGCAGCGTCGGTGCTTTCTGCGTCATTGCTGATGGCGTCAATTGAGTCTTTCTGCGGTGCGTCAGTTTTCCCGCGTAGGAGAGAGTCTACGCTGAAGGATATCCGCCCTTTCCCGCTCTCGGCGGAGTCGGCACGCTCGCATTCGAGCGTCGTCTTCATTTCATCTGCTCATTTCTATGACAGTGGTTATTGCCGAGTCTCCATTTTCGAATGCCGGTCGTGAAATATTGTCAGTCTTTTGTTACTAGTGGCGATGAAGAAATATCATTGTCTGGTTATAAATTTAGCGGAATATCACTTGTTTGTTTATGGAATTTATTTATCGATATGCAAATTGTAGTTTAGCGCATGTGATTTGATTCATTGTTTTGATAACACGTTTATGCAGTTCAAATGTCACACCAATAGTCACCGTCCAATTATTCACAATAGCAACACTTGAAATTCAAAAGTGGAACGTCAAATAGCAGATGGGTGCGTTCGGAAACTTGATGAGCCGCGGAAAGCCGCGGTGTGCCGGTGATTCGCGTGGAAGCGCTGTGGAAATCGCGCTAGTATTGGGGCGCAAACCGCGAGTCGCGGACCGCCCCTCTCCTCTCCGCCGCGAGAGAGACGCAGCTACCAACCGAGGAATTTTAATAAGCGGCGCGGAGCGAACGAGACGACGATACAATCCGACATGTGTGGAATCGCGATATTCAGTAGGCGGGGTCCGTCGCGCTCAAATTAATAGTCTCTATGGAGTACGCCTTATAAAATACTATCACAGCTCCCTAATTTGACTTTTATCGCTTGCGTATAAAGTTTATTTTGGATTGAGTTGTTGGACAGTAAAATGACGTAACGGAATTGAAGGAGTCAGATTGCAGTGGGTATTGTGTTGAATGAAAAAGGAGTAAATAGACGTCTGCCGTAGGCGGTGTAGGGGACTTTACGATTTAATTATTCGCGAATGCGGAGGCATTTTGTAGCGAACTAATGTCTCTTTGTCTCATTAATATCTCGGGCCGGCCATGTTTGATTTGTTTATGACAGGTGAGACGCGAGACGTGCCACCGTTTCCGAATGCTGAGGGTTCGGATGTCCGCTCTGAGACTGTTCTCTCTCATGGCTTCGAATTTGTAACTCGCTCTAATTTAGATGAATTTTAAATTACTTTTGAACAAAGCTATACTATATAAATATATAACGTATAGAATCAAAATGCATTCTATTTATCTATCTATCTATCATGGTTTTAGTTTTTAGACTATGATAGATAGAATGAAAACACTTTAGATATTATACCACACAAACCAAGAAATAATACAGAAATAAAGCCTTAGAATAGAGGAAGTATAACGGGCGGCCATATTGCTGAGAGCATGATTAAAAATCAAAATCATATTATTTACAAAAATGAATTTTAAAATCAATTATAGAATAATCGAAAATTTATATTAAATATGTTATTTATGCTTATCGACATAGGTATTATTTTAAAGATAAAAAAAAAAATTGTTGTGATTTGAATTTTTACTATCTACTATCTAGATAGGTACCTAACTACTAAGCCAAACTCAATTATTTTTAACGCTTACAATATCTTTTAACAAGATACTTAAATCGTTTAAAAAAAGCAAATCACACCATTAGCTAGCGCCATGTCACTTAACACGAAGTTAATCGCATTAAATCGCTATCTACCATCTTTTTGTGCATCTAAACGCTCCCGTTTCATATTCAACCTTATCGCCCTAGAATACAGCTGAAATCAAATGTCACTGTCATAATTGATGTCAATTCGCAAATATTAACAAACGTTTATTTATGTTGTTGGAAAATGATTCCTATGTCAGTTGTGATACGGTTGTTTGGTTAAGGGGTAGTCTCCCCTAGCCAATTAATGCAGTGTAATCACACAGAGAGATTACGCTCGCCTTAATTGAAAGAGTGTAATGATGAACGTTGCTGGGGTAATAAAACTGGCTGGATTTTTCTTTGATTTATTTCGGATTTCGAATTTCGAATGTTTTGTTTTGATGTTATGATTTTTGTCGACTGTTGGTTGATTGAACGATATTCTGAATTTAAATCTGATCATTACCTATGCAGAAACTTTTTTTGAATTCAGGAAATAATGGGCAAAGAATTAAATATTAATGAGATAAAATATATTTACAAGTTTAGTGTTTTTTTTTCTGTTAAGTTGACTTTCAGGAGCTAGGAAATAAATATAGTAACTCTTTTATGCAGGAATCAAACTTGCACCTCAGCCTAGACTTACCCTATGCCACCAAAGCCGTCCATATTAAAATATAAATTCCATGCAAACTGAAAACCCCACCGCAATAAAATGTAGATATCTCATCGACTTTCAAGGGTCTAAAACTCAGCTTAACTGAAATTTATACTGAAATAATACGAAAACGGCAATCTTTTTAAATAACGACTTCATATTCCCGAGTGGTGCGGACAATTCAGAGGAGATGAGAGATTTTTTTAATAAAACGCGGGATAATAGTAGGTAAGTGGGGGCCGGCCGCCATTACGGCGAGAAATGAGTTTTCAGTTCGTGTCGCGACCTTTTTGTGTTTACAGGGTGAGACAAGTTGGACTGGAATTACTACGTTATTTTAAATATATTCTTCTTCATGGATCCCCTGGTACTGTCCACGATCCTATCCATCCATGTTTGTCTGGTAGATCTTGAGCGATAAGACCGCTAATTGAATTTATATTGTTTTTTTTTTAAGTTATTATCTTGTTCTTATAAACTAAGAGTGCAATAAATTATTATCTGTCTATCTATCTATCTATCTAATTACGAAACTGTGTTGAAATATCGGATAGCTCAAAATTCAAATCATGTCAAATATCCCGCTATGAATGGCTTTTGTAAAATGTGAAAGGAACATACTCAAAAAACCAAGTGATGACCCGGAAGTTTATCATTCAATTTCTCCAGTAGATATATTATAAGTATAATACGATTGTGTCAACTGACAATTACTTGAATTGAGACTAACTAAAATAATCAAACGAATAACCTGCAAGAAACTTTACGTGTAGCATTTTACATCAATTCAAAAATAGTATAAGATATACCTATTATCTGCTGCTTTATCTATGCTGAAAGAAAGAAATAGAATATGATACGAACCTTTGTAATAAAACAATTAAAGTTCACAATGTGTGCTTCTGTTTTATATTTTTTTTAAATAGATTAAAAAAAATATAAAACAGAAGCACCCCTAACCATAGACAAACTCAAGCAGTAATAAAACCGCGTATCACCCGCCGCTGTCATCGTAAACACATTTCCCGCTTTTAATATTTGGAAATTGCTCTTTTTCTTTTTCCAAGGGAGGGCGCGAGGGGGTAATTGCGACACCCCCTTTGCAATTATATTTCTCGGTGAAAGTAATAAATTAAGAGTAAATTAACTTCCTGTTGAGGTTTCTGAACGTTGCGGAGCTCCTAGAGTACGTTTTTGAGATGGCTCTATATTTTCATCGTAATGTTTGAAAAATGTTGTAAAGTACATTATTTTTCTAACCAAATAAAAAGGTGCTTGTAAAGAGCCTCGAATAATAAGTTAACGTAGGTATGTTTAAACAATAACGATCTCTTCACAATAACAAGCGCTAACTCAGCTAAAAATGGGTACCAAAAAACCTGCTAAGTGACTTTTATAACCAAAACCCATTTCTTTTTTAAAGCATTGTCTCCTTTCATATTCGGCTACCCTTTCGTAAAGATAAAAATAAACCTTGTAACGACGTCGTGTTTAAGCCTCGAAAACAAACAACGTCCTAAAACAACCAAACACCAAGTCGCCACTTAACCACGTCACTTAGCAGCACCATTTTGGAGTGAACCCTCTGTTTAAACTAATCTTTGGTAATAAGGGTCAGATGAAAATGAACGCATTACACTTAAATATTTTTGAACAAACGCTACGGTATCAGTTTTTGAACGGATAGGGAAGTAACAAGTTCGATTTTCAAATAATGTAGGCGCCATGTTTTTTTTGGGAAGGTGGTCCGTGTGTTTTCTGCAGATTAGCACTATTATTATTGGATAAGTTTTTGCATGGAATAAATCCTTGTTTGCCAATTTTTTGCATACACGTATTAACCTAGGTCATCATCACAATCAGCATTACTTCAGGCCAAAGACGTAAGACTGCTGGATATAGGCCTCTCTCAAAGATAGCCACAATAACTGGTCTTATGCCCCCATCCAGCATAATCTAGGAATCTGGTACGTTACTATTTACAGCATTAGAAAAAAATATAATTATTGTATGTCGGAAGCGTAGGTTTTAGGTTCATGAAAAAATTGTAAGAACAAAAACTTTTGTGGCCTTTGTAACAATAGGTAGTAGGTACTCGTACTCGTAGAGTTGCAGGTAACACTGATTTTGATGAAAAAAAAAACAAACAGGCCAAATACGGCGCCTAAAACTCTTTGAACAGATTATGGCGGCTAAACACCATTGGGTGTTTGTTTTCAAAAATGGAACGGGTATCCTTTCATATTAGCACCTTTTACTGTTTTGCTTTTAAGGAGGCATCGTGTGTGGTCCTTTATTAATGTTAACGTGTCGTGATTAGGGGAAACACGGTAATTTTTGGACGTGTTTAAGTTTTTTCTTTATTGGAAACAAGGTGTAAAAGAGTTTTATTCGTTGCAGGATGGTATTTTATTCATAGGTATAATTTATAGGCCGATTTTCAATTTAATAATCTATAAAAAGTATGTAGTAATGCAAGTATGATCATGTAAGCAAATACCGAGCTCTGCTTAAATGGTTACCAATCCGCGAATGAAGGAAACTCAGGATCCTTTGTCTACTGTTCTCAGTCATAAGAGATCCTTCGAGTCCTGCTTACTTGAAAGACCGTTTTAATTTCCTGGCAGACGATCACAGTAGAAATCTCCGCTCCTCCGATAATCTTCTCCTGTCTATACCTATGCATAACACCTCCTTCTTTGGAAATTCTTTTTCGGTAGAAGCAGTACCGCTGTGGAATGACTTACCGCTGGACATTAGAAAAGCAGATACACGTGATACTTTCAAGAAATCGGTGCGAAGGCTTTTTCATGAGAGGTTATACAAGCATAGCTCTTCATAAAACGTTTCTATTTTATTTTATTTTTTTTTTCTTCTTTTGATTTGATTTGATACTTATGCTATATTTGGAACTGTATATTTATTGTTTTAGCTATTTTTCTTAGGTATATAGATATGTATCATATAATATGTATTTTAGGTATATATATATATAAATTATAAAATGTCATAAACATAGTTACTATTACTTATATTTGTATGTAATGTTAGCACGCCAACCCTTTATTTAAAACATGTGTTTCCTGGTTGGCAGGTAGAAAATGCCTCGGCATTAAGCCCACCCTTTGTACCTTCAATAGTGCAATAAAGTTTAAATAAATAAATAAAACCTAGGAAAAATTACACACCTACGCACTAATGGATTGTAATGTTAGTGTGTTTGGGTTGATGAAGGAGAAGACGAATGATAAGAGTTGGTTTTATACAAAACTTTAGAACTGATATTTTTTCCAAACAATTTCTATAACAATACAGAACCCTTCCGTCAAATAACAATAAAGAGCTCTTAGCAGCTGTTCTCTTTTGACTTTATTACGATTTAATGCCATAAATAATTTGATTAGTCTCATATTTATCAACATAAAACCATCTCTTGGAAAAACGTCAGCCATTCATAGACATTTAAGTCAGCCATTGAAATCAGGACAACCGTTTAGAAGCCACTAATGTTATCTTGATATCTTCAAAAAAAGAATTTTGTTTATGTCGTCTGAAAAAGTTGTCTATGAAATAGAGTCGTAAGAGCTTTTATAAAAGGAATTTGGCATGAATTGAATGGACGAATAAAATCCAAACTTACTTTTATCGACAAAATAGTGAAGTTAGACGAATTTGAACCTTATGTACTGCTGTATTTAGATGGTAGTTTTTTATTTATTTGTAAGAAAATATGTTTGTATCTGTTTAGATATCATTTTATTGCAGTTTATATTTTTTGCGACAGTTTTTGTTAAGGTTTATATCAAAAGGTGTTAAAGATTTCTTGTGGACAAAGCTTTTTTTACACGATCTAAAGCACGCGTTGATAATTTACCAAGAATAGTGTTTTTGTATGACATTCAATGGGTTTTATAAAGACACGTATTATACTGGTTACTCTATCACTTACTCATCAGAACACATGCCTAACATGTACTACTGAACAACCCAAAATGGGGGTTTTGTCATAACCACGTCTGGCAGGACAATTGGTAATCGCAATGGGAGTATTAAAAATACTGGTTGGTTTCCTTAATCGTTTCTTATGACATCTACGGGCTGAAAGTCGGATACGCCTATCCATAGAAAGTCTGATCTGACGATCAGGGTTATTCCAGTTTTCCCCTTTGACAAATCCCCCTTGAGAGGGAAAACTGAAATCGCCAAAATTTCAATACCAGTTTTCCTCCCTCAAACCAAAAATTGGACGTATGGCCGCTATTTGAGGACTCGAAACTTTCACAACGAACGCCACGACGGCCTTAATCTTGCCATAATCGCCTTTATCTTCGTTGCTAGACTACTAAATCACTGGCACAAAAGAAAAAAAATGAAATTATTTCAAATTTAAAAACGTACTCGTTTGACATCCAAAAGTCTCATAACCGCCCATGTTGTCACGACAGAATCCATCTCCATATTTGGACCAAGAATCGATTGAACATTAAGGTACCTACAGCGTAAATGATCCCGTTTTCACCTCATTAAGCCGAAGTTAAGGACCCTATTATGTACTTTATGTATTCCTAAATTACCCATCACTTAATAGGGTACGAAAACGGGGAGTTTACCCTACGGCTGGTGTAACTTGGTCTGTCCTTTTAGAGTTTTGTGTGTAATTTTGAGTGAATTGAGAAGGTATAAGGGGTTGTTTTAAATTGGTTGGTAATTAAGAAGAGGGGTGGTTTAAAGTGTTTGTATGATTACTGGCCTGCTCAAATTTAATGCCGGTATCTAAATGTAATACAAGTTTGAAAATTGGTGGACTCATTGTATAGGGTCGTTATCGGAGCGTTGTGCTTGTGGGAATGGTTTAAAATTAAATAAATTAAGTACAAAGTTGATGATACTTGAATTCAGTAGATAAATAAAATAAATAATGCTCGACAATCCACACAGCATCCTCAAGCTAAGCGCTTGTGTTATGGTTACTAGACATCTTTAACCCTTAAGGTAGCAGATAACTTTTTGATTAATTTCAACGAAAATTCTATTAAACCTAGTTTAGCTAGTTTAGCTGTCAATACTAGTGACATCTTTTTTTTATCAGCGAGAAGGTGAGTTTATAAACCAATTTTAAAAATCAGAAATGATGCAACAAACCTAGTGTGGACGTCAGATTTTTTTAAATTTTATGTATAGTATACTCATCAAAACTACCTTAAGGGTTAAACCGAGACGACGACTGATAGATATAATGTACTTAATATTGCATTACATAGATTGATATTTACTATTACTTATTTTTATTTAGATGGAAAACAACTTATACTTACATACATAGATAGAGACCAGAACACCCGAAACAAATATCTGCAGATCGTTACAATTGTCCCGAGGCGGGAATCGAAGCCGCAACCTCCTGCGTCGCAGACTGATCTTCGCCCGCCGCGTCACAGTGGACGTCATATTATAATCTTTACACGACTTTATAAAATCAAATCAACCGACAAAAAGTCAACCCAAAATCCATTTCCACATAATCAACTTTGTCCCTATACTACCTATATTACATTTGCACCATAAGAAGTCGCCTGTACTATTCAATAAAGTCAATCCACCATGGTCAATTCTACCCCGGTACAATACCTACCTCATAAGGTGTCAGTGTCCATTCTGTCCCAGTTATTAGAGCCACAGATGTCCAAACACGTTCGCTGCCGACGCCATTGTGTGGACAAACGTGAAAACGTCTATTGTGAGACTATTGAGAGAAGGTACTTACTTTATAAAGTGCTGGTAGGGTGGCCACGATTTCAGTTAGGTTAGGTTAGCATAGGTCTGAATAATTGCCCACCTTCAATTATTCAGTTCTATGCGGTATTCAAAACCTAGAGCGGTAGATGTAAATTTCACTTATTTTATTATTATTTTATTTCCGGTTTCTCGAGGTGCGCGGTATTTAGACGAGTACCTATTATTAGTGACAGTAGGGTTACCGAGAATTCTGGCTCTGGGTAGCGAATACCGCAAAGGTGTGAAGAAAGAATTATCTTCACATATTAAATGTTTTTCTTCTGATCGAATAGTATACAAATTAGAATTTAACTTTATTGCACCATCAATACAAAAAATTATCTTCTGTAGGCAATTTTCACTCAATGGGACATATTCAGCTATAAAATCTCAGCTAGCAGGGATATTTAATTGAAAACCTCAAATCCAGGTCGACCATTTTACTGCTTGGCAAAAATGTTATGAAATATAAATTCAAGGTTGAAGGAATCCGCGGCTAGCTTTTCCCGGGATGCTGATGTAATAGCACTTGTCACTATTGCTCAACATTGTCCTGAACTTAGTCGACTCACCTGCGCTCTTATCCGGTATAGGACTAACCGTCCCGTCCAGTAGAGCTTCTCGCCGAAACTACCTCAAACTAAGTATTCCCAACTGCGCCACAAACTACCGGAAACACTCCTATTTACCGCGGACCATGCAAACATTTAATACGCGTTATTCCAAAAACGTTGATCTCTTCAACATGAGGCGAAATGCTTTTAAGAAGTTGATAAATACTAACTTCTTCAAATCCTCATTTGAAGAATTTAGTATTTTTGCAATTAGTAATTAGTAGTAATAGTAATTAACTTCTTTGAATTTTTTTTTTCTATTTATTTATTATTAATATCCTATCCTCACCTTGTAGTTACCAACCAGCATGATTTGGTACTGACATCAGGCACACAGAACTACATTTGTTGTGTATTTTTGTTTTAACTTAGTATTTTATTTGTTTATTTTTAAAAGGTACTTTGTTTTTTGTACTACTTTGATTTCTTGTGTTTTTTTAGGCACATTCTTTCTATAATTTTAATTTTTAGTCTAATAACTAGCTCAGTTATACTTTCAAGCTACGAGTGGAAACTGTAGTTAGCTTTATTTATTCTAAGTCTACGTTCTATTTATAATCAAATATAAGCTTTTTGTTTCCCAAATAAAATAAAAATAATAGTCGAGTATAGGGACAATAGCTATATTGTATAAAACTACGACTAATATGATTTTAATGAGTGCGTGTTTGAATGGCTGCTGGTGATGCACTGACCTCTGTAGGCGCCCGGTCTGCGCTCGCGGCACGAGTAACCTACTTAGGTCGAACTGCTAATGCTACTTAAATCCTCCGTGTTTGATGTATAGAACAAAGGTAGCCATTTAATTCCATAAAAAACATTAAAAAAATACTTTTTAACTTATTCTAGGTATAACTACTTACTAACACACTATATTTTATAGTTGTGTCCTATTTAAATGTCCAAACCTGGTCACCCTACCGCCCAGTGCCATCCGCACCCGTAATGACCGGCTGATAGCCGTTTAAAAACGAATTTGCTCACTTCTGGTACATTTAACAATCTATGGTCCCATTCTATTATTCGTAAAGCCATGCTTTTTTTGGTGCAGTGAATTGCATTTATTTATCATCCACAAACTTAGTCACACAATCATACAAACTAATATTATAAATGCGAAGATTTGGGTGAATGTTTGTTGCTTTTTGACGCAAAATGCACTGAACGTATTAGGCTAACATTACTTACAAATTTTGCGGAAATGTAGTTCTAAGCCTGGAAAATATAATACTTTTAATTTGGGAATAAACATGCATGTAGTTTTATAGATCTAAGCATATATACATACATAGGGACAGACATACAGCGGGAAGCGACTTTGTTTTTAAATGTTTAGTGATCTGTCTCTGGGTTTTCCATTGAAACAACCTTAATGGACAAATACTCGTATTGTGTGCATTCTCTAATTTCTAATATATATAAGTTCCGACCATTGCTACACCCTAAATGAGTAGGTACATAGTGTGTGTATTCTCTAATAAGTTATAGCTAGCGGACCTTCCCGGCTCCGCACGGTTTTAGTACGGATCCCTAACTTTTTTGAAAATATAATATAGCCTATGTTCACCGCGGATAGTGTAGCTTCCCAACGTTGAAAGAATTTTTCAAATCGCTCCAGTAGTTTCGGAGCCTATTCATTACAAACAAACAAACAAACAAAAAATCAAACATTTCCTCTTTATAATATTAGTATAGTAGTCAATAAGTTCTGACTAATATGTACCATAATATGATGCAATAAATAAATGAAATGAAATGAAAACCGGAGATTAAAATTCGGGTGATTTTTTAAACTCAGTCGCCTCTGAAACCAAGCTTTTGTAGTACCTAATGATGTGTTTGAATTCTACTTTGTAATCTGTATTACAATTAACAAACAAACAAATAGGTACAATAAACATTACAATGCAATTATAAATACTCAATTAGCACAAAGTAAAGTATTATTTTAATTGCTTATTTTTTTCGACATAGTTACAATACAAAACGATTTTGTGTTAATTTGGTTTTATGGTGTTTTATTACGCAATTTGAGTTATCGTAACGGAAACGTTATTTATGGTTTTTAATTAGTGTGTGTTTTTAACTATCGAATTGTTAAAAATAATACCTAATTTAGAATTTGATTTTAATCCCATTATTAAGAGTCGAGACTTAGTGAAGATTTTTTGATTGAACATTGTCAGAATACTGAACTGTTATTTTGCAATGGTAGGTATTTAATCTTGCTAAGAATTAAGTGATAATTATTTAAATTAAAAAAGATTTAATTTAATTACTAGATTTTATTTTTTTACTACGAAAATAGTGAAAGACCAAACTTTTTCAAAATGTAGCTGAGAACAATAAAAAAATGCCTGTATGTACCTGCCAGTTGATCTATTGATGTATTCTTATTAGATTATTATAAAGTTTGTAATGTAGGTATTTAGTGTATTTGTTACCAATTATTTATTAAAGTGCCACCGTCTATATTGTTCGTTCATGTCCAGTCCATCCCAAGGTTGCCTGGAAGAGATCGCTCTCAGCGAAAAGGCGGCCATTTATACCTTTATTCTAAGTTTTTATCTCTGTATTATTTTCTATTTTGTGTGGTATAATAAAGTGTTATCTATCTATCTATCTTAAGTGATATAATTAGTATTTCCCTGCTCATTGGATCAGTTTCTTTGACACTCATCATATAAAAAATAGTATGAGTCACTCACGACTAAAGGAAATTAAGCACTTTGATGTTTGACTACGGAGACTGGACATTGAATACGTTACGCCGAAACCAATAAAAACTCCTTACAAAGCGTTGCGACTCGAACCAATATTGGGCACATTACAGGCCACTTTAGCACCCTCATACGATACTATAATAGCCCGCACTTCACTGATTGTATATTTATCAGTTTATAAATGGCCCTATAGGGCCCGGGCAAATGTTCAGTGAATGATTTGACAATTACGTTGAGTGAATTTATTGAATAGTATTCAGTTTGGATAGGGTAAGTTGAATTGAATGAGTTTAGAGTTAAAAGTTTGATTTGATTTAGTTTGGTTAGTCAGTTGTACATATTTACAAGAGTTATTGTCCTGCATGAAATGAATAGATATCTAGATCCGACAGAGAACCAAAGTTATCGACGTAGCTCTAAGAATTAGCAAGCTGAAGTGGCAATGGGCCGGCCATATCTCGCGAAGAACCGACAACCGTTGGGTAAACGTGTTCTTGAGTGGAGGACGCCCTCCGTCCAGGTGAAATGACCTGCGAAGGACTGCTGGCAGATGCTGGATGCGTCAAGCTGACGACAGGGCGCTATGACGCTCATTGGGGGAGGAACTATTATTTACAGTTGAGGTAGGAGTACTGTAGCAAACAATTTACAGGTAGCTCAACTAATCCATATCGATACCAGTCGGCGCGCGTCCCGACGACGCTGGCTGCATGGCCCCGCTGTATGACAATGCTGATGCGCTGCGCCAGATACTCACCAGCTCTCGGGGCACGCGTCGCTACGACCAGTCGCCCAAATATTTTAATAAAATCAACAACAGAGTATGTATATTTTTTTATCGAGATTTGTTTTAGCTACCCGAAAAATAATTTAAATATAGATTTTAATATTTAACATTATGACATAATGGGATATTTTTTTATGTCTTTTTTTTAGTTTTATGATTTGTGCAATTGATCCTAACACTGAGCCTAATTTTAATCCAGATTAACTTTCTCATAATTAAACAACGGGTATTAAATCCATAGAATCCGATCAGTCATTGCTAGCATATGTAAATATACGTCCGACATATTTAATACGAGGGGTGCCGGTTTGATTCCCAGCGCGCGTTAAATGCGATATTTTTCCATAACACTTTGGGGGTTAATATTGGGATGGTGTTATGGAAAATTGCGTTTTTTTCAGACAAACTTAGACACACGACTTGACGCTTGACGACCTTCGTGGCGCGGTGGGTGTAAATCCACATGCGACGCAGGACGAGATAGGTAACATCGTTAACGTCAACCTATTCTATGTATATTATGTCCACTGTTGGACAAAAGCCTCCCCTAATGAGCACCATATGATAGCGCCCTGTCTTCAGCTTGCCGCATCCAGCATCTGCCTCCAATCTCTCGCAGGTCGTCCTCTACGTTGGCCGCTAAGCGGTCTCTACTCAAGAACGCGTGTATCACAGCGGTTGACGGTTCTTCGTGATATATTCGTGATATACGGCCAGCTCATAGTTATTTCGATAGATTTGGTTCTCTGTCGGATGATTTCGTAACGAATCCTATCCTTCAACATAGTTTTTTTGCATTGCATTGCAATTTGCCCCGAACATAGCTGTATAATTAAGCAACATATTTTATAAATGAAATACATATTTGTTATCATTGTCTTAATTTACCTTAGCTGACGTATTTAGTTTAGTATTTAGTTACCTAGCTGTTAATTTTCCCAAAATTATAAAATAAATAAATAAAATATCTCTGCTCTTACATAAAACCATCCCCGTGATCATTTAACCCTCGCTTACCACGGCTTAGCCCTGGCAATAACATCTCAAATATCACCCCTGGATCAGCCTGATTTCATTTATACATTTGTCATAAACTACGTTATTGCGTTTCGTATTACGCGGGGATTTTTCTTAATTTCCGCACCGGAAAGGGCTTGATGGAGAATTAGACGGTATTGTTCGCTTGTTATTGGTTTTAAAATTAAGATTGGAATAATGAATAATTATTTTTCATATTAAGCACGGCCTATGAGCTTACAGCGTCTATTTTCCCGTCAGGGATCTTGGAGTCTTTAAATAAAGAGTTCAATATATTTTTTAATTAATTTACTTCAATCGTCTTCAAATAAAGAAAATATTTATTTGCGTTTCATATAAAATAATACAAATTAAGAACTAATATAAAGATAACAAATTAGAAACTAATAAAAGAATTTAAATACGAGAACACAAAAAGGCTACCGGCTCAGCATTAAATGCTACATTGACACTAGTGCCAATGCAGCGCTGGTTGTCAGCAGCGCCAGAGTGCTGAGTGCAGCACTAAACACAGCACAAATCAAATCAAAAAATTAACAATATCGTAAGTATCCTCACAAAATAAAGATGTATCAGCCATGCCAATTGTATAGGTAGTGTTTTTTGTTCATTAATTGGTTAAAAATAATTTAAGGAAAAAATATATTTTACTTATTCAATATCAGGTATTTGCCTAGGCCAATTGATATTTTACAAAATTTAAAATATATACATTTAAGTTTTTAAAATTTAACTTAAGTATAGAAAAATTTAATAAAATCTTACCGAAATAATATTAACCATATGGCCGAAATAATTGATAATCTCCGTTTTGAAGTCGGTTTCTAGCCAAGATGTCCGATAAAGCAGCCCATTATCACCAAATCTGAAAATCATTAATAACTATGAATGACTCCTTAAAATTGTAAAGATCTAAGAAACGTAACATGTGCTCACCATTTCATCGCTCATCTATTCATTTATCATTTCAACGTCATTTATCATTGAAATGAGACTTAAAGAGATAGAAAATGAAGTGCGCTGAGTAAACTAAGTAACAATATATGATTAATTGAATTCCGAATTTCGTATGGTCTACTTGTTTTGTAATGTAATAAGTAATTAGATCTCTATTGAAAAGACGTAAGGCTTGGATTTGATTGCGATGCGTGTGGCGTCGGTTGGTCTGTGATGTGCTATGAAATCGGTAGTGTTTGAAAATTATTCTCCATTTTGTAAATTTGAATGGAGAATGACGCATTGGTTTTCATTGATGATGAAGGGTTAAATTTTCGGAAGGTTTTGAATTTTTACGTTACAATGATTTAAAGACTATGATTTACACCATTACACAGTGATTTTAGCACTATTTGATATTAGTTTACATCTCATTCATGATTTCATGACTTTTTGAATGAGGTTGAATTCAAAGCTTGACAAAGGAGGTTTTTGTGCTCTTTTTTTTGTCAATGTAAAATCAGGTGTGCGAGGCGATAGAAAATATAAACTCTACTGGCGTTTGTATGTTTGGCGGACTTAAACGCGAGATTTTGGGTGATTACAAAAACCTTAAAAATTCATATCTAAGCAATTGTGTGTTACTAAGATATGATTTTTCAGGACATTGAGTCAGCCAGAGAAATGTAGCCCATGACCTCCCAACTTGCCAAAAATGCTGTCGGTCCCAATACCAAACACCCTATTTGATTGTACTAGGTACATTTATTGGTACTAAAAAGTATTTTGGTTTATTTTCTTAAAAAAGTCCGAGTTAGTCTCGTAAAGCCTGTGAACCAATGAAAGCCAAGCTATTTAAGCTATCAAATAATAAGTGGCTAATGCTCAACGGTAGCACAATAGCTGCTCTATTGACTATAAATATTGTCACTCTACTGCGCAGTATACCTTAGGGTTCAGATAAATCAGGTATGAACTGTATCTTCAACGACAATCATTATATTTGAAAAACAAGTAATGTATAAAAAGGTGGGTTGAGCGTTCAGGCCTTTACATACTTATTTATTTTTTTATTTTGTTTTCAAAATGTTGGGAAAACTTGCAGCTAGGTCTTAAAATAGTTATTTTCTTAGTACATGCCGGTAAATACCAGCGCATGTGTGCTGAAGGCCAACTAAAAAGTTTCCACAGATATGTACTTAAATAGTACAAATGACGAACAGTAAAAGTAGACGACTTAATTAAATTAAAAGAAAAATTAAATACACAACACAAGACGATATTAACTTTAAAAAGAAATAGGTAACTATTTTAAAAATAATTCAAGCGTTTGAGCTTACTTGCAGATGTGTTAAATAAATCTATGTATGTCATTGTTTTTGTTGACCAATGAGTTGAACGATTTGCTAGATTTATGAAGCATAAAAAAAGAAATTTATGATAATTGTTATGTTGATTTTGGTGCTTATTCATCCAGTAGCATCAATTCTTCATATACACAAAACAAATTAAACCTACATTTTTTTCAAGTTTACCATAATTTTTTTGTAGGTTGCCATTTTGTTAAATTTTGCATATACGCAGATGCTGCGGCAAGCGTCAGACAAGCTCTATGTCAAATTTGGGACCTATAATAAGAGCCCTCATGTATTTTCAGCTGTGGACTCGCACATAATGAATATTCTGTTATAACTTTGATTTACCTACATATTAGCGAGGATGGACAGTCATGGAGGAAAAGACAGTCATTAGTGAGATAACTTGCATAAAAAAATAAATGATTTATCTGCATCGTACGTTATACTATGTCGACCCCAACAGATGGCGCAACAAAAAACCTACAATAGTCATAAGTGGAGTCACTCACTAAATAATAAACTTTAATGACACCTTATTACGGATTTATTTGCTACTACCGAATTATTCTGTAATTTATTGGACGTGTGAGTCTGCTTATGGATAAATAGCGTATGTCTGTCTGTTATTTTGTTGTTGAGAATAACTGACCTAGAGAATAATAACGTTTAGAGTTTATTTACATTATTTTATCATCGTAGTAGTATTATTAGTATTCGTTACGAATCCTATCCTTCAGAGAAACTCCGAGCATAGCTCTTTCCATAACTCGCTGAGCGACTTTGAACTGGTGGACCAGCCCTATCGTGAGTGTCCACGTCTCAGCTCCGTACATCGGTCAGTACCCGTCTAAGTGTTTCAGAAAGCTTACAATATTTTCAGGTTCATCTTCTTACTAACTTACTCAATGGAATAAGTAAGAAGGCACAAAAACGTCAGATAGGGCAAGACCGTCTATGGTACCCAAAAAATCTTAACACGGGTAGAGTCAGATGCTCACCCCAGTCAACGTAGATATAATTTATTACAAATAACTTATGAAACCAGTGGATGTTGCACAACAATACATTTTTATTACATTTAATGTACATTTTTTACAGGATTAGCTTTTAATGATCCCATACAATTTTATTATCCCATTCAAGTATATAAAATATTAGGTAATTTCTAATGGGATACGTTTAGATTTATATATTTTTAACAGTTAAATTTAAGTATTTATTTATTGTTAATATTATTTAGTAAACTGTTATTGCTTGGGCTGGGAAAATGATAATCTATAGAAAACAGCTTCGAATGGGTGATCGTAGGTGGCTTTCAAAATTGTATAATAATTTCAGATTTAGTGTAAATGACTGAATTAGATATTAAAGTGGATACTCAACGAATATTTACGTAGCACGTTTTAAAAAAAAAAGATTTTATAATCTTACGTTTATATAAAAAAAATATGGAACAGTTTTTTTCATTTGATGAGGTTGGTGGCATTTGAACTTGGACGTTGAACTTTTGTTGCAAAAGGTTTTCGTTAATTATATTAATAAATATATAAAGTTATTAGTAAATAACATGAACTAATAGCTAGTAAATCAATTACTAATTGTTAGCTCAATTGAAACAATTGACAATTGAGCTAACTGCAGACTGTATCAAACAGTCGGCGCGCGTCCCCGCGACGCTGCTGGCTGCATTGCCCCGCTGTATGACAATGCTAATGCGTTGCGCCAGATACTCACTAGCTCTCGTGTCACGCGTCGCTTCGACCTTGACGTTCAGATGTTTTTTAAAACTTGGAGAGCTTCAGTATTCCTCGGTTTAGATTCGTGACTCCACTTATTTGAAAAAATAAATATTTTGGGTTTACGCTTTTAGCATGATTTAATAGATTATACAAAAGATCGGATCTTTGTACCTAATGGTACAAAATTTCACAAAGGAATGCGAAATAATTTGAGAACCATAAGCAAAAAAACTTCCGAAATGTACCTTTTCTACGCTAATTATTGAAATGTGTTTTGGAGCAAATTAGGCGTCCATTTTGACACTTTTCTGTTCGCAAGTTGAATAGGAATTTTGCCAAATGTTTTGGTGTAGTGGCAAAATAATTATAGTGGTGGAGCAAGCACAGGTAGGTAAATTAATCTCTATTTCTATGAAGAGAGAGTTTGAATTCGTTGAGTTGTAAAAAAAATATTCTAATCACTTATAATTACGAAATTACACGGGCAACTTATCATTACTCCAATAAAATATCTTTATTTATGAAATAGCATGTAAACCTAAATAATTAATTAAAATTTTTGGTTTGTTGTTTGAGTTTTGGTTATTGTAGGCACCTATAAAACCCAGGTACAAATAATTAATTAAAATTTTTGGTTTGTTGTTTGAAATTAGTTTTTGTAGGCACATATAAAACCCAGGTACCTAACCTGGGTCCTATATGTGCCTACAAAAACCAATTTCAAACAACAAACCAAAAATTTTAATTAATAATGAGTAGTACCTACTCAATATTTAACGGGTGTTTATCGCGTTTATTTAGTTGTTTCCTTTAAATATTTCACTCCTATTTTTTCCTCATCGGGAAATAATACTTATCTCGTTCATTTACCTATTTTTCCCGGTGTGGGAAAAATAAACGCGCTAAATATTATTTAAACTTACCACCTATGTTGAGATCATCCGACAGAGAACCAAAGTTATTGATATAGCTCTGAGAATTAGCAAGCTAAAGTGGCAGTGGGCCGGCCATATCTCGCGAAGAACCGACGGCCGCTGGGGCATACGTGTTCTTGAATGGAGACCATGTATCGGTAAACGTAGGGTAGAACGCCCTCCGACCAGGTGGGATTACGACCTGCGAAAGATTGCAGGTTGACTGCAGGATGCGTCAAGCTGAACTTGACGCATCCAGCTTTTACGTGCATTCTTTCGACAGGGCGCTATGGCGCTCATTGCGGGAGGCCTATGTCCAGCAGTGGACTAATATAGGCTGATGATGATGATGATCACGTAAGTTTGAAAATAAATAAATTTGTATAATTTGTTACTTTCCCTGTAAGAATAAAAACAAAAAGCTCTATTTTTTTTCAGCTCCATCAATCTATAATTTCTTCTCCATAAGATTGAATCCGAGACGCGAAAAAAATTGGCGCCACCCGTCATAGGTCACTTGAGTTTTGACGCCCTGTAACCGAACCATAGTTTTTGTGGGCAACACCAAAGGACCCTAATCGTACCGCGGGTTAATGAACTATAACCTCCTTGAGCGTATCCTGGGTCATAGATTGTGAAATAGGATCTTGTTTTTTTTTTAATAATTTGACATTGCCGACGGTTTTTTTAAACAGAATCTTTCACGCAGCTTTGCTTTTGTTTTATTATTTATTATCCTATTTCTTACGTAAGTAGGTAAAATTATCTGCCAATGCCACTATGACCCAAACTTCATAATACGAGTAGGTTATTGTTCTTATCTGTGTCGAAAGCATACGCTGACATACTCTTATTATAAAACTAGCTGCGCCCCGCGGCTTCACCCGCACTGAAATATATGTGTCAAATGGTTTATTATAACCTTCCTCTTGAATCACTCTATAAAACCGCATCAAAATCCGTTGCGTAGTTTTAAAGATCTAAGCATATATTGGGAGACGGGAGATTGCGGGAAGCGACTTTGTTACTATAAGTACTGTGTAGTGATGACGAAGGTCTGGCGGTCATAGGCTCTAAGCGTACCTACTAGCAAAGACCTAGAAAGAGAGGTTGTTTATCTGTAGGTATTTTTTCCTTTAAGCTAAGTAGTACATAGTTACCTATGTATGTCTGTAATTAGTAATGAATATTATTTTCCTGCCTGCATAAAAGTATAGATTAGCTCTAGCTAATTTTAAATTCTGGGTAAAACACATTCGGGTTTCTTTTAGGTCGGTGGAATTTACGCAAATTAATTTCTTACCTAATCAATTTATCTTGTTGACTTACCTATTAATTATTAATTATATTTTATCAAATGGAAATTATATAAAGACCCTCACA
This sequence comes from Eupithecia abbreviata, assembly GCA_943735965.1. Lineage (NCBI taxonomy): Eukaryota > Metazoa > Arthropoda > Insecta > Lepidoptera > Geometridae > Eupithecia > Eupithecia abbreviata. The sequence goes on along the minus strand of OX030997.1, from coordinate 4,212,656 downwards.
CTTCACTTCCTTTTATTTTATATGTGAAAGTTTAGATGGATGGATCTTTGTTAATTCTTCAACCTACTAACGGAACGGGCTGAAATTTTGCATTCAGGAAGTTCTAAGCCTGCAATAAAATATAAAATATACTTTTTATCCCATAAATCAATTCCCATGGGATACAAATAACTAATTTGATGTCAAAATTATATCAATTATAAGCTAATCTCGTAATCTTTTCAAAACCACGTTCTTTAGTTTCGCTAAAACTTAAATAGTAGAAAAAGGGGGAAAGAAAGACAATTTTTTTATATGTCTTTATTTTTTGATGGAGTTATGTCACAAAGCGACTATGTCACTCCCATATGAGATCAATTCTTTATATTACAAACATGGTAAAATATGTACATACACTTAACAAAAAAGAAACAACGATAACGTTTGCCACATGACATTGCATGGCCACCTCCATAAGGAATGTGGATAACAATGTGCGGCTTAAAAATTGGGAATTGTGGTTATTGTAAATAGGTGCAATAGTCAAACTATCGAAGTAGAAGAGCAAGTAAATATTAAAACCACAAGAAGCGTGGGAAAACATACAGGTAGATACAGGGCATTTACAACAACATTGTTAACCAGTGTACCGTATATAACCTCAAAAATGCCGCTAAAACTAAAAAAACTACCCAAAAAACTAAAATCAGAACGTTTTTAATATAACAAAAAGTTTGACTCAATGAAAAAAGTACTGGCCGAAAGCGCGCCGTTTCAAACATCTTCGAAAATGGAACTGCAATAATTCAAATTTGGAAGCCGTTCCGCAAATCCAGTAACGAAGCGTGGCGGGTGCAGTGGAGTGCAGGTAAAACTACTCAACTCTGATGCAAAACTTTCGATACATTCCGAGCTACTTCAATCGTATCACCACAGTCTTAAAGTTCAAACTCGTTTGTCGCAACGTTCTGAGTATTGAATTATTGGACGAAGTCGGGCTTTAGTATCGAGTGACAAAAGAACACCGATGCGTATGTGGGAACGTAAATTATTTAAAGTTAATGTGCATTGGTTTTGATATTGGTGGTTAGTTACCATAATCCATTTCGGTTGATTGAATTGAATAAGAAAAAACTCTTAGGTTGCTGATAACTTGTGGCAAGCCATTTAGAATTTATTTAGTAGTTTTTTAACCGGACCACCTGTTTGATTCAACTGTATTTTTTGTGAGTGTATCACGCATACTATTTTCGCCGCAAAAGGGCTTATAATATTATTATAAATGCAGAAGTTTGGATGATTATTACTTCATGCTTAAACTACTGATCGGATCGGGCTGAATTTGCATACATTGGTTTGTTTCCATGGGATAAAAATAACCTTAAATAGCACTTCCAAAGCCGCGGTCAGAAACTAATTAGGTAGGTACCTACCTAGTTATAAAGTTCACAGTTTTACAAAACTAAAAATTTCAACGGCACAATCATATTGTGAGCACACCTTTACACAACATTTGAGTTATGATATTTAATTTTCGCCACAAAGGGCTGTAAGTTTTTACGAGCCCAGTCGGTAAGGGCCTTAAAGGAGCCTTCTCGTTAACTGATTCTTAAAGATTAATGCCTACTTAATGAGCTCCAAATATTGTTATTTGAGTTTATTACGCATTATTTTTCGTACACCTACTTTGAAACTACTTTTTTTTAGTTCGTAAGAATTACTAACATTTATTATAAGATCATTACATTACTAACAAATTATGGATCATAGTAGTCCGTATAAAGGAATTTTATTTTATTATTTATTTGAAATAAACCTTCATCATCATCATCATCAACCTATGTTAGTCCACTGCTGGACATAGACCTCCCCCAATGAGCGCCATAGTGCCCTGTCTGAAATAAACCTAAGCTATATGAAAATAAAGGACATGATTTTTTATCGATAACTGATGCACCCCGCGGCTTCGCCCGCGTGAAAATCGATGTGTCAAATAGTTTATAAACCTTCCTCTTGAATCACTCTATCTATTAAAAAAACCGCATCAATATCCGTTGCGTAGTTTTAGAGATCTAAGCATACGTAGGGACAGACAGACAGCGGGAAGCGGCTTTGTTTTATACTATGTAGCAGTGTTTGACCACCATAACACTTGGGAAAACAAAGAACTGGTCTAAAATGGAGCAGGCTTTACCAGAAGGAACTTATTTGACGACCTTGGTGGCGTGGTGGGCGAAGATCCGCCTGCGAAGGAGGTCGCGGGTTCAATTCCCGCCTCGGGACAAATGTACGATTTGCAGATATTTTTCTCGGGTGTTCTGGTCGTTTTCTATGTATGATAAAAAATGTCTATCTAGGTAATATACTGTATTAACTATATCAGTTTTCTAATACCCATAACACAAGCTCTGCTTATATTCTGTCATAGTAAACCTAAACTGTTTGAGCCTTAATAAACGAAAAATAAATAAACAAAACATTTCGAACCCGCAACCTCCAGCGTCACAGGCGGACCTTCGCCCGCCGCGCCAAAACCGTCGAATCTTATGTACCTGTGTTGTTTCCTAGTTTAGAACGAAAAATCGTTCAAAAACGCATAGTTTTAGTAACCAGACCACCGTATTGAGCGGTAGAATGTATTAACACAAGGTTATATGGCCCTGGACACCAACAAATGCGCTTATCTACTCTTCCAGATTATTCGGAACAAGCCTCTTAATTGGTCATCAATATGCGACCTAATAAGCCGGTACGGGGGAGCGAAAGTAACACTAGCATGATGCGACCACAGCCAGTTGTCATGTTGTGGTCGTATCGTGGTTGTTTACCGGCTCGGGAGACCATTAAATTTCAAATTTCTTTATTGCGACCATAATATTGTATATTCCACCTACTTACATACCTACATGAGTTATGTACTAAAGAGCCGGGTCCATATATGAGACAAGGCGGCTAGCGGGCAGCTAGATAAGTACTAGGTGCGTTAGGTACTTAGTTATGTATAATGCTAGTTTTTTTCATTGGTTGTATTGAGTGTTATTGCGGCCATGCTTGTTCACTACAATTTTATTTTTCATTTAGCTTTGTAAGCTATCTCATTCCACTCGCTGGCATATCTTAGTGGACCTGGAAAATACATTTTAAATTCTAATTGCAGCGCAATAAAGTTCATTTCAATATAGGTTTGCAATACTTGAATTGCCACCGATGCACGATGACCCCCTTTGGGTCGCAGCGCCAAGGCTTGACAGTGAATGCGTTTAATGATAAAATATTTTAGCGTTGTGGTAAATACTGGCTTGGATTTGACAGAAATTATTTTTTTGGCATCATCGATCTAGGATTTAAAAGTCTTTAATATCAGTCATCTCAAAACACAAGTTCTGCTTAGTTTGCGGCTAGATGATGCCGCGTCGATTGTTCAGCATTATTCATTTATTGGTTATACCCTCCACATCGCTTAAACAAGCCCACCTACAAGTAACTTTCGTCCCCCCGTGCCCCGTAAGCCTTAATTAAGATGTCTGCAGTGCGCGGCGACGCTAACGAGCCGGCAACACATCTGCCGCTGTGATACGGACTGTTTGTATGTTTGTCACTAGGAATAGTCCGGACATCGGATTCTGAAACTAAATAAATAATGGGTGGTTTTATGTATATATAATTAAATCCCTAATGACATCAAAGATTTACCTTTAACAATATTTATAGAAATGATAAAATTATGGCTCATTGGAAAAGCTTTCTATAGTGTCAAAAAACTCAAGGACCTAAATTTGAGAATTAGGTAGCAAATTATTGACATGTTCATATTTTATAAATTATTAATTATAATCATGTAAAAATTACATTATAGGCAAAGCCAAAGTCAAAGGTCAAAAACCATTTATTTCTTTAGGCTTAAAAAATAAGCACTTAGACAAGTCATATTTTATATAATATAGGAACCTAGTTTTAGAAATGTGTGTGTTTTGGTGACGCTACCTATTCTAATGTCCTTGACCTTGATTTAACCCTTAGTTACTCGCGCATAAAAACATACATAAGTACTCGCGTAGAAAAAACTACCATAGAAAAAACTACCATTTGGTAGTTTTTTCATCAACATACAAAATCAGACTTTTATTTATGATTTACAAACACAATTAGACTTTTATTTATGATTAAGATTTAAAAATAAGCGTTGTAAATTCCAATAACTAGAGACGATCAAACAATCGTTAAGACCATTTTTCTTGCAATAAATGAATTAAAATGAATGCTGGACAATCCACACAGCATCATCTAGCCCCAATGGTAACAGAGCTTGTGTTATGGGTACTAGATGACTGATGGACATAATGTTGTAGCTCTCGTTTCTTTCACCCCTTCACCGAGTGACATAAACGAAGTAAAGTAAATTACACTTAGATACCGTATTACCTTATAATTTTATATTTTGTGAGATTATACGATTCATTATCTAAACCTTCTTGTGTCTTTTAATAATACAATAGATTACATAGTTCGTTGTTTTTTTATTATACATTTTATTATACTTAGTTTGTAGAAGAAAAGTGGGTGCGCGTTGATGTCTTTCGTAGGCTACGCCGATCCACCGTAGCATAGCTTGGATTATGGGTACTAGATGACATGTTCTTAATACAATAGATTACATAGATTTTTTTTATAATACTTACGTAGATAACGACCAGAACACCCGGAACAGATATCTGCAAATCGTACACACAATTGTACGGAAATCGAGCCCGCAAACTCCTGCGTCGCAGGCGGACCTTCGCCCACCGCGCCACAGATGTCATCTAGAGTGCACCTGTGTTTCCGCAAACACTTGTGCACTATAAGGTCCTGCGCAATGCTATAATAGTTTCTGTTGAGCCTGGGCTGCGAGGAAATCATTGAGAACACTAGTGTGTCAACACGTAAAAAAAAAATTTGCCATGCCGGTTGTGGCGTAAGAATCGAACCCTCGAACTCAGCCCGTAGATGTCGTAAAAGCCAACTAACCTGGTCGCCCCGTGTCGCCGAAATTTTGGCTTTGGGGACATCAGTGGGAATGTTCGTGTATTTAATAATAAAAATGTGTGTTAATAATAAAAATATTCGCCGAGCCGCGCCGGTCGTGGTGTAAGAATCGACCTCTCAAATTCAGCCCGTAGACACCACAACCATTTAGTAGGTACTGTTTATATGTATATATCTAACCATACCTACCATTTTGTTTTGTTCGGTTTACCGGGTTTTACCCATAACCGTTTTTCCTCCAACACACCTTTTTTCTAGCATCATATCAGTGGTATAATAAACAAGTAAATCCGTATGCTAGCCCTAGTCTGGCATTGAAGGTATCCCCAGTAAATCTGACCCGGGGTAAATGCTAATGAAGTCTGCCCAGGATTGCTTTATTATGCGAATTTACTTTAATTAGATACAAATTCTCTCGCCACTGATTAAACTGGTTTGTTTCTTCGTTTTGTATTGTTTTGGGAGGTCAGAAAGGACAAATTTGTGTAGACTAGAGACTACATCGTCCATTGCTGGGAATGCCTTCCCCAAACAACGGGGTTTTCCACCCGCCCGGATATCTATGTCTCAATTGGTTTATAATCCTTCCTCTTGAATCATGTTATCTATTGCTGAAAACTGAATTAAAATTCGTCGGATAGCTTTAAAGAAATAAGCGAACAAGAGTATTGTATTAAGTAGGTAGATCAGACATCTAGTATCCATAACACAAGCTTTGTTTAGTTTGGGGCTAGATGATGCTGTGTGGATTGTCCAGCATTATCTATTTTATTTATATTTACTCCACGAGATACCAACATTCGAGCGTGTGCGGGACCTCCGCAGCCGGCTAAATAACAAACTCTAGAGCGAGAAAGTAAAATACTAGGGACAAAAACTCCTTACAATTCGGCCTTCTCAGTTGAAGGTTTAGTAATAGGTAATTACCAGCATAGTTACAAACACAAAGATCACAATTGGACTTGCCGCGAGCCAAGGTATGCTATTTTGCGATCTTCACAAACGCAAGGCAAAACGAAATGCCTAAGTCAGATTCAAGTCCATAATTGCCTTCATTTCATCTACCTCAAAGCCATCTTCAAGAGCTATAACTCATAATTGATACAGCATCAAAACGTGATTGTTAGCATGAACAGATGCTTTCAAACGTCCGTACGCTTTGACTTATCGATTTTCCTCATAAAATTTATGAAGATTGCCACAATCACGCCTACAGGACCGAAATCAATGGACACTCTGCTTGGAAGATTTATCATCTGCTATTCGAGTGTAATCTCTACTAATTCAGCGTAGAAAAAGTGAGTTTTATAGCTGTATGGACAATATATCCTTTGTCGTTTGCTCAATATATTTTAAATGAGTAAGGCCACTCGTGGCGCGGCTTCCATTGTACTGATGGAGAGCCTTTGCCAGGGCGAATGCCGAGCTATTTATTTGAAGGAAGGGGTCAATGGTTGGTGCTCTTTTCATACACAGACCTGGGGTCGCGAGGTTTGTACTGACTTTACAAATTCAACACCCAGAAGTGGATTCAATTTACAGTGGATTTTTTTAAATAAGTACTCTTATTTTTCTCTCTAGACTCTTATCCTCCGTTAAGAGAATGTAAAGATAGTATTAAAAACTATAGCTACAACTATATCTATAAACATTTTGTATGCTTATAAAAATAACAGAACCAATTAATATATGTAAGTTTGTTATTATTAAATTATATTATTACTTATTTATTGAACTAGGACAGAAATATTATTATATATTTGACGACCGATGTGGCGCGGTGGGCGAAGGTCCGCTTGCGACGCAGGAGGTTGCGGGCTCGATTCCCGCCTCGGAACAATTGTGTGTACGATCTGCAGATATTTGTTTCGGGTGTTCTGGTTGTTTTCTATATATAATAAAAATATCTATCTATGTAATGTATTGTATAATGTATATCAGTTATCTAGTACCCATAATACAAGCTCTGCTTACCATGGGGCTAAATAATGCTGTGTGAATTGTCCAGCATTATTTATTATTATATTTTTTGGTAGGTTTTTACCAAGTAGTTTATTATCTATCTTATTTTACGATATATGTAACTGAGAAGTTAAGACAATTACTTATTTGGACAATTTTACAGCATAAAGTCAGTTTCTTTAAAACAACCTACATACATATGTAGGTCTCTTCAAAACAACAGTGAATAAGTACGAGTATCTTCTGCACATTCATGATATATCGTCGGACAAACTTCACTTTCCATCAGGTGAGATTGTGGTCAAACGAAGGTGTTTGACCACGACTTCACCATTTGCTATTCTTCCACCAAATGCCACCCACCCAACCCAACGCTTATTCCAACCTCGTTTGTACGAAAAGAGGTCCAACTCCTTTAGAAATGATTTCTTTTTGCCGCCGTGTGACGTGTGCCGCGCATTAAGGTCCTTTGTTGACGGCGTATTAAGGCGGAGGCGTTTCTTGGACTACCGCGTCGGTCTTCGCTGCGTCTCGGTCTACAGATGCTCCATACTAATTAATATTAAAGAAACACACACAGCTGAAGTAATCTAGAATATGTTGTAAAAAAATCCGTGTCTCTGACGAACAAATTGGAAGTATTAATTTGTTTCAACTTAATCTCGTGCGCTTTTGCTTCGGCAATTGGATAACAATTCGGAATATTTACATAAATTATGTAGCTGACAGAGAACCAAAGTTACTGACATAGCTCTAACAATTAGCAAGCTGAAGAGCGTCCTACACTACGTTTGCCGAGTCGCGGCTCAAGAGCACGTTTTCCCCAGCGGTTCTGGTTCAACTATATAAGATACTTATACAATCAAAAACAAAACTTTACAAAAACATTCCAACAATTTATTGTCTACGCAAATTTGCGGTAGGTTGGTAGTAGGTAGTTGATCTGCCTGTTTTTGGTGCTTTTCGCCTACAAGTTATTCAGCTGGCTTTAGGGCTTTAGTTTTAAGGAAGGCTTTAGTGGCGTTATTGTAAGGCATTTTCTACTTTGTCGTGATCGACCGAAGCATGATCTGTTAATAACTACTAATTGTACTTACAAGCAAGTAAAACAGGCTCAGATAAAACGACTTCGACGACAGATATGTTCGTGGGCTTTGTGTTAGTTGGCTTTTAGCACACGTGTATTTTTTTTCAAAAGTGAAAGAACTGCGTTGTTTTCGTCTGAGACAAAGAATGTTTTTGTGACTAACGAAGTAACATTGAGTAGCTACCTACCTAATCTGTGAAAATAGTTATTTCATCTAACACTTTTGTTCAGAATACCTCACAATTCGTAGACTGCATATGTTTCTATTTGGTTTGCTGTGTAAATACGAAAGTTTCTTCTGTTATATTTTATGATGTTCACCGATAACATTACGGATGAATTGTTTTTGCTGCCTGTTGAAATTAATGGCCGGCCTGCCCTGAGTGAATGAATGTATGGAATGAGGGCTGGAGTGAATGGCGATTGATCGGTCATTGTGTGAGCTCTTTGCTCTAGTTGTCTTTGGTTGTTTGTCTAAACAACTTTCATTGCGTCGTCAGAGCACTACGGGTCGTCAGAGCTGGTGAGTATCTGGCGCAGCGCATCAGCATTGTCATACAGCGGGGCAATGCAGCCATCGTCGCGGGGACGCGCGCTGACTTGGATCAGTCAAGCAACTTGTAGATTGGTTAGAAAAGTATGCAGTTAGCTCAATTGTTTCAATAGTAAATACTAGTTTTTGTAACTATAACATGTGTGTGTATTGCTATCAATAAATAATTTTATTCTTTTTTTTATTCTATTGTTCTAATTTTTTTCTATTATTTGTTGATAAGTTTTTGATAGTAACTTTTTTGGTTTATGGAGGTAAAGACCAATTTATAGTATAAATATAGGTAAATTCATAATTAGACACAACATTTTAATGATGTTTATACAATGGAGGCAAAAACATAAAGCTACCATTATTTGCAGTTTTTTTACAAAATTCTTCGTAATTCCTAGAAAAGCGATGATAAATAAACGATGCATATAAACAAACTACCATCCTTTTAACAAGGCGATAAGGACTATAATTGCTTGTATTGAGTTGTGTAATCAAAATGTATGTAGTGTGTCAGAATTAGCGACTAATGTGGTACCTAAATGACGTAGTTATGATCAGCTCTCATCGCGGCGCGCACTTTGATTCAAAATTAAACTTTATTTACAACGCAAAAAGATATAAATTGGCGTACGCTCGGCAAATTATTGATATTATCAATTGGTCATCATCATCTATGAATATCATACTGTATACATACATCATAAAAAAATTATACTGTATTAAAAATTATAGTCATTCTCGTAAAAGTGAAATGAAACCAACAGACATCAAACTTTATTCCTATGGCACATTAAGGCACCACCTGCACCGTGCCAGGTTAGCAGCCGGACACTGTATGGCGTGTATGGGCATTAATTTTTATAATTTGTTTATCACAACTTAGCGCTTGTCTATGGGAAAATTGTCTTCAAGCCATGGGAACCTTGGAATACACCTAGAGGGGGGAATTATTGGAATAGTATTGACCATTCTTCTTATCACTCATGAATCGGAGTAAAAAATATTCAAACCAAAATATAATAGTTCCTAATTTGTATGACTTTATATTTAGAAACCCAAATTAATATTTTCTATATACCTTTACCGACATAATATATTTAAATATCTTTTTATAATGAATTGCTGGATGCTGGACACAACATCAATCTAGCCCCAAGCTAAGCAGAGTTCGTGATATGGGTACTAAACAACGGTTATACATAATACAACACATAATTATATTATTTTTTTATTATATATAGAAAACCGCCAGAACACCCGGAACAAATATCCACAGATCTAATAAGTCCCGAGGCGGTTATTTTATTTATTATTGGTACACTATTATGGGTATCGTATTAAAGTTTATTCTCTAATGGGAACTGTTGGGATAAAAAGTAGCCTATGTTTGATTCCATACTAACCTGCATCTATGCAGAATTTCAGCCTAAGCCGGTCAGTATTTTTGGCGTAAAGCAGTAACAAAAATCATCTAAACTTTCGCATCTATAAGAACTACCTGTGTGCAAAATTTCAGCTCGATTCGTTCAGTAGTTTTGGCGTGAATAGAAACAAACATCTATCAAAACTTTTGCATTTATAATATTAGTGGGATTTGTTCTTCTATACAAATTTAGTCAAATGTCAAGCTATAAAAGTTAGGCTCCTAAATGATGTGCAGTGCAATGGCCCATCCCTTTTTCGATTGCCTTACCAGTGATGGTAAGACAAAGGCTCAACGTACAAGCCCATCCCAGGTTTCCCACAGGAAAACTCCAAGGATAACAGACAACGTCCATTTTCATTAACAAACATCCACATCCACAGTCTATGGTTAACATTAACATCCTATAGCCTATGGTTAACACTTAGCGAATCACATTAGCGAATGTAAACATATGTGGGAATTGTCTATGGGAAATGAAGATGGGAAGCGGAGGTGATTGGCCTTATTCAGCTGGGTTAGAAGTTAGTATGGGAAACGGTAACGTTGGGTTTCACTTACGATAGTTTCGGTATCTATAACGTTTGTAACGAACGAAGAGATCAGCCAGTTATTGAGTGGTTTTTGACCTAAAACTCGGTTTAGATTTAATTATATGTAATTTTTTTATTTCTTAAACTAAATATTTTTATTTTATTTGGGAAATAAACAGTACATAAAACTTAATACTACGAAACTTAAGATATACAAAAATAAATACTACGTATAAATAAATATGTAATAAAATATGTATAGTAAGTAATATAAGTATATAAATCATATAAAAAGGTACAAGAAGATACTTTCATAAGGTAAAGATTATTGAGGACCTAGAAAAACCTGGATTAGCAAATTTGCGACTCATTCGTCATCTCGCGGGCACCCGCGAGTTGGCACCTTCCGAGTTACCTATTTTTTGCGTCGTCAACTCGCTTGTTTGTGAAATCTGACGTATTTATTTACAGTCATCTACAAAAACGTTTTAAGAAATGTAATATAGGTGCCTACTTTAAATGTGCAAGACAAGATACGATTTGGGTTTAAAATAAAAAACAATATGGTTTTTTTTTGCATTACCTGTTTGAGCACCGTCATTACCGTAAATTCTGAAAAGACATTGACAGCTGTTTTTTAACCACCAAAACCAAAACACACCAAAAAATCGCGAGGTAAGAATAAGAATAATAATAAGAAAAAATATTTGGCTAAAAAAACAGGTTTCAATTAGTACAATAACACATTAAAGCAGTAAAACACACTTAAACACAGCAGACATAACAATAAATAAAGTAAACCTACATAGAAACAATAATAATAATAATAATACATGGCTACCGTGCCAGCCTGCTGGCCAAAAAGGGTCAAACTCAGCTTAGTAGGCTTAGTGCTGAACCACGCGTGGTGCGGAGTAACGCTGGTTTTCAAAAAGGTAAACACAATTACGTAACATTGCGTAGTTCAAGAACTGCAAAGTAAAAACTTTACGTCTTCGTTTCGTTAACGTGTAACGAAAGCTCGTGATAGGGCTGTTTAAGTACTTAATACCATGTCTTGTTAATTAGCCCTTCGTGTATACCGTGTAGTCTACATAATGATAATTTTGATCAGTTTGTGGCTGCATTAAAGAACTTGGTTCTTTAACTTATAGTTAGTGTCTTATTTCATAACTAACTGTAACCTGCGACTTCGCACATTACATTTAATCATGTTTCTAACACATTGTTTAAAGCTATTTAAAGTATAAAGTCTGACTTGTCTGAGCGCAAGAATAAAGGTAAACGCTGATAGTAAAATGCATGAAAGCTTATTCTATTTATTTATTATATCCCGCTCCACGTTCGTGCGTTCCAAAGAACATATTGGCGCGCGTTCCAATACGGTATCCATTTCGCGCGGCCGGAACGCGCGCCAATGTTCGTCCTCTTGGAGCGCGAAGTCGATACGCGGCTTTAAGTTGGCGACGATCCAATCTGTAGTACACAAAACTCCAAGAGAGTTGCAAAAATAAATAAATTTAAAAAAATTGTTAAACATATTCTTTGTAAAAAAGCTTATTACAAAATATCAGATTACTTAAAAGATAAAAAAGCTTGGAACGAGTTTTGCTCCAACTCATAATCTACCAACTTACAGATAAGCAAATCAAATGTACTAGACACATAAGTTATGAACATACTAGTGGCTTCTTCTCACTTCTTCCACTGGTGGACAAAAAATTGAAGTGAACTATAAAATATGACCTGTCTAAGTGCTTATTTGTAAGCTTAAAGAAATAAAAACTTTTCATTTTCATTTTTCATTTGTAGTCGGATGGATGGATGTATGATGAAATTCTTCACGCTAAAAGTACTGAATGGATTAAGCTGAAATTTGGTATAGATGTCTTCGCTAATATTAGTACGATTGATCAATAAATAATCTTGGACAATTCACACTACAATAACCTATACAATACAATACAATAAAATACAATTATTCTTTATTGCACAACATAAAAACAGATACACTGGACAGGAAAAAGACAAATAAAGAATGTGTTGTACAATGGGCGGCCATATCACTTAAAGCGATCTCTGCCAGGCAACCTTTGGATGGACATGAAGAGTTAGAACAAGTATAGACGGTGGCGTGTTATATAGAATAATATTTAATTGGGACATACTAACAAATACATAATTATACGTAGTTTTTGTTCACGTTTCTGTCTATATTTTACAAGTTATCACATTTATTATAAGTGTGATAACGTGTAACATATAATATGAATCTACAGTGACCTTATAATATAGTGAAATGAATGAGACGGGGTGTGCAAACTTGGTTTTGTATAAGGTCATATAAACCCATATAAGGTCCCTAGTACAGTGGCGTTCATCGTTAGCTAAGTCTTGTAATTACTTCATTATTGGTAGATAGATAACACTTTATTACACCACACAAAACAGAAAATAATACAGAGATAAAAACATAGAATAAAGGTATAACGGGCGGCCTTATCACTGAGAGCGATCTCGTCCAGGCAACCTTGGGATGGACTGGACATTGGTTTTATTTTGATTAAATTTATATTTTTTTTATATATATAGGCCTCCTCATCGATTTCTATGACGGCGACCCTAAGTAATCACGGATTTTCTATCATGAGCTCTAATATGGCTCGCTAGACCGAACTTGGTCTAGCGAGGAAAATCGTTTGAGGAAAATCGCATCGAGGCAATGGACGCAAGACGCCAGATACGTAAACAGAGACCTAAGCCCTCCTACACGTATATATATAACTCATCGGGCCAACTCTACTGCCATGCGTGCCGTAAAGATAAAGATAAAGATAAAGATTTTTTATTTGCCAAAAACATGTGTTTGTAAGGTTACAGGTAATAGGTATACATTTCGTGGTTCAACATGCTTGACCGTTAGTCGGTATGCAAAGATATTTGAGAGAATGACATGCACTAGTTTAACATGAATTAAAATTTATCATTAAAAAAATCGTCAATACTGTAGTAACATTTACAAATTAACAACATTTTTAGTTTCTTTCTAAAGAGTACACCATTTAGCTCTTTCAACTGATTAGGTAGCCTATTAAAAATTTTAGGAGCAATACTAACAACACTTTTCCGCATTAATGCTGTGTTAGCTTGGTGTGTTTGTAGTCTACTGTTATCTCGTCTGTTTCTACACACATTGTCTGATAGCCGGGGAAACAGATGAGGATTATTCTTGACATAGAGTGCTACCTCTAATATGTAGAGGGACGGAAGTGTCAGAATTTTATGCTTTAGGAATAGTGGTCTACAGCTATCAATAGTTTTAATTTTAAACATAGCCCTCAGGCACCGTTTCTGTAGCTTAAAAATCATCTGTTTATTTGTAGAGTTGCCCCAAAGTATTAGGCCATATCTTAACACAGACTCTACCATCCCGTGATATGCCGTTAATAAAGCATCTGTATTTACGGTAGTTGACAATCTATGTAAAGCATATGATAAGCTACTGACTCGCTTACTTAATTCGTCTATTTGTGGTTTCCAATTGAGTCTCCTATCAATTAAAAGTCCCAAGAATCGCGTAGCTTCAACTTGATTAATTATATTATTAGGATATTCAAGTTTTATATTATATATAAAACGGCTTGCTATCTTCATTTTTACAATTGTTTTTAATTAATTTTTCTGTCTTTTTTAAGTCTAGTAGTTCAGTGTTTTGGTGTTAGACTGTAAGCCAACTGCTGTATTTTTATAAATAAACTAGCGGACCTTCCCGGCTTCGCACGGTTTGTATTTTAGTACGGATCCCTAACTTTTTTGAAAATATAATGTTCAACGGGGATAGTGTAGCTTCCCAACGGTGAAATAATTTTTCAAATCGGTCCATTAGTTTCGGAGCCTATTCATTACAAACAAACAAAAAATCAAACCTTTCCTCTTTATTATATCAAATCTACATATACTAATATGTAGATTTGACGCCAAATAGACACACCCCCAAGTGTGTCTATTTGGCGTAAAGACTAAACGGGTCTAAGTATAGACTAAACGGGTCTTTAAGTTGAACGCACATATACCCCAACCGAGCTTTAGTGTCAGCTTGATAACTTTATGTCTCAACGACGAATAAGTTTGATTATTTTGAAATAACTAAAATCCGACTTCGAACGTCTTAATCCTACTAATATTATAAACGCTAAAGTTTGTGGGGATGTACAAGTATGTAAGTATGTTTGTTGCTCTTTCACGCAAAAACGACTGAATGGATTTTCATGAAACTTCACAATACATATCAGAATAACACATAGGCTACAATTAATAAAGATATATTGTATATTACCCAAAATATCTATCATCACGCGGGTGAAAGCGCGGGGCGCAGCTAGTTTTAACACTTTGACTGCGATTTTTTTTCGACGACTGCGATCTTTTTTTTAACCTAAAAAATTCGTGCTGCCGCTCTACACAGCGGTTGTGTTGCGCCGCACATGCGTTTCGTTCGAAAAATATTACGGCTGTGCTGAGTCACAAAGATCTGTATTTTCTCAGCCGCTGCGCTAGTGTGGATTTACGCATATTAGTCACTTGTAGAAAACACATACCGTGTGATTTTAGCACTCAAAGTGTTAAAATACATCTGTTATAATGGATCTAGTCCATTGGTCATGTAATGAGATTTATCCGATTTTCCAGCCTGCCACTGTTGAATAAAGGCCTCCCAGACTCTGTGCTATTCTTACCCCATCCATAGTTACCACCTTTTTACAGCAAAACTTTTTATTTTCACACTTGACTGCAAACCTCATTTCTGAGAAAAGACAATAGGCACTCTATGCGCTTGGAGATTCGAACCTCGATGGGCGACTGATGTCGTGACTGAGTGCTTGACGCGTTTTAATGAAGTCGTATGGAGCCCTAACAACAGGGAAAAGTGTGGAGACCGCTTCGTTTATATCTCGGTCGCTTACAAAGCTTACGCTGGGGCAAACGTGTTCTAGAGTCGAGACCACGACTCGGTAACGTAGTTTAGGACGCCCTCCGACCGTGGGATGACGACCTGCGAAAGACTGCAGGTAGATGCTGGATGCGGCCAGAAAGACAGGACGTTATGGGGCTCATTGGGGGAGGCCGATGTCCAGCAGTGGACTTCTATAGGCTGATGATGATGAAGGTTTTTTCAAGGCGATCGTCATTTACCATCAAGGGAGATTCTGGTCCAGGTAAGTTCTATTCTCGTTAAAAAGGCCTTTTGTGGTATAAAATATTCGTATTCTTAGGACGGATCTTAAAGGGTATTTTTGCGTATTTTTACATTATTTATATATTACATTACATTTGACGGTTCATATCTGAAAAAAAATTGAACAGTTTTTTAAGAAAAATCCGTTAATTATTTATTTATTTTCTGTTGACCATCTTAACCTTTATGGTCAGGGAACCATTAGTACCCTAAAAATATAATACTTACTGTTACATATCACTTTGAACCCGATTCTTCTCGATATTTTGAATTCGAATATAACAAAAGCCCGCTCCACACAACGTACCCGTTATTGTCGACACTATGGGTGGTGGATGGTGCTTATTATATCTTATTAGAGCTTCGAAACACTCCGGTAAGTACCAGCCAAATTGCCGTGAGGACCACACCTTTAGGAAATTATCAATTATTACCTCAGTGATAGGTTGATTGCTTACTGTCATAGACAATAGTCATTATGGATGAGGTAAAGAGTGTTAGGTTGTCTATGTGCTTGACCAAGAGATTACGGAGTAGGGTATCACTGGGTTTAATAAAAAAAATCTTTTCTAACATAATATTAATAAAAATAATAATCATTAATAAAAATAATTTGATGAAAACTAGAAACCAACTTCAAAAATACAGTTTGTTAAGTTTTTCGAAACGAATACTTAACCCTTGGCAATACGAGTAGTTTTTTTTATGGAACTACCTCAAGATCAGTTACTACACAATAGCGAAAAAAAATTCCAAATCGGTCCATAATTGACGGAGAAATTGACGAAAATACAGAAAAATATATACAGCTGAACATAGAACCTAAGGTCAAAAAATGATGTCATATTAGTAGTGCGAGTAAGCTAGCGTTGATATACTCAATTATATTATATATTTTATTTTATTTATTATTTATTTTAAGCCATTACTGTCCCACTGCTGGGCAAAGGGCTCCCTTTTCTCCTTCCACTCCTCGCGATCCAACGCTGCAACAGGCCATGATGAAAGATATATCTCGAGCATCTCATCCTGGGCCACGTCGCCTCTAATATAGTATTTTTATTATACAAAAAAAAAAAATACCCAGAACATCCGTGACATCTTCGAAATCATACAACCATTTTTGTCCCAAGGCGGGAATTAAACCCGCCTCTTGTGTCGGTGGACTTTCGCCTGCCTCGCCACATCAGCCGTCAAATTCTTATATTGCAACCTTCTTGGTAGAAACTAGTTAGCACCTAAGAAATGTTTCGCTAGATAAACTCAGCACCTAACCTCCTAGATCTAATCAATAATGGAACGTACAGCAAAAGCCGGTAACAAACAGTCAATTACAAGGTATCTCCGATCGGTTCACTAATCATTATAAACGCGTCGATAGAGCCCTAATAGACTATAGGGTGTAACAGGGTAAGTGAGTTGTGGTGTTTTATTTTAGTTGTCATCATCATCATCATCAGCCTATATCAGTCCACTGCTGGACATAGGCCTCCCCCAATGAGCGCCATAGCGCCCTGTCTTCAGCTTGCCACATCCAGCATCTACCTGCAGTCTTTCGCAAGTCGTCATCCCACCTGGTCGGAGGGCGTCCTACACTACGTTTGCCGAGTCGCGGTCTCCACTCAAGAACACGTTTGCCTCAGCGGCCGTCGGTTCTTCGCGAAATATGGCCGGCCCACATATGTACATGTGTTATATGTACTTAACTTAGCATTAATCAAATCATACCAAACCTATTCAGTTCTCACGTAACCTTTCTAATAGAACAAAAACCATTAAATAATTTTTTTAGCACACTGACTAAAATCTGAGGAAAGTACAAAAAACTTACACTTAAATATTATGAGACATTCATACTCGTAGGTGGATTATCCACGTAACATTTGTAACATACGCCAAAAGCTGCTTGGGTTCGGTAATTTTGCCTATTATGTCTGATATGTGAGTCAATTATTATACATATTTGTTTATCCAAAGGTTTTCTCCGCCAAACCCAAAACTCTACCAAAGCTATATAAAATCAACTCCTCAAATTCCCCAATATTTTCATATAATTGTCAAGATGATTAAAACCAGAATTTCCCGACTGAAACTTAAATTTAATGAAATGAAACACATTTACTTATATATTAATTTAAGAATATTTTAAATTGTCATTACATTACAGTGCAGCACCAAAGCGACAAAGAAATAAAGAAAGTTAAATACAAAATATATTAACATATCCTGAGACGCCCTGTACTAGCAACAATAAGGGCTAATAGACAGTGCAGGCCCAGGTAAAGTTGTAAGGTCCCGTAGGTACTTAGACCTTCGTGCACGCTGTAGTTAGGCTCTAGGGTTAAGACCTAGGGTTATTCTCATTGTGGAATTTGTATTGTTAGGTTTATTATTTTGAAGTTAAAGTCTTTATTTAGGTTGATTTTGATGAGATAGTTTTTGCCTGTATGTACGACTGTATGTATGGTTTGTTTCATATTTTTGTTTGCCCTGTATCAGTATCTTTATATCTCTACAGTTAAAGTTACATATGTAAACCGGCTTCCCGCGACACAGGCTTGCCTCGTGCGGGGACCGCCAGTAATGTGTAACATATTTAAGTGAAATAGAAAATAAATTATTTTGTATTTTTTTGTTTTATACACGTTCATAGATTTCTCCATGCATTTATGGACCGATTTTGAAGATTCTTTAGCTATTGCGTAAAAAATGATCACGAGGTAGTCCATGAAAATTTAATTCCCGAGGTATTAATATTTGTCCTGCTAAACTTAAACAGTGTAAAATTAAGAGATTTGAGAGTTTTTCGTTTTTCAAAGCAATCAAATTATACAGCACAAAACAGAAAATGTAAGCTTTACCTTAACACTTTGACTGCTGAAATCACACGGTATGTGTTTTCTACAAGTAACTAATATGCGTAAATCCATACTAGCGCAGCGGCTGAGAAAATACAGATCTGTGTGACTCAGCACAGCTGTAATATTTTTCGAACGAAACGCATGTGCGGCGCAACACAACCGCTGTGTAGAGCGGCAGCACGAATTTTTTAGGTTAAAAAAAAGATCACAGTCGTCGAAATAAAACCGCAGTCAAAGTGTTAATGATGCTGTTGAGCCTCGCCCAGTATTACCCTGCCTAGCGTGTATCTATCTCGAGTCGAGCTGCGCGCGCGCAGGCGTTCCCTCTAATTTGTAATTACGCGCAGCTTATTAAGTCATTACCTATGCGACATCGCACGAGCGTGCAGATTCTGCAGATTTAAAGGAATGAAGTTATTTTAAGAGTTAATGCAAGAGTGCATAGATTTAAGACGTTGATAGATAGATAAGGCTTTATAAAACACTGGCTGCACCCCGCGCAATGGTTTATAAACCTTCCTTTTGAAATAATATAATATTATATATATATATATAATGCTGGACAATTCACACAGCATTATCTAGCCCCAAGGTAAGCAGAGCTTGTGTTATGGGTACTAGATAACTGATATACATAATACATACAATACATTACATACATAGATATTTTTTATTATACATAGAAAACAATCAGAACTCCCGGAACAAATATGTATCTCTAGATCGTACAAACATTTGTCCCGAGGCGGGAATCGAACCCGCAACCTCTTGCGTCGCACCACGGAGGTCGTCAAATACTCTATCTATTTAAAAAAAATCGCATCAAAATCCGTTGCGTAGTTTTAAAGATCAATAATACAGACAGACAGTAAGAAGCGACTTTGTTTTATACTATTTAGTGACAGTAGAAAAATACTTTATTGCTAGATACAGATCATTACAAAAAAGACTACATGCGACAAGTACAATGAACGGTCCATTTTTACAGGTTTAGCAACCATTTTTTGCTTTTTTTCATAGCCTCAAAAACATTCAGTAGGTACCTATATTAAACTTATCATATAGAAATACATAGATTGTAGCCTTATAACTTAAGGCTATTTCTTCCAGGCAATCAAAGTGTACGGAGAATATTATAGGCCTATTTCTAAGCAGCAAGCTGTAAGTAGTTTTATAAGAGAAAAAAACGGAGACCCATGAATGCTCCTGGAATTATGAGGCATTATGCCCAGCTGTGAGCATATAGCTCGGAGTTTATCTGAAGGATAGGATTCGTAATGAATACATCCGACAGTGAACCAAAGTTATCGACATAGCTCTAAGAATTAGCAAGCTGAAGTGGCAGTGGGCCGGCCATATCTCGCGAAGAACCGACAGCCGCTGGGGCAAACGTGATCTCGAGTGGAGACCACGATTCGGTAAACGTAGTGTAGGACGACCTCCGACCAGGTGGGATGACGACCAGCGAAATACTGCAGGTAGATGCTGGATGCGGCAAGCTGAAGACAGGTCGCTATGGCGCTCATTGGGGGAAGCATATGTCTAGCAGTGGACTTACATAGGTTGATGATGATGATGATGTGAGCATATAAGGACAAATGATGATGTGGTGGTGGGTTAATCATGAATGAAATTCGGGTCGTACAGGTGAAGCCTGTATTTTCTTTTAATCGTAAACCCAAACTTGTACATAGTGATGTCATTGAGCACGTTTGTTTGGCAGCGCGTTGAAGTCTTTTGTATGGGAAATATCACTTCATTATAATAATTAATATCGCAGAAAAACACAATTTTATAGAATAAAATCTAATTAGAACCATCATTGAAAATTGAAACGGTTGAGCTAACTGTAGACTTTTGCAAACAATCTATAGGTAGCTCAGCTGATCCATATTAATACTGATCAGATGTATCCATAGGATTAGGCATTGATTATAACCGACGTCCGATGAGACGCGGCGGGCGAAGGTCCACCTGCGACGCAACAGGTTCGATTCCTGCCTTGGGACATATGTTTGTTCTGGGTCTTCTGTATATTTTCTATGTATAATAAAAAATATCTATCTATGTGATGTATTCTATTAAGTGTATCAGTCATCTAGTACCCATAACACAAGCTTCCCAAGACGCTGGCTGCATTGCCCCATGGTAAACCTAGTATATGTTAATATATCGCACCTCCAGAATAAAAGTGACTCATCTCAAAAAATAGGGAAAATGAGTTAAATATAGAGAAAGACTCAGAAAAAAAAACTGCATCGGCTAGTGATTCTAAAAGTGCCACTTGTTGGTTAGAATGCCCAAAACATCATATGTGCGTCTCTTTCATTCCGAGGGTTTCCGCATGCCTCCCCCGTGGAATAGTGATTCTGTTCAGTATTGTATCAGCCAAGTCGTCACGCGTTTAGTATTGGAAGGACCTAAATCCGAATTCAACAACTTAGTACGCAAATATCTGGTAAGATTGTTATGAATTTTTAGTAATAAAGTTACCTCTTTGTTGTTTTGTGTCATTTTATTACATTGAGCCTGGTTAATTTATATGACCTTAATCGAAATATATCATGTTTATTACTTAAATTATTCTTATTCTAATGCCCGTTTAAAGTTAAGGTCAGTTTAGATCTTAAACTAAGAGTAACGTTGTTGTCTTTTTTTGTGATTTTGTCTATTTATTATTAACTTGCCAAATCTTTTCGAGAAATAAAGATAAAGTCAAGATAGGAAAATATTATGATATAATATTATTGCCGTATTTGTGACTTCGTTTATTTATTACATATTAACATTGTACTTGTGTTTTAATTATTTTCTGGTAGATAACTTGTGAAGAGCCACCTGATGATATTCAGATCAAGGTATGATTGCTTAATTTTATTTACTTATGAGATCCGTGAACGCACGTAATACCTACTCATAGTTGATTGAATGAATAAAAACATTTTTTGCAGATATAAATTACAGGAAAAAGTTCAGAAGAAAAATACTGAAGACTCACGCGATATTTGTGCAATGCTTTTAATTATTACTTTTACAGGTGAATTGTGACAATGATCAGGAACCTTCTAGTCCAGAGTACTTAATGTTGTCAAGTTATTAGGCATGTGTACCTTTGTTTGTAAGTACATACTCAGTTTTCTTAAAATATTTGTGCAGTGCTTTAAATTATTATTTTTACAAAAGAATTTTGACAATGATCAAGAACCTTCTAGTCCATCTACATAGTTGCCCATGGATATCCCGAGATCTGAAGATGATTTGATCAGAATAGATGAAACTACTACGCCTGGCCAAAGAACTAAATTTATCAGACGATCAAGGTCATCAAGCAGTTCATCTAGTTCTTCTTCGTCGAGTTCTAGTTCGACAAGCTCGGATCCAAGTGAGTCACGTTCGCGAAAAAAGGCTAAGCCAAATTATAACGTTTGAAGAAAGTGATGTAAAACACTGGGAAAAGTTACGTTTCTTTTTTTTTTCAAAATAAAAAAACGATTTCCTGATGGGTCCTTGAAACCAGTTTGTCAATGCAGGTTGAAATGATTCGACAATTTAGAAGACAAAGAAAGGCAGGACTCGTTCGACAATTACTGGAATAAAAGACAAATGAAGATGACAAACTCAGCAGATGTAAGAACGGAGAGATTCTTTCAATCCTAAATTTTACGGAGAAATTAGGATTATAAGAAAAAAAGAAAATTTACCTCAAAGATCTAGTCAGGCAAAATCTCATACCTACTTTACTACGCAAACTATTACAATTCTCCATAGAAGATGTTTGGTTGTAAGAATTAATTTAAAATTATAGTATTGTTGAAAATGAGGCTTAGTTTAGTACATTCCACTATGATAAAAGATGTTCTGACGCAGACTGTGATTTTGAAGTGATATGATTAGAATATTAAGATTAAGTCTAAGTATATTGAATTCCTCTTTAGAGTTCCTGTTTTACCATTGTGATGCTAATTTAGTGATAAAGTTACTGATAATTTAATAATTAAAAGTAGGGAAGAGAAGACTACATTTGTTAAGATACTGTTTTATTAATTATAAGTATTGATACAACGGGTATTTATAGCGTTGATTTACTAACAACAGGTTGTGTACACACTGACGTGGTCACTTCAGTCAGTCATCCCGTGACCACGACAGTGTGTCAACCTATTGAAACATCGGGAAAAATAGGTAAATAAACGCGATAAATACCCGTTGTATCAAAACTTATAATTATGTGTTCAGATTGCGTCAGTAAAATGACTGTTTTTTGTTTGATTATTTTTAAGAGGTTTTTTTTTAAGTTTGATAACATTCTATTTCGATTATTTTGTTGTTGTCTTAGGCCCGTGTTATACAAAGCTTTCTCAGTCACCTACCTATACCTGAGTTTGGCTTTTCTAACGACTAAACGTCACCCAAACACACAACAAACATAAATCTATAACCAAGTAAGCTTTCATTTCATAATACGAGCCTTAAAATCGTTTAATAGTATCGATTCTGATCTGATATGTGCTAAAATGATAACTGGAACAGATCTTCGATCTGAAAAAAAAAACATAGTAAGAGTGTCAAACAAGATATGCTAAAGAAAACGTACATCAGAACCGATATCATTGTCATACTTATAGCTGATGAGTACACCGAGAATTTGGATGTTTTTTTCTTAGATATTCTTTAATTATAATGGGTCCATTGTTAAAGACTCTAATTATTGGTAAACCTCAAATGTTCAATAATGTTGTTGTGTTAGTTACCGATTTTTTATAAAGTTTTAGTACAAAGTAATTGATGTTAACTTTTCTTAATTATAGTGTTTTTCTTATAAATGTATTAATCCCATCGTAATAAAATGCGAAATTTAATTTTAAACCAAATATTTTGCCGAGCGTTCCGCATTGAAGAAACCTATTTTTAAATAAGTCATTAGTATTGATTTAGTTTTAGTAGAAAACTGCCTCAATTTCGGAAGGTTTTTTTGTAATAGTAATTACTTGTATAATTAAATTAAATTTTCAATAAGTAATAAGTTCAAAATATAGATAAAATATCAATTTATCCTATGATATGTAAATAATATGGAAAATTCGTAATATGGTTGTGCCAGGATACAAATATATAAAAATAACGCAAACGTAAAATCATTTTATCGCATTTCCCAAAAAACATGATTTTTGAATTGAGTCACTTCTATTCTGGAGGTGCGATATGTACATTTTTTTATATATAAATAAATAATGCTGGACAATTCACACAGCATCATCTAGCCCCAAGCTAAGCAGAGCTTGTGTTATGGGTACTGGATGACAGATATACATAATACAATACATTACATAGATAGATATTTTTTTATTATACATAGAAAACGACCAGAACACCCGGAACAAATATCTGCAGATCGTACACACAATAATTCCAAGGCGGGAATCGAACCCGCAACCTCCTGCGTCGCAGGCGGACCTTTGCCCACCGCGCCACATCGGTCGTCATACATAGGTTTATGGTACACGCAGGGTAAAGAAGTAATTCTCTTACCCTGTCTGTACCATAAAGCTTTTGTTAATCTTTGTCCCACGTTTAAAGGATCTAAGATTACACCAGAACACCATTACACGCTCATAAAGCCCATAAATTAATGGAGATGTTACTAAATTACCTGCACGCTAAATTTTAAATTATAGTGTGTTTTTGAAATAATGTAATATAATGTATGAGACCTTTTGGTTCTCTAGCGAAACAATCTTGAGATTAGATCTTAGGGCCTCGCTAGTTTAGAACTTGCAAACATTTATCTGTTCACTCTAGCCGAACTGTTTATTATTTATTCAAAGTATTACATCAATTTTTACAGGTATTACTTAATACAATAATAAAATAACATCATAATATAAATATACATTAGTATAAATAAATAATAAATAATAATAAAATTTATTCAAAAATATCTTAGGACTAAAGAGTAACAAAAAGTACCTTACTTTAATTCTGATGGAAACAACAATATGGGTGCCTGAACTAGGTGAAAACCTGTTTTTCAGGCTGAAAGAGTGCTAACAACAAATAAATAATCAATTTGAACTTGCTTATTATACAAAGCGACGAACATGTATACGTTATGATATTAACTTATGCTACTTACACTAAACTAAATTTAAATAATAAAGGTGTACACAAAGATTTTTTAGGTCTACTTAAAAACAGTCAATAAATTTTCTGTGTCATCGTATGACATACATTGCAGTGTATCCTTAAGTTTTTTCTTACAACTATTATAATTTAAGGGATAAATATTGGCTAATACTATCTATTGTAATCTATTGTATAAAAAAGGACCAAGGATACTGTAAAATTTATTTGAAAAGGTGTGTTTCCGATCTAGTTCTTTAGGGCAAACGTTATTTTTTCTCCTTTTGTTAGCGCTTTCATTGACATAAGGAAGGGCTGCGTGTTGTTTGAGCACTATATTCATTATGAATAACTGTCGAACTGACAACACTCGACATGATTTAAACAGAAGGTTTGTAGAAAAAATAAAAGGACGGAAAGTTGATACTTTAAGTATCGCTCTTTGTGCTCTTTCGACAGTTAGTAATAATGTTTTACCCACTCCACCCCATGATGTAATGCAGTAGGTCAAAATGGATTCGCACAGGGCCCGGTAGACTTGTATAATAAGTTTTTGATCCGCAATATGGCGTAGATTTTTGAAAACAAAAATCAGTTTGCGGACTCTACTTACTAAAACTTCTATATGGGGTTATATGGGGGTAAAGTATGATAATAGCATGATAGATAAACAATAACATCAGAACAATTCCAAATAATATGTAAACCGTTTCTTTAGGATTTTTTAATCCATTTTTAACATAGAATTTGTCATAAATATACTATAATAATAAATAAATAAATATGAGCATTGATATCCGAAGTAAATAACTTAACTTAAAAAGAGATATACATTACATTATTATATTATTTTAGTCTTTAATATAATATATCCATACTTCGCAATGTATTTCTGTACGCATAGTCTCAGATTACTGCTCTACATGTTATTGTTACGTTTTTATTTAGCTGGATTACTCTGTACCTAAATTTAAAATTAGTTATAAGATATCCATAATTGCATAGACATAATTGAATGTAAACATTAGTTGGAGAAGCCATTGGTTCCTGAAACACAGTTTTTTACTAGTTCAGGAGCCTATGGACCCATATTGCCTGCTTCACTGTCTATTTTGTCAATAAATAAAATTTTAAAGTCATTTAAAACGGGATATTTACCATGATTTGATTTTTGAGTTATCCAATATTCGGCACAGTTGCATGTCTGCCCATAAAAACTCGCAGTGCCTTCAGTTACTCCGTGATCATGGCGCATGCAACTGTGTCGAAATATTGGATAACTCAAAAATCAAATCATGGTAAATATCCCATTTTAAATGACTTTAGTATTAATAAACATGATAGTTTCAAAAAAAAAAAAAATAACTTTACTTTACTTTACTAATAGTGTAGTGAACATTATAAATCACATGTAATTTAATAAACCAATAATCCATTATACATTTCAATGAGCAAAAATATAAATATTATAATAGGTATAATACAATCATCAATAAACTTATTAAAATAGTTCGATACAATAAATGTCCTTAAAAAAAACATACAATGTTTTTATATACTTATTGGTACCTAAAAGTCACTTTTGAGGTTACTATTCTATACTAATATTGTAAAGAGGAAAGGTTTGATTTTTTATTTGTAATGAACAGGCTCCGAAACTACTGGACCAATTTAAAAAATTCTTTCACCCTGGGAAGCTACACGGTGAACATAGGCTATATTATATTTTCAAAAAGTTAGGGATCCGTATACTAGTTACTGGCATGAAGAAGTATCAAAAATCCATCCCTACCTTCGCATTTATAATAGTAGCGTGATGTGTCATTTATAATCATAATAGAACAAACTCACTTTAGCTAAGCACTTAACTAATGCATACAGAATAATGAAAAAGATTGGATTCACTAATTTAAACACAACAACAAAATAATTGATTAAAACTTAATTAAAATCTACAATGCTAATCGGCGGATGCTAAGCGGGGGTAAACCTTAATAACTGTTATCTATTCTGTAAGGGTTTGGGTGCAACGAACTTATCTGCATTTAGTATGTTTAATTTTACTGAAAAGCAGCCAGCAGCTGAAGTAATGGATGGCTTTTTGAAATGGGTGTGGATGGATGGCCAAATCCAAAACCACGTGAGTCCAGAAAAGTTGAGAGAGAAGTCTTATATACTCGTGCATGTTAACACTTTGACTGCGGTTTTTTTTCGACGTTTGCGATTTTTTTTTTTACCTAAAAAATTCGTGCTGCCGCACTACACAGCGGTTGTGTTGCGCCGCACATGCGTTTCGTTCGAAAAATATTACAGCTCTGCTGAGTCACAAAGATCTGTATTTTCTCAGCCGCTGCGCTAGTGTGGATTTACGCATATTAGTCACTTGTAGAAAACTCGTACCGAGCTTTTTCAGTCATCTATAGTATAGCTTTAGTAACGCTTTTCTATGGCATTTTTTTTAACTTATATTGTCTTATTTTACTAAATCTGATAAGAATAAGAATATAAAACATCCGTAGGAAAGGTCTTAAATATTAATTTAGTAATAACAATTTATCCATTTCGGACATACAATATTTAGACAATTACTAGTACTAACTACTACAAATTGTACAGGTAGGTTTATTTACCTCTTAAATTTAACTTACTAACTAGTATCAAAAAACTATTTTATGTTATAGTGCGCACTACTATCAAATTATAAAAATATTTTATAATTGATTTAATAACTATTTAACAATTTAAGTAAGCCTGACCATGGCAGACTAGAGATACAAACAGAATCAGATATGTATAAGACCTATATGTAATGTTACCACCTAATTATACCACAATAAATTCATTTATCATTTATCAAAATAAATTTCTGAATAATATGCAAACTTGATGATATTATATGCCAGAGTCTACATGATAATGAATACCTTCGGGAGAGATAGGTCTTACAGTGTTGATAACCATTAGTTTTTTCCAACACTAGATTAAATATTCTATTAATTATTGAATTTTTAGTTAAGAAGTTCACTCAAATACATTACCCATAAAACATTAAAAGGAGTTCTATTGACTCTACCCGGACCTCAAAGAACTCTTAACCTCTGAGCTACCGACACAAACAAACAAGGATTAAGGCAACTACTTACTCAACGCCGGCGCTTAAAGAGTAATAATAAAAGATGGCGGCATTTTAATTGATGTCAAATATTGGTGGTCATGGTAATTAGCTGGAGGGAGAGGGCCGTGACCCGCCCGGATGTGTGGAATGCGGAGACTGAGGACTTGAGACATTTACGCCTGAATACTCAAACGCAACTCAGACTTATCCCCATATCTTTAGTCTTACCTCGACCAAGATTTAACCTCTAATCAAACTACTAACGCGTTTGGAGTTTGAGTAGAAAAACGGTATGCTATACACCTATTATATAGATCGTAAAAAATCAATTCACTCGAACTAAACTTCGAAAATTACATACAAGTGAAGAAATAAACTGTTATCTCAAGGTATCTCGCGACCTACCTTGACACTTCAAAGCAGTTTGAATGAAGGATTCGTTCAAGAATTATCTAAAAATAGGGGGCTTAAGGTCGAATCAAGTCGCAATTGTAGATTGAAACCTGTCAGAAAAAGTCTTCCTGAGACGTGCTTAAATCTAAGTTTACCTACATTGCAATGGAATTCCAATAAATTCCATATCTAATTATCTTAAAATATATGTATAAAATTTTGTTGAAAGGACGAGTCTACGACGAAAGTCATGGTAAAGCGATAGGTTATCATAATTGAGACCCAGGTTTCTAAAAATTGTCCTAATTCACAGGCTTTGTGGTTGCATAATCATGTGTTCTGTATAATGATGAGTTTGCGATCAATTAAGCAATAACCTGAGCCAATGTCCGGGTCAGAGAGATTGGTTCAATTGTGACTAAAATGAGTTTAGTGAGTTAATTTTGAACCAGAGGAAGGCCATGCAGGGCAGAAGCTTCCTTCTGTGTATTTTTTACACCTCAACAGCGATCACAAATCCGCCTTCGAAGTGTGGTGATTAAGGTCGTTAAATCCCCTTTGTTTGGGTTCCACTGCTGGTCAGCAATATGACTGGATAAGTTTGTACTAGTTTTTCGACCTAGATAAGTAAGTGCATAAAACTATAGTGGTTTTTTGTAAAAATTATGAGTTATAATATATTATTTATACTAAATATCAATAAAATAGATCATTTTAATCCCAAAGGCATATGACAAATTTTTGTACGTATAAAATAATATTATGTGTGGCTATCAATAAATTTATTAATTCATTTTTCACGGTGGCCTAAAAAAAGTTGGGTAATTAACCCATAGTTTACCAAAGCGGTAAGTAAAACTAATCCAACCGTACAAGGTACCAACCGAACAAACATACAGGTGTGTCACGGTGATCGGTAGCCGAAGCGTGGGCGCCTAAGAACAAACAGACAAACACACAAACACACATTCCTATGTAGCTCCAAGTGGATATGGAGCTTTTGTGGTGCCGCCGACGACGGGCAAATTAGTTTGAAGCTTTGTTTGTGACGGGAGTGTAGGAAAATTTTACCAATTGGTTTACCGGGCGCTATATTCACTAAATTAATCATCGTCAGCCTATGTTAGTCTGCTGCTGGACATAGGCGCTCCCCTAATGACCGCCATAGAGATATATAACATATATAAGAAAATTCTGATACTTAATAATAAGTGAGATCTAGGCACATTGTACAAATTTTATGTAATTTCTCGACATGTCTATCTAAGTGCTTTAAAGAAGTTTAAAGATGAAATAAATGACATTTATGAATGACTTTTTTTTATGACCACAGCGCCCTGTTTTCATCGAGCATCACCCTGCAGTCTTTCGCAGGTCGGAGGACGCCCTACACTACGTTTATCGAGTTGTGGTCTTAAGAACATGTTTACCCCAGCGGTTGGCGGTCCTTCGCGAGAGGTAGTGTTGCCGCTGTATCGATATCTGCAAAAAAGTTCGATGTATTAGCGACCGATGTGGCGCGGTGGGCGAAGGTCCGCCTGCGACGCAGGAGGTTGCGGGTTCGATTCCCGCCTCGGAACAATTTTGTGTACGATCTGCAGATATTTGTTCCGGATGTTCTGGTCGTTTTCTATATATAATAAAAAATATCTATCTATGTAATGTATTGTATTATGTATATCAGTTATCTAGTACCCATAACACAAGCTCTGCTTACCATGGGGCTAGATAATGCTGTGTGAATTGTCCAGCATTATTTATTATTATTTATTTATTAGCTTTGCTGGCGAAATTATGTCATGGTATCTACAACTACATTCCTTAGACCATAAATTGTTCCTTCTCATTTATAAAAAGGGGCTATAAGCATGAAAGAAACTTACTATTTATTAGGTTTATTGAGCTATTGTTATTTTAATTTATGTACATATGTATATTATAATCTCATCCCATAATGATACTCTTCGTCTAATTTGTTTCTTTGTACACTTCCTCTATCTGTTCTATCGCTTCTCCTTTATACCTAAGGTTTTGCTGTAAGAAAACTCTTTGTTAGGGTTAAGCTCGCCTATGTACATATCTTTTTTTAGTTAAGTTATTTTTAAGTGTTTTGTGTACCATAAAGAATTACAAGAATTACAAGAAACGAAACTGTAAGTTCTTGCTTCGGTCAATCAAAGAACAAAAGCCGCGTCGCTGCTGCCTTGTGCCGCTCGGTGTCAATCGAGGCTTATGCTACTAATAAAAAAACAATTGACTGTGGAACAGTTGAGCTGCCTGTAGATTGTTACAACAGTCTGCAGTTAGCACAATCGTATCAATTGTAAATACTAGTTCAAGAAAACAATTGATAATATATATCAATTGAGCTACCTGTAGATTGTTGCAACAGTCTGCAGTTAGCACAAATTAATTTGTTTCTATTATTTCATTGTAACTTTCTAATTTAGAATCACAGAATTGATTGTAGAAAATGCTTAAAGATGGAGAGAGATGACTACTGTCTCTATGTAAATTCGACTCTATATACTAGCTAAACTTGATGTGGAATGTTTGTAAACAAACCGCCCATACTTAACTGAAAATTCACTCTGTTACCGCGTTTTTGATACGTAATTTATGACATGTCGATTTGAGATCTTTCCTTTAATAAATATTACTTACTGAAACTCAACGCCAAGCAAGTGAGTTTTTATGTACATATGTGTAACATACTGTAGTACATATAGTATTATATATTTTAGATGGGCCGTAGTTTTTAAGTATTTTACATCCCGTACAAGACTTATGTTGCCTGAAATAAATGTATAATTATTTAGTATAGTGTGTCGTGATTTGTTTACAAAAACTCCACATCGAGTTTAGCTAGTGTATAGTGCCATTGACAACTGAAAGAATAACTTCGCGATCACCCAAGACCACATGGCGCCTCCGACACGCTTCGAACGGTGAATTATGAGTGACATCATCCTTCACGCCCACCAATCGATCCCGACCATTAAATGACTATTGACTGGGCTCAGGCTATTGTGACGAGGAGCAGATGCTTTTGTTAGAATTATACGGTTTCTAAGACAACCGTTGAAATGAATGGAACGTCATTTGGTTGACGTTGCCGACTGTAAGAACTTACGTAGTTATTGTATTATCTTTGGTAAGAGTAGATATACGATCTTTGGAAGCGAATCATCGCTTTTTGATTTAATTTTTAAACGAAGAACTAAATCAAATCAAACCAAATCGTTTATTTGCAAGAATACAAAATTATACAATGTCAGATCTTATAACTAATTTAGTAAATGTATTCAGCGTGCATACAGGCGTGCAAATGTTATGCGAGTCATATTATTATAATTATATATTAAATTAATTATGTTAGTCATTATAAGTAACAATTTAAATCTCTAGATATTCGTTCACAGTATAAAAACATTTTTCAAGTAGCCATCCTCTTAACTTTTTCCTAAATATATTTCCATTTAATTCTTTTAGTTCTTCCGGTAATTTATTGTAAATAGTTATGCACATGTTATACACATTTCTTTTATAAATATCTTTATGGCATTGGTGTTTATAGAGTGCATTTTGAAACTTCGGCCTTTTTTGCCGGGTTATTACATCGCTACGTAAAGAGGAGGAGGTTGTGTGCATTTTTTTGTATGTTAGTCGATTTCTTCGTTAATTATGGACCGATTTGGAAAATTCTTTCGCTGTTGTATAAAAAATAATCACGAGGTGGTCCCATGAAAATTATATTCCCGAGGGATAAGTATTTGTCTGGAAAAACTTAAAAACTGTGTAAATACTAAGGAGTCTGGAATCGTTTTCTATTTTTATTTATAAAAAAAATAAATTTATACTCGTATTATAGATGATACAAAAGCTTGAGTAGACGCTCCAAATAAATGTTTATTTTGACAACAAATAATGAAAGTGTGTCGTAAATCGAACCTGCAATAACACTACTGTCTCTGGCGCAGCGAGCGAAGGTCCATCTGCTATGCGGGGTTTGATTCCTGCCTCGGCAAAAAAGTTTGTACGATCTGCAGATCCGTGTGTTCAGGATGTTTTATGACATTTCTATGTGTTATATTTTATTATAACAAAGGGCCTAATCATCATCATCATCATCATCAGCCTATAGCAGTCCACTGCTCCCCCAATGAGCGCCATAGCGTCCTGTCTTCAGCTTGCCGCATCCAACATCTACCTGCAGTCTTTCGCAGGTCGTCATCCCACCTGGTCGGAGGGCGTCCTACACTACGTTTACCGAGTCATGATCTCCAGGCTTCAAGGGCCTAATAACACTCTTTAAACACCCGTAGGGGTTTGACCCGAATGTTACATTCCTCGGGTTTCTATCTTAAAACATACATAACTATGTACTTCGGTACGAGTAAGAAAAACTCTGTAAATAGCTTATGATCTAAAGGTAAGTATGACACTATGTAGCTGCTGTTTGATTAATTCCCACAGTAATTATTTACAAAAATGCTCTCTTTGAGGTTTTCCTCTCTACATATCTACTTGAACGTGACTGAAAACAATTTAAACCATGATACATTGTTTTGGTTAAAAATTATCCATTAGATGGATAATTTTTACATTGGCACATAAATAATTAAAAATTTAACCCATTTTCCTGTGGGAAAAACGCTTGCTAATTAAATATATACGAATTTATATTTATTATTACCTACTAGCTTCCTTAATCAAGCTAGAAGGTAATAAATTCGTATGGGAGGTCTATGTCTAACAGTGGACTGTTATTATAGGTTGGTGATGATGATGATGGTGACCTACTAGCTTCTCCCTGTGGCTTTGTACGCGTTTATCCGAGATAAAAAGTAGCTTAAGACCGTTTTCAGGATACCGTTTACTCTGTCCAATTGTTCTTGTGTGTCCCTTTCATGTTATTCCTGTTGCTTGAATAATAAACATCCATACATGCATAACATACAAACTTTCGCATTTATAATATTATAGTAGGATAAGTGTGAGCTGAGACGTGGACACTCACGATAGGGCTGGTCCACCAGTTCAAAGTCGCTCAGCGAGCTATGGAAAGAGCTATGCTCGGAGTTTCTCTGAAGGATAGGATTCGCAACGAATACATCCGACAGAGAACCAAGGTTATCGACATAGCTCAAAGAATTAGCAAGCTGAAGTGGCAGTGGGCCGGCCATATCTCGCGAAGAACCGACGGCCGATGGGGCAAACGTGTTCTTGAGTGGAGACCACGACTCGGTAAACGTAGTGTAGGACGCCCTCCGACCAGGTGGGATGACGACCTGCGAAAGACTGCAGGTAGATGCTGGATGCGGCAAGCTGAAGACAGGGCGCTATGGCGCTCATTGGGGGAGGCCTATGTCCAGCAGTGGACTGATATAGGCTGATGATGAGGATAAGTGTGGATTTTTGTGACTTTCCTTGCTTGCTTTGCTTTGTCCCAAATCTAGGGTGCTACTTCCAAACACCTTTGCCATCCTTTGACATAAAACCGTTGACTCTCAACTCCTCAAGCATTGAGTTCATAAAATTCTATTATTTCCCTTATTTATTACAAACAAGCGTACAATAGCATACTACCGTCATTTAAAAGGAATTTATTGACCACCACAATACCACGGATGGTGTTTTGACTCAACCACGGTGGTCTTTGTGCTTGACAATGGTTTTTAAGTTTTTGCGCAATAGAAAACGAATTAGTAGTCTTTGTGTGTGAAAAATATTATTTCTCAGACAAATGGAGACTTGATTTCGCTAGGAAAGTTCAGTAGACGAAATGACTATTGTAACAGTTATCGCTGCTATCGTTTCTGCCAGCCTCATTCGCCGAATCCTCTGTCCAGTAGAAAAATAGAAAGTTTATGTGGACAAAATAAACTGAGAAGTAAGTAGTTACTACAATATCTTACTATAAGAACTATCGTAATTTGACAAATCTATATATATAAAAGAAAGTCGTGTTTGTTACAACACTTATAACTCGAGAACGGCTGAACCGATTTAGCTGAAAATTGGCGGAGAGGTAGCTTAGAACCAGGAGTCTAACATAGGATACTTTTTTTTATAATTTAATACATTTAACACATAGATTTCCACGGGGGCGAAGCCGCGGGGCGCAGCTAGTGAATAATAAATAATGCTGGACAATTTTACAGAAAACAACATTACAAATACACATTACATAAGACAAGAACATTGTGTCTTAAAATAAATAAGTTGTTTGAAATCGTATGAAATCTTCTTCATTGGCGCGTTCAGTTCCTTTGAAAAGATGTGCGTTCGCTCGAGCGATTTTTCATTTCGCTAACTTTCGTAAGAACCCTCTGTCTCCACAGGCAGGTGATGGCAGTGACGAGCACGAGTCATTGTCAGTTTTTCACTAAATTATAACGAATCTCAAATGGTTTCAAATTGATGAAAATTGCAGCAGCTGCCTTTGAAAGTGAAATAACTGATTGATTGATTTAATACGAGTATCATTTTGTATCCTTGGAGGAGGCATACACCGGTCCATATCAGGGACATGACACAAAAAAATCTGACATAATGAATTCTAAATTCAATTCAATTCTAAAATTATAATGTACCTACTCGATATTAATTCTTTATTTTACTATTATTATTGTTTTAAAATGGTACATACTAATAACTATTGGGATATGGAATAAAGCTGTTTTTATTTTTATTTTATTTATTTTTATCATTTTAATGGCAGGTCTATTACGTCTATTACGTTTTCGGGTTAAGTTTATTTTTTTGGGTGTTCTGGTCGCTTTCAATATCACTATCACTACATAGTATAAAACAAATTCGCTTCCCGATGTCTGTCTGTCCCTGTATATGCTTCGATCCTTAAAACTACGCAACGGATTTCGATGCGGTTTTTTTTGATAGAAAGAGTGATTCGAGACTTCAAGAGGATTGATTATAAACCATTTGACACATAGATTTCCACGTGGGGCCACGCGGGGCGCAGCTAGTATAATATTAAATATAGAATAGAATTGAAAGACATGCATTATAATAACATAAATAATGCTGGACAATCCACACAGCAGCATCTAGCCCCATGGTAAGCAGAGCCTGTGTTATGGGTACTAGATAACTGATATATATAATACAATACATTACATAGATAGATATTTTTTATTATACATAGAAAACGACCAGAACACCCGGAACAAATATCTGCAGATCGTACACACAATTGTTCCGAGGCGGGAATCGAACCCGCAACCTCCTGCGTCGCAGGCGGACCTTCGCCCACCGCGCCACATCGGTCGTCAGACAGAGAACATAACAACAAAAGACACTCATAGATTAGGTACATGACTAGTTGTTATAAAAAGGCTGTAACTCAGCATAATGCTGGCTGAGCTTCGTAAGAGACTCAGCCAGCGCTGGTCTTCCGTTAGAGCCCGTACAGGTGACGTCACAAACAGGCCTACGCAAAATAATAATAATGTGTAATATCTGTGCACGTTGGATGGAAGAAATTATTGGAATTTAAGAAAGGAAGGGTATCAAAGTGATCTAGGATAAATATGAATGTAACATTATGAATTCGACGACCATATTCGACATTCGACGTATGATGTGGCGCGGTGGGCGAAGGTCCGCCTGCGACGCAGGAGGTTGCGGGTTTGATTCCAGCCCCGGAACAATTGTGTGTACGATCTGCAGATATGTGTTCCGGGTGTTCTGGTCGTTATCTATGTATAATAAAAAATATCTATCTATGTAATGTATTGTATTATGTATAACAGTTATCTAGTAGCCATAACACAGGCTCTGCTTACCATGGGGCTAGATACTGCTGTGTGAATTGTCCAGCAATATTTATTTATTTATTTATTAATACAAAGAATATATATAAATGACCGCACTGAGTGGAAAGATTTGGGGGAGGCCTTTGCCCAGCAGTGGGACGTAACAGGCAAACAAAAAAATACAAAGAATAATTAAATCTTACAAATAGATAGTTAAATATACACAAAATATTTATAAATCAAATAGGTATCTACGTACAAAGCAAGTCAAAATCTCCACTTTCCTAATATAAAACAGATTTGTCACAGATTTTAATAAACCCACCAATAAAATACCTCCTAACAAAAACAGCCCCGCAAATCTAAGCAAATGAATTTTGGCGCTCTTTTTGCTCCCAACATGGCGGCGACCGGTAGCCATTTTGACTCCGAAATTTTAATTGGTAAGATAAAATTTATTTGGTTTGGTTTAACTTTTTACTTATCGCGGCTCGATTAAAATGCCTTGTGGTAATCGAACAAATGGCCGCATTTTTGTTGGGCCGACGCCTGCGCTGGTTTTTGCTCTTAAAAGACACCTTTCATTTTGAATGTTAAGTGATTCGGTGATTAAGAGTGAAAATAAACTTTAATGCGGTATTGTTGGTACTTTTTCTGCATCGATTTGTCACGAAGGAGGTTTCAGTTCTTGTACGAGTTGAATAGAGTATTCAACAAAACTAGACTTATACAAGAACTGAAACCTCCTTCGAGATATTATCACGACATCATCATGACGACCGGTGAGTCGCAGCGGGCAAAGGTCCGTCTGCGACGCAGGAGGTTGCGGGTTCGATTCCCGCCTTGGGACAAATGTTTGCATGTTCTACAGATATGTGTTCTGATCGTTTTCTATTACAATAAGAAAAATCTGTCTATATAATGTATATGTATATCAGTTATTTGGTACCCATAACACAAGTTCTGCTTAGCTTGGGGCTAGATAATGCTGTGTGAATTGTCCAGCATTATTTATATTTATTTCAAAACTGTATGATTGCATAGCGTATTTAAAATTCACATTGTCATTCATTAGCATAGTCGTCTACGCGTGAAAAGGTAACAGACAGACAGACAGTTTGTCGATTTTTTATTATAAGTATGGAAGTTAGGGTATCATAGATATATATAAATATCCAGAAATACCAAAAGCGCATTCCAACTACCCTCCCGCACCTGTGGACAATTAACACGAATGTCAAAATAGAATTCAAACTAAATATTTTCTTATAAGTCAAAGTCAGTGGAGATCAATAATTAGAGTATAATACAGCCACAACGAATATTGATCCTTATCTGAAAGACTCAAGTTCTAAATCAGCTTGTTACCAGACCATAAAGAACAGCAAATTCAAAAATGTAAATCGAACGTTCTGTAATTGCTAGAGAGGCACCACAATTCCATTAAAGTTATCGATAAAACAATTACTGAAACTATCGATAGTACCTAGACATGTTTATAATTATGTTTATTTTATGCCGATAATGGCCAATTATATTTTTATGATGTTGGCACCGAGAGCTCCCGTAAATGGCCGTTTCTGGTATGAAGTAGCTTAGCTTCGGAAGTGGCCACCTTTACTGCCATAACGGCAGTTTTATAGTGTAGCTTTTTATCGAATATGGTTAAGCTCAGGTTTGATACTTACTCGTAGAACTTAAGTCTTTTAAAGTCTAATGAAAATTCTTAGGTATAACATTGCTGAGATGCATGCATTTAAATGACATAATATTATGAAGAAAAATACTTAAAAATATTTTTTTTATACGGTAGAGTCTGTAATACGTACTATACACTCATATTATGCTTCAGAAACATTTAAGATTGAATACTAGGGAATATAATATCAGCCTATAATAGTCTGGCTGATGATGATGACTAGGGAATAAAACGCACAATATAAATAACTAGTTTCTGCCCGCAGCTTCGCACGCGTTGTTGTGGAAACTATGGAAACGTTTTAAGGTTATTTATATCCCATGGAAAATGATTTATGGGATAAAAAGTAGCCTTTGTTTTATTCCGGGCCTGGAACTACCTGTATACAAAATCAGCCCAATCCGCTCAGTAGTTTTTGTGTGAAAGAGTAACAAACTTTCCCGTTTATAATATTAAAAGGATTACGTACATATGTCGATGATTATATCTATGCCCTATATTGGGATATTACTTTATATCGATATATCAATCGACATCTCACATTCCTAGCTAATCATAACCGAACCATAGACAATTTGTTTCGTCCTAACGAGTCTCACGTTACATAGACCACTCATAAATCATTTTTGGCGGCAAAAAACAACGGCAAAATGCGTGCTAATTGACATGTTCCTGGTTCAGATGAGCTCATCAGAAAAAAAAACTTGGAAGGAAATGAAACATCCATTCATTAGAACCATTACCTACTTTGTTTGTCTTTGAATATGCGTAGGTATGTGTGATATACCTACTTGGTAAAAACGGCAAATTTTATGCACGTAGGTTCTGGTATGTTTGTTTGGCATTGTATTTATATACGAGATGGTACCTATGTAGGTAGTACCAGTTAGGTTTATGACCTGTACGATTTTGTATTTTTTTATCATAAGTATATATAAATTCCACACATATATTTTTACTATTTTTTTTTTTCTTTTATATAAATTCCACACAAATATATATATTTTAACTATTATTATTATAAATGCGAAAGTTTAGATGTGTGTGATGTCTAGTACCCATAAGGGCTTGATGGCAAATAGGGCTAGATGATGTAGTGTGGCAATCCACCCACACTATAAAAATAAAATACAAATGGCTGGACAATTGCAGCAGTTCGTATTTTATTTTTATTTAGATGGAAAACAAACAGCTTGTAACTAAAATAAGTAGTAACAATGGTGGTCTAACAGTTTTCACTTATTTATTTATTTATGTAAGAACTCTAGTTTTAAAGGCTGCCGGATACTTTTAGGAAGGCAGCTTCCACCATGGTATTTAAATGTAAATTAAAAAAATGGCTCTTAGAGAGCTCTTTCTACTCTGTAGACGAGTTCTACGCTTTACCTATTGTATAAATTTATTATATTTGAATTTCCATATTACAATTGATCAATTATACTTTTTATGACAAATACATATTAGTTAAGGACAATATTGGATTATATTGATTGCCTTATTATTATTATTATTACGTGTGACTTGTAACTTGGTGTTATTAATAAAGAATTTGTATTTGTATTTGTATTTGTAAATGTAGGTATTTTATTTGATTTCCTATTGATAACGCAACAACTCGATTTAATATATATAATTTTTTATAACCATTTATTATTTTAATGTCATAATCTGTTCTTACCTACAAAGTATCACTTCTGTACTTTTTTTTTTGGTGTAGCTCTATGGTGTCATCTCACGCACACATGCGAACCGAAAATCTATTTTAATTCTATGACTAAACGGTTGAGATTTTTATGAGTAGTCATTCATAATACTAGTATAGTTACTTTTTAAATGATTCATGTATGATTTAATAGTGTGATTGATTAGTTCCCGGAATTTGATATTAGAAGGGTGGCTAAGATGGAGTACACACTATACGTTTTTATACGGTCTCGTACTAACATTTTTCCCAAGGCGGGACTTTCGCTCACCGCACCACATCGGTCGTCATATAGCTATACAACAATATAAGTTATCCTGAACCTTTAGATCGTTTACTCTACTAGCAACTAACAACTAGCATAAATAATTCTATTTTCTATTTAAATGCAATTCACACAGCATTATCTAGCCCCATGGTAAGCAGAGCTTGTGTTATGGGTACTAGATAACTGATATACATAATACAATACATTACATAGATAGATATTTTTTATTATACATAGAAAACGAACAGAACACCCGGAACAAATATCTGCAGATCGTACACACAATTGTTCCGAGGCCGGAATCGAACCCGCAACCTCCTGCGTCGCAGGCGGACCTACGCCCACCGCGCCACATCGGTCGTCAAATAATACATACCTACATCGAAATAATCCTAATCCTTTTATAAACCATATAAAATACTAATTTACGTTCATTCATGATAAACACACTCACTTACCTGATGCGTTTTTTTTTCTAAGAACGATGTATAAGTACGTATACGCCTATTGTGTGTACTCGGCTTAGATTATTCTAAAATTAAAATATTGGCGTGGTATTGCGATGGTATGTTTTCCATTTCAAAAAGTATGTTGTCACTTGGAACTTGAAAGGGTTTAAAAAATCGAACGTAATTATTTACTTTGTGTTGTTATGAAAACAAACGCAGCGTTAAAAATCGAATGCGATTAATTTTCTTAACTCTATGAATAGCCGAAAACTTTGTAAAAAAACTAAGTTTAGCTTGATCGAGTTTTTATTCGTATTGTGTGACATGACAGTGCGTTTGAACGGGACTCAACTTCAACTTTATGTCTGTGAAATGCGCTGAACTAGTTTAGAGAGCTAAACTGAGTTTATCCTATATTGAGCGCGTTCAATTGCAACGCGTTCGCTATCAATTTCATCGGTGAAGTTTGACCCTAGTTTTTTATTTTTAATACAGAAATAATTTTGCTTTAACACACACAAAAAAACTCTTTCAGCCGGGTAAAATGAATCTTAAAATAAAAAATCACGACTTGAAATCTAAAGCCGTTTATTTTGACGACTTCTATGGCCATAGCGCTGGTCTCTGTGAAGACCGTCGTGCGTAAGGTGGCCCCATACAGACCAACAAAGAACCAAAATAGTTAGGTACCTACATATATGACGACCTCTCAGGTCCGCCTACGATGCAGGAGGTTGCGGGTTCGATTCCCGCCTCCGGACAATTGTGAATACGATCTGCAGATATTTGTTCCGGGTATTCTGGTTATAATAAAAAATACCTATCTATGTAATATATTGTATTAAGTAGGTTTATCAGTCTTCTAGTATCGATAATGCAAGCTCTGCTTAGCTTGGGGCTAGATGATGCTGTGTGGATGATCCAACATTATTTACGTAAATTAAAATAACCATCAGAAATAACGGAACAATGGGCACCCGTACCATTTTCCGTTATTTCAACATAGGCGTCATTTTGCGACCCCGTTTTTGCTGGCGCGTGTAAATCATTTTTCGGCATTCTTTAAATATTTGACCCGAAGACTGTTTGGATGTTTAGCCAGAATGCCACATCATTTGTATGGGGTAGGAATCTTTGCATATTTGTATGGAAGAAATTAATATCGAAAACTGGTTCGAAATAAAAACCTACACACTAAATAATTGGACGGAAATATGAAATTCCAGCCCGATCTGTTCAGTAGTTTAATAAATAATAAATAAATAAATAAATATTGCTAGACAATTCACACAGCATTATCTAGCCCCATGGTAAGCAGAGCTTGTGTTATGGGTACTAGATAGCTGATATACATAATACAATTCATTACATATATAGATATTTTTTATTATACATAGAAAACGACCAA
Source organism: Eupithecia abbreviata (assembly GCA_943735965.1). NCBI lineage: Eukaryota > Metazoa > Arthropoda > Insecta > Lepidoptera > Geometridae > Eupithecia > Eupithecia abbreviata. The sequence continues at coordinate 4,171,071 of OX030997.1, read as the reverse complement.
AACACCCGGAACAAATATCTGCAGATCGTACACACAATTGTTCCGAGGCGGGAATCGAACCCGCAACCTCCTGCGTCGCAAGCGGACCTTCGCCCACCGCGCCACATCGGTCGTTTAGGCGTGCAGAAGTAACAAACATCCAAACTTTCGCATTTGTGTGGTGACAAAGTGCCTGCCTAGATCATGCTATGTCATGTCATGCGCTGGACTGCCAAGTCATGTTTTTCCCCTAACTAAGGTTAAATTGAAATACTAAAAAAAGAACAAACAATAACAATATATAAATAAAATATTTTTTTTGAAACTATTAACACTAAAATCATTTAAAACGTGAACGTTATTCCGTGATCATGGCGCTTGCAACTGTGCCGAAATATTGGAAAAAAATCAAATCATGGTAAATATCCCGTTTTAAATCATAAAAAATAAAATCATAAATCAAATCGTTTATTTGTAGTTAAACATAAATAAAAAAAAACATACAAACAGAAAAAATTGTTACCTACCACTTAAAGAAAATACTACATATAGCGAAAATATAATTAAATGACTTTAATATATATGTATTACATACAGATGCTAAGGTTACCTACCTAAAGCTATGCGATGCTGGCTAGTCACCAGTTTTCTGTGTGACTGAAGCCTGGTCAAACCTGGTAACATTCCACATGTGGAGATTTGATGCTACATCATTAGTAGGGAAAAATGCTATTCCCAGTTTGGGAAAAAGGTCCCTAATTAGCTTACCAGTTTAAGGAAGGATCATTTTGGTAATTTGTTGTTGAGTTACATACCTAACTAGATAGGTATTTCCTGTTAGATATCTAAGTATCGATATTAATTGTTAATTTAATTATTATTGAGATGATAAAGAATATTAAATTTTTTATTTATAGAACTTTCTCATATCTGACACAAAAGCTTAGTATCAGTTAAAATAGGCAGTTTAAGACTTTGAGTGCTGAAAACGCACGGTATTAATTTTTTACAAGTGACTAATATACGTAAATCCACACTAGCGCAGCGGCTGAGAAAATACAGATCTTTGGGACTCAGCAGAGCTGTAATATTTTTCGAACGAAACGCATGTGCGGCGCAACACAACCGCTGTGTAGAGCGGCAGCACGAATTTTTTAGGTAAAAAAAAAGATCGCAGTCGTCGAAAAAAAACCGCAGTCAAAGTGTTAATGAATAACAAAGAAGATGGATACAATACATTTTTCGTTACATTTCAAATTAGGAAAGCAATACTTACCTACTATAGTTTAAATAAATAAGTACCTACTTAACTCAATAATCTTTTATAACGGGATATTTACCATGATTTGAGTTTTGAGTTTTCCAATATTATTTCATGGCACATGAAACTGTGCCGAAATATTGGAAAACTCAAAACTCAAATCATAGTAAATATCTCGTTATAAATGACTTTAGTGTCCATGATGGTTCAAAAATTACCTACCTAATTTAATTTTAATAAACGATAGTTTCAAAACAGCCTATCCCGTTTCGATAAACCATTTTATCATAAAAGTCCACACATTAAGCCTATTAGCTTTGTAAGGAACCCGTTCAAATCACATACAAAATCACTCACCAGATGTCCCGGAATCAATACACAAACATAATAGACATTCGTATTAAATATCGCCTTCCTTCATCTAATAAAGAAACCAAAGCCCGTTCAAAGAAAACACACTAAACTGAACCTTATTCTCATGCATTATGAACAACAGAGGAGAAGAAGCATCACCCTGACATACACTATTTTTCTTCGCACCCCAAGTAATTAACCGTCCCCCATCCGAATACTAAACACCTATTTAGTACCAACTATAGCTAGAAAGGGAGAGGAAATAAGATTATAGAGTAGCAAGAAAGAGACGGTGGTCCCTAAAGTTTTCACGGTTATGATCTTAGGGCGCTTATAGACGTATGGTATTGTCATACTCATACCCCTGTTGGTTATTTTGGGAGAAATCGAGTGTGAAGCGATAGGATGTTAAACGAATCTAATTTATTTAAACTGTTTGGCTTTTAGTTAAGAGGAAGTATGGTAGCTATTTGAAGGGATGTTACGTTGTTAAATGGGGGACTAAAAAAACTGCTGCATATCTACCTAAGTGGTTTTTTTGTAGACTAGTCAGTGTTATAATAGATGGAAGACGTAAAGAAGTGTTTTTTAAATAGTGATTTTAAAGTTAATTTTATACAAATGACCAGAGCGGAAAAGATAAAATAAAGTGAACGATGGAGAATCAGATAAATTATTAAAAAACTTTACGACACTGAATCATTTAAAGCCCTTGATGAAGGATAAATGGCCGCTAAAGATGAAAATAAACTTCAAACTGGTATTATAATCACAATTGATACCATCAATAAATCACAACACAAAATAATTGTCACCGAGGCAACAGTAAATCTGCGCTAATTTGAAACGGATCCGTAAACACCAAATTCATCAAAACCGGCCTCGCTAATCCCACAAAGGGCAAAGATTCCCTCAAAAGGATTTAACAAGCGGCATTCACGTACCTCATTATATTTTTATACTTTATAACTCTGACATAAAGTGCGCGATCAAAACGCGCGAACCCTACAAAAGGTAATTATGTTTTGATTCTTACAAAAAAAAAATCGAGTATCACAAAGGAGACTAACGAGATAAGAGCGTGCTAAATCGCGCTCCCCTCGGCCCCCGCTCGGATCGGTTCGGTCGATTGGTGGAGTGGGACAGACAGAAAGACAGGCGGGCCGACGTAGGCCCCGCCCGCCGCCGCACCAGGCACCCCAGCCAGGCCCGTCCGCCAGTCAGCCTCCGACCGCGCCCGCATGCGTACACGAACCCTCGCTCGCGGAGTGTAAGTGCTAATGGAACTGAACGTTCAATGTTAAAGAAAAATTACGAGAAACAGGAAGTGAACATGGCGATACAGAGTGTTTCGAGATACCCGAGCTCCCCGGCCGAAGCGACGGAACCGCCGAAGACGAGCAGGATAAGCTTCAGCGTCGCGTCTATCCTCGCAGACACCAAGACTAACCAGGCTGATGAGACCGCTGAGATGATCAGGCACCATCGGACGATACCAGAGTCTCCGCTCCGCCAATCACCATCAGCTCAGCCCGAGCTTCCCGGTGGCAAGTCGTCTCCAAGACCAGCATCGCAAACATTACCTCTGAACTTGAATGTATCAGCGACTGTCACATCATCCGATGAAGAGTATGAAGATTCTGTGAATCAAGAGGATTCTATAGTAGATGTGGAGGATTTGCAGAATGGGGTTCAGAGTGAAGATGAAGACAGACCGAGCGATAATGGTAGACTAGTGAGGCCGACTCCGTTCAGCGCGCTGGCGGCGGCGGCAGCGGCGTACCACGGGCTTAGCTGGCCGGGGCCATCTCCAGTCGTGCCTTCGTATGGGCCACTGTTCCCGAACCATTTCCCTGGGCATTTAGGTCAGTATCTTATCCTTTTTTTGCAGCATTTGTTTGTAAATGTAATTTTTTTAATCATATTTATTGTAAGAGCCTTTATAATTTGATACATGGTGGACCTATTGGGTTAACAAGAAACTAATTTACAAACTAACTTATACACGGTTAACAACGAACAGTAGACAAAAATATAGGTAACAAATAACTTCCAAATTAAAAGTACATTACATGTATAAAGTTTCAGCCAAACTGTACAACAGTTTGTCGTCTTAGCCCTCGTGGACAAAATAAACTTAAATTGTAAATGTCACATATTCTGGCTAGATTGATATTTTTACACTTACCTACTAAAAAAATTCTAGACTAATGTTACAAATGTTATATGTGTTTAGTTACTATTTATCTCCTGTGTATCCCGTGTTGTTTTTAAATGGTTTTCTGTTTAGCGTCTCACATTTTTTTATATCCTAACAAAATTTTATCACTGTTTTGAATTTTAATCTTTTTTTGGGCTTGTTATTTCGTGTGTTTAATTTATTTTATCACATGGTGATCTATCATTATTTTCAATGTTTATTTTCCTATTGTATTTTCCCCTATTTTTGTCTCTCTGTGGCTTTAACCATTGGGTAGGTATTTAAAATTAATTGTACATTCGGTTCCAATATTTTCCTTAAGGTTGACTTTCGGGAGGCAAATAATCGTACAAATTGGTTATTAGGTATTTTAGCAGGCAATTGTTGTGGTTAACCAGCCTTTTTGTTCGTGAAACAAACAATAGTAGTATGAACAATATGGCAAGTTACTAATGTTAATTGCCAAACATGGAGGATTCTATATTTGTGCTGGTTTTAAAAATTTATTAAGTTAATATTATACTTAGTAGATGAAAATTATGTTAAATAATTATGTATGATTTGAAATTATGCGAGAATTATCGTATAATGTTTATTTATTAATTTATCAAAACAAAGTGGCGAAAAACTTAATTTATTTAGTCATTTCATTCGAAGCGCTAAATTCTCGAACACAAGTATTTTTAGGAAATCTCAATCGCATCGTTATAATAAACGAATGAACATTAATTCAAAGAAACAAATAGTACCTATTTATTACTTTACTTCAAAAAAAGCGGAGGTCCCATTTTCGATTTTTTTACATTAACTTTTTATGTCTGTTTGTCTATTAATCCGTCTGTATTTAAGATGATCGAAGAATATTTCTTACATCTGAAACTCGACACCAACCAAGTGAGTTTTAGTTACAATACAATACAAAAAATATTTATTCTACACCATAATCAAATCATTACAAAAATACATTATAGGTATGCGACAAGTAGAATAGGCGGGCTTATCGCTTAGAAGCGATGTCTTCCAGGCAGCCTTGGATGGAAAGAATTATAATGAATTAAAGAAAAGGCAGGGGTTTAGTTGTTTGTGTCGTGGATTTTTTACAAACGTTTCACATCGAGTTTGGCTAGCATAGGTAATATATGAAAGCTAGATATTATTATTTAATTTAGCTCTCACTGAATATCTTAGACGGTTCATTAATAGTGTTAGTATTGTAATACGAGATTTTTGCCCGCGGCGTCGTCGCACGTTTTTTCTTTTTGGAAAAAATAGAAAATAATTAACCCTTTTATGTTAAAACAAAGTTGCTTCCCGCTGTCTGTCTGTCCCTATGTATAAATAAATAAATAATGCTGGACAATTAACACAGCATTATCTAGCCCCGTGGTAAGCAGAGCTTGTGTTATGGGTACTAGATGACTGATATACATAATACAATACGTTACATAGATATATATTTTTATTATACATAGAAAACGACCAGAACACCCGAAACAAATATCTGCAGATCGTACACACAATTGATCCGAGGTGGGAATCGAACCCGCAACCTCCTGCGTCGCAGGCGGACCTTCGCCCACCGCGCCACATCGGTCGTCATTTGCTTAGACGTATGCTTAGATCTATAAAACTACGCAACGGATTTTGATGCGGGTTTTTTAATAGATAGAGTGATTCAAGAGGAACGTTTATAAATATTTGACACATAGATTCCCACGCGGGCGAAACTGCGGGGCGCAGCTAGTTGGTGATAAAACTCAAACTATAGTATGTAGGTACTTTCTGCGTTGAGCTTGTAGGTAGGAAATTTCCTACCTTTGTTCTTACATAGGTAATAATATCCTGTTGCGAATTATATGGGATTTCCCATACCTAATTAGTCGAATTATAACCTTTATTAATATATATTAATAATCAGTTACACAAATAAGATTAAATATAGTAAACATTTTTCGGAAATTCCCACTTTTATTGACAAACTAAAACAAGGAAACTATGTACTTACAGTTTAATTAATTAAAAACCACAATAGTTATTTTTGAAAATGAACCTAATTAATTAAACAAAGAATTATTTTTTTATCATGGTTTCCTGTTAAGCCATATTTATGAAGCTATGAGTATTTTGTACGTAATTAGTAATAAATTATTGGTAAATTACATTACAACATTAATGGGATTTCCAATTCCATCATGATTCTAAATAGAATCTATATTTCTTAAATAATAGTTCTCACAAATTAGAAGTAGGTAACAAAGTGTAGAAGAACCGACGGCCGCGCTGGGACAAACGTGTTCTTGAGTGGAGACCACGACTCGGTAAACGTAGTGTAGGACGCCCTCCGACCAGGTGGGATGACGACCTGCGAAAGACTGCAGGTAGATGCTGGATGCGGCAAGCTGAAGACAGGGCGCTATGGCGCTCATTGGGGGAGGACTATGTCCAGCAGTAGACTGCTATAGGCTGATGATGATTGAAGTGTTGTAGATAGGTAACCGCAAATAGATGAAAAAAGCCTGAAGTAACAACACATTAAGAATGATATTTATTTATTTAATATTTCTGTGTATCTAAAATTATTGAACTACTAGCTGCGCCCCGCGGTTTCACCCGCGTGGTGATAGATATTTTGCATAATATACAATATATCTTTATAAATTGTAGCCTATGTGTTATTCTGATGTATAAGCTATTATTATTGTAAAGTTTCATCCATCCATCCATCCATACTTACAAACTTTCGCGTTTATAATATTAGTAGACTTAGTTCTAAATACGGTATGGTTTTACCAAATTTGAGGTTTTATCCACGGAATTCTTAGCTCAGTATTCGAGCTACCTACCTTTCTGAGCTTTATTCAAATCGCGACGAACTTCGAAATCCAAAGTTTATGCAAAACACCCGCCATTGGTCCCTTGATCCGCCATCTTGTCGAATATTGTTTACGTATTTCGACAGATCCCTTATTTATGATGGCTTATTGTTCTTGAATGTTGGTTTGTAGGGGATTCAAGGATTTCTGGTTGGATTTAAATACAGGTATTTGAATAAACTTTTACGCTTTGAGACATCTCTACCTTAGTTAAAGGTTAGTAGGAGATAAGAATTAGCAAGCTGAAGTGGCAGTGGGCCGGCAACCGCTGGAGTAAATGTTTTTTGAATAGAGATCATGACTCAGTAAACTTTGTGTAGGACGCCTTCCAACTAGGTGGGATGACGACCTGTGAAAGACTGTAAAAAATGTTGGATGCGTCAAGCTGAAGACAGGGCGCTATCGCGCTTATTCATTTCGATACTAGAAATAAATCCAACCACTAAAAAAATTAAAAACTCTACTTACTTATTCCATCAAGTCTCAATTCCACTACACAAAGCTGAGTTCATTTTATAAATAAACTTACGGATTTGCCGCTTTTCCGTCTTATGTCAAACACTTTACTATTGCCTATGTATTTTTGCCTGCCAACCATCGATTTATTATCAAATTGCCAGTAAGCAGATAACTACTAAATTATTCATTGCACATAGGTAAATAGGTATTTGACAAGATGGCCTGTACATAATTACATGATTATCGTCTAAATGTCACGTTCCGTAATATATATTTCTCAATCTTATTGGACGCACCCTTTTGACGATTTGAACTTAGAAATTACGACACCATATTAGAGACCACATATTAAAATAGCCTCGATGTTGCTGAAGTTTGAATACTTTCAATAACTTGATCTTGAGTGGAGACCACGACTCGGTAAACGTAGTGTAGGACGCCCTCCGACCAGGTGGGATGACGACCTGCGAAAGACTGCAGGTAGATGCTGGATGCGGCAAGCTGAAGACAGGGCGCTATGGCGCTCATTGGGGGAGGCCTATGTCCAGCAGTGGACCGCTATAGGCTGATGATGATGATGATGATGAATAACTTGATGAACTTACAACTTTATTACATAAAATAGGTATAAACCTGTAATCTGAGTCTAATAATACGAGTATTTAAATAATATTTATAATGTTGTATTATTATGTTTTCATTGTTTCTTTATTTATAATCGTAACCATTAAATCATTTTATAGTTTATTTTTATAACCCTTTCCAGTTCACTTAAAACAATGCAATACTTTTCCGCTTAAAAAAAATTAATCCTATTCGAGTTTAAAATTGTAGAATAGAATCTCAAAACATTTTGCCATAGAGTTTAGAATTCGCGTGCAGAATGGATATTACTTTGACGTGCCCTGAGAGCTACATGCTTATTCAATTAGTGAGGTACTTGTTAATAGCTCGATATTTTTCTAAATGACCTTTTATAGAATTAAAAATGATTCCACAATTTTATTCTTTAAAGTTTTTGCAAAGTTTGACCTAATAACATGTCAGGGAAGCTCGTTAACATCATAAATGTGTCTTAAAATAAAAAAAAGTAAAGGAATTGAAACGCTATTTCTAGAAAAGTACTCGTTTACTTACCCATTTATCTTGGTATTTAAGCAAACATTATTAAAATAGAAGATAGGTATCCGGCTTGTTATTCAAAGGGCTATGCAAGAAATGTATGAAAACAAATCAAATTAACATAAGTTTCACGATTAACGTTACATAAATAACTGAAAAACTTAGTTCATGCATCCAGCCTTGCCGTTTACTGAAAGGTATAATGGGTTGCATATCGTATTATTTGTGAACACTGGCTTTTGGCACGCAAATAGCATTTTGTTAATTTTACAGTGAAAACAGTCAGGTTACTAAAACTGTGTAAACTACCTACATGTTAAATAAAAAATAAAAAAAATAATGCTGGACAATTCACACAGCATCATCTAGTCCCAAGCTAAGCAGAGCTTGTGTTATGGGTACTAGATGACTGATATACATAATACAATACATTACATAGATAGATATTTTTTTATTATACATAGAAAACGACCAGAACACCCGGAACAAATATCTGCAGATCGTGCACACAATTGTTCCGAGGCGGGAATTGAACCCGCAACCTCCTGCGTCGCAGGCGGACCTTCGCCCCCCGCGCCACATCGGTCGTCTTAGTATTGCACTAGATCAACGACGTTGAATCAAAGTCAAAGTGAATAGCATTTATTTCTTTATGCTTACAAAATAAGCATTTAGACAAGTCAAATTTTATTCTATTCATTATTATCAAAAAAAAAATTTTTAATTTTAATGTTCTCTTCAATTTATTGTCCTCTAGTGGAAGAAGTGAAAAAGAAACCACTAATATGTTCATATAACGTATGAGTCTAATATTTACATTTTAATGAAACTATGCTTGAGAACTGTAGGTCAAACGATTCCTAGGTACTCAATTTCTTACATATTTTATTAAGGGAAAAGTCTTCTTGATTTCCCAATTAGGTCGTACATTTTTGTGATATAGGTACTTATATGTAGATTCTACGAATAATGTTCGTGTTTGAAACAGCACTTCAAATATAAATTAGAGTACTCAAAAACCCACTAATTTTAATTAGAAATTCCCACAAGAATTTCCCCTAAAAAAACGAAAAAGTTCCATGCTCAAAACTGTCAACGAAAATAAATTACCGATTAAATAATTTGCAAGCTACACATTAATGAGGAGTGCACTTGGTCATGCAATCAGCGTAATAGCCATCCGTCACGAATGCTAAGTTTTACATAAATTACGCGTTTTTCATGATTATACCTAATTTTCGTACATTATGAATAGTTGCCCGGAATTTGTTTTTACCGAGTAGGTAATTTACACGTTAGTGTTTTTGCCGGGTCTAATCAATTGTTTGATCTATGGTCATCTTCGGTTCATTGATTTCGTTTTAGTACTAGGAACTTCTTTTGTTTTACCTCCCTAAAAACATTAATGTATGAAAAAACGCTTCGCAGATGGCTTTTAACGATTTTTTCCATAACTAAAAGCACTAAAAACCGGATGACACATAATTGACCGGCCAGCAAGCTATCTCCAATCAGTGCTTACGAAAGGGTCCTTTCTACTGAAAAATAAAACGCAAACACGGCTTAAACCTGTTCCTTATCCGTACAATGGCCTGGGATCTAAGGGCCCGTTCACACGAGGCGAGTGGATTGAGTAGTTACTACCTATATCACTAATTAGATTTATTAAGATATACATTTAATTTTCTCTGTGAGTAAATGCATAAAATTTTATTTGAGAAATAATCTTCAATCACTATTTAAAAAGAGTTACTGAGAATGAGATAACTTTAAACAATAGGTATGTTCTGTTAATCTGATATTAAATCAAATAAGTTTGTAGGTAGAGTATACGGAACACGATTAATACATTACAGCGCATCTTTGCTATTTAAATGTGTTAAAAGAAATTAACTATGCAAAAATAAAACATAAAAATTAAAACTACTCGCCTATTTATCGCCAATAAATACAAAAATCCATATTTAAGACTAAGGTTTTCAAAATTGATAGGCTTTTAGTGGAATTTAAAAACTGGCCTAGCTTTTAAGGTGCATTCACATAAAAGTTCGCTACTTTGCCCTTCAAACGCAAGCTTACAACCCTCACTCGCCGAGCTCAAAACCACAAAAGGTACAAGTTCACTAGCTCCAGTCACTCGCCGAAGCTGAACGAAGGTTAAAGCACAAAATGCTTTTAAAGGCAAGGTATTACGCGTTAATACACTTTCCTATTTGTTTATGACCAATAGCAATGGTCTATTAAGACCTTTGAATTGCCAGGAGAGTTGTGCTGATTACTTTAGTAATTGATTTTCCTATTTTCCACGTTTTGTGTGAATTGGTTGCGGTTTATGCTTTAATTTTTGAGATGAAGTATTTGGAATTCTCACATGATATTTTAATGAGGTGCCAATTCCATTTGAGAATTAACTTTATTCGTGACGTGGATGGTTCTATTTTATGATAATTTTTGGATAAAGTAAAAGCTTATTGACGACTTCTGTGGTGCGGCGGGCGAAGATCAGCCTGTGACGTAGGAGGTTGCGGGTTCTATTCCCGCCTCGGGACAAATGTTTGGGTGATCAGATGGATTTTACGTTACGTTCATGCTCGCTGCGAATGGTATATTACGTCTCGTAACACCGGTCTAGAACAATCAGATTTTTTTATGTTCAAAAATAGAATAAAGAAGTTATAAATTCCATTTTCAAAAAAAGAATTGCCACAGTCTTACTCCATATCGCTAGGTCATTACTTAACTAATTTACTAGTAATACAAAATACAATAAGCAATCGCAGAACCTGATTTGAAAGCAAATGTATTACTTTTAATAAGTATTAAACGTTTTAATTTCACACCTATTGAGTTGTAATAACGTTTGTTTTTACTTACGACATTCACTGATTATTGTTTTTATGTTGGCAATCGTGATATCATTTAATCTATTGGTTTTAAAAAGTTAACGTACCGAGCGATTTGATACCGTATTTACGACATACTATGATTGGAAATTACATAATTTTAACAAAGTATTGCTTTTCCATATATTTCCAAGGATTTTTCTATTGCTGGTAGAATTTTTCTTAAAAATATCGTGAGAAATGGTTGAGATTTCAAATGAACGAGTAAAAAATCGATTTCAATACTATTCAAAGTAAAATCCTACTATCCTACTAAAATCATAAACGCGAAAGTTTGTGAGTATGGATGGATGTTTGTCACTCTTTCACGCAAAAACTACTGAATTGATTTTGATGAATCTTCACAATAATATAGCTTACATATCAGAATAACACATAGGCTACAATTCATAATGATATATTGTATAATATCCGAAATATCTATATATCAAACCGCGGGGCGCATCTAGTATAAAAATATGTGACATAGTGTTCCGCAATTTCAGATTAAAATTGGAAACGAAAGGATTAACTCTGCAGTCTTAAATAAATATTCAATCGTTTTATAAGTTTCAACCGAGGAATCAACTATCAATCGCATAGGCGTTGAATAATGCATTGATATCAAAGTTACACTGAATTTGTCCAACTCCTTGAGTGCTAATTAGTTCTACATAACGTGAGATATTCAAAGCTTTCAGACGGCTATAACACTTAAATAAGACAGTTAAAAAAATGCTTACAGACTAGAATTTTTAAAACCGCACCAAGTAAACTAAAGCATCAATGCGTCTGGTCGTAGTGGCGCGTGACTCGAGAGCTGGTGAGTATCTGGCGCAGCGCATCAGCATTGTCATACAGCGGGGCAATGCAGCCAACGTCTTGGGGACGCGCGTCGATTGGTGTTGATATGGATCAGTGGAGCTATCTTTAGATTGTTTGCAATAGATTGCCAGACAGCTCAACGATTCCCTCTTCTATTTTTTTATTGTATTAAAATATAACAAATTATAACAAAGTTATCGATATATGTAGCTTTAAGAATTAGCAAGCTAAAGTGGCAGTGGGCCGGTAATATCTTGCGAAGAACCGACGGCCGCTGGGGCAAACGTGTTCTTTAGTGGAGACCACGACTCGGTAAACGTAGTGTAGCCAGATGGGATGACGATGCGTCTGCCTGCAGGCAGATGCTGGATGCGTCAAGCTGAAGACAGGGCTCTATGGCGCTCATTGGGAGAGACCTATGTCCAGCAGTGGACTATCATAGGCTAATTGATGATTAAAATTTAATATTCTAAAGCTCAATTTAACTTATAAATCTTACCTCTAATATTGGAAGTCATACATTTTTATATATAAATAATTATTAATATATTCATTATTTTACTGACCCTATAAACTATAATAGTCTTTAACTCTAACTTGGTCAAAATAAAAAAGTATAATGTGGAATGTACAAGCAGTAGATTTTTTTTATTTTATTAGGTAAATTGTGACTATAATAATTAAGTAAAGTCACAAGGAAAAACCACTTTCCTATAGAAAATACTACAATATAATTAGGTAGGTACATAAAATATCATCCCTGTGTAGAGATGGATGATAATATATTTTCTGTCCCTACTTTACCTAGGTACAGAGGTAAATTCCTTGTTTCGTAGTTTATCGTACAAAGTAAATAGGTACACAAGTGATCTAGCTGTTTGTTGTCTATTCACTTCACTAGACTGTATGGGTATACGACAGTGCAAAATTAATGATAAATATATATCCGTATTTGTCTATCAGTGTAACTGGACGGGCTTATCGCTCCCAATGCTCTCGTTAGCGCGTGTAAACCGAAACCCCATTACTGCCCACACAAGCGAACAAATAAACACCTTAGGTGTTGCCCACAAGGTCGATATTAATTCTAAAATTTGTTTTAAGGTCTTTTTTCGCCCTGTACTCGCACGATTGCCTCTCCTAATTGGCTCGCCATCTGTTTTAATTCATTTTGCGATAGTTTTACATGTATTTTATTGACGCGCAGCTCCGCCTGGCGGTCGGCCGGTGTAACGAAGCGATTAATCGATTCGTTTGCGTGCGAGGCGCTCGATCGAATCCACGTATGAATCGATCCGTATATTCCATTTTCAAATCCATTTGTTTGCCTTGCCATACGGCAGTTTGCAATTAAAACGCCGGAAAATAAAAAAGTAATCATTCATCATACTTCTATCACTATGGGAGGTCTTGATGAAATGCGGCGAGTGTAGCACCTTGTAATAAGGTTGTAAGTCGTGTGAAATGATGGAGATAAGTCCGGTAGCCAGTGACGCGTGCTGCCATCTCTCGGCCGATGACAGTAAATAATAAATCTTGGAGATAACATCAGAGGCGAAGATTATACGGTACTGAGTCCCCATCACGCCATCCGTGTTTCCTGCGCTCGCAAATTAGTAAAACGCTTTACCACAAATATTTTTACCACGACCTTAAAAGCCTTATTTCCATCGGCCTAAAGCTCAGAATCTTACAGCTAGTTTCACGAAGGGCCTCATTCGATTCTGTAGAACACTGGAGTATTTTTAGTGCTTCGAAGAACTATACACGCTAAAGTTAACGCCGTTGCCTGAACAAGATTAGACAATGAACAGAACTAAACACTTTAAGTGCCTATTTAACGTACAGTTAGTCAAAGAATGGGTAAATAGTGCGTGTTTGAACTAGATCTTGGGTAATAGTCTAGCCTAGACTAATGCTGTTGTAAATCAAGGCGGGCATAGGTTAAATGCACGTAAAATCCAGTCTTAGGTTTTAAATCACAAATGGCTTCCTGTGTTAGATTGTTTATTCATTAAGAAATCATCATCATCATCATTGTACAAAACAAACATCTTCTTTATTTAAAGCAGTAGTCGAATTTTGTCACCATAAACTTTTCAAGGGCAAAAACAAGAGTCGAATGCAACTTTCGCTTCACTTTTTTTGCTCGCATGTGTACTCGGCCTCGACCTGCGCGTTGACCAATTAGAAACAGCCATTAAAATTCGGAAATGTCCACTCTTTTTCGCCGGCATTCCTTCACGACCTCCTTTGACAATTAAAAAAAAAGTTTGCGATTTGAGCCGTCAATTTACAAATCGAACAACCACCGGTAGCTTAAAAATGGAACACTAATGACATTTCGAATTTTAAATTCATCATTATCGCCAGTTGGCGGTTTATTATAAAAGCAATATTATGCTAATTGGGATAAAATCAACGCGGTTTTGTTAATACATTCGTTAATTTTTGTTTCGTCAAGTTATTAGACCGATATTTAAACGAAATCATTAAATATCCAAGACATTTGAGACTCAAGCTTAACACTTTGACTGCTGAAATCACACGGTATGTGTTTTCTACAAGTGACTAATATGCGTAAATCCACACTAGCGCAGCGGCTGAGAAAATACAGATCTGTGTGACTTAGCACAGCTGTAATATTTTTCGAACGAAACGCATGTGCGGCGCAACACAACCGCTGTGTAGAGCGGCAGCACGAATTTTTTAGGTTAAAAAAAAAGATCACAGTCGTCGAAAAAAAACCGCAGTCAAAGTGTTTGCTTAGCTCTAAGGTACAAATTTGCTTAACCCTAGAATTTGATTAGGTAGATTTCTAAAATAAAAAATCCTAATGTAGCATAAAACATGCGATCAATGACACCATAAATCTTAATTGAGTTCCAAAATTATAAAGAACCTACGGTCGAGACAAATTATAAATCATATGTTCATAGCTAATTATAAATAATCAACCTCAACGAATTAGATAATTTGTCATTGGACCTTTTCTTTTGTACGAAACGTCATAAATTAAAGACCTTCTGAGAATAAAATAAAAGATCGTTTAGAATGGTAGCGATAAATTAGCGAACAATTATTATTTTTGCGTCGATTTGTTATCATTAATATCATTTAATATATTTTATCCTTAGTATGTCTGATTTTAAATGTGTTTCGAGAAGATGACCTCTAAATTAAATGCAGATGATAATCTTTTCATCGATTATTTTCGGACAAATTACCACGATATTTCGCGAATATCATAATTGTCGATCTTTTTCTTATTTTTAGATTTTATATTTCATGTTAGGATATAACAACTAGGTAGAGTAAACGGCATGCCCAGCGTGGGGACTATTGCATCATCCCCTAATGATAAGTAAGAGCCAAGAATATGGCGTTTATCAGGGGTCTATTTTGGATACAACATTCTAACTAAGGACGTCTACTGCTGGACATAGGCCTTCTGAGATAACGCCATAAATAAGAGGTCCATTGCTTTTTTATAATATTAGTAAAGGTTAGCTTTAATCTCGACATGTTGTAATCAACAAGGACCTTTAATATTCAATTGCGTACACAACTGTAAAAAATAAATATTTATCTAAATATGATTTTGGCGCCAAAAAGCCGTGAAGCCACACGCAAGTTTCATAGACTACTTAAGCTCTAGCATGCCAGTATGATGTCAGTAGATAAATGCCTTTATAATTGTTTGTTGTACCGCTTCGCCCACGTTGGGTGTGTGCACGCGATCTTATAGCTAGTGTGGGCTAGGCTTTATTGGTTGCCGGTATTGATATTTCAATCCGGATCTGTTTTGTTTCGGCTTAGGGCTAGATAATGATCTTTTGATTTATGTTATAATCAATGAGTTTGGGAAAATTTTGATTTTTATTAAAGGTTACATTTGGAACATCGTATTAAAAAAGCCTTTTTTTTACCTTTCCCGTTTTGCGCAATACAAGATGTTCTTACAAAAGTTACTTTTAGAAGTAAGAACTCACACAACAAACCAATTTTATAACCACTTTATTAAGACTATTATACCATTGAGATACCATAAGACCATTTGACGACCGATGTGGCGCGGTGGACGAAGGTCCGCCTGCGACGCAGGAGGTTGCGGGTTCGATTCCCGCCTCGGAACAATAATTGTGTGCACGATCTGCAGATATTTGTTCCGGGTGTTCTGGTCGTTTTCTATGTATAATAAAAAATATCTATCTATGTAATGTATTGTATTATGTATATCAGTTATCAGGTACCCATAACACAAGCTCTGCTTACCATGGGGCTAGATAATGCTGTGTGAATTGTATAAAATAGAAAATAAAATAGAAATAGAAAATACCACATTATGCCAAATGAAACAGTATTATGCCAAATCACATCGTGCCAAATTAAACTACATCATATCAAATTAAATACATCATGTCAAGTGAAACCGCATCAGATAAAACTGCATTAAGCATAAATTTTTTTTTTTAATTTGGAAATCTTGTTCCTCTAACTTAATCAGAGACGTAAGCTTAAAGGTTGCCTAGAAGAGATCGCTTCATTTCGCGATAAGGCCGCCCATTGTACTTGTTGCATGTAATGTATTTTTGTAATGATCTGCATAAGGTATACAATAAAACATTTTTGTATTGTATTGTATTGTATTGTAAGCATTAACTTTGGCATACCATTGAATATGATATAATTGTTCCGTCCCTATAACTAAATGAAAACGTTATGTCCGTAAGACTGACCGCGGGGCGTCGACTCCCACGCGGCCACCTACAACACATCGTAACGTTACAATTACTGTACAGATCTCTTAGCACGAGCGGCAGTCTGTGGTTTTACTCGATATTTTACTCATTCTAATAGTTCAACAAGGACCTATACTACTTTTGCTTAGATACCTTATAAAAAAAAAGCAAGATAAGGCAACCGAACCCAGTCAGTTCGCGGGTTAATTGTAGGTTTTGCTTATATTCAACTCATACAAAATTGAACCGCATCATGTCAAGTGAAACAGCTACATGTCAAATGCATTGGCATATCATTTGGCATGCCGCAATATAAGGGAACCGACACCGGTCTATTTGCTATTTCTAGTAGTTTCTATTTTTTTATATTATATTATATCAGTTCGGTACCAATATGGCGTCAAAACTATACTCTCATTATTTTGTGCCTTTTACTGTCCCTTTTTGACAAAAACTCCAATCTTTTCCACTGTTCTTAGCTTTAATTTAATACGTACCGATCCTATCCATCCAAAGGTTTCTTGGATGAAATGTTAGCGATAAGGCCGCCGTTTGTGCCACTAGATTTAGTTAGAATTAAGATCCTTTATTTTTTTTTGTATTGGTGGTGCAATAGAGTTATATTGTATTGTTCTATTATTATTCTATGTTCTTCCTGCACCATCCTTTAGCTCGTCCTCCCTTTTAAACTGTCTGCTCCGTCATCTTTCTATACAGTGGTTTAGTTCACCATAATTAATTCAGCCAGTAGAACAGCGCACGATGTTCGTGTGTTCGTGCAATAACTTACTGTGTTTAATGCTGTTGAGTGGATGATGTATCGGGTATGTAAAAGGTTCTTGTGTTGCAAAGGATTTTAAAGACAATAATTGATAATTGATGTTCTGGAATCAAGTCACTCAGCGAGCTATGGAAAGAGCTATGCTCGGAATTTTTCTGAAGTATAGGATTCGTAACGAATACATCCGACAGAGAACCAAAGTTATCGACATAGCTCTAAGAATTAGCAAGCTGAAGTGGCAGTGGGCCGGCCATATCTCGCGAAGTTCCGACGGCCGCTGGAGCAAACGTGTTCTTGAGTGGAGACCACGACTCGGTAAACGTAGTGTAGGACGCCCTCGATAAATTTTCATAAAACATATAGAATTGTTACGGAATATTTTATCCTAATATTTTGCAATGGATTTCCTCAATGTGACGCCTGAATCTATTTTATTTTAACATTTATTTCGTTATTTTTCAATTGCCTAAAAATTCAAAATAATTATCTCTATATTTGTATTTATATATTTAAGTAGGAATCTATCTATCTATCAAATAGGTATATGTATTTATTTATTTATTATAAATTATATTATTTGACAAAAGTCACCAAATTTACATCAAGCTGCAGGTATAAAAGCGATACACGTGAATAAAATACCTCTACGTTTTTTATACAATTTTGTCAAAAAAAAACATGATATTTTTATGACATTAGCACAAGAATTATTATAGTTTACGACTCCCAATAAAATAGAACCTAATGAGCTACCTCCATATTTTTTCGCCACACCACACCTACTTCATAATGCTTAAAACATAATTAATATTATAATCGTAAAAATTGATTCAGAAACCAGTTTCTATAACTCAGTTTTATAATTGTTATAAATTAATAGTGTGTGAGAAACACTTCGTAGAATCTGTAGGGTCATAATTATTAATGCGGCTATAAATTTGTTATTATCATAATAATTAATAGGAATAAAATAAATAAATTGTTTTTGGCTGTTGAAAACTTATAGACTGTGTTCGATTTGTTTAAAAAAAATATGGACATTGCGTTTTAAAAGACCCAACCAACTTGTGTTATCATAGAAATAAAGTCTATAGAAAATGATTATTACTACAATGCATCGTCGCGCGATGTGTAGTTCAAAATCCATGATCGCCATAGGATAAATAGCCCTTATAGGATAAATATCTATTATTTAATAATAAATATTTATTTCCACTTACATTTTAATTGTAATGCCCTAAAAAACTTATAGCACGGATATACAGTAAGTACATACAAAAGAATAACTCCTTATTGCACACCAAATAAAACGAACACACAGGACAGGAAAAGACAAATACAAATTGTACAATGGGCGGCCTTATTGCTTTAACACTTTGACTGCGATTTTTTTTCGACGACTGCGATCTTTTTTTTAACCTAAAAAATTCGTGCTGCCGCTCTACACAGCGGTTGTGTTGCACCGCACATGCGTTTCGTTCGAAAAATATTACAGCTGTGCGAGTCACACAGATCTGTATTTTGTCAGCCGCTGCGCTAGTATGGATTTACGCATATTAGTCACTTGTAGAAAACACATACCGTATGATTTCAGCAGTCAAAGTGTTAATAATTCTGTACGAGTACCTATAGTCTGCCGTCTGACGACCTGCGAAAGACTGCAGGTAGATGCTGGATGCGTTAAGCTGAAGATAGGGCGCTATGGCGCTCATTGGGGGAGCCCTATGTCCAGCAGTGGACTGCTATAGGCTGATGATGACCTATAGTCTTATTCTATATTGACTGATATATCTCTACTTTGTCAAACACAGGTATGTCTGTATGCAAAGTACAGTTAGGTAGGTATGTATAGGTACCGTCAGCAACGAGAGTCACGCTCCTAATTATAGAAGCATTCCCAATCAATTACCGCGTATGCGAAACAAAACTGTCGCGACCGCTTCATTTGCGGTACCGACAGCAAAACAAGGAAGATTTGTATTTTTATTTTAGTGACAATAATTTATCTTATAAACATAAACAACGTATGGTTACGGAACCCTAAAAATGTAATAAGGGAAAAAGAAAGTAAAACAACACATTTCATTATCACATCTTAAATAGTATTATACCACACCAAGTTACATATTCAGTCATCAATGGCGCCGCTATATTCTCATTTCTCAGAATTAAGGAGTAATTCTCGAAGAAACGCTTTAGTTCTAACTTAGCCCACGTGAAAAGTTAAGTTGGTGGGTTTAAATCTTGAATCCTTTAAGCTTGATGGTTTTGTATTTAACAAGCAGTCGAAATGCCACGAGTTGGCGTCGGGCCAAAATACTAATGTTCCATTGAATACTGCTATTTGTAAACTGAAAGCAGAGGACCAAAGTAGCTCTCTTAATAGATCATTTAGAATAAGCCACGAAATTAGAGATTTGGAGATAGGTTAGTCTTTTCTGGTTTACCAATGCTTAATCAGCATTTTACGTGCAGATTGTAAATTTGTAATGTGTGTATTTTTTTTTAATGTGTATATTAAATAAAAAACTACATTACTGTATAATAGGGAAAGTAATTTAATAGTAATGTTGATTTTGATGAGATAAATACATAACACTTTATGAAATTAGAGATTTGGAGATAGGTTAGTCTTTTCTGGTTTACCAATGCTTAATCAGCATTTTACGTGCAGATTGTAAATTTGTAATGTGTGTATTTTTTTTTAATGTGTATATTAAATAAAAAACTACATTACTGTATAATAGGGAAAATAATGTAATAGTAATGTTGGTTTTGATGAGATAAATACATAACACTTTATGTATTTATCTCATCAAAATAAACATTATATTTATATTTACTTACTAAAAAAATTAAGTTATTTGTTAGCATACAATTTATTGAACTATGAAACAATTTTTCGTGCTAAAATAATTAGGTAAATACTTAATAAACAAAATTACCTGAATAACCCTTTCAAACCACAATATAAATCGTTATCACTATAAATCTCATAGACAATTTTTTTTTCTATTTCCGCGTTGTCTATGGCCTCTATATTATGAGAGGGGCAATTGATGAATGGTTGTTTGTAAGCATCCCGTTTGATCCTCAGATAAATATTGTGGGTGGAATTCCAAAGATCTGTTAATAGTCTAGCTCTTTGTGTTCAGTTCTCGAATTCATAGCCAAGGAAACATATAAAGGAAAAGAATTCGTTGAGGCTGTGGTTTTTTTACTTTAATATCAGATAATCTAACTCTCTGTCAGATAAGTACCTACCTATATCTTATTCTATAAGTAGTTATAAAAAATAGTGCAAGTTAAAAATACTTTGGTTTCGCGTGCCAAGAAAATTAAGCCCCAAACAAATTGAGTACATAAAAATTAAATATTCCAATCAATTTTGTTCATTACGATGTGACCCCTTTATCCGACCACTAAAATCCCCAAAACACTTTTAAATTATGTAAATATTTTGATATTAATGTTCATATTTTGAGTAAAACATGTCATACATCTACCAAGACGCAAGGAATGCCCGCCTCGCTTGTACAGACAACAAAAACGTCAAGCACACTGCGCTTGTTTAAAATATTGGAATGAATGACATACCGCGCCTCGCACGATTAATGGTACTGCTCGCACAAAAAGCAAACACGCTCATTAATATATCAACTGTCTTAGCCACGTTAGGTACCGTCAGCAACGAATTCCGAATTTCAAATTCAGCTGCACTTTTCATAACTCACCCGTTAGTTCTATATTTATATTTGAAAAAGTTCTTTCTCTAAAATTTTAAACAAGTTTTGTAAAAAATAAAATGATTATGTTCGACAATGGATGTTCACGGATGCATTTAAAACGTCTCGTATTTCTTTCTTCGCTCAAAACAGGGACATAATTCAGCGGGAAACATCTGTAGTCGATAGCTTCTTATACAATTAAAGGAAGAATGGGATGTGACAGCTACGTAGTGTATTTTTAAAAGTAATTTAGCTACCAAGTCTTTTAATACACGTGGCTTAGCCGCTTGAGTTGATCTTGGTAATGTTTTACCACCTTTAAAAATAACGTACTACTTGAATAGTGTTAAACCGAAGTGTTTCATTTTTTATGAGGCAGTATAGTATTTTTTAAAACTGATTAAAATGTATGAAGCTTAATGAATATGCATGGCATCACCTTTCAATTAAAACAAGTAAGCACTGTAACCTACTAATGCATGCAATATTTTTTCATCAAGTCAATGAAAAAAGCTGACAGAAGTCGAGTGTATCTCTTAACTTGGTTTCCGTTGTAGCGCTCTCTTTGACGTTACTAAACACGACATACATTAACCTTTTTTTTCACCTGTCACATATATTACTTTTTTCTCCGTTTTTTGAATCATTAGCTATTAAGCGACCGTACGGTTTGACACTGGTATTAATATATTGGCAGCTAGCGCCACGTTGCCAATAATTTGAATATTGCTAATGGATTTCGTAATTTTACAACGATTTTGACAAGTTGAGAAACAATATTTTGAAAATATATGTTACGAAACAGCATTTCTTAAATGCTGTAGGTGTTTTTCATATATCCATAAACTTTGTGAGTGATATAGCCTGTCAAAAAGTTATTTGAAATCGAGAACAGTGAAAGTCTGACATTTCAACACCAGCACGTGTTTGTACATCAATCAGAACATTAATTAGTGCTTAAATACCAATTAGTTGAAAGATAATTTTGTAGGCTACAGTCTATTACAAATTCAATCAATTAAACTCGTTAATTTGGACGTTTGATTCATGATTTTTTTAATTCCATCATTGATTGAAAGGTCATAAAAGAAAATTAGAACTTTTTAGATATCAATAGTATCCTAACTTGACAAACCGCTTGAATATAACAATTAAATCAGAAATATAGACGAAGAAAATTATTAATCCTAATGGAAACCTTAATTTTAAAAGTCAAATAACAAAACAAACAACTAAAACACATTTAAAACGTAACCCATTGATCCCAATTTACATATAAATCCGATTGTTTTAACATGATTTTAAACAAATGACATGCAAATTGTGTTTATAAGTGGTTCTAGCTTCTGTATTAGATATTTTGTTAATACACCTAATACATATTTTATTTTAATAGGTCATAAAGACTAATTAGTCTGCGTGGTTGAAACTGGACACTTAATCTTGATCGACGACGTAGTTTTAATAGCTCATCTATGCGTAGGTGTATCTCAAAACTGCTGCTAAAAGAAAGAACTGACCAACGATTTAATCACTTTTTATTTCCCTTATTAGGTTTGGGATTTATTTTACGATTTATTGGGCCAATGGTCTGACATTCCTTTCGAGTTTCGGCGAGCTTTGAAATCTGAATATGTGCCAGTTAAGCTTGCATTTTGAGTAGCTTTTTAGTATAGTGCAAGGTGTGTCATATTGAGGACAAATAAAGTCAAAAAAAGCTTTCATTAAGAATTATATTTTCTTCAACCGGCCAGCCAAAACTTTATCTAATGGCCTATGTAATCGAATGTTTTTAAGTAATGCGACTATGAAGTAGTTCTTATTTATAAAATAAATTAAAAATATAGTCTTCTGGGCCCTATTTACACTAAATGAATCGCTTCACCTTAACAGTAGATCGGGAACAGTGGTGCCGTCTCAAAATGGCATTTTATCTTTGATGAAAGATACCACAAATGGAGAAACGTGTGTCAAAAATGTCATGATTGAAAAAAATATTTTAGTTTTACCGTGCAAATAGCACCGTACATTTTACCTGTATCTAGCTACAGTTTTTTCACCTATGGACGATTTTGTGACCATACCATAGTCATAGTAATGTGATTGGTTAGCAGAATTCGGCTTCCTGAATTTTATAACATGTGCGCTACTTTGATGTTGTCGTAGGTGTAAAATCATTGAGTGCATAGAATTTGATGAACATTAAAGATTAGTTAAAGTTTTATTGAAATCCGTTAAGTCCTAATAAATTGTCATCTTATGGGTACATATCGATGTTACCCAAGCTTTGATTGCTTTGGAGATTTCCGTTGTTTGATCCAAATATTTATTTAATTTGTCATTCGATTTTTTATTCACGACCCTCGATTATCGATTATCAGGGTTTTTTATCCGTCAACAAAATATTATCATTCGTCGAAATCTTGCCGTATTGTCAACGAATAATATCGTTTCTGATTAATTTGTCTACGTCGATTTTTTTTTTTTTGTGGAAGGACCTTATTTATCTTTTTTGTATTTTTTATCTCGTGCATACCATTCATCTCATAACTGTTTAATATTTACAACTTTGGAGTTTAGCTCTCCACTTTACGAGAGCCAATGATAAATGACATAAATCCAAGGTCTGGTTTAAAAAACTCCTCTATCAAATTTTTTTTTACTTGCGCGATCTGAGCACAATTCAAATACGCTTTATAGTACATCAAACACAGAAAAACAAAAACAGTAAAGAACAAAGATACAGATGCACAATGGGCTGCCTTATCGCTAAGAGCGATTTCTTCCAGGCAACCTTTGGATGGACACGTAGCTATAGTAGAGGTATGACGGTGGCGTATTATAGACTAATGTTGTTTATAAATTATATACAATACAAAACATGTACAAATACATAAATACTTTTCAACACATACTTATAAGTACGTAGTACTAATAGAGTACTAATATATATACGAAGTACTAATCCTCCAGTATTACTACTGTGCTGTACTGATCCTCAGTAGTATTGTTCCTGTATCGATGTATCGATAAAAGATAATTTCCCAAAATTATTCATGATATTTTAACTGTGATAAATTAAAAAAAACATAAAAATCCCGTTGTCAGCCTATGAAATAAAAAAATCCACCAAGGTGTTTCTCGCAGGTGACCCATGGGCAATATACTATACCACCTGGGTGATCGTTCCACGAAGGTGGACACGGGCAAAAGACGATAGGTCTTAAAGTGCAGCTGATTCTGTAACAATCTAAAATAAAAGTTTCTAACCTAGCTCTTTTCCAACAGATGCAAACGGCGAGCCTCCAAAGCTGAAATGTCACCTCCGCAAGCACAAGCCGAACCGGAAGCCCCGGACTCCCTTCACGGCCCAGCAGCTGAGGGCTTTGGAGACCAAGTTTGTGGAGAAGCAGTACCTCAGCATCGCTGAGAGGGCGGAATTCTCCTCTAGCCTGGGACTGTCTGAGACTCAGGTGAGAACCAAATATAACTCGTATTATATAACTATGACGACCGATGTGGCGCGGGGCAAAGGTCCGCCTGCGACGCAGGAGGTTGCGGGTTAGATTCCCGCCTCGGAACAATTGTGCGTACGATCTGCAGATATTTGTTCCGGGTGTTCTGGTCGTTTTCTATGTAAAATAAAAAATATCTATCTATGAAATGTATTGTATTATGTATGTATATCAGTTATCTAGTACCCATAACACAAGCTCTGCTTACCATGGGGCTAGATAATGCTGTGTGAATTGTCCAGCAATATTTATTTATTATATAAACCTTTTTACAGCAGTGGACTATTATAGGTTGATGATGATGATGATACTTTTATTATATTTTTTACTGGGTTAGTGGCTGGAAAGGCCCGTGGCTTTGCACGTGTAATTTGGGATAAAAAGTTGCCTACATCTTTTCCCGGGATATCGTTTATATCCTGGCAAATTTCGTTGGGTTTCTTGTTAACAGACAGAGAGACAGAGAATTACTGTCGGATTAACTTAAAATGATGATAGAGATACTCAAGCTAAGCCATAATTAGTCAAAAAACAATTAGTCTTTGTAATTATGATATAAGATTATAATAGAAAATTAGTATGTTGGGGGAAATTAGTGTGTTCAACTATTTTTAATATGAACCCGATATAACCTTGAAGTTGATTATTAAGAAGGGCAATTAAATATGTAAAAAGGAAAGTGAAAAAAATAATAGAATATCGTCATAGCAGAAACATACCGTAACATCGCCTATCATTACAAACACATTTAAATATGATTTGTTAAATTAAAAGTAAAAAAATTGTTTATTTTGTCGCTCAATATAAATAAGAAACACTCACAGTATTAATAAAGATGGCTGACACTAAGCGGTTGCTATGGCAGAAAATGACAGTTTATTTTTCGTAGTATTAAGTTTTATGTACTGTTTATTTCCCAAATAAAATAAAATAAAATTATTTGCAAATAAAAATACACTACAATCAAGAGGATACAAATTAATTCCATGATGAAGTGAACACATCAACGACAGCACTAATTAGCATAGTATTTGCTAATCAAGCATGTGACGTTTTCTAGATTAGCAATTCTTAATTAAAGACTACTAAGCGACTACGCCGTGACACAAAACAAGAAAGCTGATATCAATCCTAGACCCAATCAGAGATTTATTAGGGGCTAAATGAAACTAGAGCTAATTTTCTGATATTGCGTATCGTTTGTAGGCGTTCAAACAGTGTAGTGTAGACGATTATGTTAGTTTTTTTAATAATATTTAATTATTTCTTTTTAAGCATTATTTTTTTGACTTGTACTATTTTGTCTATACTAATATTATAAAGAGGAAAGGTTTGATTTTTTGTTTGTTTGTTTGTAATGAATAGGCTCCGAAACTACTGGACCGATTTGAAAAATTATTTCACCGTTGGGATGCTACACTATCCGCGGCGAACATAGGCTATATTAAATTTTAGAAATGTGAAATATGAATTTAACGCGGGTGAAACCGCAGGAATCAGCTAGGTACCAATAAATATATTATTCTGATTTTTTGTTATTGAATAAGAAGCAAATTATCAGTTCAACAATCGACTAACCTTCGACAGTAATACCTTGACATTTTAGTTCCGTTAGCCATTGCCATTTCAACCATAAATTGTAGGCTGCCATCGTGAATCGTGACGTCACCTTTGTGTACCAATATATGACAGTGTATGTAGGTAATTTTGTCGAGAACGAGGGTAGGCTACTATGTCTTTGCTGATACCCGCTTCTAATAATTGTTATGTCCTATACAAATCATGATCAGATTTAGATTCAATAACTTTATTTCGCAAGGTTTATAAAATAAGCACTTACACACACCATCATCATCATTATCAGCATATAGCAGTTCACTGCTGGACATAGGCCTCCCCCAATGAGCGCCACTTAGACACGTCATATTATTTTGTACCATAAATGATTATCAAATAAGAAATAAGGTGTTATTGAAAAAGTGAAGAGAAAATCACTTTTTTGTCTACTAGTGGAAGAAATGAAAAAGAAATCACAAGTACATTTATCATGCTACCTAACTAAAAAAAGAAATATTTTAGGTAGATAACATAGTGATGTTCTTCAAAAATAACATAATTGGACAATTATTCGATTTCTTGTAGCAATTAGCTTTTTCATATCATACATTGAACGTTACAGAAAATCCACAAATCAGCTAATCGTCCCATTTATCCATCAAAAAAACCATCATAAAAAGATATTTTAATATTTTCTCCTAATAATAAAACATGTTTTGTTCACAGGTAAAGATTTGGTTCCAAAACCGACGCGCTAAGGCGAAACGCGTTCAAGAAGCGGAGATCGAGAAAATGAAAATGGCGCAGTTTTCTCGCCACCCCCACCACATGTACCACCCAGCGTTGCAGCAGTACTTCCACCCCCACCACCCCATGATGATGGGGGGCCGCCCCCTGCCGATGGGCCTCCCCCCTCAGCTGACTATGGTCCAACCACCTGTGTCGGGGAGCTCGCCGTCGCCTTCGCAAAGTCAATCTTAAGAGAATAAACTATGACGCGATTCCCCCCTTAGCAAAGTGGGGAAAAGACGACAAATAATTATGATATTTTTTTATTAGTAAAGGGTTAACTAGATCTGTTTTTATTATTGAAAGTATTACTGTGCGGGATTTGGATGGGGAGTTCGAGATTATCAGCCGAAAAGACAACGGAAAATGTTGTTTTCTTTTCGGCTCATAAGTTGGAGCTTTCTATGTAGCCAGAGCCTTCTTTTGTTTTTTGTCATTTATGTAGAAATACTTAAGTATTTTTTTTCAAATCAAGATATTATTTTTCTCTTTCAAATAATTCCTTGAATTACATAAATTCTAATAAACATAAATAATGTTCTGATTGATGTACAGTCATCTACTACAATTAAACATATTATGTATAAATGGGGTGAATAAGTATAGATGTATGTACGATGTGTGTATGAATGCCCTTGAATTATTTTTTTTGTTGACGGTACTGATAATAGTTTTCTCTAGAGTTAATTTGTAAATTATTGTGTAAATATTATTTGTAGCTAAAATTATATTAATGTGGAATTAATTTAAGTGGATTGTATGGAATGTTTACCTATCACCAAATTAGTTTAATTTTCTTGTGTTATTTCATGGAATTATCGTGTAAATTAATATCAGAGTGTTATTTTGTAAATATGATATTATATAATTTGTACTATCTACTTATGTAGCTGAAAATATATTTCTTCATGGTGGAAATCGTTTTTCATTTAATTACCGTTAAGGCGTAAACATGGACTAGCTAGACTGGTACTAATTCTTACACAAGACCTTGAGGTTTTGCATCAGCCATCTCAAGTCCACTGCTGGACAGAGGTCTTCCCCAAACAAAGCCACAAATATCGGTCCTGAGCCACCTCCATCCATCTACTCCCTGCGACTGCTGCAATGTCGTCGGTCCATCGAGTGGATTGGATGATCTTTCGATACTCCGCTTCGCGTTGCTTCGCGGTCACCTATATATACTCTAGATATCTTCATCTATATAATATCTTCACCTAGTTATCTTCAACTTTAATTCCTAAGCAAATTTGAATGTTTGTGCCTCTTCAAATAAAGGCGAGCCGAGTAAGCGAGAGAAACGTCGAATAACAAATTCATAGCATGTTATCACAACCAAACATTACATAAAACCATTAGTCGGACCAAGTCAGCCAGGAGAGCCTACTAATTAAATCTGCTTGCAAAAGTATTGATAAGTGAGAATATAATTTGGAATCCGGTTCAGATTTTAATAGGTCATCATTACACACTTATTAACATTATAAGTCGGTATTAAAGATACAATTTACATATACATATGTATGCATATTAATTAATTGGAAAGGAAGTTCAGTTCAAAAAACAAAAAAATCTCATTTATCAAACTTAATTAGCAAGCTGAAGTGGCTGAGGATCGGCCATATCTTGCAAAGAACCGACAAAAGCTGGAGTAAACGTGTTCCTGAGTGGAGAACACGACTCGGTAAATGCAGTGCAGGACCCCCTCCGGCCAGGTGTGATGACGTTCTACGAAAGATTTCTGGTAGATGCTGGATGCGGCATTGCTCATTAGGAGAGGTCTATGTCCAGCAGTGGATTATCATAGGCATGATGATCATACTGAAAACCGTGACTCGTTAGGTCTACTAGCTACTAAGAGGAGCTGAAGCTGACCGCGCACGTGTCCGCGCCGCACTCGCCGCAGTCATCGCATTTTCTAAATCTTTATATGAAATAATATGCAAACATCGCGCACCTATCCGCGCCGACCGCGCCGCAGTAAAAGCCGCCTCCGGACAATTGTGTGTACGATCTGCAGATATTTGTTCCGGGTGTTCTGATCGTTATCTACGTACTTATTATAAAAAAAAATCTAGTACCCATAAACCAAGCTATGCTACGGTGGATCGGCGTAGCCTACGAAAGACATCAACGCGCACCCACTTTTCTTCTACAAACTAATTCTACTACGCGCACCTGTCCGCGACGCAGGAGCCACACTCGCTTTTAAATAAATAAATAAATAATGTTGGACAATCAGTGTGCTTGAGTGGAGACCACGACTCGGTAAACGTAGTGTAGAACGCTCTCCGACCAGATGGGATGATGACCTGCGAAAGACTGCGGGCAGATGCTTAATGCGTCAAGCTGAAGACAGGGCGCTGTGGCACTCATTGGCCTATGTCTAGTGGACTAACACAGGCTGATGATGAAGTGCTCATTTAGTAAGCCTAAATAAATAAAGTTTTTGAAATATAAAAACTGAAGATGACGTGATGCCATTCCGTCATAAAGCCCGTCTATCAATGCCCTTAAAGATAATTATTGTTGTCTATTGAGTGAAGACTAATTTAAATATATCCATTAAAGTTAATTGCCTGATACAGGGGTCAGCATTGCGTAGATAATGGACGAGATGTGATTTTGTCAAGGGGGTTATCGCTATGCTGGAGAATGTTATTGTTTTGTAAGCTCTACTAAATACAAATATAAGACACAAATATATTATGAAAAATACAATAAATTAGTTAGCTGACCCCCCCAAAAAATATCTATCTAAATAATATGGTACTGTATTAAGTATATCAGTCATCTGGTATCCATAGCACAAGCTCTGCTTAGCTTGCGGCATGATAATGCTCGGGTAGTCCAGCGTTATTTATATATTTATACTGGCTTCACCCGCGTGGAAATCTATGTGTTAGATGGTTAATAAACCTTCCTCTTGAATCACTCTATTTAAAAAACCGCATCAAAATCCGTTGCGTAGTTTTAAAGATCTAAGCATACATAGGGACAGACGGACAGCGGGAAGCGACTTTGTTTTATACTATGTAGTGATTAGTTAGCTGACCAAACCCCCTTTCCCCCGGTTATGTTTAAAGTCAATTTCTATGACTATAGAACTATTTCAAAATTTTAATGAAAATAGCAAGCTTTTATTTAACACTTTGACTGCGGTTTTTTTCGACGACTGCGATCTTTTTTTTACCTAAAAAATTCGTGCTGCCGCTCTACACAGCGGTTGTGTTGCGCCGCACTTGCGTTTCGTTCGAAAAATATTACAGCTCTGCTGAGTCACAAAGATCTGTATTTTCTCAGCCGCTGCGCTAGTGTGGATTTACGCATATTAGTCATTTGTAGAAAACTCATACCGTGCGTTTTCAGCACTCAAAGCGCGACCACTGCCATGTTTCAGCGATGCGACGGAAGCACCAAAGTGACGCGTGGTCGCTGCTCTGCAAGCACCCGCAGCATGGCAAGTGAGTCGAAGGCAGTGATAATATTAATACAACAAATTTGATAATATACAATCTAAACTGATGTAATTACGAGACATGGAACCTGCTAGATAAGTCCGCTTGCGACGCAGGAGGTTGCGGGTTTGATTCCCGCTTTGGGACTAATATTTATCCCGGGTGTTCTGCGTATTTTCTATCAATAATAAAAAATATTTATTTATGTAATTATATTGTATTATGTATATCTGTTATCTAGTCCCAATAACATAAGCTATGCTTAGCTTACGGCTTCATGATGCTGTGTGGATTGTCTAGCAATATTTATCTATTTATACTAGCTGCGCTCCGTAGCTTTTCTCGCGTGGAAATCTATGTGTCAAATAATTATAAACCTCTCTCTTTAATCACTCTATCTATTTAAAAAAAACCGCATCAAAACGTTGCTTAGTTTTAAAGATCTAAGCATACATAGGGACAGACAGATAGCGGGAAGCGACTTTGTTTTATACTATGTAGTGATACGCATTTAATTATCAATACAATTAAATGCGTATTACTACAAATATGAAAGAGCCTGCTTACAAGGCGTAATTCGATAATGACGCCTTGTAAGCTGGTCAGATGTAGAAGTTTATAGTGTACCCATCACGTAACTCCGAGGCAGGTCTTTCGTGTCCAAACACCGTGACGCAAACAAGTAAATCATATTTTTGATAACCTCCCAAAATATTGTTTAAAAAACATTTTTATCAGCTCATAAAATTTTATTAGACTCGATTTACCTACATCGACGATGATCGTCCTACTTTTAATTAGGCACTGAAAGTGTTATCTTAATGGTTAGATAATACGAAATATTTATTGGGCTGTCATAACTATGAGATATTTTATTCTATGTGAGGTCAAAAGTTCACAATACAATACAATATATATTGTGAAAATGGTAAAGTGGCTTTACCAATAAAATGTATTTCTGTATTTCAATATAGCTTTATTGCACCATAAAATACAAAGAAAAAAATAAAAATAAAGGATCTTAATACTAACTACATAGTGGCACAATCGGCTGTGTGGTGTCGGCCTAGATAGAATAGCACCACCCCAACTCTGCCCGTGGGTGTCGTAGGAGGCGACTAAGGGACATACACCGGGGGGCGGGCAGCAGCGTCCCTTGCAGCACACGAAATTGCACTGCGATCCCCAACCCGCATGCCCAGCGTGGGGATTATGGGCATTCCCCCCCCCCCATATGAGTAGACACGCCAAGAAAAAGTGGCCCCCAGTTCCCGGCCGCCTCGCTATTCCTGGCCATGGCAGCGGCCACGGTAACGGCGGGGCAGGGGGTGCTAAGAATCCCCGGGCTACACTAGGCTGCCACTCAGTAAAAAATTTGACCCTGGCTACGTTTAACGGACGCACTCTGAGGCTTGACCACCATCTAGCGCAGTTGGAAGTGGAGTTAGAGAACATTAAATGGCATGTTCTGGGGTTATGTGAAGTCCGTAGAGAGGGGGAGGACACCGTGACCTTAGACTCGGGCCATCTTCTCTACTTTCGCGAGGGTGATAAATCATCCCAGGGTGGCGTAGGCTTCCTCGTCAATAAGGCCCTCTCTAACAACGTCCAAGAAATCTCCAGTGTGTCGACCAGGGTAGCGTACCTGATCCTTTGGCTGTCTGAACGGTACAGCATGAAGGTAATTCAGGTTTACGCACCGACCTCGGCACACTTGGATGATGAAGTGGAGGATATGTATGAAGACATATCCAAAGCCTTACATAACACCACTAAGGCCCACTTCAACGTTGTTATGGGGGACTTTAACGGCAAGGTGGGAACCCAGACTGGCAACGAATCCCGAATAGGCCCGCATGGTTATGGAGTCAGGAATCACAGGGGGCAAATGCTTGTCAACTTCCTTGAGAAGGAGGGACTGTTCTTAATGAACTCTTTCTTTAAGAAACAGCCTCAAAGGAGGTGGACATAGCAAAGCCCCGACACTGTGACTAAAAATGAGATCGACTTCATCATGACGGATAGTAAGCACATATTCAGAGATGTCTCTGTGATCAACAGGTTCAATACCGGATCTGATCACCGACTCCTCCGAGGCTCTCTGAATATCATATTGAAGCTTGAAAGAAACCGTCTGATGAAGTCCACGCTCCGACCTGACCCAATCCAAATCATGGCGGGCACCGAGAAGTTTCAGCAGCTTCTCGGGAATAGATTTGTTGCCTTGGAACCCACTGATGACGCTGACGAAACCCTACACAATCTGGTTGAAACGTTGAGGGACGAGGGCATCAAATTCTGTCGAAAGCAGCGTACTGGCAAGAAGTCCAAACTCTCGGATGAGACTCTTGTGCTGATGACAAAAAGACGGGAGACCACCCAAGCGACTTTGTCAGAGAGGTCAGACCTGAACAAGCGGATTGCGAAGATGGTACGGCACGACCTTCGGAGCTCCAACACGCGCCTCATTCAAGAGGCGATAGAGTGAAACCGAGGGTCCAAAGTATTCACTCAGCAGCTTGGCAGGAGCCACCTGACAAAGCTTAAAACGCACGACGGGAGGACCGTATTGTCAAAGCCGGAGATATCCGCCGAGATAGAGGATTTCTATGGCCGATTATACGCTGCACATGCCCCTCGTTACCGACGAGATGACCGAGATTCCAGAGCCACCCTGACACGCCACTATACCGACGAACTGCCTGACATCAGTCAAGACGAGATCGTGTTAGCTCTAAGGCAGCTTAAAAATGGAAAAGCCCCCGGTGAGGACGGAATTACTTCAGAGCTTCTTAAAGCCGGAGGAGCTCCTGTAATACAGGAGCTGCAGAACCTCTTTAACACCGTCCTTCACAGTGGGAGAACTCCAAAGGCGTGGAGCGGGAGTTTGGTGGTGCTCTTTTTTAAGAAGGGAGATAAAACCCTTCTTAAAAATTACAGACCCATTTCACTCTTGAGCCACGTCTATAAGCTGTTCTCACGGGTAGTCACGAACCGTCTCGCCAGGAGACTCGACGAGTTCCAGCCACCGGAACAGGCTGGGTTCCGCGGAGGATATGGCACCATAGACCACATACACACAGTGAGGCAGATTATACAGAAGTCCGAAGAGTATAATCAGC
This sequence comes from Eupithecia abbreviata, assembly GCA_943735965.1. NCBI lineage: Eukaryota > Metazoa > Arthropoda > Insecta > Lepidoptera > Geometridae > Eupithecia > Eupithecia abbreviata. The sequence goes on along the minus strand of OX030997.1, from coordinate 4,137,424 downwards.
CCCTGTGTCTGGCTTTTGTGGACTATGAGAAGGCATTTGACTCCATCGAAACCTGGGCTGTTCTGGATTCCTTACAGCGATGCCAAGTAGACTATCGTTATATCGAGGTGCTGAGATGTCTCTACGAGGCCGCCACCATGAGTGTCCAAGTACAGGGCCAGCAGTCTAATCCCATCCAATTGCGCAGAGGAGTGAGGCAGGGGGATGTCATATCCCCGAAACTGTTCACTTGCGCATTGGAGGATATGTTTAGGTTGCTGGACTGGAAAGGAAAGGGCATCAACATAAACGGCGAGTACATCTCACACCTGCGATTCGCTGATGACATAGTCTTAATGGCGGAGTCGCTTGAGGAACTGAACCGGATGCTGGACGGCCTAGCTTCAGCCTCCCGATGTATCGGTCTTGGCATGAATTTGGATAAAACCAAAGTCATGATCAATGGTCACATTGATCCAAGGCCGGTGGTCGTACATGGTCACCTTCTCGAAACTGTTTTAAGAGTACACTTACCTTGGGCAGATTCTGCAATTGGGTAAAAACAGTTTCGAGAAGGAGGCCAAAAGGAGGATCCAGCTAGGCTGGGCAGCATTTGGGAAACTACGTCGAGTCTTCTCGTCATCCATACCGCAATGCTTGAAAACGAAAGTTTTCAACCAGTGCGTCCTACCCGTTATGACCTACGGAGCTGAGACGTGGACACTCACGATAGGGCTGGTCCACCAGTTCAAAGTCGCTCAGCGAGCTATGGAAAGAGCTATGCTCGGAGTTTCTCTGAAGGATAGGATTCGTAACGAATACATCCGACAGAGAACCAAGGTTATCGACATAGCTCAAAGAATTAGTAAGCTGAAGTGGCAGTGGGCCGGCCATATTTCGCGAAGAACCGACGGCCGTTGGGGCAAACGTGTTCTTGAGTGGAGACCGCGACTCGGCAAACGTAGTGTAGGACGCCCTCCGACCAGGTGGGATGACGACTTGCGAAAGACTGCAGGTAGATGCTGGATGCGGCAAGCTGAAGACAGGGCGCTATGGCGCTCATTGGGGGAGGCCTATGTCCAGCAGTGGACTGATATAGGCTGATGATGATGATGATGATGATGTTTTATAGATGGTGGTGACATTTTAAGCTACCTGTAGATTGTTTGCAACAGTCTGTAGTATCTCAATTGTTTTAATGAGTTATTCCGCGTTCGCCCCGAATAGTCCAGTACTATTTCCTAGTTTTACTTAAGTTATTTTATATTTGTGACGTGTCCTTCCTGTAAGGTCTTAAAAAAATAAAGACTAAATAAAGTACTTGAATATTTCATATTTCAAGGAATACAGAATGCACCTGTGTTTGCTCACACACTTATGCACTATAATATGTCGTTACGTTCGCCGCAGTAGTCGAAGATTCGGCTAGCAAGACATCATTGTCAATGCACCCGACTGTACTTTGTACCTAATTTCTACGGCCAATTGGAAATGCATACCGTAACATGAACGTGCGGCCACTGCAATCCAATTCGAGAAGTGCTCCACTCTACCGTGTCGGAATCGCAACAGTGTCTTCTGTTCACGTCTTCACGCACCATTTACAGTGGGGTTGAAACGCGTAGAAGGAGTCTCGTCTTTCCACTAGACAGTTAAATAAATAAATAATGCCGGACAATTCACACAGCATTCTAGCCTCAAGCTAAGCAGTGCTTGTGTTACTAGATATACTATACATAATACAGCATTACATAGATAGATATTTTTATTATATATACATAGAAAAACGACCAGGACTGTAGATCGTACAGACAGATACTTACTTCTAATAATATGACTACAACATTTACACGCAGCAAAACAGCCTAACAGTGACGCGTATAGTAAGTATCCATAAGTGATACCTAAACTCACAAATACATTTAAATCGAACTGCAAATTGTATGCCAGGTCAGTTGTCTTGTTATCTCTGTTAGAGACATGAGACATTCGAATAAAATCAAGAGAAGCCTTCAGCTAAACAGACATATCGCCAAGCTTAACGCGCCCAAGAAACCGAAGGAATCAATGCGAGTTGAGACTGTTTCTATGGCTTACGACTTATCGTTCTTGGTCCATCACAAACAAATTAATCCGCCAGCATACGCAATTACCCCGTAATTAAAAATAACTTATTCATTTAGCATAATACGCCTCTTGCCCGTTAATTGCTTATATTAATCACGTTAATGTTGCGTGCTTGGCAACTTTGAGATTGAGATGCTAGGGATGGGACGTTAGATTTGTTTGTCGATATCGATAGATCGTAGTCTTTTTTATTTTTTGTGGGTATGGGAATTCTTACTACACCTACAGTTATGGGAATTCATCGTAAGAACAGATTTATTGTTTTATATTTTTCAAAACGTTTCAGTTATTGCTATTACAGCTATACAGAGGTACCTATAATATGTCCTGCGTAACTTGCTAATCTTTGATGAGAATGGCATCACGGCTGCCATTCTAAGGGTTTGCTAGGATGACATCAAGCTGTCAATTAAATATGAAAAACGTACTGTCTGAAAACTCACTTTATGAAAAACTTGGTCAAAAAGATCACTTTGTAATTTCTTTGTAGATAATACGTAAGCAAAAACTTATAAGTAGGTCATCAAAATTTGTAGTAAGGGGCGCTGTCCAAACCCCGTGGATTACTTACTCAGTCTTAGGTTTTCACCTACGGCACCCGCGAAAAGAGATGTGGAAAAGAGGTGTGGCAAATGAATAGTCGGCATCACACAGTTTAGAATGGCAATGAAGTAGGTGTACATTCTTGCAAGTGGGACTTGGTGATTTAAACTTATATAGGTACTTCTTCTTTACAAAGCAAATATCTATTTTCACCTCAGCAATTCAATAATCAACGATCAACAACTCAACAAACACGTCCCGTCCCTATTACACAGAATTCTGGCTGTATCTCACTCACGCTCATTAGATGTATCTCGGGCGAATCGTCGCGTCTCAGATTGGACCACAGTTTCCACGAAATCACCACAGATTACTACATATTCAATACATAATTTAGAATACTAGTTCCTGCCCGCAGTTTTGCACGGTTTTCCGGGGTAGAAACTAGCAGTCCGTCTTTGAATCTCAATTTCATGAATCGATAGAGAGATGATAATCTCACTGCTAAATTTGATTGCGATTCGTTCAGCCGTTAGGCGTGAAAAAGTAACAGAGAGACAGAGAGGCATAATTAATTTCTACTACACTAAATGACTATTATTATGTATTGTATACAAGTCATTTAGTACCATTACACGAGCTCTGCTTAGCTTGGGGCTAAATAATGCTGGGAAATTGTCCAGCATTATTGATTTATTGATATTGAAATATGTTATTGAATTCCTACCGATAACTACCTACCTACTTTAAATCTTTGTTTGATGTTATTTTCTGCTGTCTATTTTTTTATATCATTTTGAAAGAAAGAAAATTATTTATTAAAAACTAACACAACACACAAACAAGGTTAATTATTACACATAATTATGTTAGACTACAAAGTACCTACTTAGGTACCTATTATAAAAACAAGTAACATAGACAAAATATAAAAATAAAAAAAAGTTAAAAGGTACAAAATGTAAGTAGTATTTGGTACTAAGTAGCCCTCACAGAAAGTGGATTAGCGCGCGTGTGTAGGTCTAATAGGTCCTGGCTCAGCTTGATGCTCTATCACAATAACCCAGGTCATTTGTGAAAGAGCGCTGGTTCTCAGTCAGAACCCGGTTTAATTATTCAGGACTTTTACTTTTCAAAATATTCCTGCCCTATGTTATCCTAAACTTATTAATAACAAACGAAACAAAATTGTGCATAGCAGTAAAGTTGTAGCTATGTTTGTGAACCAAATAAATCGCCTATCTTTATTTTATCTATTTATCTTGTAACTACCAACAAAACCACATATGATAATCATTATTATGATAATCAGACTTATGAATGACGCTAACACTTAACCTACGGTACTCCTAAGTCAAAGATAACCTAGAACACACTATAAAATTATAATTAGGATTCATTCACTTTTGCAATAAAAACAAGATCGATTCACCAGAGGGAAAATAGTCTACAGAGTGCATGTATGAACATGCAAATATTCTACAGGTGGCTCAACCATATCTATACGTCCTCAAGACGCCGGAAAGTTCTTAAATTTGTATTTTTTTTTCGTTAAAAATAATAAGAAATCTATACATCTTTTACTCATTATCCCTAAGCACACAAGTTATGTCGGTTGGTTATGGATATCATTTCAGCGTGGATCTGTTGTGCCACTGCCGACGGACTGACACTGACGGACACTGGACGATACTGCCCGCCCCCGGTGGATATCCCTTAGTCGCCTCTTACAACACCCGCGGGAAGAGTTGGGGTGGTGCAAATTCTAAGCTATCACACCACACGGCTATCACAGATGGGTAGCGCACGGTGCATAAGATTTTACATTGACGTACTTATGTAGGTTGATATGGCGTGATGCACGCTCTATGATATTTTCACTCCGTGACTTCGACATCAGCAGACGCATTTCTCAATCACAATAATTAATGACGGGCAATAATTTATAATTATATTGTTACAATTATTGTTCCGTTATAGGATCATTAAGATAGCAACTGACGTGGCGTTGTTTGTACGCGTTTTGTGTCAGTAAAAGGTTTAGGGTTTGAACACAAGGGACATAAAAGTGGAGACTATTTTTCACAGCCAACTTACTAAGGTTAAACAATATGTAGCTGGTGTCAAACTAATACAAAATTGACGTTTGACATCACTGATTGCTTAATTTACGTCTGTCGCAAACCGGTCGCGAGTTACATAATCACCCGGCCGGACCCCTCAAACCCCGTACATAGGGGAAAGAGGAGAACTACTTCTTCTCTAAGCAGGGTTTTAAAGGTTTAAATAGGCCCTCTAAACTATCTAGACTCTTCTTTTACAAAACTAAGTAGGTATACCTACCTTTGGCTGCATTTTATATTTCTTTTGTTCAAAAAAATATTCATGAAAACTTATTGCTAGACAAAACATAAGTGCACTTAATAATATAGCTAAATATTTAAATTTAGCCTGAACTAGGTAATCCTGTGTTTCAGGCGACAAGAATGCTTAAAATTATTATATAAAAGAATCACTTGTTATGTTACGTCGATTGCTGAAATAACACCGTTATGTGTTTTCTACAAGTGACTAATATGCGTAAATCCACACTAGCGAAGCGGCTGAGAAAATACAGATCTGTGTGACTCAGCGCAGCCGTAATATGTTTTTCGAACGAAACGCATGTGCGACGCAACACAACTGCTGTGTAGAGCGGCAGCACGAATGGCTTAATAAAAAAGATCGCAGCCGAAAAAAGATCGCAGTCGAAGTGAATAAAAGAAGGCATACAGGACAGGTCTAGTAGTACACGTATTAATTTCTGTTTTGTGTAGTATAATAAAGTGTTTTCTATACATCTATCTCTCCCATGTAAATCACCTCTAATTTCTCTGTAATTCTACAAACAACAGCATCCAATAACTCATTCGCAATTAAGATCGCTCGATAGGTCGATTCATTGAGCGCCATTCATACAATCACTGAAATAGCATTATCTACGTACCGGAAGACATAAACCACTCAGTACGAATCTATCAGCTGCGCGGAATACTGTTGAGTGATGGCTTTCTTCAATTGTCCAACGAGATACCTATATATAGAATATGTGTAATAATGTAGTTATATATCTGCAGTTGGGTAAAAACAGTTTCGAGAAGGAGGCCAAAAGGAGGATCCAGCTGGGCTGGGCAGCATTTGGGAAACTACGTCAAGTCTTCACGTCATCCATACCGCAATGCTTGAAAACGAAAGTTTTCAATCAGTGCGTCCTACCCGTTATGACCTACGGAGCTGAGACGTGGACACTCACGATAGGGCTGGTCCACCAGTTCAAAGTCGCTCAGCGAGCCATGGAAAGAGCTATGCTCGGAGTTTCTCCGTTTAACCAAGGTTATCGACATAGTTCAAAGAATTAGCAAGCTGAAGTGGCAGTGGGCCGGCCATATCTCGCGAAGAACCGACGGCCGATGGGGCAAACGTGTTCTTGAGTGGAGACCACGACTCGGTAAACGTAGTGTAGGACGCCCTCCGACCAGGTGGGATGACGACCTGCGAAAGACTGCAGGTAGATGCTGGATGCGGCAAGCTGAAGACAGGGCGCTATGGCGCTCATTGGGGGAGGCCTATGTCCAGCAGTGGACTGCTATAGGCTGATGATGATGATGATGATGATGTGTATATGTATACTCGTATATAATGTATTAGGTATATATATTGTTTGTAATGTAGGTATTCATCTATATAGAGTGTTATACACGCGCGTAAAAAGAAGTATTTTCATTCGTCGTTTCATCCATCACTCAGCACAGCAAACTAACTAAGATTCAAATTTGAAATAGATGTCGCCACTTAAAAAATTAGATCGCGCTATCGAAGTGTTCCTTCCAAACGAAATGACTTTGATTTTGACAAATTACTGTATGAAAAGTGTATATGTACATGTAGACGACAATGTTTTGACAACTTTTCTCCGGCCCGTCAAATTTGGTGTGTAACACACCAAAACGTTACTATTAGGTAGACTACCCTTGACTACCTACTCACCCACACCCAAATAGCTCTTGATGCTTCAATATCCAATAGAATAATTTATGTAAACTTTAATAGCATTGATATAATAACTATTAAATAAAACATTTCGGCTATTAAATTTATTTATCACATTTAAGAGGTGACACGCTCTAACAACGATGTGGCGGTTTCTTTTGTAACTGGGCCTTAGTTTTGTGGGGTTTGGTGCGAGTGCTAGCGAGAATAGCATATTAGTAAAGAAAATAAAAGTGAATATCTCTATGAAATCCCTTGTTAAAAGACTCTGGTCTATAGCTGTTATAGCTCTTTCTGTGTGTAATTTATATGTGATAATTCTGTTTTTTACTATTAGTGACTCTTTCGTGTTCGTATTATTTGCATAATTCACCGACTTAGCTGAAAATTGCTGTAATGTTACATTTATGATTATTTACAATAAAAATAGCTGAACCATAGCTAAATTAGTTCGTGACTGGTCATTGTACTTATTTTGTAGGTATTTGTTTATTTACTCAGCTCGTGGACATCCACTGCTAGGCACTGGCCTCCTATCCATTACACTAATCTGTCCGGTCCTGTGCCACCCTTATTATTTTCATCCCGTAAAGCCCTTTTGAAGTCAGAACGAATAAACAGAAACGACTCCATATATAAAACTTTTGAAACTATCTTGATTATTAACACAAAAGTAACTTATAACGAGATATTTACCATGATTTGATTGATGAGTTTTCCAATATTTCGGCACAGTTTCAAATCATATTAAATATCCCGTTATAAGTTGACCCGTTGACGATCGATGTGGCGTGGTGGGCGAAGGTCCGCTTGCGACGCAGGAGGTTGCGGGTTCGATTCCCGCCTCGGAACAATTGTGTGTACGATCTGCATATATTTGTTCCGGGTGTTCTGGTCGTTTTCTATATATAATAAAAAATATCTATCTATGTAATGTATTGTATTATGTATATCAGTTATCTAGTACCCATAACACAAGCTCTGCTTACCATGGGGCTAGATAATGCTGTGTGAATTGTCCAGCATTATTTATAAATATTTTATTTTTTATTTTTTTATAAGTGACTTTTAGGATGTGAAACGTTTCGTTAGACAGATTCATTTTTTGACGTCGTCGTAAGACGTTTCAGACTCGAGGGTAAGACATTTGCCTAAGTAACTTCCGCTAGAAGTCAGGCCAGCACCCATGTCCCGGCAACCAAAGGCAGCGGTCCCAAACAATCATAAACCAGACAGTAAAGTTTTACGACCGCCCCGTGACCTATGGATCGGCGGCGGCGCGTTGGTGGAATTAACAGCTGATGCCACGCGTTTCTAATGTCAAGAATGCTCTAGATTCCTTGATGCCAATAGGTATATACATCATCATCATCATCAGACTATGATAGTCCACTGCTGGCCTCCCCCAATGAGCGCCATAGCGCCCTGTCTTCAGCTTGACGCATCCAGCATCTATCTGCAGTCTTTCGCAGGTCGTCGTCCCACCTGGTCGGAGGGGGTATATACATAATGTATGTAAATAAGTAGCAAGATGCCAATATGTAGATAGATAAATAAGATGTAAAAATCAAAAAAAGAATCAGTTTATAGTGCACTAGCGGCCCATCCCGGCTTTGCTCGGGTGAATGCAATGATGAGAGAGAATCGAGTAAATGTATCAAATTCGAGTACCTACATATTACACAAACTTTGCAGAGCTCTTCAAGTCTATTGTCCAATGACTCCCTGACAGCAACCAGATCCAGATAACTTAAAACCTGCAGTAGACAAAGGTTTGGTAAAAAAACTGTAGTTTGGAAATGGTAAGCTCACCGAGAGATATTTTTCTGGCGATATCCTGGAACGATTTCAACTTAGTACTGGGTATATATGTACGTTGAAGTCGCTATGCTGTTGGGATTGTCCGTTTTCGGTAAGGAATAGCATTTCTTGAATCTCTGTCTAAAGAAAAACGATACATGTAAAAAAAAATGGTGGACAATTCACACAGCATTATTCAAAGTACTAGATATTTTACCAATAAGTATTTTATCTATCGGGCACTTCACTACATACCTACTATTCAGTCAAGTGCGATCCTTTTCAGAGTAGTGTAACCACGAGTAAAATAAATTACTCGTAGTCATACTGGTGTAGCAAAACGGTGTGACCACGAGTCTGTCATCATTATTTAGCCCCAAGCTAAGCAGAGCTTGTGTAGCAGGGTTGGAAAAAAAACTGTTTTTTTTATATTTTATAAAACAAACAGTTCAAAATGTTTAAAACAAGTGTTCTTTTTGTTTTTTTTTACTTATCAATTTCAAATCAATTATAGCGAATAATAAAATAATCCATTTCAATCACATTAGAAAAAATTAACAAAACGATAAATATTTACTTGTGTTGCATATATCAGTACCTGTAATCTAATTATAAAAAAATATTATATTTATTAATCAATACAAAACACTTTACATACACCTAGTATGTAGTGTTGTAGGTAGGTAGAGAACTAGAGAGAGAGCAGGGAATAGGTACCGTACCCACTAATCCAGTGAATTACTTTCTTTCGACGGCCGACATAGGGACTTTCCCTGCGGGACTTTACTGACGGGGAGTTACCTATGCAGTGTATAAATACCACAGCCTATCTGTAGTATTTATACACATTCATTTGCAATTGAAGGTAGTTAAACCCTGTTTTTTCTTAATAAAAAACATAGTTTTATTTCAAACTGTTTTATACACGTGTTTTAAAAAAACTTGTTTTAATCATGCCAACCCTGTTGTGTAGTATAAAAAGTATCCACTCAGTCATGTTTTATGTTTTGTTCTTCGGAATGAACTGATAGATAGATAGATGAAACGTTTATTTGGTACTAATAACAACTGCCCAAAAATATGCCAGTCCCAATACCAAACACTCTGTATATCTTTAGCTAAAACACCAATAAACAGTTCATAGAAATGTAATTCTTATAGCAACTCAATTTAGAGATAAACAAAAGAATGTGACCACCAAAACCTTAACTAGCCAAGCTAACGTTCCCAGACAATAATAATACTGATAAAATAAATAAATATTCATACCGTAAGCTTCCTAATAAAGTCATTAACAGAAACGACTCCATAAGTCCCCGAAATGACACGAGATTACACAAACCCGGTGGATATGCCCACCCAATGGATATCGGTACCCGGTAGATAGATATTCAATGGGTATGGAAATATAACTCTTGATGCCGCCTTCGTAGCAAGTATCTGAATAACACACAGCCACTTAGCTCAGGTTACTAGTTAAGGGGAGGTGTGTACGAAATAAAAAAATTAAAAATTTTGTTTATTTCGAGCACAGGACTCATACAAAAGGTAAAATTAAAATTTACATACTCAATCACAAATCAATGACATAAAATAAAATTAAAATATGCGGCCGCGAGAGACCATCAGTGACCGAACCGACCGAATGAGATGACCGAAATGAGAGGTTTGTCCATTTGCACGTGGTAACATCTTGATGTATAGTCACTCACACTTTTTGAGGTCCGAATAAAAATATTTATTTTTGTATTATGCAAATTGCTTCCCGTAAGCGAAATTAGCCAATAAGTACCTATTGCTGATTTTTCTTTGCTAATTGCGAATGTAAAAATACAATATTTTATTTAAAAAATTCCTATCCATGTTGTACAAGAGTAGTTGTGCAGTGTAGAATGACGGTAACCAAAAAAAATATAAACGACGAGCAATCCTTACTGAAAAAGTTGGCGACTATTTCGAATTTTCAATACCACTGTTATGAAACACTTATTACCTTTGCTCAAACAAAAACTACAAGCCAATTCAACATCAAATCAAAGAAAAATTCGTTTGATTTGATGTTATGTTGGTCCCTACGTTTTTCAGTTCGTTTTTTTATTTCCTAATCAGAATTATTAATAATAAATAAATAATGCTGGACAATTGACACAGCATTTTCTAGCCCTATGGTAAGCAGAGCTTGTGTTATGGGTACTAGATAACTGATATACATAATAGTAATACAATATATTACATAGACAGATTTTTTTTATTATACATAGAAAACGACCAAAACACCCGGAACAAATATCTGCAGATCGTAAATACAATTGTTCCGAGGCGAGAATCGAACCCGCAACCTCCTGCGACGCAGGCGGACCTTCGCCCACCGCGCCATATTGATCGTCAATAAAAAATTTCTTAAGTAAGAAAACAGAAGAAATTAAAACTAACATGGACTTTCACACCAAAAGTAACACCTCGCCTTAACGAGGCACGAAAGCGACCCAACTTTTATTCAATATTAAAAAGCTTTATCAACTTATCTATACATATATTTATTTTTATGTCTTATTCTCAGTATTTTCCGGTAGCTGTTAATAGTTTAAAGTCATTAAAGTTAATTATAAATTCGTTCTTATCTCACATTAGTTTTATGAACTCTAATACTTGGAGAAATAATATAAGGGGGGAAATACAGAAGCCAATTCAGTCGTAAGCAAATATTCAATGCTTTCGAAACCTCAGCCACCTATATTGACACATTCTACACAGATCCCTTGGTCCTACAATCCTATCCATAAATGGTTGTCTGGTTGAGATCGCTCTTGAGCGGGTCTTATAGCTCAAGAGCACTACCAGATCCAATTGTAATAATTTTTAAGTTTTTTCTGCACATAGTTTTCTATTTAAAGTGCAATAAAGAATTTTCTATCTATCTATCTATCTATTGGTCTCTGCTGGACGCCTGGGGATGGGGGATGGCCATAATCCCCACGCTGGGCATGCGGGTTGGGGATCGCAGTTTGGTGGTAAATTGTTATGCACGAGGCGCCTGCCCGCTTACCGGTGGTATATTCAAAACATTTTTTTAAATAATTACTATATTTTTTTGCTATTATTATTAATTTTCACAAACTTTAATTTTAGCTATGAAAAGAACCTAAAATTATGGTCTTTATTATCATTATTAAATATTTAAGTTGCATGCATACATTAATAATAATGGTTGGTCCATTATTGATAGAATAAATAAATAAATTACTTGAATATATTAGAGAACTCAAAATTAACCTTATTCTTGTCTTCATACATAATGTACATATGAACGTGCAGCCTCGCGTTCATACTCCAAAACCAGTGGTTCCATAGCTAGATCATTAGCCACTCCTCGTAAAACTTGATCTTATACAATTTGTAAGCGAAATTCGAGATGTTAGTTAGTAATTTACTTTTATTTATAGGTTTTATGACTGGACCGTTGATGATTTCAAAATGAGTCTGTCGGTCGGTTTGATCTTAATTTTTGATGTAGTTTTAAATATTACAGCTTGTTTTGGGGAAAGTTTGTTGTATTTGTGTAATTTTTTGCTTCATTCGACTCTCTGAGTTTCATTTAATCTTTTGAAACTATCATGGTGGATATTTACCATTGTTTGACAAATAATATAAGGTATGTCTGCCAATAAAAACTTACTCGCAGTGCCTCCAGTTATTCCGTGATCATGGCGCATGAAACTGTGTCGAAATATTGGAAAATTCAAAAATCAAATCATACCTAAATATCTCGTTAAAAATGACTTTTGTCTCGTTTAATCTGTAAATTATCAATTGTGTTACTTACATTTTCACCTTTGTATGTAGATACAGGTTATGCTCAGAGTTTCTCTGAAGGACAGGATTCGTAACGAATATATCCGACAGAGAACCAAATTTTGACCATAGTTTTCTAAGAGTTAGTAAGCTGAATTGCATTAAGCCGGCCATATCTTGGAGATAACGACTCCGTAAACGTAGGGTAGGACGCCTTCCGGCCAGGTAGGATGATGACGAAAGACTGCAAGCAGATGCTCGAAGACAGTGCGCTACTGTTCTTGAATTTTTTTGACTATCAAAAATATCAAAGTGCTTTATTTCCTGATATCATATAGATTATAATTATTTAGATTGATATAAAGACGAAATGAGTTCGCTATTTCGAGACAAGGACGAACGAACGCCGCGCAGGGAATGCGAGAAAGGGAGGCAAGAGCAACGGAATTACCAGCCCGCGCGCAATTTCACTGGTTTTTATTTTTCATTGCTCTAATCTAAAATAATACCTACTATTTCTCAAAAACCTAAAACCATAATTTTCTAAAGAATTTATTAGGGAACACGTAGAAATTTCATTACAATAATATTAAATAACTAGCAGATAAAACTGGTTTCTCCGTAGAGATATCTCTGTAAAAATGAAGATTTAGAGGAAACTTTGCCATTTTTTTCTATCGAGTCAAGATTAGTCAATCGTGTTTCGGCTCCCATAACATACTAACTAATATCCTAAACTTTTGATCCTCATCAAAATATATTCGAAAAATAGGTGTTTTGTTCCCTTAAAATTGATTTTCCGTTAAGACAAAACGTGCGTTTTGGGACTCATTTCACCTTAAACAAACAAGGTTGCGAAACGCGCTAAGCGGCGCAAGCGCTACCAATTTGTACTACATCTATTAAATCAGTTTCCGCTATTAACACTTATCATTACTAATGACTGTCGGATTAGCAATGTAGGTGTTTCTAAATCGGAATTAGCAGTAGGTAGCCTACTTATAGGTTGAAGGTTATTTTATAGCCAGTCTATACAGGGCCACCACAGCCATGCCACACGGAGGGAAAGTACCTACCTTAAATATTGTAGATAGACAAATTTACTGAAAGAAGACTTCATTTTCATTTTAAAAACAATTTAAACTGCAATAAAAGATTTTTGATATCTCCTGTCTGAACCGGGAATCATCATCATCAGCCTATATTAGTCCACTGCTGGACATAGGCCTCCCCCAATGAGCGCCATAGCGCCCTGTCTTCGGCTTGACGCATCCAGCATTTACCTGCAGTCTTTCGCAGGTCGTCATCCCACCTGGTCGGAGGGCGTCCTACACTACGTTTACCGAGTCGTGGTCTCCACTCAAGAACACGTTTGCCCCAGCGGCCGTCGGTTCTTCGCGAGATATGGCCGGCCCACTGCCACTTCAGCTTGCTAATTCTCAGAGCTATCGAACCCGCCAAATTGTAAAAAAAATATACCTTATTTAACGATACCGATCAAAAGGCTCAATAAAATTGGCTATCTACAATATTTAAGGTACTCTCCCTCTATGTGGAATGGCTGTGGGACGCCCTGTATATTAGTGGGTACTTAGAGCATAAGACAGATATTTATCAACATTATAAATTATATTGTACTAGCTGCGCCCCGCGGCTTCGCCCGCGTGAAAATCTGTGTCAAATAGTTCATAATCCTTCGTCTTGAATCACTCTATCTATTAAAAATAACCTCATCAAAGACCGTTGCGTAGTTTTTAAGATCTAAGCATATGTACATAGGGACAGACAGCGGGAAGCGACTTTGTTTTATACTATGTAGTAATTATTACCGACGGCCGCTAGGGCAAACGTGTTCTTGAGTGGAGACCACGAATCGGTAAACGTAGTGTAGGAAGCCCTGCGACCAGGTGGGATGACCTGAGAAAGACTGCAGGTACCTAGATGCTGGATGCGGCAAGCTGAAGACAGGTCTCGGCTCCTACTCGGAACAATAATAATTATGTGTACGATCTGCAGATATTTGTTCTGAGTGTTGAGGTCCGTTATCTTTGTATAATAAAAAATATGAGCTGCTCTGTTAGCTTGGGGCTAGATGATGCTGTGTGGATTTTTCAGCATGATTTATTTATTTATTATTTAATCGCATCTGCAACTGTTTCATAATAATTACCTAAGTATTATAATTCCATAGAAATATAACCTTTTGCCCGACTTATCGGCATGATACAGTAAAAATTTGTTATGAATTTCTTTGGTCCAATAGTCGACTTGAATGCTTGAGATAGCCTCTGATTCGTGTAGAGTTATTAAAGTCTGAATGCGGTAGAAAATACAAACCAGTCAGACAAGTATTTCAGTGTCTAAAACTTTCTCATCATCATCATCGGCAGCCTATGTTTACCTAAGTCTACTGCTGGACATAGGCCTCCCCTAATGAGCGCCATAGCGCCCTGACTTCAGCTTGACGTAGCCTGCATCTACCTGCAGTCTTTCGTAGGTCGTCATCCCACCTGGTCAGAGGGCGTCCTACACTACGGTTACCGTTATTATTATTAGTCGTGGTCTCCACTCAAGAACACGTTTTGCCCCAGCGACCGTCGGTTCTTCGCAAGACATGGCCAGCCCACTGCCACTTCAGCTTGCTAATTCTTTGAGCTATGTCGATAACCTTGGTTTTCTGTCAAATGTATTCGTTACGTCGCTAGGTGGAATTCACCATAAGTCAGACCAACATGTTAAGATACTCTGAGTTTCCAGTACATTAAGGCCGTAATATTTTCAAAATTTCAGTCAAGTTTTTCATCATCATCAGCCTATGTAAGTCCACAGCTGCACTTAGGCCTCGCCCAATGAGCGCCACAGTCGCACACGCCCTGTCTTGCCCTGCCCTGTCAGCTTGACGCATCCAGCATCTACCTGCAGTTAAGTTGTGTTTGTGTGGTATTAAGTTTTTGATCCTGTCTAAACATTCATAGCTCTACATGTGTTCACATCCGCCGCCGCTGTTCGTAGAAATCCGATATTGTTTTTGTCGCAATCGGTAACAACACGGATCAATTAAAACGATAATTAAATTATTTATTGCTTACGAAGTATCAACAATGTTGGACTGAATTGGAAAATATTTACGTAGTTACAAACAGAAGTTCAAAAATAATGAATAATATTTGTTGGTAGGTTAACACATACATATTTTTAGGATTAATAAATAATAATAAATAAGTATAATAATAAATAATGCTGGACAATTCACACAGCATTATCTAGCCCCATGGTAAGCAGAGCTTGTGTTATGGGTACTAGATAACTGATATACATAATACAATACATTACATAGATAGATATTTTTTATTATACATAGAAAACGACCAGAACACCCGAAACAAATATCTGCAGATCGTACACACATTTGTTCCGAGGCGGGAATCGAACCCGCAACCTCCTGCGTCGCCCACCGCGCCACATCGATCGTCAAGGTTCCGTAACCAAAGCGTAAAACGGGACCCTATTACTAAGACTCCGCTGTCCGTTGTCTGTCCGTCTGTCACCAGGCTGTATCTCATGAACCGTGGTAGTTAGACAGTTTAAATTTTCACAGATGATGTATTTCTATTCAAATATATTCAAATTCAAATATTAAAATAAATTTATTGTAGAAACTGTGTACAAAAAGATCTTAAAATCTAGGTAAATCAACAGTTTATCCATTAATTATGGACGTACAATATTAAACTTATATAATATTGCCGCTCTAATAAATATAAAAATGGAAAACAATAAATAGTTAAGGTTGCTCCTATACAACCAACGTGTTTTCTTTTTGCTTGTTTTTGCTCGATATTGATAACGGCAATAGGTAGACGCATGAACACACATGCACACTCTTATATGGTCTCCAGTTGCCCAGACTCTCATGAGACTGGTGCCTCAGGAGAGCTAGCATGCACACTCATTGATACTCATTCACAAACCCTAAATAAATGTGTATAATAATAACGTATTATATTGGATAATACTTTCACTAGTAATTTTTGTTTTAATATGTTTATATATGAGTTTTTAATTGTACAATTGTAAGTATAAGAGTCTACTTTTAGCCCGCTATCCCATCCCCTCGGTGACCACCTATCCGACGGGAGTATACTGAAAACCAGCGCCGCATGTCTTGGCATGCAGCACAATGCTGAGTATACTCCCTTTGCCTATTATAAGAAATTTCTTTTTGTATTTAATATTAGTTTAGATTAAGAAATGGCAATAAATGATTTTATTATTATTTATTTATTTATGAAATATTCACAGAATATTTAGTCATACTTTGTTTTTGTTTTTTCACTTTGAGAATAAATTACTCAATTAAAATAAAATAAATATTTAGGGGGGCTCCCATACAACAAACAAGTTTTTATAGAGGTACGGAACCCTTCATGCGCAAGTCCGACTCGCACTTGGTCTGTTTTTTATTATCAATAGACCTTCGTTTGACCACAATCTCACCTGATAAAAGTGAAGATGTCGTCAATTTTGTATCACGAAGGTCTAGAAGACACCAATGAAGTTACTGTTATGTATGACCTAGGTAGGTTGTACCTAATGGGCTAAAAAAACAGCAGCAGCCCACACAAACACGCACACACATAAAACGACATATGAAAGACCTCTTGTTTACGCCCGTTGCCATGGAAACGATTTGCGACGAGTGATGTGAAAATTATCTTGTCCGTGGTGATGCTTTAGATAGGTACCTACGTTTTGCGGCCTAACCTATTAATTCCTCTTGAATCTTTATCTAGATCGAAGCAAACTTTTGTGGGACCATCTCAAATTATATATAATATAAGAATTTACGAAGATTGACGCGATGGGGTGGCAGTCGGTCACGATCGAGGTAGGTCAGGCGCAGGACCAACAATTATGATATTGCCTTTGTTATGAATTACTAGCTGCGCCCCGCGTTTTCACCCGTGTGGTGATAGATATTTTGGATAATATACAATATATCTTTATAAATTGTACCTAGCCTATATGTTAGTTATTCTAATGTATAAGCTATATTATTGTAAAGTTTCATTAAAATCCATTCAGTAGTTTTTACGTGAAAGAGTAACAAACATCCATCCATCCATCCATACTTACAAACTTTAGCGTTTATAATATTAGTAGGATATGTATACTTACTGTTGGTCAATTAAGTTTTTAACACAAAAGTATGTCTTATTATTTAAATTTTAAAGACTTCGAAATATTTGAATGTGCACTAGAACGAAAGCTAGTACATAACAAGCCAAAACTATAGGTATATATATTTTTAAGCTTTTTCATGTAACTATCTTTAAGTTGGTAAATAAATAAAAAAAAAAAAAAAAAAAAAAAGGTATAAACTCGTCGATAAAAAGTTTATTTACGACATAATTGGAGAGACTAGGCCAGAAATATTATAATAGAGTAGGTACATAAACGTTTTAACGAGCGTATCAAACACATATTTTTATACACACAAATGATCGTAAAAATTTAATTATGACATTAATTGCAAAGTTTATGGACGAAAATTTGCAAAAAGCAGGCTATTGCTGATTAGGAATAATTAGCACATTTACTGATTAGAGTTTACTATGGAAGGTACTTAAAGGAGCATAAAAATTACAACAATCGTGGTTTATACTATGTAACACCTGCTATGGTTTACCATATAATGGTATAGGAGTTCCAGAATCAAATTGTAGGTCTCTTAGTTCTCAAAATACTATAAAGACCTTATTTGCTATAATGCTCTTAACGGGCCTCCGGAGGGACGAATTCTTCATACAAATGTAATACCAAAATTATTTCTAATTCAAGCATATTTCCACTATAATATTGCATTATTTGTATTAAAATAGTATTGGTCTAGGTTCCCAAATAGTCTTTTTTTTCAAAATACTTACCTAAAATGAAATGAAAGCCAATCTCATTTTGCACATTTTTATGCGAAAATGGACATGTTTTCTTGCTATTTGTTTCGTATTAAAAACATCAATATCTTACGTTTTATTTAGAGGCGGGAATCGAACCCGAAACCTCCTGCGTCGCAGGCGGACCTTCGCCCACCGCGCCACATCGGGCGTCACCTATAGCGATTATATTTTGTCCTATTTCTGTAAAAACTAATGAGCATTCATCACCTTGTAAAGAACGGTGCTTTAGTAGCCTCGGCGACCCGGCGATAACAGCACAATAACTTTTAATTTTTATTGCAATTATTGTTCTTATTAACGATTATTAGTTTTAATGAGCTAACAAATAATGAGATAAGCGTTCTCGAGTTTTCGGTGCACGGTTTTATGGTTGTGTGAACGAATTTGAACGAATATAAAATATTTTCTTATCTGAGGAGATAATTTTGATTTCCATATTGTTTTATGTTTCCTGGCTACATTTAGGTTTGTTTAATTCTTCTTTTTATTTATAAATGCTTATAGAATTATTGTTTTTCTCTTTCGTAGGGACTTGAGCCTTATCGTAAATACTAACTAGGTAACCAATTGAGACAAAAGAATATCACATTATTAGCTCAAAGCAATTTAAAGAAAAAGAGCTATTATACATTTATGATAAAAACAATAAGACATGTCTCTGGTATCAATATATGTAATAATAACATTGTTAGGTTTATTTTATTCAGCTACATAAAAGTTCTTAGTAGCTAAGATAAGCTGCTTTGTTTGATATCTTATCTGCCAATAGTGCTGGACAATTCACTCAATAATAAGTAAAAATAAATAAATAATGTTACACAATTCACAAGGCATGATCTAGCCCCAAGCTAAGCAGAGCTTATGTTAATAATGAAGTATTCAATTTACAAAATTAAATTCATTGATATCTGCTTTCTTTCAGGTGACATAA
The DNA here is from genome assembly GCA_943735965.1 of Eupithecia abbreviata. NCBI lineage: Eukaryota > Metazoa > Arthropoda > Insecta > Lepidoptera > Geometridae > Eupithecia > Eupithecia abbreviata. The sequence continues at coordinate 4,118,266 of OX030997.1, read as the reverse complement.
TAAGAACATCTAGGGGCATTATTATAAGAATAGAATAGAAAGACATTTATTCATAACAACTAAAATTAACAAATAACACACTTATAGAAATAGGTACATGTACAAGGAGAGTTGTTACAAAAAGGCTCTAACTCAGCATAATGCTGGCTAAGCTCCGTAAGAGACTTAGCCAGCGCTGGTCTTCCGTTAGAGCCCGTACAGGTGACGTCACGAACAAGCATACGCAATGACATTAAAAAATATATAGTAAAAGAAATACCAGATAAAAACACTTAAAAGCCTACAAAAAACAAAGACATAACATAGACATAATACCAATGTATATTATGACTTGATTAACTTAATTTAAGCCAACATTAATAAAAGTAAATAAAACAAAAAATAAGATAAAACAAAAATAAAAACCATGGTACGATACTATAAATATATATATTATATAAGAATAGACAATACTTGTGAGACTGATGAAAATCTGGCTCAGAATCATGAGACATCAAACTACCATTAAATTTCCTTCAGGAAACAAAACAATATCAAAATTACTTGGATTAGCTATACCTTAACTTTGTCTTCCTTCAAGGTCCATTCAAAAGTAGGTAAACATTTCATCCCATACAAATTATTTGAATGTCTATTTTAGCTTAATGGTGGCACTTCACATGGCTATTTGTATTTGTGTATTTGGCATATTTGGCAAACAATTACCATGTGTGGACAGTTTATTCGACAAAGTGTACGCCTTATTTGCCTATTTGACAAATAAGGCCAATACCAAATACGCGTTACCGTGCGCTTGTCGGTTTCTCGAGGCACATCAAAGCGGTCAAATAGGCAAATACGCAATAAGCCGTCCACACAATAATGTTTCTTCACGATATGATATTTATAAATAAATAATAAATAAATAATTAAATAATGCTGGACAATTCACAAAACATCATCTAGCCCCAAGCTAAGCAGAGCTTGTGTTATGGGTACTAGATGACTGATATACATAATACAATAACATTACATAGATAGATATTTTTTATTATACATAGAAAACGACCAGAACACCCGGAACAAATATCTGCAGATCGTACACACAATTGTTCCGAGGCGGGAATCGAACCCGCAACCTCCTGCGTCGCAGGCGGACCTTCACCCACCGCGCCACATCTCGGTCGTCGAGTCAATGGCCGTATTGGCACCTTGCGCTCTGCTCAGTCTGCTGCCAAATGTTTGTGTGTTTGTTATTTGTGTGCCATGTGTGGATGGTCGTATTTGCCTCTTTTTGCATGTTCGTCTGTACGTCATATATTTTGCCAAATACAACAAACACCCAATAGCGAACACAAATAGCCATGTGAAGTGCCACCTTTACGATTTTCTACGAATACGAACATAATATTGTGTGCCAGCCCACCAACAATTTTCGATTGCAATAAAAACACAAAGTGCCCATTCAAGTATCAATGCAAAACGTCAATGTCAAAATGACACCCGCTGTTTTTTTTTTTTTGCTTTTGCTTAAAAGTGTTGTAAGTCAATTACACGCACAAAAGGTTTTATTATAAGTCGAGGGTTTGTTACTTTAACTTTCATATTACTTCAACGGTTTGTTGTGCTCAAGGTGTGGTAATCCTGAGTGGTATTATGAGATAATGCTATACAAAGTTTTGAAATCCTATTGGGTTGAAATTATCTCGTTGTTATTTTTTTTTTGTTTGAAGTTAAACTGTTGGGCAGGATAGGAAATCAAATCTTCTTATCCGGCGAGGGTTAGGGTCACACCGAGACAAAACGCAACGCGACGCGACGATGCAGCGATGCTTGATGAGACTAGTGATTTCTCACTGCGCAGCGCGGCGCAGCGCGACGCATTGCGGCGGTGGTGCAGCGGCGGCGACGCGGGCGGCGTCGCGTAGCGCATAGTGAAGTTGCTTGCAGCACCAGCACGACGCGACGTCTCGGCGTAGCAAAATGTGTCTACGTTCGATAATATAATGAAAGTCCCTTATAAGTCCTATTATAAAAAGATCTCAGTCTATCATTTTATTATTTTCAGGATCACTAGACTGAGCTGCATCAAATGCTCACGAAATCTGGACGGAAAATAGTACAAGTCGTCACGACCGACGGCTTCAATCTGCGCCGCGCGACTTCGCGATGCGTCGCGAGGCAGCTCGAGGCGAAGCGCGACGGGACGGGGCGACGGCGACGAGGCGCCAAGGGGCATTTTTGTATCACCCAATAAAATGTGTATATTTTTGCATAATAAATAAAGTCGTATATTGAATCACTGTCTAAACTTAGTGCGAGAAAGTACTGACTCGTAATGGAAATGTAAACTAATTTTAATTGAAAATCAGTCATGTCAGTTTGGGGCTAGGTGATGCTGTGTAGACTGTCCAGCATTATTTAATATATACTAGTTTCTGCTTGTAACATTTAAAGTTTATTTCTATACCAGGAGTTAGTAGAGATTATGGGACGAAATTATGTTTGATTCCAGGCTTTAAGCTTTATTTACGCAAAATTTTTGCCTGATCCGTTCAGTAGTTTTGGCGTGAAGAAGTAACAAACATCCATCCAGATACATGTATCCATCCATCTGTACATACAACTTTCGCATTTATAATATTACTGTGATTTATTATTGGATGAAATCAAGGCACTAATCCTAATTAGCGTGGGTATCGCAGGTGCTATTAAGCTAATAGACATCGGTATCAGAAATGCAGTCGATTGGTTCAATCGGCATCACTGCACGCAATTACGAACGACTGCATTAGCACTGGTCAAGTGAGAAATGGACATGATACCGTCTGGAAATAAAGCGTTCAAAGAGTTAACCAGTTTTTTAAGTAAATAATGAAAATATAAGTATAAATTAATTTAGTTATAAACTTTGAGTTTTTAAAATCGCAGAGGAATCATATACAATACAATACAAAAAAAAATTATTGTACACCATAATCAAATCAATCATTACAAAAATACGTTATATGCGACAAGTACAATGGGCGGCCTTATCGCTTAGAAGCGATCTCTTCCAGGCAACCTTTCATATTTTATTCAAATTTGCAAATGTTTTATCTATGTTAATCTCTAAGGTATTTGGGCTCTAGTTAAGTAACTTTTTGTAAACTTAATTTGTTGCCTGAAATAAAATTATTATTATTTTAAAAATAGTGATGTATATTTTGTTTGGTTTTACCGTTATTGACTTGAAAAAGTCTTTAAACTTTCAACGTGTATTTGGTAAACTACTAAAACTCTTTTTTACTATAAAACTACCTTAGTCTGACGAATTTCTGATGTAAGCGGGTTAATTATACTAACAACTCTAAACTACCACTAATATGAAGTTGAGTTATCAATATAATTAAATACCAATTGAACTCTTTCTAATTGAAATTGAAAATTTACTTATTCGAACAAAACATCCATTTTGTAAGCGGTATAATAAAAATTGAGAATAGTTAGTAGGTACCTACACAAAATTACAAATAAGAAATAATTAATCAATACATAATAATAATAATAATTTCAATTGTGATATCATATATATCTGCTTACCATGGGTCTAGATAATGCTGTGTGAATTGTCCAGCATATTTATTTATTTATATATATAGATGTTAATGATTAAATGAGCAAATTTAAATCTAAATGAGTCAACTTATTTTGTCACTAGTGGGGTGAGCGGCCGATGTTGAGTTACGACCCAGTGACTCATGATGCCAGAATTGAAATTAAAACTATCAGTCACAACGGTTTCAATTATTTCATAAGGAACCTTAAAACATGTAACAATAACGATTTAAACTCCTGCAGACACTAATAGTTCGCTGAGTGATTTTTTACCGTTTCCCAGCAATTACGATTGTAAATATCAATTTTACAAACAATTATTGCAAATAACAATTTGTTTAAGTGTTCTGCGGGGAAACTTTCTAATGCACTATTTAAAGGTGAGTACAGACCGGTGTTACGGGCGTAATATGTAGATAGAAAATTCCTTACTGCACTTTAAATAGAAACTATGTACAGTAAAAACTTAAAAATTAATTACAATTGGCGGTCTTATCTGTAGTATTTATATGTAGATAGGTATTGTATGTCACATAATAATATGAAACTTCATGTTGTAATTAACTACATAATAACGCACACAGATCCCCTTTTTCAATCCAACGATCCTATCCATCCACGGTTGTCTGGTAGAGATCGCTCTTGAGCGATAAGACCGCCAAATTGTCACATATCTTGTATTATTATTGTTTACCTTGTTTGTTTTATTTTTAAGTGTGCAATAAAAGTATTGTCTATCTATCTATCTATCTATCTTATCGCTCAAGAGCGATCTCTACCAGACAACCATGGATGGATAGGATCGTGGACAGTACCAGGGGATCTGTGTGCTTGTAGGTTATGAGATATTATAAATAAAATACTTATAGTACCTAATAATAATTGTAGTAATTTACCTATGTATGTACCTACTCAAAGGGAGCATGAAACATCAAAAATACGTCTCGTTCCGACCGTTGTTGAGAGCGCCTTCTTTCCTCGTACTGGGGTCGAATTCTTCTAACCAAACGCTTTACTATGTCAATGGTATAGATGCGGAATCGTACGTCCATAGATTAAAAAACTCATCGATATCTCTAACCTTAAGCGGTGAAAACAATAGAATAGAAAATCATTTGTTGCCTTTATTGCAGAATTGAAATACAAGATATAATAAGAATTAAACCTATTGTATAGTGTGTGTCATTTGCACGGAAAGATTGATGGAATGGTTTCAACATTGACACTTAAGACGCCCGCTATTATAATTTGGTGTGTAGTGTGTGACGCCCTCCGACCGGTGGGGTGACGAGCTGCGAAAGACTGCAGGTAGATGCTGGATGCGGCTAGCTGAAGACAGGGCGCTATGGCGCTCATTAGGTGAGGCCTATGTCCAGCAGTGGTTGCTGCTATAGGCTAATGATGATGATGATGATGATTATAATTTATCAGCAGATTCTTTCATAAAAGGTAAAATATTTAAAAAAAAATGAGACCATACTGTTGTTATGATAAAGCGGTTAATTTACTGGAATTAAGGCCCTGACTGCACGAACGCTCGCTGCGTAACGTTACATTACGCCCCGAAACAGCAGTCGGTAATCAGCTTAAGACCTCCTGACTTACAAATTAACCTTTTAGACTGGCTTCTAAAGGATAATTTGTAGGTACTTGAACAATTTATGCTAAATCATCATAAAATTAGCTTTGTAGTTAACTTAAGTTTAGACTAGCTTAGGTCCGTGGATTTGCGTTATATTTCGCATTATTCCGGATTTAAAGTAGGTATAAATATTCTGTACAATCTACATACAATACAATAAAATTAGGAACCGACTCTTTATTGCTCACCAAGTAAAAACAGATACACAAGACAGGAAAAAAACAAATATATAATATATCTACATATCGCACCCTTAATAATAAAACGCATTAATTCGAAATTGTATGTGTGCGGGAAAACGCGTTTAAAGTTTGTGAACCTTAAACACCACACTTCAAAAATCCATTCCATTACAATATATTATATTGTAAAATGGTAGGCCTTATCGCGCTATGAGCTATGGGCGATCTCTGCCAGGCAATCTTCACCTATATAATAATTTCCCTACAATAATTCTCTGGTAAGCTAGTTTTACATAAAGTACCAAGATAATACATTTTATTAGGGTTCGATACCCGGAGAAACGCCGCCATTTTGTAACCTTCATCAATTTTCTCAATTTATCGACTTCCTTACGTTAACAACTTTGTCATACGTAGCCCCAACATGGTTTTTTCTGGGAGGAAAGTGAATTGTTCCACTTTGCCCCACCAAGGCACCCCACTAGTGGGGCAGGGTAGACGGGCTTAAATTATACCGTGTAATCTGCCCCACTACTTTGCTTTTGTGGGGCGAGTTACACTAGCCTAAAATGTAGGTGGATCCTGCCCCACAGGGTGTCACTTTATAATAAATAAATAAATATAAATAATGCTGGACAATCCACACAGCATTATCTAGCCCCATGGTAAGCAGAGCTTGTGTTATAGGTACTAGATAACTGATATACATAATACAATACATTACATAGATAGTTTTTTTTTTATTATATATAGAAAACGACCAGAACACCCAGAACAAATATCTGCAGATCGTACACACAATTGTTCCGAGGCGGGAATCGAACCCGCAACCTCCTGCGTCGCAAGCGGACCTTCGCCCACCGCACCACATCGGTCGTCCAATAAGAGTAGGTAGTATAAAAGACAAAATAAACAAATATGAAACTAGCACATGACCAATACAGCGCCTTGGTGGGGCAGAGTGGAATAATTCAGGAAATTTATTGACTTTCTATATTAATGTCTTTCATCAAATAAATTCATATAAAAATCATGTACCTAAGTAAATGCACTACCTAAGTAGCTGCAGTATGTAAATCTACATTTTCCGGTGAGTGCCTTCGGACTTCACGAACAAAGCAACCAACACGCCATATATCATCTTCACACGTCCAACTAAACAAAAAACAACGTGCCGTGAAATAAATTAACCCTTAGGATCGGTGTACACTGGCCACTAAAAGTGGCACCCAGATGGGATGTCCGATTGTCCGTCCATGTGTTAAATTTGGAAGCTGGTACTCGTATTTTTTTTAAATGCTGGACAATCCACACAACACCATAAGGATTTATTTATTTATGATACAGAATCCACAGTGAAAGCTAAAGTCAGTGCTGAGTCAGCTGAAGTGGCAGTGGGCCGGCCATATCTCGCGAAGAACCGACGTCCGCTGGAACAAACGTGTTCTTGAGTGGAGACCACGACTCGGTAAACGTAGTGTAGGACGCCCTCCGACCAGGTGGGATGGCGACTTGCGAAGGACTGCAGGTAGATGCTGGATGCGGCAAGCTGAAGACAGGGTGCTATGGCGTTCGTTAGGGGGGCCCTATATCCTGCAGTGGACTACTATAGTGATGATGATGATGATATATTATTGTGTGTATAATAAAGAATATCATCTAGCCCATGCTAAGCCGAGCTTTGTTATACATAGGTACTAGATTGACTGACGTTGGTCCTGCCCTTGACCTCTCCCCGGTAATGTCTGTGTGCCGTCCCATTGAAGTGTGAGAAAGAGGGATAAGAGAGGGAACCTGTGTTTGTGCACACACTTGTGCACTATAATATGCCTTGCGAACTTGGCTAGTTTACTTGGACTGGCCGACGTGGCCGATAATCGGCTAGGATATTAAACACAGAGCCTTTTCACATCGCAAAAGACAAACTTTATCACAAACAACCGCTAATGACCGTAAAAAAAGTAAATAAATAAAAAACTGCTACCGTTGATACATCGTACGGAACAGAACAGTCGCTACTAATTTCTTTCGCTACTGTGTGGTGTTAATTGCTCTGCTGAAAGAGATAGGGAATATGTAAGTTGGTTGAGTGTGGAGGAGACGGGAGAAGTTGAAAAAGTTGTTGGTATCAGCAGTGTTGCCAGTGCGACATGCTGGAAAACGACAAAATTATTTGATACGTATTTATTGTGGTACATCAAAGGTTTAACAGTCTTTTTTGACAGATTGCTCATAAATTTAGAGCGAAGTTAAACAAACAAATTCCCTTAATTTTGTTTATTTTTTCATGAGTTAAGTGCATAGGTCGAAAAGTAGGTACAAATTTTTATTACATTAATAATAAAACATTATTCAACCTCCTGTATTTTAACCACAAACAGCATTTTCATTCGACAAGTTCACTAATGAAACATTATGACCGAGAAAGTATTTAAGTAGCTAAATAATGGCTAGAACTATCATAAAAGAAGGATGCTGGCAACTCCAGCGGAGGCACAGTAGCGGTACCTCGTTAAAGACAGTGCTTTTAACCCTTTAATGGCCTGATGTTTGATTAAAAACATGATTTTTGTGTAAGTTACGGTTTTTTACGGTTATTAGTATTTCTGGTTAAAATACGTCGTGGCGTCATGAACTCATGACAAATTAGTTTTTATACTTTTACTTTTTTTTTCTCTAAGCAGTTTTTATCTTGTTGTTGCCTGTTTCTGAATTAATATTTATGAATAGAAGAAGATGAAGCCTCGCTAATCATGAGAGGTTTGTAGTACATTCAGTTAGATATAAATGAGATTTTTTCTTAATTTGATATCTATCATTTAGATTTAACTATTAGGTACAATACAACCACTTAGATTAGGTTATTCCTCGTCCCGTAAAAAATATGACTGATGATGTGGCGCGGTGGGCGAAGCTCCGCCTGCGACGCAGGAGGTTGCGGGTTCGATTCCCGCTTCGGAACTATTGTGTGTACGATCTGCAGATATTTGTTCCGGGTGTTCGGGTCGTTTTCTATGTATAATAAAAAATATCGATCTATGTAATGTATTATATTATGTATATCAGTCATCTAGTACCCATAACACAAGCTCTGCTTAGCTTGGGGCTAGATGATGCTGTGTGAATTGTCCAGTATTATTTATTTATTTATTTAATACATATAATATAGGATATTATTACTGATAACTTTATTCTGCTCTTACTACTGTTAATTAAGTTATTAATGTTTCAATCTAAAATCTTTATATAAACGTTATTACTTTGACTTTTATTCATTCTTTCAGTATTAATTTGACCTCTTTAAAGAAACCTCAAGGGTAAAAACGTCCCTCGTTACGACATTCAGGCTACAGACAGGCGACAGGTTGACACTCATTGCATCATAGCCACCGCCGCTGATAAGGTTAATTAGTAATGAAACCTTTTTAATGTGGAACGGTGTGTTTTAGGCTGCCTGGGAGAAATATGCGGCCATATCGCTATCAGCGATAAGGCCGCCTATTGTACTGTTTGTTAATATTTAGATATAAGGTTTTTATTTTGTTATTATTTTAGAGCAATAAAGTGCATAATTCATTAGTCTTAAAGTGACGACGACGTTACAGGACGTAATGTAACGTGTCACATAGCGAGTATTTGTGCAGTAGGTTAATTAGTAATGAAACCTTTTTAATGTGGAACAGTGTTCGTTAGTCTTAAGGTGGGTACTGACTGGCGTTGCAGGGCGTAATGTAACGTGTCACAAAGCGAGCATTCGTGCAGTAGGTTAATTAGTAATGAAACCTTTTTAATGTGGAACAGCGTTCGTTAGTCTTAAGGTGGGTACTGACTGGCGTTGCAGGGCGTAATGTAACGTGTCACAAAGCGAGCATTCGTGCAGTAGGTTAATTAGTAATGAAACCTTTTTAATGTGGAACAGCGTTCGTTAGTCTTAAGGTGGGTACTGACTGGCGTTGCAGGGCGTAATGTAACGTGCTACACAGCGAGCGTTCGTGCAGTCAGTACGGTAAAAGTAGGCGCTCGCAACGATTAACCCCAACGGTACTATTAAAATACTCTTTTCATATATAAAAAGATTGATGGTAAACATTTTATTATACCACACAAAATAGAAAACAATACAGAAATAAATACCTACACTTAGAATAGAGGAAGTAATTTTTTATGTATTTTTTTACTGTCTTTAATATTGCAGTACAAAAAAAAACTTTGTAAGTTCGCAATATCTTAATTATACTCGTAATTATGAGGCTTATTTGTTGCACTTATTTGGCTATACCTGATTTTTTGGTCTAAGTCACATAAATCGTAACCTAAAATATGTCTTCTGGAAATAAGCCTACTGAACTACATTGTCTTCAATATTTCAGCCCTATACATACAGTAGTTTTAGGAGCTACAAAGATCCATGCCATGAGATTCGTTTTTTTAATATTCTTTCAAGAAACAACCAATAACTACCACAACCTATTGTCAAGCATTTAAGGTTAAAAAATTAACCTTTCGCAAATAAAATCTGGCAAATAAAGAATTTTATGCCATCCAATTACATTTATTACCTTTGACGTTTCACGACGCTTCTTGACATTTAATTCTGACAGTCGCATTGTGCCCTGATTGGTCCATTGTGCCCACCCGCCTGTCAGTCAAACAAACATGGGTTTTGGAGTAAACAATACCTTTTGACTTTTGTCAGGTTGTGCGGGCGATGCGAGCGGTATAAGTACGAAATTGTTATTTTTGGACCCTTTATCAGTTTACCAGCGCACGAAAGTTTGGTAGATTCTGACAAGAATGTCCTATTCTATAGTGTATAGTGTATTCTGTTAATTATTCTTTTATTTTGAAAACTGGACAATAATAGCCCCAAGCTATGCAGAGCTTGTGTTCTGGTACGGTATGGGTACTAGATGACTAATATACATACTTAATATAATACTTACATTATAGAGATAGATATTTTTTTATTATACATATAAATGAACACCCGGAACAATAAATATCGAATAAAAATCTGGATTTGTAATAAATGAAACATGTCATGTAAATATTTTACTTAACGTTGCTGGCACTTGCAAAGTCAAAGTCAAAGTCAAAGTATATTTATTGCAATTACATGTGAAAAAGATCATACATAAAAAAGCGTAACAATGTAATTTGCCCATTATGGGCATGCAATTATTTCTGGTTACTTTTAATTTTTATTTCTGGTTAAATTTTGGGCAAAAATTAATAAAAAATGTAGATTTAGGTTGAAGAGAATTATATAGAGGAATAGGATTATTTAATATTATAAAAAAATATTCTATTTTTTATTATATTTGCAATCCTCGAGTTATCAAAATACATGGAACTTTGTCAAATAAAATGTCTGATTTTTCTTGTTTCAGTTTGAAATGGTCCCATCGTTGCGCCGTCTAATCGCGTGCTGGTCGGATACTTACTTTCTTTAACAACGATTCACGGTGTGAAAATCAGATAAAATATTGAAATTAAGTAACTGGGTTACCAAGGCGCTTGCCCGCTCTAGTTGAAGCTAACTACAGCAGTTAGCGTACCTAGGTATACTTACCTACTGAAAAGAAAACGTAAGTAAATTCGTAGTTAATACTGTGAAACTCATAATGTCTACCTACAGTGAATCATTTTACACACCACCGCTGCACCGTATTTAGGTAATAAAAATAACACGCTGCATGATTTTTTGTATAAAATTTTACTTCTGTGTGCTATGACATAATACCTGCCACTATCATACAAATTATCAGTTGTTACTAATTACAATCAAACATTTTGAAGGTATGACCGAAAAAATACTTATCTGACTTACCACCCTTCTTCACAAAGGCCTACCACCTACAACTCAAAAATCATCCAATAAAATAAGATTTTTACGTTTCAATGCACTCAAATACTGACAACGACAAGTCAATCATTTTCGCATTATGGACACTATACAATAGGTTGTCCGTCTGACTGTCCCACCAACTTATCTTTTCAGTTGAAAGTGGCGCTGGCGTCGTTTATTTCACGAGAAGATTGTTGTAATTTTGAAGCAAAGATCTTAGTTCCGATTTGACCACCTTCATATATAATTTGGTTGTTTTTGTTAAAGTTTTTGACAGATACGATTACATTCTAATCCGTGATTCGTCATAGTTTGGCTCAGTGTATTCTCGGCGAGATAATCGATATCGAGCTTTCGAAAGCCAACTGGCTGGAAATCGATATTTATCTCGAAATTGAAAGAATTAGACACCTGCTTGTTATGGTTGCAATTTTTGATCGATTGTGGGAACTTTACAACCTGCAAGTCAAGTCTATATCATTCAATGAGTGACTTTAATTTCACTTTGTTTTCTCCGCATACTAACTTAATTGATAGATAGATAAATAGATAATGCATTTATTCGACACTGCAGCACATGATATAAAGGTAACAATAGTAATGATAAAAATGATAAATAAGTTATAGTACCTATAAAAAAAATTAAAAGTAGATTAATAATTATATAAATAACTTCCTTTCTTTGCAGCCCTAGTCACCGGCCGCTTGAGCCTAGCTTCGCGGTCGGTGATCTACCGTTTTGATATATTTTTTACTGTAGAATAGTTTTATACAATTTTATTGTATTTTCTATAGTAAAAAATGTATTTTATACGAGAATTTTAATAAATGAGTATATAAATAATAATAAATAAATTATGAATCTCGTTTATGTTTTTTTTTACTCTCGACGACCTTCGTTCACATGAAAACCTAATGAAAAGACGTGAAGTGACGTTGAATTAAAAAACAATGAGTAGCTAACTAGCCTAAGCGCATCCTTCATTAGGTAAGACAGATAGATCACTTCGGTTTATTCAGATGTATCCGTCAACACTAATTAAATAAATAAATAAATAATGCTGGACAATTCACACAGCATCATCTAGCCCCATGGTAAGCAGAGCTTGTGTTATGGATACTAGATAACTGATATACATAATACAATACATTACATAGATAGATATTTTTATTATACATAGAAAACGACCAGAGCACCCGGAACAAATATCTGCAGATCGTACACACAATTGTTCCGAGGCGGGAATCGAACCCGCAACCTTCAGCGTCGCAGGCGGACCTTCGCCCACCGCGAAACATCGGTCGTCAAAAAATTCAATTATTGGTCGTCAATTAATAAATATAATATAAAAAAATGCTGAAGAATTCACACAGCATCATCTCACCCCAAGCAAAGCTTGTGTTCTACAAGCAGCAGTCTATGTACCATGTACCATCTGGGTATGAAAAATAAAACACAGCTGTTCTACATCTTTAGGCATCAGAGATCAATTTTGTGAACATGTTCAGTAGCCTTCCTTTACATGTTCACATTACTAAGGATTATTCAATATTCAAGCTCCCATAGAGTAGGAGCCTTCGATCCTATTCATAAACACGTAATTGTTAATTACACGGTAATCAGGCTGAATGGCGAGGCCTTTATTAGACGAGTTTAATTAAGCTCGAGTTACGGAAGCTAATGTTTAATTAATGGAAAAACGCTTTCGGTTTCTATGGAATACTTATAGCTCAGTCTTTTACTTGTTGTTCGCCTGTTCTCAGTTCCGCCATTTGGAATTAGAATAAGAATTATGCGTATCTTATATGAATTTTGCCCTATGGGAAGGTCAATGATTTTTAATAGGTACAATACAAAAATGCTTTATTGTACACCATACAATAAAATACAATACAATTATTCTTTATTGCACACCATAAAAACAGATACACTGGACAGGAAAGACAAATAAAGAATGTGTTGTACAATGGGCGGCCTTATCGCTTAAAGCGATCTCTGCCAGGCAACCTTTGGATGGACATGAAGAGTTAGAACAAGTATAGACGGTGGCGTGTTATATAGAATAATATTTAATTGGGACATACTAACAAATACGTATTGATAGCTATAAGTATAAATACAAACATAAATATATAATATAAATTAAACCTTACCATACCATATGCAGATCATTACAAAAAAACATTACATGCGACGAGAACCAATGGGCGTGCTTATCGCTTAGAAGGGATCTCTTCCAGCTAACCTTTGGATGGAAAGAATTACGTGAATTTAAGAAAGGCCCTGCCTTTCTTAAATTCACGTAATTCTTTCCATATGTATTTTATTCCAGGTGTACCAAATATAATCTAAATATGAAGTAAAAGATAAAAAAAACTAAATATGCAGTTATTGTTTTTTTAAGAATCGAGGACATTACTCCTTTTACGACTTTTCTCTAACTCTCGTGGTTTGGGACATGGCCATCACCGCCCATCTCAAAAAACCACCCTGTACATTGTAGAAACGTCGGGAAAAAATTGTAAATAAAGGCGATAAATACCCGTTATATTAGTACTTATAACAACTACCTATGCCTTTTATGAGGTCAAGACGTGAAAAAGAGTTTCCCCGCACAGGTGGTCTGAACGAGTGGGATTCCGATGTAAGAGTGCATTCAGCGCGTAATAAGTTATGGCGGGGTGGCCATGGGGTTGGGAAAATAAAGGAATTTATTGATAAATAATTAAACACACTAATATTCCTACAAATATAATACTTTGTTTTGTTTAATCTGTGGACCGTTACTCGAGACACGACGTCACTCAATTTAAGGTCCAGTCTGAAAACCAGTGTCACTATCGTCCTCGGTCGACAATGACAACAAGCTGAGATTGGACCTTTATTAGCCGCGCACATAGGGAAATATCAGTTTTTCTTACTCTTGGGACTCTACCACACGCTACATATCCCTACGACTTAATATGTTGTTCTTATTTTTGTGTGTTTTCCTTTTTTTTGTAACTCTGTATAACATTGTGTGTGTGTGGCTATCAATATATATTTTTTTCTTTTATTCTTTAAGCGATATTTTGGATGTTTGTTACACCTTCACAATATAACAACTGAACAGATGGGGCTGAAATTCTGTAAGTTATTTTATTATTATTATTATACATATCTCTAAGATTTAGAGATATGTATATATTAATACATATCTCTAAATCTTAGTAAGAGTAAAGTATCATCATCCTCTAAGTACGTACACACTGACATTTGAATGAATGAATAACTTTTCATTTGTTATAAGACTTTTTCAACTTCAACTTCAACTTCTTCTTAGATGGCTCTGCGTCTGGATTGACGCAATTCTGCCAGTGTCCGTCTCATGATAGCATCGCAAGCTTTCTTTAAGACTTTTTCATAATCTACGTGAAACATTAATTAATTAGGTAAGAAGAGTAAATAGAAATACTTATTAATTTGACGACCTCTGTGGTGCCTATAACCCATAACACAAGCTCTGCTTAGCTTGGGGCTAGGTGATTCTGCATGAATTGTCCGGCGTTATTTATTTAGAGCCCTCCGATCAGGTGGGATGACGACCTGCGAAAGCCTGCAGCTGCTGCCCTGAATACGTCAAGCTAAAGACAGGGGCAATGGCGCTCATTGGGGGAGGCCTATGTCCAGCAGTGGACTAATTTAGGCTGATGATGATGATGATTATTATTTATTTAGAATTCCACAGCTCCGCGCGATCCAAAATCTTGATTTAGAATGGAACTAACTCGTTCCGTTTTTTTAAATGAATTCCCTGATTTAATTTTTTACCATGATTTATCGGAGTTGGAAATCATTAATTTATTTATAATGATCCAATATGGAACAAGAGATAGGACTTTGATGAAGGATAGGCCAAAAATCTTTAACTTAACTTAACTTACATTAGGGACATCTAATAAGTTCCCAGCTCTAGCTTTCTATTTAGTTTCATTATAAAAAATTAGGTAAAAGAAGTAAATACACATAAAAATTACTGATTGAATAGTCAGAAGTTACATACATTAAAAAGCCCTTGGTCGTGACCAAAACTAGACTTTTTAACTTATTTAGTGGCCATGACGCGTCACGGGCACTGAAAGAGTTAACACTTTGACTGTGATTTTTTTTCAACGACTGCGATCTTTTTTTTAACCTAGAAAATTCGTGCTGCCGCTTTACACAGCGGTTGTTTTGCACCGCACATGCGTTTCGTTCGAAAAATATTACGGCTGTGCTGAGTCACAAAGATCTGTATTTTCTCAGCCGCTGCGCTAGTGTGGATTTACGCATATTAGTCACTTGTAGAAAACACATACCGTGTGATTTCAGCACTCAAAGTGTTAAAAAGTCTCAAGTAAATGGACCTTCATGGTCGCCCTGCTGACACGTAGCGGTTGCACTTACGCTGTCTCCTTAATTACCCATTATTTACTGCATTATAATTGTTCCAACAGTTTTTACAGACGTTGTTTGCAAACTACTTTGTATGTATTGATTGCGTGTACGAGCGTGCGAAACGGTAGCGGAGCGTTCAGCGGATTTACATAAATAAAAAAAAAGCGTGTTATTATTAATTTAGTCCTTTTATATTATGTATGCTAGTTTTAAGGTATATATTACTATGGACCGTAGAATAAGTTGATTAAGATCTGTTACTTTTCTATGGTCTGAAATAAATTATTATTATTATGTCTCTCATTTACCATGATCTCGGGCCATAAAGTGACCCGGGTCCTTTGGAAGGCTTGCGTGGGGCCGAAGCCAACAGCACAGAGGCCCTTTGAGAAGTTAATCTAAAGGCGATGGCTACACATAGCGGGTATCATCCTCGGGTGCACAATATGATACACCCGAAGATGGTATCCGCCAGGTGTAGAGACTATTGCAAAGAAAAATGAAAGAAATAAAACCAGGCTATTGTGATGGATGGATGGACTGGGTAATCGGGCTATAGGGGAGATAGCGGACGTCTGCCATAAACAAGTCAATCATAATGTATATATTATTATTATTATTATAAATAAATAATACTGGATAATCCACCCAGCATCATCTAGCCCCAAGCTAAGCAGAGAGGGGACGCTTGACTGATAATACAATTCTGTTTAGCTACCTGTAGATTATTTGTTACTAAGTAAACAGAGTAGGACGCCCTCCGACCAGTTGGGATGATGACCTGCGAAAGACTGCAGGTAGATGCTGGATGCGTCAAGCTGAAGCCAGGGCGCTATGGCGCTCATTGAGGAGGCCTATGTCCAGCTGTGGACTAACATAGGTTGATGATGATGATGAAGTAAAGTACAACTTTAATTTATAAGCAAATAAGAACTGGTATTTACAAATAAAACAGTTAAAGCCAGATTTGTCGCAAACAGTCTAGAGGTAGCTCACTCAAATGATAGAAAAAATGAGAAAAAAATATATGTTATAAAATTCATACACATTCATACTTTATAAAACTTGACCTACCATCTTTTTTAAAAAGTCTTTTCACCTCTTTTAGTTGGTATCTAATAAGAATAGCTTTCTATTCTTTGCAAGTAGCAATGATGCCTCAAAATATTTGCCAACACTTTCGACTGAGCCCGGAATGATAAATTTCAATAGGCTCACAGCTAAGGGTAATTAGGTTAAATTGACCGCATTCAAACCCAGTGAAATTGCCACATATTGGATAGTAGATGATCGTAAAAGACCGTTACCGTTATGTGCCGGACGTTATTTTTAGGTACAGGTAAAGTTGGGACAGTGTGAAACGCTGGATTGCAGTGTGACGACAAAAAATCGCCTAATAAGTCGACTTTTCGTCTTGTTAGTTTGGCGAAATGTCGCCATGCGCCAATCTAAACGAATTCAGATGCATCTGAATGACACATTGCCGATTGGCACCTGTTGTTTATTGCGCTTTTGATAGCCGTCATCTGACGGTGACGCCCTAATCAAAACTTTAGTTTACCTACCATCAAAACCAAATAATATCAGTTTAATAGACACCGATTTATCTCAAAAACACTTACTTAATGTAACACGCTAAGCAATTTACTATTAAATTTCGACTCTATGGCTTTGAAATAGGGTTGTCTAGAAGTTTGATGAGTTATCGATAACGTGGTGAAAGAGACAAGAGTCATATCATCGTCATATTTGAATCGCGTGCCATGATTCGGCATATTACATCAAAGCGGCAGACCACCAATGAGCCTCTTGAGAAGGTACACTTAGTAATGTTAGGTGGTATTATCGATATCGATGAAAGATTACATATAAACTCAGAACCAGAGAAATCACGACATCAATATGTACCCTTACCAGACTATTGAAGACGGTCCTTTGTTTTACTAAAAATTAATCCCACCTGGGTTATGGACGAAATATCGAGATTTTGTTTTGTGTTTCTGTGCTATTAGTTTGTATACCTACTGTTCATGATATTTTAGATTTTATTCGATTATTAGATTATGGCTTATTAGGGTTTGGTTATTTTAAAATCCTAAATGTTGTTTTAGCTTTTTATCGTTAAATGCCAAAGGTATAATATTAGTTCCCGTGTAATTTTTATTTGAAATAAAATAATGAAAACCGAATCTAGGCTTTTATAAGATAGTGCGAACGTTTTAGGGTACAAGTGTGTTTAAAGTAAACTTCTTTATTAATGGATTAACACAAAAATATCGACATTTACCCCAAACATCACTATCCCAACCCTATTATTTACTAAAAAGCGTTCTCAAGATGCACAATCAACACACATTGAATTCTTTGTTGCGCCGAGTGATTTATTGATTGCGTTTCTGTCAACACTGGGCTGGCTTTAAAAAACTCTACACCGCTTTTGAATACTTCATTTGATCCGGATTTTATCGATAATAAAACCCTCGTGAGTCACATCACTTAGGATACAAATGATTGGGCCTTGTGGTATGGTGGTGAATTGGTCTGATTGAAAATTGGGATACAGGATAGGTAGACTATCTGTGTGGTATTTAAGGATATATCTGTGGTATTTAAAGATATATTTGTACCATTCTTGTATGCTATGAGAGCCTTTTTCTAGCTTTCAAGGGGAAATCTGCAAGCAGATAATTATCCAGCCAGATTTGATTAGGGCACGGTATGGTCTGTCGAAGAGATTCACTAAAAAACTCTGCCTAAAATAATTGTGATTATCTGAGTTATCAAATTATGAAAATGGTTTGATATTTTCTCCAGAGCCTAGTTCGTTATGTAGCTGGGTGTACCACGTGCAGGTTAGGTTGGCTTGTGAGACGAGATGTTGGAGTCCCTCTTACACACCCAACTTTTCACCCAACAAAGATTCTGCGATGATGTCATTATCATAGTAAAGCGATTGATTAGTGGAATTCTGCCCCATAATGTTAGCTTCCTTTGGGAGCAAAGACATGGACAGAAGTTGGTTTCTTACACCTATCGAATAATTATATAATAATGTTGATTGTTACTCTTGAAAGCAATTATTATTTGTTATTCAATAAACTCATAACAATAAGTATAATCCACGTCCTCCACGGAGGTCAGTTGAGGAGTTTATAAGCGGCTACTCATAATGGTTAGGATACATTAGTCCATGGCCCCCCGTGGGGCCAGAATTACACTGAAATTGGCCCCCCGCAGGGAAATCACTAACGCATTAACTTTACTACTCAGATATTGAGTGGGGTAATTTGCAACTGTGTTGATTATTTAAGTGTATTGTAAGGTATTAAAAGTGAAATCATTGTGGGCGACCTTTTTAGCGCAGCGGGTAAATGGTTGCGACGCATGAGGTTGCGGGTTCAGTTCCCGCCTCGTGACATATGCTTTGCAGATATTTGGCCCGGGTGTTCTGGTAGTTTTTAATAATAATTTGATAATTTTTAACCGACTTAAAATGCTTTAGTTTTAAACTGTTTTAAATTTGTTTTTGGTTAAATCATAATACCACAAGCAAATGAGTTTTCGCTACCTGTGACGTTGTTTGTTTACAAACATTCTACATCAATTTTATCTAGTCTATAGGTACAACATACAGACAATTTAACAACCATATTACACAAGCATTCTTGAAGAATATCCAACAACAATAAATCGTAAAAATTCCAAGCATTCCTACTTACGAGCCACTTTGAATCAATATCCCAAAACGAACAAAACTCGGAGCAAATGAAGTCACAACAATAGACCCCCGCTGTCCTTGTAAAAGGACACATAACTTGACACAACAAGTAATTGTCGACCTTATTACAATCGGCATAGAGTTGAAAATACAAGAGAGATTCATCAGGCTGTGAGTACAGACTCTTTGCCAATTTGCATATTTGCATCCCTTTTGCTCTTATAAGAGTAAATCTGTGAATAGCTGACGATGTTGGAAGTGGAAAGTATTTTCTATAGGTACTAATGTTATAAAGAGGTACGGTTTGATTTTTTTTTTTTGTTTGTATTGAATAGGCTCCGAAACTAATGGACCGATTTGAAAAATTCTTTCATCGTTGGGACACTATCCGCGGTGAACCGAGTATCAGACGGATGGCTTTGCCGCCATCCTTCGGAAAAAGACGGCGTCCCTGATGCGCAGAGTGCGGGACAGCCCCAACAGCATCCTACAAACTGTAGCGGGCAGGATTGATTCGCCAATATGGCGGAAATTAATAAGAAATGTAATTTGATTAATTTAAGTTTTTATTGATGGTATAATTTGATTTGTTTTAGCTTTTTTTTAATTAATTAAATATTTTTTTCTAATTTATTACTATTCATTTTAATTTTAATTTCAATTTAATTTAATTTTAGTTCGTAAGAATTACTAACATTTATTATAAGATCATTACTAACAAATTATGGATCTGTAGTAGTTCGAAATAAAAGGATTTTATTTATTTATTTATTTATAGGCTATATTAAAATCAAGAAATGTGAAATTTGAATTTAACGCGGGTGAAAACGCGGGAAACAGCTAGTGTTTTATAAAAGGACAAAAATTCTCCATGTCATTCAGACTTGAAGAATTTCTTAAACCTTCGCGATTTGTTAATATAATTAGTTAAGGTAAATAGTATTTATTGCGTAGTTTTGTTTTTATTGTCATGCTGTGCCCCGCGGCTCTGACCGAATGGTTTATAAACCCTTCTCTCGAATCACTCTATCTATCGCTGAAAACTGCATTCAAATCCTCGCTCTTGAGCGATAAGACCGCCAATTGTAATTAATTTAAGTTTTTTCTATTCATAGTTTTCTGTTTAAAGTGCAATAAAGAATGTTCTATCTATCTATCTATCTGTTGAGTAGTTTTAAAGATCTAAGCGAACAGACATCGGAAGCGACTTGAATGGGATATTTGTGACTTCTTCTCGCTAAAACTACTAAATGGATCAGGCTGAAATTTTGCATAGATGTAGTCCTATCTAATGTAGTCTGGAATCAAACGGGCTACTTTATATCCCATAAATCAGTTGCCATGGGATAGATATAACCTTAAAAACTTTTCATAGAAACAACGCATGCGAAGCCGCGGGCAGCAACTAGATTTTTTTAAATATTTTGTCTGTGTTACGTGCTTTCTAGTTAGTAGGTATGTATTTTAATTGTGTAAGTAAACTTGTTTGTGTGTTGTGTTAGTGTCTAATAAATAATTTTCTTTATTTATTTCTTAGTAATAAAATAATTTCTTATTAGTAGTAATTAATTCCTTATTCTTCTCGCGAAGAACCGACGACGGCCGCTGGGGCAAACGTGTTCTTCAGTGGAGACCAGGACTCGGTAAACGTAGTGTAGGACGCCCTCCGACCAGGTGGGATGACGACCTGCGAAAGACTGCAGGTAGATGCTGGATGCGTCAAGCTGAAGACAGGGCGCTATGGCACTCATTGGGGGAGGCCTATGTCCAGCAGTGGACTAATATAGGCTGATGATGACGATGATGAATTCCTTAACTTAGGTTTACTTACCTTCTTACCTATTCTTATCTCTGAAGTTATTCTGATAACTGTTCAAACAATGTTTTATGATAATGACATTTTAAGCATTACGATTTTCACGATTTACAAAAGAATTACCCACAGCTCAATTTTTAATAGTAAACACAATAGAATTAATATCGTGGTGATTTGAAAAAATCAACGAAACAATTGAAAACTGATTTAAAAATAAATATCTCATTTCCATTCATAAATAATTGACGGAGAAATAAACGTACATAAAAATACATGCAGCCAAACATACTCCTCTTTTGTTTTTCGTTTCGTCGGTTAATAACAATCATCATTATTAAATCGACAACTTATCCTAGTCCAAATTGCGAATTACTGCAGGTAGATGCTGGATGCGTCAAGCTGAAGACAGTGCGCTATGGCGCTCATTGGGGGAGGCCTTTGTCCAGCGGTGGATTAATATAGGCTGATCATCAGCCTATATTAATCCACCGCTGGACAAATCCTAGTCCACTAGACATAGGCAGAACAAAAAACAATAACACGGTGATATTATTCTTGATATATCTATTTGTTTTTTTTTGTACATTATTAACCGACTTCGAAAAAACGAAAGGATATTATGTTCGGCTGTGTATGTTGTCGATTTTTCCGTCAATTATGGACCGAAATTTTGAAAATAATATGTAGTTACTTTTCAATTCTTTCGCTATTAATATTTTATTTCTTAGATAGATACTGAGCTCCAAAAGGTCCCATAAAAAATATTCATGGGGAAATAGGGATTAGTATTTATTCCACAAAATTTAAAACTGTCTAAAATTAAGGGATTCGAACTTGATTTTAATACTTAATAATTAAATTCCGACCAGGTAAGATGACGACCTGCGAAAGACTGCAGGTGCGGCAATGCTGGATGCGTCAAGCTGAAGACAGGGCGCATTTGCGCTCATTCGGGGAGGCCTATGTCCAGCAGTGGACGAACGAGTGGATGAATATTTAAATTATTTAGTCACTTACTCCATGAGAACTGTAGGTAGTTCTCATGGAGTAAGTGACTAAATAATATAGTATATAATAAAAAGTATAGTAGACATAAGCAGTCATTGGTTATCTCCTTTTTAAATCCCGATAAACACAGCGTGGCCTGAAAAAAAACAAGAACAGCTAAATTGCTAGAAATTTCAACGTACAACCTTACCCCTGACCTGGGGCAGATCACCCCCATACATTACCCGTATCAGCCCCCCATCGGGGCGGGCCCCCGCTCGTTATGGCCCCGCAATTATCGCCCTATTAAGTAGTTTGGGGACGCCATTCAGAAGGGCCTGCTGGGCCGCTGAAATGTTTTATGGGCAGTCGGTGGGTTATGGGTAGATACTTAGGAAAGATGGGAGGCTTTGAGGCTTTAAATTTGAGGTTTAAAGTTTAAGAAAAGAGTTTTGATCACACATTAAGCCTTGTTTGAGGATGGGTGAAATGACATAATAGATAAATGATTTTGGATTATCCATACAGCATTATCTAGCCCCAAGCTAAGTGGAGCTTGTGTTATTATTATGTATTAGGTAACTGATATACGAATGCAATAGATTACATAAAATATAAAAAAAATATATTAAAATGCCTTGTTTTTTGGGATAGCTTAACCTTACTTTATTCAGATTTCGATTGATATTTTTTTGTCAAATATCCGGAGATTTCAAATGATCAAGCTTCGAAAAAACATGGTACCTATACCTACATACTTACTATGTGCATATACAATAATGGAAGGACAATTTACGTCAGACTCGAGACCTTAAAATATGTAGCCGTTAAAAATATGATTTGCAAAATGATAAACAGGTTTGGTAACTTTTTACCATAACTCGCTTATAATATTAAATTTCACGTAAAGTATATTGTGAAAATTCATTAGAAGCTCCCGTCGTTCGTAGATTGCTTAATTTTCTTTAATATTAACTTGTACAGGACCCCTTTTTAATTAATATCGACAAAGTAGTCGACCGCCAGCAAACTCTGATAAAGATTTTAGTGATGTGACTTATGAAAATTTAAATCATCGATATATTTTCGATAGTTTGTCAATATACCAGTAAGTCACAACTTACTCCGAAGGAAATCCAATCTGTTAGAAGCAATAGGATTGCCCTATTGTTTCTAGCAATTGCAAGGGTTAGTGGTGAATTACAAACGCCGCGGATTCAAGGGAACACAAAGTGGCGTCACAGGTCTATCATGGCCGCGATGACACAAACGCCACAAAGAGCATATAAAAATAGTGAGTTTTGTCAAATAAATAGTTCTAGTTTAGCGCGCACACAATCCACATAATGGTTAAAGCAGAGATATTAAATTATCATCATCATCAGCCTATAGTAGTCCACGGCTGGACAATGAGCGCCAAAGCGCCCTTTCTTCAGCTTGCCGCATGCAGCCTGCAGTCTTTCGCAGGTCGTCATCCCACCTGGTCGGAGGGCGTCCTACACTACGTTTATCGATTCGTGGTCTCCACTTATCCACTTAAGAACACGTTTACCCCAGCGGTTGTCAGTTCTTCGCCAGGTATGGCCGGCACTCTACCACTTCAGCTTCCTTATTTTTAATTCAAAACTATCTTACCTCTGTCTCAAAAAAATACTCATAAAGTAAAATCATCGACAAAAGCAAAAACTCCCATCCCTATAAATATTAATTTCAAAATTGGTTTAAATAGGTATTACGCCGCTTGTTAGCCCCGGTCCCAAATGAACTCATTAAAACTATAAAAGCAGCGGTAATTAAGGCCGCCCCCCACCCCCGCCTGCATCCGGCCCCAGGGGGTTGGGTTTAGACCTCCATTTTCCCCCTATTTCCCGCGAACAGTCAAGATTTAAAGAATCTGGAATGGACAAGACCAAAATAACACAACTTTTTGTTGATATTTTGCAATAAATACATACATTTGTAGGGGTGTAAGGAGGACTCCAACATCTCGTCTCCCAAGCCAACCTAACCTGCATGTGGTACACCCTCCTAGTTAACGAGATAGGTTCAGGTGAAAATATCAAACAATCTTCAAAATTTGATAACTCAGATAATTTACAATAATTTTCCATTACTTGACATTGGCAGAAAAGTGTCCAACCAGACACAATTGCCATTAACAATGAATCATCATCCATCATCATATGTACAATATGTAGAGTAATTAAAATACAGATATTCTCTGCTATTGCGTCGTCGCCCTTTTCTTTCCAAACTTGGCTGGCCCCCTGGAGCGCATCTCAATCATACCTACTTAGCATAGCAAAAATAAGAGGGTTCTTGCCATGTTAAGTATGCCTTTCCGCCTATGTTCATGAGCAATCAGTATAATTATATTAGTCGACTTCTGGACATAGGTCTCCCCTAATGAGTGCCATAGATAGCATCGCCCTGTTCAGCTTGACGCATCCCCTCCCTCCCTGCAGTCTTTCGCAAGTCGTTTTCCCACCTGATCGGGACGCGCAAGACAGAGCTATAAACTGATTGTTATATAAGTATATTTATAAATCCCTTATTTCAAGGAAAAATCCCACTTCAGATTCAAGGAAAAAATCCCTCGCCCAGGTCTATTCCAGTGTTTGGTTTTCTTTGTTCTTGAAAGGAGGCTTTATTACCGGGGACATTACAGTCGGGACGCGCGGTAATTTTCAACTAATAACCTGTTTAATTTTCACTGCCTTTTTCAGCTTTAGCAGACTGTTTATTTTGAAATTGAGGCTTTTGTTTTGAGCTACATTGTTTGCGATTTTGGCTGGGAATGATAGCGGCCATTGTTTTTGCAAATGAATTTTAAGAGTTGGTTGGATTATTTTAGGGTCGTTTTTAGTATTGCAAACGTAAAATGTTTTGTCTATTTTATAATAGTGAAAATCGGTCATAATTAATAATACAAGATAGATATAATCTTTAACCCCAGCGATTCGAAACTCCAATAACTCGAATTTACAACGCTAATTTTTAAATATTAATCATAAATAAAAGTCTGTTTTTGTATGTACTTGGTAGTTTTTTTCTAATTCTAAAATTGGGGTGGAAAGCACGCCACGCCAGTACTTATGTATGTTTTTATGCGCGAGTGACTAAGGGTTAATAAAGTAACCATCAAATATGTATTTATGGTATGCAACCTGTTTTTTTTTTAATCTGAGAGTATGGACGTAGTGACGTGTGACTCGAGAGCAGCTATTGTCATACAGCGGGGCAATGCAGCTTCTTAAGGACGCTTCCGACTGCTATCGATATGGGTCAGTTGAGGTACCTGTGGAATGTTTGCAATGGCTTGGAGTGAATACTAGTTCTAATATACACGGTGTAACGATAGGCACTGAGGTCCCCCACCCCCCATTTACCGATGATCCACCCCTCATGTTACAACGTGTGTATTGTGCACTGGTACTTACGTGGATAGGCTGGAATCTGGACACTAGGACACACCATTTGTTGATTTTGGATGAATTTCTAATTATTTTGCAATATTGCGGCTGAGTCGTTTCGTGAAACTTTTTCTGAGAGGTGCGGTGAGTAAATGGGGCGGGGGGAGAAGGGTCTAGGAATAGGGAGGTACCCGTGTGCAATCATAATGACAGCTTCGACCGATTTGACGTTGACATTTACCAAATACGAAACAACGTGTATATATAACATATAAATAAAATATTATAAAGTAAAGTTCACCTCGAATAGCAGCCATATTTGATTCTGACACTGCAGGTTATAATAATCACGTTTGTAAATTAATAAAAAATAAACAAAAAGTTATTTTACATTACAAAATAAATCATTTATTTATTAATAACAAATAGGTTACATAACTTAGTAAATAGTGCCTTAAAGCCTAAGTTAAAAAGTATCGCTGTTTGACGATTTTTTAATATATTTATATATTAAGTAACACAACACTCACGATCCAAAAGGTTAGCATTTTTCAAAAAGAAGAGTTATCCTCTAACGAAATCCAATCAAAGGAAGACACCGTTGATGGGTCCATACATCACGGGTATCTGATCCGGCCGCCGATTGATTTTCGGAAATCACCTCCGAATAACCCCCCAGATAAGTGATTTACACTTGATACACACGGTTACCAAAGAATGAACAGCAAAGTGAAGTAAATAATTAGAAAAATCGGTTACTGATTTGATGCTGAGTTTTGTCGGTTTCAGCCGTTTTTTTATATGATATTTTTTGAAAACAAAGGGTTAATTAAATTATTTATGTTGCGTTGCGTTTATGTTGTCTAGAAACGCTCATTAGGGACCCATGTCCAGCAACTGTGGACTAATAATAGGCTGATCATGATGAGGATGATATCTAGAGAACTACCAGATCCTGTCCCTCCCCACTGCGTTTTTATAGTTACATAGATTGCAAAGAAACGTTTTAACAAAGGGACAAAAAGACCGGAGAGAACTAACTCTACCACTGCAATATCTGTAAGTTCGATACACTGATGGACAGTGAGTCCGCAGTTTTATCGATATAAAATCGAGTAGCCTCGATTGGTGAAACTGCACTCGATTATCGCATTAGGCGCCGCTGATTTTTGCGACCATTGGCGATGATTCGAGCTTCTCGATTCGATTACGTAATTTGACTGTTAAAATTTGATAAATCTTAAGAAAATTAATGATAGAACTTTGCTTTATTTGTATGAGATGACTAACTTAAATCTTACCTAGGTCTGTACTGTACATAAATATATAGGTAATAGCCACTAATATGAAAATGCGAAAGTTTGAATGGATAGAAAGATGTTTGTTACTTTTTCACGCCAAAACTACTGAACAAATCGGGCTGAAATTTTGTTTAGGTTAGGTTAGGCTAGATCTAAAATAAAACATAAGCTGCCCACTTTATCCCATATATTATCAGTTCCAGAAGATAAAGAAGCTACTGGGTCCAATGCCGCAGCGCGATAAATGCTGTTTTATGTCCGGTGGTGGGGAGTTCTCTTTGATTTTTATATACATACGTAATTCTTTTTTTTTATCAATTATTTTTGAACAAAATCCTTTGGGATATGAGACTCTTCTTATTTCGTCCCCTTTACCTCCGTATATTCGTCGTTATCTCTAATTATCAAGTCAAATCAAGATGTAGTCTTAAAGCGTCTAACCCCTAACAACGAATGGAAAGAGAGAAAATAAAAATAGGGTGATCAATATAATTAGTTTAACTACCATCTAGATCTAACTTTTTGCAATAACATACAGATAGGTATACTTTGCGTAGATACAAGTGCGACAGTTATTATTTTAGTATGTCAGCCAGAGATCTCCTTGAGCAGAAGAAATAAAAATATATTCCTATTGTAGCCATCTGGAGACACAATGATTAGTATTGTTACGTATCTACCAAACACATTAATAATAATAAATAAGTGATTCCTAGACAATTCACACAACCTTATCTATTCAATACCCAGCCTCTACCAGGCAGCTTAACTTTATCAATTATGTCAAATTGAAGATATTTTTTTTTTTAAGGGATAAGATATAACCACATGCCGTTAGCAATCTTCTATTTTGTAATTTTAATGTTAAATTAAATGTACTAAGAGCTTTTGCAAACTTGAATGCTCTGCGGTAGCGGTGCGGGATGCGTTTGCTTTGTCTTGTATTGTTTAATTCCATAGGCCTAAAAAAATCACCTAGGCATGGAATTAAACAGAATTTGTGTATCAATAGAAGTTGGTTTATTTTAAATAGAGTTCCAGGTTTTTTAATAAATCACCCAAATAGGGGTATTATCATCTTTACAATTATACTCTAGCATAAAACCGCTCAGTCTCCGATATCGGACAATCTTGATGCTTGATGAATGAACGTTTTGTGATGCTAATACTCAGATTATGCATTAAAACTACCCTATACTTCTTGCACACCATATACTTCCTCTAAACTCTATTCTCTACAACATACGGTTAAATATTCAATGACAGAATTCAGACAATCGCATTAAAGTGGATTAAGCTCTATGTCTGAGTAGTTAAGGTTGATTTTTAGTATGCTGTGGGTAATGAGGCATAGGCATAGTACACACGTGCTGTGTTATCGCAGATTAGTTGTCGTCAAATCGAAGGGTTGAGTGATTAAGGGTTAAATCGACTGGGATGATTTGTTTTAATTGATCGTTTGTTTTGGCTAACAATGATATTAACAAGGTGATTATGATAAAGTTTAGTTGGGTAATCTGCTTTGTTTTGGCAAAAATAAGGTAGAGTCGACTGTAATAAGCAGAAACTTTGTCGTACTAGAGAGTGGTTATTGGCAGACGGAAGTCAGTCGTCAAGTATATTAAAAAAGTGAGAAAGAAGTACCTAATAAAAAAAAAGAACTACCACGCTTTGATT
Source organism: Eupithecia abbreviata (assembly GCA_943735965.1). Taxonomy (NCBI): domain Eukaryota; kingdom Metazoa; phylum Arthropoda; class Insecta; order Lepidoptera; family Geometridae; genus Eupithecia; species Eupithecia abbreviata. The sequence goes on along the minus strand of OX030997.1, from coordinate 4,089,689 downwards.
TTTAAACCCGATTCTAAAGGTACTAGGTATCTAAGTGCATCCGGCAGAGTAGGATCAGACTGTAGGTAAATAGTTCCCTTATTTATGGCAAAAAAGCAAACAACCTAATATATACCTACCTACAAAGAAAAAAAACCTTCAACAAAAATGTTCACCAAATTACCTTGGTACTGGATCAGTCTGGGAAAATTTAAGATTTTCTAATAAAACCTCGGACGAAGGAAACCATTATATACATAAGAGAAAATCTCAATAATATTTCAAAAAATAAGGAAATTCATAATCACAACACTAGAAATAAGGAAAATATTGTGGTACCTCACACGAGACTATCAAAAGTACGGAAAAGCTTTATGTGCCTATCTATAAAATTTTATAATAAAATACCATTAGAATTTAGAAAGAAACCTGACATTGAACTATTTGTATTTATTAAAAGAATTCTATTGAATAAGAGTTATTATACAATTGACGAAGCTTTGGCTGATAAAAATATATTTTGTGATGCGATAGGTACGGAGGCTAATATTGTATTTATTTAGTTATTATAAGTTATAAATGTAATTGTGACTTATCTAAGAACATGTGTATTGTGTCAAAAGATAAATAAATGAATTGAAATTGAAGGAAATCAATCCCCAGAATAAACCAAAAATAGTATTTCAATTAAAAACGGTCCACAAAAAGCCGACACAACAATGTAGTGACGTAAAAAACTGCACAAAATGGCGTCAGTATCGGCGCATACGTCATAAATTTGAATTCTGTGCAACAAAACTCCGCGGATAATATACTGGCTTATTGTCAACGGAGTTAGGCTTCGTAATAAAACCAATGGAAAAATCGCGGATTTCGTGTCGGAACTACCAGGGGTAGAGTAGGCAGAAACAGAAAATTATTTTCTGATCGTTGTTATTGTGCGATACACTCTGCGTTTGGTTTTGGTGGAGCTTGCTGCATAAATAAATTGACGTCACAGTATTTATCGAGTTTATTTAGTTATTTTTCCCGACGTTCCTCAACAGTTTTATACACTGTCGCGTCGTGGTCACTGGTTGTCAATTATCTCAATAGGTAATTAAACGTGACCGTTCAGTAGTACTTATAATTATGACGTGTTAACTGTATAGATCGTGTAAGTTTAAAATATTGAAATAACCAGGAAAATAAATTCACTCAAATTTTCCGGGCTCACTGATTGTCTGTAGTTTCTGTGGCATACTACTCTGTTCGGAGTAGAGTTATCCAAGCTATGGCGCGGCCGTCGGAACGTTAATGCAGCTAAATATGACATAACATTAACGTAACCACCTCGTTAAATAACCATAAAATCAAAACAGAAACAAAAATCTGAATCAATTTATTTTTGAGCACTACAGATATATAAAGAAAGACTGTAAGTATCGTAAATAACAACAAAATCAACACGAAAGTAACTTAATTTTCGAGCTCATTGATTCTCAGTAGTCTCTGTAGCACACTACTCTGTTCGGAATAGAGTTATCCGAGCTATGACGCGGCCGTCGGAACGTTAATGCAGCAGCGACCATGCTACATACTCGTAGTTATCGAGAGCATTGATACAATTCATCAACTACACTACGAATTTTGTAAATTTATTCATAATTTTTATAGACTTCATTTTATGTACTTACATAAAACTAGGAAAAAGTTACTAAAAAAGTACGCCCAAAATAAGAAAACTAGAAATGAGTATCTACCTAAAGATATGACGAAAGATTAATGTAACATTGCTAAATAACTACAAAAACACACGAAAATAACTTTATTTTCGAGCTCGTTGATTCTCAGTAATCTCTGTAGCACACTACTCTATTCGGAATTGAGTTATCCGAGCTATGGCGCGGCCGTCGGAACGTTAATGCAGCCGCGATCGTGCATTAGCATGATCGCGTTAGGGGGCAATTATATCATTCAACAACAACACAATTTTTGTAAAGTTAATCATGAATTTTATTGACTTAGTTTTATGTACATAATACAAGAAAATACAATAACAATCCTTATCAATTTATTTTGGAGCTGTTTAATTCTCTGTAGTCTCTGTAGCACACTACTCTGTTCGGGATTGAGTTATCCGAGCTATGGCGCGGCCGTCGGAACGTTAATGCAGCCGCGATCATGCTAAATATCGTGAGCCTCCCACCAATTTATTGATACGCTATTTCCATACAGTTTTGTTTTTTTATTGACAAAACTGTGAAATGAAGTTGCAAACGAGCTGAGGTTGGCGAGATATTAATAACTTGGTTCTGCCCGCGGCTTCGCACGCGGGTCTTCTCGTTCATTCTTGGGGATGCTCTGTCAATTGTCCAGCATTATTTATTTATTATTTTATTTATAAATTAGCTATCCAAATAAAATTCATACTTCCGCTTGCTTTTTCCATTGAAAACTCTGTATTTTATGAGATAACATGTTAACGTATTAGTAGGTACAAAGTATTTTCCTTAAATTATTCATTGATAGAGATCGCTTAGCGAAAAGACCGCCATTTTACGCTTAGTTTATAATTGTGTTGTTGTAAATAGTTTATATTAGATTTAAGATTGCAATATAGTTTTCTATCCATCTAAATTAAGTATTTTAGCTTTGCAACTTGTCAAGAGTCCAAACGCGCTTTAAATTCAATTAAACCCAGATCAACAATTCACTTCGCGCTTAGAAATCCAAACACAACTGATAAATTAAGCCTAGAAAATCCAAGATGTCGGATTACAGATAGTAGGGGCCACATAAATCTGTGAATTAGCTTGGTCCAAGGTTCTTTATAACATACGGGATATGGGCACAGGACAGAATAATGTTGGACAATCCACACAGCATCATTTAGCGCTAAACAGAGCAAGCTCTGTAGCTTGGCTAGATGTTGCTGTCATGGGTATTAGATGACTGATATACTTAATACATTACATAGATAGATATTTTTATTATACATATCTATGTATGCATAATATTTTTTCCGGATCAGATTTTACACACAAATGTGTCGAGGCGGGAATCGTACCTGCAACCTCCTGCGTAGCAGGCGAACTTTTGCCCACCGCAGAGGTCGTCAAACAACTCATGAAACTGTGCCTGGGTATTCTAGACTCTACTTCCAATCCCGTCCCGTATCCGTCCCGTAGACCTATAAATTACCATCAGAATTAGCCAGCTAAACCTGCACCCTGCACCGAACGAATCAATTAAGACAATAAGTTCAGATAACATCGGCTCCAATCAATGCATTGGAGCAGGTGCGTGGTGAAAGGATTATGTTGTTGACTGTACATACCTATAGGTAGGATTATGTTATCGACTGTACCTATCTACCTAGATCTATAATAGACTAGAACGTATAAATGTTATAGGTATTTCGCTCATGAGCGGTTTACAAAACATAAAAGTAGCAAAAGACCTAAAATGAAAAAAATCGTCGCGCTGGCTGGATCGCGAGGAGTGGAAGGAGAAAAGGGAGGCCTTTACCCAGCAGTGGGACAATAACGCCTTAAAATAAATAAGTCCTAAAATGCTTATTGTCTGATTAGTAAATTACCTAAATTGCGTAAGGTCTACGTAGCAAAATACCTGAAATATTTCCTAAATTATAGAATAAGGTTCAATTTCACCATTTGCTGCCAAATCAACAGAACTGAGCTTTATCGAGTTCAAATTCGTAATACCTTTTGTGTGTGTGATGTGTGACGACGAACCTCACCTCAGCTCAAAAGCTTATACCTATAGGTCCACTGCTGGACGTAAGCCTCCCATGATATGCCATGTCCATGACCTATGTAAGCCAAAGGAATAATATAACCAAATAAATTAGCGACCCGGCGAAAATATACGAGGTTTCATTTTAAATCAACTTCAAAAATTTACCGAGATAAGGTATTTATGTGATGTTTTCCAAGAATAAAAAACTTCTTAAATATGTCCGATATGTTTATGTTCCCAGGTTTCCGACATAGCTCAAATAATTAGCAAGCTGAAGTGGCAGTGGGTCGGCCATATCTCGCGAAGAACCGACGGCTGCTGGGGCAAACGTGTTCTTGAGTGGAGACCACGACTCCGGTAAACGCAGTGTAGGACGCCCTTCGACTAAGTTGGATGACGTCCAACGACATCCAGCATCTACCTGCGAAAGACTGCAGGTAGATGCTGGATGCGGCAAGCTGAAGACAGGGCGCTATGGCACTCCTTGGGGGAGGCCTATGTCCAGCAGTGGACTGCTAAAGGCTGATGATGATGATGATGATGTTTATGTAATAGATAACTTTCTAAGAAGTTATCCTCGATCTTCGATGTCATGTTTGGTGGTTGTTTGATAAACCCATGATAAATTCACATTTCTAATTTTAAATAATCACCTTCATACATTTCTAATACGGACTATAACTATAAATTTTCAATATCACAATACAATAGGCGTCTGAGAACAACTCTATAACATTGCATTGATACCATGCGCAGGCGCATCTATGTCATAAATACGTGTAAACTGAGTTTCTCTATGGAAAATGGAACCGCCGTCTGTCTGTTTTCTGTTTTGGTCGTGTAATCTAAGTCTTATGTACTTGAAAATTGTAAAATTCTCAAGGAACTACTAAGAATTTTTAACCTCCTTCAAAGATACAAGGACCTGTATTTAAGTCTTTTACTTAAATAGGCCCTTTTACCTTTTAAGGAACTTGAGAGCATTTTTAACTCTGGGCTATTTTATAATATGGCATTGTAAAAAGAATTTAGAAAGATCCGGTACAGCCTCATCATCAGCCTATAGCAGTCCACTGCTGGACATAGGCCTCCCCCAATGAGCGCCATAGCACCCTGTCTTCAGCTTGCCGCAATATAAATTATTGAAATAAATAATATGCCCAGCTGTGAAACAGAATAAGCTAATAAAAAGATATGTATTTTTCGGCAAAGCAAAGTTTTACAAGTCTTAGACTTTTAACTTCGGTAGATAATCTTATTTTTAGAGCTGTAGATTGTTTGCTACAGTCTGCTGTTAGCCTAATTTTGTCAATTGTAAATACTATTTCCACTACAAAGTGATAGCTAACAAAAGCGTAGCTGTAATTTCTTTGCGTTCATTGTTGTGTTTTCCTAATACTTAAGTACTAGGAAAGAACCTCTCATTTTACTCAGTGTAACAAAGAACAACTGCAAGCCTAAAAAATACTTTTCAAAACCCCTAAAAAGTAAAGTAAAGTCAAGAGCTCACCACTAGTACAACAAAAGGTACAAAGCAAGGTACACACGTAGAACCAGCCAACATCTCTTAATGATATGTAGATTCCCTGCATTAGTTACAAGACTGTGTTCTCAGTGAAACATCTCGCGAACCGCTCGCTACATCACGATCCTACGGAACTCTAAAGTACACTGCACGCCAAAATAAACGCTACACCCTCACAAACAAAGATGACTTTTAAATCTAAGCAGCCGGGAGTTGAAATCTTACGAACGAAAGAGCACTTCGACTCATTAAACAAGACATAATTTAAACGTGTATAAGGTTTCTTCTTGAATTTGTGTTTTACTTCGTTGTTGTTACAGTTCTCTTTTGATTGTATTGGATTGTTTCGCTTTAGTCGTTTTTGTTTTGAAACACAAAGCTCATGCGTAGTTTGCAGTAATCTAAATTGAGCTGAGGGTATAAGATAGTAAGGTTTAGTTTTCGATGGAGGTAAATTGAAATTGAGACATTAGAAATCTTCGAGCGACTATTACCGTGTTCTTTTAACAAATGCACGACGGTGCTCGGAGTAAGATGTAACTTTGTACCGACGTGCATAAATAAAGCTGGATGAAGTATCGGTTATGGGCCCCCAGGTGGGCGTGGGCCCCCTATAAATCATCGCCAACAATTATTAAATTATCTTTTTCGTTGACATTAAGTAATTGTTTCGGCCGGCTTGTAACTGGCGCGCTGAATGAGGTATGGCATTTAAATTGTTCATTGGGAATTCGAATTCTTCGATTGGTATTTCGTATTTATTCAAATAATAGCTTCGTTTTGGTAATAAAAATTGATGAAAGCTGATAAAGTCTAAGATTTGATAAAGTGGCCGGTTTTTAAAGAATCTTCTTTACCACATCATCATTATTCACATGTACCCTTGTATTCTACATATCTATAAGGTGCAGCATCTGCTCTCACTCTACACATTTAGGAGTATTTTCTTTTTTAATTAAATATTTATTAATGAAATGAAATACCCACAATTTTATAAAACTATCATAAGAATAACTTTTCAGTGGTCCTCTGCCTAGGTCACGGCCCACCACAGAATGACTACAACCGCCCTTTAAAAATGTTTAATTTATTTAAAACCAGGAAATAAAGCAAAAATAAACAAGCACAACAAACAAACCCACGAGACAATACAAGTTAAATTATAACCGTACACCGCAATTCTATACAATTACGCGTGTTCCATTAATCATGCTCGACAGTGTACTTTACTTATAATAAACTTTGGGTGGTAGATAGAATAGCTTTATTTTTATAATTTAACTAAGCACTGGTAAAGAGCGAAAGAGCTAAGCTTGAAGTTTTTCTGAAGGATAGGATTCATAATGAATACATCCGTCCGACAGAGCATCAAAGTTATCGGTACACGTCTAAAAATTTGCCTATACAAAAACATTGGGCCAAATGTGGAGCCAAAAAGTAGGACGAAAAAAGATTTTTTGAAATAAAATATATTATGGGCCGAATACGGCATATAAAGTGGGACGAAAACAGATTTTTTCATGTGGGCCGAAATTCCTAGGGACGAATTTGGCATAAATCGAATTAATTAAAGTGGCAGGGGGCGGCCATATCTTCGGAAGAACCGACAACCGCTGCGGTAAATGTGTTCTTGAGTGGAGACCACGACTCGTTAAACATAGTATACGACACCTTCTGACCAGGTAGGATAACGACCTGCGAAAGACTGCAGTCTAGATGCTTCAATCTGAAGACAGGGCGCTATGGCGCTCATTAGGGGAGGCCTATTGCCAGCAGTGGACTTACATAGGCTGATGATGATGAACTAGTATTAATCACGGTTAGTTACCTATTTTCCCGACTACTAAGCCCTTTTTTACTCACGCTGCCACTCACAGAAATATCATAAGTTTTTTTAAAAGAAAAATTCAAGAACTACACAAAGGTTTTTAAAAAGTTTTCTTTTTTGTAATAAACAAAAGGTACACTCAAAACAATACACGTTAAATTATCATAACCATACGCAGAGCAGTTCCATACAATTACGCGCATTATTCGCAACGTATCTCAGTGTCCCATTAATCATGGTCGGCAGTGTAACCGGGTCAGCCCAATGAATCAAGGTAATTAACTCACTAATACACTTATCACGACGTATTCAATTGGAGGTCTTGAAGTGTAATTAATTGTTTGTTTGGGAATTTTAATAGCTGGTTTTAGTTTGAGAGAGAATTGTTATTTTATTATAGACTTAGATCAAAGTACTAGTTTCTGCCCGCGACTTACAAGCGTTTTAACGTTATTTCTGTTTTATGGGATAAAAATTAGCGTAAATTTGATGTTTGATTCCAGGCTTAGAGCTCAACATCTCTCCAAAATATCAGCTTGATCCGTGCAGTCGTTTTGGCGTAAAGGAGCAACAAACATCCATCTAAACATACTATTAGAGTGATAACGTTATGGTACCTAAATAAATGAAACTGAAAATACTCATAATTCATATATTTATTACATACACATGAATTGTCACATAATTTTAGCTTACACGTATTTTTGTACCTACATGTACCTTACCTACCCTGTAAGGGCACAGCAATTTATATTTTTTTATTGAAAAGAAAGAAAGAAAAAACATTAAATTTTGACATCATACATAACACATAATACGACACATTACATAGATAGTAAGAAAATAATAAAAACAAGAAAAAATTACAAGGAAATAGATATGACATACAGAGTACTTAGAGCAAATACCAAATACGTGTTATATAAGGGGCCAAATAGAATTGCATGCTAATCTTTCCAAATATCGCACAAGGCACTTTTGTAGAGACAAAACGTCGAAAACTGATATTATGTAATTGCTCACCTGTTCCAGCCCAACCATCCATCGAAAACTCTTAAGGTTTCATCATCATCATCAGCCTATATCAGTGCACTGCTGGACATAGGCCTCCCCCAATGAGCGCCATAGCGCCCTGTCTTCAGCTTGCCGCATCCAGCATCTACCTGCAGTCTTTCACAGGTCGTCATCCCACCTGGTCGGAGGGCGTCCTACACTACGTTTACCGAGTCGTGGTCTCCACTCAAGAACACGTTTGCCCCATCGGCCGCCGGTTCTTCGCGAGATATGGCCGGCCCACTGCCACTTCAGCTTGCTAATTCTTTGAGCTATTTGGATAACCTTGGTTCTCTGTCGGATGTACCTACTATTCGTTACGAATCCTATCCTTCAGAGAAACTTTGAGTATAGTTTAAATTGTAAATATTAAAGAATTACCTACGTGAACTCACCTTCACCCAAAAAGTTCGGAATCCACGCGGGTGGCTGTACAAACTTTGCCCAATTCATCAGTTCCAAACCCAATGAGGCATAGTTTGCCCAATAATAATCTAAGCACACCTAAACACTTGTATTACTTGCTAAATGGTAGAACCAGCTCCTGTACTTGCTTTTTAGGTAATTGGGATAGACTTTGCAGGTCCATCTGATGGTTTTTTAGAAATGCACTAGTCACACACGGGTAGGATTGAGATTTCCGACACTTTGGTAGCATCGTTTTTCGAAGACCGGCTTGTCTTATTGCCCATTGGCTGCACCAATGTCAACTGTCATTCAATTCGGTATTTAATTTATTTTGCGGTATTGTGCATTGGACGGGTTAAGTTATTTATACGTAGAATCGTTTTTCACGTTCGTTTTTCTGTGCACTAAACATGCATAGACAATAACATAACAGAAAACAAAATCCCTTTTCGGTTAATAGAATATTTATTTTCTCAAAAGAAATTACATTTTACTTATCTGAGAAAACATCTTAAGCTAAGTATTTAAACTAAACAATTTTTGGTTTTTCCTATAAAATAGTTTTCTCCATCCCCCCCAGGTTCATCATCATCATCAACTCATAATAGTCCAATGTTGGACATAGATAGATAGAAAATTATTTTATTGCACACTTACAATATAAAACAAACAAGACAGAATAAAATACAAAACATGTGACAATTTGGCGGTCTTATCGCTCAAGACAACCGTGGATGGATAGGATCGTTGGATTGTACATGGGGATCTAATCTCGATAGGCCTCCCGTAATGAGCGCCATAGCGCCCTGTCTTTATTATTTCGAATTCAAAAGAACTTACGCAGCTTTAGGTAAGTAACAACATCACCTTCTTCATCTTTGACCTTCTTATACAAAATTCATCTAAACAAACAGACTCGTAATTGTAAAAAAAACAACTGCAAAATGATCAAAGGCTCTCTTTGGCGCCCGCGCGCACGTCCGTTGCGCATAACGTCGTAAGTGACAATTTATGAAATTTACGACCCGCCCCTTTCCGCTGCTGCGAGAATTTGTGATAGGTGGCGCCAGCGGTACAATGTATGTTCTAATTTTAAATTATTGTTTCTTGTTTTTGTCGTGTCGGTGTGGTGGTGCATGGCTTAGCTTTTCAAGGATGCTACTTTATGCGTGGGTTTTCTACCTGCATAGGTACCTTACCTACTGCATTCCATCCTACCATAGATGAAGGAAATCCTACTAATATTACAAACGCAAAACTTCACAATAATATTTATTTTATTAGCTTACATATCAGAACAACACAGGCTATAATTCATAAAGATATACGTTTACTAAACTACTGGGATTTTTTCCCCCATTAGTTTTGTGACTTAAAAGACTATGCTTTACACCTGACTTTTATCTCTACTATTCCCACCTGTTTTATTGAGTAATCTGATGACAGAACTTCTGGTAATTTCTCCGCATTAGTTCTGAGATTAAAAAACTTGTACATATCTATACTAATATTATAAAGAAGTAGCGTTCGTGAGTTTGTGACGTTACATTAAAAAACAAAATACATCTTCTTTTTAACTGAAAAAACCCACTGTACATTCGGTAACTCGCAATAGGAGTACTTCTGGTAATTTCTCCGCATTAGTTCTGTGATTTAAAAACTTGTACATATCTATACTAATATAATATAATAGGTGCAGATAGGTGCTTACTTTGCTCCAAAATATCTAAAAACTTGTACGCCAAAGATTACGGCGGTGGCGACGGTTTCCAGCCATAAACGTTACATTCCTCCCGTTTATTGCAAACAAAAGCGATTCTATTGTTTCTGCCCATTCGAAATTCAAAAAGCAAAACATATTTCCAGCCAGTGACATTTAAATTCGCGCCTAAAATGTCCAGTGGAGATCCGTGGATTTTTCCAATTTCCACTCGCGTATCTGTGTCCACTTGGATGGCTCGAGCATGTTTTTTATTGAAAAAGGAGTGACGTTTTATTAACATTATAGGTATCTGACGTGCGTTCGTTTGCGTCCGGCGACTGAAAATTGGTAGACGGGAAACGAGCTTACCCAGGGGTTTAGGTATGTTTGTGCCGTGCTAATATTCTCTACCTTCATACGATAATATTAGTGAGTTAATTTTACTTTAATTTGAAATAACTGAAGTATTCAAGCGGCTTTTAAGGTCTCATCATCATCATCATCAGCCTATATTAGTCCACTGCGAGACTTGTAGACATAGGCCTCCCCAAAAAAAGGCCTAAAGATATTTTAGGTCTAAAGGAAATAATTTCTGACGTGTCCAAGAGTCTTTTTAGGTCTAACGGAAATAAGATTTCCTAGCTAGAGGATAAAAAAAAACTTGGGACGAGTTTTCCTCCAACTCGAAAACGAATCGAGCAAGGTAAAGGTTTCTTGATGTTCACTTTAGCATTATTGAAGAGAACATAACACTTTACCTTAAAAAGATCCAAGAGAACAAACATTTTGCTATTATATTTCGAAGAGCAAAAATAAAAATAATGTTGACTGCTCAATAATTGCTTATGAATACAAAAACCCTATAAGAAAACATTCCGCAACCAGAAGCAGTCAAACGATTTAGAAAATCCCTTTTAACCGTTTAAGTAGGGGACTTCTGTACCCCAAGCAAACACACCGCACACTCCCTGCGATAAATACGTTGTAATTCACGAATATCGCTTTATGGCGAATATCGTTATAGAATAACGTTATATCGGATATCACGTTACGAACGGCGGGCGATAATACGCGGCACGCGCCCGCTTATGAAATGTGATGTCGCGAGGGATGGTGTGAAGGGTGGGCAGGACAGACGCAGATAGGACATTGATGTTGGTGTTGTGGAAAAAGTGCCTACTAATTCAACAAAATATGATGATCACACTAATATTATAAATGCGAAAGTTTAGATGTTTCGATGTTTGTTACTTTACACCAAAACTACTGAACGGATCAGGCTGAAATTTTGCACAATACATAAGGCTACTTTTTATCCCATAAATTAGCTCCATGGTATAGAATTTACCTCAAAACGTTTCCATAGAAATAAAGCATGAAAAGCGGCGGGTAGAAATCAGTTTTAATTTTTTTTTAAACAATGTCTGTATTTACAAAAAAAAATGAAAACCCTCGTTTAGATGACCAGTGATGATACTGCTGCACTGGCATCTTGATACCATTTAAAGAGGATACAGTCTATACAAACTCATAGTGGAAAACAGACTCATGAGCAAAACTAGACTTATCAGAAAATTAAAATGAAAAGTTTTTTCTTTAGGCTTATAAATAAGTACCTACTTTAACAGGTAATATTTTATACTATTCATTATTTATTATCAATTAACATTATTTAAAGTTCATTTTAATTTTCGTCTACCAGTGGAAGAAGTGAAAAAGAAATCACTAATATGTTCATAACTTATGTGTCTAGTACATTTGATATGCTTATCTGTAATTTGGCAGATTTTGAGTTGGGGCAAAACTCGTTCCAAGCTTTATTATCTTCTAGATAATCAGATATTCTTTTATAAGCCTTTTTACAAAGAATATGTTTCGCAATTTTTTTTATTTATTGATAAATTTTTGCAACTTACTAGAAGCTCTTAACTCTATGGCCAACCCTAGTTAAGCGCGCTACCCTTGTAAAAGTCATTGTGAATAGAACTAATCTTTATCGGGCGAGGGTTAAAGTGAATCAATTAAAGATAAGCAAATATTCTGTATAGGATTGAATTAGCTGGTGTGAGTGAGGAAATTAACTTTTGCCTGAATAGTGATCCGTCATCCGGCTGTAATCTAAATTGTTTGTATTGTTTCGGGGAGAAATCTTCGTGTGAGTTTTTTGGTTATTGGTGGTGGACAGAGTAAATTGTTTACTTTAAATTTGTGAAATAATATCCCAGGATGGGACAAATGTTAATGTAATAAGTATAATAGTGTTTGTCTTTTAAAACTAGTTGAGTGTGACTTATTTATATGCTTATTTTCCATGTAACAATAAATGAATCTTTGTGTTTTCAGACAACTTAGTCTATTAATTAATAACACAATTAGAAATAAAATATATTAACTAGGTAATAAAATTGCAATAAAACATACATAAAAATACATAGAAAGTCAATCTTGCCATGAAGATATTTCGACGACCGATGTGACGCGGTGGGCGAAAGTCTGCCTGCGACTCAGGAGATTGCGGGTTCGATTCCCGCCTCGGAATAATAGTGTGTACGAACTGCAGATATTTGTTCCGGGTGTTCTGGTCGTTTTCTATGTATAGTAAAAAATATCTATCTATGTAATGTATTGTATTATGTATATCAGTTATTTAGTACCCATAACACAAGCTTACAATGGGGCTAGATAATGCTGTGTGAATTGTCCAGCAATATTTTTTTTATTATTAGGGTTGTTTTCATCTACGAACATATAATTAAAACATAACCGACCTCATTGATAGTACCTAAGTAATCTCTCAGTAAATTGCATCTAGCATCCACCCACAAAGAGAATAGTCAAAAATAAATAAGAAATTACTTTCTCTATTAAACATCAATATTAATTCCCATAATAACTAATCATCTTTCTCCTAAAACACCCAATAAACCAATTAAGCGGCCGCACTAACACCCTCTGAATAATTCATAACTAAATTAATAACATACCCTATCCTATAACATTAATAATAACTATTATAACCAAGGATTTATTAACCGAACCTTTTATTAATAAAAAATTCAAATGTGGATTACATGCGTAGGCCACGAATTAAATTTGTTTGAGTTTCTCACATTGGTTTGGTAATAAATTGTTTTGTGTGGGAGGGCTTTATAGTGTTGTAATGCTTGTGTGAACTGTCAATAGAGTTAATTTTCAAAAAAAGAATGTTTTATTGTTGAATTCCATATGCCTAGAAAAATTAAAATAATCTAAAACTAGGCAAAGTGCACGTACAACCTTCATCATCATCATCAGCCTAGGCCTCCCCCAAAAAGCGCCATAGCGCCCTGTCTTCAGCTTGACGCATCCAGCATCTACCTGCAGTCTTTCGCAGGTCGTCATCCCACCTAGTCGGAGGGCGTCCTACACTACGTTTGCCGAGTCGTGGTCTCTCCTCAAGAACAAGTTTACCCCAGAGGACGTCGGTTCTTCGTGAGATATGGCCGGCCCACTGCCACTTCAGCTTGTTAATTCTTAGAGCTATGTTATAACTTACAACCTCACACAATTAATACAACCTTCATTTTACAAAAATATTCAAATTAAGAACCCAAGCATATTTTTTCTGATATCTTTTTTGCCAGCCGGTATTATTTTTAAAATTCAAAAAAAGAACGCAATCAATCTGTCACCGTTCACGCACAGTACGCATTGAACCGTCATAGATAAGCTAATACACACGCTCTCGTAGTAATGACTTTGAGAAAATATTGCAAAGAGTTCATCCGTTTCTGTTTCCATTGTTTTCCGGAAAAAACGCCTTTGTTCCTTTTAAAAGCAACGTGTTATGGGTTTTTAAACGTGTTATGGTTTATGTCATTAATTATAGTGGGTAAGCCTTCACGCTTGGGGAAATCCTTAAGAAATTAAATAATATTATATTATCCACTAATTATTTAATTTCTTAATAAAACACAAACAGTCAATAACATAAACCTTTGAATTGAGCAATGGCAACCTTTGAGCACGATACTTCAATGTTTCTCCTGTAGGTGGAGCTAACGACGCTTGAGTCCGTAGGCTGTCGCCAAAACTTTCGACTCGACGCGACGACACGGCTACTTGATTGCAAGGTCGCGGGTTCGAGTCCCGACGAAATCGTAATTTTTGGGATATTATTTAATTTCTCTCTGAAACCGTAATCACACTAGTGATGGATGGATGTTTGTTACTTCTTCACACCAAAACTACGGAACGGATCGGGCTGAAATTTGTTCAGTGTTTGATTTCTATGTATAATAAAGAATATATATCTATGTAATGTATTGTATTATGTATATCAGTTATCAAGTGCCCATAACACAAGCTCTGCTTACCTTGGGGCTAGATAATGCTATGTGAATTGTCCGGCATTATTTAATTTATTATATAATACAATTACACAATTAACGATATAATTTATTATATAGCAGATATACCTAAGACCGAAATCCATCTGTTCTACATGTTTTTCTCTAATTTATAAGAGAGACAATGGAAACAAGCCCAATCACAATATTCCTGAGGCCCGTCAGGTGAACGTTATAAATGATTGTCGTGAGCACCTATTACCGTGGCACAACATTAGGTAGGTTAACATTAGAGATCTCAGGTATACTTCTCGGCTTTGCATGTGGCATATAACATGTGACGATGATGGGTACCAGCGGTTTTACTTTCGGATTTCGTGACTGTTTATAGGTAGCAAAACGTTTACAGTACCCTTTTTAATGAATTGTAATTCTTCTTCCCCTAGTGGACAAAAAATTTAAGTGAACAGTAAAATAATTTTATTTGATAATAATTTATTTATATAAAATATGACTTGTCTAAGTGCTTATTTTGTAAGCCTAAAGAAAAAAATGATTTTTTACTTTACTTTACTTTACTTTAATAATCATCATCATAAACCTATAATTTTCCACTGTCGGACATAGACTTCCCGTAATGAGCGCTATAGCGGCCTGTCGTCAGCTTGCCACATCCAGCATTAATCTCCTGTCCTTCGCAGTCCTTCGCAGGTCGTCATCGCACCTGGCCGGAGGACGTCCTACACTACGTTTGGCGAGTCGCGGTCTCCACTCTAGAACACGTTTAGCCCAGCAGCGGTTGTATAGTACTTAGTACCCAATGTGCCAGACCACATTGGACAACTGTAGGCCACGAACAATACATAATGAACGAGAAAGCGCGATATGGATTATGAATGATGCGTTGCTCATTAGACGTTGAGCACACGTTAGAGAAGAACAGAGATGTTTACTGATTATATAAATAAATAAATAAATATTGCTGGACAATTCACACAGCATTATCTAGCCCCATGGTAAGCAGAGCTTGTGTTATGGGTACTAGATAACTGATATACATAATACAATACATTACATATACAGATATTTTTTATTATACATAGAAAACGACCAGAACACCCGGAACCAATATCTGCAGATCGTACACACATTTTTTCCGAGGCGGGAATCGAACCTCCTCCCGCAACCTCCTGCGTCGCAGGCGGACCTTCGCCCACCGCGCCACATCGGTCGTCAATATATCACTATATAGTATAAAACTAAGTCTCTTCCCGCTGTCTGTCCCTATGTATGCTTAGATCTTTACAACTACACAACGGATTTTGATGCGGTCTTAAGAGTGATTCAAGAGGAAGGTTTATAAACCATTTGACACATAGATTTCTACGCGGGCGAAGCCGTGGGGCGCAGCTAGTAATATATATTTAACACTCACGAGGAAGTCTCATTCGAGCAAAACCATACCTACGGTTCTAATTCAAATGAAATGGGTAATCAAATTTTAGCACAAAATAACGCCATTCTGTTCACAAATTTCTTATTATAATAATGTTATTATACTTCATAATGATTTACTACATACAAACTTAGGCTCAACTCACACCAAAAGAGCGTCGAAGCTCAGCGAAGCGGAGCGCAGTTTCAGTGTCATATGAATTTTAACTTTATTTTCATTGTGCATGAGAAACTCGAATCGGCGAAGAAACTGCGCTCCGCTTCGCTGCGCTTCGACTGATTGATGGACAAGCTGATACGAAGGCCGAAACGGAAGCGCGGACAGCAAGGGCTGGTGATGACCAAGCTTGAAGGCCGAGACCATAGCAAGCTTAGCTTGAGGTCACCATAGCAACCATTCGCAATCATATTCGCTGACAGGTCGCCATTGATAGGTTGGACGAGTCATCCAAAATGTCATCCGAAACTGCGCTTCGCTTCGCTGCGCTTCGACGCTCTTTTGGTGTGAGTTGAGCCTTATAATATTAGTGTGACTAGCTGTTAACCACGACTTCGTCCGCGTTAGGTTCCTTCGTTTTTCTCTTAGTTTTAGCGGAAGCAAGAATAGTTTGGGACTAGGTTATAAATGCTGCGTGAATCGCGAGGAATTATTTATTTATTTTTGCGTTAGGATAAGTTTCCCAATATAAGGACGACACATTTTCTATTTCTCAGAAACTTTTCATTTCACAGTAACAGTTTTACATTTAGGGTAAGTTGGGGGTTTAAATGTGGGGGCGTGGTGCATTTTACCCTTAAACAGCCATAAACTTCTAAATCGAGGGTGCAAGGAATTATCTACGCCCTATGTCCCATTAACTTAGATGTATCACTTGAGGGGTAGATATCTTGTTTATTTTAGGAACAGGTAGAGTAGACTAAGGTGTAAGGTAGGTAGTCTAAGTAGGTAGTTACTTCTAATAATAAGCCAAGCCGTAGTAGTCGCGGCGAAAGAATCGACCCCAATAACTCAGCCCATTGATGTCGTAAGAGCCGGTTGGGAACTTGCTAGAGGTTGGGCAGCATCTTTCTTCTCTAGTTTTTACACCTCTCCACTGCGATCCCCGCATGCCTAGCTTGGGGATACATAATCCCCAAAGACATGCCGTTTAGGGATCATTATTCATTACTTCTAATGATAAGATCTATGAGCGGTAACTAAAAAAAATCAGAAGGTAAATTAAAACGCACCTAATTATATGAGAATCCAATTTAATCCAAAGATATAAATAATCAACCTGCCTGTTTAATATAAATAATAATGTATAATTACTCTAATAATAAAAAAAAATAAAAAAACTAGACTCCTTAAGGAACATCACAGGTCGAGCGAGAATTATTTTTGTCTGATTTTTGAATTTTCTGCTTTCAACAAGTAATATAATTACTTACCTAGCTAGCAATAACAGTACAGTACTGAAATGAAATGAAATGAATGTTTATTTCTTTAGGCTTACAAATAAGCACTTAGACAAGTCATATTTTATACTATTCATTATTATATTGATGTTCACTTCAATTTTTTGTCCACCAGTGGAAGAAGTGAGAAGAAACCACTAGTATGTTCATAACTTATGTGTCTACTGACGAGGTCAGTAATGGATGGGTTGCTGTCCGCGATGATGATGGCTGAAAGTGCATCGTAAAACGCAGGTTATGCCTTTATACATATGTATAGCATAGCGGGGACAGCATTGCAGCCCTTGATGGACAAGCTGATATGAAGGCCGAAACGGAAGCCTTTAAAGCGCGGACAGCAAGGGCTGGTGGTGACCAAGGCCGAGAACATAGCAAGCTTAGCTTGAGGTCACCATAGCATCCATTCGCAATCATATTCGCTGACAGGTCGCCATTGATAGCTTGGACGTCATCGAAGTCATCGAAAATTTTAGCAATAAGTTGAAGTTGAAATGTAAACTTCAAAATGAACCATGTTAACCGCAACAATTTAAACAAAATAATCATAAAAAATAATTTCAAGAATGGTTCTTTTGTACGATAATAAAGATAAACCAAATAAACTAGCATTTTCTTTATTTTTTTAATGAAGTATAAATTATATCATAAACCACTAAATGAATCACCCTGTAGAACCTAGGAAATAACCCATTTATAATACGTGCCTGACCTACCCCCATAAGATGCGAGAAGTATTTTTAAACTTACGCGACCTGAACACGTTATTATAAGTATTGATACAACGGGAAAAATAGGTAAATAAACGCACTAAATATCCATCATCATCATCATCAGCCTATAGTAGTCCACTGCTGGACATAGGCCTCCCCTAATGAGCGTCATAGCGCCGTGTCTTCAGCTTGACGCATCCAGCATCTGTCTACAGCACTAAGCAGGTCGTCATCCCACCTGGTCGGAGGTCGTCCTATATACATACACTACGTCTACCAAGTCGTGGTCTCCACTCAAGAACACGTTTACCCCACCAGTTGTCGTTTCTTCGTGAGATATGGCCGGCCCACTCCCACTTCAGCTGCTAATTCTTTGAACTATGTCGATAACTTTGGCTCTCTGTCGGATGTATTCAACAGTACTCCGATCCTTCAGAGAAACTCCGAGCATAGCTTGCTGAGCGACTTTGAACTGAATGATAAATACCCGTTGTATCAATACTTATAATTAGATGCGAGAAGGTTTATCCAAAGAGGATCAAAGTCCTAAAGCTAAATCGTCAGTTTGTACGGCACAGTGTCCTGAAAGCACTTAAAGAAGTTGAAGACAGCTTCCTTCGCATCACCACCTTCTTGGTAATAACCACACCTCATCACACCTTCACCGAAAGCAGTTTCCTTCGGGAAGAGTTTCACCGACCTTTCTATGTCGACCATACCGTCTTTTCCAAGGTATTTAGCGTTCTCGTAGCAACAGTAGATGAAGTTACGAAACTTTTTGTTGTCTATGTAACCTGGAATGAGATATATAAGATTTATATTGTTTTTATATTGCTGGACAATTCACACAGCATTATCTAGCCCCATGGTAAGCAGAGCTTGTATTATGGGTACTAGATAACTGATATACATAATACAATATATTACATAGATAGATATTTTTATTATACATAGAAAACGACCAGAACACCCAGAACAAATATCTGCAGATCGTACAAACAATTGTGAAGAATAAGAATGATTAACTTGACTTCTTTTAATTGAGAATTGTGTCTCGATTTCCACTTTTATGTCAAAGAAAATGATTGCTTAGTTTGGCTCTGACGAAGTATGAAAACGAGTCATTAGAATCGTGTAAAATGTTTTCAGGTATCATAAACATCATTACTAGAGATCGCTATCGAGCGATAAGATCGCCATATTGTCACATATTTTATGTATCTTAAATATTGTAGATAGAATATTTTGGAGAAGAAGACTTCATGAGGATTTTAGAAACAATTTAACTGCTTTCAAAGATATAATAATAAAAATCAAGCAAAGAACACACCCCTGAGTTTGGTTTCACGACAGTGTCGAGAAAACGAGACGTTGTCGTTATCATTGTGATGTATTATTTTTATAGTATGTTATATGCGTAATTTTATGTCCAGACGATAGAGGCGCTGTACCAATTGCCATAGAGAAATGAGACGTAACGATGACGTCTCGATACTATCGTCAAACTGAACTAAGTGCACTGAATGGGTACGTACCTCCATCTATGACTTGAAATAGATCCGCCGGTGGTATTCCAGAACCAGGCATGCATTTATTTATCGCGTTTACCAAACCTAGCGCTTCTTGTTGCGGTAGTCGTAATGGTTTCTGTAAAAACAATACGACATAAAATAGACACAGACATTTACTTGCGACGACCTCTGTGGCGTGGTGGGCGAAGGTACGCCTGCGACGCAGGAGGTTGCTGGTTCGATTCTCGCCTCGGAACATATGTTTGTACGATCTGCTCTGATTTGATATTTTTCAGGACGTTCTTTTCGTTTTCTATGTATAATTAAAAAAATCTATCTATGTAATATATTGTATTATGTATATCAGTTATCTAGTACCATAACACGGTAGTCGGTAGGTACTAGTTATACATTATACCTACAATACTTCAAACTTCAAACTTGCGCATACAAAAAACTTTCTCTTAGACAGCCTTAATACCTACTCACCAAATACCTACTTTTATAACCTCTGCCTTATAACACTGGATATCCGAAACTATTTTTGTTAGTTGTATTCCACAACTGTGATCTCTTCCTTCATATTTGATTTGTTTCGTTTCTGTCTCCAAACCTCGTATTTTTATAACCAAAAATGTTTTCTACCATTTCTACCATAAAACCACGTTACCCTAACTTTTGTAACCCGTCACAGGAGCTGAGTTGACTGATGACAACTCATGCATGACACTGACAAATATTATCAAACCATCTAAGAACATAATTTGATAACTGCAAGCGGCGCCAAACCAAAAAAGAAGTTGAAGTTAATTTTACAATTATTTTCTATTACTTGACACTGAAAGAAAAGTGTCCAACCAGACACAGTTGCCATTAACAAACAATCATCATCATCGCGTTTATTTACATATTTTATTAGTATGTGTTCAGATCGCGTTTACCTTCAAATAAGGTTCATTCTACTCACTGTTTTTTTTTTCTATACTTTTTTTGTTTGTTTCGAGCATCTCTCTTCCTTGTCCGTGATGTACTTAACTAAAAAGGGTTCAAACTGAAAACCAGCGTTGTTCCGCGCCACGCGTGGTTCAGCACTAAGCTGAGTTTGACCCTTTTTGCCAGCAGGCTAGCACGGTAGCCATTTATTATTGTTTCTCTGTAGGTTTTTTTAATTTGATGTTTAGTGTTTTAGTGTGTACTGCCATTATAATAATGTTATTGTACGAAACCTGTTTATGGGCAAATACATTTATCTTTATCTTTAATATCTACATTACATAGAATGAATCTTTTTTATATACATAGAAAACGACCAGAACACCCGGAACAAAATATCTGCAGATCGTTCAAACATTTTTCCCGGTGGGAATCGAACCCGTAACCAAAAGCGAAGCGTCGCAGGCGGACCTTCGCCCACCGCACCACAGAGGTCGTCAAACTTTAGAATCATAAATTCCCATAATCTTATTTCAAGCAACAATTTTTTATCTGAGTTAAATGAGGCATTAAATTAATTTTATTTTTAACTCGGAATTCATTCTATAGTGCATCAATTCATCGTCATCATCAGCCTATACTACAAAATACTACTATAGTCCACTGCTGGACAAAAGCCACCTTTGATAGGCGCCATAGCGCCCTCACTTTAGCTACCCATCTAATAATTCGCTAAAAACTTACCTTATTTATACAAAATGAATAATCCACTACCAATAAGCACAAAATTATAGACAAAAAAACCTTCATTGTTTCTAATTAATTTAAATCTGACACAGTTGTACAACTTATAACTGTTTCTACCAGACAACCTTCGCTAGATTAAAGAATATCCTCGGTGTACGTCCGAGTATAAAGCAGTGACTATTTACAAGAACAAGTGATCAAAGGTTTAATAGTGAACCAGTTTTTATTGCTATTAAGGTTCTCTAGCAATGTAATTTTTTTACTTTTCCTCCGGCAATAGAATCGACGCGAGCTCAGACGCGAGTATGTTGAATTTTATTGATAAATAAAGAGTTACTTATTAAACTGAACGCGCACTGTGGTAAACGTGTTGTTGAGTGGAGACCGCGACTCGGTAAACGTAATGTAGGACATTGATAAGTAAAAAAATTAAACAACTACTTACACACGGATCGTTGTTTAATTATTTGTTATTAGTATGTAAATTATTTTACTTATTGGATTCATTTAGTTAATTTTAGAATTTTCTGCATTTTTGGTGTTGTATATTAAATAATAAATAATGCTGGACAATTCACACAGCATTATCTAGCCCCATGGTAAGCAGAGCTTGTGTTATGGGTACTAGATAACTGATATACATAACAATACATTACATATAGATAGATATTTTTTTATTATGCATAGAAAACGACCAGAACACCCGGAACAAATATCTGCAGATCGTACACATAATTGTTCCGAGGCGGGAATCGAACCCGCGACCTCCTGCGTCGCAGGCGGACCTTCGCCCACCGCGCCACAGAGGTCGTCTTTTTATTGATACGTTAAGCTTCGGAACCCTATCGCATCATGCTAAACACATCCTGACAAGTTCACCATAGACGATAACAGCCGTCATTAACTCGTAACAATGACAAACGGTTGACTTCGCGGATTTAATTAGAAGAAACTTTGAGAATCTGCACGTTCATACTAGAATGTATTCTTCTACTCCTATTAACAAATTCATTAACACGGTAAGGTTACTAACATCATAATAGGCCTATATCATGGTCGCAGTGATATGCAATCGTCACCATCAACAACCTATGTTAGTCTAGTGCTGGACATAGGCCTCCCCCAATGAGCGCCACAGCGCCCTGTCTTCAGCTTGGCACATCCATCATCTACCTGCAGTCTTTCGCAGGTCGTCAGCCCACCTGGTCGGAGGGCGTCCTACACTACGTTCACCTGGGGTGTCTGGGGTGAATTGTCAAGCATAATTTATTTATTTATTTCATAATGTTGGCAGTAAATGAAGATACACTCAGGGCCTGTATAGCATCTGTATCTGTACATACCCAGGATATTAAAAGCCAACTCAATTGAATCATACAGTAATGGCCAATTGCAGTTTACCTACGTCATTTAAGGGCAATCGGTGACGATTATTTCAATTGTAGTAGGTATTTACGTGTCCACGAAATTTCGCAGCAGACTCGGGAGATTTTGCTGTGCGCCGAAATTTTGAACAATTGAAATCATCAAGTGGTTACATTTTTTTGGCGTAGCATTATAGCACATTAGTCCAATGCTGGACGCAGGCGTTCCCCTGATAACCGCCTTATTCCCTTTTGTCTCATGGGGGCCCATAATCGCCCGCCAAATCCCACGCTGAGCATGCGGGTTGGGGATCGCAGTTCGGTGGTAAATTGTTCTGCACTCGGCGCTGCTGCGCGCCCCCCGGTGGATATCCCTTAGTCGCCTCTTACGAAACCCGCGGGAAGAGTTGGAGTGGTGCAAATTCTAACCCAGCTGTAGCGCATGGTGCATAATATTTTGTATTTACGTACTTATGTAGGTTGATATCTATTTGGCGCAGCAGTGGAATACAAACAGGCATTTTTAAAAATGGTACTTACCTATATCCTATCAGTGAAATTGAGTTTAAATATTTTATACAAGAAATCGGTGCTCTAAGTGAAATTAATCTATACTAATATTATAAACAGGTAAAGTTTGTGTGGTTATAGGGGGTTATCTAAAAGTCAAAGAGCATTATCTATCTTCATGATTCTATTGTATTTTATGTATTTAATATATCTATTAAGTATATGTATTATATGTAAGTATTGAATTTAGGTTAAATAGTATTTCTTGTTTAGTACCTATTATATTATAGTATTTAGTAGTATATATCGTATTTAGTAGTACCTATATTGAATAAGTAAGTTAAAATGTAATCTTCTGTCTATTTTATTTAAGTATGCACATATACCCACTTCTCTCTTCTCTTTGTCTCTCTCTCCCAATAAGGTTTGCTGGAAGAGAACTCTTTTTAGGGTTAAGTTCGCCTTTGTATTAATTATCTAGAATAAGTTTTGTATATAGTTTATCGTGCAAAAAGTATAAAATAAATAAATAATTTCAGGATCTATTCGTAACCGATATAAAAAATTCTTTTACCAATAGAAAGCCACGTTATTTGTGAGTATCATAGGCTATATATTAACTAAAACTAAATATTAAAGACATTTTCGGGCATAAAGATACATTTACTCTACGTTTATCGTAAAATCCCGGGCGAAGCCGGGACGGGCCGCTAGTTAGTTATAAATTGATTATAAAAAAATTTATAATTGAAATTGTAATTTTTTTATGGTTTTATTAGTTATAAAAAATACTATTAATTTAATTTATTCCATTCAATTAAATAAACGTATGTAAAGTAAATCCTACCTCTCTTCACATAATTATTTCCACCCAAAGGTTGCATGGAAGAGATGGCTTCTAAGCGATAAGGCCGCCAATTGTACTTGTCGCATGTACCTAATGTTTTTTTTAATGGTATCTGGTGTACAATAAAGTATTTTTGTATTGTATTGTATTGTATTGTATTGTATTGTATTGTATTGTATTGTATTGTATTGTATTGTATTGTATTGTATTGTATTGTATTGTATTGTATTGTATTGTATTGTATTGTATTGTATTGTATTGTATTGTATTGTATTGTATTGTATTGTATTGTATCGTAATCCTACTTAAAGCCTTGACTTAAACACGTATTATAACACGTGAATACAACTTTGTTACAAGATATTGATTAGTTTTACCTTGATCTTTGAAATCTGTTCTTTGCTATGTGCCAGTAATCACAATCATATTATAAATGCGAAATTTTGGATGTTTAGATGCATGGATGGGTGGATGGATGTTTGTTGCTTCTTCACGCCAAAACTACTGAACGGATCGGGCTGAAATTTTTCATAAATGTGTCTAAGCATCAAACGTCAAAGTGCTTTATACCCTTTAGGCTACTTCCGGACAGATAAGCGCCTTTCTTAGCGACTAGAGCCTAGTAGCTTGCGCTCTGGCTACTTGCTAGGATACACGGTGGCCGCACTGCAGGTGGTTCGCAGTGCCTGGCAGAATAACTCGTTGCCTGAAAATATAATGCAACACCATAATATTCATTCACATCATTAACTTCTCATTGTAAAAAATAATAAATAAATAAATAACTTTTTAGTACTTACCATCTTTTTCTACTTCGACTGCTACCTCTTCCCATAGTTTTTTTAAGACAACTGCATTTTTATGGAGTTCACTAGCCGTATTCCACATAATTCATCCATTTTTTCTATTAAAATACCTCGCGCCTCGTGACAAAAAACCAACACTTTTGTATACTTCGATACACGATAAGCGACTAGCTAGTAGCTAGGCGCCAAGGGCGCAGTGCGGCCGGTCGCGAACATTCTAGAACGTTCGTTAGTTTACTTCGATACCACGCTAAGCGACTAGCTCTAGCTAGGCGCCAAGCGCGCAGTGCGGCCGGTCGCGAACATTCTAGAATGTTCGTTTGTTTACTTCGATACACGCTAAGCGACTAGCTTTAGCTAGGCGCCAAGCGCGCAGTGCGGCCGGTCGCGAACATTCTAGAACGTTCGTTTTACTAAGCTACTCGCTAGGTGACTCGCTAGGCTCTAGGCGCTAAGCAAGCCGCCTGTCTGTGCGGACGTAGCCTTACACCTGACAGAATCTTACACCTGACAGGATCTTGGACACGTCACACATTTCAAATTACATAAGTAAAACAAGGAAATAAAGTGATCCCTTTGAATTTTTGTTCACTTCAATCTTTTTGAGGTAAAGTAAACTCAACGCAGGATGTGTCCCTTCCAATAAAAATGTTTTTATTTTTAGTTTTTAAATTATGTACTCTAACTCTCTATGGCTGTTACATGTACTTTGTGAAGCTGAATTAAATAAATTGAATTGAAAGTGAAGAAGCGAACAAGAAACCTTTACCTTGTTAGATTGTTAGTTCCTAGTCTAAGCCTGGAATCAAACATAGTCCATTTTTTACCCCATATAACAGTTTCCATGGGATATAAATACCCTTAAAACGTTTCCATAGAAACAACGCGTGCGAAGCCGCGGGCAGAAACTAGTTTTAACATAAACTTGACCTTGAACTATAAACCTACAGTTACAT
Organism: Eupithecia abbreviata; assembly: GCA_943735965.1. NCBI lineage: Eukaryota > Metazoa > Arthropoda > Insecta > Lepidoptera > Geometridae > Eupithecia > Eupithecia abbreviata. The sequence goes on along the minus strand of OX030997.1, from coordinate 4,063,828 downwards.
ATTAATTGTATCTACCTACTGGATCCCCATAATTATTTGTCAGCGTTGTAAAATCATTGTTCATCATCATGATTATCAGCTACAGAAGGTTATAATTGGACAAGTTGTTCTAGATATTTATCTATCTAGATCGATCATTTATTCATGAACAATATTTATTTATTTGTATTTATATATTAATAGTAGGTACGTGAAAATAATAAATAAATAATGCTGGACAATTCACACAGCATTATCTAGCCCCATGGTAAGCAGAGCTTGTGTTATGGGTACTAGATAACTGATATACATAATACAATACATTACATAGATAGATATTTTTTATTATACATAGAAAACGACCAGAACACCCGAAACAAATATCTGCAGATCGTACACATAATTGTTCCGAGGCGGATCGAACCTGCAACCTCCTGCGTCGCAGGCGGACCTTCGTCCACCGCGCCACATCGGTCGTCAAGACATCATTAAATGATTAAAACATTAATGTGATTATAGAATATGTATAATATAAAATATTAAAACATACAATATCTCAATCTAAATAATACTATCAAAATTAGAGGTCGCTTACATAGTCAATAGTTTTAAAGTCTGAGTTTTAAATGAGTACAAGTACTTCTACAACAAAGGCTTTTTCAATTTGGTGTTAAAATATTAGGACTATCAATGTATCTATACAGCAGCCAAACTCGATGTGGAATGTTTGTAAACAAACAACAAAACAAAAACTACAACTCATTTGCTTGGCGTCAAGTTTCAGATATAATTTGAAGCAAGATTTACTGAAAGAAGGATCTCAAATCGACAAGCTATGTAAATTGCGTATAAAAAGACGCGACAATAAAGTGAATTCTAGGTTAAGTATGGGCAGTTTGTTTACAAACATTCTACATCGAGTTTGGCTAGTGTATAGTCATATATTGGAACTCCTTACGATTTCCTACGATGCTGTGATGTTTCCGCTATGTCTTCCACTTGCTGCATCTGCCAGCAGTTTTGCGCTACCTGGTCATAGGGCGTGCTACACTCCGTTTGCCTAACTTGTTCTATGTCATGTTCCAGGCCTCCTTACGATTTCCTACAATGATGAGCTCTACACAAACACAATAAAACATTAAAATAATCCTTTCACAATGTGTCTTCGCAATGTTTTTAACTTGCATATAGAATCTTTCAAAAGTTTCTCGCAGGTCGTCATGCCCCACGCAACCCTACGTCGTCCAACACTACGTTTGCCGAGCTATATCGTGTGCTGTCTCGTAAAGTCAAACAACATGAAAAACTGACAACTAAACATCAGCATCAGTAGCGATAATTTAAAGTAGCATTTACCTTCCAAAGTGGCTTCCTTATTTTATTATTCTACTTTATAATTAATAAATGATCTAACTATAACACTGTATCATCATCATCATCATCAGCCTATAGCAGTCCACTGCTGGACATAGGCCTCCCCCAATGAGCGCCATAGCGCCCTGTCTTCAGCTTGCCGCATCCAGCAACTACCTGCAGTCTTTCGCAGGTCGTCATCCCACCTGGTCGGAGGGCGTCCTACACTACGTTTACCGAGTCGTGGTCTCCACTCAAGAACACGTCTGCCCCATCGGCCGTCGGTTCTTCGCGAGATATGGCCGGCCCACTGCCACTTCAGCTTGCTAATTCTAGAGCTATGTCGATAACTTTGGTTCTCTGTCGGATGTATACGTTACGAATCCTATCCTTCAAACTCCGAGCATAGCTCTTTCCATAGTAAATGCAAATAACATGACAAAATGATAACGCGGCCATCAGTGGCGATAATTTAAAGTAGCATTTACCTTCCAAAATGGCATCCTTATTTACTTATCCTGCTTTTTATGATGAATAAATGATCTAACTATAAAACTGAATAGCTATTGTAAAAGGTAATGAAATACATTCAATTACATTCAGTACGTAAGTAAACGCTAATTACATCAGGTTTTTCCTTCATTGATTGTTTTCTCATTTTTCCCGGAGCATAACAATGGCGTAATTTCATATGCCGTATCTATTACAGACATATTACTGTTAAAATAAAAAATAACGTCGTCTGTCATTTATAGAAGCCAGCAAGTGAATGACAGTCATTGTATGACGAGCTCAGAATATTTTTATCAAATCAAATCAAATTCTTTAGGCGCGACCAGTAGAGTTTTCTTGCGAAAGTGTATAGCGCTGAAACATAATGAATTGAGTTAATTCATCATCATCAGCTTATGTTAGTCCACTGCTGGACATAGGCTGCCCCAATGAGCGCCACAGTGCCCCGCAGATAGATGCTGGATGCGTCAAGCTGAAGACAGCTTCAGCTTGTCGCATCCAGCTTCTACCTGCAGTCTTTCGCAGGTCGTCATCCCACCTGGTCGGAGGGTAGTTAATTCAGGGTTGAAGAAAACGTAATTTTACACATATTTCTTTTAAATATTTCGGTGGTTGTTAGTTATTGTCATGACATCCCATCATATTGCAACCATCAGAGAGGCTAAAGCACTACAATGTGTTGTTGTGAAGCCTGAGTAGATCAAGGAAAACATTCTCCAACAATGTTGCCATCCTCATACTCAGATTAAGCATTACAAAGAATCGATAATTATTTACTGGCAATACCTATTGGTAGGAGTCAGTCGACTGAAGTCTGGATCTAGGAAAATGTTTACTATCTGGTTAACAGCTTTTGACTACACAGAGACGGATAAGTAAGTTGAAAAGTGTTTCAAAAATTTTACAAGTCGACGCCTCTAGAAAAAATATTTTTAGATATTTTTGTGTAATTTCTAGATAAAGTGAAAAGGTATGTTAGTGAAATGCCGTAACAAGTGCTACGCCGTAGAACATAAGCGTATAATTGATTCGTAATTGTACGATTCTGATACAGACAAAAATACACTAAAAATATAAGGATACATTTAGTAGTCTAAGTGCTTTTTATATTGAAAAAAAATAAAAAATGCTAATAACTAACTGGTCGAATCCGTTAATAGAAATAGGTACCAAATTTTACTTTTTATTACAAAACGAACACTGAATTGTTGGAAAAACCTATTTCTTTTCATTTGACGAGTAGATACGAGTAGATAGTAGTACGAGGGTGGGCTTAATGCCCACCCTTTGTACCTTTAATAGTGCAATAAAGTTTAAATAAATAAATACGTGATATTTAGTCATTAGTCATATTGTTTATTTTCGATCGACCGGTTGATTATGTAACTCGCGACCGGTTTGCGACAGGCGTAAATTAAGCAATCAGTGCTATCAAACGCCAATTTTGACCAATTTTGACGTTGTAGCTGGTGTCAAACCAATACAAAATAGACGTTTGACAGCACTGATTGCTTAATTTATGCCTTTCGCAAACCGGTCGCCAATTACATAATGACCCGGCGGGTATAATTAGGGGTATATGCGAGAAAGGGTATAAATAAATAAATATAAATAATGCTGGACAATTCACACAGCATTATCTAGCCCTATGGTAAGCAGAGCTTGTGTTATGGGTACTAGATAACTGATATACATAATACAATACATTACATAGATAGATATTTTTTTATTATACATAGGTAACGACCAGAACACCCGGAACAAATATATGCAGATCGTGCACACAATTATTCCGAGGCGGGAATCGAACCCGCAACCTCCTGCGTCGCAGGCGGACCTTCGTCCACCGCGCCACATCGGTCGTCGTATAATTAGGTATAATTTTCCTGTTCTGAGATTTAATAATATGATTTAGTTAATCTTGCTGTATCACTTGTGTCAGCAACTGTCCGAGGCGTGGCTTCGGCGTAGTTTTACGCCATTTCACGGTAGACATTAATTGAGGCAAATAAAATAAAACAAATGTATTAGTGTCATGTGCATTTAAGTGCGCACACGCAAATGAAGCTGTAAATCAAAGGAGATGTAAAATACAATGTCACTTTAGTAATTGATACAAGACGTTTTATGTGGAAGTGAATGGTTGGCTAATTTTGTTCGGGATTGTACCTACCCATTTCGAAATTCGAATATTCTATAGCTTTTTGTTAATACTAATTTATGGTAACTTGATCAGTCGTCGACTTAATCGAATTTGCAAGCGAGTGATTGGTGGCGATTAAAAGTAACAACTCTATAGTTAGTACGGCCGCGCAGCAGAATGATAGGTTTAAAGGGAGATTAGGAAAAAAAAGTATGAAAAAGTACGGGACTAGCCACACTGTAAGCACCTAGCTCTGTATGTAATTATGTATGTAGCGAGGCGAGGTTTTTTAGAACACACATTGAACTACCTATGTTTTTTTATGCTTAAATAACATTTCACTATGTTTTTCAGGGTAAACATAGAAAAAAAACACATAAAGTTCACACGGAGTTCATTAATAAAAAAAAACAAGAGCTCCTTTGAAATCTGTGAGGCTCTAGGTAATATTAAACTATGCTTCTAATGAAAATGATAAGAATCTCTATTCAATTCACAAAAACACCCTATTCAATAATTAGAAAGAACTATTTTATGGTCCAAATAAAGAACATAAAAAGCGTATTTATAACCACAATAAAGTTTATCACAGACGAAAAGAATGGCTCTATTGAGGACATAGATCATAGATACGTCCATAGTTGTAAAGATTAGGTTGACAGCTGTCAACGTGTGACCACAGATTACAATATAAGATGTGTGAAGGTAAAGTCGCACCAAGATATTCGTTTTTTAAAAAGGGTCGCTTTTATCGTTCCGGTCATAAGTACCAACCTCCTTGTAGATTGTTTTTGCCATTTTAGATTTACCTATTTCCGTATAAACTCTTTTGTGTAATTTCCACATCTGACATAATCAACAGAAGAAAGGGACGACTTCTTGGTATTGTTTATGGATTGCCAGTTGAAAGAGCTTTGTATGTAAGAGTAAGTATGTCTAGTTGCATCGTATTGTATCAACAACCTTTTTCAGTCAGTGGACTGAAAAAGGTTGTTGATGTAATACGACAGCTGGACATATGCATGCCGTAGATGATCGTAGAATCGTCTCGTTTGTAGAATATTGTCAACAACCGGCGGCATAGGCAATTCTGTCGCTTAACAAAATGGCTAAACGTCACTAAGGCGTTTCGCCAATTGGATATTAGGTTTTTATTCCCAACAAATCAGCATTCATTTTGCGACAAACGAGCTGATTATTCGAGCTGACGGCAAAAAGCATATCAAGCACTTTTTTTATTTAGCCTGATTCGTCCCACTGCTGGGCAAAGGCCTCCCTCAAATCTTTCCACTCAGTGCGGTCACGCGCGATTTCCCACCAATCTCTGAGGAATGCGTTAAGGTTCGCCAGCACTTTCTTGGCCGACCTCGCCCGCGGCTTCCTTCCTTCCATTAAGCACTTTCCTGCTGAAAAACTTACCAGTTGATAACATAAGTAGAATAATAACTAACCTCCTTCGATAGCTTCTGACATCAAAATACAAAAGCCAACATCTGTCAACACAACTCCAGCTTACCGCTACTTACCGCTCCTTAGCGACAAGGCGGCAACTTAGCGGCTTCGTCAAAATGACGTAAACAATGACAGATAATGTATTCTAATGACACGTCAGAGCGATAAAGTTCTTGAGTCCATTGTGACACCTTGGCTTAATTGGAATTTATGTTTTCGAAGATACGCTTTGTATTAAGTGAGGAGGTACTATCGGAAGTCGATTGAGGAGGAACTAACTCGACTGATTCGTTTTGTAAGTTTATGTATATTCATAATCGAGTAAGGAGGTAGTTAATTCCTAAGCTAAATAGTAGGTATTTAAGATTGCTGAGAATCGAAGAAAAATATAAGTTATGAAGCAGAAATCAAAAGCTGAAAAAACGTGTATCTCTCAATATTTTAATTCCTGGGGTTACCTAGTCCCAGATGTGCGATTTTGCGGCTAAATGACTTATATTATTTTCTCCGCTCATTTTAATTACGTATAAAAAAACATAAGAAAACGAAGCAATGAACGGCGATAATATGTAGTAAGAGTGATGCATTTCAATTCAATTCAATTCATTTATTGCAAGAAATATGGTCATAATACAAGGTGTTAAACATTAGAATAGGTAGTTTCACATACTTCACCAAAACACATTGGCATGCAAATAATTTCTAAAACTAGGTTCACGAATAGGTAAATCTAAATAGGCCAGTTGAAATTAATTCGAGTTTTCAATTCGAGATATAAACGATACAAATGATAGGGGCCCAAGATTCGATTCGGCCTTTTATTATGCACACAAATTCGGGCTCGGTCTCGCTTCCGAAACACTTCCGCTCCTAAATGCTTTATTCGTGTGTACTCAGCCTTATCTTAATTTCTTAATTAAGCCCGGTGCACGTACATAGCTACCAACTTATTAGTAAAGGTGGTTAAAAACGGAACTAAAGGACGTTACCTTAAAATTACTCTCAGGTTTTACTAAAATGCGATGGCAGCGCCACAGTTAACTGAAGGAATTCGTTGGTGGATAATACCAGTATTATAATGTTTGTAAGTAATTGCCTAAAGGAATAATTATCACGAAATAAACTTTGAGTGTTATTTCGTTTGTTTTCATATAAAAAGTTTATTAGGGATATAATTTTCTATTGTAATGAGGCTTTTTATCAGTTCGTTGGTTTAATAATTAAATTATACATGAGGGAAAAGTGCGTGGAATGTGAAGTTACTTGTGTTAATTTTTTGATATAGTAAAATCACCCATCAGCGTTAAACTTATCATTCAATTAAATTCAATTCATTTATTCCGTTTAGATACATATTATTGTACACTAGGAAAAGTCATAGCGGAACACATATTATAAACAATAAATTAAATTACAAAATATAAATATTAAAAATCAAAAACAATTCTTTTCCATTCCCTGGAACATCTAATACTTGTGTTTCCTTTGATATTTCTATTTGATGTATAAACTACAACGAATATGCGATTTGCAATAATACGACGACCAATGTGGCGCGGTGGGCGAAGGTCCGCCTGCGACGCAGAAGGTTGCGGGTTCGATTCCCGCCTCGGAACAATTGTGTGTACGATCTGCAGATATTTGTTCCGGGTGTTCTGGTCGTTTTCTATGTATAATAAAAAATACCTATCTATGTAATGTATCATATTATGTATATCAGTTATCAATATCATGCACCCATAACACAGGCTCTGCTTATCATGGGGCTAGATAATGTTGTGAATTGTCCAGCATTATTTATTTATTTATTTACAATACAAAAATGCTAACAGGGCATTAAATGCGACAAGTACATTACCACTGCTCTTTGTTAATTAATGTTCTTAAATTATTATATGACTAGCTGTGCCCCGCCACTTCGCCCGCGTGATAAATCTATGTCTCAAATGGTTTACAAAACTTTCTCTTGAATCACTCTACCTTTTAAAAAAACCGCATCAAAATCCGTTGCGTAATTTTAAAGATCTAAGCATACATAGGCACAGACAGACAGCGGGAAGCGACTATGTTTTATACTATGTAGAGATATATAATTCCACTGCTGGACACAGGCCTCCCCCAATGAGTGCCATAGCGCCCTGTCTTCAGCTTGACGCATCCAGCATCTACCAGCAGTCTTAAAAGTAAAAGTAGTTAAAGTCACTTTATTTAAACGATAGAAAACACCCCTATTCTGATTTCACTCTCGCATTTCTATCGCCTCGTCATTTGCATCGTGCTATTTCCCAGCGGGTTGGTATCGCGCGATCTACGGAATTACCGCGCGCCGTATCCAAATCGAAAATCAACTCTTTTTATTCGAGAATCGACTCCTTTATTCACGTTATTGGGAGCTTATTCTGGAATATGTAGAGTTGGAAAGTTTTAGATTTGAATATGGAAAATTGGATTCAGTTTTTCGGAAATCGAATACGTGTGAAAAATAAGGTTACCTACCTTATTTTTATAACAGCGTTCTTTTGTACGGATGAAAATGATTTTTATAAGGGTCTGTATTATAGTGATTGGTAGGTACCTATTTTATTTATTCGTATTTATAATAGAAGTTGGGCCTTCCACCCAACGCTAAGAGGCGACGTGGAAGGCCCAGGATGAGATGGCGCGACGAGCTCGAGGCATATCTTCCATCATGGCCTGTTGCAGCGTTGGATCGCGAGGAGTGGAAGGAGAAAAGGGAGGCCTTTGCCCAGCAGTGGGACAGTAATGGCTTAAAATAAATAAATAATACATAATAATAGAAGTGTAATTTCGTGGTAAGCAGTGCATTACCGATCATTCATATGAGAACTTGGAGTTTATTTTTAAATATATTTTTTAATTGACAGATAAAATCTATATCCTGAAACATTTTCACATTCTACCACTACTGAAAGAAACTAAAGATGGACGGCGGGCATCAAAAGTGTGAAGAATCCAGAATGATTTCAACTACAGTCATCTAGTACCCAAAACCCTCTGCTTACCTTGGGGATAGATAATGCTGTGTGGATTGTCCAGCATTATTTATTTATTGTACATAGATACCATTTTCGTTGTTAATCTACTTTTTATATTGATTCTTTAATAATTTGAATCTATAATAGAATATTTCCTATGAAAACTTCAGATTGATTATTATTTAACTGTATAATTATATATGGCATATTTTGTTCTAACCTTAATCTAACTATATTTTAGATGAACAGCCTGTTATTAGTATGTAATTAGTTGTAGTTATGTAATATATTGTATTATTTGACGACCGATGTGGCGCGGTGGGCGAAGGTCCGCCTGCGACGCAGGAGGTTGCGGGTTCGATTCCCGCCTCGGAACAAATGTGTGTACGATCTGCAGATATTTGTTTCGGGTGTTCTGGTCATTTTCTATATATAATAAAAAATATCTATCTATGTAATGTATTGTATTATGTATATCAGTTATCTAGTACCCATAACACAAGCTCTGCTTACCATGGGGCTAGATAATGCTGTGTGAATTGTCCAGCATTATTTAAATTAAATTTAAATTTTAAATTATTTATATCAGTTATCTAGTACCCATAACACAAGCTCTGCTTAGCTTGGGGCTAAATAATGCTGTGTGAATTGTCCAGCATTATTTAAATTAAATTTAAATTTTAAATTATTTATATCAGTTATCTAGTACCCATAACACAAGCTCTGCTTAGCTTGGGGCTAGATAATGCTGTGTGAATTGTCCAGCATGATATATTAAAAAAAAAATTAAATAAAAACAACGGAAAATAATAAATCATGAAGTATTTATAACATGTATTCTTAACTTTTATATTATACCTCTGTAATTAGTATAATTGGCCTACGGTCGTTCTGATTACGTAAGTTAATAAATAAATAAATAAAAGATTGGTTGAACTTTGACTGCGGTTTTTTTTCGACGACTGCGGTCTTTTTTTTTTACCTTAAAAATTCGTGCTGCCACTCTACACAGCGGTTGTGTTGCGCCGCAAATGCGTTTCGTTTGAAAAATATTACAGCTCTGCTGAGTCACAAAGATCTGTATTTTCTCAGCCGCTGCGCTAGTGTGGATTTACGCATATTAGTCACTTGTAGAAAACTCATACCGTGCGTTTTCAGCACTCAAGGGCCTCAGAATACTAGCCAACCAATCGTCTCGTCTCAAAGATTTTTGCATAGTAAACGCACATAACATTTTATTCGCTAAACCTTTTGTATACCTCATCGCTCCTTCACAAAGAAACGCTTTCTGTAATAACGAAAACGGTCCTAACAAAAACGGATTCTGCAATAACAAGAGCAGTCACGAAGAAACGGTCTAATAAAAAAGTATTGCTATTTGCATTGTCGAAAAGCGTTCCCTTTATTATCGGGAAAGTATTCAATTGAATTCAAATTTCCTTGAGAGTTTATCTTGAGTTGACATCTTAGTATCGTAGGTATACGCAAGAACTTATAATAAATGTCAATATTCATCATCATCATCATCAATCTATGTTAGTCCACAGCTGGACATAGGCCTCCCCCAATAAGCGCCTTCAGATTGACGCATCCAGCATCTACCTGCAGTCTTTCGCAGGTCGTCATCAACACTTGGTCGGAGGGTGGAATGTCAATATTAAGATTATTAACATTGATTACCAGCTGACCCAGCGAATTACGTACCACTTAACAGTCAATGTTAGACAGTTACAAAACCCATGACATTTCGTATGGGTTTTGTAACTGTTAGTTTTTGTACTGTATTTTGTTTTTTATTTTATTTTTTCGTCAATTTCCCAATATTTTTATTTGTCTTCTATCTGTTTTGTCTGCTATTTGGAAACATAAACAGAAACTAGTTTTAAATACAAAAATAAATGAGGGTAATCGAATTAGAAATTATTTAATAAAACTATCCGCGAAGCTATTGACACCTTGTGGAAAAAATGTTATCTCGAAAAAGCCTTTAGCTTTGGAAATCTCATTTTGGTTACAAACAAAGTAATAAACAACGAATTATTACCATAAATAGAACATTTCGAGAAATAAACCTTTCCTAGCTTTGTGTAATGGTAACACTGCATTACGAGATCACCTTGTATTTGGGTAATAGCGAGGCGGATCACCCTGTATTCGAAATTGAGGAAGGAATGGCAGAATAAGGCTATTCACCGCACTCTATTTGAGTTTTATTGTGATAGATAGATAGATAACACTTTATTACACCACACAAAATAGAAAATAATACAGAGATAAAAACTTAGAATAAAGGTATAAAGGGCGGCCTTATCGTTGAGAGCGATCTCTTCCAGGCAACCTTGGGATGGACTGGACATGAACGAACAATATAGACGGTGGCATAAATAATTGGTAACAAATACACTAAATACCTACATTACAAACAATAAACTTACATAGACATAAGATAAGGCTATCAATATTTCATATGGATAAATAATGCTGATGCAGCAGTTTTTTGTAGATAGGGAGTGATTTTGCACGTCTGATGTCCAGAGGGAGAGCATTTCATAGACGGGTAGCTTGTACAGTGAATGATTTGTCATAGAAAAAGGTAAAGTGAGCAGGGACTTTCAAGATGAGGGTTTCAGAGGAACACAAAGAAAGTGAGTGAGAATTTGAGAGGAATTCGAAGCGCTGTGATTTGATTATATAAAATCTCTATAGCAAAGTACTTAAATAACTAGGTAGCTAAGTATTTTTTTCTTTCGTGAAGACATCAGTGCCGCAGTGGGCGGGCGAACTTTGACGCAGGAGATTACGGGTTGAATTCCCGCGGCAGGACAAATATCTGCACATTATACCTATGTATCTATCTATACTTAACTTAACCCTTAATTACTCGCGTGGGGTATTTAACACCCCAGCGACTGTTTGGTCATCTCTAGTTATTGGATTTTCGAATTTACAACGCTAATTTTTAAATCTTAACCATGAATAAAAGTCTGTTTTTGTATGTATTTGGTAGTTTTTTCTAATTCTTAAATTGGGGTGGAAAGCACGCCACGCGAGTACTTATATGCGCGACTGACTAAGCGTTAAGAATCCTGTTCTCATGAAAGTGACTTTATATTTGTATTTTGAGTATAAAATTAACATTAAACTTAAAGATTTATCCCATAACTTAATTTATTAATTATCCTACTAATATTATAAACGCGAAAGTTTGTAATTACCTATGCATGGATGGATGGATGTTTGTTACTCTTTCACGTAAAAACTACCGTATGGATTTTAATGAAACTTTACAATAGTATAGCTTATACATCAGAATAAGCTAATATATCTTTATAAATTGTAGCCTATGTGGTCATAGGCTACAATTTATAAAGATATATTGTATATTATCCAAAATTTCTATCACCACGCGGGTGAAACCGCGGGACGCAGCTAGTTACCATTAATTGGACCAGGATTGTGTCTCTGAACTAAAGAAGATAGTTTTTTTTTAAAGAGCTTTCTATAAATGACAGATACCATACCACATTAAGATTTCAGAAAAGGCATGTAAAGCCCGGCCTTCAGACTCACCGCATCAGAATAATTCCGCCATATGTATGCGACGCCGAACATTATGTACTTTGCGGCATTTCGCTGGATAAAACAAATCTACGGATAGGAATCTTGAATTCGTTCGACTTTCTTATTATTCCTGTCCCTGTGTCATCATCATTATCAGCCTATAGCAGTCCACAGCTAGGACAAAGGCCTCTCCTAATGAGCGCCATAGCGCTCTTCAGCTTGCCGTATCCAGCATCTACCTGCAGTCTTTCGCAGGTCGTCATCCCTGGTCGGAGGGCGTCCTACCCTACGTTTACCGTCTACGTGTCCCTGTGTACGAGTACTAATATTAGAGGTATGCAGCAAGCACAATAATATGACCATCCACATTTTGGAAATGTCACACAAACATTATAAGAATAGAATAGAAAAAACATTTATTTAGACACAGGAACAAAATACAGGCATAGAATAAACATACTAAGAAGTTTATCATGGGGGTAAACGACACAAATAGGTGATATTAGGACTAAAAAAGACTACCTCCATGACCCTGCGCCGAAATAGGGGTTGGCTCAGCGTGTGCTGAACATTATTTTATTCAGCGCTGTTTTTCAGCCAAAGACCTTAATAACTAGTTGAAGTCACGGACGACAATTCGGTGACAACAAAGAGAAAAATATTTGATACAAATAAACAAAAGTAGAATAATAGGAGAGTATAATAATGTATATGTATGTCTAGTAAACAGATGATATAAAATAATAATAATAATAAACGAGAGAATTAAAATGAAATATAACAATAATAGGTGCGTGTAATATAATAATAAAGAATGATATATACCTAAATAATCCACTATCACGCACTATTGCAATGCGGAAAGATCTTCACTTCCAGTACCTACTTTAAATTAATAAATTTAAATAACTACATATTTGCAATTTACTGCTCAAATTCTTTGTTTGACAAATAAATTTCCACACATAGAGGAAAACCACGCTGCTGTCACAGCAGAGGGATAGTGTCATTTGCTTGATTTTGTAGCACAAAATCACAACGCAAGTTCAAGTCCTACATCCCAAAACATAGTTCAAAAAACTCGATAATACTTTAAACTATCAGAAGTTATTTTATTACAGGATATTTAACATGATTTCTTTTTTGAGTTTTCCAATATTTCGGAATAAGTAAAGGCACTGCGTGTAAGTTTTTATTGGCATACCAAAATAATTATAAGGAAATAAATAAAATACTGGAAAACTCAAAGATCAAATCATAAAATTCCGTTATAAAAATACTTTTGTGTTAAATATCTTGCTTCTAGTCCCATGCGCTTCCCTAAATAAGTTGCAAGGTAGGATCATACCTATAAATCCACCCCCTCCAAACCAGCTGGCCTCAACATACAAACGGACAACATTCTTCACACTAGTGTATGTACACATTTACACATTTTACACCCACGAATGATATACGGCGTTCTTACTTCCGGTAGACGACTTCCGGTTACGCCCTCTGTCGGCATTTTGTAAGTGCTGAAGATAATCGTATATTTTGGTAAATTATGTTGTGAGATTATTAAATGGGTGTTTTGAGGTGTGTTGACGATGCAGTAAGGCGATAAGTTTTTGGGTCACTGATGAGACAGTTTTGGAATAGTTCTCATAGTTTCTCAGAATTTTCTTTCACTTTTTCTATTACTTATTTTAAGGTCCGTGTTATTAAAACTTGTTCAGTTACAGATCTATTCTTGAGTGACGTTTATGCCGTAGAAAAACGTTACTATTACTTAATACTAATAGTAACGTTTTTCTACGGCATACACACACCACGGCACCATTATTATTAGTTACTCAAGCATAGGTCGATAACTGAGCAAGCTTACTACAATACAGGCCAAAAAGTTTAAACATAATAACGTTTTAATTATCTGTTTTTGAGACTTGCTCATCCATGTAGTAATTTTAGTTACTCAAATTAGAATTTTTGAGTTTTTTCTCGTTTCTGTTTACACTGAAATGTAGTTCCGTCAATTTGATAGTCTTCTATATATCCAAATTTTTAACAGCAGCAAAGTTTCACATCAAAATCAAGTCCAATAGAAATCACCTAGATTCTTGCGTGATTTCTGCCGATCATAAGAAAAACCTGAGACGGCTGAATCCAACTTTCTGTGATGCAGCCGGTCACTCACTCCACCACAATGGTCGATTTAGGCATTAATTCGTCACTGCAAAAAAGTTTTCTTATTGGTCACAACAACCATTAAAATTTGTTTTAATTAGTCATAATGTAAAAGTTACGGTCACTTTGTTATGTTGTGGACGCCCTGCGGTCAGGTGGGATGACGACTTGCGACCGACTGCAGGTAGATGCTGGATTCGACAAGCTGAAGACTGGGCGCTATGGCGCTCATTAGGGTATGCCTATGTCCAGCAGTGGACTACTATAGGGTGATCATGATATAAAAGTTCTGATAAGTCACGTCTTTCGGCACACTATACATGCACAAGCTTTTAAGTAATCTTGCTGCATACCAGTTAAAACAAAAAAGACATCAAGATTCTTCTAATGTCACGTAATTTCTGCCGATCGTAAGAAAAACTCGAACCGGCTGAATCCAACTTTCTGTGATTCAGGCGGTCACTCACTCCAATAGTTGTCACACTATGCACAAGCTTTTCTTCAAGTAAACTTGCCACGACTCGGTAAACGTAGTGCAGTACGCCCTCTGACCAGGTGGGATGACAGCCTGCAAAAGACTGCAGGTAGATGCTGGATGCGTCAACCTGAAGAAAGGGCGCTGTGGCACTCATTGGGGAATGATGATGATGATTGTGTAAATTTGGTTCTAATCTTCGTCTAAATCACGTCTTTCGTCACACTACATAGCATAAGCTTTTACGACAACTAAACTTGCCTCCACACCAGGTCCGGTTCAAACAAAAGGGATACACTGGTCTCCTCAGTCTCCTCAACGCAAAATACAGAATGTTTTATCTTCACGGTAGAATGGCCTTTGCTTCAGCTGACCGGATGTTCTTTGCTCGTGCTCAGCCGAAAGACGAGTGCATGTGCTCCTGAAGGTACTGATAGAGGCTTGCATCCTTTTAGTATAGAGTTTCTATAGAGTTTGTACCTATCTGTAAGATCTAATGTAAGAAAATAATATAAAACTAGCTGCGCCCCGCGGTTTCACCCGCGTGGTGATAGATATTTTGGATAATATACAATAATATCTTTATAAATTGCTATATTATTGTAAAGTTTCATTAAATCCATTCAGTAGTTTTTACGTGAAGGAGTAACAAACATCCATCCGTACTTACAAACTTTCGCGTTTATAATATTAAAATGAAATAAATGATATGATATGAAATAATTTTTTTGACACGACACATTAGGTAAATTTTTTAGTAGGATATGCATCAGTTGAGCTACTGGTTTTTGTAACAGTTGGTCAATTGTTTCAATTATAAATGAGTTTTATGCTGGATAATTGACTCAGCATTATCTAGCCCAAAGCTATACCTATATATAGCTTCTGTTATGTTTAACAGATAATTGATATCAGCATACTTAGTATAAAAGTCGCTTCCCGCTGTCTGCCTGTCCATATGTATGCTCAGATCTTTAAAACTACGCAACGGATTTTGATGCGGTTTTTTATAATAGATAGAGTTATTCTAGAGGAAGGTTTATAAACCATTTGACACATATATTTCCCAGCCGTGGGGCGCAGCTAATAATAAATAAAGCGTAATAAAGAAACGGCGAAATTAAAATTCGGACTCGAATCACCCGTTTCGGTTAAATAAACGTTTTTATAGTTATTTAATTATTTAAAATTTCACTGCTCTCACAGTTAAAACCGAAATAAAATATCTCGTCGGCTTCTTGAAACAATTTAATCTCAACTCAAACAAATCGGCGGCACTAAAAGCTTATACGGAATGTTCATTTTTAAGCAGTGTAAATTTTATCTCCTACCAATATTTTAGATGGCTCTCTCTATGTATTTAATATTTGTATTTAAAGCAATTTCAAGAAAATAAAAAAAAATATACATTACTTATTTGAAACACATATTTATTTATTTCCTTCTCAAAAGATTAATAAATCACTGGTGAGAACAAAATAAGCTTATTTTCTATTGTTAGTTAATAATAAAAATTATTTAATTCGTTTAATAATAAAAATTATGTGGGTAGTTAGTAGAAATACTGTAGGTACCTACAGAGCAAAGTAATGTCCCTTTTTAGTTAAGTTACAAGCCGCAAGTGTAGGTAGGGAACTAGGGCTAGGGAAAAGCCTATTTCATACTAGACTGTTTTTCATTTAGTTTTATTATGCGAGTTTAATGTACTTTCCTTTTTTTGTGTGTGCTAAATAAATTATATTATATTCTATTTAAGACACCCTGTATATAAAATAGAGAGGTTTTGTAGCAAAACCGACCCCATCGGGCGGCGCTAAACGAATTTAAACCGTGGGCAAATGTTTGAGATGCGATTAAGGACCTTATTGACACTGATTGATGGTAACTCGATATTTTTGGTGCAGAGTAGATCGTGCTTTCTCTGGTTATAATGAGAATAATAATAAATAATGCTGGACGATCCACACAGCATCATCTAGCCCCAAGCTAAGCAGTTATCTGTACCATATGACTGATATACTTAAAACAACACATTCAATTCAATTCAAATTCAAATATATTTATTGCGATAAGCATGGTGGTTTACATAGATGGATACTTTTTATTATACATATACCTCCAAATACATGAAATTAGTAATTCTAGTCCCGGATAAGTGCATGGCCAATTTAAATTCTTCAATCCTCATTTTTACGGTTTCCTATTAAAATCTGTCAGAAACTCGTGACTTTATTGAGACATTACAATTTTAACGTACATTAATTTGATTACCGTTTCGTTGCTGTATGGTTAATCTCTTAAGGATTTTATTAGATAGTATGATAATTTGCAAATCTGAATGCCTTTAGCACGGTGCGATGCGAAAAGTGGGTCCAAATCGACGACCGATGTGGCGCGGTGGGCGAAGGTCCGCCTGCGACGCAGGAGGTTGCGGGTTCGATTCCCGCCTCGGAACAATTGTGTGTACGATCTGAAGATATTTGTTCCGGGTGTTCAGGTCGTTTTCTATGTATAATAAAAAATATGTATGTATTGTATTATGTATATCAGTTATCTAGTACCCATAACACAAGCTTTGCTTACCAAGAGGCTAGATAATGCTGTGTGGATTGTCCAGCATTATTTATTTATTTATTTAAAAATGGTACGTATTGGTAAGTTCATTGCAGATGCTTTCGTTTCCCATTTATTTACGAATTTGGCTGAAACTCTGCCAAATTCGTAAATAAATGCTCGATTCGTAAAACAGCTAAGAAAACTATACCTGATTTTCAAGGCGAAAAACATATGAATAAAATTAGTAAACATTATACTTAGAAAGCAGTATGTTTTATTAGTCACGTACTTAACTGAGCAAGCATCTTTATGGTTATATATATTTTTTGCAATCTCTGTTATACACTACTCTGCACCAGACAGCTGACATGTCGCCCTTTTGTCGTAGTTTTAAAACAATTAAACACCTATTTATACGACAAACATAACGGGGCGTAATCTGTGGGAAATAAGCCATATTTAGTTTCCGAATTTGGTAAATCTGTAGTAAGAGCTGGATTTTAAAAGGGACTTACACACTACGAGGGTAACCGGGCGGTTTGTGAGTGTGTCGTGAGCGTAAATAATAAAATATGTTACATTGCTTTTTTGGATTATTTATATGGTTTATTATTATGGCAACGGTTTCATGAGTTAAAAAAGGTTTAGAGCTATATCTGTGCAAAATTTCGGCATATTATTATCCGTTCTGTAGTTTTGACGTGAAGAGTAACAAACATCCATCCATCCATCCAACCATCTAAACATCCAAACATTCGCATTTATAATATATGTATGTATGTGTCACTATCCCTGAGTGATCTTGTTGCTTCCACGTTGGTACCCATAGTTTAACAAGTAAAGCCATAGACAGAAGCCACTACCGCAAACGTGTTCGCCAAATGAAAGCGCAGATTAATAGAACAAGTTTTTGCAGAGCCCATCAGTCCGCAAACAAAGGTGTTCAAACATTTGTCGGCGAATGAAAGGCGAGACCAACTAATCGCAGTGTGGGTGTTAAGTTTCCTATTCAAGTGGCTTGCGGATGCTGCTTAGTGTGGAGTGGGATTTCTTTTTTTATTATTATTTTTTTAGCTAAAGTGGCAGTGGGCCAGCCATATATCGCGAACAACCGACTAACGCTGAGGAAAACGTCTTCTTGAGTGGAGACTGCGACTCAGCATACGTAGTGGAGCCAGGTGGGATGACGACCTGCAAAAGACTGCAGGCAGATGCTGGATACGGTAAGCTGAAGACAGGGCGCTATGGCGCTGATTTTGGGAGGCCTATGTCCAGCAGTGGATTATCATAGACTGATGGTAATATAAATAATTAATAAGGCCCAAAAACAAATGAAACTTATCAAAGGAATTGCTTCCTTTGAAGTGTCCTACGCTCTTAAGGAAACAATAATTTAAACTTAAAACCTTGTAATGCACGATTTAATTTAGAACATTTTATTTGGGGGAAGTCTTTATTAACAAAAAAATACAATCTAATAATAAAAACTAATTATTGTGTGTGATCATTTTATTATGTGTATACATATGTATATATATTAAAATGTGGAATGCATTGTTTAGAATTATTACTATATCGATAATACTACTTCACAATAAGTATAACTCACACGAATGTCTCACAAAGAAAAAATCTAAACTCCATCTCCACACTCTCTAGCCCTGTCGGCGAGATGAAAGCGAGGTGGTGGCGCTAGGCTACCACACACATTGCCGAAACGTACTTATCGACTATCGATAACATTTCCCATGCCGTTTTTAGGATTACTTCACTTGAATGCTTAGTTGTCCTCCGTGAGAGGAAGTGCTGTAAAATCACTTATCTTTATCTCATACACACTTAGGTATGTACGGGTATTTTTCCGGTAGGAAAGTGTCGCAGTCTTCAGTATCATAATTAAAAAATTAAAATAAATAAATAATGCTGGACAATTCACACAGCATTATCTAGCCCCATGGTAAGCAGAGCTTGTGTTATGGGTACTAGATAACTGATATACATAATACAATATATAACATAGATAGATATTTTTTATTATACATAGAAAACGACCAGAACACCCGGAACAATTATCTGCAGATCGTACACACAATTGTTCCGAGGCGGGAATCGAACCCGCGACCTCCTGCGTCGCAGGCGGACCTTCGCCCACCGCGCCACAGAGGTTGTCAAATTATATATACAATAATTATCACTACATAGTATAAAACAAAGTCAGTCCTCTGTCTGTCTGTCTCTGTATACCTATGCTTAGATCTTTAAAACTACATTATACAATACTTTACATATAGTCCACAGCTGGATATAGGCCTCCCATAATGAGCGCCATAGCGCCCTGTCATCAGTTTGATGATTGACATTTGACATTTAATAGTACCTATAAATAATATCTTTATAATCAAACATAACTAAATACGAAATATAAATACATTGCATAGAAATATATTTTTTGTATTATTAATAGACAATATTCAGTACACCCGACAACAATATGCAACTAAAATATTTGCAGATCGTACAAATATTAAATATTTGTGGGATCTGCAAATATTTTAGTTGCGTGTCTCGATTCCCGCCTTGAGTCAAATTTTGTTCCAAGGCGGGAATCGAACCCGCAACCTCCTGCTGATCTTCGCCGCCGGACCACATCTCGTTCGTCGAACCATAAACTCTACGGTCACAGCATCTACGAAGGTTAATCGATATCTTTCAAAAACGAGTAAAAATAAAAAAAATGCTAGACTATCTACACCACACAGCATAATCGAAGCGAAGCGTAAATAAATAAATAAATAAATAATAGGTTTAGAATACCCCGCAATAATGATTTGTCCCGAGCCAGGAATCAAACCCAGCAACTCCAGCATCGCAGGCGGACCATCGCCCGCTGCACCACGTTAGTTCTCAAAAACATCTTATCGAACAGCGACATTCCCAAATAAAGTTACCTATCACCTCTTAATAAATCCCCTGAGGAATTTACAATGTAAGCACTTGATTGCTGTGAATTGTCGTTATTAACGTGCTAATTAATTTAACGGAAGACGCAGAAGCTTTCTCCGGACCGGTAGAGAAGAACTGGTTATTTTTTGGTTTACTCAAGAACCAAGTAAAAGCAATTACAGAATTAATAGACTGAGTCAACTCGACAAAAACGTTTTTAGGTGTTAAATTATGAAAAATTATAAATAGCTAGTTTCTGCCCGTGCCTTCGCACGTTTTTCTATGAAACGTAATAAGCTTCGAAAAAATACACGGTTGAAAACGGCCCGTCCTGGCTTCGCCGGATGTACATTTGTTTTATAAGCATTTTGCGATGAACGTAGAGTTTTATCTTTATGCACAAAAAAGTCTTTTAATTTTTCTGGTAAATATATAGCCTATGACTATCACAAATAACGTGGCTTTCTATTGGTAAAAAAGTTTCAAAATCGGTTCAGTAGACCCAGAGAGTACCTCCTACAACCTCACAAACTTTACCTCTTTATAATATTAGTATCATCATCGTCATCATCAGCCTATATCACTTCACTACTGGACATAGGCCTCCCCCAATGAGCACCATAGCGCCCTGTCTTCAGCTTGCCGCATCCAGGATCTACCTGCAGTCTTTCGCAGGTCATCATCCCACCTGGTCGGAGGGCGTAGTACACTACGTTTACCGAGTCGTGGTCTCCACTCAAGAACACATTTGCCCCAGCGGCCGTCGGTTCTTCGCGAGATATGGCCGGACTACTGCCACTTCAGCTTGCTAATTCTTTGAGCTATGTCGATAACCTTGGAAACTCCGAGCATAGCTCTTTCCATAGCTCGCTGAGCGACTTTGAACTGGTGGACCAGCCCTATCGTGAGTGTCCACGTCTCAGCGAGCTATGGAAAGAGCTATGCTCGGAGTTTCTCTTTCAGGTCATAATATTAATATAGATTTATTCATTTATTTATTTATTTATTACCTCTACGTACTGATAAAGGGGACGTGTTGGCAATGTTCTGATATTTTTGTCTGATGGACTTTCTCCCGTGGATTAATATCAAATGTTGAGCTATTATTATTCTAAAATTTGTTACATGATCACTTCGTTAAATGTCTTCTTCTAGATGCGACCAGTTCTGGATTTGACCACACTCAAAAACCTGATTCTACGGATTCAAAAACATTATAAAAGTGCTTTACTTCCTTTAGACCTTACACGACTCACACACAATATTCAAATTACACAAGTAAAACTACGAAATAAAGTGATCTCTTTGAATTTTAGTTCACTTCATCTAGCCTAGCTAGAAACACATTCAAGAACGGAGTTTAGTATGCAGATCAAGTCGAGTTTTGTCTCGCCTAAACCGTTTAAGCGATAAACTCAGTTTTAGAAAGCGACCCCTAAAGCCAAATACTTAGCCCAAACGGAAACTCATCTTTTACAAAACATTAAAGACATTTTTTTCTTTTAAAAAGTGTTTAAAAAGCTGAAAAAAGCTTTTAACAGTTCATTATCTGGTTGACACTCAGTGGGCACGTCTTGGCACACCTATTTAGCGTAATAGAGTGGGAACATCCGACTGTTTTGACGGTTAAAATAAACGAGGGCATTTCTATAAGTGTTGGTTAATTCTTTGGTGGAAATATACCACAAAGATTGTAGAGATTAAAAAAAAAGTTATTTACTTAATTTAAATTACAGAATTGTTCCTTAAAGCTTTACCTATGTTAAAAGCTTTTGCTTAGGACTGTGACAATTTTGGCTCAAAAAAATAACAGGTAATCTTACTTAAGTACATTCCTAGACTAGGTAAAATTTCATTATAATCTAGCATGGATGGCTAAAAAAGGAATATTTGAAGAATCAGATAAAATCCCGATTATATACTGTTAATGCCAATTCGCACATCATCATCTAGCCTCAAGCTAAGCAGAGACCGTGTTACCGTGTACATGATGACAATGATGACTTTTATATATATTATTAATTATATTAGCCCGGGGTGTCCCACTGCAGGGCAAAGACCTCCCTCCCCTTCTTCCACTCATCTCGGTCCTCAGCAAGGAGAACCCACTCCTTATTGTATAGATCGAGCTCATCCCGCCATCTCCGCCTAGGCCTTCCTCGTGGCCGTTGTCCGTCCGGGACCCAGTCAGTGGCGATCTTCGCCCACAGTAGAAAACGACCAGAACTCCCTGAACAAATATCTGTAGATCGTACAAACATTCCAGCGTCGTAGATGGACCTTCGCCCACCGCGCCACAGAGGTCGTCTAGTATAATATAAGTGTGATTTACCTCTTCTATTTTACCTTCAAAAGTTCAGTCTAGCCTCGCGTAGGTATCATAATTTAGCGGATCACAATAAATACTGTAGATGTTGCAAAAATAGCTGCACAGTGAACATACCCCAATGGGCGGGAGGGGCATCCATTACCCAAACTTATACGCACCAAACGTTGGTAGGGTTGGGAAAAGTAGCTATAGATATCGATGAACAAAAAGCTTCAGTTGCTATGTTGCATTTTTCATTTTCATTTTTAAACCTTTAATTCAGATAAATAATCTGTATTTACATGGTTTTACTTAAATACTATTGCTTAAACTACATCTATATTATCTGTTTGCCCACTTTTAGCAAAGGCTTCTTCCAACCCCTTCCACTTTACTCTTGCTTATCTCTTGCCAACCTTATCCAAGTTTTCCCTGCTACGTCTCTTAGCTGGTTCTCCCATCTTTTGAACTCTCTCCCTCTATTTCATTTCGCTTCTTGTATAATATCTTGGAAACCAATCCATCAGCGTTTTGCTCCATTTGTCTCTTCCTCTTGCTGTATGTCCAGTCCAACTCCATTTCAGTTTCCTTACTTTAACTGTTACAGTTACTATATTATTTTATTATGTAACAAGTTTTTACAATTTTTACCCTCGGTGACCACCCGTAGTATATGCCAAGACCCCCTCCCTCTCTAGTTTTTCACGTAATACGTTTCACTAGTTTAGAATACCATACATATATACCCGTTATTTTGAGCATGCTTCATTAATTTAAGAAACAAAAGACGCAAAAATAACAATTTCGCAAATAGAATTAACACTTATATTAATTTCTTAAAAATCTACGCCGTCACTAGAAGGCATCGTGCGAAAAGAAATTCAATGACAATGCTAATTCGTTAATCGAAATAGAAGCCAGCATTCCCATCACCTGTCGACTCTATGAGAAGAGACTCTTTTATGCGTTAAACAAACTTATCGAAACTTTTCCCATCCCTATTCCATATTAGAATGCACGTCGTCACATTTTCTAATCTAAATTCAAATTGGCGCAGCCCGCGCGGCCGCCATTGTTAAAACGGCCATATTTTTCCAATTTCGTCCGGAAAACTCGCGCTTCTACCACTTTTGCATACAAAAATATACCTTCCACTGAGCCATACCATATGTAACCTTATTCGTATGTATATAAAGGATTTAGTCGAAGATTTTTATGGCAATTGGAAAGTGTCAAAGTGAAATGCGCGCGCGATTTTTATTGTCATCCTTTTCTAGCTTTTGTGTGACGTTTCTATTTATGTAAAGTTGAAATCGATACATTTTCGATGTTGTGTTTAACATACTATATTTTTAACTTATTTCAATTTAGGCAACAATTCTTCACTGCATAAAAGTTTTCTACTTGGTAACCACGCAAAAAACGGTTCTTCTTTTTTAGATTTAACTCATTATCAACAGAAACATATCACTTATTGGCCAATACATGTACACACGATAAAAAAAACAATTTATATAGTGTGTCATCCTGCATTAACTTACTAGTACACTACTGGACAAAGGCTTCCCCGTGATAAGCGCCATAGGTTCTTATCATGGGGTATTGCCATTAAATCCCACGCTAGGTATGCAGGTTGTTGCGACAAGAGGCTCTACTGCCTTGGTGTTTTTTCAATTAGATTTTTAGTATAGAGAATAGTTATTTAGCTTAAGTAAATATTATGTTGTTCGATCTATAGGTAGGTTATTACATACTGGACAAATTAATTTAAAAGATAGGTTACAATAAAATATGAAAAAGATTACACATTACAAATTAGATTAAACTACACTTTGTCGGAATTCCTAACAATATTACAGAATTGGCCAATTTTCTAGAACAAAACTAGGAAGTTCAGTTTTACAACTTTGACTGCGATTTTTTTTTTAACCTTAAAAATTCGTGCTTTCGCTCTACACAGCGGTTGAGTTGCGCCGCACATGCGTTTTGTTCGAAAAATATTACGGCTGTGCTGAGTCACACAGATCTGTATTTTCTTAGCCGCTGCGCTAGAGTGGATTTACGCATATTAATCACTTGTAGAAAACACATACCATGTGATTTCAGCAATCAAAGTGTTACAGGTATCAATTGAGCTAACATTTTTCAAAATTTCAGGTAGTTTATTATACCTAAAGTTGTGCTCCTTCATAAATAAACATTTATTTTTCCATGACTTGTTCTGACTTTAGGCAAAACAAAATGTCATCGCTTAAGTAATCAGGGTCTCTGGAGGAATTGTGAATGTATAAAGATTATGAATTATGTATGAATTATTCGCTCACACGAAAAAATATTACACCAGTTCCTTATGTACTTACTCAACAATAGAATAATGTTTCTTCAATTTCAGACGTTTATTTCATTCTATAACCTGGCAATAATTTAATTTAAAATAAGGCCAACGTCACACGATCAAACTATACTACAAACTTTAAACAATGTTAATACGAATCGCGTTTTGAATATCGAACGTCTTTATTTTGAATGTGACGACATTTGTTACGGATTCAACATGGCGCCGGGTGGACAGAGAGGCCCTTGTTTGGACAGCGAGTCTTTTGTACACGGATCAAGACTTACTAGATATTCTTCTAGAATAATCTTAATTGTTTAAAAAGAAAATCAAACGGATAGGACATTCACAGAACCTCATGAAAACTTTATAACGGTTTGTTTAAATCTTTGATTTATGAAACCGTTCTAACTAATGTTTGCGGAAAAACCTGGTTAAGTTTTTTTTATTTACATTAAAACTGAAGTTATTTATTAGGTTTATTTAGCTATTGATATTTTAATTTATGTATGTATATTATAATCTCATCCCATAATGTATTATACTATTCGTCTAATTTGTTTCTTTGTACACTTCCTCTATCTGTTCTATCGCTTCTCTTTTAAACCTAAGGTTTTGCTATAAGAAAACTCTTTGTTAGGGTTAAGCTCGCCTATGTACATATCTTTTTTTAATTAAGTTATTTTTAAGTTTTTAGTGTACAATAAAGAATTACAAGGAATTAAGTTAAGGAACCCACAAACTTATCTAGGTCCATTTTGTTTCAATAAACCTGAGTATGCAAAAGAAACAGGGATATACCTAGAGGAAAACTGGTCCCTAAATTTATTTGCAAGATTTGTCCAACACATATAAACCTTCTGTCTCAACATCAGATCAGTTCAATAATACTATTGGATTGTCACATAGGTAAGTGTGCCAAATTTCCGCTCAATCGGTTGAGGTCTAAATGTCAGTTACAAGATTTGTCCCACACAAACTAATAGGGCAAGTAGAATAAAAGTTTGTGAAAACAAATAAAAGCCTCACATCATACACATTGTGGCAATAAATATTTAAAAACTTACGCGATCTGAACACATAATTATAAGTATTAATACAACGGGTTTTTATAGCGTTTGTTTACCTATTTTCACGACGTTTCAACAGATTTACACACGGTCGTGGTCACGGGAAAAATAGGTACCTAAATAAACGCGATACTGTATAATAATACCCGTTGTATTGATACATATAATTACACATTTTAGCAGTTTATGTCCTATCCAGATAACTTAACATCTACGATAGCAAACCCGCAGACCCTAAAATAAGACATCCCACTCCGAGCGACTCATATTTATTTTTTATTTATTTATTTATGATTATTTGCATGGACCGCGCTGGATGTGACAACCCAGGCGCTATTGTTTTTCGAAATAATAACGAGAGATGGCGCTTTGGTTTTTTTATTTATTTTATTTTTTATGTTTCTCGTCACGATAAGCTTACCTAAGGCGGTATTTTGGAATATATTTTATAGAATGGCGTTTGAATGGAACGTATAATAACGATGAATGATGTCGAGGCGGAATTGCCGTCGAAATATTGATTGTGAATAATATCTTTAAATAAAATGTAATGTGTGTGATACAAGCTTTATATTCCTTGAATTACAATTTCAAAGAATAAAGATGATCCACATATTACGGTATTATGACACATTACACTTATTAAAAAATATATTAAAATAGGCTGTCTTTCCATCAAACAATGTGCATGCGTAGCTTTTTAAAAACGCACCGCTTGCTTCTAATTTAAAAGGTCCTATTATTTATTGTTCGTACGTATGCGAGCTATGGAAAGAGCTATGCTCGGAGTATCTCTGAAGGATAGGATTCGCAACGAATACATCCGACAGAGAACTAAAGTTATCGACATAGCTCTGAGAATTAGCAAGCTGAAGTGGCAGTGGGCCGGCCATATCTCGCGAAGAACCGACGGCCGCTGGGGCAAACGTGTTCTTGAGTGGAGACCACGACTCGGTAAACGTAGTGTAGGACGCCCTCCGACCAGGTGGGATGACGACCTGCCAAAGACTGCAGGTAGATGCTGGATGCGTCAAGCCGAAGACAGGGCGCTATGGCGCTCATTGGGGGAGGCCAATGTCCAGCAGTGGACTAATATAGGCTGATGATGATGATGATGAATCAAATGAATCATTACAAAAATACATTATGTGCGACAGGTACAATGGGTGGCCTTATCGCTAGTGCTTATAGCTAGTGTAAATATTAAGGAATTTAAAAACTGTTTTTATATTTATATAAACAACCTATTTCATATGAGGGTATTCTCCTTAGTTCTAAAGAACAACTAAGATTCAAAAAGTGAAATGGTATAATGGTTCTTTAAAATCCTCAGAGTATGCCGATAATCCAAATTACCCCGCGATAACCACAACTAATAAGCACTTAACTAAATTAAGATCGTTCCCAATAAAAACTTTTAAAATACCTCTCGTAATTAGCAACCCGGGATTCGGTAGAACGCCGCGCCGCGCTCCTTTGCCATAAATTCAATTACCTGCATGTGAATTTTAAAAAGAAGGGTGAGTTGAATTTTGCATATAGGGTTCCGTCGGAAGTTCCGTCTATTAAAGACACTGGTGACCTATGCTACGGGTTTTTCGTAGGTATCAATAGTAGTCTTTCACAACACAGGTAGATAATAGGTATCTGAGTCTCCTATAATATGGAATAATTTTATTATTACTATCCATCCCCGAGAACAGTGGCTACATTTTATTAAAGCACTTTTGAATAAAAGTAAAAGTAAAAAGTAAAAAATCATTTATTTCTTTAGGCTTACAAAATAAGCACTTAGACAAGTCATATTTTATTTATAAATTATTATCAAATAAAATTATTTTACTGTTCACTTCAAAAGAAACCACTAGCATGTTCATCTCTTATATGTCTAATACATGGTTATTTTCCTATTTAAGTCTAAATATAATATTTTATTTATTTTATTTTGCTTTATTTGGAAGACAAGCAGTTTTACACACTTTACAGATAACTTAAATAAAAACTAATAACCATTTATGTGTCCTCGCGTATAGTAGCTAAGGGATTGCTTGCTTGCAGAGGACAAATGAAAATTAAGAAATAGCTTAGTCTTATAACTTACACATAGGTACATTGAATTAACATAAATAGAACTAACAATAGATAATAAAAATATTATGATATATGAATATGCAAGTACCTATATATGATTCGATACATGTCAATATTTATCTTTCAATTCTAATTCAATTTCAATTTATTAGAATGAACAAATAAATAATATCACTGAAATACAACGGAACACTGGAACGCGCATAAGTTTAAAAAAGTGTCGCACCTCGCAGCGCTCAAACTCAGTCAGGGTCAGGTTAAGGCTGATTTCACCAAACAGAAAGCATGGTTTAATATTGCTGTGATTTTTGTAACCAATAATAAAATTGTCTTTAAAAAGGTGATGGGTATTAAAAGCATTTCCTCTTTAGGTTTACAGAACCCTAAAAAAGAAAAAGCGAAACAATCGCTTCAAGACTGTGGGATCAATAAACAAAGAAGCTAATTAGACGATAATCTCTTTATAAGGCAATATCTCAGCTACTGTTTATAAGATTTATTCATTACGAGCTGTGCCCGCGGCTTCTTCTTGAACTCAGAATTTCATTAGTTTTTTTTTTGCGCGGAACCCTAATTCACTTTACAAAGAAAAGTAGGTTCCTAGTTAAGTCTTACCTATCTAAAGTAAATAAATAAATAAATAAATAAATAATGCTGGACAATTCACACAGCATCATCTAGCCCCAAGCTAAGCAGAGCTTGTGTTATGGGTACTAGATGACTGATATACATAATACAATACATTACATAGATAGATATTTTAAAAGAAAAGTATCTAGTAAATTTTTAGTTACTTGATATAACATCAGCTATCTGCCAGTGAAAGTCTTGTCGAAATAGATCCAGCAGCATAAGAATAGACAATAACGTTTATATTGTCTATTCTTATGCCATGAAACAAACAGATGGACAGAATAAAAAAAATCATGCTTTGTTATTGTCTTATTACAACACGATTTTTATCTTATTTTTTATCATGTGTACTATCAAATGCATTTCGTTAAAAACTGTTATTTTCACATTACTAACAGACACTTCAGTTTAATGATTATGTACTAGCTACGCCCCGCGGTTTCACCCGCGTGGTGTAAGATATTTTGGATAATATACAATATATCTTTATAAATTGTAGCATATGTGTTATTCTGATGTATAAGCTATAATTATTGTAAAGTTTCGTTAAAATCCATTCAGTAGTTTTTACGTGATAGAGTAACAAACATCCATCCATACTTACAAACTTATTTTATGTATAGATTATTTATACCGGTTCATAAGTAGTTTAGCTCACATTGACTGAATTGATTATACTTTAGTTTGGAGTGAGTTAGTGGTAGGATTAGACAAAATAAAGTTGCTTGCCGATTTGTACCTATTTAATATTATAGACGACCTCTGTGGCGCGATGTGCGAAGGTCCGCACGCAAGAGGATAAAAAAAAAAAAAAAAAAAAAAAAAAAAAAAAAAAAAAGTTTTATTTCGGTAACTTATAAATTAAACATACATGTATTGGAGTCCCCCTTTAAGCAAAATTTGCTTGTATTAGAGGAAAGAGAGAGGATGCGGGTTCGATTCCCGCCTCGGAACAATTGTGTGTACGATTTGCAGATATTTGTTCCGGGTGTTCTGGTCGTTTTCTATGCATAATAAAAAAATATCTATCTATGTAATGCATTGTATTATGTATATCAGTTATCTAGTACCCATAACACAAGCTCTGCTTACCATGGGGCTAGATAATGCTGTGTGAATTGTCCAGCATTATTTATTTATTTATTCAATATCATATGAATGGTAACTTTAAAATTAATGTCTTAAAATTATTAACACAAAGCCCAAAAGTAAAGCCTCATTATCACAAGCTTCATTTTTATTATCGTAGTAATATCAATTTAAGAAATCACCAAAGAAACCGAAAAAATGTTCTAATTGGTCCGAAATCTAAAGTGTTGAGCGCATAACTTTGTCAGGCGGTATTCTTTGCATTTTTTGTTAATTCATAGCGGGCTGGTAATGAATCGCTCCTCGTGTCACCAATAAATACTCGCTACTGGTTAATTGAAACATTATAAAGTCCCAACGAGAAATAAAAGAAAGAGATCTTATCTTACGTCGGTACAAAGACACCGCGTCGGACCCAAAACGGCCCAATACCTTGTTTTAGGAATTGGGTTTGTTTATTTCGTAGAAATGCTTTTTTTTATTTTTATGGTAATGGTGATTACACACAGGGGAAAACAGTAGGCACCTTACAAAGATGCTTACTGTTTTCGCCATAATAATATGAATAATGCTGGACAATAGGGTATTTTACTCTATATGAGAAAAAAAAAAAAAAATGTGATACCATAGGCAAAGACAAAACAACAGCCCCAATTTAGTTTTAATTTCTAGTATTAGGTATAACTAACCCTAGTAATAAGTTCTTAATGTTTAATTTTACTAACAAATTATGGATTAAGTTATCTGAAATAAAATCATTTTATTATTTATTATTATTATAAGTACACTGAACCAAAGTTTTCAGGATTTTTAACCTGTTTTAATTGTATAAACATAAACAAAGTCGATAGTCATAAAAATTCGAATCGGTAAAGCCTGACATGACCATTTGAATCGAACTACCAAACAGCAAGTAAGAGAGTGGAATGACTAAGTACCTACCTACCTAATTATCTTTCATGAAACAATGAAAACTCACTAGGAAACAGATAATGAACTCTATTCTGCTTATTTTTCTTCTCTATCATTTCATTGTTCTGGCGAAAACTGTCACTGATTTCCCAATTTTCTGGCAACATTAAGCTACTTTTCTCAGAACAACAGGTCTTGATACTTTAGCCGTTCGCGCGAAGAAGCCCGGTATTCTAATAGGCCATTAACATATAATGCTACTGATTGGACGGATGCGGCCGGCAGATGTGACAACTAGGGGCTGCCAACTGTTGCAGTGTTCATCATTATTGAAATGGAATTTGACATTTTGGTCAGATTCAATTGGGAGGAAATGCGTTGAGATAGGTTGCAAATGTATAAAATAAATTAACTTTATTTGATTCCGATCAAAAGAATACAAGCAAAAATATTGGTTCGCATTGAAAATTTACTTTTTCTATGCGTACCAGTATTTTCTCCTTACAATGATAGTGTAAAATATTTTACCGTTTTTTAAAAACTTTAGGACGACTTACGAGTATATGTAGATGTAAAGAGAAGCTTAAGGTCAGTCAGACGATATATTAAATTATTGCATAGGACACGTCCATAAGACTTCTCACTTGCTTGAGAACAAAGCACAACAAGAGCAGTCTACTTCGGAAGACACCTCTTAAATAACGTCTCCACCATAAACGGCAGCCCATAAAAGCCCGTCGCCTGTTTTCCTCGGCTATAAATTAAACTCTATTTCTATTCTAGCTCAACTTGATAGTCCTTATCGAAATTTCCATGTCACAAAACTATCGATTGTTGCACACCCCTGACTGTGATGGCGCGCGATACGGTAGCAAATAGCGCTACTTTCGCGATTCACCTTACCTCACACTACCAACGAAAACTCACACAAACATCCATAAAACATACAATCCAACCAAAGCATTTAAGACTGTAAGTCTACACTCGTAAGTATCAAATAGTTTTTCGCGCTACGGCGCTTAAGTAATTCTGAATCGAACGGAATTTAAAATCTGAAAATCAGTGTTCTATTTTCAAAACGTTTGAACTCCAAAACGTATGCTTCTATTCTCAACTCTACCGCACTGTCATAAATGTGAAAGTCGAAAGGTTATGATAAGAAATTGATTCCGGAATGCGTTTAAGAAAATTTCCCGGAGAGTTGAAATTGGACGCAGTGTCATGGCGATAGAGATTAATTTCGTTTGACGTGTAAGTATATCGTTTACGTATAAACGGTGGACAACGTAAATGGTATTGTAGGTGCACCATGCACCACGCTTTTGTAGAACCTAAATAGGGGGAGGGCTAGTCTTAAGGAGATGGCTTCTTTGTTTGTTGATCAATAAATTTGCTTTGATTAATTGTAATTCTTATTTAGTCATTCACGAAGCTATGTAAAAAAGAGCCACGAATAACCGAGTTATCCTAAAAAACTTACAAAGTCACATCAAGCCAAACTTGATGCGGAATATTTGTTAACAAACTACCCATACTTAGCCTAAAATTCACCCTGTTGCCGCATCTTTTTGAATTCAATTTTTATTACTTGTCGATTTGAAATCCTTCACAATAATTATAATATAACTGACGTTACTACGACGTATGTTTTTTTATCTCGGATTTGTTTACTAACATTTCACATCGAGTTTGGCTAGTGTATAGACTAGAGTTTCCAAAACGCCTACTCCACTCTACAAACCCTAAGCCTCACTTCGTGTGCGACTGAAATAATAGGCTCGCACACTGGGAGGTATTGAGACATCAGTTTGTATTAGCTCGTGACGTCCCCCCTCCACCCCCCTCCGTCCCCGAGGGGGGAGGGAGTCTCGTTAGGGAACCTGTTACGTCTCGACTCGAATTAGGACCCGTAATTAGAGGGGAATGCAAATTTGTTTCGCTACTGTATTCAGAGTGTACTGTGTACGGTTTATATGTGGGCGTGTATCGCTCGGCTCGTTTTAAATTTAGAACGTATTCTAGGTTGGCTTTTGTTTGTTTTTTTTACTCGCGATTGTGATAGGCTGTAAGTTATTCCACTCTCTTATTTGCTGTTTGGTAGTTCGTCTGACAATCAAGTAGTCATGCAATGCGTTACCGACTCGATTTTTTATGATGATATATTTTGTTTATGCAGTTATAAAAGATTTTAATATTTTTACTCAACATTTTGGAGACCGCAACTCGGAGAACGTAAGTAAAGGACGCCCTCCAGCCAGGTGGGACGATGACCTGCGAAAGACTGCAGGTAGACCCTAGATGTGTCAATCTGAAGACAGGGCGCGCACATAGCGCACATAGCGCTCATATAGAAAGATTTATATACAAAATTAGTGTAACTAAACATTTTATTTTTTATAAACAGCTAAGCTGTAGGTACCTACAGCCGCCATGAAAATAATTCCTTGAAATGTATTTCTGGTGTGTAACCTTTTTTTCCAATTTTGTTGTATGTAAAAGCTGACTTACTGCTATCTCCTCAACCGTGATATTACCTCGCCTACTGCATTCCCCAAACTGTGTTCACATCTCAATCCAGTGTTAGTTATTCAAAGCCCATTAAAAGACTGAGGGTGGTGTTCATCGAAAGATAATCGGACTATTAGCAGTTCGAGAGTTTACCTAGCTCCATTGTGATCATCATCTCGCGAAGAACCGACGGCCGCTGGGGCAAACGTGTTCTCGAGTGGAGACCACGACTCGGTAAACGTAGTGTAGGACACCCTCCGACCATGTACGGGATGACGACCTGCGAAAGACTGCAGGTAGATGCTGGATGCGGCAAGCTGAAGACAGGGCGCTATGGCACTCATTGGGGGAAACCTTTGTCCAGCAGTGGACTGCTATAGGCTGATGATGATGATGATTTTCTAGCTGAATTTCGGCCACGTCGTCAGCCAATCCAACACTGAGAGAGAATTAGTGCACAAGTGTGTGCGCTAACACAGGTGCCATCTGATCATATCATCATCTTAGGACGACCTATGGCGCGGTGGACGAAGGTCCGCCTGCGACGCCGATGATTGCGGGTTCGACTCCCAGATGAGAAATGTTTGTACGATCTGCAGACGTTTTTTTCAAGGTGCTCTTCCTTGAGCGATAGAACCGCCAAATAGCACATATTTGTTTTTTTTTTAATGTGTGCAATAAAAAATCTATTTATCTATCTATAACTAGTAAAAAATATTAATAATAAGTTAACTTGTATTGTTGTCAGACCGTTCGTTAATACAGTACCTAGATATTATCAATTTATTTTTAAATTAAGTGAGAACTGGTGCTAAGACAAACCTAACATAGGCTTTAAGGCACAAATAAATAACTAAATAATACTGGACAATTCACACGACATTACCTAGCCCCATGGTAAGCAGAGCTTGTGCTATGGGTATTAGCTAGATAACTGATATACATAATACAATACTACATAGATAGTTTTTTTTTTATTATACATAGAAAACGACCAGAACACCCGGAACAAATATCTGCAGATCGTACACACAATTGTTCCGAGGCGGGAATCGAACCCGCAACCTCCTGCGTCGCAGGCGGACCTACGCCCACCGCGCCACATCGACGACCGATGAATATTTTATAATAAATTATGTAACCTATTTGTATTAATAAATAATCTATATATCTATCTATCTATAACCTCTCCTACGTTCAAAGTTCAAAGTCGCTCAGCGAGCTATGGAAAGAGCTATGCTCGGAGTTTCTCTGAAGGATAGGATTCGTAACGAATACATCCGACAGAGAACCTAGGTTATCGACATAGCTCTGAGAATTAGCAAGCTGAAGTGGCAGTGGGCCGGCCATATCTCGCGAAGAACCGACGGCCGCTGGGGCAAACGTGTTCTTGAGTGGAGACCACGACTCGGTAAACGTAGTGTAGGACGCCCTCCGACCAGGTGGGATGACGACCTGCGAAAGACTGCAGGTAGATGCTGGATGCGGCAAGCTGAAGACAGGGCGCTATGGCGCTCATTGGGGGAGGCCTATGTCCAGCAGTGGACTGCTATAGGCTGATGATGATGATGATGAACCTCTCCTACTACATTCTCCACACTGTGTCCACATCTCAATCCAGTGTAAGTTATTCAAAGCCCATTAAGAGACTAAGAGGCACTAATCGATACGTTTCCGCCACCGAATCGAATTATTACTTTATCTTCGCTTTTTTAGATAAACTCGGTGTCGGCTGCATTTAAGTACCTATATGCTGGGAACTCAGAAATATATTTATTTATTTAACACTAGCTTTCGCCCGCGGCTTCGCTCGCATGGTACCACGATAAAAGGTAGCCTATAATGTTATTCCAGTAGGTACACATACTATGTATGTTTAATCAAGATCCGTTCAGTAGTTTTTACGTGAAAGAGTAACAAACATCCATCCATACTTACAAACTTTCGTGTTTATAATATTAGTAGGATAATAGTGGTTTCTTTTTCACTTCATCCACTGGTGGACAAAAATTTTTTATTTGATAATAATGAATAGTATAAAATATGACTTGTCTAGGTGCTTATTAGTAAGCCTAAAGAAAAAAAACTTTTGGTTTTGATTTTGAAAATAGCTGCGTCCCGATTCGCGTTTTTTAGTTTTCTTGTTATGTTCATATTTAGATTACCTGTGGTACAAAATAATTATATGAATTTAAGAAAGGCAGGGCCTTTCTTAAATTCATATAATTCTTTCCATCCAAAGGTTGTCTGGAAGAGATCGCTTCTAAGCGATAAGGTCGCCCAATATACTTGTCGCATATAATTTATTTTTGTGATGATTTGATTATGGTGTAGTACAATAAAGAATTTTGTATATATATATATATATATATAGCGATTTTACAATACTATACATGTATTGTAAAATCCCTCCGACCAGGTGGGATGACGACCTGCGAAAGACTGCAGGTAGA
The DNA here is from genome assembly GCA_943735965.1 of Eupithecia abbreviata. Classification (NCBI taxonomy): domain Eukaryota; kingdom Metazoa; phylum Arthropoda; class Insecta; order Lepidoptera; family Geometridae; genus Eupithecia; species Eupithecia abbreviata. The sequence goes on along the minus strand of OX030997.1, from coordinate 4,028,292 downwards.
TGCTGGATGCGGCAAGCTGAAGACAGGGCGCTATGGCGCTCATTGGGGTAGGCCTATGTCCAGCAGTGGACTGCTATAGGCTGATGATGATGATGATGATGATGACATGTATTGTAAAATCGCTCTCGCTCCCGCTTCCACCTAAAGCACACCCTAACCCACATAATCACACAAACTCGTCGCATCGTTAAACATCAATAAATAATCCAGTCTGTCGTTAAAAACAAAACTAAAGCTCGTCACACACTAGCGCCGATGTGAAAACTGACATGTATGACACGTGACAATTGATTTGACGGCTGTCGACTACTGTCGAGTGTGTGAACTTAGGCTTAGAATATCTGAACTAGAATAGATGTGGCAATAGAAAAAATAAATAAATATTGCTGGACAATTCACACAGCATTATCTAGCCCCATGGTAAGCAGAGCTTGTGTTATGGGTACTAGATAACTGATATACATAATACGATACATTACATAGATAGATATTTTTTATTATACATAGAAAACGACCAGAACACCCGAAACAAATATCTGCAGATCGTACACACATTTGTTCCGAGGCGGGAATCGAACCCGCAACCTTCTGCGTCGCAGGCGGACCTTCGCCCACCGCGCCATATCGGTCGTCAATCGGTCAGAAAAGTATCGATCTTGGAGAAGTTTCTGGAGATATCATACAATACAATATATCTTTATTGCACCATCAATACAAAAAAATACAATAATAATGGATCTTAATACTAACTAAGTCACTACAGTCGTCATCACCATCATCAGCCTATGATAGTCTGGACATAGGCCTCCCCCAATGAGCACCACAGCAGCGCCCTGTCTTCAGCTTGCCGCATCCAGCATCTACCTGCAGTCTTTCACAGGTCGTCATCCCACCTGGGTCTGGAGATAAATTAATAGAAATTAGAATAATTAGGCTTTTTCTTAATGTCAAAATAGTTTCATGTCGATCGAGTGTGTGAACTTAGGCTTAGAATTTCTGAACTAGAATAGATGTGAAAATGAAACAGAAAAATAACGATCTTTTAGAAATAAAAAGAATATAAAAATATAAATAATAATAATAATAATGTCGTTTCGGTTAACGGCGTAATAGCGAAGAGCCTCGATCAACACCTGAAGAGACTCTCGCTAGGAAGTTGGATCAAGGGCCAGATCCAGAAGGCGGTACTCTTGGACTCGGCACGTATCGTCAGGAAGTTCCTTTCTCTGCAGCCCTAGTCACCGGCCGCTTGAGCCTAGCTTCGCGGTCGGTGATCTACCATTTTGATATATTTTTTACTGTAGAATAGTTTTATAATATTTTATTGTATTTTCTATAGTAAAAAATGTATTTTATACGAGAATTTAAATAAATGAGTGCATAATAATAATATACGGATACCATCTTTGGGTGTATCATATTTGCACCCGAGGATGATACCCGCTAAATGTAGCCATCGCCTTTAGATTAACTTCTCAAAGGGCCTCTGTGACTGTGCTGTTGGCTTCGGCCCCACGCAAGCCTTCCAAAGGACCGGGTCACTTTATGGGCCGAGATCATGGTAATAAACAATAATAATATTTGATCTTGGAGAAGTTTCTAGAGATATATTATTAGAATAATAAGGCTTTTTCTTAATGTCAAAATAGTTTCATCATCATCATCAGCCTATAGCAGTCCACTGCTGGACATAGGCCTCCCCCAATGAGCGCCATAGCGCCCTGTCTCCAGCTTGCCGCATCCAGCATCTACCTGCAGTCTTTCGCAGGTCGTCATCCCACCTGGTCGGAGGGCGTCCTACACTACGTTTACCGAGTCGTGGTCTCCACTCAAGAACACGTTTGCCCCATCGGCCGTCGGTTCTTCGCGAGATATGGCCGGCCCACTGCCACTTCAGCTTGCTAATTCTTTGAGCTATGTCGATAACCTTGGTTCTCTGTCGGATGTATTCGTTACGAATCCTATCCTTCACAGAAACTCCGAGCATAGCTCTGTCCATAGCTCGCTGAGCGACTTTGAACTGGTGGACCAGCCCTATCGTGAGTGTCCACGTCTCAGCTCCGTAGGTCATAACGGGAGGGACTTAAAATAGTTTGATCGGACTGAAAATATGGTGGCTTTCCATTTCATTTCAAACTAAAGCCACCGTATTAGACATAGACCCTGCATAGACATGACACACTACGTCAACGTTTATGTAAGTACCTACTGACAGGTAGTACCTAACATATCAATATTAAACCTATTTATCGTTGTGTTTTTTGACGACCGATGTGGCGCGGTGGGCGAAGGTCCGCCTGCGACGCAGGAGGTTGCGGGTTCGATTCCCGCCTCGGAACAATTGTGTGTACGATCTACAGATATTTGTTCCGGGTGTTCTGGTCGTTTTCTATGTATAATAAAAAATATCTATCTATGTAATGTTTTGTATTATGTATATCAGTTGTCTAGTACCCATAACACAAGCTTTGCTTACCATGGGGCTAGACAATGCTGTGTGGATTGTGTAGCATTATTTATTATTATTATTATTGAAATTTGTTGTACACTCTTAAAAATATCAATCGGTTCCCAAAAAATAGCAATATATGTACATAATATAAATAGGTACTATAAACAAGAGACATTTTTGTAATTTTTTATCATTTTGCAATAATGAATAGACGACAGCCTAGGTATATCCTAAAGTAATTTAAAACGGGTTGAGTTATCCAATATTTCGGCAGTTTCATGCGCCATGATCACGGAATAACTGAAATAATATTGGATAACTCAAAAATCAAATCATGGTAAATAACCCGTTTAAAATTATAGTTTCAAAAACCTCTATTCTTCCGCGAATCATCAACGCCATCTATTGAGTTCTTAGGTAAATTAGCTATTACCTTTTTTGGGAAACGCCTTTTCTTTCAAATCACCCCGTATATTTTTATTTCACTTTGAAACCATGTTAAGCAGTTCCCACAAAGGCATAAATATTAATTTGCTATCGTAAAATATTTCCTTTCTCAAAAGCTCCTGCCCACTGACATCTTATTTAGTGAAATCTTATTATAAACCAATTTGCAATTTGCCAAAACCAATCACAATAATTTTTATATTTAATTGCAGACAACGTCGAGGTCGGGAAAAAATTAAAACAAAATTATCATTAACCAGCTGGCCGCCTGCGACTTTACTTGCGTAGAGTTTTTGCTTAATGTCAAGTTTTGGCAGAGTTTTTGTTTTTTCATTATAATGTGTTCTGATCGTGTCATAATATGCGTAAAAATATACAATAAATCACCGAATGAAATCAAATATAATTATTTATATAAAATCAAATTGCTTAGATGGCTGAATGTGTTTTCATCTGAAAATTTTTACTACAATAAAATACTGAACAACCAGCTCTATAAAAGACATTTCTCTTAAATTCAAACTCTACCATTTATTATATATTATTTATTTATTTTTATTTATACCATCATCATCAACATTGACATTCAACAACCATAAAAGTTGGTAAACGTAGTGTTTGTTTATAGACATTAAAAAAAAAAGACTACCCTCCATACTAATACTGAACGGACGTCAATGAAACTTGGCAGAGTAAACGATATCGCAGGGTCAGACATACGAGTAGGTTACTTGAAAAGCACATGCGATGGCAGAAGCTAGTCTATACTAATATAATAAAGAGTTTGGGAGAGGTTTGATTTTTTGTTTATTTGTTTGGAATGAATAAGCTCCGAAACTACTGGACCGATTTGAAAAATTCTTTCACCGTTGGGAAACTACACTATCCCCGGTGAACATAGGCTATATTATATTTTCAAAAAAGTTAGGTATCCGTACTAAAACCGTGCGAAGCCGGGAAGGTCCGCTAGTAGAATATAAATAATCAGTCAGTCAGACGGAATTAAAATTATTTTATATATATATTTTGTTTCATTAAAAGTGCCATAATGTAACTGCTAGAACTTATAACTTATTGTATAAACCATAAAGTTCAAATTGGTAGAGCAGTTAATATTAATAAACTGGTCTCTTCTAAGCCATTTGTCAGGTAAAGCGACCCTAAGGGTCACCGCCCACTGTTCCGTCCCACAAAAACTATAATTTGGGATTATATCTTAATTATTTGGTGCTTTTTATAATATCTAATAGGCGCAAGAAGGAGCTTTTTGTAAAAAATTAGATTTATTTTATGAGAACTGTTTTGACTTGGACATTGTTAGAAACAATTTTGATTTCGTTGTTTTGTAGAGTGGCATGCTTTTCTGGAAAACAAAAGTCCCTAAAAGTTTATTTCATTATAGCTGCGCCCCGCGGTTTCGCCCGCGTTGAAATTTCTGCGAAATTTTACCATGTTTTCTAACGTTTAATCCTTCCCTGGACTACGACAAACATTTCATAATCTAAATCAGCTAAATCGGCCCAGCCGTTCTTGAGCTTTAGCGAGACTAACGAACAGCAATTGATTTTATAGTATACTAGCTGCGCCCCGCGGTTTCACCCGCGTGGAAATTTCTGCGCAATTTTACCATGTTTTCTCACCGTTTAAACCTTCCCTGGACTATGACAAACATTTTAAAACCAAAATCAGCTCAATCGGCCCAGCCGTTCCCGAGTTTTAATCAGACTAACGAACAACAATTCATTTTTATTTATATAGATAGATAGATAAAGATTATTGATTATTAAGATCGTTTCATTATTGTTTACTCTTTTACTTCACTGACTATTTTTCACTAACTAATATTCAGACCATCTCAATTTAATCATCCTGTATATTAAGACACCCTGTTAGGTATCAGAAGCTCTACCATCTAACTCTCATAAAATATTAACTGGCAACAAAACGACTTTATAATACTGGCAATACCAATTATTTGGATTGAGATGTTTCATTCTCCACTAATTGAGTTATCAGAGCTTTTATGTGTTTGTTTTAGATTACATTTAGTTAAGAGGAAGATCTGCGAAAGACTGCAGGTAGATGCTGGATGCGGCAAGCTGAAGACAGGGCGCTATGGCGCTCACTGGGGGAGACCTATGTCCAGCAGTGGACTGCTATAGGCTGATGATGATGATGAAGGGGAAGATCACTTTAATAAGTTAACCTGAAGAACTCTGCGGCACAGCGAACGAACGTCAGCCAGCGACGCAGTTGCGGGATCGTTTCCCATCATTATCATTTCCTGCGTAAATCCACACACACACGACCTCCCCTAATGACCGCCATAGCGTCCTGTCTTCAGCTTGCAGTCTCTCGCAGGTCGTCATCCCACCGCCACCGCCGCGCCGATGGCCGGAGGGCGGCCTACACTATGTTTACCGAGTCGTAGTCTCACTCAAGAACACATTTACTCCAGCGGTTGTAGGTTCTACGCGAGGTATGGCCGGTCTGATACGATAGATTTAGAAATTGCGATGACTGCGACGGCTGCGACGCGGACGGATGTACGTTCAGCTTAAGGCACCTTTCAAACTTAAAAAAAAACTAAATCAAAATCGGTTCTTCCTATTAGGAGTTACGTTAGGAATAATAATCTATTCCCGTGTACTGTAGAATAGGATTTTTGCAGACATTACGCACGATTTTGTTCATTACCGAAAAGAACCACACAATTTGATCATCAAAAAATCTTGACCATACATTTTACAGCCTCGAAACACAAAACAACCTCATTTAAAATCACTCAAGAGTTTTAAATCTGTTGTACTTGAAGACCGCGCTTTATTTTTACCTTTCCCTACCTTAAAGGCTCCTTAAGGGCTACTTAAGAGCTCCTTTAGGGCCTATAAAGCCAATAACGGGTCCGCGTTGGGCCAGCTCCGATTATTGCGAATTGGTCGTAACCTTGTTGTATGCTGTGGGTAAGGTTTTTTTGCACGGCTTTGATGGTACCTTACCTAATCATCACCCTCATGATCAACCTATCTTCGTCCACTGCTGGACATAGGCATCCCCCAATGAACGCCATATTGACGCGAATTTGAATTTCACATGTCTAAAATATAATATAGCCTATGTTCACCGAGGATAGTGTAGCTCTAGTAGATTTTTTGAAATTGGTCCAGAGTTTTGGATCCTATTCAATACTGTTTGTAAGGAATAGGATCCAAAACTACTGGAATAAAAAATCAAACCTTTCCTCTTTTTAATATTAGAATAGACTAGCTGCGTCCCGCGGCTTCGCCCGCGTTGTAATCTATGTGTCAAATGGTTTATAAACCTTCCTCTTGAATCACTTGATCTATTAAAAAAACCGCATCAAAATCCGTTGCGTAGTTCTAAAGATCTAAGCATACATAGCGACAGACAGACAGTATCTTATGTAATTAAGGTCTAAAATAATATGTTTTTTATTTGCCTAATGCATAATGGGTATAAAGAAGCGAGTGTACAAATCATGAGAAAACTGTCGAATTTGGATGATTGCAAAAGCTTTCTTTTGTACTTTCATTCTCATAAGTTTGTTATGGTATTAAAATTATCACAACCTTAACACTTTGAGTGCTGAAATCACACGGTATATGTTTTCTACAAGTGACTAATATGCGTAAATCCACACTAGTGCAGCGGCTGAGAAAATACAGATCTTTGTGACTCAGCAAAGCCGTAATATTTTTCGAACGAAACGCATGTGCGGCGCAAAACAACCGCTGTGTAGAGCGGCAGCACGAATTTTTTAGGTTAAAAAAAAGATCGCAGTCGTCGAAAAAAAATCGCAGTCAAAGTGTTAATTTGGATAAAGCACTCTTTAAACGAAAGCGTTACTTTTAATGTAGTAAAAATAAGTAAGTTTTAAGTATTAAAACATAATGATCAAGTCTGTATGTAGGCATAAGATGTTAATCAGTAAGTAATCAGGGATTTTAAGGTTACATTTTAATACAGTTTTGTCAGCATTATTGAGCTAATTGTCGTAAAAATATGTTGTAATTCGTTTTTACAATGCTAGTATGATTTTTTGGAATGTCTTTGTCGGTATTTCGGTACTTTTTTTGCATCGGTAAGTGTATTTTTTAAATATTAAATTTAAATTTAGACTGCGTCAGTCAAAATGTTTTCCTATTTTGAGACTGATTTTGAGTAAGTTCAAATAAAAAAAATTATGATATTATTATTATTTTTTAATTGCGAGGGCTATATAAAAAGAACTCAGTTGCGTCATAACGCCCGAACTACTAATTAGATCGGGGCGTAATTTTGAATAAATGTGGTGCTAAGCCTAGTCTTTTACTTTAGGTAAAAGCGACCGAAACCGCGGACTGATCTTCAATCAGTCATCTAAATAGTCTCTAAATCTCTAAATAGTCATCCAACTCATGCTGAGGCAGAGTCATTTTGTTACTGGACTAACACACTAACATGTTCCTCTTAGTTTAAATTAATTGTGTTTTGTGTAATTATTATAACAAATAAAAATATAATCATATTCATTCAATCTAAAAGACTCTATCTATGAACATTCTGACCCATTATGACCTACGGAGCTGAGACGTGGACACTCACGATAGGGCTGGTCCACCAGTTCAAAGTCGCTCAGCGAGCTATGGAAAGAGCTATGCTCGGAGTTTCTCTGAAGGATAGGATTCGCAACGAATACATCCGACAGAGAATCAAAGTTATCGACATAGCGCTGAGAATAAGCAAGCTGAAGTGGCAGTGGGCCGGCCATTTCTCGCGAAGAACCGACGGCCGCTGGGGCAAACGTGTTCTTGAGTGGAGACCACGACTCGGTAAACGTAGTGTAGGACGCCCTCCGACCAGGTGGGATGACGACCTGCGAAAGACTGCAGGTGAAGTGGTGAGGTGCTGGATGCGGCTGAAGACAGGGCGCTATGACGCTCATTTGGGGAGGCCTATGTGCAACAGCGAACTAGGAGCGAAATAGGCTGAAGATGATGATGATGGCATAATCGAAAATTGCCACCAAAAACCATATTTCTCACTTACCTACCTAATAACCTTACGAAAGAAATCAATTATACCTATCCAGTTCTTTCGATCACCAATTTTTTATTGACTTCGGACAAAATAACAAATAACAATAAATAAAAGGCCCAGCAGGTGACGAAAACCTTTTTGTTACGATGGGGCAAAAACTTTACGTACGTCATGTGATTTTGGTCAATTTTATCTTTTACAATATATACTTCTATCTAGCAGCGTGAAATAGCTCCATAGAATTATAGAGATGATAAAACCTATCACGAACTTAGTACCTACCAACATAAAGTAATAATAAAACTATTGAAACTATCATGGTTACACTTTGAGTGCTGAAAACGCACGGTATGAGTTTTCTACAAGTGACTAATATGCGTAAATCCACACTAGTGCAGCGGCTGAGAAAATACAGATCTTTGTGACTCAGCAGAGCTGTAATATTTTTCGAACGAAACGCACGTGCGGCGCAACACAACCGCTGTGTAGAGCGGCAGCACGAATTTTTTAGGTAAAAAAAAAGATCGCAGTCGTCGAAAAAAAACCGCAGTCAAAGTGTTAACACTAAAGTCATTTAAAACGGGATATTTACGATGATTTGATTTTTGAGTTATCCAATATTTCGGCACAGTTTCATATAGTTATTCCGTGATCATGGCGCATGAAACTGTGCCGAAATATTGGATAACTCAAAAATCAAATCATGGTTAATATAAGGTAATTATTATTATTGTATTATTTATAAATAGTTTTTGCCCGCGGCTTCGCACGCGTTATTTCTACGTTTTAAGGTTATTTCTCATTCATGGGAACTAATTAATGGGATAAAAAGTAGCAAATGTTTTATTCCGGGCCTGAAACTACCTTTATGCAAATGAAATTTCAGCCCGATCCAGTCAGTAGTAGCAGGGACCAGTTATATAAAAACTGGTCCCTGGTAGTAGGAACAAACATCAATACATACAAACTTTCGTGTTTATAATAAAAAGTAAGATAATAAATTAAACAAATACATGAATATAAGTATTCATCATTATCATCATCATCAGCCTATATTAGTCCACTGCTGGACATAGGCCTCCCCAATGAGCGCCACAGCGGCCTGTCTTAAGCTTGATATCAGTATTGTATTAAGTTTAATAGTCATCTAGTACCTACCCTTTTCCGCCAGTGCTGTCCTAGGTCGCCATCGCGGCGTAAGTATCAACTCCTCAGCCCGTGGATGTAATAGGATAATTGAAAAAATACTGACAAATCTAATTCCAATTTCAACCATTTTGCCTTATTGATTTCTGTACCTAGGTGGTTTCAACATCTCTCTAACACCCAGTCACACAGGTCAGGTATAAAAAACATTTCTTTTTTTGGAAGTCGCGAGATCGTTACGAGAAAAAGGACCCGTTTCGGCGCTTTGTGAGCCAAATGTTTAAAATCGGACGGTAGCAAACACACAGCTATCGTATTAATTAATCGTTCTTTTTTTAAATGACTGTTTCAATTGAGATTTGTGTGATATTGCTGTAGCAAGCAAAATCAGATAACAGCGGATGTCTTTAAAATATCTACCTGATGGATTTAGAACATGAATATGAGTTACTTATGTTCATCATCATCATCATCAACCTATGTTAGTCCACTACTGGACATAGGCTTCCCCCAATGAGCGCCATAGCGCTCTGTCTTCAGCTTGGCGCATCCAGCATCTACCTGCAGTCTTTAGCAGGTCTCGTCCCACCTGGTCGGAGAGCGTCCTACACTACGTTTACCGAGTCGTGGTCTCCACTCAAGAACACGTTTGCCCCAGTGGTCGTCGTTCGCGAGATATGGCCGGCCCACTGCCACTTCAGCTTGCTTATTCTTAGGGCTATGTCGATAACTTTGGTTCTCTGTCGGTTGTATTTGTTACGAATCTTATCTTTCAGAGAAACTTACTCAAGAAAGTACATATAACTATGTATTAACACTTTGACTGCTGAAATCACACGGTATGTGTTTTCTACAAGTGACTAATATGCGTAAATCCACACTAGCGTAGCGGCTGAGAAAATACAGATCTGTGTGACTCAGCACAGCCGTAATATTTTTCGAAAGAAACGCATGTGCGGCGCAACACAACCGCTGTGTAGAGCGGCAGCACGAATTTTTTAGGTTAAAAAAAAGATCGCAGTCGTCGAAAAAAAACCGCAGTCAAAGTGTTAAGGAATAATTTAACAACTTCGTTGCCCAAGCCGCACACGCCACCTGGAGGTGGGTCACACCTCCTAGGCTGGGCAGTGAATACTTTAACCCATAGCACCCATGGCATGGCATTGAAATGATAGCTGCCTACCTTGCCTAACACCTACAATAATGAATTACATATCTTAAAGTACTAGACTAGACTATGCTACGAGTCGGCGAATATGTTTGGATATAGGAAAGGCATATGTCTAGACAGCATAAAATAATAAACAAAATAGCGGAAATCCCGACTTTAAGTAAGGGTAGTATAGCAATAAAACTAATAAGCTCTTTTTAGAAAACCTTTAATGACGTCGTTTACAAAACATGACATTACAAAAAAAATTAATATAAATCCATACATGTTACTAACATTAGCCCGCGTTGTGAAAAAAAGAACCCTTCATCCACCTTCGTAACTAAGATTTCATAACTGGCTACTGGCATGTAATAGGAATTTTTTTCACTGTTTCATAACCAGTTATGAATGTCTGTGCTACCTATGTTAAGGGCGATATACATTTTTTTTTATAACTTATTGATTAAAATGACCATTTGATTTTGTTGTTCACATTGAAAAAAGTTTTCATTTTTCATTTTTTTTTTACAAATTACTATCTTTTTATGTTCCTATATATTTTTTGTTATTTTAATTTCACTCAACGAATGCAGCAAGGTAAGACTTGCTAACCAAAAAAATGCTTTATGATTATGGACGACCTAATCTTACGATTGGTCAAATCATATCTTCAGGAAATTATTTTAAGTCTCTCTTCATCTTCGATAGGCAGCTCAGCCAAGCTATTCTTATTGAGGATATTAGTGGCATCATTGGGATAACTTTCAATAACAGCAGGATCCTTGGTATTCCCAAAGTCAGAGGAAAATCCATCCTTCTTAGAACTATCATCGTCGCCAGGGCTTGGTCGCTTAGCGAAGAACGCTGCGTCGACTTTTGGTGTTATAAGATTGGTATCTAAACCAACATTAAGTAAGGCAGTGGATAAATTGTCAACTGTGGGCTCAGATAAACCAGTGTCAATGGATTGTTCATAATGATCCGTGGTTGTTTGGTTAGAATTATTTCTGTTTTCCATGGTGAGCGTTGGTTCATCTTTAATGTTATTTTTTTCTGATTTGTATTCTGGGACTGGAACGGGTGTGCCATTGGAAACGGTTACATTTAGAATAGGAGCCGTCGGTTCTATGATGATGGTATTACGGGGCATTTTGTTAGCATCAGTGCCGGCTATTGCTGTAGCAGGTATAATTTTATCGGGTATGGACGGAACGGCATCTTGTTTCAATATGACGGGATTCGAAATATTACTTTTACTATCAGAATCACTTACAACTTGGTCTTTAGGAGCCACACTTAGACTAGCTTCAGGCTTTTTTTTTAGATTGGATTTATTAGAATCATTAGGATTATCCGAGCCCACTTCGAGAGGCTGGTCTTTCTTATTGACAAGAGTATCAGATTCTACTACCACTTTAGTATTTGCTATTGTTTCCGTCATCTTCAAGACATTGACGTCCTGATTAAGCATCACATTTTTTTGTTCCTTTGCCTTCATATGTGCCAAGTAGGTTGTCCAGATAAGGCTAGCTATACTCACAAAAACTACTCTATTTTTCTCGGAAACACAGTAGAAATTAAATGTCTGTGCGGTCGGCCAGAATATTACGCCAATTTTGTACGTCGGCCAGAACTTTTCTTTGACTTCGTTCCAGCAAACGTTGAGTGGCTTGAGCTCTAGAAGACTCATCCCGAAGAAGAAGTAAACCATCGCGAGAGGTGAGTAGGATACTTGTTCGATAGTAGCTCTTAATATGGCGGATTTAAGGGTTTTGGATTTGAAGAATCTGCCTGAGAATTTCATCCATCCGTAGAACACGGGAGCCATGAACAATGAGCCAAAGATTCCGAAGCGCGCTGCTCGAGCGAAGTTTGCCTCTTCGATCGTTGCTCCGTGGTCTAAGTACTCTTGGACTAAGCTGCAGGTCGGCCAGATGATGGAGTAGGAGATCATTCCCCGGATTAGTGGGTAGTGGATGGGAAGACTGCGCATTTTGGTGAAAATTCCACTCATTTCGAAAGTTTATAAATAACACAAGTGGTTTAGATATTTGTTTTTGCCGATGATTGTAACGACATGGCTTTAAATGTCATATTTATGCTTAGAGTCAGAGAAAAGAGGATATTTCTTGTCGTTGATGAGCGGATACAGTTCTGTTGGTTTTGACATTGAACCTTTAAGGAAGGGAAGTACAGTCGGCTGCACTAAAATGTTTATAGTATTCAAAATCCTAGTTTATCTATTCGGAAACAGGGTTTCGTCTTTCAATATGCGTTCTTAGAGAAGCATGGTTATTTTTATTATAATAAAATGACCCAGCCGACGCAAATATTTGTACGATCAACAGATATTTGTCCCGGATATTACCAATTCACTTAAAATAAAAAATATAAGTCTACGCAAAGCAATTTGGTAACACACTTTTGCACACAGCTAAAAAGGTATTCAGATGCATGGTGGGATATAATGATGCGGTGTGGATTATCCAACCATATTTATTAATAAAAGTGCTACCTATTATATAGGTAAATTAAAATGAATAAAAAGATACGAAAGTCATTTAAAACGGGATATTTACCATGATTTGATTTTTGAGTTATCGAATATTTCGGCACAGTTGCATGCGCCATGATCACGGAGTAACTGAAGGCACTGCGAGTTTTTATGGGCAGACATACAGATCTACCCTCATTTTTTGTCTTTTGCTACGAACGTTGCCACTACCACCGGTTTCACTATTATCGAACGCAGCTCGATAATAGTGAAACCAGTGGTAGTGGCAACGTCATAAATCATGGTAAATATCCCGTTTTAAATGACTTTAGTATTAATAACCATGATAATTTTAAAAGTTTTATAAAAATATACGATTTGTAAGTGCTTTGGCCTTTAAAATAATAGAACGAAATTATCATTAGGGCACGAAACATGACAAGAAATTACTGCAAAGCTTATCTAAGCGATCTATGGTAGATAGCCCACCCACCATGCTAGACAATCGAATAATCGAATACCTACTCGATTACTCAGGTCGGGTGAATCGAGTCGGCGATCGCCTTTGAGATTGCGATGATTCGGCGAAACTCGTGTTTGATTAGTCTAACGATTTAATTTGGTAGGTCATCTCAGTAGATAAATAGTGTTGCAGAGATATTGGCATGTCTATGTTTCAACAATTTGTTGCTGTTTTGGTAGGTTATTTTATTTTCATTCGTTCTTCAGCAGATTTTAGAAAACTCTGCATTAAAATAACTAGAGCAATAGGATAGATTATTTGTGTAAGTGTTACTTACTAACCTTGACGACAGTCCTGTTTGACAGGCACTGATTACTTCTAAATACGTATAAGACACCACTGTATTTTTTATTTTTTCTAGTTTAATACCAAAATTACCAAATTACTTACATATTACTCAATGAAACCATGCTCAAAGCGCCATCTGTGCCTTTTATTATGAAACCACAAACATGACAGCAGCGCCATCTGCCCGCCCTCGGACCTCTTATCAGCAACGCCTATCCATACTAAGCCTTGTAGGAGAAATAGCAAAGGCACCCGTTCAATGGCATGCTGAAGCACGAAGTTATAAATTAGTACACCAGATTTTCAACAGATGGCAGGCAGGTGGATGTTTGGTTACGATGTTTTATTTACTACTCACCGCTAGATGGCTTACAGAGATTTATTTTGTTCATTTAGCTTTTGAAGGACTCATTGAAGATAATTATTGTAAAAAGCCGCATTTTTGGCTAAAAGAAAATAATACTAAGGGTGGTACCTCGAGGCAAACTAGGCACGAGGCACACTGCCACCTATAATATCTTATTAGGCCAGCTAGTGTACCTAGGGAGGGATACCGCCTTTAACTTAGGTATATACTTATTGCTATATTTATTATGCTTATATTTTAAGTAAATAAATCTTTTAGAAATTTTAGTGCAAAATTCAACATTTAACTCAAAAATGAAACAGATTAAAAGTAATAATTTAAAAAATGGTTATGGTTGGTAGGATTGTTGGTCTCTTTGTACCTAATTATCTACGAACGTATCTACCTACCCTCTTTCGTCCGGAATTTCCCAACAGACCTCTTTACCTTGTTCAAGCCACTTGACTCCGCCTAGCCAAGTTGTAATCACATCGTAAACCAGCTTCTTTATTGCTAAATCTTGACAAGTCTTCAATCGTTACCGTTTTTTGTGAATACTTATTTTTTACCATTTTTAAAAGCATCGTAGCAAGTATATATGATATAAATGTTACCTACCTACCTAATACCTATCATCATCATCATCATCATCAGCCTATATTAGTCCACTGCTGGACATAGGCCTCCCCCAATGAGCGCCATAGCGCCCTGTCTTCAGCTTGACGCATCCAGCATCTACCTGCAGTCTTTCGCAGGTCGTCATCCCACCTGGTCGGAGGGCGTCCTACACTACGTTTACCGAGTCGTGGTCTCCACTCAAGAACACGACACCTTATACCTATACTCTAGCAAAATTCAGAGTGAAATTTTTTTAAACAACGGCCAACAACGAAACAGCAGATAATTTTTTTTTAATCTGTTAGCGTGTAGGTAGGTAGGTACCTACTTTCTTACACAATTAACATTAATTATCGTTTTGTGATCTTTCCTTCAGTGATATTCCTATTTCTTATATCTGAAATTCGACGTCACCTAAATAAATTTGACGACCGATGTGGCGCGGTGGACGAAGGTCCGCCTGCGACGCAGGAGGTTGCGGGTTCGATTCCCGCCTCGGAACAATTGTGTGCACGATCTGCAGATATTTGTTCCGGGTGCTCTGGTCGTTTGCTATGTATAATAAAAAATATCTATCTATGTAATGTATTGTATTATGTATATCAGTTATCTAGTACCCATAACACAAGCTCTGCTTACCATGGGGCTAGATAATGATGTGTGAATTGTCCAGCATTAAAAATAAATAAAATAAATAAATAAAAACCTGAGTTTTACCTTTTTATTGTTGTGGTTTGCTTTCAAAATATCACATCGAATTAGGCTGTAGTACATAAACTTCTTGATTATTGAGGCAAATTTTCACCAAACTCTCTAAACAGGATTCATAATAGGTAAGTTAGACAGACCAAGCTCGTTGTTCACTCCTAATTAATTAAATAACTTTGATCTGTAACAAAAAAACCAATCTTTATAATGACACTATTAAAACAATATTGCTGGACAATAAATGATGCTGTAGGGCATCATTTAGCCTCAAGCCAAGTAGAGCTTGTGTCTAGTTTTAAATTAGGCCTTATATTATACATTACAATGATAAATAAAAATAACTGAGGAAAAAAAAATTGCAAATACAAAAAAAAAAAAATTATAAAATTTTTAATTTAGGGTAAAAAAAATATATTTTTAAATATAATTGTTATGTTATTTCTGTAAGTTTTATAAAATAAATTGTAATTATAATAAAACTTAGGTATATAAATAACATCTTAATTATTGATACTATGAAATATGAATCAACAAAAATGTCACAAAAATTGCCTAAAAAAATAATCAACATGGTAAATAAATGAATGAATGAATGAACACTTTATTGTACCCAAGATAACACCTTATATCTAAATCTTACATTATAACAGTACAATAGGCGGCCTTATCTCTTAAAGCGATTTCTTCCAGGCAACCAGGGATGGAGAAAAAGATATATTAAATAATATTAAATATACTAAATATTAAATACTTAGCTACAATACATCTTTCGACTACAATAATAAGTTCGGTGTGTTTGAATCTTAGTAGTGTTCACGTCACAAACATATTTGGTAATTTAAAAATGTTACAGTTTGCAAAAAAAATTATATTTTGACACCTTGGGTTGGCCAAGGCGGGAATCGAACCCGTAACCACCAGCATCTTAGACGAACTTTGACCCGCCTACGTCACGAAGGTAGTTGGTGCTATGCCAACCAGTGATAAGTATCAAGTACCTACATAAGGTTCGTGCCTCACTAATTTCATGGACCAACATCCATGCCAGTGAAGCATGGGGTTACAATTTCATTGTCATATTTCATCGCATGGTGTTTAAACGCCGTGTTTGCGATGTAATCGACTCCTAATGAATTTACTCTTACATTAATCATTTTGTCTAAGGGTTGGGTTGTTTGAACATAGCTTTTGCCTGCGGCTTCGAACGCGCTTTTACTGGATCTAAATAAATCCATGGATACCGTCTACTTCCCTGCCAAAGCCGTGTAATAGTACCTACAGTAGTATAGGCAGAAGTACCTACTTTTCATTTTATAATCATGTATAATTAGTAGGTATGTATTTTCAATAGTTTTTTGTTAAATATAGCCATTAGATTTGTTATGTGTGATTTTCGGAAAAATATAGCTTGCGAAAATAGGTATTGTTATTTTATGTCGAAATATAATTTTATGCAAACAATACCCCCCTATGGATCGATATGGCGCTCATTGGGGGAGGTCTATGTCCAGCAGTGGACTAATATAGGCTGATGATGATGAATACCTACCTAACTAAAAAAAAACAAATAGGTATTTTTATGATGTGAAATATCTTTTCGGAGATTTAAACCGAACTCAAAGCCAGCCTACAACCCGCTACGCCAACAGTACCATTGACCCCAATAAAGTTGCACAAGGAAGTGCCACACGTGCCGGACATGGGGCCAAGGGGCCATGGCGTCAGCTTTTTATGTCGCACAGCATGACGCACGGCAGGTCATGGTTTACTAAAGTGACACATTGATTTGGTAGAAAAAGCAAGGAAGCTGTGATACATTTTGAAATCTGGCGTGATTGTCTTTCGTTTATTATACAATTACGACGGCTGATGAGGCGCGGTGGGCGTAGGTCTGACTGTTGCGGGTTCGATTTCCGCCTCGGGACAATTGATTATATGGATTTGATCATGGTGTTCATGTTTGTATTATCTGCAGATATTTGTTCCGGGTTACTTGTTACTTGTTTCTGGACTGGTTTCCGTAACTTGGCCGCCGGTGGGCCTTTCTTGCGTGTCGGGTGGGGGGGGGGGGGGGGGGGGGGGGGGGGGTTGCTATGTTGATGCCGGTGCATGCCTCCCTAGGCGTCCTCGATGTCCCAAGGTGATGCAGTCTTTGAGAAGGCACGCTGTCGCAATCTATTAGTTTCGGGTGTTCTGGTCGTTATATATGTATGTATAATCAAAATAATAATATATATCTATGTAGGTAGGTAATGTGTATATCAGTCATCTAGTACCCATAACACAAGCTCTTAGCTTGGGCCTAGATGTTGCTGTGTGGATTGTCTACCATTTTTTATTTATTTTAATTAGTAAAAGCCTTGTTATCTTAATTGGTAGATATAAATTACCTTCGTGATTTATTTATTCACCTATTTCATCGACCAGCGTGCATTAAATATTACAATCGAATCGACCCAGGCCTCGGCTATCGAGAAACAATGTTGACAGATGGGTCTAAACATTATTTATTTCTTCACACCTTCCAACCTCTTTCAACAAACAAAATCAACTGACGATTGATACGTTTGACACTGTTGAATATTACCGACCTTTTTAGTGGGAAAAAATTAAACAGTCTACGAAGGTAGGTACTCTACGTATAGGTAGGTATGTAGAAAAATTTTTTTAGGATCGGTCCATGATTGAGTTCAAAGATATTTATTTTCTCATCAAACCTCATGTAAGTAACAAGTAGGTATGTTTTAACATACCTACTCGTTACTTAGTAGGTACGTTTTCACATACCTACTTGTTACTTACATGACGATTGATACGTTTGACACTGTTGAATATTACCGACCTTTTAAGTGGGAAAAAATTAAACAGTCTACGAAGGTAGGTACCTACTCTACGTATAGGTAGGTATGTAGAAAATATTTTTTAGGATCGGTCCATGATTCAGTTCAAAGATATTTATTTTCTCATTTAAAACATACCTACTTGTTACTTACATGAGGAAGTTAAGCTAAGTAGTAGGTAGGTATTAACATCACAATTCACAAAACAGGACCTGCCCGCTGCAGGGAGCAAGGTCAACTGATAAGAAATAATAGTATTTCTACCGCATCCCTGCATGCTGTCTAACTCGCTCAAACCTAGTCTAAGTCTATTTCGCTCTTATGGCATATACTCGCTAACAAAACAATCGACCACGCGAAGCCCGATTGCATTTTTATTAGTGACTGTACCTACTTTAGTTAAATCTCATGGACCTTTTGAGAATACATGGGAATACGTATGAAAATTTAAAATTCTAGTAATATTTGTCGTGGACCTCTTGAGAAATGACAAACAATAGAATCATGGACCTTTGGGAACAAGCCATATTATGGTTGACGGTCGGTGAGCCTTAGAATTTACCTACCCTGTTTTTTAAGATTATCGCTAGATTATCGGGACAAATACTTTTCCAACGGAATTTTTATTATGAAAAAAATCCAAGTCGTCTAAATTAACGGAAACATTGTAGGAATACCTATTATTAACCCGAAAAATATATGTATATAAATAAATAAATAATGCTGGACAATCCACACAGCATTATTTAGCCCCATGGTAAGCAAAGCTTGTGTTATGGGTACTAGATAACTGAAATACCTACATAATACAATACATTACATAGATAGATATTTTTTTTTATTATACATAGAAAACGACCAGAACACCCGGAACAAATATCTGCAGATCGTACACACAATTGTTCCGAGGCGGGAATCGAACCCGCAACCTTCTGCGTCGCAGGCGGACCTTCGCCCACCGCGCCACATCGGTCGTCTATATAATTAGTTAAGATAGTAAGTAAGCTTAAGTATTTTGTATACATTCTCATTTAAGTGAACTTATTTCTTTTGAGTAATACAATTCTTTAAACTGGAACTGAAATTAAAATACTTTTTCGTGCATAAAGATACATTTACTCTACGGTCATCGCAAAATGTTTATGAAACAAAGTCCACCGGGTGAAGCCGGGACGGGCTGCTAGTAATAAATAAGGGCCGTAAACTCAACCGTAACCCTACCATACCACGTACAACCCAATGAAAAAGCAATAAACCCGGAAAATAAAAACACCTCAGAAAAACAAAACCAATTATAAAGTCATTAGAGAATCAAAGGGGCAGCTCAGGCCGAATGAAATCATCCGCCGTAAACACACGTAGTAAACACTCCAGGCGAGACAGAGATACATTCAACCTCAACCTAAACGAGATGGAAAGAGAAAGGAGACATGTCAGACCCCGCCCACACCAAGGATTGGCTCGAAAACCCTATGGGTTATAGAAACCAATCAGTCTTGCACCGCTTGCCTCTTAAACCACAAGTAATTAACTCAATTAGTACAAAGTGAATTATGAACTAAGTTTTTCAGTGCAATGGAAACTTACGAACAACACAATGAAGTATCCACTTCATTTAAAAACCCCGCGAAGCACTACGAATGCAAGGAATTCTATCAAAGATACGAGAAGAATGAATACAGATACAAGATGGAGGAAGCGAATCAATCTACGCCTTTTTCAGTGAAGGACATACTAAATAACCCGCCGTGTTACGAACGAAACGAACTATGGAAGTGCAATGGGTCCAAGAGAAGTTATGAATACGACCCTATGTATCAACCACCAGCTTATTGCCCTGATTACTTCAACCCTGTATACCCGAACCTGCCCGTCCACAACAATATAGAGTACTGGACGCCAGAAAGCTACCACGACCACAAAATTGATGAATACTATAACTACACTCCTTACTGCCATAATTTGTACCAGAGCTATGAGTATGCAGAAGTGCCTTTACAGACGATAGAGATGAAGGTCGAGGAGACGAAGGATACGATTAATGTGGACTCCAGCTCTCCTGCAGATCCTGAGGTCCTGCAGTTTGTGTTACCTGATCAACTGCCAAAGGATTCTACGCCAAAGAAAAATACAAGTAAGATATGCAATATATTAATATAGTAGCTTCATGAGACCACAATAGACTTAGTAAATAAAATGTAAATAATTAGGGATGAAAAAACTTTTAGCTTACAAATTATGCTATAAAAAGACCCATTCATTTATTATATATTATTTTGGGAACAAAATCTTTATTAACAAAGAAAGTAACAATCAAAGAACAGAAACAAATTACAACTAGTATTAACAATTGAAAAAATTGAGCTAACTTGCAGACTGTGGCAAAGAATCTACAGGTAGCTCAACTGATCCAATAGCACGAGTCGTAAGGGTCCCCAAGTCGCTGGCTGCATTGCCCCGCTGTATAGCTGATGAGTTGCGCCAGATACTCACCAGCTCGGGTCACACGTCCCTTCGACCAGAACCTCAGATATTTATTTCAAAACCCGGAGAGCCTCGGTACCCCACGGACCTAGGGTAGGGTCTCGACTCTAAAGGGAGCAAATGCATAGCCTCTATTGTATACCTACTGATTTTATATATAGTTAAATATAAGACACAAACACATAAAGTAACCTGTAGTTGCCCACCGCCGCGCTGCCGCCGCCGTTTGATAATATTATGAATAAGTTCTCTTTTTTTTAATCAATTTTCTTTTTTTACAGAACTCTTCACGCCCGAAAAACCGGACAGGAAGGATAAGACCATCAAACGAAAACCTAGGATCCTCTTCTCTCAAAACCAAGTCCATGCTCTAGAAGTAAGATTCCGAGGCCAACGGTACCTGACCGCGCCCGAAAGAGAACATCTAGCCAAAACTCTAAACCTAACACCAACACAAGTCAAAATATGGTTCCAAAACAGACGATACAAAAGCAAGCGAAATAAAGGTCCAGAAGTTTCTACCTCCACGGACGCAAAACCGAGCAAGCTAGCCGGGAAGAAACTTTATCGTGCTGAAAATAAGGAAGCTTTTCCAGTGTCCACTTATGAATACAAAACTGAAGATAAATCGGAAAGTGAAAAGTTATTCAGCTCTGATGTTAGTCAGTTGACTTCTACAATATATTTCGATGATAGTATGGCTTATGATAGTCCTGTTACTGAAAAATATTATTCTAAACCTATAGACTTAGATAGTATAGGCGCAGGTGTAGGCGTTAGTAGTATAGGATCGTCAGGTATCCCAGATATGTACCCTGAAATAACACCAAACGAAAACCAAAAGTACGACAGTGAAGACAAAAAATATTTTCCCATGAATTATGTATGCTAATGCCAAAAATAATGCCATTTTTAGACTGACCAAAGTATTATAGTTTTTAGTTTATTTTTGTTATTTCTTTAGTTAATTTTAGTTTTAGTAGCATGTGCAATGCCATACTTAAGTATTTACAGCTTGCCAAATTATAGAGATAAGATTGTTTTGTATATAAATAAAATATTTTCTATTTCATGTTGTAGTTAATTTTATTTCCAAAAATATAATAAACACATAGCGTTTTAGTGCTCGCTTAGAATTAGCACCACCCCAACTCTTCCCGCGGGTGTCGTAAGAGGCGACTAAGGGATATCCACCGGGAGCGGGCAGAAGCGCCGAGTGCAGAACAATTTACCACAAAATTGCGACCAACCCGAATGCCCAACGTGGGGATTATGGGCATTACCTCCAAAGTCAAAAGTCGAAGTCAAAAAATCATTTATTCTTTAGGCTTACAAAATAAGCACTTAGACAAGTCATATTTTATATCATCATACTCCCAAAAGATAAAAGCCGCTAAAGCACTTATTACCCCCTAATAAGTGCTTTAGCGGCTCTAATCTTTTTGCTAGCTAAATACCTAAATACCAACCTACAGTTTCACAGGTATTATAGTTATTGTTCCGTCATTGGGATAAATGGTTTTATACAATTATTACATAACTTAGAGGTATACCTCTAAAACCAAGACTATAATATATTATAAACCAAGACTATAATATATTATAGTCTTGGTTTTATAACCGACTTTAAAAAAGGAGGATGTTCTCAATTCGTCTGTATTTTTTTGTTGTTTTTTACCTACCTCAGACAGAACTTTAGACCGAACCGATTTGAATGGTTCTTTTTTATTTAAAAGCTTTCCCCATTTCAATTTGGTCAAGTTTTGTCAATGGTAGATAGATATCCATGAGAAAACCATATGGTACCTATATGGTTTTCTCATTACCTAAGTATTAAATTTGTATTAAGTAGGTATGTGCGCGACCAATGGACGAATAACTCAATAACATGCCAACCGATTTCGATGATTTCTTTTGAAAATTAGTTATACACCCATTTTCATTATTGAGAAATTAAAAGTCAGTTTATCGATTTTTAAAACACGCTAAATTATATTATTAAATTTATCGTTTTTGTATCAAACGACTTGATATCTTGATTTTATCGAACGATTCTAGTTTTTAAACAGTTCTGTATTCGATGACGACCGATGTGGCGCGGTGGGCGAAGGTCCGCCTGCGACGCAGAAGGTTACGGATTCGATTCCCGCCTCGGAACAATTGTGTGTACGATCTGCAGATATTTGTTCCGGGTGCTCTGGTCGTTTTCTATGTATAATAAAAAAAATATCTATCTATGTAATGTATTGTATTATGTATATCAGTTATCTAGTACCCATAACACAAGCTCTGCTTACCATGGGGCTAGATAATGCTGTGTGAATTGTCCAGCATTATTTTATTTTTTTATTCAAAGAAATTGACTGCAAACTTAACAGGGGTTCAGCAAACAATGAAAGCCCTGTACGTACGCAGGTCAGGACTACATCGCCAAAGACGTAGGTAGTATTTAAATGTATAAACAAATTCACCTCAAACATGTCCGCGTTGATTCTAGGAAGACTTCATTCTAGTCACATTGTATACTTACAATGTGACACAGATAATATAATACATACTATACTGATACTTCAGTATAGTATGTATTATATTATCTGTGGTATCAGTTATATCACAGACTGTATCTAAGTGCACTTATCCGGTCAAAAAAGAACTTTAAAATATCAAAGTGCTTTATTTTTTATTGGCCTTACAGGACTATTGGACACGTCACAGAATTCAAATTAGGTACATAAATAAAACTAGGAAATTAAGCGATCTTTTTGATTTTTTGTTCTCTTCAATCTTTTTTACACTTTGAGTGCTGAAATCACACGGTATGTGTTACGTGTGTGTGGATTTACGCATATTAGTCTACAAGTGACTAATATGCGTAAATCCACACTAGCGCAGCGGCTGAGAAAATACAGATCTGTGTGACTCAGCACAGCCGTAATATTTTTCGAACGAAACGCATGTGCGGCGCAACACAACCGCTGTGTAGAGCGGCACCACGAATTTTTTAGGTTAAAAAAAAGATCGCAGTCGTCGAAAAAAAACCGCAGTCAAAGTGTTAAAATGAAAAATGATAAGTTTTTATTTTCTTTAAGCTTACAAATAAGCACTTAGACAGGTCATATTTTATACTATTCATTATAATCAATGAAAATTATTTTGTGGTTCACTTCAATTTTTTGTCCACCAGTGGAAGAAGTGAGAAGAAACCACTAGTATGTTCATAACTTACCTATGTGTCTAGTAGGTACACGTGATTTGCTTATCTAAAGTTGGTAGATTTTGAGTTGGAGCAAAACTCGTTCCAAGCTTTTTTATCTTCTAGTCTAGATAATCTGACATTTTGTAATAAGCTTTTTTACAAAGAATATGTTTCACAATTTTTTTTAATTTTGTTCATTGATAATTTTTACAACTCACTTGGAGTTTTGTTGTAGAAGCGAGTTAGTTCGTTTTCGAGTTGGCGCAAAATTCGGTGCCTCTTTGTATATTCATCTAAATACGTATAAAAAGCCATATAGTGTGGTATGGAGTCTACTTATTATTAAAATTCTATGGGCCGGCATCAAGATGATATGACATTGTCAGTTGCTTATTACAAAATTTATATTCATTTCTTAAAACGGACCCCGAGCGAAAATAATTGGTGACCCCTGCACTAGAATTTTGTACCAATCTGGGGCCTAATTCCTTTATATTAATTACATTATCATAAGAATACTGACATTAATCTTGATTATCTGCATCATAAATTGATCAAAAAAAAAAGAGAAACTTGGAAACTTAATTTTAAAAATAGGAAAAAGTACGACTACCTAACTAGCATTCATACTATTTACAAAGAAACCAACATTTTTAATATCAACCAACTATATAATTACCTCACTTGCATCCTTGTTAAGAAAATAGTAACTAATAAAATACATACACAAATCACACTTACAAAGAAAACATACGCCTACAATTAAAGAAGTAAAAATAAGTTAATACTACAAGATGCAAACAAGATGTGACAATTTGGCGGTCTTATCGCTCAAGAGCGATCTCTACAAGACAACCGTGATCTATATAATATGTATCAGTTGAGCTACCTGTTGATTGTTTGCCGTAAATACTAGATCTTATTTGTTTCTTTTATTTTATTGATTGTATTTTATTATATTTTTATTTGATATTAATTTTCTTTGCTCATAAAGCCAAAAATAATTTTATGGTTGAGAAAATTTCTTGTTCAAAGCAATCTTCATAATCTCCGTCATAAATTAAGCAAAAGAAAAAGAGAAACTTCGTAACTTAATTTTCAAAATTGAAAAAAGGCACTTTACAGGGCCCGTCTGTTTCATGTTTTTTCAGTTCAATTTGTAGGGATAGCTGTTATCTGTATTGCTACCATCCCGATGCAAGTGAGAGATGGGCGTTGCAGACGAGCGTTTTTTCATAAATCAAGTTCAAGTTTTTTATTTGTAACAATAATTAAAAAAAGAAACGCCACAGAGGTCGTCAATCAATAATTAGGTTACATGTCGTTAAAAAATCTCACGAAAGCTCAGTCTACCTATATAAAAGTTTAAGAGGTTTAAATAGAACTCTTCCAAAGATTTGATTTCCCTGAATGCAATTCTAAAGTGTGAGTGCCGAAAACTAAAAAAAAAATGTGTTTGGAATTTGTATTTGTCAAACACGTCTCGCTCCTTGACTAGCGTGAAAAAGGCCTACTAAATTTAAGACCTGTGTTAGCTTTAGTTGCATTTTGAATGATATCTCGACAAAAAAGCAATTACTAGCCCCGGTAAAGAAAAAAAACTCCAGAATTTCATAAATTGTTGAAGACTAAAACTCCCGCCTACAACCCAGCAACAAGCATCCGCGAATAATTTATTTGACATATAATTATTAGGTTATAGTTTCCTATTTTAAGTACAATTAAGTATTTTCTATCTAATAATAACTTTAAAAAACGCCGAGACGGAAAACCCGCCCGTCTGCACTACCCCACCCCATATCATCTTCGGCGCCGGCGCCAATAGCTATCGATCCCATAACACGTGTCCCTTCAGCCGCAGTCTGCAGGTCCATGGGAACGCCAGAACCACCTGTTGGCTTAAAAGCTAATGGTTGTTTGATAGGGCGGTCATGGTTTGTGAGACAGATTCATAATAATAACATAATAAATAAATAAATAATGCTGGACAATGCTGAAACATGATATATCAGTTAGCTATTACACATAACAAGCAACAAGCTCTATTTAGATTGGGGCTAGATGCTAAAAACATAGAATATTTGTGGTGGTCAATTGAATTTGGTGAATTTGCCGTTCTACTACTACCGCCGGTGGGCCTTTTTTTGCGTGTCGCGTGGGGGGGCTGCTAATCTAACCACCCGATGTCCTCCAGGAAGGCCAGCAGCTCGCTGATGCCGGTGCATGCCTCCCTAGGCGTCCTAATTAATAGTTTAAATAAATGTCGAAATTTAGATACGACCATTTTGTCAAGTAGGGCTTAGCTCATAATCAGAATAATGTTTATTAATACAATTTTTTCCGAAGACACTATGACACGGGAACTTGAACGTCAAATATTTGTAAATATCAACTTTTAACAAATACCTTATAAAGTTTTGATAAAATATAATATGTAATTTGTGAATTCAACAACGAAATCAATACGATCTATACACTAGCCAAACTCGATGTAAAATGTTTTTAAGCACACACCACGACACAAATAACTAAAACTCACTTGCTTATTTAGTCGTCGAGATTCAAATATAAGAAGGATCTCAAATCGATAACTGTTCTAATACAGAGATAATTTTATGTTAAGAATGTGATTTGTTTACAAACATCCTACATCGAGTTTGGCTAGTGTAGATAGACAGATAATAATTTTATTACACACTTAATACATAAAACGCACAAGATGAAAAATATAAAATACCTATGTGACAATTTTGGAGGTCTTACCAGTGCGCAGTGTACCTATAGGCTGTAGGTCTAAAATATTTTAGCAAAGTATTAAAAACCTAAACTAAACCTATGCTAAGTGAGTGTGGAGCACTGATGCACAAACGCAGCATCCATCTGGGCAAGCATCTGCATAGCCCAGACGAGCTGCGAGACATCACCCAGAAGAAAATCCTACAGTTCCTAGCAGCTGCAAGTTAGTGGCGAACTATGAACGCTACGGCTTCGGTGCTGAACGTATAAGTGGCGATCATAATATGCCTATCATGGCCGCCGTGATACCAAAGCCACCTCAAGCAAATAAAAAAAAAACTAAACCTTATAGTAAAAAATCTTATAATATTGACGGTAGTCATCAAATCATAAATAGAAAAAACAATTCAAAGTCGGTTTTGAAAGCTGTAAATTTTTTCAAATGCTGTAAAATGGTGGTTAAGTTTTTAACAGATCGTAACAATGTTTTATTGATGTTAAGTTATTTAATGTGGGCATTTGTGTGAAGAGTGTGTTTTAAAACCGACCCGTGAGTGATGTTTATAGATAGATAGATAGACAAAATTATTGCACACTTAAAAAAAAAACAAGATAAAAAATAATACAAGATAATGTGACAATTTGCCGGTCTTATCGCTCAAGAGCAATATCTACCAGACAACCGTGTTATACCTACTTAAGATAAAAAACAAAGGAGAAGTTATAAGAGAGAACAGGATTTTTTTTGCAAAAATAATACGATTTTTGACCTATTTAAGTACTCTTAAAGTCTCTTATACTGCACCATCCACTCAGTATGTGTTGTTTTTATTAATTAACTAGTTTTTGCCCGCAGCTTCGCACACGATGTATATATAAAATGGTAGTTTAGTTTTTAGTGCTTGCGGTTTCGTTTTTAACTTTATTGTGATTGTTTTTGTTTTTAACAGATCGTAACAAGGTTTTATTGATGTTAAGTTATTTAATGTGGGCATTTGTGTGAAGAATGTGTTTTAAACCGACCCGTGAGTGATGTGAATAAGCAAGCTGAATTGGCAGTGGGCCGGCCATATCTCGCGAATAACCGACAGCCGTCGCAAACGTGTTCTTGAGTTAAGACCACGACTTGGGAAACGTAGTGTAAGACGCCCTCCGACCAGGTGGGATGACGACCTGCGAAAGACTGCAGGTAGATACTGGATGCGGCAAGCTGAAGACAGGGCGCTATGGCGCTCATTGGGGGAGGCCTATGTCCAGCTGTGGACTAATATAGGCTGATGATGATGATGATGAAGTGATTTCATATGTACTTAAGATAAAACACAAAGGAGAAGTGATAATAGATAAAAAGAAATCCTTTGCAAAAATACAACGATTTATTGACCTATTTAAGTAATCTAATAGTCTCTTTCTAATTAAATAAATGCTTCACTATCCACACAGCATGTTTTGTTTATATTATTTAGGTTAGTTTTAGTAATTTAGGTTTAAGTTCCAGTTAGTTGTTAAAATACGGGACTGACAGTCATCATAATGGCTCAAAGTCCCTAAAATATACGATAATAGAGAATATAGACTAGTTTCTGCCCGCAGCTTCGAACGCGTTGTTAATATAGAAACGTTTTTAAGGTTATTTCTATGTATGGTAACTGGATATATATGATAAATAGCCTATGTTTGATTCCAGGATTAGAGTTACATTTATGCAAAATTTCAGCCTAACCCGTTCAGTAGTTTTAGCGTGAAGAAGTCACAAACATCCATCCATCCAAACACCCAAACTTTCGCATTTGTAATATTAGTGTGATATTATTATATTATTGTTTTATGATGAAGATAATATTAGTATTAATAACTATACCTTCCTACGTAGAAAACGCCTATAGGAAGAAAAAGTTTAATATGCAGATCATTTAAACATTTGCCCAGCGTCGGGAATCGAAACCGTAACCTACGCAGGCGTACTTTCGCCCACTACGTCACAGGGGTCGTCGTAATGACCTAATTTCAACAATTGGGCCTGGATAATAGGCAGCTATTACATCGATTCGAAACATCTATTTATAAACAAGAAGCAGCAGGCACTACTCTAAGCAAAAGTTTGGATGGATGGATGGATGTTTGTTACTTCTTCACGACAAAAAGACTAATTGGTTCTGGCTGAAATTTTGCATAGATTTAGGTTCTGGAATAATACATAGGCTACTGAAACATCTATTTATAAACAAGTGATATATGTAGAAGCTGGCACTTCTCTAAGCGAAAGTTTGGATGGATGTATGGATGTTTGTTATTTCTTTACGACAAAAGGACTAAATGGTTCGGGCTGAAATTTTGCATAGATTTAGGTTCTGGAATAATACATAGTCATCACATGCATGAATCAGTTCGCATTTTGTTTTCAGAAATAACGCGTGCGAATTTGAGGTCAGAAACCAGTTTTTTTTATTGCATTGATCTTGATGACCGATGTTTGGCGACATAGGAGGTTGGGTTCTATTCCAGGACAATTTTTTGTACGAACTGCAAATATTTTTCCGGGTGTTCTAGATATTTTCTATGTTTAATAAAAATATCTGTGTAATGTATTTTATTATGTCTACCAGTCATCTAGTAACATAACACAACCTCTGAAAGTATTTGTTTACTTATTTTACCAATAATTTTTTAGTTCCACCGTCTCTCTCTCTTCGTCTATTATTGTTCCTTCATGTCCAGTCCATCCCAAGGTTGCCTGGAAGAGATGGCTCTCAGCGATAAGGCCGCCCTTTATACTTCTTCTTATTCTAAGTATTTATTTTTGTTTTGTTTGGTTATAGTTTTTTCTGTCTATCTATCGGTGAATTGTCCAGCATCATTTATTGATATTTATCTTTATAAGATCTATAAATAAGCAAGTGAAGACGCTCGCAGACGCTAGTTGCTAATAGTAGCGAGATGGACGCGGGCGTTCGTTTGATGTATTAATATTGGTGAGCTTTTAAGGTTATCTCCGGCGGGAGGTGATCTGGTCGATAGTCCGATGCCGCACAACCTGCGCGCGCGCAGGCGGTGATGGATTCTGGATACCCGAGGAATAACTGATGATATGACTACGTATCTCTGTCTCTATAAGTATATTTTATTTATATTATATAATTTATATCTCTGGCATGGGCTGCAGAAGAAAGTTTTCAGTATTTTATCGACCCTCTATTGCTGTTATTTTTGTTTCTTGACTACGTACTATTCTACAGTATACAGGGCGTCCCACAGCCATGCCACATGGAGGGAAAGTACCTTAAATATTGTAGATAGAACATTTTACTGAAAGAAGACTTCATTTTGATTTTAAAAACAATTTAAACTGCATTCAAAGATTTTTGAATAATCGCCGGAATCAAACCCGCCAAATTGTAAAAAAAATCACTGCTGATTTAACGATACCGATCAAAAGGCTCAATCGTAAGTAATATTTTTTTCCAAGTAACATAGCATCTTAAATAAAAGGAAGACCATAAAGTTTGTAAAAATGTAACCAAAGACTTTTTAGCTTAGCGTGCGCCAGTTTCTCCAGCGGCGGTACTCCATTACCGCAGCGTACAGTGCTCGTTAGCTTTTATTTGGACGACTCCCGTCCCAGAGATGTACACTGCTGGACAAGCAATGAAATGCTGAAGAATAAAATAGTCTAAATTATTCTCCACTAGTTAGTTCCTGCCCGCGGCTTCGCACACGTTGTCTCGATTGAAACTGCTGAGGCAGCCTTTTTTGATACATTGCTTTAACTAGACCAACATTTCGTTGAACTGTAGCTATTCAGTACTGTTAGAGGAGTCGATTCGCAGCGACAATAATTTGTGTTGCCAAAACAACTTTTTTTTTTCAACTTTCTTTTAACTAAATGTTACCTTAATCTTATTTGGTACTTAATAATTTTATATTGCGCCTGCCATAAGTAAAAGGTTAGCATCATGCGGTATGGTGACATCAGCGAGCACCGCCCTCCGATCTATCAGTACCTACAATATTAGGCTTATAATAGTCCTGTCTGTAATGATGATTATTATTGTGTTTCTCATTTGCATGTTCTCGGGCCATAAAGTAACCCGGTCCTTTGGAGGGCTTGCGTGGGGCCGAAGCCAACAGCAAGAGGCCCGTTAAGAGAGTTAATCTAAAGGCGAGGGCTACATACGACCGATGTGGCGCGGTGGGCGAAGGTCCGCCTGCGACAGAGGAGGTTGCGGGTTCGATTCCCGCCTTGGAACAATTGTGTGTACGATCTGCAGATATTTGTTCCGGGTGTTCTGGCCTTTTTTTATGTATAATAAAAAATATCTATCTACATATGTAATATATTGTATTATGTATATCAGTTATCTAGTACCCATAACACAAGCTCTGCTTACCATGGGGCTAGATAATGCTGTGTGAATTGTCCAGCATTATTTATTTATTTATTTATACATAGGTATCATCATCGGGTGCACAATAATTTATCTGCACCCGAAGATGATATCCGCAAGGTGTAGAGGATAATTGCAAAAGAAAATGAAAGAAATAAAACCAGGCTATGGTGATGGATGTATGGACTGGGTAAATATTATTATTTTTAGTCATGAACTCGATTCAGTCATCTTGTCCCGCAGTACACGTGTAATCTCCGTGAGTTATCAGTGCAGTACATGTGCACAGTTTAATGTTCTCATTCTGCTTTACTCAATTAATTGCCTGTGCCACCGATGAGCCCACTGAAATGAACTGAAGTCATGTTTGACCTTTGCTTACTCAGGCAATTCGTTTTGTTAACACTTTGATTGCTGAAATCACACGGTATGTGTTTTCTACAAGTGACTAATATGCGTAAATCCACACTAGCGCAGCGGCTGAGAAAATACAGATCTGTGTGACTCAGCACAGTCGTAATATTTTTGAACGAAATGCATGTGCGGCGCAACACAACCGCTGTGTAGAGCGGCAGCACGAATTTTTTAGCTTAAAAAAAAGATCGCAGTCGTCGAAAAAAATCGCAGTCAAAGTGTTAATAAATGTAATTGTTTTACATGTTTATTAATTTATATCATAATGAATATTATTTGACGAGCTATGTGGCGCGGCGGGCGAAGGTCGCCTGCGACGCAACCAAGGGACAAATATTTGTACGATCTGTAAATATTTGTTCCTCGAGTTCTGGGTATTCATCATCACCAACATTTTTATTTATAATAAAAATTTAGGTATATCTATGTAAAGTACTGTAATAAGTATAGTAATCTAGTACCCATGTCACAAGCTCTGCTTTGAAAGAAAGAAAGAAAGAAAATATTTTTATTTACCTTAAAAACTAGCATACGCAACAAACTTAAAACTACGCAAATTAATACTATATATTTACAAATTATTGTGCGTAGCAGTGTTCATGGCAAATGGCCTTCACTCAGCATTGTGCTAGGTGCACACTAATGTGTCCACCCAGCGCTGATTTTCAGTGAAGACCAGAGGGATCGTGTCACGTCACGGTCGTCAGGTGCGTGATTTAGCTTGTGCTGTGTGGATGGTCCAGCATTATTTATTTTGGTGATGATGTTGATGAATTTGGACATGCATGATTTTTAAATGCATACAAAATTTATTTTGATGACTTATAAATATTTTCTAAAAAAATCTTGCCAATATTTTTCGCCACGAATCAAATGAGTCATATTAATTATGAGATTGTTTCTCGAGACGGGATGATACATTGTGCTGCGGATGAAAACCAGATTCTTTGAATCTATTTCCAATCAATACAGAATCTGTGTCTAAAAATAACGTGGGAGGGATGTTCAGGTAGGTATATTTTGACTATTCCCATGAAAATATTAAGTTATTTTAAAAACTATGCAGCTTTACCAAAAACCGTGAAAAAAAATGAAAACTGCACACATCTTTTAATTTTTTTAGACGTTGGGCGTAGCAGGGCGTATGTTGACAAAATGCCAATATTATTTATTGGTGGTTCGGCGCCAACAACGAGACGGGATAGTTTTTACCAGTTTTTACTTTATGCGGTTTTTATACAGCGGCAGATTGTTGAATATCTATCGCCACTTTGTGAAGTGGAGACGAAAGACGAGAGAATTTGATATAACCACATTTTTTCAGCATGGCGTTTACTGTTATATCTAAACTACTGTAGTTAAGATAGGTACAGTAAATTTTCTATGCTGGAAAAAAGTTAACTTTGTTTGCTGAAAAAACAAAGTAGAAAAAATACCTACCTTCCTATCAGTTACTGTTAGGTTTCTATGTGGATGTAAGTAATTTGCTTTGAGGGATTTTCCCTGTTTTTCCTAGAAAATTTTATTTCTTTGTGCTTATTCTATAAGGTACGTAATTATTTTATGTAACTTTTGTTTAAAATTTGTATAATTTTAGTAGTACATGATTTAATAAGTGTTAGTTATTATAATTAGTATTTTATTAAAAAAACTTTTAAAGGCGTTCAGCCTGTCGAGTTATTAATGAATTGATTTTGTAAATAGTTAGGTTCTAAACACTGTTTAGTTAATCTACGATTGTAAAAAAATGTGGTAAATAAAGAACTTTGAAAACCAAAAAAAAAAACATTCTATAAGACTAAATAAATAATCGCTATGCACATCAATGAGTTAATACTAACACATACTTAGAACAGACTTTTAACTACATGTTACCTATTAATATCTGATTACTGAAAATACCTAACAAGCAAAAGTTTTTATCCTTCCACTTCATATAAAAAACACAAGCAGCAATCACATCCCAAATCTGGCGTAAAATTGGTTTTTTGTAGATGGCGCCAATGCGCCTGCCATACCGTATGGAAGCAATAACTTACGTGGTCGATTTGACATTGGGACATTTTGACCCCGGCGCAACGGGTCGTATTGACCCGGTGTTTTTGCAGGGTTAACACTGTTTTGATTTTGGACCTTCCATTAGTAAAGGAATTTAAAAGCCATTTGAACATTTAAATGATGCGTGAATTTTGTATTGTTTTATAGGCTTCTGTTTAATTGTTAGTATGTGTGTGACCTCTTCTATCTTGTAACTGAATTTTAGAACAATTTATCTTCAACCGATATAGCTAAAGTAGCTGGAGTTACTTGGAGCAGACTGGCTTTGGATAGTGAAGCATGGAAGGACCGGAACCTGGAGGAGGCTTTCACTACTCTAAG
Source organism: Eupithecia abbreviata (assembly GCA_943735965.1). NCBI lineage: Eukaryota > Metazoa > Arthropoda > Insecta > Lepidoptera > Geometridae > Eupithecia > Eupithecia abbreviata. Next base: position 3,994,643 of record OX030997.1, on the reverse strand, counting down.
TGGTGCCACATGGTTATTGTTATTGACGACCGATGTGGCGCGGCGGCCGAAGGTCCGACTGCAACGCAGGAGGGTGCGGGTTCGATTCCCGCCTCGGAACAAATATTTGTACGATCTACAGATATTTGTTCCGGGTGTTCTGGCCGTTTTCTATGTATAATACAAAATATCTATCTATGTAATGTATTGTATTATGTATATCAGTCATCTAGTACCCATAACACAAGCTCTGCTTAACTTGGGGCTAGATGATGTTGTGTGAATTGTTCAGCATTATATTTATTTATTGTAGTATTAGTGAATATAGAAAACTTAATTGTATGAATTGTGTGAAAGTAAATAAAGCGTATTTATATAGGTAAGCACAGCTATATTACCTAATTATTTTATATCTCCGACCAGGAGGGATGACGACCTGCGAAAGACTGCAGGTAGATGTTGGATGCGGCAAGCTCAAGACAGGGCGCTATGGCGCTCATTGGGGGAGGCCTATGTCCAGCAGTGGACTGCTATAGGCTGATGATGATGTTGATGATGAGGGTAAGGTAATTAAACCGATTCAGGTCAATAGGTTTATTTCAATTAAGTAAATTATGCAGGTTCACGAATTTAGGAATATTTTTTGCCTGTGAATAACTTGTTTGTATTAGAAAGGAACTCATTATATAGAAACTATATACTAATCAGCATGCTGGGGCCCACCGCTGGACAAAAGCTTCCCTTCCTTATTCCTTATCCTGACTTTTAGGTAGGTACCTATAAAGTTAGGTTCATAAGTAAGTAAGAAAGTGCAGGTACTAACTATCGAATCGTTAATGCTAGGAAAGCTTACACCAGCTATTTTAGTAATTAACTTATTTGAGCAAGCTTCCAACGCCTTCAAACAAAGAGCCCTCTGACCCCACAGTTGAGAAAAAATATCATAGCTAGTGTTGGGAAAAGAACGGCTAAAATGGAGAAGAAAACTGCCCCAGCTTTACAAGGGAAGAGTTTTCAGACTAATATGAAAATTTGGATGCTTAAAATATTTAGATATATAAAAAAATGCAGGCAAATTCACTCAGTAGATAATGCTGTGTGAATTTGCCTGCATTTTTTTTTTGCCCCAAGCTGAGCAGAGCTTGTTTTAGGTTGTGTCTTGTTTGTGCTTGATATCTGATATACATAAAACAATACATTACATAGATCAATATTTTTTATCATACAAAGAAAACGACCCGAATGAACACAATATTTTTACATATAACTTTTGCTTAGTTTGAAAGATTTGCCGCAAGATTTTGTGAATTTCCAACATTATCTTAAATTTTATACCTATCAAAATACCGGCTATTTAGCGTTTTTACCGGCTTTTAAATGGGTACCTCTCTAAAGATAAATCTGTGGTACCTACTGCTTATTGGAACAGAGGGTGATTATCGGATCAATTACACAGAATATTATACGGTGGACGGCATGTGGTTACTGTCATGTTCATGGCTGAGAAAGCAGGAGAATTATTTAAAAAATAGAAAGTTCATATTGAGGTTGAAGGTAATAATTATCTTCTGAACCTATATAGTAGTAAGCTAGGTAGGTATTAAAATTTACCATGTACCTAGTTATTAAGTTCTTAGATGGTTCTTAGGGAGAAGGTTAGTTACCTACTTACCTTACCTACGTAAACCTACCTATCTACCTGATACAAACTCTGTATCATAATCATCATCATCATTAGCTAATGAGCGGAAAAATCTAAACTCTGTATAGGTAGGTATAGCATAATTATTGTAACTTACTTGGCACAAATTATAGACTGATAATTTGTGCCCAGTAAGTTACGATAACAATACTCATTTTCTGACAAGAAAATGAATATTTATGTGATATTTTGGTTAATTTCAATAGTGGCTAGTAAAGTCTCTTGAGTCCATCTGTCGGTGAGTAGCAATTTTTCTTACGACGACGTCACTTTGATAAAGCGCCATCTAGCGTTGAGCAGCCGAACTACGTGAGCTTTTTGTAAGCTCGTGTTGTTCTGCGTTGTGCTTTTGACTTTGGATTCAAATCAGGGTGAGGATGTTTAGAGGAAACATAATAATAATAGATGTCGCTACTTATGCACAGTCAGTTTTATGCAAGTTTAGAACAGATATTTGTGACAAAACCAGGTTGGTTATTTAAGATTGGTATATAGTGAGTTTTATAATAGAAAACGGAGGATTTCAACTAGAATTATTAAACTAATATTTACTTTATACATGGAGCAGCTTTTTGTGATGGGATTGACATGGTGGTGGGATGGCCAAATCTAAAAAATGAGAGTAAGAGAAAAGTCGTGAAAGAAGTCGTGAGCTCAATTTATAAGAAAATAAAAAGGTGTTTGATTTCGATTTTATTTTACAAAAAAATCGGATTGGTTTTGGATTTGGCCATCCACTCCCATCACAATAAGTCACTCTGTATTATTGTTCTCCTCATCGACTTCAATGACGGCGACATCATGGATTGTCATTTCTATCATTCTACGACCTCTGTGGCGCCTGCGTCGCTCTGTCCACCTGCGGCGCAATAGGTTGCGGGTTCAATTTCCGCCTCGGGACAATCTGCATATATTTTGTTCCGGTGTTCTGGTCGTAACTTATGTATACTAAACATATCTACATACATATCTATGTATTAAGTATATCAGTCATCTTCATCTAGTACCCACAAAACAAGCTTTGCTTAGCTTGGGGCTAGATGATACCTAGATACTGTGTGGATTGTTCAGCATTATTTATTTATTTCTTGTTCAGCTCGCCAGACCGATCTTATACCAAGTACCAAGGTATCTCTGTTTTATTATATCTTACCTCAGCTCTTTTTAGGATCATCGGTTTACCAAATAAGTAATAATAAAGTACCTACTTACTAACAATAAGCGATATTCAATAACTAAACCGTACTTCCATCAAATCGACCGTTCTACATAAAGCTGATTGATTACGGTCATTCGAGCCGCCGCAAACACCACTTACCACCACTCGCACGACCACTTACAATGTAGAGCTAATAATACTTAGAGTCGGCTAACTAGCAAGTATCTACCTAACAGTCAACGACCAAAGTAGCTGGAGTTACTTGGAGCAGACTGGCATCTACCTAACAGTCAACGACAATACAAAAAATAATGATCATTAACACACAATTGTAAAGATAAAGATTTTTATTTATTATTATTCGTTTATTTCAGATTACATTAAATCCATATAAAAATTAAAAACACACAAAACTTAAAAATAAATATAAAAATTAAACATTCATAGATTAGATATAGATTATTAAGTTAAGTTATTTGCCAAAGACGAGTTAAGTTAGATAATAGTATGTTAGATATAGTATGTATAAACATTTTATGAATCAACATGCCGTGACCAATTAGTCGGTATGCAAAAATGTTTGAGAGAATGACGTGCAATAATTAAAAAAATATTAAAAAGTTTATCACTGTAAATGTGTTATTATAAAATCGTCAATATTATAACACTTACAAATTAAATAACATTTTCATTTCTGTCCAAAGAGTTCGAAGTGTAGAGCCAACACCGGATAGAGTCAGCGTTTTAGTATTGCCAGTCCATGAAGAAAACAGATATTCAATCATTAGGTATAGGTATCGGTGTTTGTAACGGTGGCGGTCGGACGGATGGACTGGATTCACATAAGTATATGCATATATGGACTGAAGAGTCGGTAAAAAACAAAAGACGTGAATTTTCCAGCATTGTTTATTAATTTTATGGAATGGAAAAGATATTTAGAAATGGAAAAATGATTTTTTTATGGCGTAATACGATAATTTCGCAGTTCAAGGGCGTAACAAATGTAATAACAAAAGAAAAAAAATACTGAACAAAAGTTGATTTGTATCACTACTGTTCAAATAAACTATAAAGTAGAGTCAACGACAACAGCACTGAACAAGTTTGTGTAGTCCAAAAAAAATTTGGTTGTAGGTAAATAATAAATTAAATTGAATAAATTTGTATTTTTTCCGTGCCACTTCTACACAGCATAGCTCTACACTGACCACTTGATAGGGCCACTCATCCGACATCATCTGAATGTTATGCTCGACCTATTAATACTCTGCTCGATTTATGCTCAATAATCCAACCAGTAAGTGTTTGGGGTTAACCTGATTTGGAAGATTAGGTTAATACAGGTTATCCTTCTTTATCACAATAATATATGGTACGTATAAATGCGAAAGTTTGAATATTTAGATGGATGGATGTATAGGTATGTTAACTCTTCATGCCAAAGCTACTGAACGGATCGGGCTGAAATTTCATGTACAGGGAGCTGTAGGCCTGAAATCAAACATAGGTTACTTTTTATCCCATAAATAAGTTCCATGGGATAGATATAAATAATCTTAAAACCTTTCAATATAAACAACGCAAGCGAAGCCGCGGGAAGAAACTAGTAGGTAATATTATAATGTCGAAAATGTATGCTGTTGTGAAGATGTTTGTCCGAAGACAACGCCAAATCTACTGAATGGTTTGATCTGATATTGTTCACACACATAGGTAAGAAGTAGGTACAGATAAGGCTTTGAATAACATATTATACGCTACACAATACGCACCAGGCAACATAGCCGATTGTCCCCTATTCATTTACATGCAAAAATATTTCAACAATATTTTACATACCAATAACCGATCGAGTCTAAAATGATAAAGTAGTATAGAACTAAAAAGTATTTCTTCGCTTTTCATCTAGAACCATAGGTAGGTACGTTACCTAGATAAACCATAGCTAAGAAGCTCATTCGAAATATGAATTTCCGAAATCGAACCAAATCGTTCATAAACGCGCTGACACACATTCCAAATTCCGTATGAAAAATTAAAAAGAAAATTAATGTTGACACTCACTTCCCACATCTTTTATTGGCGCCCGTAATGCCCCACTGCCACGCCATTGGTTCGTTCAAATGTCGCTCTAATGGTGGAAAGGGACATCGTGGATAGGCTTAGGGTGTTGCTGGCGAGAGGGAAAGAGATAGATAGACACTTCTCAAGCACTTATGGATAGAGCGTCGTGAGTTAGGAAGTGCGAGGCGATGCAATGGTAAGCGGTGGTTGAGCGAATTGGCGTTGACGGTGGATGAAGGGAAATATTGCTTTACAGGACCCAGGTGTAGATGCTTTGCTCTACGTAAACTCATGAATGCAATGATGATAAGGATATGGAGAGCAAATCAAAATAGGCGATTTAATACCTACCTCATGTTGAGTCATCATCAGAGACTATCTGTATGAGTATCTGACTCAATTTCAATTTCAAAAATTCTTTATTTAAACCTTAAATAACATTGTTCTGGTACAATACTAGTGTAAATTTAATCCTAGAATGCACAAACATACACAAATAGAAAAACGTTTTTGAAGCTAGGGGTGCGCTTATCAAAACTTACGTAGGAAATTTTACACTTCGTGTTACAAATCATAACTACTTAAAAATAAGTAAATTTAGTTTTTATATAAACATAATGTTGAGATTAGCTCTTAGGAACATGCAAGCTTTAGAAGAGCAATTGCATTTAGTAACAAAACCATTTTTTTGTATAAAATTGTAATATTTAGCCCAAATATTGGATAATAAGTTATAATAGAGGATATTTTTAGCCTTTCTCTAGTTAAATGATACAATTAGCAGCCTAAAGTTTAGAACAATAGCGGCCAGCTGGGAACAAAAGAGTACAAGTGAGGGATAATATTTAATTTCTTAGAGATTACCCTGAGTGCGAGGTTTTTATGCACTATAATAACATTAACATCAGAAATGTCGTTGGTTATTTTATTCTAATAAAATATCTAAAAAAAAGAAATAAATAAATAATTTTAAAAACACCCAAACAGCCCTCTATCTAATGAACACGCAATAAAGGGAAATAGGATGTAATTGTAAATGCAATTATTAAATTTAATTTGTCATGTAGGTTAAGTACATGATAAAATATAAGTAAATAATAACACAAATTACTAAACGTAAACACAATAGGTATGTGTGAAGTGAAACTGCAAAAGAATTAAATATAATGTCCCTACATAACATTAACTTATCCCAAAAGCCAATTCTTAAGACCAATACAGCATGCATGCAACCCCGCCGATCAAATCGCATTTACGTAAACATCTTCAAGAAAAACTCAACGATCCCCACTACTTACGCTACTTCAGGAGCTTTTTTAAAAAACGACCGCCCTAAAATCCACCTATCTCCTTCTCACTCAAGTACTAGATGCAAGAAAAGTGTATCACTATCTCGCTCTAAGGCTTAAGCACGTCAAACAGGCGGGCAATCTATCACGCAAAGTTTATTCGGTTGAGGAACGCTTTTGCGGTGAGGCGAGCTCACTCCGCGGGAAGTGCCATTCATGTGTTTAAATTTTAAAAAATGGAATCGAAATTGAAATTCAAAAACTCAATTCTTCAAGATAGTGACAAGACGAATTTGACGACGCCGTTTTCGATAAACGATATTTTGACGAAAGAGAACGATGCGAAGTGCGAATTTGAAAATGGAATGTTTTTTGGCGGGAAGGTGGACTTTCTGAAGGCTTCAGGATTTAGCAAAGAGGATGGTTGCAAGAAGGAGGTCTCAGATAAGAGTATGAAATACTACGATGAATGTAATGGCTACAACGATTTTGCTGACGATGGCGCTTTGGATATGTCGAGGAAGAACCACTACCCAATCACAGAACTTTCAGGTGAGAAACTTAGATATCTATTTGATAATTATTACTAAACTAGTTTTTGCCCACGGCTTCGCACGCGTTGTGGGGAAACGATTTAAGGTTTTATCTAATTTTTTACCAACCATGGGAATTGTTTTATGGAATAAAAAGTACCCCATATTTTATTCCGAGCTTGGAACTGTATGCTGTAAGCATTTCAGCCGGATCCGTTCAGTAGTTTTTGCGTGAAAAGTAACAAACATCCATACATACAAACTTTTCTTTATTTTGGGATAGGTATTATTGATATATATATTTTTGCTATAGGTGCTGGAAATAACCGTATTCCGTCTGAATGGCTTCTGTTTTTATTTTCTTATTTAATAATGTTTATTCATTCACAATAATAGGATTATATCTGAAAATTTTATCTTCAATAGAATAATAACCCATGTCATAAAAATTAAATCGCAATACAAAACATCAATAATATCTACTAAAATACAATAAACAAAAACATGGCATTTGTAGACAATATTGGCATTAAGATGTCAAAACACTAAATTATTCCATCTTTATGTTGTTCGTCGACATATTTTTTTAACATTATGAACACTCTGAATGCCCTGACTCTTGATTTGATTTTACAACTAAAATGACGCAAATAAACTCCTGCAATATTTATTTATTTATTTGCGTTTATTTGCGTATTTATATATATATATATTTTTTAGTTTGGGGCTTATGTTGCTGTGTAATGACACAGCATCATAAGCCCCAAACTAAGCAGAGCCTGAAATTTAATGCTAGTTTTTTTTTACAACACAATAAATACAAAAAGTTTATTTCCGAAAAAGCTTACAAAAAACACCTTATTAGGTATTATATGGACATAGTAACCACTCAAATCTATGATTTGAAGTTTAAGTGGATATACCTAGTACACCCGCCCGAACCGGAACAATAATTCTCCGCAGATCGAAAAAAAATTGTCCGTAGCTGGGAATCGAACTCGCAACCTCCCACGGCGCAGGCGGACCATTGCCCCAAAGAGAATACAATCATCACCCGTCATGCCTCTGAGAGGTCACCATCAAAAAATACCATCTCAAACAAATGACCAATCAATGACAATCCAAATTCGAAATTCAAATTACCCGCCGCATAATTACCGCGGTTGACAATGAAAGAGTAATGGCGCGTTCACACTGGCCTGTGCCTCGCGGCGACGTCTCCACTTACGTCACTTCGCGCGATTACACTACACCCTCATTATTATAAGTGATGACGCTTAAAAGCATCATTGAGGCATTCAATTTAGTAATTACTAGGTCTGTGGCGAACACGTGTCTAGCTTTTATGGAAATTGCAGTCTTAATATGTTATTGTCAGGTCACGGTCGGACAAAGAAAGCATTAGCATAGATGAGCTATTAAGTAGCTTTTACTTTCTGGGTTACAATTTTCTACTGTTGGATTAACGATACGAACGGAAAGACCATTAAAAACCTTAGGAAAACTATTAAAAACTTTAGGAAAAAATTCCGTGTTCAGTGCAAACTCTATTAGGTACCTATAGTGGTTTTAGAAAAGAATAGTATTCGATATACCTACCTAAAACGAAACAAAAAATCTATCGGTGTAATCTATTGTATTAAGTATGTACCCCTTTCATTCTAACCTTTTCATTTCATTTCATTTCATTTTACCCATAACACAAGCACTGCTTAGCTTGGGGCTAGATGATAATGTGCGGATTGTACAGCATTATTTATTTAGTTCACTATTTTACAATTCATCTACATACCTTAGGACTAAAACCTTAAATTACTTAAAAGTAGCTTAAAAATTACTTAGCATCATTAAACAGACACCACACCGACCCAAAAAGGTTAACACGCAAAATCACATTTAAGCCCCAGTCTGAGTTTTACCTAACAATTTGCGTAATGGCACCATTGTGGACGTGGCTTATAGATACGCGGATGGCGTGGGCTGATACCCATTAATTGATTCCTTGGGATTGTGAACGGCTAATGAGTTTGTTGAATGGAAAATAACAGGTTTTAGTTTATTCTTCTAAAATAATGTCATCAATGAAAACTTTTGTTTGTAAAATACTAATTCGTTCCATCACGGTTCATCTCAAATCTTTTACTTCTATGGTCATTGTTTGATTTGTAACTATATTTTGTAAAATACTAAAATTAACATTCGATCGCGGTTTATCTGAAATCTTTCACTTTATATGGTCGATTTGATTTATAGCAATAAGTATTTATCACCCTGTGTCTTTGAGTTCTGAATTTAAACATTTAAAATGTCCTTAGGAAATAAAACCTTATTGGAGTCCATATCAAAGTGATTCGATCCCGTACACTCTAGCTAGAGGCATAAGAATAGACAATAACGTATTGTCTATTCGTATACTAGATGTTGCCACTCCTTGGTTAAAACCTTCTAAACCGTCTGTTTATTTATTTTTAACATTAATTTATTTTGTTGCAGATGACTACGATTCCCGTTCTTCCCACACGACGTCCCCTCGCCGAGCCTCTTCACCTAACGACATCGTATACAAGCCCTTCCTCTACGAGCCCCGCAAATGTACCACCCCCACCGAGACTCGTTCCAACTACCCTATAACTGACTACTCTAACACAGGAAGAAAAAAACGCTCCCGAGCAGCCTTCTCCCACGCACAAGTCTACGAACTAGAAAGACGGTTCAGCCAGCAAAGATACCTCTCAGGCCCAGAAAGAGCTGACCTCGCTTTGAGTCTCAAATTAACAGAGACACAGGTCAAGATCTGGTTCCAAAACCGACGGTACAAGACGAAGAGAAAGCAGCTGCAAATGCAAGAGAATGGGATGCTAGCAGCGGCGGCTGCTGCAGCAAATCACGCGAGAAAAGTGGCGGTAAAAGTCCTGGTCAATAACAACGGACAGCCAAGCATACCTGATCTGAAGGCATATCAAAACCCAATGCTTGGAAAGAACTTGAGTCCGAATTTGTTCTCTTCGCCGAATTTGCTAGAAGGTTCCCCTATTTGGAAACATTTTGCTGGCGTCTATGGAGTTGATTTCGCAAAGAATCCGGAGTACAAAACTCTTTTACAAGAATCGTATAACCAGGCAGTGCTGCAGTCGCTCTACGCTCCCCATTTAGGGGTAAATTACCCGAGCTTGCCCCTTTCTTATATGTATTATCCCGGACATCCAGCTTTTGGGATGCCTTTGCATGATGACAGGAGTTCCATTGACAGATCTGAAAGATTCGGTGACAGTTCAGAGAAGGAAAAGGCGGAGAAAGTAAAACTCTCTGAAAATATGGACGTGAATGAAAATAGTAATCATAGTATGGCCAGTAATATTGAAGTTGAAAATTAAATATATACAACATAGGCAGATGTTTTGCAATTCTAAAATCAAGTAAAAAATATACCAAAGACATGATTCATATAATAGATATATTTAGAAATAAACAATCCAAAGATAACTCCCAACCAAAGATAAACCAAAAATGTACTTACGCGTAGTTAGTAGAATTTATTGTTAATGTTTAATAAATTTTGTTGTAAATAATTTTATTATATATTAAGATAAAGTAAATGTTATCGTAGTGAAATTATCAGCATGTTTGTAAATAGTACAAAGTTAGTTACGAAAATATTAATAAAAAGTGCGATATATATTTTCCGTGTTTAATTCCTCATTTTATGCAGGCTATTTATTTTATATTTAACAGATATTTTTTCTATTTTATTTTATTTTATTTTATTTATTTTATGAATAATTTGGTTTTTTTTTCATACATAATGCTTTTACCTTTTCTATTATGAATAGATATAAATATAATTTTTGCGAGTCAAAAACAAGTCCTGGCAAATACATTAGCATCATCAGCCTATATTGGTCCACTGCTGGACATAAACCTACACAAATAGGCGCCATAGCTAATTACTAAATTTAAAAATCGCATTATGTCTCTTTACGCATTATTTATCTTCATACAATTGAATTGCACTCAGTTTTCATTGCATTTTAATTGAGCATTTCTCTTTAATCAGAGAAGTTAATTGCATTATAATAATTAGGCAAACGTCATAAGATTTGATTAGGCAAATAATAATAACAAAAGCATATCAAAATTTACGAAACTGCCGTACATTTAACTAAATTATATAAATATTATTCCAGCAACGCGCTTACGAGCACCATCGTACTAAGTGACCTTCATTCCAAGAGTTTTATGTAAATCACGTGAATTTCCAAAGAAAACTTGGTAATCGCAGTTGCAGTCGATGGCACTCCGCGCGGGAAAGTGAAGAATGCCGCGAAATCACCGCGCGCAAATTGCTACTTGCGAGTTCTAAGTCGCGAGTCTAGTGTGGAAGGGCCTTTAAGTTATTCGATGTTTGAATTTGAATTTAATGTTAGATACGACCAGTGACAAATTAAAGAGTTCTTATAGCAATCTAGGAAATAAATATTTGAAATTAGAATGCTTGGCTTTGTTTTATACTACCTATGTGCAATACAGGTTCTGAATCTAGTGCGGGGACCACCAGTAAAATATAAGCAGTTTTGTTGTATTGGTAAATAAATGAATTTTGTATTTTTTTAATGTTGTGATTCACTACATTGGTATAAAACAAAGTCGCTTCCCGCTGGCTGTCCCTATGTATGCTTAGATCTTTAAAACTATGCGCAGCGGATTTTGATGCGGTATTTTTTAAAACAGAGATTGATTCAAAAGGAAGGTTTATAATTTATAATACATTTGACTCATAGACTTCAACGCGGGCGAAGTAGTTATAACTACAATGCTGTCAGCAAAGCGTTTTCCATTTAGCTATAGAAAAGCGTTCTCCATAATCCTTAGCAATGTGCTTCAAATAAAATTATCATATGAATACCTCTGCGCGGGAAGACGCCATTATGAAAATGCTGGTTCGAGTTCCGGTCGAAGAATTCTGGAAGATTCCGAGCTCGTTTGAATGCTCTTGTGCGTCGAGGGAAGTTTGTTTAATGGGTGAGGGTTGTAGAGGTGTTATGTATGGAGACAACCTCGGTCTTCTTCCACTAGTTGTTAACGCCCAATAGGGTCTATCTAACGGGTTGATATAAAAATAATAATAAAAGGCTTTATTCAGATACTTAAAACTAGTTTTACAAATATGCTTAAAATTACACATCAGAGCCACCCTGACACGCCACTATACCGACGAACTGCCTGACATCAGTCAAGACGAGATCGTGTTAGCTCTAAGGCAGCTTAAAAATGGAAAAGCCCCCGGTGAGGACGGAATTACTTCAGAGCTTCTTAAAGCCGGAGGAGCTCCTGTAATACAGGAGCTGCAGAACCTCTTTAACACCGTCCTTCACAGTGGGAGAACTCCAAAGGCGTGGAGCGTGAGTTTGGTGGTGCTCTTTTTCAAGAAGGGAGATAAAACCCTTCTTAACAATTACAGACCCATTTCACTCTTGAGCCACGTCTATAAGCTGTTCTCACGGGTAGTCACGAACCGTCTCGCCAGGAGACTCGACGAGTTCCAGCCACCGGAACAGGCTGGGTTTCGCGGAGGATATGGCACCATAGACCACATACACACAGTGAGGCAGATTATACAGAAGTCCGAAGAGTATAATCAGCTCCTGTGTCTGGCTTTTGTGGACTATGAGAAGGCATTTGATTCCGTCGAAACCTGGGCTGTTCTGGATTCCTTACAGCGATGCCAAGTAGACTATCGTTATATCGAGGTGCTGAGATGTCTCTACGAGGCCGCCACCATGAGTGTCCAAGTACAGGGCCAGCAGTCTAATCCCATCCAATTGCGCAGAGGAGTGAGGCAGGGGGATGTCATATCCCCGAAACTGTTCACTTGCGCATTGGAGGATATGTTTAGGTTGCTGGACTGGAAAGGATGGGGCATCAACATAAACGGCGAGTACATCTCACACCTGCGATTCGCTGATGACATAGTCTTAATGGCGGAGTCGCTTGAGGAACTGAACCGGATGCTGGACGGCCTAGCTTCAGCCTCCCGATGTATCGGTCTTGGCATGAATTTGGATAAAACCAAAGTCATGATCAATGGTCACATTGATCCAAGGCCGGTGGTCGTACATGGTCACCTTCTCGAAACTGTTTCCGAGTACACTTACCTTGGGCAGATTCTGCAATTGGGTAAAAACAGTTTCGAGAAGGAGTCCAAAAGGAGGATCCAGTTAGGCTGGGCAGCATTTGGGAAACTACGTCGAGTCATCCATACCGCAATGCTTGAAAACAAAAGTTTTCAACCAGTGCGTCCTACCCGTTATGACCTACGAAGCTGAGACACAACACTGACATAGCTCAAAGAATTAGCAAGCTGAAGTGGCAGTGGGCCGGCCATATTTCGCGAAGAACCGACGGCCGCTGGGGCAAACGTGTTCTTGAATGGAGACCGCGACTCGGTAAACGTAGTGTAGGACGCCCTCCGACCAGGTGGGATGACGACTAGCGAAAGACTGCAGGTAGATGCCGGATGCGGCAAGCTGAAGACAGGGCGCTATGGCCCTTATTGGGGGAGGCCTATGTCCAGCAGTGGACTGATATAGGCTGATGATGATGATGATGAACCCCTATTACATCTGTTTGCCCGGTTTTGGCAAAGGTCTCTTCCAAATGCTCTCTTTCTCGTGCAGTTCTAGTCACCTAATAAATTCTTCAAAACCTCTCTAAAATGTAAAAGATATTATTAACTCCATTGGAAACGTCAGAAACGTGTCAGCAATTAACTGATTGTCGATGTACGAACGGCACTAAACTTGTAAACACTGCATTACCGCTCATCCTCTCAGTAGGATTGCTAGGGGTGGGGAGTTATCGATTAATTTTATCGATAAATGTTATCGATGAAATTTTAGCATTAAAAGCTCTTTTGTGTGACACAAGATGACAATCTTGCTACGTATGAACTGACAAACGAATGCTGTAGCTACGTACCTATTCGTTTGTTGATTGTAAGTATTCGTTGATTGCAGGTATCTTTGTTGATTTATAGGTATCCGTTTGTTGGTTGTTGAATAAACGAATTTTCAACAACCAACAAACGGATACCTATATATACGGCGGTATATATACCGCCAAATGAAATATTTATATCCATCTCACGTCGATGTAAAAACCTGGTGCTGATTATATAGGTTGATTTTCTTAGTTGTATGAATTGTACGACATTATTTATTCTATTTAATTAAGAACAAAAATCCCCTTAACATTCTCCAGTACCTACTACGCAAGCTCGTCGATATCGATAAACTGTTTCCCCACCCTACCGCCGCAGGACGCACTTTACTGCATTACCCGCGAGTCAGGTTACAGGCACGTGCGCCGGATGTGTCGTCAGGTAAACAAACACCCATCACTAGCGCGTCACATGCACATCACTAGCGCGCGACTTCGATAAAGGGTAATTAGTAGGTAGCGGTTGTAAACATTTTCAAAATAGAAATTGTTATTGAATTGTCTTCTTTGGGAAATGAGGAAATTGAATCGGGAGATGCATGACTGCTGTGTTTGGGAGTTTGAATCCAATAGATACTGGGCCGCCATTAAGCCAGATAAGACCAATTTGTGATCTTCTCAGAAACTCTACAACCTCGATATTTGTACTCATCATCATCATCAACCTATAATCATAGGACTCCCCTAATGAGCGCCATAGCGCCTTGTCTTCAGCTTGCCGCATACAGCATCTTCCTGCAGTCTTTCGCAGTTCGTCATCCCACCTGGCCGGAGGGCGTCCTACACTACGTTTGCCGAGTCGCGGTCTCCAGAACACGTTTACCCCAGTGGTTGTCGGTTTATCGTGATATATTGATATATTGACCGGCTCACTGCCATTTCAGCTTGCTAATTCTTTGAGCTATGCCATATGCTATAACTTTGATTCTCTGTCGGCTGATTTCATTACGAATCCTATCCTTCAGAGAGACCCCCAGGATAGCTCTTTTCATAGCTCGCCAAGCGACTTTCCTTTTGATAATGATAGTACGGAACATTATACCTACATTATTTAGAGATGTTTTTTCCTAGTTCCTGCAAACGGACTACTTACCAGCTACTTACACATAAGAGTAATTAAATAAATAAATAATGCTGGCATTGGCCAGCTAGATAATGTTGTGTGAGATCATTATCTAGCCCCAATCTAAGCCGAATGTTTTATACCTCACCTATAATAGAATATAATAGAAAAAACATTTATTTAGACACAGGTACAAAATACAGGCATAGAATAAACAAACAAAGAAGTTTATCATGAGGGTAAACGACACAAATAGGTGATATATAGACTAAAATAAGACTACCTCCATGATCCTGCGCCAAAATAGGGGTTGGCTCAGCGTGTGCTGAACATTATTTTATTCAGCGCTGTTTTTCAGCTAAAGACCTTAATTACTAGTTGAAATCGCAATAGCGACTGTCTATGTAGTTTAGATAGTAGCTACATAGGTAGTCGTTATAATGCTTTTCTTAAGTCCAAACAGTGGCCATAAAAGCCATTACGACGTCGATAATATCTTCCATTCCCATCGTTCGCCATTGCTCGTAATGTATTGTTTACATTGCACATTTGCGAAATGCGGTTCTCATCGACTTTATGATGTTTGGATGGAGGATTACTTACTGCTATTTTTAATTAACAAGTGGTGTGAACTCTTCTTTTTATTTATTTTTTTACTTGAGAGACTGAAGTGTGAAGTTTTTGTGTTAGATAGAATGCAAGATGTGAATTAAAATGGAAAAGGGTAAAGGGTCTAAATATTTTGTAAAGGGTAAATACCCTTCATCAACGAAGCCAGATTAATTCCACCCACATGACTACTTTTTAAAGTTTTTTAGATGAAAAAATAGGTTGTCTGGGATAGATCGCTCTTGAGCGATAAGTTAAAGTTAAAAATTATCGATTATTCAATACCTTATTATTTTAGGTAAAGTGTGCACTCAATACAATACAAAAATTCTTTATAGTACACCATAATCAAATTAATCATTACAAAAATACATTATATGCGACAGGTACAATGGGAATTCAATTATTTTCTATCCATCTTTCGCCTGTAACACAGCTATATTGTAGCTACCACGGGAGACAGTGCTCCAATTCCATTGTTACACATATATTTGAAATAAACCTAGTTTTCAGCAACGGATAGGTAGAGATGCAGGGTCCTGTGATGGTTCTTATTCTGGTCTAGGCAGAATAACAGCGCCTTCTGTTCATAACAGTTGGCATTATGCTGACCCATTTGCTACTGCAGCACACATTGTTCACCTACTTACTTATTTTTGTTATTTAGTTTTTTTCCAATGTATTTTTTATTGTATAACTAATAGTAACTATTTTTATTGTAATGTAACTAATGTAACTAATATGAGGTATTATGTTTGTAATTTATATTTGTTCATTTATATTGTATGTATAATGTCTATGTATGATGGTAAAATGTACTAGGCATAACGATTTGGAGTTATCTGTAATGTTATGGTCTTATGTAAATAAATAATAATATAAATAATGATAAATAAATAAATATGTCTAGATTCAAGAGGAAGGTTATATGATTTATTAATCACTCCACACTGCCCTATATTAGAATCTACGCCTAAACCTAAGCCGGGGCAGGTCGCTAGTATACAAATTATAAATCAGTTCTCTCACAATCAGAAAGAAAATCTCATCTCGTCCAGCCGCCAAACCCTTTCCAAAAAAAACGAAGCGGCTCCAACTCAATTAGTTATTTGGCACGCCACTTAACAAATAGGCACAACAGTTTAAAAGGCGACGCGACAGTTAAAAAAACCTTTAACCCCACTTGTGTTAAACATGGCATCTTGACCTTACTAAGAGAATTTCATGTATGGGGCCTTACTATGATTGAGATGGGGTTAAGTGAGTTTCGTTCGAGTTTCAAAGCGAAGAATCTTAGTTAATAATTAATATGGTTTGTTGTTTATCTTTGGGGTTTGCCTTGCTTGTAATTGTAACGGATAAAATAATAATAATACATTTATTTGAGACAACATTTGAACAACGCTGTAAAATGCGTATAAAGCTTGACCAAAGGAAATAAGATATTAGTTTTTATTTATTTATTTATACTTCTTGCATAATTATAAGTATTAATACAACGGGTATTTATCGCGTTTATTTACCTCGGGAAAAAAGGTAAATGAACGCAATAAATACCCGTTGTATTAATACTTATAATTATGTGTTCAGATCGCGTAAGTTTAAAAATATTTACTTCTTGCATGATAACTATATACAAAACTTATTCTAGAAAATTAATACAAAGGCGAACTTAACCCTAAAAAGAGTTCTCTTCCAGCAAACCTTATAGAGAGATAGAGGCAAAGAGAATTCAAGAAACAATTGAATTCGATTCAAGTTTTAAAATTCCTAGGAATGATTAATCCACCCGTTACAATATTATTGATCAACCTCTCCCGACATCTTACTACTCGAAGCAAACTCGATCAGAACTCAATCCCCCGTCGCCAATCACTGCAAATCGTCTAGACAATCATCGGCGACGACTCGACGACGCGGACCGCCCGCACCGACCCACGTGCACTCGACTTGGAATCATGTGCTCGAGCGTGTGGTAGGGCCCACGTGTGGTCCGCAATTTATGTCAATGGCTTTTGTATTATAGGTACTTACCTTGCGTTTTTTTGGAAATTGGTGTTCTAGGCTCTAGAAGGATCCTTAGTAAAACTAACTGACAGAGAACCATAATTATCGACATAATACAATACAATAACAAAATAATTTATGGACATTAAGAATTGACTAATCAGTACTAATGTAATACCTAATCAAATGTAACATGTAACAAGCTCTGCTTACCTTAGGGGCTTGATGATGCTGTGTGGATTGACCAGCATTATTTATTTATTAGGTATAATTTATTATTAAATTTTTAATTTTTTTATGACTATTTGTGATGACTATAATAAGATGTTTATTCATTTCTTTTCTTTTCATTTAAATTTAAATAAATAAACATTATCAACCAATATTTATTTGATTTTAAAATACTATTGTATACAAAAAAGGACATAAAAAATTGGACTTATCAGTAATGTAATAATTGGTAATGACTACTATAAGATGTTTATTTCCTTATTTTCTTATAATCTAAATTTAAATAAATAAATACTATCCACAAATATTCCTTTGATTTTGAAATGTTGTTCTAATAAATATTCTAAATATTCTTGGATTATAAAAACCAAGGTCTCTTCTATCTTATTAAAGTAAATAGTTAGAGATGAATCTAAAAACTGAAATGATCTAATTTCCCGCGAAACTGTAACAAACCATTAACCCGAGAATCTGTTTGGCGAGAATTAAAAAATGTGGGATTAAGATTGAGCTAATTAACTAGATTTAGATTTACCTTAAAGATGGTACTAGTATCAGCACGCGGCTTTGAACAAAATAATGAAACTTCAAAAAATAATTATTCATGTGAAATATTTGCCACGTTTATCTGTTTTGATTTCGATTTACCTTAAAGATGGCACTAGCTTCAGCACGCGGCTTTGAACAAAATAATGAAACTTCAACAAATAATTATTCATGTGAAATATTTGCCACGTTTATCTGTTTTACTTATATAAACAAGACATCACACTAACATCAATTATATTCCTTTTTAACATATAAAACATTATATAACACATTAAACATTATTTCAATTTCAATCAAGTTAACTTTCGGATGGTGCCGTCTTTGATAGACTTGAGTTACTATTGTCCGCTATAGCAATCTATTTTTCTGGCTAAATATAATCCAAGTTATCTCTAATTATTTTAAGCAAGTTTCAACATGATAGAATCAGAGAACATCATTTAAAAGAATCCTTAACATCAATCTTTTAAAACTTTTGCTATTTGTTATGGATAAGAAAAGTACCTAATTAAATATTATTTATCGAGGGTAAAAAATCGAAAATACATCATATGCTACTTTTTATCCAGCAAAAATCGTGCGTAGCCATGGAAAGCAAGCACGGGTATAAAAATGAACACGCTCCGTGCCAACCACGTCAAAAAGGCAAACCATCTACGTTCTACCAACACGGAAGTGGGTGTTTGCCTGTGATGTTGCACGCTCTATTTCAACCTCCTTTACGCGCATTAAAAGCATAATTATGGATATAAAACCTCTTTCTCGTAAAACTATAGGTACCTAATAAACAGGTCGTATGCACATCCTATAATGTGAATAACGAAAAAGTTTTGTGTACTCGTTTGACTGACTTACCCGTTGGTGGTGTTCACTAAAAAGATAATTAGGCAATTATTTTTGACAGAAGTCTCCTTGAAAATGAGGAATAATATCATCACCATCAGCGTAGGTATCTTAGCCACTGGAACGTCCAAGCCAAATTTGTTGCAAGAGTGGTTAGTCGACTGCTGGACAAAGGTATCCCCTAATGAGCGCCATAGTGCCCTGTCTTTAGCTTGCCGCATCCAGCATCTGCTTGCAGTCTTTCGCAGGTCGTCATCTCATCTGGCCGAAGAGCGTCCTACACTACGTTTACCGACTTGTTGGCTCCACTCAAGAACACGTTCACTCCAGAAGCTATCGGTTCTTTGCGAGATATGGCCGGCCAACTGCCACTTCAGCTTCCATTTTTTTAAAAGTTTATTATAAAATGTCCCATTATGAACGAACAGCTCATGAAAAACAAGTAAAGTGGTAGGCATCCTACTAGTTTTCTGTCGTTAACTGGTTCCGTACCCATTAACAATATTTAACGTTTTTTATAAATTCATTGAACGTTCTTCAATGAGGCTCATTTATATATAAAAATTACTAAAATAAATCTGTTTACGTTATTTTTTAGTGTACGGCGTAAACTTGTGTGCTGAATTTTCATAGGCAATTTGGAGGCGATAAAGGTTATAATCGCGTGGCACGTCAGTTTATGATATAGTCGATGGTGTATAGCGTAGAGTCGTTTGAGACAAGCGATTGACGTCTTTAACGTAGTTCTAATTAATTTATTGGCGCTTTTAAAGCGGAAGCTAAAAACTGTAGAGCCGCAACTTGAAATAAATAATTTGTCTGAGATAATTGAATTATCAATTATCTATTAATTCAGAAATTGTTTTTCTCTCGCCATCAATTTAGCGTTTAAAGGACCGCCACCACTGACGTGTATCCTTTAAATAGAAAAAAACTCTTTTATGTTTTTGGAGACGTATTATTTATTACAAAAAAGATTTAACTATGTACAATTTGTACACAGCACTTTTTATACGGAAAAAATACAAACAAAACATTCACTAATTAGTTTGCCTCTAATTTATTCATAGGTCGATAGTTATTTTTAGTTTATTGTAAGAACAAATGTCTTCTCTACAGTTTCCACTAGGCTGCGATGCGGCAATATTTACAAGTCGTATCCGGCGCGGCTATTACTTAATAGCTCCTGCGAGCTAATGTCGCGTGTGGTTCTCAAACTTTCATACTAAAATGTGATGGTCGTCTGCGAGACATTTAAAAAAAAACTCGTCTGCGAGACGCCAATCACCCACAACATTTTTTCATAGTCATTCATTAAAATATATAGACAAAAATAATTAGAAAAAAATATAAATAATAGCCAAAGTCTATGGAATTTTATTTAACTTTTTTATTTTTTTAACCATCATCATCAGCAAACGTTAGTCCACTGCTAGACATAAGCATCCCCAGTTATTACCTAATAATTTAAAGTTGTATTGAAAATTGACATTTGTACGGCCAAGGTGTTGATAGATTATACTTTTCTCACCACATAAAGACAGAAAAATAAATATTCCAGAATTGCGGAAGTACAAACCGTGGCCAATCGCTATGAGCGATCTCTTCCATGCAACCTTGAGATGGACATGAAAAAACTATCTAGATTAGAATGTGGCACTAGATAAAACCTGTTTAGAAATAAGAAAACGATGATATTTACTCTACTAACCTCTTATTGCCTGTTAGTGCGCAATCTTTCCACCGTCACGGGGCGGCGCGGCGGCGTCGCGTCGTCGCGTCGTCGTCGTTGTCTAGTCGATCGCAACCAATCATATGTAAAGTTTGACAGCCGCTGTCAGTGGCGCGGCCGCGCAGATTTTTTACCCAAAGGTTGTAATATGAGACTAAAATCCAGTATAAACAAACTAACGCCGACTAATAAAAGGGTTTGTAATATGACATGTTAAAATATAAATCAAAGTGAATCGGCTAAATTAGAGCAAGCTACGAAACGTTTTATGTTTTTTGGACCGAGTAAAAAAAATTTTTTGAAATGCAATTATGAGAAATTATCCTGTGATATTTTTTCGATGCAAGCTTATCTTCTTGGTGGCAGAAACATGAGAGGAAAGGACGGAAAAGATTATGCATGAAAAAATATGTTTTTTCTGAGACGTGATCCACTAGTTCGAAATTACATACATACATAATAAATAAATCATGCTGGACAATTCACACAGCATTATCTAGCCCCAAGCTAAGCAGAAGCTTGTGTTCTGGGTACCAGATAACTGATATACATAATACAATACATTACATAGATAGATATTTTTTATTATAAAAAGCCACATCGGTCGTCGATAATTTAGGAACATAAGCTTTTTATTTTTACTTCTTTCACTTTCTTCACTTAAAAAAACACCTTAATAATACCACAGATAATAATTTATAATATGTCTGAGCAAGTCAAATAAAGTTTTTGAAAATAATATAGACATAAATAATATAAAATTTGGAAATTCTGGTAGATAACATAAGTAACACCACAATTACCAAATTTAAAGCACTTATTTAGACATTTAATAAATAAACCCGATGCTTGAATTAAAGTTATCCATGAAACAGATACCAATAAATATTGAAGGATAAGAAAATAGACGAACAAACAAAATGGCACATTACCAATCGAGCTCCCCTCTAGCGGTAGAGCAGGAGAAAGGGGTCGGAATGTTACAGGACATTATTTTGCACTGAAATATATCCGCTTGTATAAACTGCAGTTATCGATGTACCTACTCGTAACTCAAAGAATTAGCACGGTGAAGTGGCAGTGGGCCGGCCATATCTTTCGAAGAACTGATGACAACTGCGGGTAAACGTGTTCTTGAGTGGTGAACGCGACTTGACAAAGGTAGTATAGGACGCCCTCAGGCCAGGTGGGATGACGATCATCAAAAAACAGAGAGATGCTGGTTGCGGCAAGCTGAAGAAAGGGCGCTATTGCGCTCTTTATGAGAGGCCTATGTCCAGTCGTTGATTAATATAGTTTGATATGATGAAATTTATAATGATGATGTGGGAGGGATTCCACGAGGAAGAGACGGTTCTTCTTAATATGATGTACAAAATCCACCGCCACCTCCTGCACTACTCCAATCCACGTGATGGATCACTATGCACACAGATTTGCCTGCGGTTCAACAATCACTTGACTCAGTTTTAGCACAGATTAAATATGGTTTTAGCTTTTAAGAGGGGCGATATACGAGCCGTAAAATTTGGGCTAGATTGTGTTACGTGTTATTTGATGGATTAATGGGATGGCGATGGCTTTTGGAGACTCATTCATAAGAAAGTAAGAAATATATTTATTGCAATTACATGTTGAAATGATTGTATGTAGGTACATACATTTGTACCTACCTATAAAGATTAAAAGGTTAAGGTGGAGGTACTCCTGTTTCCGCATTTGGACTCCAGTCGGTCCTTTATGCGTGTTGGATTGTATGTATCTATATACAAAATGCGTAACAATGTAATGCGTAGTAATGTGTGTTTCATCATCGTCACAATCAACAACCTATGTTAGTCTAGTGCTGGACATAGGCCTCCCCCAATGAGCGCCACAGCGCCCTGTCTTCAGCTTGACGCATCCAGCATCTACCTGCAGTCTTTCGCAGGTCGGCCGTCATCCCACCTGGCCGGAAGGCGTCGTTAGACCCATTCATAAGTAAAAATAATAGGTACCTATAATAATTGCAATTGTATTTGGAAAATATTGTATACACTATGCATAAATGTAATGTGTGTACCTACTAGATTTAATGATTCTATTCTTTGATTGTAATTTTATTTGATAATACCATAAACCATAACAAGTTTATTATATATCTATGTAATGTATGTATGTATGTATATTATATATCTATTTATTTTATATCTATATAAGTTTATTACAATGTTTGTAATGTAGGTATTATGGTATGTAGTGTAAGTATTTGTTATCTTTTTTCTTTTAATATCAAGATATTTAACTGCCACCATCTACATACATATATTGTTGCTTCATGCCCAGTCCATCCTTAGGTGGCCTGGAAGAGATCGCTCTCAGCTATAAGGTCGCCTTTTATAATTCCTCTATTCCTAGTATTTTTTCGGTATAGTTTCCTGTTCTAGATAGATATAAAAACACTTTTATTATACCACACAAAACAAAAACAATACAGAAATAAATACTTAGAATAGAGGAAGTCAGAACGGCCTTATCGCTGAGTGCGATCTCTCTGTTTTGTGTAGTATAATAAAGTGTTTTCTATCAATCTAACGTATCTGAAAATGGCTATAAATAAAAGCTTGTTTAGTGGAAACAGTGGTGTCCTTTCATAAAATTACCAAACACCACATACCTACTAATATAATAACGATCCAATAACTTACTACTGTTTGAAGACACAGATTGATAAAGACACAGGGGTGACTATATACCCACTTAAACTTCGTTAATTACCTTACATTCACCCCTAGTTCACCACCATCACTGAAAATTGAACTTTACTAACTACCTTTCAAAGTTGAATGTAGATAAACGGCTCTATTTTCTAGATAACTCAAGTTTATTCCACCTTCATTGAAAATTGAGCGTTACCTTCTTTCTTTCAGAGTTGAAGTTAGGGTTCAGCGACTCAACTTTTCTGGTAAGAAAGCACTAGTTTTTTAAAGGAATTTGAACCCTATATCATAGAGTCTAAGTGGATTTGAAGTTAAAGTATTAAGGGGAGGACACACAAGACAGTATTGAGATGGTCATGCTCCCACGGTAGACGGTTTGAAGAGGTTACCGTTAATGTGTTCTTAGTATTAGGTGATACTCGTAAGTATAATACTACTGTTTAATTTAATTTGTAGAGTATGGTAGAACGAGTGGGGTAGAGCCATGGTTAGTGTTATACACCATATGCTTAGGATTATAAATAAATAATAAATAATGCTGGACAATTCACACAGCATTATCTAGCCCCATGGTAAGCAGAGCTTGTGTTATGGGTACTAGATAACTTATATACATAATACACTACATTACATAGATAGATATTTTTTATTATACATAGAAAACAACAATAATTGCGGACAAAAGAGTACACACACCATAATTTGACGACCGATGAGGCGCGGTGGGCGAAGGTCCGCCTGCGACGCAGGAGGTTGCGGGTTCGATTCCCGCCTCGGAACAATTGTGTGTACGATCTGCACATATTTGTTCCGGGTGTTCTGGTCGTTTTCTATGTATAATAAAAAATATCTATCTATGTAATGTAGTGTATTATGTATAACAGTTATCTAGTACCCAACATAAGCTTTGCTTACCATAGGGACTAGATAATGCTGTGTGAATTGTCCAGCATTATTTATTTATTTATCCTTTTCTAAATCTTTATATGAAATAGTATGCAATAACGAAAACCTATCCATGCCGAACGCATTGCCGTAAAATCAACAATAGCTAACTGCAGACTGTTATAAACAATCTCCAGGTAGCTCAACTGACAAGGTAGATTACAATGATAAGGATACGATGACTGGAATAAATATGTATTTGACAGACAACAAGTTTGCAACTTGAATAAAAAATTGTCCGTCAATATTTAACTAAGTAAGTTTTAGACAATAATACCTAATTATTATTGACAATATTGAATAGACAATAACATACTGTATATACTGCAAAAGACTGCAGCAAGTTTTGAAAACTAAGCTTGTAAGTGTACCTACCTATTAACAAAGTTCTCAGTTAAACTCTACAAGATAATCCCGGCCCTCAAGATGTAAACAGACAGACGAACAAGTAAGATAACCAATGGGTTAGCCACTTACACCGGTGCTTAACAAAGTGGCTAGTGATGGGGTCGGGTATCGATGTCGATGATAATGGTTAGGTACGTCTGATGAACGATGTGGCGCGGCGGGCGAAGCTTTGCCAGAGACGCAGGAGGTTGAGTGTTCGATTCCCGCCTTGGGAATAATGTTTGTACGGTCTGTAAATATTTTTATTCCGTATGTTGTCTATGAATACTAAAAATATTATATATACACAAGCTCTGCTTAGGTTCTGGCTAGATGTGATGATCTGTGGATTATCCAACTTTTTTTTAAATATTTTCATTGTGTTTATTATTTAGAATGAGAAAAGCTTTAAAACAACGACCGGGTTGATCATAACCCTTGGCATATACTACATATATATTCGTAGAATCAGAAAAGTACATCGACAAACTATCGAAGTTTTTCAAGAAACTTATCGATGGAAACGAAGCACATCCCTACTCGACAAAAGGAGTAGACCCAAGCTACTTGAGGTATAAGTTGCGAGAGTAGCACTTCACCTGATATTTATGCTTTCTTATCTCGTGACACTGCACAGGAGTTGGCGAAATGGATACTCCAGAATTACCAGATATCGTTAAAAAATGGTTACATCCCTCGTTTTTAATATTTTATAAATGTAGAAGAGATTGGCGCCTTTCTTATTCAACGACCTCTGTGGCGCAGTGGGGGAAAATTGACGTTATAGACAATAGACAATGATACCTAATTGACAATACTGAATAGACAATAACATACTGAATTGTCTATTCTTATGCGTTGTCGCGATGCGCTACGCTGTAGGGAGTTTTCGTATTAGTCATTTAAATATGAACCTTATTGTGTAGAACAACAATAAAGTTGTATTTTGAGCTTTTCGAAATAAACTTTTGCGGTTTTTAATCGCAAGCATCGAGAAGGTAATGCAAATTATTGTTAACTAGCTGCGCCTCGCGGCTTCGCCCCCGTGGACATTTATGTCTCAAATGGTTTAAAAATGATAAAAAAAATATCCTATGTATATAGACTCCTGGTTCTAAGCTACCTCTCCACCAATTTTGAGCTAAATCTGTTCAGCCGTTCTTGAGTTATAAATGACTTTCGACTTTCTTTTATATATGTACATTATATAGAAACGTAGTGTAGGACGCCCTCCGACCAGGTGGGATGACGACTTGCGAAAGACTGCAGGTAGATGCTGGATGCGGCAAGCTGAAGACAGGGCGCTATGGCGCTCATTGGGGAGGCCTATGTCCAACAGTGGACTGATATACGCTGATGATGATGATGATGATATAGATTAATAAACGGTGAACGAATATGTCAACGAAAATCGATATACAATAATTTTTTCATCAGCGCAAAGCAAGATTTTGCGTCTACATAATTATAACAGATATTTGCAGACTTTGAGGGTAAGTGACGCTGTTTCAACTTAGTGCAGTATTATTTATTTCTTCTAAGTCAGTCTTCACTACATAGAAATTATAAGGCCGCCATTTATACTTCCCCAATTCTATAAGTATTTATTGCGTTTTATTGTGTATTTCTAAGTGTTTCCATCCATCCGACAGAGAATCAAGGTTATCGACATAGCTCAAAGAATTAGCAAGCTGAAGTGGCGGTGGGCCGGCCATATCTCGCGAAGAACCGACGGCCGCTGGGGCAAACGTGTTCTTGTGTGGAGACCACGACTCGGTAAACGTAGTGTAGGACGCCCTCCGACCAGGTGGGATGACGACCTGCGAAAGACTGCAGGTAGATGCTGGATGCGGCAAGCTGAAGACAGGGCGCTATGGCGCTCATTGGGGGAGGCCTATGTCCAGCAGTGGACTGATATATGTAGGCTGATGATGATGATGGTGAAGTGTTTCCTATTTTGTGTGGTATAATAAAGTGTTTTCTATCTATCTATGATTAGCAATAAATCTAGTATTGTTTACGACTCGAGTGTTCCGTAGTCGGTGCTATGAAGTGGGTTTTAGTATAATGCTTGCGTAATTCTGATTGCATAGATCATACTTGAGAAATGTCTAGACTAAAATAGCCTAACCGTTCGCTAAAATGATGGCTAAGTGGAGGTAAATTGTTTGTTTGTTTATTTTTAGTTACCTAATGGATAAAGCTTTTGCGAACAAAGAGCTTTTTGATTTAGTCAATATCTAATAAATATAAGAATGTATGTTTACACAAATTCTTACTTGTTTCTTATCATTTTCATCATTCACCAATTTTGAAGTCGGTTTAAAGTTTTTTAAAACACGCCAAATAATTTGGCGTGTTTCAAAAAATGCCATTTATTTCAATAGCTTACGCCATTTTCATATGTTTTTAGAAAAAAAAAATACATCTTAAATCGTTAAATTAAACATCCTTTATAGACATTCCAAAAAACCTCACGAGTCAAAAGTTTTATTGATTTCAAAGCCATTAAAAAATGGCTATTATTTCAATAACCTAAGCTTATTTCATAAGCATTACGAAAAAAAACATCACTGGTCAAAAACAACCAACATCTTAAATCGTTAAAATAAACCTCGTTATAGACATTCCAAATAACCTCACGAGTCAAAAGTTTTAACGATTTAAAAACAGTTAAAAATGGCTATTATTTCAATAACCTAAGCTATACGAAAAACAACATCATTGGAATAGTAAAACAACCAACATCTTAAATCGTTAAAATAAAACCTCCTCTAAAGACATTCCAAATTTCCTCACGAGTCACCCACCTCCTTGAACCTTTCAACGCCAACACTTTTAAAAAGAGCCCGCCAAATTACCCCAAACGTGCCCGCGAACCCAATTCGCCATCAAACGGGAAAGGAGGCTAATCAAAAGAGATTCAATATGGCGGAAACCGAGGAATTACTCGAGAATTACTGCGGAATTACCGAGGGAAGGAAAAAAGTGGAAATAATTCTTTAATCGCGTAATTGGAGCGCTACCGAACCGGAAAACAAATTTCCTATTATTGAGTGGTAGGGTTGACAGGCTGAGAGAAATTGATGAAAATCAAACGCATTTCTTGTTTCACAGTTCAACTGATAACAGTAGTTCTACCGCATGTAACTATCTGTTGGGCACCTTGGGCCTTACGGATTGGTTCATTTGTTTTTTTTTGAAGATAACCTAAGTTAGGCTACCCTGATTATGTTTATCGATAAAAAAAACCAGTGCTGTAACCGTAATTATGATGCCTCTACCTTATTTATGGTTGCTTATATTTGATATGTTTTTTTTTAATAACACTCAAATGGTTAAGTAATTAATAAGTGAAATACCTAGTAATGTTTTTCGATTTTGTTCTTCCAACATACCTTTCATTTTATTAATGAAAAGCTCGGTCCCAAGTCACGTTCCGTTTCATTTATAATTCTTGGTATTTTTTATTTTTTCATCAATTTATACATAAATACAAAACCAATAAATCTCCGCGCCACCCCTAATACGAAGCTCGTCGAACAGAAAGTGTAGTTAGATAATCATTATTAGAAGTCGACTCATTAGGGTGCGATTGTCGTCCGTCCCCCATTCGACCCCGCTCCGACCCCGTCCCTCCGACCCCGTGGACAGTCACACCTGACCGAGCTTATCGCCGATTGGGATGGCACTTTTTATCTACGGAGTGTTTCATAATGTATGTTTAATTTGTGCTTTTTTTATTTTAAGTACTTAGTTTAGTCCTTTTTTAAATTTATTTTAAAAGAACGCTGCCTTCTGACTGCATAGATTTTAAGGAAATTGACAGTAGTGTAAATAATTATGTATATTATTTTGATTTTATTAAAATGTCTACAGAGTGATGTTTTGTAATGTATGAATGTTTCGTTTGTGATTTCTATTTTTAGTACTTTGATGTGCGGTAGTCAGTTTTTGAAATATTATATTAATAAAGGACGGATCTTCTGATGCCTTAAGTATATTGACATAAGTGTAAAAATGTGTAATGGGTAATAAATGTAATAAATAATAAATAATAATGCAGGACAATTCACACAGCATCATCTAGCCCCAAGCTAAGCAGAGCTTGTGTTATGGGTACTAGATGACTGATATATATAATACAATACATTACATACATAGATATTTTTTTGTTATACATAGAAAACGACCAGAACACCCGTAATATAACAATAGTCTCGGAATTTAAGTAAGAGTCCATGAGTCCATGCTCAGTGAATAGTATAAAATATGACCTGTCTAAGTGCTTATTTGTAAGCTTAAAGAAATAAATACTTTTCATTTTCATTTTTCTACTCTAGAAACTCTAGCTCAGGGTTAAGCTCGCCTATGTACATATCTTTTTATATAAGTTATTTTTAAGTTTTGTATGTGAACAATAAAGAATTATCGAATTAAAGAAAGAATTTTTCATTTTCAGTGCTCACATTAACAAATAATCCCACATATTATAAGATAACACAGTAAAAAGCTACCTGCTAAACTTTTGCTGGTCCAAATACTGAAACGGTACTTTCATTTTAGCTCCTAAATCCCATTAAGGTCAGATTTTCACTGAAAAAAGATCAGTTATTCGCATTTGAATCTTACCCAACATTTTAAAGGCATTTATTTTGCGAATAACAAATCTCAATGACAGACATGAAAAACCAGTCCCTGGTTTGTTTTTCGTGTTTACCGCACATAAGGTAGAGCACCCTTTATATGACATAGTGGAGTGCTGAGACGCCATTGGCGAAGTCAGCGTATTTATTTGCCGTTGACCACTCCGCCGCCATTTTACAAAAGTAGAAAGATTTATTTTATTGGTAGGTACCTACTTAATTGGACAACATTTTTTTATCTTAACACTTTGACTGCGGTTTTTTTTCGACGACTGCGATCTATTTTAACCTAAAAAATTCGTACTGCCGCTCTACACAGCGTTGCGCCGCACATGCGTTTCGTTCGAAAAATATTACGGCTGTGCTGAGTCACACAGATCTGTATTTTCTCAGCCGCTGCGCTAGTGTGGATTTACGCATATTAGTCACTTGTAGAAAACAAATACCGTGTGATTTGAACAGTCAAAGTGTTAAGTTTTGTGAAATAGGCAGTATTACTAAAGTATACGCGATATTACAAACGAGCAAAGTTTTATTAATATTAACCTGTCGGCCACGTATAAAAAAAATTGTTATTTAAGTAACATAATGAAATCTTTACAATAGTTTAAAATAAGAATAAGAGAATATTTATTTCAAAATAAATAAATAAATAATGCTGGACAATTCACACAGCATTATCTAGCCCCATGGTAAGCAGAGCTTGTGTTATGGGTACTAGATAACTGATATACATAATACAATACATTACATAGATATATATTTTTTATTATACATAGAAAACGACCAGAACACCCGGAACAAATATCTGCAGATCGTACACACAATTGTTCCGAGGCGGGAATCGTACCCGCAACCTCCTGCGTCGCAGGCGGACCTTCGCCCACCGCGCCACATCGGTCGTCAAGTCAAATTTACAAGATAGCCTTATTTATCTAAGCACTTTTTATTAATAGTTACCTTACTTATACCGCAACTCTAAATAAATCTTATTACTATGCATATTAAGTAGAATCAAAATGAAGTCGATTCAGCTGTCTGTAATAGAGACTTAGATCTTTAAAACTAAAAAATGTTTAATGCAGTAAGCGAGACCTTTCCTTATAAATAAATACGAGTAAATACATGATTCTTACTAAACATGGCGCTCATTGGGGGAGGCCTATGTCCAGCAGTGGACTGATATAGGCTGATGATGATGATTCTTATTGGTATTCGTATTTTATTTTTGACGCAATGGGGATTCATGAACTTTTTTGTTCACAAATCCCCATTACGAGTTCGCATAGGGATCAACGGGGAATAATTTATTTATTTATTTTTTGCTGGACAATTCACACAGCATTATCTAGCACAATGAACAAAAAGTTTACTTATTCCCGTTGACGGGGATTATCAACGGGGATTAGTGGATTGAGCCAGTTTTCAGCAATAGATAGAATGATTCAGAAGGAAGGTATTAAATCAAGTAAATCCTGTATTGGCCTTATGTTTAGTGATTAAGTAAGTTAATTTTAGTTTTTAAGGGCTGTGGATTTTGATTTTTTTAATAAATAAATAAACTATGGAGAACATAGATTTCCATGCGGGCGAAGCCGCAGGGCGCAACTAGTTTAGTATAAAACAAAACAAAAATTGATGAACATAGAATAATCAAACTACCTATCAATCAATCAATCTTTTCCCAAATATTTTGAGCTTCAGTCCGGCTATTTTGACAGAACATTGACGAGTTAAATGATTTGATTGGAAGCTAAGTAAACTTTTATACTTTGACACAGGTGGTCCATTTTAACACAAGCTTTGCTTATTTAGGGGCTAGATTATTCTGTGTTAAAAATTAAATGTTCATCACTATTTATTTTGGTCTTCTATCTTGGTAATAAAAAGCCATTTCTAGCCATTAGTTAATTCTCTCCAGCCACTGTATATTAGTGTTTCCAGCTGTGAAACAATAAATACGCTACATCAACGTCAGTGCACCGAGTTTACATGTCAGACAATGATTTTAATTGCTAACAAACGCTAATTCAGACGAATTAGACAAATAATTCATGATTTTTACGCCTGAAAAGATCGCGTACGGCTCATGGCTATGGGTGCTAACCAGTTATATTATAAGTTAAGAATGTAGCTATATATTTACTAATAACTGCGCCCCGTGGCTTTGCCCACTTGGAAATCTATGTAGAAATTTCTTGAATCACTGTATCTATTTAAAAAAACTGCATCAAAATTCATTGCGTAGTTTTAAAGATCTAAGCATACATAGGGACAGACAGATAGCGGGTTTTATACTATGTGATTATATTAAGTATAATATCAGTTCATCTTGTTTTTGGACCCACAGGTTATGTGGGTAGGATGAACTGACTGCCGCCGTGTTTGAACTAACGGCACGCGATGTGTATTCTCGGATCCGCCAACAAGTGTATATTTGCAACGATCGATGTTGCAAATATTGCCATGGCTGTGTGGCCGCTTCTTCGTCAAATCTTGTGCTGTTAATTTAAAAATATAAAAATTAAGAGTACGCTTGGTGCTAGATGATGCCGCCCACGGCTTCGCACGTGTTGCTTCTATTCTATGGGAACTGATTTATGGGATATGATGGGGAAATTAGCCTATGGTTTTTCCAGGCCTAGAACTACCTGTATCCAAAATTTCAGCGATCCGTTCAATAGTTCTGGCCTGCAGAAGTAATAAACATCTATCCATAAATCTCAACATCCAAACATTCGCATTTATAATATAGGTAGGTGTGGTTTAATTTTCCGCTAGCCAGGGCTTCTTTCCGTGTGGTCGTATAAAACAATACAATTTCGTATTTCTAATGTAATCAAATGAAGGAATGATTCTGTTTTCAATTAGGATTTTCAATGCTGTAGGGAACTACAATAATTTACTGAATTTTAGTGTGCGTAGAGATCGGTCGTTATTATCTTTTAATCGTTTCTGCCTGCGGTTTTGCACGTGTTGTTTCTATGGAAACGTTTTAATGTTATTTCTATCCCATGAGAACGGATTTTTGGGATAAAAAGCAGCCTATGTTCTATTCCTTATTTCATTAGTGGCAGTGGGCCGGCCATATCTCGCGAAGAACCGACGGCCGCTGGGGCAAACGTGTTCTTGAGTGGAAACCACGACTCGGTAAACGTGTAGGACGCCCTCCGACCAGGTGGGATGACGACCTGTGAAAGACTGCAGACAGGTAGATGCTGGATGCGGCAAGCTGAAGACAGGGCGTTATGGCGCTCATTGGGGGAGGCCTGTGTCCATCAGTGGACTAATATAAGCTGATGATGATAGCATAGCATTATAGGTTATTATTTTATACAAGCATTGGGCTGAAGCAATCTACAGGTAACTATGCTTAAATTATATGCTTATTCAGCTTGACGCATCCAGCATCTACCTGCAGTCTTTCGCAGGTCGTCATCCCACCTGGTCGGAGGGCGTCCTACACTACGTTTACCGAGTCGTGGTCTCCACTCTAGAACACGTTTGCCCCAGCGGCCGTCGGTTCTTCGTGAGATATGGCCGGCCCACTGCCACATCAGCTTACTAATTCTCAGAGCTATGTCGATAACTTTGGTTCTCTGTCGGCTATGCTATGAATCTATGTTATTTTACTACTAAAACGTCTCGTAGTTTAATTTCATCTTTCTTGTGAATGTGGAGAATTAATTACCTTCAGTCTGAAGACATCCCTCGTTAAGGGATGCAACGTTGGTGTTTATTTATTTAATCATTATATTTATTTAGTTTTACAAAACAAATAAGGTTCGTAGTTAACCCGCTCAAGTTTATAATGTATCTACCTACGTGCTATGATGCTGTTATACAAGGTGGATTTTTTAAACGTGCCAGTAAGCGAAAAGTTTTTTGCGAGTTCTGACTTTTTTAGTACTTCAACCTCATTTGGTCTATAGATTTTTAATCAGTCTAGGAAACAGAAAACGGGACTGATAGGTATCAAAAAAGTATATTTAATCTGTGAATGGGTATGAAAATTGCACTAAAAACATATATACTTAGTCTCCTAAGACCATTTTCCGGTATCTACAGCATTTAAAGTATCGCCCTGTCCGAAAAAATCACCCTGTCTATTTTTTATTGCCCAAACAATAAAATCGTATTGACGAACACTTGTCGAAATAAACAGACACTACACGTGGGATTAAGAAAACATCGTTTTCTATAACTACACTTTTTTGGGGTTAAAAGGGTTGGATGGAAGCATAAAAACCATTTTTTTCGGTGCATCTTGAGAAAAAACTTGTTTAGAAACAATTGTGTTAAATTAAAACTGATATTTGCTCGCAGCTTTGCTAACGTGGTATTTGAATAAAATATACATACCTACTGATGCTGTGTGGATTTTGTTGATACCTACATAAATAAAAATAATTAGAAACATATAGAGAGAGGTGGGCTAATGCTGCAACACCCTGGGTTCCGGAAGGAAGCCGCCGAGGTCAGCCAAGAAAGCGCTAGCGAGACGACCTTAACGCCTTCCTCGGAGATTGGTGGGAGATCGCACGTGACCGCACTGAGTGGAAAGATTTGGGGGAGGCCTTTGCCCAGCAGTGGGACGAAACAGGATAAATAAAAAACAAAAAAAAGAAACATATAAATATTTGTAATTATTTTTATTTATGTAGGTATCATTATCAACTAAACTGTACCAAATTAACCTACCTAACCATGGTCCAACATTTGTACCACTTCACCATTAACCCGAATGCACAAGTGATCTAAATGTGGCCCGTAGACCACTTGAGTTTCGCTTGCCCAATTCAATGGCACTTCTTTTAGGTACAGTCGAGAACATAAACCTGAGCAAAACATTTGTATTCGACCATCAATAGACGTGTTACTTACAGGCGGGGCAGTAGGTGTATTTCTTACTTTTGGACATTACACAAGCAGAGCTTCGAGATGCCATAATGCAAAGTACGTTATCAATATACACACGCCCACTTTACCAGCATAGCTTTTAAGCATCCTGTAAAGACTATGAACGTTACAAAAATAGAGTTTAAAACTAAAACCTGACATCGTAAATGTCTTAAATGAGACGTCACTGATTATCATTTTCTATTGATACCTAAGTAGGCATTTGTTATTTAATCAATGAAATTTTCGTTAAGGTTTTCTACTTGCAATTTGCAATAATACACTGTCTGTGACGCGACAGGCAAAGGTCTGCCTGCTACGCAGGAGGTTCGATTTCGGCCTCGGGACAAATGTTGGTACGATCTACAAATATTTGTATTTGTTCAAACATATTAAATATATCAGTTACCCAGTACCTATAACACAAATTCTCAAGCTCTGCTTAGCTTGGGGCTGAACGATGCTGTGTGAATTGACCAGCACTATTTATTATTATTAGTTTATACAGCGATTAAAGAAGCTGGTCCTCAATAAACAACCGACTTCCCAGAGCTGCTACAGGAGCCCACAGTCTGCCTGCATTCAAATATAAACTCAGAGCAAACTTCCTACAGCTACGACGAATTCGTAGTTAGTGTTAAGTTAATTTATGATCATAAAATAATATTTTAATCTATTAATTTAGCTATGTGCGTGACAAAAAAAAATTGAATGAATAAGACATTCTTACTACCTACGACTTAACAAGAAGGCAGGCAAACTACTAAGACAATACAGGAGTTGGAGGAGGCCTGTACCCGAAAGGGGTCCTAACCACCGAAATTTAAAGTTTAGAACATAATTAAAATTGAAATAAATAAAATACTATAATAATGTACGTTCATATTGATAATAATACCAATGCATGTTTATTTTCTCAATACATTTAATCTAATTACTTCATATTCATAATAATATTTGATTTAATTTGATATGATTAATGTTAATGGTTATGGAATTAAAGGTTTTTTTATTTAGTTATTTATTAATTTAGCTATGATATTATTAATTTGAATGTTAATTAATTAATTAAATACTCTTAGGTACCAACATAAGTAGGTACCTATAAAAACATGACATGTAATTATTATTATGAATAAATGACTATTATGACTATTAACTTGTGTGCTCGCCAGTACCCCGCTGATTCTTTTGGCAAGCCCGGTATAGTCTGGTCGCGTACTCGCATTTTTCGAAAGCACTTTGAGTTTATCGTAAATCATGGTCCTTCATAAATAATAATCTTAATGTAAGACCATTATTGAGCATGATGGAAATACCTACTTGCAAGTTTTATAATTTAGCTATGTGTAGTTATGACCTACGGAGCTGAGACGTGGACACTCACGATAGGGCTGGTCCACCAGTTCAAAGTCCCTCAGCGAGCTATGGATAGAGCTATGCTCGGAGTTTCTCTGAAGGATAGGATTCGTAACGAATACATCCGACAGAGAACCAAGGTTATCGACATAGCTCAAAGAATTAGCAAGCTGAAGTGGCAGTGGGCCGGCCATATCTCGTGAAGAACCGACGGCCGCTGGGGCAAACGTGTTCTTGAGTGGAGATCACGACTCGGTAAACTGCAGGTAGATGCTGGATGCGGCAAGCTGAAGACAGGGCGCTATGGCGCTCATTGGGGGAGGCCTATGTGCAACAGTGGACTGCTATAAGCTGATGATGATGATGATGATGATGAAGTTTTATAATTTAGCATTAGTTTTTTTTTCAGAATAACCAAAGAATTTAGGGTTACTAACTAACAACCTAACAAGGTAAAGGTCTCTTGATCGCCTCTTTACTTTACCTTGAGATTGATTCTCACATTATTGCCTAGTTTTACTTACGCGTTACGCAATTACAATTTGAATTTTGTGACCTGTCCTAGAGTTCTGATCTAAAGGAAATAGAGTATTTTGATATTTGAAAATAATAACGAATTAAAAGATTTAGGTACCTATCTAAATTACAAAATAAGTATGTACTTTTGTAATTAGGTAACTATTTTAATTAATTACTAGCTGCGTCCCGCGGCTTCGCCTGCGTTGAAATCTATGTATGTTTCAAGTAAACCTTCCTCTTGAATCACTGTATCTATTAAAAAAACTGCATCAAAAACCGTTGCGTAGTTTTAAAGATCTAGGTAAGCATACTTAGGGACAGACAGACAGCGGGAAGCGACTTTGTTTATACTATGTAGGTAGCTACAGGCCGTTTGAACAGACGGATAGACGCGTAACGCAAAAGCAGGTCTAATTAAACCGAATATACGCGACCGAATGATGAGCTCCACGCATTTTCCGTCAGATATATACCGAACCTTACACGTGGGTATTACGACGTTTGACAGATTCTTCCTCTGACGTCACGAGACACACGTGTGCCTCAATGATATACTTCTAGTTCATCAAAAGCTACCGTTCTGAGTGCATTAGTATTCTAAAAACCTCTTTATTTACAACAGCTCAATCACTCTGACTTCTGAGAACGTTTAAAAATCAATTAACCACCGGAATCTGAGTCGGTCTACAGAACAATGGAGCATGTTAAAAATAACGCGCGTAGACTGAAAGGATTGGGGCGCGTTTCTGTGTTTTTAGTAATACGAACTATCGCACTCGCACTGGAACTCTCCTGTATAAATAAAGGAGAGCGCTAGTGAGTGATTTTCACTCAAATGTGGCGATAGCTATGCAAGTAAGCTGCATAAATCCACGTGCGTCACTATAAACTCATCATTAATGATGAGAACAGTTGCATCGATTTCCTTCAATTTCACATAGACCTAACATTGTCTATCTTTCTATTATGAAGTTAAAAATATACCTATAATTTGTCTTCAAAAAAATAATGGAAATAAAATTAAAACAATTACATACTTTGACTAATAAATTGATAAAATATCTTCAGTCCAGTCACATCATCTAGATTTCAGTAGAGTAAACTCGATTAATCCACTAAACTGCACTAAACGAAGCTCGTACACTTCCGACCACGCTAAACAGGTAGGGGAAACATATCACCGTTTACGCTACTGAAGCGTATGTGGCGTTCAAACGATTGAAATGGTTTACTTTACGGTTATACGATGGGCTGTTTGTACATTATTGCTTATTAATAGTGCTAGAGGGAAATCTATGATTGAAACTTCAGATGTTTAGTCTTTTTGTA
Organism: Eupithecia abbreviata; assembly: GCA_943735965.1. Lineage (NCBI taxonomy): Eukaryota > Metazoa > Arthropoda > Insecta > Lepidoptera > Geometridae > Eupithecia > Eupithecia abbreviata. The sequence continues at coordinate 3,957,101 of OX030997.1, read as the reverse complement.
GTTCTTTGTATAGCCGATTGGTAACTAAAGGATTTGCAAAGAAAGATAGAGCGGCTAAATTGTGCTGCTTTATGAGTTATTAAGTTTTTGCGCGTGAGTCCGCACGCTATGTTTCAATAATAAATAAAAAACAGATACTGGTACTGTCCACGATCCTATCTATCCATGGTTGTCTGGTAAAGATCGCTCTTGAGCGATAAGACCGCCAATTGTACTTAATTTTTAAGTTTTTACTGTACATAGTTTATAGTTAAAGTGCAATAAAGAATTTTCTATCTATCTATCTAAATAAATAATAATGCTGGACAATTCACACAGCATTATCTAGCCCCATGGCAAGCAGAGCTTGTATTATGGGTTCTAGATAACTGATATACATAATACAATACATTACATAGATAGTTTTTTTTATTATACATAGAAAACGACCAGAACACCCGGAACAATTATCTGCAGATCATACACACAATTGTTCCGAGGCGGGAATCGAACCCGAACCGAATGCAAAAGAAATGTGAGTATTATTTAATTCTATTGGACATCTATATATATAAAAGAAAGTCGTGTTTGTTACAACACTTATAACTCGAGAACGGCTGAACCGATTTAGCTGAAAATTGGTGCAGAGGTAGCTTAGAACCAGGAGTCTAACATAGGATACTTTTTATCATTTAAACCATTTGACACAGAAAATAGATTTCCACGGGGGCGAAGCCGCGGGGCGCAGCTAGTATGTAAATAAAGTTGAACTCAGATTAGCAGTGCCGGGGTGCGCGAAATGAAACGGTTTTTCCCTCCCATGGGAAATGAATAATGGGATTAAAATATGATTTTATTACATGTCACGGGGCGACTGTTATAGTTCACACAATAGACATAGACATATAGACATATCATTTATTTGCCACTACATATACACACAATATACCTAAATGAACAATTATAAATTACAAACATAATACTTAATATTAGTTACATTAGTTACAGAATAAAAATAATTATTATTAGTTACACAATAAAAAAAATACATTGAAAAAACTAAATAACAAAAACAAGTAAGTAGGTGAACACAAAAATAAGTAAGTAGGTGAACAATACCGATAGATGACCGATGTGGCGCGGTGGGCGAAGGTCCGCCTGCGACGCAGGAGGTTGCGGGTTCGATTCCCGCCTCGGAACAATTGTGTGTACGATCTGCAGAAATTTGTTCCGGGTGTTCTGGTCGTATTCTATGCATAATAAAAAAGTATATATCTATATAATGTATTGTATTATGTATATCAGTTATCTAGTACCCATAACTCAAGCTCTGCTTACCATGGGGCTAGATAATGCTGTGTGGATTGTCCAGCATTATTTATTATTTATTTATTTATTAATACCAAATCTCTTAATATTATATTGAAACATTCCCATTGGAGTACATTTACTATAATCATGTATATCTACGTAATTTACTGATGTAATTCCGTGGGTTGTTTCGTAGATGATAGACTCCGACACCCATCAGTTCTTGAAATCCCGCCTCTGCACAGACTCAGCGTTTTGACGCTTTATTACTTTTTATGAGTTTACAACACATAATTAACAAGTTTCCTAGTAGCACACGTGACGGATAGGTATAATCTTAGTTAGGGAGCCGTTTGTATGGAAGCGAGCGTTGGTTTATGGATTTACAAGCGATTCTTGACTCGCTGTGTCTATGCTGCTAGAAGAGCTTTGCCAGTGTGTCCATGTCAAAAGAGTTAAACATTTAAGTAAAGACAACGTTTTAAAAAGATACCAAATGTCCTTGTTATTGTAACATTGTGTGTAAACATTATTCATAAATAAATCATGTATACATTGTCTAATAACTTTATTTTATCGTGTGGAAGTGGTAAGTCACATTAACTGAGTAAAGGTGCAATTCCAAGATGGACCGCAGGCCGCAAATTTCAGCTGTAGGCTGCAAGTGATACTACGAGTACTTGTCAGCGTGGCAACACTGCGCGGTCTGCGGCCGCGGCGCGCAGCGACCGCAGACTGCAGCGCCAGTGGTGTCGCGAACCGTGCTTGGAAATAGAAGCAAACGCGACCGCAGGCAGTACTGCGGTCAACCGCAGCCGCTAGCCGCAATGTCGCCTGCGATTGCAGTTCGCAGCCCATCTCGGACGTGTACCTTAAATAAGATCGATCTCTGTTAAACGCACCTTAAACCTTTTTTTGTCGTTTCAACTAAGTCAGTGTTTGTATTACTGGCCTCTGGATGAGGACGGGGTACATTAATAGTCGCTTCAGGTTTTAAAGACTCCGGTAATTTTTTACCTTGTTTAGGTTATGGACACGTGATGTATAGAGAAGAAGAGGTAACCCGAGTTTAGAGGAATTTTGATTTTAATGTTTTGTTTTTTCGTTTTTATTAGTTAGAGGAGATGTACATATGTATATGTGATTTGATTATATTATTATATCTGTCACCAAATTTTTAAAGAATTATTATTTTTAATTTGAATCAATTCAAAATAGAGTTATTCTTCATCAGTGTTAGTCAATTCAAAATAGATTTATTCTTCACCAGTTTTACTTCAATTCAAAATAGAATTACAGGTACTTCACCAGTTTCACAGAGTAGTTAAGGTCTACTTCATGCCCTCCCATCTCCCATCTGTAAATACACTCCTAACCCGTAACCGTGTTAGTGGGCAACAATTGATCAAAAGATAGTCTTTGACCACGGCTGGACGCCCGCCAGAGCTTTGATTTTAGGATGGTAGAGTAGTCTGGGTTTAGAGAATTCACCTTTAAACATAGATTGTAAATTTCGAGTCAATAGTAAACGTGTTGTCTTTTGGATTATATTACGTAACGGGGTCGCTTTATTTCTTGATTAGCACTTGAAATCAACATTACTAGATTACAACGTAATAAGACGCTCTTGGTAAGTACCTAACGACCATGAATTAATTGTAAATTTTGTTTTAAGGATCGGATTCATAACGAATACATTCGACAGAGAACCAAAGTCATCGACATAGCTCTAAGAATTCGCAAGCTGAAGTGGCGACCTGCGAAGACTGAATGCAAATGCTGGATGCGTCAAGCTGAAGACAACCATGTAATGAGTCGTTCTTTGTAGCAGTTACCGTACCACGGTGTTTAGGATAGCTATCCTCTGTTACTGTAATTAAGTATTTTTGCCTGATTCTGCTGGTAATTATAATATAAAAATTAGGAGGAAAATGAAACTTTCATGGCTTTTATTATTATCACGAAAATCATGAAATACTGTTTTCCGCTAAAGAACGCGATCAAAACAATACAACCCCTGGTTAATATCTAATAAATTAAAGTATGCTATGGCTACCATGACAGACGACCATGATCCTGTGATAGACGGACGAGCGTAAAGAATACACTATCAATATAGTGTACACTAAAGTCATTTAAAACGGGATATTTATCATGATTTGATTTTTGAGTAATGTCATGATAAATATCCCGTTTTAAATGACTTTAGTGTTAATAACCATGATATTTCAAAAGTTTTATTGTAGTCTCTGTATCGCACTACTCTATGCTCACTGCGTAATGAGTCGTTCTTAGTAGCAGGTACCGTACCGCGGTGTTTAGGATTGTACCTATATCAGCTAAACAAACACGCGGCGGAAACGACGACTGTTTGTCTGTCTGTCTGTCCCACTGCCGAACTGGGCTTTGATTGAGCTTTTGATTAGCTTCCGGATGCCCTTTGTTATTTTAATTAGTTTTTGTGTAGGCGAAAGCGTAGTAGCGATACTATTTTAGACCATTTATGAAAGTTTTGTGTAATCGAAAGTTGTCTGTGTTGTTTAGACGGAGAGTTATTTTAGAAATTATATTTATCACACTAATAATATTACTGCAAAAGTTTGGATGATCCAAAACTTTTGCGGTGTGAAAGAAATAAATAGGAAAACGAACAATTATCGACTACATTTTCTAGAATTAAAAGTATACATAAATAACAAGAGTTAACATATTAGTTACATTACATATTATTATTATTATTTAATTATGTAGTGTAAAATGATATAGATTCTCTTACTTTTGAATTTCAATCAGACGTTCGATGTGGCACGGCGGCGGGCGAAGATCTGCCTGTGTAGGAGATTCCGGTTCGATTCCCGCCTTGAAAAAATTTTTTGTACAATCTGCATATATTTGTTTTGAGTATAATAAAATCTATCTATGTAATGTATTGACATTACATAGATAGATTTATTATACGATATATAAGATTTTGATTTGATTTTGAATGACTGATATACATACATAATACAATTATTATGTATGTTTACCTATCAGTCATTTAGTACCCATAGCACAAGCTCTGCTTTGTTCGGGGATAGATGATGCTGTGTGAACTGTCCAGCATTATTGATTTATTTCATTGTCAACGCAGTTACTAAATAAGTAAGTACGCAGGTACTACATCAACACTCACCTAACAATAATAAATAAATATAATAATCGTAATCTCATCTCGTCCTAGTTAGTCAAACTACCCACATGTAAAAGCTATCATTCCGCCAATTCTCTGGTATTTACATAAATACATTATTTTAGTTCGACGCGCCATCGCCAACGCAATTACAGTTATTGGGGCTCCGGTTACGAATGGTGTTATATAAGATGAAGCATTTATTAAATTAAAATATGGCTTACAAAAAATTATATAAATAATAAGCGTAAGTAAGTAGCCCAATAAGTATTTATATTATTTTTTGTTTAGATGGAAAACAGACAGCTTATAAAACTTAAATACGTAGAAACAATGATAGTGAACTCTGAAGCTTATCAGTTTTCAGTTATAGTTAGTTTTATTTAGTAATAAGTAATATTTATCTCTTTTGAATCAAATTTCGAGACTACGAACAGTCTTGGTCTAGAACTGGCACGAGCAAGGGAGGATTGATTGGAAGCTGTTACAAGAGGTTTTTGCCTCGGGGAAACAGATGCTATAGGGGTTGCCGATTTCTAATCTTTTAATGATTTATTCATATTTATAATTATATATTAATATTTCTATATACTGTTTTTTTATGAAACGTAGAGCCTGCCACGAAACGAAAAGCCTGCTACGAAACATACATAGATCCTGCTACAAAAAATTGAGCCTGCTGCGAAAGTGAGCCTACTACAAAACGTAGAGCCTGCTACGAAACGTAGAGCCTGCAATGAAACAAAGAACCTGCTGTGAAACGTAAAGACTAAGAATCTACGAAAATTGTAGCACAATATCTTAATAACACATCTATATAAACTTTTGAAAGGCCTATCTTCAGCAGTGGACGTGTACGGGCTGATGATGAGCATTAGGTAAGTTTGAATCTTTGACCACCGAGGTTAAGAAGAAAAACGCATATAACAAAATCAACATGAAATAAAAAGAAAGATTTGGGGGAAGCCTTTGTCCAGCAGTGGGACGAATCAAGCTAATATAAAAAAATAACAAAATCTGGATGGTTCCTTACAGCACACCACCATCCGCTGTTTAAACTCGGCGGGACGGCATTTAACGAGAGCGAGCCACAACAGTGTACGATTACCGCGCTCCATAACCCATTATCTACAAAATGGACGCTAGTTTTTTTATAGAAACAAAGCTATCGTATGATTTTAAAATTATGACACGATTTTTGTCACGGTCCTTGGCATTTTACTTAATAAGTAAAATGTCAACGTAAATGAATCCCCAATGCCAATGATCAACGGCCATAATCTAAGTTAGTTTAACTTTTAGCTTTATGGTAGTAGGTATACCTACTAGAACTAAGCTAGCATCGCGCGCGAGTTTGTATGCGTATTTTTATAAACGCACGCTAGTGTTTTTAAATAAGTAAATAATTAATTATCTAGGTACTTATTCAAAGAATTTTGCATAATAACTTGCTTTATGCAGTAATCGAGGACACTCTGTATAACAATAATTCTTTGTAAACTTACGCAATAGGAACGTTGACCATACATAACAGACCAAATTTCTAGAAAAAAAAAACTAAAAATATTAATTAATTTCATAGAATTGAAACTGAAATCAACAGACACATGCGTTATTCCTAAATCTTTGGTTTTTTTAATATTGTCAGTGATCAATACCGAAATTACAGGAAAATATAAAAAAAAAACTAAAAGCAATCTGTTTTCCATCAAAACAGCCTAATTCCAGCAAGTGCCAATGAACCGGAAGTTATAATGAGCACATTAAAATGTTCACTTCTCGTAAAATTCCAGGAATCTTATAAAACATGGAATTAAATAAAAATAGCTATAAGCCGCAGCATCAAGTTAGCTATGTTTAGAGGACATAGACAAGAGCTCACTGAATATTTATATATTTATTTATAAACAGTACTTGTACTTACCTACTTCACCATTTGAAAAAATACCTAAAAATGAAAGCAATTTCCGCAATTCCAAGAGGACAATACATAGTGAAAATGGACCAAAGACGAGCAACAAGGACATTAGCAGAGCAGCAAAAAAACACAAAATGTACAATGAAAATAGAAACATAACGCAATATCTTACGACACAATCAACAGAAAATACCTAAAACAAAATTAGCAAGAAGTGCTTCCTCTCTCAAAACATAAGAAAATATTTAAAAAAAAAGAAAAAACACAACCAAAAATAAGCATCCCAATACGGCTGGTCACCGCGGGAGAGCTAGACCAAAACCCTCCAGCTCAGAAATAACCAGAGATACAGAAGGATAGTAAAGTAGGATCACTGCCTAATTATCGAAGGAAAACATACCACAATGAAATATTAAATACAAGAAATAATATGACGCACAACGAGATCAAGAAAACTACGATCATAATAAAAATGAGCTGGAGGAGGCCTGCACCCGAAAGGGGTCCTAACCAACAAAATTTTAATTAATCTTAATGCATGCAATTATTATATTATAAATTATTTGAAATGATCATAAGAAAATCGAACTGAATATATTTTTAATTTTAATTTAATATGATTTTACTTAAATAAGGAATATAATGTATAAAAGCTATTAATATTTTTTACATATTAATCATTATGCACTTTTACTGTTACTATTAAGGTTATGGAATAAATGGCTTTTTTATTTTTATTTTTATTTTTTATTTTTTACTTGTACTTACACAATTTTTACAGGGCAGGACATATTAGCAAGAGATTTTCAGTAATGTCTAAATATCTATAGCAAGGTCATTAAGAACATTATGTTCAAAATAACTTAATTTTAAAACCTATTGTGAAGAGGAAATACACAATTTTATTATTATTAATGTATTACATAGCCTATTCTATAAATCTAAGACGTTTTTTGTTTTGTGCTGTGAAAACTGCGATATAATTACCCTGTACCTACTCTAGATAAAAAAATCAGCAAACAAATCTATAACATACAACAATATAACATACCAGTACATAAAAGCAGCTTGCGGCTACACGTAGGTACCTAGGTAGGTATCTTCCTGCCATATTTTATCAGTTCAGCTGTTTCGTCGTGAAAGCTAAAAGACAGAGAGACATAATTACTTTCAAAATGATAATATTAGTATCGATTATGGATTCTGCGTTTCTAACAAGACAATGATACCCATTCACTGTTACAAACTTTTCCGGGATTTTAAGTACCTATCTACCTGTCAAATTTTATGAAGATCAATTTAGCCGTTTCATCGTAAAGCTAACAGACAGAGAGACAGAATTACTTTCAAAATTATAATATTGGTATCGATAATAGAAAACACTTTATTATACCATACAAAACAGAAAACAATACAAAAATAAATGCCTAGACTAAAGGAAGTATTAGGTACTAAAACTTTGAATTCAATTGTAAAAATCACTTTGTAAGAGTAAGCTACTGTGCTCTGCTCTGTATCCATTTGTTTGTCAGCTCACGGGTGGGCTACGGAGAACTCATAGTGCAGTGGTACTATTGGGACTCACATTTATTACCGTAGTTACACTTAACAGGCAATGGCAGTTACAAGCTATCTGGATATCTGATTTAAATTTCAGATACAAAAAATACAAAATACCAAAAAATTTAATTAACAAAAAAATTTACAAATAATATATCCTTAAATTATGTAGTACATTCTTGTTACTTGTTTCTGGACTGGTTTCCGCAACTTGGCCTCAAGTGGGCCCTTTATGCGTGTCGGGTGGGGGGGCTATCTAGCTAGCTACATATTCTTACATTTTAGAGATTTCTGGTTGAGATGCAATTAACAGTGACCCAGCACTAAGCTAGGCCTGTTTTTATCAGATTTCTGAAACTTTATTTCTTTAGGACTTCAAAATTAGTTCAGCCTCACCGGTTCTTGAAATTCCCGCTGAATTTCGCTCAAAAAGTTATTAAACCTGATGTACATCTATCTCGCCACGGGAATCAAACCCGCCACATTCTCAGTCACAGACCTTCACGCCCACTGCGCCACTGAGGTATCAATATAATTATTTTCTCTACCGTTTTATTTGAAAGTAGGTACCTACTAACGTCTTCACTATTTTCATTTCGTCACCCACCCAAAACCATACAAACAGTCACATCACATTGTTGAAACAAAAATAAACGCGTGTATTTGTTGGTACTGATGAATTTATCTACTAAGTTAGGTAGTTTCAGTTGTTTAGTTGGCAGTTAATGGCTCGCTCGATAAAACGCAGGCTATTCAGTGGGAAACACAATAAAATCTCATTTAGTGTTAGAGTAGTGAAATACTAGAAAGAACATTGTGCACATATCAAGAATTCATAGTCAATTATAACAAAAATCTGTATCCTGTAACTCAGCTTTTCTTTGATTCTCAAAAGTTAAATAATCTACAGTTTTTTACAGCAAAGTAACTATAAGATAACCAAAACCTAACCATAATCAAACTCTTATGTACCTACCTATGTAATGTATATGTATATCTACTAATGTTACTCAGTCTATTCTACGCCGTACCCCCTCTACGAAACTTAGAGCCATCTACAAACCGTAGAGCCTACTATGAAACGACTGACGAACAATCTACGGACCGTAGTAGGAACCCACGCACAAAGGAACAATCGGAGTCTAAGTGCGGAAACAGGAGTACAACTACATACAACTACCGTAGTAGGAGTGATGACGGAGATTACACAAATTCTATTCATTACTCCATCATCAACCATACATTTCTGCCGAAATTCTAAAGTAGGTATATCCACTCAAGAACACTACCTTGAAACTCTACCTTCTTTGAAAAATGAACGAAGTTCGAAGTTTCGTTAGAAGGTTTACGACGGATGGTCGGATGGCGGAAGCGAAAGACGGCGGCGGCTCCGTTCCTTCAGTGCTTACCTGGTATGAAATTGATTCATACATTTATTTCTTAGGCTCAACTCACACCAAAAGAGCGCAGCGAAACGGAGCGCAGTTTCAGTGTCATATGAATTTTAACTTTATTTTCATTACAATAAAACTTAAGAAACTCGAACGGGTCGCGCGGATGCCCGCGGCGCCGCGGGAATTCCAGCGAATTCGACTCGCTCGAGTTTTGCTTTGAAAAAAACTACATTTATCTATTAGATATCGGGCAGCCTTCGCTTAGATAGAAACACTTTTTAAAAGCAGCCATAATTCATACTTAGTTCATACCCACCAAACCTCAATCAGTCGTCTCTATAACTAGGTACTCCTTCCTACTCTGTTAGTTTCAGTGAAACAGTGGCCGGTATTTATTTAAGTGGTGTTATGGCCCGCCGGTGGGCAACCAGAGACCACACATTAAATTCAACCTCATTTTGATTGTTTCTTTGTTTTTGTGGCTAGTTTCAATGATTCGTGAAAATATTTGCTGTAGGTATCTTCCGGGCGACCTGTATGACTAAAGGAGCTAAAGGATTGATTGAAACATGCCTACTCTCAAGGCGCTGCTGCTTGGTAGACACACATAAATTAAGTGAAACTCTGGAAAACGATCATGAAAAAAATATCACGCTGCCAAGCCATTGTTTTATCTTTGTTGAAAACTAGCGCCATCTAAAAGTTTCCATACGCAGCATTTCGCGTAAAAATTTAGAAGACTTGGGGTTGGTTTAACTACTCGACACTAGATGGCAAAGCTTTATAGTAATATCAAAAATGTTTTTGTTGCTATTCTTAGTTTTTACTTGGGTTCCTCATAAAGATCTTTAATCAGATACATAGAACAGAAAAAAACGTTTATTTGGAAAATGATCTTAAAAAAACCTCGTGGCAACAAGGACGCGCGGTCGGACCACGTACATATGTACATGTTGTACAGCGAGCACATGTGCTCGCTGGGTCTGTATGGCAGGGTAGGGGCGCATCTAACGATTTGAATCTTTGAGTTACATTGCACATTGACCTCCAACCGGTCCATCGTCCGCGATTTCCGCTTTTGTTAGACACCCACAGAGTGAATCCGTTCTAACATAAATCGAAAAATCAAAAATGCCTTCTTGTGTGGTCAGATGTTGCGTCGTCTATTTAACTATCAACAGAAAATCACATTATAAACACAAATAAAATATAGGAGTTTAATAAAAATGTGTAAATTATTCATAAAATTTTAAATGCAAGTAGGATATTACACAGTAGACCTAATGGCTAAAATGAAACGTAACTACGGTACAATAAAACGTCATTCAGTAAAGTGTCAAAATGACGTTCCCGGTTGACAGTTGGGCTTTGCTATCGACCCGATTAATTTCGTTTATTTCTCGTAAATCTAAATTCTTGTGTACTAGAGCACATCATTTTCATATGGCTAAAAGTGAGGATGCAAAGGCAACTATGGAAATCACTCAGGTACCGCCCATCGTGGCTACGTTTCGGCAGGCTCTCCATACCTTCGATGACAAAAACAAACCTCAGTTCGAAACCAACATGAAAATACTCAAAACACTGATGGATAATCTAACAGCTGATGATCTGGGCTTCAACAGGGATCTGAACGACCCCAGCTTGTGGGACGCGAAGGAAAAAGCACCTTGTACGTACATAGAAGTATTCCAAAACAATCAAGTCAATATGAGCATTTTCGTGCTAAAGCCGGGTTTCAAAATGCCGATGCACGACCATCCTCACATGCACGGGATGCTGAAGGTAATATCTGGTGCAGTGAAAATCAGAAGTTTCACAGAATTTCCTGTCAAAGAGAAAATGCAAGAGATGGATATACTTTCCCGCGCGAGGTTTGAAGCGGCTCGCCTAGCTCAGGGTTTCCATAAAAAACGGCGGATCTTCGCCAGAATAGAGACTAATTCCTTATTTACAGATAACACACCAGCTTGTGTATTAACCCCAACAGAATCCAACTTCCATGAGATCGAAAGCCTGGACGTACCAGCTGCTTTTTTCGATATCCTCTCCCCACCTTATGATTCTATGTTGGAACATATTGGTCCGAGGAAATGTAGTTACTACTTTGTTTCTAATGAAATAAGTACTAATTTAGTGGAACTGGAAGAGACGGAAGTGCCAAAATGTTTTTATTGTGATCAGCAGCCATATTTAGGGCCGGTACTAAAATAGGATGCGTGTCAAAATTTCGTTTAGTGTAAATTGTCGCTTCTCAGGGCAACTGTACAAAGTAATTAAGTATTACTTAACTGTTCAAATTCATTGGTATAAATTTAAGGAATTTGATTCCCTTAAAAGTTTGAACTAAGTCACATCTTTGACAAGTTTTTGTGCCCTTCTTAAATTTCTATGAATCTTTGGTACCTGTTTTAAATATCCTAAATTTTTGCTTTATTCACCACCACCATTTAGAAAAGAAAACTTAAACCAATAAAAAAGAAATACTTATAAACCATCATACTTTACAGGCGTTTACTAGGTATAAGTATTAGTTAAATGTAACTTTGATTTCAAAGCTGACTGTTTAATATTTAGTGAACTTTGTCTAGTTTAAATGCCATTAAAAAGTTAACCATTTTATTATGTTAGGTGATTGAATTGCTGCAAGCATAAATAATCTTTTTTCCTGGGGTCAACTTTTCCTCATTAGCCTGCAGAACCGTGAAAGGACTGAATGGGGCATGTGTGATGATGATATAAAAAATAGTGATGGTTAAAGGCTTGTTTACATCTACAGACATCAAACGTGCCAGACACGTGTCTTGGCAGACAAATAAGTATTATACTGTACAGTGTGTATAACATATTTAAATCTACACTGCATATGGCGACAGACACCGGCCGTGCTGGCGGAATGAATATTTAGTCTTCACAGGTCCGACACACACTGTCCGGTAGATGTAATCAGACCTTTACAGCCTGTCATGAAAATATTAACCTTTTTGCTCAATGTGTTAAAAAACTCAAATCTCTAATTTTCTTTTTTTAAAATAGAATTTTCGGACTAGACATCATGACCATGTTAGTATTAATTATACAAATACCACAGATTTTTTCTTTATTATATAAGTTTGACTCATCTACCCTAGGTAGACTAGCATTTCAATATACAAGTTTTTTTTAAACACCATTGTTTTTAAATGTGATGCATGCCATTGTATTGTTCACTTGAATGTACTTTAATATTTATTTATACCAGGGATTCTTTATTATTCATAGGATGTCTCGGATTTGACTTGAAATATAAAAGTACTTATAGATGTTTAACTATTGACTAGATACCTTGTTGTAAAAGATGTATTTAAATTGATATATTTTCATTTTGATCGCTCAAGATTTTAGTTTCTCTTCTTTGTCATTGCCTTCATTGCTGAAAGTCGTGCCCATCCTGGAAAGCTTTCACGGTGACGCTGATGAACCGCTTCCACACCACTCTGTCTGCGCCCTGTCTCAGGGCTGCAGGCAATGTGAGTCTCATTATTGCCCTAATTTTATCAGCCAGCGGGTTGGTGGCCGTCCTCTTGGTCTTTTCCACTCTATCTTGCCCATTACCACTAGTTTATCGAAGTGGTCTGATTGCCTTCTGGCGATATGGCCAAAATAGCTGAGAACTCGTTGATAGCAGTTTTTTGACAATCTGTTTTTGATATTCAGTTGGTCGAGAATGGATCTGTTAGAACTGTTGTGAGTTTAAATAAAACTAAAATCTTGAGCGTTCAATAAAAAATTAAGAGATAAAGAATATTTGATTAATTGAATAAAATAAATTACATTCCACAGACTAAATAACAAATTCAATCTAAATCTGATCTCTGATGATTACTCTATCACAAAATAGCATTTAAATACTTGCATAATGTAAGTTTGAAAAGATAATAAATACAACATAACTGTCTTATGTTTTCATTTAGGTACGTAAACTAGCTTTTAATTAATTTATAAAAATGTCATAATTGATTTTGTCTTTGTATAAAAATGGACAAAAGCAATTATTCTAGTCTTCCTTTACAACGGGATAGGAGGGCCTTTTTATAAGGTACTGGTGTTTTACGTAAATAGATAAAGCTTATAATAATTTTAAATTGTGAATAGAAGTCGCTGCGTCGCGTCTCGTCTCGTCGTGTCGTTGCTACTATCCCGGTGTGAATGGAGCCTTAGGTATTTTGATTTTAGCCTGACTTATCTAAATTAAGTGAAAATGGATGAGCTCCATGATTAATTGCTAGTGGCATTGTATTGAAATGTTTTTGTTAATAAATTATATTTTTTGTTTATTGTTTTTTTCTCATAACACAAGCTCTGCTTACATTGGTTCCTAGACGATGGTACTGTCCAGGATTATTAATTTTGAATACTAGTCCAAGTTAAATAAAACTGAATATATTTATTTACCTACGTTTTTAAATAACAATACAATAATGCCTGCCTTTAATCGAGGCTTAAATTTCCTTCGTACGTTCCTAGCTTCATCATCAAGTTTCAGTGCTTTTGTTAGTAGTCGAAGACATACACATTTTGAATTATGGAAATGAATTCAACATCAAATTATGCTGCGTAGGAGTGGAACCTATGCAAGATTTTTCTTCACGTTTATAATATAAGGAAAATACAATAATACTCGGTTATTGGTCAGTAACTTTTAGTTTCTTATCTTATCAGCCGATAGAACGGTTGAAATCTATCAAGATAAGCTGTCGACTTTTACCTACACTACCTATTTTGTTGTATAATAAAACAAAACCTGTTTTTTTCCTGAATAAAGGAAATGAAAAGAATTTTGTAATTAGAGACATTGCTATTAGCCCTATTTTTATTAGGTCGGTGCCTCTACATATAGGTATACTAGGATTTGAGATCCTTCAATAAATATTGCTTACCCATATCTGAAAATCGACGTCTAACAAGTGGGTTTTAGCTATTTGGTTCTTGGTTTGTTTACAAACATTCTAAGAGTAGAAAGCTACTGTATACCCAATAATCAAATATTTATTGCAAACATGTGGCAATATTTAGCTAGTTGGCTACCTACTAACTAACTGATTCTAATTATTCTAGGCACAAAATATTTTAATAATACAGTGTTTAGGCTTTTTAAGTCTTAAAATTATTATTGAGATCTAGATGATAATGAAACTATACACTAGATCTAGTGGTATAGTTAGAGGACAGGTCGCCTCCTACTGTATTCGTGCGGCGAAAGGGTGTGTGTATGATAGATGATGATAGATAACAATAGGTACCTACCTAGATACTATGAGTATCTCTAGCAACCGACCAATTCGTTTTATTATTCTTGGTGGTCTACATACATAATGCTACACACAATGCGTTTTTAAAAATCGCATATTTCATAGGTTGGTTCTTTTAAAGACATTATTATGTCCTTTATTAAGGGCAGACATTATTTATAGCGATGCGTTGCGAGTCAGCATCGCAACAGGTAAGATTTTCTTCAATAAAACTACAAATAAGTATATTCAATGGTATAGTATATTTTAAAAGTAATAAAGGTACATATTTTCTCCAGAATCTTAAGATTTTGATTTATTATACAATATTATTAATATTTTTAACTATACTGGTAAAGAGGCAGTGTGAGTGACTAAAATAAAAAGATAAAACATGCAAAAATAACATAAAATATTAAAACTACTGTGTTACGTTTTTATTGTGATGGACTTATAACTAGTTTACATAAATTTTATTTCGTTAAACAGCAGATTTTCTTCAATTGCCTTCAGGCCAGTAGCAAATTTCCGCCGCGAAATCGCAAAGCTAGTTCCTTTGCGCAACATTACACATCGCCGCTCGAGAAGCGGATTACACATTTTCGACTGCCACAAGACACATGCGAAACAAACGCGGTATTGCAACAAAATGGCGGACCGAGCGCGGAGATGTAGCTGACGTGTGAGAGAGATAGAAGTATAGTCAAACCTCTGCCTTAGAACAATCCGTTCGCCTCTGTCACGCTTTTCGTACAACGGACAAGTAATGGCGAAACTACTGCGATTTCTCTGCTTTGCTGTCGCAGCGGAGATGTGGTACGGGCCTTAGGATACACACGGCCAACTTTCAAGAATCTAGAAATGTATCACCGGCCTTACATACATCAACAAACTATCAGTGATGTGGTTAAAGCTATCACACAATAACAAGGCAGTCAGTGTTAAAAGAGGACCGACTTCGGCCATTTTAGCTTATTTATTTGAGATTTAAAATAGCCCCTAATAAATGAGCAACAGAGCTACATAAATTATTTAAAAGAGATAAAGTAACAAAAAGACTAGTAACAAATTGTACTGTCAAGTTTTAACTAATTTCGAATATTAAGAAAATTTTAATCCTTAAATCTAAAGTCATAATATAAGTCTTAATGCATAATTGGTCTCTAAACTCTGTCTACTTAATAAACAAAGGTATTTACTTGACGCATAATAATACACTTTTACCCCATAATTAAAAATTTTGATGGTCGGATTACTTAAAACAGTTGTTAAGCAGTGCTTTGTCTCACTCTGACTTAAGTCAATGAGGAAGACAGTAGGAAATAGCAATGCTTTAAGTTTGCTAAGCATTCTACTGAATATACGTATATAGGGATCTTTGCAGGTTTTAGACGCTAGAGAACTATTATGCATAAGACGTTTCCGTAAAAACAGGTTTTAAACCTGCTACAATAATAAATTTAAAATTTTTGCTAAAATATAAATTTGATTTGCTTTTCAACATAATTGATTTACACAAAAATAAATATATTTCTTTTCCAATACGCCTAATTCACATGCATGCTTTGTTTATGCATTTGCCCTGTATTCAAAATGACCATAAAATTTGTTGCAAAGCGATAATTAGTTTGTAATCTATTTAAATCAACAGTCACTATTTCGATGAACACTTTGATTGCTGAAATCACACGGTATGTGTTTTCTACAAGTGACTAATATGCGTAAATCCACACTAGCGCAGCGGCTGAGAAAATACAGATCTGTATGACTCAGCACAGCCGTAATATTTTTCGAACGAAACGCATGTGCGGCGCAACACAACCGCTGTGTAGAGCGGAAGCACGAATGGCTTAGGTTAAAAAAAAGATCGCAGTCGTCGAAAAAAACCCCAGTCAAATGGTTAATGAAATAGTACAAGTGTTTAGTACTAATAGGTAGAGTCCGCGCCGCCACTGAAGTCCGATAGACGCGGCGCTGCTTTCTTCGCAGAACTAAACGTTGCTGTTGTTGTTGTATGCAATGTTGTTTAGTTCCCACTTTTGCCGTAAGACTTCAGTGGTGGCGAGGACTCTACGTATAAATATCCATAGCAAGTACCCGTCAAAACGAAATCGAAGTGTTTGTTTCGTTTTTGCCCAAACGCTAATCTTATGCTAGCTATATAAAGAGGATATTGAGCGAAAACGAATCAGAAACTTCGATTTTCTTTTTCCAAGTAGGCCCCCAGGATTGTAAGATTAAGATTATAGTTGGTCGAATAACAAATGCTGTGTCCAGTAGTCTAGTTCGAAATTCGAAGACACTTTTTTATAACAATATCTGATAGGTGATGAAATATAGTTTTGCTGGATATTTAGACTACGCGGGTAGTTGCGGACGATCTCCGGTGCCGCCCGCTAAGTCGAACACTGCTTGAGTCACCTCCGCTGCTAGCTTGTCTGCATTCTGAAATGAGAGAAGTTTCGTGAGCAACTAATATAGTGAAACATATGAAGATTTAAGGGTCCAGCGACCCTCGCTTGCAAAAATCGCTCCGAATATCGCTGTCCCTGTTTAACCGTTGCGCCGCGCCCCATGCGTGCGCGTTAGCAATATTAGCCGTTCAAAATTTGGTTTGTTCCGTAATACCAAAAATTATGACTGAAAACTTTTTGTATTTCTTCACAAAGTATTGTTATTCTGTAACTAGACAATATAAGCTATGTTCCTTAATAAATAAAACGTAAGATGTTGATGTTTTTAATACGAAACAAGTAGCAAGAAAACTTGTCCATTTTCGCATAAAAATGTGCAAAATGAGATTGGCTTTCATTTAATTTTAGGTAAGTATTTCGAAAAAAAACTATTTGGGAACCTAGATAAATACTATTTTAATACAAATAATGCAATATTATAGTGGAAATATGCTTGAATTAGAAATAATTTTGGTATTACGTTTGTATGAAGAATTCGTCCCTCCGGAGGCCCCTTAAGGGAGATGGGCTACAGACTGCAACCGCAGGCGACATTGCGACTAGCGGCTGCGATTTAACGCAGCGCTGCCTGCGGTCGCGGTTGTTTCTATTTCCAACCACGGTTCGCGGCCGTGCTTTGAAATAGGAATCAATTTCACGGAGATGCATAGAAGCAAGTAGTGTCGCTTGCAGCCTACAGCTGCAGTTTGCGGCCTGCGGTCCATCTTGGAATTGCACCTTAACAAGCATAATATGGATCAGTTGAGCCAACTCAGTCGCAAAAAGCTCAATTGTTTAAATTGTAAATACTATTTCTTATTTTTTCACCTGTACGATTTATGTATAAACCGCACAATTGCACGTCTGCAAGCGGTGCATTTTTACCTACCTAAGCTTGAACTGCTCAGTACGCGTTCGACCGCTGTCCCGCGTATTCATATATCAAGTATCATCTCCATCCCTTGTCACTATCATCTAAAGGTGTAGGGCCGGATTACTGATTTTCGTCAATCAATAATTTCTTTCCGGCCCTGGTGGGCCGGAAAGAAATGCACAGAGGGGCCTCGAGGCTTGACCTCATTACCCCGGCGTCAACTCGAGGGGTGACGACCCCTCGGTCCTCGGGTTTTGTGGGAATATCTTTTTTTTTCCCTTTCTCAATGTTTGTTTTTTTTTTTTTTATAAACCCAAGGACTCTATGGTGGTAGGGGTCGCCATGGGCGGTCGTCTTCCTGGGGCCGGGGCTGGGGCGGCGCGATGTTGTGGAGGTGCTCGTGGTGCCCGTTGTCGGCGCGATCGTACATTCGACGCGCCGTCTGCACGACGAATTCCTCCACGGATTGGATCTGCAGGTCGCGGGCGATGACGTCGCTGATTTTCGTAAAGTTGTGATCAAAATGTGTAATCGCAAACGGACGACTTCGATATTTAACTATAGCTGAAGTAGCATTGGTTTTTTATAGTCTAACCTCTTGCGTATCGGCCTCTGCATAAACTCTGATAACATCTTCAGTGCCCGAGGGACGAACGAACGAGCGGCCATCTGTATACCCCGATACTAGTTCGTTGATTCGGCTCTGCAAGCCCTCCGGCTCGGTGCATTGCCGTTCCGCATCCGTGGTAGAGATCGCGTTACGATCCTGAAAAAGAAAACATTATATTATTTAATACATGCTGTAGTACGTCTTTTTTCTTTTGTATTGTTTAATACACGCTATTGTAAGTTATATGTCTCTAGACTCGGACCTATTGTTCTTATTTATTTATTAGTTTAGTTTATGTACGTATAAATAGTAAATATTTTTCACATTTTATAATGTGTTGTTTTCTTTAATTACCTAGTTAGAGCGACATAATCGCAATGTGATTAAGCTAAAAAAGAATGGAGTCTACTTTGACAGTGATTTTTTTTTTAATTCCAAAAAACGTGACTCAATTGTGTAATTTGTAGAATTAAATTATGTCAGATATACTTAACATTTAATAATCACTAAATAGTACAAAGTGGTTTCCCGCTGTCTGTCTGTCCCTATATATGCTTAAATCTTTTAAACTGACGGATTTTGATGCGGTTTTTTTAAATAGATAGAGTGATTCAAGAGGAAGGTTTATGTGTATCGTGCGAAGCCGGAGCGGGTCGCTAGTAATGTAAGGCCGTACCTTCACTGTAACTTTGAGCTGCCTGCACGGCAGGTCCACATAGGCCGCCATCCACTCCCGTACGTTGTGTCCGCGTGAACACAGCACACTCTCCACTAGGAACAGATCTGATATAGCGTCGCCGACGGTTTCGTTCGTCATGTCTATGAAGTTGAGTAACTGGGTGGCGGCTTTACGTTGCTCAGGTTCGCTGGGGACGAGAATATTTAATGTTAGTAAGGCAACAAATAGTTAAATTTATTTTTCCATAAACAGGTTACACAATAACATGAATAATAATATATTATCTCATGTATGAGTACTTACTCCCCCCCCCCCCCCCCCCCCTCTCTATCACCCCTATTTTGGCGCAGGGTCATTGAGATAGTCTTATTTTTTAATATCACCTTTTTGTGTCACTTACCTCCATGATAAACTCCTTTGTTTATGCCTGTATTTTGTATCTGTGTCCAAATAAATGTTTTTTTCTATTCTTCTGTGTGTGTGTGTATGTGTGTGACCTACCCCTCCTCTGCAATCTTGCTGAGCGTGTTCTTGGCCTTGCTGCTATAGACGACAGTCCCGTGTCCGTTCGCCTCGAAGTAAACTCCGACGTCGTAGGACAAAGCCGCGTGGTGTAAGTGTTTCACGCCGGTTTTCACGCAGGATACCGGAATTTTCTGGAACAAATTGCAAAGATTTTTCTTTAATGTTCATTCTTTTAACTCTCAAATATTTGTCGTAAAAAAAAAGATTTTTTAACACTTTGACTGCGGTTTTTTTTCGACGACTGTGGTCTTTTTTTTTACCTAAAAAATTCGTGCTGCCGCTCTACACAGCGGCTGTGTTGCGCCGCAAATGCGTTTCGTTTGAAAAATATTACAGCTCTGCTGAGTCACAAAGATCAGTATTTTCTCAGCCGCTGCGCTAATGTGGATTTACGCATATTAGTCACTTGTAGAAAACTCATACCGTGCGTTTTCAGCACTCAAAGTGTTAACAGTTTACAATAATTGTTTACACTGCAGTGTTTACACTCATTAGGGCCTAATGAGCGGTTGTCGGTTCTTCGCGAGATATGGCGGCCAACTGCCTCTTCAGCTTGCTAATTCTTAGAGCTATGTCACCCTTTGTGGACGTATTGTACTAATACTGACCAGTTGTTGTGTAATGTAGTTAGTGGAGGCTCCGTTAGCGTACGCAGTCTGGACCAGCCCTAGGGACAGCTCTGCAGAACAGGTCTTCAGTTGTTCTGTTATGTAGCTCGCTAGGAGAGTCGCTATGCGGTCGCCGTCTAATAGGTGCATTTTCTCTCTGGAAATAAAACTAGTTTTAGGTATCTTGGTTTACTAATCCATAATGTTGTTAGATTTATAGCTTGTACCTACTTTGTTGTTCTATTCGTTTAAGTATATCAGTCATCTAGTACCCATAACACAAGCTCTGATAGCTTGGGGCTAGATGATGCTGTGTGAATTGTCCAACATTATTTATTTATTCTATTTATTTACATTAGGTATACGATCAAGGACACTGATTGGCAGGCTGAAATGAAATGAAATTAAAAAGGTTTATTTGAACGCGAACACCGAGTAAGGAAGTCAAATTTTATGAAAAAATAGGCCAATTGTCGTAGACACAAAACTCGCGTTAGGTCACGAAACATTGCATGGGTTTGATTTTGGGTTGTTGGTAAAATAGATGCGGCCTGAGAAATTTCTCAAGTCTGATGTAATTTCAGGGCCAGACACAAAATTTCAACACCACCGTTCAGTAGTTTGGACGTTGTCTCGGGCCAACCTATTCGCCTCTATTATATTATTGAGCAGGATTTTTTGATAACTTACTTGTCATCTAGATAGTAGTACACGATTCTGTCTGAATCTCCGTCGAGGGAGGCCACTCGTTGGAAGGGCTCGTGGGGGACGCCCACTGGTGGGCTCTGGGACACTTTCACGAAGTCTGCTCCACACTAGAAAACAAAGAATATTATGATGTGTTTGTGCCTCCACACTAGAAAACAAAAAATGTTATGATTTTGTTTGTGTGCTCCACACTAAAAAACAAAAAATGTTATGATTTTGTTTGTGTGCTCCACACTAAAAAACAAAAAATGTTATGATTTTGTTTGTGTGCTCCACACTAAAAAACAAAAAATGTTATGATTTTGTTTGTGTGCTCCACACTAGAAAACAAAAAAAAATATACTTAATTGTGTTTGCCTTACATTTTTATATGGCTGCAAATAACGTGTTACCAGTAAAACACTGTACGTAATATGGATTTCAAGAAGGTTTTTCAAAGATATTTAAAGGGTGGTCCATGGACACGGATAGTATAAATTAATTATGTTAATCCTTTCGAATTTCAAAACAATATAATAATGTAAGAATAAACGTAAGGAACACGAATACGAAGATAAAAAGACACTTATATTTAAAAAAAAAATTAAACATAAAGCTTTGAACTCCTCGGGGTCCAGAATTCTCTTTCGGCTTAGTACACATGTTTCGTGGCACCCTGTGATAAATAAATAATAATAATAATAATGCTGGACAATTCACACAGCATTATCTAGGCCCATGGTAAGCAGAGCTTGTGTTATGGGTACTAGATAACTGATATACATAATACAATATATTACATAGACATATACAGTAAAACATAGACATACGCCATGTCTATTTGATACTTACCTTTTTACGGCTAGACCACTGAACAGATCTCAATGACATTTCTTAATGACCGTTTGACATTTGACCTAATATGGTATACAGGACCACCCAGCATTGGGCGATAGTAAAGGTAGTTTAACTCACATTTAAGTTAAGTTTTCCCCCATTCCCCCCTAAGTTGAACAGATTGAGCTGCAGTTCCCCATCCAAAGTCTTCTTGATAATGTTCAGTTTCTTCCCGCCGACGCCGTTCGCGCCGTCTACGTATAGAGTCGTGTTGTATTCGCCGTAGATGGGCATGTTTTTGCGAATCTTCTTGAAGGCTCCGACTATTTTGTCGTAGTAACCTGGAAAGTCGAAAAAATTTAAGCTTTTTATTACATGTGACTATAACTTTTCAAGGTTGCCTGGGAGAATTCACTTTCAGCGATAGGGTCCGCGGGTCCGCCTTTTGTACTTTGTTTATATTTTTTTATGTAGATATAAGATTTTTATTTATGTAAATTATAATATTTCATACATTCTTGTAAATTTTTTATAAACTAAAACTTTAGAGTTGAAGTAGATTCTGTTTAAATAACTTATTTCTTTAGGCTTACAAAATAAGTACTTAGACACTAGATTTTTTTCGGTCGTGGTTGTGGTAGGCTAAGGTCCTTCTGTGACACTAGAGGTTGCGGGTTCGATTTCCGCCTCGAGACAATTGTGTGTACAATCTGCAGATATTTGTTCTGGGTGTTCTGGTCGTTATCTATGTATAATAACAAATATCTATCTATGTAATGTATTGTATTAAGTAAATCAGTCGGTAAAGTAAAGCTCGGCTTAACTTGGGGCTAGTTGATGCTATGTGGATTGTCCAGCATTATTTATTTTATTATATTATTTAACCTACCTTAACGCCTTCCTCAGAGATTGGTGGGAGATCGCGCGTGACCGCATTGAGTGGAAAGATTTGGGGCAGACCTTTGCCCAGCAGTGGGACGAATCAGGCTGAATAAAAAAATCTACCTTCTTCAGTAGGGGTGCCGTAAGAGTTGTCATTCCTACACTTGACGCAGTAGTGTAGTATAGGTGTGGTCACGATTCCGAACTCTTTGGCCGTGCCTTTAAGGGCCATAACGCCGTGGACAGCGGCCGCCGCCAGTCGAGGGCTTGTGTATCTGAAATCATAAATAAATAAATTATTGATGTATCTAATTTAGATTAGGATCGAAAAGCACTGATTTTGTCTCTGGTTAGGATAAAATTCGACAAGAACATAATTGATCTTTGATGACCGATGTGGCGCAGCGGACGAAGGTGCGCTTGCGACGCAGAAGGTTGCGGGTTCGATTTCCGCCTTGGGACAAAATATACGATCTGCAGATATTTGTGTGGTGTTCTGGGCATTTTCTAAACATCATAAAAAAAATCTGTCTATGTAATGTATTACATTATGTATGTCCATCTAGTACCCATAACACAAGCTCTGCTTAGCTTGGGGCTAGATGATGCTGTGTGGATTGTCCAGCATTATAATAATAATAATAATAATGCTGGACAATTCACACAGCATTATCTAGCCCCATGGTAAGCAGAGCTTGTCTTATGGGTAGGTACTAGATAACTGATATACATAATACAATACATTACATATATAGATATTTTTTATTATACATAGAAAACGACCAGAACACTCGAAACAAATATCTGCAGATCGTACACACATTTGTTCCGAGGCGGGAATCGAACCCGCAACCTCCTGCATCGCAGGCGGACCTTCGCCCACCGCGCCACATCGGTCGTCTAAATTATTTATAGCAACTCCAGAGATAAAACTGTTGCTTATCGAAACTTAGAAGTTCGTGTTCGTGCTTCTAAATAAAATATGAAGTTAGCAAACAAAATCGAACTACGAGTATAAATTGTAAGAATCCCTTAGATTTAGAAGGTCTTTACCTTGTGTCCATTCCGATGAAAACGCTGGCTTTAAGTGCCATATCAGCATTCACTTCCTTGATCACCTCCGCCGTGGTCGCTTCCAAGTCGTTGTCGCTGAAAATATTGCATTTCATCATTAGATACATATTTAATTATATCCTCCTCATCGATTTGGATGACGGCGACCCTAGACATCACGGATTCTTTCTAGAGAGCCCTGATATGGCTCGCTAGACCGAACTTGGTCTTGAATTTCATTTTATCAAGAAGTCGCATCATCACTATCAATCAAAAAATTAAAATGGGGCAAGTAATTATTTAAATAGCTTTTATTACGTCCAGCAGTGGACTAGATAACTAACCTAACATTGGCCAGCCGGGTAGCGATGGCCTCCCAGCTCTGCTCCAGCATCTCTCCATCAGGGTCGATCAGCTTTACTCCGTTGTCCGGCTCCAGGTTGTGAGAAGCAGTTATCATGATGCCTATCGTACGACCTGAAAAAAAATTAGATTTTATTAAATATTAAATCATCAGCATCATCATCATCATCAACCTATAGCAGTCTACTGCTGCACATAGGCCTCCCCAATGAGCGCCATAGCGCCCTGTCTTCAGCTTGCCGCATCTAGCATCTACCTGCAGTCTTTCGCAGGTCGTCATCCCACCCGGTTGGAGAGCGTCCTACACTACGTTTACCGAGTCGTGGTCTCCACTCAAGAACACATGTGCCCCAGCGGCCGTCGCGTCGGTTCGTCGGTCGGTTGTGAAATATTAAATAATGTTGGGCAATCCACATAGCATCATCTAGCCTTAAGCTAAGCAGAGCTTTTGTATTATATAGGACTCTACTGTGTATACACTACCCATAATAAATAACTGGTCTACGTCATAGAATACATTATATACATAAATATGTTTTATTTTATTATGCATAGATCATTCCCAGAACACGTGGTACAAATATTTGAATATCGTACAAACATTTGTCCCAAAGCGGTTACATTTTCTGTCTTTTAATTCATTTTTGACATTCTGTATTTTTGTATTGACTATTTAATGTAAATTTTATTTTAATAAATGGGATTGGTTTTTAATTACCGCGTTAATTAAATAAACAATAAGCAAATAAGGCGTGTGAGGCCAGCATTATTTATTATTAGTTTCTGCCCGAGACTTCGCACGCGTTGTTTCTATGAAAACGTTTAAAGGTTATTTCTATCCCATGGGAACTCTCATAACATAACCTAGGTCCTCATAAATCAGTTGATTTATGAGATAAAAAGTAGCCTAAAGCCTATGTTTTATTCCGGGCCTGGAACTACCTGTATGCAAAATTTCAACCCGATCCGTTCAGTAGTTCTTGCGTGAAAGAGTAACAAACATACATACATACAAACTTTCGCGCATTTATATTAATAAATTATTTATGGGTACGAACGTCTCGCCAGATTTCGTAAACGCATGGATGCGACTGAAGTCATCAGGTACTGTTAGTAGGTTAAACACGGGATTCGAACCAACGACCTATAACTACAGGTTAGCTAACTGCCGCAAAGATGACAGCATAACAGATGTTCTGAAATTCCGGCTTTATTGTAGGTAACTAAGGATGGTTTTAGAATGGAAGGGAGTGCAGGAGGTGTGGGTATGGGTATCGATTGTTCCAGTTGGGCTAGTCTAGCCTAGATAGTAAGCCTGGTTGGGATTGCAAAACATAAAGTTATGTATGCATCAATACTGTCTTCCGTTCTTACAACATGTATTTCTGAGACACTATACATACTAGATTCAACGCATTTTTAAATAAATATATAATAATAATAATAATCTCCCGTATAGCCCGATTACCCAGTCCATCCATCAATCACAATATCCTGGTTTTATTTCTTTCATTTTTCTTAGCAATCGTCTCTACACCTGGCGGATACCATCTTTGGGTGTATCATATTGTGCACCCGAGGATGATACCCGCTATGTGTAGCCATCGCCTTTAGATTAACTTCTCAAAGGGCCTCTGTGCTGTTGGCTTCGGCCCAACGCAAGCCTTCCAAAGGACCGGGTCACTTTATGGCCCGAGAACATGGTAATAATATTAATTTATATCAGACCATAGAAAAGTAAGACATCTTATTTAACTTATTCTACGGTCTATAGTAATATATACCGATGACGACCGATGTGGCGCGGTGGGCGAAGGTCCGCCTGCGACGCATGAGGTTGCGGGTTCGATTCCCGCCTCGGAACAATTGTGTGTACGATCTACAGATATTTGTTCCGGGTGTTCTGGTCGTTTTCTATGTATAATAAAAAAATATCTATGTATGTAATGTATTGTATTATGTATATCAGTTATCTAGTACCCATAACACAAGCTCTGCTTGCCATGGGGCTAGATAATGCTGTGTGGATTGTCCAGCATTATTATTATTGTTATTATACCTTAAAACTAGCATACATAAAAATATCCTTGTAACAAAATGGCGCATATTGTGCCCTGTTAAATCGGAGTTGCGACGGAATTTCTACTTCTGGTCCGATTTAAAACACTCAGCTATATTGCATACGGGCCTATTTCCATATATGTAACTAAATTCCTAAAATATGAACAAGACTGCGGTAAAAAGCTAGTATGAATCTAAATAATACCATCGTCTTACGTAAAGGGGAATGAGATCTATAGATCGCTTAGGAAACGGGCATCCTATAGACATAGGGATTATTGAGGATGTCTAGTACAGCGTTGTAAGAATAGAATCGACGGTGTTTATGGCGTAGCGAGGCGGCTGATAAGTGAGGAGTGGGTTTGATTCTTGAGATGGTGGTAGGAATATAATAGGCCCACGCCACACAAAGTATGCGACGCAAAGGAAACGCTGGGCCGTTCGATAAGTTTCAGTTTTTCAAAATATATTTTTACTACATGCATATGAATTATTAGCTTGAGTCAGCGGTTTCGCACGCGTTTTAGGAATAAAAAGTAGCCTATATGCTATTCTAGGCCCAGATCTTTGCATCCAAAATTTCAGCCCGATCCGTTCAGTAGTTTTGGCGATGTCTTCGGACAAACCACTTCGCAACACGGCGCAGAATTTCCCCTTTATAATATAAGTAATTTGAAACTTTACCAAATTAGTATAAAACAACAAATTTTATCTTTTATTCTGTCTACTTGTTTGAGGTTATCTCCGAAACGGCTCGACCGATTTTAAGGTGTTTGCCAGTGAAACTCATCAATGGCTGATAGCTGAAGTGACATAGTTTTATTTAATAAAGAAGAATTCGAGTCCAACGCGCAAACAAAAAGCCATGAAATAGTTAATTCTACGCGGCGAAACCGCACAGCTAGGTATATTCCCAATTTTATAGGTTTTTTTTTTTACGGGGAGGTGTTTTTCCGTGATCATGGCGCATGAAACTGTCAGAAATATTGGAAAATTCAAAAATCAAATCATGGTAAATATCCCGTTTTATATGACTTTAGTGTTAATAACCATGATAGTTTCAAAAGTTTTTTTTATAGGTAGGTGTTGTAAAATTATCTACCTACTCATACTTCCTGTTATTGCGGTTAGTTACAGGAATTAAAATGGTGTCAGTGGTATTCCTAATACCTAAAATTACCGTGATATAAGGAACTATGGAACTTGGCAGCGGTTCAGACTATTTTATCGGCTCGCGATCAACGACCCGACGACGTCGTTTGTATTGAACTTGGCCTTATTTTCATATTTTATGTTTGTGGGATTTTATTATCTATCGTTTGACGGGTTTATTCACATTCAGTTTACAGCGGCGTGGAACATTGACAAATCAAATCACACTAGGTAGTAGGTACCTAATGTTATTTATGCGAAAGTTTAGATGTATGGATGAATCTGTCTTACTTCTTCACGGCAAAATTACTGAACGAATTATCCATATGACGACCTCTGTGGCGCGGTGGGCGAAGGTCCGCCTGCGACGCAGGAGGTTGCGGGTTCGATTCCCGCCTCGGAACAATTGTGTGTACGATCTGCAGATATTTGTTCCGGGTGTTCTGGCCGTTTTTCTATGTATAATAAAAAATATCTATCTATGTAATGTATTGTATTATATATATCAGTTATCTAGTAACCATAACACAAGCTCTGCTTATCATGGGGCTAGATAATGCTGTGTGAATTGTCTAGCATTATTTATTTTATTTATTTATTTATTTGTGGTGCGGTGGGCAAAGGTCCGCCTGCGACGCAGAGGGTTGCGATTCGATTCCCGCCTCGGGAGAATTCTAGTACCCATAACAGAAGCTCTGCTTAGCTCGGGGCTAGATTATGCTGTGTGGATTGTCGAGCACTATTATTTATTTATTTATATGTTACTCGCTCATGATTGTTCTATGCATGCTGTCTTCATCTATAATTGTATTGATACTTGACATGATTTTGATTAAGGAACTCAAAGCTAGATTAACTCGCAGTGTTCACTATCTGGTACACTATACGGCGCAAAAATTGTTTGAATAATTTTGTTCAATATTTATTTACCATTTTTAACTCGCGATCGCAGAACAGCGAGAAGTCCCATCCGGTATACCACATGTTCCAGCAGGCTCGCTCTGTAAGAAAAATAATAAGGGAATAATACAATTGTTATTTTTTTCCATTTGACCCACATACTTTTTTATATACCTAACATGGATAGGAGTCAGTCGCGTCTTATACTACTTCGTGACCGTCGTCGACAGTCGCGTCGTCACATGGGACTGTCCAATAATACTCATTGGACAGTCTGTCCCATATGACGGGCCACCGTGATAATAGTTATTATTAGCCGACTTCAAAAAAGGAGGAGGCTTTTTGCATGTTTTATTATTCAGTCAATTAACATAACAACAACAAACAGACTACATTTATATAGGTAAGTAATCATATAAAAATTACAATTCAAATTACGAAACAGAACAAAGTCAGTTTTTAGTTTTTTCAAAACAATAAATTTATTATTACGTGTATTTTGATGACAGTTTGGGAACCAGTCTCATACTAGGAAATCAATCACTACTGACGCCAACAAAGCTCACAATAAGAACACAAAGAGCACTAAGGTAAAGCTACTAGGTATGTCTATTCTAAATCGATGCCCCTTGATGTATTTCGCAATCGTGCGGCGGCATGCGAACTATGCGACGCGACGACGACGCGACGTTAGGACACTATCCTTTAGTACTAAGTAATTTAGGGATATGATCTAGTTTTAATTATTCATCATCAGCCTATTTTAGTCCACAGCTGGACATAGGCCTCCCCCAATGAGCGCCACAGCGCCCTGTCTTCAGCTTGACGCATCCAGCATCAAACTATTATCATCATGCCTATAGCAGTCCACTGCTGGACATAGGCCTCCCCCAATGAGCACCACAGCGCCCTGTCTTCAGCTTGACGCATCCAGCATCAAACTATTATCATCATCAGCCTATAGCAGTCCACTGCTGGACATAGGCCTCCCCCAATGAGCGCCACAGCGCCCTGTCTTCAGCTTGACGCATCCAGCATCAAACTATTATCATCATCAGCCTATAGCAGTCCACTGCTGGACATAGGCCTCCCCCAATGAGCACCACAGCGCCCTGTCTTCAGCTTGACGCATCCAGCATCAAACTATTATCATCATCAGCCTATAGCAGTCCACTGCTGGATATAGGCCTCCCCCAATAAGCGCCATAGCGCCTTATCTTCAGCTTGCCGCATCCAGCATCTACCTGCAGTCATTCGCAGGTCGTCATCCCACCTGGTCGGAGGGCGTCCTACACTACGTTTACCGAGTCTTGGTCCACTCAAGAACACGTTTGCCCTATTTGCAAACTATTAGGTATATTTATATAAATTATATTATAATCACTTGAGTTAAGAAATATTAGGTATAGAGTCTATACCTAATATTTCTTAAGTCAAAGTGACTATCATCATTTTCATCAGTCTATACTATAGACTGATGAAAATGATGATAGTCACTTTGTTAGATGACTTCAGCTACAATGTTTTTTGTCGTTTTCTGCTTTGTTTCGTGCGTTCCCAGATTGTTAGAGAAGCTAATTTATGCTTTAATATTTAATTAGGTGCATAAGTTCCATTGTTATTTGGTTTTTTATTTAAAATTAGGCACTTTTCAAAAATCATTCAAACAAGCATCTTTTTACATCTCGAATGATACAATAAATCTAGAACCTTCTATGATGCCTTGAAATGTTAAAAATAAAATAATAAATCTAGAACTTCTTTGTTATTTTGAAAAATAAATAAGTATTGCTGGACAATTCACACAGCATTATGTAGCCCCATGGTAAGCATAACTTGTGTTATGGGTACTAGATAACTGATATAATAATACAATACATTACATAGATAGATATTATTTATTATACATAGAAAGCGACCAGAACACCCAGAGCAAATATCTGCAGATCACACACAATTATTCCGAGGCGGGAATCGAACCCTCAACCTCCTGCGTCGCAGGCAGACTTTCGCCCACCGCGCCATATCGGTCGTCTTAATAATCTGAAAAACAAACATATTTGTCTGAAAGATTGCGTGAATTATGTACTTTATTCCCGATTTTACGAATTCTAAATCAATCATGACGAAACCCATAACTCAAATAAAATAATATTCCTTTGATATAAAAATTCACTGCTTACGTAAGTGGAGCATAGCAAATCAAACAAATTGCTTGATATGCTTTATTCACCGGATTAGCGTACGCCCGCGGCTTCGTATGCATTATTTCTGGAAGAAGCCTGGCCTACATTTTATTCCGTGGTTGTTTCCTTCCTACACCTTTGCCAAGTTTCATCGAATTCGTTCCAGTTTTCCAAAATAAATTGCCGTAGTTAGGTAAGAATAGGCTAATTCTACAAATTTGCCTAGCCCTGTTTCATTAAGTAAATTAATATTGTACATATTTATGCAAATAGTTTCTAATTAACTAGATTTTCACAAAATCTTGATTTGCCTTTTTCTATTAATCTATAAAAATGAATCGCTGAATGTGTTGCTAAGCGCAAATCTCGAGAGCAGCTGAACCGATTTCGCTAATTCTTTTTTAGAATATTCCTTGAAGTACGATGATGGTTCTTAGGGAGAGAAAAATGAATGAGAAAAATTTATTTGTATTTATATTTAAAAACATGTACCTAGCTCCATTTTAACAGGGTAATAGATATATCTTATAAATTAAAAAGTCTGGACAATCCGCACGGCATCATCTAGCCCCAAGCTAAGCAGAGCTTGTGTTATAGGTACAAGATAACCGACATACTTAATTATTATACTTCATTAAATAGATAGAGATTTTTATTGTCAGTTTTTTTTGTACAGTCAGCTGCACAGATATGTATACACTCCCAAAATTTCACATTTATGTATACGTGAACCTTCCAAATTAAAGTATATGCCACATTTTTTCAAATTGATGTAGTCATTGTACTTGTCAAAACGTGGTATACAGTTTTTCATAATAATGTATACACTATTTAGTCAAATAATTGTATACCATCGAATAACAAATTAATGTAGTCAAGAACACGCCTTAATAATATTTTTATTGTACATAGAAAAAACCCAGAACACCCGAAACAAATATTTGCAGATCATAAAAATATTTGTCATAAAGGTGTTGACACCGCATTTAATGTTAGGTACATAGGTAGGAAGGAACACTCTTGTGATTTTTTTTATAAGAAACTTTCAATAACATAATAAAACAATTCCAATACAAAGATAGACATCATTTTGCCACTGCATATACACACAATATAAATTAACAATTTCAGTATTAATACAAACAACATTTGTTTATATTGATACAAAAACTTATTCAATTTTTCTTTGTTCCAACGATAACGATCGATTGTTAGCCTGTACAATAAAATCAATATTGCCAATTAGGATTTACTGGTATCTAATCTATTAGTTCCACACGAGTGGCCTACTTTGAAGCGTGTCTAGAGGTGGGTTTATGCCGGGCATTTATCGGGCGTATTGAGTAAATGTCCAATCAGGGCACATATTAAAATTATGTTATACATGTTATTGCTTTTATAACATACATAAAAATGTTTTTTTTTTTACATAAAAAATGTGTAGAGTGAGGAAAAGTAAGTAGGACGTACCTACTGAACGTACCGACATTAATTGGGCATTTACTCAATACGCCCGATAAATGCCCGGCATAAACCCATCTCTAAGCATGTCTGATGGGCGAATGAATGTCACGGCCTTTGGGAAGGAGAGATCTTGTCCTTGAGGACTTTGTGCGGCTTTATTTGAAGGGATGAAAATTAAATCCCTAATAATATGGTGATTTTAGAAGGTAATAAGCTAGTTTCACTAATTTCGATGAACCTTGACGGAAATTTTACTTTAAACATGAAAATAAATATTTCTCCAGTGATTATTTTTCGCCAATAAGTTTTAGAGCAAAATTAAAATTGCATTTTTGAAAGCACAATATTTTCCTTAAGAATCCATTTTTTTGCAGTACTATAATTTATTTTGTACTAGCGGCCCGTCCCGGCTTCTTCCGGGTGGTCATTTGTTTCAGCCAATTATTTAAATTTTTCTCTTTTTTCCATCCTCGTACTTTAAGGAATATTCTAAAAAAAGAATAAGCGAAATCGGTTCAGCAGCTCTCGAGATTTGCGCTTAGCAACACATTCAGCGATTCATTTTTATATTATAGATACGGATGTCAAAAACATCCCGGGGTAGGTTTTCAAAACCAATCATCATGCCTATTCAACTATAGGTGAAGTAATGCTATTTATAGAAGGAAACTTGCAGAACTTGATCCATTATGAGCTAAGCCGCATTGCGATCACGAGTAGTACCTACCTACCTACCTACAGATACCCACCTGACTGTTATATCAGTCAGGCCATCAAGTGCAGACTGCATACTTAATCCATTGCCTACCTAATAACCGTACATCGATTGCTAAGCTATAAACTGCATCGAGCTGTTAGCACCGATCACGATTACGAAGTAATATGTGTGACAAACAGACAAAGCGATGTCTTAATTAGTTTTATTATGACTTTGTTGGATGGAAATGAGTATGAGTCATTACTTAGGATATTTCAATAACTCGAAAGAATAATAAAGCCATGATAATAAATTTAAAAAAAAAAAAAAAGCTTCACTCTTTAGTAATTTCCCAAAAATGTTTGATTTATTTTATTATCCTATTTTGCTATAAAAACAAGCATCTATAGATAAGCTCAAACTCTCAAACGCAGCGTTGTGTCACTCGCTGGTAGCTGGCATGATGCGCGTGATTGGTGGATTATATTTTTATTGTGCAAACTTCACACCGCTTTACAGCTATTTTTAGAGGACAATCATCATCATTAACCTAGGTATAATAGTCCACTGCTGGATCCTGGCTCCCCGATTGAGCGCCATAGCGCCCTGTCTCTAGCTTGCCGCATCCAGCATCTGTCTTCAATCAAAGAAAAAAGTCGCAGGTTGGCAATAACGGTAGACACTCAAGATAGGGCTGGTCCACCAGTTCAAAGTCGCTCAGCGAGCTACGGAAAGAGCTATGCTCGGAGTTTCTCTGAAGGATAGGATTCGTAACGAATACATCCGACAGAGAACCAAGGTTATCGACATAGCTCAAAGAATTAGCAAGCTGAAGTGGCAGTGGGCCGGCCATATCTCGCGAAGAACCGATGGCCGATGGGGCA
This sequence comes from Eupithecia abbreviata, assembly GCA_943735965.1. Taxonomy (NCBI): domain Eukaryota; kingdom Metazoa; phylum Arthropoda; class Insecta; order Lepidoptera; family Geometridae; genus Eupithecia; species Eupithecia abbreviata. The sequence continues at coordinate 3,923,582 of OX030997.1, read as the reverse complement.
AACGTGTTCTTGAGTGGCGACCACGACTCGGTAAACGTAGTGTAGGACGCCCTCCGACCAGGTGGGATGACGACCTGCGAAAGACTGCAGGTAGATGCTGGATGCGGCAAGCTGAAGACAGGGCGCTATGGCGCTCATTGGGGGAGGCCTATGTCCAGCAGTGGTGCTATAGGCTGATGATGATGATGATGGCAATAACGCAACAATACAGGTTCGACAATAAACGATATATGTATATCTATCTATCTATCCTAATTTTACTGTAACGAAAAGAGTGTTAGGTTTAAATGTGGGTGAATGAATATACGTACTACACTTGCGAGCTATAAACTGGAATCACTTCATCGCTGGTTTCTGCAGACCATATTTTACAGTTTCCATGGAATAAACTGAAGGTTGTGGTATATTATTTTAAAGATAATTTTATTAGCTTTCAAACTCTTTCGATATCATAGCGAAAAAAATTTTCATCATATGTCATGGAACGTGAAAACAATAGACATAAATTTTTGGAACGAAACATCAATGTTTTCAAACTCCTGAATCCCTATAAAAACTGGGAATATATTATTTATTTATTTATTAATTTTGTCATCAGTCCAATATATCACGTCACTCAAAATACTGGAATTACAAGAAAATGGAAACCACACCAATAGAAGCCGCTCAAATCGTCACCCTAATCCAGCAAGGGTTCTCTCAGCGTACTATCGCTCGACAGCTTCATCTGAGCCAGTCCTGTGTCTCCAAAGTATACAAGAGGTTTAGAGAGACTGGAAACTTAGTCCGAAGACCAGAATCTGGACGACAGCGATGCACTTCGGCGAGAGATGACCGATTTATTGTCAGCATTTCTCTCCGAAATCGACATCTAACCGGCGTTGACGTCCAGCGGGAGCTCGGAGAAGTTCGAGGGAGAACTGTCAGCGAGTGCACAGTGAGGCGAAGACTCAAAGAAGCTAACTTGACCCCAAACGTCGACGGAGAGTCTACAGGAGACCGGGAGAGCGATACGCACAATGCTGTATAGCGGAAACAGTGGCATATGGGGGTGGGTCTTGTATGATGTGTTTTCAAATGGTCCACCAATCTGCAGTTTATTCCATGGTAACTGTAAAATATGGTCTGCAGAAACCAGCGATGAAGTGATTCCAGTTTATAGCTCGCAAGTGTAGTTTAACGCTTGGCGGAATTCATTATAACATCCTACAAGTTGTTTTTTTTTGTCCACAAGCAAGGGAACGTCGCGTCGTAGGAATGGTTCCTATCTCGCACGTTACACAGTGAATAGATACCTACCTATCTTTTCCCTATGTACCTACCTACCACAGAATTTAGTATCTATTTGTGGTTTGGCTCGCCACATAAATAGTTATCAAATGGGAAAAAAATAAATAGGGCGACCAAACTTATATGGGAAAATGATAACCAAAGAATCTACAAAAAAAACCAAATAGGTAAAGTACAAGTAGTATTCTAGAAAAGATAGGTATTTATACAGGGGGCTACGTGACATACGTACTTAGGCGGGGGGAAGATTTCTACGGGGCGTCAACTTTTGTTTTTAATTATTTATGTTTTACACTATAATCACCCCCAGCCAGTACGCATATTATGTGGAACCCTGTATGAACGAAAATTAGACCCTCGAGGTGCAGGGCAGAAGCAATATTTACGAGTCTATATATTATTATCTCATTTACCATGATCTCGAGCCATAAAGTGACCCGGTCCTTTGGAAGGCTTGCGTTGGGCCTAAGCCAATAGCACCAAGGCTCTTTGAGAAGTTAATCTAAAGGCTACACATAGTCCTCGGGTGCATAATATGATACACCCAAAGATATTCATCATCATCATCATCATCATCAGCCTATATCAGTCCACTGCTGGACATAGGCCTCCCCCAAAGATATTATTATTATTATACTAGCTGCGCCCCGTGGCTTCACTCGCGTGGAAATCTATGTGTCATATGGTTTATAAACGTTCCTTTTGAATCACTCTCTATTAAAAAAACCGCGTCAAAATCCGTTGCGTAGTTATAAAGATCTAAGCATACATAGGGACAGACAGAGAGTGAAAAACGACTTTGTTTTATACTATGTAGGGATAATACAATATTTTCCGACGAATTTCATTTATTTTTATCGTCAAATATTACATACCTACATAATTATAGATCAAATAGTTTACAGACTACACGAACAACAATAATGTATTCTGTCATTTAAAGACAGATTAGCAAGTGTTACCATGCTAATTAGTTAAAAATTCACCTCAAATCATTAAAACATCAAAGAAATACCAACCTACATAGTAAAAGCCATTCAACTCTCTATTTCGAGCCCAATCTAAATACCACAGATGTCGTAAATAATTTTATTCCCAAAATAAATCATCATGAAACCAATATTATTAAGATTTAGACCGCAAACAGTCAAATAGTCTGAGTGTCTGGGGTTCTATTCCGCTAAACTAATCGCTTTACTATGACAATGGTTTCAACATCACCATCACAGAATAGTACTTTTGGCATTCAACCTTTAGGTATTGAAAGAAACTACAGATGGAAGGAAGAGCGTCCAAAGTGTCTAGCTTGAAACTATTCTATCAATCTATCCTTGCAAATAGTGCACACACTTTCTAGTCTAAACTCTTGAGTTTCTTTCATCTAAAGATTCTATGAGATGATTCTGCGATGATGCCATTAATTAAGTTAAATATAATTGTAACTAGCTGCCCCCGCGGCTTCGACCGCGTGGAAATCTACGTGTAAAATTTTTATAAACATTCCTCCTGAATCAGTCTACCTGTTTAAAAAAATCGCATCAAAATCCGTTGCGTAGTTTTAATGATCTAAGGACTACATAAGGACAGATAGAAAGCAGGATATGACTTTGTTTTATACTATGAAGTGATATTAAAAAATCATTGCCTATAAATTTCTTAACCTGATCTAGAATTATACACAAAAAAGAATTTTTAAAAAGCAAAGGCAAAGGTAGTACCATATATTCATTGTCATAGTAAAGCAATTGGTTAGCAGAATCGGGTTCCTGGCTCAGTGCCAAGACAATAAATTTTAAAAGCCACTCAATCGGAGTAGGCATAGGTATTCCGCTGAGATATTTGGGTTTATTTGTTCAGCCTGCAATATAATATGATCATCGGTTTTTTGAAAACTGATGGGTGTAGGATATAATATATAGAAAAAATAATTATGTTAATTAGAATCAAGTTAAAGAAGGAAGGTATGTTATGTATTTGAGAATTGAGGGTGGATTTATAAAAGTAACCTATTTGAAGGTAGATGATTAAAAGCCAGTTTAGTAACGTCATAAGCAGTCTTCCTTCAAATAGGTTACTTTTTATAAATCCACCCTCAATTCTCAAATACATAACAATAATTAACACGGATATAATTTGTTCTGATTTGATGTGAATATGTATATCAGTTATCTAGTACCCATAATACAAGCTCTGCTTACCATGGGGCTAGATAATGCTGTGTGAATTGTCCCGCATTATTTATTTATTTGATAAGTAGTTTTTAGTTGTAGTCTTCATTAAGTAGAAAAATACAATTATAAATAAACACAGACCCCATTGTTATTCCATTACATATTAAATTTCAATCATTAATAAGCAATGAAAGAGTAGTTAAGTGAGTTTAAGTATCAGTTACTTGAAGTCTTTTATCCAATTCTTAGGGCAAGGTCAATAAGACATCAGGGTATTTAATTAGTTGTATTATTAGATTACATTATGGCTGATACTTGCATGAATAATATATTAAATGTTATTTATTAATTATTACCAATAGTAACATATACCTTTTAACCAATTTACTATTTGTTTTACTGTGATAAATTACTATAAATCTTTTTATTTAATTTATAAAGTTGGCATGTCTGTCTGCTTTTTCTTTGCACAATCCCTGTCTCATCAACACTATGGTGTTTCCTATGTCAAAAATTAGTGTATGTTACACAATAAATGTAGTATAACTTTTAAAATTTATAGAATTTAACAACATCAAGTGTAACATGTGGACCTACGATGGAAATAAATAAACAAACAAATACATTGTTAATAGGTATTTAAGATAGGAATGTAAGAATAAATAATATAAGGCAAATAAAGCAGGTATATAATTAAGTAACTACCAGATCAAGCTAAATCTAAATAAATAGATAGAATGACATCATAAGGATGCATCATAAACTACAAATTGAGCTTTTAATTCTAAATTAAGCATGGCAGAAAAGTGAGTCTAAAAATAATATACTGAGACCCCCCACAAAGCACACAAGGGAATGTAAACTAAAATAACTCCCAACAGACTAATGCTTTAAATGGCAAGGTCTAATTCATATGCAAGTTACACCTACATAAATAACAGAAAACTTGTATTGCACTAGACTACCTATTATGTCGTTATTATGACTAACCTGACAAGACTAACCTACTCTCTGTTTTGCCTTACAAGATTAACCAGTCATTGACCATATGATAACCATCGCGAACTTCCCGTTAGTAATTTATTATACATAAGCAAGCCCCAGGATGAGTCACTTAGCGTACTTATTGGAATCGTTCTATCAATGATTGCTTACGTGACAAAGGCTCGGCATAAGAGAAAGGTGCTTCAGAATTAGCTATATTGCACTGATAATATGATAAATTTATTTTAAAATAAAATAAAAGGGCTGAATTTGTTGTTTTACTCACTTTGTTCGGAATCCAGCGGTCCCGTACTCGATAAAAACATCTGTAGTTTTCGGATGCATTTCTCTCGCGAACGCGTAGACGACTCGTAAGCTACTTGGTGGCATTGTGTTCGGCGAAATTTATTTATATGGTCGCGTATCGCTCAGGTGCTCAGACAATCACTTTGTAATCAACAAAACGAGATTTCTTGCATTCCCGCTCCGACTGAAGATAAATTCGATTGGATAGGAATTTTGACGTTTCAGAAAATAAATTTGACATTTACGCCTATACTATAACGATACTAAATTCAGAATCCAATATATACACATGATGGAAATCTTCAATGAAACTTTTAAAACTGGTTGGGCTTTATTTATCTTCTTCATTGACAGTGACAGCAGCTGACAGTCAAAACATGTCGCAACTTAGTAACGCTACTCGCCGCTAGATATCAGTTCAAAGAAAATTAATTAAACCAATAGATGGCGTGACAATCGCTTTTTAATAAACAGTGACATCTATGAGACAGTAAATTAATGCAAAAGTTTCCTTCACAAACTACTAGATGGTGGTAGCATGATTTTCAGCCATGTTTTCAGCGCACTAATTAGTTTTCAAAGTCGTCCGTTGTAATTGAAGGAATTGAATCAGTAGGAAAGGTACTACGTTATTTAAAACAAATCCGTAGGTGAAACTTGACAGGTACTCAGCTGGTTAATTCTTACGTTCTCGTGAATTTATCACTTCTGTTTTTTAATCATAATAAAATATTGCAGCCAATGAGCGACGAAAAATAGTATGAATGATACTCTCGCAAATAGGCAAACATCTGAATCGACCAGCAGATTTAAGTAAGTCCCCTAAAAACTAGCTTAGACACTAAATTATCTGTGCCTTATAAGAACTCAATTTAGGTAGGAGACGGCGTTTTTGCAATACGTTGATATACCTACCTACCTATTACGTACTTACCATAAAGTTATTTTATGTCTAATCTAAACTACCGATGTAGGTGGTATAGTATTCCCAACTTAAATCCATCTACATTATAGAAATAAGGTACCTCATGCTATCCGAGCCATAAATCCATTATGAAGATAATACCAAATTGTACATAATATCATTGCTGTAATAGATCCCATTAATAGGAACGATTTGGTATTACGCACACAAATTGGTACACCTTGCCCTCCAACAGAGCCACCGTAAATTAAATTCTCATGAACCTTATGGCCTAGACTTTAGAGTCTAAAATAAGGATATTTTTCAAGGAAATGCTGGTGGGTTTTAAAAGGGGGTAATAGAAAAGTAGCACGGTAGAGCAATGGCGATGTATTAAGTTATTTAGGCATAGATATAACCTACCTACATAAGCTAGTAATTTTGCTATTAACCTGTTTTGAAATGGATTCAATGAAATGTTTTTAGTTACAATGCGGCTCTATTTCATTATACGACCTATGTGGCAAAGTGGGTGAAAGTCCGCCTGCGACACAAGAGGTTGCGGGTTCGACGTGGAAATCGACCCTGCTATTGATTTCTCGTCTAAGGATTGAACATTTATTTATTAAAAAAGAACATTGAACGTCTCAAGAAGGCAGAGTGCCCAGAATGCTGGCAGCGTTGCCATGTTGAATGGCAATACTAATTCGTTGACCAAATCAATTTCTTTATAAATTGCGTGTTTCCCAGGGACCTAGAATTTCCACCTCAAATGGCTGAAGTAGGTAACCTTCTACGTTCTTATTCTCAAAGTCCTGAACCATAATAATTTTCCACAATTCGTAGTAGGTAAGTAGCAATTTACCCTTACCCTCTCGCGGATATAAAGTCTTGGGACGGGTTATTGCTCCAACTCGAAAATCGCTTCTTTAAATGTTTCTACTTACCGAGGCGTCAGATCAGAAATTACAAATATCATTTTATTTACCGATCAGGTTCAGACCATTTCAAACTCGTGTAGGTACTGTGCGTACATTTAGTTTAAGTATTAGTGGAGGTTTTGATTCTTGATTCTCAAACCGGAACACAACAGGGATTAAGACGCCGGTGTTAATACAACATCTATCAAGCTGTGTGGTCTCTGCGCTCAGATTACTATGCCTGTGGGATGTGGGAACAATATCAATGACATTCCTCAAACCTTCCACTTAAAGTGAACTTAGGCGGGGTTCTTAAAAAGTGGGAGGTAAGTTATAGAGCGATACCATCTAATTATCAGAGACTGAGGGGGAGTTGACGATCCATCGGCTCGGCAATGCCTTATTCACTCTGAAGTTAGAATTTCATTTTGGAACTTAATATAAATAAATAATGCTGGACAACCCACACAGCATCATCTAACTCCAACTTCATTTAATTCGTTACGAATCCTATCCTTCAGAGAAACTCCGAGCATAGCTCTTTACATAGCTCGCTGAGCGACCTTGAACTGGTGGACCAGCCCTACCGTGAGTGTCAACGTCTCAGCTCCTTAGGTCATAACGATTTGACTTGACACCTAGAATTTGCTGTATAACCCATTACGCGCCCTGCGTTGCAGGCGGACGTTATTCCAGATTAAAAGCAAAGGGTCTAGTCTAGATGACCTATTTTCAAATTGCTGCTTAGGTATCATGAAGCATGAAGCATACGTAATCAGTGAGTGTCTCAATTTTACAGATTTTGTGCTCTGATTTGTTAAATTTTTTGTATCACCTATATAATTATAATTCATTAGATTTATTTTCTTATTATTTTTGTTTGTTTGCCCTGTATCAGTAGGTATCAGTTTCTTTAAATCTCTACAGTTAAAGTTACCTATGTGAACAAGCTTCCCGCGACACAGGCTTGCCTCGTGCGGGGGGCGCCAGTAATGTGTTTGAAAATGAAAATGAAAATGAAAAGTTTTTATTTCTTTAAGCTTACAAATAAGCACTTAGACAGGTCATATTTTATAGTTCACTTCAATTTTTTGTCCACCAGTGGAAGAAGTGAGACCTACATATTTAAGTGAAATGGCAAATATATTTTTTTTGTATGAACTTAGGTACCTATATAAATTAATTGTACGTCATTACCTATTATAAAAGTCCGTATCAAGGTGGCGATAACCAATCATTTTGTTTTTGTAGATAATTAACTTTACATTTAACCGAATATAAATAATAATCGAAAAGTTATAAATATTCTAAGTCCTGGATTTTGAAAAGGCAATTAATGGGTATTAGAATTGCACTAATTAAGTAATCAATGAAGAAATAAAATAAATTGATTCGCTACTGTTAAATAATTACTAATTAAGATAAAGTTAATTAGGTTCCATTTGGTTAAATTACTTAGGAACGCTCAACGTGGTAGCTCCGAACTTAATTTAGTATTTTTCCTCTTAATTAAAAACACTTTAAAATCTATATTGCTACCAAAAACTGTAGATCATTTCAATAAAGTTAAAAAGCGACTTAGCGTAATAAAATTAGTACAAATCCAAGATTATAACTCTGCGCTAATAGGCCATTCGAGACCACCTTTGCCGGGTCGTAAAAATACATATAAAAAGCGTAACGTTCTGACTGACTGACTTATAAAAAACGAAGCGAAGAAAAAGAGTTTGAATGTCTAACAGAAATTCATGACATGAATGGTTGTATCGTACAAAAATAGACAAATTTGCCAAGGTAATGTATTCTACTTTATAAACACAGATATATTTTTCATATGGTACATACAACCAAATAAACCAAGGTTGTCTAGAAGACATCGCTAAGAAGCGATAAGACAGCATCTACACCAGTGTTCTCATTTTATTGTTCTTGAAACTTAGGAATTTTAAACGAGTTTAAGGCAGTTTGATTTTTTCGGACTGGTCCAACTAATTAAATACTCGAGTATAAGAATAATGAGTCTTTTGTCCAGTTAACACAAGTCCAAATAACTTAAACATTTTACTACCATGAGCTTTAAAGTCACAGGCAAACGTTAGTGCATGAAATATTTAAAGACCATGTTACAAAATCAACCGATTTTTTCCTTCAAATGGGTGTAACCTCTAATGCGAATGCATAAAGAGCTATTTTAGATGAACAAGCAAACGAATATATTTTTTGACCGCACTGTATTTAGATGCAAGGGTGCGGTGATAAGCAACTGTGGCATAGGCGGAAGCGATTTTAACATGCGATGTTAAGATAAAAAATGTGATATAATACATTTAAATTAAATTTGGTTATGTTGATCTTTCGAGATAACAACCTATCGACGAGACGTACCGTCGAGGTAGGGACCTGTCGAGGTAGAAACCCTTCGAGGTACTGATCTTTTGAGGTAACGACCCATCGACGAAACGTACCGTCGAGGTAGAGACCTGTCGAGGTAGAAACCCTACGAGGTACTGATCTTTTGAGGTAACGACCCATCGACGAAACGTACCGTCGAGGTAGAGACCTGTCGAGGTAGAAACCCTTCGAGGTACTGATCTTTTGAGGTAACGACACATCGACGAAAAGTACCGTCGAGGTAGAGACATCGAGGTATTGAACATTGAGCTAACGTTATTCGAACTAGAGTACGAGACCCGTTTTTTTTACCTATGTATATAATGTTTAACATATACATGAAAATTCTTATCTATTTTATTTTCAAACATTTTCGAAAAAGGTCTTAAAAATTGTTATTTACTTAGTACATGCCGGTAAATACCAACGCATGTGTGCTAAAGGCCAAATAACGAGTTTCCGCAGATAATTATAATATAACTATTCATAAATAAATAAATAATGCTGGACAAATCACACAACATTATCCAGCCCCATGGTAAGCAGAGCTTGTGTTATGGGTACTAGATAACTGATATACATAATACAATACATTTCATAGATAGATATATATTTTTTTTATTATATATAGAAAACAACCAGAACACCCGGAACAAATATCTGCAGATATTAATAAACAAATGAACTGAAAAAGCTTAAGGCTGCGTTTCCACCAGGGATGTAAGAGGCTGACCCGGGTGCGACGATGTGTAGGGGACTCTTTTCAGATAAGCGAGTAAGGTTAGGGTAAGGCATCGATTGACACATGATGACAAAGTCCATCGCAACACATTTCTCGCAACACATCCCTCTTACACATTTTCCAATTGTGTTGTATGTACAAATACCTCGCTCCGCGTAGCCATTTTCACCAGAGCTGCGCTGAGCGAGGCTAGGAAGGTCGTGTCATTAGCACTGGGTCGGTGACGTGCGCGCGGTGTCGCGTATCAGTCTTCCATAGAACTTCATAAATTCATTGCATTTGTAACGGAGAGGCTGTATTTCTTCCCTTCTACCCGCTTTCGCCCATGGCCCCGCTCTCACTCCGCCCGCACCGTCGCGGCAACTTGAAAGCGCGCGGCACCTTTGTGACGGGAGCGCAATTAGGCCGCTGTAATGAGCAGCGACAACCGCTAATCGCTGCGCCTGGTGGTGTCGGTGGTGGTAAGATGGAGATCATGGTGAGAAGGAATGGTATGAATCAGAATCGAATGATAATAATGTATTCCATAAGATGGACACGAGAATTAAATACATAGTACTTAGTACATATTTTGAATATTTAAAAAAAACTAAAAATTGACTTCGAATCAGACTGCTCTTTTAAGTTTTCCTTGATCAATAGATAAGTATAATATATCTCTCATATAATCTCTATAATAATCTCTCAACAATATAATTGTTTATGGGGATCATCTCGGGATTAAACTTTAAAAGTATCATCTAAATCGGTCCATAATTGACGTAAAAATTTACAACCAAAAAAACAAAAACATACTTAGGTTTCCAGCCGGACATTTAACTTTGTCCTATTTTCGAAATCGGTTAAAAAGTAACATCTATTTTACTATAAAAACAGTCGTTTGGCGAATTCGTTATCAATGCAAGCTGGTTAACTGTTTACCTTGTTTGTTTTGAAAGAACACCAAGTTTCATCCCTTAGCGAGGGTCTTCTTCAGCGTGATTGAAGTTTGAGTCACGTGCCGGCAAACTGCGATACTACCCATCTTCTCATTGTCAGTTACAAAGCTATGGATTATTATTAGGTAGGTATATACCTACTAGATAATATTATCTAAGCAAAATCATCCGCCTTTTCAAATGCTTATTGTGTGTTTCTACTTCCAATCAAAAATAAAATATGAAGGACCTATCGTGATGACGACCTAACAAATACATGACATCCCGTCGAAAATCCAGTTGAAATATACGATTGATTAAAATCGTCAATCCATTGTAAACCGAAAAGAAAATACAGACATAAAGTGACAGAGAACGATGACGGATGACCGCCTAAATACACCTTTATATGAACCAAAAGAAACAAATTTGAACTTTGTCACATTGAAAATAAAAAGCTTTTTTCTGCATAACTTTTGCGCTAAATAGAGGTTAAATTGTACGGTTTTTCAAAGGGAAGAGGTACTGATCTTTTGAGGTAACGACACATCGACGAAAAGTACCGTCGAGGTAGAGACATCGAGGTATTGAACATTGAGCTAACGTTATTCGAACTAGAGTACGAGACCCGTTTTTTTTACCTATGTATATAATGTTTAACATATACATGAAAATTCTTATCTATTTTATTTTCAAACATTTTCGAAAAAGGTCTTAAAAATTGTTATTTACTTAGTACATGCCGGTAAATACCAACGCATGTGTGCTAAAGGCCAAATAACGAGTTTCCGCAGATAATTATAATATAACTATTCATAAATAAATAAATAATGCTGGACAAATCACACAACATTATCCAGCCCCATGGTAAGCAGAGCTTGTGTTATGGGTACTAGATAACTGATATACATAATACAATACATTTCATAGATAGATATATATTTTTTTTATTATATATAGAAAACAACCAGAACACCCGGAACAAATATCTGCAGATATTAATAAACAAATGAACTGAAAAAGCTTAAGGCTGCGTTTCCACCAGGGATGTAAGAGGCTGACCCGGGTGCGACGATGTGTAGGGGACTCTTTTCAGATAAGCGAGTAAGGTTAGGGTAAGGCATCGATTGACACATGATGACAAAGTCCATCGCAACACATTTCTCGCAACACATCCCTCTTACACATTTTCCAATTGTGTTGTATGTACAAATACCTCGCTCCGCGTAGCCATTTTCACCAGAGCTGCGCTGAGCGAGGCTAGGAAGGTCGTGTCATTAGCACTGGGTCGGTGACGTGCGCGCGGTGTCGCGTATCAGTCTTCCATAGAACTTCATAAATTCATTGCATTTGTAACGGAGAGGCTGTATTTCTTCCCTTCTACCCGCTTTCGCCCATGGCCCCGCTCTCACTCCGCCCGCACCGTCGCGGCAACTTGAAAGCGCGCGGCACCTTTGTGACGGGAGCGCAATTAGGCCGCTGTAATGAGCAGCGACAACCGCTAATCGCTGCGCCTGGTGGTGTCGGTGGTGGTAAGATGGAGATCATGGTGAGAAGGAATGGTATGAATCAGAATCGAATGATAATAATGTATTCCATAAGATGGACACGAGAATTAAATACATAGTACTTAGTACATATTTTGAATATTTAAAAAAAACTAAAAATTGACTTCGAATCAGACTGCTCTTTTAAGTTTTCCTTGATCAATAGATAAGTATAATATATCTCTCATATAATCTCTATAATAATCTCTCAACAATATAATTGTTTATGGGGATCATCTCGGGATTAAACTTTAAAAGTATCATCTAAATCGGTCCATAATTGACGTAAAAATTTACAACCAAAAAAACAAAAACATACTTAGGTTTCCAGCCGGACATTTAACTTTGTCCTATTTTCGAAATCGGTTAAAAAGTAACATCTATTTTACTATAAAAACAGTCGTTTGGCGAATTCGTTATCAATGCAAGCTGGTTAACTGTTTACCTTGTTTGTTTTGAAAGAACACCAAGTTTCATCCCTTAGCGAGGGTCTTCTTCAGCGTGATTGAAGTTTGAGTCACGTGCCGGCAAACTGCGATACTACCCATCTTCTCATTGTCAGTTACAAAGCTATGGATTATTATTAGGTAGGTATATACCTACTAGATAATATTATCTAAGCAAAATCATCCGCCTTTTCAAATGCTTATTGTGTGTTTCTACTTCCAATCAAAAATAAAATATGAAGGACCTATCGTGATGACGACCTAACAAATACATGACATCCCGTCGAAAATCCAGTTGAAATATACGATTGATTAAAATCGTCAATCCATTGTAAACCGAAAAGAAAATACAGACATAAAGTGACAGAGAACGATGACGGATGACCGCCTAAATACACCTTTATATGAACCAAAAGAAACAAATTTGAACTTTGTCACATTGAAAATAAAAAGCTTTTTTCTGCATAACTTTTGCGCTAAATAGAGGTTAAATTGTACGGTTTTTCAAAGGGTTTTGGGCACAGAGGCTGTAAAAAAAGTAAGTGTTATTTATATAACGAACGTCAATTGTTTATTTTAAAAGACGTGCATAAAACCCCGTATTTAGCACAAGGATCCGTGAAAATTAGCATGTTGCCTGCAAAACTGCTTTTAGGGCTCGATATTTCAAACTACCGTATTATATTAACTACGTTTTCAAATATTTGCCTTATTTTTGTTATCGTCTTGTCCTTATTAAATTTTAAATACAATAATATAAAATCTCATATCTAGCTATAAAAGTTCAGGAGATTTTTATACCTAGTTTTAAACAGACTTAGGCAATAGAAAGTCATTGAGCATTAATAAGAAATAAGAAAATCAATAAATAATGCTGGACAATGCACACAGCATCATCTAGCCCCAAACCAGTCCCAACTAAGCAGAACATGTGTTACTTAGGTACTAACTAGATCATTAATTTTAGAATTGCATATTCTAATTGTATTTTTTCCCCTATAAGACCTATAGGTATTAAATAAAACATACCTAATATATTAAAGATTATATTAACATATTTTATTCCATAAATCACTGATCACTAAGTAATAAATAAATTAAATCGTTTTATTTCTTTAACTTAATCTATACAAATCTTTAAATTGCTTTGGAAATCCCCTTTTAAGAATAGATATCAGTTTTACAAGGTTTCTCTGTAAATAATCTTGGAAAACAATACCAATGAAGCTAAGTTCTATCCTGCAAATAAAAACCTACTTAACTAACTTAAATATTATTCTGTGGCCATAGCCCACCCAACAAATCAACTGCATTATAAAATATTTAAGGTAACATTAGGCGTGCATCTGTCGGTCCTATAGACTCCTGTCATGGGCATTGGGAAGACTCAATGGACTTCATGAACAGAGGTAATAATGCCAAGTACATCGGTCATGGGTAATTAAGTGGTAGGGCGACTAAGGATTTGGGTTCATTTGGGATAAATATTAAACAAACGAACATCATTTATTATGTAGGTGTTTATTAATGCAAAAGCAAGATCATCATCTAGATTTATATATTAATCTAAAAAAATGAAAGTTAAAAAATAAAACAGATTAAACCACCGACACACAGCAGAGCCTATTAAAGTTTTCGAAGGAAAATTCAATCGAGGTGGGCAAAAAAAAAAGTAAAATATGAAAACCCCATTATCCCCGCTTTTGTATTTGCTTCGTTAGAAAACTCATCATTTTCTGTAAAAAAAGTTCTAAACTGCGCGCCGGCTGTCCAACGTAAATTCTAGTCTAGACGTTACCGCAAAAGTTCCACCACTTAACCTTATCCAATAGTCTCATTTCTTCGTCTCTTTACTGTCACCCTACTCACAGCATCTGCACTTGAAAGCAGTACTACAATACGTGATTAACCATATCTAAATATATCCGAGGACTCAATCCATACTCTATTAACATTATGTTAGTTGTCACCTTCATTGTATAGCGCCACCAATTTAAAACGTTCACGTGGATAAAATTCGAACTAAAGAGGCTTCAATGTAAAAACTCTATGGTTGTAGGAAAATACGCGATACTAGCGCCGCTATAGACTGTAGAGCAAAGTTTGTGGTAACTCGAGGGTGGCTTTGTCGTCTTGTCATTGTCACATTGACAGGCGTGTCGTCGATGATGATGGATAGATGATGGTGATGATAGTTGATCAGTTTGGGTAGTTTGATGTTTGAACTGATTTGAATTGATGATTATTCTGTAAAGAGAAGCGTTTAGAAGGTGGTCTTAGAAAGTAACAACAACTGTCGATGATAAAAGGGTGTACCGCACGAAATAGTTTTATGTTGTTAAGGTATGCAATGATGTTATAAAAGTAAGATGACCAATTTTTGATGAACAATACGTAATCAATATCAGTCATCTAATACCCACAAGCACTGCTTCGCTTAGGGCTAGATGAGTGTGTGGATTGTCCAGCATTATTTTATTTTTAACTAGTTGTCTAAGTGCATTTTCCGCAAAAATAACCACACCGGCCGGGTGATTATGTAACTCGCGACCACCGGTTTGCGACAGGCGTAATTAAGCAATCAGTGCTGTCAAACGTCAATTTTGTATTAGTTTGACACTAGCTACAACGTCAAAATTGATCAAAATTTACGTTTGACAGCACTGATTGCTTAATTTACGCCTGTCGCAAACCGGTCGCGCGTCCATCTACTAGGTCACTAGTTTTGTCGGATGAATTATTTTCCATAAAAAATTGGGAAAAATGGGACACGTATTAACTTGATTAACACTTATGTAACTGCCGTACATATTGCGCAAAATTTGGTCTACCTTCTCTACAGTCGACTTTATACAAAATTTAATCTTATGGCTACTGGAATTGGACATTTGATTGCTTTGATGCACACAGATTGGATAGATTAACTTATTTCATTCGTAATGTAACATCCAATGATAAATCATTGCTGATTGGGATACAGTACTGTTTTATGTAACATAGAATAGAATAGAATAGAAAAACATTTATTCATAACAACTAAAATTAACAAACAACACACTTATAGAAATAGGTACATGTAGAGAGTTGTTACAAAAAGGCTCTAACTCAGCATAATGCTGATTAAGCTCCGTAAGAGAATTAGCCAGCGCTGATCTTCCGTTAGAGCCCGTACAGGTGACGTCACGAACAAGCATACGCAATGACATTAAAAAAATATAGTAAAATAAATACTATAATATAAAACTTGAAAGTGCTTTAACTGTCCTTTGTCCTTGGACTCGAACACGTCACAAAATTCAAATTACTAGTAGTGCCATAAAAACGCTTAAAAACAAACTTTATTATTAATAATATGAAATATATCAATATTATATCTATATGATCTATATATTGCGTTTTATAAATAAACCATTCGTTTTAGAAAAAATAAATAATGATTATTTATTTGAAAATACAAACCAATAAATGAAATGGCTGATTCGTATTTGTGTAGAGTGATTGTAAAGGACCAATACAAAACAGCCATTTTCTTTAATTTCTATTTTCGTAAGTAGGCAATTCGTGAAAACTGGTAAATATTGATCAACATGCCTCTTTTTCAGTCGAATACTGGTGAACAGAGGTGATAAACAATCAAGGAGAACGAGACCATTGTTGCCAACAGAAAAAAACCAACTTCCCCATAAAAATTACCCAACTTCCGTTTAGTCGATTAGGCCACACACGCTCGAATAGGAATGTGCTGTAATAGCCACCTGACTGTAGCCACTAATGCATGGAATAACGCTAATGCACGTAATAAGCCCCCGGTGTTTCCGTGTTTGTTCCAATCTTGAAAAAATAAATATTATTTTACCCATTAATGTTCCAATGTTGGTCTCGCGAGAGGAGGGAGGGAAAAGAGTTTTCATTCGATTTTCTTTGTACTCCTCGTCATACAAACTCTCGTCAAATACAAAAAAAATAGCATAATTTACAAATAGTAGCACATTTTTTTTTAAATTTGTGTATTGAGTTTATTACTCTAGTTAGTGTACAACATGTTTGCAATAAAAATATTGAGCATAGATACTTAAGTTTTCTTTTATATATTTCTATGACTGTGCTAGTATATATCAAAATAAATATATATTTTCAATTCATAATATTAAAGACATTTTCTTCGAAAGCTTTACGGACCAATGTGAAAAATCGCCTAACAAAGTGAAATGAAATATAAAAACTATTTAATCTATCTAGCGTGCTTTATAAATAAAGATTTCGTTTCTGAAGAAATATATAATAATATTTTTTTGGAAGAAAAACTCAGAGAAGCCACTGCTCCGAATTTGAAACAAAAAAATGATATGATTGCAAAATAAAATTTCTAAAAAAAGAAAACTAACTGCCCGTTCCAATTTCAAACCTGGCGTTCCAATTTCAAAGTTCCCAAGTCAATCAAGGTACTTTATCTAAGGCCACCCGCATACGGCGCTGCTTATTACAATTGATGTGTTGAAACCAAATTGAGACGTGTTATAATGACCGCGCCCGTAACTCCCAAATTACAATCTAGGATGCGACCGCTCGCGTGAATGACGGTGCGCTTGGATCTAATGTCGGGGTGAGTAAGGTGAAAGAAAGATCCGATAGGTGTTTGGTGAAATAAGATAATTAATATATTTTATAGGTACTCTTAGTAGTTCAGTAGGTATATGATACTGTAAAAAAAAGATGAACTTCCTTACTTAGATGATAATAATTAATTTAGTCTGGTTTACTCAACTTATCAAGTTCATTTGATAAATTTTGTATGACAATTATATACACAAACATAAAAAAATCTTTAATTTAAAGGCTGCTTTTCTGGTGGACTTGGAAAGTAGATTTATTATTGATTCAAAGGTTTACATATCAAATTGAAATCTCTCACGCTCTGGCTCTCACTGAAAATGCTGCAAAAGGCAGATTTTGCAAACCAATTAGCGGGCAAAATAAGTAGATACCCTTTTTCAGCGCCATGCTACTATTTTTTTGCCCTTTTCAAAAGCATCTAATCCCCCAATCATCAACGCGAGCGCACTCTATCGTGCCTACCGGTGCTAGAGCCTCTAATGACGCAGTGGGTTTCCGTTATCCATTCCGACAAATAGTTCGCCACTTTTAAATATAGGGTAGCTGGTGCGGTAATGCAAGATGTGCGCTGACTATTAAATATTAGGGTTGGAGTTAATACAAGGCGCCTGATATTGTTTATTTAATCTGCTGTTTGGTTTTCATGGGGAAATGTCGTCAAAATAAAATAAAATTTCAAAAAAATTGTTCTCGTCACAACGACATTTCCCATCAGGATGCCATCCCACACTCGCACATAGCATCCTACACTACGTTTGCCGTGTCGCGATCTTCACTCAAGAACACGTTTACCCCAGCGGTTGTCGGTTCGTCGTGATATATGGCCGGCCCACTGCCACTTCAGCTTGCTAATTCTTTGAGCTATGTCGGTAATTTAACTTAGTTTTCATTTTAATTGAATTTTGTAATTCGTCTGAGAATAAAGTTTAACCAATTTCCTTATAAACAACGCGTGCGAAGCCGCGGGTAGAAACTAGTTACAAGTATTTCTATTATTGCACAATAAACTCAAAAATTACGATATCCGAGTCAATGGGATATCAACCAACGATTCCTTAGATATCTTCTACTTTTTTACAAATGAGGATCGCACAAACTTCAGCAAAAAGAATTGATTATCCGATAGACTCGTCATTTCGTGAAATTGGCGGGTAAAATTAATGTCTATTTAAAATTGGCGGGTAAAATTGATATTGCGGCCGCTTTGAAGCAGGAAGTGTGAAGTCAGGTAGCAATTTGGACGGCAAATATCTAGTAATTATTGATTTGGAGATTGGTATGGCCTTGTGGATTTAATAGGGGAAACATATAACGGTTGACTGCGGTTTCGCACGCGCTATACTATACGAGTTATTATTCATAACTCTTATAGTAGTCGCGCAACTGTCAAAGAAAGTTATTCCTTGGTTATTCTTGCAGTAGCGCCACTAGTGGACAAAAAATTAGAGTGAACATTAAAATTAAAATAATGTTATTTGATAATAATTAATATAATAAATGTTTACTTGTCTAAGTGCCTATTTTGTAAGCATAAAGAAATAAATGCTATTGCATCCGGGTGTTCGGTTCGTTTTCTATGTATAATATAAAATAGATAGATATTTTATATTATACATAGAAAACGAATGTATGTAATGTATTGTATATGATGTATGTATATCAGTTATCTAGTACTCATAACACAAGCTCTGCTTACCATGGGGCTAGATAATGCTGTGTGAATTATTTATTTATTAATATAAAATAAAATAAATAATAAAATATTATTATAATTATTTATTGACTTTGACACTAAGATTTTACCGAAATTTTTCATAACTTATGAAACTTTGTCCGGGGGAGGCCTATGTCCAGCAGTCCACTGCTGGACATAGGCCTCCCCCAATGAGCGCCATAGCTCCCTGTCTTCAGCTTGCCGCATCCAGCATCTACCTGCAGTCTTTCGCAGGTCGTCATCCCACCTGGTCGGAGGGCGTCCTACACTACGTTTACCGAGTCGTGGTCTCCACTCAAGAACACGTTTGCCCCATCGGCCGTCGGTTCTTCGCGAGATATGGCCGGCCCACTGCCACTTCAGCTTGCTAATTCTTTGAGCTATGTCGATAACCTTGGTTCTCTGTCGGATGTATTCGTTACGAATCCTATCCTTCAGAGAAACTCCGAGCATAGCTCTTTCCATAGCTCGCTGAGCGACTTTGAACTGGTGGACCAGCCCTATCGTGAGTATAGATATAGGTATTATAGGTAAAATCGTAGTGTCTAAGACGTTAGGAATATCTTTCTTTGTCAGTTTCATACGCTATATAAATCGAAAATAATAGTATTTATTATTATTATATATTAAATACATAATATTTTATACATATTTCACGCAAAAACTACTGAACGGATCGGGCTGAAATTTTGCATACAGGTAGTTCCAAGCCCGGAATAAAACTTCATCATCATCATCAACCTATAAATCAGTTCCCAAAAGATAGGAATAACTTTAAAAACTTTTCCATAGAAACAACGCGTGCGAAGCCGCGGGCAGAAACTAGTGCTTTAATAATAATGCCGGGCAATCCATATAGCATCATCTAGCCCCAAGCTAAGCAGAGCTTGTGTTATGGGCATGAACCCACTAGCTATAAATAAATGATATACAGTACTAAACATAAATAGATTTATTATTATCCTTATTAAAACAAAAAAACCACTCGAAACAGCTGATACATACCTAACCTACCTACTTTTGTACCGGGGCGGGAATCGAACCCGCAACCACCTGCGTCGCAGGCGGACTCTCATAAGTATTGTATCGTCCATAATAAGCAAAGCAATTAAAGTAAATACAATATACCACCCACACGGCTGTATGGACGCCAATGTATGGAAGACTTCATACAATAATTGTATGAGGCCGGAGAAAGACGGACGCAATTATTATGTTACCTACAAGTATTGTACAACTTAAAAATATGTAGTATTTGTAAAGAGTTTACTTACAAGTTATTTACAAGATAACTTACATGGATTATACAGGCTGTCCCATGGCTAAGGGACATGGATATTTATTATAGTTATATACTAGTTTCTGCCTGCGGTTTAGCACGCGCTGTTTCTATGGAAACGTTTTAAGGTTATTTATATCCCATGGTAACTAATTTATGGTATAAAAGTACCCAATGTTATATTTCGGGCATTTCAGCTCGATCTGTCAGTAGTTTTTGCGTGAAAGAGTCAAAAACATCCATTCATACAAACTTTCGCGTTTATAATATTGAATCATCATCATCATCAGCCTATAGCAGTCCACTGCTGGACATAGGCCTCCCCCAATGAGCGCCATAGCGCCCTGTCTTCAGCTTGCCGCATCCAGCATCTACCTGCAGTCTTTCGCAGTCGTCATCCCACCTGGTCGGAGGGTGTCCTACACTACGTTTACCGAGTCGTGGTCTCCACTCAAGAACACGTTTGCCCCATAATATTGAATATAGGAAGTTTTATTTTTAATAATAGGTGAATGCAATCTCAGAATATTGAAAAATTACATGGGATATAACCCTAAAACGTTAACATAGAAACGACGCGTGCGAAGCCGTGGGCAGAATTTAGTCTTCAATATTTTAGGTTCATACCCACCATATCCATGGCCATGGGACACCCTGTATACCTAGTATAGATGTAAACAACTTTTGCCCGCGGCTTTACCTTGCTTTCGCATGTGGCCGAAGTGATGCTTTGCTGATAAAAGGTAGCCATATGGTATTCCATGTCGAAACGACTTGCATGCAAAGTTTCATCTTGATTCGTTCATCGTTTCATCTTGATTCGTTCATCGTTTCATCTTGGTCCTTTACTGGACACAGATATCCCCCTGATAAGTGCATTATTAGCTTTTATCATATGGGGGTAGTGCCCATAATCCCCACGCTGGGCATGCGGGTTGGGGATCGCAGTTAAGTGGTAAATTGTTCTGCAGGTGGCGCTGCTGCCTGCCCCCCGGTGGATACCCCTTAGTCGCCTCTTACGACACCCGCGGGAAGAGTTGGGGTGGTGCAAACTCTTAGAGGAATATCTAAGAGGTGTACGACGCCATCCGGCCAGGTGGGATGAGATGATGATGTGGCAAGCTGAAGACAGGACGCTATGGCGCTTATTAGGGGAGGCCTATGTCCAGCAGTAGACTA
Source organism: Eupithecia abbreviata (assembly GCA_943735965.1). NCBI lineage: Eukaryota > Metazoa > Arthropoda > Insecta > Lepidoptera > Geometridae > Eupithecia > Eupithecia abbreviata. The sequence continues at coordinate 3,902,178 of OX030997.1, read as the reverse complement.
TTATAGGTTGATGATGATGATGAAATTCTAAGAGATACATGTATACGTCATCATCAACCATACTAGTCCACTGTTGGACATATACCACGTTATTTGTGAGTGTCCTAGGCTATTATGTTAACACTTTAACTGCGGTTTTTTTTGACGACTGCGATCTTTTTTTTTACCTAAAAATTCGTGCTGCCGCTCTACACAGCGGTTGTGTTGCGCCGCACATGCGTTTCGTTCGAAAAATATTACAGCTCTATTAGCTAGCTGTATTTTCTCAGTCGCTGCGCTAGTGTGGATTTACGCATATTAGTCACTTGTAGAAAACTCATACCGTGCCTTTTCAGCACTCAAAGTGTTAAGCCGAAAAATGAAAATACGTTTTCGTTCACACACATAAAATTTACTCTAAGTTCATCGCAAAATATTTATGATACAAATGTCGACTCGGGCGAAGCCGGGACGGGCCGCTAATCTATGCTAATTTTATAAAGATTAAAGATTAGATTTTTTGTTTGCATTGAATCGGTTCCGAAACTACTGGATCCTTACTATAACTTTGACGACCGATGTGGCGCGGTGGGCGAAGGTCCACCTGCGACGCAGGAGGTTGCGGGTTCGATTCCCGCCTCGGAACAATTGTGTGTACGATCTGCAGATATTTGTTCCGGGTGTTCTGGTCGTTTTGTATGTATAATAAAAATATCTATCTATGTAATGTATTGTATTATGTATATCAGTTATCTAGTACCCATAACACAAGCTCTGCTTACCATGGGGCTAGATAATGCTGTGTGAATTGTCCAGCATTATTTATTTATTTTTTCTAAAAAATAATATTAAAAATAAAAACAAAAGAGATTAAAAAAAAATATTAATAAAAAAAAACTGAAAAATAAACTAAAAAGAGAGAAATAACTAGAATAATGTAACCCAAGATATATAAAAATTACCTAAAAAACTTACCTCACGTCCGCTGCAAAAACTATTGATGATAAACAAAATAATCTAGGTACATACTACGACTTTCCAGAACACATCATTATCTTCAAGAACCGACACTTCATGTAGATAATGATGTGTTCCGGCAGTATATATCTAACTATTATAGTTATGTCACAATAACTCGAGGCGAAGCCGGGACGGGCCGCTAGTTCTAAATATTTTATTTACTGCTACGTAACTCCTACGTGATATCTAAGAGAATTCTACGGGATGACTACGTTTTAACGTAGCTAGTGCCTACGACTTAACTTCATTATGCGATCATTATGAATCGCAATTATAATAACTTAGTCACGGTATCATCTCGGATCTAGCATCAAAGTAAACACTTAACAGTACTTTTTTTAGTTAACAAATTTTTAATTTTTATTAAGAATTTGTTAACTAAAAAAAGTAGTATGTACGGTTAAGTGTTTACTACTACTTTTTTTTACTAAATTCTACCAGTATCGTAACCAATTAAACTTTTAACATTTTCGCAATATGTTAATATCATATTAAAGATTTTTTATCGGATATTTATTACGGTATTTTTTTTTCTTACGTTACGTAGGGGAAAATAAAACAAAATGTAAGGCTTAAACACTTAACTAACAAAAAAGTTTTTTTTTAATATGTATATTGCTCTGCGTCTGGATGGTCACACAATTCTAATCTTTAATATGTAACAAATCGCGAAAGTATTCATTTTTTTATATTATATCAACTTCAAAAATTAGGATGTCAATTGACTAAATTACCTACAGTTTGCCAATAGAATAGAGACACTTTATAAGAAAACAAGTATAATTGTTTTTGTTACTTATCGTGTGTGGTAACTCCAACCAGAGCCTACCTAATTACGTACAAACAGGAAAGGAAAAGGGTTGGAAATAGTAATAGGCAAGAATCATCATAGGTATACTCAGGTATTTCCTCTATCGCTTTTAAGAAAAAGGATCCACACAGGATGTTTCAACGGAAACGGAAATAGTAAGAGAACTGTAATAGGTACCTAAATAAATATCAACCTAACCAGTTGTTAACAGGAACTAAACTACCTTCAAAATAAAATCATGAAACAAATAAGGAATATAATCATGCCAAACATCATGTTATAATTAATATAATGGAAACTTATAATTAGCCGTTATTTACTATATATTTGACGACCGATGTGGCGCGGTGGGTGAAGGTCCGCCTGCGACGCAGGATGATGCGGGTTCGATTCCCGCCTCGGAACAATTGTGTGTACGATCTGCAGATATTTGTTCCGGGTGTTGTGGTCGTTTCATATGTATAATAATCTAGTACCTACCCATAACACAAGTTCTGCTTAATTTATTTACACATTATGTTTAGTATTTAGTTACCTGTTAGTTTTCCCAAAATTATGAAATAAAATAATGCACACAGATCCCCATGTTCAATCCAACGATCATCCACGGTTGTCAGGTAGAGATAGATCTTGAGCGATAAGACCGCCAAATTGTCAAACAAAAAAAAATTCCAAACTTTGTTGTAATTTTTTATCTTCTTTGTTGTATTTTTAGAGTGCGCAATAAAATATATTTCTATCTAGGTATCTTATATTTTTTTGCGACCACCTCGACATCATTTTCCATACAATAGGGAAAGAATTTTCAAAATCGGTACGAAGAAATCGACGAACATAAAAAACATACATACAGCCGAACATAGGACCTCTAATGGCGCTAGAGTTGTAGGAAGTCCCAAAGATTTCGGACTCGGTCCCGAGCGTCCCTGTACGGTTCGATTCCCGTCTCGTGACAATTTTGATCTTCAGATATTTGTTACAGGTGTGCTGGTCGGTTATCTACGTTTGTATAATAAAAAATATATTTACGTAGGCATTGTAATACGTATATCAGTCTTCTAGTACCCATAACACAAGCTATGCTCAGCTTAGGGCTAGATGATGCTGTGTGGATTGTCCAGCATTATTGATTGTCTCTAGATTGTTTGCAACAGTTCGCATATAGCTCAATTGTATCAATTGTAAGTACTACTAGTTCTAATATATATTTATATTCATTAATTATAATTTTCTTTGTTGGTAAATAAAGATTTAAATTGGGATACAAATCTGAAAAGGCAGTTGGGTTTGATTTTTGAAAAATTGTTTACACACCAAAGCTACATACACAATAATGGCGGCGTACCGGAACCGGCGCCATATTGCTCGTTTTCCGCGCGCAGTTGATAAACCAATCATAGAACATCCGGTGCGTTCGATAATTTAATTACTTATTGGATAAATAATAATCATTTCTGTTGGTTTATTCTGAGAACTTGTATTTTATTCATCGGTATTGATGATATTAAATTAAATTAAATTCGTTTATTGATTCAGACTTATTATATATCCATATTGTGATTTATTATAGAATTAAAAAAATTACTATTTATTAATTGATTTAGGTATTCAGTTGTTTAATTTAATTTAATATAGATAGATAGATCGACAATACTTTTATTGCACACTTAAAAATAAAACAAACAAGATAAAAATAAATACAAAATTATATGACAATATGGCGGTCTTATCGGTCAGAGCTATCTAGACAACCGAGTATGAATAGGATCGTTAGACTCAAGAATTTACGATTGTACTAACGTTCTATAATTGTATTTATGTTTACTTTATAATTATAACCAAATATGGATCCATGACTATCCGAAATAAACTGATTTTATTTCAGTTACCGACCATTCAAACTTAATCTATAAACCTTTTTGTGGAAATGTATAATTAGCCTTCTGTATTTTGTCAGATACCTATTCATTACGTTAGCTGTTAATTTCCTGAATATTGTTTATATAAATAAAAAAAAAAATAAAGCCCCGTTACCGACCATTCAAACTAAATAGGTAATAATATAGGTAATATATATATGAATATAAGGTAGTATAATAGATAGTAATGCATACGTATAGGTACATGGTAGTTATTTGGTAAGTTCATATTTAAAGAACTGCTATAAATAAGACTGTACCTACATAAATAAACTCTAGTTACCTAACCTAAAGCGCACCTTACCCAATAGCAATGCGTCTGACTTCGTAAACGAAATTAACTGTCAAATTATTACATAGCTACTTTTTATTCGAAGGCACCTAGCGTAACGTAAACAAACAGCCAATATGGCGGCGGAAACCTACCAATTTTGGCGGGTACTTACAGAACATTGTTTATAATTAGAATATGGTAGAAAGAGGGTGAGTGAGGGTCAAATTGGTGTGACAGGATTAATTATTAAATTGGAGGATTGAAATTTGTTTTTATTTAAATAAGATAACTGAAGGTAAATTATTATAACTAACGATGGAAGCAAATAAAGTAGGTAGCTATTTAGTACCTACTGTACTTGTGTTTAGTTTGTGTACTTACCTAATATAACTATATTTAATATTAACCTTCTGTAATTAGTAGGTGTACCTAATCGGTCTAGGGTCGTTCTAATTCTATATCAATAAATTAATTACAAATCAGTAAACATAAAACATTAAAATGATTTATATGCTACAAGACTCATGGTCACGTTACAAAATTCAAAAAACATAAGCAAAACTAAGAAATCAAATGATCACTAGATTTTTTTTCACTGCAATCTTTAAGTTAAAGTAAAGAAGGGAACAAGAAACCTTACCTTGGATTGTTCGTTTTCGAGTTGGATCAAAACTCGTTTCGAACTTTTTTCCACAAGAGATATGTTAGATAATTTCTTTGAAATTATTTATAGTAGGTACCTAGGTAATTTTTGCGACTCGATTTTTTTTGTGGAAGTAAAAAAAACGAACGATGAGTCTAGGTACAGTTTAAAAATTATTCTGAATAAAGTTGTCGTAGTGTACCTATGTTCTTATCTTTATATAATAAACAATCTTCAAATCTATCTAACTACGAACCAACCTATAACTACCTATAATATTTTAATAATAATAATATTTTTTATAGGTAGTACTTTTTCTTTAATGGAAAGTGAATGTGTGAATAACATGCAGTTAAAATAACGTAAATCTACCCAGCAATTTATAATTTGATAACCCACCATCAAGCCTTCAGAATTAATTTTCTTTTACACGTGACACTACCCCGTATTTATCAAACTGTTATTATCCCAATTTTCCTTCACCACAAAGACAAGCCTTTATTAATAATTGCTCGTGTATTCATTTAAAATAAATTTTCCATTGTAGACGATTATAATTAGCAAGCGACAACTTTTCGTCAATTAACTGATGAACTATAAATGAAGGAAAGTGGCAATCTCTCGAGTGACAAACAGCGGCCTTATCGACGCTAAATAATGGAGCGAGTAGTTAGAATCGCGTCTTCATCCCGATAATTAACCACCGACCCCCCTCCGGGCCCCACCCCTCCCCCTGGCGGCTAAATTAATCACACCACCAATCTCGCCCCCAATCCAAGGATTAAAAACTTTTATTGGAGATCCGAGTGTGACAATCCTCCGCGCCTAGCAGTTCACAACTGACCAATAGCAGCGACCGTGCAATAAACCCGCGCCCACTGATTGGAGGAGCCCTAATGGGCCACGCCCACGTTCACCGCCCGAGCCAGGGCTGTCACGCGCCACGTCAGTTGACCGAGGCGCGTCGACCCGTCCGTATCGTGTTAGCTATCGTGAGATCTGAACTCGAATATAACCGGTGACTGTTGTGTGATGGATCTGTGAAAGATGATGGAGGAGGAGTCGATGTCCGGACACAGCTGTTCTGAAGACGATATCAGTGTTGGGCGGCCGTCGCCGGCGCCGTCGCGGTCGCCGTCACCTCAGGATTACTTCCGACCTCTGAAGAGATTGAAGATGGCTTCCGAGCCGGTGGAAGAACGTAGGGGTGACGGTGTGAAGAGTTTCTCTATTCTGGACATTTTATCGCATAGTCCGAGGACGCCGCCGCGTATCGTGCGGCCGTGGGACGCTTCGGGGCTGGAAAGACTGCAGCGGTTGCAGCGGTTGGCGGGGGCTGCGCTGCTGGACGGGGAGCGGTGGAGGCTTGCGGCCCTAGGGCTCCTGAGGCCGAGGGACATGGTGCCGGCGGAGTGCTGCGACTCTGCCTCGGAGCGATCCTCATCAGCGTCTGATTGCTGCTCGGAGCCGAGACGAGCTTCGCAGCCAGGGTCTAACGCACCACACACGCCTTTGGATGCTCTGTTCCATATGACGAGCAAAACCTTCGAGGCTAATAACCCTGACAGTCAAGGTAAGGATTTATTTACCTGAATCTGAATATTTAACCGTACAGATTTTAATTTTAAGTTTAATGTTAATTTATTCTCAAAAAGACAATTTATATAAAGTCACTTACATGAGAACAGGGTTCTTAGGTTAAGTATAGATAGATACATACATAGGTTGTGATTTTTACTAGATCCAAAATCCAAAATAATCGAAATAAATATCGAATTTTTTTGTCATCGCATGACGATCAAATTTAATATTTACTACCGGCCCGTCCCGGCTTTGCACGGGTGGACATTTATTTTTAAAACCTATATAAATATAGCCTATACGCGGCTTTAAAGTTTTAAATAGGACTTTAAAAATCATAAGAGGATTCCAAAGAGAACCCCTTTATGTTTCAAAATAGAACAATACAAATCTTTTTTTTTTTTATAATACTTAACTCTATAATGTTCACCACAAATGAAACAAAAATATAGACATTAACATAAAAGATGGGTGGCCTTATCGCTTAGAAGCTAGAAGCTACCTATTCGTTCCAGGCAACCTTTATCATTTATCTAATATAAAGAATACAGGCATTATACAGTGCCAACCATTAGGTACTATAGTACTCCGGATTTTATATTAGTGTGAAGAAGGATTGTACAATCAGTTTACGCAAATGCGTTGTGCTAATTAGCAATAATTAGATTGAGCTAATTGTAACATACAATGAACGTTTGTTGTCTAATTAATTTGGTGAAGGCTGATTTATGAGGCCGCGCAATCATAGCGGCGCTTAATGTGTTAAAGCTATGCCAAAGAAATAAAAGCTTCACATTTGTTAGTCTGTTTATTACGTCAAAATACTCTTGTGTCCTTCCCAAAATGTTCCACTCGGTAGGATACTATGCAATCATCATTATCATACTTATGTTAGTCTACTGCTGGACATCATCATCATCATCATCATCAGCCTATAGCAGTCCACTGCTGGACATAGGCCTCCTCTAATGAGCGCCACAGCGCCCTGTCTTCAGCTTGACGCATCCAGCGTCTGCCTGCAGTCTTTCGCACTCGGCTTGGCCGAAGGGTCGCGGTCTCCGCTCAAGAACCCGTTTACTCCAGCAGTAGTCGGTTCTTCGCGAGATATGGCCGGTCCACTGCCACTTCAGCTTGCTAATTCTTAGAACTATGTATGGTTCTCTATCGGGTTTATTCTTTACGAATCCTATCCTTCAGAAAAACACTGATCATAGCTTTTTCCATAACTCAGCAAATCTTTTGTAACTTACCATTTCCAACTTAAAACCTGGACGAAACAAAGGAAGGTTATTTGTTTTTTATTTAATTATACCCATTTTCTATTCACTTTGCATAAATAAATAGCAAACAAAATGATTGCAATTTTACTGTCCTTGTGTATGTTTCTACGCATAAGTTTATTAATAATTAAAAATAAACGTTCAAGTTTTACGGCTCGTCAATTAAGCTAAAGAGAATATTCCGAAATAGCTATTGAATTATTATAACTAACATTGAATAATGTACATATTTGACACCATATTTGGTTGGCAAATCTTGATAATTGATCAATTTGGTTTTAAACAAAATTGACCGATGGGTGATTCGAGTCAAGCTTCGATTATGTCGGTACTTTTGTATCTAAATTCATAATATCGTTTATTGTTTGTAAATCAGATAATTTACAGTCAGTAAGTACATAAGACTTATTTTAGATACCTGGATTTTGCCGCTTAGGCGTGCAAACATTGTAAAAATATTGTAGCTAACAATCAGCATTATTTTTTTATTTAAAAACATGCAATTATTAACATTCATATTGAATACTCATCATTTTCAAGTAATGTTAAAATTACGAAATTTAATTTAAAATACATTACAGAAATTCTTTATTGTAGGTACACCATAATCAAATCAATAATTACAAAAATACATTATATGCGACAAGTACAAAGGGCGGCCTTATCGCATAGAAGCGATCTCTAAAATAATATAGTTAATAAATTAATTTCAGCAAAGTAAACCGAAACGTAAATACTCCTATAAAAAATATATAGATTAATAATAATAATTGGAAGCGCGTTTATGTCTTTTATATGAAAGAAAAATAAAATAATCGTACTTTCTCGTTGAGACTCTCAAATAAAAAAGGTACGTAAAATAATACTTTCCTAATCATATCCATAAAAAAAACCCAATTACACTCATGTTCTACTCACAAGTAAGTACTTACATTAATAAGGTACTACCTATAATAATATAAATACCTATAAAAATATTTTATAAGTAAGTACATTATATCTCTTTTGACAAAATTCTTAATTCACACAACTGAATTTTTTTTATCATTAGATAAACTGTATTATTGTACCTACTTATCGACGAAACACATTAGAATTCCGAACACACACATCAAAGATAATCGATAAACATGTCTATCGATTATCGATGACAATCGAGTGGGGCCGAAAATAGTCGATTACGTTATTATTACTCGTCGGGCAATAATTGAGCGCGCGGCATCATGCCCTGTTATTAGTGGAAAAACTGACGCTTACGAATGTATTTTGTCATTGCAATTGATAGTGGGCATTTTGGAAATTCTTTATTTCTTAGATTAATTTTATTTCTACGGAATTGTACTTTGCTTTCGTTTGAAGTCAATTTCTATTGATTTTATACTTTGAACTTTCGTATCTTTCGATAAAATAAAGATATTAAACGACTAATTTGTTTTAAAACAAAGAGTATGTATTTACTTATTCTAGACCTTCTAGAACTTTGTCATAATTAATCATGTAAATCTCGATTTCTTAGATTAATTATTATTCGAATACGGAATTCTTACTGTGCTTTTGTTAGAAATCAATTTCTATTGATTTTATATTTTAACTTTAGTATCTATCGATAAAATTAAGATGTTATTGTAGTGAAGGTATCTTATAGACCTTCGTGATACATCGTCGCCAACATCGTCACTCTCTATCAGATGAGAATTTGATCAAAAGAAGGTCTAATTAATCTTTTTTTTAATGTAAGTAATGTCCTGACTTTGGAACCCACCCTGGTGTTATCTATATCTACGTCATACTCGTATGACCACCGCTGTACCTACATATTATTTATATCCTAAAGTTATCTAGTAAATATTTAATTATTACTTAGGTACAATTTTATTTCTGTCTTAAAATAAAATAAACTGTAGAAACCGTTATTTTCATTACAATAAAATCTGCAATAAAGTCCACCAGTAAACTATAGACCACACATTGAAAATCTATTAGTTCCACATAACGAACCTCATTGATACACAATTAACCATATAAAAATATAACACATTTCAATGAACTTATAAAGACCCCGACCGCTCAATCCATCACAAACGTAACCTAATTTGCAAAAACTCCTTTGTTGTTACACAAAGGAAGACATCAAAAAAGAAAAAAGTTCTAAATTCAAATAGGCGTTAGAAAGGCGGGAGTTGTCTATGCTCCATATGTTACGAGATTAAGTCGTAAGCGTCGGTCATTTGTCATTTCTAGCTGTGAGAGCAACAAGAGTGCTTGATTGAGGAAGTCATTTCCACTATAATAGAGCGGAAATAATATTTTTTTACATCCCCCATCCGAGCATTAGAGTCCAATATTGTGATTACGAAGATTGATTTAGATATCAAACTTCATCATTAAATACGAGAGCCATATCGTACTTACTAAAAACTGCAGAAAAACAATCGAGGAAATTATTTGAACGAGTCCATTAAAGGTCCAAGAAATGTTAGTTTTTTGAATTAAAACTGAAATGAAATTTTGCAATACTGTAGAATGATCCGGCCGATAAAACTTCATGCATAATCGTAGAGCAATTTTGGTTTAAATATGTCATTATTTCAACATAATTCCAGGTTCAGATAATCTTGATCAAAACTGTAAATTATGGTATAATTTTGATGTGATGATAATTTCAATGCTTATTCTCGTACTGTGTATGTGTACTTACTTATCGCGTCAATCAGCACTGGGTTGGAATCGGTAGGCTAAGTTTACGTTCAGTATGTTTGAATAATTTTAAAATAAATAAATTTCTGTTTTCTTTTTAATGTTGGTATATCTGAATTTCAGAAAAGTGAATGTGTCGAACAACCATAGATTATTGGTTGTTCGACACATTCATTTTTCTGAAATTCATTTGCACCAACATTAAAAAAACTAAATAGAACCCAAGGACAAAAGAAATAAACTGAGCCACACCCTAAATTATATTTCGACCTACCCTTATCAGTCTTTAAAAGCACATAATATTAAAAAACACATAAGGTTAACCTCGCACCTTTATATCTAAGTCAATTAAAAACACACCTGAGTTTTAAAACTCACAAACTTATTAGAAAAACACATAATTGCACTAAGCGCAGTCGGTTAAGGGTGTAAAAAATCAATCGATTGATTTTGGGGTCGATACCTTATCTAAATTAATATCTTCAGCCCCTAAATGTATAATGGTAGCTATGTATATACTGGGGTGTTCTTTTTTTTCAAAACAAAATGGCGCTTATTCATACAATCTTGCGGTTAGTAAGTACCTACAGGTTTTATTGCATGTATTGTGCATTATACTGTGATCCTACTATTGGTGGGATAAAATAAATAATAATGCATTATGAAAATCAAGAAAATAATACCAATAAGATATAGAAGAGATATAAATATTATAGCCCAAAACTGAAGTAGGTACCCTATATCAATCATTTTTGCAAGAAAAAATATATAATGTTCAATTCAATTTTATAATACCTATAACATAACTATTTTATAACTACAAGATTAACATTTTGCTATGACATACTTTATAGTATAAGTATGTATTTTTTCAGTCTAGACTACTCTCAAAATAATTTTATTTCGCCCATAGAGTTGGATTTTCCATCATGGGAATATTTTACTTGTAATAAAGTTCTTAAAAAATATAAAAAAGTGTTACAACAATATAATTTGCCTTATAAACAAGAATTGAGAATTTCCCCCATTTTTAAAATCGGTTAGAAAGTACATCAAACCTGCACAAATAAAATTACGAATGCCGTTGCGCTCAAAGCACACCTTAAGCGCGGCAGACAATTTAATATAAAATAACAGGTTTTTACAAAGAGCCAGGGGTTTATTTACAAAAACATCGGCTATAATTCCGCGTCGTCGGGGTGTTCAAATTTGGGGTTATTAGGTAATGGGCTGCCGCCGGTCCTTTAATATTGCTTTGTGCTGAAATAGGGTACAAGGGAGCAAAGGTATAAATTAGATTTGAGACTGAAATTGTTGTTTTTTGGTTTTACTGCTTTGTAAATTTGAGTTTGAATCATTGTGACCAAGAACAAAAGATAATACCTATTGATTGTATCCTGAAGTGTTTTAAAGCTAAGAATTCAGTTGATTGATATAGGTAATAATAACCCGAATTATCATAATCATCAGCCTATGTTAGTCTACTATTGCATGGACATAAGCCTCCTATAATGAGCGCCATAGCGTCTTGTCACCCGAACGACGGATGACTAAAATTAAATTAATGAGAAAATCGCCATTCATTGTTAAAAAATAAATGCGGCTTAGGGAATAAATAATGCTGTGTGAAATATTCACAATTATTTATTTTATTTACCTACTAAACGTGAGTATCTGGCGCAGCGCATCAGCATTGCCATACAGCGGGGCAATGCAGCCAATGTCTTGAGGACGCGCGCCGACTGGTATTGATATAGATTATGGATCAGTTGAGCAACCTGCAGATTGTTAGCAATAATCTGCACTTAGCTCAATTGTAAATACTAGTTCTAATTTGTTTCTATTATTTGATTGTTACATTTTCTCTTATTAAAGAATCCTTAGAATAAGTTCCGAAAGAAATAAGTGACTAAAAGTTTGTAACTCCTCTTCTTTGGGTAAAAAATCCCCACTTAATTCGTTTACAACTTAATTAAAGTTGAAATTGGTATAAACAATGCATGATGCTGTTAAAAGTGAACCCGATTTTATCTCAATAGTGATCATCTGACACCTTCTAATCTCAGATCGGACCAGATGGACCCGAGCAACATAATTAAATTAAAAACCACCTGTCTCTTTCCTACCTTTAAAAAAGACAGAGATGAAATACATTTTTTATATAGTTACTAATGTGTTTGGATCAGTGATGCAATATTTAGGGTTATCTTTGATTGCAAATGATGTTTTTATTAGTAGGTATATATGTATGCAGCTAAGTTGATGGTCAATTATTGATTTTTTTGCGAACCCTGCAATTTAAATGAAGGTGATTAAATCCTTTAATTATTTTATTGGGATTTTCGATCAATAAATGACCCTATTAATGTGCTTCACGATTTATTTGACTTTTGATTACACCTAGGTATTAAGTAAAAAGGTTTTACTTTTTATTTTTTCAAAGACAAACATAAACTAGATGGCTATGAATAGCAAACTTTATGGTATACTAACTTCATTTAAAACGGGATATTTACATGATTCGATTTTTGAGTTTTCCAATATTTCGGCACAGTTAAAGAAGTAAAGGGTCCCTTATTCAACAGAAATTTATTAAATTTATTAATTGGAATTTTTTTTTATTCGGTTGAAGATTACCTTAATTTTAAGTTTAGGTCTAAACTTAAAATTAAGGTAATCTTAACCGAGAGTTCTATTTTAATTGACAATTTATTATATTTGCATTTATTTTATTTAATTACTGACATTTAATGTAATTTTATTGATTTTATATTCACGTGCCTGTATTCGGGCGAGATATGCAGCTCTACTGTGTTATTCCACCAATAATATTGGTGGAATAACACATGATACATAAAATTATTATGTATCATGTCTTTTGTGAATAAATATTACTGATTACTCATTACAGTTTCATGCGCCATGATGATACTTAATTTTCATTTATGGTATACCTACTTAACAATGTTGACCGAGATGCGCCGCCACCTATTTCATCTTATTTTGTAAACGCAGAGATGCGAAGTTGTCTCTGGTGGCCATCAAACTCTATTTTCTCTCATCTCAATAAATAGGCGGCGGCGCTAGTGTGCCGCTTTTATGGCAATCTGTATCTTGTTGAATACTTTTCTGCCAGTGTCAAGTAATGAAAATAATTGTAAATTATTGTAGTTGTCAAAATATTAAGATTATTTGATATTTTCACCAGAGCCTAGTTCGTTATCTAGCAGGGTGTACCACGTGCAGGTTAGGTTGGCTTGGGAGACGAGATGTTGGAGTCCTCTTTGCATCTCTTTGACAAGATGACTTGTCTTCTTTGATTTGGCAATTATGATATCTTAAGATGAGTAATTATATCACAAACTTTGTGCAAGTCAAGACTCGCAGGGGGGGATTTCCTTGTCCGAGAGACTCGCCCTGACTCGGCCAACCTCGGCCAACATGTCTGACCCTAAGCAATATTTATTTCAATTAAAACTCTACATAAACCGTTAAATCCATTAATTCATTTTCCTATCAAAAACCCCTACACCCCATCGGTATCAATAAAAGCTCAACAAAAACTTTTATTCTATTCTGCTCTATCAATTAGTCAGCGATATTGCTTAGAGTTCATATTATTTGTGAAATCGTGTAGCGAACGCCTAATAGCGGCTTTTTGCCGGATTTTTTGTTTTTGGTGTTCCGTGTAACGATAACGGAACGATAGTTATGGGATTCGCTTATTGGAGGTTGTATTGTCTGCTTTCGAATTAGCCAACATTTCAGTTGCTTGTGAAAAATGTGTTTAACCTTATGTATTGTATTATATAAATTGACAAAAGAGACGGTAAGTAGCACATCTTCTATTAACTTGCAAAGTTTATTTTTACCGATAGGTATAAAAAAACTACCTACTCCTCAAAATCGGAGTGAAATATTAATCTACGAGTAAGAACCATTCCTATATCTTATAATTATGTTTTACTGAGTGACGATTTCAAAGTCCTTACATCTACTATTATCTATAAAATATTTATTTACGTTTGAAAAATTAAATCAAAATGAATAATACCTAATAATTTATTTTACACCGTTCTTGGGGGGACCCAAGGGCGGTGTAAAATAAATTATTAGGTTTAATTACTAGGTCTCCAAACTCTTGTACCATTTCTTGCAGCCCAGCGCTAGCTTCTTCAAAACAAAATAATATTCTTATAATTAATAAAAAATACATATCGATGTGAGCTCAGTCATCCTCAACTCCCATCAAATTACGGAACCCAACCCAAAACAACACACACTTGACCAATTTTTTTTCTAAAAGATGGTAATATAAACGTGCCGGCTCTGACACCTTGGGACCCCACAGGAGGAATAGAAGCAATAATTATGGGATAATGAAGCATAATGGCAAGCAATAAGGACTCGATTGCAGTGCTTGAAATTAGCTTTTTTCGGGGAAAGGGTGATTTTATAGACTAGCTTCTGGCAGTGACTTCACACTTATTTTTTTTAAATAAATTACAATTTAATTCTTTTGAAAAATTAGACACAGACTTTAAATGCCTTAATTTTAATTTTTTTTTAGGTTTTGCTCGACAAATACCTAACTCTCGATCATCATCTTTATCCATAGCAAAATCCATTCACAACACAATCGACAGAGAAATCTGCGAGTATGCAAAAAAAAAAACATACGTACAGACAGCCGAACACAGACCTTTTTTCACATATTCCTTTTTCGAAGTCTCTTAAAAAAGTTTCCACATAAGAAAATTCCATAGGTATTCAGTATTCATTAAAATCAATAATATGATCACCATGGCAGTAATGTAATTATTATAACGAAATAATAAACTTATCAGCTCCATTGATTTGTTTAAAGAGTCTTTATAAAATATTTTTGAGCGATATCTCAAAATTCGCTCGTCACGAACTTTATTCATCCCTACAGTCTGGTACCATAATTTTAAGACACAAAAATTAAAATACTGAAACATCATTGAAATTCCTTTTTCAAAATTATTTCGTTGTTTATAGAGCATTCAACAACGCAAATTACTTATCGATGTTTTCAAAATCGAACAAAAGACGGCTGCGCGGATATCGATACTTAATATCGTGTTCTTTTATCGTATTGATTTCGAAGAACTGTAATTGTAATTCACACATTACTGTGCGTCGAAAGTTTTATTTAATATTCGTTTTAATGATTTAATATCTCACTCACGAGCCCACAATTTCATTGAAATACGTTCATTATTGTCATAATTAATGCGTTTGGACCGTTTTATCATTATGTGGTTTGTATTATGTTAATAGTAATTTTGGCAATAATACTTATTGTAGTAAAACCAAGATACAAGATTGAATGCGAATAAAAATAGATACCTGTACTCGTAGATACTAGTACCCAGGTGCGTATGGTAGGTACTTAATTACTCAAGTAAAATGTTTTCTTTATCAATAAGATGCCACAAAAAAAGCATTGTTTCAGTCAAAGTTTCCAAGGACTTTGTTATTATTATCAAGCGTAACATTGTTTTCAAACGATTCAACCGTACAAAAACACAGTTTTAATCTTAAATTAATTTTCTCCGTTTTCCCATTGCTAATTAAAACTATTGTAGCTCATTCTCCTCGGTACCTATAGATTATATTATTTTTCCCCACACTAGCTGATAAGGCAATCTATTAACCGCGATTCTTTACGCACTAATCGATAACACAACAAAACATGGGTACAACACTTAATTGAATTGTATTTACAAATGGAAGTGCTGATTGGAAAGGGAAGGTCGGGATTGGTCGGTTTGAAATAGGAATAACAATGGCGGAGTGTGACAGAATGCTAATTAAACTACAAGCTTACTTACAATTTTGATGCATTCCTGTATATTGCAATCTATACCATTGTGCGTTAATCTTAAAGTACATATTTGCACAAACGTCAAACGAAAAATCGACGATGCGACAGCAAGGATAACAAAATAACGGATTACAATAAATAACTCTGTTATTCTGAAAGCGGTTTCAAATCGTGCAAAATATGGAAAGCTTTAGTCCTTTTACTCTCCTTTACCGCCATTGCGTTGAAATAGGCCATGATACGGCCACAGCTTATACAATGAACAGCTAATTCACGAAAGCTGTCTTATGACTTGAATGCTGACTACAGATTATACTTTCTACTCTTTTAACTTAGTAGAGTCGCATTTAAGGTCTCTTTAGCCGTGACTTGTGACATTCCAAACCCACTGGCACAGCGGCTTTAAGGCTGACGCAGTGCAGATGCGCGCTGCAAAAATGGGCTGTAACTCGTAATATGTAGATGCATTTCATCTTGACTTCATCAGAGGACAGACAGCTGGCGGGCCACTCGTTAGAAGCTTGTGGTAATCTATTTTATCACTCTAAAATGTATCTAAAGCCGATATTCGAATGCACATTTTATTGCCGTGTGGTAGCGGTGTTGGATGAATGTGCACAGTGCTTTTGCGGGTTAGATTAAACCTTTTTTGAGTCGCAGTGGAGTAAACCAACGGTCCTGCATCAGCACCACCCTGAGAACGCACCAACCGCAGCTATTCCCTAATCTGTGACCGTTGCGTTTAGTTTCATAACGCAAACCGCATTCAATCTGAGCCTAGGAAAGTAATTTAAATATTTGACAGCGTCTTTCACTAGCTCCATTATTCGTTAGGCAAGTTTTTTGTAGCAATGACTTTATTCTGCAGTATGAAAGACAAATTGTTATTCGTTGGATTCCTCTACTCTACTAATTTATTTACTTAAAGAGAAATAAATCAATTTATTGGCTCGATCACAAGGATATCTATACAATAATTATATTATAAATAATTAATTCTATCATACTTGAAAGGGAAAATCGTGGGTACAAACCCTAACATTTTGGGATATTATAAATTCTTTGGATTTGGGTTGCTTATTCTGAAGGTACCTATCATAATAAGTAGATCTACCAGCCTCTATCATAGACAAGAAAATCCTCTATAAAACCTCTTTTACTTTTTAGTTCGCTAGCGCGTGTGTCCAGGAACCGGTCCGGTCCGGGCCGGCATATGCCGTACGCCGGTGGTCGGAACTAATTGTGTGCCATTAACCTTATTACGGACACATGGACGCAAGGGAGATTCAAGGTAGTTTTTACATAATCTTTGAAAATTTACAGTTTAAAAGAGGAACGAAACGTGTCAATGAATGAATGATATAGAAGCCTGAATTGGAGAATAAACAGAATTGGGAACTCGCTCGAACTTAAAAAAAAATATTGTTTAGAGTTTCCCAATTCTGCTGTATGTTTTTATTTTTACTTTTACATGGTTTTTTTTTTGGTGTGTGGTAATGTTCACAAAAGAAGATCGAAACACGTATCGTGAAGGTATGATACGAACTAATGAAGGCAAAACTGAATTTGCATTTCCCAATTCAGCTGTATGTTTTTATTTTTATTTTTACATTCTCTTATTTTTTGTGTGTGGTAATGTTCACAAAAGAAGATCGAAACACGTATCGTGAAGGTATGATACGAACTAATGAAGGCAAAACGAATTTGCACATTAAAAATCAATTTCAGAAATCAAAATTCGGTGTTTTCTTAGAGGAAAATCTAAAACTTACAAACGTCAAAAACTAAGATTCGTGTTTTAATACCTTATTAGGTACTAAAATCTTTCCTTGATTAGAAATTAACTGAAACCGCTACCAATTTAGCAGAATAAACATTAGCTGTTGATACGATCGAGGCATACCATGGTCCTATCAACATACTATACCTAAATGCTTAGCAGTAACTTTGCCAATCCGGCATTTATAGCCGGCTAACACCCGCGGACGTTTAATTAAACGCTATTATTAGACACTACCTAGGTACCTACTACCTAGGTACCTAAGTAGTATCCAAGTACACAGTTCACAAGCAAAGTTCAGTAGTTGTCAGAAAACCAGCGTTGCTCTACTTCTTCTGGAGAAGTAGAGCAACATTATGATGAGACAGGACCTATTGGTTCGCTTTGATCAGATTATCTAGTTTAGAAGATAAAAAAGCTTGGAACGAGTTTTACTCCAACTCAAAATCTAACAACTCACAGATAAGCAAATCATATGTACTATAGACACATAAGTTATGAACATACTAGTGGTTTCTTCTCACTTCTTCCACTGGTGGACAAAAAATTAAAATAAACATCAATATAATAATGAATAGTATAAAATATGACTTGTCTAAGTGCTTATTTGTAAGCCTAAAGAAATAAACTTTCATTTCATTTCATTTGTAGAGTCGCTTGTTGCTTTTTTTTATAGATACGTAGGAAATGTTATATTTTTATGTTCTTATTTATTTTATAATAGGTATGTAGTAACAAGTTGTACCTACTTCAGTAAAGTAGTGGATAAGTTACAGATAAGCTAACCCCGCCGGTTACATTTCAATTTCTATGATATATAGAAAATACAGAACTATTTTAAAATTAGAATCTTCTGGTAAAATTGAGATAGAAAGCCGTTTTATTTCAAAACAAGCGGCTCGTCCTGGCTTCGCCCGGGTGGACATTTGTTTCATATACATTTTGCGATAGATATACATAGACTCAGCACAGGGATTGTAGTCTAGGGCAGAATAGAGAAAATTTACGCTACAGCGTCATCGAATGCGTAAAATGGTTTAAGTCTCATTCGTTTAATTTCAATAATTTACGCAATGTATGACGACGCGATGTTCTCTGTT
The DNA here is from genome assembly GCA_943735965.1 of Eupithecia abbreviata. NCBI lineage: Eukaryota > Metazoa > Arthropoda > Insecta > Lepidoptera > Geometridae > Eupithecia > Eupithecia abbreviata. The sequence goes on along the minus strand of OX030997.1, from coordinate 3,883,243 downwards.
CTACCCTAGACAACTATCCTCGTACTTCGCCTACCCTCTATTAAAGAACACAATCAGTGGCTGTGAAAGTCGTCACTAAAATCCAGACTAAGTGCTTACTTAGTCTAGGTTTTATAGTGTTACTAGTCTACGCGTGTGCACACAGGTTTACAAAGCCCAGATTAGTCTACGTAAGAACAACAATACTCTATTTGCAGAGCGGCCATACAAATGGCGCTCGCGTTGTGATTTGTACGATTAATGTGCACTTGAAACGATCACATCCAGTCGTCATCATCATCTGTCCATAATAGCCAGTCCACTGCTGGACATGAGCGTGAAAGAGCCGTATTTTTAAATGCCAGTTTCTGCCCTGGTCTTTGTCGTAAGATGTCATCCCACTAAGCCGGAAGGCATCCTACACTACGTTTGGATATTTAGATGGATGGAGGGTGTTTGTTACTTCCTCACGCCAAAACTACTGAACGGATCGGGCTGAAACTTTGCATACAGCTAGTTTTAGGCCTGAAATAAAACATGGGCTACTTTTTATCCCATAAATCAGTTCTCATGGGATATAAATAACCTTAAAACGTTTCCATAGCAACAACGCGTGCAAAGCCGCGGCCGCGCGGGCAGAATCTATTTTATAGTAAACTAGCGGACCTTCCCGGCTTCGCACGGTTTTAGTACGGATCCCTAACTTTTTGAAAATATAATATAGCCTATGTTCACCGGGGATAGTGAAGCTTCCCAACGATGAAATAATTTTTCAAATCGGTCCAGTAGTTTCGGGGCCTATTCATTGCAAACAAAAAATCAAACCTTTCGTTCTTATAATATTAGTGTAGAAGTATAGATTCATCAAACTACTATAATGGTTCATATTTAAGTCCTTAACACTTTGAGTGCTGAAAACGCACGGTATGAGTTTTCTACAAGTGACTAATATGCGTAAATCCACACTAGCGCAGCGGCTGAGAAAATACAGATCTTTGTGACTCAGGGTAAAAAAAAAAGATCGCAGTCGTCGAAAAAAAACCGCAGTCAAAGTGTTAAAATACCCAATAAAACCCAGACTTAGTAGGCAGGTATGCAAAACCCAGATTAGTCCACGTTAGAACAACAATAGCCTATTTACAGACGGGCCGTACAAATCGAACCCTCATTGTGATTTGTACGATTTATGTGCACTTGAAACAAACAAACATCAACTCTAATTAGTGATAGGGTAAGTCTAGTTTAGTATGATTGGATTTCAGTCGGTTTAAGCTGATGAAGTTGCCTTCATCAATAATTTAACTGTATTTTTAGTTGTTTTTAACATGATTGTATGTTGAACCGGAATTCATCATCATCATCATCAGCCTATAGCAGTCCACTGCTGGACATAGGCCTTCCCGAATGAGCGCCATAGCGCCCTGTCTTCAGCGTGCCGCATCCAGCATCTACCTGCAGTCTTTCGCAGGTCGTCATCCCACCTGGTCGGAGGGCGTCCTACACTACGTTTACTGAGTCGTGGTCTCCACTCAAGAACACGTTTGCCCCAGCGGCCGTAGGTTCTTCGCGAGATATGGCCGGCCCACTGCCACTTCAGCTTGCTAATTCTCAGAGCTACGACTAGAAACGTTGTCATTTTCTTTATTAATAAATAACAATTATGTGGGGTAAATAAGTTTTCTTTTGCATATTGATATTAAAATATCTAATATCGATCTTAGGATGTGGGAAGTAGAGTCCAGAAATGAATAACGTACTGTTGAACAGCTCTCTAAAAATAAATAATGAACAGTCAATGTTGTCAGAATAGATTAATTAATTTATGTTTATTATGAAGGAAAACATGCGGGTTATATAAATTACGAATGTAGTAAATAATGTGTGGATTAATTCTGGGTTTGAAATACATTTGATAGAAGATATTTAATATACAGTAAATCTTCCAATGAAGACTACTTAGATATTAACAGAACTCCACTTGAGGAAGTTCGTTTGATCTATTAGTTATTACATTTCTTTGTGCAATTAATTTAGTACTTTAATCAATTAAACACTTGTCTAAAATATACAATAAATCAATTCACATCCTCTTAATTTACAACTACTTTCAATCCTTAGAAATTGCAATAAAAATTTGCTTAATAATTATAATAACCATAGACAATTTGAAAATGTTAAAAGCGCGCAGACATTTCATAGACAAAAATAGATTGAGATCAACGCGTGGCGAAAAGTTAATTGATTGGTTCGTTACATTCGTTCAAATTGATAGTTCATTCATTAAAAGCTACTACTGTTTGAAATTCAAATTGCTTTTATGAACCTTTTGGTGTTTCATGTAGGTCGAGTATACAATCGAGCTTAGAGATCGCCGCAAGTTACTTACCTATGTCAAAACCTTACAAAAAAACTTGCATTTACGGGCTTGTAGTCATATATACATAACATTGTACAAAAAAAAAAGTTAAACATTAGAAACAAATTATACGATTTATAGTTGAAACAGCTGAGCGAACTGCAGACTGTTGCAAACAATCTAGAGGTATCTGTAATGTAATGCGTCCAAGAATCTGTCCCTACATTATAACTATGGTACTATCATATCCCCACCGATGGTATAACGACTGCACCCATTTTAATCTACCGATGCTCACCACTTTCCAATGCCTATGGCTAATTTTAATATTAAAAATTATTCAACTCGTCTATTTTAACTAAAAGCGGCTCTAATTCATAATAAGTGGTTATCAGAACGAACAACAAGAAAATAAAACAAGATACCTGAACCGCAGGCGAGAGTGAACGTCTTAATCTGCCACAGATTAAATAATATCGAGCTTTTATCGTAGATCTGATTGGGAGATCGATTTTATGGAAGCGCTAATAATGTCCTCAGATAATGTCGAGATCAAAGTTGCTTCGGTATCTAGCTGGTCAAGGTATTAAAGAAAGAATATGGACATATATTTTTATAAGAAATATTATAATTTGCTAATATTTTTCAAATTTCAACCAAAAACCTTAAATCTTTTCATGTTCTGAAACGAACAGTTTCGGGTTTAGTTAAGTGCTTCCGAAAACATAAATAAAAACTGAAGCATTTAGTATTTTATTATTAATTCAGTTTTGCTTTTCGCAAACATATACTACCTTCAATTAACCAATTACCTGACATAACGTAAGAACAGTTTATACACCACTATATTAACAGGCTTTGACACAATACTTATGATACAGTACTTTACATAAATTTTTTATAAACTTAACAATGTTAACTAACAAAGTCAAACAGGCACAGAACAAATATTATGCGGCCTTATCACTGAGTCTATCTTCTACTCTAAAATTATTTAATTATTTTCTTATATTACATTTTTTTTTGCAGATACGAATAGTTCATCCGTTGTGGCACCATATATACCTATTTCACTGACTTATCACTTTCACTCGCTTGTTTCGATTCGGGGTTTAAGGTTTCTGACTATATTGCGATAAACTTCAAACAGTATGCCTCAAGCTCAATTAGCTCCAAAGGCTCCAATAAACCATCAAAAGGTCGAATCTCAAAGCGATCACTCCGTGTAACCATGTTCTAAACAACAAAGGCACCGTCCACAACCACTAATTCCTCCGTAAGTGTTGACACTAAGGCCAATTCGATCTGCTTCACCTCATCAAACCATACCACCTTATTCTTAACACAATAGGATTCAAAACCGAACTACGCGTAAAAATCAAAGAAGGCTGACAATTTTGAGGTTGTATATCTCGTGTCTGTTATTACCAAAGAGGTAGAGTTCATAATGAAGAGAGTTGAGGGTGGAGTAGTGTGGCAAAGGATTCTTTCGGAGCTTTTGATAACATGGATTTGAGTTTTGAGAATGATTGGATTATGGTGTCAATTGCATGTAAATCTTGGGGTTATTCAACCGTTGTAAATTATGTTATATTGTACCAAAGTTTGGACTAGTGGAAGGAAGTGATTTGAGAGTTGTGGGTTTGCCCGTTATCCTTCCAATTCTTTCTAATGTGTGTGTCTAGCTAGAATGGAATGTTTTAAGAACAAAGGAGAAAATCTAAATCATATTATGAGCTCTGAAATACCCTCTGCTGGGTATTATACAGGCCACCTATCGTTTCTGCCAGCCATTTAGAATTCTAGATGAAAAATCTCCTATACCGAAAATCTGCACTCGACCATCTTTTGTAGACTATAGCAAGTAGGTACCTATATGAATGATAAAATAATAAGTACCTACATACCGAGCTTCACGAGCTTTTCATAATAAGGTAACTTTCTATTATCAATATTTTATATTTCTTAGTTAAAATACGTAACATAATTTCTAAATTAACCTCACACCTTGTAAATATTTCAGCGAACGTAAACAAAAGAGAACCTTCAGGTGGTCTGTTACATGCAGCGTCGTAAAAACTAGTAGATAGGTATTATAAACATTATTAAGGTATTCATTAGTTTAATAGACATAGACAGACACCGTAACTTGATAGTTTGAATTGAACATTAAGCTATGTTCAATTCAAACTATAAAGTTACGGTAACATTTTGAAAAGATGTGGCATTAAATGGCTATGTACTATTAAATTTGTTTTCTAGTCTCTTCTGTGTGGCCGTTAAGCCAATACTTTTAGTGTCCCTCAAAGGACTCAAATAATTAATAGATAAATAATGCTGGACAATTCATGCAGTATCATCTAGCCCCACCCAAGCTAAGCAGATCTTGTGTTTTGCGTATAACTGCTATACTACACACTATATTGATAGATATGTTTTATTATACATAGACCAGAACACCCGGAAATATGTCTACAGTTCGTACACACAATTGTCCCGAAAGCGGAAATCGAACCCTCAACCTCATGCGTCACAGGCGAACCTTCGCCCACTGCGCCACAGAGGTTGTCTATACTTTTAGTGTCCCTCAATGGACTCAAATCATTAGTAAATAAATAATGCTGGACAATTCACGCAGCATCACCTAGCCAAGCAGAGCTTGTGTTTTGGGCACTAGCCAACTGATTTACTTAATACAATACACTAGATAGATATTTATTATTATGCAAAGAAAATAATACATTATTTATTATAGAAGCGAGAGTAAATCTGTCTCTTACAACATAACTACTGCCTCTTCATTACTAAACTACTGATCGGATCTTCATGAAATTTAGATAGAAGATAGATTATATATAATCTTATGGGGGTTGTTTTTTCAGTATTTTAATTGTAATCTTCAATAAAATAAATAAATAAGTTATGAATGTAAGAGAGAGTTGCCAATTAGGCACGATCTTAGTTTCTGTTGGAAAAACCCCAACATTGGTTAAAAAAAAGATTTGAAAAATGTGTAAGCAAAGCCACGGGCGCTTGCACATACTTCACTGATGTATAAGATAAGGTCAGCTATTTGCTAAGCCCTATGTAAAACCGACATTAACGATTTCTAATGTATACATTCAGGAAAACATCTTAAGCGATAGCTCCAACCTAATTGATCTGTAGATGTCTTCTCAAGCTAGACACAGTATGATTCATATAGAAGTGAAACTCCTCACACTTTAAGTATCACAGTATTACTTCTGCGGCATACCTGCCTAATATAAACGTTGTGTACCCTTTGAAGTCGCCGCTCTCTCCAATTAGCGCGGAGCCGCCGCCTTTGGCATCGACCGACGCTTTCAGACCACCGCGGTCTTGCCTCCTACTCTAATCGTCTGTCTCGCTCATTCATGTAATGTAGTTGATTAATAAACTAATTATTCGGTTGGTGGTTTGGTACAGAGGTACTTTGGGATTTTAGATTGAATCTAGATAAAAGAGATCTTGCGAATTTGCGAATGGTCAGATCTTGCAGTGCAAAAGTAGTTGTCCTGATGCAGTTCCTTTATGATAACAGGTTTTTTAAACGTTAGTAAGCTTAAACGTTTTTTAATAGGTTCCTAAAAACTTACATTCAATCTCATTGAAGATAAAAATATTGAATGCCTTTTAAATCTTCAATAAATGTAAACAAAGATTTTCCTCGCATTAGCTGCATTTTGATAATGATTAAAAAACAAAAGATAAATAATAAATAAGTGTCAATAGTATGAGTGTAATGACAATACATCTAGTTTGACCAGTTGAGATGAGGGACTAAAGCCGTTTTCGAACTCAAATCCCCAAACCTCATTTGAGCATGATGCTCGAACCCTTGAATGGAATACCTGCCGTTGTTTTATTCGCCACCGAAACGAATTAGTTACGTGTGTGGGAATTAGCTGCGCCTTAAATAAAATAAAATAAAAAAACACGGAGACTCGCCTTAAATATAAAAAAACAATCGATGGTGTCGGCTAATAACGGGTTGGACGGTAATTATAGTAATTAGGAGAGGGATAGATTTGGAAATGTTTCTTGAAGTTGGAGTTATTTTTGTTTTTTTGACGGATAATGTTGCTCGCAACTTCACTCTGCTAGCACCTGAAACAATTTTTTAACTACGCATAAAATTATAGACCATATGTATATTATTTTGAATTTGCGCAATGCATATATTTTCATTATTTTCAAAGTTTTCGACATAGCTCTAAGAATTAGCAAGCTGAAGTGGCAGTGGTACCACGACTAGGTAAACGTAGTGTGGGACGCCCTCCGACCAGGTGCGATGACGACCTGCGAAATACTACAGGTAGATGCTGGGTGCGTCAAACTGAAGATAGGGCACTATAGCGCTCATTGGGGGAGGCCTATGTCCAGTAGTGGACTAACAGACGAACATAGACTGATCATTATCAGTCTGATGATATATTTTCAGTCATGATAATGTAATTTGGTTCTCTTAACCATAATATTGTTAATTTATTAAAATATTTTTTAAGGTTTACAATTATTCTGGTATTTTGTGACAATGAAATACGCGAATTCATTGAAAACGTAAAAAGTTAGTAATTATTTCCGATTTCGATTTTTTTTTTCGGTTGTGTGTTGTTAGTATTTAGCTTCCTACAGTACCTACGCTTGTACCATTGTACTCTAGCGACACTGGTATCGCTTTAGGTTTGTATGGAAAGCGACAGAGTAGCGATAAATTTCAATCCAATTAGCGATTTCGTGGAGGAAGAGGTAGACGACCTTTAGTGCCACCTAGCATAGGCACTTAGCATAGTACTACGTATGATTGAAATATAATGGTACTTTTAAACATTCTCTCTGAAAAAAATGTCCACTTCGGTCAAGAGCATAATTTGTTTTTTTAATTATCTATCAGAACTATTAGAACGTTAATTATTATAATTTAATATTTTAATGAGTATGCCAACCGCTTAAATAAAAAAATAAAAAAACTGCAATAATAGTGTCACGCGTTGAAGTCTTTTGTATGACTTTTATTAATTTGATTTATAGTGATAGTCATTTTTTAATTTTATACAAAGTAAATCTTTTTAGAACCACTTTTCTAACGAGCTGTACCTTCCATTGTTTAAGGTAGCACTGAGAAATTCGTAGCATAGCGGCACTTTTTGTTAGGTATTTTAGAATCCGAGCAAAGCGGGACTCGTGCATAGCGGAACTAACCCTCTTTTATTGGCCTTAGGTAAGTTTAGTTATTAAATATGTTAATATTAGTTTTAAAGGCTGTGGATTTTGTTTCTAAATAAATAAATAAATGACTTTGTAAGTGCTACAAACTAGAGCTTGCGTTTAAAAACTTTCATTATAACCACCGCCAGCTGTTTCCAAAAATGTTTTAGAAAAGTCACTTTCCAAATCATTCATTCACATAAAAGACGACACAAGAGAGCGTAAAACCTGATTGCTTATTCGACCACCCCGTCCTGCCATAAATCATTAATATCACTTTTATTTTGCATAAATAAAACTGAATTATAACCCCTTTGCGCCCGGTAGCCGCCAGATAATATTGTAACCAATAACAAAAATGAATTAAAGAAAAAAAAACGTGTAAATGGAGAAAGAAGGCTGCATATCAAAGGAGGCCGCGGTCACGTACTGGCAGGTTATGAACAGCGGGTGTTAGAGACGATTTTAGAAGCATAACTATTTGAAAATCGAGTTTTCAATTTGGAATTAGAATGTGCTGAATAACATCCTTTTAAAATTGAGTGTGGAAGTCAAAGTCAGAATTAAGACTAATTATTATGAATTCCAAAAGTTTGGATGGATGTTTGTTCGTTTATACTTCACGCCAAAACTACAGAATGGAACTGGCTGATATTTTTATATCGATGTAAGCCTGGAATAGCATAAGTATTGGCTTTTTATCTCATACCTAATTCAGTTCCCATGGGTTATCTTAATAACTTTCTATGGAAACAACGCATATGAAGCCGCGAGCAGAAACTATAATTTTTATACGACTTCATAAATAAAGAAGATTTTTGATATGACTGTCTTTTTTATATTAACAAGAAGTCAGTTGACTCATTATACCTGCATATTCTAATTTATTTTGACATAAACAAATTCGGATCTGCTAGTTATAAACCGTCAAAAATCGGTAGGCGATATAATTTAATGAAATTAGCATCGTATTATCCGAATTCGCATATCAAAGGCGCCGAACTCATCAACTGGCATAAAAAGTGAGAATGTATTGAACTAGCTATGGAGCCGGTTCTATGAACATGAACATTGAAAAATATTAATATTTAGTTCTTTAAGATAGATTTTTATTATTTATTCACTAATTTATTCAAAATTCTCGTATGAAATTATTTATTTATTTTTATTTTTAGTCATTATTGTCCTACTGATGGGCAAAGGCCTTTCTTTTCTCCTTCCACTCCTCGCGATCCAACGCTGCAACAGGCCATGATGGAAGATGTGCCTCGAGCTTGTTACGCCATCTCATCCTGAGCCTTTCACGTCGCCTCTTAGCCTTAGGTGGGCTCCACTCTATTGTATAATATAGATAAATAAAAACAATATTTGGTATTTCTTCAATAAGATTGTATCCTTTCTTCTCCCGTATAGTCTTTACAATACAAGCCATCTAAGACTTTATCAATTGTGTTGTTATTCGAAAGAGAATCAGGCAATTACCGGCTTTAGTTAACTTTGACTATTTAATGTACGGAGGACGGAGACTTCTGTCAAAGACAATGAAAATTTTTAATAATTTTTCGATTATCTTTTCGAAGAACACGAACACTACAAAAAAAACCGTTACTCGATATACAAGTAACTAATGGCGACTCTCTAATATCTCGCGAAGAACCGACGGCCGCTGGGGCAGTGAGTGGAGACCACGACTCGGTAAACGTAGTGTAGGACGGCGTCTGACCAGCTGGGATGACGACCTGCGAAAGGCTACAGGTATAGAAGCTGGATGCGGCAAGATGAAGACAGGGCGCTATGGCGCTCATTGGGAGAGGCCTATGTCCAGCAGTGGACTGCTACAGGCTGATGATGATGATGATGAATGGCGACTAGGTCCAGAGGCCATTGATGATGATGATACCTACCCAGTGTCATTTATAATCTACGTGCCTCGGAAAGCACGGTATGCCGTTGGTCGTGCGCCCGACGGCTTCCCGGCTCTGCCATTCTACCGCCCCATCGGATAATAAGAGAGAGGGAATAGAGAGTGTACGTGTGTTTGCGGACACATATGTGCAATATAAGAAATGTTTAGTCCCCGTTTAGACTGGACTGCCGTGGCTGGAAATTCGGCTAGAAGGACATCATTATCATCATCCTCTATATAAAATGTATATACATTTATATATTCTCCTATATAAACTGTATAATAAAATTACATAAGAAAAGTTTACAAGTTCTCGTCATAATAAAAGTATAATCACATCAACAACTAAAGGCTCCAAAAAGCAAATGATTGCAAAAACAGTTTACAATTATTCCGGTAAAGTTTGTAGCATTAATTTCGACGCGAAATAAACCTGACTTATATTAATTCTTATTCTGATCACTCTGACTTAATTCAGCTGTTTACGAGTTTTTTTATAGTCCACTGCTACCTAATAAAGTCCGACAACTAGACGTAAAGTGGCAAAAATAACTTGTTTTATAAAAAATTTAAGATTATAATGATTAAAATAATAATAAAATAGTGCAAAAACATATTTTAAGAACTAATCAGAGCGGTAAATCATAATCATTGAAATATGATGTTGGTATTTTTATTTTTACTCTTAATATATACAATATTTAATTCCTTGCGGTATCTATTTTGGTGAGTGTAACGATGCCAAATCTTCTACGCCAATTATAAAGGCCAAAAGATCAATCTATTAAAAATTCATATCCAATTAGGAGATCAAAAGGTGATCCTCTAACAAGCAATTTTAGATAGATACTTGGCAATCTAGTTTTAGAATAAATTAATAAATAAAATAAATAAATAATGCTGGACAATTCACACAGCATTATCTAGCCCCATGGTTAGCAGAGCTTGTGTTATGGGTACTAGATAACTGATATACATAATACAATATATTACATAGATAGATATTTTTTATTATACATAGAAAACGACCAGAACACCCGGAACAAATATCTGCAGATCGTACACACAATTGTTCCGAGGCGGGAATCGAACCCGCAACCTCCTGCGTCGCAGGCAGACCTTCGCCCACCGCGCCACATCGGTCGTCGGAGAATGAGATATAACTAGAGAATAGAAAAATCAAATTAAAAAAATGTTGCGAACCAAGTTTGAATTTGGTTTTTTTGAACGTACAGAGTATAATAACGGTAAAAAAAATTTTTTTGGTAAATTTTTATCCCTAACCCCTTTATATGGACCTACCCGGCTACCCACGGTTTTAGTATGGATCCCTAACTTTTTTGAAATTATAATATAGCTATGTTCACCGGGGATAGTGTAGCTTCCCAACGGTGGAAGAATTTTTCAAATCGGTCTAGTAGTTTCGGAGCCTCTTCATACAAACAAACAAAAAATCAAACCTTTCCTCTTTATAATATTACTATGAATAGATAAAAATGTATGTGGCGATGCAACAGCCAAACTGCATAGTTCTGTATAATTCTCCTTGGTATATTTTTACTCTATTTTATTTTTTTAAATTTGTCGCTAGTCTATGTTTAACTTCATCCTCGTTGGAGGACATTGTATCTTAATCCAGCCTGAGGCAACATACAATTGTTTCTGAATGACATCGCTCGCTTAGACTTGTAATGCAATTGTCTTGTTATTGTTGCCGTCAAAGTATAGAAATAGACTAGTCGTGTTTGTAATTTTTTTTTATATTATTATTGTTATATGAATGTTATACTCGAGTTTAATTCTACAATCTAGGCATAGAATTGGCTAATGGGTAATTTAGTTTTACTAATAACATGTCTATTGGCACTTTTCCCATTATAATATTGTCTCTATAAATGTACTTATGAAGACACTTGTTTCTTAAGCACTTATGTATAAACACTATAGTTATCACGACGCTAACTCAAAAGTTTTTGTTCTTTTGAGTGGTTTTGTCAATTGAAAGCACAAATTAAGAAAAAATATAATATTCTTTTTTGCTTTTTAGCATAGTTATACAGAAATGGGTAGGTATGATTTTTGATGGCAACAATTTGTCACGGAAACGCCTCTGCAGTGGATAATATGATAATAATGATGATGTTTGCTCATTTAAGTTGCATGCATGTCAGTTACTATTTACTACTGACATTTCTAATAAGTAAGTATACAAACTAGACGTTTAATCAACGACCCAATTCACAAGATCGCATGTCACATCGCACACTTACCTACCAATTACATCGTTAGTTGACTTTAATGAGCCAAGCCCTGGGCTGATCTACATGAAAACCATCGAAGATCTCAGCTCTTATACCAACCGATTAAAGTTCATTACTGAACAGCAATAACGTACTGTTATTAGTAGGAACTAGTAATAGTAGTTTTTATGCTAAATATGACTTTTCAAGGAACTGTCTGGAGCGTGTTCTTAGAATATGCGACGGTAACTTTGAACCACGTCCCAGTTAGCAATTTTACGTCCTTGAAAGTTTGTTGCATAATTTTGTGAACTTACAGTTATTATATATTATATTGATACAAAAAGTATTTATCGCGTTTATTTAAATATTTTCCCGACGATTCAAAAGGTTTACACACTGTCGTGGTGGAATGCCTGAAGTACTGGAGTTACCACCTCTGCGAAGCGCGGGCTAGTTTATTTGTAACTACCCTCACTTGGTTTTTGATACTAGGCCATGTCCATCTGCACACTCGGACGACACACAACACTAACAATGTCCTCGATTCACTGAGAGAATAGGTAAATAAATGCGATAAATACCCGCTGTATCAATACTTATAAGTACATATGTGTTCTGATCGCATAAGTTTAAAAGACTTACAGTTAAGTGTGGTATTTAGAAACAATACAAATAGGCACTTAGCATGTTAGACCGCCTTGGCAATAACTCTGAACAAGATAGAGTTAATGGCAATATAATTATAGGCTTTGTAATTGCATCAAGTTACTTGTTTCTCATGTGTTTATGTGCAATAATTTTAAATACTTTAATTAAGGTAAAACTTTATGTTAAATAACATATTCATGTAAAAGAACCTAGGTAATTAGATGAAAATGAAAATGAAAAGTTTTTATTTCTTTAAGCTTACAAATAAGCAATTAGACAGGTCATATTTTATACTATTAAATTATTTTATAGTTCACTTCAATTTTTTGTCCACCAGTGGAAGAAGGGAGAAGAAACCACTAGTATGTTCATAACTTATGTGTCTAGTACATTTGATTTGCTTATTTGTAAGTTGGTAGATTTTGAGTTTGGATTAAAACTCGTTCCAAGCTTTTTTATCTTCTAATTCCGAGATTTAGATCCTATTTCAGGTAAGTATATACCTACCTACCTACATCAGATGTAGGTATACATGTGTTTACGCTTTCTAGTAAAAAAAACTATTTAAAATGAAAATTATAATCAAAGAATAGAAACCAGTTAGAACTAAATTATAAATAGCTAATGCTGGACAATTCAAACAGCATCATCTAGCCCCAAGCTAAGCAGACCTTGTGTTATGGATACTAAATGAATAATTTACTTATCAGAATACATTACATAGACAGATGTTGTTAATATTGGTACATAAAAATACCCAGAACGCCTGGAACAAACATTGGCAGATCGTGCAAACATTTGTCCCAAGGCGGAAATCGTACCCACAACCTCCGGCATCGCAGGCGGACCTTTGTCCATCGCTCCACATCAGTCGTTTAAGAACTACCTAATATTGACAATTGAAATTGTTAGCTCTTAAATAAATTTCCATATTAAGAAATGGCAAACACATAGTTTTTAATCTGTGAGCAAACCCGTAGACTCTAGCTAGCTTGACAAAAGCTTTTAAGAATGATTTTGTAAACACATTACGTTTCATAATATTCGCAAGTTAATAAATACACTCGATTACAAGTAGGTAATTGTACATAACGTTATTTTAACGACTTCTAATTGCACGTTAAATATTTTTCATAGTTTGTCTGTTTAAAAGTCACTGCCTCTCACATTTACATAATATAATTTCATTTTAATAGCTTCATTCTTCATCATCATCATCATCAGCCTATAGCAGTCCACTGCTGGACATAGGCCTCCCCCAATGAGCGCCATAGCGCCCTGTCTTCAGCTTGCCGCATCCAGCATCTACCTGCAGTCTTTCGCAGGTTGTCATCCTACCTGGTCGGAGGGCGTTTCATTCTTAGCATTGAAATACTTCTTTAATGTCTGGCATAGGTAGCTATGTCGTTTAAAAATGACAATGTATTTATTAAAGACAAAGACAGAAACCTAATTAAAATGTTACTTAATACAAACCTACGCAAAAATAGAAAAGAAAGTAATTAATATTTCCTAATAAAGTACTTCTAAAATTTATAATAAATGAAATAATCACCGATTAACAATCTCATCTTTATTAAGGCTACTTAAGAACCATAAACATTAACTCTTAAGTATTAATTTTTCGTTCAAAGTTAAAGTCGTTTTAAAATATCAATTTATGTTATGATAAGCAATAATGCCATCCCGCACACAGTTCACATAAAATTAGAATTAATCATGGATTAAATTAGTATCACACATAAAAACCACAATTTTATAAGTCGGTAGCGATAATTCCCGGTCATTTACTACAAATGCTCAAAAAAGAATAAAAATATGAATATAAAAAATTAAAAATGTTGGCTCTTTATCCAATTATACACTCACCGTATAATTATGTTCGGTAATTTGACCGAACTGTCGATCGGTTGATCGTTGGTAGGTAAGTACTAATATTGGCAGGTAGTCTCGTACTCGCTGCGACATCGGACATTGCCCGGTAAGTGGGCAAAATTAGGGCTTGCCTGACAAAGTGGGTAAAATAAGGTCGTAAACGTTTTATTTTGAATGTGGAATTTATTACATAATTCTGTACTTAGGTACACAGCTTCTGTTCGAGGTTTGAAATTGTTGATGGTCATCTAAGATTTGTATGTCATCTTAGTAAGAACGAGGATTCGAGAACTTACTCTACATCAATACCTCTGTATAAATGAATACACAAAAGTTTAAATGTAATTTTTTTTTGTTGGTGTCTTTTTTTTGTAAATAAATACTTTTTGTTTTTTTTTTGTATTTTTAATCGAAATAAAACAAAGGTTTTATGTTCGGCTGTATGTGTTCATCGATTACTTCGACAATTACGGACCGATTTGAAAAACGTTCACTTTTGTATGGAGAATTATCCCGAGTAGGTCCGATAAAAATAGAGCTGTTAAAACACCAAAAAAGAAGCTACTACTTAATGAATAACCAATAAAATTTCCATAGAAAACAAAATATTTTTTTATGTCATTGCGTATGCCTGTTCGTGACGTCACCTGCATGGGCTCTAACGGAAGACCAGCGCTGTCTAAGTCTTTTACGGAGCTTAGTCAGCATTATACTGAGTTAGAGCCTTTTTGTAACAACTCTCTACATGTACCTATTCTATAAGTGCGTCTTTTTTTAATGTAAGTTGTTATGAATTCTTCTAAGTCTTTCTATTCTATTCTCATACTCCTTTATCAGTTTCTTGTTTATTTAAAAAGAGAATCAAATTAAACAAATTAATTAAATTCAAATCCTTACCTTTTCTCCAGCCAAAAAAGTATCGTTTACCCGCAGGTAAAATAATTGAAACATCTGAATCTCATACGTAACTCTACTCGCAACTCTAATAGGCATCTCAAAACTCTAATAGAAGCAATTTACGGGAGTTTTGTGCTTAGTGGAGTTAACAATGCGAACACTCGTGCAATATACGAGTATGTAGTAACGTATCTTTAGAGGGGTAGTAAGGCATGAGCTGAAGCGATTTGATTTGATAGAGAAAGCGGTCGAACCTTTGTCCAGACCACAAGCTTTGCTTAGTTTAGGGCTAGGTAAAGCTGTGTGAATTTTTCAGCATTATTTATCTCTATCATTCTTATTTATTTATTATGTGCACTTTTGTTTTGTCTGGCTACGAGTTTATGTATATTAATTAATTAATTTATTATCATTGGTTCTGTCAAAATAAACAAGGTAATAAATATTCCGTCTGTAGTTTAATTCATTCATTATCTCAGATAAGTATTGTTACTTCTGTATAAATAAAGAAATGGCAATTTATTACTCAGATTATTTAATTTAAGGACTAATTGTTTTTTAGTATTTAAGTTTGTGTTTTCTAAAATGAACAAATATTATTTAATTACTTATATCCATTATTTATTACTGCCATAAGTGCCGTAGGGTATTTAAGACCAAGTTCGGTCTAGCGAGCAAGTGTCTAGGGTCGCCGTCATCGAAATCGATAAGGCCTAAAATAATGGATATATAGGCCATAAATTCATTATTTTCGGTACATCCATCGTTTACCGCTGCCGCTTGTACCGTAGAGCGATTGCCATCGTAAGAACAGTAAGGGGTAATATTATATCTCATTACGGCAGGTGAAGTTGTGGCCCCCATTACACACTAATTGATCCGAGAACTTGCCTGTTGCCGATGTTCAACTTGGACTTCAACTTAGTATCTAACTAGTTATGCACAACGCGATTTAAAAAATTACACGGCCCGTCTTTCTAGTCTGTTTGACCTGTCAATGTTTGATACGAAAATGGCGCCAAGAAACTTAGAAAGTGTCGATTACAGTGAATTTGTATGATTTTAATGAGTTAAACAAAATAAAATTATATAAATTCAAGCAAGTAAATGTACAGTTGTACATTTACTTGCTCTCATTAGTGAATAGGCTATTTGAATAATTTTGGAAATAGTTTTAAATTATTCTTTATTACACTATAAACATACTACATTAATATTTCCGGGCGACCTACTGTATTATTTATAAAAATCAATGTTAAAGTTTAAATTTTCCAAACCGCGCCAAAAACGATGTTTCTGTAATGGCGCTATTGTTTACTAGCGTGTGACGTCACACGCAGTAAACAATAATAAATATTTATGCAACTAGTTATAATAGTTATCAAAATTTGACAGAAAATGCTTCAGTAATAGCTCACAGATTGAATTTAACACCCAGAAAACGCAAAACGCGAACAACAATCGGTCGAGGAATGTATGTTTACTGGCATGTGACGTCACCAGAGTTGTAACCAACAACAGGGCGTTCTCGTCACAGATAAAATTCAATAAATTATTACATTTTGTTTCGTGTAATTTGCAAAAAATATACATAATTTAGTTAAAATAAAGCAAAAAATGTTTTTTTAGGCTATTATCTGATAGGATGACCACAATTTGTAGTAGCCTATTGAATGCAAAACCTCATGGAAACGTGAAACACGTATTAATTTATGATTAACGTATAAGTTTATAAATTTATCACAATTTGTGTTATCGAAGCTTTTCAAAGTTCGAATTATATCTTGAGTTCATTAAAATTAATATTCCTTTTTCGTATCTTGCGTTCCATATTCAAATTAATGTGTTTCCCTCGCATGCGGTCGGGTTACCAATTTGCTAGCAAGATGTTTACCATTAACCTATGCCTTACCTCACTTATTAGGAGAATGTGAAGTAATAAATGAATTAATTATTTTGAAAAGGTTAAGGCAAATTTGAATTTCACTGCTTTGGATAAGTAAATTATCAATTAGGTCCCTTAGACGTGCACGTTTTTTAACTTACGATTTTTCTATAATACCCGTGAGGTACGCAATTCAAAAATAAAAATTTGAGTGGTAGGAATTCTGTTACTAACTCTTCAAAGTATTGAAGCGTGTAGTTCAAAATATTCTGGTGTTGTAACATATGTGTCAAAAACTGAGACAAAGGTCCGGCCAAATTCTGGCAATCCCCAAAAAACAACCATTTAGACCTTGAAATAATGCGCAACTGCGACAAGATGTGTGTGGTCGTCTTTTGTTTCGCTAAAGTAAACATCTTTACGGCAATTTATTGTATCTGTTTCGAAATATTTTGTTTCGGATGAAGGCAATGTTTATTTATTTACATTTAGGACATGCTAATCAGTAAATCCATCAGTAGGTTATCGTATGCTAATAGAAAATCGTAAATGCTCTTAGCCTGAGTGAAGTCTTTATCTTCCGCCCACTTACAATATTAATATTGATACCCCTCGAGTCTGCAGTGTTGCCACATCGCTCATCTGTCAAAACATTGGCGCCACTTTAGCAAAAAACCACGCGTAAAAACCATCAACTGTCATAAAGGTTTTTGTTGCAATTCTCAAGTATTTCCACCAATATGTTTTAATAGGTTTTTACAGTTTATTATGATTATATTTTTATAATGATTTTACTGTGATCATGATTGTTCTTATATAAAAACCTTATTTTATAAACAGTGAGATTAATTAACTTTAGGTAGGTCTTTAATCGAATCCTATTTCATTAATTCGGTTACTCCTTGCGTTGTGCGTACTTCATTACTGAACCCGTGAGATAATTCATTAAACGGTTCAATTTGCTAATTCGCCCTTTCATTCATTGGTTTCGCTCTGTCACTATTGTTTGTTTCATTTTTCTGAAAAATCATCCTTCTGAATACTAAATGAGATTTTGAATTAATGTCGAATCATGATAGCGATTGCTTTCGTTTTAAATTTGGAACGCCGCCGGCGCCCTTGTTCTAGCTCGCTCGCTAATGAAGATTTCGTATACAGCCGTCCTTTTTTTGTCAGCCATATCTGTTTGTTTTGAGTTCACCGTCAATTTATTTTCCAGTTTTAAATTAGCCGTGTGCGAGCACCGGGCGTGTTGTCTCTGTCGTATTACGTGGGTGTGGTATGTGCGTCCCTGTCTGGCGCGTCACTGAGTTTGTTTTGTGCGTGATGCGCCCCGCCCACGACGGCACGGGTCTCTTTGACCGGTAGCGGTGCGAGTCGTTATCTATTTTTTCCGTCGCCGGTGTGTGTCCAGCCTAATATTTGAGTTGCTTGAAAAAGTAGTTTTGTTACCTTTACCTACAGTGGGAGGTTTGCTGTTTATTGCCCGCCATTTGGGAGAACTACTTGAGTGGCTTTGTGCTGCGCATTGTTCTTAACCAGCCTTTGGAAATGTTTACATTGACCGAAGGGTATAGTTATTTTATAGATTACCAACTTTAAGGACGCTTATACAAAGTCGGTATTGAGAAAATTAGAAGAATTATTGATATAAAAATATCTATCTATGTAATGTATTGTATTATGTATATCAGTTATCTAGTACCCATAACACAAGCTATGCTTACCATGGGGCTAGATAATGCTGTGTGAATTGTCCAGCATTATTTATTTATTTATTATTATTTATATGGTTCAGTCGAGTTACCTGTAAGTAGGTTGTAACAGTCTGTAGTTAGCTCAATAAATACTAGTTCTTATTAGTTTCAATAATTTTTATTGCAGATAATATTCTTTGTTAATAAAGTAAAATAATAATAAAAGATTCCATAAATACCTATATTTTGTTAACATTGTTTCCGAAACCAACTCGTGCTGCCACATGTTCTATAGGAAAGTTTTTCAAGCTGTATTTCAGCCACCCCAAGCTAAACGAGAAAAGCGTGACTTTTCGCTATGTAGTGGGACAAATGGGAAGTGTTGCGTGCGCGGGTATCGCCACATCTCGCCTAAATCGGACCTACACACGACAAACAGGGTAGAGTTGCCCCGAATACCGAAAATAGAAAGACGGACAATGTTTAATAATAAGTACCTACTAATTTAAAGGTTAATTTATCACAATTCACGCTCATGGCCATAAATGGATTTTGTCGCATAGGCAAGAATGTCCTCCTGATTGCCAGTGTTGGTTTGGTTCAGGATTTTCTAAGCCCTCGTCAGAGACGTGAACTTTTGGCTTTTTAATACGTTTCAACCTGTGGTTTGAACTAAGCCATGGGGCTTTGTTCAAACCACAGGTTGCTTCTTCTTATTTAAGAACTATTCGATAGATGGCTATCGAATAGTTCTTAAATAAGAACATTGTACAAAATTATAAATAATAATAAATAAATAATGCTGGACAATTCACACAGCAATATGTAGCCCCAGTAATTATAATTAGTCCCAGTCTTAGTCCAGTTTAGTCCCATATATAGAATAGTTCTCACAATATACTTATTGGTCACTGTACAAAATTATACTTAGAGGTTAACAATAACACAAAAAGCACAAAAACCGGACTAGATTTTCCGGACTCTACATCCCCAATCTATCAAACAAATCACTGGATATTACGAACCGGTTCTTATTAGCGTAATTTCAGGACAAATGTACGGAATGAGGACAAACTAAAATGGCTGGCTTTTTAGTACAAATTATATTTGAAGGTTTCGCTTTAATTGGGCGGGTTTTATGAGGTTTTCGTGAGAATAGGCCTGGTAAAAATGTCTTCGTGGTTTTTGTAGACTGTACTTACGTAACTTGTTATAAACGTTATTTTTCTAATGGCCAGATTGATTTATGTACGAGCAGTTTGCTGGTTTATTCGTTATTTATAAACCTCTAGTTAACACTTTCGCTGCTGAAAACCTGAGCTTCTAAACAACCTATGATTGCAAAAAAATATAGGACAATTTCACACAGCCTCATCTAAGCCCAAAACTTAGCAGAGCTATGTTAAGGGTACTAAATAGGTACTTAATATACTTAAACATTTTATTACATAGTTAGTTTCTATTTATAAGTACATAGAAAACACCCAAAACATCCGGAAAAAATTTAGAGAAAGATATGCAGATTTTTCCGGAATTTTCCGAGCCGAGAATCAAACCTCCTGTATCACAGACGGATCTTAAAAGTTTACTGATCCTTTTCTTAAACTATTTCACAACTAAATCTTTTCTCGCTTAGAATAACAAAGAATAAATGGCGTGCAAATCCAATTAACATAGACAATTGCATCAATATTTTTATTGGCGCAGTTCAATTTCACGCCACGAGGCGTTAAAACGGTTAAACCTTGCGAGAACATTCTGAACTTTTTAAAGCATTGCGGGTAATTGCGAAAACATTTGAATGAATGAACGTGGATTTGAATTTGGAAGGGGAGGAGTGAAAGGGGAAATCTGTTTCAATTTGACGGATTATTTCTTGTAATTCGTGTAAAGTTATTAGGATTAAAAGTGGGGTGCGACCATACCCCTTTATTTTTGTATCTTAAAATTTATTTAACATTCCTGAATGAATTGAGTTTGCTTAGGTTTTTCAAATGACATTTTATTTAGTTAAAACATTTTAACAAAGACAAATAATTAATATTGTATCTCTCTCTATGTTAATTGTATGTGTGTTATTAGTACCAAATAAACGTTTCATCTATCTATCTATCTATCTATAAGACACTTATTTGCGTCGGTAAAAATGTATGACCTCTTGAGTGTATTAAAAATTAATAATTTTTCATATTTTTAAATAAAAAACCCATGAGCAAACCGAAGAGGTCTAGAATATGTTTTATTTCTATTTTCTTAGGTACATTGTTATAGAAAAATGTTCTTTAATGTCTTTTCATTTTGTAAAATGAAACAAAATAATTTATAGGAAAGATTAACAATCTAGAAGAACGTTAATGAGAAAACTTTACGTTAACGTTAATAAGATTGTTAATGAATTAAACAATCTATAAGAACGTTAATGAGAAAACTTTACGTTAACGAACGTTAATAAGATTGTTAATGAATTAAACAATCTATAAGAACGTTAATGAGAAAACTTTACGTTAACGTTAATAAGATTGTTAATTAATTAAACAATCTATAAGAACTTATTGATTGTTAAATAATAAAATCAATCATAAATCACTATCGAAACTTTTGATTTGTTGATTTAAGGGGAAGCTAAACCTTTTTTGCAGAAGATTACCGTTTTGGGTAATCTTCTGCAACGTTGCTCAACTGAAGCTTAGAGAGGGGTGATTCGGTACGGTATTATTGCTTTAGCAATGTTTAATTTGACAGTTACAGGCACTATAAAAGTTTTTGCGAAATTAAAAACAAACGGACGAATATCAATAACCTCGTAATATGGTAGAACTTTTGTAAGTCACACTTATCTTTAAGAATATGCTCTTGTAGGCATACATAAATACTCTTTATTAACAAAGAAAATTAAATTTAATTACAATTAAAGAATAGAAATGAATAAGAACTAGTATTTACAATTGAAACAATCGATCTAACTGCATACTGTTTCAAACAATCTAGAGATAGCTCAGCTAATCCATATCAATACCAGTCGGCGCGCGTCCCCGCGACGCTGCCGCTGCATTGCCCCCTGTATGACAATGCTGATGCGCTGCGACAGATACCAGCTCTCTCGGGTCACGCGTCGCTTCGAACAGACGCTCAGATAATTTTTAAACCCTTTCTACTCACCTTTGAACAATAAATTAAAACTATTCTAAGTTTCAATTAAATTGATAAAACAGTAGATTAAAGTTCGACCAACCTTTTTGCCGTTTTCCCATCTATGTTATTTTTGATTGCGCTTTTAAAGCTCGTTCAGTGGCATTCTACCGGAA
Organism: Eupithecia abbreviata; assembly: GCA_943735965.1. Taxonomy (NCBI): domain Eukaryota; kingdom Metazoa; phylum Arthropoda; class Insecta; order Lepidoptera; family Geometridae; genus Eupithecia; species Eupithecia abbreviata. The sequence goes on along the minus strand of OX030997.1, from coordinate 3,861,223 downwards.
GATTAATCTCATGATCCAATAAACTGCAAACAAACTATTACTGTTGAACACTGGGGTCTTTGTCAACTCGAATAAAGGAACCGACCGCCGTGCGAATGACGTCACAGGTAACGTGGATACAGCTAGGTCTCTTAATTTTTTCGGTATTTTTTTCATTATAAGTAAGTTACATAATCATTTGTTAGGTTTGTTGCTATTTGCTACAATATAATTATGACTATTTTAATTAAATAAATAATGCTGGACAATCCACACAGCATCGCCTAGCCCCAAGGTTATGTATGAGTAGTAGATATCTTATATAATCAATACAATATGTAACATGAACAAATATTATTACACACAGAAAATACCTAGAACACCCACTGCTACTATTTTATATGAACGTCAGATCTCCTAGAGCCCGATTTCGGCAAACAAAATTGCTATATATATATATATAGGTATTTAATTATTAGCAAATCAAAAATATAATAATATTAAACGATGCTTTCTGATTGGTAAAATTGGCCTTAAACTTATCCTAAGTTTAGGCACTGGAAGGTGCGCTACAGTTTTAAAGTTATGCGTTTCCAGTGTCCCTTTGTATATGAACTATAATTATGTTTTTTACGTTCTAAAACTATTTTTTTTTTATATTTGTATCTGAAGGAGTAATGTTTACATTTCTATCCAACTTATCGTCGCACTAAAGTAGTCCAGCCATTCTACACAGTCTGTGACATCTTGCGGCGGCTATTTTCCGAGCGACTTACCACCCATACAGCATTGTGCGGTGGCCCTTTGTAGAGGTGTCAATAGATTTATTTGGGCCCCGAGATAAACGTGTTTATTACGATAAATGGGGGCAAATATTTTTGCTTGCTTGCTAAATAAAAAATTGTGTAGTTTTTGTTTTAACATAAACATTGTTTTTTTTACGGTCATTGCGGGGATCTTTGGGGACATACATATGTTCTGGATTTGACCACTTCTTATTATGCCAACTCTCTTTAGCAGCCTGCATAAACTTCAACTGAGTGGCTTTACGTTAGCATCAACTCAGCCAAAAAATTCAACTGTTGGTGGCTCAGTAAAGGTTATTTGATTGAGTTGATGTACGCTACTAAAGAAGTGGACATATAAATAAGTAGTCAAATCCAGAACAGGTCTTAGCTAGAACATTGCATTTTATGAAAAAAGTCACCGAACGACTAATCGTTGTATATTTCAGTATCGTCGGCGCAAAATAGTTACTAAGGCTGGAGTTTTTTTATAAATATTATTTTTGTCGATAACTATCGCGTTTAACCGCCATAATACTAAATAATACGATACTAAAAATATTTCACAATCGGTACTTAAGTAATTGAAAAGTTCCTTACCCTTGAACATTGCAAGCGTGTCACAAGTGTTAAATTCGCGCCACGCCGCGGCCCAGCCAATCATAAGTGATTGCGTTTGACACACACACTTGTACAACATAGTCGTAAATTGTTGCCATTATCAGTGTCACTGTCACTTGTTATTGTTTCTTTATTGCGGGGTTAGGGACGGGCAACACCGACGCGGAGATGTGAAAAATAATAGCATGGTGTCAAAATAATTATGACACATGGCCATTTCAATATTTTGATATTCGAATATCGATGTATAATAAAAATATAGCTATAGCTATATTTATATAGCTATGTAATGCATTGTAGTAAGTTTGTATATCAGTCTAGTAAGACTGATATACAAAATTACTACAATGAAGTATCAGTCTTATTAGACTGATATAGTAGACCGACTTAGTAGCCAGCGATAACACAAGCTTTGCCTTGCTTGGGGCTAGATGATGCTGTGTGAATTGTCCAGCATTTTTTTTTTTAATTTCGTAAGCTTTGCACTGTTTTGTAATTTAATTGTAATTTCTACTAGTTCCTCCTTTGTATTGATTTTTGAAAAGCAAATAAACATTTTCTATTTTATTCTATCTATTTATAACCTCATTCGAGACAGTTAAACAATTAAAAAAACAAACGGAACACTAACTCAGCATGTCATGCGCCAAGATCATCTTATTAACATCAAAACCAGCCATTTATCTCGTCCAAATAAACATATGAACCGGACTCTGCAATCTTCTATCTAAAATCTCATCTCCTACCAGATTTAGCTCCCGACGGCTGAACATATCTTGGAATATATCTGGGGATCTTTGGTTCTGCACGGTGCAGTGAAGACTTTAATTAGCTATGTTTTGTTTAACAAAACTCCAAGTGAGTTGCAAAAATTATCAATAAATAAATTTAAAAAAAAATTGTTAAACACATTCTTTGTAAAAAAGCTTATTACAAAATATCAGATTACTTAGAAGATAAAAAAGCTTGGAACGAGTTTTGCTCCAACTCAAAATCTACCAACTTACAGATAAGCAAATCAAATGTACTAGACACATAAGTTATGAATATACTAGTGGTTTCTTCTCACTTCTTCCACTGGTGGACAAAAAATTGAAGTGAACTATAAAATATGACCTGTCTAAGTGCTTATTTGTAAGCTTAAAGAAATAAAAACTTTTCATTTTCATTTTCATTTTTTTGTTTTTGAAACATGTAGCTATAACAAAGTTGATAAAACTCAGAGTTGAGAAAATCAGGAGGTCTTCATTGAAAAACGAATGAAGTTGACGGATGACATCGGATCGCACAAAAAGAAGCCGGTCCGACATTTATTGGAGATCTAAAGCAAAAGCTAGACATAAGCTTCCCCTAATGAGCGCCATAGCGCTCTGTCTTCGCTGTGTCTAGTTTGACGCATATAGCTTCTGCCTGCAGTCTTTCGCAGGTCGTCACCCCATCTGGCTGGAGGGCGTACCTACCTTTTTTATTTTTGGCTTTAGGTACCTACTTACTGATAGGTACCTCAAAATAATTGAGAAGATACCAAACTATGCAACGAGGTATGAATTGCTTTTTTATAAACAGTTAGCAAAATTCTAATTTTAAACTTTTTAATTCAGAACTTTTTGTACAGAACTTTGATCTTTCGGAGTCTATACATTTTCTACTCTTTGAGTTCACGCTTGTTGCATTTGAGAGAAACGGCTGAAAAAACATGATTTTGAAGTAGTTAGCTACCAAAAAGTTTTACATTGTCATTATTCATAGCGGTAAATAATGAATTCATCAGCATGAAGCCTATTTGGTTGTTTGAGATAATTTGGCTTTTATGGTCATGAGATGTTTACTTTTAAATTGTTTCGTCTGACGTCCTAATTAGATTTTGTTTGAGATTTTTATCTATAAAGAGAAGGTGTCTTACCTACTCAATTAAAATACTTAATTGGATGATATTAAAAAAGCAATTAGGTACTACAGCTTAGCGCAAATTTTATTAAAAAATAAAGGATTTTATTACTAGGTTACCAACATTAAGTTTTTCTAAACAATTATTTTCTTTTTACTATAAAAACTATCGTAGTTTGATGAACCCGTTTACGATCATTTTTTCTAATATTTTGTTGCACATTTTTGCCAATGAGCAACTTTACTTCAATTTTATTGAGTTAACAAGCAACATTTATACATTTTATGGTAAAGGAAAGAAAATAAGTCCTAATTCTGAAAAATGCGACGCCAATTAATAATCCATATCAAAACCAAACATCACGCTTCAAAAAAAATTAAATAATATTCAAATTCAAAATGAGAATTCCAATTCAACCCATTGAACGACATTTAACGAGCTGTCATTCGGTAGAGCGGTAATGGATGGCGACCGCCGCGCGCCATTTTTCAACGATGTGCCGCTGAAAACGAAATCGCAATTACAAGACGACTGACATGCAATTTATTTATATAATCTAAAGTTTCTTGTTTACTTAAGTCCTGTGTCATACAATTAGATTTACTAAGCAGTGGAAAAATTACCTGAAAATAAAGCTAAATATTTAGGTAATTGTTAAAATGGTGGGTAGAGTAGCTAGAGCAAATCTTCTGTGCGGTAAACCTAACAACCGTAACTGGCCGAAACTTTACGAATTATTGACCATTCGGTCATTTTCTTTTTATTAAGTTAGGCAACTTGTAGATACAATTTTTCTACTTTTAGTAAGATAATTTAGTTAGTAGGTAAGAAATGAACCGAAATCAAGGTGGCGATGACCAATAAATGATCGAAAATCATACAATCATTAGATACATGAAGGAATCGATGTAGAGAACTAGGAATCCGTTCCATACAAAATCGAGCGAGTCGAATCCTACCAAATGACAGATCATATCGACATTCCATTTTCGAATTGTCATAGTGTTGCACCTGTGGATTCCCGCCACCCGTCGGGAGTCGAATCGATCCCGCGTTTTGTTCTCTTTGTAACCAAAGAGTTTTGAATCTTAGCGCTTCTTGTTGTTACTTCCTCGCTTGAATTATAATTGGAAATTATTTATGAAGGAACTATTTTGAACTACCACAAAAAAGGTTGGAAGTTTTCTGTTACCTAGGAAAAACCCAATAGAAAGTCTTGGTTCAGTTTTATTGACTGTTTATTGCAAGTACCTATAGCAAGAGAGAGCGCAGTTGCCTTCCCAATGACATCATATAGTACCTACCTAATTACCTACATGATTTGATTACAGGTATTTTACACACAATATGATGTAATTAGGTAGCTATCCAATTAATGTATCTTTGTTTTAAGTAGGTAAGTGCCTATTACTTGGATAATCAGTACCAATTGCCTAGGAAACATCAATAAATTTAAAAGGAATTAAACTTACCCACCATCACTGACTCGATTTATAACCTCATTGATTGCCACAATAACAAATGAGTATAAATCGGATATGCGCTGTGCTGAGTACCTAGGTCCAATCAACATTAATGTTTATGCCTAGAACACAGGCACGATTGCATGCGTAAAATGATGCCAACTCACATGTTCATTAAAATAAATCTAACATACTAAATGTTCACTATATAATTAAGGATACAGAAGTACAAATTATTTAAGATAAAAATCCTTTTTGATATTCCAGTTCCAGAACTACGTCTATACAAACAAATCTGCCTAATCCTTTCAGTAGTTTTGGCGTGCAGGTTAATTATTATCATCCATCCGAACATTCCCATTTTTTATTATGTAATATGATTTGATAAAAGAATGTTCTCTCCATATTTTTATGTATTACTAGGTTACAGCAGATGCAGTAGTGGTATCAGACAAAAACATTAAAACTAAGCTGTTACATACTTCAAATAATAATTCTCTGGGTCAAACTGTATAGTCCGTTTGGAAGCTTTTAAAAGTTATTCCCTCTGCTTTTAAATGGACAATAGACTAACACAAATCAAACATAAAGTTGGAAGCACTGACACAATAGATGTAGCAGGTTTTTTACTTCAATCGGTTGCACATTGCAAGGTGGACAACCAGTTGTCACGAGTCCGTGAAAATCTTGCCCGCCATGACACAAGTCACCTTCTTCATCACCCAATAGGAAGCGAGTAAACTATGCTCAATGGTTTTTGTGTGCATTCTCGTTTATTGTAATGTGTTTTTAAACGCTCTGTTTGAATGGAGCGGTTGTTTTAACTGGTTCTTGTCGGCCTCAGTGTGTCCGCCTTTTTTGTTTTGCTACCTTTTACAGTATAGGTTCCACGAAATCGTTTTTCAACAAAGGAATAAATGTTGAATCAAATCATCAGTCATTGAGCTTTAACGGGGAGTTTCCTAGTTTAAAAAGTATAGAAAGAACTAAGGCTAGTGTTCACCAAAAGATAATCGGACCGGGCAGTCGATTATCTTTTTGGTGAACACCAGCCTATAACTAAGCATCGTTTATCGTTGAAATTGAAGTGAAAAGCAAATTAAAAAAAACCTTATTTCTAATCAAATAAGCACTAAAACTACTTGTCTTAGTGCTTATTTTGTACGCCTAAAGGGAAAAAAAGGAATTTGAAATTTTCTGCAGTATTCAGTTGTAAGGTTTAAATGGAAGAGATCGCTCTCAGCGATAAGACCGCTCTTTATGTATTTATTTCTGTATTGTTTTCTGTTTTGAGTGTGTAAAGTGTTTTCTATCTATCTAACGATAGCAAATCACATCATGCCGCCATCCCATTAGTTTATCAATCTGTCAGTTTACCTTTTGGCTTCAGCTTCACCCCCTAGTTTGACAGTTATGACGTGTCAGGGCGTGCCCGCTGCGCCCCAGTTCATTTGTCGAGCCATTTGCTGGCGGGAATGCGGTGTCATCAGCGTCGAACGGAGCGTGAAATGGAAAACGCCCCGGTGGTGTTACCCCCCCACCCCACCCTGCTAACGAAATTTCACTTTAGCTTGTGACACTAGAAGCTGACAGTGTAATGAGAGCTTTATTATAGGGAGCTTAGATTTGAAGATGGAGGAGTTTTTTTTAATATGGATGATATTATACTACAATTGGATGACTGTGTGGCTTTTGGTTGGCTTTAGGACAGACGGCTTGAGGTGATGCATAATGTATTTTTTTTATATTTTACAAGAAAATATCTTAATCCATCTATAACTAAAAACCTAAACTTTTTAAGTTATTTAATGTTAATAAATTATTTAACACCAAATTTTTTTGTAGCATACACATACTTATTACATACAAGGGCACATAGGTACTTAATTTAAGTATGTGTTACCAACCTACAAAAAAATAAGATATGACTAAAAATGTTGCTGTTCATATTACCTATGATATTATGTCTTATTTTTTTGTAGGTTGGTAGCACATACTGCGAACGAAATAAAAGGATGACAAAATTTTAAGAGCTGACAACCCATTTTAGTTTTGGCGACATCTGAATTCTAAATTTAAAATAAGTACCTACCACCTTCTACTAATTACAATAGAGTTTGCACTTGCATTGAGTATGCTGGCCTGATTGCTTAATCAAAAGCGCTGTAAACCTAAATCGTAAACTGATGAAGTCATTACTTTTATAATGCGATTCAAACGATTAAGAATCGCGATTTAAACAAGTATTTATCACCTACCATTGGCATAGAACACGGATTAACAACCTGATAACTTGTTAGTTAGGTACAATTGCAAATTGCTAAGTATAAAAGTGAAGTATCATAACCAAGTTCTATATACAGTGTTCCACAAAAAAGCTTTAACCCTTAATTACTCGCGTGGGGTGTTTAACACCCCAGCGACTGTTTGATCGTCTCTAGTTATTGGAGTTTCAAATTTACAACGCTTATTTTTAAATCTTTATCATAAATAAAAGTCTGATTGTGTATGTAAATCATAAATAAAAGTCTGATTTTGTATGTATTTGGTAGTTTTTTCTACGCGAGTACTTATGTATGTTTTTATGCGCGAGTAACTAAGGGTTAAAACAATTCAATACGGCAAGATTATGTTGGTAGCACATAAAAAATATAAAGAAAAAAAACGATACAACGATATATTTTACAAAATATATATTCATAATTCAAAAAATTATAAGAACTTATAATAAAAGTATTCCCCAGAATTCAAAATAACCCACTTTAGTACCATAGATATAGCAATAAACCTTAATAAAGCATAAAACATTGGTTTTTGTTTGTCTATGGTAGTACACAATTATAAGACCCTGTTTACAAGTACTCACACGAATATAAATAAAACAAAAGCGTTCCATTCTTTGTAAATGAAACTCCCCGAGGAGAAAACAATGGTAAACTTCCCAAAACCAGTTTGCAAGTAATAGTAACAAATGGAGGAGATCCCGCTCTCAAGTTTACTGTCCCCCTAATGTCCCGTAATCCGGGATCATTTGTTTGCTAAAGGGATCCCGGGGCACAACACTACGTGACTGGGGTAATCGCACGGAAAGGTGGGAAAACGAATAGATTTGAATTTAGAATATTTTAAGCAGAAAATTGTTGTTGCTTCTTCGTTCATAGCTATACCTATACTGGTATGAACTCTATGAACGAAAAAGATCCGTACATGTTTAGAGCTGCCGTCATTTGAGCATTATTATAGGTCATTTATATGATATGGATATTTACCATGATTTGAGTTTTGAACTATCCAATATTTCGGCACAGTTTCATGCGCCATGACCAAGGAATAACTGAGGTGTCAGATCATAGTAAATATCCCGTTGTATATGATTTTTGTTAATAAATATGATAGTTACAAAAGTTTTACCGTAATTTTTATCTAGTCATATTATGTTTTACTACAGTTTATGGCTATTTATTTATCTTAGGGGTTACGGTTTTATGGATGAGAGAATAAGCAAGCATCGTGGTAGATTTTTACCTTAAAGCCTTGGTCGTCACCACTGTTTGGTAAACCGAACAAAGTGGTGAAAACGATCAATTAAACCGTATAGGTTCATGAAGGAATGAGATAGATAGAGTGCGACACCGTTCTTTCAAAGTAAATTTCCTATAACCTAGTGATCTAAACAGACACATATCGTACGCAAGTCCACCCATTCTCCTTTTTAAAAATGGAATGAAAATTTTCTACCTACGACACACAAGAATAAAAATTCTTTATCATAGACAAACTAACTACCTCTAAAGTTCGCCAAAGCTGAACTCCTAACGATTCGTAACCAAGGCGCCATCGATTATCAATTTGTCAACTGTCAGTTGAATCGATTGGACGACGCCCGTTTAACTCGAGCTTTACTTACTGACTGGTGACGATTGTGATAAATTAAACGAATCATGACAGTTTTCGGTCGTATGACTGGTAGTCTTTTACAAATTAAGCGGAGTACTAAAAATTGGCGACTACCATAAGAATAGACAACGACGTGATGGTCTATTATTGTGCGGGTACTTCTTAACTTTCTTACACAAAAAAAATTGAACACCCATAGACGACCTCTGTGGTCCGTGGGCAAAAGTCCGCCTGCGACGCAGGAGGTTGCGGATTCGATTCCCACCTCGGGACAAGTTTGTACGATGTCCAGATATTTTTTCAGGGTGTTCTGGTCGTTTCTATGTATAATAAAAATATCTATCTATGTTATGTATTTTATTATGTATATCGGTTATCTAGTACTCATAACACAACCTTGGGGCTAGATAACGCTGTGTAGATTGATCCAGGAATATTTATTTATAACTTACATGAAACTCCTCAAAAGCTATATAAGTGATTCAAAGCCCAAAAGCCACTTTAGCAATTTTGCGGGATAAACCGTCGGATAGATCGTGATTTTCACTTTGTCGTGATCTGAAATGGCTTTTGGGGTTATCCAGCCCAGTGCTGGCAATAAATCGACTCCAGCGAATAAATCTGAATTGGTGGCGACGTACAAATTGGTGTGGCTTATTTGATCTGTGGTCCTTTGTTGCTCTTTTACTTCGTCTGTGTGAAGATGACGATTTGTTTACGTACGATATTTGTACGATTCGTTTTTGTTTTTCAAGAACGAATAATTCTGTTTCTTGGCAAACGCAAGCTGTTAAAAACAAGCTAAAAAACTAGCTTATCGAGCCAGCGTTCTATACTCGTAGTTGACGAATTATTTTATGGACATGATTTAACGGTGTAACATTTATTCCTACCTAATCATAATATTGTTAATTTAGTGAAGTTTTTGATTTTATAATTGTTTATTTGTGAGCAATAATTATTTTGATATCTAAATTCAGCAGAGCTTGGGTTATGGGTACTAGATGACTGATATACTTAGTACATTATATTATAGACATGCTGGATGCGGCAAGCTGAAGACAGGGCGCTATGGCGCTCATTGGGGGAGGCCTATGTCTATATAGGCTGATGATGATGATGATGATTATAGACATAGAAACCACCCAGAGTACCCGAGACAAATATCTGCAGATAGTAAAAACTTTTGTCCCGAAGTGGGAATCTAACTCCTGCGTTGCAAGCGGACCTAAAGCCGCCGCGACACATCGGTCGTTCGTTTACCTATATTTTAGAATAAAGTCCCTTGCGCTCGCTAGTACCTACCTACAAAGTTATCGCGTAAGTCTTGTTTTGGTGCGTGACATATAGCATTAGAAAATATTCTATTTGAACCATCAAACATTTCAAATGGCTTATGAATTTAGTCATCAAAGCTTAGTCTAATTATTTCCACGCTCGACCCAACTCGTATCAAACCAATTAGCATCATCTCATCTCAGTCGCATCCTATAAATCATAGACTGTTCTTATAATTATAAATAGACGCCTTCATTACTAGCTATGGAAAGAGCTATGCTCGGAGTTTCTCTGAAGGATAGGATTCGTAACGAACACATCCGACAGAGAACTAAAGTTATCGATAAAGCTCTAAGAATTAGCAAGATGAAGTCGCAGTGTGACCGCTCATGTCTCGCGAAGAACCGACCACTGACGCTGACGACCTCCGTAGGACTACAGGGAGATGCTGGATGCGTCAAGCTGAAGACAGGGCTCTGTGGCGCTCATTAGGGGAGGCCTATGTCTAGAATTCGACTAGCATAGGCTGATAAATAAAATAAATAAATAATGCTGGACAATACACACAGTTTTATCTAGCCCCATGGTAAGCAGAGCTTGTGTTATGGGTACTAGATAACTGATATACATAATACAATACATTACATAAAGATATATTTTTATTATACATAGAAAACGACCAGAACACCCGAAACAAATATCTGCAGATCGTAAACACATTTGTTCCGAGGCGGGAATCGAACCCGCAACCTCCTGCTTCGCAGGCGGACCTTCGCCCACCGCGCCACATCGGTCGTCGATGATGATGATGATGATAATAAAATTACTAGACTACCTAGACTTTATAAATATATCATCAAGTTTATAAATAAGGCGTCTCCATCGGTTATTGGGAAACAAATAATTTCTGTCCGACTGTCTGTATTTAATGAAACTCGACAGTTACAAACGATAATGACTTGTCTTCATCTACCGATCTACCAGGATGTCATAGCACAGAGGAGCTAAACGTACTGTGACGACATACGTCTCAATTAGTAACGCAGGGGACCAAATTAGTATGAAAACAGTGTAGCGTTAAAACGACTAACGTTTTGCGACAAAAAAATCTAAGCATTACGTCGTCACTCTACATTTAAAATAAACAACATTAAAAATGTAAAAAAATACCATTGGAAATGTTTAGCGGGAACTAAGCGGTGGTAGTTCAAAAAAGGGTTGACTCATCTAATAAATAAATAAAATAAAAAGTTTGTTTATTCTCTGACGTTTGACCATATTACACATTAAGAAACAATTAATATTCAAACAAGTTTTTTTATACACGGTGTGATGTCGCGTTTGTTTGAAGACAAATTGAGTTCACCCAAAAAATGCAAGGGTCAAAATATTGCCCGCTATACATTTTTTTGGACCACACAATGTCATACCACCCTAGCACTTCAATCAGCACATGTGCGCCAAGCGTTGCTAAGCAACGTAAAAAATTCTTCCTCTTTTCTAAAAAGGACAATAAATTTGTCAGAACGTGTTTCAATTGCAACATTTGTCTGTAAACATTCCAAGTGCATTTTGAGGTTAGATTAATTTGTCAGATTCGAGATTTTGCAAGCTTTAAAAACTGCTCTAAAGACTTATAAATAAGATTGAAATTCGTTCTTCTAAATGTATTCGAGTTGAGGTTTTTATGTGAATGCAATGCCGCTAATATATCTGTCGTTGGTGCATTTTGTTTTGTGTAAACATATGGTTGTGATTTGTAAAATGTACGACCGCACGCAAACTGGGTTGTCGGGTCGAGCTATCCTAACAATGTTTAGCTTGTTTTTTTGCCAGTTTTAGTAATTTCTAACACTTATTCATGGTTTTTCCACCATTGTTGTGTCAAATTCGTGTTTAACTCATAAACAAACAATAATTTCTGAATAACTTAAGCAATCACTACATTTTCAGCCATGTATATTAATTCGTAAGGGTGCTATGGCGCTCATTTGGATAGGCATATGTCCAGCAATGGACTATTATAGATTTATGTTGATGATATAAATTCATACAGACAAACCACATAACCGTGTTAGTTATAGTGATGGGGCGTTGAAATGTTTGAGTTTGTTTATGTCACCGCTCTCTCGTAAAACTATTAGAGATTCTAATGACTCCGCACGATGGAAGATAAATGGAACACGCACTAAAATAGTTTCAATGACATTATTAATAGTGATGACTGTACTTTAGATAGCTATTTGTATCTCTGTGATTATTTAGTTATATTTGAGTTTAGCTCGTTTAGTTTTTTTTATTTTTAGTTATAATTGTTTTTTTTTAATTGGACTTTTCGGTTATTTTGGTTTTATGAATCAGTGCAGAAATAATTTCTCCGGACATGTAATAACACTAATATTATAAATGCGGAAGTTTGAATGGTTAGAGTTAGACGGATGGATGGATGTTACTTACTTGGTTGCCGTAGTACATCTACTGTCTTAAAACTTTCACTGCCCATCAATCCCATGGTGTACCTCAGCCTCTTCACGTCACACCACAGAGTCTGGACATTAAATGCGTTAAACTTAAACTTACATAGAATTTGAAATCATTACGGCAGTTAAAGTAAGAAACCTCCATGTTTGGTAGGCTTAATCATCAAGGCATCACGTTTAAACATTTACAAATGTATCCAAATTCCAACAATATCTCAACTGCCGCCACAATTAAATCCGACATTCTCATCCATTACATCCAGCCGTTCATCCAAATCGCACTATTAAAACAGCATCTTTCATCCACTCTATAAATATCTCACCCATGACACAGGAAGAGGAAAATAGCTGCGTCACTTTTGTGAAGAACGATATCGTCATTAGTAATGTATAACGAGAACAACTCCTAAAATTGCTCAATTCTATTCATATATTTTGTTTTCACTCTTAACTTCGAAACTGCCATACACATAATGAATACAGTCATTATATGCCATGCCATTACAATTTTGTCATTACCTACCTACGTTCTGTTTAGCGCACACAATAATAACGTCATCAAAATTGCTTACATAAATATGTAAATAAAAGGCTAAATCAAACTTCATTGCCTAATGTGTACCTACTTATTATACGTCAAATCCTTTTAATATTATGACAGATATACTGATATTGGTAGCTATACGTTAGCTAACCTCGATGTAGAATGTTTCCAATCAAACTACAACATAAATAGGTAACTTAAACTCAATAAAACTTTTGAAACTATCATTGTTATTAACACTAAAGAAAACCAAAACTAAAAACTTATACTCGCTTGCGAGTTTCTTAAAGACATTATCTGTAATCGACAAGTATAACTAGTGTAAATTGCGTATTAAAAAACTGCAATACTGTCGTTTTTGGGATGGCTTCATACTTGGCTGGGACAATGTCCTACACTACCCTAGACGAACTAGACTTGAATATTTTTTTTAAAGTTACCCAGCTGCTTCTTGAACAGTATCAGACATATCCATCCACAGTAAATAAAACCACGGTTTAGTCTCCCTCTCAGCAATATGTCTTTATTCTCACTAATAACAATTTAGGCAATTATGTGACAAAAGGAAGTGTTCACATTTCTCTTTCGTACCCCCGGCTTTTTGACGTCACTTGCCTCACACTAAAAAATAAGCTTTATTTCAATCGCGTTAGATTCAATTCCTACCAAAGAAAGTGGAAACAAGATTCGGGTAACACAAAACACTTCTTTTTGCTCCCCAAAATTGAGCCGTAAGTGTAATAAGCTAAGTTTTAAAATAGTATACAAGTCGCTAGTAAATGGTACTATCAAGAGAAAAATGTTTGAGTGAAATATCTGTGCGGTACTATTTTGTCTTCTCGCCGTGATCGCTCCCCGGGGGTTAGGCGTTAGAGCCCACATTATTGCCTCGCTGTGATTTATGCTGACTACTGGTTTTTAATTTTATTGGCTTGGGAGGTTTCTATCGTCGGTAGTCGATGAAGAAATTATTGGGAATTTGAGATTCGGATTTGGAAATTATCGGGGAAATTATCTTTAATTGTTATATTTTGTAGGAGTTTGATCGAGAAGCTTTTGAGATATTTATTTGGTCATGTTGCTTATAAAAGATGGCCAAATTCCGCAAAATATTCTCGATATGATTATTTTAAGGTTTCCAAAAATTATTGATGGTAGAATTATCGACGTAGGTAAATAATCCGATTAATTAATCGAGTCAATAATTAATCGGAAGGTATAAACCTTCTGCTCGCTTCACTATTTTCAATTTTAGCGTTCAAAGATGCTTTGATAATTGATTGACTTTTTGTAAATTTGATGAATGATATGATATTATGTAATAGTTTTAAGTAACTTTTAGTTTTGTATTGTTCTTTAGGTTTTTTAATAAAAGACCCAATGACGATTTCACCCGTACCGTAACACAGTAGTAAATATAGAGGTAAAACTAAAAGTAGTCCATAAACTGAAGTGGGAACTGAAGGGCCTACAAATGGTTTGTTTTGACTCGCGCACTGACTAACTTATCTGTTGATACTTCAAAGAACACCGCGCAGCACGTATAGTGTTTGGTAAGTAGGTATGACCGTTATGAACTGTTTCATACAAACTAAGTATTGATTTATTTATTAATGTTAATGACGACGTCTGTGGCGCGGTTGGCCTGCGGCGCAGGAGGCAACCTCCTGCGTAGGGTACGATTCCCGCTTCGGGACAAATGTTTGTACGATCTGCAAATATATGTATATTTATGTATGTATTGTACCATAACATAACACAAGCTCTGCTTAGCTTGAGGCTTGATAATGATAAATAAATAATAAATAATGCTGGACAATCCACACAGCATTATCTAGCCCCATGGTAAGCAAAGCTTGTGTTATGGGTACTAGATAACTGATATACATAATACAATACATTACATAGATAGATATTTTGTATTATACATAGAAAACCACCAGAACACCCGAACACAATGATGTGTGAATTGTACATAATACATAGACATATCTTTAAAGAATCATAATAAAACAGCGTGCAAAATTTCATCAAATGAGAAAATTAACAAATTTGTAAATATAAAGCAAAACTAAGATAAAAATATAAAACCCTGCTAAATAATCAAATTCGTTTAACTTAAAACTCTTTTTAAGAGCATTTGTATGGAGCGGGCTCCCGGCCATGAAGATAAAAGCTCGACAATAAGTCAATAGACTCAGCATCTGTTTTTAACAAGATCTCGTAACTTAAGCTCACTTTTGAATTAAGTAGGTACCTACTTACACTACACCTAAGACACAGAAAAAAACATAATCATATTTTTTCTGTTGATTGATCTGGGGATATAACAGAAAAAGCAAATAAGATAAAATTTTTAAAAAAAAACCTTTGATATAATAATCTCTAAATGTACATTATTTATCACTACATAGTATAAAACAAAGTCGCTTCCCGCTGTCTGTCTGTCTGTCCCTATGTATGCTTAGATCTTTAAAACTACTTAACGGATTTTGATGCGGTTTTTAAAAAAATCGGTGTTTTTAAATAGATAGAGTGATTCAAAAGGAAGGTTTATAAACTATTTGACATATAAACGTCCACGCGGGCGAAGCCGCGGGGCGCAGCTAATAAAATCTATAGCAAATTTACAAGAAGATCTACATAGGTATTCTTTGTAAACATTCACATCCCACTTATGGGAGCTAACCACCTGCAAGACAAAGAACCTACAATTGCCGAGATCGAGATCTTAATGTGGTACGTAAGCAATATGTGTATCATAATGTGGTAGACAAGCAATGCGTGTATCATATTGTGGTACGTAACGTAAGTAATGAGTATAATTTATTTTTATTTATTTATTTTAAGGAATGCCTACAGCTTTAATAATACAAAATAGGAAACATTAACCTAGCAACAGAAAAGCTAATAAATGGCCTTCACGGCTAAATGACATTATGAAAATTAAATATACGCTATGCAATTAGATTAGAAAAAAGAAATGTATTGTTAACAATCGTCGAAATTGTGATGATTTAAATGAAATAAAAGGCTAAACAAAATTTTCGAAACAAACAATGACTTAATTAAATTAAATATAAAGTACCTATTACTATTAACACAAAAAATGAGAAAATATAATATTTTTGTTTTAGTAAATAAGATCGTTTAAAAGTTTTACATATGATAATTAATAGTACAGATAATTATCTGTACTATTATAGTACCTACTGTTAATTATAATTAACAGTAGGTACTATTAATTATCTGTACTATCAATAATCTGCAAAGAATTTACCGCTAAGCAGCCGCCTTGCCGAATGCACACTCGTACAATGCAAGTCAATAATAGTAGAAAGATAGATATAACAGACTTTCTTGCATCCTATAAAACTAAAATTTTCCGACTGCTTTATGCCTAAGCTATCTCAATACTATAATGAATAATATATAGATTATTTTCTCATATAAATAGAGTAAAATCCGCAATAAGGTTATTATTTTACGGACTAGACATTCATGATATGCGCATAAAACAAATGATATTTTCATAAAACATGGTAAACCAAACACCTAATTCCATATACTCGCATAGTGACTATAATAACATGTATTGTAAGGCAAGTACAAAGAGACAAATCACCATTTTCCATGTAAATTACTGTTTACACTGCCCTTCGTGATAAATAGCCGAGCTAAAAGTGCCAACATTGTTTGTTAGTGCGCGTAGCCTACCAACGCGATTTACTAACTAAAGATACAGCAGTATACAACTCAGTTTGTAAGGCATGGCTCTGCACGATAACCATCGGTCGTTACGGTGTCACGGACGATGCACTAACTACTACAATCCACGCTTGCATTGCAACGTGAAAAAGAAAAACCTCTTTTTTCGAAAGCTAGGAACTTTTTGCACTGCGTCCTCCTTTTTCAAACGGCGTGCTCCGAAATTTGAATTTATTTTTGGAATGCTCTGTGAAGCGCCATTGATTTGTGCAAGCGTCACTGATTTGTTTACGGTATTTTGGCGCCTACTTTGATGGCACCGCTAATGATTATAAGAGACAGATTTTGGGATTATAATTGCGTGGAATTTAGGATATTCCACTAAAGACTGTATTTGAGCGATATTTATTTAGCGGTAAACGTAGATTTGGGCTTATTTTCATCATTGAAACTAAATCTGCCGGGGAAACCACATTTTCGTAGAGCATAGAAAAGAAAGATGGCTGCCGCCCGAGCCATAACGTAGCTACCTTATTCGAATTTGAAACCAGCTCCATTTGAAAACGCCATATTTTTCATGCTCTAGTACCCACAACAACTGACTGTTAAAATTAATTATAATTAAGCAGCAAAATTGAGTTGGATGTATGACATTGCCATTATGCTGGGCCCACGCCAAGAATGCTGGCTTTGTCTTATTAGTGGCAATTAGTATGGCATAAATTGGTACATTGTGTACGGCGTCGGTGTCGTAATGGCCCCAGGCCTATTATTGGATAATGCCTGTGTCTGTTTATACCTGTGCCTAATCGACCTGACTGATTTTCAATCAAGCTAAGTAGAATTTTTTAATTCTATGAACTAAATGCGTTCCATTTCACACATTATTCTTGAAAATCAGATTGCTTGATGACAATAAAAATCGTAGGAATCGTCAAGATAACTTACACTTTGACTGCTATTTTTTTTCGACGACTGCGATCTTTTTTTAACCTAAAAAATTCGTGCTGCCGCTCTACACAGCGGTTGTGTTGCGCCGCACATGCGTTTCGTTCGAAAAATATTACGGCTGTGCTGAGTCACAAAGATCTGTATTTTCTCAGCCGCTGCTCTAGTGTGGATTTACGCATATTAGTCACTTGTAGAAAACACATACCGTGTGATTTCAGCACTCAAAGTGTTAAAGTAAAATCTTCATAAGTATTGTAAATTCGAAATACGAAATCCATAGCTAGAAATAAATAAATAATTCCGGACAATTCACGCAATAGATCAATCGTTGACCAATAACACACAACACAGAGCAAAACGAAACGTAAAAATATTTTATAAATCTGTCAAAGATCAACGGGCCGGAACCCAGAAGGGCCTACGTGCTGCGGCCTGCACCCAAATGTTCATCGTGTGAACAATACCTAGTTCATCTCGTGAGAATGTGGTCAGGGCTATTTTCAACTTTATCAGATTACTACCTAATTCTGGATCGTTTTGCGGTGACGTAAAGTAGATTGAGATATCTTTGAGGCGTGATTCTTTCACTATTGGCTCTATCAACCGCATTTTTTCATATACCTATGTAACTATGAGTTACAAACGTTTTTTGAAGGAATTTAGTTTGGTAATTTGAGTACATTTAAAAAAATGTTATTAAAAACAATTTTAGCATGATACCAAGTTCATAATATTGTATGAGTATATCAGCTACACAAGCTCTGCTTAACTCGGGGCTAGATGATTCTGTGTGAATATCCACAGCATTATTTATTTATCTTTGTTATGTCTACCTTTCAAAAACTGATTGTTAGGTATAAGAGAGAGTCCTAAAAAAGCAATGGATTCGTTTTTCCTTTCCATCTTTTTATAAAGCCAAATAATAATCCAATACCAGCAAGACGGAAAGAAATTGACACCAATCTAATAAAAAAGTTGCGAATCGCAAATCAACCGCAGCTAACTGAATCCAGAACGATATGATTTCCATTCGATCCGTAGCTCTTGCTCAGTCAATTGTCAAATTAGATTTTTTTATTTGTAGGTAACCGTTTGTCGGTTCTGTTTTTTTTTTTTACGTAATCTGTGGTAGCTGTCAATTCTTTTCCCACTGCTCACTGGTTATCAATGTTATAATTCTACCAAGAGCAGATATTTTGTTATATTTTTATCTTGATTCTTTTATAGACAGACAGATAGAAAATTCTTTATTGCACTTTAAATAGAAAACTATGTACAGAAATAACTTCTACTCTCTTAATCTTTTACTGATCTATCTATAAAGGAGCTAGCTACCTTTTGTTTATACCTACTGTATGTTTTAAGAACAACACAACGTTTTTTGGACACCACGTAACTGTTGACCAAACCAAAAACACGCTAAGGACACTCGCGTTGACAAGTTTAAAGTCAGATTTTAATCACCAAAGTAAAAATAAACGAAATCAGACTTAAAATACAGCCGGATACTTATACTAATTAAGAGAGCGTATGTCACGGGCCATTTTGTCGGCCAAGTCTGTCAGTGGAAACACTCATGAGCCAAATAGGCCATGCTGTGAAACGAGCCGTTCATGTGAAACTCTTTGTGGATGTTTTCGGAAACCGCCTTAGATGTTTTTTGAAACTGTTTACATTGCTATAAGTTTGTGTCAAAACAGATGACGATTGAACAGCGACTGTTTAAAAATGGAATAAGATTACTCGGGCAAAACTACAAATACAAAACTGGCCAGTAGCTATTCTAAAATGAATGCTTCAAAAAATCATAGACAACTTTTTGTTTTTTAATTTTGCATTCACCTAATTTATTCTACCTCATTCATCATACATTTATTACTAGGTAGATATTATTTCTGTAATTTTTTTTGGTTTTCGACTGCAAGTCTACTCTGTAATTATGGCTAATTTCAGTAATTGCTCTACCAACGCGTTTTGCATAGTAATGAGCAATATCAGGACATTCATCTATTCGATCATTTGAAATGCATTCAAAAATATTAGTATTTTGATTACATTGGTTGGTACGTAATTCATGTGCTTATTATAAAAACAGAATAGATTGGTAGATACAGATAGATCGTCAGGTAACTTCATAGACTAAATACCTACCTTTTTCAACTCTTGCACAACAATTGATGGTGGAGAAAGCTTTTTCAACGAATTGGCAATTTATTGGTCACCTTCTAAAATTGCCGCTTAACTACAGTTGTTGGAAATTATAGCTTGAAATTGCGCCTAAATATTCACTAAATTCTTATACAAAGAAGATCTAGTTTAGTTTGCTAAATTGGGCTTTTAAAGTATTAAATCTGTCATAAAAGTTACTGGATGTTGGTCATTTCTGTAGTAATTAAAAAGCGTAGTTTCCTGGGTAAAAAATATTATTCTATTTGTCCGTCAGTTAGAGTATCAGAATATAGTAATTGCACACGATTTTTTTGTCACTTCTAACACATTCGATTTTGTTTAAAAAGTGCCAAAATAAATTCTATGGCTAGCTTAACCTTATTTAATATAGGTTCTACGGTACCTAACTTTAATTCACTCACCCAAAGCTGATACAAACCCAACTATCCATAAAACACATCGTACGTGCGTTTCGAAGAAATGCAGCTCCATTGATTCCGAAGGCCAATTCAATCAGACAAGCGAATCAATCTCCACTCTCCGTTGCCCTTTTTCTTACCATACAACTCACTTTCTTCATTGAAAACCTTCAATGATCAGTGTCTTTAGAGTTTTTGCCGTTGATTTTCTGTAACAAGGGTCAAACCGCTCTTATAAAGCCTTACGTGATCTTACGAAGGGTCGGTATAAGAATGAAATGCTTTTGATCGATCGATAGATCGATTCTTTATGGTGAATATCGATTTTAGAAACAACGTGGAAGCTGAATAAGCTGATACATAGCCGTATTTTTAGTTAACACTACAAGCATACCTTATATTTTTAATTTTTTCCCATAATATTGTTTATGTTTATTTAAACTTAAACACAAAACACATTACAATACCATATAAGATAATCATACAATAAAGTAGTTATATCGTACCGTAAAATATGTGTGTACAGATATAGTTACTAAATATTATTGTTCGTTCTAAAAGGACTAATATTAATCGAAAAACAAAATCAATTTTTTAAAAGATTAAATAGATATTAAAACCTATTGGTATTATTATACCTAAACGTATTTTGGGCCGACGACATTTTCTCTACTTTTCAAAACCAAGTATATGAACTTTCATTATCCCCAACATCAATAGTTGGTTACCAATTAAGTCTTGGGTACCATATTAAGTTAAAAAAAATTTACCAAAAGTTTACAAATAATAGCACCTTAACTTAATTTATGTACATATTCTTACATTTTAGAGTTGATTGGTTGAGGTGTTGCAGTTAACAGTGACCCCCGCACTAGGCTAGGCCTGTTTCGCGGGGTTTCAATACATTTTCTGATTAAAGATAAAGATATTATAGTTTATATTTATATTTATCATTGATTGTTGAAATCAATGATAAACTCACTCTGATCGAATAAAAAGATCAAATTGTCTTTCAAGTTTTGAACCGCTAATTTACAATAGGTTTGTAACATTGTTTGAGGAAAGGTCTGACATCAGGTGCGTCAATACACGAATGCCTCACCGTGACTGATTCCACATTTTTTGCGGCATCCTAACGATGTCTTTGGACTCGGCTCTTTTTTGGCACATTTGCAGTTTTATTCACCAGTAATTGAGGCCCATTCGCTAAGGATGCGATTAGCCCATGATTAATACGACTTTTTGAAACTCGCCGTCAAAAAATGACCATTTAAAAAGAAAAAAATGTCTATGGTCCGATTCGTATTTAGAATAAATCGACGTGACGACGACCAAATGGAATCTGACACGTGATGAATGTTGGGTTTCTTTAATTAATTAATCGAAGGTGATGTTTTGACAGGAAAATCACAGGATTGCAGATAGATTAAACGATGTTTTTGCAACTAAAAGGTCAGCGTTAAACAATTTTTGCTGATACTAAGCTCGTAATGACATTGATGGATGGATCACTCACTTATTCAATTGTCTAATCTCTTTTGACATCTACCTGTCATTTGAAAAGATACAATACTTTCTTATATAATCGAAAAATAATGAACCAAATAAAAAAAAATACCTTTAGCGCGACTTTAAGTCTTGACATCGTGTTCGACGTTCAAAAAATGACAAATGAGTCAAAAAGTGTTCTTCAATTTAGTGGTCATAATAATTTGAGCATTATTAGTGGTCGGTACAATAATGCGAACAATAATCATACAATGCATAGTCAACTTAACGACGTGGATCTTAAAAGTTATTTTAATTTTTGCGGTTGACCGCGAGACGGTGATCTCAGTCGGGGAGGTTGCACTTTTATGGACGATGTTTTATGCTGTTTTAATCACTGCGTGAGAGATTTAGAAACAACTTAAATTTGACCTTATCTAAGCTACTTTAAGTATCATTATGATCTGCAAATCTTTCACAACATAAGAGGGTTTTTAGCATGACAGTTACGATTCATTATGCTACACTTTCTTCATCTTTTTCCGACAACTACCAGTTTGTAGCTCGTTCGTGAATGAAACTTCTTTAAAAATATTATATTTGATCGTAAAGCTATTTTCAGTCTTTAACAATTAAATAGCAACTATCGTTTAAAGAACAATCATCGATGGATATAAAATAAACTTAAATTTTAAATTTAGAACGCTGGATAGTTGGCGCCATAAAAATAAGTATTTAACGATTCAATTTCGAAAAATAATTACACAGACGTTTCAAACGTAGAATGGAGATAACAAACTAAATAGACCGGATGTTGAGATAGCGCCATTGTTGTGTATTCATTTCCGTTAACTTTTATTGCTGGCCGTAAAGGAAAATTTAGTTTTATGGCTCTTAAAATTGACGGAAAACTGAGTGCATTGTTTACCATATTGATCATACATTTCGAGTGCCTATTTATCGGAACGAATGGTTTTCCATACAATCTTGAATGGACAGACATAGATTGATATTCCAGTAGCGCCACCTAGTTGCGTGCGCGTTATTTGGAGCGAAGTTTAACAAAGTTAGTAACGATAGGTTAGTTTTTTCTTCATTAAAATACCGCCCGTATACAATAGCAGTTAAATTGTAACGATACCTGGTGTTTTATTGTGTATTTTATGACGGACGAGTAACATTTTAGCGCTGCGGGCTTTTTATGGCACCGAGCTGAATGATGTTTTAGTGTCTGATAACGAGACATATCTATACGACTGTTATAAGCCCACTTTTACTTCTAATCTTAGAATTATACCACCACACCCTTCGGATATCGTATAGATGATAAAATGAAGGCTTTATTAAATAGCATCCGTTTGAGGTCGGCCATCTTTCCCGCCTCCTTAGTCATAGAACAAAGAACTTTTTTGAATTACGGAATGTTGTTTTCGGTTTGGTCAAGGAAAAACAAAATCCAAGCTTCGATTTTTAAATAATTACAGGCAAAATGTTTTTGCACCTCCGCTTTGTGACGGACCCGTGATTTCCCTGAGTCACACTTCGGCGAAACTCTCGTTAATCATTCCACTTAGACACAATTAAATTCCATAAAGGCAGGCGAGACTAACCCGATAATTTTGCTTGTTCCAGATGGTCAGTCGAATCACCTCAACCTATTCAACTCGCGGCCTCAGCCGAAGAAAAAACGAAAATCCCGAACCGCCTTCACGAACCATCAGATCTTCGAGCTGGAGAAACGGTTTCTCTACCAAAAGTACTTATCACCAGCGGATAGAGACGAAATTGCAAGCTCGCTCGGTCTATCCAATGCTCAAGTGATCACGTGGTTCCAGAATCGAAGGGCTAAACTGAAACGGGACATGGAAGAGCTGAAAAAAGACGTTGAAAGTGCGAAGGTCTTGTCAGCGCATAAGAGCTTCCTTGAAAATGTGACGGATTTGGGTATCTTGAAGAAGAAAGCGATGAGCATAGGGGCCAGTGAAGAGGCAGCCACTAACTTAGTCGTGAGTGCGTCTAAATGAAACGAGGCCCGGCGCTTGAACGCGCCAAGCGTCTCATACGATAGACGTCTCGATTTTTAAAATCGATTATGAACTTCTTTGTGTGACGACGACAAACTCTTTAGTGAGCGAATATTATTAAAAGTTTTAGATAATAAGTGTGAAAGAACGACGTTCGAAGTTTGAATTCTTGAGTGAATGAACACTAGTGATGTAACGACGTTGTTTTAGAACAAACGTGGTTCCAAGTGATGGTATTTTAATCTCAAATGTACTCTTAGAAGTTTAAGATTCACTGATGTAAATAAATACCTACCACGATAGATATTTTAAAAACTTATAGAAGCTTTTTCTAATAAATGTGATAGTTGATTTTATTTGAGTACTTAATTAATGTTAAAATATATTATTATTCATAATTTATTTATTATACTTAAAGGGGAATTTTTCAAATAGAAAAATATGCTTTGAATATTAACAATAAATGTTAAGAAAACGCAATACGAAATGTAAAGCATTTAAAACAAAACCTTTGTAGGTACAATCAGTGTCAAAATAAAATTGATATTTTCTATATGAAAAAAAAATAGCAACTGGTTGTAATATCTACTTGTAATGTTATAAAATCGTGCAATACATAATGTAACAGACAAATTGCCCCATTTAAAACTAAATTGTAAATAATAAATGTAAAGGTAGCTTAGAAAGTTCGTTTTAGATTTTATGATTAGTTTTATGACTAATTTGATAAGATATTTATAAGCTTCAGATTGTAAATTAGTAAAATGTTGATTACTGATATGGATTAGTCTGGCTTTAGATGTTACACTTATTGATGTATCTTTCTAAATAAACTTTTCTAAGAGAATGTTAGCAAAAAAAAATGCTCTACTTATTATACAATTTAGTAAAAATAAAAGTAATAAATAGGTACCTTAGTAGATCATCTCAAATATGGGTACTTATTAATACGCTGAGATTGTAATCTAACCTGAATTTCAAGAATTTTAAATTACATACCAGTAAAAATTATGAAGGATTTTTTTTGATGCATAAAGCCATAATCTTTTTAGCATTTATCGACTCTACACGACTGTACTTACATCATTTTGTTCCTAATATTTTATAGAAATAAAGAATAAACATTTTTTCATGAAAATAAACATTCTGTTGTTAAAACTTAAACAAAACTTTTTGTATAATATTCCACCTCATGACTTGTATAAATACCTAAGTAGTTTTTTTTTCATAACTACGAGTATGTGAATATTAGTGTAAATAAACATTACGTGTTCCAAACAATTTTTTTCATTAATTTTCCAACCCTTGAGCTGCAGAATAGAATTCTCTTTCGATCCCTGAAACCAATGGAATGCAAGATGGTAGATGTTGTAAGATAGGATAGGATTCGTAACGAATACATCCGACAGAGAACCAAAGATATCGACATAGCTCTAAGAATTAGCAAGCGGGCAGTGGGCCGGCCATATCTCTCGAAGAACCGACAACCGCTGGGGTAAACGTGTTCTTGAGTGGAGACCGCGACTCGGTAAACGTAGTGTAGGACGCCCTCCTGCCAGGTGCGAGGACGACCTGCGAAGGACTGCAGGCAGATGCTGGATGCAGCAAGCTGAAAACAGGGCGCTAAAGCGCTCATTAGGGGAGGCCTATGTCCAGCTGTGGACTATTATAGGTTGATGATTAAAGGCTGAATTACATAAATAGGCATATTTTATTATAGACTCAGAACACCCGAAACAAATATTTTTGCACGCAGATCGTACAAAGATT
This sequence comes from Eupithecia abbreviata, assembly GCA_943735965.1. NCBI lineage: Eukaryota > Metazoa > Arthropoda > Insecta > Lepidoptera > Geometridae > Eupithecia > Eupithecia abbreviata. The sequence goes on along the minus strand of OX030997.1, from coordinate 3,835,759 downwards.
TGTCCCAATACGGCAACCAGCATCCTCCAATATGAGTATGAAAATTTGCGAGACTTAACCCCAGCGGTTGTCGGTAATGATTGTCTTAAGTTAATTTGCACTCAGGAAAAATCGAGCGAAGCTGCAAAACAATTACCATTGTCAATCATTCATGGTATGTACAAATAAATTACAATCGTAGGTAATAGAACAAACTTTTAAATTACAATCGAGATATTTTTATTGACATGCAAGCAAGCTATTTCACGGTGTACTATAAAATCGATTGGATACACGTCGATATGAAAATCGATATTGTATTCCGCTGTTTGAATTTCGAATTGCGTCGCGTGCCAGAGGGTAAATAAGACTGAGGTTACACTAGTCAGTAATTAATTAATCTCTGTCTATTAATTAATCTCTCTCTGAGTACTGAATATTTGACGACCTATGTGGCGCGGTGGGCGAAGGTCCGCCTGCGACGCAGGAGGTTGCGGGTTCGATTCCCGCTACGGGACAAATATTTGTACGATCTACAGATATTTTTTTCGGGTGATCTGGTCGTTTTCTGTGTAGGTATAATAAAGAAATACTTATCTATGTAATATATTGTATCAGTTATCTGGTAGCCATAACACAAGCTCTGCTTTGCTTGGGGCTGGATAATGCTGTGTGGATTGTCCACCATTATTCATTTATTTATATGTTTCAGTACTCAGAGACTTAGCTAAATAAACTTTCATACATATGTAGGTATACATAGGTGGAGGCCCACCTATGTATACCTCAGTAATGTTCAGTAATGTTTAGCTAGTGTATTTTTCTCATCACTTTATTAACTGACGAAACTATACAAATTTAAGGAAGTTTTATGTTCCGATGCATGTTTTTTTTTTGTATGTTCGTCGATTTTTCCTTCAATTATGGATCTATTTGAAAAATTAGTAAGAAGGTAAAGTCGTAAGTCTGTAAGAAGAGTACATACGAGTATATTCAATGCAAGACGGTACGCTGTTAAAAGCGCTAAACTGTGTTTTTCTTATACTGAACGCATACATTTGCAACGGGGAAAGTGTTTCGATAAGGACGGACTCGACAAAACTTTTTTTCAGGCTTTCATGAAAAAAAGACAAAAATGTAAGATATATTTTCTTAAGTGTAAAACTACCTCAAGCCAGCCGATGTCAAATTACACAAACGTTCCAAACTCAAATTGTTAAAACTGTACGAGTATTTGTCACGGACAAGAGTTTGTTAGACGTTAATTGGTCGAACACAAGCTCCAATCACCACCATAGATAGACCCATCTCTACACAACAAACCTTAGAACTTTTTATAATCAAAGAGGTCTTCGGAAAATTGTCGGAAAACGTTAGCAAGCACGAAAGTTTCGGTCTTTTAAATATTGATTCTGTGTTGTTAATACGTTAACTATGGTCACTATTTCTTAAATCTCTTTTGATGAACCATAAACAAATAATTGGTTGTTATTAAATGCATGGAGATTGAATATGGCGTAATCTTCGCACTTTTCGGCCGACAATTTTTTTTAAATTCGACTGTATGTTTTTTTATGCACACGTTTGTAATTTACTCGATATATTCGCTATTATTTGTCTGATTTTCATGATTATTTCGCTTTTGTACATGATGATCCGATTAATATTATAAACGTCAAAGTTTATAGGTAAGGATGGATGGATGTTTGTTACTCTTTCACGTAAAAACTACTGAATGGATTTTAATGAAACTTTACAATAATATAGCTTATACATCAGAATAACACATAGGCTACAATTTATAAAGATATATTGTATATTATCAAAAATACCTATCACCAAGCGGGTGAAACCGCGGAACGCAACTAGTATGATATAATTATGTCCCAAGTGGTCTCAAAAAAAGTTTATTTTTTCGTAACAACAGTTTATTAAAAACACCATAAAAATTCATATGCAGTCGTTTTTTTATCATATTATTATTATATTTTTAATTTACTTTAATATTCAACGTTTTTGCGTTTTATTGTACCCCCAACTCAGTAGCATTAGATTTCTTACAATTTTAAGTAAACACCTGTTGCATAAAATACATATATATAAGTATTAGGTACTGTTTCGCAATCATCATCATCATCATCAGCCTATAGCAGTCCACTGCTGGACATAGGCCTCCCCCAATGAGCGCCATAGCGCCCTGTCTTCAGCTTGCCGCATCCAGCATCTACCTGCAGTCTTTCGCAGTTCGTCATCCCACCTGGTCGGAGGGCGTCCTACACTACGTTTACCGAGTCGCAGTCTCCACTCAAGAACACGTTTGCCCCAGCGGCCGTCGGTTCTTCGCGAGATAAGGCCGGCCCACTGCCACTTCAGCTTGCTAATTCTTTGAGCTATATCGATAACCTTGGTTCTCTGTCGGGGATGTATTCGTTACTAATTCTATCCTTCAGAGAAACTCCGGTGATTTATCACACTAATATTATAAATTCAAACGTTTTGAAGTTTAGATGGATGGATGGATAGATGTATGGATGTTATAGTTACTACTAGTTACACCAAAACTACTGAACGTATCTTTTAGCCTGAAATCAAACACATTAAATATGCTACTTTTTGTCCCATAAAAACAGTTCTATGTTTTTGTTTATGTTTATTTATGTTTATTATTTTGTGGTGGACTATTCTGTTATGTTGTGGATTGTTTCTATGGAAATAAGATAATTCAATACCATATCTAACACATAAAACCTTTAAACGTTTCAATATAAACAAAGCGTGCGAAGCCGCGGTGAGAAACTTGAAATATAATAAAAACTCCTTTTGCCATTATAAATAAATAAATAATGCTGGACAATCCACACAGCATTATTACCCCATGGTAAGCAAAGCTTGTGTTATGGGTACTAGATAACTGATATTCATAATACAATACATTACATAGATAGATATTTTTTATTATACATAGAAAACGACCAGAACACCCGGAACAAATATCTGCAGATCGTACACACAATTGTTCCTAGGCGGGAATCGAACCCGCAACCTCCTGCGTCGCAGGCGGACCTTCGCCCACCGCTCCACATCGGTCGTCAAATTGATATTCTACTTTACATTATAATTCATACGAACAACATAGAATATTAAAAGAAAACAATAAAAGACATACAAAAGCTACACTCCACACTTAAACATCAATACTCATCAAAGAAAAACAAACTAAGTAAATAAACTAAAGCCATAATTGCACATTGCGTAATTATCAGAAAAACACGCGTTTATTCATATAAAAACCAATAATAACATACCAGAGAGCTGTTAACTTATGTTCTTTTTGTTTGAGTTGCCTTTATTGATTTTAATTTTATTTAATAGTCTATGGAGCCTTTCAGCTTTCTTTTGTTCCAATTTTAAACTGTAATTTAGCCGCACCGTGAGGTGTTACTCGCGGTTTTTATGATTCGAAATTCAAACATCCTTATGTCAAGTTTGAATTAGGAATCGAATGTGGCCGTACAATTGTCTTCGGGGAAGGAGGGGATTGACTAATTATAGGCCATCAAACTAAAATGCTGTTGTATGGTTTTAAAACTGCCTAAAAAAGTTTACTTGGACTTTTTTGTAATAAACTTTCTTTTCACCACAAACATTGTAACCGTTAAGTAATTAAACACACAAATAGGCAACATAATTTAGGAATAATGGAGTCTTTTTAATGAAAACGTCAGATAATTATAATTAAATGTGTCGTTATAATTAATTTCGTAACGCAGCACGCGCCTTGGGCGTTGACAGTTGTGATATTTTTTATTTTTGCTTTTTCTATTTTACAATGGATAGGCATGGCAACTTTTGTTTTCGTGGGCGTGCTGGTAAATCGCTGGAGTTTCTAATTTTAAACTATGGAATAGAATGGCAATTCGACTTCTTTGGCTCAGGCTGTGTTTTCGGCTCGAGCCTGGGTGTCTCGTGGTCGAAATAAAGTGAAGGGTAAGTAATATACCGTGGTCGGTCTCCAACTAGATGGTCGGACCTTTTTATCTCCCTAAGACAATCTACCATGACCCACAACGCAAACGGCAACGATGGCATTACAGCGAAGTAATGTGTGTTTGAATGCAGTAAGTGTATAGAACGTAAGTTTGATAATAGAAACAAATTAAAACTAGTATTTACAATTGAAATAATTGAGCTAACTGCAGACTGTTCTGACAATCTACCGGTGGTTCTACTGATCCTGAATACCAGTCTGAACCGATTTGGTTTAGAATTCCTGATTGAACATAATCCGTATCTGCATTGAAATACAAAATTTATTTAAGCCAATTTTAATGTACCAAAAAATAGCATAATTTTTAATCGATTAGCAGATATTAAGTGGAACATGAATGGAACTATGAAAAACCATTTTATCGATCTGTTATTAGTTGCAAACCATTATAAAGCCATATTTTTATAAATGTCCGAATTAATCATTGCGACGCCATATGACTATACTTTTTCACATCATCCCTCAGGCAAGGGCCAGCCTCTTCACCGCGACGAATTAACAAGAGAATTCGCTTCAATGATAAATTCGAATTTTGAATGCATTCTGCCCTATTATCATAAAGCTGAATATGAGTACTGGCCATTCAAATGTGTTGCAATTAGTAGTCAATAGAATGATTGTTAATTTTGAAAATAAGCCTTTGAAGGCAAATTTTTTTTATTTTAAAACAGATATGTTTCTTCCTTACTCAATAACCTACGACACGACTCTTTTAAAACAAAAACGTATTAGGTCCGTCTTTTTGACAAGCTTTCGTTTAACTCGCCTTGCTAGTATGTATTTACTATGTACAATGTACATAGGTAGGTATTATATGTGGGACAAATCTTGCAACTGAATTTAGCATAGTTACTTTTGTAAGTTCCAGTTATGTTTCCATCAATTATCAAATCATCGGTTGGTCTGGTAATGAAGACAGGTTACCATAGGAACTCCTAAACAACGCGAGGTAGCCGCGTCGTGTTCATGTTCATTAGATTTGTCTTCCCAAGCACTATCGAATGTTTAACTTAAATCGAAGCTTTTTTATGTAATTTTTAGCTGTTCAAATGTAGGTATCTTATGGCAAAAGATCCAGGAAATTTTGAGTTTGAGTTTGGAACCTCAAAATAGAGGTAGAATAAAGCAAGCGCCCTAAATATACTGCCATTCAGCAATGTCATGAATCAATTAGAATAGGTTGAGTTCCGAATGCGTTTCGAATTTCGAACACAGAATAGACGCGCCAAAAATTCAGACGAAGTCACTGCAACAATGGCGGAGCAACAATGGCAGATAATGAAGTGGTTTTGTCATGTTTTTAGGCGTTCTGTGTGGGTTTATTAAAGTGTGATTATGTTATAAATGGACGATTATTGGACGATTAGCGTCGACAGTTGGGAAATAAAGTTATGAAATCATTTGATCCGTACTTTGAATGGATGTCTCTTGGTAGGTCGTGCTCCGTGAAGTAGATTCATTATTTTCTCCTTTCAAAAAACTGACGTAATTCTAAAGAGCTTTTATAATTTAATCGGCACAACCTACCTACCTACTTTAAATGACATTTTGAATATGAAATACTTTCTATGAAATATTCTACAGTACAGTAAAGTTTTTGAAAAACTTATTTTACACCAATTGCTTAGACATTTTAATGGCAATGACCTGCTACACTGTAAGCAATTTGGGTTTACTCGTGGCAGGTCAACTACTGATGCCGGTGTAGAGTTGGTATCGCATATTTTTGATGCTTGGGAGAAGTCGCAAGATGCTTTAGGCGTTTTTTGTGACTTGTCAAAAGCATTCGATTGCGTTCATCACGAAACATTAATCAGGAAACTACATCATTATGGAATAAGGGACAGCTCTTTGGATCTTCTTACATCTTACTTGAGTGATAGGATACAAAGAGTTGACATTAATGGGAAACGATCTAAAGGGTCTGTGGTTACAATGGGTGTACCGCAGGGCTCTATCTTGGGCCTTTCCTATTTTTAGTTTATATTAACGACCTGCCTCATCTTGTAAAGAATGATCATGAGATTGTATTGTTTGCTGATGATACTTCATTAATTTTTAAAATGAATCGACAAAAAACAAATTTCGACGATGTAAATACTGCAATCTCAAAGGTAGTCCATTGGTTTAGTATCAATAATCTTTTGCTCAATGAAACCAAAACAAAATGTATAAGATTTATTCTACCTAATGTAAAACAAGTTAAGGCTGATGTAAACGTAAAAGGAGAAACGGTAGAAATTGTAGACAATACCGTATTCTTAGGAATAACCTTAGATAGTAAACTCCAATGGGGCCCACACATAGATAAGCTATCGAAGAGACTTAGTTCTGCAGCATATGCAGTTAAAAAAATCCGTCAACTTACAGACGTTGATACTTCTCGACTAGTCTATTTCAGCTACTTCCATAGTATTATGTCTTATGGCATACTATTGTGGGGGAACGCTGCAGATATAAACACCATTTTTGTGTTGCAGAAGAGGGCTGTTCGTGCGATCTATAATATGGGTCCCAGAGAATCCCTACGTAATAAATTCAAAGAAATAAACATAATGACAGTACCATGTCAATATATTTATGAAAACTTGTTGTACACTCATAAAAACATCAATCGATTCATTAAAAAAAGCGATATACCTAATGTAAATACTAGAAATAAAAATAAACTCGCTGTTCCCACAACTAGACTACATAAGATAAGTGTATCTTTTAAATGGCAATGTATACGCTTCTACAACAAAACTCCAAGTGAGTTGCAAAAATTATCAATAAATAAATTTAAAAAAATTGTGAAGCATATTCTTTGTAAAAAGGCTTATTACAAAATATCAGATTATCTAGAAGATAAAAAAGCTTGGAACGAGTTTTGCTCCAACTCAAAATCTAACAAATTACAGATAAGCAAATCATATGTACTAGACACATAAGTTATGAACATACTAGTGGTTTCTTCTCACTTCTTCCACTGGTGGACAAAAAATTGAAGTGAACAACAATACATATAATAATGAATAGTATAAAATATGACTTGTCTAAGTGCTTATTTGTAAGCCTAAAGAAATAAACTTTCATTTCATTTCATTTCATTTCATTTCATTTCATTCTTAAAGAAAACAACGAGCAAACGTGTTCTTGAGTGGAGACCGCGACTCGGCAAACGTAGTGTAGGACGCCTTCCGGCCAGGTGAGATGACAACCTGTGAAAAACTGCACGCAGATGCTGGATGGGGCAAGCTGATGGCAGGTCGCTACAACGCTCATTAGGGGAGGCCTAGTATGTCCAGCTGTGGACTATTATATGTAGGTTGATGATGAACTAACAAACGGTAGTAGGTACGATCTCGCTATCTTAAAAACCAATAAGGGATTGGTGGGAAGCAGCCAAAGACAGCAAATGGCGAAAAGGATTAAAGAAAAACTTACTCAGCAGAAGGTTCTAAAACAACCTCCAAAGTTTTAATGCTACAAACAAAGATTACACATTATTCCTAAAGCTAGCGCAACGTGAGATATCCCACATTTAATTTAAAAAAAGAACATAAAAGCGCTACAACTTTAAACCTACGTTATCGAACCCAAACAACGTCAAATAAAATTAATTCACCCGCGTAGCTAAGATACGGCTAACAAGATCATCGAATCAAAGACACCGCGACCGTTGGTCCGGTTGGTTGCTGTCATGTCACATCTCTCGTTTGCCTTTTGTCACAGTGACATTAATGACAGCCAGGTGAATATGCCGTCTATTGCAGACAGTCTTTAGAAAAAGCCTTTTGGTCTACGCGGTTCCATAAGTATTTATTAAAAAAGTTAAATTTATTTGATTTATCTTACTAATTAATAGTACGATATGAAGAAATATCTAAACTATTAATTAATGTTAGAATTACTACTAATCAATAGTACGATAAATGAAATAAATTATAGATTTATTACTGAACTTATGAACTACTATGAACTCCGAAGGCGTGGAGCGGGAGTTTGATGGTGACCGTAGTTTGGTGGTGACGGTATTTGTCAGAAAGCATAGCTACCTGCAGTGGGACACCCCGGGCTAATATAATAATAATAATAATAAGTACTCTACTACTACTACTACTACTTACTACTACTCTACTGGTACTCTTGGACTCGGCACGTATCGTCAGGAAGTTCCTTTCTCTGCAGCCCTAGTCACCGGCCGCTTGAGCCTAGCTTCGCGGTCGGTGATCTACCGTTTTGATATATTTTTTACTATAGAATAGTTTTATAATATTTTATTGTATTTTCTATAGTAAAAAATGCATTTAGCTACCTCATCGAGCTATTAATGTCTAGGTACGACTGACCTAGCCGTTCTGCTCTACGCTGCGTGCCAGTGTCATTGTCAAATTGACAAGCTATGCCTAATCACTCGAGTGACGGTATTTGTCACAAAGCATACCTACCTACTCATCGAGCTGTCAATGTGGCATGCATTGAGCACGACTTAATTATTTAAATACCTTGTCGGACATGGTAGAGGCATTTTTTCTTGCATTTTTAGCGTGGTATGGATTTTTTTATGTCTCTGTTTGATTTGGACTTGACTATCTTGATCGAGTTGGTGTGAATTGTCTTCTTCACTCATTCGTAAATTATACGGGTGATTGCGAGATGGGTACAAATTTTTAGATGAAGCGACCATTAGAATCTTGCGCCCATTTCCAAAACATCCTGTTTAATTTTGATGGCTAAAAAATTTGATATCATTTTTATCCCTATTTACCATGATCCCGTATGGTTATTATGTAACTCGCGACCGGTTTGCGACAGGCGTAAATTAAGCAATCAGTGTTATCAAACGCCAATTTTAACGTTGTAGCTGGTGTCAAACTAATACAAAATTGACGTTTGACAGCACTGATTGCTTAATTTACGCCTGTCGCAAACCGGTCGCGAGTTACATAATTACCCGGCCGGTCCTTTGGAAGGCTTGCGTGGGGCCGAAGCCAACAGCACAGAGGCCTTTTGAGAAGTTAATCTAAAGGCGATGGCTACACATAGCGGGTATCATCCTCGGGTGCACAATATGATACACCCGAAGATGGTATCCGCTAGGTGTAGACACTATTGCAAAGAAAAATGAAAGAATGATGGATGGATGGACTGGGTAATCGGGCTATAGGGATATATTATCACTATATAATTATTAATCTTATTAAGAATAATGCGAAAAACTCAAACATTTCAATTTGTGTTGTATTCATGCTAAGACGCAAAAGATGAGTCATTATCAAATACCAATTTAGCTAACGAAGGCTCAGAAATTATTGCATGATTCATTTTATACTGTTATAGAAATTGCAACAACTGATTATTTTCAAATAAGACCCCAAATCAATTGATATCAAAATAATATCCATCTAATGAGGCAATATTCCTTTGGTATGCCGTCTGTCAAGGCCTTATTACTAATAAATGAAACCTTTAAGGCAACGGAATAAAGTTCATTATATATCATTTTTAAAGGCTTTACTAATACCATAATGACATTATTTGGATGTATTTAACGTCAAGTTTTGACGTGAGGATTAGTACCTATAAGCTTACGTCAAGTTGCATGCAGTAGTTAACCCTAAGTTCAAAGTGAAGTAGGTACTTACCTAATAAATTATTTCTAGCTAATAACTTAACTAGAAATTATAGCTTAGCTTTAGCATGTAAGGTAAAACCTCATCATCATAATGAACTGTTGGACATAGGCCTCTCATAATGACTGCCATAGCGCCCTGTCTTCAGCTTACGCAACGTAGTGTAGGACGCCCACCTGGCCGGAGGGCGTCATACACTACGTTTACCGAGTCGCGGTCTCCACTCAAGAACATTTTTATCCCAGCAATTGTCGATTCTTCGCGATAAATGGCCAAGGTTAAACCTACCCAAGTGTATTTTTTGCAGCTGATCGATTCAGGTGTACTCTTGAGTGTATCACACATACTATTTTCGTCGCGCGTTGGTAACTACATTTTCATTTATTATTTATTAGTAATCGAAATGCAACCATACAAATCAAAATACAATACAATCATATAATGAGCGGGGAAAATAGAAGCGCTTCTTCAACGAGCGCCACAGAGATGTGGCGCGGTGGGCAAAAGTCCGCCTGCGATGCAGGAGGTTGCGTTGCGATCGATTCTCGCCCCGGGACAAATGTTTGCACGATCTGCAGATATTTGTTCAGGGTATTCTGGTCGTTTTCTATGTATAATAAAAAATATGTATCGTATTATTTATATCAATTATAACACAAGCTCTGCTTAGATTGGTGCTAGATAATGCTGTGTCAATTGTCCAATATTATTTGTAATTTTATTTATTTAGTAAAGATTCTCGAGTGGCGACCGCGATGCAATGCAATAAACGGAGTGTGGGAAAACCTCGATGGACCAACGACATTGTAGCGGTCGCAGGGAGTCGAAGGATGGAGGCGGCTCTATGTCCAGCAGTGGTTGTGTATCGTGTGTCATGTTGATGATGAACTGACAAACGTTCACACAAACTTCTATATTAATATTCGTGTTACAAACAGATTAAAGGATGTTTGTTATAAAGTTATATCAAAGGAGCCGACCGATCGTAAATCTAATTGCGGAGTTCTGTAGATTCTTGCCTTTACTATGGATTTGATAAGTAATGAATATCAAACTACTAATTTTTTAAAGGATTGAAGCACTGAAACTAAAATTTCATTTTCCCGGTTATTTTATTTTTCTACTCGCTGCGCCCCGCGGTTACACCCGCGTGGTGATATTTATGAATTGTAGCTTATTCTCATATGAAAGTTTTATTATTGTGAGGTTTCATCAAAATCCATTCAGTAGTTTTTGCTTGAAAGAGCAACAAACATCCTCACAGATTTGTGCATAGTGATAGAACATATATGATTGATGACGAACTCTGTGGCGTGGTGGGCAAAGGTCCACCTTCGACGCAGGAGGTTACGGCTTCGGGGACAGATGTTTGTGCGATTTGCAGATATTCGTTCCGGGTGTTCTGGTCATTATCAATATGGCTTAGCGCTTTCATCGCCTAGGAGGCACAAAGTGCCCGTCTGCAGATCCTAGGTCTACTCCGCGACCCGCCACCTCCGTTATACCGTGAAGGCAGTGAACGCGTTAACGCATAGTGCAATTCCTCAAAATACTACATACGTAACATAATATATCGCGCTCTATTTCACGCTGCCCAAATTACTCTCGTCTGAACGTTACAAAATTAATGTTTGTAATTGTAATTTACTTCAAAGAACGCCATAAAAGCGGGATTATGATATTAATTTGTAATTAATTACTCAATTCTAGAATACCGCCCGCATCGCTTTTGATTCGATAAATAAGAAATAAATCATAGAATACGTCTTTTAGTATATTAATTTTGAGAATTCGTTAGTTTATGCTGAACTGGATTTGATTCATGGGATTTCCCGTTTACGCTATTTCAGTGCGTTTTATGACGTCATTGTCTAAATTGTTGAGAAGTTTTTTAGTCGCGATTAAATTAATTTAGGTACCTTATAACGGAGATGCTTCACTTAGCACATTCATCCAACACCGCTACCGCCCAGATGAAGTCATCGTTAAAATTATTGATACTAAATTTGTTAGTCGCAAATAAATAAATATAGGCAGATACCTTATAGCACAGAGGTTTCACTTAGCACATTCATCCAACACAAAAAAATGTGGATTCATATTATATCGCCTCGTTATCTTTAGATACATTTTACAGAGACATAGTGGCTTCCCACAAGCTTCAAACTATGTCCAGCTGTGGACTAACAAAGGCTGATGATGATGATGGATGAAGTATATATTGAATTTTCAAACTGCATCAGCTCGAAGGTAAAACCTACCTAGTTTGTGTTTTATACGTATATAACATCTTTGATATAATGATTATTAAACTTTTTAGTATTTTTGTCAGCCAATTTCTCTATCACAATACGGATTCAACATAGTGCTAAACATTATGTCCAAAATAACTTAATTTTTAGTAAACCTATTTAATTGTGAAGAGGGCATAAACAATTTTATTACTATTTAGTCCCACTACTGGGCAAATACCTGCTTTATTTAGCTGCTCCAAAAAATACAGAAATATTTATCTTATTTAATAAATAAATAATGCTGGACAATCCACACAGCCCCATGGTAAGCAAAGCTTGTGTTATGGGTAGGTACTAGATAACTGATATACATAATACAATACATTACATAGATAGATATTTTTTATTATACATAGAAAACGACCAGAAGACCCGGAACAAATATCTGCAGATCGTACACACAATTGTTCCGAGGTGGGAATCGAACCCGCAACCTCCTGCGTCGCAGGCGGACCTTCGCCCACCGCGCCACATCGGTCGTCAAAACTTATTCTCTCAACCGATCCCTTGTCTTGCTATACCCAAAATATAAACGAAGGCTCAAATTGAAACTTGTTTACTCAAAAACTTAACAAAAAAGCCCAATAAAACAGAAGGCTCTTTGGCGGGCCTTTCTGTCATAAAAATGGCTATTAGATGGCCTATTAACGCCTATTTCGACATATGTAATTAGGAACAATTCACTTCTAAAATGACTCCTAATATGGCGGGTGTTGTGTTTGGATCTGTCTATCTATATACATATGAATTGTCAGGACTTTTGGATTGACGACCGATGTGGCGCGGGCAAAGGTCTGCCTGCGACGCAGGAGCTTGCGGGTTCGATTCCCGCCTTGGGACAAATATTTGATCATCATCATCAGCTTATTAGTCCACTGCTGGACATAGGCCTCCCCTAATTAGTGCCATAGCGCCCGATCTTCTATGTTTGTAGGCAAAAATTTTTTCCTGGTGTTAATATACATAAAAAAGGATCTTTTTCTTATGTATATTAAATAATATGTAGGTATCTAAGTAAATGTATTCTATAATATCATATCAGTTACCTAGTACCCATCCATAACACAAGCTCTGCTCAGCTTGGGGCTAGATGAAGCTGTGTGGATTGTCCAGCATTATTTATTTGTTTATTATTTTTGGTTTGGGGTCGCAATGGTGCTTTGTCATTTGGGCTAAGTTCTTTCCATCGATATTGTATTGTATATATAGCCATATCCAATCTTGTATAACAATCTGCCTGCAGTCCTTCACAGGTCGTCATACCACCTGGCCGGAGGGCGTCCTACACTACGTTTACCGAGTCGAGTGTCCACTCAAGAACACGTTTACCACAGCGGAGGTCGGTTCTTCTCAAGATATGGCCGGCTCACTGCCACTTCATTATGACGACGAGGTTTAAAAATGTTTAACACTAATTTCGCCAAATCTCCGAAGTCAACAGTGATTATTCTAACATCATCATCAGCCTATATCAGTCCACTGCTGGACATACGCCCCCCCCCCCAATGAGCACCATAGCACCCTGTCTTCAGCTTGCCGCATCCAGCATCTACCTGCAGTCTTTCGCAAGTCGTCATCCCACCTGGTCGGAGGGCGTCCTACACTACGTTTGCCGAGTCGCGGTCTCCACTCAAGAACACGTTTGCCCCAGCGGCCGTCGGTTCTTCGCGAAATATGGCCGGCCCACTGCCACTTCAGCTTGCTAATTCTTTGAGCTATGTCGATAACCTTGGTTCTCTGTCGGATGTATTCGTTACGAATCCTATCCTTCAGAGAAACTCCGAGCATAGCTCTTTCCATAGCTCGCTGAGCGACGAGCGTGATTATTCTAACAGCAGTCTCCAAATTGCTAATAGCCCCTCTGGTCCTTTTTCTTCCTAAACTAATTAAATCCGGGTTATTAGTAAATGTGGCAGATGCGCGGATGTTTAGCGGCTATTAATTAGGTTAACGTGAATTCGAGACGGGCAGGCTTAATATGGGCGGGGCAGTTGTGACGGGAGAGACGGACAGTCGGACACCATTAGCGGCAGGGCGTTTAGTTATATTTATAACTCTCACCTTGGGATGTTTATTAATAACCCTCAACATCAAAGATTTGTTGTTACCTTAGATTTGGCTAGAACTTTGGAACTTTTAATTCGTACTAATTATTTTTTCTGTACTTTTACTTAGTGGACTAATAAGGCTGTTGCCTATGTTAGTCCACTAGCCTATGTAAGTCCACTGCTGGACATAGAGCTCCCCTAATGATCGCCATAGCGCCCTGTCTTCAGCTTGACGCAGCCAGCATCTGCCTGAAATCTTTCGCAGGTCGTCATCCCACCTGGCCGAAGGGCGTCCTTCACTACGCTGAGCACAAAATAGAATTTCTTAATACTTTCGGTACAACTGATCGAATTTATGGAGCAGAAAGCCTTCATGGTAAAATTGTGTTGTAGGTATGTATGTATCTATACTAATATAGGAAAGTATTGATTTTATGTTTGTTTGTTTGTATTGAATAGGCTCCGAAACTACTGGACCGATTTGAAAAATTATTTCACCGTTGGGAAGCTACACTGTCCCCGGTGAACATAGGCTATATAATATTTTTAAAGCAGTTTGGGAGCATTACTAAACTCTAATAATGTAACCCTACAATTATTTAATACAGTGAATTCGAGTTAAACGCGGGTGAAACCGCGTGGAACAGCTAGTGTTTAAAGCTAATGTTTAAAGCTTGGAGAGATCAGTTGCTGCAGATGGAAGCTTAAGAAGCGCACACTATTGCTTAAAAACTATTTCCCTACCTTACGTAATTTATATCATACACCTAGGATATTATCACGTGAATAGTCTGATTTTTGGTTTAGTAATCGGGCCCCCCACCAAGCTCTCGGCTAAACCAACGCTTATCAACCCATTCAGTGAAACTTCCATCCACAATACTACCAGCCCATCTGTAAGTACTATTGCGCCATAATTTATTGCGGCAAAGACCGACCGAGCTATAACCACAGAATAGATAACAGCTATAAAGCCGTAATAGTCTTCCAGACACCTTAGCGTGGGGGACTGGGACGGAGCTATAGGGAGAGAGCGGGAGGGAAGACCAGAAGCGCCTTTCGACGTCAAAATACGTGCTCCATTCGTTTTATTACCTTGCTGTGGTGTGGGCTTAGGGAGGCGGTATTTGATTATCGATATCGATAGTTACGAGAGTTTTAAGAATTACCCGTTTTTAATGTTTAGTTAGATGTGTATTAATATTAGAAGTATTACACTTAAATTCCTCATTTTCAATGAAATCGAGAGAACATATCATACACAAAATAAATTAATATTAGAAGAACAAATGAAATTTTCAGTATAGGTACTACAACTATTTGTAAAATGTTCAAAATGAGTGAGCGCGTTTAAATCGTTTGTATCGCGTAGCATAGTGCTACGCTAAAGTGCTACGGCAAAATGGTAAGACATGTCACGAACTTTTTTACATTGTTATCCCGTTTAATAAACACACATAAGTACCTGCAGTTAGCTCAATTGTAAATACTAGTTTTAATTTGTTTGATTATTACTTTCTTTGTGAATAAACTTTAATACACTTGAAATATATTAGAATTTACATAGAAGTTTACGTAACTGCTCGTAATGCTACGAACGTAGATAATCCACTGTACCTACTTACTATAAAAGTGCATTGGTTGAAGCCACCAGTATAAGCGATAATGCCGCCCATTGTACTTGTCGCATGTAATGTCTGATCTGCAGTAAGGTTTACGATAAAGCATTTTGTATTGTATTGTATATAAAACGTGATGGGTTTATACGTTTATCGATAAAGACACCCACGGCACAGAACTCATCGACATCACCAATCGCAGCAATCTCACGCTCCCAGCCCTAGAGTCGGCACCGCGGCAACTTCAAAGGAGGCCACCTCTTTGATGTGGCCGCCGGCTCGCGCCCCCAAACGCCGTAAGCGACAAATCCATACGTCATTCTGCTGTCATTATAACGCCTTACAATCGCCTCGAGAATGTGGAATTACATTTGGACCAGCTTATAAAAGCATTCGGACGAATTATGAACTCATTTTTCGTTCGAGAAGTTTTATAAAAGTTGAGATGGTGGGATGACGGTAGCGCCGTGATCAGGTGTCAAGGTATTCTGGTCGGAATTAGTACTTACGAGACAATATAAATTGACAAGTCGGTTATGACGATTATGCGCCTTTGAGTGGTTGAGTGGGAATGTCATTCAGTGACCTCAAAATGGAGTTAATGGTTAGATAGTAACAATTAACTGATCGCTATTATACAAGCTTTTATTGCTGAGATTCATTGGGAATATTTTTATAGGACGTTAAGGGAACGTGTACCCTTAGTAGGTGATTTGTTGGTCGTATGGCACGCAACGATCAGCGCTTTTTACCCATAAGGTGGCAACATAGACGCACATACGAAACTGACAGTTTTTGTAGGAACTCAACCAGTGGTAGTGTGCGAAAGACATTTTCCACGGGACTTGTTACTCGGCCATCTTCAATCTATCCCCGTTCTCACACAAGTATCCTTTTAACCTACTAAACATCGTTAAAAAGGAATTGTCTTTTTTGCTAGTGCGTCTTTGGTTTTCGAGAACAAGCTCAGGAAGCTTTTGTCAATATTTATTTAAAAAGAAAAATTTATACGTATTTATGAATTACTACGTGAAAAATAGAAGGAGAAGGACATTTAAATTCCCGAGGTTATAGTATTTATCAAAACTTTAAAAACTGTTTAAAACTAAAGTAGTTATGTTTTTTTTTTACACAATCAAATTTTTTATCGTGAAAAGTTATTATATTATGCATACATAGCGACTAGGGACAGACATACAGCGGGAAGCGACTTTGTTTTATACTAGTACTAGCGACCCGTCCGGCTTCGCCCGGGTGGTCATTTGTTTCAGGCAATTTTTTTTCTTTTTTCTCTCCGTAAGAACCATCCTTGTACTCCAAGGAATATTCTAAAAAAAGAATTAGCGAAATCGGTTCAGCTGCTCTCGAGATTTGCGCTTAGCAACACATTCAGCGATTCATTTTTATATTATAGAAGATAACCTAGTGAAGAATAATATAGTTATCTATTACGTTGCAAAATGTCACTTTGCGGTCCTAAATTATAGCCTAGTCGAAAACTAAGATCTCATTGAGAAATCTCATCTACGCTTACGACACTCCGCATCAAGTAGCAAATTAAATAAGTTAGAACAACTGTAAATAAGTAGGTACCTACGACCTACCTAGTGTAATTGTAGAAGATACAGATTGCAGGCCCACAGAAGATTTGTAGGGACCAATTTGGCGTTCCTTAGTCCTTCGTCCGGACAAAGGACGGTTTGATGGTGGGTTTTTGGAGGTTGATGAACGTCGAGCTTTGGCATTCATTCTGACTTCATTTAATTAGGTATCTCCTAACGTTTAAGGAAAATTACTGTCAAATTTCAGTAATTTTTATCTATATAAATAAATATTGCTGGACAATTCACACAGCATTATCTAGCTAGCCCCATGGTAAGCAAAGCTTGTGTTATGGGTACTAGATAACTGATATACATAATACAATACATTACATAGAATTTACAATACATTTTATTATACATAGAAAACGACCAGAACACCCGGAACAAATATCTGCAGATCGTACACACAATTGTTCCAAGGCGGGAATCGAACCCGCAACCTTCGCGCAGTCGCAGGCGGACCTTCGCCCACCGCGCCACATCGGGCGTCTGTTCATATGTTTTTACCTTTGTTCTTAACTTTAAATATTCTGAAAGATATAGGTAAAAAGAATGCCTAAGTAAACCGGCGTGTAGCTTGAAAAGCTAGGACTTATTTTAACACATTGTGTTAAAATAAGTCCTAGACAAAAAAGTCACACTAAACATGTGTGACTTATATTCAATTTTTCACATACATATTTTTATTGAAGTTGACAAACTTCAGTAACGACATGCTTGAATTTGAAACGCGTTTAGATAAGTATTCGAGGCATCATTATTTTGAGGCAATTTTAATTCATGTTAAACTAGTGCATGTCTTTCTCTCAATTATTTTTGCATACCGACTAACGGTCAAGCATGTTGAACCACGAAATGTATACCTATTACCTGTAACCTTACAAACACATGTCTTTGGCTAATAAAAAATCTTTATCTTTATCTTTCATCAAAAGCCAGCCAGCCAGGCATCAAAGGCCTCGTTTAGACCTCAAAGCTAGACCCAAAACAAAATTAATCATGAAAAATCACTCTCATCAATCAACCGGCCGCACCGTCCGTATTATTAAATAATTCCACACACCGTGAATAATTAATACACAAAAGCCACATTTTCCGTCCATCCGTCAACCTTTATCAACGAGAAAAATCGTCTAATTCACACCTTAAGTTGCCAGAGCCCAGTTTTGACGAACACCTAGTCACGGCCGCACTGTACTATGGTAGGTAGGTTGGAGGTATAAACTTTATTGCACTACTAAAGCTACAAAGGTTGGGCTTAATGCCGAGGCATTTTCTACCTATCAAGAAACACATGTTTAAAATAAAAGGGTTGGCGTGCTAACATTTCATAAAGAAATACATATAAGTAGTAACAATATTTATGACACGTTATATGTATATTATTTATATATATATATATATACCTAAAAGAAATATTATATTATACAACAAAAATCCAAGTGAGTTGCAAAAGTTATCAATAAATAAATTTAAAAAAATGGTCAACACGTCCTTTGTTAAACCGCTTTACAGAATTTTAAAGAATTTACAAACTTAAAAAAAAGTTTGTACATTCTTTCATTATAAAAAAAATACTGGGATTCTAAGACCAAGTTCGTATTCTTATGGTGGCACTTCACATGGCTATTTGTATTTGTGTATTTGGCATATTTGGCAAACAATTACCTACTGTATTATGTAGGTATATCAGTTATCTAGTACCCATAACACAAGCTCTGCTTACCATGGGGCTAGATAATGCTGTGTGAATTGTCCAGCAATATTTATTTATTATTATTAAATGTTTGTGTGTCTGTTATTAGTGTGCCATGTGTGGATGGTCGTATTTGCCTCTTTTTGCATGTTCGTCTGAACGTCATATATTTGCCAAATACAACAAACACCCAATAGCGAACACAAATTGCCATGTGACCTTTAGGCGCGTGGTGTATACTTTAAAATCTGAAAACAGACATCTAGCCGACTACCAAAGCAAGACGCTTGCAGTGTGTCATACCTTTATTTATTAATCTACCATTTTGCAGTGCGACCGTACCTAACGCACAATGAGCTTATTTCGTTCGTCAAATTAATCAAGTGAGCCTTAATTATCGTCTGAAATGTTTTGAACGACACGGTTTTGGCAGAGGTTAGATAGATGTGCTGGGCGGGGCTCGAACCTGCTATAATAGGTGCAACTGCTCGACAACTGTTTCGGTCGTTTATATAGGTATCGACCTATTTGGACTTGTTTATCTGAGAAGGCCGACTACAACGTAGGCTTTTCTCAAGACAAGAGCGAAATCTCTAGATTCTCCTAGATTATAAACCTTTTAACCGACTTCAAAAGCTCAAAAAGGACGGGGTTCTATGCTCGGCTGTATGTATTTTTTACTAGTAATATAATATCTACATCGTCGGCTACATTGTCACTAACATCAAGTCAGATTGTGGTCAAACAAAGGTTTTATGTGTTATTTAAAAATACGCAACGGATTTTAATGTGTTTTTTTTAATAGATAGAGTGATTCAAGAGGAAGGTTTATAAACCATTTCACACATATGTAGATCTCCACGCGGGCGGAGATGCGGGGCGCAGCTAGTTATTCATAAAACGTAAACAAATATGCGGCCTTATCGCATAATGGGATTTTATGCATTAACTTTAGTAAGCTGAACTTCGATATTTATTTATGTATCCAACTATACTTATATTTCTTTCCAACGCCAGCACTTGAACATGCCCCCCTAACAAGGCGAAGTTTTGCCGTAAGCAAAACCATTGGCTTGGCAGGCTAGGGTTATCGCAATGTAGGTGTTAAAAATAACAAAAGAATTAAGAAAGAAATCTGTTTTACAACCTCCAGTAGGTTCTCGTCCGCTAGGGGTAGGTATTTTCTTACGCCGCGAGCGCCACAGCAACTGTGTTATGATTATGATAAACACCTATGATTTTCATATCTACTAATTTAATTAAATGCCCAAAATTGCATCACAAAAAGTCAATCTAATTCGATAATTAAGACGAACCATTAAATTGAATTATCTTTGACATGTTCACTTCTCTAGAGAAAAGGCAACTACTCATTATACCAACGCCCAGTATACTTAAAACTCTACTTTAGTCTTTAAACTACCCAGAGGCGGGTGAAGATATTCTGGTTAGGAAGAAGATGGACCATAATAGTCAGGCCGATCTTTTGTTATGGTTTTAAGGTAGATGTCGGTCAAGTTGTGCTGGTGATTTTGTATGAAGATTGCTGAGTCAGAAGCTTCTTACATTAAGTGGTCAATGTTCCCACGATCGCGAAATTGATAAAGGTGATTTTAAGTGATTCTTTGGTCATTTCTCACGATTGTTACCGATTTTAAGATGAAATAGGTCGTAGAAGTGTTTGGATTACAATTAAATAATGGTAGAACCTCATCATTATAAAAAAATTGCTTGAAGCGACTTTGTATTATACTATAAATAATAATTATTGTTCGATATTTTCACCAGAGCCTAGTTCGTTATCTAGCAGAGTGTCCCACGTGCAGGTTAGGTGGGCTTGGGAGACGAGATGTTGTAGTTCACCTTACACCCCCTAACCTATATCCTGACCACTCCATACTCCGAGCTCCGAGTGATGTTTACAAATGACGAGACAGGTGTGCCGTTGTCACGCCTCTAACCGGCCATTTTTATAATTACTTGTTATAATTAATCATTTCGTTCTCGTTACTAATATGGGAATTTCCCATAGGCATTGTGATAATAACAGATAGTTTGCGCGTAAATTAGCAAGCTGAAGTGGCAGTGGGCTGGACATATCTCGCGATGAACTGACAACTGGGGTAAATGTGTTCTTGAGGGGAGACCACGACTCGACAAACGTGGTGTGGGACGACCTCTGGCCAGGTGGGGTGATGATCTGAGAAAGACTGCAGGCAGATGCTGGATGCGTAAGTAAGTAAAGTAAGTACATCTACAAAAAAAAACGTTACTTAAACATTTTTGCGAAGTTGGTTTAATAGATTAGACCAATTCTATTTGGCGAGTAAATGTTTTTTTTAGATTTTCAGGTCACCTATGTAATGCAATGCGAATCAAACAACTCTCCAAAAACGGCAAGATCACCACGTGTCGTCGGTCGATAATAATAATACATAAATAATATTATAATTCTGGACAATACACACAACATCATTAGACCCAAGCTAAACAGAGCTTGTGTTATGGGTAACTACTAATTAACTAATATAGATTAAACAATACATTACATATACATATATACCTATATCTATATATTTTATTATACCCAGAACACGCAGAACAAATATTTGCGGAAACATTTTTTCAAGGAATATAATAGAATAGAAAAAAACATTTATTTGGCCACAGGCATCTCGTCTATATACAGGCATAGAATATGTATAATGTATATCATTATCGAACCCGTGGAGATGGCGTCCTGCGTCACATGCGACAAAACATTCATTCGCTACGCCAAAGAGGTCGTCAAAAACGCACGTAGCTATTTCCAATAGAAATTCTCTACAATTTCTCATCTAGCGCGTCCCATTCGTTGCCACAAACACCACAAATGGAGCCATTTTAATAATTACTATGAATAATTTCTAATTTTAATACAATGGGGGCCCATAGCTCGGTTGTTGCTCATCCGGTGAATTGAAGTAGGTAATTATTATCTTAATTAATTACCTACCTTATGTCTGTCAAAGCTTGGACATATAGAAATTGCTTTACTAGTTTAGGTATTACTTTATTCTACTGCCTAGTATTCATTGTCTTTACTAGGTTTTGGACGCGGCTTCGCACGCTCGAGACCACATTAGTCTTTTAAAATAACTCTTATATCTACCAGATATTATTATTGTTCATCTTTATTTTATAATAGGAACGATGAAAGTTACTTAATACATTTCTTTATGTTTTAATTCATCTTTATGTTTAAATTAATTTAATGAATATTTTTGACAATATTCATATAATTTTTATTTTTTATTTGACATTATTTAATTGTTATATTTTTTTGACATTTAGGTAATATTGACATTCGAGAATGGTTTTGAATACTTATAATTTTATTGTTTTTTAATTGTCTATGTTTTTAAGTGATTTTATACTGTATTTGATTTACATTGTTCGTCTACCTAGTATCTATTTTTGTACCAACTGTCGCTCTAGTCTTACAATTTACTTATGAACAACATGTGCTCCTATGTAAAATTTCCGACGCAATGAAAATTGTTTGAGAAAATAAATGAATTAATGAAATGAAATGAAATGAAATGAAAGTTTATTTCTTTAGGCTTACAAATAAGCACTTAGACAAGTCATATTTTATACTATTCATTATTATCAATTAAAATTATTTTATAGTTCACTTAAATTTTTTGTCCACCAGTGGAAGAAGTGAGAAGAAACCACTAGTATGTTCATAACTTATGTGTCTAGTACATATGATTTGCTTATGAATTGCTTATAAAATTATGATTATGAATTTAAATACCTACCTATCACCAAAATTATGTTTTTTTAAAATACAATCCGCCATGACACGCTGAACTCCAATCAGAGCATTACACAACTGTGACGTCATGCCCTCGCAAATAATCTGGATAAAACATACAATTATTATAATAAACTTAAATTAAAGTCGGTGCTTCTCCTAGACGCAAGGTAACTAAGCTATATCTAATAAAAAGCCCATAGTTTAGTAATTATGAATTTTTAATTTTTTATTTGTATTTAAAAATTATATTTAATTTAGTTGTAAAATCTTTGTATTTGTAATGAAGAGCAGGACATCCTGGCACAAGTATATTTACATACTTAAAAGGATGTCCTAGCAACTGTCTAGCATGTAAAGGTACTTTTTCTACCAATAAACAATTTTCATTTTTTTTTCCAATATATTTCAGTTGAGCTATCTGTAGGTACCTACATTGTTTCAAACACTCTGCAGTTAGCTAAATTGTTTCAATTATTATTGGAAATACCTTCTAGTTCTATTTTTTTATATTATTTGATCGGAACTTTCATCTAGGTATACCTAGTAATATTATAAAGAGGAAAGGTTTTATTTTTTGTTTGTTTATATTGAATAGGCTCCGAAACTACAGGACTGATTCTAAAAATTCTTTCACCGTTGGAAAGCTACACTATCTCCGGATGACATTAGGCTGTCTGTTATTATATTTTAGAAATGTGAAATTCGATTTTAACTCGGGTGAAGGCGCGGGAAACAGCTAGTTGTTAATAAATACATATATTACCAGAGCTATATTTCATTAATCTACAGTATCAAAGTTTATGTATATGCTCGGAGTATCTCTGCAGGATAGGATTCGTAACGAATAGGTACATCCGACAGAGAACCAAAGTTATCGACATAGCTCTAATAATTAGCACGCTGAAGTGACAGTAGGCCGGCCATATCTCGCGAAGAACCGACGGCCGCTAGGGCAAACGTGTTCTTGAGCGAAGACCACGACTCGGTAAACGTAGTGTAGGATTCCCTCCGACCAGGTGGGATGACGACCTGCGTAAGACTGCAGGTTGATGCTGGATGCGGCAAGCTGAAGACAGGATGCTATGGCACTCATTGGGGGAGGCCTATGTCCAGCAGTGGACTGCTATAGGCTGATGATGATGATCAAAGTTTAAGGCCGACCAATATTCTGGGAGAGTGGTTCGCTAAACCCATTTTAATTTCGCTAAAGGTCCAATCCGACGCATTGATTTATAAACAATGCGTCAATGACGTCAGCTTCTTTAGCGGCCCAGATTTATCGCTAGTGCTGTACTGGCATTGAGATGCTGCGACTATCGACATCGATACATCTTACTTTGGTATCGATGATTAATAAACATGAGCGCTAAAACCATTCAACACTTCATCTACATAGTATAAAATGAAGTCACTTCCCGCTGTCTGTCTGTCCCTCCCTATGTATGCTTAGATCTTTGAAACTACGTAACGGATTTGGATGCGGTTTTTATTAAATAGATAGTAGTGTATTATATTATCTATGGTAGAGTGATTCAAGAAATAAATGTTTATAAACTATTTGAATAACCTTGCAAAAGTCAAATTCTTAAAATTTTAATACCTACACGAGGAAATAAAGTGGTATTTTACATTTAGCTAATTTGAGAATTACGAATGAAGACTAATTCATGATTAGTTATTGCTTATTATGTAATCTATAAAAAAAAATATCATGATAATAAGAAAGGAAAGGTTTTTTATGTATTCCATTGAAATAATCTCAGGCTCATCAAGCCTTAAATCTAAGTCACTATTAATTAACTTAATTTCACATGTCACAGTTAAATTATTACCTACTTATTCTCATTAAACCCAACTCCACCAACCATAACAATCTTGCACAGAAAGAAAACCTAAATCATTAACAACTACCCATAAATACACGTCAAAAAACTGAAGAACCAAGAAATCCAAATCATCGATAACATCTCTTCACTGTCCGCCATTCTACCCAACCCGTTCGAATTACTACTACAAACATAATGCTCTGTCTCTGTCTTCGTCATACAAGTGTCTCTAGCTCTCTCACTCGCACGTACAAGCGCCCCGTTTGAAGCTTTGTCGGCGTCTTTGAAGTGCCGGGGCCACGCCCCCTCTCCGCCCGCCCGCCGCCTCATACTTAATTCGTCACAGAATAAAGGTAACGACAATAATTTTAATTAGAATAGAAAGATTGGGAAATATTAACGGGTTCAGGAAGTCGCTGATAATGCTAATTACTGTGACAAGTGTTATACTTCAATTTATTTTGGTTTATTGCTAAAAGTTACGGCTACCTAAGTGGAATAAAGCTATGTATTTTGTTTAAGCTCTGATTTACATTGTTTTTGGTAAAAAATATTGTTTAGGTTCCTGTTTTTTATTTACATTGAAGTCTAATAATTGAGTGACTAAGGAGTAAAATATGAGGTAGTTAGGTAATTGCCATTTTACCTTAATAATTTTCATTGAAGAGAGTGAATAAAAATCCTCATACCCGTATAACTTATAAAATCTACAGCCGATTTTATATACTGATCTTCAGCCCGACCCTAGAATCTAATGATGCTACTCTATGAAACTGAAATACCTACTTGAAAAGACTTACCAACATCATTCCAACAAAATCTGTCTTAAGATTTATTTTGAAGCAAAATATGCTTTTTTCTAAAGGCAGTCATGTAGTAAAGGAACTCTATACCTACCAGATATTTGAAAAAATTATAAGTACCTATTATATTACGCGAAGGTGTAGGTAATTACTTCCTCAAACATTTCACTTATCACAAATTTTTTGACACATTTTTTCGTCTATATCACACATAATTTTGGCATAATCGAGCCCCGAAGTAAACTAAACTAGAATTGTTATTATCTTAACAGAGTTTGGACAGCGTTTGTTTCATTATTCTCGCTCAAAACAGGACAGCTTAATATCCCTGAAAGCCTTTCCCATCCCGGCATTTATCAATTTGCATCTGTAACCACACAATAAGGACCAAACAATGAAAACATGCATTTCAATTGCGCACACTTCCAAACCTTAATCCTAGGAATCCTACACCGATTTATACGAACGATCCTGAGTTCCGTAATTACAGGCGGCTCCATCAAAGGAGCCGCCAACCGCGGCGGCGCCTTTGTACTCTAATAAACGAGTTTCACATTACCAAACGACTTTGAACTTACTACGCAGGCTTGAAGGACCAGTTTTGTGTGGTGTTATGCCGTTTTCATAACACCTTAGAGGAGTTAAGGGGTCGTATCAGAGGGATTTTGCCACGGATATGTCAAAAAGGTTTTATTAGGGGTCTAAATGGACCGCACGAGTGGAAATAGGTCACTCTATTGGACCTAATTAGGATCGATGGGGCTTAGAGGGGTTTTGGTGTGTGCGTCGAGATTAATATGGTTTATATAAGAAGGTAGGTACTCTAGTAAATACTGACCTACCTTAACTACCCTGTTAATAAATAAATTAAGATCCATCTAGGATATCTGTCTACACTCTTCAATAAAAAAATACTTACCTACTTTTGAATAGAACAGAATAAAGAGTTATTAACACTTTGACTGCGGTTTTTTTTCGACGACTGCGATCTATTTTTTAACCAAAAAATTCGTGCTGCCGCTCAACACAGCGGTTGTGTTGCGCCGCACATGCGTTTCGTTCGAAAAATATTACGGCTGTGCTGAGTCACACAGATCTGTATTTTCTCAGCCACTGCGCTAGTGTGGATTTACGCATATTAGTCACTTGTAGAAAACACATACCGTGTGATTTCAGCAGTCAAAGTGTTAAGCACAAAACACACACGTAAACCCAAGGTAAGTATGTACAACTTAAACAAAAAAAAACACATAATAAAAACTAAATAAAACAAACAGTCTGGAATAGGTAATATTATGTACCTATGAGCCTACTTTTGAAAACTTGATGTGTGTGGGAATATAAATAGGTATATAAATATAAATAGGTATATAAATAGGTACTTTACCATTCTTTATTTCTAAAGATAGCCGAAGTGAAAACTTAATTTAGAACAATACGAGCCATTACAACCAAGCTATAAAATATCTCACCGTATTTTATAACCTAAAAGCAACCATGTTTGTTTTATACTAAACTGCATCGCGTGTGATTCAGCCGTAAAGCTTGTAGGTTTTCCAAATCGATAATCGTCGTTTTATCGAGGATCGCTCAGGTAGGTGGTTCCACTGAGACTACCTATCGATCGCTGTATTGATTTCAGACAATAAATCTCCGTGGCTTGAGAAAGTTGAATGAGTAAAAGCCTCATTTTTCGGTTTTGATAACTTGAATGATAACTTATTAAATAAGTACCTAGAACCTATAATATCTCATTCAAGTCAGGACTTTGTCAATAAGCCTCTGTCAGTCACAACCCATCAGCACTCCATACTACAGGGTGGGGCAAAAGTAATCATCCGATGTTCTTTTGCCGTAATTTTTTTTTTAATTAAAAAACTTTGGTTCTGCTTGTCAAATTTGTTAACTTAATTCATTAGAATTTATTCCATTAAGTTGAGAAAATGATATCGGTCAAGTGGCCGCCGCCAGATGACTCAATTATTCCGCGTTCTTGCGGAGTAAGCCGATTCATGGCTTGTCGATTAGTATTTTACGTTTGTTTACTTCACAAATGTCAAAACCGAATTGACATTTGACGTCATTTGCAAAAGTTATAGCGTGTTCCAATAGGGTGATGATTACTTATGCCCCACCCTGTATATATCTATCTATATTCATATAAAAATGTTAGTATTTCTCCTGGTCACAACTTAAAAACGGCTTTACCGATTTCATTCATCTTTTTTTAAATGTTTTCTAATACTGCGTAGGTCCTTACATAAAGCAAAATGTAGAAAATTGCGATGAAATTTCCACGCGGGCGAAGCCGCGGGGCACAGCTAGTAATATAATAAAAGCGAATGTATCTCTTTATTTCTATCTTTTTCACGCGTAAACGCCTCAACGAATCGGAGGTTAGCCATATCACGGGAAAGGACTAAAGCTTCGCTAGTGTATTATAGATCCCAACTAGGCTACCTACTTGCTTCCGGGAAAACTGCGTAACCACGGGCAGAAGGTTTTTTAGTATAAACAAAAGAAAAACGGGCTTATCATTACTCGAAGGCGAGGTTCGAATCTGGGCATTAAGGTGCCTGGTACTTACTGTTATTTATTCCCTGCAAGTACGTAGGTACTTACCCCACACGAAGCGCGGGAAGATTTCGATTACTCGTGCGCAGATATAGTTACTACCACAGGTACTACTTAACGGCTGTATCTATGTTGTAGGTACCAATAACTGCAGCGTTTTATCGGTAAGTAGATAACTTTGATTGATAGAAAACACTTTATTATACCACACAAGAAATAAAAGAATACAGTAATATATACCTACTTAGAATAGAGGAAATCTAAAAACCAGCCTTATCGCAGAGAGCGATCTCTTCCAAGTAACCTAAGGATGGACTGGACATGAAGGAACAATTTAGACGTCGGCACTTTAATAGATCTTTCGTAGGTAAGAACGGAAGTGGTCATTTAGTTAATTTCGTTGATTTTATGAGGAGCTATCACACTAATATTATTAGATATAAATGCAAAAAGTTTAGATGGATGGATGGATGTACCTACATTATGTTTGTTACTTCTTCACACCAAAAGTATATGTACCTACTGAACGGATCGGGCTGAAAGTTTTCATATAGGTAATTCTAAGCCTGGAATAAAATTTAGATTAGGTATCTTTCGATGATTCTTAGTATTCATTTACAATAAAAATTGACAATTTTCTTTTTTTTAAATGGACCTCGTTTATCGAACCAAGGAGTTGTGGCATTTTTTTTGTAAATAGGTAGGTACCTATTTATCCAAAGAGTTGTTTTGTACCTAAACATCAAGTAGGTAGTAAGTATTTGGATACTGTAACTAAGGTCATGTAGCGACTTCCTATTAACTTCATTGCAGAAAGTTTTTATGTTCGCATTATTCTTTTATTTTCACCGAGAGCCGGGAGGATAAACGACCGATCGTTATTTATTATTAGACAATTATTTCTTTACTTTGAAATAACGTAGGTATCCCTTCTTATAGTCTGAAACTCCAGACTAGACGAAGGCAATCGATTTCCGATCCCTGAAATAATGGATTATTGTTCGTGATTGCTCGGGCCACCCAGAGCTCGTGTGTCTTGCGTCTCACTCGCACGGTGGTCCGTGCCGTAACGAGGGGGATGCCAGCTTCAAAACTCTTCCCAAATTTGGGGAATACTTATGAATGAATGAATGAACAGTTTATTGTACTGAAAACTATAAAATAACACATGATATCTAAATATTACACATTGAAAGTACAATAGGCGGCCTTATCGCTGACAGCGATTTCTCCCAGGCAACCTAGGGATGGAGAAAAAGATATAATGAGTGTATGATAATGTGTGGTGTATAATGGAGAAATATAGAAAAAAATACAAACTATACACATTGCATGCAACACAAAAGTAATCTAAGTACTGCTAATAATAATGATAGAAGATAAATCTCTTTTCAGCATAGATACAATTTGTAGGTATCTAATCAATTTCAAGTGGTAGAGGAAATCGGCAAATGTCAAAGTGAATTGGATGGCACGTGGCAGAGCATCCTTTTTGATAATTTCGCAGACTTTAAAAACAACGGTTCCATAGTTCAATTGGTTCGCTTAAATACAAAATTGCGTTATAAATGACATTCGTCATTCTGATCCATTTAGAACAAATATGATCTAAGCGGGATATCATGAGGAAACTATGATTTCCAACCCCAATCTTTCTACGCGACGTTTACCTATCTGTTCGCCGCGAAACGAAAGCCACCCCAAGCTAATAAAAAAAATTACCTATCTGTTTCGCAACACACCCGAACATATCAAAAAACTTTGTTCCAGGTTTCTCCGTATTTAAGACGTTACCGTCACGGTAGGTATACGGCAACACTGGCTGATCACTTTGCCGTTATAAATCGGAGGTCCGCCATGGCCAGTATTAAAACTGCATTAATTCGTACTTTTCGCTATCGAATCGATTCTCGATTAATCACTCGTTGATACGGGATGGTTGGTTAATCGATTGGTATAGCCTAGATAGTTTTTACGTTTTTATATTTAGTTACGTTTTCATGATTGACTTGATTTCCAGGAAGATATAAGGGACTGATTAATTGAGAAAAGTAAAACAAAAATATATAAATAAAGTCAAATCGCTAAAGAATGAAGCTGTGTACATAATCAAAGGAGCGTTTGCTAGAGCATTACCTACCTACAGCTACAGTGTAATGTAACGTTCTTCAAATGGTCTAAAACAGACATACCTAGGTATGTATATTCCGTTTACTAGAGCATTTCCATGTTGTTGAGAATATCTCACAATATGCTGACTGCAGATATTTCCACTTTGTTTCCTTTGTAGATGTGGAAATTTCTTCGATTAATTACGATATACATAAAACGATATTTTAGGCATAAATTAAGTTTTCTCATAAATCGAGGTTATGACTCCTTTCACCACCTTTCTCTAACTCTAATGTTTTCGGATCTAGCCATCTACTCCCATCTCAAAAAGCCACGCTGTATAGATATACAGCGTGGCGTTCACTTTAAGGTGGTAGTTACGGTTAGTAGGTACTGACCGTAACTACCACCTTAAAGTGAACATCATAGAATGTCAACTTTCACGTTCACACGCTTCCGCAGATCTACGATCGATCAATCAAGTCTGTCGTGAGGTAGAGGAGGCCGTGGCGAATAGCCAAGGTATCTACACGTTGCACTAGAAGCTGTATGCGTATACATATTTAAATAAAATAAATATGAATTAAGATAAATAAAATAAATTGAAAAGTAATAGGTACCGGACAATTAACACAGCAATACCCCCGAGATAAACAGAGCTTGTGTTATGGCTACTACTATACGTAGATAACTGATATGGAAATTGGCAACATTATTGGCCCGTTATTTTCAACCGACGAAAAACAAAAGAGGAGGTTCTATGTTCGGCTGTAATTTTTTTTTAATGATCCCGAGGTGATCCCCTATTTTTTTTATCTCGAGTTATTAATATTTGTCCCCAAAAACTTATAAAAACTGTGTAAAAATACGAAGTAACTTTAATAAGTTTTTAGTTTTTTCATGACAACTAAATAATTAGTATTCTTCGGAGATAAAGACACTACCCGAGGCAAAGACATTGGTTAGGTTATTTTATAATTCTCCTAGAAAATTCACTCGAGAAGTCGAGAACACGGGATTTTAGCACACGGTGGAACGTGTAACGTAACATATTATGCTTGCTGCGAGAGGTACGTATATTACGCCTCGTAACTCCGTTCAATACCCGGCATAAGGCTATGTAGATACCTAGGTAGGTACCTACTTAACTATCTATCTACTCAATTTTATTAGGTACTTACCTACTCGCACAATATAAAGTTATTATCATTTAATATCGCTATCTCTCTCAAGGGCGGGGCTTCCCGGGCCTTTGCCCACGTATTTAGGCCTCAATGTGAGGTCCAAGTAATTTATTAGCTAGGCCCCACAAGATACCATTCACAAAGGTGAGTTATTGAACCTTTTTTCAACGGATTTGAAAGTAACGGGAAATAGTACTTAGACGAGTTTACTTTCGTGATTGAGATATTAATTTTAGACTATTGTTTGTGCGTGTGTTTGGTTGCGATTGCTAATATCACGTGGTATAGGTACTTACCTACATAACCACGCTTTCGCCAAATTTTAACTAATGTTCGACCTACGTTGGTTGGTCTTCACAGAAATTTAAAACGGAACATTTTTAGAATTGGTTTGTCTTGATTTGTTGTTTTATTGCGATTTCGTGATATTTTAATGCTCTAGTAGTAGTAGTGTAGTGAAAGCTTATCATTAGTTAGGTAACCTACTTAGCAAGTCAAAGTTCAACGGTTTATTTATTTGGGTACCTAGGTACACTGCTACAATCACGCTTCATTCGTGTACCTACCTACTTACATAGATAACCCAAAAATTATTAACTCCATCTATCGGGGTTGGAAAATTTGAAGTACTTAAGTAGGTAGGTAGGACCTAAAAATGCTTTAATCTTATTTTTCAACCCATAACATTATCTAGCCCCACGCTCAGCAGAGCTTGTGTTATGGTGTGGTTATGGTTAGGTACCTACTACCTACAAGACGACTGATATTAATTAATAGAATATATTCCCCGCGCCAAGGGTCGCAGTGAAGAAACTTATCGTCAAGTTTTATATAATAGGTATATATGATTTATTTATCAACTAAATCAGATTAGATGGATTACACATAGAGAACGGCGCTTAAAAATTATCCTAGCTTCGTAAACTACTAATTCCCTCTATTAGCAAAATATAACAACTTGTTATTTAATTCTCATAAAATGAAGTTATCTCACTATACTACCTGAGATACTACTCAACGCTGGAGATCGTTGTTTTACTACTGGACGCTAGATGTCGTCTAAGAAAAATGTCATGTCATTATCTAGCAGAGAATATGAAATACAATAAATACCTACGTAAGAATAACAAGCGCCGCGCCGCGCTGTCATTTGTCAGAAATTTGACAAAAAATGAAAATAATTGAACAAACTTGAATGAAAGTTTAATTTAATATTGCAAAATTTTCGAAGAAGTCATCAAAACGTATAAATCTTATATAATTCAAGTCAAAAATCACATTATTCATGAGCTTTTTAATGGGGCTTTTTATATGTTTTTTCTGGATATCTGGAATTGGAGTATTAGTGTATCTCGTAACGGCCCATATACTAAAGAGGAGATACAGGTGTTAGCAATAGTAAAAATAATCCTGCGAAAACCATAATCCATGCCTGCGAATGAATAAGCAACTCATAGAGAAAGTCATAAGAACCAACGATGGGGCTTCATGTCCTGAGTTCACATACGATAACCCTCTGCTCGATCGTACTGTTGCCAAGGCGTTTTCAAAAAGCCTCGTCAAGATCCTCCATGTGTCTCAACAGAATTCCAACATAAACAACAACTTGCGATACTCTGTTCTTGCTAATATACGCAAGATGTGCCGCATACAGCCAGAAAATCACATTGAAGTGGATGAAGCAACTACAAATTTACTCACAGAAGTTTATACTTTTGAAATAAGTAACCCACATACAAAGAGAACCATGGACCCAATAGAAAAAAATCTTGATGACTTTTTGATCCACCTACTGAAAGAATATGATATTAACTCAAGCTACCAATCATCGTTGAACCCTGAAGTTGCTCAATCACTGGTAAATTTAAATATTAACTCGACTAAAGCTATATCTCAAAGAATTCTAGACCTAGACACAAGTGATAAGGGCATGGCATTTTTGAAATGTTTGTGGACAACAATGCCTGAAAGTTTGAATAATATCTCTGATATTTCACTAAGAATGAAACCAGAAATAGAAAAGAACTTGTTAGAAACATGTGAAAAGTTACTCAAATACCAGATTATTGATTTAAAAGAATTACTTGGAACCAATTACTTGAAAGATCTCACTGAAAAATGTTCTGTGTCCCCAGACTGCTTTCAGATATGCTGTGGAATACTTAATCATTTATTTTACAAGGTTAATTTTAGTCTTAAAGTCCAGTTATTTATTACAGAGTTTGTGAATACAGTAAAGAAAATGTCTTCTAATACAATTTCTGTGTTGTACTGGAGTTCACTCACTTATGTGGTAGTTCTACTAGATTGTAATGTTACTGCACTTCCTAAGACAGTACAAAAAACTTATATTGAAAAAACATTGCCATATCTAAATAAACTTCAAGAACCCGATCTGGTGATGTTATTAAGTCATTATCCTGATTGGTTTGATATCTATTTTAGTTAATATAACTAGTTTACAAAACATGTTTTTTTATTTTTGTTTAACACTTTGACTGCGATTTTTTTTCGACGACTGCGATCTTTTTTCTAACCTAAAAAATTCATGCTGCCGCTCTACACAGCGGTTGTGTTGCGCCGCACATGCGTTTCGTTCGAAAAATATTACTGCTGTGCTGAGATACACAGATCTGTATTTTCTCAGCCGCTGCGCTAGTGTGGATTTACGCATATTAGTCACTTGTAGAAATCACACGGTATGTGTTTATCTACTGAGTTAAGAACCAAAGCTATAAGTTAGTTTTAGTTCTTAACTCAGTTGATAATAAGGAAACAGTGGGTACTTAGCGATTAATGTTCTAATAGCTAGTAACACTGTGGTGAAGAAAAAATATTAGTTTACTACACACATGTTTATTACACAAAGGTATTAAAATATTAAAAAGGAACTTGACTTATTATAATCCAGAGATCACTTATTATTAGTCTTTTAGCTAGCTAGAAGCACGATCATTACTTACCATGTAAATTAAAAAGAGACTCATAGCAAACACTCACATGAAAAGTAATCTTGCTAAGAAAAAGGACCAGGTGAACTTCCTTAGTACATAGGTACTTCTATTTATCAGGCTCAGTTTATATATTTTAGGCGAAGTAGAAGCGAAACTAGCGCCATCACAAAAAATCTTACTGCCAGTCACCGACACATATTATATTTTTTTGCTTGGCCTTAAATAAATGCTTTGTCTTATGGAGGTACGCCGAGCCAAACTAGCGCCACCAACCTATCTTGTCTTATTATTACATTTAACAAATGTCTCCGCATACTTTTATTTCGTATAGTTTACACAGATATGTATACAAAGTTGCCCTTGGTGGACACCAAACTAGATTTTCGCATCTCTACCTAAACTTTACAAAATAAAACTATTTCAGAGGCATTCAAAATTGTTTCAATAAAATAGTTATCACAAAATGCCCCATGACATATTTGATATTTCCTTTGTTCAACGTACCTAATAATAAGATAAATAAGCGGCGACGCTAGTGTCTCGGTGTACCGCCTTACTTGTTTCTGGACTCGTTTCCGCAACTTGGCCACAGGTGGGCCCTTTTTGCGTGTCGGGTGGGGGTCTGCTAGTCTAACCACCCGATGTCATCCAGGAAGGCCAGCAGCTCGCTGATACCTGTGCATGCCTCCCTAGGCGTCCTCAGTGTCCCAAGCTGTTGCAGTCTTTGAGAAGCTACGCTCACACAATCTACAAGCACATACGCTACCGTCTCTTCTACATTCATGCACACTCTGCAAAGGGGGCTGTCCGTGATACCCAAATTAAATACATAGGTGTTTGTTTAGCATGCAGTGTCTCGTGATAATACCGACGACGACTTGCCGGAGTTTGTCACGTTTGGAATTAAGGAGTTTTAGAGAGGGTGCCCACAACTCCCATCTTCCAGGCGGAATGTGTAGGTATTATCCAAGCTGCGACTGCAGTGCTACGAAGGAAGGTAACTGACCAAAACATCAGGATCCTCTCTGATCCTCTCTCCTCCTCTCGGACAGCGCGGTAAATACAGGCCTTGAACAGGAGAGAACACAATATCAGGACTGACTTTGCAATGCCACCACCTGCTAGAGCAAATAAGTAAGTCCAATAGAGTCACCCTACAATGGATAAAAGGCCACAGCGGATCCAGAGGTAACGACAAAGCTGATTCACAGGCGAGGAGAGGTTCAGAATGGCAACCGGCAGGGCCTGAACCAATAATTCACCTCCCCTTTAGTCAAGTCCGCTCATGGATCCGTCCGAAGTCGCAAGATGCTTTAGGCGTTTTTTGCGACTTGTCAAAAGCATTCGATTGCGTTCATCACGAAACATTAATCAGGAAACTACATCATTATGGAATTAGGGACAGCTCTTTGGATCTTCTTACATCTTACTTGAGTGATAGGATACAAAGAGTTGACATTAATAGGAAACGATCTAAAGGGTCTGTTGTTACAATGGGTGTACCGCAGGGCTCTATCTTGGGTCCTTTCCTATTTTTAGTTTATATTAATGACCTGCCTCATCTTGTAAAGAATGATCATGAGATTGTATTGTTTGCTGATGATACTTCATTAATTTTTAAAATGAAACGACAAAACACAAATTTCGACGATGTAAATACTGCAATCTCAAAGGTAGTCCATTGGTTTAGTATTAATAATCTTTTGCTTAATGAAACCAAAACAAAATGTATAAGATTTATTCTACCTAATGTAAAACAAGTTAGGCTGATATAAACATAAAAGGAGAAACGTTAGAAATTGTAGACAAACCCGTATTTTTAGGAATAACCTTAGATAGTAAACTTCAATGGGGCCCACACATAGATAAGCTATCGAGGAGACTTAGTTCTGCAGCATATGCAGTTAAAAAAATCCGTCACCTTACAGACGTTGATACTTCTAGACTAGTCTATTTCAGCTACTTCCACAGTATTATGTCTTATGGCATACTACTGTGGGGGAACGCTGCAGATATAAACACCGTATTTGTGTTGCAGAAGAGGGCTGTTCGTGCGATCTATAATATGGGTCCCAGAGAATCCCTACGTGAAAAATTCAAAGAAATAAACATAATGACAGTACCGTGTCAATATATTTATGAAAACTTGTTGTACACTCATAAAAATATCAATCGGTTCACTAAAAAAAGTGATAAACATAATGTAAATACTAGAAATAAGATAAACTCGCTGTGCCCAAAACTAGGCTACACAAGATAAATGTATCTTTTAAAGGGCAATGTATACGCTTCTACAACAAAACTCCAAGTGAGTTGCAAAAATTATCAATAAATAAATTTAAAAAAAATTGTGAATCATATTCTTTGTAAAAAAGCTTATTACAAAATATCAGATTACTTAGAAGATAAAAAAGCTTGGAACGAGTTTTGCTCCAACTCAAAATCTACCAACTTACAAATAAGCAAATCAAATGTACTAGACACATAAGTTATGAACATACTAGTGGTTTCTTGTCACTTCTTCCACTGGTGGACAAAAAATTGAAGTGAACTATAAAAAAATTTAATAGTATAAAATATGACCTGTCTAAGTGCTTATTTGTAAGCTTAAAGAAATAAAAACTTTTCATTTTCAATGCACAGTCAAACGACACGAAGAGCACTGGGCAAGTATTCCAGAGTCGAAGGAGGCATTCCCGGTTTTAAACCCACTGTACTCCCGAAAACTCCTCAATCTCAAACGTGACAAACTCCGGAAAGTCGTCGGTATTGTCACGGGACACTGCATGCTAAACAAAAAAGAACTGCATGCTGAAGAAAAAAAGGCCCACCGGCGGCAAAGTTGCGGAAACCAGTCCAGAAACAAGTAAGTGTATGTTAAGATTGGAGGTACCACCTTAAAATGTGAAATATTTTTGGTGGCCACCAACCTTATTTCGCATGTACCTTCGCCATAAAATTAAGACACTTTTATCCTTGAGCTATTTTTACTTAATATAATAATATTTTATAGTATTATGCCATACTTAATACCAAGAACAATGTTTACAATGTCTTGAAACTGGAACAGAATTTTGTAATTGGAATGATCTCTATTCATCAAGTTTAATTACATACTTTGTGTTAAAAACAGCATTTAACAACTGCATGTAAATGTTATCAATGTTGGTTTTAAGAGCTATTTTTCTTGAGAAGCTGAATTTCTTGACCAGTTCAGAAACTGCCGTATGTGAGGCACTATCTCTCACTTTTAGGAGATGGTTATAAGTTTTGGAATGTTTTTCTAGAGTATCCCAGTAAGGAAGAGTTGCATTGCATATGCCGCAGTGGTATAGCTTTGGTCGTATCTGAAATATGAGAAATAAATATTATGATTAGTCAACAAAGTAATAGAAACTTTATTTCTTGATGTTGCACAAAAATAGCGCACCGTCCTCGTTCGTCATAAGAGCTGCCTATGTATTAAGAATAATAATAATAAAAACAACAAAGTAACCTACTTCTCTCATAAACAATTTGTTGTCTAAAGACTGTGCAGCTAGCATTTTAGACTTATGCTTCCAAGAGATGCAATGTTCCTTTTCATCTTCTGGATTGATGGTCTCATCACATGCAAAACACTTCGTCTTTTTATAATGAGTACCATGTTCAATACGCTTCATGAGGAAAAAACTATCCTCATACATAAGAAACTTATTCATAAGAAAAGCTCTTTTATCAGCTGAATATGCCAATGTGTATATCAACTCTTGTATCAATGTTGGTTTGTAAATTCCTTTTTTATGCGTTTCCAGTTTAAGGATGCCTTTTAGCTCTAGATGGCCTCGGTGAAAGCTTCCCTCTACATGTTTTCTGTAAATTTTTATACTTGCTGATAGAAGCTTATCACATAGAGTACAGTATCCTTTACTGCCTCCAGCATTCATCTTAATATAGTTAATGTTTGCATACTGTGCTGCTTTTGAACGAGCAGTTCCATGGTCAATGCTTTTTGAAATATAAAGCCTATCAGCATAGTTATTAATAGCCATTCTGAA
This sequence comes from Eupithecia abbreviata, assembly GCA_943735965.1. Classification (NCBI taxonomy): domain Eukaryota; kingdom Metazoa; phylum Arthropoda; class Insecta; order Lepidoptera; family Geometridae; genus Eupithecia; species Eupithecia abbreviata. Next base: position 3,797,561 of record OX030997.1, on the reverse strand, counting down.
GTTGCTATAAATTGTACGGTAAGAAAAATGTGTGTAAAGATGGTCTGATATATCATATGCAGAAGTTTTAAGCACTTTCTGGCATGTTTTGCACTTTAGTATTTTTGTGTTTTCATCAATTTCAAGATAATCATCTTCTAAGCCAGCAAACAATTCTATGTCCCACTCAAATTTGCTGATAATATCCATGCATGGGCCACAAAGGACTTTTGGGTAAGCAGCATTTTCATCTTGGACACAGCATGCTATCATTGGTTTTCCGAATATGGGTTCAAGTTTCTCGACACTCCACTTGCTGTTTGGGTTTGTTTTCGAGGTTGTGTTGTTATTGCTGTGGTTCATGAAGTGAGCATCAAATAAGTTCATAGGGTAAGCCAACTTGCACGTGAAGCATTGGAAGGTGTTCCAGGCAGTCTGAAAAATGTATTAGATTTTTTTCAGAGAGATAACACCACAGGCAGTCTGAAAAATGTATTAGATTTTTTTCAGAGAGATAACACCACTATCTTTCCTCTTTCTTTGTCTCATGGCTTTATTTGGCTATATTTTATTAAAAACATACAGATTTATTATAAAATAAAATTAATATAATGAATTCATTAAACTATAATACTTTTGATAGTAAAATTAACAAACACTTACCTTCCTGTAATAGTTATCACCAACAGAATTAATTCGAGTCTGGACCAGTTTTACCACATGATCAGAAGAATAAATATGGACAGCCATATTGTTCACAACCACATTGCACACAACACATTTTTTATCTATAATCCCGTTCCATTGTATGTGTGTAACCACAGTTTTTGTGGATTTTGGATCAATAGTGATGTCATTACAGCACATTGTTACTTCGACTCTGGCTAAGGCAGCTTTTGGCTTGACTTTGTAATTTCTATGTGTATCAGATATTATATGTTGCTTGATTTGAGGAATATCCTGTATTATTAGGTTGCATATTAAGCAATAGAAGTATGTTCCTACCTGGAAGAGAAAAAGACAATTAGCTTATTAGCTGTTTTGCATTGGCGATACATGAGATACATATTATACAAGTTGTTATCGTCCTAGATTCAGTGTACACACTGCATCTGTATTTAGCAAATAAATATGAATCCTGTAAAACAGATGTTGTGTGAATAAATCCTAACATCTGTTGCCATATCCAACTGGATAAGTTAAGGTCTTCAAACGGTTTTTTTTTTGTTATGCAATAAAATATGGAACCTAAGTCCTAAAAAATACTTAATATATCACTATTACATTTTTTACTTAGTAATTGCTATCATGAATAATAGGTAAGCAGCATAAAGCTTCAAAATTCGAAGCGGGCGAAGGTCCGCCTACGACACAGTAGGTTGCGGGTTCGATTCCCGCCTCGGGACAATTGTGGGTATGATCTGCAGATACTTGTTCTAATAAAAAATATCCATCTATAAATATATATACTCTTTTTTATTAAATATATCAGTCATCTAATACCAATAACACAAGCTCTGCTTAGCTTGGGGCTAGATGATACTGTGTGGATTGTCCAACAGGCAGCATTATTTATTTTACCTTGCGGATACCATCATTTGAGAACTGAGGCATGCGGGTATCATTTTTCTTGACCTTGTGCAGTACGCGCTGCAAGTGGTCGTCTTTGATTTTCACGTTTGTTTTACACAAGAGGCAATAGCTTTCGAGTTCCCCGCATAGTATAAAGTTCTTGAAATGTTTCCTCTTCAACATTTTCAATCAACTAATAGGTATCAAAAAATTGAGATTAGAACAAGCGAAGCCAAGCCACAAGTCCAGAGAGCAATTGAGATGATAATAATCTTCTGGCTTCTGGACAACTTCTAGCACAAAGTACTTTTCTACATAGGGACTTCTAGATAGAATCGAGAAAGGGAGGGAACCCATAAACATTCAAAGAGAATTTGTAGAAAATTGTAAGTAGGTATTCTCTTTGAGATTGATGAACAAAAGTACCTACCTACCTAAATGTTTTGGCGAGAAAAAAACGCAGAACTGAAAGAAAGAAAGAAAGAAGCCGGCACTCGGCACCCGGCGCGGCAGCGCGGCGGCGTGGGCGGCAGTTTCGTTTCTAGGCTATGGCTAAAACTACGCTAATTTGGCTTGTCCTGTGGGGCATGCTATTTAACACATAACGTAATGTGCGTCATCAGGCTCATTTTAACGCGACTCATACCTTTTCGAGTTTTTCATGTTTAAATGCGCCTCTAAGGCTCAGTATAAGTATATACAGTACGGAAACTAGGAACAAACACTCGAAACGGCACACTCACACAAACATGCACATCGACACGGCTTCTGGGTGATTCTCGGGGATGGTCAGTAGCGGTTGTCGCGTCTAGGCGTGCGGTCGCGTGAAAGTGAAAAATGACCCGCTACAGATATTGCGTTGCATACGGCTGTATGAACTCGGCTTCATCAAAACCGGAGCTGTCGTATTTTAAACTTCCTGCTGATTTTGAAAGGTAAGAATAATTTATTATTATGATTGTTATAGAATAATGAGTCCGTGTGATCGATCATACATAATGAATTCGTGAACTTATATGTAAATCAAGAATGGCGGCGGTTTTGAGGATGTTTAAAGTCAATTGACGACCGATGTGGCGCGGTGGGCGAAGGTCCGCCTGCGACGCAGGAGGTTGCGGGTTCGATTCCCGCCTCGGAACAGTTGTGTGTACGATCTGCAGATATTTGTTCCGGTCGTTTTCTATGTATAATAAAAAAAAAACTATCTATGTAATATATTGTATTATGTATATCAGTTATCTAGTACCCATAACACAAGCTCTGCTTACCATGGGGCTAGATAATGCTGTGTGAATTGTCCAGCATTATTTATTTATTTAATGAGATTTTACAAATAGAGACGTCATAACAATGAGTATGACGTCTCTATTTGTAAAATCTCATTAGAAATTAAAGAAATAATAACTTGGCGATAATTTATTAAAGCTACATACCTACCTAGCACTGTTTGAGCAGACAACGCAAAGCGGCAACAGCGCAGTGATTTTAGTTCGAACAGACGAGACGCCGCCGCACGGCATAATCTGTCACTCATAAACGCAACGCACGCATTACTTGTCTCGTTCGTGAAGGTGGCAAAGCGGCAACCTCGCGGCACTGATTTTTGAGTAAATATAACATCATTGTTTAAACTAGATAGACTTTCAAAATGTAAATATAAGACGGCGGCTGCAATCAATTATGAAATTTTGCATCATGGGTATCGTTTTTATGGTTTTCGAGGGTGCTGAAGCCGATACTTCTGACAAAATGTGAATCCAAGATGGCGGCTGCTATAAATTATCATTTTTTCCGTCATGGGTGTCATTTTCATGGTTTTCGAGGGTGGTGAAGCCGATACTTCTGACAAAATGTGAATCCAAGATGGCGGCTGCTATAAATTATAATTTTTTCCGTCATGGATGTCATTTTCATGGTTTTCGAGGGTGCTGAAGCCGATACTGCTGTCAAAATGTGAATCCAAGATGGCGGCTGCTATAAAATATCATTTTTTCCGTCATGGGTGTCATTTTCATGGTTTTCGAGGGTGGTGAAGACGATACTGCTGTCAAAATGTGAATCCAAGATGGCGGCTGCTATAAATTATAATTTTTTCCGTCATGGATGTCATTTTCATGGTTTTCGAGGGTGCTGAAGCCGATACTGCTGTCAAAATGTAAATCCAAGATGGCGGCTGCTATAAAATATCATTTTTTCCGTCATGGGTGTCATTTTCATGGTTTTCGAGGGTGGTGAAGACGATACTGCTGTCAAAATGTGAATCCACGATGGCGGCTGCTATAAATTATCATTTTTTCCGTCATGGGTGTCATTTTCATGGTTTTCGAGGGTTCTGAAGCCGATACTGCTGTCAAAATGTGAATCCAAGATGGCGGCTGCTATAAAATATCATTTTTTCCGTCATGGGTGTCATTTTCATGGTTTTCGAGGGTGCTGAAGCCGATACTGCTGTCAAAATATGAATCCAAGATGGCGGCTGCCATAAATTATCAATTTTTCCGTCATGGGTGTCATTTTCATGGTTTTCGAAGGTGGTGAAGCCGATACTGCTGTCAAAATGTGAATCCAAGATGGCGGCTGCTATAAATTATCATTTTTTCCGTCATAGGTGTCATTTTCATGGTTTTCGAGGGTGCTGAAGCCGATACTGCTGTCAAAATGTGAATCCAAGATGGCGGCTGCTATAAATTATCTACTCGCATTTTGAAACGCGGTACAGTTCGCACCCGCTCATGAGCGTTGCGCGCGCGCTGCCTGCGCTACAATATCTGCGTGCGCCCGCTCCGACGAGCTCACGAAACGTTTACGTCCAACCGCGGCTCACACGCGACGCCGTGAGATCACCTATTTAAATTGTATTTGTAAGCAAATACTTTACTAATAAAGAAAATTTAATTAGTTAGACCTAATATTTACAATTAAAACAATTGACCTAACTGCAGACTGTTGTAAACAATCTACAGGTAGCTCAATTGATCCATCATCAATACCAGTCGGAAGCGTCCCGAAGACGCGCTGGCTGTATTGCCACGCTGTATGGCAATGGCTGCTGGCTGATGCGCTGCGCAACATACTCGCCAGATCTCGGGTCACGCGTCGCTTCGACCAGACGAAGATATTATTATATTATACCAGACCACATTTGTAAGCTAGTTATTTCAATTCCATTTATTGATCACTACAGAATAAAAAATCGTCTTGATAAAAAATATATATAAAAAACAAGAAAGTGACAACCCTAGTACTATAATGGAGCGTAGGTATTTATTTCATCAACTAGGCTTAGTTTCCATACTGTTCTATATGTGTACTGTGTCTAAGGTATTAACACGCTAAAATTTAGCGTATTAATAACGCTGATAACGTGCGTTACGTTATCCCAATGGTATTAGCGCCAAACGATAAAAATCATGTCGGTCAAGGGTGCGTCACGAACGACATGGGTGTTACTATGTATATCGGTAAAATAGCTTTTTCTTTCGTGTATTATTTTATTTGTGTATTCTTGTGAATGTGTGTGTGTGGCGTTCTCCAATCTAATTAAATTGCAGGCATTTACAAAAATCTGATATAACTCTATTTCACTAAAATATTCAGGAAATGATGAAATAACTGTCAAATATCAATTCAGTGCAAGCTCAGCTAGGTTAATATTACTGTGAACAATCAGAAATGAGTAAAAGACGCCGCGCGTCATCCGGGGCAAGCCGGGGTGACGATAGCGACGATGCCGTCGAGTTGAACAGTCCTGGGCCTCCGCCCTCCAGGAAAAAGAAGAAGCTAGATCCTGTAAGTCTGAAAATATAGTTCTGGCAATAAATTTAGAATACTTGGAAGTATCGTTCATTGATAAATCAATAGCACCAGTTTGCCTATTTAAATGCGTGTCTTTAAGCAATTTAATCTAAAGTTATGTATTTGTTGTTATCACTAATTTTACCTTACTTCCAAGTAACTATTGGAGTACCAGCCAAATTCGATGTGAAATGTTTGTAAACACAGCAAAAAAATCGCGTGAGTGGCATCCAGTTTCAGATAAAAGGCAATATAATTTCGCAGTAGCGCAAGATCTTAAATTGACAAGAATTGTAAATTGTATAATAAAATCAAGGCAACAATGTTAATTGTAGGTTAATTATGGGGTATTTATTTACAACCATATTCACATTGCATTTGGCTGAAGAAGAGATTTTCCTATTACATTTCAAAATATAGACTTCGATCGAATCTATTTTTTAATCAATTACAATTTTTAGAGTGAAATCTGCCAGCAACTGTATGACACTATCAGGTCATATAAAAAGGAGGATGGTGCACTTCTCTGTGACTCGTTTATCCGAGCTCCCAAGAGGCGGCAAGAGCCACAGTATTATGAAGTTGTTTCAAATCCTATTGATTTGCTCAGGGTAAGATTATTTCATTGCCGATGTCAAATCAAGTCATATACCTATTATATAGTTATGTTTATGTTTAATAACTATTCATTCAATGTTTTTTTTTCAACTTTTAAATATCTTTATTCGTAACAAAATATAATAAATAGTAATACATATCCAGTGTACATTTTTTCTAGATAATATTAACTTAAATTTACAATTGCTTATAAGCGATGCGCTTTTTTAGACTTTTATACTAGAATTGCGTATATTACATACTTTTGATTATTGAACCATTTAAAAAACATTTTTAACTTAATAGGACTACAAGCAAGCTTTAGTTGAGCATTACATTTTAAATTAATAAATAATAACACTATTCATTAAAACTAATATATTCCAGGTGCAACAAAAACTAAAAACTGACTCGTACGATGACATTGAAGAGTTGTCAGCTGATATGGATCTCCTCGTAAACAACGCAAAGGCATTCTACAATCCGGAGTCCATGGAATACAAGGATGCTGATCAACTGTGGAAGCTGTATGAACAGACCAGGGTTGCTTTGGAAAATGGTGAGTTTTCCACTGTGGCTTCATGATGCACAGTAGATTTTTTGATTACCGACTGCCGACGACGGCTGCCGTCTGTCGGGTTTTGCAGAACCTCGCATTAAAAAGAATAGTGAATCACACAGGTGAAGAGATAAAGACTCCGAAGCTGTCTCGCACGGGGTCGTCAAGCCGCCGCTCCGACGTCGCCGAGGATATGTCAGAAACCTCTACCAACACTGAGGAAGATATCTATGAAGAACTGTTCAATGCTGTAAGTATAATCACTACATAGTATAAAACAAAGTCGCTACCCGCTGTCTGTCCGTCCCTATGTATGCTTAGATCTTTAAAACTGCTCGGATTTTGTTTCTACTAACGTTTTTTAATAGATAGAGTGATTCAAGAGGAATGTTGACACAATTTCCATGCGAGCGAAGCCGCGGGGCACAGCTAGTTATAACTTAAAGATTTAGGAAATGTTAGTTGGGTATCGAGTAAGTGCATAAATTTTATAAATAATTACGATTATATCTCGTGTTAATAAAGTATCTACAACAAATCCGTTATTTACTAGGAAAATTATATTCGAAGAATGGAGGCAATTAGAACTAGTATTTACAATTCAAGCAATTGAGCCACTGCTGAGTTTTGTTAATTATCTACAGGTACCCCAACAGATCCATAAAAATACCAAAAGCGTCCCCAAGATAGTAACCATCATCATCATCATCATCAGCCTATGTTAGTCCACTGCTGGGCATAGACATATAAGAGATGAACATGCTAGTGGTTTCTTTTCACTTCTTCCACTAGTGGACAAAAAATTGAAGTGAACAGTAAAATAATTGTATTTGATAATAATTTATATATAAAATACGACTTGTCTAAGTGCTTATTTTGTAAGCCTAAAGAAATAAATGATTTTTTACTTTTTACTTTTACTTTACTTTTACATAGGCCTCCCTCAATGAGCGCCATAGCGCCCTGTCTTCGGCTTGACGCATCCAGCATCTACCTGCAGTCTTTCGCCGGTCGGTATCCCACCCGGTCAGGGGACGTCCCACACTACATATGTTTACCTAACTTAATTAATAATTTGATTTTCCCCAGGTGATGACAGCAAACATTGACGGGCGTCCTCTATACCCAGCCTTCCAATTCTTGCCATCAAAGCGGCGCTATCCTGAGTACTACAACGTTATAGAACAGCCCATCGATCTGAAAACTATAGCTCAGAAGATACAAGGTAATTATGACATAAAAAATCTATTACAGGTGGCTTTTTTTTTATGTGAAAAGCTTTTCGGAATAGCCGTTTTTTCGTTTGAACGATTTAATTATTGCAGTATTTTTTTGAACGAAATATGTTAAGACAATCCACTACTAGTGTCTCCTGGCAGCTAGATAAACCTTATTTAACACTTCGAGTGCTGAAATCACACCGTATGTGTTTTCTACAAGTGACTCATATGCGTAAATCCACACTAGCGCAGCGGCTGAGAACATACAGATCTCTGTGACTCAGCACAGCTGTAATGTTTTTCGAACGAAACGCATGTGCGGCGCAACACAACCGCTGTGTAGAGCGGCAGCACGAATGGCTTAGGTTAAAAAAAGATCGCCGTCGTCGAAAAAAGTCCGCAGTCAAAGTGTTAACATTTAATATGTTGCTAGTCAGCATAATATTCATATTGTTGTTGTTTTCTGCTATTGTTCTCAGCTTTTGTTAGATCTATAAAACAAACAAGACAGAATAAAATACAAAATATGTGACAATTTGGCGGTCTTATCGCTCAAGAGCGATCTCTACCAGACAACCGTGGATGGATAGGATCGTTGGATTGTACATGGGGATCTGTGTGCATTATATTAATTTATAAAATATTGCACGAAAATACGTTCCTACTTAAAGATAAATAAAATAAATATAAATACATATAACTAATTATTTACTTACTTATATGTATAAATACAAACTCTTAATTTTATAAAGGGAAACAAGGGTGTGGTCAGTGACATAGGGACAAATAGTGCTCTGTTAGTCTGTTAAGTTTACTGTTTACATAAAATATCTAGGATTCTAAAGTGTGAGTGTTAATGTTCGAACACTTTTTCCTTTTCCCGGTTTTTAGTTGTTGTGAAAAGCATGTAATATTTGAGATACCTTTACGTCCAGGTGGAGAGTACACAAATATCAGCGAGTTAGAAAAGGACTTGCTCCTGATGGCCCGGAACGCTTGCCATTTCAATGAGCCCGGCAGTCAGATCTACAAGGATGCTAAAATGCTCAAGAAGGTAATTCAGTAAATTCATGTAATCACTACATAGTATAAAACAATGTCGCTTCCCGCTGTCTGTCTGTCCCTCTGTATGCTTAGATCTTTAAAGCTACGCAACGGATTTGGATGCAGTTTTATTTTGTAGATAGAGTTATTCAAATGTTTATATGTATATAATACACGGATTTGCACCCGTGCGAAGCCGGGGCGGGTCGTTAGTAACAAAAAGTAAAAAATGTATTTATTGACAAAATAGACAGTGAAACAGGCAATACGAGTCCATAGGCTCCTGAACTAGTAAAAAAAACTGTGTTTCAGGAACCAAAAATAATAATAACACTGGCCAATCCACACAGCATTATCTAGCCCCAAGCTAAACAGAGCTTGTGTTATGGGTACTAGACGATAATACAAGACACTAATACATTACATAAAGAGATATTTGTTATTATACAAAGTAAACGACCATAACACCCTGAAAAAATATCTGCAGATCGTACAAACATTTGTCCCAATGCGGGAATCGTCGAACCTCTGCGCAACCTCCTGCATCGCAGGTCACCCTTCGCCTACCGCGCCACAGAGGTCGTCAAAAAAATTATTGTTTGTGAATAAGGTAATATTGCAGTCCGTTCACAGGACTTCATTTTGGTAGGTATTAAATTTCGCTTGGAATTCATGAGTGGATTGGGGTTTTAAGGTTCTGCACTAAAAAGTGCCTACGGCTTTCTTTTACTAAGTCTACGCGCGTCTTTTATCTATCCGTGCATTGCAGATTAGGTATCTGATTAATGTAGACTCCAATATTTAAGCGTGTTTCTGTGGCAACTACCAAGCAAGTTTACAAAGAGCAGTTTTCCAAAAGAGACTCCTATTTACCTTTTATCACTTAGTAGTTTTGTCATTTAGAACAAAGTATATTACGCAAAGATAATAAAGGCCATGTCACAAAAAGCCTAATAAAAAAAAACATTATCCTTGGAGTATTTTACGAGTGACCTTGTTGATTCAACTGGTTTAGCATGTCTTAAAGACTTCTAAGGTCTAGGTTTTCTTCTAAGGTTCGGTACTATTTACTCAAGCACTTACCACGCATAAGCGAAGTCAAATAAATTAGTAGTCCCATAAAACATTTCTCAGAACTTTTATCACCAGGTTATTCAAATCCGCAAACAAGAATTGGAACAACACGGTCGAGGGAAGACTTCAGAACGAATCCGGAGTAAAAGAAACTCGCGTGTCGGTCCCGTGCCGTCTAGCCGAGCTCTGGCTATCATGGAGCCTACGCATGACGACGCCGATCATGTGAAAGTAAGTCTTATAGTTCTTGTTATAGAGTTGAGACTAAAAGTTAGTTGTATTAGTGAGGCTTCGGAACGAATCATGAGTAAAAGAAACTCGCGTGTCGGTCCCGTTTCATCTAGCAGAGCTGCTGCGCGCACTTTGATTCAAAATATAACTTTATTTACTACGCAAAAAGGTAAAAATTCTATTGAAATAATACGAAAGTGCGCTTGCGCTTGCGCCAATTTTTCCGTTTTTGCGTAGTAAATAAAGTTTTACTTAAATCAAAATTCGCGCAGCGTTGTGTTTTGAATAAGAATTTATTTCATGATGTGAAAGTAATAGTTATCACCATGAATTAAGGCTCACATTAGAATGCTGCTAGTAAACAAATATCGCTATGTTTACAATACTATCTCTTTTCAGCATTCAGAAGACAGTGGTGACAGTGATGAGGATAAAAATGACAATGAAGATTCACCGCAATGGAAGCTTCTGGAAAGTATCAAAAACCATCTCGGAGTTGAAGGTATTTTACTGATTTCGCTAACGTGGAATTTGAACCCAGCAAGGCTACCACGCTAAAAAGCGTAATTCGCGTTATCACCGTTAGTACGCTAATTTTAGCGTAATAACGCTAATAACGCGAGTTACGTTATGTGTTAAAAATTGGTTAAAAAGCAGGTTCCGTGCAGGGTTCAGAATGCTTTTAAAGTTGCTAAATATGTATAAATTATATTGTTTTTCTAGGAACTCCTATGGCTGAACCATTCTGGAAACTCCCCTCTCGCCGCGCATACCCCGATTACTACAAAGAAATCAAGAACCCGATGTCCCTGAACCAAATAAAGAACAAAATCCGTCGCGGAAACTATGGGAACTTGTCCGAAGTGGCTGGCGATATGAATATCATGTTTGAGAATGCTAAGCAGTACAATTTGCCTAATTCTAAGCTTTATAAGTACGCTGTGAAGCTTCAACGGTGAGTTTGGCGTATTATTCGTTTTAATGCTATTGATGAAAAGAAAGAATAGAATTGTGCCAAGTAGTGCCTTGTCGTTCTCCGATATCTACGGCAACCAGTCCATAGTGGTTTGTGAAAAGGATAGGCATAGAATTTCGCGTTCACAAAAGCAGGACAGAGCAAAAATTTAATTTTATGTAATTCGAAGAAATCCCGTGAGTACTGATGTACGGTGAGCCTTGTTTGACAACCAAACCGGTCCGCCTCTTAAAGCAAACAATAGCATGGTGTCTATATTGCACAAAATTATATTTTCACGATTTGACTATATTGCTTTTTTTAAACATCTCATCTTATCTCCCCGCTTTGATAAAAATAAGGTGCATAGCGAGCCATGAAATAAGAAGTTAATGTTAAAAATAAACTTCAAAAAAAGTAGGCCATATTTTGATATTCACATTGATTTACTTTCTTTTCCACAGACAAATGCAACAACGCGTCCAGGAGCTGTTAGACATCGTGCAGTCTTCTTCAAGCGACGACGAAAGCCTGTCCTCTGTGAAGAACCAGGCCACGCCGCTTCCTAGACCAAGAGGTAAAAATACGGCGTCAAAGAAATTAGCAAGAAACCAACTGTCAAGCTGTCAACTATGATTCTGACAATCATTTCACATCCATGGCTGGAGTATAGAATGAGTTGCTGCTGTGAAAATATGTTAATTTTTAAAAATATTTCCTTGGATGATCTTACTCATGCAGAATCTCTTCCACAGGCCGTCCCCCCAAAAACCCCCTACCATCCAGCCCATCCCCGGGCACCCCCAAAACCAACCTTCCCCTAAAGAAGAAGCTCCATTACATATCGAAACAGCTGGTAGAGTTCACGTGCTCCGACGGGCGCCAGCCGATGCTGCTGTTCATGGAGCGGCCCAGCAAGAAGCTGTACCCGGAGTACTACAGCGTCATCGACAAGCCCATCGATATGATCATGATCGAGAACCATATCAAGGTAAGTCAAAACAACAATCGAAAAACCTTATGTATTAGTAGATCAACTTCTTGCTAGATGGCTCTGCGTCTGGATTGACGCAATTATGCCAATTTCCGTTTCATGGTAGAATCGCAAGCTTTCTTTATGGGTTACGCAGTAAACATTTAAAAAGAGTAAGTAACTAGGTATAAGAAGTGTCCTGAACCCTGTAGGTCTGACAACCGGTTAAAATATTCTCGAGTAGATAGTGAAAGATCTGTGAAAGATTGTTGCCAGAAGTCGTTTGTGGCAAGCTGAAGACAGCGGCTATGGCGCTCAAGGTTCCTTCAGTGCCCATGACGCTTATGATCATATTCAGCAATGCCATGTTCTGCACTTGGGCTAGCCTAGGCTGATGATGAAGGTCTGTAAAGAAATCTTTGCACGTGGCTCTAGTGGTCATTATGTAGAATCTAAAAGAGACAGGTCATTCACCTCCTAAAACTTGTTTCAATTGTAAATACTATATCGAATTTGTGTATTTGTATATTCGTTTATTTGATTATACCTTTCTTTGTTCATAAATAATGACTTTATTGAATATATTATTTTATTTACATAGATTTTTCCTCTTCATAACTCTTGATATTCTCCCACAGAACGACCGCTACTCGTCCGTCGAAGAGATGGTCGCCGACTTTCGCCTTATGTTCTCAAACTGCCGCCAGTTCAACGAAGAAGGTTCAATGATCTTCGAAGACGCGAACCTTCTAGAACGCGTCATGAACGACAAACTCAAAGAAATCCACAACGGGAACCATGAGAGGAAAAGCGCAATAAAAACTATAAAGATGTCGAAACCGCGGCAGTTGTCGCCGTTTGAACAGAAACTGCGGACGTTGTATGATGCGATCAGAGACTATAGGGATCCTAAAGGTCTGGGTTAGTTGGTTACGGTGGAAGGGGTCGGAAATAACCGGGAAAGGTGGGAGGGTTTCTAAATTCGAGGAGGATATGTGTAAAAAATTCCTTTAACATCATATTATTTATACAATACAATCCAAAAATATTTGTGTACAATACACCATATGCAGATCATTACAAAAAGACATTACATGCGACAAGTACAATGGGCGGCCTGTTCGCTTACTTATTTAAACTATTTGCACCCACAAGCATATTAAGATATTCTGCTCATCTCATTAATCACAAACTTTTTAAATTATACTTATTTATAAAAAGAATTACTTTCATATAAAACAATCATGATGTATTAGATTCTATTGGTGATTTTTACACATCTCCTCTTCTAATGGAAACCGGGTGTAATGTAAGGTGATTTCAGACTTAGTTCCCCAGTTAGGGCGTAGGTAGTGCCTTACTAATGCTTGGTTTTGTTCTTGTGTTTGCGCAGCGCATGCATTGTTTGTGTATGAAACTCTTATTTTCAGCATGATTCTTGATTTTTAACTGTTGACGTTTTAGATTTATTTCAATGAGCGATATTTCACTCAGCATGAATAATTAAACTAGATTGTTCCTTTCTTAATTAGATAGTTTCTGAACTCTGTTTGTTTGTTATGGTTATTCAACTGCATGACTGAAACCGCTTGTGTAACAAAAAATTAAACACTTTTTTTGTGGTTTTACTCCCTGAATGAATTCTGTAATACAGTCATATTGGTTTCCTGATTTTCGGATGAGGAAAAATAGAATAAATATAAAATATAGTATAGTTTGAGATTTAGAGTATAAATTTATTTATTTCCTATGTTTTTATATAAAATTTAGCTCAAAAAACCTACCGAATAAGTAATGGGTTTACCTAGTAAAATACACATGTTATAAGAATGGTGAATAAATACAATTCACAATCCAAATAACAAATATTAGGTAACTTCTGGTTTCTCCGAGTTCTTTTATGTATTATTGTAAAAAGATCTCTCTTCCCTAATAGCCAAAGATAAAACTGACTTATTTACTGGCTATTAAGTGATAATTATTTACAAAACTCTCTTGCATGTCTAGAGTTTATTATATGTGCATGTTTATAAACTTGCCAGCTACCACCAACTGCACTTAAACATCCGCTCTCCCCCACAGCCAATCGTCAACTAGCACTAATCTTCATGAAGCTCCCAAGCAAGGTAGAATACCCAGACTACTACGAACTGATCAAACACCCCGTCGATATGGAGAAGATAGCTCAAAAACTGAAGAACAACCATTACAACGCAGTCAGCGAGCTAGCCTCCGACTTTATACTGATGTTTGATAACGCCTGCAAGTACAACGAGCCGGATTCTCAGATTTATAAGGACGCGTTGATTCTGCATCGGGTTTGTCTGCAGACTAAACAGATGCTCAGGTGAGTGATCAAGGTGAAAATCAATAGGTTTTGTAAATTAAGAAATTAAAAGGTTGTTTTTTATTTGAAAACTGGTGCTTCCCGTGTGGTGTTCTGACAATGGCATCCATGAGAAAACCATATCAATCTTATTTGCATTAAGTATGAGCGCGAGAAGTACGAATAACTCAATATCACGTCAACCGATTTCAATGATTCTTTTATTAAAACTAAGTTTTTAATTAACGTTAACGTTATACAAATAAAAAAATCGTAAACTAATCTGACAGGATTAAAAATGTGGCCGTTATGACAATTATTTGAAAATATGTTGTCATAACGATTGAAATAAAAAGGATGGCATAATTTGTAGTGCCGTTAAATTAGTTTTGTTTTGGCGACATCTGAATTGACACTATTGTCAATTAAAATGCATGAATCATACAACGAGGCGACTGTTATACTATTAACACTGATCTTTTTTTTGTGCCAGTATTTCGATTTGAATTTATAAGCGACGGAAATACTGTTATTGATTAATCTACTAAAAAATGTACGCCTTACCAAACATACGGCTATATTTTCCATAATCATCACAAGCAATATTGTTCTTTATTACCACAGCCGAGAAGACGACGATGCAGTGCCAGATGTGCCGGCAGCGGTGCAAGAGTTACTGATGAATCTGTTCACCACGGTTTACAACCATCAGGATGAAGAGGGCAGGTTAGGACAAATCACTCCTTTGTGAAGTCTTGCTTCAGATTATATACACAATAGGGAATGGCTTTAATAGACAGATAATGTTTATTGTTAATAAAATAATATGCATTTTAGATAATAGTGTCAAACCCTAAATTATTAAAGTTTAGCCACTGGAACGTCCCGAGCTCTTTATATACATATTTACAAACATTCGTGTTTAAGACACTACTTGTTTGGCTAGTGTATAGGTACACACTAGCCAAACTCTATGTAGAATGTTTGTGAACAAACCACGACACAGATAACTAAAACTCACTTGCTTGGTGTCGCGTTTCAGATACAATTCTAAACAATATTTATTGAAATCTCTATATTTTTGGATCTCTAATCGACAAGTAATATAAATTGCGTAGAAAACGACGCGACTCTTGAGTGAATTTTAGGTAATTTTAAGTATGGGCGGTTTGTTCCCAAACATTTACTCTGAAACCATTAGGTCTCTGAAACTGCCCTAAGCATTGCCATGAAAGAAATTTCATATGCAACAGGGACTCATTTGATTTTGATCCAAGTCTTTTTATCCATCACCTATGTATATGTATATCCTCGTTTATTTCCAGATGCTACTCAGACAGCATGGCCGAACTTCCAGAGCATGACGAAGCAACTAACGGAGAGAAAGTCCGCGCCATCTCTTTGGACCTCGTGAAGCGGAGACTGGACAAGGGACTGTACAAGCGGCTGGACCACTTCCAACAGGACATGTTCTCTGTATTCGAGAGGTTCGTATTGTTCGATAAAAAAATAGGTTACGATGAATCCGGGACGCGGCCGTAGTGGAGTACGTGAATCGTCTAGTGCGTGATAGCAACACACAGCGCCCCACACGTCGTTAGGAAGTGAAGAACGATTCCGACGCCGAGGTCGAATACGAAGTCGGATCGCGTGCCAGTGCTTGTGGCTCGCTTCGCTCGCCGCACTGTGTTGATCGTGAGTTTTACGAAAAGCAACACGTTTGAATCGATAAAAAACAGCCTCATTTACGCCAGCTTCATATGTACTGCAGAGTATAATAGCTACTTTCGTCTAAAACTTAGAAAAATAATACCGATAGGTGCTTTCCAAATGATATACACGATCTTGTCATTTCATATTTTCGTTACTTTCTTGTTTTTACAAGTACAGATTAAAAAGACGTTTCTTGTCAATACAGTAACTAATCTTTGACGAACATCCTCTTAGCTGGATTTGACCGCGGCGACCAGTCTAATCGGATACTAGCTATGTGTACTGTACATAGTATAGTGGACAATCCAAACAGCATCATGCAGGGCTCTAACGGAAGACCAGCGCTGACTAAGTCTCTTACGGAGCTTAGCATTATGCTAGGTTAGAGCCTTTTTGGAACAACTCTCTACATGTACCTATTCTATAAGTGTGTCTTTTGTTAATTTAAGTTGTTATGAATAAATGTTTTTCTCTTCTATTCTTCTATTTCTATTCTATTCATCATCTAGCCCGGTTAGTAAGATAGAAGATAGATGGTTTATTTAGTTAACAAACATCAACAGCTCAAAATTAAAAATAGCTCAGTATAGTTATTGATACATTTGAATTGATACACACTATCTATGGAGTTTTTCTAGCTAACCTTTCTTACTTCTACACAGAGCCCGCCGCCTATCCCGGACCGACAGCCAAATCTTCGAAGACTCAGTGGAACTGCAAACCTACTTCATCTCCCAACGAGACCTCCTTTGCGCCAACACTCTGCAATCTACCGCGTTGACCTTCACTCGAGACACGGTGACAACTAGTGTGGAGCTCGTCAAGCAGTGCAAGCTACTGCAGGAGAACGATGACGAGGACCAGGAGACCAGGTCAGTAGACTAGTAGACCAGATCAGTAGACCGAGTCTTTAGACTAGTAGACCAGGAGACCAGCTACGTCATCTCCCAACGAGACCTCCTTTGTGCTAACACTTTATCTGCCGCGTTGGACTTCACTGGAGTTACGGTGAGACTAGGCCAGTAGACTAGAAGACCAACTCAGTTGACCCCGCACACTATTATTATTCGTGTGATGTGATTTGAATACTACTTTAAGCCCGGCTATCCCATCCCCTCAGTGACCACCTACCCGACTGGAGTATACTTAAAATCGGCACCGCATGTCTTGGCATGCAGCACATTTCTGAATATACTCCCTTAGCCTATTTTTGTGATTTTAAGTTTAAGTTAAGAAATTTATAGGCCTTGATTCGCCCGCGTGGAAATCTATGTGTCAAATGGTTTATAAAACTTCCTTGAATCACTATCTATTAAAAAAAAACCGCTTTAGTTTTAAAGATCAAGCATACATAGGGACTGACAGACAGCGGAAAGTTTTGTACTATGTTTTATACTATGTAGTGATAAATGGTTTTATTATTATTATAATAGCCCGCAGTTTCCCACAGCATAGCAAAGGCTTCCCTCCCCTTCTTCCACTCATCTCGGTCCTCAGCAAGGAGAGCCCACTCTTTATTGTACAGGTCGAGCTCATCCCGCCATCTCTCTTTATTATTATTAATTAAAATAAATCAAAATGTTTAATTGATGTTATATACAGGTCAAGCAACGACGACTCAATGACAGGCACGCCAGTTCAACAAACACAGTACACTAAAGGTGACTTCGTGTACATCCATCCGGAGAAAGGGAACAAGGATCCGTCTATAGTTCACATTGAACGGGTTTGGACCAACGCTGAAGGGGTGCCGATGATCTATGCTAATGTTTACTACAGGTTAGTGTCGGATTGTTTTTTGCAAATCAAAGTTATTTGCAGACAATGGGTTACAACTTGATATGTCTATTCTAAAATGTCCCATGGGATGACTTACTAGCTAAAACTATACTTCGTGCAAAATTATGTCATCATCATCATCAGCCTATAGCAGTCCACTGCTGGACATAGGCCTCCCCCAATGAGCGCCATAGCGCCCTGTCTTCAGCTTGCCGCATACAGCATCTACCTAAAATTATGTAATTATAGCAAATATAAACATACAGATCGGAAAATTATTTAAAATAATGTGAAACTTTGAGTATTACAAAAACATTGATAAATAGAAATAACAAAAAGGCACACAAAAAGTTTTAGCATTATCTAGCCCCAAGCTAAGCAGAGCTTGTGTTATGGGTACTAGATAACTGATATACATAATACAATACATAGATAGATATTTTTTATTACCAGATTTTTGTCTGGTAGAGATCGCTCTTGAGCGATAAGACCGCCAAATTGTCACATATCTTGTATTATTATTGTTTACCTTGTTTGTTGTTTTTTTTTCGTGCAAGAAGTATAAATAAATAAATTTGTTTTATTTTTAAGTGTGCAATAAAAGTATTGTCTATCTATCTATCTATTTTAACTACCAGAATACCCTGAACATGCATCTGTAGATCGTACAGACATTTGTCTGGAGGCAGGATGAATTAAATCAATCTGATTCTACCACATATAAATAGCCACTTAGGTAACTCCCCTTTCTCCTACAGACCTCAAGAAACCTTCCACCTCCACACTCGCAAGTTCCTCCAACAAGAAGTATTCAAGACGGACCAGCATCGCTCCGTGCCCTTGGACCAGATCGTCGGCCATTGCTACGTGATGAACGTCAAGGAATACTTCAAGTTAAAACCTCAAGGTAAGCTTAAACGTTGTCGTAAATCAGGACCGCGTCACTGCAGCACAGCACAAAAATTTGCATTGAAGTATGGGCTTTAACTCGGTATATTTACACTAAAGTCATTTAAAACGGGATATTTACCATGATTTGATTTTTGAGTCATTCAGACTTGCTGCAACTCATGCTGAGGCAAAGCCATTTTGTTACTGGACTTACATGATTACCAACACGTTTAGTTTACATTTAAGTTTATTATGTCTGTGTAAGTCTTTTAACAAATAAATTCATTTCATTTCATTTACTTGAGTTTTCAGTTATTAGGTGATCATGGCCCATGAAACTGTGCCGAAATATTGGAAAACTTAAAAATCTAATCATAGTAAATATCCCGTTTTAAACCATGATAGTTTCAAAACTTTTATTGTTATAATTAGATGCATTTTATGTTAACGGCATCAGATAACAGATAACTTGCGGGCCACTCGCTTAAATCTTGTGGGAAGCTATATGGTCACTGTAAAATGTATTTAAAGATTACGATTGAATGCTTAAGCCGTTGTCCCAACTCCGCACACAGCTAGACGGCGCATTTTAGCAGCGCGGGTTTGTTTGTTTGATAACGTGCGTCTACTTTGCCACTGCTCACACTATACACGCACGCTGTGCACGGTCACGTGGCAGATTTTAGCTGCGTGGGTTAGTTTGCAACGTGGGTCGACGTTACCTGTAACAAGCTCCGTGTTACAAGCGTTATTTTTCAAGAATACGAATCTGTTACCGCGTGTATAGCTTTGATATTTTGAGCAGCGTGGGTGCCATATTCGAGCAAGCCTCGCGTGTAGCAATGACGTCATTAATTTCGTATTCGTGCGTAGCGTGTTCGTGAGTTGCAATGGACGTTATCACATACATTTTCTTGCAAAGCGAAGCTAGACACACGTGCGTAGCCTGTCCGTGTGTGGCGGTGGGAAAGCGGCTTTATTTTTGTGCCGTGCTGTAGTGGTGCTGGATGTACGTACGTGCTAAGATCTACAAAATTTTTTACTTGTCTACGTTATTATTTAAACCAAGACTACCTTATATCAATAAGTTTCAGTAATAAAACTAGAATCACGAACCTGTTCCGTAATAAAATTCTCCCATTTCATATCACCAGGATAAAAACACCTAAGCACAGTGAGGGTAACTTGCAAAGATAATAAATAATCCTGTATCAACTTGCCCCAAAGAGCTTGTACTATTTTTGCTGTCTCATAATCTTATATAAAGTACCTGCAAAATTCTTAATAATTTTGTAAGCGAGTATTAAACAGCCTCAGATAAAGTTACAATTTTATCTCGTGTAGATTTCATGTTGTAATTTGTATTGACTACATAATAATGCTCTCAATCCAACGAGAATTGAAGATCTGTGTGCATTATTATGTATATCCTATCCATCCACGTCTGTCTCTTAGAAATCGCTCTTGAGCGATATGACCGCCAAATTGTCACGTATTTTTTTTTTTTTTTTATCTTATTTGTTATATTTTACACGACTGAATAAGTTTACTCCAAAGAGGAACCAAAATGTAGTAGGTCTTTTCCCAAACGTAGAGTTATTTTGAGTTTCTTTACTTGATAATAAAGCTTATTATCAAATGTCCTACGGAAGGCAGCTACCGGCAACGCGAAGATGAATCAATGGTGTATGCAGGTAACACACACATTACACGAATAGCATACACACATGAATATAGGACTCTACTTCGTCGTCGTCAACAAAAACATAAATGTGTATTTGTTGACTTCGGAATCGCTTCGCATCCGTACGGGTACCAATGCAGACTTGAATTTATTTAGTATGCTTGCATGTACAGTACAATTACATAGTTTAGATCTGAACTGAGTAGCTTAGTCAATATATGTATAGCCAATATTGTATATATTTATATAGTATATAGTCAATAGTATTAATTTACAGAGCCTTACAGGTTGTAATTGGTTAGCTTTTATTAGCAAACATACCTACCGATCTACTCTCAGTTTTTGTCTTGTTGCTACGAATATTATCACTACCACTGGTTTAATTTTCGAATGCAACTCATCACACAACACTGAGGCTATCTGAATGTGTCCTGGTTGGAAATGAAATTAAGATTCCAATTTTTTTTATACTAGCTGCGCCCTGTGGCTTCGCCCGTGTGGAAACCTATGTGTCAAATGGTTTATGAACCTTCTTGAATCATTATCTATTGCTCAAAACTACATTAAAATCAGTTTGGTAGTTTAAAAGATCTAAGCATACATAGGGACAGACAGAAGCGACTTTGTTTTTACTATGTAGTGATAACCTATAACAATCCCGAAATTTCAACTAAAGTTCAGAACTAATTGATTACGGATTGTGTATTCAATTGTAGGTTTCGCGGATAAGGATATCTACGTGTGCGAGAGTCGGTACAACACGAAGCACCGCTGGTTCAAGAAGATAAAGGTGTGGGAGAGTGGAGACAAGGATTCGCTCGTACCGAGAGATGTAAGTTAGCTTTTATA
This sequence comes from Eupithecia abbreviata, assembly GCA_943735965.1. Lineage (NCBI taxonomy): Eukaryota > Metazoa > Arthropoda > Insecta > Lepidoptera > Geometridae > Eupithecia > Eupithecia abbreviata. Next base: position 3,776,320 of record OX030997.1, on the reverse strand, counting down.
TCATTTCCACACGTCTATTTTCAATACACATACATATGTACGTCCACTGCTATCATGCTCCCTCAAACAAGGGTTTGTATTAGCAATAAATCGACACATAGTTTTATATCCTGGAGCTAAATTTTCTCGCTGAGAAGGTTAAGATTTTGGCGGCCAATTTAATCCGGTTTCATCAGTGTTATAAACAAAATGCAAGTCTTAGTCATTTTCGTCGAATTCCTTCTTAAAACCATCTTTAAAAGAATTTTCAGCATCTACATCAACTGATATTTCTTCTCCTTGTATTTCCAACTCGCGAATTCCATGATAAGATTTCGACGAGTTTGCAGTCCGGATAATCGCAAATCCGTATAACTGAGGTCTGGTTAATCGACTCTTTACTGTACCATGCCATCAGAGAAGGTAAAAAAGACTTACGCAATATAAACTTTCCAAGTCACTTACCCTCCAAATATAAGCAAAGCACACAGACTACTTAATTTGTAGAAGATAAGACCATACCACTACAAAATGAAATTTAAACTTTAGACACTTTATATCTCTGCTAAGGTCTTCACGAGTTTTCCCATTTGTATTTTCATCAGTCTACATCGTTGTATGCTATACACAGACATAGCGATAATAAACGAAGCTCCTTTGTCTCTTGGTCTGATGATGATTTGTTTTCAGGTACCGATAGAGCCTCAGAGAAACGTGTCTGTGTTCCGCGAACGTCTCGAGAAGCACAAAGATGAGCTCGCAGAGTTGGAGGTGTTGGAAAATGTGCAGGAGAAAGACAGACCTGTAAGTAAAAGACCCTTACAAAATTATATCTAATGCTTATCTATATAAAGTGTGGGCAATCCACGAGGATTGCCCACACTTTATGGAAACAATGTAAGACATACGGAAATAGAACAATTTATTTAATGTATTATGTCTAACTTCTTCCCCAGGACGTAGTAATGTACAACCCACTCGGAACAGACGACGAAAACACGTACTATGAACAGTACAACACAGTCTGTTCCGGAGTCATCAAGACCGGGGACTACGTGTATGTCGTCACGGACGGAGGCAAGCAGATGATAGCCCAGGTCGACACTATATGGGAGACTGGCGAGTGAGTATTTAAAGTATCCTCTAGAGCAGTACATATAAATTTGCTCTCAATCCCACAAGCGTTATATGACTATAAAGGCGACATAATATATTTGATTAATATAATTATTTTGGTTATTGACTACGCTTTGCTTCGCTTTATTGTAAACCACCGGAAAGTATATTGAAAAATTCTAAAAGCAACTCTGTTCTTCTTGGTTGATATATTTTTCTGCTGAAATCTAACTAGAGAATTTTCTAGAAAATTCGTTTAGTCTTCCACTCTCAGTACCTATTGCCACTGCCCTGCTTGGGTACCAATGTCTCTTATATTGTCTAGATACAAATGTACACAAAAACGCAATAATATAAATATAAATAAATAATTAATGCTGGACAATCCACACAGCATTATCTAGCCCCATGGTAAGTAGAGCTTGTGTTATGGGTACTAGATAACATAATACAATACATTACATAGATAGATATTTTTTATTATACATAGAAAACGACCAGAACACCCGGAACAAATATCTGCATATCGTACGCACAATTGTCCCGAGGAGGGAATAGAACCCTTGCGGGTTCGATTCTTCAAGCGGCCTCCTGCGTCGCAGGCGGACCTTCGCCCACCGCGCCACATCGGTCGTCTTATAATATAATTTTAATATGAAATATAATTTTTATTCTTGTTTCAGCAACAAATGCTATTTCCGTGGACCGTTCCTCATCTTTCCAGGTGAAGTCGCTAATATCATCAACAAAGTAAGTTATCTTATAGTAAATTAAAAGTTAATCACTTAGCTTAGATCTTTAAACCACGCAGCGGATTTTGATTCACACAGCAATTTTATTCCCAAACTAAGCTGAGCTAGTCAATTCAGGACAGCGACATTTTATTGCTGTTAAATTATTATTTATGGTATTTGTTGGATCAGTTGAGATATGTTGATATTACTAGTTCAGTTAGATGTTTTTCTATCGAGTGAAGTTTATAAGAACTTGTAACTCAACTTTGTCTAGACTAGATGCTTGATGTGTAATATGTATATATCTTTTTTCAGAATTTTATACACTATTTTCTGTCTCAGATAATTTTAAAATCACTAAAGCGCGGCCTCTGTTGCAATATCTAGCCTTAAAAATACACATAAGAAAGCTGCTATATATTCTCAAGGAATGTTCTTTGTTATATTTCTTCCACGTTTAGGAGTGGACTTATCTGTGGTGTGATGGGACAAATTATTTAAATGTAATAACAAAATCGACAACAGTTCCTAAATTGACTGTAACAAAAAAAACTAACATTAAAGTGAAATCCCATTTACAAAGTTCTTAACTTCAATATTGTATCTTTTCCAGCCATTTTTCAAGCAAGAGGTGCTGCTAACGACGATGCACGACACCAGCCCACTTGTGGGCATCGTGGGAAAATGCGCCGTGTTGGACTATGATGATTATCTCAAATGTAAGGTTAATATAATTAGGTTTTTTGTTTACCGAGGCTAAGCGCGATGTAGGACGCCCTCCGGCCAAGTGGGATGACGACCTGCGAAGGACTGTTGGCAGATGCTGGATGCATCAAGCTGAAGACAGGGCTGTCTTCAGCTTGATGCATCCAGCATCTGCCAACAGTCCTTCGCAGGTTAGGGGAGACCTATGTCCAGCAGTGGACTATTATAGATTGATAATGGTAAAACCTCACATGTAAATTTGTCTTCAGGTCGTCCAACGGAAATAGCTGAAAACGACACATATGTTTGTGAGTCGTTGTACGACGAATCTAACCGCGTGTCGCGGAAACTGAAGGCGGGACTGAGGAAGTTTGAGCATACTAAGGAGGTCACAGTCGATGAGGTAATTATTTATAGAGTTTATAATGTATTTTGCTTACATGATGCTAAGTTAGGTTGTTGATGGCACTGGATGATACAGGGGCTCCCGCGGTTCTGCATGTTCGCAGAGGCGCGCACGGACGGCTTCCATGCATGCATGCGGAAAAAAATCGCCTCGTTACTGTTCAGGCTGCACGGTAGTACCAACATCATTCTGAATGCATTATCCAAAATGGGATAGACCGTTCTTCAAGCGCTGCAACCAAGTTATAATGAAATAAGCTCTTTCATCATTATTTGATTGCACTGTTTGTAATAATTTACATTAATTATTAAGAACTAACATAGAATTAAGAAAAATATGCTACTAACATGATACGGACCTAAATTTAATGTTCAATTTTGATTTGTCGTCCGATATAAATGAATTTTTTTATTATTAATAATTAGCTAAATAAAGGGGCAGTGGGCCGACCATATCTCACGACGAGCCGATTAAGAACTTGTGTACCCTATCGGTGAAAGTGTTCTCGAGTGGAGACCACGACTTCACAAACGTAGTGAAAGATGCCTTTCGGTCAGGTGGGGTGACAACCTGCGAAATACTGCAGGCAGATGCTGAATGCGGGAAGCTGCAAACTAACACGCTTACCCCAGCGGTTGTCGGTTCTTCATGATATATGGCCGGCCCACTGCCACTTCAGCTTGCTAATTCTTAGAGCTATGTCGATAACTTTGGTTCTCTGTCGTATGTCATCGTTACGAATCCTATCCTTCAGAGAAACTCCGAGCATAGGTCTTTCCATAACTCGCTGAGCGACTTTGAACTGGTGGACCAGCCCTACCGTGAGTGTCCACGTCTCAGCTCCGTAGGTCATAACGGGTAGCACGCACTGGTTGAAAACTTTCGTTTTCAAACATTGCGGTATAGATGACATTTTTGATTACGAGTGGAGAAGTCTGATGCTTACATGTTTAGCTTTTTGTGAATGCTATTTTTGATATACATATATATTTTTACCTATTTTTGACTTAGCTATATTTAATTCTTAATTTTATAATTCATAATTAATTTATTGTTTGTGAATCAGATAATTTAGTTTTTATACATTTTATTTTGACTCTATAATAATTTGAAACTATAGTAGAATATTTCCTATGATAACTTCAGATTCATTATTATTTAATTGTGTAACTATGTCGTGTTCTAACCTTAATCTAACTATATTTAATATTAACAGTCTGTAATTAGTATAATTGGCCTACGGTCGTTCTGATTACGGAAATAAAATGAATGACGAGAAGACTCGACGTAGTTGGTTTACAATAAACTAATCTGTTCATGTATCTTGTTTCCAGATCTATTTCTTCCCGAAGCCCATCGGCCCGCCCGCGCTAGCGTCCACCACTGAGGTCCAGACGTCTTCAACAGCCGCATTCACGCAGAAGACTTACAATTCGCACTCGAATATCGACTCTATGGTAAGGAGATACAATACAATATCTCTTTATTGCACACTAAATAAAAACAGATACACAAGACAGGAAAAAATAAAAACAGAATGTGTTGTACAATGGGCGGCCTTATCGCTATGAGCGATCTCTGCAGGCACTCGGGAGATAGAACTCAATTATAATAAATAAATAATGCTGGATAACCCACACATCATCATTTAGACACAAGCAGAGCTTGTGTTAAGGGTACTAGATAAATCAGTAAATAAGAAAACTCTGTCTTCAACAGCCGCCTTCACGCAGAAGCCTTACAATCCGCACTCGAATATCGACTCTATAATAAGGAGATAGAACTCAATTTGATTAAAGAATAAATAAAAAATGTTGGACAATCCACACAGTAGTGGGGCAACATTGGCTAAAAAAAAATACACAGCTTTATCTAGCCCAAGCAGAGCTTGTGTTACGGGTATTGGATGAATGAATTAATAAGTCTCGGGTACCTAGATTTAGTTTTATTAATATTTTATGATGTTGGACAATTCACACAAACGCTATACAGTTTTTAACCTTTGCGGTATTCAGCCTACAATATATATAGCCCTATTGTAATTTCTGTTTGAAATAAAGATTTTTGTATTTTGTATTTGTTTTTGAGTCAGACAGGTAAGTGCAAAAACGATTATAGTACTTAGTCTTAAAATAAAAAAATAAATAGATATTCCATAACATAAGTAATATGTATAAAAGTAAATCTATACTAATATTATAAAGAGGAAAGTTTAAATTTTTTGTTTGTAATGAATAGGCTCCGAAACTACTGGACCGATTTGAAAAATTATTTCACCTTTGGGAAGCTACACTATCCCCGGTGAACATAATAGTATAAAATATGACCTGTCTAAGTGCTTATTTGTAAGCTTAAAGATATAAAAACTTTTCATTTCATTTTCATAGGCTATATTATATTTTCAAAAAAGTTAGGGATCCGTACTAAAACCGTGCGAAGCCGGGAAGGTCCGTCAGTTAGATTATAAAAAACATTCAGTGTATCAACATTGTACCTACAGTGGAATAAATAAATGAAATGAACCTTTATTTATTTTTAGTTCCATCAAAACAGTTTAGTTTTTGTACCTACAAAGTGGACACCATTATGTTAACGATTACATTTCTCAACAGGACAACAAACCTCAGTTCACGAATCTGATAAACACAACGATCGGCAGTCAGGACGTCGAGATGATTCTAGAGAATTCTATGGACGAGTCCTCGCTACAGTCGCCCGCCACTCCGCTTTCTATAGGCAAGTGTTTTATCTTATCATATACATAACTGTCTATCTCTACCTGTTATGGGTACTAGATGACTGATATACATAATACAATACATTACATAGATCATTCTTATTATACATAGAAACGACTAGAACACCAGATATCTGCAGATCGTACAAACATTTGTCCCGAGGCCGGAATCGAACCCGCAACCTCCTGCAGCGCAGGCAGACCTTCACCCACAGCGCCACAGAGGTCGTCAATGGTCCAACTAGGTAAATTCACCTTCGGTAAAAGAGGTCAGCCGACGAATCCAACTCAAATGGGCAGCGTTCTGGAACCTTCGCAATACCTTCTCGATGTGTGTTACCTGTGCTAACTTACGGATCGAAGACGTGGTCGCTGACTATAGGCGTCGTGGCGTCATTTGGGGGAGGCCTATGTTCAGCAGTGGAAGTGCACGGGCTGATAATAGAGGTAAATGTGAATATTCAATTTTTTATAAATGAAAACTCTTTTCCAGGTGGCAACAGCAACCCGTACAACCCGTCCTTGGCGCCCGAGCGCTCCGCAGCAACCCCAGCCAGCAGCAAGAAGAAGAAGGAATCGAAGCCCAAGGTCGTCTCCGGCTATATCCTCTACTCCAGCGAGGTCCGCAAGGCGATCATTGCTAATAACCCTGAGTCTTCTTTCGGTAAGTTTTTAATGCTTATACCGGGTTATTTTAAAACGTTATATAAAGGCTACGGTCACAAATACTATCTAGATGTCGGGTCGACGCAAAAAATCAGTATCCGTAAATAAGATCGCACTTGTAATGTGGACTCTTATTTTAGTTTAGTTCGATTGATACACAGCCAATGTAAACACAATGCCGCAATGTGTATTCAAAAGTTGCAAAAATAAAAATAAAATATTATTTGTTAGTACACTTTGACTGCGATTTTTTTCGACGACTGCGATCTTTTTTTTAACCTAAAAAATTCGTGCTGCCGCTCTACACAGCGGTTGTGTTGCGCCGCACATGCGTTTCGTTCGAAAAATATTACGGCTGTGCTGAGTCACAAAGATCTGTATTTTCTCAGCCGCTGCGCTAGTGTGGATTTACGCATATAAGTCACTTGTAGAAAACACATACCGTGTGATTTCAGCACTCAAAGTGTTAAGTTAGATGTCTGTATTGTATATAATTTTAAAAAAAAATATGCTGATCAAACCGCTTACTCAACTATTCAACCTTATCCTTAAAGATAACAAGATACCACATCAGTGGACTACTTCAGAGATAACACTTATTTACAAAAAAGGAGATCCAAAACAAATCACGAACTACAGACCTATCAGCTTAATGTCATGTGTGTACAAAGTATTTGCCTCAGCGCTGCTCCGCAGAATCTTAAATACAATTGAAGAAAACCAGCCCGTAGAGCAAGCAGGATTTAGGAGAAGCTACTGTACAGTGGACCACATACATACCTTAAAACAAGTTATTGAAAAATACGTAGAATACGACCAACCACTTTATATATGCTTTATCGACTATTGCAAAGCTTTTGACTCTATATATCATTCATTCATCTGGCAATCACTCGAAAAACAAGGCATGAACCAAGACTACATTAACCTGATCAAAGAAATTTATAACAATAGCACTGCAAAGGTAAAACTAGAAACAGCAGGTACGGCATTCCGCATCGAACGAGGAGTAAAACAGGGAGATCCACTCTCGCCGAATATTTATATTGCAATCTTAGAGAATATTTTCAGGTCACTAGACTGGGCTGGACTAGGAATAAAAATCGATGGAAACTACCTAACTCATCTTAGATTCGCGGACGATATTGTACTACTCTCTGAAAACCCAACCGAACTGCAATATATGATAGAGACTCTGACGGAACAAAGTAAAAAAGCCGGACTGGAACTAAATCAAACCAAAACTAAGGTAATGACAAATAAAAGAAAAATACCTATAACGGCCAGCCTAACAACCTTAGAATACGTCAATGAATATATATACCTTGGACACCTCATTGCATTTAACTACTGTACGGAAAAAGAAATAAATAGACGGATAAAATCGACATGGAACAAATATTGGGCCATGAAAGAAATTTTCAAGAGCAATCTTCCTATCAATTTAAAAAGCAAAGCCATGGACATCTGCCTAACACCCTGTCTGACCTATGCTTGCCAAACCTGGAACACAACAAAGAAAATGCTAGAAAGACTTAGAATATGCCAGAGAGGCATAGAAAGAAGTTTCTTAGGAATCAAACTCAGAGAGAGAGTGAGAAACCAAGAAATAAGAAGAAAAACCAGAACAAAAGACGTAGTAAAAAGAATACTGGGCTTAAAATGGAAATGGGCAGGGCACATTCAAAGATTAAAACCCAGCAGATGGCCATATATAGTCACAAACTGGATACCGCTTGACCAAAAAAGGAAAAAAGGGAGACCATTCAAAAGATGGAATGATGACATCACACAAGTAGCTGGAAAAATGTGGCCACAAAAAGCCAGAGACAGAAACCTCTGGAGATCCTTGGAGGAGGCATACACCGCCGAAGGCGGTCCATATCAGGACATGACACAAAAATATCTGACATAATTAATTCTAAATTCAATTCAATTCTAATATTATAATGTACCTACACAACTATTAACTCTTTATTTTACTATTATTATTATTGTTTTAAAATTGTACATACTAATAACTATTGGGATATGGAATAAAGCTGTTTTTATTTTATTTTTTTTATTTTTATTGTATATAATTTTATCTGACTTTTTGCACATTCCCCTTTTATAAATATAGAAAATATTGTTGAACCTATTAATCTCTAACACCCTATTTATCATACCCAGCTAACAAGGATTTGAAAAATGTGAAACCGGGTTAGTGCCAATGATTTTTCTAGGCTAAAAGCATGTAACTTTGGCAGTAGAACTGAAATTATAATACTACATATTTTGAAATTGTAGATATTTTAAATTTTGTACACAAAAGCTTTTTAGTTTCGTTATGAATACACAGTAGACCAGAACTTTTTAATACTACTAGAAAATAACAGATTTTTTAATTTCGTGAAAAGAGTTGGTTTTGCTTTGTTTTTGAGTGATTTTGGATCCTCGGTTAATGTAGTTAGGTAGATTTTTAAAATGTGTGGCAGATAAGAGTTAGTTTTGCTTTGTTTTGAGTGATTTTGGATCCTCGGTTAATGTAGTTAGGTAGAATTTTAAAATGTGTGGCAGATAAGAGTTAGTTTTGCTTTGTTTTGAGTGATTTTGGATCCTCGGTTAATGTAGTTAGGTAGATTTTTTAAATGTGTAGCAGATAAGAGTTAGTTTTGCTTTGTTTTGAGTGATTTTGGAACCTTGGTTGAATGTAGATTGCTATATTTTTAAAATATGTGATAGAGAAACTAGTAACATTTAGTTACTATTTACAATGACTGCATTAACTAGTAGACAGCGCGTGCCCCCCCCCATATCTCATATTATGTATATCACTTATCTAGTACCCATAACACCACGTGTGCTGTGTGAATTCTCCGGCATTATTTATATTTATTTATTGCATGTGAGTGTAGAATGTATGATCTTAGATGTATGTAAAGTATCTTAGACCGTGACATAATTTCTCTCGCTTCTATTTCAATGCCTACCAAAGGACCCACTCCAGACAAACCAGAAAAAGGAAAGGTTATGTCTCGCAAAGATACGCCTACTGCTAAGGTATGCTTAGTTTTTAATTCGGTAATGGGAAGGGAGGTAAAGAGCGGGTATGAATCAAGATTTAAGAAGTTCATTGAAAATATTTTTTAAAGGAACAAATTATTTGAGGCTGTGGAAGTCTTTTGAGGTCAGATCGAAGCATGTTGTATGTAGATAAGGCGTACCTAAACCTACTCCATATACATAAAACAATCTATACTAATATTATAAAGAGGATAAAAACACGCAGAACCTCCTCTTTTATTTTACTAATTTATTTTCAAGACTTATAGGTGAACCACGGAAATTTTAGTAAAAAAAATTCAACACTGTAATAGGTTCCTTTTTAAAGCTGTATTTGCGTTCGCTAGGATATAATTTTCTCTATCAACCAAATAATCAACTCAAGCCTTCACCGCTCTATACCTTTCTTACCATTATCACTAGATATATATTCCTAATTTCACCACTACTTCCTAGGCGAGATATCTAGAATAGTCGGCAACGAATGGCGAAACCTACCAGCGTCGACGAAGCAAAGCTGGGAGGAAAGAGCGGCCAGGTGCAATGAAGAGACCGCGGCAAGACTGGCGGAGGAGATGAGGGAGTTATCTGCACACGTAAGTCTTTTACTCTAGTTCTCTATACCAGCAGCGTCCACAAAACAAAGTTGGGAGGAACGAGCGGCAAGGTGCAATGAAGAGACTGCGGCAAGACTGGCGGAGGAGATGAGGGAGTTATCTGCACACGTAAGTATTTTACTCTTAGACGAGATATCTCAAATAGTCTGTGACGAATGGCAAAATCTAGTAGCGTCCACAAAACCATGCTGGGAGAAACTTGAAGTTTCTTCATAGAGACTGCAACGAGACTCTCTGAGGAGATGAAGCTGTCTTTGGCGTAGTTTCAATTTCTCGAACCCCTGGATTTCGTAAAGCCGACCGAAGGTAAAATTGAGAAGACTGGTCTAATTTCAAAGTCTATTTTACTGGAAATGGTGAGAAGAGACAAAGAGAGCAGCAGAAGTTTGAGATGAATGTCTAATAATATTTTTTTTTAGTTTATGAAGGAGAAATTATTATCATCTGAAACTGTATCGGAAAGGAGAAAGAGAATGTAAATGCTTGGTTGCATTATTTGTGCATTGGTTTATACGTTTGTCTGATCTGCTGACATGTATACCTTACATTTCAGACGCAAATGGAAATGACTTACGAATGCGCGTGGGACAACTGCGACTATCAGTTCGAAGATCTATCAGATTGTATGGAGCACTGTGTTGGAGATGGAACTAATAGTGAGTAGATTTGATCAATTATCATGATATCCCATGTTTAAACTATTCTTTGTAAGGATACTACTACTTTAGGAATACTATTTTATCTCTGTAGGATTCCAAAACGTGACCGCACTGAGTGGAATGATTTGGGCCTTTGCTTTGCCCAGCATTGGGGAGCATCACGCTAATAAACATTTAAATGAGGACTCCAAAAATAGCAAACCTGAGCTGGAGTCAGTCGCTCGTCGTCTACCGTGTCTTTTAACACTAATTTTCATTCAATTGCAGTCTTCACACAAGAACCTTTACTCCCCAGAAGGTTATAGGTCTGCCAGATGCACGGCCTACCCACTGCCACTTCAGCATATTTATTGTAGGAGTTATAATCGATCAAATACAAATCATTTATTGATAACGCCAAGTTACAGAGGAGAATACAAACAAAATGAACTCCAGAAGCCATTTCTTCAGTCGATTTTGGAAAATCATTGTGGAAGTTGCATCTTTAATCGTGTGCCGGACACGATTAAAGATGCAACTTCCACAATGCCTGCTGTCAACTGAGGGACCAATTATACACACAGACCTCTCCGAGTTGGACACTTTGTATACATATTAGGTCTCCTACGGATTCATCTATTCATGAAATTTTCATGCTTACTCAAATCTCAGTGCCTTTAGATATACATGAGTATCGATACATTTTTAACTTCTTGAATTGTCTTATTTCCCAGGCTACGTCCCACCAGGCCACGTTCAGAGCCACTACCGCGGCGGCACCACAGAATTCGCTTGTCTCTGGCGAAACTGCGCGCGCGTTCGCAAGGGACAAGCTCCCTTCCCGAACCTTCCGCGACTGACGAGGCACGTGCGCGATCTGCACGTCAACAAGGGCAATGGCAAGATGATGGCGGTTCATGAACGGTCCAGGTAAAGAGCGACCACTAGTTAAGTATGTTATTTATTTAAGTATGTTATATTTTTAGCAGGTGTACTTAATTTCATTGACCTTGAAAACAGCCGAGCTACAAAACTGCACACTGAGATGACAGGATAATTGGAATGAATAAAATTACATTAATTTGACTGGACCTTGTTCAAAACTTTTTAATGAGAATGCCCCGTTGTTTCCCGCCAGAATATTCAAATTTTATTGGAAATAGCATTGTCTTCCGCTAGTTGTCACCAATAAGAGGTCTCCACGCCACCTAGTAGGCGCGACAGTGGCGCCAATAGTTTGTACTTTTGAGCGCCATGATCTTTTATATCATTGGCGTCTTGTTTCCCGCCTAATACGGACGTGCTACTTTTCTTTACGTAGCACACTAAGCATGCTGCTCAGCAGGCTTTGAAGAAATATTTAAAAGTGCATACAATACAATTAGCAAAGAATTGTTTAAAAGTGCACAAATTTAAAGGTTTGATGAAAGTGCATACTGCGTAAGTAACTTTTCTTTATCTACCTTACACTTTCTATAAAGTGTTAATTTGCGAAATAAGTTTCGGAAATTCCTTTTGGATTCTTTAATCCAAGATGATACGTGTTGTTTGTTAGTCGATAGTTATTACAAAGCTGACGCTTCAACTACCTCGCACGAGGTAGTACCTGCGCGAGTTATTTTTCGTGAATTTTATTTCGAATAAAATAGCGCGTGCTCCCGGCACGTGGTAATTTTTATTATATTTTTTACGTTAGCTGAGGCTTGTACAACTTAACACGTGGTATTTCCGCTATTTTCAGCGTGAATTTTTAGCAAACGAGAATTTAACGGTTTACCGTTCGATAATTTTGTGTTCCGGTTATATGTTGGTTTTTGGTTTTGTTTGCTAAAATAATTATTTTTCCAGCATGGAGAAAAGATATTGAGAAGTTATTCAGACCCGATAAAAATGTATAAATTCTGACCACCAAAATCATAGAATCACGTGGACATCTGGAGAAAGTGTTCGACATAGAAAATAAAAATCGTGAGTAATTTTTAAACTTTTTAATTTGGGCATTGTGGGCCATGAACGCCTACGTAGGGCGTTGCCCATACTTTATACTCGGCAAACAACACGTGGACCTCAACCTGGCTGGTATATGTACGTACATAAGCTGGTATAAGCCAACATGTACTCAAAATATTCCTACTGCTGAACATAGAGCGTTCCACATCGTATGATGTTGAACGCTCGTATGATAAACTTGGGTGTCCACGTAGTTCTTTCTAGCTTTCAGAATCAAATGCCCTCTCAACAAAAGTAAGATTTCTGAATCGTCTGATAAAGTACAATTTGTTGGTTTCAAAAAATGTTTGGCTACCTACCACATTTTATTGGTGTTCTAGAATTCTCACGAGGAGTTTCGTAATAATGTTGCCTAACCTTCACAGCCCACCCACGGATTCAAGCTGTTTTTGCAAAGGCACTTAAAATGTTAATATAGGTTGGCAGTAATAATATTTCTTTCAGAAGTTTTTACATATTGTGTGCAATTTTTGCCTACTGATTGTAGCCATCCGATCAGCTGTGTGTCAGTCCTGAAATAATTTAATAAATAAAAATAAACTCTCAAGTCAAGTCGTCGCTTGACAAGAGATGATAAAAGGATAAAATAAAGAAATAATGAGGATGAATATGAAGAAATTATTTGTAAGCAACACACCTGCCTCTTGCAAGTAATAAAAGAAACTCTCGCAGGGTTCGTTTTAGCGCCCTCGCAGGGCTGCAATGGCTAATATTGTCATGGGCACTTGCAAGTATTTGTTTTAAAAAAAAAAAAAACCCTCGCGGGGTTATATTAAGCGCCCTCGCAGGGCTGCATTAACACATGAAATTCGGCCGCACCGAATACGTTCCAGCTATTATATTATCGTGGACATGATGATTATTTCCCGGACAACGAGTCCAAAGGTATATTTTTCTTCTGCAACAACGTAAGTATGACATGTGTTCATATGAACGGAAAAGGGCTAACTGGTTAGTATTTGGGAAAATGAAGTAATCGTGGAGCAAGAACCACTTTGATAAATATATCCCATGGTTTCGCGAACTTATTTATAGAACTTCCAGGAAAGCTACCTATATCAATATGATACGGATTTTGCATACCTACACTATGATTACGTATATGTACTAAACGGAAGTGTCGCTCGTGGTGCATATCCACGAGTGATACAACAAGGGTATCGCGTACCTATTTTCAAGAATTTCCTGGAAGGCTGACTAATATATATATGATTCGGGTTTTGCATACCCACACCAAGAGTAAGTATTAAATGGAAGCGTCGTGGTACATATCCACTAGTGATACAACAAGGGTATCGCGTACCTATTTTCAAGAACTTCCAGGAAGGCTAACTAATATCTATAGTATTCGGGTATTGAATACCAACACCACGAGTAAGTATTAAATGGAAGCGTCGTGGTGCATATCACTAGTGATACAACCAGGGTATCGCGTACCTATTTTCAAGAACTTCCAGGAAGGCTAACTAATATCTATATTATTCGGGTATTGAATACCCAACCCACGAGTAAATATTAAATGGAAGCGTCGTGGTGCATATCACTAGTGATACAACAAGGGTATCGCGTACCTATTTTCAAGAACTTCCAGGAAGGCTAACTAATATCTATATTATTCGGGTATTGAATACCCACACCACGAGTAAGTATTAAATGGAAGCTTCGTGGTGCATATCACTAGTGATACAACAAGGGTATCGCGTACCTATTTTCAAGAACTTCCAGGAAGGCTAACTAATATCTATATTATTCGGGTATTGAATACTCACACCACGAGTTAGTATTAAATGGAAGCTTCGTGGTGCATATCACTAGTGATACAACAAGGGTATCGCGTACCTATTTTAAAGTAATTCCCGGAAGGGTAACTAATATCTATATGATTCGGGTATTGCATGCCCACTATGTATTAAATGGAAGCGTCGTGGTGCATATTCACTAGTTATGCAACAAATTCCACGGTATCGCATACTTACTTACTACTACTTACTATTTTATGACTACTTATTGATTAAATGATAAATTGCGCAACGCAGCGACAACTGATTATGTTATGTCCTTGTACAGGCAATGAAAATACCTTACGCTAAGCATTGGGGTTGGACTTGGATTCAACATAGTTTAACCCAGAGTTACTATTATATATTATTTCTGTATGCAGTGAGAGTTTAAGGAAAGGATTAAATAATATTTCTATGGATTCATGCAGGTTCATGAGATCGCAGCAATGAATGCAAGGCTTATCAATTATCATATTGAGAAGTTATTCAGACCTACCTTAACATTTTTGTTGCGTACCAAACTTTTCGCGTGGAAGAGAATAGGTCACTAAAAAACTATCTACCCTCAATTTTATTTTGTTCTTTTTGCCACCCAGATATGAAAGACTGGTAGGACACGTCAAGTAATCATAGGAAACGTAAAGCAATGAAAATGAATGCTGGTTTACCTACCCACATTAAAAATATGTAGAATAATAAGACACTACATTTGTGTCCATTTTAGTCTGAACAATTAAATATGACGAATTGATTAAATTGTTGGTCTTGCCAATAATAAGTTTTTAGCCTATGTAATACAGTTGCAAAGGTATCTCTGGCTTTGTATTGAAATCCGTCTATGTATAGAGTTGTGATTGTGACAATGGCCGGACTGAGTACGGTAATACCTTCCGTGCTTATTACAATTAACTACCCTCTTTATACTTATTATCTTCGGTAAAAATTCATAGTCGTTTTGCGTTGTATGATATGTTGTTGATAGGCTAATACTCGGTAATGTTTAGATGTTTTATGTACCTGCATTATGCTAAGTATGAGAAAGTCATCAAAACATTAACTTAGTACCCACGGCCAATGTACTTGACGTGCGGAGCTGTTTGTTTAGTACCAGCGAACCAATATTATAATAACGTGTAATCGGGTAGTCTTTCCCTCAACATATGTGACAAGAGTGACGAATACATCTGCAAATAGAGAGTGCCTACACTACATTGAAACAAATAACGTTTGTGCTGGTTTGTGAACTACACTGGTTGTAAGATGCAGGATATCTAGTGTCTAATAGTTACCATCATGCATCATAATGTTATTTATTGACGACAGGATAGGAATCTCTTCATAAAGTTTGTACAATAACATGCTTTCTATATCCTGTTGGCCTTTTTCAAAAGAAATAGCTGAAGCTATCTGATCCGTAAGATTCTTACGCTTTACAGTTGGAAATATATGCAAATGTTATCTCAACAACTGTTGTATTCCAAACAAAGTGGGGGGGGAAAACTTAATTAATTATTGAAATCTAAGAATAAAACATCCCATATCTGGGCCTCTTAGATGAGCAAAGCTCCGCTACAATTGAAAAGGTTTATCGAGTACCTACCTACTGTGTTGGATTAATAACCTATTTGAGTTAAAATGGTTTAATCGACCATACAATCTTCAGAGATGGCCAGGGCAGTAAATTTATTTTGGATCAAAATATTTACTTTTATATGAATTAAAGGACATATTAAATTAAACGAATGTTTGTGAACCGTTTCTAAAAGAAATTCAGCCATGACCGCCGCGGTCTTATTTAACGGATACTATGATAATGTATTGTTTTAAGTTTATCAGTAAACTAGTACCAATTACACAGGTTCTGCTTAGCTTGGGGATAGCATAGAATCTATCCTCATCTATCCGATAGATGATACTGTGTGAACTGTCCTGAATTCATTGACTATAATATAATAGTATTACGTAGTGGTCTATAATATACATAATACTACAGGTTTAACCTATCATGGCATGGAAGTAGCACAGAGTAACAATTTTATTTTTCAATAAATTTAATGACTTTTCCCTCGAACTTCTCGAACCAGTCACAACAAGACATTTGGATGTCTACATGTTATGTTTTAAATATTGCTAAGTTTTGTTTTTGGGCATAAGTGTGTTACTTATGTCATCATCATCAGCCTATGTCAAATCCACTGCTAGACATAGGCCTCCCTTAATGTGCGCCATAGCGCCCTGTCAGTTACTTATGTATTTAGTTTGAATGTCATAATGTCTAATTTGCATTCAAACCTGGATAGTTTACTATAATAACTTTTATTTTAGTAAGTTCACATTGGCGTCAAGTGTCTCCACCACCACCAGGCGATAACAAACATCTCTCATTAAAAAGTTTTGAACAAGGTCCAGTCAAATTAATAGAAGCGTTTTACATAAAATAAAACGCATATTAATTTACTTACCTTGTTCAAAACTTACATTTTAAATCTTGCCTGGTGATATTCGACGCAATGAAATAAAAGATCATGGCGCTCAAAAGTACAAACTATTGGCGCCACTGTCGCGCCTACTAGGTGGCGTGGAGACCTCTTATTGGTGACAACTAGCGGAAGACAATGCTATTTCCAATAAAATTTGAATATTCTGGCGGGAAACAACGGGGCATTCTCATTAAAAAGTTTTGAACAAGGTAAGTAAATTAATATGCGTTTTATTTTATGTAAAACGCTTCTATTAATGTAGGTAATGCTATTCGGACTTCAGCCTATCCGTTCACGACCATTTGTGAGATTTAGCGCCATCAGTTGAGCCCTAGTGGCTGTTTTCAATATTTCGCTTGTAAGCAATCCTGAAGGTTAGATTGCCTTTTTTATTAATTTATTTTACTATGTATTCATTTATTCAGACTTGACTTACAGAATAATATACATTCCAAAATGTTTAACATTATTTATATATTTATACCTGAAATAGGTGAGCAAGTCAATTTTTATAAATATTATTAGCACAAAACATTATTCAAGATTTAAAGTGAATTTAACTAATTTATTTTCTATTTCAGAAACTTCATGCCTTCGACTAAGAAGCCCAAGGTTGTGAGCATCCGTGGTGGCGTCATGTCACCAGCGGGTAGGTTTTTATTTTGTACTTTTAATAGTAAAACCTTAATAATATTGCAGTGGTCAAGCTACAAAACCTTGCCTTACATTTCTGATGTTTTGAAAGCAATCAGCGCTGTCTGACTGCTGCAATCTTAAGTTCACGGCAAATTATCACGACACCGTTAGCGAGGCATTTTAAATCTGTTTTACCTGGTGCTATGCATTTTGCTCGCTGATAGGCTACGTCGGTAGTGGTCGACCGACCCGCATATCAACGAGAATCCTCGCTTCGTAAATAAATAATAAAAAATTGTTGCATAGAGTAAAAACTTTCAAGCTTCTGTTACATCACCATTGTGGGTCTACTTATTTAAGCTGTTTGTTTTCCATCTAAATGAAAATAAAATACTGCTTATACTGTATGGTGTCCCCTATCAAACACACAAAAAATTGAAGTGAACAGTGAAATTATTTTATTTGAGAATTATTTACAGTATAACATTTGACTTGTCTAAGTGCTTATTTTTTAAGTATATTTTGACTTTGACACCGTAACGCCTCCTGCTTGCAATCCTTCACATACTAAATGTTTGTTGTATATTCCAGCATCTCTGTCCGCCATGTCTCCGCTGGCCCGCAACACGCCGTCCCCGGGCGCCGGCGAAGGCCTACAGACCGCGCCGGCGCCCCCGTCGCGACCCACCATCGACCCGCTGTTCGTGAGCGCGCCGCCCAAGCCGCAGCGAGTCACACACTCGGAGGCCTACATCAGGTATACAATAGTTTACAAGGCTACCCTCAAAAAATCGTATCATGGATACAATGCGGCTCACTACGCTCGCCATACTGCCACAGCACTTTACTAATATATACAGCGCGACTCGCTTCGCTTACCATAATTATTCCAGCATTTGACTCATCGTACGTCCCAAATACATTAATGAAACACCCGAAACAAATATCTGTTGATCGTACATACATTTGTCCCGAGGCGGGAATCGAACCCGAAACCTTCTGCGTCGTCGACCCCCTTCTACTGTACAACAACATTTCTGTTTACTGCTTCCCATCAATTTAACCCCTAAACCTTTCCACAGATACATCGAAGGCCTCCACTCAGAGCAGAAATACATAACCCCGTGGGAGAAGTCCCTAACCCCCATGCCTGTCAACCCCGATCCAGCTCAGTTCAACACGCACAAACTCCCCGCTCACTGGATGACAGAAGACGCCATCAATGGATACCTGGCCCAGGATAAGAGCCTATCGGAAACTGATATTCAAAAGATGGATCAAAACACGAAGATTTTGAAAGGGCTGTGTTCGCTGAGAGATTTTATGATGAAGGATGCGTTGTGTCTTTATAAAAATTATTGATTTACTACAGTTGTTTATAAGTTTACTTGATAGGATATTTCTAAGACACCGCTTTGACACCGCTAGCAAGGTAATGGACAGTTTATAATTGAATATTCTGCTATGAGTTACACTATTATTGGTATTTTTGTAACTAATCTAATGATCAAACACTGAATTGTGCACCAACCGCCGCGATGTGTCGCTGACTTTTGATGTGCGATTGTTTCAAAATGTTGTTATTTGCGATCCGTAAAAAAACGGTCCGGATCCGCTGTGTGAATGGGCCCTAAATTAGGGCCCATTCACACAGCTAGGGCTATTAGGGCCCCTAATACGGGAAACGCGCTTACTATTAAATTTTTATGGATGATATGGGAGATTTGGTAATAATTAATAGTATGATAAACATATTTTTTTTGTTTTTGAATAGCGATTATGACTTAATTATACTTTGATCTGATTATACTATTTTTCATTTAATCCCAAAACCTACTTGCAGGACCAAATTTATGATGATGATCTAGACTAAGAGAATCTTCATTATGGCCAGTCTCAACGAATACTAACCAGGTTCGCAGTACATATTATAGTGCACAATTATTGGGACAAAAAAGAACTGCATAGTTTACTACTGACAACAACATGTTATGGTGTTTATGGAACCAAAATGAAACCAATTAATGAGTAAAGCTTAGGTTATATTTAAAATATAAATATGTCTTATAATATGGGGTAAATATAGTTCACTGTTGTGATAGCAAGTTAAACTCCCTCCACTTCTTGTTTGATAAGTCCTACTAAAGTATTGAATTTGTGTCCATCTAAGATTAGAACCTGTAACAAAAAAGAAATCCACTTTATTTACTAGTAGCTCAAGACTTCAAAGAATATTTCTATCACATGGCAACTGATTTAAGGGACAAAAAGCAGCCTATGTTTTATGCCAGGTCTAGGCCAACATCAATTCAAAATATCATCCCGATTTCTTTAGTTTTGGTGTGGAGGTAATTAACATTCATACTTTTCATACATCTAAACATCAAAACTTACGCATTTATAATATTACTGTGATGGTCTGTTAAGGGTCCGGCGACCCTCGCTTGCAAAAATCGCCGTTCAGCAATATTAGCCGTTCAAAATTTGGTTTGTTCCGTAATACCAAAAATTATCATTGAAAACTTTTTGAATTCTTCACAAAGTATTGTTATTCTGTAACTAGACAATATAAGCTATGTTCCTTAATAAATAAAACGTAAGATACTGATGTTTTTAATACGAAACAAATAGCAAGAAAACTTGTCCATTTTCGCATAAAAATGTGCTAAATGCGATTGGCTTTCATTTAATTTAAAAAAAAAAAGTATTTTGAAAAAAAATCTATTTAGGAACCTAGATAAATACGATTGAAATACAAATAATACAATATTATAGTGGAAATATGCTTGAATTGGAAATCATTTTGGTATTACGTTTATATGAAGAATTCGTCCCTCTTGCTAATGATAATATTATAATGTCATACAATAATTGCAATGTATTTATAATTTTAATTACTAGCTGCGCCCCGCGGTTTCACCCGCGTGGTGATAGATATTTTGGATAATATACAATATATCTTTATAAATTGTAGCCTGTGTTATTCTGATGTAAAGTGATGTAAGCTATATTATTGTAAAGTTTCATTAAAATCAATTCAGTAGTTTTTTCGTGAATGAGTAACAAACATCCATCCATCCATACTTACAAAATTTGCGTTTATAATATTAGTGGGATATAACCAACAAGCATTTGGATCCTATCCATCCATGTTTGTCTGGTAAAGATCGCTCGTGAGCGATGAGACAGCCAATTGTTACTTAATGTTTTTAATGTAGTTGTTAGTGTTTAATAAATAATTTTCTATGTATATATTCAAGGCACAGTATGGGAAGAGACCCACACTCAGAAGTCGGTCAAATACGCAAAAAATATGCCGATAAAACTAAATAGCTTCGTTGGTATACCTTCCGACACGGCGTAAGCGCGCCGCCCTCGTAATCCCACTGCGATAAGTCCGCCTGGTCCGTGACGTCAACCTCGAAGCTGGCCAGAGCCTCATCAGCTACCGGCTTCTCTTCCTGGTTCGCGAATAGGATCTCTGTTGAACCCTCTGTAAAGAAAAATATAATATCAATAAATAATAGGAGTTATTTTCATGAAGATTCAGAATTTGGCTGCTTGTTGGCCATTTTGTCTTAGGTTTAGTAACCGTTTATGAGAACTGACTAGATAAATATTTAATACAATAAAATATAACTTTATTGCACCATCAATACAAAAAAATAATAAAAATACTAAAGGATCTTAATACTAACAATAACTAGTGGCACAACCGGCGGCCTTATCGCTAAAGGCGATCTCTTTCAGGCAACTTTTGGATGGATAGGATCGGTACGTATTAAAGCTAACGGTGGTGTAATTATTTAAGATAATTATATATAAAATAATTCATATTTATCTTATGTAAATATATAAAAATAGAGCAAAAAAAACAGTAACAATTAACATATTATAACATAGAAAATAAAAATCAAGAAAACTTATCAAGAGTGGTCAGATAGTGAGTAGTAGTTAATTTTATTTAGTTAAAAGTACGCAACGCATTTTGATGCGGTTTTTTTAAATAGATGGAGTTATTCAAGATGAAGGTTTATAAACGATATGAAATAAACATAGATTTCCACGCGAGCGAAGCCGCATGGCGCAGCTAGTAAACTATGAAAACAGACTGATTTAAAACAGGTAAGTATTATTCAAAGATATAAGTTATAATTATAATTCAACAGGCCTTTCAAACATTAGCAGTTTGTTATCATAACAACGCTTCAATAATGCCACAACTACGTGTCATAGCTATTATAAGTACTTCATTGTGCCCTGTATACAGCCTACAGGGTATGCAAAAATGTATGTGCGTGTAATAACTAATAAATGAATATGAATAAAAAAACACCGTTCGTCTGTTGTCTGGCTGGTTATCGTATAAGTACTTCATTGTGCCCTGTAGGAAGAATGGGATTAAAATTAAATTAGATTAGGGTCACAAATAAAATTATACAAAATTAAGTTCAAAAGTATACAAATTATCTTACAATAAACTAAATAATAATTAAGAATAAATCATGTGCTGCTATATCGACACGCTGGAGCAACACGTTGGACAAAATGTGTCCATATAGGGGACATACGTCCGGCCACAGTTTGTAGGATGCTGTTGTGACTCGCCCTCGTCCTGCTCATCAGGGATGCTGTTTTCTTCCGAATGACGGCGTGAAAGCCGTCAGTTCGATTCTGAGCAAACATCCCTGAGGCACTACAAAAACGGGGGAGTCTCAACAGCATCCTAAAGGTATTATTATACTGGACGCGTAGGGCGTCCAGCGATTTTCGAGTGTAGTTAACCCATTAGGTTACCCGTGTACAGGCTCTGACAGTACGCCTTGAAAAGTGTAACTTTGACTTCGTCAGAGCACCGGGCAAATCTACGGGCCAGCATATTACCCCTAACAATGAAGTACTTATAATAGTTATTGACACGTAGCTGTCGTTGTGTATCTTGAAGAAATTACAGGGTTCTGTACTGTCGTCGATCCACGGGTGCGCGCCGATACCCATCCAGACAACTGACGGTGTTTTTTATTCATATTCATTTATTGCACGCACATACATCTATATATATAAAAGAAAGTCGTGTTTGTTACAACACTTATAACTCGAGAACGGCTGGACCGATTTAGCTGAAAATTGGTGGAGAGGTAGCTTAGAACCAGGAGTCTAACATAGGATTTTTTTTCTTTTTATCATTTAAACAATTTGACACATAGATATCCACGGGGGCGAACCCGCGGGGAGCAGCTAGTATTTGCATAATTTTGACGACCTCTGTGGCGCGGTAGGCGAAGGTCCGCCTGCAACACAGGAGGTTTCCGGGTTTAATTCCTGCATATTTGTTCAGGGTGTTCTTGTCGTTTTCTATATTGTATACTAAAATGTATTATGTGTATCAGTTATTTAGTACCCAAAGCACAAGCTTTGCTTCGCTTGGGGCTAGATAATGCTGTGTGAATTGCCCAGCATTATTTATCACTACATAGTATAAAACAAAGTCGCTTCCCGCTGTCTGTCTCTAACTATGATTAGATCTACTACGCAACGTAATTTGATTCGGTTTTTTTTAAATCGATAGTGATTCAAGAGGAAGGTTAATAAACCATTATAGACATCCACGGGGATAAAGCCGCGTGGCGCAGCTAGTTTAATAATAAACAAAAACATATTAAATATATTATTCTGTATAACACGCCACCGTCTATACTTATTCTAAAACTTCATGTCCATCCAAAGGTTGCCTGGCAAAGATCGCTCATAGCGATAAGGCCGCCCATTGTACAACATATTTTGTATTTGTTTTTCATTCCTGTCTTGTGTATCTGTGTATTAATTGTATTGTATTGTTATTCCTTCCGTTTGTGTTGCTTTGGGGTAGTTTCTAAGCACGTACCTCCGGTATTATAAGTCTTGCTGATCCATATGAGGTATTGGAATGAGTACGGCATGTCTCGCTTCACTGCCTTGTCCAGCTCCGTCTGCAGCGAAGAGAAGAGAGGCACGCTGATAGCTGCTGGAATGTTCAGGATCCTGGAAATAATAATAATTATCTGTCATCATCATCAGCCTATATTAGTCCACTGCTGGACACAGAGCCCAATGAGCGCCCTGTCTTCAGCTCGACGCATCCAGCATCTGCCTGCAGTCTTTCGCAAGTCGTCATCCCACCTGGCCGGAGGGCGTCCGGCATAATTATCTATAGTTTGACAAATTCATTACGGATGTAAGAGGGTGAACCTTTCACCTCAGGACCAACTGGAGTCCAAATGCGGAAAAAGAAGTACCCCCACCTGAACCTGAACCTGAGGGTGAACCTTATGTGTTGGGTGTTGGAAGAACACCAATGATAAATATTATGTTCATAGTTAACCTGGAAACACCCATAATGAACAATTATCTGATTGAGAGTTCTGCCTACCATTGTCATGTGTGTTTACAAATTATCTTTTCTCATTATATTATCTCTTATAATTGCTCATACATGGTTTTGAAGAACCCAGGTGGTGTCTAGATTATGTATATTTTTTTTACAATAAACATTAATTGTCTATATCTATATTACTTGAGAAAATTAAGCTTAACGTTCCCTCCAAATCTATTAGATTTAACCCCCCTATCTATGTTCCTCACGCTGGCACCAACTACCGTCAAAATTCTTTCATGTGGCGCGCGAGTAACAATTTTAATAACTTATGCAAGCAACATGATTTTGATTTATTCCGCACAAGTGTTAGCACGGCCAGGCGGCGGCTCAGCAGAGAATTTTTTGGCACCAATAATGATAATGTTGGTGATAAGTTTTTTGAGTAAACATTATTGTTAATTTTGTAACCTAAAGATAATTATCTAATTTAACTTTATAGATGCTTTATGTACCAATTCACTTTATTTTCACAGTCTCTTCTTATATTATTCTGTTATTTATCCGTGAAAACCTTCAATAAGCTTTCTAGTATTTATGAACTTTTTATTGTGTTATATATAAGCTTCTGGTTTTCCTTTAAATAAATATAAATATAAATATAAATATCACCAAAAGCGTAAAAACACAAGTTGCGACAACTATAGGGTTGCAACCCTACAGTTATTGGCGCAATTTGTTTTTTCCACTTTCCTAGCATGGGATAATACTATCAATGGGCAGAGTAAAGTGGATGGAAAGTGGCTTTTGCCTTAATAGGGAACAATATATGTAGGCTCAAAATTTAATAATTTTAGACGACATTGCTTCCAATGCGAGTTTCAGTTTTTTCTTTTTAAATTATTTTAGTTTTTAGCAGAGTATTTTATTACACATAACAAAACTCAAAAACAAACAAACATTCACTCAATTCAATAGAATGACAATAAAACAGTTAGATCATCAGCCTAACAATCAACAAACCTTTCATTAATAACAAGTCCAACATGTCTGGAATCATCGGCCAGTATTTTTTTGATAAGTGCTTTGGTTCTATCGTCTGCATTGTCTTCCGCAAGGGTGGTGAGGAGGTTTCTGACCTGCTGTATGCTGGGCTCGTCCTGGAAATAAATAAATAGATATAATGCAGAACTTCAACTTCTTGCTAGATGACTCTGCGTCTAGATTGACGCAATAATGCCAATGTCCATGTCATGGTAGCATCGCAAGCTTTTTTTATGGGTTACACAGTAGTATATGTTAAGAAAGAGTATTTCCAATGAAGAAAAACATTAACTGTGAATCAACAAAGGTGAGACAAAAACTTAAATGACATCTTGGTTGGACCTACCTGCCAAAAATGCCAAAAATGTTGTGAGCAATAAATATACTAGATAGGACACGCATAAGGCACGAGTCGAATTCGCCGGAATTCCCGAGTCACCGCGGGCATCCGCGCGACTCGTTCGAGTTTCTCATGCGATAATAAGTTTTATTGTAATGAAAATAAAGTTAAAATTCATATGACACTGAAACTGCGCTCCGATTCGCTGCGCTTCGACGCTCTTTTGTTGTGAGTTGAGCCTAAGGCAAATATTTATTAGTATACATATAAAACATCCAGAAAACCCAGAATAAATATCTGCAGATTGTACAAACATTTGTCCCGAGGCGCGAATCGAACCCGCAAACAGGCGGACCTTCGCCTGCCGCGCTACAGGGATCGTCAAATTCCAAGACTGTTTATTAATGTTTATGACAACAAATGTTTACACTACTCACTTTTTTCTTAGTAATGTTGATAAGAGTGGTGACTCCGAACACGCCGTCACTGCCATCATCCTCATCATCATCTTCCTCCATACCATCATCCAGGCATTGCTTCACCACACTGCCAATGTAGTTTTGCGCTGAAATTATTAAGATAAAATTAAATGGAGAGTTATTGTTTATTGTCTTAAAGATTACACATTTTAAGTTAATAGTGCTATAAAACCAAAGTTAGATTTACCTAGATACTAGGGTTCTCTAAAAATAGCAAAATGGATAAATTGTAAACACTGTATGGTAGGCAATATCGCACAGAATGACAGCTGTGTCAGTCTTATTTTCTTTTTTGTAAATCATCTGCAGTGATCTATAATTATAGTATCCATAACACAATCTGCTCTGCTTAGCTTGGGGCTAAATGATGCTGTGTCGATCGTCCATCATTATACTTATTTTAAGCTTATTGGGTACAATCATACAGCTTATTTTTTTTGGTGGATTACTACCGGCAATTATGATTTTGACATTGCAGGGATTCAATGGATAGAGGCAGCTCAGGCAGCTATTTGTGGCGTCGTTTGGGGAAGGCCTATATTCATAAATGGATGTATACTGTACAGGCTAATGATGCTGATAAAAGTAGGCAGCTGCTTCAGAACCAAACTGGTGCCACATAAATAATTTATAGACGCCAATGACTCACAACAGATAAAACAACACTCGAGTCTTAATTAATCACCGCAACAGTAAACTTACAAATGATAATCTGAGCTAGTCCACCCAAGTCAACGTCAGATTTGAGAAACAGCTGTCGGAGTAGTTGCTTGATGCCGTGGAAGTCACAGTCTTCTGGGTTTCGGCCCTCGAAGTCTGCTTGGAGCTCCTAAGTGCATAATATTACAATTATAAGCTTTTTATTTTTATAATTAGACAGATAAAATTTTATTACACAGTACATAAAACACAACACCAAATTTTGAAACTAATGTAGTTTGTTTTTTTGTTGTTTCTTTTTGCTGATCTCCATTCTCCAAAATGGCTGGTCAGATTGGACTGTTTGTCTAAAAGGAAGACCAGGGAAGGGCTATGCATATGGAATTGTGAATACTAGGCGAGAGAAACCGCGGGCACAGCTAGTACCACATAATATAGGTAAGTGTTCTTTCATGATCTTGTGATGCAAAGAAAAATGTTTCGTCAAGCATAACTTTTAAGTAGGTGTTGATGGTATAAGAATGTAGGTGATTATAAGCCTGTTGAGCGCAGACTTAAATTGAGAATAATATTGTAAAGAATACGAAAAGTAGAACCTACCGGTAGGTATGGGAACAAGAAATGTAGTACCCAACCACGGTACCAGATACAATAGTAGTTGATGATTACTTCATAGATAATGCTCATAAGTTCATAAATAAGTGCCTTTAGATGACTCAAGAGGTAATACTTAGTTGGGGATTTCATAATATTGTGTTTTTGAAGAATTCAACCATGCGTTTTGAGGTTATATTCACGACTTACTTTTTCACCGACATAATTGCCTTCCGAATCTACGTCAGAGTCCCCATCGCTGCCGGATTCCTGCTCCTCATCACTCTCACTTTCGTGGTTTAATTCCTTGTTTCTTTTGTTAGACATTTTGTGATAAATTCCAAGACGATACGGCAAAACAAAACAAACGAACGAACGATCGACCGGACCGATTAGGACGGACGGATCACGGAAGTGAAAAAGAAAACAATGCAAAATTGCAAACGCAATGGTTATTGGTTGGTTGGTTTGGTTAGTTGTGATAGTGTTGCCGTGTAGCAGTTAAAAAACGCAGATTGTTGTTCTATTTATCAAAAGACGCGAATAGCGCGTGGTATTGTATAGCTGGTTCGGGCGTATACCTGTGATGCAATAGTGTGTCGTAAAATATTTTGTACCAATATTTCTTTAGTATTATAATTGACTTCTTTAATCATAACGTAATTTTGCGGATGATGTGTTTTAGGGAAGTTCAGAGTGAAATGGAGCTAAATGGGCAACACAAAGCTGATAGGGTATGCAGAAGACGTGTTGCACTGCTACGAGCCAACAAGTACGAAGTCGTCAAAGCATTCCGATTTCGGAATAGCTTAGAGTGGTACCTAGGTACTAATTATTTTTCTTTTGACTTTTATTACAAGAAATGTAGTTTTAACTAAAGTAATGTTTAATAATCGAATACCAATTATATTATACTGGATTCATATATTAATGTACCTATATAATACTAGCGGACATTCCCGGCTTCGCATGGTTTAGTACGGATCCCTAACTTTTTTGAAAATATAATATAGTCACCTATGTTCACCGGGGATAGTGTAGGTTCACGAAAAATCAAACCTTTCCTCTTCATAATATTTTATAATATAACTGAATCTAAAAATATATTTTTAATGTTGTGGATTTTTCGTATATCTTAGCTGGCAACACCAAGAAGAAGTGACAGGTTATTAGAAAAATCCTTCCGATCGTCGAAAGTTCTTGCCGCTATTTTTGGTTTGTGGTGATTCGATTCTTGATAGCGTTAATAATGGCGTTAAATTCTAAACTGTATAGTTTTAAATAACAACTAGATATAATTTGTTGTTTCAGTTATTATAATCAACCATAACGCATTTTCATACAACAAAAACCTATCGAACATAGTAATTTTGTTTAAAAGTAGAGAATATGGAGAAAACTACAGCAGATAACCAATATAAACTATTTTTTCCACAATTGAAGAATTTCGAAATGTCTTTAGCTCATTAGTATATTTTAGCAAAAACCATCGTAAAACGTCGACAGGGTTGCCAGACGTACAAGAAATCTCGTACATGTACGAGATTTACAGTCCCTGTACGAGAAACGAGAGAGATAAAAATCTCGTACACTTTTGTACGAGATTTTGACAATGTTAACTGCCTGTGCCATTTTCCCAACCAAAAATATTATAAAAAGGATAATAAGGTCCACGCCGCCATAGAACAATTGACTAGGCACATCACTAAATTCATTACCTCATCACTAGTTGTCACTAAATGTCTTAGACCGGGAATTCCCGTTATTCTAAATGTATTTGTTTGTTGTTGTCCTTCTTGCACTCATGTAACCAGTGCATTCTAACATCTTTTACTGAACGTGGAGGGGAATGTTTTATACACATTACTCTCATTAGTTGAAGTTTGTCAAGTTCCCGTGCATTTCGATATTTCATCCTAATTTATAGAAAGTAAATTTAAAATAATGAGTAGTGACAGTGAGGATTCATCCACGCCGCCGCCTAGGAAAATAACTAAAAAGGGAGGATGGACTGCAAAAAAAGCAGGTGACACGGTTTTTGAACATCGTACGCATATTATGGACTCGTTTCATTTGATAACCTCAACCTCAAGAAATGAATAAACCGAATCCAAACCAGAGATACTCGTAACATTGTTTAGAACACAGATTTAATGAGATTTTTAAACTTTAAATTTGTACGAGATTATGTTCTAAAAGTACGAGATTTTTGGCATCCCCGGTACGAGAAAAAAGTGTAGACATCTGGCAACCCTGAACGTCGATACCACAAATCTTTCAACACTCGTGCTTCTGTTCTATTGGAGCGGGTTGTTGCGTCGCGCAGGTAGGTACTTGCACTACGATTATTTTATTGGCACTCCAGATCATTTCATATTTATTTACGTGTAATTTTGATTTGATTTTTATGTTGTGTAATTGATTGTAAGTTTTAAATAAGTAATCCAATTTTAAGAACTAGTTATAAACATTGTATCTCTAGGTACCTACATAGTAGGTATAAAACAAAGTCGCTTCCCGCTGTCTGTCTGTCTATCCATATGTATGCTGATCTTTAAAACTACGCAACAGATTTTGATGCTGTTTTTTTTAGTAAGATAGAGTGATTTAAGAGGAAGGTTTATAAACTAAAAATAAACATTTGACACATGGATTTCCACGCGAGCGAAGCCGCACTTACCACCCCTCTTTTTCGTCTATATAAGCTATACCTAGATGGTCTATATTTCGTCGATATAGACCATCAGGTATAGCTCTTCGCATAGCTACCACGCAGCACAATACTGTGCATTTATCTTCAAATACAGCGACAAAATTTCTTCGAAGCTAATTTTGATAACGGTGTTGCTGTTCAAATGATAGTCTAATATAAAATCGAAAATCGGTATGGAAACGATTTTTTCCTCGGCTTGTTTTACTACCAGTAATTAGGAAGCAAATTTCCAAAATTAAATTAAATTATAATTTACAAAACAAACCACTAAAGTGTGAAAACATAGACTTCGTGTATCTTTCTAAGACTTTATCTACAACATTTCTCTGTTCAGTGTTGTAACAGGGCATCGTCCTTAACGATATTTATCAAAGTCACTAAGCGCTACAGAATTATAAGCTCCGCGAACAAAACCCCAGCAGAGCTCTAATAACTTTGCTAATAAGTAAAGAACATTGGCTCGTTCGCGGGGAATAGGTGTTTTTCATCAATTTTGAAGGAGTAATTTAGGTAATACTGTGTGTACTCTGTATTTTTTAAATGTAAATAAACGACTTGACTATCTCCGTACCGCACTAGGCATGTAGGTAGGATCCTGAGACGCAGAATGACACAAGTTCGATTTCTGCCCCGTCGCATGTGAAGGACAATGTACCTACCTACTGAGTGTGAGTACACTCCAAATAAGAATCCAAATTATTTTATGAAAAAAAAAACATAATTATATGAATGAAAACTTAACCATAACATCTGTGTGAACCTAGCAACCGACTTTGTATCTATATTCTTTGTAATTGGAATACAAAAAGGCGAGTTTATAAGCAAGACGATTTTTTTGTACCTACTGGATGATGATTTCAGACAAAAGTTGAAAGAAAACGTTATTTTAATCCCTAGGGCGTACTCGCGTTTTACGCCAGCTAAGCAACGCTTTATTGACACAGTTTTTGAGCAAGACAAGTGAAAATCAATTCAGGTATATTTTATTTTCTCTTATTTAGCGTATATAGGTCAATATAATAAAACTTTGGTAGTGTAGATAAAATCAAACTGGTCTTATAATAAACTCTCTCGCTGGCATTGTCCAAGGAACAGAATAAAGTACGCTTAGTTATTTGACACCCACTGTTCGCCTTTCTATTTTACAAACGTTATTTATTTTACTTTAGTCTGCTAGCCTTTGTAAAAGGTTTTAGAACTTAATTAAATTGTATTGTTCAGAAGATATAGGTGTTAAGATCTAGTTAGTTGTTGGATGACCTTTATTTTAGATTGTTGGTTAGTCGAAAATTCGATTAAGGGTTTAGTTTAAGAGATAAAATAAAATAATTCATACCTCTATATTTTCTTGTTTAAATAAATACTGAAACTGAAACTAATGTTATAAATTCGAAAGTATGGATTTTGATACGGATGGATGGATGTTTGTTACTTCTTCACGGCACAACTACTGAACGTTCTGGCTGAAGTTTTATCCAATAAATCAGTTCCCATATAGGATAGGATATAGGGATGGTATAGAATTAACCTATGAACGTTTCTATAGAAATATCACGTGCGAAGCCGTGGGCAGAAGCTAGTAGTAAATTATCCAATGAAGCCGCGCTGTCCCACCGCTACGCACGAAGAGGCTACGCACGTGTATCTAACTTCACTTTGGACTACCACTAGTGGACAAAAAATTGAAGTGAACATAAAAATTAAAATGATTTTATTTGATAATAATGAAAAGTATAAAATTTTACTTGTCTTAGTGCTTATTTTGTAAGCCTAAAGAAATAAATGCTATATTGACTTTGACTTTGCAAGAAAATTTATGTGATAACGTCTACTGACAAAAACGCTACACATGAATACGAGATTAATGACGTCATTGCTACACGCGTGGCTTGCTCGAATATGATACCCACGCAGCTCAACGCAGTCAACGCTGTGCACGCGACCAATGAGTGCTTCATTGCGGGAAGTAAGTGGAACGTCAAACGGTGTTATTTGTGCTAGTCGTGGGTTAATTTTCTTGTATCTATAGTTTGTACTGCAGTGGAAACGTGGACTCACGTTGTGAAACAAACAAACCAATGCAGCTAAAGTGAACCGCGTGGCCGTGTACAGCGTGTGCCGCGGTGGGCCAGCGGCTTAATTTTGTGAGTCCCTAGCTATGGTTTTAACTTCCAATGTGAACCTTAAATACAAAAACAAGACTTGTGGCAAGTTCATTTGAAAATTTATTTTAGAAATTTCTTCGTATTTCTTTTGTGTAACTTACAAATTTGCCGACTACTTTGCGGTGAAGTTTAGAAATTTCGAATTTGTTTGGAAGAATTTATCAATAATTTATCTAAAGTTGGTTACTTGTAAACTTGTATAAATTGAGAGACGGTGCTTAGTTTCAATTTACACTGGAATTTTATGAATTTGGAGGTCGACGGGATTGAGAGAATTATTATAAGTACCTAAGTCCTTAATACAATGTCTACGTTTCAATGCAAGTGTAAAATTTACATCTTAATACAAAGTAAAATATTACCTAAGCATAAAAATAGAAAGCACATTTGTTTGCTTTTTTGGACTCTACAAATTTCCTCGAGCACCTAAAAATAATATACATTGCCGAATTTTTAGTACACCTATTTTAAATTACATTTTACGAAGGTCAACGACATAAAAGATTTTAAAATGAAGAAATAAAAATATATATTTTAGCTTGATTTGACCGAACCAAACCAATTGGTAGTTTTCCATCATCGAATGTAGCCTTTACTGTTACGTTGTTTACCAGATTGCAGTTTTATAGAAGCAATTCACGTTATACTTCAAAATCTTTCAGAGCACGTTTCGCTAAACCTTTTACCAGCACTTAGCCAGTGGTTCCTTGCTGGTCACGTCCCCTCGATATGGATTTCTCTTGTACAGACGGATTTGCATGGACCTATGGATGTAGCTACCTTATAGTTCTAAATTGGTCGCAAAAATAGTGAATTTTCTGATGAAATTAATTGATCACCTACGTATCCACGGCATATCGAATCCATATCACAACAGTATCGAGACGTGATTGTGACATCACATTATTTGTATGGGATTGGCATAGTTCTCTGTCCGCACGATAGAGGCGCTGTACTAAAACCTATGGGAGAATGATGATTATATGAGTATGAAGATGTGATATATAAGTATTTATTGTATCTTATCTTATGATATGTATGTGGTATATTTCTATAAAGTTTTTTTTTTAATATTATAAAACCTCCAAGCACACTGATCCAAAGGTACTTGTTCACGATCCTATCCATCCATGGTTCTCTGGTAGAGATCGCTCTTGAGCATAAGAATGCAAATTGTTACTGTTAACTGTTAATCGACTCGGTAAACGTAGTGTAGGACGCCCTCCGACCAGGTGGGATGACGACTTGCGAAAGACTGCAGGTAGATGCTGGATGCGGCAAGCTGAAGACAGGGCGCTATGGCGCTCATTGGGGGAGGCCTATGTCCAGCAGTGGACTGATATAGGCTGATGATGATGAACTGTTAATCAGGTTAATACGTTTCTTGATAACCAAAAGCAACATTTTACAGCAAACAAATTTAGGTGAGGTAAACCGTTGATTATTATATTCCAAGCCTTTGCCTTACCATTCCGCCACCGCATTTGTTTTCTACACCAAGTGCCTTCAAGTGTACACTTGTACCAGACATTGAAGGACAGGCACATTAATTAGTTTGTGCCACAAATGAAATAACTATTGTGTTATTTATACAAACAAACCGACAGTGTAACGACTTCCTTTATCGGGCGATCTACGCAAGTTGGATAGGAGCCCGCGCGGACTTGCGACTTTACTACATAGTATATAACAAAGTCGCTTCCCGCTATTTGTCGGTCTCTATGTATGCTTCTGGTATGCTTAGATCTTTATAACTACGCTACGGATTTTGATGCGGTTTTTTTAATAGATAGAATGATTCAAGGTGGAGGTTTATAGATCATTTCACATATAGATTTCCACACGGGCGAAGCCGCGGGGCGCAGCTAGTTTAAATATTATTTATTTACCTTTTTATTTACTTATCCATTTATATTATTTTTCACTTGCCATTATTTTTTCAATTACATAATTTTTTAACGCAAGTTTCAGGCGATTTGCCCACGCCATCCTATTTTATGCCATTGTAAAATGTTATGAATTTAGAAAGCACATTTTTGTGCTGTGCGGTGTATTGGTGGCACCAGATCTGCGACAACATTTACCCCTTATCTTAATTCGGTCTTGTGCAAGCCTCATCCAGTATTCATCATCATCATCATCAGCCTATAGCAGTACACAGCACACATAGGCGCGATGGCGCTCATTCCCCCAATGAGCGCCATAACGCCCTGTCTTCAGCTTGCCGCATCCAGCATCTACCTGCAGTCTTTCGCATCGTATCCAGTATTCGGCCTCCCTGGAAATTAATTAAGTTTTAATAAATTCATAATCTACTTACCCGCTAAACACTTAATCCAACTTAACAAGGCCACGAAGTAGAAATAAAAACGGCGCAGAAATTTATGCAAACCAGCGTTTAAGTGCAAATGGCGGGCTTAATTGAAAACCACAAATCAGCTGACTGAGGGGTTTCGGTGAGCTTTGTGAAGTGTAGTGTTCTTTGTGACAGAACTTGTTTTTTATATTAAGTCTGATTTTGATGCGTTGCAGCCACAGATATCTAAATAATGTGTATTTAGATTTCTATGGTTGCAGCAATAGAGTAAGAATAGAAAGTAAGGTAATTTTTAAGAAATCGGAAACCTACAACGGTTTGCTTACTTTAGAACAGCAGCATCGATTTTCAGAAAATGTAGCAAGATAGACGTAGTAGGTACGTCTGATTGGTGGGTAAAATATTTCCAATGCGTAAAATATATGAAATTTCTTTAAATTTTAACTACATAAAGTGCCTTCTTGGCTTTCATTAAGATGAATTACATCTTCTTTGACCACTTCCGTAGACCCCCTACGACGTAGCACCTACCATCTACGGAAGGTGCTACTACTAATTTAAATTGTCAAATTAACATAATTATGTGTTTTATTTCGGTCAATTGTCAGCTGAAAGTTGAAAAGGTTTCAATAAAAAAATGGGTTAATATTACGGTAAATACCTATTTACTGTAACATTGACCCAAATCTTTGTGTAGCACTCGAAATATATGGCACGATTCCCGCCAAATCGATTAGACAAAGAACCCGGAACAAACATGGGTTGATCAATAAAATAGGGTGCGAACTATTTCAAATTACGTTTGTTCTTTGAATGGGCTCTTTTAATAGGGTTCCGCTGCCAAGTGGTAAAATGGAACCCTTAAAGTGTATCACATTTGTTAAATGAGTCATGCAAGTCGCGACTCGCTTATTTCTTTATTGCGGACTGAAACGACTACATCTGACTTATTACACATCTGTGTTAATACTTTACTTGGTAAAGATGAGCGATATTTACAATGTAACCCAGAGCGCTACACATGAGTTTAAAAACATGCAACTAGAAGGTCTAACTAGATAGAACCAACTACTAAGCAAGCTCAAACAACTAAGTTAAGTGAATATAGTTTGTAAAATCAAACTGTTCTAAACTGAAAATTTACAATTATTTCTAGCAGAATTAATTATATTATTAGGTAAAGGCTTAGAAAACAAACTACAATTTGTGACTCGGCTAACATGTTGATTTAATTTTTGTCTGTGTATCTGTACGCCAGGTTCGCAGGGCATGTATGTGCCTTGGTATCCTATATCCATACATCCATGACATGGGTCTATTCCTGCTGCGTCGAATTTGCAAAGTAAAGTCCCTGACGTTGTAAAGCGCACTGTGAAGCTCAAATATGAACGGGCTGGCCACGTTGCACGCAAAAAAGACTCGTGGTGCAATCGATTGGCAGAATGGAGAGCATTGGGTGCCATTAGTGGGGCAAAAAACGACCACAGGCCACCACGAGAAAACCACAAATGCATGTTTAAGAATTCGACAGAATTTAAGAGGACCGATTCTCTCGCTTTTAAAAAATTCATTATTTCAGCCTTCCAGAATATTTTCCTGTAAAATACTACTACGTAAATATTTTATGGAATACCAAAATGGCCGCAATCAAATTGGGATACCGTTGCAATTGGATTTGGCCCGCTGATACAGTGGTTTTATTCTCTTTGCCCGATTTTTCACTATTTACCCGATTTGCCCACAAGTATAGATTTTATTTATCCTCAAAAACTTTCATACTTACATAGATACTTCTAAAACTGAAAATTTTGAGTTTAACCAATAATTTTATGACGTTTATAATATTAGTAGGATTAATCGAATATAAAGATAGACTTCCTATATTTTGCAGGATGAAATCGAAATATAAATAGATCCAGGCAGATAAATTATTCTTATTAGATAGAGGGCCATTGTCAAAGCTTTACGTGCGACACCAATATTTCCTGAAAGTAATGATAGGTTTCTCTCTGTTGCTAGCGAACATTAAGATTAAGGGAGCTTGTCGTACAATTATAAGCCTATCAGTAACAAGGCGTTTTCTTCGTAAATGGATTGCGATATGAAAACAACGGAATGTCGAGTTACACAATTCTAAATGGACTGTATAGTTCGAGCGATCATAGGTATACTTTTCTCTGCTTCGTTTTCTGTCGAAGGAAGCTTGGATATTCAAACTGAAAATCTGACTGCACAGGTTAACAAAACAGGTTTAATTCTACTTAGCAGAATTAAATAAAAAAAAAATTGTTTGAAATAGGTTGTTATTGTTCCTGTTTTTTGAGGAAGACTTAATAATAATATCAGTTGGATTTTCACGGATATTCGTTCATAGAAATTTTATTTTGTTTTAAAATGATTCAATTTCAACAGGGCGCGGGCGCCATAGCGCTCATTACCCTAATGTGCGCCATAGCGCCCGCGCCTGAGGCCTATGTCCTGCAGTGGACTAATATAGGCTGATGATATGATGATGAAATCGCTAATGACGTTTCGTTGGTCACAACTATTTTTCATCAAGCTCAGACAAAAAGTTTTTTTTTCGACAAGGGTTCGGTAAGGATTACACAACCTACTTTGGTTTTTTCAATCGTCAATATTAGTTTTAATCTGTATCTATTATTTCCTTTTAATTTTCTTTGTCAATCTTTTTTTTTTCAGTAGTGTATTTAAAATAATTGGAATAAGTAGGTACCTACTTATTAAAGAATAATAACAACAACACTAAGTTCGAAAATCCTGTCAATCGTGAGAATAATCAGACCTTAACGCTACGAACGATGTCTTCCAAGCAACTTGAGGATAGTTAGAAGTGTCCGTAAAAAATGTATGTTTAATACGGAGAATAATATTTTTCGCAAATAGTAGTACTGTCGCGCGTTTGTGCCATACCTTATAGTCGCGTGCGGTATCCTATTGTCAATTATTTCGCGCCAAAATTAATAGACAATTGTCTGCCATTCTCGTGGGGTCGTAACGACTCCTGTACCGCTGCCCTAATACCATTCAATTTAATTTTATATGTCTTTGGCCATTCGTGACTTTGGTATAAAGGCATTATTTTTTATAAGCCACTATCTTTTTTATCTAGCATTTGGTGTGATTAAAAAGTGTTATTTTGCTGTGGTGAGATACCAATTTGCAGTATTCTTTAGAAAGCTTGGTGTCTTTTAGGGTTCCTTACCTACCTCAATAGGAAATGAGACGTCAAGTGCGAGTCGCAACTCTCGCGCACCGCAGGTTCCCTTTAATTAAAAGTAAGGTCTTTTAATTAAACGGAACCTTTTACGCCAAATATAATTCGAGATCAAGAGGAAGTATATACACTATATGTATATCTCTTGCAGGAGTTTATTTTTGTGAATATATCTATAAATTTACGGTATTCGAATTATTAGCTTTACTTCATGCCAAATTTCATGATTCTCGGTCAACGTGTAGTATAGGATATGTGTGCATGTGATTCCCTTAAAAATAAAATAGCATAAACAATTTCTTGATGAGACGGTACACTTCTCTGATTGATTAGGTACTTAGGTAGGTTTGTAAATCAATGTAATCCTTCATCAGCCTATGTTAGTCCACTGCTGGACATAGGCCTCATAGGATACAAGAGGTATACAATGAAAAAAAAGTGGAATAAATTTTGATTATTTTTCCCAAATTACAGCTTTTAGTAGGTATTAATTATTAGTATCTAAGCTAGTCCGCGGACGAATGGACAGACGGACACGGAGAGTTTCTTATGATATTAAATACCCGATAGAACTTTTAATTATGTAATATACTATAAGACCTTCCCAAAGGAAAATGCCACCGTAATTGAAACATCTCTAGTATTTTCCTTTATTCTCGCAAATTAGGTAGGTACGCTGAATTCCTAACTTACGTAAGCAAAGTAAGTTTAATAATATTCATTTATTCTCAAAAAGACAAATTTTATAAAGTCCCAATGCCAAAAAGGTCCCTGTCTCAGCATTATGCCGCTATAAGCCGATGTTGGTAGCGGCGCTGATTTTCAGACAGGTTTGGTGGCACAAAGCTGGATGTGGATATAGCACTTATGAACATAGCGTTGCGTCTCTCGCGAGATGTTGGAAATACTTTTCGTTTGTCGTCGGTTATTAGCGTATCACGTTGGGAATAACTATGTTTATGTTATAGGTATAGTTCGGATTGAGTTGGACGTCAGTATCGAGACTTCATAGTCATGACTTTATCGTCTCATTTTTGTATGGGATTTCCGCAGTTCCATGTCGTCACGATAGAGGCGCGCTGTATCAAACAAAATAAGACGACACCCGTGCGCATATATATTTTTTATTTTTATTTATTTAAACGCACAAAACATAAAATAATCACAAAATATCCAGAATTTGAATAACAAGGGTTTAGAACTTGATCATTTCACAAATTATGTGCATACTGAGAATCATAATAACAAAACGTGTAGAGCAAACGATATTCAGTCTAACTTGCTTGATAGATTTTTCCTTTTCTAATCGCTTTTTAAGCAATAATAATATTATCATGTATTTGGTGACTCCTGCTTATAGGTAATGATATCTACATCGGCCTTACGTAGGATACTAAGCCTACGTTATCCCGTGATATGTGTGTTCACAGCTCATAAATCTAAATTTTACAAGATTTTTTGTAATGGAATTTTCTTGTGTTCTAATGAGGTGATTACCTAAAAGAAATTCGATTGTTTTCTAAGATTTTCGCTTTGCTTTTGTGGGAGAACATTTTGCTTTCGTCGAGAGTTACCTCTTCTACGCTTTTGAAACTGAGCGAGAATTTATTTATATATAAAAGTCACTTTATTTTGACGCATAAAAAAAGCTGAACTATTAGCCATTTAGCGCTCTAGTACTTCACAAGCTGAGATTATGATGAGATGACTTTTTTGCGTTAAAGCTAGAATCTAAAATGTATTTTTTCTGATTCCGGAACGATAGACCATTAAGACTAACACAACAACAGGCCATAACTAAATAAAGATGCGAATAGATCTAGCCAAATTACACCAAGGTTGGCAACACAACTCGCTACTAACGCTGCGCGCCTGCGAATATCTCGCCAAGTTTTTCGGACTAGTCGTCAACACACCGCGCGGCAGCCTACTCGCGCCTTTAACATGTAACGTCATTACATCGCGCGGGAAAATTAAATTTGGAACATTGAATGAAACTCTGTTTTTGACGTGCTGTGAAAAGAGTTTTTAGTTGGAAGTTTTTGATTTGTGGTTCTTGTGGTAGAATGCGTGGTTAGGTTTTAGTAAGGTTTTAGTGGTTGCTGTTTTTGTTTTGAAACGAAGAAAAAAATATCCGTAAGTTTTATGTTTAGTATATATAAGTTGGCTATTTTTGTATTCATATAATTATTTCTTACATACCTACTTAAAGCAAAATACGATTTTTTAAGCAATAAGTTAAAATAATAATGTAGGTGTACATTTTATTAAAAGGAAATGTTTAGAAATACTTTTCCTGTACAAAATTTAGGTATAGCTACAATAATTTATTTCATTCTATAATATCTACTGACACAGTTATATAAATAGGATATAAAACGGGTATTATTATCGGTTCATACCGCGTAACTTTCGGTACGACCTGCTCTACCATAGCTCATGCTGAGTGGAGACCGATTTTGTCAGTTTCTGTCTTCTGTTAATCTAAGTTTAGAGTCTCTGTTCTGACAAAATAAAAATATTTTTAGTTTAACTTTTGTACTTTAACTCAGGGTTTTTATTGGGTATTTTTCTAGTAGGTACCTAAGTATTTTGGGCACACTAGATTCAGCCTTTTCGTAATATAAAATCTGGCCGAATCCCATCCGAATTAAAATCCGAGATTATTAACAAAATGGTTCCAAATAACTCTGCTGACCTGAATGCAAAGTTTATGACGTATTGGTAGGTAAATAATTACTTACCTAAAGAAGGTAGTAGGTACAGTATACAGGGTGCCACGTAACATCTGTACTAAGGTTGGATCGGGTTCAGCATTACCTATTCTGGACCCTGAGGCGATAAACTTGTGTATAATTACGCAGGAGGTTGCGGGTTCGATTCCCGCCTCGGGGCAAATGTTTTACATTATCTGTAGATTGTTTGCAACAGTCTACAGTCTAGGTCTAGAATCACCCTCTATCGGCTTAGAACACATGTTACGTGGCACCCTGTAGATATTGGTATGGCGGTGTCCAAAGGCAAGTCCAAATATTTTATTTGGCACTCCCCCATTTTCCATCCAACTGGAACGGATTGCAAGACCATTGGCGTTTGGTGGACGGTGCGGCACATGCTTGCTAACAACCTCCTTAGATATATATTACTTTTCACCACTCCCAAAACGTTGACTTTACTGAAAAATCGGGGTTTGCTCACAGGTGGATATTATTGTTGCTTTCGGACCAAAATGAGTTTCTGACATTCGACCTCTATCAATAAAGAAATATTTTCTTGTTAGTCGACAGAAAAAATTGTGTTTAACTCGAGAGCAAATTAATGATTTTTCTATCGTGCCTTTTAAATCCCTCTCTAGCTAAGCAGTCTACATACTTTAGAGCTACTCGCTACGCTCTTGACTCCTCTAGATTTACTGTACTGCTTCGATAGCCCGGTATTTAATATAAGTTGAATACAAAATAGTTTTGCTTACTTGAAGCAAAACTATTTTGTACTATTTTGTTAAACAAATAATTATTAGTAATTAAATTACTATTACTCTTTGCTAACCGTAGACCTTTTTTCAGCTTTCGATCAAAATGCGTGGGTTATTTTTGAAGTGGCCAGTAAACAAAGGAGTAGTACCTAGATATTATTTTCTAAACTTTATCAAGTTGCAGTTTCTAATCAGAAGATATTCACTTCGACTGTATAGACTAAAAGCAATTTTGACGTTTTGCTACCGGGGCATTTTACTTTTAGGAAGATTTGAATACAGAGAGCATTTTACGATTTTGGCATTTTTGTTGTTACCGTCGTTTTGCTACACGGGTATTTCTGATGTACCCATTTCAGATACGATTTAGGACCAAAGGGCCCTATTTTTAAAATATTTACGCTCAAGATTAATGAAATTATTCAGGTATTCTAACAAGGTAGGTAAATTTTGTGTACAAAAAAAGTGATAAACAAATAGACGTCAGGCAAGTTGGTGTTGCTAAGTATATTTAATTGACTCCAAGCACATATTAGGATTAAATACAATAACTATTCAATCAATCACGATGAATGGACGCAATAAGAAAACTCATAAAGGATAATGGATAATGCGTCACTATACTGCTTCCGGTCGCAGGTGTCAAGGTCGACTTTCTGTTGCTATAGCTCTGTATCATGTTAGGTTATGTTAGTGGAAAAACTCTGGCCTTCTATTGGTCCGGGAGCCAGTGACAGATTTTCATGACCAAGTCCCTCTGAGCGAAAATTCGTAAAATGCATTAGAGATTAATATTATGAATACTCGTGACCGTCAGCTACGATTCCGTGGGTGCGTTGGGCAGCCGCAGCGATGATGACATTATTCCCATGGAATAAGGTTCAAATCAGAAATTAAATTTCGCATATTCCAGAATTTTGATTTGAACCATGGGAATAATGTCGTCATCGCTGCCATCGCTGCGAAATAATTGACCAAATTTGTACCTGGCTCCCATGAGTGAGAGAAGGCCATGTAATGATCGGAAATTTGATTCGACAACACCAAATGCTCAGCATCATGCATCTCAGTAAAGTTGGCAACACGAAGTTGTGCGGAGATGTCCGTTCCCACTAACTCAGCTCAGCTTTGGTGGAGGCTGGCCGGACATCTTTAGCTTTTAAAATTCTAAATATATTATATATAAAACCGATTTTCTAATATTTCATAGAGCAAAAGATATTACGACATTTTAACAAGTTTATGTTACACACATTTGTTTGTACCAACTTTACTTAGTACAGTAGATCCTATACATCCAGATCCCCTGGTACTGTCCACGATCTTTTCCATCCATGGTTGTCTGGTAAAGATCGCGATAAGACCGCCAATTGTAATTTATTTTTAAGTTTTTTTCTGTACATAGTTTTCTATTTAAAGTGCAATAAAGAATTTTCTGTCTATCTATCTATCCAAAGCTTGCCTGGAAGAAATCGGTGGAAGCAAGCAATAACCCATCAATTGTGCCACTAGATATGGTTAGTATTATATTTTTGTTTCATTATTTATTGTATGATGATGCAATAAAGTTATAATCTACTTATATATCTACACCTTTTTCAACTTACTACCCTTTTTCTTCTCTTTAAGTTATATTATTCTCTAGCGAAGGACTTTAAGAGGATATCGTCTTGTGTCCACAGTGCTCGGGTTAAGCGAGATCAACCCTCTTCATTCTAAATTGTATTTTTATTGGAAAAGAGTATCAATGAACTGATTCAATTTGATTCAGTTCGATTACGTCGAGTAACTGTATATTACCTGGAATCAATCTTTTCAATTTTCGAATAGGAATTTGATATTAGGTTTGTTTTTATTTTATGGTAGAGTTCGCGTTGGAAACCTTAGAGGTGTTATTTGAAACGGAAAAAGAACGAACTTTAGTTTAAAAAAAAGTTTTGTTAATTTAGGTTGAAATTAAATCTTTTGTCCTATATTTATGCATACTATGTACCCCTTTTTATAACATTGTCTCTCTTTCCCAATAATGAGGGCGAACTCCATTTGAGATAAGCTCGACTTCGCCAATATCTTCCAAGTTGTATGTTGTATGTAATGTATGTTGTTTCGTGCATTAAAGGGTTAAGAATTCACATGATATCGCTTACAAAATCAGTGCCAATAAATAGTACGAATTTATAGCCGAAGGAACCGACGGCCGCTGAGGCAAACGTGTTCTTGAGTTTAGACCACGGTACCACTCGGTAAAAGTAGTGTAGGACGCCCTCCGACCAGGTGCGATGACGATCTGCGAAAGACTGCAGGTAGATGCTGGATACGTGAAGCTGAAGACAGGGCGCTATGGCGCTCATTGGCGGAGGCCTATGTCCAGCTGTGGACTAACATAGGTTGATGATGCTGATGAGGCCGCGGGGCGCAGCTAGTTTGTTTATAAAACAAAATTTTGGTATCTTTATATAAAATGATGGATTAGGTTTTAATAAATCATCAAAACCATATTTAGAGTAAATCAACACGATTTTCCTTGTACGCGCAATGATAGATTATTGTTTGATAAGACTTCCGGGTCCCACTCTATCTGTAGCACGAAAATACTTTACATTGGGCTTATTTAAAACTTATGTGATAGAATAATACGAATTTAAGTTATAGGCACTCATACTTACTATTATTTCAAATGATATACCGGAGTTGTATCTTTTGCATAATAAATAATGCTGGACAATCTACACAGCATCATCATCATCGATACAGCAACCGCCTGCCTCGCAGGCGAACCTTCGCCCGCCGTGTCGCATCGGTGGTCATTCTATGTTTAAATAATCAAAAATTCTAATAATTAAGTATATATTTTCTGACCTAAAATACCGTAACCAAAGGCTTTTTAGACTCAATAGATTAATTGTAAGTAGTGATTTAATATTGTAGTTAGTAAATTTTTCTTAAAGTGTCGCTCTAGTCTTACAATTTACTTATTAACACTTTGACTGCGGTTTTTTTTCGACGATTGCGATCTTTTTTTTAACCTAAAAAATTCGTGCTGCAGCTCTACACAGCGGTTGTGTTGCGCCGCACATGCGTTTCGTTCGAAAAATATTACGGCTGTGCTGAGTCACACAGATCTGTATTTTCTCAGCCGCTGCGCTAGTGTGGATTTACGCATATTAGTCACTTGTAGAAAACACATACCGTGTGATTTCAGCAGTCAAAGTGTTAATAACATGTACAGTTGCGCCTATGTTAAAATTTCTGACACAATGTAAATTATATGAGAAAAATAAATGAATAAATAGATAGACGGAAAACACTTTATTATACACAAAACAGAAAACAATACAGAAATAAGAACTTATATACAGGGCGGCCTTGTCGTTGATAGCGATCTCTTCCAGGTAACCTTAGGATGGACTGGACATGAAGGAACAATATAGACGGTGGCACTTTCATAAATAATTGGAAAAAGAAAAGAAGAAAACAAAATACTTACACTACATACCTACATACAAATATTAAAACAAACTTACATAGACATAAAATAGAGCTATCAAAGCAAATAGCCATGTATTAGACACATAAGAAATGAACATGCTAGTGGTTTCTTTTCACTTCTTCCACTAGTGGACAAAAAATTGAAGTGAACAGTAAAATAATTTTATTTGATAATAATTTATACATAAAATATGACTTGTCTAAGTGCTTAT
Organism: Eupithecia abbreviata; assembly: GCA_943735965.1. Classification (NCBI taxonomy): domain Eukaryota; kingdom Metazoa; phylum Arthropoda; class Insecta; order Lepidoptera; family Geometridae; genus Eupithecia; species Eupithecia abbreviata. The sequence continues at coordinate 3,731,695 of OX030997.1, read as the reverse complement.
TTTGTTAGCCTAAAGAACTAAATTATTTTTTACTTTACTTTACTTTACTTTATCAATGTTTTCATAAGGATAAAAAAAATGTTTGTTACGAATATCGTTAACCACAATCCCCACGGTTCTGAATTTCCCCATGCTTACAACAGTGGTTCCACCATAATCCCTATCATTTGTTAGAGATACTGACGGACCCTATGTCTGCTGTTGCTACGGGAATCCATTTGCGTAAAAACGTTTTATTTCTTGTTCACAGTATTCCAAACAAGAAGTAACTTCCATTAGAGACGATAAATTATTTGAATATTCAAACGCTCTGTGAGAAGTGTAAAATGTTACATAAACAACTAGTTTTAGGACGTGACTTCGCACGCGTTCTTCTGTGACAACGTGTAAAAGTGGGAACTAATTGATGGGATACAAATAACTTTGATTTGAGTGGTTACTAGTTTAGGTGTTAGATAAAAAGTGTTATTACAGGTCTAAACCTTCCTACGTACATCCACGAGTACGCATTTCAGCCTGATCCGTTTAGTAGTTTTGGCGTGAACAGGTAAACAAACATCCAAACTTTCGTATTTATTAGTTTAACTAATTTTCTTTAGGTTTGGCTGCAAAATACTATTCTACTGTAAAAAAATATATCAAAACGGTTACCGGCAACGGGTAGACACCGACCGCTAGGCTCAAGCGGCCAGTGACTAGGGCTGTAGAGAGAGGAACTTCTTGATAATACGTGCAGAGTCCAGGAACACCTACCACCTTTTATATATGGCCCTTGATCCAACTATCCCGCGAGAGTCTCTTCAGATGTTGATCGAGGCAATAATGTTACTCTTTCACGTAAAAACTACTGAATGGATTTTAATAAAACTTTACAATAATATAGGTTATACATCAGAATAACACATAGGCTACAATTTATAAAGATATATTGTATATTATCCAAAATATCTATCACCACGCGGGTGAAACCGCGGGGCGCAGCTAGTAGATAAAAAATAAATCAATTATTATTAGGTGTTTCTCATTTCCATGATCTCGGGCCATAAAGTGACCCAGTCCTTATAGGGCTTGCGTGGGGCCGAAGCCAACAGCACAGAAGACCTTTATTTATAATTAATGTTATTACATTAATTTATTATAATTATTTAATAATAATTATAATATAAATTCAAAATAATTCATATTACGCATACGTAGTCCACTAACACTGTCTACAATGTTTACAAGCAATCATACACAGAAGCCAAGTTCAGAGTATTACATGGGTAGGTGTAGACGCCCTGAGATTAGATTGGATCGATACAGTCCCACATGCACCATTGCATTCCACTCCTCGGCAGAACGAAACGCAAGGTCATTTGGGAAAGTCAGCGTTGGAAATGTACATAACTCTTTTACATAAGGGCTCCGTACCCAAATGAAGATAGGAGCCATTTTAAAAAAAGACGACGACGAGAAAAGAACTATGTCGTCGGCGAATCGGAGATTTGTCAATCTCTTATTGCCGACGACTAAGATTTGTCAATCTCTTATTGCCGACGACTATGCCTACGGAACCCTAAAAAACTTAATATTATTCAACATCCGCTGTCCTATGCAGAGCAAAGGTCTTCTCCCTGTGTCCCGAAAATACTCGAGATAAAAGGAAAAGTTGTGAGGTACATGAGCGTAATGCTTTCAGAGGTTGTCAGAGCCCTTAGGGTGTCTCAAAACAGAAAACACTGTTTTGTAGCAATTTATATTATACCTACAACATTTATTGTACAAGTAGATCATACTAATATTATAAATTGTGTTTTAATATTATAAGTGGTGCGGCGGGCGGAGGTCCACATGCGACGCAGGAGGTTGCGGGTTCGTTTCCCGCATTAGGACAGATATTTGTAATATCTGTGAATATTTGTTTCAGATACGTATGCTGGGTATTTTCTATGTATTATAAATATATATGTATCTATGTAATGTATTCTATAAAGGATATCAGTCATCTAGTACCCATAACACAAGCTCTGCTTAGCTTGGGGCTAGATGCTGTGTGAATTATTCATAATTATTAGATGGATGTTTGTCATGGCAAAACTACTGAACGGATCGGGCTGAAATTTAGCATACCTACAGGTAACTCGAGGCCTGGAATAAAACTATGCGTTTTATCACATAAATCAGGAGTATTGCAATGTCATCATCATCATCACCAGCCTATAGCAGTCCACTGCTGGACATAGGCCTTCCTTAATGAGCGCCATAGCGCCCAGTCTTCAGCTTGCCGCATCCAGCATCTACTACTATCTTTCGCAGGTCGTCATCCCACCTGGTCGGAGGGCGTCCTACACTACGTTTACCGAGTCGTGGTCTCCACTCAAGAGCACGTTTGCCCCAACGGCCGTCGGTTCTTCGCGAGATATGGCCGGCACACTGCCACTTCAGCTTGCTCAATTAATTGATTGTAATGCATTGTATCTATATCAGCAGTTCCACTAAAATCCATTGAAAATTATTCGTTATGAAAATCAGCCAATGAGCGGCAAAAATCAGATAAGAATTTCTGCAGAAGTAACAAACATCGATCTAAACTTCCAACCTTTCGCATTTATATTATTTATGGGACTTCCTGTCCTATATTATAAAACCGAAAGTTTGTGAAATGTGAATTTTATGTTCTTACTTAGGATCTCCAAATTTCCTGAACAGATCAAGATGCAATTTTGCCTACATTTAGAACATAGCCTAGTTCAGATTATCGGCTACTTATTATACCGAAAATATGCGTTCGAAGTCGAAGTTCGGCCAGAATGTGTGTAAATCAAAACTTCAAAGTCACCACTAGCTATTTATAGTTTAGTATTAGTATAGTGTATATTTATGTTTGTGTATTAGGATTATTTTAGTTCTAGTACCTGTACTGCCATCTTTTGATTTTCTCTTAAGACTTTGGTTACTTGGAAGAAATCTTTTGAGCGATAAGATAAGGCCGCCGATTCGGTTACATTTTTGACCAAACTATTTTACTACTTATGTTTTATGAATAAAGAATTATTCATCTATCTCTATCACTACATAGTAAGTATAAAACAAAGTCGCTTCCCGCTGTCTGTCTGTCCCTATGTATACTTAGATCTTAAAAACTACGCAACGGATTTTAATGCGGTTTATTTAAATAGATTAAATAATAAATATAATGCTGGACAATTCACACAGCATTATCTAGCCCCATGGTAAGCAGAGCTTGTGTTATGGGTACTAGATAACTGATATACATAATACAATACATTACATAGATAGATATTTTTTATTATACATAGAAAACGACCAGAACACCCGAAACAAATATCTGCAGATCGTACACACATTTGTTCCGAGGCGGGAATCGAACCCGCAACCTCCTGCGTCGCAGGCGGGCCTTCGCCCCCCGCGCCACATCGGTAGTCAGATATATATATAGGTAAACTGATTCAAAAATAGTTAGTGATATTGATTCAAGAGGATGATGGGTTATGAACGAAATCAAAGAGTTTATTAGATGATTTCGGATAAAGTTTATTGTAATCGGTAATGCACGTACAGCCATTAGGGAGCAAGAGAGAGAGCCTATCTAGACAGAGACGACAGTAGTCTAAGCTAATAGCACTGACATGTGATACTTCTCAAGCTGACTTTGACAATGACATAAGGTTATGTTTACCATTTCCAACAGAGGAAGGCTTATTCTACGCGTGCGAAGCCGCGGGGCGCAGCTAGTAAATTATAATTCTTCTTATAATAGGCACAGGAATTCTCATAAGTCGCCAGTGTAACTAATGAATAGGTACTTGAATTAATCTGCACCCACGCTTGTCGCCGTATGTAACAGTCAAAAGGCGAGAAGCGTGATGATATCATTGACGAGGGTAGGATGCCGGAGATGGATATAAATAAAGGAGGTATCACACCAGGGTTTGATTCCCGCCTCAAAACAATTATGTGTACAATCTGTAGATATTTTTTCCGGGTGTTCTGGTCGTTATCTATGTATAATAAAACATATTCATATATATGTACTTATAATCTATTGTATGACCGATGTGGCGCGGTGGGCGAAGGTCCGCCTGCGACGCAGGAGGTTGCGGGTTCGATTCCCGCCTCGGAACAATTGTGTGTACGATCTGCAGATATTTGTTCCAGGTGTTCTGGTCGTTTTCTATGTATAATAAAAAATATCTATCTATGTAATATATAGTATTATGTATATCAGTTATCTAGTACCCATAACACAAGCTCTGCTTACCATGGGGCTAGATAATGCTGTGTGAATTGTCCAGCATTATTTATTATTATTTATTATTTATGAAGTATATCAGTCATCTATGAATTCTCATTTATGATATGTTGAGAGAATTTGAGTTTGAACGCATTAAATGTACTTACACTTTTAATTTGGGACGCTTCTAAGCGATAAGGCCGCCCATTGTACTTATGCCGAGATGCCAAGATAATGTATTTTTGTAATGATTTGACTATGGTGTACAATAAAAAAAATGTATTGTTAATATAGTAAATAAATAAATACAATGCTGGACAATACACACAGCATTATCTAGCTTCAAGCTTAACAGAGCTTGTGTTATAAATATTTTAAAAAATCGCTCGCAAATCGCCATAAATTCAGCTTAAAAAATAGACTCGACCACTGTTGGTTGACGAACGCACAATTTGACCACTACGAGAGACAAACTAGTGTAGAAAAAACAAAAGCACTGTGATATAGACATATCACAGTGACATATATCAGCTTGGCTGTTCGTCTATAACTAAGTAATAATAATTAATTAATAAAAAAAAACATAGGATTTGTTCTAATAGCAGCACGTTTTCAAATATTCTAATTTCAAAACTTATGATCAACCTATGTTAGTCTGCTGGACATAGGCCTCCCCCAATGAGCGCCATAGCGCCCTGTCTTCAGCTTGCCGCATCCAGCATCTACCTACAGTCTTTCGCAGGTCGTCATCCAATTTCTTAACTGACTCAGCTTAATCTAAGTTTTTAATTCTGTATTGTTTTCTATATATCTATTCTCTGAAATAGTTTTTTTTTTGTATGGCTTAGGTAGAGATGCGAAAATAGAGTTTGGTGGCCACAAAGGGCAACTTCTTATATATAAACTAAAGTCATTTAAAACGGGATATTTACTATGATTTGATTTTTGAGTTTACCAATATTTCGGCAGTAATTGTAAATATCCCGTTTTAATAATAAAGTGTTTCTATCTATCTTTCTTAATATTCACAATAACTTTAAACTGAATAAAGAAAACAAGCAATATACAGGTTCCTTTATAAGAGTATCTATCAGTTCGCTCCGTTGATTCGTGGAATCCATCTCTGCCTTCCGCGAGGAGTGTTTTGGAGATCACAAGAGCGTAAACATTGACCTTTAAATCTATTTGCCATTATTTAGTAAAGAGATGTTGAATTTATTGACTTAAAAATTGATTTTTGGTGTGAGGAATTTTTAGTGTACTTCTATTGTATTGATGGAAATATAATGGTTTTGATTCTTTGATTATTTTAATTACACTTTTATTTTTACGACGACCGATTTGGCGCGCTGGGCAAAGGTCCGCCTTAGACGCAGGAGGTTGCGGGTTCGATTCCCGCCTCGGAAGAATTGTGTGTACGATCTGCAGATATTTGTTCCGGGTGTTCTGGTTGTTTTCTATGTATAATAAAAAATATCTATCTATGTAACGTATTGTATTATGTATATCAGGTAGTAACCTATGGGTACTACACAAGCTCTGCTTACCATGGGGCTAGATAATGCTGTGTGAATTGTCCAGCATTATTTATTTATTTTTATTTATTTATTCTCTTAATAATAAAAGTATTTTGTTAAGCGCTTCCGTAATGAATTGGTAATGATCTTGAAAATGAAAAGGTAATTAATCATAAATATTTATTTTCGTACATAAATTACAAGTAATTCCACAGTTCACAGTGGTTTCGGTTCTTATTTAATTATGAAAATACTAATGTAAGGCCCGTATTAAAAAGCTTGATTAATCTATCTATTTATATCATATTCTATGGTTGAGTGAATTTTATGCCATAGAAAAGCGTTACTCTAGCATAGATTGAACTCAGCATATTTTTAATACGGGCCTTAAAAAATCCTGCTCTTCCAAAATACCTAATATGCAGCATTTTCTATATTTATAAAGACTAAGATAGAAAATAATCTAGAATAACACAATAGAGCTACATTGGCACGTAGGTACGAAGAACGACATAAACTTGATAAGAATAATAATATATAAAAATACCCTAAAAATACAAGCTGTAAGCTTTGTCCTAAATAAATACGAGTATTTTGCGCCGAATACGTAATATCTTGGAATACCGTAGCGGTGCTACGCCGTAGCTAGTAGCTAAGGAATTCAGCTCTACGAGATTTTATGTAGAACATTATTTGGCTTGACAAGTGTAGGAAGCCAAAATAAAACCTCGTATAGTTTCGTCATCATCATCATCAGCCTTTATTTGTCCACTGCTGGACATAGGCCTCCCCCAATGAGCGCCATAGCGCTCTGTCTTCGGCTTGACGCATCCAGCATCTACCTGCAGTCTTTCGCTGGTCGTCACTCCACCTGGTCCTACACTACGTTTACAGAGTCGTGGTCTCCACTCAAAAACACGTTTTCCCCAGCGGTTGTTGGTTCTTCGCTAGATATGGCCGGCCCACTGCCACTTCAGCTTGCTAATTCTCAGAGCTATGTCGATAACTTTGGTTCTCTGTCGGATTCGTAGCCTCGTAGTAAATAATAGTTGGAGCATGATATCGATTATCTATCCGAATCGAATGGGCTGAGGTAGCGGATGTAATCGATTGGAAACAAATGTATTCTTATGATTCGATTGTTCTTATTCGGCTTCTTTGGGGGAAGGGCAGCTCCTTCTGCAGAACAATTTACCAATGAATTGCGATCCCTAACCCGCATGACCAGCGTGGAGATTATGGTCACTACCCCCATGTAACAAAATTGTATTTTCAATACATTCCTACCTCGTCGATAAAAATAAACTAATAGTTATTCTGTGTTACCTATGACCACCGTAATAAGAAAGTTTTGTTTGAAACAAATTACTTCCGCTCAGGCGTACCTACGGCTTAATAAAGAAACCTGAAGCCTCCGGGAAATGGAAATCGCGGAGTCTAGAAAATTAACTCAAAACATTAATCTCGGAAACGGCCACTGCTGTACTAACGCGTTGGACATCCTTGTGCCAGTGTCACTGCAAAGGACTATCTACTAATATTATAAATAAATAAATAATGCTGGACAATTCACACAGCATTATCTAGCCCCATGGTAAGCAGAGCTTGTTTTATGGGTACTAGATAACTGATATATGTGCATAATACAATACATTACATAGATAGATATTTTTTATTATACATAGAAAACGACCAGAACACCCGGAACAAATATCTGCAGATCGTACACAATTGTTCCGAGGCGGGAATCGAACCCGCAACCTCCTGCATCGCAGGCGGACCTTCACCCACCGCGCCACATCGGTCGTCATGTATTGACGTTTGTTATTCTTTTGTTTTTATTCGTTTGTATTTTAGGTAAGGTTTTGGGCGTTTTCTATGTATAAAAAATATACATATTTATGTAATATAAATATTATGTTCTAGCTGCGCCCCGCGGCTTTGCCCGCGTGTTTTGTGTCAAATGGTTTTTTTTTTTAATTCTCAGTATTATAAAAGACTTTGTCGCACACGCGATTATGTCGCCCTGGTGAGTTTAACAGAAAAACACAAAATCAAATCTAACTAAAATAAAATTAACTTAATGTGCAAAACTTTATCTTGAATCACTCGATCCATTTTAAAAAATCGCATCAAAATCCGTTGCGTAGTATTAAATATCTAAGCATACATAGGGACAGACAGACAGCGGGAAGCGACTTTGTTTTATACACTACTTATAACACAAGCTCTGCTTACCTGGGGGCTAGATAATGCTGTGCGAATTGTCTCCAAGTTGCTCTGACAATTTTCAGTTATATAGGCAGCTTAACTGAGTTTTAGTTTCAACCTTAATTCTACCTTTCAGGGTTTGGTTAAATCGGCTCTAACCTCCTGTATTTCCTTAATTACTGCAGCTTAAGAAACCAAACTCGACCATTCATATTTCTTATTTCCTTGAACGATACTAATTGCGTTACGTTCGAAGAAGCTTAGAAGCTTCCAGAAAGTTGGTGAAAACCTTTTAATTTTCTCTTGAAACCTGGTTAAATTTATCCAAAGACACAAAATAATCATTTTCGCTTCTGGAATACTGGTTATTTCTAGATATTTGGCGAAAATTCGGAAATTTAACAATGTTCTTGCTGAGGACGTGTTTAGGAATGCAAAATAATGAGAATTCAACATAATGGGAATTCAACATAATGGGAATTCAACATAATGTGAATTCAACATAATGAGAATTCAACATAATGGTAATTCAACATAATGGGAATTCAACATAATGTGACTCAACTTAATGGGAATTTAACTTTCGGGGAATTCAACTTAATGGTCCGGATTGTTTTCTCCTTTTGTTATAACATCCATCATTCATGAGCATAATTCTAAGTATAAATAACTAGGTACTGGTGACCTTTGTGTCTTCAGCATGGTAACTCAGGGTAGATCTCAAAGAGCTATTGCCATATTGCGAGATAAATCAGTGTCAGTACATTCTAAGGTTGCATGGCAGACATGGCTCTCACCAAAAAGTCAAAAATCATTTATTTCTTTAGGCTTACAAAATAAGCACTTAGAGAAGTCATATTTTATAGATTAAATTATTATCAAATAAAATTATTTTACTGTTCACTAGTGGAAGAAGTGAAAAAGAAACCACTAGCATGTTCATCTCTTATATACCGATAAGGCCGCCCTTTGTACTTCCTTTATTCTGTAATTTTTCCTATATCTTTTTGGGTTGTTTGTTGTTATAAAGTGTTTTCTATCTATATATATCTAATAGATAACACTTTATTATAACACACACAAAAACAGAAAACAATACAGGGAAAAACAATAGAATAAAGGAAGTATAAAGGGCGGCCTTATCGCTGGACATGAAAGAACAAAATAGACGGTGGTACTTTAGTAATCATGCATAGGTAAACGAGACAGCGATGACCTCAGTGGCGCAGCGAGCGAAGGTCCGCCTGCGAAGCAAGAGGTTGCAGGCTCTATTCCCGTCTCGGGTCAATTGTTTGTAGTCAAGATCAATAAAATAAAAGTATCTGTAGATAGAGAGAAAGAATTTAAACCACACAAAGACAGGAAACAATACAGACAGAAGTGCTGATCTATATAGGCTGTAATTGATTAAATACATAAATATATGACAATACTTGATTTGCTTAGGCTCTAGACTAGACAGACAGTTGTATTACAGCCCGTATTACAACTGCAATCCGACAAAAAAATTGCATAGTGACCACCTTCACATCACATAATCAAACTATAATTAAATTATCCACTGCTGGACATAGGCCTCCGCTAGCGCCATATCGCCCTTAGCGCATTTATGGCCAACATGACAGTTTAAAAAAGTTCTAACTCGCTAATAATAAGGTAAAAGTAAAATTAACCAACGCGCAACGGAGCAAAAACAAGAAGCTTGAGCCAAAGACAAGGATCCCATTACCATAGATATTGGAACCTGACAGTAACCTAGCCGAAGTAAAGCCGACACCGAAATTCCTGAAAACTAAAACCGTACATCTGAAAAAGTATCAGCAATTTTTGGCTATGACTGTACCTGCCCTTTGTCTTCTTTGAGAATTCAACCAAATCTGATTTGGTTGAATTCACAAAGTTTGCCTTAGATGAATTCATTGAGCTTTCTTTTTTATCAGTTCTTTAATTAAAGCACAAAGGAAAGATCATTATTTAGATAAATACCTAAGCATTAAATAAAATAAAAAAGTGAACCGGCTCTATCGGAAGACCAACGTTGGTTGTAACATGCTTACAACTGCTCAATTACAGAAAATTGTTTTATTCTTTATTTTTTTTTAATCATGTTTTTTTATGTTTTGTATTGAGTTACAAATAAACTATTCTATTCTACTTATGTGTTATTCTTAAATGTTACTCCTTCAAATTCCTTGTCAATGGAACAAATTCTCAAACACATTCTTCTGGCTTCTTTGGCGGGTTTGGTTTAGAAAGTTGTAGGTTCCTAAAGAAAATGAAACCCTTTAAAATATCTTATTGAATTGTGAACATTTTTGCCGTCTTAAAATAAATATCAAGCTTGTCGCACTGAACTCAGTGCCTTGGGGACATAAGACATACGTTCAACAATGCTAACCACACTGCACAAAATGAGCATTCAATTAAGGGCTTGTACAGGGTGGCTTTTTGACGGGAGTGGATGGTCAAATCCGAATCCATGAGAGTTCGAGAAAAGTCGTGAAAGGAGTCATAACCTTAGCTTATGAGATAAAACAAAATCAAAGGTATATGTATCGCTTATATCACTACATAGTATAAAACAAAGTCGCTTCCCGCTGTCTGTCTATCCCTTTGAAAGAAAGAAAGAAAGAAAGAAAAGGTCCGCCTGCGACGCAGGAGGTTGCGGGTTCGATTCCCGCCTCGGAACAATTGTGTGTACGATCTGCAGATATTTGTTCCGGGTGATCTTGTCGTTTTCTATGTATAATAAAAAATATCTATCTATGTAATATATTGTATTATGTATATCAGTTATCTAGTACCCATAACACAAGCTCTGCTTACCATGCATATAATGCTGTGTGAGTTGTCCAGCATTATTTATTATTATAGGTAATTTATTGTATACAAAAAGGTTTAAAGGTTCAAGAACCTTATTTCTGTAAAAATATAACCTACCTAGGCTGTTAAAAACCTGAATAAAATGTATGAATGTTTTCTTTTTACGATGTTTTTTCACGTAGAGTGCATTACAATGTTTACACGTGCTTTATATCATGTAATATAACGAGAAAATACATTACGAATACTGTTGTTTTACATCCAACATTTTAAGGGGTTATACACATAGTTACATGTGTTGGTAAGGTGTCCGTAAAAAGGTTTCATTGGAATAAAACCTTTATCACCCAACATTTTGTTTTATTAAATTACGTATTGTCGTTGATCTACATTTTACGAGAAGAACTATTCATATATATGTAGAAATTTTCTCGTCCCTGACATATTATGTTATTATGTATTACATCTTATGTCACCAGTTTAAAGTCGCTTAGCGAGCTATGGAAAGAGCTATGCTCGGAGTTTCTCTGAAGGATAGGATTCGCAACGAATACATCCGACAGAGAACCATTGAGAATTAGCAAGCTGAAGTGGCGGTGGGCCGGCCATATCTAGCGAAGAACCGACGGCCGCTGGGGCAATCGTGTTCTTGAGTGGAGACCACGACTCGGTAAACGTAGTGTAGGACGCCCTCCGACCAGGTGGGATGACGACCTGCGAAAGACTGCAGGTAGATGCTGGATGCGTCAAGCTGAAGACAGGGCGCTATGGCGCTCATTGGGGGAGGCCTATGTCCAGCAGTGGACTAATATAGGCTGATGATGATGATGACATATTATGTGATATTTATTGTTTTATTTTGGTTTTGACGAAGGTTTTTCAACTGAATGGTGCGCTAGTATTTTGATATATGTAGTAAAGAGCGCTTATTAACAACCTGGTCGTCGAGTAAGGCCCGTATTATGAAAACTTGCTTAGTCATCTATCTAGACTTGCGTAAAGTAAAGGTAAAGTAAAGTAAAAATGTTATTGATTGACATAATAAACAGTGTAACAGGCAATACGAGTCCATAGGCTCCTGAACTAGTAAAAAAGCTTTGTTTCAGGAACCAATGGCTTCTCCAACTAATATTATAGAGTATAATCATTTTGAATTATGTGACGTGTCCAAAAGTCCTATGATAGAGTTCTAGATTAGACCTCTAAAAGAAAATTATGTATTTGATATATTTGGTATTTAATAATACATTTTTCTATCTAACCTTTACTCAAGCACAGATTGATGAATTATTATTTATTACTTACGTTGTTAAGGTTTGAACTGTTTAGATTAAGGGCTGTTGATTTTATTTAAACAACGACGACTGAGTAAAGTAAGCTTTTATAATACAGACCTAAGTCTCTAAAGCGACAGAACTCTAAAGAAACATCTCATTGCAGCCAACTATAAGGACCAAATAACTCGTCACGAAACCAATTCGCGTCGAACATTTGATAAAATATTCGTCATCTATCACACCGTGACAGGGTAGCGTGCGACTCCCCAGAACGTTCAGATGATTGAACCCTATTCTGCGAAACTAATGGCTTCAGTATGACAATCGTCATTGAATAAATTTAAATTGAAAGATATATTTTACGTATTACATTCTTTATTGTGTAATTAACAATTAAGTATTTCATTTTTAATTCAAAATTGGTGATTTATATTGTGTGTACCTATAAATGAACAACCTACATGTAGTGGCAAATAAATGATATGTACTATGTCTACACTTTAGTATTCTACCTTGGATGAAAGTGTTAAGAAAACGCCGCTTATTCGTTTCACTTGATTGTATTATAGATACAAAACAACTTCCAAACACATCCGGGAAAATACGAGTATGTTTTACATGCAGTAATAAATAAATAATGCTGGGCAATCTATACAGCATCAAATAGCCCAAAGCTAAGCAGAGCTTAGCTTAATAATAATACATTACATATTCTGATAGATATTTTTTATTGTACATAGAAAACGACGAGAACACTCGAGACAAATATCTGCAAATCGCACAGACATTTTTCTCTGCAACCTCCTGCGTCGCAGGCGGACCTTCACACGCCGCACCACAGAGGTCACCAGTAATCATTCTAAATCAATCATGAGTTATTATAACAATTATCTTTTTCAAGAAACCCAAAAAGTAAAGTAAATAGTGTGTGATTGTAAAACGGGACTGGCATATTCGCTAAGCGAATAAAGTCCTTAAAAAAAATAGAATAAAAAAAAAAAAAAAAACCCAAGTCTCCAACCTAAAACTGTGTTTGCAGCCAGTATTTATCATAGATTCGTTTTAAAAAATGCTAAGCAACCTTTGAAATCATGACAAAAGGAACTACAGGTAGAGCATACATACGGTAGAGCAACTACGTGCGTCAAGCGTCAAGGTTAAAACCATTCCACAAGTGGCATCAATCTCTCCGTGCAAATAGCACCGCACGCACCATCTAATCTTTCACGTACATATAAATTCTATGATACCATTGTCATAGTAAAGCGATTGGTTAGCAGAATAGGGCATTATGTTCAGACTGATCATGAATAGAAAGATTTAAATTTCATCTAGGTTTACGTGACGAGCAAGCCAGGAGAGCAACTTCACTTTCTGAATATTTGTACTGAAAGTTTATCTCGTATTTGCAGTATATTCCACGAATTTGGTAAAGGCGAGAAAATTATAGCCGAAGCTGTTTCTATGAAGCAACTTGATTAAACTTTGCAAATTTATAAAGTGCCTATGCCTATAGATTTTACAGTATTTTATTTAACTTGCTCGGTTAGTTTATGCGAGACAAATCTTGCCAAATCAATTTACAAGCTTACGATATTTTGTGTAGCGGCTGAAATATATCGTCTTTCAGTTGCTTTCCGAATTTTTCGTCCAAAATCACGTTCGAGATACGAAAGCTATTCATGTAATATAACAAAGCATCAAATTGTTATTCCGGCCACATTATTAATAATAACACAAACACCATAAAGTTCAAGTCACGTATAACAATTGGCAGGCCAACTGCTACGGAAGGTGGCTGCTGAATTTTGTTATTGTGCCGACTTGCAAAAAAATCTGATTGAAAAAAACCAACGACAGATTCAGATTTCTTTATTGACATAAAGCAAACATATAAAAGTGTACAATATAAAGATATCTTTATTATGCTGAGGCTACGACTACTCGTCAAAACACGAAAAATACATTTTGCTGTAGGGGCACGTGCAAGAGACTTTACTCTTAAAATTATAATAGTGACTTATCAATCACTCTCAGTTAAATGATAAGAAACAGACTCAAATTTGACACTGGTTTGACTTCTTGCACATAAAGCCCTATGAAAGAGATAAGCATATTTTTTCAGGTATTACTTAGACATGGTCATTTTCATTCGTGTCATCTAAATTCAAACTAGAGATTTATATTTTATTTTTTGACGACCGATATGGCGCGGTGGGCGAAGGTCCGCCTGCGACGCATGAGGTTGCGGGTTCGATTCCCGCCTCGGAACAAATATGTGTACGATCTGCAGATATTTGTTCCGGGTGTTCTGGTCGTTTTCTATTTATAATAAAAAAAAATATCTATCTATGTAATGTATTGTATTATGTATATCAGTTATCTAGTACCCATAACACAAGCTCTGCTTACCATGGGGCTAGATAATGCTGTGTGAATTGTCCAGCATTATTTATTATTTATTTATATTTACGGACTTATCGATAAAATTATCATTCAAGTAAGTTCGCTGTGAAATTGTAACGCGAGCTTTTTGATAAATGTAGAGATGTTATTGTATCATTATTTTGTTATTAGGTAAAAATTTAACTTTATAAACTTTCATAATCAACCGCCTAGCCTAGATTATCAAATCTAGAATGGAATCATAATAAAGGGAAGGAAGGAAATAGAACAACCTACATTATCAAAGTTAAAATGGAATTATTGATGGAAAGCAAGTAGAATAGGAATAATAAGGTTTCATATCCGGTTGTCATGTCAATAAAACAAAGTTTTAAAGAGGTTTTATGCTTGAGGTTTTATTGCTTTTATGCTTTTATGTTTTTTAAATTTAAATCATGCTTACGGTACTAATTGTAAAAAATACAATTTGTATTCTAATTTACCATGATCTCGGGCCATAAAGTGACCCGGTCCTTTGGAAGGCTTGCGTGGGGCCGAAGCCAAGCACAGAGGCCCTTTGAGAAGTTAATCTAAAGGCGATGGCTACACATAGCGGGTATCATCCTCGGGTGCACAATATGATACACCCAAAGATGGTATCCGCCAGGTGTAGAGACTATTGCAAAGAAAAATGAAAGAAATAAAACCAGGCTATTGTGATGGATAGATGGACTGGGTAATCGGGCTATAGGGGAGATTGCGGACTTCTGCCATAAACAAGTCAATCATAATGTTAAGAAGAGCGGCAGACGGTGGCTTGCCGAATGCTGGATGGGTTACTTAAAAAGCCGGAGTAAATTACCGGAGAGGAACAACATCGGCGCAAACGACTGAGGGTGTCGAGAGGTGCGGCCCCGATTTCACCATCACGAAGACTGCTCGTGAGCGGGTTTCCTCGCTATTACGCCATTAGACACTTCCACCCCCGAGTCTACATCCTAAGATGCATCTCTCGCGACTCCACTCAGACCGGCCAATGAAGGCAAGCAAGAGGTGGGGGTCTGGTTCTCTTGGGATGCCACTCCGCTAGCGGAGACGAGAACCAGGAACTTCCCCGGGAGCACTCGGTACCCGTGGTGTCGCTACTCACCAACAGCTCGCCACAAGCTGCCCTGCGGGCGTATTCTAATTATTATTAACTATTTTGATGAACACCTGACATGTAAAATTATTTTACCAATAAATTGTATTTCTGTATTTCTGCTTTTCCGACCTCATTGAGTCGTCTTAAACTTTTCAGCTTATTGAAAGCTTTTCGTTTTTAAAACTATTTTATCCCCTACCATATTTTATTATGATACTTGGTACCTACTTATACTGCGAGTTTATTTTTATGATACCTACCTACATATGTATATTGTTAGCTCAATAAAATCCGTGCGCGATTTAAATGGGACAGAACATTTTGAATACCTACTACCTAGTTGAGTACCTACATAATTTACGCCACATTTCTCACAATCCACGTGTTTTCTAAATGCAGCGAGCAAAACGAAATGTGGCGGAAACTTGTCAAAGCAAACGTCTGACCGCTTTTGTTTGAGTCCGAAATGGTTCCTTCCCATTCTGATGGCGCGCGCACCTACAAATGTGTAATGACTTGTCAGATCATCCAAATAAGTTTTATTTAGATACTAGCTAGGCCCCGCGGCTTCGCCCGTGTGGAAATTTCTGCTATGTTTTCTTTTAATTATTTTTTTAAATATTATTTTTGAATAGAAGAATTTTCTACGAAGTTTTAGAAAACATTTAAAAAAGATGAATGAAATAGATTAAGCAGTTCTCAAGTTATTAGCGTGACCAGGAGAAATAGGGTTTAATTTTTATGTACCTATATATAGACATTTAATAGTAAAAGGGTCCCGTTTTACCATTTGGGAATGGAACCCTAAAAATGTTTGTGTAAGCGGAGCTAAGTCTTTTTATTCAATAAGTAGGTATATCGTACGTACCCGATAAGAGTAAGGGTTCGTGTTAGCCCCAGAGTTCAATAACTCTGGCTGAGTATTTCATTTTACCTTTCAAAGATCGTTAAAGTTCTTAAGAAGCGGAGTAAACTCAATAATACAGTAGACAAAGTTTATAGGGTTGGGATTCGCCTGATTTAGCTGTTTTAGAAAAAATAGAATAAAGAAAACTAATGAGAAGTAAGTCGGATTTTTGACAGTTGCCTCAAAATTCTGTCTTCTCTTAAAATAATCCTTCCAAAACAAAACTTTTTATTATTTTTTATTATATATATTTATATTATAATATAATATCCAAAAATTTTGTATATTATTTATTTGTATTTTTTTTTCTTAAATTAACTAAAGCTATAATATTTAACTACTGGAACAAAAAAATCTAATTAAATTATCCTACCTACTGAGGTTCTCTAAGAAAGGTATGCAATAAATTAACCTTTGATTAAATCAGAAACGTGTACAGCTTAACTAGCATCTTGGCCTCAGCGGCTGAAACTTCAAGAAACTTCTGTCAAACAGTCAATTTAATTATTAACCGTCGTCAGCCCAATTAATCTTGAAAAAGTTTCTAGAAGAACACTTTCCTACACTATACTAAAAGTATATTTGTAAGTATGATTTTACCACTTTAGGCATGTAGTATAAAATAATAATAATAATCATCATCATCATCAGCCTATATCAGTCCACTGCTGGACATAGGCCTCCCCCAATGAGCGCCATAGCGCCCTGTCTTCAGCTTGCCGCATCCTGCATCTACCTGCAGTTTTTCATGGCTAAGTATAGCGTCAACAAACATGCACTGTTCTATCCATGAATCTTCTAATCCTAATGCTATAAAAAAAAACTTAGCTGTAAGTTTCTCTAAAACTTTGTAAATAAATAAACGTCCTCCAGCATATGTAGCAGCATTTTCTGTAAATAAGTAATCAAATGGTCGAAATTTTTCGTACTTTAATGATTTCTTCGATACAGCCTCAGCCTAGTGAAGATATCAACAGACAAATGTAATTCTAGGTAACAATCGCTGTCTGTAAAAGACAATTAGTTGCTGCTTCCTTTATTTTTATTTTTTTTTTGTGTGTAATTTGTAATGTAAAAAAAAAAGATCTATGTCTAAACGAGCTTTTATGGCATACTACTGTGGGGGAACGCTGCAGATATAAACACCGTATTTGTGTTGCAGAAGAGGGCTGTTCGTGCGATCTATAATATGGGTCCCAGAGAATCCCTGCGTGAAAAATTCAAAGAAATAAACATAATGACAGTACCGTGTCAATATATTTATGAAAACTTGTTGTACACTCATAAAAATATCAATCGGTTCACTAAAAAAAGTGATATACATAATGTAAATACTAGAAATAAGAATAAACTCGCTGTGCCCACAACTAGGCTACACAAGATAAATGTATCTTTTAAAGGGCAATGTATACGCTTCTACAACAAAACTCCAAGTGAGTTGCAAAAATTATCAATAAATAAATTTAAAAAAATTGTTAAACACATTCTTTGTAAAAAAGCTTATTACAAAATATCAGATTACTTAGAAGATAAAAAAGCTTGGAACGAGTTTTGCTCCAACTCAAAATCTACCAACTTACAGATAAGCAAATCAAATGTACTAGACACATAAGTTATGAATATACTAGTGGTTTCTCCTCACTTCTTCCACTGGTGGACAAAAAATTGAAGTGAACTAAAATATGACCTGTCTAAGTGCTTATTTGTAAGCTTAAAGAAATAAAAACTTTTCATTTTCATTTTCATTTTCATTTTATAAAACGACACTTAGGTAGTTCAAATAGCCTGCTACAATGTACCACTGCTTACATCTTCATCCAATCAAGTAAATGGCAGAACCTTTTTAGATTCTCTCAGATATTAGCATTTTTCTGTTTGGATTGAACCTAGCCCCTAGTTATTAATGAAATAGGCAGATTACCAGATCCTCTTCCTATCATATTCGTACAAAAAAAGTGAATAGTAATTGATAATTTTCAATAATTAATAATTGATAAATTAATTGTCTTGAATTAATTTATCAATTATTTATTATTGAATATTTTTTATTTTTTATTTATTGAAATAGGCTCCCTCGATACAGGCATAGCCTAGTGAGGGTGCCATCAGAGATTACATACATTGTAGATAGGTACATCTCGGCAATAACACAATGTATTACACTAAATTTCAAGTACAGGTACTTTAGTAACCTATTATATCTAACCTCTTATAACTTCTCACCATTGTATGCAAGTGCTTATTATAAGATTGAAGTGTATTTACTTATTAGTTTTTGCTGTAATAAATGATTTTTATCTTTTATCTTATCTTTATCTTTAATTTAAAAACTAAGACTTTGAATCACTTCATGTAGACACTTATACTCATTTCGTTAATTTAGGTTACACTTTGCTAGCTGACTGTACTTTGGATAATAATATTCAACGAATACTTTTTATCGCACTAACACGAAATCGGGTGCCTCCACGACGGGGGCGTCACACACCGGGGGCCTAACCCACGAAACCCGAAAAAACTACAAGCTGACTTCCAGTTCCTTAGTATTTACACTGATTTTTAGGTTTGCTTATACCTCGGGAATTAAAACCACTGATACCGAAAGATTTTTTCAAATCGGTCCATTATTGTCGAAGCAATCGACGAACAAACAAAACAAATACATAGAACCTCCTGTTTTGTTTTTCGTTTCGCCGGTTAACTATAAAGTCAATACATAGACCCGACTCGGTCCTGGCTTATATTCACTATTCTCGCCTAATAAGATGTCGAAGGCCTACAAAACATTTATAAGCTTCTCTGTTGCAAGGTTAATGTTCCTTATTTAAGCTGTAGGCCTTCCTTAAAATAAATAAATAAAAACGTGTAGCTAACTAAGAATCATATAGGAGTCTAGACGAATAAAGGGCACATTACTAAAATGTGCATTCAAATAGGGACTTAAACTCGTTATCTTTAGATACATTTTACAGTGACAAAATGGCTTCCCACAAGCTTCAAACGAGTGGCCTGCTGTCTGTTATATATTGCCTTCAATATAAAATGCGTCTTAATGAAGACGAGCTAAGGCCCATATTCTAATGCAAATTATTGTGCTCCGTGTTAGCGGTGCAGTCCTGATCTGAGAGAACCTTAATTTGGTACTTACCCCACTTATCAAAATCATCATCGTCATCGTCAGCCTATAGCAATCCACTGCTGGACATAGGCCTCCCCCGATGAGCGCCATAGCGCCCTGTCTTCAGCTTGACGCATCCAGCATCTACCTGCAGTCTTTTGCAGGTCGATGCTGGTTCGATGATGGTCGCAAAATCACTTTAGCCATTTTGATGGTATCGTCAACAACAAAAACACTAGAAATTCAGACGACTAGAAATTCCACGTGGTAAAAAGATAAATAGATTTCGTTTTAGCGAAAACGGATGCTTGTTATAAAATAAAACCTTGAACTTAGTTAAAACCAGGCTTACGTATTTATCGATAACCCAGCTAGATTATAGTGCTCTCTGCAAAAGTGCGATAGTGGCCGAAGTACGGGTATATGAAACTCTATACTACGAGTAGAACCCGTTTGTTTCATTAAAAACAGTTCAGCTAAGTGAACTGTTTTAATGAAACATTAATTAAATTTACGCTTGATCTGCATTCATAGACATATGTATTTTCCACTACATATAACATAAAAACGCACACAAAATAAATGGACAATTTTAATATTATTATTTTTTATCCAGACAGCCTGATTCGTCCCTAATGTTCGGCCCACTTAATTAAAAAGTCTTTGTTCGTCCCGCAAGATAATATTTGTCCAGATTCGTCGCACAATAGAGAACTTAGGTAAAACAACGAATTCACAGTATGTAGAAAATAAGGCCGTCATTTGTCTCGGATATATTGTTTTATAATTTGATCATAAGAATAGACAATAGTATATTATTTAATTTTTGCTTCGAAACTCATTTTAATCAATCATTCCTCTCCACATTTTCAACGTAATTGATGATGGATCATTACTTTCAGCATCGACACTCCTGAAAATACCAGAAAATTCCATTCTGCTCTCAAATTTTCCAATACGGGAAGTACTAGCATCCATCTTCCAAAGAAGCACTGAAAATAAGGGCCATTTTGAACCTTAACGACGGCTACACATTGAAGATAGGACACATTTAGATTTGAGATAAGAGCACATTTTTCATTAAAAGATCGGAAGTGATTTCTTTTCTGATCGATTACTTAAAAGCAAAAAAAACTCGTACGCTCAAACGCAGAACGCTCTCGCTGTAGGAGGCTCAGGTGGGATGACTGCGAAAGACTGCAGGCAGATGCTGGATGTGTCAGGCTGACGATTACTTTATAAGCAAAATGAACTCGTACGCTCAAACGTAGTCTAGGATGCCCTCCGGCCAGGTGGGATGATTGCGAAAGACTGCAGGTAGATGCTGGATGTGTCAGGCTGACGATTACTTTATAAGCTAAATGAACTCGTACGCTCAAACGTAGTGTAGGATGCCCTCCGGCCAGGTGGGATGATTGCGAAAGACTGCAGGTAGATGCTGAATGTGTCAAGCTGACGATTACTTTAAAAGCAAATAGATCTCGTACGCTCAAACGTAGTGTAGGATGCCCTCCGGCCAGGTGGGATGATTGCGAAAGACTGCAGGTAGATGCTGGATGTGTCAGGCTGACGATTACTTTATAAGCAAAATGAACTCGTACGCTCAAACGTAGTGTAGGATGCCCTCCGGCCAGGTGGGATAATTGCGAAAGACTGCAGGCAGATGCTGGCTGCGTCAAGCTGAACACGCTGATGCTATGGCGCTCATTATGGGAAGCTTATGTCCAGCTGCGGACATAGGCCTCTGCCCGAAAATACCCAAAAAACCCGGAACCCAAAGGTCGTCTTTTTTGATAAGTACCTTCTATTATATTATTACTAGCTGCGCCCCGCGGTTACACCCGAGTGGTGATAAATATTTAAGATATTTTGGATAATATACAATATATCTTTATAAATTGTAGCCTATGTGTTACTCTGATGTACATATAAGCTATATTATTGTAAAGTTTCATTAAAATCCATTCAGTAGTTTGTACGTGAAAGAGTAACAAACACCCATCCATTCATCCATCCATCCATACTTACAAACTTTCGCGTTTATAATATTAATAAGATTAGCTGATATGAACTTATTTTATTGGTATTACAAAAACAGCAGGATTTTTGTAAAAGTATTTTCAATACCAATCCATTTCAGAAAGGCAGTTATTCGGAAATGGAAGTAGAAAATACGTATACCTTTGCTTACATCTATTCTAGCCGTAAAGGCTTCTTCGCAATGGAGTTCCGTAGTATAGCTAAAAATTTCCATTTAGTAGTAACTAACTGCTCCCCGCGGCTTCGCCCCCGTGGAAATCTATGTGTCAAATTGTTTAAATGATAAAAAGTATCCTATGTTAGACTCCTGGTTCTAAGCTACCTCTCCACCAATTTTCAGCTAAATCGGTCCAGCCGTTCTCGAGTTATAAGTGTTGTAACAAACACGACTTTCTTTTATATATATGGATTACGGGGTAAAAGCACTGTAAAAAGCTTAATTCGGCTGGCACATTATACTTAATGATTTTTTCTACGTAAGTATTTGTATTATTAACAAAAAGCTCTGTTTACGTCATAATTATGAAAATTTAAAGTATCACACTTATCACATTATTATTAAAAATGCGAAGAAGTTTGGATGTTTAGATGGACGGATGTTCGTTACTTCTTTACGCCAAAACTACGTCGTGCTGAATTTTGCATACCGGTAGCTCTAGGCCTGGATTGAAACATAGGTGTTTTATCCTATAAATCAGTTCCCATGGAATTAAAAAAACCTTTAAACGTTTCCATAGAAACAACAAGTGCGAAGCCGCGGGCAGAATCTAGTATTACAATAAAACATTGTACTTCTAGACGTATTTCGGCTACGTCATCGGCCAGTCTCAGCGAAGACTAGCCATGTGCGCAAGACATTATTTTAGTGCACAAGTGTACACGCTAACACAGGTACATTCTCTATCTCAACCAATAAAACATTACGTCGCAAGCTAGATGTTGACCAAAGTGTGAACCAACCCTCGTCAATAAAGTTGCCAGCGCCTTCAAGATTAGGCACAAACCTATTTATTGGCTACTCCTTGGATCCCTTTAGCCTAATGTGTCGATAACGGGAGATTTGCTGAAATAGGGGTAAAATAACACGCCCTTATTTTTGAACAAATTGTAGGTAAATTGTTCGTGTTCCTTATGTTGTTTTCAAATATTGTTGTAAATGTTCATGTATAGTTTTTTTATTATAGTTATATATCTATAGTTTATATTATAACTTACTTATGACGATTTTTCAAGGAAATTCCTCAAAATAACGGGTTTATCTGTAAGAAACATGCATATCAAGAAAATACCAAATTAACTTTTCTATACAGTGATTAATTTAGTATGTATTTGGTTGGTAAACCTTCTTTTATTAAATATAAAATTAATACATAAGTAAATGTGTAAAATTTTCCACCATTTTGTAAAGAAATAGCGGAAAACCGCTATTTCTCACAAAATCGTGTTAGGTTCATACTAATATTATAAAAAAGTTTGCATGGCTGGATGTGATTCTTCGCGTCAAAACTTCTTTATGGATCGGGCTGAAATTTAGTGAACTAATATTATTATATAGGTGTTCTTAAACACCAAGCCAAAGTCGATGGAGAATGTTTGTAAACAAACCACGATACAATTATCTTAAACTCACTTGCTTGGCGGCGAGTTTTAGATATAATTTTATTGTAAGGAATAATATTTATTGAAAGAAGAATCTCATATCGACAAGTAATCTAAATTCCTAAGAAATGTTTAGATATTTTTAGACTTCGACCGGTCCCCAACTTACGGAGGGCGGGTTTAAGTCGAAAATGTTTGGACATTATTAAATTTCTTAGAAATTACCCCCAGTGTGAGGGTTACGCACTATAAGGGCAAAAAACTTTATCTAAATTGCGTTTAAAATACGCGGAAACAGAGCGAATTTTAGGTTAAAGTACCTATGGGTGGTCTGTTTAACAAACGACAAACATCGAGTTTGGCTAGTGTATAGTTGTTACAAACAAATGATATTATCATCAGCCGTCATCATCCCACCTGGTTAAATAATAACAAATTAGAACATACAATAATTTACAATTAAAGCAATTTAGTTACATGCAGACTATTGCAAACATTCTACTGGTAGCTCAACCGATCCATACCAATACCAGTAGTTAGGTCTAAAATAACTATGTATAATTCTACTTCTATATCAGTAGAGAGAATGTAAAGCCGTGGCCAGAAACTAGTGATATACATATACAGCCAACAATGGCTTTTTCCAGCCCTTGATGCAATTTAGGGTGGATACCTAAGCAAAGTAAGAACTTATGCAAACTATCCTTTGAACCGTGAACTCTAAGCTTTTTCCAATAGATAGAGTAGGTACCTATTTTGTTTTATATGAATATTATTCTCAAGCTCGCTATAAACTGATTTTAAATTATACTGGGTATCACAGCGGATACAATAAGGAGTGGGTTCTCCTTGCTGAGGACCGAGATGAGTGGAAGAAGGGGAGGGAGGCCTTTGCCCTGCAGTGGGACACCCCGGGCTAATATAATAATAATAATAATAATCACAGCGGCCATGATAGGCCTATTGTGATCGCCGTAGCGTTCATAGTTCGCCACTAACCCTTGCAACTGCTAGGAACTGTAGGATTTTCTTCGGGGTGTCTGTGTCTATGTCTCGCAAAGTATTTGGTTTAATTGTCTGTTTATTAGTTTAACATCTGTTTTTTAGTTTAATTATCTGTTAATTACGTAGTTTAAATGTTTGTTTATATCAGGGAAAAGTCTGCGTCCAGCAGTGGACCAGTCTGGCTGTAGATGTAAAAGCCGTAATAATGTATAATGTAAAAATAAAAACAATGTAGAATGATTCGGTTCTGCTTTTCTTGTTGAGTGTACTTCATAGCGAGTGGAAAAGGGAAATGGAAAATCCATTTCCGCCTCGTAGCGAATTCCATTACAAATGCCAAAACGCACACTTTAAGTGCATATAAGAGTTATAATCTTTATACTGACTTCAAAAATTCAAAATAAGAAAAAGTTGTATGTTCGGCAGTATGTAAATTTCATGTAAGATGTGCATAATACATATGTTCATCCATTTCTTCAGAGGACCAATCTCAATAAATATTTCACATTTGTATAGAAAATGATCCCGTATTTGTTCCCGTAAAAAAATTACTCCTGAGATGGTCCCATGAAATTTGGTCCTCAAGGAAAACTAAATTAATAACTAATCGAAGAATAAAAAAATTGATTGTTCTATCGAAATGTGCAGGGTTTAAAACGACTTCCAAATTCATTTACATTCTTCAGGATCATTTGAAGTCGGTTTTAGTAGATCCAGAAATTACCCCTACTATTTCATAAACGTTACCTCTTTATATTTTTGTTTATTTTGTTTATTTAACGTACAAAACACATCACAATCACATTAAATTATGAGGTTACATAAAGTTTGATCAGAACTTGATTGCAACATAAACACATGTACGTGCTGCTATAATATATATATGATCGAGTAGGTAGAGTTATTACTATCTAATTACAGGTTATTAAGTAAAACAAGACAGAAAAAAAGAAAAACAAAAGGTAACAAACAATTAGAATTAGGGTTGCTTAAATTAGATTACATGCTATATAATATAAATATGTAATTGTAATAATGTGAATTCCACAATCAGTAGGTATTGTATTGTGTTATTAAAACAAGACAGAAAAAAGGTAACAAACAATTAGAACTACATTGCTTAAATTAGATTACATGCTATTAAACATTATTGCAAAATTGTAAATTCCACTCGCTTACAAGAGAGTAGAATCCACAATCAGTATTGTACTAACTGGAACTCGGTTTCTTTACTTTGATATTGAAGTGGAGGATCTCTTTAATAATTTTAATGAAGTGACCTAGTCTTGCAACAAATATATCGAGTCTGCCGTCATTCTTATGTAGCTCATTATATTGTCGTGCCATTCTTGTGAGGGGATTGAAATGGGAAATATTATTTCTAAAAGTGTGTAACGCGAAAACGTTCTTCTTATTAGAGTTACGAGCTCTGTAATTAATATTAAATGATATTTCTGATAAGAGTTTAGGGGAATCTATTTGGGAGTGAAGTAATTTGTAGAAGTAAATTAAGTCAAAATAAATACGACGAGTTTCTAAAGAAGTAACGCTGAATTTATGGAGCCTCTCTTCATAATTTAGAGACAGACGCCCAGGACTAAGACGATAACATAGGAGCCTCAGGAATTTTCTTTGAATACGTTCGATGTTGTCATTATGAACTTTGTAGTTAGGAGACCAAATAGGACTTCCGTATTCCAAGACGCTTCGCACTATAGAGTTAAAAAGGTAAATTAAGCTGAGATAGTTTTTAAAGCCCTTAGTAGATCTTAAAACAAAACCCACTAATTGGTTGGCTCTGTCTATGATATTCTGATAATGTTCCCGAAAAGTAAGCTTATCATCGAAAAATATACCAAGATCCTTTGCGACGAGGGAGCAGTTTAGTTTATGACTGCCAATAGTGTAATCGAAAGTTATTTTGTTTCGTTTATTGGTGAAAGAGATAAAAAAACATTTGCCGGCATTCAGGTTCATTTTGTTAAGTTTACACCAATGTGAAATAGTGTTCAGGTCATTTTGCAGAGCTATGCAATCACTATGGTCATTAATTAAATTAAATATTTTTAAGTCGTCGGCGTACAAAAGGCAGTTGCAGGATAAGCGAGATACAAGGTCATTGATG
Organism: Eupithecia abbreviata; assembly: GCA_943735965.1. Taxonomy (NCBI): domain Eukaryota; kingdom Metazoa; phylum Arthropoda; class Insecta; order Lepidoptera; family Geometridae; genus Eupithecia; species Eupithecia abbreviata. The sequence goes on along the minus strand of OX030997.1, from coordinate 3,705,307 downwards.
AATATTATAAAAAGGAGGGGTCCTAAATGCGACCCTTGGGGGACGCCAGAGGTAACCGCCACTGGTGGGGATACATAGCCCTGCAAAGCGACCAGCTGACTTCTGTTACCTATAGATATTTATAGATTTATAATATTATTACCTATAGATATTTTCAAGAAGTGTTATGTGGTTAAGATTTTAAGTTATCGCAGATCACGGCCACACCGCTAAAGTACAGCACAAAAATATGTATTCAAATACTGGTTTAAAATCTTATCGTAACATTTAAAGCCGCCACACACAGAAACCGTGGCCGAGCCGCAGGCGAAGGCGTGTGGTCTGTTTCATACAAATTTACGTGCACCGCGCCGCCGCCGCCACCGCCCGGCGGTGTATGTGAAATCTCTCATGTAAATTCGTATGTTACAACCCGCACGCCTTCGCCTTCGCACCGGCCACGGTTTCTGTGTGTGGCTGCTTTTAGATAGGATACAATGAAATCGGAAGATAGATAGGCTCTTTTGAAGCTTGTGGTAAGCCATTTTTTTCACTGTCAAATGTAACGATTTTATGCTCATACTGGAATGCACTTTTTTGTGCTATGCCCTAGCACTATGCACAGAACTTTACGCCCATAAAATTCTCGGTAACTAACTACTATCGTCTAGATTTTATATTTATGTATGAAATAGCCTCCCCGAAACGACTTTATGCCCTTAGGTCGTAACTTAACTAACCAGTTACAATAATATCTGTCTCAACTCGTAAGTTATGAACCGTTTAATCTAGTCAATTGATATCTGTTTGTGTCATAAATAGCTGAGCAGGGTAAATAATAGCCAATTATTTTCTTATTGTGTAGGTGTTTTTGATATTTATTCTTACAGGGAGACTATTGAATTATTCTCCAAGATCATTTCAGACGCCTACTGTTATGATCGATGATATAATTTTAACAGGTAGTAGAATTTGTAAAATAACTAACAGGGAATAGTTTTCGGTGGCGATCGGATATTTTTTGATCGTAACCCGATCGATAAAGATATACATCTATTTATTTCGAAAGCTCTCAATACTTGGCCATTTATTCACATCGTCATCAACAGCCTTTACAAGTTCACTGCTGTATATACTCACGTCATCAACAGCCGAGTCTGAACGTCATCAACAGCCGAGTCTGAACGTCATCAACAGCTGAGTCATTACAAGTCCACTGCTGTATAGACCTCTATAAGCGCCATATAAGCGCATATATAAGCGCCTCTATTTACTCATATCATTAGGGGATGTCATATCCCTGGGTTGGGGATCGCAGTTCGGTGTTGAATCTGTTCTGCAAAAAGCTCTGCTGTGGATGTGTTGCCCCTGGTGGATATCCCTCAGTCGCCCCTTACGACACCGGGAAGAGTGACGCAAATTTGAATCCGGGACCACACGGCAAGCTGATTTATGTACATCATAATAATTAGGTACTATTTTGAACTTTTAAATAATAAATAATGCTGGACAATCCGCACAGCATCATCTAGACCTGAAGCTAAGCAGAGCTTCTATTATGGGCACTAGATGATAGATATACATACATAGGTACATTACATACATAGATATTTTATTTCTTACAAGCTGCGCCCCGCGGCTTCTCCCACGTGGAAATCTATGTGTCAAATAGTTTATAAACCTTCCTCTTAAATCACTCTTTCTATTGCTGAAAACAGCATTAAAATCGGTTGAGTAGTTTAAAACACCTAAGCGAACAGACAGTGGAAGCGACTTCATTTTATACTATGTAAAGATTATACATAGAAAATACCCAGAACATCTGGACCGAATATTTGTAGATAGTACAAACATTTGTCCGAAGCAGGGAATCGACCCCGCTACATACCGCTACATGCCACATCGGCGTCCAACGTAACGTAACCTATGTGACGGAATCGGTTTGTACCGTGAAGGAAACTCTGACGGTAGCGTTAAAATATCTCTTTCAGTTATTGGCGAGAGTTCTCAATCCCCGCCGACTTATACGTGACGCAGTAATAATCGTCACTCATCGGGTGCCCACGTCAATATTTGCACGTGGCCGGCTCTTTGAAGTCCAGCACAAACAAACATACAAACACAGGACACTGTAATGGACGGATTTAAAGATAAATACGATAAGAATGATAAAATGTTGAGGTATTAGCTAATTTCATATGGGTAGCGAACGGAGTTAAAAAAAATCTGACCGTTTAGCAGAGAATGAATAGCAGTATGAAATGAATATTTATGTTTTTCATTTCTTCTTTCGTTTTTTAATATTTGTTGTTATAGCAGCAACAATACATCTGTGAAGTCTAGAAAAATACCTTTTTTAACTGACTTTGAAAAAGCTGGAGGTTGTGCTGGATATTCGACTACTGCACCTGATTATTTGTTATGTATATTTACGAATTTCTCTTTGAATGACTGCGGATCGATTCGAAAAATTCAAGTCCACAGCTGGACATAGGCCTCTCCCAATGAACGCCATAGCGCCATAGCGCATAGCGGATAGCGCCATAGCGCCATAGAACGCCGTACCAGTCTTTCGCAGATCGTCATCCCACCTGGTATGAGGGCGTCCTACACTACGTTTACCGAGTCGTGGTCTCATACAAGGAATTTAACTAGTAATTGATATTATTACTTTCAATAATCACACACGCACATACACCCTCACACACACACATACATTGTAATAAAAAACCACTTAGACACTTCCCCATCCTCAAGGGATCAACAAGACTTTTACAATTGGTATGTTACAAAAATCAAAGACAAAAAAAAAAAATATATATATATATATGTATAATAAACAGATAATTACAATTTACAATCAAGTGTTCTAGTTGTTTTCTCAGTATAAAAGACGTAGTATTAAAAGGTATTAGGTATTACCAGTTATAATTTTTTTTTGACGACCGATGTGGCGCGGTGAGCGAAGGTCCGCCTGCGACGCAGGAGGTTGCGGGTTCGATTCCCGCCTCGGAACAATTGTGTGCACGATCTGCAGATATTTGTTCCGGGTGTTCTGGTCGTTTTCTATGTATAATAAAAATATCTATCTATGTAATATATTGTATTATGTATATCAGTTGTCTAGTACCCATAACACAAGCTCTGCTTACCATGGGGCTAGATAATGCTGTGTGAATTGTCCAGCATTATTTAAAAAAAAATTAAATTATAACACATGCTCTACTTAACATGGGGCTAGATGATACTTTATGAGTTTTTCAGCATTATTATCATTATTGTCATTTGGGGGAGGCCTATGTCCAGCTGTGGACTGCTATAGGCTGATGATGATGATTATCATTATAATAAGTAATTATAGACGAATGGCCAATCGATTAAAGGGATTTAAAATATTTCTTTGTTTGTATGACAAATCGATTAGAGCCAGTGGTTAAAACGTGTAAACTACTGATAAAGAAACTTATATAAAAAAGTAATTATCCACCTTTTTCATTATTTTGGAGAAACGAGAAGACCTAACAATGAAGCTGCTGTTTATTCGTAAGTAACCTATATTTAACCAACTAACAAATTCCAAAAAGGTATAGTTTGTATGTTTGACTGTATAATTTTTTAATGTATGTAGATATGATGGTCATCGTTTGCTCTGTCATGTCATCTAAGGACCGATTTAGATGATGCTTTTGCAATTATACAAAGTTTTTTTTTTTTTTTTTGCGATTGTATAAAGAATGCAAGAATTGCGGCAAGCTGAAGACAGGGCGCAATGGCACTCATTGGGGTAGGCCTATGTCCAGCAGTGCACTGATGTACGCTGATGATGATGATGATGATAAAGAATATTCCCGAGCTGGTCCCAAAAAAATTATACAAATGTTTGTATGATCTACAAATATTTGTTCCGGGTGTTCTGGTCGTTTTCTAGGTATAATAAAAAATATCTATTTATGTAATGTATTATAATATGTATATCAGTTATTTAGTACCGTAATTTCGGGTTACTTTAGCTCAAATGGAAAAAAGTATCCTCTCGCCACATTAGAGTAATCGATTTAGTTGAAGCCGGAATTTATAGAAGACCTTACTGGCTATCAGATATGAATGGACATACGGACAAATTGTAACTTCAAAGCGGCCATTCTAATTTTTTAGGATAGGGATTGACAAAAATATATGGGAAAAGTATCTAAAGTTACCCGCATTACGGTACCCATAACACAAGCTCCTCTTACCTTGGGGCTAGATAATGCTGTGTGGATTGTCCATCATCTATACTAATATAATAAAGACGAAAGATTTGATTGTTTGTATTGAATAGGCTCCGAAACTACTGGACAGGTTTGACAGGCAAAAAAAAAAAAAACTTTCGCCGTTGGAAAGCTACATTATCCCCGGTGAACATAGGCTACATTATACACTCAAGAACACCTTTGCCCCAGCGGCCGTTCGGTTCGGTTCTTCGCGAGATATGATATATTCTTCGTAGGTACATTGCATTATAAGTATTGAAACCTCAGAATCCCGTTGAAGTCAGAGTCCGCATAATTCATTAGCTACTCTTGATGCAGCAGTCATTCCTCAAAACAATGTTATACCTTCGCAAAATCGTCACGTGCAGAGCAGAACCATTTAGTAACAATGGCGAAAGTATTTGGAATAATAAACAGTTTATTTCGAGGCCGTCTAAAAATAAATTGGGATAATGATTTGTCATCCTTCATTGCCTAACGTAAGGGTCGGTACATATCTGATGGAAAATGCGTCGAGCGTATCATTGGTCGTGTCTATTCAGTCAAATTAGACCTGCCACATTTACGCGTCTAGTCAGTTCGAACAACCTGTACAAACTCCACCAACATTGTTACGCCTAGTCTGAATGCATCATGCATCATAAAATTCATGTAATTATCGCGAGACGTTACGTCGACCGACTATGCCTTTACGGAAACGTAACAGATGCTGTACGCTCGACGTACTAACGCATCATCAGTTGAGTATAAAAGGTGTGCTGTATTAGCACCAATTATAATTTGGCAATAGCACTCACAATAATCCAATGACATCTAATTTTAGCCGCACAACATTGGTGCCTATTTTGACGTTTCTAGGTCGTTTTTCCCGCCATTTAGGGCACGCCAAACCATAGACAACCAATATGGCGGCCGTTAAATTTAATTCACTATTGAATTCACGCTCATTTATTTTAACTTTTGAGTACTGAGCACCTAGATTTAGCAGTCTATAATATGAATTCATGTTCCTGAATTTGATATCTACGTGCGGAATTTCTGATCTTAGATAGAAAGAAAGATTATAAATCTTTCTTTCTATCTAAGATCAGAAATTCCAGAAATTCTTTATTGATAAAACTTATGTCTTAAACAGTTTCATAGTAGTATGTGTAGTTTCAATTCAATTCAATTCATTTATTTATCTTTTGACACAATATATAATATGTTCTTAGATAAGTCACAATACATTAAAACTTATAGTTAATTAACAGCAACCTTAGCTTCAGTACCTATCACATCACAAAATATATTTTTATCAGCCAAAGCTTCGTCAATTGTACCTACAATAACTCTTATTAAATAGAATTCTTTTAATAAATACAAATAGTTCAATGTCAGGTTTGATTCTAAATTCTAATGGTATTTGATTATAAAATTTTATAGATAGGCACATAAAGCTTTTTTGTATTTTTGATAGTCTTGTGTGGGGGACTGCAACATTTTCCTTATTTCTAGTGTTGTGACTATGGATTTCTTTATTTTTTGAAGTATTATTGTTTGTAGTATTAGATCTTCATATTTTAATGTAAATTTTATGGCAGTGTGATGCGGTCCAAATCTACGACAATATTAGTGTGCTAAGCTAAAATTAATAAGTATTGAATATAAATAATTAATATTATAAATGCATTCTTAATATTAAAAATTAATTCTAAGGTTTTTAGACTAAACTGTGATCCATAACATGTATACACAAAATAATAGAGCAGTAAATAGCAATAAATACAGCATCAAAAAAACTTTTGAAACTATCATGGTTATTAATTAATAACCATGATAGTTTCAAAAGTTTTTTTGATACTATCATGATATTTACGGCACAGTTGATGAGGCCAGATCACGGAGTAACTCCGTGATCATGGCGCATGCAACTGTGCCGAAATATTGGATAGCTCAAAAATCAAATCATGGTAAATATCCCGTTTTAAATGACTTTAAATACAGCATCATCTCTTTTCTCATCATTTCTGCTCTACCAATATTGAAAAGACCTTCACGAACGTGTGATGATGGCCAGATAAGATGGCACGACATAATAAGTGTTTATACGCGTTTCTTGGAAAAGCTGGCCCTCCCAATTTTTCCATGAATCGTGTATATTGTCGGTATGGACAATAGCGACAATATACACGATTAATGGAAAAATTGCAAAAAAAAGCATTGGGAGGGATTGTTGCTGGACAAAGGCAATATAGGTTACAAAGAAAAAAAATATGCGGGGCAGTATTTGGACTGAACTGGACGGACTCTTCGACCAACGATAGAAGTGAAAACTAAGTAATATTATATTTTATTTATACTGGGAAGCGTGCGGTGACAATAACGCGAGTTACACGCTTTTTGTTTCACACAATAAGTACACATACACAGTTAGGAAAGCGTTCGGTGACGGCACAGTATACATATGGACAGTATGGAAGGAAACTAAGCCTAGTTGATGAAATAATAACCCCTAAGAGGTCTCGTCGATACACATGTTTGTGTGAGTGTGCCTTTTCGAGCGTTTGTAGGTAGCTTCCATACTGTCTGTCCATATGTATGTTGTTGTGACGGTGTAGGCGAGTTCACGGCGGCGTGTTCCATGATTTTTGTTCACCCAAAAAGTGCTCTAATAAATGTTTATCAATATTCAAGAATTAGTAAGCTGAAGTGGCAGTGGGCCAGCCATATCTCGCGAAGAACCGGCGGCCGCTGGGGCAAACGTGTTCTTGAGTGGAGACCACGACTCGGTAAACGCAGTGTAGGACGCCCTCCAACCAAGTGAGATGATGACCTGCGAAAGACTGCAGGTTGATGCTGGATGCGGCAAGCTGTTTTGTGCTTGCCGCATGGCGCTATGGCGCTCATTCGGGGAGGCCTATGTCCAGCAGTGGACTGCTATAGGCTGATGATGATGATGATGATCAATATCTAAAGCCTAGTCACACGTGCCACAGACATCAATGGAACGATATGCAAACACTACACGTCGTCTATACTACCTAATTCGGAGCATTGACGCAAAACAGAATAAATAACATTGAATCTTATTCGACCGCGCAGGTCGTTTGCTTTGCAATTATTTGCCATCAAGTCGTTAATCATAATCAGGCTCTTGTTATAAGGTTATTAATAAAAGATAAACAAGATTAATATAAGATGACGTTACATTAAGATACAAATCATCATCATCATCATCAGCCTAGAGCAGTCCACTGCTAGGCCTCCCCAATGAGCGCCATAGCGCCCTCAGCGTCTTCAGCTTGCCGCCCAGCATCTACCTGCAGTCTTTCACAGATCGTCATCCCACCTGGTCGGAGGGCGTCCTACACTACGTTTACCATCAGAAAAACAGTGTCCTTACCAGTTTTTAAAGCTCGCGTTAAGGGATTCTACCTGTCAGAATCGTGAATATTGGTACTTATTATTTATTTATTAACTAAATATTACTAAGTAGTATATTATACATATATATATATCTTTATTTAATACTTATTTATCTTTAAATACTCATATTATGTTCATTTTTATTACTAGGTCTATCCTTGGTACACCCCCTGCCTTTCTTTAATTCACACAATTGTTTCCATCCAAAGGTTGCCTGGAAGAGATCGCTTCTAAGCGATAGGCCGCCCATTGTACTTGTCACATGTAATATCTTTCATAATGTTCTGTATCTGGTGTACAATAAAGTATTTTTGTATTGTATTGTATTGTATGACTGATATAGGAAATCTTTATGAATAAAACGTGTAGAGTTCGAATTTCTGTAGGTACTTTTTTATTAGAGCAGAGTATCGTTCTCCCCGGATTTTTGTTGGGGGAAACGTAAAAGCCAAGTCCCAATATATATAATATGGATCCTAATCAACCAGAACAGATTTAACAACTAATCTACACATTTGTTACAGCATGGAACCAAATAAAAATGCAAATGATTTATTTGTATAAAAATAAGTGTTATTTGAATACGTCTCAAACCCCACGTTTTGACTTAACGGAAAATCAATTTTAAGGGAACAAAACACCTATTGTTGAATATATTTTGATCAGGATCAAAAGTTAGTTATTTAATATTATTGTAATGAAAATTCTTCTACGTGTTCCCTAATATGTAAATAGTTTAGACGATTATGGTTTTAGTTTTTTGTGAAACAGTATGATTTTAGTACAATAACAAATTTAAAAATAAAATCCAGTGGAATTGCGCGCGGGATGGACATTACGCCGCTCTTGCCTCCTTTTCTCGCCTTCCACGCGCGGCGTTCGTTAGTCCTTGTCTCGAAAAAGCGAACTCACTTCGTCTTAACACTTTTTAGGAAACCCAGTGTGATATACTTGTGTCCGGATGTCCTACTCCTAATACGCCACAGTGAGTGACACCCATGCCACACACATAACACACAAGGAAAAAAAGTCGAGTTTAATCCAAATTATTTTTTTATTGACAACCGTTATCAACTGATTCTCTTGGAACAAGACATCGTTACCTGTGTTAATAACTTCCGCGCTGTTGTCTGGATGTTTGTTACTACGTAGGTGGTACTTGATAGGACTAATCAAGGAAGAATTATTATTAATTGGTTACATTGGCTACTTATGGTTGGAATTAGGCAGACAATATACATAATAATATAACCTATAGAATAGTCACTCCTCGCTCGACGAAACTCCCGAGTCGCTATGCCAATTTTCTTTCATAAATATCACAGAATATCTATGTATATATTTTTAACGCAAATAATATAATGTCAATATTCCAGAAATTAAATTATTCAGAAATAGAATCTTTCAATTCAATTTTCAATTTTTCGTAGTCTTAAGCTATTTTTCGTGACCATAAGTAATTTTTCGTAGCACTAAGCTATTTTTCGTAGCCCTATGCTATTTTTCGTAGCCCTATACTATTTTTCGTAGCCCTATGCTATTTTTCGTAGCCCTATGCTATTTTATTATTATTTATTTATTTTATTTTAACAATATTCAGGAAATTAACAGCTAACTTAATGAGTAGGTATCTTACTTCTGAATACTGAAGGCTAATTAAAAATTTCCACAAAAAGCTACTTAAATTAATGCTAAACAAAGTTACAGGACGACTACTGATGGTAAAATTATTATACTTAATCTAAAAGTTTGTACACATATAAATATAAATTTCAACCAATTTTGGTTTATTATACCTCTACGACTTAAGAAAATAATCAAGAAGAGGATGTACCAAAAAATCTACCACTCACTATTCTTTTTAGCTTAGTGGGAGGATCAATGAAAATATCCATATCAAGCTCTCTGGATAGAATGTTAAAACATCCGCATGACCTTATCAAAAATGTGTTCTGCCTGTAGTTGGTTTTTGTTGGTTTTTTGTTGGTTTTTTTCGTAGCCCTATGCTATTTTTCGTAGCACTAAGCTATTTTTCGTAGCTTTATGCTATTTTTCGTAGCCCTATACTATTTTTCGTAGCCCTATGCTATTTTTCGTAGCCCTATGCTATTTTTCGTAGCACTAAGCTATGAGTATTTTACCTAGCACGAGACTGTATGTATAATATAATGTTAGCTGTGTAGCTTTTTACGAAAAGCTTATTAAGTTTTTTTTTTCTATTTTTTGCTGTAAACTACGAGTGCCACGAAACAAATAGGGCTACAAAAATATCACGATGCCTCCGGGTTTATGTGTATCAAAAACCCGAAGCATATGATTATGAGAAAAGGTTAGACAGGGCAACCAAAGTCAAAGCTTTATAAAAGAACAAAAACGCTTTCCAAATAGTTTGGAACAAGCAGGACTTGAGAAAACCACAAAAAGGTCAGCAAATCCTTATTAAATCGAGGGTGGGTAGACCTTGGGCGTAATATATCTACAAAGTTTTCGTCGCATTTGCATAGAAAACTGGAGTAAAGTATATTATCACAAAGTATAGGTACGTAAATGACATACACAACAGCAGGGTATATTTGTAATCATGTAAGCAATAAAACATTGAGTATTGAGTAATTATTATACCTGAGTCAATATAGATAATAGATAACAAACACGTATTTTATTTTTTATGTTGATTGATTTAGTAGATTAATTATTATTTTGATAAAATAAAACTACAAAATACAGCAATCCGCCATGACACGTTTAACACCAATCAGAGAATACCGATTTGTGACGTCAGGCCATCACAAATACATAGTCACAATATGTAACGTAAAGGCACAGAATAACAGATGGTAAATGTCTGACATTCTTTTCTTGGCAATTATATGGTCATTCTGTACCATCATCAAAGGCCACCCCCAATGAGCGCCATACTGCCCTGTCTTCAGCTTGACGCATTCAGCATCTGCATGCAGTCTTTCGCAGGTCATCGTCGCAACTGGCCGGAAGGCGCCTTATTCGTTTACCGTCGTTTACCGAGTCGTGGTCTCCACTCAAGAACACGATTAACCCTAGCACGGTAAAAAACTGCTAATTGTGTAAATAAATCCATGTTTGTGTGTGAACTTGTGGCAGAGTGTGACGGTAGTTAATTCTGATAAACTTTTATGTGACGAGGTTACAGCGTGCCGCCTCAGTTGTAAACATTTTAACGATTGGAATAGGTGGACCTCATTTTCGAAATTCGAAAGAAGACAGGGGAGTTTTTTTTTTATTCAAGCTCCGTACAAGCATTTTAATTCAAAGTCTCGATGTCAGTCACGGGTCACTACGACGGCCCGAACAAGTACCTACCTGTCAGGCACCGTTGACTGACATGGCATCCAACGTGTTTATATTGATACTTTATACTAGTAGGTACCTATGTTTTTGTTCTGACCGAGCTTCTGGATTATAATAATTAATAACACATTACCGTAACCCAATACTTTACTAAACTGACGTAACCACAAGGTACCTACCTATGTGCGGTATAAGACACTATTGTATTTGCAGGGTATTGTCAGGTTCGTATTATATTAACCAACTAACTACATTTCTAAAGATTCGTATCAAATTTGGATTATGTGCTAAGGTAGGTAGTAGATGTTGATAAATAATATATAATAGAAAAAGAAAAAATAATAATAAAGTAGGAATCTCTTATCATTGCCGTTCAACGTTCGAAAAACCTCTATGTGAATTTATTTTTCGAGAATTCTACGCAAATAAAACTCCATTTTTATCCGTACCTGCTGATCGCAGGTAAAAACAACACGAATTCATACCAATTGTAACCTCCTTCATTAAAACCTTTCTACTTAGAAAAAGGTCGCTGCTGACAATAAAAACTTTTTCGTTCATTCCAGATTCAAAATGTACGGGCTGCTATTAGAAAACATGGCGGAGTTCATCCGTCAAACCTACGGAGAGGAACGATGGGAGGATATAAGAAGACAGGCGGGAGTGGAACAGCCTTCATTCTCCGTTCATCAGGTCTACCCAGAGAATTTGATACAACGACTGGCGAAAAAGGCACAAGAGGTAAAAATACGTGGCTGGTATATCGTATACCAGCATCATGATTTGATGATCTCATCAAGTCATGATGATCACCCCATAATAGTCCACAGCTGGATCTAGGCCATCCTGTCATCAGCCGCATCTAGCATCTGTCAGTTGCTCGCAGGTTGTCATCCCGGCCGGAGGGGCATCCTACATAACGTTTGCCGCTGAAATAATTAGGGTCATTAGGTACCAAATCCATAAAAAACTGCAAAAACAAATAACTTGCGTCTATCATTAGCAGGATGGTATAGTCCGCAACAACAATAAATAATTTTAATCAAATTAAGAATCTCCTATTTCGAATAAAAGCGCTATAAAACAATTCAAACGTAAAAATCGTAAAGCAAATTTTCATTCACTTGATGTAATTCTAAACTTCTCAATTCGGTAACCGCTGATAGATTTATTAAAATTCATTCTTTGTTCAGTCTAAATTCTAAATAGTCCTTTGATCTGCTACGGCGATGATTTGTTCATTAGATTTGCTTTCGAAATCTATTTTGGTTGTGTAACTGTTGTTATTTCTAAACACCGCCATGGACGCGAAATTTGCTACAAGCGCCATCTTACGGTTACATTTGGCACTTATTAAATAGCTCTAGCTTTATTTTGCAACCGACTTCAGGAAGGGGTTCTATGTTCTGCTAAATGTATTTATTATAATATTTTATTATGTTATAGCCCAATGTGTTGAGGATATAACAGAGCCCGCAGTCCATTTGAATTGAACAAAGTATCCAGAAGTGACCTCATTCGTATCGTATGGTATCTCCGTAGTTCCCTGTCCGCGCAATAGAGGCGCTGTACCAAAACTTATGGAAAACGAGACGTCACGGCCATGTCTCGATACTATCGTCAAATGGAATCGTGGCTCTGGTTCCGTTACAAGTCTTTGGTACCATATTTTGTTCCACACATAAAAGCTTGTAATAAACATTTTAATATTTTAACATTTGTGTAAAACATATTCTATAATTTCAACATAGTCATCACCGGCCCATTAGCTCAGTTGGTTAGAGCGTCGTGCTAATAACGCGAAGGTCGCGGGTTCGATCCCCTCATGGGCCACTTTATTCTTTTTTATATTTTTTTAGTGCACTTATTTCAGAAATAATATCAAAACTTTAAAAATATTTCGCACAAGTACATAGTTTTGCAAATAACAACTTGTTTTGTATTTCTATTCATTATCTTATTTTATTCGTTCAATTTCAAAAAAATATAATTTTTAAATTTCTAACATTTGTGCTACGAATATTATGTAAAATAAATATATTTTTTTGGTAAATTAACCAATTTTATGTATTATTCCATAGATTCTCACTGAAAATCCATCAATAATAAAAAAACTTATTTCCTATTGATACTGTACACAATCGGTCTGGTTCATTACATACAATTATATTTACACCCAAAGTCCATTTCATGCTTTTCCCATTTCATGCACAATATCAAAAAATTGATTCACAAAAAACAAAATAATTAAACACACTATGGAGATGCAGGGATTTGAACCCTGGACTTTCAGCATGCGAAGCAGACACTCTACCACTGAGTTACATCCCCGGTGGTAGAGCTCGCGAAATTACGATACCGCATATACACAGTACGTCACTCACCACAGAATATAATAATGTGTCTACTAGGTTATCATATCGAGCAAATAGAGCATAATTGGCTGACCTAATTGTACAGGGTTCCTTATAAAAATGTTATCAATATTTCAAATCCAATTCGCTCTGACTTGCAATAATGTATGTAATATAATATTGATCATCAACTTATGCTTTTGCTCCACTTTTTAACACAGGCACTTATTTCAGGTATTAGGCATAACAGAACGAGAATTCATGAACCAAATGGGTGTATACTTCGTAGCTTTCGTCTCACAATACGGCTACGACCGAGTCCTATCAGTTCTGGGCCGGCACATGAGGGACTTTCTCAATGGCCTGGATAATTTACACGAGTATTTGAAGTTCAGTTATCCGAGAATGCGTGCGCCTAGCTTTATATGCGAGAATGAAACGCGGCAAGGGTTGACATTACATTATAGGTGAGAATTTTGGATGTCAAATAAATTGAAACACATAGAACATGCAAAGAAATGTATCGGACTGTGATCCATACTAATTGGTTCAAGGTCAATAAATTGACCCTTAGAAGTTTGTTATGAATCTAGTTTCTTTTCTATTCGTCCCATGGACTTTTATAAAATTGGACTATCTATAAAATTGTTATCCACTATTTTATGCGTTAAATTTTAAACTTTTCAGGTCAAAGCGAAGAGGTTTCGTTTATTACGCTATGGGACAGATTAGAGAGGTGAGTGTATGAAATGGTAAAACAAAATGTAAAATAAAAAAATTGGAGGCGCCGGGTATCGATCCCGGTACCTCTCGCATGCTAAGCGAGCGCTCTACCATCTGAGCTACGCCCCCGATGTTCAGCGTGGCAAAATTACTAAATTGTCTACGCAGTCAAAATCCAAGCTAAATTTCGACTGAATTTCGAGCAAAATTAGAAACAAATAGATAGGACACGAGAACTACGCGTGATGGTGCGATTTCAAAAATTCTATAATTATGTCCAATAAATTCATGCAAAAACCTTTCAGGTAGCCCGACACTTCTACCACAAAGAGATGAGGATAGAGTTAGTCAGAGAGGAGCTTCTAGTGGACACGGTTCATGTGACGTTTCAGCTAACGTTCGACAACCGAGCGTTTACGTTGGCCTCGTTAGCTATGACGAGGGAGGAAAAACATCTGCCGATCAGTGCGTCGGTGTTGTTCGAGATCTTTCCGTTTTGTATTGTTTTTGGGTAAGTTTACTTTTGATATGTACCTAATGAAAAATGGTTTATAAACCGTCCTCTTGAATCACTCTATCTATTAAAAAACGCATCAAAATCCGTTGCGTAGATTTAAAGATCTAAGCATACATAGGGACATACAGACAGGGGTAAGCTATTTTTTTTATACTATGATGTAGTGATTGTCGCAGATCTCGAACGAACCACTGACATGTGCATTTAATCGTTATTTACTTTAAGGGCTTTATCTCGTAATATTTAAATACAAGTGCTTAATAAGAAGAAAAACTTAGAGAAAAGACTCTTAAATTCTCAATTAACCTAATTATCTTCATTTATTACGAATATGATCAAATTTTCAAGTCTTAAAATACCTTTTTAGGCAGGGTATTTACCAGAAATACTTACCATGATTTACGGTGTTATGAGTTGTCTTTATGTCTTATCGAGATTATAACTTTACGCCTGATATTTTGTAATGAGCAAAGGCTGGATGTAACCGCCCTAAAAGGAACCAAACCAATTTTTGCTTCCATTTAAGGCGGGCCCGAGGCAAACAGGGCGCCTTATTATTCAATTGAACAAAGGAATTAACAAAAATTTCCCTGGGCAGTTTGTGATACCTATTACAAGCTTTTTAATTATAAATATTATTATTATTAACTCATTTATTCTCAGATTCACAATCCATAACACCTTATGCACATACAGAATTAAAAATAAATGTCACAAAAGAAAATCACACTATAAAATCAAATCAGCAGCATCCTGAAAACGTTGTTGTACTGGACACGTAGAGCGCTGGCAGCCCGTCGGGTGCAGTTGAGCCAGAGGCTACCCCAGTAGAAGGATTGGCAAAAGGCCTTAAATACAGTGATTTTTACTTCTCTCGAGCAGCGTGCGAACCTACGTGCAATCATGTTTCCCCGTACAGCCAACGCTCTACGGTCCCTTTTTTTTAACATAATAACATAATCAATCAATTTATTCAACTTCTACAACTAAATCACATTGTTTCTGTAATGACATAAAATCTTCTTATCTATCTTATCTTAAAAAATAAATAACTGTAATACACTACATAGTTTATATTTAACGTCTGCGTCATCTCATAGAGACTCGTTCACACTCGTTCTCGTTTTTAATGCCTCTGTAATAGTTTTTTTTTGTATTTAAAGTATTTACACATGTAACAAAAGAGTAATGTGGTCGTTTGTAATTCTGAAATTAAATAAATAAATTACTACATACATAGTATAAAACAAAGTCGCTTCCCGCTGTCTGTCTGTCCCTATCTATGCATAGACTATAAAACTACGCAACGGATTTTGATGCGGTTTTTTAAATAAATAGTTTGATTCAAGAGGAAGGTTTATAAAGCATTTGGACACATAGATTTCCACGTTCTAGAATTCCACTAGGCGCATCTAGTATGATATATTTCAAGTTTATTTTTACTTCCAGTTCAGACATGGTGGTGCGCAGTATTGGCAATTCCCTGATGGTCATATTACCGGACCTCGTGGGAAAGAAGATCACTAACTGGTTCGATCTCGTACGCCCCCTCATCGCCTTCAAGTTTACTACTGTGAGTTATTGAGTAATACGAGTACCTAATCATTATATCACTTCAATCAGTTTAAACAAAAATAAACTCAAGACTTTCATCCTTAATTCAAATGCGTTTTTAAATTGTTTTTTAAAAGTTAACCTTTTAAAAACTAAGTACTTAAAGTCTTTTAAAAACTAAGTGGATATGAAATCAAGTTTTTTTTAATTGATTATATTCCCGTTGTTACGTGCATATTTTTTCTGAGTTTGTTTAATACAAATGTTAAGTTTTTTTTTATAAGGTCTGCTAGATAAAAAGGCTGGCAAAAAAATTGCTAAAATCTTTATATACAAAAATCGATCGTCTATTCGTTAGTCTCGACGCTAAAACTCGAGAACGGCTGGGCCGATTTATCTGATTTTGGTTTTGAAAATGTTTGTCGTAGTCCCGGGGAAGGTTTAAACGGTGAGAAAATATGGTAAAATTGCGCAGAAATTTCCACGCGGGTGAAGGCGCGGGGCGCAGCTAGTTTGAAATAAATGCTATAATACAAAAATTACACTCCGAATTAAACTCTTTTTTTTTTCAACCAAGACTACCTACTAACTATATTTATTTTAAACCATTTCCATCCTCACCTATATATGTACCTACTCTAAGTTATTCCCCGACACATTTGATTGAAAACCCCTCAGATCTTAAACCGCACCAACAACATCTTCGAGCTGGTGACTGTGGAGGCTGTTATGCATGAGAAGACTTCAGACAAGAGAAACGAACTACTCCGACTGTCTGATGAAACCGAAAATACTACGGAGAAGAATCTCAGACTCAAAGGTAAGCAAGGCCTATGACCTTCACTGAATACGAAGACATTGTATGACCGTAAATATTTTCAAACTTACACGATCTTGACACAAAATTATAAGACTTTTATTTAGTATTAATAGGCATCATCATCTGATGATGATGATCTGAGATAATGATGATGATGATGATGATGATGATCTGAAAATAATCTGAGACACTGTCATACTAATTATAAGTATTAATACAACCGGTATTTATCACGTTTGAGTCATCCCGTGACAAGGCAGTGTGCAAACCTGTTGAAAAATCGGGAAAATAGGTAAATAAACGCGACAAATACCCGTTGTATTAATACTTATAATTAGTATGACAGTGTCTCAGATTATTTTCAGATCATCATCATCATCATTATCTCAGATCATCATCATCAGATGATGATGCCTATGATGATATTAGTCCACAGCTGGACATAGGCCTCCCCGAATGACCGCCATAGCGCCCTGTCTTCAGCTTGACGCATCCATCATCTACCTGCAGTCTTTCGCAGGTCGTCATCCCACCTGGTCGGAGGTCGGTAAATGTTTGGCACCGGGCAAAGAAGTCATGATGCTCAGTAAAAAGCCTATAACTTGGAACCATTCGAATTAGACCCGTGACTTTAGTTTTTCTGGGTCTTCTGAATACATCGGTCCTCCGTTTTTGACTTGTCATTAAGCTTCGAGAAGTATCAGGCAGATATTTATAGGATAACTTATTCAAACGAATACTCCTTCTAAGTCCTCCTTACAAGCTCATTAGTACACATCTAACACAATTACGCCCTTTCAATGATCCAAGATTTACTAGAAGGTACTTACACCTAACTTCAGAAACAATCCAGCCAGAACTCTGAACTGAACCCATGTCAAGAACTAGAACTCTATTAAATCTGAGATTGATTAAGTTTGAATAAAGGTTTTGATGTTTGAATTCGGAGATGGGTTTGACTTCGAAGAAGCTTCCATCCAAGTAATAGTTATTCTGCAAATACCATAAATTTCAAGCTTGAGTTCGTTGCTTACTTACTACTTGTGTCGTTGCTTTGCTAGAGATCTGTGTGAATGGATGCCATAATCATCAACAATATTTTTGACTCAATATTTGATCGACTATAATCGTTCAACAATATTTTTATTTTACAAGAATGCTCTTGTATCATGAGCTTGAAAATCTACTGATAAAGATGCCTTTATCAGTTGATTTTCAAGCTCACAATGCCAAATCTTCTAACATCAAAATCTTGTTGATTGCATCACAAGTAATTTATATGCAAGAAAAATACTATTTACATTCAGAAATTATCATGGCATGTCCGTCCATCCACTCACGTTCGATCGACGCCGGTTGCGTTCGCGAAAAGTTAAAGGTTATTGGCGCCAATTTTTTTTTAAAATGAATCTCACGCTCGTATCAAGCCGGTTGTAAAGGGATATGGATGTGCAAAAATTACGATAGGTGGTGTGGTGAATGGATGGACTTTCCATGTAGGTACCTACCTAACTTAATTATACGGATCAGCGACCCGAAGTATGTCTTGTCTTGGGCTTCGTAAAAAAAGGTCGCATAATTTTGTATCCTTCTTTGTGTTGGTAGGGAAACATTTACATCAATCCAATATTCAGGGCATTGCAGGAGATCAAAGCAAGAAACATTTTATTATTTTTCAGAGTTTCAGTTCAAATCTCAAAGGTTGGCTTACGACGGACGACCACTACCCGCTATTATAAAGTTGCATTTGAAAGGTAGACTACCTACGAACCCTACGATCGATGGAAAACACAAAGAAAAGTCGTAAAATAACTAACGACTTCGCACATTTGTCTAGATGTAATAAAATTAAGCACATTAAAGTTAGTTTTCACTTTCGGAGTTGTTAAAGTTGTCTGAGCTCGCTAGCCAATCTTTATTGACAATGATTGGAATGTGATATAAGTGTAGATGAATAGTTATTATTATATATGTTTCGTATCACAGTTATTTAAATTATATTATATTTATCTATTCACATAAATGTATTCGATGTGGCGGAGCGGGCGAAGATACGCACGCAACGCAGGATTCCCGCAATTTGCAAAAATGATCTGTTGTGTAGATTATTTCAAGTGTAAAATCTATAAAATCTATCTATGTCTGTCATGTTCGTGTATGTCATTAGTTATGTAGTACCTAACCTTAGCTACCCATTAATATCACTAACTCTTTTTACTTTCGGTATAGATAATGCTGTGTGGATTATTTAAAATAATTTTCATATATTTATTAATCACGGAAATAATTAGAAGCTGTCTCACTGTATCTAAGATGAATTTATGGATAGCCCACCGGATATAAACAGCCAGTTGTTCGTATGCTTATTATAGATTGCTGCAATTTGATATCTATAGCAAAATAAATAGCAATTTACGTTAACAAGAGATTTTAATAATAATATTTTATCATTATTTGTTCATGTTTTTGGCAAATAAATAAGTATTTATCTTTATATTTTAATAGCTGCGCCCCGTGGCTTCGCTCGTGTGGAAATTTATGTGTCAAATGGTTTATAAATCTTCCTCTTGAATCACTCTATCTATTAAAAAAACCGTATCAAAATCCGTTCCGTAGTTTTATAAATCCTAGCATACATAGGAACAGACAGACAGCGGGAAGCGACTTTGTTTTATACCATGTAGTGATAATACGCGTAACAATCGACGACGTTTAGTAGTTTAACACGTTCACTGCCCTCAGCGAGTGTGTCATGACACTCAATGCGTTCTAGTCGAGTCCCCTTCATGACGATGAGCCCTAATCCTCTCGAATTTCGTTTATAAAGTGTCAATTAATTTTGATTTATTAACCTACTGTATATTTTGGTTCCTTTGCCAAAATATTATGTTCCTATAACTAAATCTTTTTCAACTATCATCTAGGGTTATAATTACCAGGATATTTACGATGAATCGAGTTATTTTGCGTGGTAACTTTCGTAGCAAGAAAAAAACAATATGAGGCTAGATCATAGGCTTTATCTGCCAATAAAAACTCACTCGCAGTTATTCCGGTAATCATGGCTTACGTATTTAACTGGGACGAAATATTAGAAAACTCAAAATTACTCAAATCATGGTAAATATCCCGTTATCCGTATATATTATTACTTTAGTGCTCCTATAAGTATTTTAGCACCACACAGCTTTCCCAGTGTTGCAATATGAAATCATTATTTTGCCTTCTCCTACGATATATGTATGTACGAGTATGATATGAAAGAACACGTATCGTGTCCACTTCTGTGATTACAAAACAGGAAAGCTGTCGTCGCGGAGTCGCAAAATAATATGACTTCAGTTAGTTATTGTCACGCTTTTTTATTTTTAGATATTTATTTGAAGGAAAACGAGAGGCTTATTATTAACAAATTGATAAATACCAAAAAGCTTGTTGAAGGTTTTCAAGGATAGTTATTAATAATAATACAATAAAAAAGACACACTTATATTGTATGAACACAATGTGACTGGTCTACATCATCTATACTATATGTTAATAAATTATTTTAAAGTTACAACAATTTTACAAAAATATTTACTCCTAATATTTGCCATCGACATTATTAATACAGGCCCAAAAAAATCTTGCTGTTTAAATTGTTATTCAATAAGTAACGTTACAAAAAAAAATCAATAGGAACCAATTTTTTTATTGTATTCGGAGATGAAATTGTTTTACATACTTTAAAGATACGTATAGACGTGCCTTAATCTTTAAAGAGAAATTACCTGCTCATTAATCATTTAAATTCCTCGCATGCGGAAGCTAAAAGACTGCTTGCAGAGGAAAAATGGATAAACAGTTCTGTATTGTGATCAACTAGGCTTAATTAAATATATACTAACAGTAACAACAATCTTAATCAACGTCTTTAATTATCAAACACATTATTATAATCAAAGAAATCTTTTACTGTATACAATTACTATGGTATCTTCGCATTGGTTCGATACCGCATAAATAACCCTATCAAATAAAGATCAAGGCTCGATCTAAAATGTACGTTGTGATCATCCAGGTCAAATGATCTACATGGATAACTGGCGGATGATGATGTACCTCGGAACTCCTGTGATGCCGGACCTGGCTGCTTTAGTGTCCACTGGCCTTTACATCAACGACTTGTCTATGCATGACTTTAGCAGGTGAGTTTCTTCAGCTGTTCACAGTGCTATATTGTCCACAGGAATTTACATAAATATGCATGACTTTAGCAGGCGAGGTACTTTAGCTGTTCACAGTGCTATAGTATCCTCAGGCCTTTACATCAACGATCTGTCTGTGCATATATTGATCAGGTCAGTTACTTTCGATATCTAGTGATTTAGTGTACTTTATAATGAGCTGACCTGTCGAATTATTTATTAATTATTGGGGTGTTTTCTATTGCATAATAATAAAATATTTATTATAACATGTAATCATTGCCGGCTACATAACTTGGACTTGCTTGGCTAGCCCAAGTTAACATTGTTAAGTTTAGAGCGATCATTGACTCCTAAAAACATTAAAATAAAACTAAAAATAGAACTTTGATACATCGATGAATAAGGAAACAATAAACCTAAACCAAAAATAGAACTGAAATGTAATAAGGAAAATGGGTGCTATGAGGAAATATTTGTAGGATTTATGATATCAAGCCATACGTTAATTTCGACTAGGTCCAGTGGCTTTTCATTCAGTAAACTCAGCAATCCATAGTTTTGTTTGTTCCGAAAGTGGAAAAAAATCAGTGTAAAAACTTTGTTGTAGACTGGAATAGGGACGGTTTATAAAAAAGGTAGCTTTCGCAGCTTACGAAAAATAAATGCACGCTCAAAGATGTGCATTTTGCTTTGCGAAGCTGCCACTATATTTTTTACGCGGCTCGCAATATTTTTGTTCCGAGCGTGGGTAAGGTACGTCATTGAATTTCAATTCTATTCAATTCATTTTCTTATTTTTTAACCAACGAAAAAAAAATAGAAGAAGTACTTAGATAAGAAGATTCTATGTTCGGCTGTATGTATTTTTTTTTGTATCTGCGTCGCTTTCTCCGTCAATATAGTACCTAGTGATACCGTTCGTAGCAAAGTCAAAAAGTGAGGGTAGATCGGTATCATCATCATCATCATCATCAGCCTATATTAGTCCACTGCTGGACATAGGCCTCCCCCAATGAGCGCCATGATCGGTATGTCTGCCAATAAAAACTTACTCGCAGTGCCTTCAGTTATTCCGTGATCATGGCGCATGAAACTGTGCCGAAATATTGGAAAACTCACAAATCTAATCATGATAAATATCCCGTTTTAAATGACTTAAGTGTATTTACCATGATTGTTTCAAAAGTTTTAAGTGTGAACCAATTTGGAAAATTATTTCGTTATTGTATGGAAATGATCCCTTAAAATTTTTATTCCCTCGGAATGGTATCCTGAAAATTTAAAAAAACGTGGACTTACTACGGTATTTGAAGTAGTTTTTTTTCAAAACAATGAAATGATTTTATTATTTCGTTATACAATAAAGTGTTAATTGAGTTAGTATTTGACGTAGTTTATACGAGTTAACCCCCTGGGCGGCGTCCTTGCTCTCGCGATTTAATAGGTTTTGTCTGTATTGTGTCTCGCTCGATTCTGTACCTACAAGCAAATTCAGAACAACTCCATTGTACAAATAAAACAAATAATTGTCAGATGATGCTTTGTTTTTTTTATATTTTGAGACTTTCGATATTTCGTGGTTAAATTTATGAATAATAGTGAAAGGTTTTCGTAGATTTAATGAATAACACTCTAAATTAGCCGACAACACAAAACCTCCATTCAATGCAATCTATAGATCTTTCTTCAAAGAATTTGCTAGAAATCCAAAAACCCATTCAATGCAATCTAAAGATTTCTACAAAACTATTTAATAGAAATCTAGAAAAACAAGCATTGATCTTACAACATAAAAATCACACTTACTTTCCAGAGACCTAATGCTCGCGGGAACCCAGCAGTCAGTGGAACTGAAGCTAGCACTAGACCAGGAGCAGCAGAAAAGCAAGAAGTTGGAGGAATCCATGAGGAAGCTCGATGAGGAGATGAAGAGGACTGACGAGCTCCTGTACCAGATGATACCGAAGCAGGTGGCTGACCGGCTGAGGAATGGGGAGAACCCTATCGATACTTGTGAGGTAAGATTTGCCGCTTGTGAGCTATGTAAGATTTGCCACTTGTGATGTAAGATTTGTAACTTGTGAGGTAAGACTTGCCGCTTGTGAGTTATGTAAAATGAAAATGAAATGATGCCACTTGTGAGTTAAGATTGCCATTTGTGAGGTAAGATTTGCCGCTTGTGAGTTATGTAAGATTTCCCACTTGTGATGTAAGATTTGTAACTTGTGAGGTAAGATTTGCCGTGACAGTTGGTGCGCTACTTAGTCAGACCGTGGTTGTCGTATAAGCTGACTAACGGAAGATACTAGAGGAAGGGCGACAGGTTGCTTTTTTAAATTTATTTATAAGTTCATAAAAGAGAGTTACAGAACCTTGTAAAATACAGTATGGACATTGTTGTTACGAACTTTATTTTACCAAAAACTTAGTTTATATCTGTTTAAGGCTTCGATTCTTCATTTATCATGATCGCGTTAGCCGTTTTGATGCTTGGAGGTAGTAAAGAAAGTCTAAGCGCGAAACACTCAAAAACAAAACCCACGCCCCGTAGGTAAGAATACCGTTGCATTTACAGATTTAGTAAAGGCTCATCATCACCATATCAGCCCACACATATCATGACCACAGCTGGACGAAGGTTTCCTTCCTAGTCACAGTAAATCCTTTAAGCAAGGTGACCTTCGTAATTATCAGTTCCCAACAAGTTCCTAGTTCAACTAACGGCCTTATTGACCGACCTTGAAGCTGTCTCGAAATATCAACATCAATTAGGCTGAGCCCTTATCCCTCGCAAACAGAGAATCGTGTTGCTTCTCGTCTGAATGAGATGAATAATAATCCCAACAGATTTTAATTACACTGTTTGCTTGATCTTTGTAGCTAAGCTAGTTTCTTTAGACGCAATAGGGATGATGGCAGCATATCATTTTTTTCAAATCTGTGTATGGGGATTGCGATTTCTCTATTAATTTATGGACGGTCTCATATGACTAACCATAATTAACAATCGATCTGCAGATCCCGGTTGTTCTGTACGTTCCGGGTGTTCTGTACGTTATCTACATAATGTATAAAAATATATATAACTATGCAATGTATTGTATTTAAGAATATCAGTCATCAAGTATCTACCCATAATACATGCTCTGCTTAGCTTGGGGCTAGATGATACTGTGTGGATGATCCAGCATTATTTATTTATTTATTATTTTCCTGTAGATACAGCTAAGGTACCTGGCCTTACTGGTGCATTGTAAAAACCGGGAACTGAATACCGGAAACAAAATACTCTTTCAGATATTTTTTTTAGAATATTCGTTGATAGTGTCAAACTTTCAGTCCAAAAGCAGGAGCTCATGTAAACAATCACTACATAATGTCTGTCCCTATAAATGCTAAGATCTTTAAAACTACGCAACGGATTTCGATACGGTTTTTTTAATAGAAAGAGTGATTCAAGAGGAATGTTTATAAACCATTTGACGTATAGATTTCGACGCGGGCGAAGCCGGTTAGTCATATTATAAATTTCCCTTCTGTACTTCCAGATGTTCAACAGCGTCTCAGTCCTGTTCTCTGACGTGGTCACCTTCACGGAGATCTGTTCCCGCATCACGCCTATGGAGGTGGTTTCCATGCTGAACGCTATGTACTCCATCTTTGACACGCTCACTGAGAGGAACCGGGTTTATAAGGTCAGTATAGTTTCCTGTCAATTTATCTACACCCTGATTTGAATAAAATTTTGTTTAAATTGAATTAACCGCCGATTAAATTCAATAAAAAAAAAATTTTGGAACTATCATGGTTATTAACACGGAAGTCATTTAAGGGGCCTCCGAGGGACAAATTCTTCATAATATATAATATAATATATTTTTTATTTTCTTCACAAAGGTTCTCTTAAATTAGATACAAAATAAAGCCATTTAATTTATTTACTAGATCGAACCTGTATTGTGAAGACTGGTGCCTGATGTAGGTTTAGAAAAACCTGTATTACAGGTCACCAGGGCTTCACTCTACTACTACTACACGGCTTCATACAAACGTAATACCAAAATGATTTCCAATTTAAGCATATTTCCACTATAATATTGTATTATTTGTATTTGAATAGTATATATTTAGGTTCCTAAATAGATTTTTTTTCAAAATACTTACCTAAAATTAAATGAAAGTCAATCGCATTTTGCACATTTTTATGCGAAAATGGACAAGTTTTCTTACTATTTGTTTCGTATTAAAAACATCAGTATCTTACGTTTTATTTATTAAGGAACATAGCTTATAATGTCTAGTTACAGAATATTGAATTCTTCACAAAGTATTGTACTTTGTGAAGAATTCAATAAGTTTTCAGTCATAATTTTTGGTATTACGGAACAAACCAAATTTTGAACGGCTAATATTGCTATCGCGCACGCATGAGGCGCGGCGCAAGGGTTAAACAGGGACAGCGATATTCGGAGCTATTTTGCAAGCGAGGGTCGCCGGACCCTTAAGTCGAGCTGCGTTCGATAATAATGAAACCGGTGGTAGTGGTAACACTCGTAGCAAAAGACAGAAAATGAGGGTAGATCGGTATATCTGCCCATAAAAACGAACTCGCAGTGCCTTCAGTTTTTCCGTGATCATGGCGCATGAAACTGTGTCGAAATATTGGAAAACTCAAAAATCAAATCATGATAAATATCTCGTTTTAAATAACTTTAGTCATAATCAGTCAGAATAAAAAAACAACGAAATCTTTCATAATTTCAGGTAGAAACAATAGGCGACGCGTACATGGTGGTATCAGGCGCTCCGGAGAAAGAAGACAACCATGCGGAGAAGGTGTGTGACATGGCGCTAGACATGGTCGACGCTATCACTGACCTCAAGGATCCCAGCACTGGTAAGGAAAGAGGTCTTACTGAGCGTTTATCTATGAACAAAGAGTTTTATGGTATAGAAAAGACAAATAAATAATGCTAGACAACTCCCACAGCATCATCTAGTCCCAAACTAAGTAGATATACTGTATACTAGCTGATATCGTACAATAGATAGATATTTCTATTATACATCGAAAATTTAATACAAACATGCCTGATTCATAAAACTGTTCCTTTGAGCATAACTAGCACTGCATAAAGGAAAGGTTTTATGCTTAGAATCAACGCTAATCGTCCGATAAAGTTACAGATACAACCTAACCAGATCTATGAATAACCACCGACTTTAACAAACCTCATTTCCAAATTCAAAAAGGTTTATACCTAAGTATTTTTTATTCCTAGTCTGATCCTGTGGAACAGATTTTTTCACCGTACTACTTTAAATTTACTTTTTATTTTACTTTTAATTTTCAAGACAGGTTTTAATTGTCCTAATTGCCAGAGACAGAGAGTTGGCTCGATACAAGATTGACGTAATAATACATCGGGCCAACTCTGCTGCCATACGTGTCGTAGCGTATTAAAGACCAAGTTCGGTCTAGCGAGCCATATTAGTGCTCATGATAGAAAGACGAATCCGTAATGTCTAGGGTCACCGTCATCAAAATCGATGAGGATACCTATATGTTTTATTCCCAGCAACCAGACTCTGAACAGTAGAATTCTTTTTTCCAGGTTCCCATCTATCAATCCGTGTGGGCGTCCACTCCGGCGCAGTGGTCGCTGGCATTGTAGGCCTGAAGATGCCTCGCTACTGTCTCTTCGGAGACTCGGTGAACACTGCCTCGCGCATGGAGTCCACGTCTGAAGCCATGAGGATCCACATCTCGGAGACCACGAGAGAACTGCTGTCTCCGTCTTACATGGCGGTGGAACGTGGCGAGATTCAGGTTAAAGGGAAAGGTCAGTTTTGTGAACTTCAGCGCCAGTTATCTTATTAAATGCTGCTTGCATTTAATAAGATAATGTTTGCAAATTATTAGTGCAAAGGATTTCTTTTTACAATAGCTAGTAAAAAATAAATTTCTAATAATTTAGTTGATATTATTATACATACATATTTTCAAAAAAGTTAAACTCAGACAAGGTGGAAAAGGTGCCTGAAGTGTTGCAGAATGCAGAATATAGCAGCAATTATATATACGAAATGCTAAGGATCCACTTATGTTTCAGGAGCTATGAAAACCTACTGGCTAGAAGGTAGAGAATCCAGAATATGCCTCACCAAGCTGATATCCGCACAGCTCACACCGGGAACCGAACCGGAGTGGGAAAGGGCAGCTGACGTCAGAGACAGCATAGCTGAATACTCAGCAGCTCAAATGAACCTCAAGGAGTTTCTACCAAACTCTGTGAACTCCGCTCCAACCTCTTTAGTGAATCTCCAACCGACCTCTTTAGCAAATCTGCAACCTTTGCGCAACTCTGTTGCGTTGCCGGCTCAGACGCCGGTGGTGACGTCACCGGTGGAAGAGAGACGGATGTATTCTCCTGTCACCTTCCAGGATGTGGCGCGACGGAGTATAGCGAATTCGCCGAATAGAACTGAGAGGGATAGAGGTAAGATTTGATCCATGTTTCAAAGAACAATTAATTTATTCGTCTACATTTTTAAATTCATAAAATGCCTTTAGAACTTCAGTCACACTTCTGTGTAGACTCACCTTAGACTTCAATAACTATAGAACAAGGTAGACACATGATTAAGAAAAAACAGCTTTTTGTTTACGTTCGAATAAGGAACCAGACAAAAGAGGTATGTATCGTCTCCCTTTATTGTCGCCAAGTAGCACTGATGAAGTGTTTGTGCATTCACATTTCACAAAGCATCTGTTTTCTTCCGTGATGGCGTACGTACGTGGCGTTGTAGCAGTGAGTAGTGAAGGATTCGTAGAAACCGGCCGGTAAAAAAGGATTTCGCTGTGTGAATGCCCCTTTAAATTTAAAGGGTTGCCAGTGAACACCAGTCCCATTCCGAGCGCCAAATCTAGCCTGTTCCATCAACAACAAAAAACTGTTTTCTATATTATCGTTATCATATTTTCCTATTTTTCTTTTATTTTCTATATTTTGCAAATTTTTCTATATTTAGTAAGCGTTTGTTTCTTCTCTATGGTTTGGTTCGATATTCCAAATTTTCAGAACGTTACTTCTTGTAATTTTAATTCTTTGATTAAAGTAACTGAAGTCCTTGATTTCTCAACAGAATCAAGATCGAACTCTACAAGCATGGGTGGGATGTGGACGGATGCTGAAACAATGGACCAGCCCAGAACTTCTCCTTTTACCGACAGCCTCAACTCCTCGTTTTGGTAAATATGCATTTCTCTTCATCTTTTTTATTGCGAATATCAAAGAAGTCAAGTCTCGTTCTCTTTTGTATTCTTGCTAGGAACAACATACCATTAGGGTATACAAGAAACGCGAATGAACCTTATTGGTGGTCTCATATTTCTTACACCCGGCAAAAATCTTTAGTTTATCATGACTGGCAACGTAGCCGGAAGGCAGGTGGGATGTCGACCTGCGAAAGACTGCAGGTAGATGCTGGATGCGGCAAGCTGAAGACAGGGCGCTATAGCTATAGATGTTTTTTTTTTTTTTTTTTAAGTGTAAATATTAAGGAATTTGACGACGATTCCAAGTTTTAAAAAAAAAAAAAAACAATTGTATGTTTGTTATGAGTTCTTAATATATATGTTTACTCGATTATCTGAATTAAATCCTGATGAAATGAAAATTAGGGATGTTCGTTTTTTTAATTATCTCATAGTTAACATATATACACAATCATAGTTTTATTTGGTTATTTAACAAACTAAGAGAGGCTGTTTGACTGACCGTCGCCTTGCCTTAAAGTTACAGTCCGACGTCACCTTGCAGAGTTTCCACTGCCCCCGCCGCCAAAGACAGACAACCAGACCCTGCATTCAACGACACTGTAAGTTATCTTATTTATTTATCTGCTTCTAGTTGTTCTTACGATTTATTAGCTTCTGCCAACGGGATCACTCCCGAGTTCTTTTATAGTCACATTCCTCTTCATTTTACAAAAAAAAACCATATAAAAATCTTTATTTGAAACAAAAAGCTAATTGTTCTATGGGCTGTCTACCGTAAAACTTAAAAAACTGTACATCATTATACTGCTATTTTTTTTGCTTAATCATTGCATAATCTTTTTTATGTCGGAAATATACGACCTCTGTGGCGCGGCAGGCGAAGGTCCGCCTGCGACGCAGGAGGTTTTGGGTTCGGCTCCTTGGATGAATATTTCTTGAAGCTCATTTTCTAACATAATTTTTTCTTCTTCCAGTGCATAGCCCGCATCACTCCCGCTCAGTCCGCACCTCCCCAGACAAATTGCGGGGCCATGCGGGCCGAGTCTCCCCTGCCCAAGCACAATCCTGAGGAAACTGGTAATTATGTTACTTGCTTGTTTGTATTCCGCATCAGTCTAGAACAGCGCTGAAGGTTTCGCAGATTAGGGCGCACACCACATTTTTCACTTACCTCTCGAAGTATTTTATATTGACAGCATCAGATGAGGGACAGCTCGCGGGCCACTCGTTTGAAACTTGAGTATGGTCTCCAAACACTATTGACAACTAATAATAGGTATCTAGGTAAGGTTACGCTATACTTCATTCACAAACTAGCTTTCTTGTGGATTCGCATGCTTTTATATCCCATGGGAACTAGTAATGATAAAAAATAGCTTTTGTGTTTTTCCATAGCTATTTAATTATGCAAAATTTCGGCCAATCCGTTCGTGTGCCGTGTGGCTTGAAGAACACATACATCCATAATCTATCCAAACTTTCGCATTTGTTATATTACTATGATATCGAACCAACAAAATATTATTTATTCTACAGAAACAGACACAGAATACCAGGACGCCCACGCTGATGAACACCAAATCGACCACGTCTGTGAAACCACTGAAGAACCCCCCAAACAAGGCAAAGTGGGTCGTTTCCGAGCCCGAATAGCACCCCACAAGAACTGCACCCACAAACAAACCACCAAAGATTCAATCAAAGAAAAGAACCAAGCGCCATCCAACGTACAACCTCACGGTCATCATCACACGAAGAATGTCAACCATCATCAATGTTGCGGCGCGTTCGGGAATCCCCATGTTCGGCATAAATCTAGCAACCCTAGTTGTCGGTTGATTTAATTTTAGGTTGTAGGTTGATATACTGGGTAGTCAGTAGACCGTGTGCCATATGGTCAAATATCAAAGTGCTTTATTTTCTTTAGACCTCACAAGACACGTCACGTGGACACGTCACAGAATTCAAATTGGTATGTGTGCTTGTCTCGTAATCGTGATGTAAGCACGGTAGAACTTATTCCAGTAAGTGGGGGTAGGTCGAACAAAATGTCATTAGTATAGTGCCCATTTCAACCCTCAATAGCATAACTTTTTTATAGTTTTTAGTATGGTGGCTTTTAGGAGGCTTTGCAGGGTTAAAAGCGACCAAGCTATTGTTCTTGTTTCCACCCGCGCCATACAGCACACTGTCTGCGGAACACCCCGTATAATGGGATCGGCAGGGTTTGGGGATATTTGTAAAGAACCCTTTGAGTTTTATTCTGGACTTCAAAGATGGTTTTAGTCAAGTAGTAAACAAACGTATCGTAGTGAACGTAGCTATCAAATTATTAGTAGTTTGAGTATCTATAAAAATTATTCGATTATTTATAGCAAATTTACACTACACTAGACAGAAGAACTTAATAAATTATAAACACAGAATGTTTAAAAATAGCGCCAATGATGGAAAAGATGAGTAACAGGTTAGCGTGGTATGGACATTTTATGCGGAGGAAAGGAGAAGAGAAGAGTGTTAGGTTTTGATGTGGAGGGATATAAGGGGAGAAGAAGACCGAAGATGGATGCATTGTATAAAAGAGGACATGGTCTAAGTCGGACCATCCCCAACTTGGACCTCTTTTAACGGCTGATAGAGGAGAGTGGGAGAAAAATACATGTTATGCCGACCCCACCTAGCGTGGGGTAACAACAGAGAGATTGAACATCATCTTATAAGAGATTTAACGCATTACAAAAACCCTCAAATCACTTTGAATGAACAAATGTTTAGAATATCAGTAAGAATTAGAACATTATTTTGAATCTAATTATTAATTAACATTATATCACGATGTACAAAATCTAGTCTTGAAGCAAAATGTTTTTGTATAAAGTATTGTAAACCATTTTTTTTTTTTTTTCTTGGACTCCATTTTGTTTGTAATTTTCTAGATCTCAGAGATTCTTGACAACCCAAAGAATTATTCCAAAGTTGAATATTAGACTTGACAAGAGCTTTACATAATGACAATAGTAAATTTAAAATTTTGAATCATGTTAATATCAAAAAGTTTTAATGTAAATGCGTAGAAAAATATCAAATAATACTTATATTACCTTACTCATGAAAATAAATATTATGTTATAAATAAACGCAAATACTCAATTGATAAAAAGTTATACTACATATTTAAGTACCTTAAATATTTATTTCTAGTGTGTAATTTACAGGTTTTTTGCATTAATCTATTATATAATCCAATGCCGGTGGTCGTACATGGTCACCTTCTCGAAACTGTTTCCGAGCACACTTACCTTGGGCAGATTCTGCAGTTGGGTAAAAACAGTTTCGAGAAGGAAGCCAAAAGGAGGATCCAACTAGGCTGGGCAGCGTTTGGGAAACTACGTCAAGTCTTCTCGTCATCCATACCGCAATGCTTGAAAACTAAAGTTTTCAATGAGTGCGTCCTACCTGTTATGACCTACGGAGCTGAGACGTGGACACTCACGATAGGGCTGGTCCACCAGTTCAAAGTCGCTCAGCGAGCTATGGGAAGAGCTATGTTCGGAGTTTCTCTGCAGGATAGGATTCGTAACGAATACATAGGACAGAGAACCAAGGTTATCGACATAGCTCAAAGAATTAGCAAGCTGAAGTGGCAGTGGGCCGGCCATATCTCGCGAAGAACCGACGGCCGCTGGGGCAAACGTGTTCTTGAGTGGAGACCACGACTCGGTAAACGTAGTGTAGGACGCCCTCCGACCAGGTGGGATGACGACCCGCGAAAGACTGCAGGTAGATGCTGGATGCGGCAAGCTGCAGCAGTGGACTGCTATAGGCTGATGATGATGATTATATAATTATTATGTTTTAAAATATATTGTTGATATTGTTAGATAAACTAGGGCACTTAATTTCTAGAACTTAAGATAAATCTTGATCGAATAGGTTAAGTAGGACAAATAAAATAAATGTTAATATATGTACTTTAGTCACGTAGATTCAGTGTTGTGAGTCAATTAAGAATACCTATCTAGTCGTTTTGAGATTCAAATCATTTATTTTTGTGTATAATAAATACATAAATAAATGTATATGTATAATCTTATTATGTATTAATTCGGCTAATTACGAAAGTTTCTTATAACTAAGTTATTATAACTTATTT
Organism: Eupithecia abbreviata; assembly: GCA_943735965.1. NCBI lineage: Eukaryota > Metazoa > Arthropoda > Insecta > Lepidoptera > Geometridae > Eupithecia > Eupithecia abbreviata. Next base: position 3,672,744 of record OX030997.1, on the reverse strand, counting down.
AGTAGATTCGTTATTGCGAACTAAAATATCATTTATTAAAAATAATGTTGTATTTAGAATCTCATGTACAATAATCTCGCTTTCAATCTTTGTCACTTTGCAATACATATTTTGTGATTTCACTTTATTGAACATAAAACAATGCAATCTTTATTTTGTTTCATTTTCTAGTAAGGGATTTAACAGAACTTTACAAAGAACAAGTATATCTTAACATTTTGACTGCTGAAATCACACGGTATGTGTTTTCTACAAGTGACTAATACCTATGCGTAAATCCACACTAGCGCAGCCGCTGAGAAAATACAAATCTTTGTGACTCAGCACAGCCGTAATATTTTTCGAACGAAACGCATGTGCGGCGCAACACAGCCGCTGTGTAGAGCGGCAGCACGAATTTATTAGGTTAAAAAAAAAGATCGCAGTCGTCGAAAAAAAACCGCAGTCAAAGTGTTAATGTAAAATCTTTATACATATTTTCATTTATTTCCTTCCGGGTCATGGCTGCACACATGACAGAATGTCCAAATTGTTCGATTACCTATGTGCTAGATAATATGACAGTCAAAATGCACAACAGTTATGTTTCCGGTTAGAGTGTAGCAAACATCAACCGAACATCAAGTTTTTTATTTCCAAGTTAAAATGAATCCTTCATTGCTTCTGACGCATAATGACCAATATAGTTTGTTTTTTTATCGCATAACGAATGATGCATATGACAGTGTCTGGATATTTATAATTTAGACATACAACCGAAATTAGTCAACAAGCGTGTTGGTAATTTCATTACATTATGCATAAACTAGTTTTAGATAACATACAGCAGCAAAGAGGTGTTATTTTAAGCCTTTCGGTACATGAGTACCCAAAATTCCCACTTTCTTGATTTTACGTACTTTTTAAAACATTCATTAACTTAAACTCACACTTCATATAATATAGACTTCCCAAAATTCCCACTTTTTTAGATTTCTTATGCGCGAGTATGTAGGTAGGTAATCCTCTTTACAATAATAACTGGCCACTTGAAATATCATAGATAAAGAACATTTGAGTGTTATATTGTTAATTGTCACCTTGTTTATGCCTTGCTGTGCAGTGGCATATTTACGTTTTTTGCTTATACCAAAGCAAAGAAAAAGTAAGTACTAATCTTCAAGTTCAAATAATACCTACTCAACGAGAGTTGGATAAAACGAGATTTGTCTAAAACTGAATTTGTGCAGAACGGGAACACTGCTGAACAGTATGAAGAAAAAATTTGTTTGAAATGGGAATTGGATATTATGCGTCAGAAGGGATAAAAAAATACTTTGATATAAATAATACTTGTATAAAGCGGTCCGAACCCCCGAAGCCCATTAAGCGTCAGAAGGCCCTTGTACATTTAGATAGAATTATGTATTTAATTTATGAGATCCGTATCGTATCGGAACGGTATGGATCTCATACTTTTCACGACAGAGACCAATTTTAGAAACTGTCGAGTAGTGATCTAATTCCTTCTGTGGGCCGATCCCGGCGGCACTGCAATGCCGGGCCGACCCGTGACGGGAGTGGAGCGAGCCCCGAACATCCCGTCGCTTTACAAAAATCAGTTTAATATACTGGTCCCTCAGTGAGGGAACTTTCAGATATTAAGCTGAAAAGAACAGATACTACACTTTGATCTTAGCCAAAAGGCCGAGAAGCGATACTAAATTATTTGTATGTGACGGAGGTCATTCGGAGCCGTGCGTTCTCGTCAGCGCGATCTAGAGCTCGTACACTTTTACTAGCGACATCTAGTTATGCACGGGCTGGATTTGTTTGGATGACGTCACGTCATGTCGTCATACGGACTTATTTGAAGCAAATCGTCACACGGGGAGAGGGAGAAGGCCGCAGTGATGTACCACGTGCGTTGAGTGTGACGTATAGTGATGAACACAAGAATGATAGAAGGGGTTAGAAAGAAGCTTTAAGACTACATATTGATTTGACTAGATATTAGTTATTATATATGACGAAAATATGATAATATATTACTTCAATAATCGTCATATCGAGTTAATATTTTGGTTATTTGGCATTTAGGGACTGGGTGTTTCGCAAAACACAAGTAAGTAAATAAATATATAATGTGAAGTAATCCATATTTTATTGATTTCGTACGTAATTATAAGTATAAATCAATATTTTACTTTTCTAACCTAACACTCTTAGTTGATAGCTTATAATTATGTTCCCGGTTAGAGTGTAGCAAACATCACCGAACATCAAGTTATAATAATTATTTATATAATAAAAAAATATAATCGTATCGAATAATAGAGGAGGTTAGATTGTCTTAGAATAATAGACACCATTGATGAAATAAAAATTAACGTTCTTATTCTAGAGCCTTATTATTCGAAAGGTTAATAATTCTACACAAAAGGCTCAACTCCTACCGTTTAAATTCTGTCCACATCTTGGCCGACAGCATTAAGCCATAGCTAGGTTGTACTCGCCAAGACTCGACCAACATGTAGAGTCGCTTTGCTTCACTCAAAACTAAGCTCAGTCCCCTTCAAATGCTGATCTGCCCACTCGTCAAATCGCCTCGACAGATCATCTGACATATAATTCTTCCAATCCCCAATAACGCCCTTCCTAATAAATCTCAGATTAGTCGCTTCGAGGTAGCTCTTTCCAAAAGACTTCTCTAGGATAGCTTCGAGGTTGACCGCTCGATTGGTCTTCATGTTGTTAAAGGAAAGATGGTCGCAGAGCTTGTCGACTTGCTCGTCGCTCATGGTTTTCTTGAGGAAATTGGCGGTTCGGCGGACGACTGAAGGTAGGTCGTGCTTCATCTCTTCGAACTTGATGAAGAGGACGTTTGGATCATGGCGCCTGTTCCAAAAACCTGTAGGAAGATTTGTTTTTATTCAAAACACTTACATCTACTCGTACAGGATATGACCTAATACAATAGGACAAGGTGGAGTCAGTCGACTGCTAGCTAATACGTTAGGTATCAACTCAATTCTAAAATAAAAGTGTTTATTAAATTAAGTACATTAAAAATTTACTAATCTATAATGTAATAATAACGACCGATGTGGCGCGGTGGGCGAAGGTCCGCCTCCGACGCAGGAGGTTGCGGTTTCGATTCCCGCTTAGGAACAATTGTGTGTACGATCTGCAGATATTTGTTCCGGGTGTTCTGGTCGTTTTCTATGCATAATAAAAAATATTTATCTATGTAATGTATTGTATTATGCATATCAGTCATCTAGTACCCACATAATAACACAAGCTCTGCTTACCATGGGGCTAGATGATGCTGTGTGAATTGTCCAGCATTATTTATTATTTATTTAATAAGATATCTATTTGTAATTACTATTATTATTATAGATATTTTTTTATGTCGTGAAAACAGGCTTTTTTTAGTGACCATAGCCGACCGTAGGACAACTAACTTTGCATGCCATAGGCCTAGACTAAGGCAAGATATATACGGTACATATTTTATAACAAAGACCTCTGTGTGTGACCCATGTGTGCAAAATGCAAATAAATAGTCTGTATTGGTATTGGTTGAATAAAATGATATATTGTAGTTTGTGTGTGATGCATCAGTCAGCCAATCTCTAAACATTGGTCTTTAAAATATTCCTTTTAACATTTTATAATGCGCGTAGCTCAGAGAAGGTAAAGTTGACACTCTTCAGAGCATACTGCACCTCTCTGTATACATGCAGCCTGTGGGCGAAATATACGCTTGCGACGTACAGCGCCATCCGTGTCCAGTACAATAATGCGCTGAGAGCGGTCTTGGGGCTGCGCCGCTACTGCAGCGCCTCAGGGATGTTTGCGGCGGCGCGAGTCGACTGTTTTCATACCACCATGCGCAAGCGCGCCACCTCCCTGGTGCGCAGGTTGCGGGCCAGCTCCAATACCGTTCTCGCAATGATAGCTGGGAGAGTGGACTGCCCGTACACCAGGCACTGTTGTGAGCGCCACCTTCCCAGCAATCCTTTTAGTTTTTAAGATTATCTTGTTGTTACTAATATGAGTGTAAATGCTTGAAATAAATACTTTTTATTATTATTTATATTTTATAATTATGTGGGATTGTGCCCGCCCATGTCATGGCCGCTTATCTTTAAAAATTGCACACAGACCAAAAAAGTACCCACTAAAGAGTCCGTAATCTTGGTGGTGAGGGGGGTGAGGTAATCAACCAGATATTACAATAGGTACAATATAACTTTATTGCACTATCAAAAAAAAAATACTAAAGGATCTTAATAGTAACTATATCTAGTGGCACAATCGGCGGCCTTATCGCTAAAAGCTATCTCTTCCAGGCAACCTTTATATGATATATTTATTATATATGATATTAGGTAATACCTACTTTGGTTTTAAAACCCGTAAATATTATACCTTTATTTTGTACCTGTGTCCAAAGAAATGTTATTACCATGCACAAAAGGTTTCATTACCAAGAATATGGTTCCAAACGGGTCCGAACGGAGCGCGGTCCCTCATGAAGATATCGCAGAACTCCTCAAAGGTGCCCTTGAGTCCATGCACCAGCGTGCAGTAGTGGTAGTACGAGACAACCATGTCTTTCGGGTTGCGTGACGTGTAGATCACCTGAATGAAGGTAAAAATTCTAAGAGTTAGCAGCCTAAGTAGGTAAATCTACATAATTACCTATATAAAAATACACCCTGTTTTCTCCTAATCACGCTTTAACTTGAGAACGGCCTTACCGATTCATCCATCTTTTTTAAATGTTTTCTAATTCGTTATATAAAGGTATTGAAGTAGTCATGTTTATAAAGTAACTTATTTTGATAAGGATTAATACCGAGGTACAAACAAAGAGCCTTTTCTAGCGGCGCGTTTCAATTAAAATTTTAAAATAAAATAAAACTTATTGTGCCTTAACTATAATAGTTAGACATATCCTGTCGCGACATTTTTTGTAGGTAATGATGTGTTCTGCAAAGTCGTATTACATTATTTAGTGTCTATCATCAAGTTTTCACAGCGCACGCGATGTAAGTATTTTTTTAGGTATTTTCTTTACACCATGGGTTACATTATTGGAGTTTTCATAAGGATCCCTAACTTTTTGAAAATATAATATAGCCTATGTTCACCGGGGATAGTGTAGCTCCCCAACGGTGTAAGAATTTTTTAAATCGGTTCAGTAGTTTCGGAGCCTATTCAATACAAACAACCAATCAAAACTTTCCTTTTTATAATATAAGTATCTGTACTAAACCGAAACTACTGAACCGATTAAAAAAAATATTTCACCGTTGGGAAGCTACACTATCCCCGGTAGACGAATCCTATCCTTCCGTGCAAATCTGTATTCTGTATAATAAAATAGGTAATTAATAACCTTCGGCCGTGCGGTGCCATCAGCCCTCTGGATCTCGACAGGCAGCAGGTCCCAGGGTAAGTGGCTGCGGATGTACCTCGGCGTCGGCAGCCGGTGCTTGACCAGCTCCACTGACGTGCCCTTCACGCTCTCGTCGTGCCATTCCGCGTGCCCGTCCACCATTATGCACGACAGCTCGACGAGAGGGCAGCGAATCTGTGGGGAAGAAGCCCTGTCAAATCTTAAGGCTTTGTATACATTTGGGGAGTTGTACAGTACGGACAATTTATCTTGGCCGGTCTGAGTATAGGCTCTGCGAACTTTTGCGCATGCACACTCGTGAAGAAAACTGTTATTGCCAGATAAACAAATATAGGTACGTTCAGAAAATATCTGATGCAGAGATAATGTACAAATAAAATAAATAATTGTCAAATCACAAACGCAGGTATTATTAACGTTATTTAGCTTAATAAGTACCCACACTAACAGTAAACAAAAAATGTAATACCAATAATAACAATAATAAATAATAACCAATAATAACAATCGACAGACAAATCAATAACAACGAAGACTTTTGTAACCGACTGTGGTCAAGACAGATATAAAGCTAGAGATAAAACAAAAACAGTTTCTATTCCACTTTATAATGAGGTTTTAAGTGTTCTCAAACAAAAACTCAAGAAGTATTTAATAGATTTCTAAAATTTAATTAAATCATGTATTTTCTCGGTTAAACTGAGAATATAAAATGTTACTTTTTTAAATTTATTTACCAATTTAAAGATATTGTTACACAAAAAAGCTTAAAAATAACACGAAGGAAACCACAAAGGTTTGTATAGATGTGTTATTAGCAGAGAGTCAGCTGAATAAAATCTCATAGGTTTAACAATAAAATTATTCAATTTCAGGCAATAAGATTATAAATTGGAATTAGGTAAGTAAATTGATCAGTAACTGAATCAAACCCCCTGATAATGATGTAGGTTCTATAAGAAGTGCGATCTGAGTTTATATTTTATGTTATTAGGTGTTATATTGTCGAGTAGTTCTATTGGAAGTTTATTTATTAACCGGGGAACCAGATAACTGGCGGTCCTCTCGCCGTACGCATTGTTTGCGCGTACGGCGAAAGTTACTTACTAAATATTTTCGACGACCTTTGTGGCGCGGTGGGTGAAGGCCCGCGAAAATGACTCAGAGTCCCTAAAATTTATATTTTAGGGACTTTGAGTCATAACGCAAAGCAATAAAAAAAGGTGTCTCTGGCCTAGCTCTAGCTTGGCGAGAGACGAACCTTTTGCAACCATGCTTTTATTAGCTTCACCTGTATGTATGTTTGTTTGTAACCGACTCCTTTGGACTCGATTTTGACCCACTTTGAACGGTCAGATTTCATTAACTTATTAATAACCGATGACAATACAATAATTTGATAAGATTAAACTAAAAAATAGAAAATAAATCATAGTTTAAAAAAACTAAAAAACCACGCTTTTATAAATAAGCCGAACTAAAAAGTAGAAAATATTTTTTTTAATAATTCAAATTATGGATAAGAGTGATAAATAAAAGAAATTATTTTCGTGTAAAAAAGCGTAAGGTGCTTTCTGAAAATATTTCTTCAATGTCGCGACTCCTATCAGTATTTAGTAATGTGAGGCAAGTATGCGCTGTTGGCAAGAGTATCCATGAACCGCACGCTTTTTTACATTAAAATAATTTCTTTTATTTATCACTCTTATCCATAATTTGACAGACTTTTTTTTGTCTACCACCGCCCCGCGCACCCCGCCCTTGTCACCATTTATTTCATAAAAAAATTTACTGTGCAGCCTTCTGATGGTGGAGCGTAGTTCGGACCTGCCAAGATAAATTGTTATAAATTGCCCTGTCTGCAGCTTGACGCACCAGCATCTACCTTCAGTCTTTCGCAGGTTGTCATCCCACCTGGTGGTACATTATACAGTGTGTAACAAACAAAAGAGCTTGACCGGCATCCTGCTAATATTATAAACGCGAAATTTTGGGAGGATGTTTGTTCCGGTTTCACGCAAAAACTACTGAATGGATTTTGATGAAACTTCACAATAATATAGCTTACATATCAGAATAATACATAGGCATTCATGGTGCTAGCGTTGCAAAATAATAAATGATCATTTTCATTTCCAAATGATCATAGAATCAAGCGGGCAGAAGCTATCTCCTGCCCGTGGCATTCATTTTGTACTTTATACTTTCTATGACTTTTGTACTCAATCTCGCCAAAATATGTACGTAAAAAACATATTTGATAACGGGAATGAGGGTGAAGAGTACGAATTAGATGATGTTAATGAATAATTCAGTTTTTAGTTTCATATTTCTATTTCATATTTCGTCGGAGTGGTGCCAGAACTCACTAAGTGTCAATTTTAGCCAAAATGAGTTATTGATGAGCAAGTATTTTAAGCAAATTATGTACCTTATAAAAAAGGCTATTTTTATTTAAATTTCAGGAAATACAAGAATGGCAGAATGTGATTTGATTTGCTTGTAGATCCATGAGAAAAGTACGAAGGGTACCTGAGTAATTTATTTCAATCGTTTACTAACTTTATTTAACGACTGCTCATTAAAGTCACTGAGTGACATTTCGCGTACAATAATATTTGACACGATCTACCATTAATGGCTCTTAGTTTTTATTTTCAGATAAAAAAACTATAAATTTATTTAAATTCTGTTGTCCGGAAAGATTCATCAATAAATCACATGTAATATTAGACAATCCTTCAATCAATAATAATAACGCCAAATCCACGCAAATGCAATAGATAAAACTAATTTTTTTATTGTTTAGGCCTGGTTCCATTTTTTTGTATAGGTACATAATGTACCTAATAACATTGCCAGATTTGTTTTAAGATTTTAGTGTGCAAAATGTATTCAAAACATAATAATACAAGCGATATTCAGAATGAACGATTTCCCCTACGGAATTTGAGAACTATAGCGGTCGGCGCGCGGCGGTGGCGGGGCGGCGCGAGGCGGCGTTCACAATAGCTGATGACGTCACAACACAGTGACGTCACCTAAACAAATCCGGCTCGTGCTTAACTAGATGTCGCTAGTAAAAGTGAACGAGCTCTAGATCGCGCTGACGAGAACGCACGGCTCGGAATGACCCCCGCTCAGTGGCGTAGTGTAATCATACTTACCTGGCACAGGGGACACCGTGATCACAAAGGCGGTTCCCCCAGAGCGAGGCCTAACCATTGCACTGCGGTTGGGTTGACCTCTGCGAATATCCCTAATGTGGATATCTCGGGTGCGTTATTTTTGGTAGTGGGGACTGCGTACGCGCTGTCCCCCTTGAAATAACTGAATTATCAATTTTAACAACTGAACTTCAGTTGTTAAAAATGCTAATTATGGAGGTGTGTAGATCCGGAGTCAAACGGCTCCTGGAGTCGTGTGGATCCGCTCCGGATTGTCGTTCGTGGCGTGTCCGCGGATACGTTGGCCGCGTAGTCGGTCTCGCTCCATGAAGTCGAATGATTACAAACGATAATTCAGTTGAATGTCATGCATGTTAAATCATAGAAAGCATTTTGGCTCTCACTAAAGCTGTGGGTCTTTCGGTACATGAGTCCTAATTACTTTTATTATACTCTTTTGGATATCACTACAGTAATGATTTTCAAAAAAAAATATGTATTTATTTATCTCGACCCTATCATCCTTCTTTCAGAATTACCTCTTTTCTTTACCCCGCTTTTATTTGTTCTACCGAAAACTGGCCATTTTGACTCCTGATTTTAACAATTAGTTCATTTTGATACTACATAGCTCGTTCTGACAAATTATCTATATGAGTAATAATCCATGTAACAATCGTTCTTTCAAACAATTGTATTATATATCTGTTGTGCATTTTGACTCTCATATTATCTAGCACATAGGTAATCGAACAATTTGGACATTCTGTCATGTGTGCAGCCATGACCCGGAAGGGATAATACCACTATTTACGGTGGAAGTATTACGAATTGATAACGAGACGAGACTAATGTTTATGTAAGGTAACATGTAAGTGTTTGATCAAATGTAAATTTTCTTAAAGAAAAACTTAACAACAATACCTATGCTAGACTTATTTGATAGAAAGACTTCAACGCGCTTATATTGCTACGCCGCCGTCGTCGTAGAAACCGTTGGTGCTACGGCGTAGATAACATTTTATGTATTGCATACAAAAGATTTCAACGCGCTTAACTTGCTACGCCGTCAAACATTTTATCAATGAAACGTTCATAGATACTTACACTCTTAATTTGAATACTTCAATTTTAAATTAACTCTTGCCTAAGAAACGAAATAAGCTTCTTTTTTAAATTATTTATTTAGTTTTCTACTGTGTACTCATGGCATTATGCATTGGTCCATTTGCTTCTGCAGCACACCTACTTTCTTATTTTCTACATATTGTTAATTCGTTTTTTTTCTTCAACGTATTGCACCTGAGTTCTTTATAGTGTAAATAACTGCGGGGGGAAATCTATCTTTCAAATGGTATAGAAACCTTTCTCTTGAATCACTATCTATTTAAAAAAACCGCATCAAAATCCGTTGCGTAGTTTTAAAGATCTAAGTGATAAGACCGCCCATTGTACTTGTCGCATATAATGTATTTTTGTAATGGTTGATTTTATTATGGTGTACAGTAAATAATTTTTTTATTGTATTGTATTGCATACATAGGGACAGACAGACAGCGGGAAGAACTTTGTTTTATACTATGTAGTGATGATAGTGATTGATGATTAAGTAAGTATTTTATTTCAAAAATGGTAATTTATATCGTGTAAGTGTCAAATAAATTATGTCTATGTATTTTTTAACACTTCCGCTGCCGAATTTTCCTTCCAAGCGTGGTAACGGATGTCTTTGTATTTTTTAACACTTCCGCTGCAGGATTCTCTTTCCAAGCGTGGTAACGGCCCTGGCTCAGCAGTGGACTTAGTGAGCAAGAAACTTACCTGTTGAAGAGATTTAGCGCCTTCGTAGTCCAAATCGTGTCCAATGAGCCACACCATCTCTTGAGCCCAGGTAGACCCTAAATAAAAGAACTTAGTCAATTTACCTATATAATATAGAATAGAATAAATAATAATAATATAAATAAATAATAATAATATATAAACCTAAATAATAAGTAGTTTACCATGGGGGTAAGTGACACAAATAGTGATATTAAGAAAATAAGACTACCTCCATGACCCTGCGCCGAAATACAGTGAGTAATATATTTATACTAAGTTAACTCTATAGAGTTAACTTTACTATAGTACATTTTTTATTTATTTATTGTGTTCTCGAGTGGAGACCACGATTCGGTAAACGTCACGAGGGACGTGTAGGACGCCCTCCGACCAGGTGGAATGACGACCTGCGAAAGACTGCAGGTTGATACTGGATGCGGCAAGCTGAAAACAGGGCGCTATGGCGCTCATTGGGAGAGGCTTATGTCCAGCCGTGGACTGCTATAGGGTTATGATGATGATGAGTACATTTATTCAGTGGTATAAATAGCTATAATGAACCTTCACGCTACCTTGTAGTAGGTATTAATTCGAGGGGTTACCTTGTTCAAAAAATAAATAAAAAATGAATGTGGAATAAAACATTCATATTTTTATTTAATTTGTTAAACAAGGCAACCCCTCAAATTAAACCACTGGAACATGTGATTTAAATAAGTACAATAATTGATAATAATAATTGATCGTCATCATTCGAAAAGCCTTTTTTACTTATACGCACTTATAGCTTACGCCTGTGGCTTCACACGCTATTTTCAGCGATAATCGCCATGTCCTTACTTTCATAAAATCTCAAAAATATTACCCCAATGCTGATATGGAACTAGCAATTTATTTATCTATACTTCTATACCAATATTATAAAGAGGAAAGATATTATTTTTTGTTTGTTTGCATTGAATAGGCTCACACTAGGAAACTAGTGGACCGATTTGAAAAATTATTTCACCGTTGGAAAGCTATACTATCCCCGGGTGCCATAGGCTATATTTTATTATAGAAATGTGAAATTCAAATTTAACGCGGGAAACAGCTAATTAATAAATAAATATACATAGAATAGAACCTCTTTTTCAACTCACCAGTTCTAGGATAAGAGCACATCCACACATCGCTATCTTTAACCTCCATGTCGAGGATATCCTGTCCGATCGTCATGTAATCGGCCGGAAGGATCACACGCCCAGGATTTATCTCGACCATACAATCTTTCTTCTCGAACATTCTGTCCAAAAGAGTTCCCGTCTCCTCGTCCAACTTTGAAAAAGTCAGCACCGGCTTCGTCTTCATGTTGCCGTTCTATTTTTAATTTTTGAATTATTTACATATGGCACTGGCTGAATAGGTGTTCCTTATTTAAAAATGTATTCAAACTCCTTTTTTATTTGTGGAAAGGTTTTTCTTTTCAGTTAGAAGGTTGGCACGTCTGTTATGGCCGTAGTCAGGAATATAGTTGGCAGTATGATTACTTTCCTACTCTCACTTACCTAACACTCGATGCGCTAGGATAACCATGCGTGAGGTAAAGATGTAATTTTGTTACGTAATTTCTTGGATGCGTTGAACAACCCCATGTGTTTATGTCGTAATGCTTAAGTGAACGAAAATATAGGCGATTGCTAGCACAAATAGCTTTCTATATACAAAGATATCTAGTAGGATCCTACTCTTCCCATGTAGGTAGGTCTTTAGAAGTTAGACTACCTAGGTAAGCCTTCCAGGATTATAAGTACCTTAGAAGGTACTAAGATACTTATTAGGCAAGCATGATTGTACCTATAATTAGAAATCAGGTGTCCCTAACTGAGCTGAAATTTTGAAACACCCTATATCTAGTAGACCTACCTAGCACTAACTTAATTTATGTTTAGTACCTAGGTATGCGCCTTAGCCATGTTTGAATCACAAAACTTGAGTTTCTAGACTTTCACGCGATAGAACTTGCATAAGAGCTTTCTATGTTAGATGAACTTACCTTAGGCACGAGCAGGTGTGCCTAAGATTAAGTAGGTAGGTACCTTCCTAGGTAGGTAGAATAGAATCTACATGGTTTTTTTATAAGTGTCATTTTTGACCAAAAAGTTTTGTTGTAGATTAGGCATCGGTCCTCCTTTATGTTAATGATACGAGGAATTGGAGAAAACCCTTCAGGTCTCGATTTAGGAGAAAGCAAATACTGTTTTTTTAAAACTGAGTGAGCATTCGACCTAACAACTGTCTAAGTTCCTAGATAAGACTAAGAAAGAACTGTAAGTACTGTAGTAAACACTACAACAAAACAACAACGCGCTTAAAAAGAACTAAAAAGAAAAGTAGGTACCTAAGGGCGAAAGCTTTGGGCGAAAGATTGTGGGATTTGCGAGAGAAGAGAGTGATGCACGCAATTGTCAATTGCGGTGAATTATAATCCTATGTTGCCTTTTAAATAAATAATATATACCCAACCCTACTGATAACTACTCAAATGAAATATTGATGCTTCTTGGGATTCATTAGCTAGCAGGTAATAAGCTATTCTAACGCATCACCGCAAGCCTAACAGTAATAACGCATTATGGCTGTATTTCCTAGTGCAGTCTTCCTGAATAACCACTTTCCGTTTCTAACACGCGAAAGTAAGTAAAGTCTGTGTGATAATCTGTGGATGGTTTAACCACCGGTTAGGTTAGGGTACCTTTCTTTAATTGGATGTTCTACCTACTAGGTATGAAGAACCGACGGCCGCTGGGGCAAACGTGTTCTTGAGTGGAGAGACCACGAGTCGGTAAACGTAGTGTAGGACGCCCTCCGACCAGGTGGGATGACGACCTGCGAAAGACTGTAGGTAGATGCTGGATGCGTCAAGCTGAAGACAGGGCGCTGTGGCGCTTGGGGCAGGCCTATGTCAGCAGTGGGCTAACATAGGCTGATGATTACCTAGATAGGTAGGTCTGTACTACCTATTACTAGGTCCGCGGCTTCGCACACGCTAACCCTGCCCCTCTGAATAAAAAGTAAGTACCTATGTCAGGACCTCTACAATTTATGTTATCACTAGCGGCCAATCCCGGCTTCGTCGGGTTTTTTTGTTTCATAAACATTTTGCGATGAACGTAGAGTAAATGGATCTTTATGCACTCAAAAGTATTTTCATTCTTCGGGTTAAATATAATAAAGAACAAAAAAAAACCAATCAATGTATATATAGGTACCGCAGGTTATATCGGCATATAACAGTCAGTGTCTTTTGGGGAGGACGATTCCGAATTCGGATTGCTTTTGATATTACCATATCAATAGCATTTGAGCTGCCTCTAGATTAGCTATTACCTCTAGATAGTATGCAACTGTGTGTAGTAAATACTCGTTCTTATTTGTTTCTATTATGTATGTATTTGGCTGTAATATTCTTTGTAAATTCCTTTATAGTTCCTACCTACCATTTAAAGCCCACTGTGAGTGTCATAGGCTATAGGAATATTAAGGGACTTTGAGTCATTTTAATGAATATGACAGTCCCGTATTTTCACAATAAAATAAAAAACAACAACTGGATTTAAAAACTAAATTATATCTAAAACTAACCTAAATCATTTATTTGCCGCATCACTCAGTAGTGTGGCTAATATCATTTGGATAGCACTGGAATTGAGTTCATCAGATAAATTAAAAAAGTTTGTATATCGATGGATAGGTAATTCAGTTTCCACAACCATGCGATTAGTTACTGCAACTTCCGGTCGGAGTTTTACGCACGCGCGTTGCGGGAGTAACTAAATTGTAAACAAACATTCAACAACCATAACAAATCATTCTGTATTTACTGATATTATTTCGAATTAAGATTAAAGCAATGAATGCAGCCTGTAGTGTAGGGTACGAGGCACTTTTCTATCTGAATTGTATCTATTTATGCATGTTTATATTGTTTGAAGTTATGATGGGAATATTAAAAGCATGGATTACGATCTATCCCGTAGATGCCCTTGTAATTGAATCATGCATTTTCATTCTTCTGTGTCTGGTTGAAGTTCTAAGGATATTCTTAGGAAGGAGAGGAAATATGGTGAATAAGAGTAAGTACGATAAAGATTTTACACAAATACATCAAAACACAATTGAAATACCAGCTATACAATACAATACAAAAATTATTTATTGTACACCAGATACAGATAATTAAAAAAGACATTACATGCGACAAGTACAATGGGCGGCCTTATCGCTTAGAAGCGATCTCTTCCAGCTCTTGTACCTTTAAATAATACATGTGTAATGTAAAATAATGGTTTTAGACCCTTGTGTGGCTCACAGAAAGATTATGTTAAACAAGTTACACTTTAGTTGGGACGGCCATTTAGACTCTTTTTTTCCTCTAAGTTCTTGGCCTGGGAACGGTAAAAGGAGGAACTATGTGAATTTTATAAATAATATTTTTCAGATCTCCATAAAAGGTAAAAAAATAGTGCTTTAAACAGTGGGATGATGTAACACTATGGAAAACGGACTACCTACCTAATACAAATGTATTGTGATAGATTAGGTAGTAGATACCTACCTACTACCTAACCTATGACAATAAATTTTATTAAAACAATAAATTTAAATTTAATTGTATAATAATATATTTTTATTTCAGAGTCTCCTGTTTTCTGCTCAATCCTTCTCACCATACCCTCAGTCACTGGAATCTGTTACTTCATGTTCTACCAATCCTACATCTTAAAACTGGAATACATCTGTGGAGTAGCACTGCTGATGTTCCAAGCGGTAGAGTTGGTTTTTGGAATCACGTTTCTTGTTACCGTTTGTAAGAAACCTTCATAGTGATTACTTGCTCAGTCACAGATAATACAAATAATACAAGGCTCAGTTACGGTGCCAAAATGAATTAGGTGATAATGCTACTTCCATCAGTCAATTTGTATGATTTCATACATATTGGTAGTTCTTTCAGTTGTGTAGGTTGGGTAGGTAGATAAGTATGTTTTTTTTTAGGTAAAATAAAGGTCAATTTACACTATCATAACTTTTATTTCTACATCCAACAGTTTGGTATCTATCTTATTGACTAGGTGGTGATAGATGCTCTGGTTTCTTTTGACATTCAATCTTTGTTACCTTCAATGCACAACCTTCAGGTAGATTCCTCTGGATGTACTCTAAGTATGTGTCACAAGTGGAACCAGTAAGTCTTTGAAGGTGGACAAATCTGAAGTAAGACCGGACTTCATATTGTACTCGATGTTTTTTGTAAATATGAACACATCTTAGGAGTGTGAGACGCTCTTTCTCTGCTTTTCTGAGTGCCCAGCTGCAAATGAAATCATAGAAATTCAGCTACGAGTTTTATAGGTATGTGCATTAATACAATTCAAATATTTAGAATGAAAATATGTATGTCAATGATTTTCTATATTCATACAAACCTTTTAGTGACTTCAATCCCTAAATGAGAAGCAGCAGCTACACAGAACCAAGAGTAGCTCAACAAAACGGCAGGATCAATGCCTCTCATCTCCAATTCAACCCGCTTGTACAACTTGTCAAGTTCAATTGTAGAAATTGGAACATTTTCTATGGGTTTGGATATATCAGGAGTTACTGATGTTAGGGTCCTCAATGTAGCATAGCTGGCTGGAAAGGTCCTTTGAACCAGAGGTGCGGTGCGCCAGATACTCTGAAAGTTATATCAAAATTAATTGTTTGGTTACGAAGAATTGACACAACTTTTGGTGAGAAGTAAACATAACCTTACCCGTATGGCATTCATGGTTCTTGGTTTTTTGTACTTGCGATTGTTAACTGTAATTAGTTGGAAGCATTTCTTATTTATCAAAACAACTATCTATTATAGGGCGGAAATACAGAAAACGACCAGACAGACATTAAACACAACAGCGGAGCATAAGAGCTTATCTATAATATAAAATCATAGACGACGACCATAGATAGATAGATAGACGATTCGTCTATCTATCTATCTATGGTCGTCTATTATTTTTATCGAACTAGATAGACTGGGTATAAAAAAGTTAGGTACTCTATGGAGACCCGGTATTAATTATATAAAATTTACTCTATGAACAATATATAAATAATACAATAGGGTTTTTTTCTCAATTAGCACACACACGAAAATACGTGGACGGAGTAAATCACCCCAGGACGAAAATTACATTTCTGTCGGACA
The DNA here is from genome assembly GCA_943735965.1 of Eupithecia abbreviata. NCBI lineage: Eukaryota > Metazoa > Arthropoda > Insecta > Lepidoptera > Geometridae > Eupithecia > Eupithecia abbreviata. Next base: position 3,656,108 of record OX030997.1, on the reverse strand, counting down.
TTCTCGGTTGGTTCGAAGACCACAAAGTACTTTTACTACATATCGAAGACAGAGAGTAAGGCACAAGAATGGCTAAAGTCTGAGTTATGTTTCAGTACTCAAAGACGTTAGAGTTCGTGTCCTATTATTTCATTAAATATATATATATAATAAAATGGTATAGTACAGAGAAAGCTGATGAGCACCAAAATTTTTAATAATTGCCTAAGTATGTTCCCAAAACAATTACTTAGTATTTATTTTGCATCAAAAATGAAAGGATTAACCCCAACGAATTCAAGGCAGTTCTTTCCAGTTTGTATTCTATCCACACAAAACTTGAGTGTTATGTTGTAAGGACACAAAAGGAGAAAGGAATCCTAAAAAGTAATACAAACAGCTTCTTAATAATTAATTTATTAAACTAAGTACATAATTTTATACATTTCTATAGATTTACTGTTAGATAGAGACAAATTATTATTTACATTTACCCACTTACAGACTAGACTAGATCTTAAACTCTATTTTATGATCAATTTAACTAATTCCAGACCATCAACTATGTTTCTGTTTGGACTTCAACATTTTGTTGAATAGTATACGACAGAGCCTCATGTTGCTGTTTCATGGTCTCCACTTTTAAATAAATAGGCATTGCTCCTGATATTAAGTGCTTTCTCTTATGAACCTTCCGCTCATGTTTCATCATAGCATTCCGATGTGCAAATGACTTTTCACAGAATCTACAAACATGACGCTTTCCCTCCGTATGGTCATCTTTCATATGGAGATCTAATTCCCCTTTAGTGTAAAAACCTTTGCTGCACACATCACAGCAGAAGCGATAGTCTCTGTGACGCATTACATGTTTGCTCAGGTTACTCCGGCTAACAAATCTGGAAGGACATTGTTCACATTGATAGGGCTTCTCCCCTGTATGTGACCTCATGTGCATTGTGAGAGATTCTTTCAACCTGCTCCGGTAGGGACACAGGGCACACTGAAATGGCAGGTCATTGAAGTGTATCACTTGATGCCGTTTGAGAGCAGCTTTTAACCTGCATTGGTAGGTACACATCGAGCACTTGAATGGCTTCTCATTGAAGTGTACAGATCGGTGTCGGCTGAAAATGCCCTTTGTTGTAAATGTTTTTCCACAGATGTCACACACGTGAGGAGTTTTCTCTTTGCGAGGCCTTGGAGTTTTAGTGGCCTCCGTTTTTTTGGATTTGTGTGATTTTTTTTCATGTTCTGACCGTTTATGGTTTGCAAAGTCTTGATACTTATTGAATTTTTCATTGCATAATGCACACCCCAATTTTATGTTCCTACAAACTTTTCTATGTTTGCTGAACGCTGTGAAAGTATAGAAGTTTTCATCACAAGATAAGCACTTTATCCATTTTCGTTTTTTTGACCGTTTAGTTTTTGTCTTTTTGTTCTCTGTTAGATTAATAGCACTGTCACTATCAGGGCAGACCACAAAGTCATCTATATCAAAATTGGGATCAGGTTTTATCTCTTTCACTAATTTCTCCTTGAGTGCACTGTTGCCAAACCATATTTGTTTTTTTAATTGTTCACTAACTGTAGTTTTTTCTCCTGTTTCATCTTTGACATCATCATCACTGTGGTTTTCTAACTTTTTCAGTTTTCTCTCTGATCTAAGTGCTGTTCTTCTGAACAGAATAGCGCCTTTTAGTAGGGAATAGCAAGTCTCACACAAGAATTTTGGATAAGGGTCTTCGTATGTCACCTCTACACCAGCAATTTCGTAAATAGATCGGCACAGAACCCCATTGGCATTTGCCCCGAATATGGCCAACTTGCCTTCTTTCAAGCATATTCTGCATGTATCCTGGGCCAGCGGTTCTATTTTAACGTGAACTTCGGCAAATTTCTTGTTTTGCAACGACGTACCTCCTCCGATATCGTCTCCAACTTGAACATCATTACAACATTGAAACATGATGTACGTACAATCATCCTAATATAAACGAAAAAGGGGCTAGAACTATAGACAGAAGAAAGAACTAACTTCAAATTTCAATTGGATAGGTATCCCAAAAAGAATTTGGTTCGATCAGATCAACAACACAACACAATAAAGATAGATAATACAACACCAAAGTAAGTAACTTCAACTTCTTTTTTGTTTTGGCGCCGCTTGCTTTTCGCTACGCTACGACTCTGCCAGTGTCTGTTTCAGAGTGTCATAAACTTCTTACATAGAATATGATCAGTAACGAAAAATTTAGAACTTATAAATTTAGCATCAAGATGATTTTGCTAATATAAAAGGACAACACAACATATAAAGCACAATGATTTTAAGGCAAATAAAATATTATTCTTTAATTACACAACTCTATAAATGTATTTAAATGTTTACTATAACTTAATATTATTATTTTTTACAAATTTACAGAGTATAAAATTAATTATGGGGGAAAAGGTTAGGGATAATATAATTTTCATGGAGGTAGGACGGGGGATTTCAGGGGGGAGGACGTCATAGAGGGAATATTGTAACTTTGGGCAATTAAAGAAAATGTGATCCACATTTCCTTCAAGCCCGCAAAGAAAGTACCTAAGTAAGATGTCCAGGGTGGCTCGTTTTTTTTTTTTTCGACTTACGGTAACCTAATAGTGAAAAGTTTGTGCGTTTTTGGTTAAAAACCAACTATGTAAAATATTATTTGATTTGATTGACAGTAACTGCCTCCGCAACGTCATCGAATATTAAAAAAACATGATTTTGGAGTCTATTTTGACGCTACATTACCTACTGCATAAAAATTAAATAAGCTGACTTTTTTCACCGACTAATGCCTAATATGGTCTTTTTTAAAAATAAAGTAATAATAATGCTCGATCTTGTGTTTTAAACGCGGGGGAGGAGTGCGGGATGGGGCGCTTAGCCGCACGTGCCGCGTCGTGTGCCATCGCCCATTGCGCATCTTGACGGATGTACTTCGGGACCTAAATCTTACACTGGACCATTAGGTAAAGATCTGGAAACCTGTGAATTACTGCCTGTGAAAAACTTTCACACATCGAGGGAGAGTTACTTCCTGAAATGTCGAAAGATTGAAGTACAGATCAACAGTACTTGCACAAGATAGTCTCTGCAGTAATCAGGTGATTTCCCAGATGACTTAGGAAATAAGTCTCCAGGCAAACTCTCTCATGCCCGCTGGCTCACACGGGCATTTGAGACACCATCGGAAAATTTTAATATTGGGCTGCATTTGTCGTAAAAGTTGATTCACCATCTTGGTTTCAAATAAAACATAAGCCATCATGCAAAGATGGTTCACGACATCTTTGCAATATAATTAGGGTCTCCAGATACCTGCCAGAAGATGTCAAAAATGTTATTGATCCTGTTATTCAACGCAATAACTATCTTGCGCATCCGGAGAGCATTCTTCTTGCAATGATTATTGATGACAGGAAACACATCAGAAAATTAGTAGCCCGGCGCGTATTGAAGGCACGCAGCATGCCTCAGCTTTCAGTACCAAGATTATTTGAGGTACCCCGTATAAATTTCAATGCTTCCAAATATATTGACTTGATAAAGTGGCAGGAAACTCTGACTGACCCCTTATTTTAAAGAAATTGTCCGATCAAGAAATCCAGCACATCGTTAAAACTGGAGGTGAGGCCGTGGTGCTGTTTCTGAGACTTCCCTGTCATACTCAAGCCGTTGAACGAGCAGTAAAAATAACAACTGAAGCTTCAACTTCAGAGTGCAAAAGAAAAGCCCGTTTGGCATAAAAGCCAAATTGGAGTCAAGGAAAATAATGCCAAAATTTGACTCAAAACTAGATTTTCGAGCTAATTAAAGAACATAATTTGGTCTTTGTCATTCTTAGAATTTTAGTTTTTTTTTGTAATTTTATCTAAATAAATATGTTTATTATAAAAATACTGAATTTTAATTACAGTCTACGTAATTTAATAATTAAATTATTAAGTTTTCCCGACGTAAAACTTTTCTGTTTTTTATTTGAATTTGAGGTCTGTGCGGAGGCAGAAGGAGTTATCAAAAAAAAAAAAAAAATTGCATTTATTTTCACATCAATATTACGCACCGAACCCCCCCTATTAGAACTTAAAATTCGAAAAATATTTTTTTTCCATACATTCGTGAGCCACCCTATGTCCAGTCAACTAAGCCAGTCAGTCAAGTCAAAGTCAATTCAACTTCTTTTATGGCGCCGCGCCGCGCCGCCGCTTGGCTTTCGTACTTATTTAGTTCATAGTTCAATTTATTGGTAAACAAAAATATTACACGTCAAATAGTACATACCTTAACATATACTTAAGTATATTAGATGGTATCAATTACTATTATTTACTATTATTATTTGATGGTATTAAGTCTGTAACTGTATAAGTTTAGTTAATTGATTGAAATTTCCATTATTCTATTGTCACTATTACTGCCACCATAGGTTAATTGTAACTGTGCATATTTAGTTAGTGTTGGTGAGTGAACAGAATTTAAACAAAGACAACGATTATAAATTGTGTGTGACTGTGTTGCTCTAGGAGAGTAAATTGTATGTTTTTGTAAATAAAAGTAAAATTTGGAGCACAGATTTTATTTGAATAAGTATTACCTACACATCTCTACCCATAATCTATCAACACAACCAGTAGGAAAGATATTGATAATTGTAGGTAATTTATTTTTAGATCATGAATTATGAAGACATATTACTTGATACTATACTCCAGACAAATTCGAAGTGAAATGTTTGTTAACAAACTCAACTCAACCCATACTCATCTTATAAATGACTTATTGCTGTTGTTTAAAAAGAAAAAGAACTAAGCTATAGCTTTAGATTGGACTTGACTTCTTTGATTTGGCAATATGTGTCTGGTTAGCCACTTTTCTTTCAATAAAATATGTATTGCGATGCTGACACTTGTATATGAAACTTGATTTGATACCAAACATGACCCATGGAGAGAGTGGTCTGTTCTGGTCTATTGAAATAATCTTTTATAATTTATGCCATGGTGCCCGTTGTTATATTCTGGGCTTCATTTTGCTGCTTCATAGACTCTAATTTCATGTAAATTAGCCTTCCTGATTTCATCTTTTCTCTCTTATGAACCTTTCGTTCATGTTTCATGGCTTGCTTCCGGTAACCAAATGATTTATCACAATAACTACAGACATGTTCCTTTACACCTGTGTGGTAAATTTTTATGTGTAGTTCCAAGTCCCTTTTGGTGTAATAGCCTTTACAGCATGTCTCACAGTGGAAGTCACGCGCTTTGTGTGTCAATGTGTGCTTGTTGAGATTACTTTTGCTCATGAACCTAGCCGGGCATTGCTCACATTGGTATGGCTTCTCGCCAGTGTGTGACCTCATATGCATTTTCAGGGACTCTTGGAACCGGCCGCGGTATGGACACAGGGTACACTGAACTGGTAGATCGTAGAAGTGTGTCAACCGATGTTTCATAAAATGGTGCTCATTCGAAAACTTTCCGCAGATATCACACATGTACTTTGAGGGTAGTTTTGCATGTATCTTGTGTCTCTTGTACTGCTCGTGGGAATTTGTCTTATTACTTGTGGTATCCTTGTTTTCATAAAACAGGGTATCCTCTGTATGATTGTGTGTGTCAAATTTTCCTTTTTCTTCTATAAGCTGATCATCACCTGAAACACTGCCATCTTCCTCAACTACAGTATGGACATAGGCATCCCTATCACAGGCCTCCACTGTTTCATCTTTCACTGGATTGAGATCAAGATCTAACTTTGTCATTATTCTCAGAGATTTATGTGCAGTTCTTCTGAATAGAATAGCACCCTGCAGCAAAGCATGGCAAGACTGACACAAATATTTAGGATAAGGGTCTTCATGGGTCACATTTATACCAGCGATTTTGTGAATGGAATCACAAAGATCTTCTGAACTGTTGTCCCCAAATATGTCTATGTTGCCTTCTTCAAGGCAAACCCTGCATGTATTTGTATTGTAAGCCAAAGGCTCTGTTTTAATATCAACTTGATTATCAATGTTAATGTCCGTGTTAATAGGTTTGTCTTTGCGCGACGTACATCTTCCCGGATTGTCTCGAATCCGTCTAGCATGGCTTCTGCAATGTAGAATTTTCATGAGTTTCAAAGCTCCGACCATTTTCACAAGCCTGTGCTTCTGAAAATGTGCCTACACGAGAAGACCAATAGCCCGCAATAGGTAAGCTCTTGTATTCTTCGGTTCTGGGTTTCAGAAGAGAACGCTTGGAAGATAAACTTCGATCAAAGAGAAGAGAAATTAAAAACGAAACAAACAATCAAACTTTTCCACTTCTTGTGTACTGGTACTGTACGTACCGTACATAACTCACCGCCATGAACGTATAAAATAAATAAACTAGGAATTAAACCATGTCAAAAATTAATAATTGTGTTTATGTTGTGTCACTGTCAATTAATTGCGTCAATCCAGACGCAGGGCTAGCCATCTAGCAAGAAGCTGAAGTTTGTGTGGACAAACTGGAAGGAAAAAGACTTAAATAATAATAAATTAATCGAAATAGTACCTACCTATCGCATCGTAGCGTAGGAAGAGAATTCAATTCATGTACGGCAATTTTACTACTAAATCTTATGCCTCTTATGTACAAAGATAATACAATAACTACTTACGTATTTATGTAGTTAGTACTTTGGTGTGGCTTTGTTTTGACTATGTGTTTGGCTCATAAAGTTTAGCATATTTTGTGGCGTATTTATTAGCAAATTAAAAACACATTATACCTGTTTTTTTTCATTCATTAATGCTGAACACAACGCTAAGGCAAGATGCGCTTGTGATGTGAAATTGTCAGAAATATGATGCCTAGGAAAATGCTTCATTGCACGAGTAATGCTGAGCGTAAGGATTGTGACGAAGATACGCCGATGGAAGTCGAGAAATTCACAGAAATTCATATAAAAATAGAACCCTTGCCTACCGATTCGTATATATGCAGAGTATGCCTTAAAGAAGGCTCAATAGAAATCCTTGGGGTCAACGGTACAGAAAATCTGTGTGAATCCATTTACGAAATTGCAGGAATACAGGTGACCTATGAAGACCCTCATCCTAAATATTTGTGTCCAAATTGTCTTGCTCTACTACAAGATGCTATTCTATTCAGAAGAACTGCACTCAAGTCAGACAGAATACTTAAGAAGTTAGAGCCTGACCCCAATATAGTAAAGCATGAAATAGCGGAGGCCAGCAGTGACAGTGATGCCCATAGCGATGCCAATGATGGTGATGATAAAGAAATCACTGAACATCAAATTATTACCAAAAAAATATATAAAAAAGAACAGCCAAAGAGACAACAGACAATGAAATGGTCATGCATCACCTGTAACATACACTTTAGTACAATGGAAGAGTTATCAAAGCACAGAAAGAGAAAGATATGTAGGCATACAAAATGGGTGTGCAAGACATGTGACTTGACATTCAACAAATTGGAAGATTATGCTGCACATAAACAGTCTGTACATGAAACAAACAAGCGGATCACATGTAAAATTTGCAATAAGTCTTATTCCGAAAACTACTACAGGAGACACAAGGCTGCAATGCATTCAGAAAGCAATACGGGAGAAGCCCGTGTCTGTGATATATGCGGCAAGAAGATGTCAGGTCTAACCTACTTGGCCCGACATCGAGCTACACACTTCTATGAGCTACCGTTTAAGTGTAACCAGTGTCCATACCGTGGCAGGTTCTCAGAGTCTCTGAAAATGCATATGAGGTCTCACACTGGAGAAAGGCCTTACCAATGTGAGCATTGTTCTTCCAGATTTATTAGTAAAAGTAATCTTAACAAACATGTGTTAACTCATAATAGAGTCTATAATTTCCGCTGTGAAGTCTGTGGGAAGGGTTTCTATACGAAAAGGGAATTGGACCTTCACATTAAAGTTGATCATAAAGGTTTGAAGGACCATGCTTGTAGGATCTGTGGAAAGCGTTTTGGTTACCGGAAGCAAATGATGAAACATGAACTAAAGGTTCACAAGAGAGAGAAGTTAAAGTCTGGAAGGATGCCAATTTATTTAAAAGTAGAGACTATGAAACAGGAGCTCTCATTGCAAAGAAATGAAACAACACAAAATGATGCAATTGAAAATGATGCAACTGAAAATGATGCATCTGAAAATGATACAACAGAAAATGATACAATTGAAATTGATATAACTGAAAATAATCCAACAGAAACCATGTCATAAAATTTAAAGAGCCAAAAACTAACAGCCTATGTAGGTAATACAGAACATAAATTATTATTGCTACAATATTTGATACATCAAGTCAAGTTAATCAAGTTTTTGAGTGTAACTACTAAGAATTTAAATAATGAATGTTCACAATAATAAATTTAATAATCAATAATCAAAATTATGTGTCTTTAAATAGGTACTTACCTCACAGATTCTACAAGGACACACTAGCGCCGTTAAGCAAATGAATTTCGAACAAACTGCGCAACGGATTTATGAAAATTCCTTTGTTGAACGTAAAACCATGAATTAGGAGGCGGCGCTAGTGTGCGTCTAGTGCCTTAAAGCTTCCAAAATGTAGAATATAGAAGGCAAAAAGAAAATTGGTTCCAGATCTAGATTTGTAAATATCCACGATTATTAATGAATGTCAGCTTTTGTCGGTCCTCTTTTATTTCTAGATTGGCCAAGCTACCCTGTATAACAGATGCTAGGTTACATAAACAATTTTATGTCACTTGGCGGGATACCTACTACCCGCTAAGCTACCCGTTCACCTAGGCGCTTAGAGTATTGTACCTAACTAAATAGTCGAGTAACTCAAATTCAATTCAAAATAACACAGCAATGTATTGCCTAGCTAGCTGGCACCTACTATAGAATTCTATGGCCTGAGTGAGCATCTCCCACCAAGGAATTTTTATCTTTGAACCTAAACCTCTTCGAACTTGGTAATATCTGTCAAATATTCATACTCATTGCTGTCAAGCGTATGACTTATGTATTGTTCCTATGTATTCTCTTTGGTATGACTTTTTCTGACAGTTCATACAGGTTCCTACTTTGTTACTGTAATTCCCTAAAAAATATCAGTAAAGGAATTGAATAATGGCAAACGAAGCAGAAGAAACTGTTCGCAAACTGTCCTGCCACAAAGGCGTAGCTGGAATAATAATAGTCAACGGAGAAGGCATTCCGATCAAAACAACTTTAGATAACCACATTTCAGTTCAATATGCTGGTCTCATGAGCGCTTTGGTCGACAAAGCTAAAGCTGTTGTGAGGGATTTAGATCCCACAAATGATCTTACTTTCTTGAGAATCAGAAGCAAGAACAGCGAAGTAATGATTGCACCAGATAAAGAGTTTATTCTCATTGTCGTTCAGCATCCTGTTGAGTGACAAAGGGCTGTGGCGATTGAGCCACGTTTTAGTTTTATTCTGATAGTTGGCTAGTAAGTCCCTAGTCATTGGATTTTTTATTTGGTAGTTTAGTTATTTGTAGTAGTCGTACCTATATGTTAGAAATAAAACAATTTGTTAGCACTAATTATCACTGGTTTCATTTATTTATAGAACAAGATCGTCAGAAACACAAACGCGCCATACCTTACCATAAGGATTATTCTAAAATATTTTTCTAAATTAATCTATTTAAATTAATTTTATTTTTAACTAAAAGATTACCACTATTCTCAGTTTCAAGGTTTAGTGGCTTACATTGATTCAGTTATCTACAAAGACCCGCCGCCGTCTCCTCTAAAACCAAGACCCGCCGCCGCCGCTGCCCCCTCTAAACCCACGACCCCGGAATCCTCCACGATTTCCACCGAATCCTCTGTTTCCAAAACCTCTGTTCCCTCCAAAACCACCGCCCCTTCCGCTAAAGCCACCTCCACCACCAAATCCACCCCCATTTCCGGAAAATCCACCTCCACCACCCCTGTTTCCGCCAAATCCACCCCCACCGCCAAATCCGCCCCCGCTGCCAAATCCGCCCCCGTTGCCAAATCCGCCCCCGTTGCCAAATCCACCACGGGGTCCGTTAGTGCCCCAGCCGCGGGTGTTGCCTCGCTTAGGGCCATCCGATCTGAAGCTAGGAGCCATCGTGTCTCGAGTGATGTTGTAGTCACCGGCATCGACAAGACAGAGCTCTTTTAGGCAGTGAATTACCTGAAATAGAAATAATTTATGGTAAATTTGCTTTTACGATACATAAGTCCCAAAAAGTTTCCTTTAAAAGCGATTTGGGAGATATCTCAAGGTTCAGTAAGAAACCTTAGCCTCTATAGGAGAGAACTGCAGCGCCGCATCTGGCGCCGCATTTGGCTCCGCGGCGGCGCGCTCCACGATCCTCTATGGCGGGGCGGAGCGCCACTACCAGCGCCGCGGACTTGGGAGACATCTCAAGGTTCAGTAAGTTACCTTAGCCTCAACAGGAGAGAACTGCAGCGCCGCATCTGGCGCCGTATTTGGCTCCGCGGCGGCGCGCTCCACGATACTCTCTAAGGCGGGGCGGAGCGTCACTACCAGCGCCGCGGACTTGGGAGACATCTCAAGGTTCAGTAAGTTACCTTAGCCTCTACAGGAGAGAACTGCAGCGCCGCATCTGGCTCCGCGGCGGCGCGCTCCACGATCCTCTCTAAAGCGGGGCGGAGCGCCATTACCAGCGCCGCGGACTTGGGAGACATCTCAAGGTTCAGTAAGTTACCTTAGCCTCTACAGGAGAGAACTGCAGCGCCGCATCTGGCTCCGCGGCGGCGCGCTCCACGATCCTCTCTAAAGCGGGGCGGAGCGCCACTACCAGCGCCGCGGACTTGGGAGACATCTCAAGGTTCAGTAAGTTACCTTAGCCTCTACAGGAGAGAACTGCAGCGCCGCATCTGGCTCCGCGGCGGCGCGCTCCACGATCCTCTCTAAAGCGGGGCGGAGCGCCACTACCAGCGCCGCGGACTTGGGAGACATCTCAAGGTTCAGTAAGTTACCTTAGCCTCTACAGGAGAGAACTGCAGCGCCGCATCTGGCTCCGCGGCGGCGCGCTCCACGATCCTCTCTAAAGCGGGGCGGAGCGCCACTACCAGCGCCGCGGACTTGGGAGACATCTCAAGGTTCAGTAAGTTACCTTAGCCTCTACAGGAGAGAACTGCAGCGCCGCATCTGGCTCCGCGGCGGCGCGCTCCACGATCCTCTCTATCGCGGGGCGTAGCGCCACTATCAGCGCCGCGGACTTGGGAGACATCTCAAGGTTCAGCCAATTGTCTAGGCGGACCTGGTTGTCGATCTGTAAAGAAGTATATAAATAAATTATGATGTACAATCCACACAGCATCAGAGCTTGTGTTATCGGTACTAGATGACTGATATACAATACAAAAGATTACATAGATAGGTATTTTTTAGAATTCAAAATGGCTGCGGAATTTTTAAATTAAAACACGTTCACACGACATCGCGACAACTCTCTGGCAACACGCGCGAGAGTAGTTGCCAACTCAAAATAAAAAATAAAAAAATCTTTAGGCTTACAAATAAGCACTTAGACGTCATATTTTATACTATAAATTATTATCAAATAATAATATTTTAATGTTCACTTCAATGTTTTGTCCACCAGAGGAAGAAGTGAAAAGAAACCACTAGTATGTACTGCCTAGGCAGCAGCTCGCACTGTGTAAACCAGCTAGTCGTATTATGACTGGTTTACACAGTACGAGCTTGGGGTTAGATAATGCTATGTGGACTGTCCAGCATTATTTATTTACATGACACATATTACACATCGGTCGTCAACATTGTTTATTTATTTTCTTAACTTACCCATTCAACCTTCCTACACCCAAACAGCAGTAGATGCACAGCGGACACCATCGTCGTTTGCTTGCACGAGATGGCGCGCGTACGAACTTTCTCTCCGAACACAAACATTGGAGACGGGAACTTTTGCTCGAAGCTGCTACAGTTTACAGATGTCTTGTGGATGAGGGCTGGCTTGCCTTCTGTTGTTAGGACCTGGGGAGTAAACAGTAAACTACTACTATTAACGGAAACTGTTTAGCTTTATTTGTTCATATTATAAATGTACTGTTAATTGTAGCAAAAGCTTTTTGTTTCCCAAATATATAAAAATAAAAATAAAATCGGTTGGCGTGATATCGAGTTATTCGTCAATTTGTCGCGCACATACTTAATGCAAATGGTTTTCACATGGATTCCATTGTCAGAACTGGACCGAATTGTAATGAGACCACACGGGAAGCACCAGGTTTCAAATAAAAAAAGATGTTCTTAAATATCTTTAATCTTACGCGATGAGAACACATAGTAACAAGTACTATGTACTTTAAAGGGTATTTTTCGCGTTTATTTACCTATATTTCCCCAAATAATGGTTGTACTATTAATTATGTGTTCTGATAGCGTAAGTTTAAAAATATTTAAGAACAATATCATTTTAATGTGATTTAATTTTGCCATTAAATGACTATTATTATTCTCTTCGTTCGCGGAAGACACAAAAGATAGAAGAAGCTCATTTCAAAGTGCTGAGTTTATATTAAAATAGTACTTGTTATGATATTGTTCTCTCATTTATTTAAATTTCTCATATAAAATACATTTTTTACTATAGAAAATACAATTAACTATTCTACAGTAAAAATATATCAAAACGGTAGATCACCGACCGCGAAGCTAGGCTCAAGCGGCCGGTGACTAGGGCTGCAGAGAAAGGAACTTCCTATTATTATTATTATAAATATTGCTTTTACAGAGTGATAATGAACGTACCTTCCTCTTCCCCTGATGCACACAGACGTTGGGATAAAGGCCCATGCACATGAGCGCTATGACGACATCGAGGTTAGGGTCGGGTCCGGTCGGCATCCAGCGCGAGGGAATACAGCACTCTTCGGGGAAGCCTATCGCAGTTGTAAGGATATCTGGAAACAGAATGTGCTCTTACAATACATTACATTTATAGTATATTATTTATTGCTCTATCGCTCTGGCGCTCATTTGAGGCCTATAAATAAATAAATAAATAAAACTATTTTATTTCGGACTACTATAGATCCATAATTTGTTAGTAATGATCTTATAATAAATGTTAGTAATTCTTACGAACTAAAATTAAATTAAATTGAAATTAAAATTAAAATGAATAGTAACAAATTAAAAGAAATCAGATTATATCATCAATAAAAATTCAAATTAAAATGTCCTATGTCCAGCAGTGGACTACTATAGGATGATGATGATTATATTGGCCATTAGCACTCGCTTAATTTGTTTAATTTAGCTTTAGATTTCTTTTATTTTTACGCAATTTTGTTAGCGCACTACTTTACCAGCAAACAGTAAATGTATTGATACCCCGCGAAACAGGCCTAGCCTAGTGCGGGGGTCTCTGTGTTAACTGCAACACCTTAACCAGATATCTTTTAATTCGAATATTTAATTTCCCTATTAACTTCATTTACTTTGTGAAGATAAAATAAATAAATTGAATTGAATATTTCGTTTCTCGATGTACTTTGAGTGACCGACATTTTTTGGTATAAAATAAATAAGTATTAACTTCTCAGCTGGTTCTTGGCTTCATAGGTGACCCGTAGCGTGGTCTGCTGAACTCCTTTCCACTCGCACCACTGCAGCTCCGCCTCCTCGCCTTTGTTGTACTCCCTCTCCCACATCTGAAAATATCAACGATAAAATGAAATAAATAAATCATCATCAGCCTATGTTAGTCGACTGCTGGACATAGACCTCCCCCAATGATGCATTTTCAGCACTAAGGTTTAGGTAGAGTACTATACTTAAAGTTAAACTTAAATGATTTAGAGATAACGTAATTAGTTTTAGTTAACTCTGTTAACTTTAAAAACCATGTTATGAAAATAAATACTTTTATTATTATTATGAAAAGCACCATAGGGCTTGTCTTCAGCTTGACGCATCCATCAACTCTCTGCAATCTTTCGCAGGTCGTCATCCCACCTGGTCGGAGGGCGTTTACTAAGAACACGTTTACCCCAGCAGTTCTCGGTTCTTCGTGATACATGGCCGGCCCACTGCCCCTTCAGCTTGCTAATTCTTCGAGCTACGTCGATAACTTTGGTTCTCTGTCGGATGTATTCGTTACGAATCCTATACATGCATATGGCTCTTTCCATAGCTCGGTGAGCGACTGAGTACATGTACGACCGCTGCACCGGGCTAAATGAAAATGAAGAATATGTTTATTACTACATCTAAACATAACTAAAGTAAATACAGAATTGGTATTGTTTAAGTAGAGATAATTAATTTACAATAGTGCTAATGATTCCCACAGTAGGCTGGGCCTGTATCGTGGGAACCAATATGATTGGTAAGAAGTGCCTCAATTTAATGAAAAATCTATACAGACAAAGAAAGTTTGGAAAAAACAAAATAAAATTAATTACAAAAATACAGAGAGTCTTGCAAAAAGAGAAGCCTTCTAGGAATTGAGGGCGCTCGTGTGCCAATGTACTATTTTTGTTGCGTTAATATGTTAGTTCACTGTTTCGCCACGAGACTTGCCTTTTTGCACAGAATGCACTGAAAAAAAAATCTAAATTTATTTTTAGTTTCGTTCTAGTTACTTTCTATTTTCTGTTATGGCATTATATATGGCTTACGCTATAGTTACCTGGAACGCGTTTAGCATAGCGACATGGTCGGACGCCCTATCGCCGGCCAGGGCGCGCTGGTGGCCCGACAGCCGTCGCCGGCCCTCCAGCGTGAATATCTCCGGGAAGGTGGTGGAGTTGGCAGCCGTGGTGGTCAGCGCGTCGCCGACGCCGAGCACGAACCCTAGGACCATCATCTTGCCTAGGCGCGGCTCTAGGGAATTAAAATTAATTAAATTAGTTTAACAGAATTTGCATCGAATATGGGTTTAGGTCATATTATATATTGACGGCATCAGTTAAAGATAACAAACGGATCGTGGGCCACTCGATCTAAAATAGAAAATAGTCAAAGTCCAAGGGTGTAAAATTGTACACCATCATTCAGTGATATAACTGATGCACTTCATTATCTTACCAGCAAACAGAAAATGTTTTGATGCCCCGCGAAACAGGCCTAGCCTAGTGCGGGGGTCACTGTTAACTGCAACACCTCAATCAATCAACTCTATAATGTAAGAATATGTACATAAATTAAGTTAAGGTGTTATTATTTGTAAACTTTTTGGTAAATAAATAATTTGTATTTGTATTTTTGTAACTATACCGCTCCAGGCCCGTGGCAATCATCGGATGTGAACCTTTGTGATTATGGCAAAACACCCAAGATGATGGCAAATTGTACACATAAAATGATAACTTACCGATAGGAAGTTTAGCCAGTATAGTGCCGAGCGGCGTCAAGGCATCGTTGGCGTCGAGACAGCCCAACTCTCGCAGCAACGCCTCGGCCTCTATGACCGCGTCCAGTGGCGGAGGTTCCGGCGCTTTGGACAGGAAGTGGCCTATGCCGCCGAGGCGGAGGAGTTTTATGCTGAGGGAAGAAAATGACAATTAGGGTCTCTTTCTTCTCAAAAAATATTAAGCTAGCATGACGCCTTATATAAGTTACATTAGAACCATGACATCATAAAAGATCGTCGCTCATCATGATGCACAGAAATACGTCAATATGTCATCACTGCATAGTATAAAACAAAGTCGCTTCCCGCTGTCTGTCTGTGCCTATGTATGCTTAGATCTTTAAAACTGCAACGGATTTTGATGCGGTTTTTTTAAATAGATAGAGTGATTCAAGACGAATGTTTAGAAAACATTTCGTTTCTATGTACGTAGTGGTGCCATAAGTTCTGTCTCACAGTAAAATTAAAAAAAAAACACATAAGAAAAAAATATTTTTTTAATAATTACTATGTTTAATAATATACTTATTCTACTTTACAATTATACAGATAATTATTCAAAATGCCCACCCTTTGCAGCTACACACTTTTTCAAACGTTCCGGCCATTCATCAATCGCCGTACGCAGGACATCTAGTGATATTTCCTTCGCTGCTTTCGTCAAACTTGCTTTTAACGACTCTATGTTTCGATGTTGAGTAGAACAAGCCTTCTCCTCTAAAATATTCCATAAGCGGTAATCCAAAGGATTAAGGTCTGGGCTCCCAGAAGGCCAATCTTCAGCAGCAATGAAGTCAGGAACATTCGATTTTAACCAGGTTTGCGTTGTCTTGGCTTTATGAGCTGGTGCTGAGTCCTGCTGGAACACCCAATGCTGACTATGGTACATCGTTGTATTGAGCTGCTTCACCACCTTCTCCAGGATGTCACTTTGATAGTTCTTTGCCTTCGTTTTGACGCCTTGCTCACAAAAATGCAGTTCCGTAGCACCGTAATACCCAACTCCCCACCAAACCATGACTGAGGCGGGATGATGGCCACGCTCCACCTTGGGTATCTTCTCTGCCGCTTCCCTAGAGCTATGTGCGTACACTCTATCATTCTGTCGGTTAAACTTCTCTTCAATTGTAAAAATTTTTTCGTCGGAAAAAAGTATTTGTTGGTACTTTTTTCCCGCGTACTTCTTCAAGAGACGTTGAGATCGCACCTCTCGTATCACACGAAGCTTGTCCGAAAGCCGCTGCCCTGTTGACCGTCGATAAGCACCAAGCTTAAGGTCTTCCTTGATAATACGAGACATCGTTCTTTTGGGTATTTTCATCTCCCGTGCCATGATCTTTTGTTTCCGGAGCGGATTCCTCAGTATGCGGTGACGTACCGCTTCAACTGTTGCTGGTGTACGAGAAGTACGAGGCCTGCCGCTCCTAGACCTGTCATCGACAGAGGATGTCTCACGGTATCGTTGGATAGTACGCTGCACAAATTTCATTGTAATTTGTAGTGGCTGCAGAAGCTCAAATATCTCCTTTGCTGACTTGTTGCACTTAAACAGTGCAATAATGGCGATCCTGTTCTCTTTAATGCCCCACTCCATGTTGCTCGTTCGAAATCCAATGACGAAACGGTATTTTTTTAACAAAGGGGGAAGTATTAAAGCTTATTCACGACAGTAAACCGGGATGCGTTATGAGATTTTTACTGGAGGGTAGGGAGACAGAACTTATGGCACGACTATGTATAATAAAAAATATGTGTATGAAATGGATTGTATTATGTATATCAGTCATCTAGTAACCATAACACAAGCTCTGCTTAGCTTGCGGTTAGATGATACAGCGTGGATGGTCCAGCATTATTTTAATTTATCATCATCTACAACCTATACTTGTGCCATACTTTCTGGGGGGGTTAATAAGGTCTCATATAAGCACCTCATTGGTTTTTCTCATATATTTTATCAACGCCCTTGCCAAGGCTATTATGCGTCGATAAAATATGGTGGTATTATAAACGTAAAATGTTTTTACCTGAGAGCCAACTCATGAAGAGGCGTCCGGAACATCTCAGCAGTCAAATGCTCTTCAAGCCGCTCGAAACGCGCCCGCGAACAGAGCGTGAAGCAAACGCCGGGACGCACGCGACCCGCGCGGCCTTTACGCTGAAACACGTAAAGTAAAAGCATGTTATTCTGAGTCATAAAACTACGAACTAAATTGGTACAGACAAATAAGAAACATAAACCTTTCATTTGTAAGTTACATTAGAACCAGACCAAGACATCATCAAAGGTCGTCGCTCAGCATGATGCGTCAATGTTATCCAACTTAAAATGCGACCATTGCCTTGTGAGTTACTTTTATCAGTGAAGTGAGTTCCACGTTTTGAGTGCACGGAAAATCAATTTTAAGTTAAGAATGCTCATCAAAAATATTTATTTTTTGATGGGCATTATTACTTAAGGATTCTAATATTAAGTCATGGAAGTCTAAACGTTTCAGGTTGAAAATCACATAAATCATCACAAAAAGTTTTCCTCAAAATCTTCTTTTATACAGAGATTTGCTAATTGTTTACATATTATTATTTATTTATTGTTAATAGACGAGCAGCTTCTGGCTGATGAGTCTAAATCACACAGTGTTTTATTTATTCATTGCGTTACTTTTTTTAGTTTGTTGTTTTTGTCTCGTAACCAGTTGTCGAGTTTATTCTTGAAGGCGTTTATTGATGTGGCTGATAAAATATATTCTGGTAATAGGTTTATTTATCATAAAAGCGCCATGCGAGGTACTGAGCTCTAACTTGCCGTAACACAGTACTATTACTAACACGGAAGTTATGATTCATGCAACAAATGGAAGCCTTAACAAGTTCGTATACCTACCTACTTAATTGCATAGTATTAAGATTTTTTTATAGTTGTGGTATAAGTAACTACTAATAAAAATAAAAATAAATAAATAATAATTGCATAGATAATAAGGCTATCTTATAAATTTTGAAATAAATATTCTTTATATTTTCCAATTTCGTCTAATGTGTTCCCTAATAAATAATATCGACGTAATAAATAAAAAATTACCTGTTCCAAGTTAGTCCTGCTAGCCCAAACCGTGGCATAGGAAGTCATATTGTTGTGCGACGTAAACAGTTTCATCTTGGCTTTGCACGAGTCGATTACGTATACCACATCGTTGATTGTTATTGATGTTTCTGCTATGTTGGTTGATAGGATCACCTGTAACAAATTAAGTTAAATATAAAGTCATTTAAAACGGGATATTTACCATGATTTGATTTTTGAGTTATCCAATATTTCGGCACAGTTGCACGCGCCATGATCACGGAGTAACTGAAGGCACTGCGAGTTTTTATGGGCAGACATACCGATCTACCCTCATTTTTTGTCTTTTGCTACGAACGTTGCCACTACCACCGGTTTCACTATTATCGAACGCAGCTCGATCACGACACACAACACTGACGGTATCAGAACGTGAAGCGGTTGGTACATCACTTCTTCCGTTTTTGCACATTCTCACAACAGGGTTCCAGGTTCCCGATAATTGGAAGCCATCTTCTCGGTTGAAGTTCCTGTGTTTCGTAATCTCAATAGCCTCCCGTACCATTCTTGGTATGTAGTGTCGCTCTGTTGAGATTACTTGTGGATTATGTAACTCGATCCAGTGGATCCGTTTTAAATGACTTTAGTATTAATAACCATGATAGTTTCAAAAGTTTTATTAAGTTAAATATTCTTGAATCTAATCTTTATCTAGCTGTAAGTTTTCCTAAGATTTTAAAAATTAAATAAATAAGTTTTAGATAAGAAATAGCAAGACGACTTTGTTTTAACATCCGAATGAGATGTAGTCTGTATCGCGATGACTATACACTAGCCAAACTCAATATAGTATGTTTGTGGCAAAGTAGGTAAAAGTACATAATATTTTTTTGAAATTCATGTAAAAAAGGTGATATATACATACAGTAAGACTTACTTATTTTTGGCAAAAAATTAGAAAATCCTACGTCTTTTGATTTTTAAGTGACGAGTAATTTATTGCTTTGCTCGCTTTTTGTGACAAACGAACGTAAATATGCGACATGTTTTAAAGATTTGTTACTTTATTACTAGGTGCCATGGTTGGAATTAGATTGAACTTTGACTGACTACATGACTGATACCTTTGTATCAGTTCGTTTGTAAACAAATGTAGTTGTATAAGTATATATTCACGTAGACAGCTTTCGGCTACTGGTTGGGTGGTGCCAAATTAAGGATTCCAAGACTTTTGATATTGTATTGAAATAAAATTTACAATGTTGAATTAGAATGATGAGGCGAAATCGAGAGATGATTTTTGAATGGTCGCCATATTGAAGTTATACAAAATAAAAAACCGTTCGGATACACCGCACTGTCCCGATAGCCGTTCGGATACGCCGCGACACAGCTTTTAGCTTTGATTTTGTATGTGACCCGTGATCTAGTTGTATTGTTGATCGAAGCGTTCAATGCTACGCCTTCGGAAGAACGACATGTGCGTCATGGGCACTGAAAGTGCTGTATTTATTCAAAGAAATTTGTGCATGAAACATAGATGATTGTATCCCGAGGGAAACATAGGCTACTTTTTATTCCACAAAAACTTCTTGGCCTATGTCTTGTCATGGACGCCATTAGTCTAAGACTTAACCTCACCTTAGTAAGTCCAGGTGGAGGAGTCACAAACACCTTCTTCTGGTCATCCCTCGGGATCTGGCTGTGCAGCGGCAGGATCACGAAGCGGGACTGGTCCCCGAACACGCGGCTGTTGGAGAGGTGCTTCAGCAGGGCGAAGATGAGGTTCCAACCGGGGAGGAACACCAGAACTGCTCCATGTTCGGGTAATGAGTTGATGTAGAGGAGTATGGACTCTATTAGCTCGAAGCTGAGCTGGAAATTGAATGAAGGGTATGGTAAGTTAAGGTTTTCTATGTTTGGAGATGTCCATCATTAGATGAATGAGAGTTCCGGGTAGTTTCTACAAGTGAGTGCCCAAAACTAGGCTACACATGATAAATGAATAACAAAACATCGCTTTTACAACAAAATTCCAAATGAGTTGCAAACATTTTTAATAAATAAAAGCAACTAGGTAAGTGTGAGTGTGTTTATCATGCTTAGATAGATATAAATGAGTTTTTTTTTAATGCAAGATCTAGGATAATAATTTAATATAGGTTAACTTGTATTTTTGTCAGATCGTTCGTTAACTACAGTACCTAGATTATCAATTTATTTTTAAATTAAGTGAGAACTATAGTGCTAAGACAAACCTAACATAGGCTTTAAGGTACTACTAACTTAATGATGTAACCTATTTGTATGAATAAATAATCTATCTATCTAAACGAACTGTCAAACGCATATTATCCTTTGTAAAAAGGCTTATTAATTACACGATATCGGATTATTTAATAACAACGGGAATACCCGGAACAAATGGCTGCAGATCGTACACACAATTGTTTCGAGGCGGGAATCGAACGCGCAACCCCGCTTCGCCCACCGCTCCACAGATGAAGTGAAAAGTTAATAGGGAAAGGCCTATTTATTTTTAGGTCGTTTTCTATGTATAATAAAAAATATCTATCTATGTAATGTATTGTATTATGTATATCAGTCATCTAGAACCATAACACAAGCTCTGCTTACCATGGGGCTAGATGATGCTGTGTGAATTGTCCAGCATTATTTATTTATTATTATTATTATACCAAACAGTTTTTTTTATTAGTTTTATTATGTGAGTTTAATGTGTTTTAATTTATGTTTCTTTTCAATTGTACTTTCCTTTATTTTTGTTTGCTAAATAAATTCCATTCTAATAACTTACATCCTTCTCCGAGAGCTGTGCCAAGGAGTTGGTGGTAGCTGGAGAGTACTCGCTGCCGAGGTTCGCATTCTTGTTCAAATCCTCGTCCTGTTCATCCGCGCCCACACCTGGACAACATGATTAAGGTTAACACTTTGACTGCGGTTTTTTTTCGACGACTGCGATCTTTTTTTTTACCTAAAAAATTCGTGCTGCCGCTCTACACAGCGGTTGTGTTGCGCCGCACATGCGTTTCGTTCGAAAAATATTACAGCTCTGCTGAGTCACAAAGATCTGTATTTTCTCGGCCGCTGCGCTAGTGTGGATTTACGCATATTAGTCACTTGTAGAAAACTCATACCGTGCGTTTTCAGCACTCAAAGTGTTAAGAATTAGTAAAGATACTAAATGAGTTAAATTTAATTTACAACATATGCATTAATTTCTTTGTTTTTTGTTTCTTCCCTTGTTTGATTTATGGCTTTGATTATAACTTTGTACCTGTAACCTGTTGTTCCTATTATAAATAAATAAATAATTAACCCGCAACCTCTTGTGTCGCAGGCGAAATTTTGCCGTAGAGGTCGTCATACAGGGTGTTTTGTATTGCAGACGTATGTATGTTTGTATCAATAACACCCGTGTTTTGATAATTTTAAACTTACGCGACCTGAAAACATAGTTATAAATACAATTTAACGGGTATAAATTATCGCGTTTATTTTTCAATTTTTTTGTGTAAACCTGGTTAAACGTCGGGGAGAATAGCTAAATAAATGCAATTAATACCCGTTAACCCAGTCACTACTGAAAGACCCTTTGCGGTCGGATCCGAAGGGGCCGCGTCGTGGTCATGATTTATTATTATTGGTTTTTCTTATATTAATTTTATCTATAATTTTTAATGTTAATTTGTTGTAATATATTGTAATTAACTTGTGTAATTAGTTCTAATATAATCGTTCTAATATATAAGTAAATATATAAATAAATCGGCAATTAAAGTTTTAAATAGTACTTTACTACTACAAAAAAGCTTAATTATAACACTAAGAATAGAATATAATACACAGGTACAAAATACAGGCATTGAATAAACAAACAAAGAAGTTTATCATGGGGGTAAACGACACAAATAGGTGATATCTATATATATAAAAGAAAGTCGTGTTTGTTACAACACTTATAACTCGAGAACGGCTGAAACGATTTGACTGAAAATTGGTGAGGAGGTAGCTTAGAACCAGGAGTCTAACATAGGATACTTTTTATCATTTAATGAAACCATTTGACACATCGATTTCCACGGGGGCGAAGCCGCGGGGCGCAGCTAGTTAAGAATAAAATAAGACTACCTCCATGACCCTGCGCCGAAATAGGGGTTGGCTCAGCGTGTGCTGAACATACAAAAATTGAAAACCACAAAGGTTTGTATAGGAGTGTTGTAAGCTGAGTAATTATCATAAGGCCGCCCTTTAATAATAATAATAACGTCAGGAAGTTCCTTTCTCTGCACGTCAGGAATTTCCTTTCTCTGCAGCCCTAGTCACCGGCCGCTTGAGCCTAGCGAGCGGTCGGTGATCTACCGTTTTGATATATTTTTACTGTATATTTTATTGTATTTTCTATAGTAAAAAATGTATTTTATACGAGAATTTAAATAAATGAGTGTATAATAATAAAAGCCTTTATTCAGATACCTAATAAACTAGTTTTACAAGCTTAAAATTAGACATCGGCAACCTCTATTGCATCTTTTTAAGGCCTCTTCCAACTGCTTCCAATCCTCCCTTGCTCATGCAGTTCTAGACCAAGTCTGTCCTGCAGTCTCTCTTATTTCGTCCTCCCATCTTTTATATTGTATCTATCTATAGGTTTGACAATTTATACTAAGCTTATTTTTTTTAACTTATAATTACCCGTGCTTTGATCTAGTCATACCTTCATCATCATCATCGTCTTCATCCTTGTTGGCGCGCTTGCCTGTAGACTTGCGTTTGCGCGTGTCCATGGGCGGCACGAACTTGGTGAGTTCAATCGCGTCTTCAAGGAAGTATTGTGTCACTGGGAAGGTGCGCCCGGGGACCTGTGGAATAGACCATTCTTTAGCATTCTAAACAGATAAACATTTTCATTCAAAATATGTCAAATTATACGTCACAATTAAAACATTATCATTATTTCTAATATAAAAATATAATGTTTTTTTAAGTAATGTTGATTAAGTATAATTTAAGAATTCATTATAGGTATAGAACGACTTCTCTACGAGCCAGCATTCTAACGGTGACAGAATTTTTGAAAACGGTCCAGTATTTTTTGAATTCATTCGTTGCAAACATACAAATCTTTCCTCTTTATTAACCGACTTCAAAAAGGAGGAGGTTCTTAATTCGACTGTATTTTTTTAATGTTTGTTACCTCCTCAACTTTCGACTGGGTGAACCAATTTTGATGATTCTTTTTTTGTTTGAAAGCTGGGGCTTCCCGTGTGGAACCATTTCTGACAATGGCCCATTTAGAGATAGATAGATAGAAAGAGATAGAGAAACATTTATTCTGACAATGGCATCCATTAGAAAACAGATAAGTCCTAATTAAGTATGTATGTGTGCGACAAATGGACGAATAACTCAATATCACGCCAACTGATTTCGATGTTTTTTTTTTTTAATGTAAATTTTAAACCCATTTTCATTATTGAGGAATTTGAAGTCGGTTTATATTTTTTAACACTTTGACTGCGGCTTTTTTTCGACGAATGCGATCTTTTTTTTTACCTAAAAAATTCGTGCTGCCGCTCTACACAGCGGTTGTGTTGCGCCGCACATGCGTTTCGTTCGAAAAATATTACAGCTCTGCTGAGTCACAAAGATCTGTATTTTCTCAGCCGCTGCGCTAGTGTGGATTTACGCATATTAGTCACTTGTAGAAAACTCATACCGTGCGTTTTCAGCACTCAAAGTGTTAAAACACGCCAAATTATAATATTAGTAGAGATAATATAAGCACAAACCTCAATAACAGGACAGTTGCCGAAGTACTGCGTGAACAGCGTAGTATCAACAGTAGCCGACATGAGAATGATTCTGACGTCAGGGTAGGTGTGAGCCAAGTCGCGGAGCAGTATTAGTGCGAAATCTGTGTCCGCGTCGCGTTCGTGGACCTGTCAAATATTTTAAGAATAAGAATAGTTTTATTTGGCCAAAAAAACAGGCTACACAATTAAAGCAATAAACACACATAAAAAAAACACAGTACACAGTATAAAAAAAATATAAATAAAAAAACCCGACAGAAAAACAAAAACTATAATAATACATGGCTACCGTGCTAGCCTGCTGGCCAAAAAGGGTCAAACTCAGCTATGTGCTGAACCACGCGTGGCGCGGAACAACGCTGGTTTTCAGTTTGAACCTTTTTATCAGTCACATCACGGGCAAGGAAGAGTGAAGCTCAAAACAGTCAAAAAAGAATAGTAAATAAAAAATAAAAACAGTAAGCAGAATGGACATAGAAAAACAAAAATTATATGCTGGTTTATGACTCTTTTGACATGACACTGACAGAGAAGTGTGTCATTTTCGATTATGAATTAATTAATTTTATTTGTTACTAGCTGCGCCCCGCGGTTTCGCCGTCGTGGAATAATCAGAATAATCAATTTATTGGTAACAAAATAGTACACGTCAAATGGAAATCTATGTGTTTATAAATCTTCCTCTTGAATTACTATATCTATTTAAAAAAATGGAATTAAAATCCGTTGCGTAGTTTTAAAGATCTAAGCATACATAGGTACAGACAGACAGACAGCATATACCTGCAGTTTCGCGGGAAGCGACTATATTTTATACTATGTAGTTACGATGCATCTTATGTATGCAGACTTTTCTTATCTTACTATATTTTTTCAATGGAAAGTTCATTATTAAACTTGATGAAGTTTGCACGATATTTCCAGAAACTGTAGCTTGACTGAAGGTTAAGTTCTAGGGCTCATATTAAGGCCACCTATTGTAATTTGTTTAGTTTCTTTTTTATGTTGTATACTAAAGTGTTAATTCATTCTAAAGCCCAGAAGTACACGTACCTCATCAACCAAAACATGGCTGACTCCTCTCAATCCCCCTTCTAGCTTCCTGAGCAGGACTCCGACCGTACAGAATAATATCGAACCGTACGGTCGCGGCAGGACGCTCTCGAACCGTACTGAGTATCTGAAAGGACAAAATAATACACTCAATTAAGGTAAAATGACGGCCGGATTATATAATAATAAATAATGTATGTGTAGCCATCGCCTTTAGATTAACTTTCTCAAAGGGCCTCTGTGCTGTTGGCTTCGGGCCCACGCAAGCCTTCCAAAGGACCGGGTCACTTTATTCTTACTATTAGCCCGAGATCATGATAAATAATGTTGGATAATTCACACAGCGTCATCTAGCTCCAAGCTAAGCAAAAATGGCGTAATTATGAAGGCCAATAATGCGCCGAAAGAGCCCTAGTTTCCGCCTACCTACGAAGGTACAGATAGGTGGAGAAGGAGATAAGTTATTCAAGTTAGATCAAATATGACTGAGCGGATATTAGGGCTTAAATGGAGTTGGGCAGGACACTTGGCCAGACGAAGCGAGATGGCGGGAGTAGTGATTGACAGCGCTCACGTCCAGTGCGGGAAGCGGAGTGAGCCGCGATGTTTGAAGTTATTCAAGTCCCAATAGGACGAGGGAAGCGAGTCGCAAATACTCAAACAACGTGGCGAGCGAAGCGAGTCGCGCTGTGTGTATTGTACTGCTGCCGCCTCTTATACTTGTAGCATGTAATGTATTTTTGTAATGATTTGTATCTAGTGTACAATAAAGGATTTTTGAATTACAATACTTACTCTTAATTGCACACCAAATAAAAACAGAAACACAAGACAAGAAAAAAAAATACAGAATATGTTGTACAATGGGCTTCCTTATCGCTATGAGTGATCTCTGAATTGTGGCAGTGCAGCGCTGTGTGCTGCCCTCTAGCACGCAGTAGACGTAACATATAGCTAATCCACTGCAGCTGCTTATACATCCTCCTCGACTTTTGTGGAACTACTACTGGTCTTACGAAGGTTGTGCTGTAAGATGACAATAAAGCTCACCCCACACTGTTCCCGAGCTCCTCACAGCGCTCATTAGCGACGCGCTCGGACACGCTGACGGCGGAGATGCGTCGCGGCTGCGTCACGCACACGTTGGCCCACGCGCCCTGCCCGCTCGCTATGTAGTCATCTATTATGAACTGGCACACCTGAGAGAAGATAAAACGTTATAGACCATCCCCGACTACCGGCTGCTCAACACCTCGCAGAACGACAACGAGAATGACGTCACTGTTCATGTAATATATAGAAGTAGTTATGTTAAATATAAGACAACTTCGATGTTGTTACGTATGTAGTAGTAGGCGTCTACGCATGTGTGCGTGCCTGCACAAGCCAGCGCCATCTCAGTACAATAAACAGTGTGTAACTAACCCGCGGTCGTTTCACTCACGTCGATGATTCACTCCTTCCGATTTCACTCCCCTATCCAAATATCGTACAGATGTCAACACAGCTCACAATACCTACTCGCACTGATTCAGACAAATAAATTGTCTGAATCAGTGCGAGTATGTATTGTTTTCTATCTATCTATTGGGCTTAGAGATATGTTTAAGGCCTCCCATACGCATCAATACTGTAGATCTTATCTTCTTTTGAAGTGGTGTTATTAGAGTTCAAAAATAAATACATAGGCTTTTGAACTCCATGTGAGTCAAGGCTTAGAAAGCGGAAATCATCTGCATTTTTCGAAACTTTTAGTGTTTTTGGTTGTTTTATTTTTATTTGCTCGATTGGCGATAAACTTTACAAAAATGAAAGCCAAGTTTTACCACGCACTACTACGCACTTATTAGTTAGTTATGGATATAACCTAATGACATTTGTTTTATATTTTGCTGTAATAAATTATTTTTTACCACAAAGTGTTACAGTTACCTGTGTAGTCTTCCCGCAGCCCGTATTCCCCCGGATGATGACCACAGGGTTGTCGTTGATAGCTGACATTATCTCGTTTTTCATCGCGAACACTGGCAGTTGAGAGCGTTCCTTCAGGCTTTCCTGGAAAAATAATATAAGATGTAAATCATACTAGCTTCTGTTAGCGTCTTCGCCTATTTGGCATGATAGATAGATAGATAGATAACACTTTATTAAACCACACAAAACAGAAAATAATACAGAGATAAAAACTTAGAATAAAGGTATAAAGGGCGGCGTCATCGAGATCGATCTCTTCCAGGCAACCTTGGGGCATGTGTAGGTATAAAACGTAAGAGCCTTTTAATCTTAATAATTCTCGAGCGTTAGCCAGACGGACCAACGCTCTGTGTAGTCTAGCCTTTCTCAGAGATTACCCCGAGTGCGAGGGGTTACACACTATAATAACATAAACCAAAAGATAAATATGCCTAAGCTTAGGCCAAGCCAGGTTCAACGAAAGGCTTATTCAACTTCAATCGTATTCGACGACCGATGTGGCGCGGTGGGCGAAGGTCCGCCTGCGACGCAGGAGGTTGCGGGTTCGATTCCCGCCTCGGAACAATTGTGTGTACGATCTGCAGATATTTGTTCCGGGTGTTCTGGTCGTTTTCTATGTATAATAAAAAATATCTATCTATGTAATATATTGTATTATGTATATCAGTTATCTAGTACCCATAACACAAGCTCTGCTCACCATGGGGCTAGATAATGCTGTGTGAATTGTCCAGCATTATTAAATGTATGAGAGAACATAACTTTGTTGTTAGATTATAAGCAATGAAGAGAGGGATAATCTGTTCATACCTGATACAGTTCACTATTCTGGCTGACGTCCCGGTGATGTCTCTCCAAATCAGAGCTGATCTCTTCCAAGCTCGTCGTGGCAAGTGGTCCTTCATCTGTTATTAATGAAACCATTTAGTGTTATGGGCTTTTGTGAGAATTGTTGCAAGAGTTTAATAGACTTGTTGCGAAAGTGACGTTTTAACGGCACGAAGCGCGAAGGGTCAGTCTACAACATGACGCGACGCTGCACGTACTTTCATTCACAATACAACTTTATTTACAACGCAAAAAGGTACAAATTATATTGACATAATACGTGGAATACTAGGCCCAGTGACCAGATAGTGCCAATAAGTTACTATGTCTCACCAATATTACAGCCAGTCCATGCATTCCAGTTGGTCTGCGGCGGTGACCACGGCACCACGCCGCCCGCTGTTGGCTTCGCCTCGCGCATCGCTTTCACCCGGTCCGACTGTAGTATAGTGACGACTCGCTGGCCGTCTGTCGAGTCGGTGGCGGCTGCGGCCGTATAAGTTACTATGTCTCACCAATATTACAGCCAGTCCATGCATTCCAGTTGGTCTGCGGCGGTGACCACGGCACCACGCCGCCCGCTGTTGGCTTCGCCTCGCGCATCGCTTTCACCCGGTCCGACTGTAGTATAGTGACGACTCGCTGACCGTCTGTCGAGTCGGTGGCGGCTGCGGCCGTCTCTACGTCCACGGGGATGATTTCTAGCTCTGTGGAATTAAAGTTCAAAATCCTTTATTACACATAGGCCTCACCCAATGAGCGCCATAGCGCCATGTCTTCAGCTTGACGCATCCAGCATCTACCTGCAATATTTCGCAGATCGTCGGATCGGAGGGCGTCTTACACAACGTTTACCGAGTTGTGGTCTCCTCTCAAGAACACGTTTGCCCCAGCGGTTGTCGGTTCTTCGCGAGATTTCAGTAAATCAGTAATATTTATTTACATAAGACATGGTATAACCACTCGTTTGTAGCTTAATAGAAAGCCGTAATGTAAAATGTATCTAAAGATAACGAGTTTAAGCCCATATTTGAATGTACCTACTTTTGTTTGGCGCGGTAGCGATTGGATTAATGTGCGCAGGGTTTAGGCCCCATTGTTTTATCTGTAGCTGTTAAAAGTACGACTATTTTAATTTTTTCTGTATGCTTTCTTTAGAAAATTGAGAATATGGAACCTTTTGTGGTGGTTGTAATGTTCTAATAAAAAATAAATTATCTAATAGGATAAGTACAATTCGAGCTTAACGCCTGAAAAAGGTTTTTCAATTTCTTCCAGCAAACCTTAACCTTTAATTACTCGCGTGGGGTGTTTAACACCCCAGCGACTGTTTGATCGTCTCTAGTTTTTGGAGTTTCGAATTTACAACGCTAATTTTTAAATCTTAATCATAAATAAAAGTCTGATTTTGTATGTATTTGGTAGTTTTTTTCTTATTCTAAAATTGGGGTGGAAAGCACGCCCCGCGAGTACTTATGTATGTTTTTATGCGCGAGTAACTAAAGGTTAAAGTTCCTTCAACCTTCAAGTATTTGTTGCGATTGTGATAGGAATCTACATTGAAACTGTTTTCAGTTTGCAACCCCAGCTAAAGCTTGCATGAGCGTTTACCTTGTAGAGTTTCCTCCAATTTATGTTCTAGTTCTGGTTTGATTGCCACTGGGTAAGGCTTCAGGGTGCCTTCAGCAGATCTACACAAAAATAGTGAACACAGTTATAAATATGGTGCTTATTAGTAAAGCTACAGACGGAATAAACAGGGAAATTAAAATGTATAATAATAAATAAATGTTGAAATAATGGTGGGCCCAACAAAGAGAGACAACTTAGAAGGTTACCTGCTAGGTTAAGATGGGCGCCAAGATAAAATTTGTTGGCTGTTTTGTCTCGCTCTTTATGGTGCGACTATGAAACAAATGCAAGACAAAACGGACGACAAATAGTAGTCGCGGTGCGTACCATAGCCCGGCAGAGCCTCGAGTCTATTTGACGATATTATTGACAAGTGATCCTGACGTCGCATTTTTCTATGGGATTTGCGTAGCTCCATGTCGCGAGAGGGAGTCGACTCTCTATCGTGCCGACATGTCATGTCTCGATAATATCGTCTTTTTTTATTTATTTATTTACTACCGTCAACCGGACTCACACCTCAGTTCTTAACAGCTAAACAGTATAAAAAACTTAGTTTAAAAATTTCAAAATCAATACAAATGTTGTCAGGGTTTTTGTTATTATAGTGCGTAAGCCCTCGCATTCAGGGTAATCTCTAACAAATATATAAAAAAACGATTTTGGCGGGACTTGAACCCGCGACTTTCCCCTCAGTACGTGATCAATTCATGTGATCATGTTATCATTACCTGTTAGTCTTCAAACTCCCGCTAAAAGCCTCGATAACACCCAAATGGTACAGCTGACGGACCAATGAGAGCGCACAGGATTTGCTAGCCGTCTGCTTATTGGACGCCGTCTCCCGCCCTGTCACGTTACGGCCCAATTGGCGGACGTATATTGAGAGTTCACAGCAGAAACTCCTGTAAAATTAACATTTTAATATTTTTAATCACAAAGCCGCTCCCTCCGCTCAACAAACACTTTTCAACTGAAAACTATCCGCCCCTTCCATTCCTATAGCTTATCTTTTACCGTACATGCCATAAAACTGTGGAATGCCCTACCCATTTCGATTCGACAAGCGAAGTCTCTCCCTATATTGAAACATATATGGTCTATGAACATTTCCTTACCTCAACATCAAACTGTTAATTTATATACATCATACCCATATTATATATATTTATATGTATTTTTATTTATATTATATATTTATGTTTGTATTTATACTTATAGCTATCAATAGGTATTTGTTATGTATGTCCCAATAAAATATTATTCTGTATAACACGCCACCGTCTATACTTGTTCTAACACTTCATGTCCATGCAAAGGTTGCCTGGCAGAGATCGCTCTAAGCGATAAGGCCGCCCATTGTACAACACATTCTTTATTTGTCTTTTTCCTGTCCAGTGTATCTGTTTTTTATTAGGTGTGCAATAAAGAATAATTTTATTGTATTGTAATGTAAAACACACAGTAAGAAATATGAGTAAGAGTTTGTGAGTTACGGGCTGTTATGCTGCCTATAAGCAGATTTTTTGTAAATTTGGACCCTCCACCGACCTTGTCAGCAAAACAAAGAATTCCCAAACCCTCTTTTGTGCTTACAACGTACGGAAACGTAAACTTGAATGGCCATTAGTTGAATATCAAAAAGTTTCATGTTGAATCTATGGTTTAATTTTATGTGTATGTTATGTTATAGTTTGACTGAAACCGCTGTCCCGCGCCTGAGGTATGCGAGCGGCGAGACGGGGGGGAAATATCGGCCGCTCCGATCCATCAGTCTGCCGTCAACGCGTACTCTTGCTCGTTTTTCCTCGCCCCCCACCTCGCCGCACTTTCCTAAGGAGCGGTATAGCGGTTTCGGTCAAACTATTCATTTTAATTGTTCATGCATAGGAAAATCAATGTATTGTTTACAGTATCATGCTATATTAATATTCTAATAATTTATTTATTTATCACCTTAATATTTTTAATACATATTCTATTTTCAGTGACCATCAGTATTTTGCATTGAAACCTCTTGGTTAGAGCTATATCATTTTGATTTCTTCAAAGCTTAGATATTATTAGTACATTTCTTACGCTCGATTACTCAAATTGAAACCGATTACTCAGATTATAAGCGCGTCTCAAGCCGTGTTTTTCTGTCCGTTCTCAATAAAAATGTGTAAAAATTCAAGACGTGCTTAAATATGAGTTACGTTTCATCATTCAGGCGTTAGCCATACTAATTCAAAATGATAGTCTTGGTACAGTCAATTAGACATGCAAATAAGATGGTATGTACTCACCTCTACACTAGCAGTTTTAAATTGAACTCTGGAAGTAAGGCCAAGCTGTCACTAGTTGCTATGCACCTGTTTTCAGAGAAAATCCGAGACATTAATGTGTGGTCGTTAAAATACTTAAATGGTTGTTTGGTTAAACAGCGCCTTGAAACTTTAAAAGAGTGATATTATGTATGATATTGTAGAGCACTGTTCAACGAATCAACTGCTTACTAGCGCCACTCTTCTGTAGGGCAAGCAAGGGGACTGTTGTCTAGGGTAGACTCACTTTGTCATCGAATGCGTACATTATTTGAACTTCATTCTTTTAACTTCAATAATGTACCTGATATATGAAGATACAATGTCATTATTGTCCATTCTACCCTAGAAAACAATCCCCAAGCTTGGCCTACTGTTTAGGCGCAAGATTCAACATTTTATGCAATAAATCTTGATTCCAATCTCAAATTATACACAGTTAAGACAGGATCACAAATTCTTGCAGAATAGATTTATATGTCGTATGATTGTCTTGGATTTTCTCTGAATCGAAATCTGATAACAACCTTGCTATGTTAGCAAAATTGAATTCAGAAATATTCAAGACTCTTGAGTCTCATTCTATGATACTTTTCATAGATAAAGACACAAAAGTCTAAGGAGGAAACAAGTGCTGTACCATAAGTCGATTTTCAATGTTTTATATGCAAAATATTCATGGTAAAGCACTTACTTCCTCCCACTAGCTTGGCCTCACTTCCAACAAAAAAGTATCAGCCAAAGATTTTTCAAAGCCTATGAATAACCCATGGCTTGGAATGATTATTCAATAAAAATGATGTATTTAGGTGTCTTATATTTCTACAGTCGGTCTGTCGTTCCTGTTTATGACAAACATGAATTTAAGATAGACAACCGACGAAAACATGTTCAATTTTGTTGATCGTTTAAGAAAATTTAACAATGTTGGTGTGAAATTATATATCAAAATTAATGAAATATAAACCTGTATTTCTGGATCAAAACTACATTAAAGTATTCTATCTCATTAATCACATTAGGTAAATTCAGTTTCATGTTGCACTTATTAATACTGAAACAATTTTTTCTAAATAGCCCAGGACTTTTTAGAAAAAAGTGTTTACCTACTTTTAAAACATCTATTATCTTATCTATCTAAATGTCCAGTTCACATACCTCGTATGATCAGGACCCACAGCCTTATAAATATACTCCGCATGTATCTTATTCAGCTGCATAAACTGATGTAGCTTAGACTTCGCATTCTCCATGGTCCAGTTGCCGTGAAGACTGGCATTGACATCCAAGTCCTCGGCTTCTTCTACATTTTTCTGCTGCTGCATTCGGTCTACATAGGTGAAGTTCTGTTGCTCACCGCCATAAGCTTGGTAAGCTGATCCCATCATGTCTGGGCCCATTCCACCCTGGAGTGATATTAATAAGTGAATGAGAATCTTTATTTGGTTGAAAAACACTGAACTATATCCCTGACCCCAAGCTGCTGTTATGAGCTGATTGTTATTTTAAATATACTGCAATGCTAATTTAAATCAAGCTGTACTAGCCAAGTATAATTTATAGCTATAAATTATACTTGGCTATAATTTATAGCTATAAATTATACTTGGCTAGTACAGCTTGATTTAAATTAGTATTATAGAAACACAAACTTAAAAAGTGTGCTTACAATGTAAAATGTCAAGGGATTTTTATGCATTACAATAATTTCAGTCACTCAATTTATTTATTTATTTGAATTCTATCCTAATTAGAGATTGATTAGAGCACCTTAATTTTTTTAACACTTTGACTGCGGTTTTTTTTCGACGTAGGTATGTACCTTTTACGTCATATTAGAAAACATTTAAAAAAAGATGAATGAAATAGGTAAAGACCTTCAAGTTATAGCATGACCAGGAGAAATAGGGGTTCATTTTTATATGTATAGAACCAACTACCAAATCTTACCTGAAACACCGGTCTTTGATTGAAGCCTTCATCATGCATATTTCCACCCTGTCCAAAATTCCTCTGCCCACCATCTTCCTCTTTAAACCTAGCAGTCTCTGGGACATCAGTGACAGTTTGCGGCACATCTTTGGAGTTTAATTCTCCACTACGAACAAGATAGTTGACAAAGTCTTTGCAGGCATTGAACTGAGCTTCCTTCTTGGTGGTGGAGTTACCAGCGCCGGCGTAGCTAATGCCTTCAACGCGTACTTCGCATAGGAAGCGTTGACGATGCTTTAAGCCTGCAAAAGTTTTGTATTTAGTGAGCTGTATGCAGTATACCGTAAAACAATAGGATATGCTTAAAGCTTTGGTTTCTTGATCATTACGCAGTACTCTGCGTCCTGTCGCTTCGACTGTCTGTACCAAGAAGCGGTCATTTATTCTGTAATTTGTTATCACAGACGGTCGTGACAGGACGTATACGTAGTGCTGAATAACTACTGTTTTGGTAACGCGGCAAGCATCAGATGATCTCACGGGAAGAAGGTTAAGTCAAAAAACTATGGATAAAACTATAAATAATGGTGCTAAAGGCATGGATATGCTAATTGCAATTATTGGAAAGGTATTTCGACACTAAATTCTATGGCAAAATAAATAAAAAGCTTACCCGTAGCCCGTATGTCAAATTGTGGAGTTTTGCCTTTCTTGGCGCACCAAGAAGTCAGAAAAGATTTTGGATCCATCTCCTGTGGTGTCCTCAACCAATATTCATTGATTCACTTAATTTCAATGGGTAAATGTATGCTATTTCTTCAAAATAAATTCGTACGAAAGAAAGTGGTCACTCCCACAGCCGCCGCGCCAGTGTTGCCAGATCTAAATCAACTAATGGCTCCAGTACAAAATGGCCCATGCGGGCCCACTACAGGCCATCGCCATTGTGTACAGGGGGTAATGGATATTGTCAATCGTGGCACGCAATCGGGGAGTTGTCGGTTTTTTGCACACTTCAAAGGAATCGTGGCGTAGCGTGGCCTGTGGTGTTTACACAATCGGCCATTGTTTAGTTCTTCACCGGCCGCTGACAGACACACACATTAAAAAATCTACGTACCTTGTCCTGTTTCGATGAATGGTCAGCATCCACCATCGCCTTTTTTCGCCATTTCTTTTTAATAACTTTGTGACGGTACACACTTCTGTAATACTTGTAAACAGTATACAAATAAATAGCCGCAGCCGTAATTACTTCGACGTCCATCGCAAGTGGTTTGCCAGGCAGCAATGAGTCATGCGCCATTGTGTGAACACCAAGTGATCGTGGCCTACAATTGTGCATTGCAAAGCGTGGCCCATCACAGGCCATTGTGTACTGGGGGCATAATAGAATAGACAGACACGAAAAACGCGTGTTAAAGTTATACGTTTTTTGTTTTATAGTTTCTGAACCGATGAATCCTAGAATGAGACTAGGATGGATCGATTATTATAACCTTTTTTATACTACCTACCCGCTGCCGGTCTCTCAGACATTATTATATTATAACGATGTTATTTTGGTCAATATCTAAACGTGTGTAGATTTTTTTACTTTATTTTTTATTTTAGCCCGGCCGGCCGGAGTGTCCCACTGCAGACCAAAGGCCTCCTTCCCCTTCTTCCATAAAAAAAAATCCAAACTCATCTCGGTGACAACAAAGAGTGGGTTCTCCGTTCTCCTTGCTGAATGAAGACCGAGATTTTTTTACTTAAAAAAAATTGCCTATCTAAATAACCCTAGTTAGGTAACATAATTTAATAATTACAATAATTGTAACATAATTTAATTAAATAAAAAGCTTTTATAAGTAACTTTAAAGTGAAAATTGGCCTTAAAATTATGGATATTGCGCGTTGATTGGAGGAAGTTTCTCCAGGTAAAGATAATCTACCGAATGCTTTGAGCATTCAACCAAATTGGCTATAGTAATGATGACAATTAATTACATATAGGAAACAATTTTGTTCTGGTAGTTTTCTAGGTTGAATTCCGAAATGTTCAAATTGCGTTTATTAATTTGATTTATAGTGATACTTAGTCATTTTTTAATTTAATACAAAGTAAATCCTTTATTGGCCTTAAGTTTAGTAATTAAGTATGTTAATATTAGTCTTAAAAGACTGTGGATTTTATTTCTTAAATAAATAAATAAAATGTCAGTCAATAATTCATCAAAATTAAAAAGTAATTTCTTACTTCCGAAAGTTCCGAAACGTGCTAACGTTTCGGACAGCAAAGCCTAGGCTTGAACAAGGGTCTGGAGAAAAAATACCGATTATAAAGTAAAAAATCGATTGGTAATTTAATAATCATTTTAATAAAAACACACAAATACATACATAACCTATTCCATAGTCCTATTTAGAACACAGCTTAGCGATTTCATATACATTATTTATTGACAGGACATTCCATTAAGGCCTGTCTGCATCTAAATTAAGCAGAGGTTGGTTAAAACCTACCACTACACGGTGTCAAAATAGCATCTAAACAGACATTGTATTTGTGATTATATTACTAGATACATACATAATAAACTTATTAGAAATAAAGCTTAAAGAAACAAAACAGCAAAATATTAATGAACAAGAAAATGCAATTTGGAATCAATCCTGAAGGAATAAGTACTATTAAAACAGTAATTGTAATAAAAATGCAGTCTTGTTTTGTCATTTTTACTTAGAAATCTAGTAGACTAATATTCCCTCAAAATTGAATCCATCATTATATATACATACATAAAAATTGTACTCATACTCTTCTAGAATTTAAAGAACCTACTTAAATAATTTCACTGATAAATTACAATTATACATAAAATAATTAGATAAACTAACTAATGGTATATAAATATAGTATACAGCTGAGTTACAAACTCAGCTTAATGAATTCAAACAGTAGTTTAGTCTATATAATTAATATTATTAAACTCTAGACTGACCAGATAACATTTTCACTGCCATTAGTTACAAAAACCATGTAAAAAAAAATACAATTATTGTAAAATAAGAAGATATTCTGATGTCTCGATTTTCGAAAGGAGTTATATAGCTAGCAACCCACAGAATTGTTTATTCTAACAATATTTATTCTTAGTTTTAATGAAATATATTAGAATCTATAAAAATCAGACTTGTCGGGCTCACCACAAAGGATATATAAAGATAACTACAGTTTAAAGGTGCTTTTCCACTAGAGAATCAAAGCCAAATCATACATCTTAACTATGATTTAGATCTAGTGGAAAAACACCCTAAAAGATGGGTTATTGTGCTTTCTATAAAGCTCTGTAATATTTCGTGGTTGGACCCAAAGTAAATATATTAAATTTAATAGCTGGACCAGACTTAAGACACAAAATGAAACATTTGGACATTCCTTTTAAAATAATGTGATGTTGTAAATTTATTTCCTCATAAGGGCGCAGGGCGCAGGGGGTTTTCAGTAGGAGCCGATATGCAACAAACTGAACTGTTTCTTTTAGTGTACGACACATTTCGCTTCATTGCAAAAGGAACCATTATAATAGAATCGAAAATTAGGAATGTTAGGGGTGTGAATTTAGATTATTACTAACCCTCAATTTAACAAGAAAGAAGCCATACACATTACTTTACTGCGCAATGTTATTTGTACCAGGACTGGATATGCTCAACACATACTGTTGTCTTTTTTGTTTATTGGATAGTAAGGAAAATACCTCTTATGTTAGCAAACAGTTTGATGATGACGATAGACGAAGTTTATTGACACCTCAAGGTCAGCTCACAACGAGATCCGAGGCATCCAGAGACGCAGGGCGGCGCGGCGCATGAGTTTTCATAATTATGTCAATAAAATGTGTACCTTTTTGCGAAGTAAATAAAGTTATATTTTGAATGAAAGTGCGCACAGCGTCGCGTCTGAGCTGACCCAACAAAAATAGCAGAACATCCCTAGAAGCTGAGATTACTGCCAAGTGAAGACAGCAACGTGACGGTAGACTCGCTGATTGTTGAGCGCTAATGCTCGGAGTGATTCCATCAGCGCATACCGTAGGTAGAGGTTCGCGCCGCGACAGAGACTTTCGTCTACAACAGTCTTTTGTGTCTGTCTCTCACGCGAACTGTATACTAAAGCCAAGTATGGACTCTGACTCAGTTGCGACGCGAACCACCTTAACATTGGCAGCAGCTCTAGCTAATAAAGCCGTTTCCTCGAAGTCTCCTGCCGTTTTTGGTAC
Organism: Eupithecia abbreviata; assembly: GCA_943735965.1. NCBI lineage: Eukaryota > Metazoa > Arthropoda > Insecta > Lepidoptera > Geometridae > Eupithecia > Eupithecia abbreviata. The sequence continues at coordinate 3,617,792 of OX030997.1, read as the reverse complement.
CACATGATTCCCAGCACCACCAACACGATGAGTACAATGGCCACGCACATCATCCAGAGGAAAGTTTTCACTCCGGACATGGCTGGCTTGGTGTCTTCTGCACGTTCTCTGGGCGCTTCGAATGAAGCCGCTGAGGGGATGATATGGGATCTGTCTTCATCGCGGTTTTGCTGAAACACAAACAGTCAAATGTGAGGGAGCAGTCAAGAATGTAGGACAAGAAAACTTGCTTAATCTAGGATTTTGTTCTGGAATATTCCAAAGAATTTGCAGGTATGTCATGAAAGTTTGTTTTATCTGCAAGCAGATGTATGCTGTGTAAAGTGAAAGTCGCTAACAGTTAGGGAAAGAACAAAATGAATATATGAAAATTATAAAACTGATCAAGTGCGAAATAAAACATTTGCTATACTTTGCTTTATTGATTATTTCATACTATAAGCAATAGTATTTATGTAACAAAATGTAAATATTTTATCTGAAAATGTATGGAAGTAAAAAAAAACGTATAATTACAGAGTCCAACAAGTCTAGCTCATACAGCTTTATCGATACAATGTCATGGTTGTCGCTCAGATCGCCTGTAGTGGCTGACGCTCCGAAGTAGTACCCAGTCGGTAGCAACACATTCTCCACTTTGAAGCATTCTTTCCATGCGTTCTTGCCTTCTAGATCCGTTGACACTGAAAGAAGATACTGATTTATAAAAAACAATAATTGGATCTGTTTATAGAAATTAATATGTAAAAAGTAATATAAAATTCATGTTTTTGGACAGGTTGTCGAATATGCAGCATTAAATGAAACGTTGTGCTCTGTTCAATAATCCAGCTATATTAAAATGATGCTCTTTTTATGAATTATGTATGGCTATCTTAAATCATTCATTTTTTAGTTAGATACCCGCACATCAAAACAGATTTGTTAGGGTTGATTCCAATTGTCAATTTTTAAATTGAAATAGGTTATGCATAGATGCGTAATTAGAAAGTAACAAATCTTATAGTACCTATTGGTGTAATGGAATTCTGTTAGGCCTGCAACCCTAAAAATTGGCTGATTTAATTTGTTGACAAATATCCTAAATGGCCAGACTATATAGTCTAGCTATAGCTCAGGCTTATTTTAAGGGTAAAGCTCAGGAAAACAGATAATTGGCATCTGTTGGTAAATGAAATAATTGACATCTTCTTACATATGTAGCTTCTTGATGTAATTATAAGATACAAATAAAAACTAGAAAATATCAACCATGCATCTAGGACAAGAAGTTTTATTTGGGGGCCCCTCAGGGCTCTATCCTACTATTCACAGTATAGAGGTTATATATATATCATACATATTATATAAATATATTTCCCCTTCCCTTTAGTCAAGTCCGCTCATGGATCCGTCAACGCACAGCCAAACGACACGAAGAGCACTTGGCAAGCATTCCAGATTGCAGGCAGTCGAAGGAGGCATTCCCGGTTTTAAACCCACGGTACTCCCGAAAACTCCTCAATCTCAATCGTGACAAACTCCAGAAAGTCGTCGGTTTTGTCACGGGACACTGCATGCTAAACAAACACCTATTTAATTTGGGTATCACGGACAGCCCCCTTTGCAGAGGGTGCATGCAGAGGAGACGGCAGCGCATGTGCTTGTAGATTGCGACAGCGTGGCTTCTCAAAGACTTCACCAAGGCATCACCTTGGGACACCGAGGACGCCTAGGGAGGCATGCACCGGCATCAGCGAGCTGCTGGCCTTCCTGGAGGACATCGGGTGGTTAGACTAGCAGCCACCCGACACGCAAAAAAGGCCCACCGGCGGCCAAGTTGCGGAAACCAGTCCAGAAACAAGTAACAAGTAAGTAAGTATATATAATATCATACATTCTCTGTGCTTCTAGTAACTCACCAGTTAAAGTGTCATCTTTGTAAATGATAGAGAGATGCGTGTCGTGGTTAAAGTTTCTAAACTTCGCTTCACACCCAGCAAGCTGTAACGGAAGATTACACTTTATTACTATACCAAAGACCTTCACTTATTTTAATTGCTAAGAATGGCTATTAAACGGAAAAAATTATCATGTATAATTAAATAATTTATTAGGCATTATTCGTGAATGCGCTGTACAAAATCCCGTATTTTAACTTTAGTTTCAGTCAATATAATATTATAAAGAGGAAAGGTTTGATTTTTTGTTTGTTTGTAATGAATAGGCTCCGAACTACTGGACCGATTTGAAAAATTATTTCACTGTTGTAAAGCTACACTACCCCCGGTGATCGTAGGCTATATTATATTTTCAAAAAAGTTAGGGATCCGTACTAAAACCGTGCGAAACCGGGAAGGTCCGCTAGTAGTCAATAAAAATGTAAGGCTAGTGTAAAGTCAGTGTAACGGGGCATAACGAACCATTCACAGCGAGCATGACACGTCAAAATGTCGGCTCGTTGCGTGCGCCTGCATACGCCTCGCGCCAGTTTCTTTTTGGTCTCTAGTTTTAGCATTTAACGACAGATAGGAACGCCCCTTTAAGAGATTCATACTGCTTATTAAACAACATTGTAAAGCCATTCATAACATAGCGTTGCTATGTCACAATTAGGTAGTCATTTTCGATTTAACTGTTGCTTCAACATACACTCGTGCATGCGATTTGTTTTATTTCCTTGTTTGTTTCGCTTGCTATTATGACGAGTTTTAAAATATTGTGTAGAATCATAGTAATCATCATCATCACCATTAACCTATGTTAGTCCACTGCTAGACATATGCCACCCCAATGAGCGCCATAGCGCCCTGTCTTCAGCTTGACACATCCAGCATCTACCTGCAGTCTTTCGCAGGTCGTCATCCCACCTGGTCGGAGGGCGTCCTAGACTACGTTTACTAAGTCGTGGTCTCCACCCAAGAACACGTTTGCCCCAGCGGCCGTCGGTTCTAATAATATTAATAATCATTATGATTGTTTACCTGAGTGTGTGTCCCGTCTCGGTCGTGGTCGTAATGCAGCGAACCATTGCTTATCATCGCGGATATGTATGGATGCTGATGCTGTAAACATATTCCATTCAGTATGTTAGGTGCAATAATATGGTAAAGTTTTTTAAGCATTGTTCTTCATATAATAATAATACAAGCTACCGATCTATGGAATGTTCTCCCTGGACATCAGACGTGCCAAATCAGTACCTATCTTTAAAAACTGCTTTATAAGCATTATATACTACCTTGTAAAAGTTAGGCAAACTTATTTTTATTTAAGTTTATTATAATGCTCGTAGGTTTTTTTAATTTATTTTGAAAAGACACTCAATAGTTTATCTTTAAAAACCATTGTGGTTTAGCAATAAAAAAAAAACGCGTAAAAAATGGGAAGAGAATATTATGTGCATTTCATGTTAACACACACTATGTCAGGTGAGATAGCAAGCATTTCGGCTTCACCTACGACAAGTTCACGCCGCTGTTAACTCGTTTAACCGTAAAGATTACTCCACCTAGATTACTTATTACCACTACATTACCTATTACTACCACTTACATTATGAGCACCATTATGGTTGCTATAAGTATCCAGCACAATAGCCAGACCGTGGAAGTAGTCCTTGCTGCCGAAGACCTCTCCTGGCTGCATGCGATCCCTCACGTACCACAGAGCGAGCCCGTCTCCGAACAGGTCTTTGCCATGTCCATGCACTTTGAACTGGACTTGCAGCTCCCAGTTTCTCGTGTAGCAAGGCTGGAACAAAAAATAAGGACTTACTTTTTATTATCAAAATCAAATCATTTATTTGCTGAACACATTATTATAGGTACAAGTCAGGTCTTATTACTAGAGTAGTGTCACATGTATTCAACCCGCAAGCAGGTGTGCAAATATTAATATAATATTATCGCAGTGATTTAAGGTAATCAAGTAAATCAACAAATAAAATAATCAAGGAAAACATATTAAAGATATTTCCTAGATTTTATAAACTCCAACCTAGAGATATTTCCGGCATTTCCAAATCATAGCTCTAAGAACAGTTTCCAGCGCACACTGATTTGTGAGAAACTCAGAAATACATGATATATACTACTATATAATTTCACAAAGACGCACAGGTACATGGAAGGATGAAAAATTACGTCACATCGTCATAGAATGCTTAAAATATTTGAAATTACAGCTTCAGCTACTTTCCTTCTTTATTTACGCGATGTGATATCATTTTTGTCTTTTCTACCATAGACAACGATCCTTGTGCTTGGCCTACTGCAGTCGTAACGCCAAGGCGTTATGAATGCGTTAAGTCCATCGAAAAACAAAAACTACAGCATAAATTCAGATGAAAATTGACACACAGATTAAACTTGACCTAGATCAGCACAATTTATCAAAAAATGACTCATGTTGTTAATTATATCATAATAGCTAACCAAACATGTCATAAAATCAGTTTTTATTATCTAAAAACCAGATAAAACTCTCAAAACACAAGTCAATTAGCTGTACATAGAACTAGTCATGTATCTAAAACTTTTTCCATACAATTTTAGAGGAGGCCAGATGGAAAACGGGTTTAAAGAAACCAATATTTAAGTGCCACCATCGATATTGCTCCTTCATATCCACTGTACAGTCCATCCTAAGGTTGCCTGGAATAGACCACTCTCGGCCGCCCTTTATTCTAAGTTTTTATTTCTGTTTTGTGTGGTTTAATAAAGTGTTTTCTCTCTATCTATCTGTCTAAAGGCATAAAACCCACACCACAGGAAAGCTGAAAGCCTAATTAGGCAGGGGAACAATACACAATACTCTCCCATGCAAGATGTCAGTGCAGATCCCAGGTCCCCACTTCAAAATAGATACAACTTCAACATACTCTTAGTATAGAACAAAGTCGCTTCCCGCTGTCTGTCTCTCCCTATATACATATGTTTAGATCTTTAAAACTACGCAATGGATATTGATGCGGTTTTTTTGAATAGATAGAGTGATTTAAGAGGAAGGTTTATAAACCATTTGACACATAGATTTCCATGCGGGCGAAGCCATGGGGTGCAGCTAGTTAAATATGAATTTGATACTATACTACTGATATCAAATAGACACCAATAGCATCAGCTCTGATTGGCATACAATACATAAAAATAATGACTGGGCATCAGTACTTACTATGCTAATTGAACAGTCCATAAAATTTTCAATTTTCAACTTTAGTACCAACAACTTAAGGATCATTTTACTTAATGTTGACTCTAGATAGCCTTGACCAAAATGCTTAACCTTGGTACATTTCATTGCAGAATAAGAAACAGTAATTATTTTTGTTGTTTTCTATACTTAAGGAAAGTTTATTATACCTGTGTACTATAATGCCCTGGGCTCATGTATAGTTTCTGTTGAGACTGGCTGGATGCCGAAATTTGGCCAGGAAGACATCATCTTCATTAACTGCCTGTAATGCACTTACTTTTTCTCCGATAATGACTAGAAATAACTATTAATTTATTTTTCACCACTCTAGGTCGAAAATGGCGAGTTCGCAGATTAAAAACAGTGAGAAAACTCGGTTTATGCTCAGATGTGGAGTACTGATAACTTTAGAGCCTTTTAAATCCCTCAATAGCCCAGCAGTTTACTTTAGAGCCACTTGCTACGCTCGTGAGTCTACTTTAGACTGCTTTACTAGATAGGGGTTTAATATCGACATGTTCAACCAATAACTATTTTTCTTGAACACATATTTTTATCTGCTCTGCTACGAGACATATAATGTTTTACATAACCTTTATAAGTTTACCTATTTCATTCCATTTTCAGCTACAAGTAATAACCCATATGTATGCATTGCCTAAATAGCTGTTAGAAGAATGTAAGGCAAGTGTAGTGTTCACAATGTCACAAAATTACCTCTAGAAATTTCACAGAATTTTAAAATACAGTGTACATTCATAGATAAATAAATTAGACATATAAGTATTAAAACAAAGTTACTGTTGCAATCTCATTAAATAATATATAATATCATTAAATATCTATAGTAGTTATAGGTAATTTTGAGAGCTAATATTGTGAGCGCACAAATAACCTTTAATTTTTATATTTTCAAGTCCACTCTTTACCTTTTGACTCATCTTTAATAAAGTCAACTTGTAGGTGTTTGTTTTGTCTGTACAAGTGCGCTTAAGCTGGTCTAAGTACACAAATACATACCACTGTGTTCCATAGTGCCCCTGACTTGGACTGCAAATCGGGAGTCAGTCGAACATAGTTAGTAGTTACTATTGTGCTGCCGAGGAAGTCCCAGTAAGGCACCGACATACCGCTACCTGAAATTGATCAATTTATTATATTTGCAGCTTATTTTACGATAAAAAATACAAGATCAAAGTCACAGAAGGAGGTCACTAACCTTGGTAGGGTTTTGTTAGAGAATGCTCCCTCCTCACGTAATCTCGTGTATTCCATTCTGCATTGATAAGATTGATAAATTGTAAATACACTAGGATATGGGCCCATTTTAGTATTTTCGCAAACATTTTCGTAATTTCGCGAACAATCGGTGACACGCCAAACGCCAAATCACAAACACTGACTGATTTGATTTGATTTTTTTACGAATGACAATTGACTGTACTGACAGCCGCCACGAATGCTGCCAAAGCTAAAAAAAAAATTTTACCTTCCTTCTGCTTCCTTCCTCTTCCTTCACAGGAATTTGTGGGAGTTGATATCTATCATTGAAGTTTTGAGACATTCTGAAAAGATAAAACAAAATTTTTCAACAGATTTCAGCAATAAAACAAGAGATTGGTCTCACATTGGTCTTGATGTCACTTCTCACTTCAATGCACTATTGATAGATGGCAGTGTCTTTAATATAATTATAATCAAAACTGGCTCTGTCCTAAGGGCTCTGGCAGTAAAACATTACTCTGGTAATATAGTAGTCTTTTAGAGTAGCAGCTTTGCTTGCAAGCAGTATAGTTTGATATTACTACGATAGATGGCGCTATTAAAAAAAATGTCCTCATAGCATAGGTGGCGCTGTTTTACAATTTTGTTAAATAAAAATGCGGAAAAATCGAGTATAACGAAAATGCACAATCCTTTGAATTTTTCGCAGTACATAATTTGAAGGGATAACACAATTAATAAAATATTCAATCACTGATATGCTCCAGCGTAGGCGCGGTTGCAATGTGCTACGAGAACACAGGCAATTGATGCAATGCAAGGCAGGCACTTCTTCTGTTACTTTGTAGGGACGAATGGATTAGATTAGGCTCAGTGTGAAATACAAATAAAATTAGGATGTGCTCATGATCGTTTAATTTATGTCAATTTAACGACAATGTAGGTGGTAGGTTGTTGGTACCTACTAAAAATGTTGCCCAGATGGTTCCATAAAACAGTTTAGGTACCTACCTTTACTTACCTGTGCAATTAGGTACTTCCTTACATACCTACTACTTAGTTAAATAGCAAATAGCTATTAAGAAATTTGAAGTCGGTTGTAATTATTGCAATATATATTGGTAGGTACCTACCTTATCAGAATTATCATCTTTGCAGTAGGTACTCATATTGATAATCACTTTTATTTTTGAAAAAGTTTTCCCACCATTCTTCATACCAGTGCCTCCAAACAGTTCATCACCAATTCATCAGTCTATCGGGGCTTATTTGCAAAAGTTTTCCTTTTTAGTAGATACCTACTCCATTCTTCAGAACCACAAAGCCATCAGCAATCCATAAGCCCATCAGCAGGGTGCGTCGGCTTTCTCCTGATGGATGCACCCACTTTCACTGCTCGTGGACCGAGAAGGTCAGCCGAGCAAGGTCGCTGAACTTTCTGCAATTTCTGCGAACTTTTGCTATTGACGTAGGAAATGGTTTCTTGCGCATATGGGAAAGCTTCACTACATAGTATGAAACAAAGTCGATTTCCACTGTCTGTATGCATGCTTAGATCTTAAAAACTACGCAACGGGTTTTGATTCGGTTTTTTTTAATAGATAGTGTGATAGGATGTTTTTTAAACCATTTGACACATAGATTTCCACGCGAACGAATCCGCGGGGCGCAACTAGTTATTTATGTATATATATATAGAAAACAACCAGAAAACCCGGAAAAAATATCTGCAGATCCTAGAAACATTTGTCTCAAGGCGGGAATCGAACCTGCATCATTCTGTGTCGCTGTACCTTCGCTAAGGTCGTCATAAAACATCAAAGAGTATCGATACATTCGATTCCCTTCGTTGATTTTTGGAACATTTATAACATTACCTGAATTTTCATCGTAAGCACTCTAGAATAACGGAACAATTGAGTTTTTCTATAGTCATTTATAGCGAGATATTTACCATTATTTGGTTTTTGAGTTTTCCAATATTACGAGCACAGTACCTACCTCTTCATCACTCATCATCATCATCAGCCTATAGCAGTCCACTGCTGGACATAGGCCTCCCCCAATGAGCGCCATAGCGCCCTGTCTCCAGGTACCTATGTCATGGTAAATATCCCGTTTTAAATTACTTATGTTAATAACCATGATAGTTTCAAAAGTTTTATTGAGTTTTTCCTGTAGGTATTTATTTACCTTGTAAAGTGTAAACACTGAGTCATAGTTCCGATAAAGTGCCAGTCGTTTTGTCTGTCCGTCTGTGAAGTGAAAGTGTATAGAAAGCCAGTGAAAACCGCGTCCGCACGATCTTAGACGGTTCTAGATGTTTCTCGATTATCTCAATATATAGAGCCATTTAATAAGCTTACTAAGTATACCTACTCCGACCATGCATTTATTTTCTTTTACCTATTAATATACGTATATAATGAAAGAATACAATTTTTTTACGACCACTGAGGCGCGGTGGGCGAAGCTCCGCTTGCGACGCAGGAGATAGCGGATTCGATTCCCGACTCGGGACAAATGTTTGGGATATCTGCAGATATTTGTTCTGGATTTTCTGGTCACGTTCTACGATATGTTTAATAAAAAATATCCATCTTTTTAATGTAATTGTATTATGTATCAGTCATCACAGTCGTCAGTGATGACTCATCACTGACGACTGATGAGTACTAACCCATATCACAAGCTTGGGGCTGGATGGGCTGGCTTTGTGGGTAAAATAAATAACCTGCGAAGGACTGCAGGCAGATGCTGGATGCGGCAAGAAAGAAGCGCTATGGCGCTCATTAGGAGAGGCCTACTATAGTTTGATGATGATCTTGATTATTTGGGACGCTACATAAGATACACTTGCGCCTTCCCATCTACCGAGGACATCCGTGAGCGGCGACAGATTTGGCCGAAGATCTCAAGAGGCGCAAATATGCAGGTCTCGACAGAGCCTATGCATTTTCTCTCCTTGTAGCTCCGAGACAGGTCCGTAAGGTATGGAGGTTATTCAAGTTTTAAAAAATATCTGAGCGACTGGTCTATGCGACGCGTGACCCGAGAACTGGTGAGTATCTGGCGCATCAGCATTGTCATACAGAGGGGTAATGCAGCCAGCGTCGCGGGGACACTTCCGACTGGTATAGATTGATCAATTGAGTTACCTGAATATTGAATTACCTGCTAGATTGTTAGCAACAGTCTGTTAGCTTGCTATTAGCTCAATTGTTTCAATTGTAAATACTAGTTCTCATTTCATTCTGTTATTTGATTGTCATTTTCTTTGTTAGTAAAGGTGAAAAACCTGTACAATAGCTGCTTTTCCAATTGCAATCTAAAAGATAATGAAAAGCAAGATAATGACCTAGATACCCCACACGCAAAAATAAACCCAAAACAACAACACTAAAGTATAAAATCACTCACATAAGAAAGTGAATGTCAAGATCACTATAAAAATAGGGAGAGTGATGAGTAAGTAGGTAATATCTCGGTCAAAACACTTTCACTGCTTTCTATGACCTAAATATTGTGGAAGGTTAGTGGGCGACCTTGGGGGTGCACTTTTGGTTTTATCTGTACTTTCTTTCATCTGTAGAAAGTTGTGACGTCATAGGAAATAGGTCGAGTGTTGTAGGTACGTACGGGCTTCAATGAGTTCGAGTAATAGGGAAGAGGAAAAAGAAAAGGAAAGGAAAATTTCTGAGTGACGACTGTTAGTTATAATAAGCCTATACTGAAGCTGAGGCGGAAAAGTGGCTTCGAGATGGTTCGAGAAAAGGGGTTTCGGTGGCGGCTGTCTTACTCGACTTGGCAAGGCCACTACTGTGGGCCCTGATTATAGCCTATCCATGAATAATGTTGCAAAATAATAATTAGATAAAGAACTTTCTTTAACGGACCTGCACTGGACTAATAACGGCTGATTATGATGGACCTGCAGTACTCAGGTTCAGGTTCAGGTGGGGGTACTCCATTTTCCGCATTTGGACTCCAGTTGGTCCTTTATGCGTAGAGTTTGCTAGCATAGCCAGCCTAGCTCCGTCCAGAAGCGCAGAATCTTCCTGGGGTCTTCACAGGCTTCGCGGAGCGACCTCGGCAAGTTGAGGATTTCTATACGTTGTGCTAGTACTCCCTCGCATTCCAGGATTACGTGGGAGGCCGTTTCGTCGTTGCTGAGGCATCCTCTACAGAGAGGGCTATCCGTCGCTCCGATGGTGAATAAATGTTTGTTTTAGCTACCTGCAGTACTAGAGACTCTTTTCCAGTAGACTCTCGGAGTCTTCAGAGTGAATAAGTACCTCCTTAGAAAGCGTGCTCCATCTTAGTCTATCTTTTTCACATTCTCAAATCATTTAAGAAATACTTCTGGCAGAAGCTCGTAAACTTTAGAAGCGCGTTGAAGTCTTTTATATGAACATTTTGTTGAGAAAATGAATTATTAAAAATCTTACAATACAAATACGCTTTATTGCACACCAAACACAGAAAAAAACAGTAAAGAACAACCAAACAAAGATACAGATGCACAATGGGCGGCCTTATCGCTAAGAACGATTTCTCTCTATCTTACTACTGCCATTTTGTTATTATAAATGTATCTTAATACACATAACGTGTACCACATTTAAAAACAATAAATAAATATTTTTTTTTCATTTTTTTGTATAGTTTACATTTTTGTGCTGTGTGTGTGTGGCTTTATTGGATTACACAGAGCTTTAAATAGCTTTTTTCGTTTGCATCCTGGCATCAGCTCAGATAGAGTTATTATCCAAAGAGGTTAGGTTATGTAAGTAAAATATCAAACCTTCATTCAGATCACCGCTTTATTAGCCTAGCAAATCATGGTAATGTACGACATAAGATGTCCAGTCAGTCAACTGTACCTACAGTGTAAGAAAATGATTAATGGTAGTACAGTAGTCCAATTTCCTGTACCAAGGAATAAAACAAACTTTGGTGGTACATTGAACTGGACCACGAGCAGAATTTCTATTCTGTGAACGTGGTTTATAGCTGTAAACCATTTATGATTTTGTTTTTATTAGTTTAGTTTATAAGAGTCTCTGTTCTGACAAAATAAAAATCTTTTTTTTTTAATTTATTTATTTTGTGATTTATTTTATGTTTACGTTAATAATATCTAATATCTACGAAAAATTTACTTGTAAATAGGTTTCATCAATAAATTGTATTTATTGTAATTCTTCAAGTGCACCTTCATAAAGGTTTTGAGGTGGTATTAAATATCGAATAGTAGGTAATACAATGCTTTATCTATGGTAAGGGCAGGTATGGTCATCAACAGTCCTTAAGGACAGTCAACGCCAAAACTCGCTGAAGACGGGCAATTTCATAAGCTATCATGCACACCGCCAACGATGCTGAAGGCTTTGGACTTCTGGCAGCTTGTCCTTGTTAAGCGGTTTTTGGCGATGGCTGGGCTTACTGAATCACTACCTAATATAAAACAAAGTCGCTTCCTGCAGTCTGTCTGTTCCTATGTATGCTTAGATCTTTAAAACGACGCAACGGATTTTGATGCTGTTTTTTAAACAATTTTATACATATGTAGATTCAAGAGGAATGTTTATGAACCACATATCGATTTCCACGCGGGAGAAGCCGCGGGCAGCTAGTACCGTATAAACTGAAATTATAATCTTTAATTAATTTTAGGCACCATAATGGTTATAAGTAAGTACAGTGTGTACTACAGTTTATTACCAATTTTAGCTCTCATTTTTTCAGTCATCCGGTGCCAACGAAAGTGTGTAAAACGCGATAGAGTCCGTTCATCATCAGCCTATATCAGTCCACTGCTGGACATAGGCCTCCCCCAATGAGCGCCATAGCGCCCTGTCTTCAGCTTGCCGCATCCAGCATCTACCTGCAGTCTTTCGCAAGTCGTCATCCCACCTCGTCGGATAAAGTCCGTTGTATCAGTACAATTATGTGTTCACATCGCGTAAGTTTAAAAATAGCCATAATGGTTTTTCTTACAAAATAGCAGAATCGGGACACTGGTTGATGATGATGGTGGTTCGCCAGGGTCACTGACCGCGACTGCTCTTAATAAACCCGATTATCAGACAGTACTTAGGCTCGAGAAAGTTTTGCTGAAGCATAATTTTGCTTAAAATATTCGGCAAAAGACGCTAACAAAAAACGTATTAAAAATATACAGTCAGCTGACCATAGACCCTACATTTTTTTTCGTAGACGGTAAAAACTTAACCGAAAGCATAAATAAGTACATATAATAAAAATAAATAATGCTGGACAATCCACACAGCCTCATCTAGTTCCAAGCTAAGCAGAATTTGTGTTATGGGTCTGTCTTTTACCAAAAAAACAGTAAAACTGTATTGTTGGTATAATCACCATTGTTTAATTGATTAAGTTTACCGCCAAAATTAACTTTACTGCTAGCAGTAAATTCCGGGCAAAATCAAATCAAACGAGCTCCAAATTAGGTTCTGAATTCAAAATTGAATTTCGTTCATTTGTTTTATTACCGGATATGAGTAATTTTTTTAATTGAGTGGGAAATCATCGTTATTGGCCGATTTGGTAAGGTCATTGCACTTGTCCTATCAATTATTTGATAGAAGTTCCAAATTCGCCTTTTAATTTTGCTGCTAATAGGAACACCAGTAAATAAATACGGCGTCAATAGTCTAGACTAGAAGTAAGAAGAGTAACCTAATATTTTGATATTTGTTCAGCGTGTTTTCTATTATGTATAATAAAAAAAAATATCCTTCTTTGTTATATACTGTTTTAAGTATAGGTATATCAGTTATCTTGTATGCATAAGGCAGTAGTCACAATCTCATAAAATATTTTCTAGAGAGCAGGATGTGGCGCAACGGGTGATGGCACCCCTGCGACGCAGGAGGTTGTTTCGATTTTGAGGGTTCGATTTCTGCCTTGACACAAATGTATGTTCCGGGTATTCTGGATATTTTCTATGTATAATAAAACAGAGATAAAAAATATAAATTAAAAATATCTTTATTTGAAACAAACAACAACAGATAGAAAATCTATGTAAATGTATATGTAGGACTCATAAGACATGCTATGCTTAGCGTGGGGCTAAATGATGCAGTGTGGATTGTCCATCATTATTGTGGGGAATTTCTACCGATTCTGAAAGAGTCTTAAAGATACAGAAACGTGCAATTAGGGTGCTGGAAACTACAGCCTTGTTTTAAAGTATTGGGCACCCCTCCCAAACCTGAATTTCTTGACACGTTTATAAAAAAATGCTTTGTAATTATTGGCCAGACAATGTGCGCTACGTCTTTCCTTATTTTTGTTTTGATCAGCTCGTAGGTTATCTTGCCCTTTCGATATCATCTTTTTTCACGTGATCATGACCACAGAGTTAATTATCGATGAGTTAGTACTTTATCGTAGAAAACGATAAACGATTTAATGACTGATATCCCTGACTTGACTTGACTTCTTTGATATTGGCAATATATTTCTGGTTTGCCACTTTTCTACGGCCACTTCATGGAAAGTTCATAGTAATGGATATCCCTAAAAGTTTGATAACAACCGGTTGACAATGCATTAAATTATGCATAATTTATTATAGTCTAAAAAGGCCTGCGTGTTTTATTTTCAGTTCTTGAAAGTTAATAAATCCACTGAAAATACGTGTAGAGAACGGAAACGACCCACAGCCCATCACTTCCGGGTAACCTAAACCCGGAAGTGATTTCCCGGAAGACATTTTTGACACTGACAGATCAACACAAACCCGCATTCATCAAACATTTCAAGCATTACACGTAGATATAAATAACCAGGCGTGCAACAGAGACAGGTGGTTGTGTGAACCCTCGCCGACTCTGTATGACCGCGAAATTATTTTCAAGACTACACCAGCCTCGCGGCACACATGCATACCTCTCTCATCTGCACACGTGTCTCACTACCGGCCTGCGGATGTGCTGGTACTCGTGAGAAACATGTCTCCTCATAAACGAACGACTTTTTGATACTTTCTTGCAAAGCGAGATTAAACTTTAGCGTCTCGGGCTTTGAGTCTAAAATGGAAGCGGAAGTAAAAGGTGTTTGGGTCAGTTTTGTATCAGATAGCACGGTAAAGTTGCTATCTTGTTCGTAATGTCCGCGAACGGAGGTACATTCAACTTTTAGCCCAGTAAACTCTCGAAGTTCGTTCACCCACTGCTTGTCAACTGACGTAAAACGAGTGAGAGCGCGCGCGTTTCAGATAGCTGCATCCTTGTCTGTAATATTCAAGTTTAGACATTTTTGTTGAGCGTTGGACTGTCGAAATAGTTTACCCTTGTGTTGGTCATGTGCGCCTGGTAGATTTGACGTTTTACGTTGTCTATTTCGATAGATGATAACGTGACCGGCGATTGGGTTATCGATAACTTCATTAATGCTTTGATAGGGGAGGGTTGATAGTTTATTGATTAATCTTCGGGGAAAGTTTTGTTTGGAAGCATTTATAATTTAATTTCAGCTGTTTCAGTTTTGTGTATGTATGTACCTATGAAATATCTCATTCTTTGATTATCGCATTAGTAGGTTAGTTATTTAAGAGCTCTACATAATTTTTAGGAATGTACTCTACCTTTCATTCATCGTTTGTTTTCAGGATTAGAATACCACGAATAAATTAGTGATGCGCCATGTCAAAACAAAGGTATCGATACCTTTAAAGCCCACGTAGCATTACGAAATCAACACACCATTACCTCCACGAACTCCGAATTTTATATGAACTAGAGAAAAGGTTCACACGTACCGAGGAATACCAAATTGAGAAATGGCGCCTACACGTAATTCAAACACCAGTTTAAAAAGATCTCCCATGTACAAAAATTTCACGGCACTTCTGAAGTCCAAGTCAAAAACCGAGGGCATCTAAGGTTCTTGTTTAATTGGTTGTGTAAATTCTTCATTGTCTCATGTTTACAGGTGGGCGTACCGGTTTTTTATTGTGGTTTACGAAGTTCATTCAATTTGAAATATTACTTAAGAACACTATTGACTTCCTACTATAAATTAAATCTGATAAGGCCATATTTTTATATGTAGGCAACTTCATATCAGAACGTTTTTCATTTTAATAGCACTAGAAATTATACTTAATCGTTTTATTTGACGTTTCTGCCATTTTTGTAACAACCACAATACGAAATCAAATATAGTTTACATTCAAGTTTATTTTTGTAGAAAATTGTAATTAAGACCTCAAAATTTTACTACGAAGCACCAAGAAGCTAAGCTAACACAAGGAGCTTCTAAATGATGTAGCCAGCAACCTACCATAAATCTACCGCACACATAAACCAAGCGCAGCACAGTACAAATCTCACTAGCATGACATAATCTGAAGAATGACGATTATTGCAGCCTCTCAGCCTCTCCTTTTGGACTTGCCTTCCTGTACTGCCTTCGGGATGGTACGTGTTACTGCTACCCATTCAAGAACTCGTTTACGACATTCCATGTTAGAGGCAACGCTTTTTCATTTACCCACCACCATCTTCATCATACAATACAATACAAAAATACTTTGTTGTGCTTACACTAGATACAGATCATTATAAAAATATATATATTTGACGACCGACGTGGCGCGGTGGGCGAAGGTCCGCCTGCAACGCAGGAGGTTGCGGGTTCGATTTCCGCCTCGGAACAATTGTGTGTACGATTTGCAGATATTTGTTCTGGGTGTTCTGGTCGTTTTCTATGTATAATAAAAAATATCTACATATATGTATATGTAATATATTGTATTATGTATATCAGTTATCTAGTACCCATAACACAAGCTCTGCTTACCATGGGGCTAGATAATGCTGTGTGAATTGTCCAGCATTATTTATTTATATTTATTTATTTATTTATTGCATGCGATAAGTACGATGGGCGGCCTTATCGCTTAGAAGCGAATTCTTCCAGGTAAGATTTGGATGGAAAGAATTATGTGAATATCGGTTATCATCGGTGTCGACAAAAGATATTTATATATTCATCTTATAACTGGCGAAAACAAAATCCGGTTGGGGTGAATTAAGTTTACAATTTAGATGTTGGTTGACTATCATGGTCGGTGAATTGGTATCCCACTTCCATTTGCTACTAGACAACAGGAATTTTTGGGTAGCTACAGAAAATTAAATTGTAAGAAAATATAAAGTGGCAGAAGAAATGGTCTGTTTGCGTTTAAACGAATGGTCTTCACAGATTTTACAATGAAATTATAAACGTGCATACGGTAAATTGGGAGGGAACAAAGTCCTTGGTGTTTACTATCTATAATATTGTATTACGATCTCATCGTAATTTATCGATAAAGGTCGAAGTAAATCGGTGTATATCCCAGCTCTATCAAACAATCAATTTGTGCAACGTCATCGCGCAAAAGAATGATGTTCTAAAATTCAAATTCTATATTTAAATAAGAACTTTTCTAATGTATTTCTTTTGTATTGAAATGAAAATATATTTATTCTGATAGAGCCAAAACTTAATTATCTAACTATAGTAAACAAATACAGCAGACGACATAAAAAGACGTAAATAATTAATAATATACATTGATTTAAACAAAACTGACATGTCCAAATTAATTTTGTGTAGCCTTGAGTGATGGTCAGTGCCGTGTTCCTGCGCTATCAGAACATATACATACAGTATTCGTCAAACATAAAACTAAGCGCTAAATACTTTTACATAAATCATAATCAATTCTACACACAGTAATGAATCTAAATTTTACCACACAGAAGAACATTTGAAGAGACGAATAAATAACACAAGTTATAAATAATCGACAAAGATAAGCTGATAATCCTATCGTGTCGTCGTCGATCTGCTGAATACAACGAGTTAGAATTGAACCCTCTCGTTTTTATGCTCTCCTAGTACCTTGCTGGCGAGTGTTGGTCTCTTTTACTTTTGTTTTGTCGACAATGATGGTGTCCAGAAAGTCACAAATTATTTATATTCTCTAGTAATTTACTACGTTTGATTTTCCTGCTTTTCCATTAAATATTATAATTTAAAAGCGTGCTTTTGTGACTTATAAAGTTTCTGTCAGCTGTAATATTTAGCATCATTTATCAGCAATGCCTACATTTGGTAAAAGTGAAGCTAGCTACCTAACTTCCTATGATACAAATTATTCAATGCATTGTCAATGTTTTTCAAGTAAATAATAAGAATAATAATAAATAATGCTGGACAATTCACACAGCATTATCTAGCCCCATGGTAAGCAGAGCTTGTGTTATGAGTACTAGATAACTGATATACATAATACAATAAATTACATAGATAGATATTTTTTATTATACATAGAAAACGACCAGAACACCCGGAACAAATATCTGCAGATCGTACACACAATTGTTCCGGGGCGGGAATCGAACCCGCAACCTCCTGCGTCGCAGGCGGACCTTCGTCCACCGCGCCACATCGGTCATCGAGAAAGACAGAAATACTTAAACTTACAGAAATACTTAGTTTACGAAAAGATTTCCTTCGAGCTGAGATATGAAGAGGCAAAATGGTTATAAAATGGTCCCCGTGACAACTAAAGAAACGATGTTGTAAAATCCAGCTACAATGTAAGGTTGGAAATTATAAGTGCAATGCAAACAGTCCTGTGGCTTGTTTGTGGTGTGGAAAGCGTGTTAAACTTCGCTGTTGACAAGGTGCCATTTTGTTTTCATCATCATCAACCTACGCAACATCCTTTGAGAGTTCACTGATGGACACAGTCCACTGTCCTAATATGTGGTATAGCGCTTTATCGTCAGCGCATTCAGAACCTGCCTTTCTTTCGCAGATCCTTGTCTCAGCTGGCTACAGAGCGTCCTACACTATGTTTGCTGGGTCACGGTTTTCACTCGAGAACATGTTTAAATATCCCATATATTATTGTAATCGTATTGAATATATCCGACAGAGAACCAAAGTTATTGACATAGCTCTAAGAATTAGCAAGCTGAAGTAGCAGTGGGCCGGCCATATCACGCGAAGAACCGACAACCGCTGGGGTAAACGTATTCTTGAGTGGAGACCACGACTCGGTAATCGTAGTGTAGGACGACCTCCAGCCAGGTGGGATGACGATCTGCGAAGGACTGTAGCCAAATGCTGGATGCGGCAAGCTGAAGACAGGGCGCTCATTAAGGGAGGCCTATGTCAAGCAGTGGACATAGGCTGATGATGATATTATTGTACTGTAGGGTACCTTTAAATCTAGGTAGGTTTCATTCAGTCCAAGTGTGGTCATTTAGACCAAATTATCTAAAAATGTCATTTAACTTAACCAAAGAATCATTACCCCAAACACAAAAACAGCTGTCAGTCATGAGTCAAAATGCTGTGACATTTCGCATCAAAAAACCACAGAGTAAAATATTTCTGCATTTATAATGCGTTTTCATTCGTCGTCGTGTTAGATAAGTGCGGTGTCATTGGTCGATGAACTTTTAGCCCAGTGTAGATCTTGTTTCTGTACTCCTGGTAGGGCTGCCTCTAACTACCGGGAGTAAGTTTCATGGCTGATTAGTGGATAGACAGAAAACATTTTAACACACAAAACAGAAAACAATACGGAAATGAATACTTAGAATAAAAATATAAAGGGGTAGGTAGGTAGGTGGTGGTAGGGTGGTGGTGAATATTTTTCAGTGTATATTTTCCGTTGTTTAGGTGACGCGCATATTAGCGCGTATAATAAGGCTACGTCAGTTCTACGCAGATGCTACGTGCGTAGACCTTATTCTACTCCATACATTAGAGTACAACGCGTCCTTTCTTCCGTGGGGTTTACAAAACTTTGAGTGTCTTTTTTACTATTCTGGTTTTCAATGAATGTCATAGAACCAACGTGTGCTAGACCTCTTCAACATTTAATAAAAACTCTCTCAACAAACTATTCGAACTTTCAAATGTCTCGACCGATCGTATATCGCACCACAGTGTTGTCTTTCTGCGTCGAAATAGTGGACATCTGACATACACACGATGCAAACTGAGGCCACTGAGGGAGATCCCAGACTCAGAAACATCAGTGTAAAACCACTATTAACATAATTTCTTTGACCCCAAACATGCGATTGTTTTTTATTGATACGTTTGTTTCCATTTACAAATCGACTAAGTATAAAACCGCTGCAGACCATAAACATCGAATAAAAACTTCTTTTACGATTTCTAAACAAATTTGAAATTCGAACGACGAACGCGACAGCCCTCGCGCAGTAGCACGAAGCAGTATCACTTACGAAGTAACATTATTATCCGTATCACTACTGGGAAGAGATACTCCCGTCCGTCGATAACAAGCAGTGCTTGTAGTGTTGGGACAGTGATAGCGATGTAACTGGCATACAGGAATACTGGTATATACAGGAATACGGGTAATTAACCGGAATAAACGAGGAACTAGGAAATGCAACGAGTGTAGGCTATGAAGTAAGTAAGAGAGATTTCGTACGTAAAAACGAGGAACTAGGAAGGAAATGCAACCATTTGTCCCAAGACGGGAGTCGCAACCGCAAGCTCATGTATAGCAGGCCGACGCGCCACATCGGTTGTCATTGATTGTTTGTTACTACTTGACCAGACTAATTTTTTTTTCGAAAAAGTGGTGTTCGGTTTTAACAATTTTTTTTTTTTAGGTTTTCCATCGTCGATTAGGGATTGGCTCTAGGATTATCCATGATGTCTGATCGTTTAGGATCTTCAGGGTTTTATTATCCTCAACCTATGGTTTTGGATGTATTATTTCCCCTACGTAGACAAATGGTTGGTACATCAATTTTCCTTCATCACCAATTTTCCAACAATCAATGAGGCCGTGATTTGAATAAGTAGAGGAAAACCATGTTACGTCCTCTAACATTGCGATTTACATAACCTGAGGTGCATTTATAAATAATAATAATAAATGTATTTCTCCTTTGAAGCGGAGCAGAATGTAGCAGATCCTCACGAAAATATTTATTCATGTTTTTCTTCGTTCAATATTTTAGTTTTGGTTCATTCTGCAGGTCATGCACTTGAGAAACCGTATGGTAGGTAATTTTTCGGTTAAAACCCTTTATTTTTCATTCATCTAAGGTTCAAACAGTCAAAAGTGTATTATTGATGAAAATGATCTTCTGTTCTCTCTGTTTTAGTTTTGTTTGAGTTAATTAGGTACTTTAATAACAACGAGAAACAAACCCGAGAATTTCAAATGTCCCCGATTTTGCCAGATGTTAAAAGTAAACAGCAAAATGGCGGCAATTTTCCGTGCGCTTTCCCGCGCTTTTCCAGTTCGCATTAATTGTCAGACGGGTTCCTGTATTTGCATCGGTCATTCACCCCGGATATATGGCGGATAAATGTATTGACGATTTACTATGAGGAAGTGTTTTATAGTGCTACAGAGGTCGCGCTTTATAGTGTTTATGAAGAAATCTTATGCTGTGTTGAGAACATAACCTCTATCTCTTAATAGTATTGAAAATAAGATACTGTATCTATTGATTTTGGTTTATTTTCAATTCTATGACAAAATAATCATATTAATGAATAAACAATATTTATTTAGGTATATTTTTAAGCGCAAGAAACATAACATCAAATTACGGACTACTTCCAAAACGTTATGCATACGCTTTTTTGTATAACAAAATTAAAAAATATATATATTCTTGTAAGTACCTATTCAAAGGTTATTTATTGCATTTCTATTTTTTTTCAAATAAATAAAGAACACGTTAGGCAGCTGTGATTATTATAACCTCGCAAATATTAGTATTCATCGTAATATTTATTCCTTTGGTATTTGTACCTATTCCAAAAACAAATTCGAAAAAAAAACGCTTCTTAAGGTGAAATATTTTAGCCGTGGTGGTTAAAAAAAAACAATTTGATAGATAAATGAGATAACATTTCCAGATTCCTCGATAATGGATATGGTGCTACGACTCGTAGGCCTACAAAAGTTGGTGACTATTTCGTTGAAATTGGCTCTGTAAGCAAAAGCTTTTGGTAATTTAAGGTTTTGCAATTAAGTTCTAGGCAGGTGCCAAAAGAACTGGATAGGTACCTACCTAAGTATGTATACTTTGTATGCGTAAGGTAATGAAGATGGTAAATTCATATATTTAAAAATAACCGGAACTTTAAAAATATGTACATTATGCTGCGCATTTAAACATACATAATGCTGGCAACACTTTCCAGATTGTCAGATGACTTTTGAAAATCGAAGGAAGTAATGACTGCCAATCTGGCGGACATATTTGACATAATTATATACAGATATTATCTCAATACTTGTTTATTGATTTTATTCATACCTTGACATTATACGATATACACGTAAAAAGCATAAACTTCGACCTTTTCAAGATAGCTTCTTATGCACCTCCAACCTTTTCAGTTCTTAATTTCCTTAAAAATGCTTTGTTCAATCTTCATTACAAACAACCATTCATATACAACTTAAAATAATTGCTTAATATATTCGCAGTTGGAATTCCAAACACGTATTCGTTTTTTAAAACCTTTAAATATTTTAGGCTCGAATGACTTTACTTTTTCCAATGCGGAAATGCAAAGAAATTTTCTCGTCACACCGGTTCGGTTTATTTCACTTAAAAAAAAAACTCGTACCCAATGTATGCGCAAACGAGACGAAGCACCAGGATTGCATAAGGCAGCGGAGGTCTTACACCTACGCACACCATATTAATTGCGATGCTATCTCCGTCTAATTTATTTTTAAATTCAATTATCCCGAAATAGGCGTCCCGGGTGCTGTATCGATGGTAAATTAAAAAGTTTATCATCAATTTGTCCGCGCGCGTCGCAGACGTGATTCGAATTTCGAACACTTACCCGAAATTCACCCACACAAGTTCATTCACTGTTGATATAAACTCGGAAGTTCGTACAAGTGAGTTATCAACATTTCTCACGCTTCGCTTACATCAGTGTGTGTTTTCCATCGCTGTTTTGCGCCTGTGTGCCTGTCTCTGTGTGTGGGTGCGCTGAGAGCAATGAGACGCGAGATTCCTAGGTTCATTCAACTTTTAGCCCAGTAAACCCAGGGCTATCTATAGCTCTATGGTCGTCTATGTAGAGGCATGGTGTCTATGCCCCACAATGGGGTAGGCCGATGTTTACGCTTTGTTTCAAACGCCTTTATTGCATTTGCAATTCTAAGTCGTTAGGGTTCGCATAAATTGATACTATGAAGTTAATGAGTTCGTGAGATGTTTTTTAATGAATTGGATTGTAAAATTAATCTTTGTTAATTGTTCGGTATTCAACTGCCCAATAAATGAGTACAAAGTTACGAATAATATGCCTAGAATTGATACTTTTTGTATAGTGTGGGTCTTTTTAATTCACAATTTTTTTTTATTACCGTACCCACACGTTTTATGTTAAATGATTAACCAATTTTTATTTATTGAGACTTTATTTAGATAGTTACATCATTACAGGTTTTTTTATTTAGCCCTAAGGCGATGTTATAACTACTTATACTAAAATTACATACATATGTTTGTACATACACACAATACTAATTAATTGGGTGGCTATTGCCACCTAAAATATTTATTAATTGTATTTTTTTATTCTGACTAAGTTACCCTATGTACCTCTTTCTGTCTATATTTTGTTTTGTTTCGTGTTTTAGTTATAACTATTTTAAGTAGAATAATATTGTACCTACATATATGGATGGATCTCGTGTCTGGAAATAAATAATTTATTATTATTATTACGCAATAATGCTTCAAAAATATTTTTGTTTACTTTTCAGCTTGCCTAAAGTTTGTTACAAATATAAAACTTATCTATATCGTGTGATTGTCGATCATGGATCAATCATTACCTGTACAGATATCAAGTAAGTATAGTATAGATATGTAAGTTGGAACTTCCAAAAATAGAGTGTTCTTCAAAGTTGGGCCCAAAGGGATAGTCTAATTATCCTGATCTGATATATATCTGGATTCGTAACACCGATGCACCTAGCCAATTATCCTAATATATTATTTAAATTCTACTACTTATTTTCGAAATGATGATCTAAAAAACGCCATCTAGCGCCGTGTAGAGATTATGCTCCTTTGATTTTCAGTTGCACAAATTTTATGCTATAATTTCATTCCATATTCAAACTGCCAGGTAAGCTGGTAATTTGCGGAAATCAGTTCAGTTACTGAGATACTTACATATAATTTCTTGTAAATTCAATAAATAAAAAAAATGATTAAAATATGATAAATTATTTAGTATCTTGTTGTATAATTTAATGAAATCACTATTCGACGAAATAGTCTATTTCGTCTTAAATCATTGACAGTTCATCGCCCCCAAGTTTCTGTAGCGCGCTTCTAGAATCTAAATACTCTAGACTTGACCACTATGGTTTATTGCTTTCTCTATTTGGTGGGTATGGGATAATTATTTCCGTTTTCATTTACGTGCTAATTATAATAAGCATTTTAAACATAAAGATGAATATCATTTATTTGCATAAACATATTGTTATTAAGATGTTACAAACAGGTGGTATCAAATATGTTTTACCGATTACTGTGTACAAATTGAGAGATACACAGGATATGGTTTAGGGACGCTAGTCTTTATTGCAAAACCCCCGTAACAAATATTACATCTATCTTGACCTCTTTACCTAATCTTGCAAACAATATTTTTGGTCGTTTTCTATTTTATTATTTATTTTATTTTAAGCCATTACTGTCCCACTGCTGGGCAAAGGCCTCCCTTTTGTTCTTCCACTCCTCGCGATCCAACGCTGCAACAGGCCATGATGGAAGATGTACCTCGTTTTCTATATATAATAAAAAATATCTATCTATGTAATGTATTGTATTATGTATATCAGTTATCTAGTACCCATAACACAAGCTCTGCTTACCATGGGGCTAGATAATGCTGTGTGAATTATCCATCATTATTTATTTATTATTTATTTATATACTCAACTGATCTATATCAACAGATAAAGATCCATAAAATATATCAGATAGGTTGCCTGGGAGAAATCGCTATCAGCGATAAGGCCGCCTATTGTACTTTTTGTTGATATCTAGATATAAGGTTTTTATTTTGTTATTTTTTTAGTGCAATAAAGTGTACATTCATTCATTTAGTTGTTATATTTTTTGTTCAGTGTTTTTGAACAAAAAATATAATAATAACGAAATCCACTCCCATCTCAAAAAGCCACCCTGTATATACCGCCATTTCCCAGGAATCTAAATATTGAAATCCATATTTTATTAGCTTAGCGTTATCTATGTATAATAAAAAATATCTATTTAAGTAATCTATTGTATTAAGTATACATAATCAGTCATCTAGTACCCATTACACAAGCTCTGCTAAGCTTGGGGCTAGATGATGCTGTGTGGATTGTCCAGTATTATTTATTTATTTTATTTTAGGCTTATTACCAAAAATACATTAGAAAGACATCCTCTGCTGAAAACGGCGGCCCTAGGACGGCTGAGGAACTTCCTAATATGAGATCCCCCATATAAAGGACGTATCATCAATATTGTAGATCAAATACCAACTTTATCATCTTACGCATAGGACATAAAATAGCAATCATGCGGAAGTGCTTCACCAATGAGCTTCACTTTACTTCGCGAATTTATAACGACACAACTCAAAATGTTTTTCATATTAATATCATCTTAATTTTTCAGGGGTTAGAGTTGACTTTTGAGTGGTAATATTGTTTATAGTAGCTTCCTGGTACTCAATCATATAATTAAACACAAATAGGTTGGTCACTAAAGAGATTGCGCGTAGCTCAGAGAAGGTAAAGTTGACACTCTTCAGAGCATACTGCACCTCTCTGTATACATACATGCAGCCTGTGGGCGAAATATACGCTTGCGACGTACAGCGCCATCCGTGTCCAGTACAATAATGCGCTGAGAGCGGTCTTGGGGCTGCCCCGCTACTGCAGCGCCTCAGGGATGTTTGCGGCGGCGCGAGTCGACTGTTTTCATACCACCATGCGCAAGCGCGCCACCTCCCTGGTGCGCAGGTTGCGGGCCAGCTCCAATACCGTTCTCGCAATGATAGCTGGGAGAGTGGACTGCCCGTACACCAGGCACTGTTGTGAGCGCCACCTTCCCAGCAATCCTTTTAGTTTTTAAGATTATCTTGTTGTTACTAATATGAGTGTAAATGCTTGAAATAAATACTTTTTATTTTATTTTTATTTATTTAGTGAATTCTCGTCACCTCTAACTTTTATTGTAAGACTAGTTTCAGCCCTCGGCTTCGCACGCTTTATTATCAACCGGCGTAATTACAAAACAGTTATTCCAATCCATAGAATATTTAGATTTGCCTAAGTCCACTTTTATCCTTTTACAAAAGGTTATTTTAAACACATGCAATAGTAAGAAAATTTCTTCAAAATGAACTTCCTACTGAAGTTCGCCTCCCTGAAGCACTTGGCCTAGGCCCGTGTGCTTCAGTTATTACCGGTTTCTCTCTAAACCGAGAAGATAAAAATCTTAAGTCAAAATAATAATAATATTTATTTATTCAAAAAAAGGTCTTAACACTTTGACTGCGGTTTTTTTTCGACGACTGCGATCTTTTTTTTTACCTAAAAAATTCGTGCTGCCGCTCTACACAGCGGTTGTGTTGCGCCGCACATGCGTTTCGTTCGAAAAATATTACAGCTCTGCTGAGTCACAAAGATCTGTATTTTCTCAGCCGCTGCGCTAGTGTGGATTTACGGATATTAGTCACTTGTAGAAAACTCATACCGTGCGTTTTCAGCACTCAAAGTGTTAAAAACAAAACAAAGTAATGTATACTGTAGACCTATTTCACTTCTTAGTATCGACGCCTTGCTCTAAGTTCTAGACTTGTGATGTAGACGATGTAGACACTGATTCAATGCTGAAATAGCATTCGAATCAGTCTCATATACGTATAATATGTCATTATAACCTGCTGCGCCTACTAACATAGTATATGTACATATGTACTAACCATGATATGGATCAGATGGTCTGTAATAAAAACAATTATTTATAATAGCTGCGCCCGCGGTTTCACTCGCGTGGTGATAGATATTTTGGATCATCATCATCATCATCATCAGCCTATATTAGTCCACTGCTGGACATAGGCCTCCCCCAATGAGCGCCATAGCGCCCTGTCTTCAGCTTGACGCATCCAGCATCTACCTGCAGTCTTTCGCAGGTCGTCATCCCACCTGGTCGGAGGGCGTCCTACACTACGTTTACCGAGTCGTGGTCTCCACTCAAGAACACGTTTGCCCCAGCGGCCGTCGGTTCTTCGCGAGATATGGCCGGCCCACTGCCACTTCAGCTTGCTAATTCTCAGATATTATGGATAATATACAATATATCTTTATAAATTGTAAGCCTATGTGTTATTCTGATGTACTTTACAATAATATAGCTTATATATTACTGTAAAGTTTCAATAAAATACATTCAGTAGTTTTTACGTGAAAGAGAAACAAACATTCATCCATCCATACTTACAAACTTTCGCGTTTATAATGATTATTAGGATATAATATATAATAATATACTCGTAATAAATAATTTACAAAATATTTTTTTTTACCATAATTTTATTTGGTGAATTTATCTATTATTGACTAAGTTAGTACCTAATTACCTATGCCGTGTTTTCAAAATGTTTCTATGTTTTATCATTATGCTTCAGGTATCATAATGTACCATAGTTTTTATTGATAACTTCTATCAAAAGTAATCTTTAAAATCTATTAACTATACTATCATCATCAGCCTATAGCAGTCCACTGCTGGACATAAGCCTCCCCCAATGAGTGCCATAGCGAGCGCCCTATTTAGTAAAAGTAAAAAGATTTTTATTTTGTCAGAACAGAACAGAGACTCTTATAAACTAAACTTAGATTAACAGACGACAGAGACTGAGAAAACTCGGTCTCCACTCAGCATGTGCTATGGTAGAGCAGATCGTACCATAGCGCTGGTCTTCCGTGGAGACCGTGGTGCGCAAGGTGGCCTAATATAGTGAGGAACCAAACTTGACGCATGCAGTATCTGCCCGCAGTCCTTCACAGGTCGGCATCCCACCTGGCCGGAGGGCGTCCTACACTACGTTTACCCAGTCGCGGTCTCCACTCAAGAACACGTTTGCCCCCGTGGTTGTCGGTTCTTCATGAGATATGGCTGGCCCACTGCCACTTCAGCTAACGCAGTTTATTAATGCGGTTATCATGTGATTGAATTTATTATACCTCATAGCTGAGAACAGTCCGTACAAGTTATCAATTGTCTATATTCAGCCTATTTGTATTTGAAATCGTGTCCAAACAATATCCACGTGATATCCAACGTGTTATAAATTTTATGTGGAAATTCAGAGAAATGATGCACATAATCTTCGAAATGATAAATTGTCGCAATAAAATTATAAATACTTTAGTCTTAGTAAAACTAGAAAAAGAATATTTGAAATATATAAAAATCAATTGCTGTTCGTTAGTCTCGCTAAAACTCGAGAACGGCCGGGCTGATTTAGCTGATTTTGGTTTCGAAATGTTTGTTAGTCCAGGGAAGGTTTGAACGTTGAGAAAACATGGTAAAATTGCGCAGAAATTTCCACGCGGGTGAAGCCGCGGGGCGCAGCTAGTTTGAAATATTTTTTTCTAACAACTGCTGCGCTTGCCGGTAATTACATAGTATACTTGACAATACAATACAATTATTATTCTTTATTGCACACCATAAAAACAGATACACTGGACAGGAAAAAGACAAATAAAGAATATGTTGTACAATGGGCGGTCTTATCGCTTAAAGCGAACTCTGCCAGGCAACCTTTGACTTATATTTGAATGGGGTTTATCCTCGGTAAATAATATATTTCTAATGTCGACCGATGTGGCGTGACGGGCAAAGGTTCGCCTGCGACGCAAGTTGTGCGTTCGATTCCCGCCTTGTGAAAAATGTTTGTACGATCTGCACATATTTGTTTTCGGTTGTTCTGGGTATTTCTATCTTTAGTAAAAATATCTATGTAATGTATTGTATTATGTATATCAGTTATCTAGGACCCATAACACAAGCTCTGCTGAGCTCGGACCTAGATGATGCTGTTTAGATTGTCCAGCATTTAAATCAAATTAATTTTGGAAACTTTTGAAAACTTCCGAAAAGAAATTGAGATACTAAATAGGTTCAAATGCGATTTTTTTAAATCATAAACTAGCCGTGCCCCGCGGCTTCGCCCGCGTAAAAATCTATATTTCATATTCATATTTATTTTATTGCATCATTGTGTTACGGTCACAGTTATAGGTCTTAATATCTAGGTAATGTATAAGAAACACAATGTTCCCAAGCAGGGTGTGGCGATATGTACTGTGAATGGAAGTGAGCCGGGTTTCTAAAAAGCTCAGTACCGTGCGTTTTCAGCAGTCGAAGTGTTAATAGATAAGAGAGAAAATAGTTTCAAATGGTTTATAAACCTTCCTCTTGAATTACTCTACTATATCTTTTAAAAACCGCTTCAAAATCCGTTGCGTAGTTTAAAGATCTAAGCATAATTAGGGACAGACAGATAGCGTGAAGGCACTTTTTTTGTACTATGTAGTGATTTAAATGCTCTACTTAGTTCTACTTTAGATCTACTTAATAATAATAATAATAATGATCTTTATTTCAGACTACATGGGTCCATATAAACTTCAAAGTACACAATAATAATTAAAAAGTCACATAAATCTTCAAACATTAAAAATAAACATGAGATGATTGAAGGTAAAAATAACAAAATAATCAAAACAAGAAATTAATAAACAAAATTACAAAAATTATTTAACGATTTTGAACTTCACCTCGTTATTATTTGTAAAAGCGTGCAACCTGGAAGAGTGATAAATATTCTTACTTAGTTCGGCGCTTGCACTTCCACGTGGGCTGCAACGTGTCGCATGTGGACTCAGTGGAGCATTGCACCCGTGGCTTATTGAATAACAAATGTAGGACCCTTATTATAAAGTACAATTTTGAATGTACCAATTGCAGGACATAAAGTCAAAAACTTCAATTATCATATTAACTAAACGGCTTCGCCCGTGTGTAAATCTATACATACATATATAGATAATTATTTTATTGGACACTTAAAAATAAACCAAACGAGATAGAATAAAATACAAAATATGTGATAATTTGGCGGTCTTATCGCTCAAGATCTATCTCTACCAGACAACCGTTTAGGATAGGATCGTTGGATTGAACATGGGGATCTGTGTGCATTATATTTACTTATACAAAATTGCATACACATATGCTCCTACTTTAAAAAAAACATAAATACATATAACTAATTATATAAAAACATACTCTTAATTTTAATCTATATGTCAAATGGTTTATAATCCTTCCACTTGTATCACTCTCTCTAGTTTTTAATTAAAAAAAACTACATCAAAATCGATCGCTGCGAATGGTATATTACGCACTGTAATACCAGTCAGTACTCACCTTTAGATTCTAAAACCAAGTACCACCTATAGGCCTTTCATCTTCAGAAAGTCAAAAGAAAGTAATGGTCAATCAAGCGCAGTCCGCGGCCGGTTCCCTCGCAGTTTTCCGTCGTTTAAGCGTGTTAATGGCCTCTTAATTAAGACCATACTCCTCTTAAGCTTTACTGAGCATAAAACACAGCATTAACTGATCGTTAAATTAACAGAAATAGTACTTTACTTACTGACTAGAAAGGAACTAACTGGTGAAAGTTGAGGTATCTGTAGATTGTTTGTAATAGTCTGCAGTTAGCTCAAGTGTTTAAGTTGTAAGTACTGGCTCCAATATGTTTCTATTATTTGGTTTTATGTATTAAACATAAACAAAAAACTGGTAGAAGTGGATGGGGTAAAATAATCTAAGGCACTTAAAATTGCGCCAGATATCAATAATTTACCTATATTTTTAACTAGCGGACCTTCCCGGCTTCGCACGGTTTTAGTACGGATCCCTAACTTTTTTGAAAATATAATATAGCCATGTTCACCGGGGATAGTGTAGCTTCTCAACGGTGAAAGAAGTTTTCAAATCGCTCCAGTAGTTTCGGAGCCTATTCATTACAAACAAACAAAAAATCAAACCTTTCCTCTTTATAATATTAGTATAGATATATAATCTATCTCGTACAGTTGTACACAAACTATTAACTGTTCTGTATATGTGTACAGACAAGTAGACAAATTCACAGAAAAAGTTAACAAGCCACGGTGCGGATATGGTGACAGTTCTTGCAGATAATTATCGTAATTATGGCGGTGATTGTATGAATGGTACACTCGTGCACGAAAATTTTATAAAAATCAAATAAAAAAGTGAGACATAAATAACGGTAGTTAAGTAAATATATTTTTATGAGATTTTATACGGCAAAGGAAGATAAGTGCAAATTAATTGACTGTACCTATCTTATCTACTACTCTAATGATCCGTCTGTATAACCTGGCGTGACTATTTGTAAAGAAAGTCTGCTAATGTCTTATTAGATTAAGTTCTTTTTACTTTTCTTCCAAGAGGCAGGTCCTCATATTTTACAGTTTTTCTTCTTAGACCGTTCTTTTTCCAATTAGAACGAACGTTTTTTTATTGAATCAGAATACAATATGAAATGTCATCCAAGGTATCATTTTAAAACTAACTTATTTTAATTTCTTTAATTTTTAAGGTACTTTTGTTGATTTTGTAAGTTATAAACTATCACTAATATGTAACTATCTGTCACTTTAGTCAAACATTCTCTTCTTATATTAATATTTTCGGATTATTCACGTTGTCCATCACTTTAGCTCACTAGTTTTTCTAAAAAAATACATGTTATTGTCCCCCCTTCCCCACCGGGAGACAACGGGAACAAAAATTTTGGTAATTAATTTATCCCCGTTGTTCACAACCTCTTAATCCCCCAGTATGTTAACTATTTCACTTGTACCTACGTACAAAGTTACATATGTACACCATATTTTAAGATAGAAACCCGAGGAATGTAACAATCGGGTCAAACACCGGTTCTAAAGAGTGTTAATATAAGAAATTAAGTATACCTATTCTTTAAAAATGAATAAATACAAATACTTGTGGTCATAGACTTGGACAGTACTTAACTGATTTTAGAGAGCGACTGTACTGTACGTATGTCGGCGCCCCGCTGTGACACGTCTCAAAAAAGGTTGGATTTGGTCGTTGACAGTTGTGTTGGATGATTTACAGGAAAAGATCACGGACCTTCGGATATACATAGGTGTTATCAATTTAATTATCATCAACTAACAGCTCTTCAATGAAGTGCTATAATAAAGAGATCCTATTTATACAAAACTAGCTGTTCCCCGCGGTTTCATCCGCGTTAGACTCGAATTTCACTGTATTATGATTTTTTTACACCTTAGGTTACATTATTGGAGTTTTAGTAAGGATCTCTAACTTTAAAAAAATATAATATAGCCTATGTTCACCGATATAGTGTAGCTTTCCAACGGTGAAAGAATTTTTCAAATTGGTCCAGTAGTTTCGGAGCCTATTCAATACAAACAAACAAACTAAAAATCAAACTCTTCTCAATCTTTATAATATTAGTATAGAAAATAATTTAGTGCAATGAAAAAATAATATCCCAGAAAAATAGATTTAAGCAGGATTTGAACTCGCGACCTTCTTCTTCAATCAACTCTCTAAGATGATTTTGTCTTGATATCATGACTAAGTTGGTCCCGCCAAAATCTATACTTCTAATATTATAAAGAGGAAAGGTTTGATTTTTTGTTTGTAATGAATAGGCTCCGAAACTACTGGACCAATTTGAAAAATTCTTTCACCGTTGGGAAGCTACACTATCCCCGATGAACATAGGCTATATTATATTTTCGAAAAGTTAGAGAGTCGTACTAAAACCTTGCGAAGCCGGGAAGGTCCGTTAGTATATAATATTTTTTGGGATATTATTTAATTTCTTAGAGATTAACCCGAGTGCGAAGGCTAATAAATAAATAACAATAACCTTATAAATAATTTATATTATGTATATTGTTTTTTTTCGTGGTTTACCAACATAGTAATGTCTGGTAGGTATTTACCATAATTTGGTTTTTTATTTTCGTGGACGCCGCCAGTATGTCGCGTTTAAGCACTACTCAGAGCATGAAAATTTCAGTGTTTCCATCTACATATGCATCAGCCGGACGGACGCATCGCATTGTATATTAATATGTGTTTAATATACATGGGCTAAGACTCAGTTTAGATTGAAGCATAATCACTTCATCATCAGCCTATAGCAGTCCACTGCTGGACATAGGCTCTTATAAAAACATAATTTAGACTTCCTTTATCTTTAATCCACGGTTGTCTGGTAGAGATCAGAATCGCTCTTGAGCGATAAGACCGCCAAATTGTTACATATTTTGTATTTTTTTTATCTTGTTTGTTTTATTTGAAGTGTGCAATAAATAAATAATAAATAATGCTGGACAATTCACACAGCATTATCTAGCCCTATGGTAAGCAGAGCTTGTGTTATGGGTACTAGATAACTGATATACATAATACAATACATTACATAGATAGATATTTTTTATTATACATAGAAAACGACCAGAACACTCGGAACAAATATCTGCAGATCGTACACACAATTGTTCCGAGGTGGGAATCGGACCCGCAACCTCCTGCGTCGCAGGCGGACCTTCGCCCACCGCGCCACATCGGTCGTCAATAAAAAAATTATCTTTGGATCTAATCTCTTGCTCTACAATATGTCTTTTAGGTACTTATTAAAATAACTATGTCAATTATCATAGGTATCAGGAGTTGGTATCATTAATTATACTTTCATACTAATTGCTATTAATTGACAAATTAAAATTACAGAAACTCAACATCATAACAAAGCTTAGGCCTTTCCAAAATAAGAAAATTTCCAAGCCGTATGGCAATGCTGATGCTCACCAGCAACAATTTTGATTAAATTATGAAAACCCGGGAAACCTCGACAAATGAAATCTATGATCGGTACCTACCCCACAAGGAGAGAAGGATATCTTGTTTCTTAATAGTATTACATAATATCAACCTCAACAGCATGTATTGCCAGTGCTTATCAGGAGGCTTGCGTCCAGCAGTGGACGCAAGCCTCCTGATAAGCCTTATTGGTTTTTATCTCATGGGTAATGTCCATAATCCCCACTCTGGGCATGCGGGTCAGGGATCGCAGTTCGTTGGTAAATTGTTCTGCAGGAGGCGCTGCTACCTGCTCCCGGTGGATATCCCTTAGTCGTCTCTTACGACAGAGGTAGAAGAGTTGGGGTGGTCCAAATTCACACGCCTTACATCATCATCATCATCAGCCTATAATATAATCCACTACTGGACATAGGCCTCCCCCAATGAGCGCCATAGCGCCCTGTCCTCAGCTTGACGCATCCAGCATCTGCCTTGTCTTTAGCAACTCGTCATCCCACCTGGGGGCATCCTACACTACGTTTGCCGAGTCGCGGCGCACCTTACATAATCATATCATAATCTCCCACTTTGTGGACTCGTCCTTACACATTATCCCAGTGTGAAGTATTCCAGATGAACGCTCCAGCTCGCTATGACGCAGATGAATAATCTGGAGGGTATTGACAGCTGACGGTGACACTCGACGGGTTTTTGACAGCTTCGACTTTGTCCACGTGATTGGAGGAAAATAAAAAGGAAACTGATGAACATAGAGTAATTACAGAGACGAATTATATCATTATTATTTGAAGAATCTTGTCATGGGCGGCCTTATATACGCTAAGAGCGATTTATTCCAAACTTAATCTATTTTTTGTCCTATATTTTCTCTATTGTCGTATTAGTAGAAAATAGCTCCCTTAGATACTGTTAAGAGTTTCAATATTTATCTTATAAACTGCTTGATTGTCAGAGGTTCTGACAGAAAACAATCTACAAAAAAAAAACATAAAATAGTTCAAAAATTATCATTTCGTAAGTGAACGACACACGAGACGTGAGAACATCCAGAATCGACATTATCTTTAACGTCAATGTGATTAATTGTATCAAAAAGAAAGACAGACGACGTAGACAATCACACCAACTTTTAAAAAGTCACCTAGACAAGTATGTACTACCTTGCTACCTACATGCTAGTGGTTTCTTTTCACTTCTTCCACTAGTGGACAAAAAATTTAAGTGAACAGTAAAAATATTTTATTTGATAATAATTTATATTTAAAATATGACTTGTCTAAGTGCTTATTTTGTAAGCCTAAAGAAATAAATGATTTTTTACTTTACTTAATTACTAAGTACTTCCACGCAACAATACATAACAATGATAATGACAATACCGTAACAATGATAAAGACAATACCATAACAATGATAATGACAATACCACTATATACTACTACTAGACGACCGATGTGACGCGGTGGGTGAAGGTCCGCCTGCGACGCAGGAGGTTGCGGGTTCGATTCCCGCCTCGGAACAATTGTGTGTACGATCTGCAGATATTTGTTTCGGGTGTTCTGGTCGTTTTCTATAATAATAAAAAATATCTATCTATGTAATGTATTGTATGTATTATGTATATCAGTTATCTAGTACCCATAACACAAGCTCTGCTTACCATGGGGCTAGATAATGCTGTGTGAATTGTCCTGCATTTATTTATTTATTTATTATTATACATATAAAATCTACAATAACATTTCGATAACTATAAATTCAACCTTCCACGGCCCATCTGAGTATAATTCCCGTATACAAAATACAAAGGGGTCAGAATAATCGAATAACATCAATAAATCAGTTTAGTTTGTTGCAAAATGAACCTTCGATCTTAATGCGCTTTCTATTGACACACTGGAGGTTTTATGATCCCCTCGAATCTACTCTTGCGTCATTTGTTTTTCTGCCACTTAGGTACTGCTCACGTAGAGCAGGACGCCCTCCGGCCAGGTGGGATGACGACCTGCGAAGGACTGCAGGCAGATGCTGTATGCGGCAAGCTGAAGACAGGGCGCTATGCTCATTAGGGGAAGCCTATGTCTAGCAGTGGACTGCTATAGGCTGATTGATGTTGATGATGATGAGGTTAGCGAGCATAGCGCCCCGAGCATAGCGCTTATCAGCTAAAAGCTGATAAGCGCTATGCTATATATATAGGCCGCCGATTGTGCCACTAGATTTTGTTAGTATTAACTAACAAAATCTAGTGGCACAATCGGCGGCCTTATCGCTAAAAGCGATCTCTTCCAGGCAACCTTTGGATGGATAGGATCGGTACGTATTAAAGCTGACGGTGGCGTAATTATTTAGG
This sequence comes from Eupithecia abbreviata, assembly GCA_943735965.1. Classification (NCBI taxonomy): domain Eukaryota; kingdom Metazoa; phylum Arthropoda; class Insecta; order Lepidoptera; family Geometridae; genus Eupithecia; species Eupithecia abbreviata. Next base: position 3,581,958 of record OX030997.1, on the reverse strand, counting down.
ATAATTATATACGAGTAATATATAAAATAATTAATATTTATATTAAGAACGTACATATATAAAAATAGAGCACAAATATACATAAAGCAGGAACAATTAACATAGAAAATAAAAATAAAAGTCAAGAAAACTTATCAAGAGTGGTCAGACAGTGTTGATGAACCATACTTTAAAAAATTTTTGAATTTTTTTTTGAAAATTGACCAACGTTAGTAATTTTTTTTTATATACATATGTTTATTTAAGCCAAAGCCTTTGGGAAGCGACTTTGTTTTATACTATGTAGAAAGAAAAGCCCAGAAACCACAAACATCCATCTTATAAATACATCACTTAAAATATCCAAATCACTGTTATGAAAACCCAACAGCCCTTGAATTAATGACAATTTAAACGATTTGCTATCATTTGCACATTGTGTATTGTGCGTGTAATCCTTTTGTAATCCATAGTGAAGACTATTGTAGTCCATCGATAGAGGAAAGACTAGCAGACGTATTGTCCACTACAAGGTGGAAAAAAGTCTTGAATGACCGATGTGGTTGTACAGGGTGACATTAAAATAACTATGAATTAAGTAGGGACACATATCTTATTTATTTGTAGTTTTACTAAAAAATACAAATAAATAATTGAATCAAATTAAATAAATAAATAATAAATAAATAATGCTGGACAATTCACACAGCATTATCTAGCCCCATGGTAAGCAGAACTTGTGTTATGGGTACTAGATAACTGATATACATAATACAATATATTACATAGATAGATATTTTTTATTATACATAGAAAATAACCAGAACACCCGGAACAAATATCTGCAGATCGTACACACAATTGTTCCGAGGCGGGAATCGAACCCGCAACCTCCTGCGTCGCAAGCGGACCTTCGCCCACCGCGCCACATCGGTCGTCAATTAGAACTAGTAGTACGAAGTACTAGCTTTAAAATAAAAGATTCATCAAAATCGGTTCATCCAGTCGAAAGTTATGACTGTTATTTATGAGGAAACAAACATCAAAAAATACAGTCGAATTGAGAACCTACTCCTTTTTAGAAGTCGGTAAATAAGTTTTAACTGACAACCTCTGTGGCGCGGTGGGTGCAGGTCGGCAATCAGAAAATATTCTTTAAGTCTATTAAGGGTCCGGCGACCCTCGCTTGCAAAAATCGCTCCGAATATCGCTGTCCCTGTTTAACCCTTGCGCCGCGCCCCATGCGTGCGCGATAGCAATATTAGCCGTTAAAAATTTTGTTTGTAGAAAGTATGAAGAATTCGTCCCTCCGGAGGCCCCTTAAGAGGCCATCATAGCGTAGCTAGTAGGGCAGTCATTGCGGACCAAGGCTTGTATAGTGCTTTACTCAAAGAATGCAAGTAATTTAAATAAAAATAAAACCAGCTTACTTCATAAATTATGGTAAGAATTTGCACCTGAAACACAACTGAGTATTTCCGGCCGGCAATTTCCATTGCTGGCCGCAAAACGCGACAGTAATTAATGTTGGCGCCTTTTCGGATAAGATCGAAATATAATTTTGACAAGTCTTTTTGCTCAAAGAAACTTGTCAAAATAATCACTCGATTACATATTTGAGTAACACCTATAATCATAAAGAACTCTTCGATTTCTATTTAATAATCAGAACTAGTGGTTTGTGTTGTGCAAGTGTGCACCCATTATTACCTACATATATAGATGGCAGCACTAAATTTTAATGTCAGACAAAAACGTTTCGTTTTACGTTTTCTTTCATAAAAACATTTAAAGTCTTGAGTAGGTATCAAAATGTAATTTACGTTTATAAAGCATGTTTTTTTTTAATTAAGACAAATTCATACTACTACGTCCTATACTATACGTTCGAAAAAAATAAAGTTATTCTGTCTGTTATGTATGATAGTTGAAATTTGGCAGGAAAGGGAGAAAATATCCCGGCTACGACATAAAGCTCTGTTTATATCTTAAGGTTGCGTGCGAAGCCGTGGGCAGAAGCTAGTTATAAATAAACTATTTATTGCTGTAAAATAAATATTATACGTAGTATTTACTATAAATATAAATAAATACGTTCGGAACATCTTCATTTTATGGAGCACCCCGTGTACTGTCCAGGAAGGCTTGCTGCCAAGCTGGGTGGACAATGAAAGGGTGGTAATTCGCAAATCCACACTTTGAGTGTATGGCCCGCACGGGGCGAGGTACGGCGGTGTAGAAAGTGTTGGAGACTGCAAGGTGGTCACCTATTAATAGAGTAGAATACATGGTGACATCCCATTACTTATAACAACTTTTAAAACAAATATGTATTTAATGCTATGAATGAATTTGATTTGATTTGATTATTTACAAAGACACCCATAACATTTTTACGGCTGTTTAAAATGATTAATCAGTCTCTAGTTTCTAGAATTTTTAGATTTCATTTGATAAAAATATGTCAATACCTAACAAGGTATCTATGTGACAGTTAGTAGTTGCTGAGTGTACATATAACAAAATAATATTATGAGTAAAATGTTTATCTGTTTCTTACGTAAAATACTTTCAAAGATATGTGGAAGTCCTTAGGTCACATCTCTATAGGTGTATGGTTCTGTCCCACCCTACACCCAGGGGTATGGCCAGGGGGGGTATGGTGGGTCCGCAGTGTATTTGACCTACTTAGTTAAATGCAAATAATATCCAATCCTATATCGAAAAAAAATCTTAGTAGCTAGTCCCTACGATGATCTAGTTAGAAAAAAAACCATATTAGGTGAGTTTTCGCTAGGAGCGAGAGATGAACTTTCCAATATTTTTGTCAAATTACTTATTATTTTTGTAAATGAAATATAAAAAATCACCTCCTTTTGTCTTTAACTACTCGAGGTAGTCAGTGCATTTCATTATCTATCTACTAGAAGCCTAAATCATCCTATTTCAAACTCTTTGAATCCTTCTGGTGCTGGATTAAACGACGAACGATTAATAATTATGGCTAGCATGCAACCTTAAGATATCATAATAACAAGACCAGGGATGTCGACCTGCGAAAGACTGCAGGTAGATGCTGGATGCGTCAAGCCACACCCAGGGCGACAGGGCGTTGTGGCGCTCATTGGGGGAGGCATAGGCCTCCCCATGGTGGCCTAACAAAGGCTGATGATGATGATGACTCATAATAACACTTAACTCTATATATGAAAATATACTAACATTACTAACTTACAATTTTCGTATGTCATTCATCATTTATCTTCTTTTCGCTAAGTGACAAAAACTCAAGAAGTAAGTACGTCACCCCGTACTAACCCCGGGTGTCCCATCCATCATATTCCACATCCACATGGTCAAGCCCGAGCCTGGCCCGCGCGGGCTTTGTAAGGAACCTTTGAGGATTAGAGCCAAGCCTGTCTGGTGGAGAGGCCAGCTTGTAAATTAGTTATGAATAAGTGTGGACATGGTCCATGATGATAGGGATGGGATTTAGTCGATGGGATTTGAGTCGATGTTTATAAGTTTGATAGGTTAATTAGTAGATACTGATAACTATATCTATATAGATCAGTTCAGATACCAAATTAAAATATAAAACAGTTTACAGTTGTACATAAATTCTTACAATTGTTTTTTTTTTTTCGTAGTTTATATAGATTATGTCATAATAATTAGAAGAAAGAAGCCACCGTGTAGATGTGTTACAATCCCATTCTTGGCTTCGTGACCTTTTATTGATAGTAATCAATTAAGCATCCTTTATGAATTGGTAGTTGCCTCGAAATTTTATACTTTCAACGTAGTTATTAATACTCTTGACATCCGTGTTCACTCAAGATTGAATCATCGACATCGATAACCTCAAAATCCCATCACTACTCAACAAAAAATACGGAAATGTCGCAAAATCCTTCCAGCAAGGTGCTTGAGTGACCACCGGGTTGGGCGGAAAAAATTACAAATGATTTTATGAAAAAAAAAACGCAAAGAAAAGAAACGTGTATGAAATTGTGTATGAACATGAAAATGGACAATACAATTGCATACTGATGGATGGGATGTGGATGGGTATCGGCTTATTTTGTGGTCGTGAGGTTAGCTTGTATGGAATAGGATTTTACGTTGGTTTTACAACATAGATTGAAACTCAATTTTGTTAACAAACGTAAAATGATATTCCATAATTATATAATTATTTTAAACTAGCTGGTTCCCGTGGTTTCACCAGCGTTAAATTTCACATTTCTAAATCTTATTATAGCCTATGTTCACCGCGGATAGCGAAGCTTCCCAACAACGGTGAAATAATTTTTCAAATAGGTCCAGTAGTTTCGGAGCCAGTTCAATACAAACACACAACCTTTCCTCTTTATATTATTAGTATAGATTTTAGAAGTAGTTCACCTTACTTGACATATACATAAACATTACTTGACATATAGGTACATACACATAGGGTTACAATATTGTTATTTCATTCCGGAAGATTATTTTCCAAAACAAGACATAGATTTATGTGGCACATGTTAGATTTATGTACGAATGATGGGTAAAAGCGGTTCTCGAATAGGTCATTCTAGTAATTATTTTCTTTACCTAATTATCCAGTTTATGATTTGCCGTTGGTCCTGCTCCTGACCCCTCCCTGGCCGTATTGTTCTGCCAACCTAACATATTATGAATGAACCACATTAGATATTATTTAGTATTACATTCTTGATAAAAAAAAAACATGTATTGAGGGTGCAATAAAGTTAGATAGATAGAAAACAATTTATTAAAGCACACAAAACAGAAAAAAACACTTAGAATAGAGGACGTATAATGGGTGACCTTTTTGCTGAGAGCGATCTCTTCCAGGCAACCTTAGGATGGACTGGACAAAATATATTTATATAAATATGTGCATTAAGTAAATTTTTTCTAGATTAGAATGGTGCACCCTCCTTTAATATATAAATCTTGCAAAAGTGCAAAAGTTAAACACACCTACGAATATTATAAATTGTCATTAACCTTTTCACGTCTAAACGACTGAACAGATTTCAATGACGTTTGGCGCAGCGAGGTAGGCGGTATCCCGGGGACGGACAGAGGCAATTAATTATCCCGAAAAACCTCGTACAATGCCACGGGCAGAAGCTAGTACTAAAAAGTTCGACCTTCAAAAAGCCGCCTCCATACCAACTTAACGTCTTTATCACGCACATTGAACGAATGTTGGCACGCGTTCTTTCCATTACATGTATTGTGTGTTTTACTTCCATCTTTAATTCAACCTTATTTCCATACAGTTAAGGCCCTTAATAACTTTATAGTTATGAAAACTGGCCTTTCCGTACATAATTTCTTTAGACATGAATTATTTTATTTATAGCTTTATTCCGATGCAATTGGGTTCATTATTGGATGTGAACATTGAAACCATTGAGGCTTGAGCCTTCCAATACGTTTTAAAATATCGTTTATAATGTTGAACGATGTTTATTATAAATAAAAATAAAGTAATTACTCATTGATTGCGGTTTTTGGGATCGTGAAAATTTTAGAACGTTTTATTTTATTTCCTTATTCGTTATTTTATCAAAAGGGATGAACTGGTTATTGAGATTTTAATAGCAGTAAAGAATAGTTTTTTCATCGAATTTCACCTATACAATAGCAAGACTAGATGAAGAATGTTTGTAAACAAACCATGACACACATATAACTAAACCTCACTTGCTAGGCGTAGAGTTTCAGATTATAATTGTGAGCAATATTTCTTGAAGGAAGTATCTCAAATCTACAAGTGATGTACGTATAACAAAGGGGCTAAGTGCATTTTAAGGTTAAGTATGGGCAGTTGGTTTACAAAAATTCTACATCGAGTTTGAGTAGTGTATAGGTACCTCATCATCAACATCAACCTATGTTAGTCAACTGCTGGATATAGGCCTCCCTCAATGAGCGCCATAGCGCCCTGTCTTCAGCTTGACGCATCCAGCATCTGCCAGCAGTCCTTCGCAGGTCCCACCTGGCCGGAGGTAGGTGATTTTGATAGGTACCTACTACATACCTATCAAAGTAAATTAATATAATCTTTAGTGAAATAGATGTTAAAAAACCAACGAAGTAACTTATCGACGAATATCGAATGATTTCGTTACGAATCCTATCCTTCAGAGAGACCCCGAGCATAGCTCTTTCCATAGCTCGCTGAGCGACTTTGAAGGTGGACCAGCCCTATCGTGAGTGTCCACGTCTCAGCTCCGTAGGTCATGACAGGTAAGTACGCACTAATTGAAAATATTCGTTTGCAAGCATTGCGGTAGGGATGACGAGAAGACTCGACATGGTTTCCAAACGCTGCCTTGCCTAGCTGGATCCTCTTTATAATAGAGCAATTCTAATTAAGGATTAGTTATGTAACTTAAGATGCTTAAACGCCGCACGGTAGCTTTGACCATCACAATCTTAAAGAAACTGCAAAATGCCACCCAAAAATACCATTAATCGCAAAAAATGTCGTTACACCAAAATCAATCAACCAAAAACTTTTAAGAGACTTTATTTAAGAAATGAACATCATCACAAGGCTTTGTACAAAATGAAATTGTACAAAGCCTTGTCAAGAGCCACCCAAAATTCAATTTTACATCGTAGAGTGTTGTTTATTCATAGTCAATAGTGCAAAAGTGGGTTGGTTAGTTTTGGTTATTTTCTTAATACCGTCTTTAAGATTCTTGGGTGGTGAGATTAAGTTAGAATAGCTTCTAAGTGGTTATTCAAGTAGTTAGAGGATTACTACGGATTAATACTTATTGTAGTCGGGCTTCGACAATTCCTCCAAGAGCGTAAACATGTTTTCTTTGGACAGGCAATGAATGGGTTACTCTTACTCCCCATTTGGATAACTTTTCTTCCGCGATCATTATAGAATAGTAGTTTCTGGGTTTATCCTCGGTAAAACGTTTATTCCTTATAAATTTTAAATAATTTCATGAAAATATCAGAAAAATTTATTAAAATAAGTAGTAAGTAAGTAACTATGCAGTTTTTATTTTTCTCGTATAAATTCAGCTTATGTCTCCTTTTATGACTTTTTCTCCTTCTCCAATAGTTTCTGATTTGGCCATTAAAAAAAATTGTCTAAAAAATCATAACATAATTCAAATCTACACGGTTTGAATCATGTTTATTTTGTTAATGTATACAAAAAACCACCACAGAGTGGAGCCCACCCAACGCTAAGAGGCGACGTAGAAGGCCCAGGATGAGATGGCGCGACGAGCTCGAGGTACATCTTTCATGGCCTGTTGCAGCGTTGGATCGCGAGGAGCGGAAGGAGAAAAGTGAGGCCTTTGCCCAGCAGTGGGACAATAATGGCTTAAAATAAAATAATAAATAATTAAATACAAATTTGTCATTAATAGATACCTTTTCACGCTAAAACTACTAAACAAATCCGACAGAAATTTTGCAAAAGTGCAGTTCTGGACCTGGATTAACTTATAAGCTACTTTTTATCCCAGAAAAACAAGTGTAAAGACGCGGGCAGAAGCCAAGTTTACGTATGCGTTGGGACAAATATGTAGGTGGATTTTATTAGTAAACAACAATGAATTATATTTATCATAGACGTCACTAAGAGGTGGTCAATAGTTGAATGAAACTATGCTGATAATAACCAATGTTTTTGTTTTCATTGTGGTTGTGAATGAGTTGCCGGAAAATAAACAAGCTGAATGAACCTTGACAATAATAAATTCTACGTGTTATTTCGATATGTACTACACAGGCCACACACCTCACTTGAAATGTGTGAATTTTTTTTTAAAATGTACCTACGTCTAGACTTTGTTTTTTATAATCTTTATTAAATAAAGCGGCCATATCTCGCGAAGAACCGACGACCACTGAGAAATGTGTTCTTGAGTGGAGACCACGACTCGGTAAACGTAGTGTAGGACGCCCTCCGGATGACGACCTGCGAAAGACTGCAGGTAGATGCTGGATGCGTCAAGCTGAAGACAGGGCGCTATGGCGCTCATTGGGGGAGGCCTATGTCCAGCAGTGGACTGCTATAGGCTGATGATGATGATGAGGAGTCTTATCAACATGATTATACAAAATAATACTTAATTAACTTATTATCTACGTGCTGTAACAAAGAAAGTTACAATAGCGATAAGACCGCCAATTGTAACTAAATTTTTTGTTTTATTGTTCATAGACATCAAATGTTTTAAAAAAAAGTTTTTCGTCATATCTGTTGATCAGTTCCTTGTTTCTGTGGGATAAAAATTAACTTTAAACGATTCCATAGAAAAATACGAGATCCCGCGGGCAGAAACTAGTATCATATAAACAGATTTTTTTTTACTTTAAAACCGTGAACAAAAAATATAAAGGCGGCGCTAACTTCCAAAAACTTGTAATCCTTGGGGAATTACAAAAATTGCAACCCTTTTGATAAATACTTACGTCTCGTGACGGACGTCAAATTATGATGAGTTTTTTTTTGACCGTCTTTGAAATATTTTGTCGAGATTATTTTCTGAATGGACACATAGTGCGAATAATGTAGGTACAGTCCACGTTATGAAAATCTGTACTTATAATAAAGCGGAATTTACATTTTAGCTGGGTATAAATAACAGACAATAATTTGTAAATAAATAATGTTGGACAATCCACACAGCATCATCTAGCCCCAAAGTGAGCAGAGCTTTTGTTATAGAAAACGGATATAAGATTATTATACAATAATTCTCATCTTTGGTTTTCTGACATAGAAAACCAAACATGAGAATTGTTCGATCATGTTTTAAAGTATGAATGAGTGACTATAGTTTGACCGAAACCGCTGTACCGCTCCTTAGGAAAGTGCGGCGAGGTGGGGGGCGAGGAAAAAAGAGCAAGAGTACGCGTTGACGGCAGACTGATGGATTGGAGCGGCCGATATTTCCCCCCCGCTCGCCGCTCGCATACCTCAGGCGCGGGACAGCGGTTTCGGGGTCAAACTATAATACATTTTTTATTGTAATACAATTTTATTAAATCCATTTCAGCTGACATCTGTAGGTACAAAATTTACAGCAGCAATTTGTGTTTCAGTTTTGAAGTTTTATAATATCCATTCCTATGAAACCCTTTGATAGGTATCAAACAGACTGGCAGAGAATTAGACCGACTCTGTGTCACCACCGGTTAACCGAATAGCCTCGAACTCGAATATTTATAATCAACACACAGAATTAGTTAGGTAGGTACCTTTTTTCTATACTTGTGTTTACTAGGCTGACTGTACAGGAAGCCATTGGGGCTGATTGTCCGCGCTCCATTGGCCATCGGTTATTGTATGCTATATTAACATAAGAAAGTGGGTATAAATACAAAAGAAACTTTGTTAGAAACGCAGGAATTTGCATTTGGGTGTCTGATTGTTTGTTTTTTATTGTGCGACGAATTTTGTCTAGGTGAAGTTTTTAACACTCCCGTGTTATTCAGAATAATATTTAATTGGGACATACATAACAAATACCTAAAGAAGAATAAAGAATAAAGAATTTATTTATAGCCACACACAATAATAAACAGGTTACAAAAAAAAAAGGAAAACACATTAAAAATAAAAAACAACTTAAGTAGTAGGGATACCTACTGATAGCTATAAGTATAAATACAAACATAAATATATAATACTAGTTTCGGCCCGCGGCTTTGCACGCGTTGTTTCTATGGAAACGTTAAGAGTAATTCTATCCTATGGATTGATGGGATAATAAGCCTATGTTTTATTCTGGGCCCAGAACTACCTGTATGCAAAATTTCAGCTCGATCCGTTAAGTAGTTTTTGCGTGAAAGAGTAACAAACATCCATCCAAACATACAAACTTTCACGTTGATAAAAACTATGTATAGTAATAACTTAAAAATTAAGTACAATTGGCGGTCTTATCGCTCAAGAGCGATCTCTACCAGACAACCATTAGTAGGATAGATATGATGTATATAAATATATTAATTAACAGTTTGCTGTTAAGGTAAGGTACGTAGGTATTTGAAAGTTCTCCTTTCCCCACTCTTTCCCAGACAAAAACCTACTCTAGGTCTACTATTGTGAGTTTATGCTAGAAAGCTGTTTAGCTATAAACTGCATAATTGAATATCCTTTCCACGGATCGAATAACAATCGGAAATGAATGAACACGTCACTTTGCATGCTCTACCGGGCCTTAACACTTTGACTGCTGAAATCACACGGTATGTGTTTTCGTTTTTGTGTAAATCCAAACTAGCGCAGCGGCTGAGAAAATACAGATCTGTGTGACTCAGCACAGCCGTAATATTTTTCGAACGAAACGCATGTGCGGCGCAACACAGCCGCTGTGTAGAGCGGCAGCACGAATTTTTTAGGTTAAAAAAAACATCGCAGTCGTCGAAAAAAACCGCAGTCAAAGTGTTAAGAAACTTATTCTGACTATACAAAATTCATAAAAAATGCTTATACAGTTAATAGCTGTTACTGCTTATAAGTTACTAGCTGCGCCCCGCGGCTTTGCTCGCGTGGAAATCTATGTGTCAAGTAGTTTATAAACCCTTTTCGCCCTGTACCTGTACGTACCTACCTACAATTTATAATTTTTCCTCATTAATTTGACTTTGTAGTGTTGCTTTATGTTAGGAACCTACTTATGAAGCGCTAAATAAAATAGAAGCAGACCTTTGAATTTGATTAACAATCCAATTTGATTTGTGCCGCGAAGATACCCTACCGCAAATCTCTCTATCATCACAATCCGTTGCGGAGTTTTAAAGATCTAAGAAATAAGAAAGAAATAAGAAATAATTGCCATCTTATAAAGACCATGTAAACTTAAGGCTATGTGAAATACAGTAAGAATTTTTTTTTACAGATTAACAGAAACAGAAGCATTTCAACACATTTGTTGTTTATGCAAATTGCCGGTAGGTAGTTTAAGCATATAGGTAAAAAATTCTTTACCGCCCGTGCTAGTGTAACACTGTGTTACGGATCTAAGCATACATAGGGACAGACAGACAGCGGGAAGCGACTTTGTTTTACCATCATCATCATCATCATCATCAGCCTATATCAGTCCACAGCTGGACATAGGCCTCCCCCAATGAGCGCCATAGCGCCCTGTCTTCAGCTTGCCGCATCCAGCATCTACCTGCAGTCTTTCGCAAGTCGTCATCCCACCTGGTCGGAGGGCGTCCTACACTACGTTTACCGAGTCGCGGTCTCCACTCAAGAACACGTTTGCCCCAGCGGCGGACTTTGTTTTATACTATAAGTGATATCATAAATGCACAGGGGAGGCTGTTTGTTCAGATCTATATCACTCATACCATTTTCCCTGCTCATTCGTTCATTTTCATTTGATTTTCATTCGAAATAAATAAATAAACGCAAAAAAAGACTTCAAAGTTCACAGGTCATTGTTCCACATTGCGAATCTCAGATGAGTAAACCCACGTTGATTTCGTGCTAACAGATTTCTTTAGAATGCAAATTAGCATTATCTGATTTTTACACTTTCCAAGTGTGTCAGTCCAACAAAGGCTTTATTGAGGTTAGAACCTTCTTGTTACAGTCTGATTTGTCTTATTCACAACGGTAAGAGGTTTCTTTCAAACATTAAAACGAATTTAATATCAAAATCATAGACTAAACACAGAGCTAATATCAGCAAGGTGGCTTAGATAATGTCGCCTTAATATAGTGGTTAGGAGTCAGCTAGTTAATTGGCTCCACAAAAACCCAATTGGCATTTAGTCTTACTTAATTTGTAAAGTGAGGAGAGAAATTTCTTCTGAAAATACCCTCCCTAAGGAGAAATGCCGTCTGCGATTGTTTATCTCGATTCAGAACGATTCAGACTGCTGTTAGCCTGTTAGCTATCTAGCAAAGAGCTGAAATGTTTTGTTTTTGCGTTGAAGCTAGTCAGTAGCGTAAATTATTTTCTCGGCCCAGAATGATAAAAAAACCACGATCCTATCCATCCACGCTTGTCTGGTAGAGATCGCTTTTGAGCGATAAGACCGCCAATTGTACTTAATTTTTAAGTTTTTACTGTACATAGTTTATAGTTAAAGTGCAATAAAGAATTTTCTATCTATCTATCTAATGATAAAAAAATGCAATTCTTTTGTATTATATTCTATCAATGTAGACAGGCCCCAAAACCGCGGAAACTGCGCGTAACTTTCCTTCCGCGAAGAAAATTGTAGAGCGGTGTGGTAGTAATTTTCCGCGCCTAAACAATTCTATAAAAGGGTACAAGTTACTGATTTCTGCCAGCGGTTTTGGACATTATATCGTTTAAAAATAGGTTTTACACTCTACATAATACATTTCCATCTTCCAACGTGTAAAATCAACTACAGGCAGAACACATTTTTGATAAGGCCATGCGGATGTTACACTTTGATTGCTGAAATCACACGGTATGTGTTTTCTACAAGTGACTAATATGCGTAAATCCACACTAGCGCAGCGGCTGAGAAAATACAGATCTGTGTGACTCAGCACAGCCGTAATATTTTTCGAACGAAACGCATGTGCGGCGCAACACAACCGCTGTGTAGAGCGGCAGCACGAATTTTTTAGGTTAAAAAAAAGATCGCAGTCGTCGAAAAAAAATCGCAGTCAAAGTGTTAACATTCTATCCAGAGAGCTTGATATGGATATTTTCATTGATCCTCCCACTAAACTAAAAAGAATAGTGAGTGGTAGATTTTTTGGTACATCCTCTTCTTGATTATAGGTATAATAAACCAAAATTGGTAGAAATTTATGTGTGTACAAACTTTTAGATTAAGTATAATAATTTTACCATCAATAGTAACTTCGTTTAGCATTAATTTCAGTAGCTTTTTGTGGAAAATTTTAATTAGCCTTCAGTATTAAGTCAGATACCTATTAATTAAGCAAGCTGTTAATATCCTGAATATTGTTAAAATAAAATGAAATAATAATAATATTAGTATAGACTATATAAAACTGTTATTAGACTATTACACGGGTAGGTATATTTTCTTGACGTTTCAGTAGATTTCAAAACTTTACTCTACTTAAACTCTGTTTAAGTCATGGGTGACCTAAATACTGTACAAACTCAGTGGTTCATAACATTCGTTCATGTATGGAAAAAGTAGAATTATTTATCTCTGATCTGACAAATTAGGTATTACGCCTATGAAATACTATTTATTTCATCAATTTAAAGAAAATAAGCAGGTAAACGGAGTATAAATAATATTTAATCTTCATCATCATCAGCCTATGTTAGTCCACTGCTGGATATAGGCCTCCCCCAATGATCCCCATAGCGCCCTGTCGTGACGCATTCAGCACCTACCTGCAGTCTTTCGCAAGTCGTCATCCCACCTGGTCGGAGGGCGTCCTACACTACGTTTACCGAGTCGTGGTCTCCACTCAAGAACACGTTTGCTCCAGCGGTTGTCGGTTCTTCGCGAGATATGGCCGGACAACCATATTCAATTTTAGCTATGCTTATTACAAATTACTAGAAACTTCTGAAACTAGAAATCTAAAAGTCCCAAGACCGTGGTGCCGACCGCGGAAGCGAACCCGCACTTTCTCTTCCGCAAAGAAAACATTTTCCCGGATGTCTGCCATTTTCCGCGCGGTCAATGATACTTCCTCATTTGAGCTGAGTGGTTGAAACTATCTGGTTTATTCATACTCTATTCTATACTAAAACTGCTTTAATTATTGATTAGTACCTACTATGAGCCGTGGCGGATGCTGCGTAAGAATCGACCCTCTCCAACTCAGCCCGTGAATGTCGTAACAAATAATATAACTGATAATTAAACATAATTAACATAAACAACAATACACGCTAACATCATGTTATAATTAGTTACCTAGTTATAATATACCTAGTTATATTTATTTACAATAGGTAAATAAAAAATAACAATGCCGCGGACACTTTTTGAAAACGACCATAACACCCGGAACAAATATCTACAGATCGTTAAATTTGTTTGTTGTTTGTGTAGTTAACTCAATTATTCAATTATACATACTAGTTCTCATGCCTTCTATATCAATAAAATAAAATAGACAGGTAACTTGCTCTTGACACTGTCCACTGCCCCTATTAATAGAATATAGGACAGGATGCGTTTAGTTATTCCATCGGTTCGCCATGACTGAGTAATGCATGGTACATGGTCAAGACGGCGTGCATAGGCATTTTTAGGTTTCCATTTCCATCAATGAGGAGCTAAAACAACCAATAGGATCTCGAATACATGAAGAATGGTCATTTGACGGTATTTTGACAGCTTGCTATTGGTTATTTTGGCACATCTCTGATCTTTGGTATAATAGTCTTTGGTTTGGGTTATACCAGTTCCTCCCCCCCCCCCTGATTATCATTCCATTTTTCCACCTCGAAAATCCCCCCGTTCACTTCGAGCAAGAACTTTAATTAGGCTAAATTACAAAATGTCCTAATTGTCACTTATTATTAATTTTGTTTAATTTCGTTACTACTTAACTGTTCTAAATTTTATTTTAAATATGTATTTTTCGTTTTATTTACATTGGATATTGTTTTAAGTTAGTTTTATAGAAATTTTAAAGAACGACCTTAGGTTTAGTTCATATACGAATTTCCGCCTGCTTCCTTTGTAATGATGTTTTTTTCAGTTTCTTTGAAATAAGTTCATAGTTGTTATGCATTGTTGGAGAGCTAAGAAAACGGTTATGTTCTTAAAATAATCTGCAAGCCAAGTTTCATAACGTTTTTTTTAGTTTTTAAGGCATTTTAGAGGAAAAAAATCAAAAAAAAAATTGACTACGAAACACAACTCAGTCGGCAAGTTTCATAACTAGATAGAACGATAGTACGTTAGTAGTAGATAGTAGAACATACCTCAAAATTTCTATAAGACAGTGTTTTAATTAATTAACTAATATAATTTGTAAATAAACTCTACAACCTTCTTAATTACCAACTTTTTAGATATGTAGGTAGGTCTTGGTTCAGTTGTCTGATTGTTTTGCAGACAAGACTTGAAATTCAAAATTGAATAGTAATTTATTTTATTTATTTATTTAAACTTTATTGCACTAGTAAGGGTACAAACGGTGGGCTTAATGCCGAGGCATTTTCTACCTGCCGACCAGGAAACACATGTATAAAATAAGGGGGTTGGCGTGCTAACATTACATAAAGAAATATAAGTAAGTAGTAACTTTGTTTAGATTGGAAGAGACCTGGAAGAGATCGCTTCTAAGCGATAGAGGCCACCCATTGTACTTGTCACATTTAATATCTTTCATAATCTTCTGTATCTGGTGTACAAAAAAGTATTTTTGTATTGTATGTTTATGACATTTTTTATATAATTATGTATTTATGAAAATGATAATTAAGATAATTCTAGTAAACCCCATTTCCGCACATTTCTCACGGGTTATCAAAACCCACCACGATACATTCAGCGCACGTCAGTCAAACGTGTAACATCCGTTTGTGACTATTTAATACTATTTGCAAGTCATTTCTATTTAGGGAAGGGAAATTACTTAGCAAAGTAGTGAATCACTGAAGAAAATGGCAATTTAAATACAGATGGAAATTTTTATGATTTTGCCATGGTTTTTCTTTATTTTCCCGATTTTATTCAAAAGTTTTGAGATTTTTTGCATATATTTTTTGCCTACTTTAGCTAATTTGAAAAAAATATCTGTCTGGTCTAAGCGACGCGTGACCCGAGAGCTGGTGAGTATCTGGGGCAGCGCATCAGCATTGCCATACAGCGGGGCAATGCAGCCAGCGTCTTGGGGACGCGCGCCGACTGGTATTGATATAGTCAATCAGTTGTAGATTGTTTGCAACAGTCTGCAAGCTACGAAAGGGGCCTCCGGAGGGACGAATTCTTCATACAAATGTAATACCAAAATTAATTCTAATTCAAGCATATTTCCACTATAATATTGCATTATTTGTATTAAAATAGTATTTATCTAGGTTCCCAAATAGTTTTTTTTTTCGAAATACTTACCTAAAATGAAATGAAAGCCAATCTCATTTTGCACATTTTTATGCGAAAATGGACAAGTTTTCTTGCTATTTGTTTCGTATTAAAAACATCAATATCTTAAGTTTTATTTATTAAGGAACATAGCTATTGTCTAGTTACAGAATAACAATACTTTTTGAAGAATACAAAAAGTTTTCAGTCATAATTTTTGGTATTACGGAACAAACCAAATTTTGAACGGCTATCGCGCACGCATGGGGCGCGGCGCAAGGGTTAAACAGGGACAGCGATATTCGGAGCGGTTTTTGCAAGCGAGGGTCGCCGGACTCTTAAGAGTATAAGATAATTTTTCACAGCAATAGCGTCCCGTGAGAGTAATAATTAGTATTAGTAAAGTAATAATTAGTAATTAAGTAAATAATTTAAAAAGTATCTGTAATAGTTCGTTCAATATTTTTGAAAAGGGAAAACACTATCTTTTCTTTTCACAAAGTTCACAAACTGACCGGGCAGTACGCACATTTAGATTTGAAAAGAGAACGTATACCATTCGTTCAAGCTTGACGCACAATTCGAATTTTAATTTTTAATCACAACATTTAGAATTCAGAACATTCCCCTCTAGAAACGGATTTTTTATAAAAAATTAGTCAATGTCCAAATGTAAAACATAAAAATGCAGAAAAAAACTTATGAAATTCGTCGCGTGATTTGCAATTCAACGTATTTTGAATTGCGGCCTTCGGCAGCGGTGTGAATGGATCTGTAAAGCTCCGAGAACCTCTAGATTGTTTGCAACCAGTCTGCAGTTAGGTCAACTGTAAAGTAAAATAGGCACTTGTTCTAACTTACTAATAAAGATGTAATAGGTTGCTCTTTTTGATAAAAAAAAATAGCGTAGTGTCAACGTGTACACTATTGTGTATACAATTTGTTAAGTGAACCGAACTGACTAAGGCAGAAACAAAATTTAAAAGCTATTTATATTTAAAATGTAGATTTAAATGACTCCTGCATTATGTCATGGGATTATTAGAACTTGAATAACATTTCACTCGAGGTCACGCGTTGTTATGCCATGCACCCTCTACTGTCTATGTTTAAAACTCTAGGCACGTAAGTATTGTCTATGCACTTTCCTAGCTACAGGCCTGGCCTAGCCTAGTGACGAAGTAGGTTCCCTATGATAGTTGTGTTTTGTCCTCGATTCTTTGTTTTGATTCTGGGAAGGGGCTTTTATTGATTTGCAATGAGGTTTGCTACCTAGTTGATTTTGGTAAGATACCAGGAGCGCAGAAGGCGATAGGATTTGTTTTTCTTATTTATGTACAAATTGGCTAAAATTGCAGCATATTAGTTTGAGTAAATTTCACATTCTCGAGTCCTCCGCTAGATGGCATAGTAATATGTATTTTAATGTTATCTCCTTTAAGCCTTTTATATTTTTTAACAGAAATTAACATCTAGTTTTGCTGCTTCAGATACAGTACCTAAAGTAAAAAAACACACCCTAAGCGCACACACACACTGCGAGGGTTAATAGTAGAAGTAGTAGGGTTAGGGTGTCCCGACCTTCATAGTTACCCTACGGGTCAATGGTGCAGTGGACTAAGCCACTGCGTCCGGCAGATAGCCAACTGCGAATGCATTGCGGTGTAGATTAGTGTGCGACAGAGACTGCAGTTTGTATTGGAACTAACTTCGGCCCGTATATTTGCATGTTTTTTTATAAACCGTTGTGATTATAACAGGTTCATATAGGGCGCAACATTTCAGCGCGATGAATTTTTATTTAGTTACATAAATATTAACATGAATAAAATACATATAAATTATTAATGTTAAAGCACATATACTCTATGTACTAATTTAAGATTCTTAGTGGCACTACGCACACGATATGTATTTGATTTGAAACTGGGTGGAAATACCAACTACAAAAGAAATTTTATTCAAATACCATTCCATCAATTTTGTTACTAATAATAGCAGTGGAATGATTCAAACTCCAAAAGGAATACATGATTTTATAGATATGGGAACGTATTAACATTGCGCTGCCCGCCGCGCCGCATAATGTCGGTCGCATTTTGGACAAGCACCTTTAGTTTAAAGTCTAATGTTTTGGCCAAACCTGCGCGTCATACATAGATGCAGCAATCGCGACTCAATAAACCCTTGCATACAGACAACTACGCTACCAAGACGCGGGAACTTTTTAAGAAAAAAGTTTGGCGTTTTTGACGCTCCCACTCGGCGTCCCATCCCGCATGTTTGACGCGCAGGTTTGGCCGAAGCTTAATAATCAAGGAATAGCGATAAGGCCGCCCATTGTACTTGTCGCATGTAATGTCTTTTTGTAATGATCTGTATCTGGTGTAAAATAAAGTATATCTAGGTGTTTGTCTGGGATACCTAGGCATCTGATTTCTCTGTCATTAGCTACCCTACTGGATATAACCTACCCAGGTCACGCAGGGCACAGTAAAAGTACTTTCGTTCGAGGCCACATTGTCATTCATGGGCACTATTGATTCTAACTACAGTCTGCCAAGCTTGCTAGAAAACATTTCTCCTTTCTAAGCTTTTTATAGCTAGAGTTGATTTATAGATAAATTCTTAGCTTTATTGACTGGTGTTTGTTTTTAAATGGATTGAATTTACTATACCTACTTTCAACTCTATATAGCGTATGAAATGATATGTACGTTTTGTAAGTAAACACCAAAAAGTCTAGTCTTTATGTAAGCGGCAGAATGCCTGATCCAGCCCTAATGAAAAAGTGAATAAGATTGGCAATTTAAATTGCCAAAAACATGAATATAACATAACCTTGAATTAAATTCAAGAAATTAAAAATAAAATGTCGGTACCACGGGAAAATTAGAAATGAAAATGTATTGATCAATTGTATAGGTAACATAATGTCATGATTTAATGTTTAAATTACAATTCGAATCAAGAGGGAATATATTAATAATTTAAAATCAAAACCCTGAATTTGAAATTATTTATCTGGCTTTTACAATGGTAAGAAGAAGGCCTAGAACTGTGCCTAGAATGAGAGTAGACACAAACGGGGTGGAGCCAAACAATTTTGACAAATTAGTCTAATATTCGTATTCGTACGAGCAGACTTTTTTAATAAAAATACAAAAAAGAATATATGAATTATCATAGAACAAAGAAACAAGAACATAACATAAATAAATAAAATAAATAAATAATAAATAAATAAATATTGTTGGACAATTCACACAGCATTATCTAGCCCCATGGTAAGCAGAGCTTGTGTTATGGGTACTAGATAACTGATATACATAATACAACACATTACATAGATAGATATTTTTTATTATACATAGAAAACGACCAGAACACCCGAAACAAATATCTGCAGATCGTACACACATTTGTTCCGAGGCGGGAATCGAACCCGCAACCTCCTGCATCGCAGGCGGACCTTCGCCCACCACGCCACATCGGTCGTCAAATAGACAGGTAAATAAAAAAATTATCGATCGTTCAAATTCTCTCAGATACTCTGGTACATTTTGCTTCAAATGAATGCCCAGTTTACGTTGTGAAATTTTGATAATTGATTATATAGAGTTGACTTTAAGTTTCTTAACTTGGATTTGACGTCACTTGTGAAATTTTTTGAAACTAAAAAATAGAATAGATAAGTTCTAAGATATAATTTAATCTCAGTTTACACAACCAGGCGCTTTATTACGAGAAACAATATAAGGAAATATAAATACTGGCAAACAAGCGGGATTGGCAAACGGAAGCCGCAAGTTGGCAACACCACAGTATTGTTGTACTATCCACAAGCAGTAGCTGCACAACATGAGAGCATGGAATATGTAGTATATTTCGACGGACAAGGGCTGGTGAAATACCCATTTTATACAAAATACCTCTTGGTATTTTGTATAAAATGGGTATTTCACCATGAACAAATATTTTCAGATCGTAGAAACATTTGTCCCAAGGTGGGAATCGAATCCACTATCCTCCTTCCCGCAACGCGACATCGGTCGTCTAAACTGCCTGTTTTTCTTTTTAGTAAAGTAAAGTAAAAGTAAAAAATCATTTATTTCTTTAGGCTTACAAAATAAGCACTTAGACAAGTCATATTTTATACATTAAATTATTATCAAATAAAATTATTTTACTGTTCACTTAAATTTTTTGTCCACTAGTGGAAGAAGTGAAAAAGAAACCACTAGCATGTTCATCTCTTATATGTCTAATACATGGTTATTTGCCTATTTAAGTCTAAATATAATATGATTCGATACATGAAATTAAACTGCATTAAACTGCGTGCTTACAAGTATTTCTTCTGTGTCCATTGTTGTTTTCTGTGTCGGAACAAAATGCAGGGAATTTATATAAATAAGTGGGAAATTATCGTTACCTAACTGTGGTATCTGTGTGCCGGATTCTGGGATGACAATGATGGAGTAGTAGACAGTATCAGCATCACGCGACTGCTGAATAAGTACAGGAACTTCTGTGTTCTAGGTAAAATGCATAAATATAAAATACAAAATGTTTTATTGAAGAAATTGAATGTAATAAAGTCATGCTTGATGATGATATTGATTTGTTTGTTTTATTATCATCTTCATCATCAGCCTATATTAGTCCACTGTTGGACATAGGCCTCCCCAAATGAGCGCCATAGCACCCTGTCTTCAGCTTGACGCATCCAGCATCTACCTGCAGTCTTTCGCAGGTCGTAATCCCACCTGGTCAGAGGGCGTCCTAAACTACGTTTACCGAGTCGTGGTCTTCACTCAAGAACACGTTTGCCACAGCGGCCGTCGGTTCTTCACGAGATATGGCCGGCCCACTGCCACTTCAGCTTGCTAATTCTCAGAGCTATGTCGATAACTTTGGTTCTCTGTCGGATGTATTCGTTACGAATCCTATCCTTCAGAGAAACTCCGAGCATAGCTCTTTCCATAGCTCGCTGAGCGACTTTGAACTAGTGGACCAGCCCTATCGTGAGTGTCCACGTCTCAGCTCCGTAGGTCATAACCGGTAGGACGCACTGGTTGAAAACGTTTGTTTTATAGTAAGATCAAATTAGCCGAATATGGGCAATCAGGGGAAATAATTCGTGTAGTTTTGTAAATTGGTTCATTTATAACTTGCTACTAGCGGACCTTTTGAAAATATAATTTATTTATGTTCATATAATTCGCTTATGTTCACCGGGGATAGTGTAGCTTCCCAACAGTGAAATAATTTTTCAAATCGGTCCAGTAGTTTCGGAGCCTATTCATTACAAACAAAAAAAATTAAACCTTTCCTCTTTATAATATTAGTATAGAAGTCCTTAATGGGAAGGGGGGAGGGGGGGGGGGGGGGGGGGTGAGGGTTTAAGAGGAGGTTGAAGGTACCTTTTTCAGCTTTTTGCTCATATGTCGAGGCTTAAGATAAATTTATCTTGTCGTCGATAAATAAGAATGTTTGATTGTTTATCACCCACATTAACAAGTTTTAACAGTCCACGTCTTGACATAGGCCTACCCTGATGGAATAATCTGGTAAACGTAGTGTAAGACGCCCTCCGACCAGGTGGGATGACGACTTGCGAAAGACTGCATTGAGATGCTGGATGCGGCAAGCTGAAGATAGGGCGCTATGGCGCTCATTGGGGGAGGCCTATGTCCAGCAGTGGACTAATATAAGCTGATGATGATGATGATGTCCAGCTTAAATATACGGCTATGCGACAGATGGACGACTTCAAAAATAAGGAAAAAAACAAAAGTTACCGATGTTCTACAAAAAATTCAAAATCTCAAATGGAATTGGACCGGCCACACAAATTTAAAGAACAAAAGAACAAAATTAAAGGAAAATGGACGAAAGATGTGATGGAATGGTATCCTAGGAATGGAAAAAGAAGAAAGGGACGTCAAATCAAGAGATGGGAAGATGACCTACCAAAAGGATGGAGAAGACTAGCTCGTGACAGAGATGATTGGAAGAAGCTAGGGGAGGCCTATGTCGAAGGACAACCTGACCAACAAACTGGTTGCTGAAGAATTCAGTTAGGTCATAGATGATAGAATCAATAACAATACTTACTTTTTAATAATACTTTATTTATCATTATCATACTTTTCAGTCAGTGAATAAAGGCTTTTTTTATTTTTATTTTATTTTATTTTTATTTATGTCCAGCTGTGGACTGGTGTGGTGTGTGGTGTTCATGATGATGAGGCTGAAAAATATATTTATTTTTTCTTTTCTTTCAGTGAATTTACGTGTGTTGATGAGCACCAGTAATGCATAGTGCAAGCAAACAGCAAGCAAGGTGCAAGCGAGGTATTTGTTCACAATTTCGCGTTGCATTTCGCACATTCCCAGAACTTCCGTGTTCTATTACGTAGACAATAAGTTTCCTTTTCTAGTAACATAAATAGCATTCATTAGCTGCCGCAATGTCAGTTGCAAGTGAGTACGACAGGGGTGTATTCAGGGTGATATCTGTGGGGGAGTCTTTCGCACTTTTTTACAAAGGAATGCCGTGGTCTTGGGTTCCTAAAAATAATCGTAGCATTTTAGAGAAATAAATTAAAATTATTTAATAATGAAATTATACATGATAATTATTATAATAATAATACATATAATTATAATTATTCATCCGAATATTTCTAACTCGCAGACCCTTTTTTTACCCTTATTTAAAATAATGAATCAAAACAGTATAAAATATAATTACTACAATAGCATAACCAAAGTGGTTAAACTTTATCTACTTATCTTTGGATCATCGGCTATATAGATCGTGGACACAAAGTATTGTGCTTGCTTGTAACACTGCACCATACTGGTTTATACTGGTTTTCAAAAGTTTTGCAAACATTTAGACATTATTTTTATTAAAACCTTACGCAGAAGCTTTTTCAAGAATGAAATTTTCAATGAGAAAGTTTGTATACAACCATAACATCGCCCCAACCTTGAATCCCTGAATCCATCCCACTTGAATGTGATTCACTGTAGCTTCCCTGGTTTTTGCGAAAGTCCGAGGGTGTTGCTCTGACCACGTGCTCGCCCCGGGCATTCAACCCGGCCGACTTCTGCTAAAGGCATTCTATGCGATCAGCATTGTACCACCATAACTCTCAAGCCGGACTTTCTATCGAGTTTTTGTGTGAAATAGGATTTGCACGATATGGCCAGTAAGTGCTCGTCTATTTTTCGAATTTGGCTTTGTCTTTAACGGTGCGATATAAGATTATCGTAATTTTCTTGGATCATAATAGTTATACTACATATTTGACGCGTTTATGAATTTCAGGCTTACTTTGCGACTGGGAGCTAGACTCTTCATATTGAAACGTACTTTAACTGACAAAATTAACAGTTTATTTCTAAATTAGGTGCACCAAAACCCATTTCTCAACAGCGAACAGCCAGAATAAATAATTTTCGTTCTCGGTAGAGCGCGGCACAGGCCCGGCTTACTTATGGCCGCATTAAATTCGATTGACGCCTCGTAAATGCCATTATCACTGATCCGCCCACTTCGTATCAATTGTCACATAACATAAACAAACATACTCCACGTGGTGGGTAGTGCAGGGGTGTATTAAGGACGATTAAGGGGGCTAAGTTAATGTATAGGGCGAGAAGTTAAGATAATTTGTTAGGAGTGTTATTATTCATATGTTTGGTTATCCTGCTAAACGGGAAACTATGTTTATTTATATTATGCACAAAAAGTTCACTTTAGAAAATAGTCTTCACTTTAGTCCATAAGGTCTGAATTTGACTTTACTACTTACTTAAGGAAGTAGGAAAATATAAAAGTATTGTAAAGTTCACGTATACAGAAATCGCTGACAAGGATTAGGCCGCTGATTGTTCCTCGCTAGTGAAATAAATATTTCCTTTTTGGTGTATTATTTTTTACTTATAATACTGATACAACTTATACTTAA
This sequence comes from Eupithecia abbreviata, assembly GCA_943735965.1. Lineage (NCBI taxonomy): Eukaryota > Metazoa > Arthropoda > Insecta > Lepidoptera > Geometridae > Eupithecia > Eupithecia abbreviata. The sequence continues at coordinate 3,557,965 of OX030997.1, read as the reverse complement.
ATACATATATTCACTAACTCCTGAAAACAAAATGAAAAAGCACAGTTTCACACAGCACGTAACAACTGAAGGCACTGCGAGTAAGTTTTTATTGGCAGTCATACCGAAAACTCGTTATAAATGACTTTTGTGTTAATAACCATGATAGTTACAAAAGTTTTAGATTAAAAGGAGTTATAGCTGAAGGTTAAGAACCCATTTCTCTATCCTAGAAACCACCCTGCCTCTATCAAGCCAGCGAACTTTTTTACACACGGGGTCATTGCCCTCGCTACGGAAATTAACAGTTCACTATCGCTTCGAGTGAGATATTGGTATCGATTTTGTTTACGTAACCAGACGACAGAGTACGCTAATAGCGAAGCATTACATTTTCTTTGTAGTACGCAGTGCGTCTGGCAGAATGAAAACGCAATACGTTTCAAATTTTCTTTTTCAGGAGTAAGTTTTGAATTTATATTTAGAACTTTTTGAAAAAGATATCTTTTGTTTTTTTTTAAATATCTTTTTAACAAAGAAGGTTAAAGTCAAATAATAGAGACAAATTAGAACTAGTATTAACATTTGAAACAACAGTTGCAAATAATCTACAGGTAGGTCCACTTATCCTTTTCAATACCAGTCGGCAGCGTTATTTGTTAGTTTATTTGTTCGAGAATAAAAATGGTTTTGTGTTTCGTAACTTTAATTAAATTAATTAAAACAAAACCATTTTTTCTCGACGATTTTCTTCGTGTTATTTTGAATATTATGAACAATGTTTTACTTCTTCATGCTGAAATTACTGAACCAATCGGACTGAAATCTTAGCAGTAGTAGTAGTAATAAAGTAACTTTACGACCTCTATGGCGCGGTGGACGAAGTTTCGCCTGCGACGCGGAGGTTTCGATTCCTGCCGAAGATGTTTAAAAATATTTCAGACGATCAATCTATCGTTTTAATCGTCTCAAAGTCGCTCAGCGAGCTATGCAAAGAGCTATGCTCGGAATTTCTCTGAAGGATAAGATTCATAACGAATACATCCGACAGAGAACCAAAGTTATCGACATAGCTCTGAAAATTAGCAAGCTGAAGTGGCAGTGGGCCGGTCATATCTCGCGAAGAACCGACGGCCGCTGGGGCAAACGTGTTCTTGAGTGGAGACTTAGTGTAGGACGTCCTCCGACCAGGTGGGATGACGACCTGCGAAAGATGCTGCATGCGTCAAGCCGAAGACAGGGCGCTATGGCGCTCATTGGGGGAGGCCTATGTCCAGCAGTGGACTAATATAGGCTGATGATGATGAATCGTCACAAAATGAAACCGAAGACGCTTACAAGTAAAGGTTCCAAGTTCTTAGTGCGTTCAGCGTACCGTGGAGGCTTCAGACGGAAGTTCTCGCGTGGCATGCCACGCCGCAATCAATTATAATGCAGACTATTAAAAACTAACTAGATTATGTGCTAATAACTAATCTATTGGACACTTTAGTTTGTACGTTGCTGCGGGTAGGTAGATATAACGTACATATATATGTAGGGTATAACGTACAGAGTACAGAGTACAGACACCGTACAGAGATGAACATGCTAGTGGTTTCTTTTTCACTTCTTCCACTAGTGGACAAAAAATTGAAGTGAACAGTAAAATAATTTTATTTGATAATAATTTAATGTATAAAATATGACTTGTCTAAGTGCTTATTTTGTAAGCCTAAAGAAATAAATGATTTTTTACTTTTACTTTTACTTTACATTATATATATGTTGGGTATAACAATGCAAAATTACCAGTAGGTACATATATAACGTTCAAAATTATCCTACTATAATATTATAAGCGCAAGTTTGTATGTATGGATGTTTGTAAATCTTTCTCGCAAACTATTGAACGGCGATCCGTTCAGTTTCAGCCCGATATTTAGCATTTGATATTTAGTCCATTACCCCCAAAAATTATCGACGCACAGTGACGTAAAAGGGGAATGGTCTTCATGCGATTGGTCAATGATTTCATTAGAGTTGTAATGCCTATGACACATTTGGACTTTGGCATGTTATTGACCAGGGAAGTCGTTAATCGAGGCAGTATACTGAACTCGTGTTTATTCATTAGGTTGATATTTATTCGTAGGTGAAATTAAAACAATGTACCTATGACGACCCATGTGGCGCGGTTGGCGAAGGTCCGCCTGCGACGCAGGAGGTTGCGGGTTCGATTCCCGCCTCGGAACAATTGTGTGTACGATCTGCAGATATTTGTTCCGGGTGTTCTGGTTGTTTTTCTATGTATAATAAAAAAAAACTATCTATGTATGTAATATATTGTATTATATATATCAGTTATCTAGTACCCATAACACAAGCTCTGCTTACCATGGGGCTAGATAATGCTGTATGAATTGTCCAGCATTATTTATTTATTATTTATTTATGTAAAAGTGAGTTTAGTTTAATTTGATGTCGATATAACTTTTGAAACTATCATGGTTATTAAGACTAAAGTCATTTAAAACGTAAACGAAAGAAAAATTGGATAACTCAAAAATCAAATCATGGTATATTTCCTGTTTTAAATGACTTTAATTTGATGTCATTTATTCGCCATACTTAGTTTTGTTAATTTCTTTCGAAACCCTAGGTCGTTAGGATCCTGGGGCACACGCAATATAATAAGATTTTTCTTTAGTAAGTAGGTGAAAGTAAAATGAGATTTAAAGTTTTGAGGAAAGGAAATAATTTTCCACTATACTTTATCCTTTTCAGTAGAAAAATGTTCGTATTTGCTTCTTTTCACGCAATTTTAATTCACAAAAATAAAAACCATATCTCACAAAAGTTTTTTCATTGTTCCAAATCATTCCTAATTCACTTCAAAGAAAAAAAGTTAAAGGAAATGTTCTCCGGCAAACGGTTCTATGTGAAATGGAATTTTAATAAGGATTTTCCATTCAAAGTTCACAATTAGTAATTAAATTTTAATTAGCTAAAGAGAGTCATTCAGTCAGTCCATTCGATGGCAATTGACGATCTCTGGTGTCTGAGACCAAGACTCACTTAAAGTCACTGTGTCACGCAAGTAAACAGGGAAAACTCTCCCAAAACTCGTTTGCACCTCTTAACTTCAAAACTTGGTTGTCATAATTTCCGTTGGCTCTATAGAAGAGTACTAGTACTACTACTATGAATACTAATTAGGAACCGATTTACTAAATTGCTACCACTCCGCAAACAATATAAAAACGTTATCTATATGAGGTAATAATCGGATACAAACATTCCTAACACAAACTCGTACGCGCCTTTATTTTGCTCTGTACAGTATTTTTGCTAACTACCTCCATAATTTAAATAACATAGCTCGTACCGAACTACTAACAATAGATAATAAGCTTATTTTGTTTCTCACCAGTGATTATTAATCTTTTGAGAAATAAATAAATAACCAAAACCCAACTCTTCCATTCTTGGCTTTGTCTGTCGCGGAGTACAAAACTTTTAGGACAATGTCACGTATTCTCTTACGTAAGGTTTATGCATCCATTCACCCCGAGATAAGGAGATGATGTATTCATCTTGTTATGTTTATATCTTCTTACGTACGTACTTAAGGTTATTTATTCATCAACCACCTCACATCGTCTTCTGTGCGCTGGATCTGAGATCGTGTCTGCCACTCTACCGGGTTCTGACTGAAAACCAGCGCTCTTTCACAAATGACCTGGGTTATTGTGATAGAGCAACAAGCTGAGTCAGGACCTATTAGACCTACACACGCGCGCTTATCCACTTTCGGTGAGGGCTACTTAGTACCATATACAATACTACTAACATTTTGTACCTTTTCACTTTTTTTTTTATATTTTGTCGATGTTACGTGTTTTATAATAGGTACCTAAGTAGGTACTTTGTAGTCTAATATAATTATGTGTTGTTGAACCTTGTTTGTGTGTTTTGTTAGTGTTTAATAAATAATTTTCTTTCTTTCTTTCTTTCTTACGGGAGGAGTAAGTGAGACGATAAATGTAACAAGAGTCTCATAAAGAGTTTATATGTATAAATTGATATTTGTATTAATTCGCCATTTTAACATTGGAACTTTTAGGCTTACAAAAAGACAAGTAAAATTTTAAAATATAATCATTATTAATCCTACTTAATATTATAAACGCCAAAGTTTGTAAATATGGATGGATGGATGTTTGTTACTCTTTTACGTAAAAACTACTAAATGGATTTTAATGAAAGTTTACAATAATATAGCTTATACATCAGAATAACACATAGGCTACAATTTTTAAAGATATATTGTATATTATCCAAAATATCTATCACCACGCGGGTGAAACCGCGGGGCGCAGCTAGTATAGTACAAAACAAAGTTGCTTCCCGCTGTCTATCTGTCCCTATATTATGTATGCTTAGATGTTTAAAACTAGGCAACGGATTTTGATGCCGTTTTTTAATAGATAGAGTGACTCAATAGGAATGTTTATAAGTATCTATGTATATAATAAATGCATTTGCGCCCGTGCGAAGCGGGGTAAGTCTAGTAGTTACTAATATGTAAATATTAGTATTAGTCTAGTCTAGAATAAATCCAGCATTTTACATTTAATACCTATTTCTACACGTGCAAAGGAAAATAATCGGGTGGCTTATATTAGCGCCCTGTCTTCAGCTTGACGCATCCAGCATCTACCTGCAGTCTTTCGCAGGTCGACATCCCAACCTGGTTGGAGGGCGTCCTACACTACGTTTACCGAGTCGTGGTCTCCACTCAAGAACACGTTTGCCTCAGCGGCCGTCGCGTCGGTTCTTCGCGAGATATGGCCGGCCCACTGCCCCTTCAGCTTGCTAATTCTCAGAGCTATGTCGATAACTTTGGGTCTCTGTCGGATGTATTCGTTACGAAACCTATCCTTCAGAGAAACTCCTCTTTTGGCTCATTCGGGGAGGCCTATGTCCATCAGTGGACTAATATAGGCTGCTGCTGATGATGATGATGATGATGATGATATTAGCGACAAATTCCTAATCAACTCGCTCGAAATACTCGAAATAGTTCAGAGGAGTTCAAAGCCGGGAGTGAATGAACTAGCCTAAACGGCCCAAAGTCGAGTCCTTGAACCTTTAGACGGCTTCACTGTGATCAAATTATTTTAGGTAGGTGGAAACTATTGTTAGCTTTTTGGAAATAGGTAATTGCACATACATACGTTATGGTATAATCTACATTTTACAAATGTATATAAATAAATAAATAATGCTGGACTATTCACACAGCATTATCTAGCCCCATGGTAAGCAGAGCTTGTGTTATGGGTACTAGATAACTGATATACATAATACTATATATTACATAGATAGATATTTTTTATTATACATAGAAAACGACCAGAACACCCGGAACAAATATCTGCAGATCGTACACACAATTGTTCCGAGGCGGGAATCGAACCCGCAACCTCCTGCGTCGCAGGCGGACCTTCGCCCACCGCGCCACATCGGTCTTCGGACTATAATATATAGATATATGTATATCTGAAAATTCTGAAACTATCATGGTTATTAACACTAAAGATACCGTCAGTGTTGTGTGTCGTCGCAGTGTCTTCAGTTATTCCGTGATCATGGCGCATGAAACTGTGCCGAAATATTGGAAAACTCAAAAATCTAATTATGGTAAATATCCCGTTTTAAATGACTTTATATGTATATCCTACTACTAATATTATAAAAGCGAAAGTTTGTAAGTATGGATGGATGGATGTTTGTTACTCTGTCATGCAAAAACTACTGAATGGATTTTAATGACACTTTACAATAATATAGCTTACATATCAGAATAACACATAGGCTATAATTCATAAAGATATATTGTATATTATCCAAAATACCTATCACCACGTGGGTGAAACAGCGGGGTGCAGCTAGTATATATATATATATATATATATTTTATGTGCGTTATGGTTTTTTCGAAGGTCATGTGTCATGGAAATTCATATAACTAAGAATTGATATTATGTAGGTATCCCAAAAAATTACAACGCGGGACTTGAACGCATATCTCTCATTCTGTCTGTCTCTCTCTATGTAGCCGATTAGATGTTCTGTAGTATATATATATTTTTAAATTTTATTCTGTAATGCAATATTCTACGTATCGTGTGTTACTAAGTCGAAGGGTAATTTTGTGCCCTAGGGCTACATAAATAGAGATATTTTTATTATGCCCGGAAAAACAGCGAGAAAACGGTGGAAAGTATAAAGGCCTTACGCCCTGCAACCATAGATAATTTTTAAAATTCTACAACAGAAGGGCTGTCTATGGAAGGTCATTTTGTTAGATCGCAGTAGGTCACTCTTCTAAACCGTGCAATCAATGGTGCAACCTATACTCACGCCATTCTCAATATAAAAGATTTGTAAACAACTCACTACACAAAAATCGACAAATCTCTTTTTGGCGTAGTTATGAAATTAATCATTAGTATTATGCATTGTAGGAAAGAGTCCAAATCGAGAATTGAAACTTCAGTCGAAACATCAATAAGAAAGTGATTTTAGGTTAAGTATTGGGGCAATGTTTACAAACATTTTATCTTGAATTTGACCGAAGTATAGGAACAAAGTGTTATGTGCTTTTCTTAAAGTAGGTAACTCTCTATCTACTATGTAACTCTTAAATCACAGCAAACGAATACAATCTCTATCCATAATCGATACATTTTTAATTATATATAATTAAAAGGTATTGTAGTACACAATTATAGAGTATGATCAGTAACTATCAGTGATCGCACAGTATATATACTACAATACCTATTTATCTATATAATTTGCGTAACTATATACATTAATGTCCATTATTCTAGCGATTCTACCGGTTGAACGAACTTGCATTTACACGAAATTGATCAACCAACTGGAAATTTATTTAATTTCCTTTATTCCAATGTCTACATTCTATCCCAATTTATACCTTAAATAAGCTAAACAGATATCATTTTACCTTCGATATTTATATTTGCCTAATATTCTAAAATATTAAAAAGTTCAGTCACTCGCCAAATCGTAAAAACATCGTAAAATTAAAAACCAAACAAATCAGCATAGACAAAACCAGAGTCCATCCATAAAGGTTGTTCTAGAACATATTACCTATTTGTAAATTAAGTTGGTACATGATTCTAAATTCAAAATTCCTAGAAGAAGCCATAAATCAGGACATAACACAAGGCAGACCTTGAAAATAGGTGCGAGTGGGATTCTCTTCAGTTGGTTTTGTCACGTGATCAGGGTCGACGTCCGGTCAAATATTTTTGACAATAAAAAAAATCTGCAATCCTATTATGATGTCATATCTTGCAAGACCAGTTTTTGTGATGACTTTTTGCGCTGTCTTTGCGCAATACTATTTTTAGTGAAGTACTTGCAATGTTCTAGTCGGTAAATTATAAACATCAAATGATTTATTGTGGACATGAATTTAATTAAGAAAAAAATCATACCAGATTCATCCAATCGAGAAATCGATCGATTGAATCATTATTTATTGCTTTAATCGATCACGTATGACTTGACGCCGCCGCGGCCATTTTGTAAGATGGTGATTTTAGGCGCGCCAAAAAATACTCTCGGTCGTTCGTTGACCCCGAGCGTGTTGACCGCGTACCTACTGTTGCTTAATCTGTGGCGTGACGTAGTGTGACGTACCTAGTGCGACGTCACAGCGGGCTCGACACGCATTGACCGGTCGCTGAATCATGTTCAAGGCTTTTGGTCGAGGTTCGTGGTTATGAAGTTCGTGATTGTTGTGTATGTTTAAACTGAGAATACTCGTTGTTGCCATGTGATAGAAATGATTCGAATTTTGTTAGGGGTTTTTAGGGAGTTTATCCACAATTTACGACGACGTCGCGAACATAAAATACAAAGCTCGTGGCTGGTCATAGATCAATTTAAAACTCTTATCAAACTTTTTTGAGACCAGATATTCGAAAAAAGAAACTTAGATAAAGTGACTCCTTACAACCACTATCTAAATTCGAGCGCGTTGAAGTCTTTTGTATAAGCTGCCTCAATCTATGGAACCATAGATAGCCCACAGTCCATAGGAAGTCTACGCTTTTCGGTAGGTACAGTATTTTCTCTTCCTTTTCATCCGTTTCATGGGTAGGTTTCGTAATGGGTACGTTCGTAATAGGTACGTTTTGTGAATATTTAAATTCAAAAGTTGACAAATTCAAGTTTTAAATTCAGGAAAACTCAATTTGAATTTCAAAAGGAGAGGTTCGAAGAACTTTAACCGGAAGAGACATGCAAAGAGTCTTCACATTGTTTTTCAGGTCTTTTAATTTTCGAACACATTTATTTTTTGACGAATGAATTACTATGTACGTACACACTTTGCTATAAACTGTTACCCAGATATTTGATAAACTTAAGAAATTATGATTCGTGATCTTGTCTGAAGCAAATAAATGGCTGAGTTATAAATAAATAATGCTACTTCATACAGCAAGTAATATTACTAAACTAAGTAAATACATAGTTAGTGTTTGTACGATCTGCAGATTTGTTACGGGTGTTTTGGTCATTATCTATGTACATATATTAAAACTATATAATATGTATTGTATTATGTTTATCAGTTATCTGATAATACAAGCATTGCTTAGCTTCGGGCTAGATGGTGCTGTGTGAATTGTCCATTGTTTATTTATTTAATATATACGAGTATGTTGATTTTATTTTATTTTAAGTAAGTAAATGTAAAGTGGTTCATCTCGTAACACAAACTCACATTACTTTCGGCTAGACTAGACAATTTTTTTTTTTTAATATTTTCCACGTGTGCAACATTAATGAGCAAAAATAGATTTCACTCACTGTTTTTAAGTAGCCAAGTCACCGTTTAAGAGCGAAAATGGTGAAACGGATATTTTATCGATGGATGGATATTGGTTTAATTTTATTTTATTAACATTGGCCCCTTTTGACAAAAGGAGCAATATCTCAGTTTTTTACTGTAGAAATTTCGTGGTTTATTATTATTTTAGAATGCTCTTGAAATGGACATGTTTTCAATGTACATGCCATCTTAGGTTTTCATTTTTTTTTCAAACACAGCAGCTAAAAAAAACTTTATTAGCTGCAAAAAAAAAACACAGCAGCTAAAAAAAACTTTTTTAGCTGCTGTGATTGTTTTTAAACTTTGCATGAGTAAATGAAAAATTACAATTTTCTACTTTAAACGTGTCTTGAAAATTACTGGTCCTAGTTACCAAAATATTTCAAACGGTGTTCAGAAAAGCTGTTTTTCTTTAATATATTCCAAAAACCAAAATTTAAAAATTGTTATATGGTGGTATATTTTGTTCTGGGCACCAAGTCCAAAAATGTGAACAAAGGTAATTTTTTTTCCATATTTCCAAAAAATAAATATTTTCCGAACGGGTCAAGTTTTAAAAAAATGTTTCTGATTGGCCTTGACCTGCCGCATCAGCGCCTTTAAGGTTATCTACTCATTATGGGATGCTCTCCCTCTGGACATCAGATGTGCAAAATCACTCCCTATCTTCAAAAAACTGCTGCATCAGCATTATTTATCCATATAAAATATTGATAGCCTTATCTTATGTCTATGTAAGTTTATTATAATGTTTGTTATGTGGGTATTTAGTGTATTTGTTATCAATTATTTATTAAAGTGCCACCGTCTATATTGTTCGTTCATGTCCAGTCCATCCCAAGGTTGCCTGGAAGAGATCGCTCTCAGCGATAAGGCCGCCCTTTATACCTTTATTCTAAGTTTTTATCTCTGTATTATTTTCTGTTTTGTGTGGTGTAATAAAGTATTATCTATCTATCTATCTATGGGACACCCTGTATATACGTTTGCACTTTTATATATTAATACTATAATTTATCTATGAGTGGACCTATAAATAGCCTTAACATTATCTATTGTATTACCCTGATTTGTAATAGTGTGCTGATGGTTTCCCTAAAATAAATAAGTAAATAAATATCGGCCACAGAAATACATCATCTGTGAAAATGTCAACTGTCTAACTATGACGGTTCATGAGATATAGCCTGGTGACAGACAGACGGACAGACAGCGGAGTCTTAGTAATAGGGGCCCGTTTTACCCTTTGGGTACAGAACCCTAAAAACGCAAAAAAGTATTATGAAAAGACTCAAAATAATGTTTAAATTATCGTCGATTTGTGAACTCATGCATTAAAAGCTAAATTGATGGTCGCAAACACGGCTTGGACTGCAGGCTTATTCTGTAATTTTAAAACTGATTGCTTATTACTATAATGCTATAATAATGCTATGACAATTCACACAACATTATCTAGCCCCATGGTAAGCAGAGCCTGTGTTATGGGTACTAGATAACTGATATACATAATACAATATATTACATAGATAGATATTTTTTATTATACATAGAAAACGACCAGAACACCCGGAACAATTATCTGCAGATCGTACACACAATTGTTCCGAGGCGGGAATCGAACCCGCAACCTCCTGCGTCGCAGGCGGACCTTCGCCCACCGCGCCACATCGGTCGTCACTGGCAACTCATTTATTGATGCTTTAGCGATACAGATCCCTCTCAACGTCGAAAGGTAGAATGACGTTCTATCTATACTCTATACTAATAATATTATAAAGAGGAAAGGTTTTATTTTTTGTTTATAATGAATAGGCTCCGAAACTACTGGATAGATTAGAAAAATTATTTCACCGTTGGGAAGCTACACTATCCCCGGTGAACATAGGCTATATTATATTTTCAAAAAAGTCAGGGATCCGTACTAAAACCGTGCGAAGCCGGAATTTTTCAAATCGGTCCAGTAGTTTCGGAGCCTTTCCTCTCATTTCAAATAAAAAATCAACCTTTCTTCTTTATAATATTAGTGTAGATTATATGTAGTATAGATTAGCATTTTTCATCAATCGTGTTTGATCACAATTTGCTTCATTTAGTATCGTATTTTGGACGTTTGACTTTTCTACTTTTGCTCAGAGACTTTCTATGATGATAGAAAAGCAACCAGCACCCAACATCATCTACTTCAAAAGAACTAAAAGAACGAAACGAACCCACAACTTTCTTCATGATTCATAATTCCTTTCACCATTAGAACAAGAAAACCTTATAAAAAATAAAGGAAGTTATAATTTCACAATGATCTTTCATACCCATAATTTAGAGTCCAGAATAGGCCTGCACACACGGAGCCTACAACGGTCGCCCTACATACCGGTCGTCTGAATATGACCCCGAGTCACTGCCAATACCAACAAACAGATATACAAATAACAATCTAATGACCACCGCATAGAGATTAGTTTACCTTTACAGTTTCTAAGCAAGAAAAGTGGGTTACACACTAGCAAAAGTTTCGTGTAAGCTAAAATGCTGTCAAAATAAATGATGCCTTTGTCAAAGGCTTGTTTGTTGACCTAGAAAGGCTGGAATTGGCTACGGTAGTGAGACAGGTATTAGAGATAATTTGCATGTGGAGTTTTCAGGAAGTTCAATGTTTTTTTAGGCTTTGCGTTGTGGTTGGATGAAGTCTGACACAGATTTGGAGAGATGAATCATGATGGCAGAGGTTAGTCATAGTTCAGCTCAGTTTTGTTAAAGCTACAATCGGTGCTGAAGAAACTGTATTCCAAGGGCTGTTGATTTTGTTGAAACAATAAAATAAAAAAATCTATAAATAAACAACCTTTCTTTTTGGAGCCGATATATGAAATCGTTATGTTTTTTTCTGTCCGTGAGTCTGAATTATTATCAGATAACTAGACTTATTCATTTGTTTCTTTTTCGTTTCGCTTCTTCGGCGCATGTTTTTTTATGTTTTCCAATATCTTTATATTTATTAGTTATCCTGTGATCATGGTGCATGAAACTGTGCTGAAATATTGGAAAAATCAAATCGTGGTCAATATCCCATTATAAATGACTGTTGAATAAGCAGATGTTGCAGCTTTCTGAGAAATCTGACTTTTAGTAGCTTATAAGTATATTTATTAGGCATATTCTTGTTTAGTACAATACCGTCTATTTTATGAATCGGAACAAACTTTAGACCGAAACTCTCAGAATTGAATGTCGTCATTAATCACAGACGGATCTGCAGGCTCACGAGTTTGTACTTTACAATTGATTTGACATGTCCGTGTCGTATTTTACGGCGGATGTTAGAATTAAATGAAGTCACATCTAAGTATGCGGTTTTTTTTATAGATGATAAGTAGAAGGTTTATAAACCATATGACACAAAGATTTTCGCGCGGGCAAAGCCGCGGGGTGAAGCTAGTATTTAATAAAAACAAAATTACATCAATAAGTGAATTTTTAAACTATAAATATTTTTAAACTTACGCGATCTGAACACATAATGGTGGATGACAGCCATCCCGTGACCACGACAGTGTGTAAACCTGTTGAAACGTCGGGAAATTAGATAAATAAACGCGATAAATACCCGTTAAATTAATACATATATTTTAAACGATGTCTGCAACAATATAAATTGATAATACTATAAGAACTTAACTTAATATAATAATATTATAAGAAACCTGACAGTTCCCAGAAAAACCCACATACACACCAACCCAAAATGGAAGCAATCACTAAAGTAATACCACCGTTATCCCATACCCATACAGATATGTGGCAGGTTCGATTCCGTAACGGTCGGCCCAGATTCACCTAACAAGACATTACGAGTAACTGTCCGACCCGAGATATCAAACGGATACATACAAAGTAAGCACAGGGCTTGAGAATAGCTGACTCACTCTGATCATCTTAAAAAAAACATCATCAGGTTGGTATTCCACCTGGTCGGAGGGCATCGTGGTCTCTACTCAAGAAAATGTTTACCCCAGCGGTCTTCGCGAGAAATGGCCGGCCCACTGAAACTTTAATAAATAATGCTGGACAATCCACACAGCATCATCTGGACCCAAGTTAACCCTAGATCACTAAACATTAGTCTCACAGGCGACACGGTTCCCGCGCATTCGCTGTTTAGGTATGTTCCCGACACTACCCCACCCCGCCACGCTCAGTACCTTCCTAATTTAGTGTTTTAGCACTCTGTGCCTACGCATTACGTACGTCAAGTAAAATATTGGCGTTTTATTTTGTTAGTCAGAACGACTAATGTTTAGTGACTGAGTAACTCGAAAATATGTTTAGTGAGCTAGGGTTAAGCAGAGCTTCTGTTAGAGGATTGTCCCATGAGTACCTACCCACAACATAGATATTATTATACAATATAACATAGATATTATTTGTTATTATACATAGAAAATACCCAAATTACCAGAACCAATATTTGCAGAACATTTGTCCCAAGGCGGTAATCGTGCCCGCAACCTCCTGCGTCGCAGGCGGACCTTCGCCGGCCGCGTACCTGATTGATGGTTTGAAACCATCCACCTGCTAACGCCTGCTTTTTGTGAAGCTCGTGTCTTTATGGATTTTATTTCAAGGACGCTGGATTGACTGCATCTTTACCGATTTCGATGGCGGCGGAAGAATCAACCCCTTCAAATCAGCCCGTAGATGTCATCATCATCATCATCATCGGCCTATACCAGTCTACTGCTGGACATAGGCCTCCCCCAATGAGCGCCATAGCGCCGTAGATGTCGTAAGAGCCGATTTACTAGTTTATTAGGCACACAAAATATATTTATATTTATTTAAAGGAAAACCAGAAGCTTTTCAATAACACACTAACAAGTTCATTAATACTAGAAAGCTTACTGAACTTATTGAGCTATTGGGTTTTCACGGATATATATACAGAATAATATAATAAGAAAGACTGTGAACATAAAATGAATGATTTAGGTAGATATAGCATCGATAAAGTTAATAGTCATATGTAATACATATCAATAGAAGGACACATCATCAAATATTATACCAATAGAAGGACACATCAAACTGAAAAATCCAGCTGTTCTCTTCAGGACTGTGAGTGAGTCTGTGGTTCCAATTATTACCAGTTTATGCCAATAATCAAGGAGAGGTGGGAGTGAGATTACGCGGTTCTGAGAGGCGACAATGAAAACCACTCGAGCTGGTATTACTGATGCTCTGCCCATCACGGAAGAACAGAGGCCCTGCGTTCGTTTTCACGGTAGTATCATAACGTTATAGTAACGTCTCAGGCTCAGGAATGGAATTAATTTCCGAAATTAAGGCGCCCAGTTAGCATAATAGCCATTGTGACTATAGTCATAGTAGTCATATTTGTCATAACAGTCATAATTGTCATAATAGTTATTTATAAGTAATAATAATTACAAGTCATGGGTTTGTATAGGTAACTAACTATTTACAACACTGTAAAACACATAATACCCTCGGCTCCTTGAGAAATCAATATAGCGCAACAATTGATTATTATTATATGGAGCTATATTTCAAATGACAAAGATATATTTCATTTTGTGCAAGATTCATTCATTTTACGAAACATGGGTTACAGGAATGTTGAATTAATAGAATGTGCACAACCATGATCAGCTTTATATCATGCAAAGTCACGGTACATAATTATACAATGTCAATATTTAAATTAATTAATGAATTGTCTGCTGTCCCTGCTATAGCTCGTAAGTCTCGCTAGAACTTACAGGCACTGTATTGGCTAATGGTAAGGTAACGGTAAGAGCATCGGACCACCCGTGTTATCATTACCAGAGACGCGGTAATCGCTGCTCGATATCAGAGCAATCCTGTAATCAGTGCCCTTGATGCCCCAAGGGCGAATAAGTAGGCACCTAGCTGATGCCAAAGTTAGATGAAATGAAAAGAAAATATTTATTGAAAATGAAACACAATAACAATGGTTAGCTCTATGTTAACACTTTGACTGCGGTTTTTTTTCGACGACTGCGATCTTTTCTTTACCTAAAAAATTCGTGCTGCCGCTCTACACAGCGGTTGTGTTGTGCCGCACATGCGTTTAGTTCGAAAAATATTACAGCTCTGCTGAGTCACAAAGATCTGTATTTTCTCAGCCGCTGCGCTAGTGTGGATTTACGCATATTAGTCACTTGTAGAAAACTCATAACGTGCGTTTTCAGCACTCAAAGTAGAGTAAGCTAGAGTAAGGTGTTATCAGTTTCTCGTCAATTAAAATATGTTAAGCAAATTAAAAAAGTTCGTTCGACGATGCGATGATACCACTAATTTTTAATCGCATTTTGTTTTTGTTTTTTGGTTCGACATTATAATGATCAAAAACCACCCTGTTTAATGATTTAAAATAATTATAAGTTAGAAGCTTTATCTCAAAGTATTGGTTAAATCGGCCGTATTCAAACAGACGCAGGCTTCTTGGCCGTATCAAGTCGGGCCTGATGTCGGTCAACCGTTACTGATACCTTAGACTATGCTCTTAGATACTTCATGCTTCTAAGCAGGTCAAAGATGCAAGCTGTAGAGGTATATACATACATACAGCTTGCATCTTGCCAGACACCAGACGAAGCTAGACGGCTTGTATGGTCCAAACAACGAAGGATTGGTATAGAAAGGTTGAAAGTAGAATCAGCATTTTGACTTGAAGACAAACTTACTAAAAGTACTAACTCCTTTGAGGTGAGACCTATGCACAAAAAAGCCCCATTTTTTAGTTTTTTGCTTACACGTTGTAAACGATGCTTAAGGAAATTTTGTTATTCCACATAAAAAAATATTTTTCTTCCGATAAAAAACATGGCAAAATTTACGTCCGCATTAAATTACATTTCAAAAGATTATGCGAAGGAGGTTTTTATGTAATCATTGCACCTCTTCGAATTTCGGCTGTCACATAACGGGACTAAAATTATACCCACTTGACCTATAAATAAAACCTGCATGCAAAAACCTTTTTGATTGTAAAAAAAAGCAAAACCCTGTTTGAATGTAGGTCCGATAACGGTATTGCTGTCTTTCCTTGTGAGTCACTTAAGTATTTTAGAAGTATATTTTTATCGTCGTGATTCTAAAGAATTGAACGAGGTCAAAATAATTTTGGTTTGTTCGTCAAAAAATAAACAGACTTTCAAATACTTAGCTTTTCAACACCCAGTCATGCATCGGTGACGTAAGAAAAACATGCCTGACCAGGCTTTTTTCTACGGTAAAGGAGTCGCTTGTGTAAAATTGTTTTACTTGGAAAAGCAAAAAGTTAAAGTTTTTTCAGTCAACCTTCTTGTATGTTCTTCGGACAGTGAGAGGGAGTCGCTTGTGTAAAATTATTTTGGAAAAGCAAAAAGTTAAAGTTTTTTCAGTCAACCTTCTTGTATGTTCTTCGGACAGTGAGAGCAAACTAAGAAGTGAGTAACACACTGTCATACCATGTTATGGTAAGTTTAGAAAATTCTCCAAGCTCTCATCTATTTATATCACCTACGCATGGTGCAGCGAGAACTTTCCATTGAACTCTGTAATATGGTGTTTTTGACAAAAACTAATAATGGACCCAATTAACTGAATTAAACTAAAACCGAGTTTAAACCTGGAGGTACTAAGTACACTGTTATTTTAAGTTTGAAGTTACGTGACTAATACTTTTTTCTCAAACCAAACATAACTTGTAATTTGTTACCTTTACAGAAACGACGACATATAAAAAAAAAACTCAATAGAAAACTTGTCACTTATCACAATCTCAAACTCCGTAGATTATGTCCATGAACTGTCTAATACAAATATGACCTATCTCAACACAGTACGTCCATGACATAAATTCTAAGCTCAGGGTGTAGGTTCGATGTCCGTGAACGGTACACTAACTGGGTCACGAGGCTTCGCTAATATCTTGGTACCGTTACCGATCTGTATTTGTATCTACTGACGACCATTTTATGTTGACCCTTCTTTGTGGTTTGGTGACAATTTTAGTTTACGCACACTGGTAACACAGCACAAGTCAGTTTTTTATAGTATGATTGTTTGTTGGGAATGGGAATCTGGTTCATTTCCCATCAAACAGTCTAACTATAGATTTTTCCAAATAAAATCAAGAACGCCATGGATTTTTCTAGCGTTAGGTACTTACAACTTCCCAAACACGGATAACAAAAGAGCAAATACTACGTTTCGTTCTCGTCTGCGCGATCTAGCTTTCGTCCACATTTAGTCGCAAAATCTAGTTATATAAACACTAAGTAACCTACGTAGGTAGCCATTTGCATTTTAGAATCACAGGTTTAACCAACATTAGACAGTTCTTTAAACACGTTGTTTTATTAAAAAAGAAAACAATATTTCTACGAAAAGGTGGAATTTTAGACCTACTTATTTCATATACTTACCGAATTAGTCACACAAAAACCATTCATTTTAGAGCCGCTATTTTAGAGTAACTCTAGGCAGGTAAGTCTTATTTTTCTGTTACGTTGGAAGCCATGATAATTTTCCAAAATGTGTTTTCCTGGAACGAACCTCATTGATTCCGCGTAAGGCGTTCCATTTTCATCAAGTGTTTCCTTGGTTTTTCAGACGATTATATATCCCACCAAAGAGGTTTCTACCAGAGCTCAAGCTACACGAGCTGCAATCCAAGGAGGTTGTTCCAAATGAGGTTACATAACTGTCGGCCACGGAAGACAACATTATGGGCTGAGATTGGCCTGTGATACGTTGGATAGGACCACTTAGTGCGATCTCAGAAGGATCTAAGTCAGGGAGATAAGGAATTGGTCTTGCTACTTGGATGTTGTCGGAAATATGTAGACTGCTCTGCTCTACGGTTTATCTATAGCCTGATATCATTTTCTGTCAAGAAAATAGGTAAAAATAATCTTCTTGCTTTGCAAGATGTTTGATTTTAGCTAACGCTTGTGTTTTTTGTTATGTAAGTAGGCAGATAAGTACAATATCTACTAGGTATAAAATTACTGAGATTGTGTGGTCACTGTGGACTTTAATATCAGTTGCATATAATATTATAAATGCGAAAGTTTGGATGTTTAGATGGATGGATGGATGTTTGTTACTTCTTTACGCCAAAAACACTAAACGGATCAGGCCTATTTTTTTTATTGCTCAGATCGATTTATTACTCTATCCCTGGAATTAAACAAAGGCTACTTTTTTTCTCCAAAAACAGTTCCTATGGGATAGAAATAACCTTTATACGGTTCCATAGACACAACGCATGCGAAGCCGCGAGAAGTAACTAGTAATGTAATAAAACTTATTATAATACTAAAAAGTGCATTTATAAAATAGGAAAAGGTGTGATAATGATAAATGTAAGTAATTTTATCAGTTACATAAAACGACTTTATATTCTATGTAATTCCGATAATTTACCTTATCTCAAGTGCTAATTATGCAAAATAAGTTGATAATTATGTAGTTTGATTAATTTATTGCTAACACTAATTAAACAATTTAATTAACGTACATAATGTACTAGGAGAGCATGAACGTAAGGTGATGAATACATTTCGCTGTAAATAAAACGCAATTATCATTTAGCGCTATCATAAATAAAAGATAATGATTGTATGCTCCTATAATTATTATTTTCATAGATAATACAAATGATAATGATATCAATTTTGATAACAATCATTGGATGACAGAAATAGTTATTGGAATTCATTGGTTCAAAAAGGCGAACGAGAAGGGTATTAATAATTACTTGTAAAATAATGCAATTTCAAAATGGCTGCGTTCTAAGCAAGTATGTACATATGTATGTATACTCAAGAAATACACAAATAAGACTTAGATATAGGGTAATCTGTTAATGGTTTACTTTTTTAGACGCAAACATGTCTTGAATTTGTTTACCTTATGCTAGCGAGTGAATAAAAACTCTTTGGTTACAATTTACAATTAACCTTCTCCTTTCTACGCCCTCGTTTTTTTTTTCAATGTTACCGTCACAGTCTTTCGATACCAGGCGAGCATAACAACTGAAGAGGTTGAAGTGTGCTCGCTGGGTTGAAGCGACGCGTGGCCTTTGATTTGCGTATGAATGCGTGCGTTGCGTTACCTATGTAAATCACAATGAAAAGTAAACTGTTTAGTCAGTAGATAGTTGGAGTAGATAAAATTAGTGATATACGTAAAAAAGAATAAATGGTTCTAGTAAAAACTTACGCTAAAGGAATACCTACTTTTTAAATTTAACCAATGGAATAAGTTCCTAGTTACATATTACTACATAGTACAAAACAAAGTCTTCCGCTGTCTGTCTGTTCCTATGTAGGCTTAGATCTTTAAAATTACGGGTTTTTTTTAATAGATAGAGTGATTCAAGAGGAAGGTTTAAAAACGCACTTTTGACACATTGATTAACACGCGGGTGAAGCCGCGGGGCGCAGCTAGTGAAGAATAAAAGACAGATGTGGTCCTGTTCCTACTATCAGAAAAATAAGGAAAGGGAAGTTACTAAAAAAGGGGAAATTCGTGAAATGCTGACTTCCGGAAATTTTCATTTTTTTGTGCCATTTTTCTAAATAAACCTAAAAACATCACGGCAGCAATAAAAAATTGAGAATTGGGAATTGACACTTCGTATTATAGCGAATCATTTTCTTCCTTCTCCAAACCGGGTGCAGTCGCAGTCGCTGACGTTTTTTGTACAACAAAAAACGTCAGCGCCTGCACCCCGTCATGCAATGCAATGTTTTTGCAAACACAATGTCGATCGGTTTTCATTTCTACGGCATCCGGATGTGTCTGTTGGACGACCATCGGAACGCATGCGCAATGAGACTAGGATTGCTTCCACTCAAAGATAAACGTAGACTGTATAAATTATACAAGGGGACTATTTTAATTCTCCGCTGGGGCAAACTTGTTCTTGAGTGGAGACTAAGACTCGGTAAACGTAGTGTAGGACGAGCTCCGACCAGGTGGGATGACCTGTGAAAGATTGCAGGTAGATGCTGGATGCTGCTGATGACAGGGCGCTATGGCGCTCATTGTGGGAGGCCTATGTATAGTTTTTATTAGGTTTTCACGTCAAAGGTAAAGAGGGCTTGTTTTTTCCCCAAATTAAAGTAATAATTGTTTGTCAAAAACTAAAACTTACGTACTTTTAACAAAAGTAAGCTTTGCTTAATGTGGGCCTAGAAGATGCTGTATGGATTGTCCAGCATTGTATCTTATTTATTTACTTCAATTTCCTTTGTATAAAAATAGCCAATCCAATCTCAGCTCCGGCGCACATACCTATAGATCATAATATGCAATGATAAGCATCTCACCCACCTGTTTACTTGCCGGAATGATTGCCTATCTATACCACTATGTATTTTGCATGTTTGTGGCATAGACAAATTAGCTGTTTTCATGCATCACTTATTGCGAGAAAGTTGCCATCACTGGGTCAAATTCGACATGATCTGAACACATCATAAAATAAGACCCGGTGTCCTATGTTTAACTAATTCCTTTACTATAATCGGTATCGTCACAGAATGACAGATTTTGGCAATATCTTTCAATTAAAGACAGATGGAGGGACGCCCGTCAAAGGTGTCACGGTACTTTAGAAGCTAGGGTATCGAAGGTTTGTTAAGATTTTAGAAAGATTTTACAAACTTTTTAAAAGGCTCTATATGTATGTATTTAAATGGCGACATGATTTCTTCATTCATGATTTCTGTCACTACGACAAAGATTTTGTATAAAAAATCGTCCTTTAGATGCAAAACCTGAATTTCAAAGGCGGATTTCCCGTCCCAAATAATTGGTACCGTATAGCTTTCGCGCCATAATCAACCTTTCACATTCAGACAAGTTAATTATAACCAAATCGAGCGATTTTAAACCATTTCCTGTCATAAAAATATGTGCACAGAATATTAATTGACTTTGACAATCTGCAAGCGAAGTGCATTAGTGAATTTTTGTGTTCGAAATGATAAGCGAATTTTCGAAAAAAAAAACAAGCAGCTCTAAAGAATGTTATTCATTGGTTGCAATGTATTTATCACTAGCCATTGCCCGTAGTTTCACGCGTTTCTCCGGGATAAAATGAGCCTGGATTCTAAGTCAAGTCCTATATATATTTGGGAAATACAACCCGATCCGTTCAGCAGTTTTAGCGTGAAGAAGTAACGACTCACACATCCATACGTCTAAACTAAAGTGTTGCATTTATAAAAAAAAATGTTTTGTTTTTTAAAGTTTCAATATATTTACACCTAGTCTAGTACCTTGTCTGTAAGTATGTATGCAGTAAGGTAATAATAAATATTATTCTACAAAATCTTTCTAAATGAGTCGCTGCATCCGAAGAGAATGTGAGGTGCAAAAGTTCAATAACTATCTAAGTGCCAAAAATAAATGGTAAATAGTAGGTACCTACTCGTATCTTCTTGACCTACAATGATAAACCGAGTCGTTTCACTACCACAACACAAAAGTTAACAAAACTCGCTAAGCTTTCTACGCCTCTCACCTCTATCTGTGTGTACACGCACACAACGTTAGCTCTACTAGGTACTGCCGAAAAATCCACCTTTCTCTATTTCTTTTCTCCTGGTACTTGCCAAGGTGATTCTTTTTTTTTACCACGAGTAAATGGCAAGTTTTGGCGGTCGTTGTCCTACATTTGAAGTTCACAGTTTGTACCACGTTGGTACCGTTGGCGACCTACCTTCATTTTGTTGGTATTTTGGTTGGACAGTTAGGTTTTATGTACTGATAGGAATGATATAGAGTATCGGTTAGGTTGGTGTTCATTGATATTCAAACTCTAAAGTATTACTATCATATCAAGATCGGGTACTTATCGCGTCTCTTTTGGTTTATTTTCCCCTAATTTTCCATCGCGTGTCAATAATCGTGGTCAAGGGTTGCCCCGAGAAGGTAACTCAAAAGTACGCAATAAATAGTCCTTGATGTCTTTTACTATTAAATAAACATCTAGAATAGAATATTTTTATCTATGTTTCAAAATATAAAAGAATACAATGTAGATACTAATAAAAATTATAATTTAATTACGAAACAGTACAAAGCTTACGAAAATTAACAGCGAGAAATAGGCTGCCAGTTCAGCATTAAAAGCTCCATTGAAACGGGTGCCAACAAACGGTGCGCCGCTGAAAACCAGTGCTGCAGGTTTTCAGCGGCGCCAGAGTACTTAGCACAACACCAATCACAAATAAGTAAACTAAATAACAATACAATACAATTATTCTTTATTGCGCACCAAACAGATACACTGGACAGGAAAAAGACAAATAAATAATGTGTTGTACAATGGGCGGCCTTATCGCCTAAAACGATCTCCGCCAGGCAACCTTTGCATGGACATGAAGTGTTAGAACAAGTATAGATGGTGGCGTGTTATATAGAATAATATTTAATTGGGACATACATAACAAATACCTATTGATAGTTATAAATACAAACATGAATATATAACATTATTTATTCACTTTATTATTTTAATCATAAAAAGCTATCGCTTCCCTATGATTCATCTTTCGCTATTTTTGACAACCAGGCAATTTCTTTAAATAGAAATCCCCTGGTTATCACGCATTTTAACTATCCCAAAGGGTTTTCCGTTAATTTTAATACAAAAATCCATCGCAATGTTTATTTTGGGCTTTCCTCATTAATTTCCAAAGTTGTAATCATTGTAATCATTTACAATACAATGCGGATTTACTGTATAATCCGATTTCCGACCTTATTGACTTCCTTAAAATCATGACAAAGCTCTCTTGGTGATTTTACAAGATTTTATCTACCTAAAAGAAATGAAGTGTAAGTTCTGGTAAAATTTGATTCGACGTGCTTGGATGGATTTAGGTCGTACCAATAAAAATTGTTCTACCGTTAAAAAAAAAAAATTCTTAGCAAGCAATAAAAACGACATCTTTAATAGCACTATCACTAGTATAAAATCCAAGCTTAATTTATTTATTAAATATCAATTAGATAAATCATAAGTGAATTAATTCAGTACATACTCATAATAAAAAATAGGCTTCCTTAATTTGTAGCAAATTTATTTGTGGTAAATGTGAATTGGTATTAGGTTTTTAATACAATTTGGGGTTTTTTGCTCTATAAGTGTAATTGTATTTTGTTCCTATAAGTGAGAACATGTTATGGGTACGGCAGTGTACAATAAATTACCAGACTCCGTCACAGCTGATGGCAGTCTACATTGCTTCAAAGTCAGGTTGAAACGTTGGCTTATCGAGCAGAGTTCACTGAGTCGAAATTACTCAGTGAACTAACTACATACCCAACTACATACTACTACCTACATACTCATAATAAAAAATAGGCTTCCTTAATTTGTAGCAAATTTATTTGTGGTAAATGTGAATTGGTATTAGCTTTTTAATACAATTTGGGGTTTTTTGCTCTGTAAGTATAATTGTATTTTGTTTCTATAAGTGAGAACATGTTATGGGTACGGCAGTGTACAATAAATTACTAGACTCCGTCACAGCTGATGGCAGTCTACATTGCTTCAGGTTGAAACGTTGGCTTATCGAGCAGAGTTCACTGAGTCGAAATTACTCAGTGAACTAACTACTAGAAAAGTAAATTTAATATGACTATATTTCCGTATCAAATGTTTTTATGTTAACTTTTAAATTTTTTTATTTTGTTTTTTTTTTAATTTATATTTAATTTTTAAATTATGCTTGTGATGATAAAATACAATTTGTATTATAATTTTAACTATTCTTATGAAAAAATGACATGTAAATTAATTTTACCAATAAATTGTATATCTGTATTTCTCAACTTAGTAATGGCCACCATAATGATTATTCTTATGAACCTTTACACATTTCTATATATGTATTTTTGTGCTGAAACCCCCCGAAATAATGGCAATGTCTGGTTGGATACTTTTCTGCCAGTGTCAAGTAATGGAAAATAATTGTAAAATGAATGAGTTATCAAATTATGAAGATTGTTTGATATTTTCACCAGAGCCTAGTTCGTTCTTTAGCAGGGTGTACCACGTGCAGGTTGGGTTGGCTTAGGAGGCGAGATGTTGGAATTCCCCTTACAACCCCGTTTGTTATGGAAAAACTGGGTAAGATAAGGCTTCTGTCAAAGTTGTACAGTTGGCAGAATGTATGTACCTTGCATTGCCACTTGTTGGCCGCGTGGTCATGGCCGCACTTTTTGACAGAATTTGGGTGAGAGGTGAACAAACTCTTGGCACCTACGTTTCGCCAACTTTCGAAAGAAAACTGTCTTTCGTAGAAAACTTTTGAATGTCGCAGTTTCTCGATGGCGTGAATGTTTAGTTATGATACTTACCTTTCGAATGGTGGTAGGTAAAGTTAAGAACTTTTAACAATTAGGTTATTGAGATTCTCCTAAGTTTAGTAACTTGTGATGTAGACGCGAGGGATCTCTACGTCTCGGCAAATAGTTTACAGACAACATTACGTCAATTCGGTAATTACAATTTATAACTAGAAGACATAGCTCAAAGAATTAGCAAGCTGAAGTGGCAGTGGGCCGGCCATATCTCTCGAAGAACCGACAACCGCTGGGGTCGTACGTAGTGTAAGACATCCTACGGCTAGGTTGAATGACGTCCTGCGAAAGATTGCAAGCAGATGCTGATTGCAGCACGCTGAAGACAGGGCGCTATGGCGCTCATTGGGGGAGGCATATGTCTAGCAGTTGACTAACATAGGCTGATGATGATGAAGTATAGTATACAGGGTGGATTTTTGAAATGGGATTGGATAGCCAGATCGGAAACAATACGAGTAAGAAAAAAGTCGTGAAAGGAGTCATAAGAAATTTAAAGTCAGTTCTTAGCTTTTTTCAAAAGAATCAAATTATTAAGATTCTGTACAGCAGCGCCTCGATCGTCTGTGGAAATTCTAGTTTACATTAAATAAAAATATTAAAAAATAAAGCGTTTATATCCGTTTCCGACTCTACGAATTCGATATTTCTTATTCTTATCGCAATAGATAAAAAGCTAAAGACCTACAATATCGAATGTCGTTGTAATAAAACTGATAAAGCGAGCCGCTAACCGGCGAAACGTAGTCCATTCACCTTTCACCCAATTTCACTAAACAAGCCATGAGTGTCTTTTTGGCCACGATTGGCTTGACTAGTAAGTAGCTCGCAGATTTGCCTGTTTCATTATAAATTGCGCTTTTTTTTATCGTATTCATCTTGTTTATTGTTTATTCATTTCCACCGTAGATACACATGTTACACTTGATGTCGTTTAGTTCTATCAGCATAAAAATTATATAAAATTTTATTAAATAACACATATTAATTTTGACATAGGAAACACCATAAGGGATTGTGTTATAGAAAAAGCAGACAGACATGCCTTCTTTAGAAATTTAATAAAAGATTCAGATATTTATCACAATAAAATAATAATAAAATAGTTAAATTGAATTGGAATAAAAGAATACATGTCATGATAATTAAATGCAGCTGTATAAGGGAATTGTCAATAATAAACTAAAATAAACATAGGTATCTAGCCTACAATCAAATACATATAAAATAACAAATTGAATAAATATCAAGGAATGTCCTAATAAAGCTGCTGTAAAGGGGCATTGTCCAATATTAATATATATACAAGATAAAATAATGTCAATACAATAGGTAAAAAGTTACAATGTCAGGGTAATATTTGCATGTGGCATGTAGACGACCGATGTAGCGCGGTGGACGGTCCGCCTACGACGCAGGAGTTTGCGGGTTCGATTCCCGCCTCGGAACAATTGTGTGCACGATCTGCAGATATTTGTTCCGGGTGTTCTGGTCGTTTTCTATGTATAATAAAAAATATCTATCTATGTAATGTATTGTATTATGTATATCAGTTATCTAGTACCCATAACACAAGCTCTGCTTACCATGGGGCTAGATAATGCTGTGTGAAGTGTCCAGCATTATTTATTATGTCAATTTAGATTGTATTAAGGTGCATAGCATTTATTGTGATTTTATGCATAGGTAGTAATAGTTCTTAGGTGTAGTATCTTAGTGGGTACACAATGAATAAAAACCCTGTTAGGGCACATCAATTTTTGGGTTCGGTCTTGTTAGATTGTTTACTTAATTATATAAAATACTTAATTTTATTTAAGACGACCTCTGTGTCACGGTGGGCGAAGGTCCGTCTTCGAAACAGGAGATTGCGGTTTCGATTCCCGCCTAGGGACAATAGTGTACGATCTACAGATATTGGTTCCGGGTGTACTGGTCGTTATCTACTTATATGTATAAAAAAATCTATGTAATGTATTGTATTATGTATATCAGTCATCTAGTACCCATAACACAAGCTCGGCTTAGCTTGGGGCTAGATGATGTTGTGTGGATTATCCAGCATTATTTATTTATTTAAGATAATTTAAGCAAATGAGACATGAATCACAGCATTCATTCATGAAAGATAGTTTTCTATAGAAAGTTGGCGAAACGATTCGGAGTGCGTTCACCTTTCACCCAATTGTTTTGAACTTCGCTTCGCAGTGCGGTGCTCATTTTATTTTATCTTTGTTTTTATTACTATTCACCTATGTTTACGATACTTTTATTAATACAGGTACGCACAATTTTTTTTACAAGTCAGCAATGTCTTGTAAAAAAAAATTTGGATAAGCTTTTTATAGGCCTTATTTAAAGTAGGGAAAATAATCACACTTAGAAAGAAAGAAAGAAAGAAAATACATTTATTTGACACTATATATAACACATTACATGGTAAGAAAATAATAAAAACAAGAAAAATAAATTACAAGGAATAGACAAGACATACAAAATAGAGCAAATACGTGTTACATAAGGGGCCAAAAAGGTCCCTGTCTCAGCATTATGCCGCTACAAGCCTAAGTAAGTAGCGGCGCTGATTTTCAGACAGGTCCTGGTGTGGTGGCACAAAGCTTGATAACATCATGTAGGTATAGGTACATATAAAATAAATCAATAGTAGGTAACATAAAAAAGCCAGAGATAAAACCAAAAATGAAGAGAGGCACCATTAAATACGAGTCTCCATGGACATCACAAAACTATACAAACAACCCTTAAATCATAAATCAATCTAAGCCTTAAATCTACAAAACTACACATCAATTATTATTGTCTATGGTAGACCCATATTGCCAAATCACGAAGTCAAGTCAAGTCAGGCAGTCTATAGGTAGAGAAATAAATAAACAACTTAGGTACATGTATTTACCATACTTTTCACCATAAGTACGCACTGCTTTTTGTTAGGTCTCTTTTTTTAAACAAGGGTAACACTTAGGTAAATTATAAATGCGAAAGTTTGTATGTTTGGATGGATGTTTGTTATTTCTTCATACCAAAACTACTGAACAGCTCGGCCTTAAAATTTGCATATTGGTAGTTCTGAGTCTGGAACAAAATGGAGGCTACTTTTTATTTCATAAATCTGTTCCCATGGGATAGAAATAACCAAATCTTTTCCATAGAAACAACGAGCGCGAAGCCGCGGGAAGAAACTAGTAGGTAAATAAACGCGATATCGTACCCGTGATATTAAGTACACTTTTGTAAACAGAGTGGTAACAAAAACAAATGAAAATGTATTTAAAATATTTTACGCCATCGTTGCAGCAAATAGTAGAAGCTCGAAAGAATTTTGGGTTTTGTAAACATTCATTTATAATTATATTCGTTTCTCTCCTGTTTTCGAACCTGAATTTGATATTTGATTTTTTTTGGTGGTTGATATAGGCTTTTCATGAAAAAGATAGTTTTCTATAGAAAGTGGCGAAACGTTTCGGAGTTCGTTCGGTTTTGAACTTCGCTTAGCACTGCGGTAGTCATTTTATTTTATAGGGTCCGCCTGCGGCGCAGGGGATTGCGGGTTCGATTCACGCCTCGGAAATATTGTGTGTACGATCTGCAGATATTTGTTCCGGGTGTTCTGGTCGTTTTCTATGTATAATAAAAAATATCTATCTATGTAATATATTGCATTATGTATATCAGTTATCTAGTACCCATAACACAAGTTCTGCTTACCATGAGGCTAGATAATGCTGTATTGTCCAGCATTATTTATTTAATCCTTTTCACCTGTATTTTAATCAGATTTCTTTTTATATTAAAGGATTTTGGGGTCTTCTTACTTCGATTTATATAAGGAAGGAAATTGGGGAATATATAAGGAAATTGGGGTCTTCTTACTTCGATTTATACGAAAATCATGGGTGAATAAATTTAACTTACCCTAAATTAAATGTATTTACCCATAATTTCTGTCATAAGCTCTAGCTAGGAACATACTTTGAAGCTAGATTCTAGATTGTTACGTGCAGGCCGATGCTGGATCTGACAAGCTGAAGACAGGGCGCTATGGCGCTCATTAGGGGTACCTATGTCCTAGCAGTCAATTATAGTTTGATAATGATGATAAATTTATCTTGGAAAATACCTAAGGAGGTATAAACATATAAGGAGTAGATATTATTTAGTTTTAGTTAATTACCATTGCAATACCCTTAGTTTTACTATATTTAGAAAGCTGAAAAGCTTCTCACATTACTTTAGTGCCTAATAGTTTCTCTATAAGTGAATTTGTAAATTCTTAAGAGAAAAAATAAATATCTCAAACCTTATATATAGAAACTTGGTCGGAAGGTGCGTTGACTTGTTTGTTGAACTAGACATTTTTCTTTTCCGTCGAAAGTTGGCGAAAGGTGTCGAGTTCATTCACCTCCCACCCAGATTTGACCAATGTCTTGGTGACTAATATAAACACAGGAATAACAAAATTCAATATTATTTATTTCTTTAGGCTTACATATAATACTATAAATTATTACCAAATAAAATTATTTTGCTATTTACTTACTACTTTGGAAAAAGAAACCATAGTATGCATATAGCAAAAATAAATACTTAATAATAATAACACAAATATTAAAAATGCGAATGTTTAGATGGATGAATGGATGTTTGTTACTTCTTCACGCCAAAACTACTGAACGGATGGGGTTGAAATTTCGCATACAGGTAGCTCTAGGCCTGGAATAAAACATAGGCCATAGGTAAATAGGTTACTTTTATCTCTGGCGAGGACCCAGAAATGGTTATAATTATATTATTTATTTTAAGCCATTATTGTCCCACTGCTGGGCAAAGGCCTCCCTTTTCTCCTTCCACTCCTCGCGATCCAATCGATCGTTATAATTATAAGTTATCTGTTAAGTGTGTAAAACTGTTTGTTTTCCGAATAAAGCAAAATAAAAAATAATTAAAAATCTCTTAAGTAACAAGCCTAGCAGGAATAACACTATGATCTATCAACAACGCATGTGGGGCGAAAAGTTTTAAAATTTTAATTTATCAATTTAATAATGAATGAAAGCTTTCAAAAACAAAAAGAAAACTTCTGTGCTTTTCTTTGCTGTAATTAATTATTTTCCACTAATATATTTGTACCTTTGTATTCAAAAAATATCCAGGTTTGTGAATATTTATAATATAGATTGTTATCCGAAGGCCGTCGCTGGGACAAACGTGTTCTTGAGTGGAGACCACGACTCGGTAGACGTAGTGTAGGACGCCCTCCGACCAGGTGGGATGACGACCTGCGAAAGACTGCAGGTAGATGCTGGATGCGGCAAGCTGAAGACAGGGCGCTATGGCGCTCATTGGGGGAGGCCTGTCTAGCAGTGGACTGCTATAGGCTGATGATGATGATGAAGAGATTGTTATTGATTAGTATGAATTTACAGGAAAATAACCATATAACCACAATCAGTGACTTGCGAAGTTCGGTGTAGCTCTAGAAAGTTACATTGTTTGTGAAAAGCGACGCCATTTTGCTTGACCATAGAGTTTGCACTCCTCCATGTTTCCGCACATTATATCGTAAAGTGACAATGAATGTCGTTAATTAAGACCTTTTGTTGTGGTGTAGGTACTTTGTCTACCTTTACTCAGAATAATAAACATAAAATCGTGGCTTTCCATTTACCACGGCATTTTTTTGTCATTCGTTCAAATGTGAGTAATATCAAACGTAATAAAGGCATATTTTATTTGCGTCAAGCTGAAGGCATTAGGAGAGGCCTATATGCAACAATGGACTAATATAGGCTGATGATGATGATGATGAAGGCATATTATTCCTCTATTGATGAGTAGTATATTTTATTATGTTTATAAGTACCTACTGTAATCTAAGGTTAGCAGGTAAAGAATGCTATCTAGCATTATGCTCGCCTATGTACAACTGTTGATGCAAAAGTATATTATATCATTTGATTCGATTGGTTTGAAAAATCTAAAAACATGTTTTTGCAACACACGGCATGATTATTCCCAGCCTATTTCAATGTTTTCCCCACCGCGCCCTGTCATCTTATTTTTGGTTTCGATTTATTTGGTTTTTGATTTTCAAAACAAGATGATACATTGCCCTTTTCTGGGTTTTTACCAATTTATAGAGCGAAGAATGATCTACATCCTCAAATAGAATCATAAATGGTGTGCGTGAGGTATTTGACACTATTCATACAATTAATTCGAACTTAATAAACTTATGCTTTGCGTATGGCAACACAATTATTTAGTAGGACATTACATTTCATGATATGATGACTCATTTGACGCTTCATTCATGAAATGCACCCAAGAATCCGGCTTTCAAAAGTTCTAACGACCATGAAGGTTACAATCTTGTAACAATCGTTGTCGACTTGGACTTCCCTAGGTATTTGTTGCATCACTGAGGTCATGGCCGCACTGCACCATGGTAGCTTGTATCATCATCATCATCATCAGCCTATAGTAGTCCACTGCTGGAAATAGGCCTCCCCCAATGAGCGCCATATGCCATATGGTAGCTTGTATGGTAAATGAGAAATGATGAGAAAATAATAATGAATTTATTCTTTAGAATAATCAGAATAATCAATTTATTGGTAAAAAACGAACATTACAAGTCACATAATAATTCTTTTATAAATAGGTGGTAACATTGCATTGGTTTTATGTCATAATAATTATTCTAATTACGTATGATGACGAGCATTGAGGACCATTAAATCCTGAGAAACAGATATCGTCTATCACTTACAACGGGATTATTTACCATGATTTGATTTTTGGATTTTCCAATGTGTCGGCACAGTTTCATGCGCCATGATCATGAAATAACAGAGAAAACTGATATATCATCTGGGTGCAGATCCAGACTAGCTAACGACACATTCTCACAGCATCAGTTTTATACGATCTGTTTTTTTTTGTGAGTTCACACACCCGACAGTATCCTGGATCCAGTAAACGATTGTTTTCTGTCGCTAAGGATACGTAAAAATCGGTCCTGTAAAATGAGTATGCCCCGCTGTGCGCGCTCTAAATTAGACGATACTAGTTACTAGTTACTATCTTGCAGTGCGACCTTAGTGAAGGATATATAAAAAAAACGGTCCTATACAAACGGATCCGCCGTGAGCGCCCTAAGTTAGACGCTTGCAGTGTCACCGGTCCAGTACGTTTCCATACGTTTTGTTTTCTCATCTACAATCCTACTTACAATCTTACAGTGCGGCCGTTGCCTAACACCGATCTAAACATCTAGAAGAGTTCATGGAACACTTGACTCATGCCGTCTCGTAACAGACTTGACGTAAACAAAATCGCAGTTTTTACGCAACTTTTACTATGGATCTCGGACATAATTCTTAGTGGATGAATCATTCATTTTAAACAGTGTTGTCGGAAGCCGGATTTTTCAATGTTATGCTAGCTGTTTTATAGTTTACAACCCAGAGAAAAAATAATCGTAATAATAATTAGTTTTGATAACGTCAAACTTTTTCAGTTCCAAGATAAATGAAGCTGTTAAAACCTTTCAGTCTCAGACCGAACTTAATAAAAATCGTTTATTTCAGACCATTGTTGTGGCCCCTAGACAAATACAGTTACAAATTATTCAAATAAAACATGATTTAATTAACCATTAAAATAGACGTTAAAGGTGCTGGAACGTCTGGCGTGTTTAAAACCAAATTGCATAGATATATACTTGAGGATGTAACGCTACTGGACTAAACATAAAAAGACGGAAAAATAACATAATATTAATACTTAGCTTAACCCCTAATTACTCGCGTGGGGTGTTTAACACCCCAGCGAGTTTTTGATCGTCTCTAGTTATTGGACTTTCGAATTTACAACGCTAATTTTTAAATCTTAATCATAAATAAAAGTCTGATTTTGTATTCATTCAAAAATTGGGGTAGAAAGCACGCCACGCGAGTACTTATGTATGTTTTTATGCGCGAGTAACTAATGTAAGTAACATGTATGTATGTATGTAAATGAGAAATAAATATCTTTGAACTGAAATAAACTTTACACATACACAAATTAATAGCAAATTTAAGACCAATTTAAACATAAGTACATACATAGTTGATAAAATATGACCAATGTCAACTTCACAGATAGAGTAAAAGAGTAGGTACTCTTTTTACTTGGGGTTACCAAATTAATTTGTCACATATCCTGAACCGACCGTGTTTTTTAAATATTATGTCTTATCAAATAAATAAGCATTGATATCCTCTTCACTTCGCGAAAGCTAAACCAACAACGTATTTCCAGGATTTTTTCTTTTCGAAAAAAATATCCACGAGTTCCTGCGTCGCAGGCAGACCTTCGCCCACCACGCCACAGAGGTCGTCTATCGTCATTCTGAGCACCTTTTAGAATGACGCTAATTTGTTCTAAACTAGCTCCGCCCTCGTGGAAATCTATGTTTCGAATAGTTTATAAACCTTCCTCTTGAATCACTCTATCTATTTTAAAAAACCGCATCAAATCCATAGCGTAGCATTAAAGATCTAAGCATACATAGGGACAGATAGACAGCGGGAAGCGACTTGTTTTATACTATGTAGTGATGACTCTAATTTGTTCTAGATGGTCAGGAGAAACTATCTGCAAGACATTTCGTACTGCTGTCACTCTCGCCAGCAAAGACCTACCTCTCGAAAGTTATTCACCTGCAGAGGTCGACAACATTTTGGTCCAGTAATGTGCATGACTATGCTTTCCAGTTGCCTAGCGGAAAGTGGCCAATGTTATTGACCCCATGTGTGATAGGAAATCCATTCGCGATCGATGGACTTGAGATGGATCGAAATTAGAATCGATGCAAGGGATCTTTGCTTGGTGGACAGCTTGTTGTGACAATTCTACGAGAAATCATATTACCTCCACATTAGTTATGTACATATTTCATTGAAACAAATTAGTCAAAGTCTATAGGTAGGTAGTCAATTTATTAATTGAGACAATTTCGCAATCCATTCTGTTGATAAAGCTTATAACTACTTTTTTACGACCTCTGTGGCGTGGTGATTAAAGGTCCGCCTGCGATGTAGGAGGTTGCGGGTTTGACTCCCGTATCGGGACAAATGTTTGTACGATCTGCAGATATTTGTTCGAGGTGTTCTGGTAGTTTTCTATGTAATATTTGTGTCCCTATTTGTTATTTGCTTACATCTAAATACGCAACGGATTTTGATGCGGTTTTTTTAGATAGATTAATTCAAGAGAAAGGTTTATAAACAATTTGACGCATAGATTTCCATGCTGGCGAAGCTGCGGGGCGCCGCTAGTAAACATATATATATAACAAAAATGCATATCAATATTTCTAGACCATGGACTGATTGTACTGGACTGACATATGTATTTAATAGGCAAGTATAAAATGATATGGATACTCAATATGGTCTGTCTAATACAAATGTTCAATTTTAATATTGTTCGTTCAAAAAACACATAGCATAAGGCATTTCAAAACATTATTTCGTGCTACAGTAACTTGCTACAATCTCGTAGCGCTTTGCTACGAAATCAATAGTTCTCTACGTTCAACGCATCGTAAATATTGGATTTTTTTTTCAAAAAACTCGATTTTACCTGGAAATAATATGTAACTAGTACAAAATCTAGTAATTTTAAACTTCTGTTTTACCTAGTAATAATAAAAAAGGTATACTTAAAATAAAAATAGAAAATACAATTATACTTAATGCATAATAAAAACGTAATCCCAATCTTATTAGAATAAATTCAAGTAAGAATTTAACCACAAAATTATTTCTCCAACTCTGTTAGATATTTTTCGCCATTTTGTCTAGTTCTACAACTGCCTAAAATGAAGGAGTTCAAAATACTTGCAGTTCAGGTCATTGCTCCCGCACCACACGAACTTTTGGCTAGCTCTACGTGTTGGAACTTTTTAATTGCCTTCCTTTCTGGTTCACTGTTTCCCACACATGAGTGAGCGAGATAGACGTTGAATAGATGACAGACAAATCCAAATTCAAATTTTCAGTGAAAGAGCAACGACTTTGACTTGATGCATTTTGTTATTCATGCATTCGAACATTGATTTATGATATTGGCAGAAAGAGATATCGTTTTCTAATATTATTGATAAAACTTAATTATGCATAATTAATTGGTTAATTTATATCGATAAGTAGGTACCTATACCTATCTATGTGTGGTATAAACACGCACAAGGTAATTAACAAACATAAAGTCGTAAAAAACACTAAATTATTGAAGCTAGATTGCTAAATCTAATTAGGCGCAATAAATACAAAGATAATTATTATGGAGTAAAAATTTCATTATTAATTGGTATGATAATTATGTTTGTTGAATGAAAAAAAACTCTTCCGATTGGTTTTTTGTTTGAATTAGTTGAGCTACCTTTAGATTTGCAACAATATGTGGATAGCTCAACTATTTACATGTTAATTTCGTGAATAATTGTAGTAAAGCTGTTCCTAATTTTATTTTTTAGTAAATGTATTTATTTATGTCTGTGAAAATAATACCTACGTTCTCCATTCTGAGCTTTGGACCATTTCTCTACCACATTAATTTATTACTTGTGTATTACTTAACAATATAATCCTAGTTTCTGCCCGCGGCTTTGCATGCGTTGTTTCTATGAAAAAGGTTATTTTTTATATTTTGTATTTATTTATTTGGCACACAAAACAGAATACAATCAAATAATATACAACTAGAAACACACAAAAATTAAAACTAGACTGAATCCCTAAATATGTGTACACAGCATGATCAAAGAGCAGTTTACCTATGTGAAGCAAATACAAAATGAATTTAAAAGTAAATGGTAATAAAAAAAGAGTTTAATTTAGTTAATTTATAGTTATTTCTCATCTCATGGAAACTGATTTATAGGACAAACGTAGGTAACCTATGTTTTATTCCTGCCTCACCAACTGCCAACCACCTGCAAAATTTCAGCCCGATCCGTTCAGGGATTTTAGCGTAAAAAAGTAACAAACATTCATCCATACATCCAAACATCTATACTTTTGCATTTATAATATTAGTATGATGATAATGGAAGCACAGAATTGCAATAAGTTGGCCAGAATAACTCTTTCGAAAACTCAAAGAACGCTTGTCTTTTGAAAATCCTTAGAAATATCCAGTAATGATATTCAAAAATCACAAAAGAGCTTTTCGGAAATAGCCACTGTGGGATTTCACGCAATAAAAGCACCCGGTACTTCTGTTGTTTCTGAAAAAAAAAACAAAAGCTGTCATAGAGCAGCGGTATTTGGACATGACATTGGTCCCGCAGCCATAAAGCATAAATAGATAACAGGACAGTTTGTAAAACTGTTCTTTTTTTAAACGACAGGTCTGTGACGTTTGTGGTCATCTGTCAAACTTTAGATTTGTCATTTCTTCATCTCAAAGGGTGAAGCCGTTATGCCTTTGTATTGACAGTATTTTTATTGTTACGCCTACGAAATGTTGAGTCATAAATGTTGAATAAATCAACTTGGCGCGGTTTTAGTGACTGTAACTGACAGCTGATTGAGTTTTTGGCGATATTATGAGCATTGATGTGTCAGATGCAGGAAAAATTTACGGAAATACAAAAGAAATCAAATGATACTACCTATGTACAATTTTTAACAAATGCACACGTTTTATTTAATAAATACTGGACAAAACGCACCGAAAATTTGCGTATTGTAAGATTTCTAGAAGATAAATGTCTAAATTATGAAAATTGTTGGTAATTCATTTCGACCACCTCTTTGGTTTAGGTTCCCTTTTGTCTATTTGAACATCGTTTTCAGTATGGTGAAACTGTTTATAAGTTTGGTCAACATGCTTTGGGATGTAAGGGGGACTCCAACATCTCATCTTCCAAGCCAACCAGACCTGCACGTGGTACACGCCCTGGTAGATAACGAACTAGGCTCTAGTGAAAATATCCCACAATCTTCATAATTTAATAACTCACTTATTTTACAATTATTTTTCATTACTTGACACTGGCAGAAGTGTTCAACCAGACACAATTGCCATTAACAAAAAATAGGGCACACGCTATTTATAAAGATCTTGTAAAGTTCTCATAGAGTCCACAGGTGATCGGAATGCTGGCTTCTAGTTCAGTCAACGAATCAGTATTGCTATTCAAAGTGGCAATGCTGCCAGCATTCAAGGCATTCTGCCTCCTGGTGGTGCCTTAGATTTTTAGGAAATCGTATTTATGGGAGTGAATACCAGTAGTATTTTTTTGTTTGAATAAATCTTCTTTCTACTTCGGAAATTGTGGTTATGATGATATCACAGAAAAAAGATAAAACAATCAAATATGATTTAATCCGTGTCGGTAATTTCCAACGTTTCTCAAATCAGTAGCACTCTCATTGTTCCATAAACTATTGAATATTTTAGAAACAAAACAAAATCGTGTTTAGTTCTTATTTCAAACAATTGACAGTAGCAATTGTCCGAAAACTATGAATATTGTAATGAGCCTTTCAGAAAGTAACGGAACGTCACAGAAAAAATAACTTACCAAAGAAAGGGTTGGTCGTAAATGTGTAAATTAAAAAGAAATAAAGGGCCAACGGTACAGTGGCCAAATTTTATTTAAGCGGTTGTTTTCCGTTTGTTTGACAGCAGTTATCTAGCACGAACCTATAGCAGTTGTAAAACTGCGGAGAAATTTTTATTTTGATTTAAAAATATGGTCAGTACAAGCTGTAAATGAAGAAATATGGTGCGATATGTCAAGGTATTTATGTATTATTATTGATGTGAAATTTTTAAAGGTTTGGGAAGGAAATTGTGTTTTTTTTCTTAGTATTGCAGTTATGATTAGTCAGTATTGTGTATATATATAGTAAGTTACCACTAACTATCATACTTTTTAACTATATATTTGTTTGACTACAAAAAATCCAGCGAAACAATGACTAATATAAAAAACCGATAAACGTTCCAGATGAAAATTAAAACCGTACATGAGGCCTTTTCCCAGCAGTGAGACGAATCAGGAAAAAAGATACATGTTGATTTGTTGATGGTATTTAATTAAAAATTACTGTTTTAGAAATTATGTTGTTTATTTTAATCAATATTAAACTAAGTGTCATAATGACGACCGATGTGGCGCGGTGGGCGAAGGTCCGCCTGCGACGCAGGAGGTTGCGGGTTCGATTCCCGCCTCGGAACAATTGTGTGTACGATCTGCAGATATTTGTTCCGGGTGTTCTGGTTGTTTTCTATGTATAATAAAAAATATCTATCTATGTAATGTATTGTATTATGTATATCAGTTATCTAGTACCCATAACACAAGCTCTGCTTACCATGGGGCTAGATAATGCTGTGTGAGTTGTCAGCATTATTTATTATTATTATTATTTATTAATGATAATAAGTCAAGTTTGAATCCATCATACAAAAACCTCCTTCCTAGGTAAGTTTTTAGTAGCGCTTGTGTCCATAAAAAACGAAGTGTAGGTAGAAAATTTTTTTTCTAGCAAAACGTCTAAACCTTTTTAGGAAACCGTCCGCAATAAAACTTACAAGATAAAGAACAGCCGACATTTTTAACCAAAAAGTTCAATTGTTCATTTCTCAGTCGTGTTGTAATTAATTTGTTTGCATAACATTAAGATTATGTAAGTATATTAATGTTTAATATGCGTCCTTGAAAATTATGTCGTTTAGAGAATATAGATTTTTTATTAAAAGGGTTATGGAAGTCGTGGAAGTAGGGTTTTAATTTTTTTTAATGTTTTATTTGGCGGTAGGTAGATTTTTATGTTTTTTTAATGAACTATGGAGTAGAGTCATTTGCTTTGCGCCATAATATACGTATGTCGCTGACGGATCGTCGAATCAGCCCGATCGTAAAATGTCTAGGCCAATTGCCTAAGCCAACAATCTACTTTCAACAATTATGGCTAAACGTCACTTATCCATCTCTTCGAATGAAATGACTACGTGATTTCCTCAGCATTTGTTTAGCAATCAGCCTATCTATTCTATAAACGGGCTGTCCGTACGTTACGGCGCGGCGTCGTCGGCGGGGGGACAAGAACTGTATTTGCTTGTTTATTAGTCATATTATCATTTATTGCATCCATAACAAAATTATAGGAAGGTACATAAATACTTAGCTTTTCTAACACTTTTAGTTGTAATTAATTTGTTTATTTTTTATTTTGCATAATAATTAACCAGGTCCGGTTTTAGTCATATCCCCGTATAATGAAAAAATATAATAGTCGATATTGACTATTTTTGTTCTTGAGTAACGCTTTTCTATAGCATAAACTGACACTCAAGCATAGATATAGGACTGAGCGAGCTTTGTTACGGACCTTAGTTGCCATACGTTTCGGTTTTCACGCCAAATCATATTTATCCGAAATCAGGAAACAGTAAAAAGCCCTTTGGTAGTTCAGCTTTCTAATCGTAAAAAATTCGAAAGGTTAATAGGCAATTTAGTGCAATATTATATTATTTTTAACATCTGCATAAAATAACTGACTGTCATAAAATCCGCTGTAAGCCGTTATGGTTTGCACAAAACTTTTTTATTATTTTACAAGTGCCTAAAATGTTTGGGTGCAAAAATCACCAAAGACTTGTACTTTTTTGTGCAATAAGTATCCTTCATTTTTAACGGTGTTTTTAAATGAAATAATGGTTAAAACAATTAAATAATTTCTGTACCTGTAGTCTTACAGATTTTTTTTACTAAAACATTGGACATTAGTAGGTAAAACGTACGGAACGGCTTTGAGAAATTTCAATGAAATGTGCAAGATATCTGATAACTCCGAAATAAAACACATAACTTGTTTCAACTTGCATTTTTTTTCTTAAAATAGGGCGGGACCTATTTTGATTAAAAAAATGTCTTTTGATGTTTATTCATTCAAAAATAAAACAAACGTTCGTATAGTTAACCCGCTCATAATGAACAAAACAAAGTATTAGAAAAGAGGTAGCTAAAATTTATATAAGTCTTGAATCTGCCCGCATACAGATCAATGGCATAATATCTCAGATTATTTCACCGAAAGAGATTAAATTATGTTTGAAACAAAACAAAGAATTTTTTCGGGCAATCAAAAGTCCAAAATGTTTAAAACTACGGATTAAAATTACCTTATCACCTACAAAGATTTAAAACAATCAGAGGATATTTTTTTAGCTTACTTTTGCATTAAAGGACAGGCAGGCCCAAATATTTCGGATACTAGGACCTGTTGGTAGCTAATAAGAATTAACTAGCAACTTCGAACACCTTCGGGAAACCCGGCCTGTTCTGGTGGTTGGAACTCGTCAAGAGTGGCGACTCCTGGCGAGAAATGAAATGAAATGAAAATATACCTACCACATTAATATTGTGAGAGAAGGATATATAAATAATTTATTACTATTATACTTCCATTTATTTAAAATACGTTATAAAATAATTACTTTTACATAAAAAATACAATAAAATATAAAAGTATTCCACAGTAAAAGATACCTAGGTATATCAAAACGGTAGATCGACGCGGAGCTAGACTTGCCTGCGACTAGGGCTGCAGAGAAAGGAACTTTCTGACGATGCGTGCCGAGTCCAGGAGTACCGCCTTCTGGATCTGGCCCTTGATCCAACTTCCTAGCGAGAGTCTCTTCAGGTGTTGATCGAGGCTCTTCGCTATTACGCCGTTAACCGAAACGACTATCGGGAATCGGTCGCTGAATCTACATCCCACATGCTGAAAACCTCGTAAGTTTATCTTTCTCAGCTCTAACGAGCTTCATGCGGTACGATGACATTTAGTATTATTATTTTGATCTAATGTATATGTATATCTTTTATCTAGTACCCATAACACAAGCTTTGCTTATCATGGGGCTAGATAATGCTGTGTGGATTGTCCAGCATTATTTATTATTATTTATTTATATAATAAAATGGGTAATATAATAATGGTGTAACCTTCAGAAATAACCTATTTCATTATTATTACTAGATGCGCCCCACGACGCGATGTGGAAATCTATGTGGCAAATGGTTTATAAACCTTCCTCTTGAATCACTCTATCTATTTAAAAAAACACATCAAAATCCGTTGCGTAGTTTTAAAGATCTAAGCATACATAGGGACAGACAGACAGCGGGAAGCGACCTTGTTTTATACTATGCAGTTTTTATTAGTTTCTATTATCGATCCTATCCATCCATGGTTGTCTGGTAGAGATCGCTCTTGAGCGATAAGACCGCCAATTGTACTTAATTTTTAAGTTATTACTGTACATAGTTTATAGTTCAAGTGCAATAAAGAATTTTCTATCTATCTATCTATCTATTATTTGATTGTAACTTTCTTTGTGAAAAAACGTTATCTAGTAGTCTACCACCTTTCAAATATCAAATATCAAAGTGGTTTTTTTCTTT
Organism: Eupithecia abbreviata; assembly: GCA_943735965.1. Taxonomy (NCBI): domain Eukaryota; kingdom Metazoa; phylum Arthropoda; class Insecta; order Lepidoptera; family Geometridae; genus Eupithecia; species Eupithecia abbreviata. The sequence goes on along the minus strand of OX030997.1, from coordinate 3,517,154 downwards.
CATACCTAAACAGGACTCTTAGGTACGTCAAGAAATTAAAATGACATAAAACTAGGTAATAAATTGATCTTTGATATTTACCGACCCTATAATGTAATATCACTATGTATAGTTGACGACCAATGTGGCGCGGTGGGCGAAGGTCCCTCTGCGACGCAGAAGGTTGCGGGTTCGATTCCCGCATCGGAACAATTGTGTGCACGATCTGCAGATATTCGTTCCGGGTGTTCTGGTTGTTTTCTATGTATTATAAAAAATATCTATCTATGTAATATATTGTATTATGTATATCAATTTTCTAGTACCCATAACACAAGCTCTGCTTAGTTTGGGGCTAGATAATGCTGTGTGAATTGTCCAGCATTATTTATTATTATAGTTACTATAGTAAATGTAGTATAGTGTGGCTCGTTGTCTCGACTCCTTAGTTATCACTTTGGTAATTAAAGTGCGGTATACCACTGAACAGTTACATTTAATATATTCTTAATTCTATGCAGCATAAAGGCATATTTACATCATACATAATATTGAAACACTCTTTTTCTATTGTTATGCAATATATAGATAGATATATAGAAATATATAGATGCAATATATAGAAGATAGAAAACACGTTATTATACCACACAAAACAGTAAACAATACAGAAATAAAAACTTAGAATAAATTATACATATAAATAATGCAGGACAATTCACACAGCATTATTTAGCCCCAAGATTTTCAATTCAATTTATTTATTAAAAATGAACAAAGAATTATCTCTAAGGTTAAGGCCGATCTCACCAAACAGAAAGCATGGTTTAATTTTTACTGTAAATCTTGATTAACCAATTAGTTAATTACTAATGGCACTTTGTTTGGCGAAATAAAAAAAAAGTAAAGCAGATCTTGAATTATGGGTAAGTACTAGATAACTGATATACATCACAACATATGTAAATAGTATAAAAGAAAATGGCTTCCCGCTGTCTGTCTGTCCCTATGTATGCTTAGATCTTTAAAACTACATTATAGTGATTCAAGAGGAAGGTATAAACCATTTGACACATAAAGCAGCTATAAGACAATACATTATATATTTTTTAGTATACATAGAAAACGACCAGAAAACCCTGAACCAATATCTGCAGAACAAATAAACATTTGTCCCGAGGCGGGAATCGAATTGATTGTAACATTCTTTGTTAATAAAAAGAACCTAATTTAAATTAGATAACTTGAATTGGATTAAAATAAATACCCAAGTAACAAAATAATTAACTTTTTATCAAAGTTTCAATATTATCCTCGTACTATCAAATAATTAATTATAATATATATTCCGCAATACGTAATTACGTCAATATTATCAATAGTGACGTAGACCTAAATATGCTATGCTCGTCATTCTAACCCCAATTGAAATATGTAGGTTCTTAATCATTATTTTACTTCCCTGTAGTATCTAAATTTTGATTTGGTATTTATACGTTTATCGGTGATGCAGTTTTTATTAGTTTCTATTATCGATCCTATCCATCCATGGTTGTCTGGTAGAGATCGCTCTTGAGCGATAAGACCGCCAATTGTACTTAATTTTTAATTTATTACTGTACATAGTTTATAGTTCAAGTGCAATAAAGAATTTTCTATCTATTATTTGATTGTAACTTTCTTTGTGAAAAAACGTTATCTAGTAGTCTACCACCTTTCAAATATCAAAGTGGTTTTTTTCTTTCATACCTAAACAGGACTCTTAGGTACGTCAAGAAATTAAAATGACATAAAACTAGGGACAAATAATTATCCGTCGGGAATAAGTGTATGGGATCACGTCTGGATCATTCTCCATATAATTGCGAAAGAATATTCAAAATAGGTCCTAAATTAGCTATCTGTCCTCTGACGCCGTCTCTATAACGTACATATAACTCATCTAATTGTTAAGGTCCATATTTTAATGCATATTTTTGTGTCGTCCTGGGCTAAGTTGGACTGGAGGGGTCTAATCTTACGCCGCGGATGTTGAATTTTATCGTTAATAATTGTAAAAGTATAATAGTTTTTTTTTTATAATGTCTTAACAGAGACAAATATTATATGTACAATACATATAAATTAACTGACAAAATCGGTCTCCACTAAGCATGTGCTATGGTAGAGCAGATCATACCATAGCGCTGGTCTTCCGTGGAGACCGTGGTGCGTAAGGTGGCCTAATACACGCATAGAACAATTGATGACAAGGTACAAAATTGCGGAAAGAAACAAATGAAGAATGAATTGGAAATCTGTAATACGGACGGAGTAAGTACTATTTATTCCTTCACCCTTAGAGATTTGCTATGTCTTATCATTTACGACCCTTGCCTTTACCTACTTCTGCAAATTGTTCGTGCAGAAACCCATTAGAAAGATACACGTTCTTTTATTTAGCAGCGCCTATTGTTGTAGTTTTTTAATTGTTTAACACCCCATTTGTGCAAAATAGTTGAAGGACGATATTTTTTAAACTTTTTAATGTTTTTACTGCGTTTTGTATTGCCATTTTTTAAAAGATTGAAGTTGCACAAAAGTTGCAATTTTAGGGGTTTTTTACGATTAGAAAGCGTTTTATTAGTTACTGGAAAGGTTTAATGGGTGACTTGAAGGGCATCAGATGTTTTGTCGAAGATGTTTGTACTACCGTCCGACCATCGGGTTATAGTGAGGGAGTAGTGTGCACCTGTGTTTGCTACACACTTGTGCACTATACATAATACCTTTCCAGCGCGCATTGTTAGCTAGCTTCCGTGCGCAGCCCGTGGTCGAAATTCAGGTGGGTGGAACTCACTGACGATGAGGTGCTTATTAGGGGGAGCCATGCTACGTTCCCCAATCTGTATGCCCTGCATGGAGATTATGAGGATTACCCCCCCTGAGATAGAAGCCAATATCAGAGGGAAGCCTGCGTCCAGCAGTGGGCTAATATAAGAGTTATTGTATAATTGACGAAGCTTTGGATGATAGAATATATTTTGTGATGCGGTAGGTACTGAAGCTAACGTTGTTGTTATTTAGCTATAACTTATTATTATAAGTTAAAAATTTAATTGTGAATTATATAAGAACATGTATATTATGTCAGAAGATAAAATAATTGAATTGAATAGAATATAGGGCGCGAAGATTATGTATTAAAAAGTACGCAGACATATTTATTTATTTATTTAGAGCCATTATTGTCCCACTGCTGGTCAAAGGCCTCCCTTTTCTCCTACCACTCCTCGCGATCCAACGCAACAGGCCATGATGGAAGATGTGCCTCGAGCTCGTCAGGCCATCTCATCCTGGGCTTTCCACGTCGCCTCTTAGCGTTGATAAACCTAATCATTTTTTTTATAAATTGGACCTAATCTTACTGATAAACTCGTATCTTATACCCGTTAGTTTCTTCCTAAGATATTAAGAATAGTACTTTGTAGCAATAGTAATGTGTCGTGTTAATTTTTTTTCAATTTCATTTCATTTCTTTTTCTTTTGACGACCGATGTGGCGCGGTGGGCGAAGGTCCACTTGCGACGCAAGAGGTTGCGGGTTCGATTCCCGCCTCGGAACAATTGTATGTACGATCTGCAGATATTTGTTTCGGGTGTTCTGGTCGTTTTCTATGTATAATAAAAAAATATCTATCTATGTAATGTATTGTATTATGTATAACAGTTATCTAGGACCCATAACACAAGCTCTGCTTACCATGGGGCTAGATAATGCTGTGTGAGTTGTCCAGCATTATTTATTTATTTATTTCTGAAACGTTACGAAAAGTATAGACGACATTTCAACAACTTACAGGTAGATAAACAACAAATCAATTTGGGGCTAGATTATTTGGTGGACCATAATTATTTATTATCATTTAACAGGCCAAAGTGCAAAGATTTAAAAATCCGATTTTTTATTTGTCTAGTCTTTTTAAAAATACACATTTTTGGTTTCACTGTGAAGCAATTTGAATAAAAGAAAGCAGATGGGTCGGATTGGATTTTATATTGACTAATGCGACGCGGCGCTTTTCATATAATTTGTACGTTGTCTTTTTAAGAGACCAGAGAGTCTTCTTCTTTTTTCTTCAATCTTTTATCATATCTTATATTCTTATTCTTATATCATATCGCTTTGTATTGCATGCTATGTATATAGTTTTTATAATTTTTTTTATTTTTTTATTTCTTGTTTTTGATACTTCTCCATCTGTTTGTTTGTGATGTACCAACTCTTAGTTTGCTTATATCTTTTTCTCCATCCCTATGTTGCCTGGGAGAAATCGCTGTCAGCAATAAGGCCGCCTATTGTACTTTTAATATATAATGTTTAGATATAAGGTGTTATTTTATAGTTTTAAGTACAATAAAGAGTTCATTCATTCATTCATTCATATCCCTCTTAAATCCCTACTCTACAAAACTTGACTATTACTCTTGAAAAGTATCTTACCTACCAAATTTAGCAAAATAAATAACCTCTACCTCGCATTTCTACTTGTATTTCAATAAAAGTGCATCTGATAGAAACAAATGACACTTCCATATATAAATTTCCTAAAAAAAATTTCACCAGAAGCAGAGGTTTCAAAAAGCCCGCCACTTTGCATGCGATTTTCAAGTAGTCTATGGACATAGACTACACCGGGATCTATGGCGTCGCTTCGCTCAGCTGGAGTAAATATCAATGTTAATGAGGACCATTACTACACTTACTGGATTGAGAGACAGCCAACACTGTATTGTATGCAAAGCACTGGGGCAGGTAAGGTTATCGTCAAATTTTAAAATGTTAAAAATGTGTATTCTTGGAAATTGATGTGTAACTAAATTTTAACAGAATGATCCGTTGATTATTCAAGTGGAAAAAAAATACGAATTACAACTAGAAAATACTAGTAGCAATTAATGGACTACTATAGGATGATGATTATGATGAAATTCCTAATCATCATCCTATAGTAGTCTATTATAGTCCATTGCTGGACATAAGCCTCACCTTATGAGCGCCATAGCGCCCTGTCTTCAGCTTGACGCATCCAGCATCTGCCTGCAGTCTTTCGCAGGTCGTCATCCCACCTGGCGTCCTACAATACGTTTACCGAGTCGCGGTCTCCACTCAAGAACACGTTTGACCCAGCGGTTGTCGGTTCTTTGCGATATATTGCCAGCCACTGCCACTGCAGCTTGCTATATCTTTAAGCTATGTCTGTTGGATGTATTTGTTACGAACCCTTTACTTCAGAGAGACCCCGAGCATAGTTCTTTCCACTATAGTAACCACTACTATTGAGATGAATCAATAGGTAGCTGAGTTGTTCTAATCGGGCTGTTAGGTACTTTCAGCCCTCTGTTCCCACATGACTAGTGTAGCCAACTTTTAAGTTCCCACATAAAAATCTGCTACACACAAACATTCACACATAGGGTGCCAATCTGTTACCCGTCCTCCCTTGGTAGTCGGGTAATAACTCAGTATTTTGTTTATAAACTTACTTTGGAATTTGATTAAGATGATAAAAACAACGTACTCCTCAATAAAAACTGCGTAATAGCTTAATTGTTGAACGTGTGCGAAAACCACAATACTTTGCATTAATTTTAAATCGATCAAAAATCTATTAAAATTTTTAACAAAATATACCTCAAACCCTTTTGTGCATGATTAGACGTGTACGTCATACAATTTTAACTAACATTGTTAATTTGCTGATTTGTTCATTCAGGTACCTATTTAGTTTAGTTTTGTAAAAATAAACTTCTCCGGGTTTAGACACACAAATCGGCGAATTTTGACATCGCTGCAGAGTTTCACACCCAAAATAAACCTTTACAAGATCCGTCACCTGCTTTTTCGGAAATTTAAGGCGATTTCGTAGCATCTAATTGTTCCTAAATACAATATTTTATCAACACCCGCATAATTTCGACCTAAGCCCCAAAAGGTCGGTAGCTCTAGAAAGAAATTCAAAACGATATTACCTAGAATCCCTTACTAATATAATCCGATTAAAATAACAACCTTGGAACATTGACTTTAGAAATTAGCTGGCAACTTTTTTGGGATTAAAAATGTTGGGGTGAAACAATAGGAGCGCGCGGTCACCCTTTATTAGATTAAACCAAATTGGATTTAATCCGACTTAACTTTGATCTGCATTCTTCTTATCCCATAAGATGAGAAACAAGACAATAAATGTTTCGCTAAATTCTGCTCTAAATGCAACTAAGTCTGAGTAAAATATTTAATCTGAGGCTACCGAAACAGCACAGGTACCTATTTTTGCCATCCCGCCAGAAATTCTTTGTTTTTGGGACAAATGATGGAAACCCTTCTCAGGTATTTAGCGAAAATTCAGTTGTTTTAAAAAGCGAAATCACTATCACTACATAGTAGAGATATAAAACAAAGTCGCTTCCCGCTGTCTGTCTGACCCTATGTATGTTAGATCTTTAAAACTACGCAACGGATTTTGATGCGGTTTTAAATCATCATCATCAGCCTATGTTAGTACACTTCTAGACATAGGCCTCCCCGTCAAGCCCCGTCAAGCATCTACCTGCAGCCTTTCATCCCACCTGGTCGGAGGGGGTCCTAAGAGAAAGGTTTATATGAATATAATACATTTGCACCCGTGCGAAGCCGGGGCGGGTCGCTAGTGTTACAAGAGAAGACCACCACATACAGTGTTTATGGTGCATACATATAATATTGCGGTAATGCAATTACAGAAACTTGGCATGACTAATTATTGTTAATTAATGTAAATTGTAAAAACAAATTTGTCAAGTAACTGCATTGATCTGCCCCCCTACGAAGAAGCCGAAAAACTTTCGCAATAAATTTATGGAACAATGCCCCAAGTCAAAGTATTTCCAATAATTATTAGTAATTCACCTGAAAATTATGGATAATAGGACCATATGAAAATACCCATCGCCAAAACTGTCAATTTCATAACTAACTTAATAATGTGTCATATTTATGTAACCGACAAGTTGACCACAAATTCATTCGTCAGTTTATTATTTTAGGAGTTATTTCAATGCCCAAGGGAAGGCAGACAAGCTTATTAAGCTACTGGATAAGTTAATCTCCTTACTAGCATTTTGTAATCCTCAAATACTACCGCATTTTGTCTTTTCTATTGTTATAAGCCCGTGTCTAAACCTCAGCACTTTCCCACTAGAAAAAATAAAATAAATACTCCTTGATTTATAACCTTTTTCTTGAAATTCAATGACGAAGGCCGTGGGCAAAAAAAATCACTACGGGGAGGACATTTGTCGAAGGATTAAGTTTGTAGCAACAAGTTCGAACACAAAATATCGTATGATATTTAAATTTGTTAAAACACCTTCCAAGTACTTTCGGCGTGACAAATTATGAATATAGGATACTACATTAAAAAACAATATCTACATAAAAACTCATCTATACTAAACCAACACATAAATATAAAATAATGTTGGTCAATCCATACAACATCATCAACCCCCAAGCTAAGCAGAGTTTGTGTTATGGGTAGACACAATACAATACATAGATAGATTTTTATTGGAATTTATTTACCTGGAACAAATATTTGCAGATCGTACAAATATTTGTCCCAGGCGGATATCGAAACCGCAACCTCATACGTCACATCGGTAGTCGTAGACATAAAATATACCTACTAAACATTTAAAACGTCACCTAAAGTACCCAGAATGCTGGCAGCAATGCCTGCCACGTTGAATGGCAATGCTAATTTCTTGACCGAAATAAAGTCAGCACTCCATCTGTGAACTCTATGAGAAGTTTCAAAACGATTTTACCCCAAGGACTAAAGGTCGATCGATAAACGTTTAATTAAAACCGATGTAGGTTACCTTAATGTACCTACATAATTAGGTATAATAATTTTTCAGTTTTCCTCTCAATTAGGATTAAACCAATAAAAATTACAGGGTTTCCTCTTGCGGTTTTGATATTATCTAAATTAATTATGGCTATAGGCTCATTTTAAATCAATTTCAGGAATTCCCATTAAGTTCTGCGAATATTACGGAGTTATGTGATAATATTTGATTAATGTTGCCATGCACATTTTATTTCATGTAACAATGCAACACGTTGCTATGCAGTGTTTTATTACATCACGAAAGTTTTCAACTAGTGCGTCCTACCCGTTATGACCTACGGAGCTGAGACGTGGACACTCATGATAGGGCTGGTCCACCAGTTTAAAGTCGCTCTAGCTCGAGCTACGGAAAGCTATGCTCGGAGTTTCTCTGAAGGATAGGATTCGTAACGAATACATCCTACAGAGAACCAAAGTTATTGACATAGCTCTGAGAATTAGCAAGCTGAAGTGGCAGTGGGCCGGCCATGTCTCGCGAAGAACCGACGGCCGCTGGGGCAAACGTGTTCTTGAGTGGAGACCACGACTCGGTAAACGTAGTGTAGGACGCCCTCCGATCAGGTGGGATGTCAACCTGCGAAAGACTGCAGGTAGATGCTGGATGCGTCAAGCCGAAGACAGGGCGCTATGGCGCTCATTGGGGAGGCCTATGTCCAGCTGTGGACTAATATAGCCTGATGATAATGATGATGATGATTATTTTATTACATTATTGAATATAAGTGAAAGACAGAAGTTTTTAGGCTTTATACATAATTTTATGATAAGATATGTCGTTGAGTCGCTTGCATATATGTAAAGTAACTACATTCATAGAATTATGTTATTTAAAATCACGTAACATTATTCAGCAATACATAGATAGTGTATTTTACTGAAATAATCAGAAAATGTAATACATATTTCTGATTATGCAATTTATCAAAACTTTCGAACGTGTTAATTTTACCGAGGTTATCAAAATCGAATAGAATTAATACTACATTTATCACGTAGTGTATATATTTCTAGTCTGTCTTTATAATGTACTGCTTATTTATACAAAATAATGTTTTTCTCTGACTTCACTTGCATAAAAACTAATAAAAAAACGACTCGGTCTTTTTTTCTTTAGTTTTTTCTTGAATTATGTAGGTAATTCAATTTAATTTTAACCGAGTTTTTATTTACGAACGTTGGAGCGAGCCGTATCAATATGACTCTATATTACGCGTCTATACAAGCAATTCGATAAGAAGTCTATAAATAAAAAACGTATTTACCTTAACTAGATCTCATAATATCGATACCAATCTGCGTGCATAATTTAGCGAGCCCTAAAAAATATAAATTGTCTAAATATCTGCCGCAACATGTGCCAAGTGGCGGCGTGGTTTTTTAAGTTTTTATCGCAAAAAATCCTTAGGGCTGGGGCGCGTACGCACCCGGCTGAAAGCTTCCAAATTCAAACGCAAAAAAATTCACGAGCTCACGAGAGCGCTTATAAAAAGAGACGCACGTGCTCTGTCACGCCAGTCGACCTGACAACCACGAGGCGAACGCACGTCGCTCTCTGCCGCTCGCGCTTTCGTAAATAACATCGATAATTTCAAGTTCAACACATTTCTAATCATGGCCATCAAGATTTTGGACCCGACCGGCGTTTACTAAACAGATTCGAAATTCACAATCGAATCTTCTGGATTTCCGAGTTTTGGAGGTTTTTCGAGATTTTGAAGATTTTTTAAGATTACCAAAATGTTTGTCTTGGACCCTACCGGTGTCTACTGAAGTTTGGAGGAGCTGGAAGCTGTTTTTACTGAAAAATCAGAAATAAATCAAGATGTTCGTTCTGGACCCGACTGGTGTTTACTGATTTTGGAGATCTCTCTGAAAATCTCCACAATGTTCGTGCTAGACCCCACTGGAGTTTACTGAGGACTTTCCACGAAGAACCCAAGTTACAAGTGTCATCAAAATGTTCGGCCTAGACCCGACCGGAGTGTATTAAAAACTTTTTAGTGTTTCGTGAAGAAATATCAAAATGTTCCTCGACCCAACAAACGTATACTAAAACTGTAAGTGCGATGGATCTCGGGTTAGACCCCACCGGGGTATATTAGAGCCCCGCAGGGTGATAGGTTTAATTCTTGTTATGTTTAGTTGTTAATTCTACAATGTTAAACTCATGTTGCTCTTCACACCACCACAAGCTATTCCTTCTGAGTAGAGAAGTGTCGTCAAACAGGAAAAGGAGGAAACAAAGTGATGTAGACTCAAAATGAGGTATAAACTTCTTAGTGTAGGAGCCAAAGACTGTCCGATCCCACGATCTTAGGCAAGAGCCTGCTCTCAGCGGCGCGTCGCAAAAATGTACACGAAGTTGGTGACGCGACGAGCCGCTTTCAGCGCTTTGTCTGGCCCAAGACTTACGAACTTATGTTCTACTTAGTATATTAAAGTTACCTTAGATATAAGTGATATTTATTGACTAACACTTAGTTAAGTACTTGGAGAGTTCCAATGGATTTATTTCCGGCATTTCTGTAATGTTGCATTTCTTTTGACTTTGTTATACTCTTGTAAAATAATAAGACTGTTAGAATACTCTGGCTAATTGTTGCGGAATAGGTTTTCATTGAAATAAATATTATTATAAAAATATTTGTTACTATTTTCATTTGTATTTGTCCTTTCCTCGCCCTTCCTTATCCTTTAGATTTAAGTTATAAAAGCAGAAATTAAATTTTTCACTACCAGTAGGCAGCTAAATAATAATTTAACTTAGAAGTTTAAATTTCGATAGAGTTGAAAACACAAAATTAAAAGGCGCAAAGTTATCTACTAAAAAATTAAATAATATCCTAAAAAATCGATTTCTGCGGGAGCTTCCCTTAAAGTAAGTTCAAGTGCAAATCGTATTTTTTAATAAAGCTAAAATTAAAAAAAAAATTGTGATTATATTTCATTTCTTAGACATTACCCAGAGTGCGAGGGCTTACACACTATAATAAACCTTATCTACTAAAGTTTGAAATATCTACCGAAAAACAAGGATTTTATAAATTTGTTTTAGCTTGGGGCTAGATAATCATACTATTTATTTATTATCAAAGAAAATAAACATACAAACATAATATATAAGAACTAGTATTAAGCATTTAAAAAAATAGAGCTAATTGTAGACGCTCATTAGGCGAGGCCTGTGTCCAACAGTGGACTACTATAGGCTGATGATGAGTTAGTTTTCTTGATTCAGACAAAGTTCTCTCGAGATCTTTCTAGATATTTTCCATCGATTTAAATCAGTAAACAAAAACAAAGTTTACATAACATCTTACAGTTTCGTTGCCATCATTGCATCAGCCATTCGATTGCAACTCCAAGAAGGTTACCGTCATACCATTAGAACGCACCCTTGGACTAGACAACGTCAATACAAGTATTAAGTACTAGCGGACCTTCCCGGCTTCGCACGGTTTTAGTACGGAACCCTAACTTCTTGAAAATATAATATAGCATATGTTCACCGGGGATAGTGTAGCTTCCCAACGGTGAAATAATTTTTCAAATCGGCCCAGTAGTTTCGCAGCCTATTCATTACAAACAAACAAACAAGAAATCAAACCTTTCCTCTTTATAATATTATATTAAATAATTCAGTTATCTAGTGATACGAGTACATCCGACAGAGAACCAAAGTTATCGACATAGCTCTTAGAATTAGCAAGCTGAAGTGGGAGAGGGCTGGCCATATCTCGCGAAAAATTGATAGCCGCTGGGGCAAACGTGTTCTTGAGTGGAGACCACGACTCGGAAAACGTAGTATAGGACGCCCTCGGACCAGGTGGGATGACGACCTGCTAAAGACTGCAGTTAGGTGCTGGATGCGTTAAGCTGAAGACAGGGCGCTGTGGCGCTCATTGCGGGAGGCCTATGTCCAGCTGTGGACTAAAATCACCTGTGAACATAATTATTGTAGTTTGTAATTGCATTATTTTATGTAATAAACCATGTTTGGTTTAGGTGTTACTTGCTGCTGTTAGATAGCTTGCATTCGTTTTTAACCGACTTTCAAAAAGGTGGAGATTATATGTTCGGCTGTTGGTATGCATTTTTATTTACGAACTAGCTGCGCCCTGCGGCTTCGCCTAAAAATCCGTTGCGTAGTTTTAAAGATCTAAGCATACCGTCGTGGTCTCCACTCAAGAACACGTTTACCCCAGCGGTTGTCGCCACTTCAGCTTGCTAATTCTTTGAGCTATCGACATAACTCAACTTTGGTTCTCTGTCGGATTTATTACATAAAATAATGTAATAACAAACAACAAGTAATTATGTAAAAAGTTGTTATTACAATAACCTGCAGTAATCGGATAGCCCGTTCTAATGAACCGTTCTAGGAAACGCCCGGCCTAGGCGGATCTCCTGGCCCTTAGGCGTTAGTCATCAGAAGGACACCTGACCACGGATAAAGCACAAATAAGGTCTTATAAGGACAACAAGGATCCGGGATCTCTCTGGCCCGAAAAAATACGGCCCGGATAAGTCGTCAATAAATATATAAATTAATAATGAATATAAATAAATTATATAATAATAAAATAAATTAGTAACTAACTCTACTTCCTTTTCAGGAATTTAAAGCAAAAATAAAGAACTTTTTAGTATGTAACCCATTTTATAGCATTAACGAGTTTTTAACGTGCTCATTTGTCAATTTGTGATAAGTTATTATTGTCTATACTTATATTATTGTAATTTAGGATTTAATTTAATTTAAGAGTATTCATTGTACTGTAGTCTTAATTGACATGCCAATATTAGTAATAATGTTATGGTGAATAAATTGAATTTACTGAATTTACTGAATAATGTTGGACAATCCCTCATCATCTAGTTCCAAGCTAAGCAGAGCTTGTGTTGTGGGTACTCGATGACTAATATAATACATAATACAATACATAGATAGATTCGTTTTATTATACGAGTACATAGCCAATACTCAGAACACCCGAAACAAATATTTGCAAATCGTACAAATATTGGTCCCAAGGCGGGAATCGAACCCGGAACCTCCTGCGTCGCAACCTTCGCCCTCCGCGCGACATCGTCAATCGTCTATGTGAGATTCCCGATCGGATGGCCTATGATCTTTGCTACAGAAAGTTATATGAACATACTAGTGGTTTCTTATTCACTTCTTCCACTGGTGGACTAAAAATTGACGATTAAAATAATAATATAATATAAATAATATATATTAAAATAATTTTAACCTTACAAATAATCACTTAGACAGGTTATATTTTATCATCATCATCATCAGCCTATAGCAGTCCTCTGCTGGACATAGGCCTCCTCTAATGAGCGCCATAGTGCCCTGTCTTCAGCTTGCCGCATCCAGCATCTGCCTGCAGTCCTTCGCAGGTCGTCATCCCACCTGGCCGGAGGGCGTCCTACACTACGTTTGCCGAGTCGTGGTGTCCACTCTTGAACACGTTTGCCCCAGCGGCCGTCGGTTCTTCGCGTTATATGGCCGGCCCAATACCACTTCAGCTTGCTAATTCTTAGAGCTATGTCAATGACTTTGGTTGGTGGTTAAGATAATTAGTATGCAATAAATAGAAGGAAAACGTAAGTATCTGTCAGTATAAAGTTGCAGAGATCTATTCGCAGGTGCCGACGCACCGCTTTCTTGTAACCCACTTCGCGGACAGAGGTGGCGTGGAGTCGACTTTGTGTCTAAACATTTGTATTCTAATAGGAAAGTTACATAGCATTATATAAAATCATACTAATGAATATTTAATGACATTCATAAATAATTATCTTGCTCCAAAGTAAATATTACCAATGTGTAATTTATAAATTTATAATTTAAAAAAAAATTATACGCGGCGGTCGCGGTGCGTTAGAATCGGAACTCAGTAAGTAAATATCGTAAGGGCAGCACCTTCTTTCTGTGTATATTTAACACCTCTACTGGTATTACCAATCCACCTGCCACAATTGTAGTGATTATGGAAAAAACCCCTTGTGTGGGGGACGTTTATTCAGTGGAAGACGTGTATGTGCTTATTAAAGTTAAATTATTTCATATTATAAAGGAAGTAACCTTTGTTTTTTTTAAACGAATTCAACTAAATTAATCTTTAGGGCAGTCTCTTTACTACTGTTTAAAAATTAATAAAAAGTACAATGCCAATCATTATATCATTTTTTTTTAAATTTTGTTTTGTAACTTACTAGCTGGCGTCGCGAGTGTTTTTTTAATATAAAATATGTTATTTGTAATCATAGAGAGGGGGAGAATTTCAGCCCGGTCCATTCAGTAGCGTGAAAAGGTAACAAACATCTACATATCCATTCAAACGTTTAAAAAAAAACAATGTATTGACAATATTATTCAATTCACAGATTTCATTGTTTTTGTTCATAAGCTGGTAGTTTTTATAATTAATAAGTATATTTTTCCTACCATTGGCTTTCCCACTTCCCACATTAGGTACACATTAACACACACAAGTTAGTATGCTTTTTTATTGACCTAACTAAAAGACTACTCCACACCATCTCCTGTCCGAAACTGCATCTAAACAAAGCTAGGTGTCAGACTTACTCTCTCCTACAAACAAGTACATATACTTACATATAGATATTATGTATGTCTGACATCAGCAGCTACTTGGAACTGTTGGTTTGCATTCAATGAATGTGAATTCTAATTAAACTACCTAGTTTTACTAGAATCTGAGTTAGCATTGGCATACTAGCTACAAGATTAAGAAATGTCTTCATATTTACCAAAAAATTATATATAAATATCATCACCAGCCTATAGCAGTCCACTGCTGGACATAGACTTCCCCCAATGAGCGCCATAGCACCCTGTGCCTTGTGCCTGCTTGCCGCATCCAGCATCTACCTGCAGTCTTTCGCAGGTCGTCATCCCACCTGGTCAGAGGGCGTCCTACGTTTACCGAGTCGTGGTCTCCACTCGAGAACACGTTTGCCCCAGCGGCCGGCTCTATATATAAATATAGAGCTTGTACATCTCTTTTAAGGACCTAGAGAAGAGACTTGAACTCAAGGACACACTTTCTAATCGGTATACGTATACCGAATAATAAGTACCTATAGGTACTTATTATTCAAAAAATCAAAGAAATTGGAAAACTATTTTAGCTATCAGGTCGCAATAACATAATAAAATTATGTTTTTTTTGTAAAAAAATATACTTTTCCAAATACACACAACCTATTTTTTTTTTATTATGATTTTTTTTGAGCCATTATTGTCCTACTGCTGGGCAAATGCCTTCCTATGCTCCTTCCACTCCTCGCGATCGAACGCTGCCACAGGCCATGATGGAAGATGCGCCTCGAGCTCGTCACGGCATCTCATCCTGGGCCTACCACGTCACTATAACTTTTATAACTAAAAAAATATAGGTCTTCTAAATTTGATTTGATTCTCATTATCAAATTTAATAATAATTAATTAATATTTTTTGACGACCGATGTGGCGCGGTGGGCGAAGGTCCGCTTGCGACGCAGGAGGTTGCGGGTTCGATTCCCGCCTCGGAACAATTGTGTGTACGATCTGCAGATATTTGTTTCGGGTGTTCTGGTCGTTTTCTATATATAATAAAAAATATCTATCTATGTATCGTATTGTATTATGTATATCAGTTATCTAGTACCCATAACACAAGCTCTGCTTACCATGGGGCTAGATAATGTTGTGTGAATTGTCCAGCATTATTTATTTATTTATTTTATTTTATTAATAAGGTTGGTCATATTCCATGCGGCCATGTATGCTCAGAGCCATCTCGACGAGTACTCCAGGTTCGGCGACGGTCACAGGTACCCTACTCGTCACGCACACAGGCTGAGAGCTGTGCCGCGGCGTCTCACCAAATCGTCGAAGCTGGTGCATGTGATGGGGCCGGCTGTTTATAACCGTCTTCCAGCTACGGTTGTCAGTGCCATCCTTCAAAAGAAAACCTTAAAATTCTGGCTCATTGAGCAATGTCACTATAAATTTAGTGAAATATTTGATATTCTGTAATTTATTATTTTTAAATTTTTATTATTAATCAATTTATTATGATAATATACTCTAATTATCAATTGATAATTAAATTATAATTTAAGAAATGACATGTTAAATTATAAACGTTATGAAAAAATAATCTGAATCTAATAAAATGACAAACAAAACGTCTTTCCAAATTCAAATTAACCACTTAAAAAGCGTTCCAAGTTCAAAATAGCCAGTCTCACTGCGTTTTCGGTACACGTATTATAAAATGGAGGATATGTATTGCGCAAAGATACGTGGTTTGAATGACAAGGAGACTTGATAGGCGCGTGCGTGAAAACTGACATACTATCATGAGACAGAAAATGTTTGAAACTATCATGGTTATAAACACTCATATAAATATCCCGCTGTTTTTTTTTAATGACCTTATTAAAAAAAAACAGCGGGATATTTATATGATTTGATTTTTGATATATTCATTATTTGGGCACAGTTTCATGCGCCATGATCACGGAATAACTGTTATTCCGTCAATCATTATCATGGTAAATATCCCATTTTAAATGACTTTAGAGGCAGAAAATTGTGTGGACTTCTTGGTATCTTATATTAGCTCTTTACATTATGGTGTGCAGAATTGGCGTTTTGTCCAACTGGCCACTTAGATCAAAAATATCTGTCGTTTGGTTAGAAATTCCAAATACAAATGTATAAATATCATTATTTTTGTTACAAATTTGGGCTCGTGTATTTTTGTTTCGAATTTAGTGATTCATTTGTTTTCACGCGATTAGATTTTTTTGGACATCTTTCTTTTCTCAGTATGGAAAACTTTAAATATCGCATTATCACTACATAGTACAAAACAAAGTCGCTTACCGCTGTCTATCTGTCCCTATGTATGCTTAGATCTTTAAAACTACGCAATGGATTTTGATGCAGTTTTTTTCAATAGATAGAATGATTCAAGAGGAAGGTTTATAAACCATTAGAAACATAGATTTCGCGGGCGAGGCGCGGGGCGCAGCTAGTTTGTGAATAAGTCGCAGTGCTAATGCGCTAATGCGCCTCTGGCTGGTCCATATCAAGTGTAGGTACATTCTCAAGGCTTCTTTGGATGTTTTGGGGAATTTTTAGTGATCATTTTAATCTTAATAGCATTAGGGAAAACTCTAGTATATCTGTGGAACGCCATTTTGATACACCTACTGAGTGACGCAACGCGATGCAAAGCGAATAAACCCCAGCTATATAACCTACCATGATTAAGTTATTTAACACTTTGACTGCGGTTTTTTTTCGACGACGGCGATCTTTTTTTTTACCTAAAAAATTCGTGCTGCCGCTCTACACAGCGGTTGTGTTGCGCCGCACATACGTTTCGTTCGAAAAATATTACAGCTCTGCTGAATCACAAAGATCTGTATGTGTTTTCTCAGCCGCTGCGCTAGTGTGGATTTACGCATATTAGTCACTTGTAGAAAACTCATACCGTGCGTTTTCAGCACTCAAAGTGTTAAGTTATTTAAGCAATGGTCTCCAATTTGTATAACATTTTATTGTATACTAGCTGCGCCCCAAGGTTTCACACACGTGGTGATAGATATTTTATATAATATACAATATACCAGCTTTCGCCCGCGGCTTCGGTCGCGTTTTACCACGATAAAAAATTATTCCAGTACACATACTATGTATGTTCCAAGTTTCATCAAGATCCGTTCAGTAGTTTTTACGTGAAAGAGCAACTAACATCCTCACAAACTTTCACGTTTATAATATTAGTAGGAAAAGCTTTCTAGGGCCTTCTGCAAAATAATAATCATAACCACATTATTGCATGTAAAATGGTGTTATAAAGGTCTAAGGCATAAAATTAGTTCACATAATTTACCGGTTGATTCGGCATGCAAAATAGACACAATCGTATATATAAATCGGATAGAGGGGTTCATATAATTTGGTTGCCTGGAAGAGATCGCTCTCAGCTATAAGGTTGCCCTTTAAAGCCCTTTAATCTAAGTTTTTAATTCTGTATTGTTTTCTGTTTTGTGTGGTAAAGTGTTTTCTATCAAATTCTATAATGAAAGCCAATAAAACTTATCAGGTATGCGACCATCAGTCGACCAGTCCCCTAGGCTGCAGGTAAATTACCTATGATAATAACTTTTAGCTATAGATTTGTAACGAAATCATCCGACAGAGAACCAAAGTTACAGACATAGCTCAAAGAATTAGCAAGCTGAAGTGGCAGTGGGGCGGGCGGTCATATATCGCGAAGAACCGACTAACGATGGGGTGAACATATTCTTGAGTGGAGATCGCGACTCAGCAAACGTAGTGTAATGACGAGGGGAATGACGAGGTGGGATGACTACTTTCGAAAGACTGCATGGATGCTGGATGTGGCAAGCTGAAGACAGGGCGCTATGGCGCTCATTGGGGGAGGCCTATGTCCAGCAGTGGACTATTATTAGGTTCATGATGATGATTTACCTATAGTTTCCTCAAGAAACTAAGTTTCTATAATATATCACTACATAGTATAAAACAAAGTCGCTTCCCACTGTCTGTCTGCCCCTCTGTATGCTTAGATCTTTAAAACTAGATAGAGTGATTCAAGAGGAAGGTTTATAAACCATTTGACACATAGATTTCCACGCGGGAGAAGCCGCGGGGCGCAGCTAGTATATACATATATTAATCTCCGACTTAATGACTATAGTTTTATAATCATGATTAGTTTATAATTGTATTAATTTTCTTAAATGCAAAACAAATAAATAAATATACAGACATAGAAGCCGGTAGTAATCTCCGTCCAACGACCAGTGGTTTCCTTTTCCTATGCGAGTGAAAACGGCTTTCTTATCTCGACACCCTACAGAGAGTTCCTATAGACCCTGTCTCAGGTACAGTCAGGTGGTAGAGTGTCTATATTTTTACACAACTGCTCTAAAAAGGAGTGTAATGAAAAAGGGTGCTGATCGAATAAAAAAACAAATTTTCAAACAAATGTATTGAAAACGGCTTTCTTATCTCGACAGCCTACACAGAGAGTTCCTATAGACCCAATCTCAGGTACAGTCGGGTGAAAGACTGTCTATATTTTTACACAACTGCTCTAAAAAGGAGTGGAATGAAAAAAGGTGGTGATGGCACAAAAAAACAAATGCAATGAAAACGGCTTTCTTATCTCGACACCCTACACAGATAGTTCCTATAGACGCTGTCTCAGGTACAGTCGGGTGAAAGAGTGTCTATATTTTTACACGTACATAGACCAGAACACCCGGAACAAATA
The DNA here is from genome assembly GCA_943735965.1 of Eupithecia abbreviata. NCBI lineage: Eukaryota > Metazoa > Arthropoda > Insecta > Lepidoptera > Geometridae > Eupithecia > Eupithecia abbreviata. Next base: position 3,497,905 of record OX030997.1, on the reverse strand, counting down.
TATGCAGATCGTACACACAATTGTCCCGAAGCAGGAGTCCCTCAACCTGCGTCACGGGCGGACCTTCGCCCGCCGCGCCACAGAGGTCGTCTAATAAATAATAATGTATCTTTTAGAATAATTTCGCCCCATATTTCTATCAATGGTAGCCGATTTACAGCTTTTCAAAAGAGTTAGGTTTATTTTTGTGTTGTCTATACTAATATTATAAAGAGGAAAGTTTTGATTGTTTGTTTGTATTGAATAGGCTCCGAAACTACTGGACCGATTTAAAAAATTCTTTCACCGTTGGGAAGCACGCTATCCCCGATGAACATAGGCTATATTACGCGGGAAACAGCTAGTTGATGATATGTGACTTACGTCATGCATGGGGTAGGTTATCATGCTCATCCTCGCATTCGTGGCGAAAGACTCTATGTACTATTCTCTACATAGATAAACGTTGTGTTGCGTGGCGTAATGCCAAACTAAATCAATGCTATTTAAACTCTGTTTTGCTTCCTATTAACACGGCCAGGAAATTAGGAGGAATTTATTGTAACTAGCTTTTACCCGCTGCTTCGCTCAAGTAGCTCTTTTATGAAACGTATTATCGCTTAAGAATATAGTAGTTAAGTATAATACTTTACTTCTTTACTTTAGGTACCTTAAAAGATTGAAGTTAACCAAAAAATCTGATCACTTTATTTCCTAGTTTTACTTATGTAAATTGAATTTTGAGACGTGTTCAAGATTCCTGTGAGGTCTAATGGAGATAAAGCACTTTGATTTAAAGTTATATTTTTCCGGAATTATTTATTTATTTATTTATTCAGACACTGTCTAGAATATACACATAAAAAAATTACAAAAATCCAAGCATGCAACATAAAATTAAATTAAAATGAAATATCATAATTTATTTATAGCAGCCATCCAACAGAATTTGAATCTAAAGAGTCATTAATAAGGCTCCACAGAGTCCATATTTATTTATTGATCACCAACATAATGTACAATAAATCTAGTTCTGAATTAACTTATAAATATTATGTCAAGTGTCAATATAATTATAGGTGACTAGTGGACCTTCCCGGCTTCGCACGGTTTTATTACGCATCCCGAACTTTTTTGAAAACGATGAAATAATTTTTCAAATCGGTCCAGTAGTTTCGGAGCCTATTCATTTCAAACAAATAATCAAACCCGAATGTACTAGTGGTTTCTTTTTCACTTCTTTCACGAGTGGACTAAAATGTAAGTGAATAGTAAAACAATCCTTTTCGATAATAATTAGAGTATACAATTTTACTTGTCTAAGTGCTTATTTTGTAAGCCAAAAGAAATAAAATATTTTGAATTTGAATTTTAAATGCATATAAAAATGCATTCATTCAAGCAAGTCCCTATTACCAACAATCTATGTTTTTGTCTATAGAAAAGTTACATATTATGTACTTATTTTATGGTCGACTGTACCGTGTATTGGAAAACAAGTTTGCACTATTAGTTAGGTATCTCGTTCGTGATTTCTAATCTATAAATTGTCTTTACGCCCGGTTCTGTTTCATTTTCCCTTAATTTGTGCAGGAAGTTCTAATATTGCATGGCGTTGCGGATGAAGAGGCGCACACATACCTTAAAGTTATTGGCCATGCAGAGATTTACAGATATGGGAAATGGTCTAAGTGTTGATGGCTCGATTTTGAATAAGGATAATAATTTTAAGTAATTTAAGTACTACTAATTAAATGTATTGTAATTTAATATATAATGGCGATTATCTATTAAAGCCAGTGCTTTTATTTTTTTCAGTGCAATTTTTAACTAAGATAAATATTTTTTTTAAAACTAATTTTCATCAAGAGAATCCGCCTTCCTAACTCGCCTTTATTACTATACTAGCGGACCTTCCCGGCTTCGCACGGTTTTAATACGGATCCCTAACATTTTTGAAAATATATTATAGCCTATGTTCACCGGGGATAGTGTAGCTTCCCAACGGTGAAAGAATTTTTCAAATCGGTCCAGCAGTTTCGGAGCCTATTCATTACAAACAAACAAACAAAAAATCACTACATTATATTCTTTATTATCAAAGAAATTTACAACCAAATAATCGTATTTCAGATTTTCACTGACTGGACTTTATTTCTCAAGGCTTACAAAATGATCACTTAGACAAGTAAAATTTTATACTAACTGTAAATTATTATATACTATACGTATAAGCAAATAATAAATTGTGGATCTCAATTATAATTTTATTGTTTCTACCTAAATGTGATTGAAATGCAAAATTACTTGAAGCTAGGATATGGAAGAGCCCGCATTCTACAAAAATATAGAGCGCGTTGAAGTCTTTTGTTAAAAAAATATCAATATGGACGTACGTACGACAAAAGTTTTGATCATCTTTTATTTCATAACCATCTCCTCTTCATTAAAACCTGGCATTACAGGAAATAAATAATAAGAGGAACGTAATACCGCCACACAAGATTCAGAGCTCTCGTAAGCCTCTACATTTAAAGTTTACGACTCGACAATATTACTAGTATTAACTTCAAGGATGCTTATAGTACATCTTACGTCAGTGTCACAGCAGGTAGCAGTACCAACTACTCGCCACCAGGCGGCAGCACAACTGCACACTTCTTTTATAAACCGGCCCGCAAGTCGACCCTCTCATTGCCCGAGTAGGCAGCGTCACGGAAACACGTATTTGTGTACCAACTGGTTACGTTACGAAGTGTTGTGCAACATGGATATTCTCAGCCTAGACCCCACGGGACTCTACTAACATGGAAACCACCCTAGATCCCACCGGTCAGTACTAAAATGGACCGAAACTTAGATCCGACCGGGCAGTATTAGAAGCAAGATGTTCGGGTTGGACCCAACTGAAATTTACTGATCGAAAATGTGTTGCGGAAGGCGGAGAATTTTGACGGGCACCCGTCCAGAGGAAACTTCATCTTGTAGGAAGAGGAGGGTCGACGAGGAGCCGTGACATAGGGAGCGCCAAGGTCGCCGGATGCACAGCTGACTGCGAGCGGAAATCAACAGAAACATGAAAAACTCAATGCAGTTCCGATCCATTCGAAGTAAGTATTCTTCTTTTAAAGCTGACATCTTTTGAATGTGGAACGCGGATGTTTTCAGTGTTGACAACTGCATTTTCCTATTGGATTTCTAGACGTTTTTCTGTCGTTGTTGCAACAAGTGCGAGACAAAGAAGGAATGAAACAGGTGCGGCCAGAGACGGACCACAGCGTTTTGCATACAGAAACCATGCAATTAAACTTTACATTAGAGCTTAAGCTTCCTGTTTTCCATTTTCATTTGATTATTGTTGGCGCACTGGACTGTGAACGTTCTATACGTGTTTTTAGTGAAGGAGATATCTATGGTTAGTTTTAATTATATTACTAGAGAGCGTTTGTTGACCGAATTTCGGGCAGTATCGCGATTTTTATGGAACCGACCGTGAGTTCATTGACCGGACATATTTTATTTCATCGCGCGCTTCCACGTACACACACAGAGACATCACGCACACACACAAACGGCCCACGCACACAGCCGCGGGAACCTGTGCATGTGTGCAGTCACATGAACACAATATCGCGTTTGTATTTCAAATTTAATCGCTGCCATATCTAATTAATTTTATCATTACAGCGTCACATAATACTTGCTTACATATATACTGACTTTTATTAGGGAAGAACTTTTATTATGTAACCTAAGCATGAACCATAATGTTTATAAAAGATCAATAGGTAACTATTCCAGTATATCATACATCGGTTCTAAGATGTCAATGCACGTTTCTCGCATCGTAATCGGGTTTAAGGCAGTAAGCGTCTGTTTGCCGAATTATTTCAGTTCAATAACCGGGCGAACGTACGATCGGGAGTTCGAAATAGACACGATTCCGCGACGCCTCAATTCAAAAACATTTATTCACCGAAATTAAGAGGTCAATTACACCAAACAATTTGAAGCGATACTGGCAATACTGGCAACGTTGAAAACTTTTTGGAGGATTAAAAGAAATGCATAACTAAATGCACAAGATTTTGAAATTCGAAATTCTTAATTTAAATGAGGTTAGCTTTTTTCTGGGCGGCCAGACGGTCGGCCAACGTGATTCGCATCTCGCATCACATGTCATGTCTTGTGTAATTCCATATTCGCGTTGAACCTCCTTGACCCCAGACTCTGTTGTGCTTGCACTGTGGCCTGTTTTTGGCGTTGCGTCATCATAGGTCAAAATCCCTAGCTCGCCATTTTTTGCTCGTAAACTTTATAAGTATGCGCATCACGTTGGATTCTTCCTTTGTTAGTCTATTTGGGTTTATTTAAAAACTTAAACAATCTTGATGTCTAAAATAGTCAGGCTACAAGCCAGTTTTTATGTTTCTTAATCTTTAAATGGGACAAGTCGTAAAAATTACTTATATGGAACTTCAATATAAAGTTTAAGTTTTGTTGTCAAGCGAATATGGTAAATAATATTTATTGTTACGAAGTTTTTTATGACTTCCTAAGTAGGTACCTATCAATTACATAAACTTGGTACGCCCTACTTTTGGAAAAAGATCACAAAAAATATAAGGATATATTTTTGGTAGTATCTTACTTTAATCTCCTGCCTAAGAATAACTTGACATAAATGTCAAAGTAGGTATAATGGCGCACTTACAAAGAGACAATTTAAGTAATCCTATCAAACACATAAGGGCAATAATATCGATATTAAAACGAAGAAAACCCTATTAAATTGACCAAAGAGCAGCTGTGTGCATTATCACTCAACATGCAAAGTGCTATGCAAAGCTAATAATATCGTCAAAGCTGAAAATGTCAACAATGATCCGATAGCAATAAAAAAAGCGCACTTGAAAAGTTAAAAATGCGCTTTTTATACAAAATATATGTTGCACGAAGGTGTACCACAAGGTCAGGACAGCTGAGCAGTCTAATTAAAGGTTTTATGCTTAAATAATTAAGTAGCATAGTGCATTCGTAGCGCAGGTGTACTATTATTTATGCGAGAATAAAATCATTATTTACGTAGATGCCAAATTACGAACATTAATCGTTTGTTCTGACATACTCGAAGTGCGTTTCGTTTCTCATTTTAATACTTTGTTAGTGGTCATTTTGTAAGAAATGTTCATGCAAATAATAATATCGTTTGTTTATTATTTTTAACAGTCAAATTTATATTTATTGGTGTACCAACGTAGTTGTAGTATCGGCCAAGACATTTACTTCTCCCACAAGACTATGTATGTAGTTTATTTTCATAGATGTAAAGTTTTATTATGCTAGAACTAAAATTACTTCTTTGTATTTGAGAATACACCTCCGTTTGACCACGATTTCCTCTTAAAGTAAATGACAAATTAACAATGTGGCCCATGTCGTTTCACGAAGGTCTAGAAGACACATATTTATTATCTTGGGCCAACCCAGATAGTTATTGGCCGAAAATACCAGGCAGCCATTTCCAAACCTTAACACAAGTATAAAACAAATTGATAATAATACCCTACGTTTTAAAAGATCCTCCAATATTAATGACATTAAAAAAGTAGCGATGAATCAGCCACCGTCGGTCGAGGTCGAGCAATAAATAGGTACAACTTACTAGTTTTTATTTAAAACTTTTGACATGAACATTGTTTTTTAACGTTTTTTTGTGATAGCATATCGTCATCGACTTAATGAGCACCTTGATCTCTCTGTTCTATTGCCGTGGTCTTTCACTGATGTTTATCTTTTATGCATAGTCGATTATGATTTTAACATTGTTTTTATAAAAGCAAATACCTAATAATGAAAACTAATACATACCTAAACTTTCAAGTATGTATATAGTCTTAGTACTTACCATTCAAAAAATTCAAAACATAGATACCTCATAAGTAGTTGATAACTGAATAAAAATAATGATATAAATAGCACAAAAAAACACTATATATTATGGGGCAATACTGCATAGGTAAACCACTCATTAGGCACATGGACTCTACACCGCATACTACTACATACTACCAGAAACAAAATGCATATTTTTTTAAAACGTTCCACATATGAAATACTAAAGGTACTTTCAACATAAAAAATTTAACATAAACATGCAAAAATAGTCTCGGACCACGGTACAAGCCCATGTTATACAAGTTAACTTAAACGACAAAAAAGTGGAGTCATCAATGTTTTAATTTTCTATCGAATTTGTCGAAGACGCCCAGAAATAGTCGAAGGAGTCAATAAACTTGGAACAGGTTTAAATTATGAACACAAATATTTTGTAGGAAAATATTATAACGACATCTTAAGCATTTTTGAATCTAGAATACTTTGAAAGATTAGTTTGCTAGGTTTTAATAAGAACACCAAAGCTAGAACCACACTTATTTATATATTGTGATTTGGTGCGACACATAACAGCAAAACAATACACAGCAATCATCATCATAATCCCACTGCTGGACATAGGCCTCCGCCAACGAGCGCCACAGCTTGACGCATCCAGCATCTACCTGCCGACTTTCGCTGGTCGTCGATCCGACCTGGTCGGAGGGCGTCCTACACTACTGTTACCGAGTCGTGGTCTCCACTCAAGAACACGTTTGCCCCAACGAACTTCGGTTCTTCGCGAGATATGGCAATAATACGTTAATAACCTTGTAGGATTTAGTGCACTCGCTATAAATATAAATAATAAATAAAAAAGCTTTATTTCCCTTCATATCACGCTTGTTAAATTATTCTAGTTAATTAACTTAATGATAAACTTTTGATAAACTAAAGTACTCTTTAAACTAATTTTAAATCTAAGGTAGGACCGCCCAGGGCACTGAAACTCCAAACCGCACTCCCCATAGGCTAACCTAACTTTATAAATAAATAAATATGCAAAACAACCATCACCCTTAAATGTTTAAAAACTAATAACGCCCCACAGCACACAAATATAGTGTGGTTCTCGCTTTACATTTTGTTAGGAGATAAATGAAAGTAGAATATAGTGTGTAAATTATCTTTATTTTATTAGTAATTTCTGTCCCACTGCTGGGCAAAGGCCTTCCCTCCTTCCGCAATTCAATATTTTGCGCCACTGCGACCCAACCTTTTAAGTGCTCCGTATATTTTGCGCCTAATTCGTGTATCCACGGTTTGATAGCCGCGAGGTCGTTTTTGAGGATCCATTCTGTGACCAACGGATGAGTCGTGGTTGAACAACTCAGTAGAGAAATGGATGAGTCGTGGTTGAATGACTCATCCGTTTCTACCAATAGTTACCAATATCTACTGATTGAAAAACCATTTGCTTATCTACCAAGCCTAATTAAAATAATCAACACAATTAGGTAAACCAATCAAGTCAGATCAGCACAAATTAATGACAAAGTTTAATCAACATTTCCAAACTTTACAGTGTAATCAAGTTATCTGTACAGACCACAGCCAATTTATCAGTCAATCTGAGTAATAAAGATTTACAGTCCAGTATTTCAATGCAGCGGTCCACTCCACCTGGAATAGCACTGGAATAATGTAAACGATAATATCCCACTCCAGCACTGGAATGGATTGATTCACTAGATTACTGGACTGGGAGTTTTTACATTATGAACATTAAATAAATTTTCAATGATATATATATCCACTATGGAGTTACGTGAACCGGGCAAACACGAGAGAAATATTCAAGCGTCAACTTGAGTAATAGATGTTATGCCTCAAGTTCCTGTAATCGACCGCTCTATTATAGCTACTATTATTATAATATTATATTTATTTATTATAGCTACGTAGTAGATGTAGTAGCTAGTAGTAGACTGGGTAAGCTGCCTCGCGAGGCAGACTGAAAATTATATAGCGTGAAGTTGCCGCTGCATCTCAGGAAATCGTCGAAGCTGGTGCATGTAATGGGGCCGGCTGTTAATAACCGTCTTCCAGCTACGGTCGTCAGTGCCTCCTCAACGCAATCCTTCAAAAGAAAACTAAAATTCTGGCTCATTGAGCAATGTCACTATAAATTTAGAGAACTATTTGACATTTTATAATTTAATTTTAATTAATGTATTATGATATTATAATATACAAATTAATTGATAATTTACTAATTTATAATTTAATTAGAATTTATAAAATGTGTAACATATAAACTTTAATAAAAAAACTGAACTGAACTGTGGCTGCCTCTGTGCTCAGTATAGATCCAGCTATTGGCGACACTGTATCAATTTCGCAAGACTGACCGAGTCAAAATTTGACCGTTGAAATGTCAATGCGCCAAGTTGCCAAGTAAGGCACTGGGTCAAATGCTGACCGCGAGCATTATGCTGCAGGTGGTGAGGGCTATACAGGGTGTCAACGGCACAGACTTGCAGTTAGACATGATGCAGTGCAGTAAAACAATGTAATTACTTAGTAGTTCTCCAATAGGGATGATTTAGAAACTAGAGAGATTTTTAAGTGTCAAAAAATTGTGAACTCTATTTCTTTGTTATTAGGAACAATTACACAATGGCACTTCTCTGCCTGGCACTGGCAGAAAAGTGTGAACACATTTACTTCAAATTAATTTACTTCTAGGCTTATGCCGTAGAAGTAAATGCGATATTTTACAAACATCAAATGTAGCATTTTTGGACTCGCCCGAGGGAACTTAGCATTTCTTATTTTTACCATATCATCATCATCAGCCTATAGCAGTCCACTGCTGGACATAGGCCTCCCGCAATGAGCGCCATAGCGCCCAACCAACCATATACCAGCCCAATATTATTATTATAGCGCTTTGTTCTTTTCATATCCTGATGGTGATGACAATGGTAAAATATACAAAATATAGCGATTAAAATACAAATAATTTAAATGGCCTACCATAAAAACCATATAAATTAGCAACCACTCAGAGTTAATAATAAACTTGCACAACTGTACAATAGCTAATACAGGCGACCCTTGACACCGCTTAACGCCGGCACTCCCGGAACACCCCGTATAATGGCCGCCATTGCATAAAGATTTGCGTAAGTTTATCGGTGTCATAGTTACGAATCGACATAAGCTGGAATTTATTACGTACGCTTTAGTTTATCTATTTAGGGTTAAAATATCACTACATAGTATAAAACAAAGTCGCTTCCCGCTGTCTGTCTGTCCCTATGTATGCTTAGGTTAAAATATCACTACATAGTATAAAACAAAGTCGCTTTCCGCTGTCTGTCTGTCCCTATGTATGCTTAGGTTAAAATATCACTACATAGTATAAAACAAAGTCGCTTCCCGCTGTCTGTCTGTCCCTATGTATGCTTAGGTTAAAATATCACTACATAGTATAAAACAAAGTTGCTTTCCGCTGTCTGTCTGTCCCTATGTATGCTTAGGTTAAAATATCACTACATAGTATAAAACAAAGTCGCTTCCCGCTGTCTGTCTGTCCCTATGTATGCTTAGGTTAAAATATCACTACATAGTATAAAACAAAGTTGCTTTCCGCTGTCTGTCTGTCCCTATGTATGCTTAGGTTAAAATATCACTACATAGTATAAAACAAAGTCGCTTTCCGCTGTCTGTCTGTCCCTATGTATGCTTAGGTTAAAATATCACTACATAGTATAAAACAAAGTCGCTTCCCGCTGTCTGTCTGTCCCTATGTATGCTTAGGTTAAAATATCACTACATAGTATAAAACAAAGTCGCTTCCCGATGTCTGTCTGTCCCTATGTATGCTTAGATCTTTCATACGCAACGGATTTTGATGCGGTTTTATTTAATAGATAGAGTGATTCAAGAGGAAGGTTTATAAATCATTTGACACATAGATTTCCACGCGGGCGAAGCCGTGGGGCGTAGCTAGTTAAAAATATATTCTTCATGCAAAGCTTTGTTATTTACGAAAGTAGTTATGACTGTCCGTCTGTCTGTTACCTTTTCACGCCTAAGCGGCTAAACGGATCTCAATGAAATTTAGCAAGATGATAGACGGTATTTCGGGGACGGACTTACTAGGCTTCTTTTTCCCAGGGAGCGCGTGTGAAGCCGTGCGCAGAGACTAGTATACCATAGTTATATTTTCTAATTAGAAAGATAAATCATTTATTGATTACTAGCTGCGCACCGCGGTTTCGCCCGCGTGTAAATCTATGTGTCAAATTTAATTAACTAAAAACCTTCGCCTTGAATCTACTGCTGAAAACTGCATTAAAATCTGTTGAGTAGTTTAAAAGATATAAGCGAACAGACAGCGGAAGCGACTTTTATACTATGTGAAGATAAGTAGGTAACATAACTTAGTTAATAGTGACTTACGTTAACTAAATTCAATTCAATTCATTTATTTATCTTTTGACACAATATATATGTTCTTAGATAAGTCACAATACATTTAAACTTATAGCTAATTAACAGCAACCTTAGCTTCAGTACCTATCACATCACAAAATATATTTTTATCAGCCAAAGCTTCGTCAATTGTATAATAACTCTTATTCAATAGAATTCTTTTAATAAATACAAATAGTAAAAGTTAAAGCCTATGTTAATTGGTTTTTGTAAAAAAATCCCGTTTACTCTTTCAAAAAAAATCACTCAAAAAAGTAGGTACTCCTTGGGTCTCAACACATATGTACATCCAGTTCAAATAAGCCGTTCTATTTCTTCAATTTCAAAAACTTTTAAAACTACGTTTTTTTTTTAAATTTTAGAAATTGAAGGCATAGGCTTATATAAATACATTAACAATCTCATTGTAGTTTTAATAGGTTTATTTTATTTAAAATGTACAAAGATAATTCTAGAATGTATATACGTATTTTATTTTTAATAATATTGTTTACATAGTTTTAGTTTCTGTTAATTGTAACATTTTTGTTTTTGTTCCTATTAGGACACCTTACGCACCACGGTCTCCACGGCAGACCAGCGCTATGGTACGATCTGCTCTACCATAGCACATGCTTAGTGGAGACTGGAGACCGATTTTGTCAGTTTCTGTCTTCTGTTAATCTATTATAAGTTTAATTTAAAAGAGTTCTGACAAAATAAAAAATACTTTTTACTTTTTTTACGTCACTTTACATAATTGACACCACTGACCAATCAAGGTCCTTCGATTTCATAAAAAAATATTAATGGCAAAATTCACAATCAAGATGTAATGTAGACTTTTAATGAAATACAAGCTTTTTTTCTTTATTAAGGCTGACGACATTTTTATAAGGTCAATTTCTTGCGAGGAACGACTTTTGACTTTTATTTTCATCACTCAGGGTTACGATTTGTCATTGGCAGGACCCTAGAATTTTCCGTTAAATTAACTTATTAAAAACCCATAGCTCTAAGAATTATTGAGCTAAAGTGGCAGTGGGCCGGCCATATCTCGCGAAGAACCGACGGCCGCTGGGCTGTAAACGTAGTGTAGACGCCCTCCGACCAGGTGGGATGACGACCTGCGAAAGACTGCAGGTACATGCTGGATGCGTCAAGCTGAAGACAGGGTGCTATGGCGCACATTGAGGGAGGCCTATGTCTAGCCGTGGACTAACATAGGCTGATGATGATGATGATGAAAAACCCAATGATTCAATTACTTCCAAGATTGTTTATTATAAATAATCAAAAATGAAACATTACAGCAATTTAAAGCAAAGAAGTTACATTATGCACATAATAAAATTAAAAAAATAAATCACAAAAAAGACAGAAAAAGAAAATTAGTTAGGTACCCTAGCAGTAAAAAAAAGAATTAAGTAATCAAGATCTCATCAACTCACTTAAGAAATACAGGGTGGATTTTGGAGCTGGAGAAAAGATTTTTGCAATTTCTGAATCTTTTAGTACTCCAACTTCAGTTAATTACATAACTCTTTGATTAGTAACGACACAAAAAAAGTTTGATAACTTTTAATGTTATTTTCTTGGTAACAGATTTTGCTGCTGTCAAAAAGGGAATAACTGCTCCAAAAAGATTGTACGAGAAGATATGGTTCTGATTTTGATGAATCTGCTATAACCTGCCATATCTTATTAGTGAATTGCCATACTTTCACAGGTGTCAATAATTCTTTGTCCGCTCTAAAGAGACATAATAACGACACATTGTTATGGTTTATTATCATTATGGTTTTCATTTTAATACGAATTTTTGTGTAATATAGTGCATTATATTTTCACATCTTTCAAGCATGCAATAACCGCTTTAAAGAGCTATAAATTACAAGATGATAAAGATAAATTTATTTAGTTGCTATATTTTGACAGCAATCAAGCAGCCACTAGCTGTTCTAAAGAGTTAAAATTACAAGAAGACTATTGCTTTTGATGATGCTGCCATATTTTACGATACCGATATATAAGTTGCTATATTTTGACAGCTATCAGCAGGCAATAACCGCTCTAAAGAGACAAAATTACAAGATGACTGTTGATTTTGATGGTGCTGCCATATCGTGCGATACCAATATTTATGTTACCACATTTTGACAGCTGTCAAGCAAGCAATAACCGCTCCAAAGAGACAATTACGATAAGACTTCCGCAATGGTTCAGATTCGTCATTCATGTCATTGACACCCCAGTGCTAGAAGATGCGTTCAATCAACCCATGGGTGCAACCACCTCTATTTGCAAGACATGCACTAAATTTATCAATCTAACTCAATTCATGTTATAATCATCAATCATTCTTCAGAAAAATGAAAACTTTGCACACAGAACAACAATTACCTAGGTATTAATCGTGCTAAGCTAAATATTATTAACGAAATTATTGTCAGATAAAAGATATCTGACCATAATTTCGTTAATAATATTTATTTTATTGAGTTTGAAATATGACTTGTCTATGAGGTAATTTTGTTAGCCTAAATAAATTAACGTTATTGATTTAAAAATAAGCTAGATTTGTTTTTTGTTCTAATCGATTTGATTTCTTAAATATTTTTCTTAAAAGCGACATAATTTTCTAGTTTTATTCAGATACCACATAAACAAAGCCGCGCGCAAAAGTTGTAGAAAACAGAAAAGTCATGTCTTTGACAATCTTAGAAACTGTATCTAGGTATGGATTTTTCATTAAAGTTTAATTAATCATAGGCAATAATAAAAATTGGTTGTTCAATTATGCATTGCTTGATATTTCATATTAACCGGCACCTAAAGTTTAAGGGTGATCCGATCGGGTTTTGATTCCGTTAAAGATCATTGCCATTCATCTTGGGCAATGTTGCCAGTATTGCAGCCCTCATTTTGATTACATTTCGCGAAACTCATGTTGCTAATTGGTAATTAACAGCTTTCGTCGTAGCACAAAGTCGAGTAAAGTTGATTAAAATCCAACTTTCAACAGTTCAACATTCTGATTTCAAATTAAACATTGGCTTAAATAATTTCTAAAATGGAAATGAACATTTCTTATCGCAACAGCATTAATGCGATAAAACGAGCGAATATAAAAATTTTAGTTGTGGACATAAAAAATATCTAACGCACACATTCAGCCACGTAACGCGTAGGTTAGATAACGCACACCAAGATAAACCAGCGATAAGCACGTGTTCAGGCGCGATATCTCCTCGCGACTGCTGCTTTCCTAGTACCCGAAACATAGATACAGCTCACTAGCGAATCTGAAAATACACTAGCTCAACTTTCTCGTGTGGAAAATCTGAACACAAATGCAAAGTCTGTGTGTAACGTTGTGTTATACTATAAGTTGGCTAGCTGTGTGCAGAGAAAACACTTTTCTCATACGCTTTAATGTGTATAAGTGGTAGTATCTCATATAGGAACGTGTGTTAATAGCGAAGTCGTTTCCGCATAGGCGGCTGAGCCAACGAACGTGTGAGGCGCGTTTGCCCCTACACGGGAGCGACAACCTTACGAATTAGAAAAAACTCGGCTTACGCCATTTGCCTCGACGCGCGTTCGCTCCAACCAAACTTTTCCATGATATAATATGCGACAAACTATATTTTCAGTAAATTGAGGAGTCATTCCGACTTATATTTAAAAACAAATGAATATGGGATAGTATAATCAAATCACACCAATTGCAAGCATTCTACACATGAAAAACGTCTGTAAAAATATGTATGTCGTCACATCATCACATATTGTTCAGTGACGCCGACGCGCCTACGCGCACCCACACAACCTTGCCCACGAATTTTGCGTGTGTTTGGTTCGTACGTACATACCACATTGATAACTACGTCACCGTCGGCCTCTTGCGATCTCAGGCGCCCTGGTACTGAGTCTCCCCGTAATAAGCTGAAGATAACTCGCTTTTCTTGATCTTATGAAGTGCTTAAAAACATAATGGGACGTTGCTTCCGCCTTGGCCCTTTCTTCGCAAGTTGTTAAAACTATACATACATTTTTGAAATATCACATTTATATTGGACTTATTTAATATGCAAAAAGTTTGCAATTCGTCTTTGCAAGTTCCATTCAGCTTCAGGCCACAAAACAAAACATGTCCAATTTACATTTTAACGAACCCATTCCTCAATTTTGCTGCTAATCCTGGCTAGGTCACGCTTCTATGTAAGTCCTTTCATGCGACTTACACCAGCACAAGGCCTTCATAGCTACCGAGGAGGCTAACGAGTTGTAAAATAAAATGATGTAATTTTTACCTCTGCAGCGTTCATGTTCGCCTAGTACTTTGTGTTCTAGTTGACGATCCGTACAGTCTCGGGATGAGCGTGGTATTTGGAATATTTGATGATGATTTGGATACACAGAGATGACTAATTAATTTTATGGTCACAAGAAACTGAGAAAAACTCTTTTCAATTTGAAATTAAAATGCACTCAGTCTGCCAGCTCCATCTGTTGTTGACTGGCGGTACTACTGGCGCTGAGTACCTTGCTTAGCTTGCTTCTCGTGATAATCTATGATAAAAAAACCTTAGAAAAAACACATCGAAACTAACCGCAATTTCAGCAATTATTTGAATGCAATGTGTCGCATGGCAGGTTTAATTTTAAACAATGGCAGGTGGATGTCGCTGTCCAAGGATGACCACTGGCCGGTGCAGTGGGCCAAATGGCGGCAACTATTTACCGGTTTTTTTACAGACATACGCACAGTCTCTATTATAATTAGTGTCTTTATCAGAATATTATAATTGAATGTCTCGTGCTAAAACGAGATCCTTTGTACACCCAGTATCTTTAATAGCAAGCGCACACTAGGTACTAGGAACATAGGCACTAAACGTTTCAAAAGCGCAGAACATTTGCATATCCACTAAAATATAATGGCGATGGTTAAAATTCAATTTACCGGTGATAAATTTTTAATATCTTAAAGTGCATGCATTTTTAAATTAAAACAAAGAAGTTTCGTGTTTCAATTACGTGGTAGGTAGATTGGTGTGTTCAATTTTAGTCAGGTATTTCCGTCCGTCTCAAAATTAAATATGTCTAGTTGGTCGTAAAAGGACGGGTCAGTCTTTTTATGAAATATTAAGAATTATTACTAGCAATTTCGTTCCAATGTGGAGACGCGCTGGGTACTAAACATCGGCGTCAACAAAAGCATAGACAATTCATTGCGCAAATAGAAAAAAATGACAGAAACAATTGAACGCCTTTTTTGCACGGCGAATTGTTAAAAAATATTTCTGTTTATGCAAAAAATTACAATAACCTTGAATTTAGTATACGCAATAGGACCGCGGTGGTCGGAATTGTTTCTTTTTGCGGAGCATTACTTTTTATGATCATTTCTTTGTTTGACACCCATCAAAGAATGCCGTCGTCTGCTACGTAAGTCCATAGACAATATTGTGGCAAGTTCTGACAAATGGCCAAATTTTTAATTAATATTTTGGTCCGTAGCTGCGAACATCATCTCTACAGTAAAAGACTAAAATATGGTTCATTTATACGTGAATCGTTTGTTACTCGTATCAATTTAAACCAGCAAAAATAAAGCATAAAGACTCGAACTTAATCATAGTAAAATATGCATGGAAGCCATTAGTAAAGTAATATCATAAGGAATACCGATGTCGATATTTTGTCACACAATTTTGCACGCGTTTCGTTCCGATATATTTTTAATTTTATCGCTCACTTTTAATCTAAAGGATGTCTAAAAAATGCCTGAAAATAAACGACTAAGCTCTTACCACCTGACGGCTATTTAAAACTAGTTTGGTTTAGACACAGTATTATCTTTCAATGTTTCAAACAAAAAACGAGTTGTCGTTTTTGCATAAAAAATTGCGAGTACACCTTGAAGTTTGAGGATGGCTCTGTAATTGGATGGCGTTGTTCTTTATATTCTGTTTTTATTTTTTCAGGTACATAATGTATTGACTGTATTGTAAAAAATCTACGCTTGCCATGTAAACCTGATTTCTTTTGAATTTCTGTAATTAATTCCCCAGACTTTATAAATTATAACGACACTTTTACTGATATATTTTTTCTTTCTTTTCAGATTATTTCGCTGCCATCCTGACTTCGGCTTCCCAACACATTTCTTAGTATAAAATTGTATATTAAATATAAAATTATGTTATATTATTCGATTGTTTAAAGTAAATACTCATAAAATAAGCTGTAATGACTGAAATACTTATGGCATATATAGGCATTTGAATTTTTATATTTTGTTATATTTAGTTTAATGTTAGTTTGTTTCTGAATTGATACAGTTAATTAATTACATCTGCGATACTGGTATATAACCCTTAATTCTTTGCTATATATAAGTGAATTATAATATACATACATACTTTGCGTGACTGACTATAAACGCAAATTTTAAATTAAACCCAATCGTTTTGAATAATAAGAATTTGTACTATTCGTTTTGACTAGATATAAATAAAATAAACAAAAAAAATATGTAATGATACTGAGTATTAATCTAGAGACAAAAATTAGAATTACGGAATCGAATGACAAGCAGAAAGAGGCAAAAGGTATTTTTGAATGGTTCTCTTCATTTCGACTGTACATTATTTGAGAAACCTTCAAAAATAGACCGTATATTAATCTAGCCCTAAGTATATTTAATATTATCGGATCCTGATTATACGTAACTTCCATCCAACACAATTCGAGTTACCACGTTTTCTTCCGCTTACAAATTGTATATATAAATTTGCAATGCTTGTCCTGTGCTTCTCTTTACTTTTAAGATTATTTTGTTTTTACTTATTGAACGTGTTAAATTTAAGTTCTAGAATTGTTTAGCCTATTAGGATTTTTATTTTTTGATTACTGTTTTTAAAATACGCTAATTCATTTTCACGAACACTATTATTCATGTTTCGCTAAATGAATTGTCAACCATAACCCATTTTGTTCATTAAATATTTTTCAATGTAATTCATTTAGTAAACCGCTAGTGATATATAGTTCAGTGTTTCTTTTGAAAATACGCTAATTCATATTCACGCATACTCTGATTCATGTTTCGTCAATTTAATTGTCAAACGTAACCCATTTTTTTCATTAAATATTTTTCCATGTAAATCATTAAGTATACCATCCTATCTTTTACCTCCATCTTTAATCTAAAAGTTAATTTTTTTTTCATTGCATACATATCCATCAATTACAATTATTCAAAAAAATTGTATATCTTATTTTTGACTGACATATATTTTTCGACTGTAATTTGTCAAAGTCCGTCCTGAGTCCTTTATTAAATTAAATATGTGGCCAAATTGGGTGTTTTACAAGACGGAATTTATATTATGTGAGATTCACATATACGCCCAGTAGTTATCCCACCCATGTGTATCGGACTTTATATTTAGTTGATTATGGCATTATACTAAGGGATAATAAAAAAAAACCTATTATATCACACCCACTGTTTTTATTCATTTAAATTCCTTCTCTTCTACGTAACGTTTAGATAAAGAATTAAATATAATAAGACCTAAAAAGAAAAACAAGGAAAGTTTAATAAATTTAGAAATGTTCACTGATAACAATTTATTAGGTACTAATTAATATAAATTAACTTGGTAAGTACAAATTCACTCAGCGAGCTACGGAAAGAGCTCGGGGTCTCTCTGAAGGATAGGATTTCAACGAAATCATCCGACAGAGAACTAAAGCTATCGACATAGCTCAAAGACCAAGCAAGCTGAAGTGGCATTGGGCCGGCCATATCTCGCGAAGAATCGACAGACGCTGAGGTAAACGTATTCTTGAGAGGAGACCGTGAAACGGGAAACGTGGTGTAGGACGCCCTCCGGCCAGGTGGGACGACGACCAGCAAATGACTGCAGGTAGATGCTGGATGCGGCAAGCTGACTGAAAACAGGGCTCTATGGCGTACATTATGGGAGGCCTATGTCCAACAGTGGACTACAATAGGTTGATTATGATGGTAGGTATCTAATTAAATTACTTGTAGGTACCATATTTTTCACTTCTTTTGCTCAAAGTGTATCATCATTATAGCGTAGCTAAGCGGCCGTTAATCTAGGGAATAAAAGTTTTTTTTAAATTTGAGTCTGAAGTCATCAGACAGTACAAATTCGTCGTCTAACATAAAGACTTTTTGGTATTCCATTACAAAGAACATACATTCCAATTGAATTTATTTTTGAAAATGGAAAAGGAAAACCGCCTTCTTGTTGATTGTTGGATGTTTTTAAGAAGGGTGATTCTTCCTCCATGGTAGAAAGCGTGGGTACGTATTTACTTTGCCTTGAGCGTAAAAAATAACCAAAAAGTTTTTATTAGAGCGAAAGCCATATATTATCTTATTGTTTAGTTTTTTATTTGGATATCTTATGGTTGCTGATACAAGAATTTTTGTGATTAGGATATCCATCTTATGGTTGCTGATAGGTACAAGAATGTTCGGTTGATATTTACCAACATTATTTAGATGCAAATTCCATCCTATTTTGTACTTCCTTTTCAAAGACACCATTTCGTTTTGTTTATTCGCAAACAATTACCTTGCAAAAACCTATTTCGGATAACGATAGGTATATTACGAGAACAATAGACCTATTCGTTCTTTCATAAAGTTTAGTATGTTGGAGAATAAGGCTTGTAAACATTGCACATTTTTGCATAGAAGGCGTCTTTAACAACAGGTAAAAAGGTACGTGTTTCTGATCTGTTGTTTTTTTATTATGAGATATTTATCACTACATATAAAACAAAGTCGCTTCCCGCTGTCTGTCTGTCCCTACGTATGCTTAGATCTTTAAAACTACGCAACGGATTTTGATGCAGTTTTTTTAATAAATAGATTGATTCAAGAGGAAGGTTTATATGTATATAATACGTGCATTTGCAACCGTGCGAAGCCGGGATGGGTCGCTAGTGTCGGATATAACTTTTGAAACTATCATGATTACCAAAAAACAGAGTTATTCCGTGATCATAGCACAGGAAACTGTAACGAAATATTGGAAAAAGTAAAAATCAATCATGGTAATAATAAAATTTGTTATTTTTATTATTATTAGTTCTTAATTCGTATTATTTTATATGAATCACAAATAAATATTTACTATTTAACTACTTTTTTTACTTTTACTATTTTTTTTTTAGTACTATTTATATCCCATTTTATATACTTAATTGACTTTTGAATTATGTCAGATCCTGGCTTGCGAACAAGGGAATTTAAACTTAATTTTCTTGTTTACTTTTTTGCGGTGGCCGGTACTTATAAGTACCTACCTATTTAAACTAGTTTTTTTAATATAGATATAATCTATTTGTTCCGGGCGTACTGGGCGTTTTCTATGGATAAAAAAAATATCTATCTTTGTATTATATTGTATTATGTATATCAGTCATCTAGTACCTACCCATATCACAAGCTCTGCTTAGCTTGGAGCTAGATGATGCTGTGTGGGTTATCCATTATTATACATATATATTTATTTACTTTAATATATAAAACGTAATATCACCTACCAGGCGAGCAGCAAACGCAAGAGTTCTATAAAGGCCACGCCGTTAGTTCTAAATTCCTCAACTGATACACTACCTTTAATAAGCTATTACTGACCACAGAATAAATATGAGTAGGATAGGCACTAATCTTTGATGTATCGTTTAGCGGTACCCATGTTAGCTAGCTAGCTATGTAGGGCTGGGACCCGTTAAACGTCACTAGTGATGTGTGTTAGATGTTAGATTTTATCGATGTCTTGTCTATGCAGTAATGCGTATTGTGAAATGTACGATTGACTGATTTGGCTATTATTAATCCACATGCTACAGTATTATGTACCATATAAAAATACCTATGCGTAACTCATGCCGGTAGGTAGTTTAAGCATACAAGTTAAAAAATTCTCTACCGCATCTATAAGAACTATCGACAGATGTATCGATAAGAACTAACGACAAATGCATCGATAAGAAGTATCGATAAGAGCTATCGATAGGCGCGCATCCCTCCACAGGATCAGGGATACGCGGGCACTAGCGCAGTGGGTCGACGACGCGGGAATGCGGAAGGGCCCGCATCCCGGTACACACGGTACCAAGTACCGAGGGCTATCTCAGGATTGCATATCGATGACGGGGAAAAGATTTTATTGGGATTTGAATTTTGATCGGTAAAGGCTCTGTGATGATTTACGACTCGTGTTTTTTCTTGAATGGTAGGTTCATCTGGATGCTGAATAATACAAAATAACAAGTATGATTTTTCTGGATTTGGTTTTCTTATGGCTTAGAGTTCCGCAAAACTATTTCATAAATAATTTAAAAAAAAAACAATTATTTTAAATTCATATTAATTTTATTGTATCATTGTATTTATATTTGTATGGAAGAGCAGGACATCCTGGCACATGTATACTAAAAGGACAAACACACAAGCACTAACTTAAAAGGATGTCCTAAAAACTGTCTAGCTTGTAGAGTAACATATTTTTATACAATAAAACAATTTTTAATTGTGTACATTTGTAGGTATCCAATTGTCATAGGTTAGGCTGAAGGTGTATGATTATATCCGTGCAGGTTATTAACTGAAATAAGAAATCAATAATGCCTCAACCTACTATGAATAAATCTTCACTCCAATCTCAGTCAATTCATCCCATGTGTATCCCTCTTAACGGGACTCATATAACTAAAATAAGGTGCAACGACGTCCGATAAAAAATGGACTCCATCCCAACACAACCTTAGAAAAAACCCTTGGGTCCTGTTACAAGTTACTGACCTCACGGGGTGAAATGACCTATTTAACTTGAAGGAGGTCATTATCAGCGGCCGTGTTTTTTTCCTATTTCTCAAACGTTCGAAATTCGAAAGATTGATTAGGATTTTTCTAATGCTGGCAGTCAAATATTTTGATTAGGCGCGTGGTTGTTTGAAATTAGAAGGATAATCAATTGACATTCTTATTTGATGTGAATGCCCAATAACCTAACCTAACGAAGTATATATATTTTTTGTACTATGTGCATAAATGTAACGACTTCGCTTTAAATTGCTGTAATGTTACATGTATGATTATTTACAATAAACAATATTGAGTAAGTTAAGTGTAAGTATCCCATGATTCGTTTTTTTGCCGGATTCGGCTGACATAATAATTATTATGATCACCATTGTTTTTCTTCACCATATTTAAAAAAAAAATGATTGTTTTGATCTTCAGTAAGGTAGTAGATTTTAATGTTTTGCTGACTAGTGTAGAGCAACCAAACACCAACAGATTCAGATATTTCCAAAAATACAGTCTTTACATTTTTCTCGCTTCCAATAAGGTTTAAAAAAATGGAAAGGTTTTAGTACTAAGGTTTAAAAAAAAAAATGTTTTAGTTCGCCTTTACTATAGTAAATTTGTAAAACCTGAAAGTATGTTTTTTGAAATAAAAATATGAATTTGACATGAGGTTGAACAGTTGTAAAGGTAATGTGGTAGTAAGAGTTTTAATAAAAATCAGTTAAATCAAAACCTCTTAATTTCCACCAATACTTAATGTACACGTAGAGAATGACATATTTTCTTTGTTCATTCAGTTTTAATCCTGTATCTATCTACCTAAAATATATGTTAGTATTAGTACGTTATTGTCATGGAAAAATTGTACTATGCTTTTCCGACCACAATACCATATAATTAAACAACCACAACAGAAAAAGAACTGAATGATTCCCAAATTAAACGAAAAATGTAGAGTTAAATCACTGTACACGGTACACAGTGATTACTCTGTACAAAGATCCTTGAACCCTGTATTTGAGCGCCCACGAAGGTTGAATGCTCCTTCCAATTTTGAATCTGTAGCCGGAATAGGCACCCTCGCACTGATTTTAACTCGAAATTCAAACGTTACTGGTTTCGCTTCGACATTTTTTTTATAAACAATTGAAAAACTCATGGTTAGTTCATTTTCCAATCTCAAATTAAAAGAAAAAAATTGCCTAGTGATTGTTTCATATGCATTCATATTCAATTATTCATTTATAATTTTAGCTTCGGTGTTATTACATGTGTTATAAGGGCGCTGCAATTTATTTTTAAAATAGTAACTAGTCTATTTATAGCTAGGAACATAGTAAACGGTATGTATATTATGTGTTATTATTATAATGAGGATAGGTTTGCTTGCCCTTCTTCAAAAACATACCAATATATGCCAAGATCCATGAATTGTCAGTTTTAAGGCGCTAGGGTGCTTGCTTACGTAGTTAATATAAGTTTTCTAAAAATCATGTCTATGAATTTAGTATTCAAACCTATCGAATGTTTATTTTAAGGACACAAGCTGGTCACTGACCTAACTAATACCAGGAAAGAACCAGCAAGCGAGGAGGAACGAGTTACCAATCCCACATTCCCAAAATAATGCTACAAACGTCGCTGGCTCGATCAAACACTTTTAGTCCTTTACCGGTCCAATAAAAACTCCTATTAATTGCGTAAGCGCATGTAATAAACTTTTGGATTGGTTAAAAATAACCCAGCTAGCACCGCTCCGGGTATAAATTCTTAAAAAACATAAACTTCACGACCACCCCAGAAAACAGACGCCATTACTCCACAATTAAAATCTCTGAATATCGAACGAAAGCGTGCTCCAATAGGAATCAAATTGGATTTATCGCCAAAATAAACATAAGTCATTTTCGTTCGGAAATTCGTGCTGAAATCTATGATTAGAACTGGATTCTAATGCACAAAAAATAAAGTTTACTATGGTTACCGAGACATAGTGTAGTTGAATCGTTCTTCCATGTTTGAATGCGACTAGGATATAGGTCATTGCTCCCCTAAACCTGTGGAGCAGTCGGGGCAGTTGAGTACTTCTACTTCCATGTTTAAATTGCCCAACTTATACTCTCTGTACAGGACACGCTCGGACAATACGAGGGGGCTATTCCCGCTCGAGCGCCATGCATGAGATCATGTCGAATGACGAGTGCACTGCGCTCCATTACGTGTACGGGTGTTATTCGAATTTATATCGTCGAGTTCGTGAGATCTCGAAGTTTAGTGAACCTCAGAATAGGAGACAAGGCTCATCGTCCGAGACGAATGACCAATGACCATCCTGCATCGCCCTTACAACTTTTAGAATTAAAGTGATTTTATTTGTAGATTTGAATGAATTATTGTAGTTATTTTAAGTTTTTAAAAGAAAATATGTCTAAATATACCAAGTATAATTAGTGTAATAATTATAATTAAGTATTTTATGTACTAAATTAACTCTAAATTCAGTAGCACGCTCAATTTTACGACGGCGAAACTAAATCATCATAATAATCTCCTTTCCAAAAAAATCCTCCATCTTTAACTTATTAGAATTCTGCATGTATTCCTACATCGTTGTATTACAAAGAAAATAATATCAACAAAAATTAATTTATACACATTCGAAAACAGGCGATAAAATCAAACAAATCGTGTTTTTATCAAATTGCGGTTTTCGGCATGCATCACAAGGCACCTTGCCAAACCATCTTCTAAACTCTACTCTACGCACTGGGCATAAAGACGATGAATTTAAAAATAAATCAAACTCCACGGAGGTTAACCGCAAAAAGTTTAGACGCATTTCCGGGTGTGAAATGTGGTCGGCCCATTTGGTTTCCGAACGCATTTGGCGCAGAAAAAAATAGAAAAAAGTTTCGTTCATAAACGTTTCCTTGAGTATGTAGCGGTCGCAGTTTTTGCTCTAGAATCACATGTTTATACTCTTGGGATCCGTGGGAAGGTATCTTGTATTCTTATTAGGTTTTTGTCTGATTTGCATGTCTCAATGGATTCCACGATGGTTTTATCAACAATCGATATTGTTCACACAGTGTGTTTAGGTATTCCTGGATGCGTCAATTTTGTAAACTGAGCGTGTGTCATTTTGTTTTCATAAAAAACATCAATGTGCTTCATTTCCTTTACACCTTACACTTTACCTTTACACCTTACAGGCCTGTTGGAAACGTCTCAAATCCAAATTATATATGGAAAACTATAAATATAACTTAGATTTTTTGTTCATTTCAATCGTTATAAGGTAAAGAATAGAAGTGAATAAGAAACCTTTAACTTGTTAGGTTGTTAGTTTTCAAGTTGTAGCAAAACTTATCCCAAGGTTTCTTATCGTCTAGATAATCTTATATTGTGTCAAAGGATATGTTTGACAAAAATTACCATTAATAAAATATATGTATATCAATAAATAAATTCAAACAAAGAATTTATTTATTGATAATTTTTGCAACTCACTTGGAGTTTTGTTGTAGAAGCGCCCATTGCCCTTTAAAAAGCGATTAGTTAATCATATAATAAATCGTGTAGGTAATCATGAATTACAGGTTTTTCGTCAGGCACATTATATGATGATGTTTGCAAGTTATTTAGGTAGACATGTTTTGACATAATATTTGGATGTTACAACACAAACCTATCGAGTTTTATAGACCACATTTAGTGTGAAGGAAGTCGTTATCACATCGTTAAAAAATAAATTCACAAGATAAAGGTAACAATAAACTATCCGACAAAAATCCACCATTGCATAAAACCTAATCTCCTTCAAAATCAAAGCATAGACAATAAATCATTCCTAACGGTTGGTACTACTGACTTGCTACGATCTTTTTGTAAATTTTTCGCGTAAACCATCAAAAGATGGTTATCAAAGTTAGAAAAAGTTCTAAAAATGATAAACGATTAACAGCTGTTAGGTAAAAAATTATTTTTAAGAAAAAACGTGACATCCATAACTATTTCTGCCTTTATTTAGACAAGAGATTGTTTTAGATAGGATAGCTAAAAAAGTTGCACGATGTACCTTATTTATTTATTACTATTTTCTGCCCGCGACTTCGCACGCATTGTAATATACGTACACAACGAATATTATTGATTTTTTATTTCCTGAGAGACCTGATTAATGGTACTAAAATAAAAAGCCTATGTTTTATTCCGGGCCTAGAACTACCTATATGCAAAATTTAGTCCGACCCATTCAGTAATTTTGGCAGGAAGTGGTAACAAACATTCAAACATCAATATCTTCTGAAGTTTGTGTGAGTGACGTCCGAAATATTATAAATTATTTATGTATTGTACTAATGAGTTCTTAAATGGGAAAAGCAAATCATGCGCACCATTGACATCACAAATAAATATTATCTATACCTGCAACCGCCTACCACAATAGTAAGTACAATAAATACAAAATCTCAAATTTATAATATGTAGTATATATTACCAGCTGGACACCGCGGCTTCGCCCGCGTAGAAATTTATGTATCAAATGAACCACATAAACCAAAGGAATTTATAAACCTTCCTCTTGAATCACTCTGCTGAAAACTGCATTAAAATCCGTTGAGTAGTTTAAAAGATCTATTCAACCAACAACCACAATGTATTAACTTGTTTTACGCAGAAATATGAATTAAATTATAAGAGACTAGAATTAGGTTGCTGAAGATAAGATCCTAAGCGAACAGACAGCGGAAGCGACTTCATTTTATACCATGTAAGTAAAGATAAAAATAAAAAGAATATCAAATGTCACCTCTACAAAATGTATCGAGCTACGTAAGCCAACTACAGTTTACGTCACACGCAGTACCTACGCTGTAAGACTTGGCACTCGTCCGAATCACCTCTCTCACATTCATGTCGCCCTGGTACCCGTGACTTTACCTAAGTCGGCCTTTAATCCAAAGAGCAATAGAGCTGAGTTCGGGATTGGATTATACAAGCTGAAATGACGTCTATGTCATAGCTGACAGAGATATGTTTTGTTTGTGTTGTAACTGAGTCGCGCTCAGAGTGGACTAAGCTTGTACTTTGCATCGCATGATAAAACACTGTATTTAATTATAAACCTTATATCAAAATATCTAAAACTCATTTCAGTTTGCGATGACTTGAAGGCGGTGTAATGTAGTAATATAATCGCTCAATAGGCTTATGAACCTTACATTCTACAGAACATGGTACATTATTCCGAGGAACTAATCATTTAGTTTACCTTCGCTTCTTTATGCTGCCCTAGTATTTTGAGCGAGAGTTCGTTAGTTCGAGAATGACGGCTTTGCACTGTCAAGTTCATTGAAATTGTTTCTACATTTTGTAAATCGCCCATATCAAACTTAAAATAATAATGTAGGTGATGATCTCGAGGTACATCTTCCATCATGCATGGCCTGTAACAGCGTTGGATCGTGAGGAGTGGAAGGAGAAAAGGGAGACCTTTGCCCAGCAGTGGGACAATAATGGCTGAAAATAAAAATAAATAATAGGTAGGTGCGTAGTGGCAGGCTAGGCGCACTTCGTTCTCAATATATATTTACTAAAGTGTAATATTGAGATTAAGCCTTATTTATTGCATTGTATCTCATTATAAGTGAATATTTTGTAAGAGAAAACATCTAAACCGAAATGCGAAAGTTTCGTTCAACTTCTTCATGCCAAAACTACTAAACGGAACGCGCTAAAATTTTGCATATATGTATCTCTCTAGATAATTGAATAACAACTAGACAACTTTTCGATAAACAGGCAGAAGCCCACACTAAATACATCGACCATTCCACCTGACCATAGACAAACTGGTTATCCATAAAGGTAACAAAAAGCCGACTCTATTAATGACACGCTTTAATATTGGACATGTGTTTAGCCAGGTTTTACATAATTGTCGTAACATGTGCCAATCTAGGTACTTGTTTATGTACTTTATATAATCCCATATATTATGACTAGCAACCCGCCCCGGCTTTACACTGGTAACAAAGCAGTCTTAGACTTAAAAGTCTTAAAATCTTTGAAATGGTAGTTTTTTTATTTAAGGGAAAATGCGTATTAGGTACATCGTTTTCCTGTAACTCTTTGATTGGTATTGGTTTACCAAGTGGTATGACAACCTGCGAAAGACTGCAGGGAGATGCTGGATATGGCATGCTAAAGACAGGGTGCTATGGCGCTCATTAGGGGAGGCCTATGTCCAGCTGTGGACTAACTTATACCGATAATAATGATAGAAACTGTTACTAAAAATACTTACATACCAAGATAACAAGCAGCAAGCGTGCACTTTTTATAATTACATATACCAAACCTTCATCATGGATTTTCTGTCTGAAATCGTATTAAAATCCGTTTGATTGGTAATTGTTTTGAGATGGCTTTTAGGCCAGAGAGTAGATGATGGAAAGCGATTGACTTTATCTCGGTAAAAATGTTACTTTATGGGTTTTTACCCAAAATATACCTCTTCGATAATCTAACCACCTTTTCAATCAATAATTTTACAAAACATAAATTTATTACCGCCAAAATGATAGGCAAGGCACGTAAGCAATCATTATGCAAAGAAATTGCTACGAACTGGCAACACCTTAAAGCTTAACACCTGCTTTTATTATAACTACGAAACTTATGTGTTTTCTTGTAGGTATTTAAAACTACTGTCAATTTGTCGGACGCGACTCAATGTCGCAAAGTCGCGTGCCAGACCTAGTTGTCGACTGTGCTAAAAAACCTAGGAGTGATCTTAGTTGGTAAGCGATTGCGTCGTTATGTCGCAAATTCACTTGCAAACAACAACACTATCGACGTATCAGAAATATACATATAAAATAATACCTAAAGCCTATGTCTGGTAAGGGACGCGGACGGTGCGCTGATGATGAAGAAGAAATGAACCTCATTCACAACTAGTTTTATAATATTTTGCTGTCTAATAAAATAGAAGTACCGCCCCATTCAACGAGTTAAGAAACTGAATCTGACTGCTTTATTTCATATGTGTCTCTACTCTACCGTGAAGCCCGATACGAAAGATTTTAGTGAACCATGTTTTCGTTTCTGAACTAGCTTCTAGTTTCTGGACTTCGTTTGAAAAAAACTATAAATAAACAAAGATTTCTTGAGACTTTAAGTCGCGTCCGACATTTACTTAAACCGTCTCAATGTGCAGTCGATTTATTCACGAATGATACAGCCGCGATGTTTTTAGCCACGCGACCTGCCGATGGTTTATCTGCAGAACTTTTAGCAGCTTGCATAATTTATTGTAGGTTTGGCAATTTAATAGTATCGTGAAGAGAACTTACTATTCAAGATCGTTTACATAAAAGTAGATACCGATACTGGTACTTAAACTAGATTAAGTCGTCTTATTTTTTATTATTACCAGCAAAAAAGTAATAAACAGAATTAAAAATTAAAAAGTAACTACTACCTAAGTATTTATTTAAAAAATAACAATTATAACCTTGTACTCAAACGCCAACGCAATTCAGATTTAAGCCCGTCTCAAATGTCGAATTTCTGACAGAATTTCAATGAAAACTGTTAAAAAAATCGCAGCTTAGGACGTGCCTTAATCAGATACGTTTGAGTATTCGAGCGTAAGTCGCGTAATTTTGATTATTTTTCAAATTAATTAAAACCTTTCACCTTACTTAAGTGTCTAGGCATGTTGCTTGGTTAGACCTAAGTGCTAAGAAGAGCCTGAATAAAGGTAATAGCAAAAATATTCTATGTAATAATAGGCGTTTAGTAAAATAATGGAAAAAATACTAATTTCCTGTATCGTATCCTGTTAGCAAAAAAAAAACAATCAATAATATCGATTAAAATCTTTCAATTAATCGAGACTGCTAAACGAGCTGCTTAGCGAATAATGGCGAAATGTGACAGGCATCAATAACGAAAGCATTGTTTACAGATGGCCTTTTTTACCTTTAAAAACCCTATCAAACCCTTTCTATTTGTGGCCATCTGCCGAAAATCGATTTTGCATTTTTTTGAGTGAAAAAATGCGGGTGCAAAAAAGCTCTGCAACCTACCATACTTTTTTGCAACTGGCAATGTTTGGAAAGCGCCAAACGGCAACCCTTTTGATCAAACATGAGTTTGAAAAAAGAACGAGTAATCAGATTTCGGCATGTGCTATCTTTTTTACTTTTTCAGGGATCCGTATTAAACATGACCGAAAACTTTTGGGACATTAAATTCAAGTTACGATATCGTATTCTTCCTCTACATTCAATATTGCCTACCTATAGGTACCTTAGTTTATTTTATACAATAAGACATTGATGATATAGGAATGACCTTTTTATAACAACTCAAAGAATTACATGCCAGTAGCAAATCAGAAACGAACAAACTTGTCGAGCGCGTTTATGTCTTTTGTATGGAATATTTTGACGACCTCTGCGGCGCAGCGGGCGAAGTTCTGCCTGCGACGCAGGAGCTTGCTGGTTCGATTCCCGCCTCGAGAGGAATGTTTATACAATCTGCAGATATTTATTCCGGGTGTCTGGGTGTTTTCTAAAATATATGATCTAGGTATGTATGTATATCAGTCATCTAGCACCGGACGATTATGATGATGAAGCCGAAATTTATATAACTCGACTTACCCGCGCTAGCTGCAAGCTCTGCTTACTTAGTGATGCAGCCTGAAATATCCATAATTAATAATTGGCTGATGGATAGGAGTCGTAACGAATACATCCGACAGAGAACCAAAGTTATCGACATAGCTCTAAGAATTAGCAAGCTGAAGTGGCAGTGGGCCGGCCATATCTCGCGAAGAACCGACGGCCGCTGGGGCAAACGTGTTCTTGAGTGGAGACCACCGACCAGGTGGGATGACGACCTGCGAAAGACTGTAGGTAGATGCTGGATGCGGCAAGCTGAAGACAGGACGCTATGGCGCTCATTGGGGAGGCTTATGTCCAGCAGTGGACTGCTATAGACTGATGATGATGAATAATTAGCTTGTATATACGGAACCATAAAACTTTACTCCCGCTTAACCTTATATTTTCAAGAAACCCGACACTCCTTACCGTAGAGTGCGCCCTTTGTATTGTATTTGCGCGCACGCATCTTCCGCGTACAAAAAGTTGGCACGAGCCCTAAGAACATTTTCTATTGATCTATTATCGAACACATGCTGAGAGAAGGGTTTAGGGCATCTGGAGTGTTATTGGTGCACCTTTCGGTTTCGATTGACACTTTTTGAGGATTTCATTTCTTTGTGATATCTCTTTTATACGTACACTTCTAATTTCACTTTACTTTTATTCAGATAAGCAAAAGTTTTTGAAAAGTTATCTCGATTATTATTTAATGAAGATAAAATCAGAGTTCTTAAGTTATTTTTACAATACAATACAAAAATTCTTTATTGTACACCATAATTAAATCATTACAAAAATACATTACATGCGATAAATATAACAGGCGGCCTTATCGCTTAGAAGCGATCTCTTCCAGGCATCTAATTTTTTAATCATTAGAACAATTTTTTACACAAGACTTACACCTACTGTCTTTTTAATTTAAAAGCACATGCAAAATTGCAGATACATTTATCATAGGATACTTTATCTGATAGAGGTCAAAAAGTAGTTTTTTTGTAGATTGGTAAAGAAATATCTAGGGGCTCAAAACTTGAACTAGGCGTCCCGCAAGGATAAATATTAGGCCCTTTTTTATTTTTAGTATATGTAAATGAGTAAGTAGATCTAGGGGCTCAAAACTAGGCGTCCCGCAAGGATCAATATTAGGTCCTTTTTTATTTTTAGTATATGTAAATGATCTTCCATTTTTAGCAAAACATCTTTGTGATATATATCTACTCGTATTTACTGATGATATATTTATTTACTGATGATTCTTCACTGATTTTTAAAGTTGATAGTTAAAAATATTATTAAAAAATATATTAGCATTTTATAAATAAATTGATTTTTTTTAAATATTTTTAACCATAGTAGCCTTAAAAGGAACCCTTTTGGACAATGTTTGATTTGGTCTCAGCCGTCGGCAAAACGGATTACGGTAATAAACAAACAGTCACTGCAAATCCAACGGATATTTTAATGGCAAATACAAATACCACGGAAGTACAAATACATTGCTTTCTGTTGGTTCGGAATTTGATTCACACACAAATTAATATCATCATCATCATCAGCCTATATCAGTCCACTGCTGGACATAGGCCTCCCCCAATGAGCGCCATAGCGCCCTGTCTTCAAGCTTGCCGCAGCATCTACCTGCAGTCTTTCGCAAGTCGTCATCCCACCTGGTCGGAGGGCGTCCTACACTACGTTTACCGAGTCGCAGTCTCCACTCAAGAACACGTTTGCCCCAGCGGACGTCAAATTAATATAAATTATATAATTTTATTGACTCTCTCCACAGAATCACTACCTAGCATAAAAAAAAGTCACTTTCCGCTGTCTGTCCGGCCCTATGTATCTTTAAAACTACGCCACGGATTTTGATGCGGTTTTTTAAAGAGATAGAGTGATTTAAGAGGAAGTACTGAGAGAACTGTTTCCGAGTACACTTACCTTGGGCAGATTCTGCAGTTGGGTAAAAACAGTTTCGAGAAGGAGGCCAAAAGGAGGATCCAGCTAGGCTGAGCAGCATTTGGGAAACTACGTCAAGTCTTCACGTCATCCATACCGCAATGCTTGAAAACGAAAGTTTTCAATCAGTGCGTCCTACCCGTTATGACCTATGGAGCTGAGACGTGGACACTCACGATAGGGCTGGTCCACCAGC
Source organism: Eupithecia abbreviata (assembly GCA_943735965.1). Classification (NCBI taxonomy): domain Eukaryota; kingdom Metazoa; phylum Arthropoda; class Insecta; order Lepidoptera; family Geometridae; genus Eupithecia; species Eupithecia abbreviata. The sequence goes on along the minus strand of OX030997.1, from coordinate 3,465,855 downwards.
TCAAAGTCGCTCAGCGAGCTATGGAAAGAGCTATGCTCGGAGTTTCTCTGAAGGATAGGATTCGTAACGAATACATCCGACAGAGAACCAAGGTTATCGACATAGCTCAAAGAATTAGCAAGCTGAAGTGGCAGTGGGCCGGCCATATCTCGCGAAGAACCGACGGCCGATGGGGCAAACGTGTTCTTGAGTGGAGACCACGACTCGGTAAACGTAGTGTAGGACGCCCTCCGACCAGGTGGGATGACGACCTGCGAAAGACTGCAGGTAGATGCTGGATGCGGCAAGCTGAAGACAGGGCGCTATGGCGCTCATTGGGGGAGGCCTATGTCCAGCAGTGGACTGCTATAGGCTGATGATGATGATGATGATGAAGAGGAAGGTTTATCAACCATTTGTCACATAGATTTCCACACGGGTGAAGCCGTGCTGCCAGTAAATGTATGTATATAACTAACGGCGTCTTATTTCGATCAGGAATCTAAGTAAGACTAAGGAATCTAAGTACTAAGGTACCCTACGCGTCATACATCGAAGATAGATAGATAGAAAACACTTTATACCACACAAAACAGAAAACAATACAGAAATAAAAACTTAGAATAAAGGTATAAAGGGCGGCCTCATCGCTGAGAACGATCTCTTCCAGGTAACTTTAGGATGGACTGGACATGAAGGAACACTATATACCACCGTCTATAGTGTCCTCTAATTTATTATTATTGGAAGAGATTGGATTGGATAATTCGAAGTCAGTCCTCAAGAAAATTTAAAAGAAAAGGAAGTCCTACAAAACCGATAACCCAGATCTTCCGCTTGATCCCACAGCGCGTGGCGACACAGTTTCTTCCAGCTAATTAACTACGCTTGTGCGAATATGCCACGAGTGGTACATAGGCCACCTGCGTCACAGGTGTGGCACCACCTGTGGCAGCCACGTCCAGTCATGTTTTGACAGGTGCATACTATTGTCACATAGGATTACTGGACGCTGGGCAGGAGTTTGTTTTTTCTTTGTTTGTTAATTGTCTTAAGTTTGTAAGAAGGTTGGCTTAGGCGATGTGCAGACGAAGCCACTATTGTGGCAACTGACAACTCGCAACAATGATTATTATTATTTTAACTAGCTTCTTCCAGCAGCTGCGCACGCATTGTTTCTGTTGAACCCGATTCAAGGTTATTTCTATCCTATAGAAGTAAACCTATGTTTGATTCCAGGCGCAAAATCACACACTCAAATCTATGCAAAATTTCATCGCGATCGATTCAGTAATTTATGCGTGAAGAAGTAGGCAACTTACTAATATACATTCATACATCCATTAAAACATCCATCCAAACTTTCGCATGTATTATTTTAGTGTGAAATTATATTTAAAAACAACATCATTACAGGTAATTTTTTATACTTAAGGCAATGTATGTTAATGCTGGTTTCATACAAACTTCTTAAACTGTGCCATACCTATAAACAAACTTAAAGAAGAAGTTTTTCATATTCATATTCATATAATTTATTGTGATTTCATGCATACAGGTTTTTAGGTGCAGTATCTTAGTGCATTGTGTACCTACCACACAATGCATAAAAACCCTGTCAGGGTACAACAGTTTTTGAATTTATAAGTAAAATAAAAAGTTGCCTGTTGCTTCTACTAAAGTTGCTCCGTCGACAACGTGCCTTAGATCTCGTAGACTCAGGGATGGAACTGATCGAATTAGCTTTTATTGAAACTCCGGATATATAATAAGGTAGGTATATGAGTATTGAAATATAATAATGTTCTAGGTAACAGCTATAAGGACTGGTAAATACAAAAATAATGACAGCTAGTTTAAAGTAAAGTAAGTAAAAGTAAAAAATCATTTATTTCTTTTAAGTTTTAAGAGCTTATTAAGTCTTCTCTCGTTAAAATAAGGTAGGTTCCAATTTGAGGGTTTTTTTTTGTCCCTACAACAATAATAACTGCTTTCGATATAGTTTTCCAGAAAAAATAAGAATAATATACTACGGAGGAGGCCCAGGTTTGGCAAAAGTGCTGAGGGCTGATTATGATGCTGATTATGTTAGAACAATAATTATCAGGTCAAGGTCGTACCAAAGAAAAAAATGATAAAATATACGACATTATTATACTTATTACATTATTGTACTTATTACAAAAAAAAAGATAACTACACATGACAACCGGTTAAATGTTTACCTGGTTAATTATTCGAGTGCAGACATAAAGATTATAAGTGTCGTTTCTTCTCGACACAAAGAAATAATTCCAGGATATTTATAACATCCAAATTAAAGGAAAGACAGATGGCTAGTCCGACTTACCTACTGTATTTTGGCCAGGTATTACATTATTTACTACCTACTTGAGGTAAAATGTAGGTATGCAGTATATTATTAAATAAATAAATAATGCTGGACAATTCACACAGCATTATCTAGCCCCCATGGTAAGCAGAGCTTGTGTTATGGGTAGGTACTAGATAAGTGATAACTGATATACATAATACAATATATTACATATGTAGATAGATTTTTTTTATTATTGCTGCATTAACACATTCTCTGAGCTATGGAAAGAGTTATGCTCGGAATTTCTCTGAAGGATAGGATTCGTAATGAATACATCCGACAGAGAACCAAAGTTATTGACATAGCTCTATGAATTAGCAAGCTGAAGTGGCCGTGGGCCACTCATATCTCGCGAAGAACCGACAACCGCTGGGGCAAAACGTGTTCTTGAGTAGAAACCTCTCGGTACTGTGACTCGGTAAACGTAGTGTAGGACGCCCTTCGACCAGGTAGGATGGGATAACGACCTGCGAAAGACTGCAGGTAGATGCTGGATGCGTTAAGCTGAAGACAGGGCGCTATGGCACTCATTACGGGAGGCCTATATCCAGTGGCTAATATAGGCTGATAATGATGAGATAAAAATAATGCAGTCTACTATTGCTGCATTAACACTTTCAAGGCTATAACGCAGATGTTTACCACTTCCGCGTCCATATAGCGTGCTGAAAAGGCTTCGCGCCCCTGCGTATCGAATTTCCAAGGCTGGGCAGTGAATACGTTGATCCAAAATTCATCCTTAAAAGGACACCAATGCTCAAAGAATGCGTGCACAATCACATACCTATCCTTCCCTTATGTTAAATAGGTATAAGTAGATATGTACCAGACAATGGCGGCGACGAATGAAATAAATGAAATTCCTTCAAATCCGAGAGCTTCTCATCAATATCCGAACAAAAACCACCGCAAAAAGCGACTCTGATTTTTATTTGATGGCATCTGATACATAAAAGTTAATGATGGAACTGACTGACTGGATTAGGAGATTAAAGAATATTTAAGGCTTCTTCGAATAAGGGAAAATAGGGAAATTGTCTAGTTGTTTTGTCCTAAACCAGGGAACTTTGGAACAAAACGATAAATGTAAGAAACGTTCATATTTTCAGAATCGTAGCTCTTCAAATCAAATGATAACTTTATGGTATTTATTGTATTCTGTTTGACTTTATGTGATTGGTTCTGTTGCTATGGGAACGTTTCGAAACGTTCCCATAGCAACAGAAATAAATAGTTAGTTGCTAAGAACAATATTAGAAATAGGCAGGCATAAAGGTGGTTATCAAAATAAAAGCAAGGGCCGGATATCTAGGTCGAAGATCAGGCAGGAGTGCTGACCTTTTCATAAACAAAATATTCCATAACCTGTCAATAAATAATAATAATAAATAAATAAATAATGCTGGACAATTCACACAGCATTATCTAGCCCCATGGTAAGCACAATGACACAATGTCAATGACGACATAAACTCCGTTCTAGGATACAAACCTATGAATTCCAGATAGAAGTTTCACAAATCCATCACCATTTTTAGTGGTCCTACCAAGCCTTGCCTTGATTGAAGTGAAAAGAAAATCAAAAATACCTTATTTCTTATTTGATAATAATTTATAGTATATATAATATTTGACTTGTCTACGTGCTTATTTTGTAAGCCGAAATAAAGGATTTTGAATTTTATATTCACTCACGCGATAAGAGAACCCGGGTGCGAACCATCTGTATCCTAGTATGAGGACTCGATGGGCCGTCAAACAGACCGCGTCGGCAAAAATGTGCATAATTGGCCCTTGGATCAGAAAAAAGCCCTCAAAAACGACCTTTGGATGTTTGGAAAAAGTGCATGGATACAGGGTGTAGTTATAAGTTGTGGAACAAAATGACTTTAGGCAACATAAACCAACTTGATCGGTAAAAATAAATAATAATTGAAATGTCATAAATTAACATCTTAACCCATGTGTAACATACACATGGGTTAAGATGTTAATTTATGAATAGATTTTAACAAACATAACAATACATTAAAATATTATATATCTATTTCGTCGAACCTACTTAAAGTTTGAGTCTAAATAAATAAGTACTCACAGCAGATTTTATAACCAATTCACTATTCAAATATGTTTAAATACATCAAACGATAAGCCAGACCAATTGAGCCTATGTAAGCTAATAATATTTACTGCTGCTGAAGTGGCAGTGGGCCGGCCATATCTCGCGAAGAACCGACGGCCGCTGGGGTAAACGTGTTCTTGAGTGGAGACCACGACTCGATAAACGTAGTTTGGAACGCCCTCCGAGGTAGGATAATGACCTGCGAAAGACTGCAGGTAGATGCTGGATACGGCAAGCTGAAGACAGTGTGCTGTGGCGCTCATTGGGGGAGGCCTATGTCCAGCAGTGGACTGCTATAGGCTGATGATGATGATGCTAATAGTATTAACTCAGTGATAGAAAGTGATAACTATTTTCGGAGTGTCTCCAGAGATCAATACTCGAAGCGAATATATCCGACAAAAAATCAATCAGAAACACAAAAATTAGTTAACTGAAGTAGCAGTTAATCGGACATCTCTGTTCTCTCGAAGAACTGACAACCGCTTGGGTAAACGTGTTTTTGAGTGGAGACCGCGACTCGGCAAACGTAGCTTAGAGCCAGGTGGGATGACGACCTTCAAAAGCCTGCAGAATGCAGGAAGATACTGGATGCAGTCAAGCTGAAGAAAGGGAGACCTATGTAGACAGAGGATTAATATAATTGGATGATGATGAAGTGGTTTGAAATCGCCTATTTCTAAGCCTAGAAACCAAGCCTATGCACACATGTCGTTACCGTGATCTAATACAAGCTAATGCGATGCAAACTGACTTCTTCGGCGCACACGCATACAAATAGTGATAATTTCAATTATGTTTCGATAGTTTCAATATTCATTCAACTGATTTACATAGTTGTTTCCTGTAGAAAGGTAGGTAGATACATAATTACGGAGTACTTAGTAGAAATGTTGCATTGAATACAACTAATGTACCAAGACTCTGCCGCCAGACCTTTGTAGACGCCAGACTTCAGTAATTGTAGTCTTTATGGTGTTGGGTAGTTAAGAAATTAGTTTAGTAAATTTGTTAACTACAAATAGTTGTTTGCTACAAATAAAGATATTTCTATTCTTCGTGATTTTATAAAATACCTGTATTGTCCTGTATTATTTATTTATTTCGCAAGCCAAGCATGGTGTAGTGTATGAGTACATACAATAAAAGCCCCCTTGATCAGGAGAGGCATGTTGTTCAATGCCGCTTTCTATAAAACGTTAATAGAAATGTTAGAGATATGATATTATCATGTCTCTATCACAAGCATCTATGATTAAAAGCAAACACTAACCCATGTTATTATAACCTACCTACCTATGTACAGAAATAAAACATGTACATTTTCATTGTGTCGATCACTACGAAGCTACGAAAATTAAGTTTGTTTTCACTAAAAATAATTCTAATCAGAATCTATACCTATAGGTGCCTAAATATACATAGTAGTACTAACTACCTCCTTAGGGTACCAGTACAGTTAGTACAAATAGGTTTTGCCCTCAATAACAAAAAAATGGCATACCCTGTATAAGAATGCATTTCTATAAAAGGCTGATTTATTCAAATCCAAACGTTTCGGATTTAGGAGCCGCAGGGGCATGAATTATTTGTTTTTGAATGGCAATTATATTTTATTTTCATCAAAAATCTCGCATGATATGTATGCTAGCTCCCGCCTCCGGGATAGTTTGCTTACTAGGTTCCTTCAGGCAAGAATCAATCCCCTAGGTAGAGTTACCGAGAATAATCTTGGTCTGAGGTTCTAACTGAAAAACTATTTTTCACCAGCGAAAAACAAAAGAGTAAGGAGGTTCTGTGTAAAAATGTCGCATGATTATGTCTGCTAGCTCCTGCCCCCTATCCCGGGGGAAGGAGCTGGCAGACATAATCATTTACTTTCTAGTTTCTTTAATCCTCTAGCTAAGTCTTATTTTAGGTCTACGGTTCTAACTATTAAAACTTTTGTATTTTTATGAAAAACTATTTTTTACCGACGGAAAACCTCATGCTTGATTTTATGTAATTTTTATATTATGTACATTTTGTTCGATTTCTCTGTCAATTATGGACCGAATTGGAGAATTGTTTCGCTATTGTATGGAGAATGATCACGAGGTGGTTAATCTTTTTCTCGAGTGATAAGTATTTTTCCCGTAAAACTTAAAAAACTGTGTAAATACTGAATTTGAAGTCGGTTTTTAGATAGATCTTCTTCTTCTTTGTCGTTGTCTTCATTGCTGAAGGTCGTGCCCGTCCTGGAAGGCTTTCACGGTGACGCTGATGAACCGCTTCCACACCACTCTGTCTTCGGCCTGTCTCAGGGCTGCAGGCAAAGTGAGTCCCGTTATTGCCTTAATTTGATCAGACCAGCGGGTTGGTGACCGTCCTCTTGGTCTTTTGCCCTCTATCTTGCCCATTACCCATTACAATTAGTTTTCCGAGGTTGTCTGGTTGCCTTCTGGTTTTCTTCTTCTTTTAGATAGAATATACTTATTATTAAATATGAATATACTACAAAAGTTGTACATAGGCTTTGGGAAGTGTGGACATCAATTACAACAATTGGATTTTAGTTTTTTCATCATGAGGTTCATTTAGCATTGGTAAACCTATGCATGCTTTGGGAAATTCTTAACGAAGTAGACGAGAATAAACACCGGGTAATTTCTTTGTGCTTCTTATTTCTGAACTTATTTACCAAGGGAAAATTGGTCAAAGTTTAATTAGGTACTTTTAATTTCCGTGACCCGAGAGCGGGTGAGTATCTGGCGCAGTGTCGTACATCAGTATTGCCATACGATGGGATAATGCAGCCATTATTTTTATTTTTTATTATTATTGTCCCACAAATCTTATATAAAAAAGTAAAATTATGGTATTCGACGTCGGTATTTATAATAGTCAAAACAGTTAATATATTTTTATTTTTTGATTGGGAATATACCCTCATTTGACCGCAACCTCACCTGTTAGTAAGCCGAGTGACCATAATGGCCGAAATGTATCACAAAGTTATAGAATACAGCCATATCTAGGTATAGGTCCATATCGACCTACAATTCGAAGTCTAAATTTTTACCGATTCGTGTGTCTTCGCCCTAATCAGAAGGGTAGGATTTCCCCGAATTCTGTCTGAGATTGCCAACTAAAGGACTAAATCAAATCGTTTTGTGTTACAGTTCAAATTACTGGATCGTTTAGTATGGTAATTAGGTGATTATGATAGAATCCGAACGATTTGGTGGCCGGCTCGGCACGCGAGTGGTCCGCAAATTTTTCATTTTAATGATTTTTTGGCTTGGATTGAAATTAGATAATTAATTAATTATTGATATTAACCAAGTTTTCGTGACATTATTATATCTAAGCATAACAAGACAAAAGCTTATTATGCTTAATTATATTATTATTAAAATAAACAATATTCATTTCAAATAAATATTTTAATAAGGGAAGGAGCAAGGAATAAATTCTATCTATATAGTATTTACAATTAAAACTATTGAGCTTACTGCAGACTGTTGGAAACCGTCTTTAGGTATGTAGAATAAAAGGTAATTCTACTGATCCATATTAATACCAGTCGCAAGCGTCCCTAAGACGCCGGCTGCATTGCCCCGCTGCGGAAAAAAATTTTGGTACTTACAAGAATGCTTAATGCCGTTCACTTAATTATTTGATTTTATTGTTTCTTTCACTCATTTAGCTTTTTCGATCAGCTCAAATACTTGTATGTTTTATATATTACTACCTACAAGTTTATATCTGATATAGACTTATTTAGGTTGATTTCTGTTTAAATTACCGCACTTAGATAATAATTGCATGCAAATTTTGCAAAACAGCTGATAATGTCCAACGCTTAAAATGAGATAGGCAACACGTTTTTTCAACCATTCGACTATTTAAAAAGTTTATGCAAACCATCTGCTATCAAAAAACGTTATCTGCCGACAAACCACTAAAAATCGCGCAACTTGAAAAAATGTCATCTGCATAACGACATCTGGGCAACGCAAAAAATTGCTAAAACGCGTGCGGTGGAGACTGAGAAGTTTTTTGGGCAGTTTTTTCATGATTTTGTGAATACGGTCACAACTAAGCTATCATTAATTTCATGAAACTTATATAATAAGGATTATGTTTTTCCCTGAACAGAAATTACATAATCTATAAGTAGTGTGTGTTTGTGGTTTTAAGTGGTATACTAAATACCTATTATAAATAATTAAAGGGAAAACCTGTCATGAATGATTGTTAGTCATAAACAGAGCCTTGGAGATCGTTTATTAACCTTGGAATTCGATGTTATTTAAAAAAAAATTAATACTTCTGAAATTACATTTTTATCCATCCTCATCTTAGAGGTGCTTTACATCATTAAAAATATAATTTGTTATCATTCCGTGTCATATGTATGTACCTCTATTAAGTTATCATATACAAGTTTCCTCTTGCAGTTAAATAATGAAACTCTTTTGTAACTAACTTTTACATAAGCTACAAAAAGGTAATGAAAGCAAAAGTTAGTCACAGTACAGCCTTCTGGCGTGCTGACGGCACGAGCCATACGCGCCATTTATCTAATTCTACATATTAAAAAAAAAACTTAAAAACTTAAAGGTTCAGATAAAAAGTGAATAAAAGGTAAAAAGTGCAATTTGGCAAGGAAGTAGAATTAGACAGGAAGAGGCGGCTTGTGGGCACTTCCGCGGTTTGCAATATCTACTCATGACGATATTAATGTGGATTTGATAATAGAAGAAATAAATAAAATAAGCTACGAGTGGAAACTGTAGTTAGCTTTATTTACTCTAAGTCTATGTTCTATTTATAACATTATATAAGCCTTTTGTTTCACAAATAAAATAAAATAATTGTTTATCAGACACATTACACAAGCAAACTTAGTTACCTACATAAATATAAGAGACTACAGCACAAGTACGTGGTGAAATAAAAATACACAGAATACATATGTTTTAGAAACATTATCAGATAAAGAAACAACATATACAACGTATTAACATGGTAGTTATTTTAATTTCACCTACCATAAATATTGGGAGAGCAATATTTAATTACGGGATCAAATGGTGAGTCCTATGTCCAGCCGTGGCCGACCGTATGGAACCGACTAACTTAAGCTGATAATGATTAATTATAAGTTCTTGCGTAACTTAATTAGTAAATATTTTATAGTAACTATTTTAAGGGTACCCAAAACCACATAGTAGATACCGCAGATCTACTAAAGACTTTTGGTAGTCGATAGAAATATGAACGGAGTTTATCACATGTCAAATCTTATCACCGCTAATAAATAAAAATAAAAATTATCTTTATTCGCTGACCAAAGTACAATGTATGATATAAAGTAGCATTAAAAGTATCTAAGTGCAATATTATCTTTGAATCTATAGCTTAAGAACTAGATGAAATTAAGGTTGTCCTGCGACATAGGCTTATCCACTCTAATATAGCTCATAGGACTTTTTTCTTCATTTGATCAACAATTGAGATCATAATAGGTGCATGTTTTCTGCCAAAAGAAATGTAAAAAACCTCTATGGCTCGTGCCCACTGCAGACTCTCATTTTTTACGGAAATGCCTGATGCTGTTTAGTTTTTTACATGTCTTTTTTTGAGAAATGTGTAGAATTGGGCATGTGGCAGCGAATGAGGAATAGCGATATCATTGGCAGATGGTAAGGTACCAGTGGTCGCAGGTTTTAAATAGAAAGTTGTCTTTCAGATGATATATTAACTTCAATTTATAAAATTAACGAGGGAACGAACGTAACGAGGAACGTAGTAAGGTAGAGTACGTAGAATATCTAAATTCATTTTAGGTTGCTTCAAATATCACACATCAAACATCAAAGTGCATTATGTATTTCCTTTAGACCGTAAAAAATAATTAACGACATTTATCGAAGCATGCTTCTGTGCTAAGCTTGAAATAATGTTTAGTTTTGAAAGCTATCATTCATCATTTAATTGATCTCTCGTTTGTTTTCGAATTTAAATATAGACATTTTTCGCTTTATTATGTGAGATTATACATTGTCATTGTTGAAGTTTGTGTTTTAGTTTTTAGTGATAACCTTATTTGTTGTTTTTTATTATTGTTATCAGTTTTCATTCATAAATTTCTCAGTTGACATAAAATCTATCGGATTCTAAATCTTAGTATAGAAAAAGACAAAGAAGTGATCTCCAACATTACATTATAGGTAGGTAAGAAATAAGTAGATTTACGATAATATTTGTTTGTATTTGTGTAAAACATTTTTATTTAGTTACAACTTTAGTAAACTTTCGCGTTATTTTAACATATAATAAAAAATAAAATATAAATATAATAAAATCTTGATTCTTGAGATTTGTAGGCTTCATTTTGTTAATAGTTATTTAAACAAGTTTACTTTTTTTTTCTTTACTTTTCTTACTTTGCTGTGTCAATATACAACAAGACTAACAACTTAAATTAATATAAAAAATGTACAAATGAAAAAAAGAACATATTCTACCTTTTCGACTAAGATAAATGTAGGTACACATAATCGACATATCAATAAACAATTCATATCATGCCATCCATTTTCATAACAAAACTAATTTATCTAAAGCCATTTTAAAGAAATTGCCAAATGGTGTGGAGAATAAAAAAGTAAAAAACAAAGCGATCGTGCCCAGATAATTAAGGTTTTTGAGGAATCATTTTATTTAGAAAAAAGTTTCGCCTTACCTGAGATATCAAAATTCTGTATATACAGGTGGTTCCGACACGGGCCTTGTACAAAGGTAAGATAAGATGTGCGAAATTCGCACTGCGAAGATAAATACGATCATTTACATTTATTTATGTTCATGTCATCATCATCATCCACCTATGTTCGTCCACTGCTCGACATGCGCCTCCCCCAATGAGCGCCATAGCGCCCTGTCTTCAGCCTGATGCATCCAGCATCTACTTGCAGTCTCTCGCAGGTCGTCATCCCATTTAGGTAAAATTAAAAACTTATAAGTCGTTTTAAGGGTTAAAAAGAAGCCTATGTTTTATTCCAGGTTTCGAGCTTCATCTTTGCAAAGAAAAAATGTGCATTAAAATAATAATTTACACTATGTTGTTATAAAAAAAATTATGATGTGTTTTGTTCAGCCTGATCCGTTCGTTCTGTAGCTTGGGCGTGAAGAAGTAACAAACATCCATCCATCCATCCATCTAAGCATCCAAACTAGTGTGATTGAATATTTTTTTTAATACAAAATATAATCACTCTGTATAGTTTTCCACATCACATCACATACGACTCTACCCGATACGTGATTGCCAAAAAACGGACCAACTTTTTTTAAACCCAAAGAAATTTACTAAAAAACCTTTGATTTTGCAGATGTTAGTTTAATAAATTTCTTGCACGTGTTGAACTTTTTGCTTCCTGTGAGGTCTAGAGGTAGTGAAGTAGAATAAGCTAGCACAAGCCCACAGGTTTGCCCATGTGATAGCTGGTGAATTATTAGTCAGTAATACTAAATTTTTATTATACCTATAGATATGACAACTGTAGTGTAGGACGCCTTCATGCCAGGTGGGATGACGACATCCAGCATCTACCTGCGAAACACTGCAGGTAGATGCTGGATGCAGCAAGCTGAAGACAGGGGCGCTATGCCGCTTGTTGGGGGAGGCCTATGCCCAGCAGTAATATGATGATGACTAATTAAAAACCCTAAGCAGAGTATGTTGTAGATGTTTTTTGCTTTTCGTAATAAGTAAATGTATTTATCAGGTTGCACAAATAATCACTAAATTATTAGATAGGTATTTATTTGTTGAAAAATGTGCTTCAAAAATATAAAATAATTTTAAATTGAGATACTTATTATTAGACACCAACACATTTTTTTTTAAACCTATCATAAAAACATTCTAAATATAGATATCACAAAATATTCAAGAGTGTCATCTTCCGATTTAACGTATAACCAAAACAAACGCTGGTAAAGCATCAATGATCAGACTGGCAAAAGGTGCGCTTGCGCCGGCCGGTCGCTTTCCTTTCCTACAACAGTATTTAGTTCAAAGATCCTTTAATAGATGGCACTAAACACAAACTTGCTTTAAATTATTAAGAACTTTCTGCCCGCGGCTTCGCACGCAATTTTTTCGGGATAAAATGTAGGATTTTTATTAATTGAGTCTTCTTCTACATATTATAGTATTTATTTCAAGCAGATGCACAAAAATATATGGCTGATTTCATGGGTACTTTTAGCGTTATCTTCGGACAAACATCATATCTCATAACTTCATATCACAGATTAGCAAAATTCTCTTTCTATGTATTAAATTGAATTAACATTATTGGTAAAAAAAAATACTTTTAATTTAATTAGGTAATTTTAAATTAGTCATTAGGTAATTTTAAATCAGTCAGTATTAGATATAATAATGAACAAAACAAAAAAAACTATTGCAGGCATTTTCTTAATTCATAAATAATTACATTATCATATGGAACATACATTTTAACCCTGTTTATTACTTTTAATCTCTTCATCGTAGAGTTGCGAGTAAAAATCATTATCAGACTTTTGCCTTTTACAGTTGAACTCCTTTGTAGTAACACACACAGCCTGATTACCATTCAGCTTGTTTGCGTTATATCGAATGTTGTACTTCTTCGTTTCCCTTAGAATTTCGTTCAAACACGCACATTGCCATGGGTTATCGTTCATATATAACTTAGATAATGTCACACCCGAGTTTCGCAGTTCTAAACAAAAGTTTGCTTCCAAATATGTAAACTTATTGTACGATAAATTTAAATTTTTCAATCCAGTTCCATGTAAAGCTTTTAGAGGTACATATTCTATCAAGTTCTTGGACAGATCAAGATTACCCAATTGGTTTAAATTCCAGAATAGCGCCTCCGGCATTGTTTTTATTCGGTTATTTCTCAGCACGATCATTTTAATTTTCTTCAAGCAGCACGTAAAGATGTCTGCTGCTATTTCTTCAATCATATTATCGGCTAGATTCAGTATCTCTAAGTTGTCTAAATTCATAAATGTTCTTGAGTTCTCCAATCGGCTTATTTTATTTGTAGACAACATGAGATGTTTCATTGTCCTCAAGTTAGGTCTTGTTACAAAAGCAGGCACCTCAGTCAAGGAACATCTATCCAGATTTAGAAAATCTAACGCTTCAAACGCATGCAACAGAAGCTCTGGCGTATCTGACATATCGTTTCTAGAAAAATCTATAAATTTGATCCTTTTGCTATGATCGAAAATATACGGATCGATGTTTTTCCCTAAAAGATCATTGCTTGATAGATCTACATGAGCCAATTTTGTAAGAGGGTCGAATAAACCAAGCTCAAGAAAGTTAAGTTTGTTTCCTTTCAAATCCAGCACTTCTATATTGACTTTCTGATCGAAAAGCCCGAGGGGGAAAGAAGTCAACATGTTATGCGACAGGTTCAGATACGTCACTTGTACGTTTCCATCTAGAACGCCGAGCTTCAGCTTGCTTATCTTGTTCACGGACAGGTCAATGTATTGAAGGTAGAAGTCATTCTCAAACGCTTCGTAATCCAAATCTGTTATGCGGCAACCCCTGAGCGTTATCCCAGTAGTTCTATTATTGTCTGAGACTGTTCCTCGACCCAAGACAAGATCTGTGTTGCCCGGTTTGCAAACTACGTCTTTTTGGTTGAAGGTCTGGCATTTTAGAGCATGAACGGTTGCTATCAATGCTGTAAAAGTAGCTAATATCAACATCTGTCTTGGCGTGCCCATTCTGAAATTAAAGAAAAAGCAGTGTAAGATTTGGTGGTCATATCAAAATATAATTCGTCTATAAATTTTACTTTTATAATGTTATTAACATTTTACAATGTTATCATCTCTACATAAATCAACATTTTCGATATATCATCATGATCTTTTTACAATGTAATCAAACAAGGTCGATATGAAAGCTGCGTATAGGTTTGCATAAATGGAAAAGTAGGCCCCTAAACTCTTCTTATGTTAAAAGTCACCATTTTTGTATATGTACATAAATTTATGTGTGTTTTTAAATTCACAGAAACTTTCAAAAGTGAATCATTAGCAACTTGAACTTACCTCAGACTCTTATCAGAATCGTGACCCCGATCATAAGTTAATTCTTCTTGAAGTCAGACACAAACTCACATTTATCACTAATATTTGTTATTATAAAATTACTTAGATATGCGCAACAAGTTTTTTCACAAAACTTTTACATACGTGTTTCTCGACTGATTTAAACTACTTGAGTGAATTTAGTCGGATGCTAAAGACTGAGAAACGTTTTACAACGGGTTTTCCTCGTTCGGGATAAAACACATTCTAAGTAGGTGTGTTGGTATAGGTACTTGGTACCAACCTTCATAAATAAAAGGTATTGAATACGTTTTTAGGTGTGGGATACATTTTTTTATATTTAAATTTATTCGGTCAAAAACGGAATTCTCTACCTGTGTTTCTTCAACGTGAGGTGCGTTTGCGCTATTGCGTTTTACTGTAGATACTAAAAATAAAACTAAATACTAGTCCCGACATTCTTGGATAGATGGTGCTGCACGAAAGAAAATGGTATCAAAAGTTCTACCCTATTTTTTATCGGTACGGTTTGGCTTTACGCTGGCGAAATTAAATTTATACGGTCTTTAATAATTTTTGCATTCTAGTTCTAGGAATATAACTGGGGAACTAATTTACCTTTTAGGTAAATTAGTTCCCCAGTCTTACGATTTTTACACCATTGACCCATGTTTTAAAATTAATTAATACTTAGTAGTATCGGTAAGAAAAGAAAAAACACCTTATTTCTTTTTTGATTGATAATATTATATAATTTTACTCGTCTAAGTGCTTATGTTGTAAGCCTTAAAAAGAATTTGAAAAATATATTTTTTTCTTTTGGTAAAAGCTCTACTTAGCCTGGGTTATTATTTAAAAAAACCAAAATCAATATGAATAAATTAGCATTAAGCTGAAAATTGGTAAAGTATAAGTAGCAAGTATAGGAACGAGCCAGAATCTGACCTAAACCATACAAGGGGTAATTATATCATTCAGATATCAATAAATATCACCCAAAGGCATTTTGTTTTGTTTATGTAGTATGGTTGTTAGCATACCAAACTAAATTCCAAACCTCCACACCACCTACACATCGATTCGACCTTGACCAAGTAATCTTCATAGTTATTTCTACTGCATTAGAAGACTCACTGCCAATCGGGTACTTATATATACCTACCTACTAGTTGCCTTAAAGAATATACCTAACTACCTACCTACTTGGTTTTCTTAGCATGGTTGGTAATATACGGGGATGATAATCAAAGAAGAAATAAAAATTATCGTATTTATTATCTAAATAAACTAATTAGTCATAGCTTTGTCACTGGTTCCGTCGACTTCAAGAGGTTCTGTTTGTTCTCTTATGTCATCTTCAGAAATAACTTTAGTATCAGACTCTTGTGCGTCATTAGTATTGAAATCGACCGAACTGTTTGAAGAATCTTCAGCGTTCTTTGTGATATTTCGTACTATATCGAGTTCACTTTTCAATCGTTGTATGGATTGTACAACTTCGTTCTGAAAGTGCATATTTACCTTGTAAAGCTGTTCAGAATGTTCTTTCTCTCTTCGCATCTCATTTTTCATGTGAGTGTCTTTGAATTTTTCATATTCCGTCATTATCCGAACTTTAGATTCGTAAACATGTTGCACCATTGAGACTAGACCGAAGAGTTTCTTGATAACTTTTTCTTTGACATCTTGAGATATGTTTGGGTCGGATTCCAGGTCCGATTTAGCGTCTAGAGCTAAATCATTCGCTGAAGATGGGAATCCGAGAAGAGATTTTGATCCGTTTGACCCGTTGGCTTTTTGTGGAGATTCAGCTTTAGCATTGTTATTATTACTTTTGGATGTGAATGCACCGTGCGTCACGACTTCCGTAAACACTCCAGAGCTTGGTTTACTTAACTGATACTCAGCGGTTTTCTTGTTCACTTTCTGCAAAAGCTCTCCTTGCTTTTCCTTCTGCTTGTCAAACGTGGATTTATGAAGCACTTCCTGATGAACCACGATTTCTTCCTGCTTGTTATGGAATGGACTTCCAGTGCGTTTGGTGAAGTTGGTGACAGCCAGTTTAGACATTGTATGTAGGTTAACGTTTAAGGAAGGAGATGAAAATTCTAGGTCACTGAATTGATTTTCCGAGAGCTGTTAAGCGCGTGGCGTCGGGTAAGAAACTAAAGTTGATTAATATGAAAATATTGAACGGCCTGCCAAGTGTGGGCTTCGCTCCTTAGTTTTGGTTCGTCAGCGCTTCCTAGGCGTGGTAATGAATTCTTATTAGCTCTCTGCGTAGGTTTCATGCACTTTGCATTGTAACGCTATTAGTTTTTGATTGAATGGTCACGACGGTCTACTTAATTAGTGATCGCCAGTTATTTTATTAATGAGCATAAATTTTAGTAAATTTATGCAGTGAGCAGTAAATTTTTCTGGACTATTCTTTAAAAAAATTGTCCACGTTACCTATCTCTTATGTACCTAATCAATCCATGGATATCACTTTCGATTATAGGTAATTTATAACACTCTGATATTTCATTGCAGACTTTAAAAGAACGTTTCCATCACACAACAAAAGATCTTAGTGTAATCGGTACATTATAATTTTTCAACTTATTCTCTGTCAAGCACCTTCATATTTTATTTCAAATTTACTAGCTTCCGGCCGCGGCTTCGCACGCATTCTTTCTAGGGAATTTTAAGGTTATTTATATCCGAAAGGAACTGATTTATGGGATACACAGTAGCCTCTGTTTTATTCCAGGCCTAGAGCTCCCTGTATGCAAAATTTCAGCCCAACGCATCGGGCTGAAATTTTGCATAGCAGAGCATAGCAGTAGTTTTGGCTAAAATAACGTTTCAGGCTTAGACTTCAGACTATAATTATAAAGATCTTAATACATTCGAGCTCACGAACAGTAAATATTTGAAGAGTTTTAGATAAGTCCGCATTTAATTACCTAACTATGTATGTAGGTACTTAATTTTGAAGGTGAATGGTCTTGGCAAACATTTGGAGACACCTCACCGACTCAGGATTTGACGTCGGCAATTTTAATTAAGGCTTTTTGAATAGTTTTTTCAACGTTGAGAACAGAGCGAAATGGAGAAAATTTTCAAGAAAAATTACCCCAATATTATGTAAGACAACAAGCTATATAGGCTGCATGCAGATGCTGGATGTAGTAAGCTATAAAGACAGGGCGCTATGGCGCCCATTAGGAAAGGCCTATGTCCAGCAGATAACTATTATAGATTTATGATGATGATGATGAACAAGCTAGGAAGAAAAGGACAAAGAAATCATAGCTTAGACGGTATATTCTTAGTTTTCAACTTATTCTCTTCAAGCATCTTGATATTTTATTTATTATTAAAATATCACTCAGTATATCTTTTATTTACTATAAAAATCAAGACGGTTGATTACTTTGTTAGGGCGTGAGGGAAGTACAAACACACATTAATAATTATTAGTTAGGATAAGGATTTTAATACTGTTGTCGTGGTTTTAAAGGTTATAACTACCAGCTGCGCCCCGCGGCTTCGCCCGCGCCATAGAAATCTACATGCCAAATGGTTTATAAACCTTCCTCTTGAATCAATCTATCTATTAAAAAACCGCATGAAAATCTGTTGCCTAGTTTCAAAAATCTAAGCATACATAGCGACGGACAGAAAGCGACTTTGTTTTATACTACATAATGTAGTGATTAATAGGATTTTAATACTGTGCTCGACTTTTATAACTCACTAGCTGCGCCCGCGGCTTCGCCCAAAATGTATTTAAAACAACTAGGGGGAGTATGGCTGTTGTACATCAGACTAATTATATTAAAATCGAATTTGCTAAGTATCCAAATGACATAAATTCCAGAAGTCTAACGGATATTTTCTGATCATCCACATTGAATACTAATAGCATTACCATTTTTAACTCTAGTCCCAGTTCCGCGACGGTGAAAGTGATTACAATTGACTTCGATAATTTAATAAGTTTCATCATACAGAACCTTGTTGGCGTAGTGGCCGGGAAGAAGATTTCTTGAATGGTGGGCCGGCTCATATTCAAAACACGATAGATTTCAAATTTCAATAACTTTATTTCTTTAGGCTTATAAAATAAGCTCATAGTCAAGTTAAATTTTATACCATAAACTATACACGCTCCGCGGCTTCGCCCGCGTGGAAATCTATGTGTCAAAAGGTTTATAAACCTCCCACTTGAATCACTCTAGCTATTAAAAAAACCGCATCAAAATCCGTTGCGTAGTTTTAAAGATCTAAGCAAACCTACATAGGGACAGACAGACAGCGGGAAGCGTATGCTTAGATTTTTTTTTTTTGCTGGACTATTCACACAGCATTATCTAGCCCCATTATTGGTTGGTTAGATCTTTAAAACTACGCTACGGATTTTGATGCGGTTTTTTTATAGAT
Source organism: Eupithecia abbreviata (assembly GCA_943735965.1). Lineage (NCBI taxonomy): Eukaryota > Metazoa > Arthropoda > Insecta > Lepidoptera > Geometridae > Eupithecia > Eupithecia abbreviata. The sequence continues at coordinate 3,446,824 of OX030997.1, read as the reverse complement.
AGAGTGATTCAAGAGGAAGGTTTATAAACCATTTGACACATAGATTACCACTCGGGCGAAGCTGCGGGTGCAACTAGTAATATATAATATATAAATTGTGCCCATAGGTGGGACCGTTAGAATAGATGTATATGTTTAAAAATAAATTCTGGCACCAATGAGATAAAAATATGGTGTATACAGCACCTTACTGTTAAAATAGAATTTAAATAATAATAAAAATAAGCTAATCATTTTAGATTATTAGCTCACTCTAAAAAAACAAAGAAAGGAGTTAGTACAGTAGGCACAGTAATAAGTAATTAAAAACTTCTGTGTAACTAAGGAAGAAAATAATGACGTTGCTAAGGAAAATAAAATATGGTGTTTACAGCACCTTACTATTAAAATAGAATTTAAATAATAATAAAAATAAGCTAATCATTTTAGTTAGATTATTAGCTCACTCTAAAAAAACAAAGAAAGGAGTTAGTACAGTAGGCACAGTAATAAGTAATTAAAAACTTCTGTGTAGAAAATAATGACGTTGCTAAGGACTAATCATTCATTCAACCGGATTGGAGACACGCAGTCTGTGCGGTTGAAGCAACATGGTGCCTTACGATTTGATAATGAATGAAGTTATTCAAAATACTTACATTTTTATTAATGAACACAAAAATGGTATAAATACATTTTAGATTTGTATGGAGCTTTACAAAATGTTATAGGCATAGAAACTGCTAAGAATATGTCTAAGATAGATAATATTTATGTAAAATCAAGGTCAGAATTAGTCATAAAGGTTGTACTAGGTAAGCTACTTAATTTCATCGAAAACCATGCAGCGATATAGAGTTACAAAGTTAATATCCAAATTTTGATCAATACTTTACAATGATCTAAATCCTTTATTTAGAAAAGTGAAACCTGAACTAAACCGATAAATATCAATGAATGTCCCTTATCTCCTGAGTGACAAGTTCAATGATAGCCACCTGATGCCATTACGTATTCAACCGGTGCGTACGGACCGCCTGCTCCTCCATAACAAACACCTTACTGCCTTACACACTGACCTCTCTATCACACTTACAAAGAAAAGCTTAAGATCGTACAGAACAAAAAACTGTATCATCATAGCTCTTTGAACCAGGGAATGGTGTCACTATCAACAGAAAAGGCGCTTACATTCTTCGATGCCGAAACGTCGCCAACAAAACACCTGTAGTCACACTTAAGCCTTTCTTAACCCGATGCACTGAAGAGGATTCGTATCAAAAGCTTTCCCCATCGTCTACGCCAGAAGGTCGCAAGTCGTACTATGAAAGACAATGCGTACCGGAACTGGGCACCACGTGCTGAATTTGAAATAGCTGTATAAAAACAGCAGGGTCCTTGTCGAAACTATCACAATCCGTTCAACCTTCAAACAGTGAACATCAGGAGCATAGAACAAGATGGTTCCCAGTAAAGTGTTGTTTATTGCCCTGGCTTTATTCGGGAGCGCAGTGGCTAACCCAGCTAAAGCAGGGTTCTGGAAGGGAACTCCTATGGATGGCATGGTGGAGGAGATGAGGAGTGGCTGCGCTGAAGGTTCTGATCCTGCTGCGTGCATCAAGTACAAGGTCATGTCATTGCTGGACAGCATCTTTAAGAAGGATTCTTTCCAGGTATCCACGATTATAAATCATTCTAATTTTATAATAAATATTTTTGAATTATTTGAAGATGTAATAACCAGAAAATCCTTTCACAGATCTCCGAAGCCGTTGAAGTGACAAAGAACGGAGCCGGTAACGAGGTCACCGCTCGCTCAAACGGCGACTTCCTCGACAGCATCGAGAACTACATCCAGTCCCATGACGTCACCTTCCAACTCCCCATCGCAGACACCAAAGTCACCGTCAGCCCTAGGAACCTCGACAACGACGAACTGACTTTGAACGTTAAGTTCAACAAGGAAGGTGCACGTTCCGTTGGCGAGGCACGCAAATCTAAGCTCAAGAAGATCATCGTGCCCATCCTTGTGTTCGTGCTCCTGAAAGCCATGACCCTGATTCCTCTTGCCATCGGAGTCCTTGGATTGAAGGCCTGGAACGCTCTGCAGCTGTCTTTCTTCTCTTTCGTTGTGTCCGTCGCTCTGGCCATCTTCCAGCTTTGCAAGAAGGTTAGTTAATCTACCAATAGTCTAATATCAGGCACATATAAAAGGTTTGACACTGCATGAGACGCCCGATCGCATAAAAATCATAAGCAACATGAAAATCGAACTCGCAACTTCATTTAGTTCAGTAAATTTCTTGTTTGCGTCAATATAAACTTCTAAGCACCGAGCCCAAAGCTCGCACACGCACAAAATCCGCCAAACGCACAAAACATTGCACCATCAAATCGAGCACTCTTTATACACGGTGACGATACTAGCACATAACCAATTCCTTGTTGTTTTGACTAACATTGCATGTTCTACAAACCCTGTCTAACCTTCTAGTTTACCCAGATTGCGGCTGACAACTCCCACCCGCAGATCAGCGCCCATGGACCCTGGGATGCTGCGTATGCTGCCACCCGAAGGAGGAGAGACGCAGAACCCCAAGAAGAAGCCCAGGAACTAGCATACAATGCTTATCAATAATAAGAACAAGTCGAGAACCCAATTAGACAAACGAGAACCAATCGAAGAGAACTAGGGAACAGACCAAAAATAACGATTTCGACAGAAACCGTGAAGTGTAAATACTATGTAGCAAATTATTTATTTATAATGATGCGAGAGAGAAGCGTGGTTGTGATGTGTGAATGTTATTTATTTTATTAATAAATCATCGATGAAATTATATTTGTGTTATGAAATATTATACCTACCACAACTTATTTCGCATCCTTAATCCCTTCACAAACCAATACTAGAACTGAAGTTAGATATTTTCGCTCTGAATTAAATTAAAAACAATGAACTAGTAAGGTGAACATTTTTAGAAAGAAAAATAACCAAGACGTAAAATGATTTCTTACAGCCAGATTATAGGATCTATTTAATAAGCTCGGTATTATAATGGTACTACTACTTTTCACGAGCATAAAAACAAACTCCAAAATTGTATTAAAGTTCTTTTAATTACGTTTAGTTAACATGACTGAATTCTGAAAGCGTTTCAGTAGTTAAATCAAATAAATATACAAAAGCCACTTCTAATTAAATTCGTCACAACAAAAACGAATATTAGTATTTAGCACGCGCCCATTTTCACCAATAAAATAAGTGAAAATTTAATTACAATAAATATTTAGGTAAGTAAGACAATACATTCGTATCACTTTCGCAAGGGAAGTGAAAATATAAGTGAATTACATTCCGATTGTGTTCGTACTTGACGCTTTCTATCTGAGACATCTAAGGCGAGGGCTCATCAATTTCAATCACGCACAAACAATAGAATAAAGCTAAGTTTACGGAGGCACACTTTGTATCGAGGATTCTTCATCCTGGTTAACTCTAAATCATTATTATACGAGTTTTAACAACGTACTGAACGTTACTGAAACTCTATAAAACAGAATAGTAAGATGGAGGAAGTGATCATCAAAATGATTATTACTGATAATATAGACACAAATATTAAATATTAAAAAAATAAAAAAATAATGCTGGACAATCCACACAGCATTATCTAGCCCCATGGTAAGCAAAGCTTGTGTTATGGGTACTAGATAACTGATATACATAATACAATACATTACATAGATAGATATTTTTTATTATACATAGAAAACGACCAGAACACCCGGAACAAATATCTGCAGATCGTACACACAATTGTTCCGAGGCGGGAATCGAACCCGCAACCTCCTGCGTCGCAGGCGGACCTTCGCCCACCGCGCCACATCGGTCGTCAATATTAAATTAATATTAAATTAAATATTAGATAAGTAAATATATACAACACTTGTTAATTATTTAGATAAACATATCCTAAGTGTGATTGACCTAGAATACATCTAGTATTACAGTTTTCAGGAACACTTTAATTAGGGTAAGAAGCTGGAAAAATTTTTAACTTACTTGACATTACCAACACCCATAATGGGCGTTGGTAAAATTTTTACATTAGGTTCTATGGCATAAAGCTAATAACGCTTTCCAAGTTTCACTATTAACTAAGTTATATAACCCACTTGTAATTAATTAATGCTCTATCTATATATCTACATAATAAAAGATGCCTGAAACCCATATCATCTTTAAAACAATATATTTATTTTGTCTGAAATTTCAATCTAACCATGAATATACCCGGCGGGCGATAGTTCTGTTTGCCACACATAGACCATAAGCTTTGTTTGATTGGTTAACCAATCACTGGGGCCTTTAATACGTCGATTGAATCCTCGATAAATAAGGAATCAAAAACTAGTAAGAAAATAGGCGTTATAACTCTTTTGCATGCAATAACTCAATTATTTACGTTAGGACTAATCTCAAATCACAACACAAGGCAATGAGCTACCAATAAAATAGAATAGAAAAAACATTTATTTGGACACAGGAACAAAATACAGGCATATAATAAACACACGGAAAACAAAGGAGTTACAATGAGTAGTGGTCAGTGGTAGTTACAATGGTGGTGGGAGTTACAATGGGTAAATGGTAAGTGTCACAAAAGGGTGATAGTAAAAAAATAAAACCAATGTATGTACCTAATAAAAAGGTCCTAGTACTCTGCAGTAGCCCTGCGGTACACCTCATTGTCATTCATCAAGGGCACACAGGATGTGCTGACAGCTGGTCTACCGGCAGTAGCACATTGTTTCTACCCTCCTGACCCACTGGGGACCATTAGCACGGATTCATAACCATATCCAATGCTTTAATACGACGCCATAACTTCCACAGGGCCAAATGCCTGTCATATATCTTTAATATATTTGCTTTAGCCATATATAAAGCCCAGATATATAATCAAGAAATAAATGATGCTCGACATTTCTAAGCGGCCTTTCTAATATCAGTAAAAATACTCCATTTTTATATGACTACGCATAGGCATTGTAAAATATGACCCTAATCGATGGCCCTCAAAGTGAGCCATACAAAAATATTATTCCACGCCCCGCGGTGCTGAATACCATTTATGCTTTTTTTTAACAAATTATATTAGATATAGTAAAACCCCATAAATACGCGTAGTTTCTACCGAGTAGCTTTAGAAAGCTCAATCTAATTATCAAAGACGCTACTTCCCTAGAAACCCAATATTGTTTGGCCTTAAATAAATATTTGATTCAGACCTTACTAATAAAAAAAAAAATTGTAAGGGCGATGCATGTAAAATGCATTTTTGAGTTATTCCGTGATCATGGCGCATGAAACTGTGCCGAAATATTGGAAAACTCAAAAATCAAATCATGGTAAATATCCCGTTTTAAATGACTTTAGTGCATTTTTGAGGTTTTAGAGAGAAATAAAGAATATTAATTTACTGATATACTAGTTACAACTTGCAACTATTATAAAATAAATATAAACCTAACGAAATAAAATATATTTATAAACAAAACTAGTTACTCCACAAAGCTTTTTACTCGGAAATGTAACTAAATTTTCACCCTAATATCTGGTTTGTACCTTAATCAATAAACCAATATTCATATAATAAATGTCCGAATATACAGTGGCTTCTACTTCTTGTTTTATGAAGTAAATGGTGGTCTTTTTCGGTAAAAAGTTTGTATGACGGTCACGGAAACGCAAGTGATCCGTTATGCGTAGATAGTTACATAATACGGGTGGTACGGTTTGCAAAGCGCCAATTTATGTAAGTTAGTACACAATGTATGTCACGACTTGACACAAAGTCTTGACTTAGGTCATCGTACAGTACTATACTATTTTATAGTAGCATGCCTTCCACGACACTATCCCTCTGGTCTTCACTGAAAATCAGCGCTAAGTGGACACATTAAGCCCAATAAATAAATAATGCTGGACAATTCACACAGCATTATCTTGCCCCATGGTAAGCAGAGCTTGTGTTATGGGTACTAGATAACAGATATACATAATACAATACATTACATAGATAGATATTTTTTATTATACATAGAAAACGACCAGAACACCCGGAACAAATATCTGCAGATCGTACACACAATTGTTCCGAGGCGGGAATCGAACCCGCAACCTCTTGCGCGCAGGCGGACCTTCGCCCACCGCGCCACATCATCATCATCATCATCATCAGCCTATAGCAGTCCACTGCTGGACATAGGCCTCCCCCAATGAGCGCCATAGCGCCCTGTCTTCAGCCCATAGCGCCCTGTCTTCAGCACCGCGCCACATCGGTCGCCAATAGCTTAGGTATGCATATTTTAGTTTTAAGCTCTGCCGTAAACTCAGTTTTTTTAGCACCTTTTGCTATTTGGTGTTTAATCTAGTCTTTTGGTTCTGCATTTATAGTAAGTACTTACAATTGCCGCCAAAGACAGAAAATATCTATAGATCGTATTAACATTTGTCCCGAGGCAGGAATCGAACTAGGGACCTGCGTCGCAGGCGGACCTTCGCCCACCGCGCCACAGAGGTCGTCCAGATGCTTCACTTCAAAAAATAATTTTGTATTAACACCAAAAAAACTTCATAAATTAGCAAAAGTCTAAGAAACGGAAGTGAAATACCATTTCACAATCCGGACATAGCTGGCGCATGCAAATATGCGCGCGCGCAGCATGCGACATGTGCTTCAACCCTTATTGCATAAACGGTTTGTAAAGCGGAGCATGTAGCGCTTTCTAGTTATGCAATTATAGTAAGCTTTTATAACTCTAGGGAAACAAAACAATTCTAGGAGAATTAGGAAAACTGCTTAGCAAAATAAATAAATATAAACCAGTATAGGAAAGGTTTTTCAAACATAACTAAACTACCAAACCTTGACGAACTCTGTGGCGTGGTGGGCGAAGGTCTGCCTGCGACGCAGGAGATTGCGGGTTCGATTCCCGCTTCAGGACAAAAGTGTGAACGATATGCAGATCTTTGTTCCGGGTGTTTTTGTTGTTATCTATGTATAATAAAAAGTATATATCTATGTAATATATTATATTATGTATATCAGTTATCTAGTACCCGAACACAAGGTCTGCTTAGCGTGGGGCTAGATGATGCTGTTTTTCCAGAATTATTTATTTATTTAATTGGGAAAACTGCAAAAGAAACCATTGCGCAATACGACATTCTACAGATTTACAGAGAGGTCTTATATTTAATTTTAAAACCTATTTTGAAACCATCCGAAGCACTAAATAAATTCATACAACAAACTCAAAAATACACACCCATAATTTAGGATAATACTACTGTAAAACATTTATTAAACACAACTATACAAAACTCAGTCATTAGTCTGACAACGCTTGGTCAAAGCTGCACGAACCCCATTTTGAGAAAAAAATAATGGTGAGTATATCATCACCCGATTTACGAAAATAAAAACAAATGGAGAACTAATGAACATCGCGAACACCAATTGGTATGTACGCTCGATGTGAAACAGCATCATCAAATGCAAGAAACGAATAGCAATGAATTCGCAACAGATTTATTGCTTTGTGGTTGCAATTGCTACTATACTTTTGTTTGTTTGTTTCTTATAAATATCATGTCAGGTAGAAAGGTAAGACTGCAGATGTTGGATGCGGCAAGCTGAAGACAGGGCGCTATGGCGCTCATTAGGGGAGGCCTATGTCCAGCGGTGGTTTGATCATAACAGACCGATCATAAGGCAAAGGACACAGTAAAATATCTCTCAGTAAAATAGGTACCTATGGTAGCACGAACGCAATTTGATTGACCAGATACTTCTGTGTATAATGATCAAGTTTATGGTTGGTCTCGTTCCTCAAGGGTTTCCAATGCAGGAATTGTATATATAAAATCTATAAGAAGTGTACAATTTCAATGTGACAGAATAATATACACATAACATGGTTTTATCGAACACCGTAAAATTGGATCAAAGTTTGAAGAAAGTTGACAAATATTAATGAAGATCTTAGGTAGCTCATTGTATAAATATCGTCTATAAGAAGTGTACAATTTTAATTTGACGGAATAATAAAAAAATATTAACGCAGTCGAAAACCGCAAAACTGGATTAAAGTTTGAAAACAGCTGACAAATATTTAATGAGGATCCTAGCTGGCTCATTATTGTAACAGAGAAGAAGAATAAAGTTATTAAAATCATATTTCAGGACCAAACCAAACTCACTCTCACCAAAGGACTTTCAAATGAAAATTCTTTGCCAAGGTATGAAAGCTATTGCGATGCACCGCACGCACCACCGCCGCGTGCCTTGCCGCCCAAAGGATCCCGTATAAAAACCAAGCCCATTGAAAAATTAAATCATTGTTGCTCCATTAACCGACGAAGCTGGACGTCTAATTAAAAATTAATCTAATGACAAAGTGATATAAACAAAAATGAAGTGTTTGTGCTTTTTACTAGCCTCAGTCGCTCTGGTGCGAGGTGCTGCGATCACGGACAATGAGATTGAAACGTCTAGACTACAGACAAGTGATGATCTCCTAGACAGTGTTATTAGTGATTGTTTTGAGGCTGAAACTCCCATGTCATGTCTCAAAGTGAAAGTTCTGTCATTCCTGGATACGAAGCTCGGAGTGAGCTCAGAATCCGCTCGGGCTTTGGATGAGCAGAACATCGATAAAGTGATCTTTGACCGCGCTGCGAGGATCCTGAACAACAATGAGTTCAAGTTCCAACTGCCTGAGTTCCTGTTCCAAAGTGCTCAGGTTACCTACAGGGCTGACCGTGGATTAGACGTCGACTTCCCTGAAGAAAACGAAAATGGCGAAGGTAATAATTTGCTAACCCTGCGTTATTATAAAGACTTAAAACAAAGTCATGCTAAGCAACAGTTAAAATTGACCCACAATTCGATTCATAGTACTACTCACACAATTGAACTTACCAAAAATTTTTTTTTGTTATTCTTAGCTTATAATTCCAACATTCACTACACAACAGCCATTTCTACCCCAATCGTTCAAAATATGCAAATAACAACTGACCGTTTTATATTCAGCTCGCGGCATCTTGAAGAAGAAGCTACTCCTGCCAGTGATGCTACTCCTCAAGCTGAAGATGAAGGCTCTGATGCCGATCCTGGTCTCCATCATCGGTCTGAAAGCAATGAAGGCTTTGATCCTCAGCAAGCTTGCCATCACCCTTGTCCTCGGCTTCTTGATCTACAATCTGCTGATGAAGAAAGGTTAGTTATTGTTGGTGATGATGAAAGTCATAGAAACATCGGTATTTTGAGAAGTCTATCCGTGCAAATCTTGAATTGGTGCAATATGAATGGTAAAAGGTTAAACTGTCTCCCAAAAGTGGTTTTATATACTGCAATACTAATGGTAAAAGGTTAAACTGTCTCCCAAAAGTTATATATAGGTACTCAGTCGGTCATTTCAGTGCAGACAATTAAGATTTTTCAACCTTTCCCATTTTTCCATATTTTTATAAGCAAAGATTCAGTTTATTTCCCAAATAAAAGAAATGAAATGAAATAGGTACATTTAAAAAACATATAGGATGATAATATATGTATATATATATAGAAATAAAATAAAGGCTAAGCTAATCTACATACTCTGTTTCAGGTATGCCAATGATGATGGCCCCAACCGACGCACCTCCCGCCCCGCAATACGGCCCTCCAGCTTCTCAATACGGGCCCCCTTCCACGGCAGCCCCTCAAGACTCCTACGGAGCACCCCAATGGGAGCCCTCTAACAACGGCCCCTACGCCCGAGTCTGGGACCCCTCGCAGCTTGCCTACAGCAGCTACTACCCTGAGGCATCCTCGAACTCGGAACAGTCTCCGAGCTACTCCAACGTAGCGTCAGTTTCCTCAACTTCCTCAACGAACTAAATTGTTAGCTCAGCCAATGCACGGATTTGTAAATAGGCACCGATCGGCTAGAGTGTAAATTGAGCTAGATATTTATTGAGCTATTTATTTTTATTTATGAAACACGAATAAAGAATTGTTTTTAACTTTTGTTTCGTATTTTTTCTGGGAACACAGTAAGATAAATATTTACGCGATTCCTCAAACAACCCCTTTCGTTAACCGCCTTAAATTATATTTGTTGAAGGATAATGCAAAGGGCCTTAACCCATTATCCTTCATATAATTTATAGTCCTAGAAGTTATCCAATAAGTATCTACGAAATTTTAAAATAAGTAGTAGTGAAGAAAATGTGTGTACCAACAGACTGAATGATAATGATGATGAAGGCAGACAATTACCTTGTGTGTTATGAAGCTGTTGAGGTTCTACGCCGCTTAAAATCAAATGAAATATGAAACCTATCAGGTAGGTGCTTAACGTGAAAATAAATAACAGCTTGAATAATCGAAGCAAAGGCAAGAAACACGAAACAACACACGAAACTCCGCCGCTGTATAGTCTGCAAGCTGAATATTCCTGAAACCATTTATCTATAAGAAGAGTAAAAAGAAGGTTTTAATCAGAATTGGGATTATTAGGTATCTTAAACTAGGTTTCTAAAGAAATAAGAAGAAGAATATAGTAAGTACAAAGTAGGTCTAGAGACAGATATGACATGACTAAGTAGCTATTTGCAAAGGGCCACCATCAGGTGTCAAATTCAAATGAGTCGTTAACCATATACATTAGTGACCTGTGCCAATTCTAATGCGTCCAATGCTTCTACATAATCAAGGCTTTCCCCTATTACCAAACACTTTCTCTTCTTTAAATGGCTTGAGACTTTTTAATATTCCTAGGCCATTGCGAGGTTATTTCGATAATAATAATGAGTGCTATAATATTTTATGGAAGGGCTACTTTTGGAATGCTGGTGGGTCGAAATAGAGGACACTAGTACCTATGTAAAAGCAAAGTAGGTACCTAACCATCAAGTAAATGATTATGATACATAATTATATTATATTATTTATCAGTGAAAAGGACTCACCAAAATGAACGTCGCCTTTTCGCTCCAAGTTCTGTCTTAAAATCACTACTCGCAGGAAGAAACGCAGAAACAGACGTTTCAACTGAAGATGCTGAAGGTAAAAAGAAGTTGAAGGAATAATAATTTACTTTTGTATTTGGTATGTAGGTGCTAGAAATATTGACATGATATAGAATACCTACTTTAAAAGAACTTAGGAACGTGAACTTAAATTTTATAAGGATCCGAATTAAAGGTCACAACAACCCTTAATTTCTCCTCGCTTCTTTAATGATGTGATAAATGCATTTCAGAACGATAGAAAATTACATTAAAATAAAGAACGCTTTTATTACCTCGCCTATTTAACTTCTATACATCCAAAGGCTGCCTGAAATGATCGCTTCTAAGCGATAAGGCCGCCCATTGTACTTGTCTCTTTTGTAATAGTCTGCATCTGGTGTACTATGAAGCATTTTTGTATTGAATGTAATCAAACCAGATATGATCCGCCTCGGGCGGGACAATTGTGTGTACGATCTGCAGATATTTGTTCCGAGTGTTCTGGTTAATTTCTATGTAAAGTAAAAAAATCTATCTATATATTTATTGTATTATGTATAAAATAAATAATGCTGGACAATTCACACAGCATTATCTAGCCCCATGGTAAGCAGAGCTTGTGTTATGGGTACTAGATAACTGATATACATAATACAATACATTACATAGAAAGACATTTTTTATTATATATAGAAAACGACCAAAACACCTGGAACAAATATCTGCAGATCGTACACACAATTGTTCCAAGGCGGGAATCGAACCCGCAACCTCCTGCGTCGCAGGCGGACCTTCGCCCACCGCGCCATATCGGTCGTATATCAGTTATCTAGTACCCATAACTACAGTATGTATTATATTATCTGTGCCATAACACAAGCTCTGCTTACCATGGGGCTAGATAATGCTAAGTGAATTGTCCAGCATTATTTATTTATTTATAACTAGCTGCTCCCCGCGGCTTCGCCCCCGTGGAAATTTAAATGATAAAAAGTATCCTATGTTACCTAACTCCTGGTTCTAAGCTACCTCTTCACCAATTTTCAGCTAAATCGGTCCAGCCGTTCTCGAGTTATAAGTGTTGTAACAAACACGACTTTCTTTTATATATATAGATATTTATTTATTTATAACTAGCTGCTCCCCGCGGCTTCGCCCCCGTGGAAATTTAAATGATAAAAAGTATCCTATGTTAGACTCCTGGTTCTAAGCTACCTCTCCACCAATTTTCAGCTAAATCGGTCCAGCCGTTCTCGAGTTATAAGTGTTGTAACAAACACGACTTTCTTTTATATATATAGATATTTATTTATTTATAACTAGCTGCTCCCCGCGGCTTCGCCCCCGTGGAAATTTAAATGATAAAAAGTATCCTATGTTAGACTCCTGGTTCTAAGCTACCTCTCCACCAATTTTCAGCTAAATCGGTCCAGCCGTTCTCGAGTTATAAGTGTTGTAACAAACACGACTTTCTTTTATATATATAGATATTTATTTATTTATAACTAGCTGCTCCCCGCGGCTTCGCCCCCGTGGAAATTTAAATGATAAAAAGTATCCTATGTTAGACTCCTGGTTCTAAGCTACCTCTCCACCAATTTTCAGCTAAATCGGTCCAGCCGTTCTCGAGTTTATAAGTGTTGTAACAAACACGACTTTCTTTTATATATATAGATGTAGAAGTAACATTGCCGACATTAAATAAATCATATAATTTTCAATTTCATTTATTCATAACTTGGTTAGTACATTCAGGTGAGAAGTGGAACATTTCGTTAGTAATATTAATGTGGAAAAGTGGAAAAATACGGTTACAAAGATTCATAAGGATTATTATTGTCTCATGTACGGTTTCCGTTTCTAACGAATTTTTATTACAATTTAAATGGAAAAAATATTTGAACACCCAAAAATTACTTATGGAACCTCCGTTAAACTAATGTATAATTAAACATGAAACATCTGCGTCGTGGGCAATGGACTTCCATTGCCCACGACACGCAGATGTTTGTAGCACAGGCTGGGCAGTGAAAGCGTTAAATCAGTACCACCAGTTAAGTGGTTCTTCATTCCTTGCTAGTTTTTAGTAAGTAACAATTCCTTGAAAAGCGACAAATTAAAAATCTATTTCAACAGTAGACAATGATCACTGATTCGAACAACAAAAGTGATCTACTGTAAGATATAAAGATTCATAGTAAACCACAAAGAGGTTCATTGTTAACCACTGTTGAAATCAATCTTATTTTATATGATTATTTTTCTAAGAGTTGATTGTGAAGTTATGAGTCATTCAGTCAGCAAGAATCGAGTGCAACATTTACATAAATATTTACTATACTATAACATACAAATACTGTATAAATATGCTATTTACAAGGAGTTATAAACACTAGACGGTTTACATTTTATAAATATTTTTGGATAGATGAAGTAAGGAAGTAGAAAGCCTGGACCAAAAATAGGTAATGAATGAGTATTTTATTAGATTAAGTATACAAATATATGGTACCTTTACACAGATTTTAAACAGGTACAGAAAACATTTAGTAACTTTTAGAATCTAGAATGAAAGAAGGAATAAGAGCATATGCACCTAGATTTGAATGTATACCTACTATTAAAATATGTATTATTCTAGTATATTGTGGATGTGATATCTACAGTGGTAGGTTAAAGCTTTTATTTCACAGCCTTCAAATAAGGAGTGCTTAGGTACTCTTGTGATTTTTAGCGATTAGATGAAACTAATGTGTTGTTGTAATAAGAATCATGAATAAAAAAAAACATAATTTAGTAGTTGCCTATATATAAAACTGTTTTAAGTCCATTGACATCGAAATTTTACTTGGTTGTATTCTCTCGTTTTAAATGTCAATTTACCAGCTCAATTCCAAATAAGGTATTTAAGTGCCAGGATTTGCTTTGTGAACTCCCGTCTGAAATGTTATTATCTTTTATCAATTCCATCGGACCTATAACAATATGAAATTTACCTTGTCAATAATAAATAGTTTTTTCGGTATGTTTTTGGTATTGGTAGTTCTTATAGAGAAAAGTTAATTTCAAATTCGGAAAATATCTTAATATCTAATAAAGAGTAGGAAAAGTGCAAAGTTAAATGAATAGTTAGTAAGAAGAATGTAGAAGTTACCCTTGAGTAAAATTCGAAGTCCTGATCTAAAAGGATCTAATCTATTTTCATTATCTAAAAAGTTCATTATAAAGGCGAAGGTAGAAAGGCGAGGGTATATAATATTCATTTATTTTTTATAATTATTTTCTGAATTATATATGAAAACGTTAATATTTCTCTTATTGTCTGATAACCTGGATAAATATATGAAAACTGATGTTGTATTATCTTACTTGGAATCCTTTCTAATATTTTTAGGAATATTATTATATATTATTTGTGCATATTTATTTAAGTGTATAATATTAACTATTATCCTATTCCATAATCTTTAACCGTTCTGGACCGTAACCGTAACCAACCACGACTGTGACGAGAGCAAGAGTTAAACTTCATCTAAACCAAACATCAGCGTTATTTAGAAACTACTATTGTGAATATGAACGGGTTAACTACGAACCTAGTACGTGTTGGAAGAACACCACCATTTACAGGCTTGGTTCGTAGTTAACCCGCGTACAAGCAAGTCATTTATTTATTTGAAATCATGTTACTAGGAAAGTTTACATAGTAAAATGGTTAGTTAGTTTTAAAATAACGCAAATTTTTGGCAACTAGAAGCAGAACTCTGTAATTCCTCGTGGGCAACCGGGAATTTCCCCCCACAACCCTCCTTCGCAGCCAACATTCACATGCAACTAATACGCTTATTCTTATGATAAAATCAATGGAAGATGTTAAGGCACCAGGGTTATATAAGCACTAATAAACGGCCTAACCACAACGCAGCAGTTAGATGATTTTGTATAAGATAATTCTTAAAAACTGGCGCAATAGTCTTTTGCTTTTTAATTTTAATAAGTATACAATTAAACAAAAGCGCGTAAACTTTTAAAAATTTACCTGTGTCCGTAATCTTAAACAGAAATAGTAATTGTTTGCTGTTACTTACATTCAAGGGCCCAATTCTGCTTACCAATCCCTAAATATGACTATAGTATCGTTGTAAAATCGTCTTGTATCCTTAGTTTGATAAGAGAAACTCTAGATTCATATGCACTATAAATCCGGGTGCTATTTTTTTTTATACCACTTATCGCGTCCCTAGTCATCTATTCCTTGCATCTACGGTTGAATACCAAACTGTGTCATTCTGTGACGATGCCATTGTCACAGTGAGTTGCTTTTAGTTTAGCAGAAAAAGGCCCCAGATTGTGAGACGTTTACAGTTATATGTAAGTGTACATAAGACACTGCAACATACAATTTGAACTTCAATCACTCTATCACAAATAAAGAAACCACGGGTTATACGGAATCAATATCTCTTGATCTTTGCCTTGTCGTAAAGCCTTAATATAGCCGTAATCTAGAGCACATTTATTTGTACTATTCGAGAAATTAATGCTACTGGCAGAATTAAAGCTTTGTTTCCTATACTAGCACATTCACAGAAACAAAAATAAAAAACAAAAATAAAAAGAAAAACTCTTTTACTCTATTAAATAGCGTAACAAATGCCTACGAGTGGACGTAACATTGTTATATAGTTATTTGGTTTATGTCATGAACACAAGAACAATTACATCGACGATACAAAACCAACAGTAAGGGTATATGCATACTGTCAACTAGAAATGTGGAGTTATTGTTAACCACATATTGTTAACAATGATATGGTTCATTGTTAACCACATAGGGTTAACAATGAACCACTGCGAGTGGCCCGTGTGCACAGATCCTTAAATTGTTAAATCAGCGGCAACGATTGATAACAACTATTATTTAATAACTATAAATTACAAGTTAAACACAGCTTAATAGTAGATATCTACATACATTGTTATCTTACAAGGGACAAACGGTTTTTAATTTATATTCAAATCGACAAGTAAGCCATGAAACTTTTGATTTTTCCAAGGATTTTTTTTAGTACTTAGTACATTGTAGCCCCTTTCGGCATACCACCGTCTGCCACTCTTCTTAACATTATGATTGACTTGTTTATGGCAGACGTCCGCAATCTCCCCTATAGCCCGATTACCCAGTCCATCCATCCATCACAATAGCCTAGTTTTATTTCTTTCATTTTTCTTTGCAATATTCTCTACACCTGGCGGATACCATCTTTGGGTGTATCATATTGTGCACCCGAGGATGATACCCGCTATGTGTAGCCATCGCATTTAGATTAACTTTCTCAAAGGGCCTCTGTGCTGTTGGCTTCGGCCCCACGCAAGCCTTCCGAAGGACCGGGTCACTAATCGAGATCATGGTAAATGAGAGACATAATAATACATTTCTTTAAATACAGAACTATTTTAAAACTGGAATTCTTTGGTTAAATTAATATATAGCAAGCTGTTTTATATTAAAAAATATATATAATATCAAAACCAATATAATTCAAACAAACAAACATGTCCTCACAGGACTCTTGGACATGTCAAAAAATTCAAATTGTATAAGTAAAACGAGGAAATCAAGTGATCGCTTTGATTTTTTGCTTAATTCAATCTTTATGAGGTAAAGAAGCGAACCAAAAGGAGGATCCAGCTAGGCTGAGCAGCATTTGGGAAACTACGTCAAGTCTTCTCGTCATCCATACCGCAATGCTTGAAAACGAAAGTTTTCAACCAGTGCGTCCTACCGGTTATGACCTACGGAGCTGAGACATGGACACTCACGATAGGGCTGGTCCACCAGTTCAAAGTCGCTCAGCGAGCTATGGAAAGAGCTATGCTCGGAGTTTATCTGAAGGATAGGATTCGTAGCGAATACATCCGACAGAGAACCAAGGTTATCGACATACATAGCTCAAAGAATTAGCAAGCTGAAGTGGCAGTGGGCCGGCCATATTTCGCGAAGAACCGACGGCCGCTGGGGCAAACGTGTTCTTTAGTGGAGACCGCGACTCGGTAAACGTAATGTAGGACGCCCTCCGACTAGGTGTGATGACGACCTGCGAAAGACTGCAGGAAGATGCTGGATGCGGCAAGCTGAAGACAGGGCGCTATGGCGCTCATTGGGGGAGGCCTATTTCCAGCAGTGGACTGATATATGCTGATGATGATGATGAAAAAAGCGAACAAGAAACCTTTACCTTGTTAATTAAGACACTTGGAACCTGCCAGAGGGGGGTCTGTACATATAAGCACATCCAAAATCCATAGATTACTCTGAATAAAACTAAGAACCGTCGTCTTTGAAAATGTTAGTTATTTCAGTCTGTCAAACGTAATTATAGTAAGTTAGTATTTCAACATTCACAATGAACAACTTGTAATATCAACTTAGATAAAACAAATCCTATTTCTTAATTCAACAAACATAATTTTAGTCAAAACTGTAAAAACTTGAATCAATTTGTGCGTCAATTAGAAATTATTTACATTATAACAGAAAAAAGAAATTTCTAATTAAATTACTTAGCACTTTGGATTACTATTAATTACATTAAAATAAACATGGACAAATGCAACATTAACATATGTACATGTTGTACAGAAACATAATAATAAAAGTTTTTAATAATTACATTTTCTTAAAAATCAAGCCAATAAACAGTAATTTGTTTTAGATGTCATAGTTTGTACTATACACCAACCAAACCTGATGTAGAATGTTTGTAATTAAACCACAACACGAGATAGAAAAAAAACTACTACTAGATACCTGTTTCGCGTGCAGGTTCAGATATAATTTGTAAGCAATATTTAAGGGCCACAAATCGATAAGTAATTTAAATCGCGTACAAAAATACGCGACAACAGAGTGAATTTTAGGTTAAGTATGGGCGGTTTGTTAACAAAATTTCTACATCAGTTCAGTTCTTTATTAATATGAATATTCTTATATGTCAAACATAATAATACATAGGAAATAATCATAATATAACATCGAGTTTGACTGGTGCTTAGCTATCATCAGTAAGACTCTAGATTGTTTATCTAAGTCATTGGAAAGATCTTATGATTTCGCTAACTCTTGAATCTTGTCATCATTAGTTCTTGAAGTATTTAATATTATTTTTAATACATGTATATTTGACGTCAATATGACGACTACAATATCTGTTTTAAATGTTCACATCAAAATACAAATAAGCTATGGAACCTTTTCTATAATTCAATTCAAGACAAGACTACACAAGCCAACCTGTTCCTTGATATTAAATTCTTAGTGTATACTATTTTTAAGAAAGACGCTCTCGCCCATGGGAACACAAAAATTATTATTTACTAGCTGCGCCTCGCGGTTTCACCCGCGTGGTGATAGATATTTTGGATAATATACAATATATCTTTATAAATTGTAGCCTATGTGTTATTCTGATGTATAAGCTATATTATTGTAAAGTTTCATTAAAATCCATTCAGTAGTTTTTACGTCAAAGAGTTACAAACACCCATCCATACTTACAAACTTTGACGTTTATATTAGTAGGATGTTCCCATTAAGGCGAGAGGGAGGGCAAAACAATTTTCTAATGTAAAGTATAAAACCACAATATTTATAAATATTTAGCTTCTCAAGAGGCGTGGATCTTACATAATAAATCGCACCTATTTTAGCTCAGGTATTTATCAGCCTTTCATCGTCGTCCATTATCGTATCAACAAGAAATCAACCCGAGTGACATTTTCGTTTAACTTTTTGATGAAACTCATCAAGTAAATTGTATTTTAATCTTGCTAGATATATCCTACAGCAGAATTATGGCATCCTGTGCCATTATTTATTCAGTTGTAGTATTAAGATGAAAGTTATTCATTAAAAGTAATTTATAACGCGAAATTAATGTTTTGATTTTTGAGTTTCCGTGATAATGGCGCATGAAACTGTGCCGAAATATTGGAAAACTCAAATCATGATAAACATCCCGTTACAAATGAATTCTATTTAATAACCATGACAGTTTCAAAAGTTTTAAAGTCATTAATTAATGTTTTAACCAATAAAATTGCAGTAAACGATAGCAATATAATCTACATAATTTGTTCTGTATTAAAACTAATTAAATAACTTCCAATAGTAAATCCACGTCAGTAAAACGAGCACCACTAATGGATAACCTTACGCGTATCGAGCAAGCTTTTATAAAACACAACACCATTATCACTTACACTTTTACATACAGTATACAGTCACTTCACTTAGGTCCTAAGCCTTGGATAGTTACCAAAACTTTGCCTATAACTGGATATTTGATACATCAAGCATTTAATAATAGGGCTCAAGGTAACTTAACATTTAAGTTTGACGCGAAGAGTTTATACAGAAGCCGCCATACGCAGAAACCGTGGCCGGGCCGAAGGCGAAGGCGTGCGGGTTGTATCATACGAATTTAAATGAAAGACTAGGCGTGGATCTTACATAATAAATCGCACCTATTTTAGCTCAGGTATTTATCAGCCTTTCATCGTCGTCCATTATCGTATCAACAAGAAATCAACCCGAGTGACATTTTCGTTTAACTTTTTGATGAAACTCATCAAGTAAATTGTATTTAAATCTTGCCGTCTTTTAAATTTGGCCGGGCCGAAGGCGAAGGCGTGCGGGTTGTATCATACGAATTTAAATGAAAGACTACACATAAACCGCCGGGAGGTGGCGGCGCGGTGCGCGTGAATTCGTATGATACAACCCGCACGCCTTCACCTTCGACCCGGCCACGGTTTGTATGTGTGGTGGCTTTTGATGTTATTTAATCAAACAGGCTATCGCCAGAAATACTTTCGTCCGTATAGTGAGAAGTAAGAGTTATTCATATTTTGCATAGTGAATAACCTTAATGGTATGGACAAATGCAAAATTCACATACATGTTCTAAATAAACATAATAATAAGTTTTTGCATGTAATTCAAGCCAACAGTAAAATGTTGTAGATATAATAGTTTGTAAACAGTAATATGTTTAGATGTCATAGTTAATGCTAATGAATGCCCACCCTTTATTGAAGATGGTCATGTGTCAAATGGGCTAAGATAGTGTTAAACCGGGTAATAACCGGCGTTACGGGGCTGTCACACAGCTAGGTTCTTGGAGTCAGTATATGGCCAACGGTTGCCTGTTTGTTTTATTATAAATGTGCAATAAAAGAATAATCCATCTATCTACAATTCTGAGCTCTACATCAATGCTTGATGGTTCAAATGAGCAGTTTACTCTCAGTCCGCAATAGTCCCGAGCAAGGCCCAAATGGTCTCGGTGTAGGAAAGCAATCGCTACATGGACTTCCAGAGGTCCAGTTTGACCAACGCTGGGCCGCAGCCGCTCATCGTAATGCCGATCACGATTCCCGTGATGAGAGTGGCGCCGCCGATCATGCCGGCCTTTGGTGCGTATTGTGGTGCTACGGTGCTGGAACAAGGTAATGTTCGTGTTGTTAGTATGGGGATATTGATATAGAACAATATAAAGACACATAAATAAAAAATCACTACATAGTATAAAACAAAGTCGCTTCCCGCTGTCTGTCTGTCCCTATGTATGCTTAGATTTTTTATTAGCTGCGACCCGCACTTCGCTCGCGTGGTAATCTACGTGTCAAATGGTTTATACACCTTCCTCTTGAATCACTCCATCTATTAAAAAAAACTGCATCAAAATCCGTTGCGTAGTTTTATAGATCTAAGCATAAATAGGGACAGACAGACAGCGGAATGCGACTTTGCTTTATACTATGTAGGAATTATTATTTATTTATTGTAACTTACCTGCAAACATACATCATAGCGAGCGAACTACCGTGCCCATATACTAGATCCATCGCTATTCCTAGTGTATATCTTTCATATCGTCGTATTAGAAACTTCCTAGGAGAAAACCTGTAGTTACGTTCATCTATACTAATATTATAAAGAGGAAAGGTTTGATTTTTTGTTTGTTTGTTTGTAATTAATAGGATCCGAAACTAGTGGACCGATTTGAAAAATTCTTTCACCGTTGGTAAGCCGCCCCGGTGAACATAGGCTATATCATATTTTCAAAAAAGTTAGGGATCCGTACTAAAACCGTGCGAAGCCGGGAAGGTCCGCTAGTATAGTAATAAAGTTAATTGTAACTTACCCGCAAACATACATCATACCGAGCGAGCTACCGTGGCCACTGCTCCAGCCAAGCAGCGCGCCTCCGAGCCAGTACAGCCAGTCGTTAGTAATGAGGACGGGCATCGTGCGGCCCTCGATGTCGTAGTTACAGAGGAGGAAGAACGGAATGAACACCAGGCGAGCTGTTGAGAAGATCCATAGCCATTTGGAGCTGGGCTGTGGATGTAACAGGCTCATAAATTTCAGTTATACAAGAAAATTTTACAATAAATAAATAAAATAATAAATATTGCTGGACAATTCACACAGCATTATCTAGCCCCATGGTAAGCAGAGCTTGTGTTATGGGTGCTAGATAACTGATATACATAATACAATACATTACATAGATAGATATTTTTTATTATACATAGAAAACGACCAGAACACCCGGAACAAATATCTGCAGATCGTACACACATTTGTTCCGAGGCGGGAATCGAACCCGCAACCTCCTGCGTCGCAAGCGTACCTTCGCCCACCGCGCCACATCGGTCGTCACCACAATATATTGGCGTTATAAAAAACTATAAGCCGACTTCAAATTTCTAAATAATAGAAATGGGTTTAAAACTTAGTTTTAAAAATAGAATCATCAAAATCGGATGGCGTGATATTGAGTAATTCGTCCATATGTCGCGCACATAGCCTACCTACTGCCTACCTACTTAATGCAAATTTAAGACTAATATGGTTTTCTCATGGATGCCATAACTGGACCAAATTATTATTATTATACACTCATTTATTAAAATTCTCGTATAAAATACATTTTTTACTTTAGAAAATACAATAACATTTTATAAAACTATTCTACAGTAAAAAATATATCAAAACGGTAGATCACCGACCGCGAAGCTAGGCTCAAGCGGCCGGTGACTAGGGCTGCAGAGAAAGGAACTTCCTGACGATACATGCCGAGTCCAAGAGTCGATCTCCTTCTGGATCTGGCCCTTGATCCAACTTCCTAGCGAGAGTCTCTTCAGGTGTTGATCGAGGCTCTTCGCTATTACGCCGTTAACCGAAACGACTATCGGGACTATGGTCGCTGAATCTACATCCCACATGCTGACAACCTCGTTAGCCAAGTCAAGATATTTGCTAAGTTTATATTTAATTGAAATGGTGTCCCCATTTCAATGGGAAGCACCAGCTTTCAAACAAAAAACTAATAACAAAATCGTTTCACCTAGTCGAAAGTTCTTTTGGTAACAAACATTTTGATAAAATACTGTCGAATTAACACTTTGACTGCGGTTTTTTTTCGACGACTGCGATCTTTTTTTTTACCTAAAAAATTCGTGCTGCCGCCTCTACACAGCGGTTGTGTTGCGCCGCACATGCGTTTCGTTCGAAAAATATTACAGCTCTGCTGAGTCACAAAGATCTGTATTTTCTCAGCCGCTGCGCTAGTGTGGATTTACGCATATTAGTCACTTGTAGAAAACTCATACCGTGCGTTTTCAGCACACAAAGTGTTAAGAACCTCCTCCATTTTTGAAGTCGATTAAAAATGTGAACACTTGAACTCAATTTTTTTTTTTTATTGTTGTACATTTTCTGTAATCGACAATCTTAGTTCCGGTTTTTTAATGCTGAGTAATTCAGAATGACAAGGGGAAAACAAAGAGGTGTTTTTTATTGTCACGGGCTCACGGTCTAAACAGAATGAAGTGGCATGTTGTTTAGCCCGTGACAAAAACTTCTAATGTATTTTGTGACGAGAATTTTAGTCCGATTCTTCTCCGATTTCAGCCGTTCAGTAGTTACTGAACGGATCGGACTGAAATTTTGCATAGATTTAGTTCTAGACCTATATATATAGGTGTATAGGTGTGTATATGTATAGGTTTTTATTCCAGGTTAACGCGTGCAAAGCCGTGTGTAGAAGCTAATTATAAAAACAATGACTTACGAATTGCCACAAGCTCGCCGTGATGTTTCCAATTGTAGCCGTTAAGTTGAATGTGAGGAAACAGCCCACCGGAACAAAGAACTTGCCGAGGAAGAAATCTGGATCTGAAGCCTGGATAGCTGAAACGAATGGAGGTGACATTTAATTTATTTTGTGCAAATATGTACACATATAAAATAATGCTGGACACTACACGCCACACAGCATCATCTAGCCCCAAGCTAAGCAGAGCTTGTATTATGAAATCAGGAACTGCTCTTTAGAAATGCGTAAAATCAATTATTTTTTAATAAATTCGTGGGGAATATTTGGGATCAGCACTTAAAGCTAGGCTTGCCAACCCACAATAGCTACCATATGGGTACTAGATAACTGATATACATAACTGACATACATTACATCGATAGATATGTTTTTTATTATGCATAGAGAAACGACTAGAACACCCGAAACAAATGTCTGCAGATCGTACCCGCAACCTCCTGCGTGGCAGACCGGTCGTTGATGGCTTGTTTGAAGTTTGTCCAAGGTGTCTCTATTTACGGGGAAGGCACTTCCCGAGTTGATTTGTTGCATAGCGTGCGCTCTTGTAGACTATATGATTTGACGACCTCTGCGGCGCGGTGGCCGTCTAGACTTATGGGGAAGACTATTATGTTCTTCCTTACCGGATTGCACAGCAGGGAAGATACTGAGCGTGACGATGAATATCAGTGAGACGTTATAGAGCTGCATGGATGCTTGTTTGAAGAGTGTCCACCAGGGGGTGGCGGGGGCGGGGTGGTTCGAGGCGGCTAGTGCCGGGTTGTTCTGCATGGTTCGCTCTTGGAGAGTCTCGTGGTAACGGTAGAACCTCTGGAAAATACAAAAATATTCACATAGATATTTTAGATGATATACAATACACATATCTTTATGAATTGTAGCCTGTATTCTGATAAGAAAGCTATATTATTGTGAAGTTTCATAAAAATCCATTCAGTAGTTTTGCGTGAAAGAGCAACAAACATCCTCACAAACTTTCGCGTTTATAATATTAGTCATATATACAGGGTAGCCCATACGAGAAGTCTGAAACTATAAGACATACAAGGATATCTTCTTAGGAACCATGTCATTGATTTTAGTAACAAGAAAAACTGCATTCATATATTTGCTCGGGAATCGAGCCCGGACGTTTTGAAAACACTATTTTTATTTAGATATCGATTGTGTTGGTCTAAAGCAATAAATTCTATGAAACATGTGTAA
The DNA here is from genome assembly GCA_943735965.1 of Eupithecia abbreviata. Lineage (NCBI taxonomy): Eukaryota > Metazoa > Arthropoda > Insecta > Lepidoptera > Geometridae > Eupithecia > Eupithecia abbreviata. Next base: position 3,422,380 of record OX030997.1, on the reverse strand, counting down.
AATGCTTTGTTTTCATATCCTTTAATTTATTTCAGTCAGTTTTCGAAATGACTACCATTTAACATTGTAACACTTACGTTGAGCGGCAGAGCGAAGTAAGTATCGAAGCAGACTAGTAGCACGGCCTTGCCGCCTATAAAGTTGTAGATGGCAGCGGTTCGCAGACTGTCTGCCATCTGTGTCGTCATACTGAGGAGGGCGACCAGTGTGCCGCAGATGTTGGAGCCTAGAACCACTGTTTACCCATTGTAACACTTACTTTGAGCGGCAGACCGAAATAAGTATCGAAGCAGACTAGTAGCACGGCCTTGCCGCCTATAAAGTTGTAGATGGCAGCGGTTCGCAGACTGTCTGCCATCTGTGTCGTCATACTGAGGAGGGCGACCAGTGTGCCGCAGATGTTGGAGCCTAGAACCACTGTTTACCCATTGTAACACTTACTTTGAGCGGCAGACCGAAGTAAGTATCGAAGCAGACTAGTAGCACGGCCTTGCCGCCTATAAAGTTGTAGATGGCAGCGGTTCGCAGACTGTCTGCCATCTGTGTCGTCATACTGAGGAGGGCGACCAGTGTGCCGCAGATGTTGGAGCCTAGAACCACTGTTTACCCATTGTAACACTTACGTTGAGCGGCAGAGCAAAGTAAGTATCGAAGCAGACTAGTAGCACGGCCATGCCGCCTATAAAGTAGTAGATGGCAGCGGTTCGCAGACTGTCTGCCATCTGTGTCGTCATACTGAGGAGGGCGACCAGTGTGCCGCAGATGTTGGAGCCTAGAACCACTGTTTACCCATTGTAACACTTACGTTGAGCGGCAGAGCGAAGTAAGTATCGAAGCAGACTAGTAGCACGGCCTTGCCGCCTATAAAGTTGTAGATGGCAGCGGTTCGCAGACTGTCTGCCATCTGTGTCGTCATACTGAGGAGGGCGACCAGTGTGCCGCAGATGTTGGAGCCTAGAACCACTGTTTACCCATTGTAACACTTACGTTGAGCGGCAGAGCGAAGTAAGTATCGAAGCAGACTAGTAGCACGGCCTTGCCGCCTATAAAGTTGTAGATGGCAGCGGTTCGCAGACTGTCTGCCATCTGTGTCGTCATACTGAGGAGGGCGACCAGTGTGCCGCAGATGTTGGAGCCTAGAACCACTGTTTACCCATTGTAACACTTACGTTGAGCGGCAGAGCGAAGTAAGTATCGAAGCAGACTAGTAGCACGGCCATGCCGCCTATAAAGTAGTAGATGGCAGCGGTTCGCAGACTGTCTGCCATCTGTGTCGTCATACTGAGGAGGGCGACCAGTGTGCCGCAGATGTTGGAGCCTAGAACCACTGTTTACCCATTGTAACACTTACGTTGAGCGGCAGAGCAAAGTAAGTATCGAAGCAGACTAGTAGCACGGCCTTGCCGCCTATAAAGTTGTAGATGGCAGCGGTTCGCAGACTGTCTGCCATCTGTGTCGTCATACTGAGGAGGGCGACCAGTGTGCCGCAGATGTTGGAGCCTAGAACCACTGTTTACCCATTGTAACACTTACGTTGAGCGGCAGAGCAAAGTAAGTATCGAAGCAGACTAGTAGCACGGCCATGCCGCCTATAAAGTAGTAGATGGCAGCGGTTCGCAGACTGTCTGCCATCTGTGTCGTCATACTGAGGAGGGCGACCAGTGTGCCGCAGATGTTGGAGCCTAGAACCACTGTGTACCCATTGTAACACTTACGTTAAGCGGCAGAGCGAAGTAAGTATCGAAGCAGAATAGTAGCACGGCCATGCCGCCTATAAAGTAGTAGATGGCAGCGGTTCGCAGACTGTCTGCCATCTGTGTCGTCATACTGAGCAGGGCGACCAGTGTGCCGCAGATGTTGGAGCCTAGAACCACGGCGCCGGTGTACTTGGCAGGTAAGCGAGCTGCTATGCCGAACACGGAGTTTTGGAAGATTGCGTTGCACCCTGTAACAATTAATTAAAAGTTTAAATAAAAACCCGAACGAAAAAATAATTTGATTCTTACAAGAACTAAAAACTGGAATTACCTGCACTGTTATTTTTTATGTTTTTCATGAAAAGAAGAATAAAGATCATCGATCATCGGGAATAAAATTTCACGAGGGAAATTTAATCCCAATTATAATGTTTATATTCTGTATAGAAAAGAATAATCTATATCTGCCAACAATTGACAGAGAAATCGGCTAGTAGGTCAAAAACATGGAACCTCCTCTTTTCCACGAAGTCGGTTAATAATTCGACTACACGAAAAAATGCAACTCCTGGCACTTAAGCCTTTCTCTACCCAACTAGGTACTAAATAATGAGGTCACTTTAAAACCCCGTATATCTTTTACTGCGACTCCAAAATAGTATATCTCAAAACAGTTTATCACTAATTCACTGCATAGAATAAAACAAAGTCGCTTCCTGCTATCTGCCTGACCCTATGTATGCTTAGATCTCTAAAACTACGCAATGGATTTTGATGCCTTTTTCTTTAATGTAAAATGATTCAAGAGGGAGGTTTATAAACCATTTGACAAATAGATTTCCACGCAGGCAAAGCCGCGGGGCGCTGCTAGTGAAGTTTAAAACAGCTTACCATTCATAAAGAAGACCAGTACCATAGTAGACCAGAAGAAAAGCGACGTGTACTCAGTGGTGTCGATCATCGCTAGCAATATAGTCAGCACGAATATTATAACTTCCAGTATTAGCGCCCAGACGATTCGAGTGGTTAGGTTGCCCCTGGAAATTAATAAAATTAAATAAATAAATAAATAATGCCGGACCATCCACACAGCCCTAAGTCATCATCATCTAGCCCTAAGTTATAGCTTGTATTATGGTTACTAGATGACTGATATAATGTATGTACATTACATAGATAGATATTTTTTATTATACATAAATAACGACCAGAACTGCATCTGATCTGCAGATCGTACAAACATTTGTCCCGAGGCGGGAATCGAACCAGCGGCCTCCTGCGTCGCAGGTGGACCTTTGCCCACCGGACCACAGTGTGTGGTCGAGATAGATAGAAAACACTTCATAGCTATAAACCACCCAATAGAAGACAAAACTTTAAAATGCTGGACAATTCACACAGCATTATCTAGCCCCAAGCTAAGCAGAGCTTGTGTTATGGGTACTAGATGACTGATATACATAATACAATACATTACATAGATAGATATTTTTTTTATTATACATAAAAAACGACCAGAACACCCGGAACAAATATCTGCAGATCGTACACACAATTGTTCCGAGGCGGGAATCGAACCCGCAACCTCCTGCGTCGCAGGCGGACCTTCGCCCACCGCGCCACATCGGTCGTCTGCAATAAGACAGTTTGGCTACACGTACATTAAATCCAATATTTGTAAGTTCAAACGCACTTTTAAAAAGGGCCCTTTTGCAGACTTGTAGAGGATTACGAGTACTTAGGTTTTCAGTTACTAGATAACTGAAAACCTACGTACACCTACTACAAGTACTTGTACCCATAACACAAGCTCTGCTTACCATGGGGCTAGATAATGCTGTGTGAATTTGTCCAGCATTATTTATTATTATGTCTCTCATTTACCATGATCTCGGGCCATAAAGTGACCCGGTCCTTTGGAAGGCTTGCGTGGGGCCGAAGCCAACAGCACAGAGGCCCTTTGAAAGCCCTTTTTATTATTATTATTATGTCTCTCATTTACCATGATCTCGAGCCATAAAGTGACCCGGTCCTTTGGAAGGCTTGCGTGGGGCCGAAGCCAACAGCACAGAGGCCCTTTGAAAGCCCTTTTTATTATTATTATGTCTCTCATTTACCATGATCTCGGGCGATAAAGTGACCCGGTCCTTTGGAAGGCTTGCGTGGGGCCGAAGCCAACAGCACAGAGGCCCTTTGAAAGCCCTTTTTATTATTATTATGTCTCTCATTTACCATGATCTCGGGCCATAAAGTGACCCGGTCCTTTGGAAGGCTTGCGTGGGGCCGAAGCCAACAGCACAGAGGCCCTTTGAAAGCCCTTTTTATTATTATTATGTCTCTCATTTACCATGATCTCGGGCGATAAAGTGACCCGGTCCTTTGGAAGGCTTGCGTGGGGCCGAAGCCAACAGCACAGAGGCCCTTTGAAAGCCCTTTTTATTATTATTATGTCTCTCATTTACCATGATCTCGGGCCATAAAGTGACCCGGTCCTTTGGAAGGCTTGCGTGGAGCCGAAGCCAACAGCACAGAGGCCCTTTGAGAAGTTATTATTATTATAATTACTTTACAAGTGTGGCTCTAGGATAGTTTCAAAACCGCTTTTTGCTTGTTAGGCTGTTAACTTTAAGAATATTGTAAACTGATCGTGCCTTAATAAACAAAATATAAAAATAAATAAAGGATGGCTTCATCGCTGAGAGCGATCTCTTCCAACTAACTAAGTAACATTAACTTTTTTAACTTACCCTATGTTAACGAAGATGTTAAACCAACTGAATATTAAGTTAGGTATCTGGCAGGCCCATCCCACATAGACCATGTAGTTAGCTTTATACTCTGAGTCTTTAAGCTTATAGTCCTCGAAGTAGCTCTTGGCCGTGATGAACATATTCCAAGCTGTGACGGTGCCGAGGCCGTGCAGCAGTAGGGTCAGGTAGATGAGGTTCCATTTATCAGCTGGTGGCACAAGGTCCATGCCTACACCTGGAAAACACGTTTTATTTTAATGGTTTGTTGTAAGCGAACATGTCATATCAAATGTGTTTATTTGTAGTAAAAAATCATCATCAGCCTATAGCAGTCGACAGCTGGACATAGGTCTCCCCTAATGAGCGCCATAGCGCCCTGTCGTCAGCTTGCCGCATCCAGCATCTGCCTGCAATCCTTCGCAGGTATGTACAATCAAAAAAACCACATATTTTTTTATTTAATGGTTTGTTGTAAATGAAGAAGTCAAATCAAATGCGTTTATTTGTAGTAAAACAAATATGTACAATTAAAACAACCGTTCATCATCATCAGCCTTTAGTAGTCCACTGCTGGACATACATAATACATAGGCCTCCCCTAATGAGCGGCATAGCGCCCTGTCTTCAACTTGCCAAAAAAACGTTACATAATTAATAAAAACAATACGATACGGTATACCTACGACGATAAAATAAATACCTAGAACGTGGTGAAGCGACGCGACTGGCAAAAGCTAGTCTGTTTTCAAAATGCTTTTACTTGTTCACATAATACCTGAATAAATACGGCGATATTTTGGGATTTTTAGTATCGGAATAATAATCGTATTTAAAATTACTAACAAACTCCTCTAAAATATTTGCATAGCAAATACCCAGTATTATGAAAATAACTAAACACACACATTAAATAAAAAAAGAACTACCAACCGACTATCAGAAAAGGGGAAAAATACTCGAGTACATTTTTCAATTCGATTTGCTTTAATCATGTACAATTGTACATGATAAAAGCAAATCGAATTGAAAAAAACACAATTCATTGATAACTCTGCGGTCATCTACGTAATATTGATTATTTTCATATGCCGATTCCTATAAGTCGAACCAGTTGCTAATCAATTCAGTAAAGTGTTCGATTAACATCGATGTTATACAAGCAGCGCCACCTAGCGAGAGTTTCGATAACCATCAATGTAAACAAACCCAAGTTCAAAGGTTCTATTTTTAGAACGTGGAGGTATGACTAAACCTTGAAAATCAAAGCAAAATCAATCAAAGTCAATTCTATTCTTAGAGCATGAGTATGTTTGAATTGATAAAATGATGAATTCGAGTTGCGGATTAAAATTTTATTATGCAAAAAGTGTCGCAAAGCTCAGGTGCACACAAATTCATTGAATTAAACCTGCATGTGTTTTAGCAAAGCTGACATTCTGCCCACTTTATTATACAGTGCCCCATAACAATTAAATGCTATGACCACTTTGGGAGTGGGTTACAAAATTTTTACTCGAAGACGGGTTTGAACTCGCAACCTCCTGATCTAAAGGCAGGCAGGCCAAGCGCAAGACCACATTAGCTTGACAACGAATGTCGAAATTATCGACTGATATAAATACTGCTTTACATGATAATAGCCTGCCTTTAATAGTTGCTATATTTTTACATTTTAAATAAATTTTTAATTTGGTTTAGTATCTAAAGATTTTCAAACATTGTAGGAATGTTACGTATTAAAAGATGGTATGTCGCATGATTATACAACAAATGATGAAATATGCAAGTAGATTGATTTAAAAAAATTGAAAAGATTGTGTTTACAAGATAAGCCTTAACTTATAGGTTAATTAATTCTTATTCTTAGTTAGATAAGCAGTTTTTCGAAAGATCAATAACTAGTTCTAAAATTATTCGCTAGATGGCGCTCATGTTTAAAATTTTATTACATTTATTCAGAATGGACCGAGATAAAATGAGTTATGAAAGAATTTGATATCATGTTTCTCGAAGAAATACGATTTTACTAAGTTTTTTTACCCGAAGAGGCTCATACTCAAAATGATAGCTACCCGTATTAAGTAGATACCTGTGTAGATATCTACTTAATACCGGTTGAAATTTTGTTGTATATACGAAGTTGAATAAAATAACAAACTATCCAGGTACTTCTTCATATTCTTCATTACTTGTTCCTTCAAATCCAACAACCTTACCAATAAACTTCAAAAAATATTTAATAAAAACACTTTAACAAACTTTACCATCTTTAACAACCTCTTAATACTTATATTAAAATTTAATTACTGTGATTCCATCTGTCTGTAATTAGTTTTCGATTGTAAAACTGTTCATTAATAATTTATTTAATTAATTAGTTCTAGGGTTACGAAGAGAAATTGTTGATGTTTTCACAATTTCTCTACGGCTTTCGTTTTCCATAGTCATGCCTGTTATGTTTTACCCACTTAATATTACAAAGAACATTGACATACGTTTTCGAAAATAATAATATTAGAATTCTAATTCAGATTTCTTTTATTTCCTTTTAAAAATGGTGTAACATATAATGTCGACTCGAAAATCATGGGGGATAACGTGAGCTTCGATATTTATCGAGCCGACATGAAATATTGCATTCCTTCATCCAGTCAAAGAAAATAAACGCGTGGACAATTCTGTCCATGGTGGGTTACCGGCAGGAATCAAATAATTCCGGAAGGGCCTGTGCCTGCTGTAACTCAAATAATCTAGGACGTTATAACTTTACAACTAAGAATGTTTAATCAAATAACTTATCAAACTTCTAGGGTGTTTTTTGTGAAGGATCTGCATTTTCTGGGTAGAGAACTATTTTGTTCAGATTACTTTATAAATAGTATGAATCGAGCCTCTAATCCAGCGGGTGTCGTAAGCCCCGTCGCACATGCCCGCCCACACTCGCACTCGTCTACGACACTGCGTCAATGTCGCATTGACATTCGTGGACACGAGTGTCTCCGCAATTGCTTTCACGAGTCGTACATCAGTCAGTGTCTCTACCATTCGTATTGATATAGTTCGACAGTTAATACAACAATGGATATAAAACTTTTAATCATTTTGTAAATGCACATAAGAGTTTATTAAATAAATGTTAGAATTTCATATCTATTTTTTGATTGGATTAAAAGTTTTAAATAAATAAATAAATAATGCTGGACAATTCACACAGCATTATCTAGCCCCCATGGTAAGCAGAGCTTGTGTTATGGGAACTAGATAACTGATATATATTTTTATTATACATAGAAAACGACCAGAACACCCGGAACAAATATCTGCAGATCGTACAAACAATTGTTCCGAGGTGGTAATCGAACCCGCAACCTTCTGCGTCGCAGGCGGACCTTCGCCCACCGCGCCACATCGGTCGTCAAAAAGTTTATATCCATTGTTGTATTAACTGTCGAACGATATCAATACGAATGGTAGAGTAGAGACACTGACTGATGTACGACTCGTGAAAGCAATTGCGGACACACTCGTGTCCACCAATGTCAATGCGACATTGACGCAGTGTCGTGAACGAGTGCGAGTGTGGGCGGGCATGTGCGGCGGGGCTAAGGGTCGTAAGGGTAGAACTGAGAAAAATTACATCACTTTGTCATCAAATGCGTAAATTATTTGAAATTCATTTCTAAAACTTCAATAATGTACGTTGAGTAGATGAGGATTTAATGAAAACGGTCAAGGGGTAAATGTCCCACTTATCGCTTACAATAGAATTTAATAGTAGACGCGCGCCGCTTCTACAGATTGATTCATTAACAGAGGCCGTGGGATATGTCATACAAGTCAAATAATTTAAAAGTTATTCGTTGATTTAAAATGTGGGTTAAATTTAATGCTTTGCAAGTACGAGTTTATTTATTTATTTATTTTAAGCCATTACTGTCCCACTGCTGGGCAAAGGCCTCCCTTTTCTTCTTCCACTCCTTGCGATCCAACGCTGCAACAGGCCATGATGGAAGATGTACCTCGAGCTCGTCGCGCCATCTCATCCTGGGCCTTCCACGTCGCCTCTTAGCGTAAGTACGAGTAGTAGTACAAAAATTTTTTAAAGAGTTGCATGAACATGTTCAGTCTTTAATTCTTAACATCATGCATGTTGTCATAAAAGCTAAAGCTGCAATGTTTATTTGCCTACAAGTTAAAACTGTCATAAGACAAACGGCGCCTTCAAACTCCAAAACTATACCGGTTCGTGCAGGCTCAGTGTGCAGGGCACTTACTCTCTGAGAATTCTTGAGAAAATGTTGGAAATCTATATTGTATTTGTATAGAATGTGAAACATTGATAATTCTTCATAAAACTGTCAGAGCGTCATGATTTTTATGAAAATTGAATTAAATAATTATAAAGCGGTTCGACTAAATTGTCGGAAGGTTGGATTATTATTTTGGAATGAAAATTGGCAAGTAAAATAGCCACATATAGGTGCTTTACCAGATCTCATTAAATGTTGGGAGATTATACATAGTTGTAGCTAACAATTCTATACATTTAAAATATAAAGTTGTGTGTGTTTTCCCTTTCAAGTTCATCATTGGACCGGTAGGTGCCCTCCCACGCTGGCTCATTGCGCAAGAAGGACGCCGTCTCGCCACCATTCTCTACTTCATGAGCCAACAGTGTGTTTAACTGTGAAGTTGAGGGTATTGTTGGGCAGGTTAGTGCCCTTCTACGCGAGAGTGAGTTTCACTGGCTCATTGCATAGGAAGGGCGCCTTGTCACTGCCTTTCTCTACTTTATGAAGTCGTCACGTGTGTTTCGACCGTACCTTTTAAGTTGAGGGTATCATTGGGAAGGTTGGTGCCCGACACGAGCGTGAGTTTCACTAGCTCATTGCATAGGAAGGGCACCTTGACACCGCCATTCTTTACTTTAGCGTCACGTGTCACCATTTAAGTTTAAGTTGAGGGTATCGTTGATGCCCTCAATCGCAGGCGTAAGTTTCATCGTCTCATTGCGCAGGAAGGGCGCCTTCTCGCGGCTGTTATCTTTTATCTACTTTATGAAGTAACATGTGTTTACCTTTCAAGTTGAGGGTATCATTGGGAAGGTTGGTGCCCTCCCACGCGGGAGTGAGTTTTACCGGCTCATTGCGTATGAAGGGCGCCTTCTCGCCGCCATTTTCATCCCAGCCTGAAACAAAACAAACGTTTATTGAGCGACAAATAAATATAATGATGTTGGTGGCTGTATAGAAGCTAGCGACATTGACGCCTTGCCATTCTTCTGCATGCGCAAATCATCAGCGTCAGTCGAACTATAGTAGAAAATGAAAGGAAATTTTATTATTTTATTAACATACTCCCCTTAGAGAGCACTAATGTGAACATTTTTAATCATCTTATCGAACAATTGATGTGCTTGCCACTAACTAGGATAATTAGCCTGTATTTTAATGGTGGACATTCAGGATTGCACATATATTCATTATGAATACTAGAATACTGTAAACGGTAACTAAAATTTCCGTAAAAATTTTAGTTACCTTTTTTCTAACTAGTTTCGGATTTGGCCATCCACTCCCATCTCAAATAGCCACTATCAATATTTTTAAATTTACGCGATCCGAACAAATAATTATAAGTTCTAATTTAACGGGTATTTATCGCGTTTATTTACATATTTTTCCCGACGTTTCAACAGGTTTACACACTGTCGTGGTCACGAGATTTCAAATATACCCGTTATATTAGTACTTCTAAAGCCGCGTATCGATTTCGCGCTCCTGGCGCGCGTGCCATGAATGACCGCGCCGAGAGTGCGTTCCGCGGAATGCGTTCCAACTTATTTGAATCATATCAACTAAGCGCGCCTGGCGCGCGTGGCTACTGTTCCAGTGTTTGATCGTTCAACATGCAGGCCAGTCCTAAACAAGCGGAACGCAACAAACACACAAAAAACTATTGCGTCCGTCTCAACGGGCGCGCGCGCTAACTTTGATACGCGGTTAAAAACCGACAACAGATGGAACGGCCCGCTACACGTTCGTGCATTCCAAAGAACACATTGGCGTGCGTTCCAAAATGGTATCCAATTCGCGCGGCCGGAACGCGCGCCAATGTTCGTCCTCTTGGAGCGCGAAGTCGATACGCGGCTTAAAACTGTATCAATAAATCTCATTCAAACTAATTCAATACGCACACTGTAGATTTAATACGTTAATTGCTTTCATTCAACTTCATAACATCGGATGTACTTAGTCTACTCTACAGCATAACGGTCTGAATGAGCTTATGAACAGATGTAAGGCACCCGACTTCCACTGTTCTTTGTATCAACACGTGCATACGTTTTTAAAACAATATTATGTATTGAAGCTATAGGTAGAAGACACAGTAGAATCAGAGTCGATTTGCATGCGCAATAAAAGGTTATGGAAAGTAACAAAAATAAACAAAGCCTTTGTAGAGTTATGTCAGGGATGGAACGTGCGTGTCTCGAAATGAATTGTCGCTGTCCTTGAATCATGAATCAATGTTATTGATGGAGCTTTCAATAAAAAATCGTAGTGATCGCAAAAATCGTTGTGTAGTTAGCTTGCCTGTAAGCTCATTAATGCAAAAATATCAGGGGCCACAATACTGACACTGCAGTGGTCCAGTAATGGCACTACTGTGGCCCCTAGAGGTCGATAGTTACGATTATTTAGATTCGGTTAAACTCGGGTAGAGAACAAATGATACCAACATCGTAGCATATGGAACTGACAACACACACAGGTTGACAGCACAGATTTTTAATAAATAGCTAAGACCACTCCCAGATACGGTTTTAGATTTTTTTACGATTCTGTTGAACTCAGGTGGAGAACAAATTGATACCAAAATCGGAACATGGCAGCCGCTGCACAGATTTTCAAAGAACCTAGATAATGCCACTTCCAGAAGTAGAAGCAAAAAAATAACAGCTTCGTAAACAGTGATTAAATGTTTAGTACTCTACGAGGTCACCAGTCACCCAAAGATTACGACTATAACTCTAATCTGAAGAGGTCACGGTACAGACTCTAGGTATCACAGAAATCAAAATAACAATTATTTAGATTTATATGGACTTTACGTTATGAATAATGCTGGACAATCCACACGGCATCATTTAGCCCTAAACTAAGCAGACGACTTGTATCTCAGTCATCTAGCAGGGTACTAGATGACCGAGATACGAGTACTTAATATACAATTGTAGATGTGTGTAGATAATGTCATTATGATAGGCATATAGGAAAAACACGCTGCTGTCGCAGCAGAGTGTATTTCAACAATTTTATTGATTTTGTAACCCAAAACTAAACTGTGTGAGTTCACAAGCATATAACTTCAGTGCTTTGATATACACAAGTTCACGTATACGAATAGGAAATTAAGACTAATTGTTCGGCAACACCTCGTTTGTGTCTACTATCATTCTAAGCCTTCTTGTTTCACATTCTTGTGGTGGTAGGTATGTAGTCAGGTGATATTAGCACATATACAGACTCGTGAATATAGAAAAAACAATAAACAAACGTACTTGTGCTAGCAAACGTCCTGTAATCCTTCTTCATTTGCACTGGCAGTTGTCTCAAAATAAAACTAGCACTATAAAGCGATCAACCGACACGCAAGTCTAAATTATCACTACTGGGTCTTAGACGATGAAATCATGATCAGCCAACAGAACAGGTTTGCCGATTCGTTATTACAAAACAATTTAATACACTTGAAACCAGTTTTAGATTTTAGAGGAACATAAAGTTCAAAATAGCACGGAGCATTTTGTGATCATATATAAATACACGTGGTATAAAACGTTTTAGACGAGGCTTCGGCGCTAGACTAAACTCTAGGCATGAAACTCCGGGTGATGGAATATTGGATGGCCTTGCTTACTTTGGCTTCAGATTTAGCTTTCATCGAAATTGCCTAAAGCGCTTATACACAGGGTGGCTTCTTGTGATTGGAGTGGTTGGCCAAATAAAAAACCATGAGAGTTAAAGAAAATTCAAGAAAATTTTAAAATAAATTGTCGAACATCTGATGTGCTTGCTGCTAGCCAGGATAGTTAAAATATATTTTAATGCAGTTTATCCTCTGTAAAGCATCTATACCTAATGAATTTTGGAAATTTTAATGTAAATTTCTTATACTGTTTTTATTTTCTCATAAATTGAGATCATGACTCCTTTCACGACTCCTCTAACTTTATAACATTTTCGGATCCCATCCCATCTCAAGAAGCTGTATATAACTTGATAGTTAATACTTGAAGAACAAGCAAACAAATCTAACTAAACATGCATATGTCGTTGTAACGTAACTTATGTACGCCTACACAAGCGATCACGAAAGACATGCATGTTAGAGACATTTTCTAAGGGTCAGCTAACAACGAAAAGCGACGCGAAGTTGGGCGCACTTAAATTCAAAATGTATCTTTATTTTGTACGCAAAAGGATACAAATTGGTGCAATTGTGGCGCAGAGCGGCGCGCCCCGCCTCTGGAGTTTTCATATTATATCAATAAAATTGTATCTTTTGCCGTAGAAAATAAAGTTATATTTTTAATCTAAGTGCGCGCAGGGTCGTTCGATCATAGGGCACGGAAAAATATTTAGCAGAAACTTGATTTTTATATTATATTTAACTAGTATCTACGGTTTTCATTCTTAAATATTGTAGATTTAATTTCTGATTGTCCTTTTACATTCTGGCTTCTACAGTTTCGTATGCGTTTTTGACAAAAAAAATGTTTTTACCTATAGATTAATGGGCAACAAATTTATAGAGCATTAACTAATAACTAATAAGTAAACAATGAATAAAGATACCTAATGTTTTGAAATACAATAGACCACACAAGTTAATTGTTTTCTAATCACAAACAAAGATATCACCGTAAATGGGATGCAATGTTTACAACGGTCGTGTGTTTAGTGCACTAAATGTGTCAGCTAATGCTAATAGCTATAAACATGTTTACATAAAGCTGAGATAAAGCATGCATAGGTTCTCTAATGAGTATAATTATAATGAGACTTGATCATCGTTGGCCTTTTTAATTTGATAAGTAGTGTTCGTTGGAGGACTGAAGGCAGATGCTGAATGAAGCAAGCAACAAGGCGCTATGGCGCTTTAGGGGAGGCCAGCATTGGACTACTATACGCTGATGATGATGATTGGTGCTAGGTCACGCTGTGTGGATTGTCCAGCATTATTTATTTATTTATCTATTTATATTACTAAACAGTATTTATAATTAATAGATATAGTGTATAACTCATAGCGGTAACTTTATCATCGTTCATTTAGGCTGATGATGATAGTGATGTTTCTTGGGAGTGGATTATGTATGATTTAATCGAGGAGAAATCTCCAGACATTCTTGGAAGGATCGTGTTTCTTAATATAATAGACCTAAGCACAGGAAAATGTTCTTACTTCCTTTCCTTTCATGAGCAGAATTTCTAGCTAGGAAATAAATATGCTTTTAAAATTAGCTTCGAATAAACTTGTATAGAAATTTCTAAAACAGTACCTACAAAATCTAAAATTACCTTACGACCGACTAACGGTCAAGCATGTTGATTCTAAAATGTATTTACTTGTACATAATACATGTTTTGGCAAATAAAAAACCTTCATCTTTACGCTTTGGTACTTATGAAATTTAATTAATGAATTTTTTCGAGAAAAAGATTCCCCAAGTCCCGAGTCAATTTGGCAAATTTCCGGCCCTTTGGTTTTCATCAAGGCTTTTTCTAACAATTTATCCCCGATTTCACAAATTGGAATAAGCGAGCGCAAAATAATGGCAATACCTTATTTTATAAATAACGAAATGTAAAACAACCAACTACCTAATAGTAGATATGTATTTATATTAATAACAAGTATATAAATTATCTAGTACCACATAGTCAATAGTTTTATTTACACAACTCTGCTTAGATTGGAACTAGACGATGCTGTGTGGATTGTCTAGCATTATTCATTTATTTACTTATTGCATTTTGAACGCTCACCGCGCACGGCGGTTTTTCTAATGCAGATCAAACTAATCAATGGTCAGGTTAGACCTTTTGTTAAGTGCGTAATGAGTTGATTCTGATCAAAGATTACATGACCCGGAGAAAATTCTGCAAACCATTCGCTTTACTATGATAATGTGTATATAGCTATGAACCCATAACACAAGCTCTGCTTCGCTTCGGGCTAGATGATGTTGTGTGGATTGTCCAGCATGATTTATTATTCTTATGGTATCTTCGCAGAATCGACCATAAACGAAATAAACTCTAGATAGTGCTTTCGGTACTATTTGTACGGAAAAAATCAAGAACTTATGTGTCAAAATATAACCTCGCTCGATACTTTTGTCACGCGTCCCTCCGCCTCTGTCTGTAGTATCTTTCTTCAGCGGTAAAACGCCAAAATGTGTCATTCATTGATCTGGTAAAGCGAATAATTTAGTGGAATTAGGGCCCAGTCTGACAAATCATTGATGTTGAATTAAAATCGCTAATTAGTAACCTAATTTTTGTATTACACTCTATTCTATTGCCATCAAAATGACTAAGCTGACTCTTCATCTAGGTCATTATTTTTTTATTAAATGCAAAGAAATTACAAAACAGTTAACGGCCATTTTACTACGCGGATAAAACCGCCCTGACCTCAATCTGAATCCATGGCTAATAGAACGTATAATCAAGCTTCAAGAAAAATTAAATCTTGATATATTCGATCTCAGCAGAAATGCTCATGGTATTAGTAATGCATATATTATTATACATGTACGTACATATCTATCCTTCTTACTTTCAAGCCACTAATGATAGATACGAGTATGTACAGGAGCGGTTTGCTAGGTTTATTATAATATGATTCCTAATTAATTAAACATTTGGTATAACTATGTTAGTCCCGTATTTTAACCAAATATTCTACTTATAATTTGATAGTTTTGCAAAAACTAAAACCGAATTAATACGTTGATGAATTTTCCATGAAGCGAAACAAAGGCGAATTTGCTTGTTCTAAATCTTACGCATTATTTGCCTATGATATATCTCTTTCCAACGCGATTCCACCGATCTGCTCGGACGCCAGCTACATCTCCGCGGTCCACCATATCATTGCATTGCTACTTCTTCGTAGTTGCATTGCAATACCGCATTTGTTTTTAATGTATCTAGTGGCAGTCGACAATTATATTCCGCTACTCGAACGGCGACAATATATTATTATGTAGGTATGTATTGTTGCGCAGCGGAACTGTTTGCGGTTTCGCGGTAGAGCTGTGCTACGGGCCTGAGGTTTAGTTGGCATATCATCTGTTATCCATTTAAAATAGCAAAAGTTGATTAATAGATTTTAATTCTACACAAACCATGACGCACATCTTTTATATTTTGAGCAACTAAAGTTCTCTATGCAAAAATAGTGGTGATATGATTTTTTTTAGAATCAACTTAACGTAAAATTACATATTTGACACAAAATTCATTTATAACGAGATATTCACAATTTTTTATGCTTAGATTTTTAAGTTTTCTAATATTTCGGCACAGTTTCAAGCGCCATGGAATTACTACATTACTAGGGGGCAGGGTGGAATAACCTCTGCTTTGTTGTTTAATTTATATGTTAATGAGCTTATTGGTGAGCTCAGCAGCGCCCATACGGGTTGTTTTGTTGATGATGTTTGTCTGAACAACATACGTTACGCAGACGATATGGTGCTGCTGGGTCCATCGGTGGGCTCCATTCAAAAGCTCGTCAGAATTTGTGAGAAGTATGCGGCGGATCATGGGCTGACTTACAACGTTAAAAAAAGTGAAGTCCTCGTTTTTAAAAGTGGAAATGTAAAGCCGGCCTATGTCCCGCCAATACTGCTCAGCGGTGCGGCTCTAAAGGTTGTTGATACTTTTAGATATCTAGGGCATATTGTGAACGAGTCTCAGAGATGATGCAGACGTTGAAAGGGAGCGTAGAGCGCTGGCTGTACGGGGAAACATGATTGCGCGTAGGTTCGCACTCTGCTCGAGAGAAGTAAAAATCACCTTATTTAAGGCCTACTGCCAGTCCTTCTACTCGAGTAGCCTCTGGCTCAACTGCACCCGACGGGCAGCCAGCGCTCTACGTGTCCAGTACAACAACATTTTCAGGATGCTGATGCGGCTGCCTCGCTTTTGCAGCGCGTCTGGTATGTTCGCGGAGGCGCGCACGGACGGCTTTCATGCGATTATTCGCAAAAAAGTAGCTTCCCTACTACAGCGTGCGCGAGCCAGTAGCAACGGCATCCTGAAAATGATTGTTTCACGTCTGGACTGTCCCATCCAAAACAAATGGATGAGGATATTAATGGGGGGGATAAAATCCTTCTAAATGTTAGGTTAGTAAGTTTTCAATTTGTATTTTATTGTTTATTTTTTAATTTCCCTACGTTATATTATTCTAGTTTTATTTTATTTTATTGTGTGATTATGTTTTTGACATTTTTAATTTGTATGTGCATTATTTTATTTTATTATGGATTATGAATCTGAGAATAAATGAGTTAATAATAATTACGGAATGAATGGCACTGCGAGTAAGTTTTTATTGGCAGACATACCGATCTACTCTCATTTTTTGTCTTTTGCTACGAACGTTACCACTACCACGGGTTTCATTATCCTGTATTTTGTGTTATATACAGTGTGTAATATGTGTATAGTTTCAAAGTTTAATAGAAATATTCGAGTTCCAAAACATGATAAGGTAAAGATTAGACTCGAGCCAAAGAGCTTTATCATCTTTTCCCTGTAAACATTAAGGATTCGATATTCGTCTAACGCAAAACAAACAAAAACATCCAAATATAGAAGCCGCTAGAACTCCGCCCAGTACTATGCAACAGATAACAAACGTTGTTTTGATTAACTGAAGCCCTGGCCTGACACTCGATAACCTCGCCGCTGGAAACCGTAGGAATGTCTATACAATAATATTATAAAGAGGAAAGGTTTGATTTTTTGTTTGTTTGTTTGTATAATAAGCCTCCGAAACTACTGGACTGATTAGAAAAATTCTTTCACCGTTGGGAAGCTACACTATCCGTGCTGAACATAGGCTATATTGTATGTATTTTCAAAAAAGTTAGGGATCCGTACTAAAACCATGCGAAGCCGGGAAGGTCCGCTAGTCTGTTATAATAATGTTACAGTAGAGATCTGAAATCGGAAGGAACTAGTTTTGACTAAAAATATTTATTTATTGTAGGAAAACTCAAGGATAACAGCGAACATAACAAAAAATTAAGCATAAATATAAGAACGGTCAAATAAAAGTTTTCACAGATAAATATATCAGAAAGAGAGAAAGAAATCCTTATTCATAGCATAAACAATGTAAGGTATATTAATTTACGCCTGCATAAAAATAACTTACAAATTAGAAAAGTTAATGGTATCAATCAAAACTAGCGGTCACTAGCAGCACCCCTGGGCTAACTAAGCTGCGATCTTTTTTTTTACCTAAAAAATTTGTGCTGCCGCTCTACACAGCGGTTGTGTTGCGCCGCACATGCGTTTCGTTCGAAAAATATTACAGCTCTGCTGAGTCACAAAGATCTGTATTTTCTCAGCCGCTGCGCTAGTGTGGATTTACGCATATTAGTCACTTGTAGAAAACTCATACCGTGCGTTTTCAGCACTCAAAGTGTATATCGAGATTTTAGTCGTTTTGATTGTCATTCATACTCATTTCATACTAATACTTTTTATTTTGACAGAACTTTTAGCCCGGTCTTACGTTACGTTATTCTCTTTCAGTCAAAGCTTGTCTAAGTTATCTAGTTTGACAGTAACATATACTACGATTGCATAACTAGCGTGATATTATCGGTTATCGAAGCGGGAGATACGGGCTATCTCGCCAGATGTTTCAAACTGGAGCGAATCCAATTGTCGGATAATAAACCCAGTTTAAAAGACCTCCTCGAACGTCCGGTTTCAATTTTTAATAATTCGGACTAGGAAAGCTTTTTATCGATAGCAGCTCTATAAAAGAAAATACGGCCTTTAGCCCGTACACAACAAGTAGATTATTTTTTACGGGACAATTGTGTGTACGATTTGCAAATATTTGTTCCGGGTGTTTAGGTCGTTATCTATGTATATTAAAATAATTATTATCTAGTTCCATAACACAAGCTCTACTTAGCTTGTGGCTAGATGATGCTATGTTGATTGTCCAGCATTATTTATTCATTATAATTCCTGATTGCCATGTAAATACTCTACACTGCTTCAAAGTAATAGGGAAAACTTATACGATAACTGCTTCAAAGTAAGTAAACCGGGAAATTTATACCATAACCGCATAATTCGTAATTAGCACGTTCTGATTATCAGTGACGAAATTATTAAATTGTTGGAACGTAGGGACCGATTCCACAAGCGAGACTAAGGCGCCGATTTAATAGATGCTAAGCTTCTAATAAAACTTAGTTCTTCCCTAGGATGCATGATGAAAATTATTAGACACTGAGTGCGAGCCACCGCGGCTAGCGACTTTTTGACCTTTATAAGCGACACTACTGGGTCTTATATGTACGTACTGTATATGGAAGTCCAAAGTTAAACTAAGAGATAAAATTAGGAACATGGATATAAGAAAAAAACTAAAGCAAAAGACGTGGTACAAAAAGTTCTATCTTTAAAATGGAAATGGGCGGGGCACATCCAGAGAATGCAAAATGAGAGATGGTCCAAAGCTATAATGAATTGGTACCCAATAAACAAGAAACGAAGAAAAGGAAGATCTGTAAAACGATGGGACGATGACATCGTAAAAATAGCAGGGAAGACATGGAGTAGAGTAGCTAGAGATCGAGGAAGATGGAAGAAGCTGGAGGAGGCTTTCACCGCTGAAAGCGGTACTCACATAATATGTATAGATAGAGATAATATGTAGATTAGTATTTAAGTTAAGTGTGAGAAATAACAGCTGTTTTATTATTTATTTTTTATTTACATGGAAGTCCAGTAGTGTTGATAAAAAATGGCGTGCATTGCGCCATTTTGTGCATCTTACGTTCCTAAACTAAGATAATACCGCCACCACCCATGGAGTAGCTCCTTTAACGATGCTGTGAATTCCTGTCATAACTCCGTGGGGGGATTGGCACGTGTATCAACGATAGGTACGTCCTTGGGGGCTAATTTACAGAAATAATGGATACCAATATAGGCATATCATACAAAGCGCCAAAATGTTGAGACAACTTCGGCGAAATGTGGTTGGGGAGAGATAAGTAGCTTGGAGGTTCTAAGAATTGTTTGTTTGTTTATAAGATTTGGTTTTGAATTGCAAAACTGGGTGAAAGGTAGATTTGGATGGAAAGTTAAACTGTTTTTGTTTTCAATTTGTTTATTTTAAACCTGTATTTTGTACCCGCGTCGAAATTAATGATGTCTACTCTATTCTTTATACTGAATACAATACACGTGAATATACAGAACTCCTGGAACAAATATCTGCAGATCGTACAAACATTTGTCCCGAGGCTGAACTTAGCCCGTCGCGCCACTGAGGTCGAACAAATCAAAACATGCCTGATTACTCAGTTATTTACTCACACAAATTGACATCAATCTGAGCACAATGATTGAACGAGCGTGAATTGAACTCTAATGAACTTACAGAATCCTACAGCTATGTAGCTATACCATGGCTATTACGTATGTAGCTATAACATCACAGCAGCTATAATTGACTATATAGCTATGCAGTGAATGCAGACTTAGCCGTCTAAAAGCGTCCCGGCTATTTGTCTGTCAAGGAAGATATTCTTCGCATCGCTCGGTTAACCTGGAGATTACCATGTTAGCTCGCCTCCGCTTCGCTCGGTTCATAGAGAACAACACGTGCGAATCCGCGGACAGTAACTAGTATAATTAATATACTCTAGAACGGCACGAACACAATTGTTAGACAACCTGTCTCAAACAAAGGGTGATTATGATGAAGAATGAGAATGGCATCCCGTCAACTGATGCCTACAGTTGATAGGTGCTATCTATTGAATTACAATGCACACAAGTCTAAAGCTCTGCGCACATTCATCAACACCGCTGTCTCACAGGGCACAAAATTTGCATTAAATTATGGGCTTATAACTTTCAATGCCCAAGTCGCAGATTTCCGTCTGCATAAGCACCGGCTGCGGCGCGGCTTTTATGCATGTATGGAGTCCTAAGATTTTCTAAAGACATGTCTTAACCATACGGGATGTCTTCGTCATGTGTCATAAGGGATGTCTTCGTCTTTTGTCAAAACGCTAAAAACGTCAAAGTACAGCTTCGTAAGTTCTTCGGTGACAAAGCAATGTCATTCACGGTACCATTGAGCTGGTTCGATGATGGAGACAAAATATTTTTAATATGTGTGGGACAAATCTTGCAACTGCATTTTAGACCAGTTATCACACATTTTAGAATAGATTCTGTGCAATAGGTACATACATTTATTGGTTTTTAATATCGCAATAACGACTTCCTTCGTTTAAACTTTCAAACAATATTGTAAAATGATACCGGAAGCAAAATTTTATTAAACTGCAAAAAGAATAATTTTGCAGGTTACGGATGTATACTCGGTTCTAGAATACCTTGATATTTTGTGTAAACAAGGAGTTACAAAAACCAAAGAAGTATTGGTGAAAACTCACTACATAGTATAAAAAAGTCGCTCCTGTCTGTCCGTCTTACATATGTATGCTTAAATCTTTAAAACTACGCAACGGACATTGATGGGGTTTTTTAATAGATAGAGCGATTCAAAAGGAAGGTTTATAAACCATTTGACAAATAAATTTCCACGCAGGAGAAGCCACGGGGCGCAGCTAGTATTTTACAAAACTGACATCGTCGCAGAAGTTCAAAATATTTATTTAATATTATTGTTTTCATACCTATAATCTTTGTTTACAAAAAATATATTAGATTCTAGAACAGAATCTAAAATAAGAGCATCGATAGTGCTATCGGAAGTGGAAGGAAAATTCAATCAAGCTTATAGCCTACGAGATGGCTACGAGGCATGGAATCCATTATATTAGTAACTCTCCTCTCGGGATCTAATGTGGAATGCATTAGGCAAGTACAGAGAGAGGATTGAGGCTTTAGTTGATCCTTTGCGAAGAGAAAAACTCTGGGCAGTGGGATCAAGAAATATTTTATTGTAAGGGAAAGGCAGCTCCATGTACTCGTATAAATGAATAAGGAAATCATTATGATGTCACCGCAAACAAAACTTGCGCTCCAAAATCTTTTTGTTCTAAGAAGACCTCAGAATTATGTACCTCAAATGTAGGGTTTTGCATGTAGTAGAGACGGCTTATTAATATATTCACACTTATTGTAGTAGTAAGATTCCAAGATCACGGCTGGCTGTGAACATTATCATCATCATCACTCTATAGCAGTCCACTGCCAGACATAGGCCCAAATAAGCGCCATAGCGCCCTGTCTTCAGCTTGACGCATCCAGCATCTGCCTGCAGTCCTTCGCAGGTCGTCATCCCACCTGGCCGGAGGGCATCCTACACTACGTTTGCAGAGTCGCGGTCTCCACTAAAGAACACGTTTACCCCAGCGGTTGTCGGTTCTTCGCGAGATATAGCCGGCCCACTGCCACTTCAGTTTGCTAATTCTTAGAGCTATCGTTAATATTATTGTTGACAGTAATTTAAAAACGCCTGGATATACAACTTTAGTAGAGAACTAGCAAAATTCAGCAAATACCTAACCAGCACGAAATCCGCTGCATTTACGAGCATGGCTACCCGACCTACAAACAGAAATGCGGGCAAACGACAACTTTGAAGCTGGTTTTGACACACTGAATCAGGTCACGAGACTCGGTTGCCAATTCCACAGATTCTATTGGTTTCTTGGGATCATTTCATGATAGAATAATATATAATAAGATAAATCTATGTAAGCTTTGTGTACCCCCAATTTAAACTTCATCAACAGCCTATAGCAGTCCACTGCTGGACATAGGCCTCCCCTAATGAGCGCCGTAGCGCCCTGTCTTTAGCTTGCCGCATCCAGCATCACCAATTTAAACTTGACATATACAAAAGAAGCTAGGTACTTTAACAATGCCATTCGCGGCTATTACCTAACTCATTGAAAGATCTTTCGTTATTATTTCAAAAAATACTAACAAAATGGCTACTTGACAACTGCTTCAAGATGCTCACTGCATCTTGATCTCATACCTACTTATCTACCGATAAGTCCGGACTTTGTATACCTGGCAACTTTATGAATTAATAAATTTGTATTAAGAATTACCGCATGTGAGATTTATGATATTCAACTGGCACTGCTACTGCGAAATACTTTTGATAATCATGTTTGTTTTAATTTTGTACTTTTGTGATTAAGCTGATTAATTGTATGTGTGTGTCAAATAAATTATTTACTTACTTACTTACTTACTTACAACTAATAAAACAATAAAGTAGATAATATAAAGTAAATAATTTCGATAAAAAATGTTATAAATAATTGAGAACAGCCTAGCCCATTAGAGCCAGCCTGTTAGAAGTCAGTTCGGTTTATTCATCTGGCTAGGGTGGATGGAACTGATGCTTTATTCTATTTTTGCGTTTCGCTCTAACATGGCACGGTCGTGGGCGTAAGAATTGAAATTGAACTATGAAATGAACTATTATATAAATCAATAACATTTTATTACTTACTAGCCGCGGTTTCACCCACGTGGTGAATGGTGATAGATATTTTGGACAATATACAATATGTATGTATCTTTCATATTCATATCATTTATTGTAATTTCATGCATACAGGTAGTTTCTTAGGTGTAGTCTTAGTAGGTAGGTACACAATGCATAAAAAGCCTGTCAGGGCACAACAATTATTGTTGTGCCCTGACAGGCTTTTTATGAATTCGAAAAAAACCCAAGAATTATTCTTGGGTTTTTTTCGAATGTTAGACTAAAATTCTAAACAATAATTATGTATTTATAAAATCTTTATAAATTGTAGCCTATGTGTTATTCTGATGTATAAGCTATATTATTGTAAAGTTTTATTAAAATCCATTCATTAGTTTTTACGTGAAAGAGTAACAAACATCCATCCATCCATCCATCCACCCATACTTACAAACTTTCGCGTTAGTTGGATTTGATAATAATTTATAGTATAAAATTTGACTTTCTGAGTGGTTATTTTGTAGGCCTAAAGGAATAAAGTTATTGAATCTGAACCTCCCTAAATTGGGAAGCTATCTACAGCAGTGGTACACATACCTACGTATGTAACCCTGCTGAGATGTAAAGTAGGTCAAACATTTGAGCAAGTAAAGAATCTCTTTATGGACATAAGCGATAAGTGTTACCAACTCTACAGGAACGTGCTTCGCCTAAACGGAAGCTAATTATCTCCTTTATCTCACTATCTTTGCTTTGATAAGAGAACATGGTTATGTATGATATGGCGAATTGTTTAAAACTTTGAGATTTTGGTTGGGCAAATGTTGGTCCATGGGATCACACTAAAGAAAGTTTGGATAGATGGAGTGATGGATGGATGGGTGGATGTATGTTTGTTATTTCTTCACGCCAAAACTTCTAACGAAATTACGCAAAGATGTGAAGGTCTGAGTACCTTACCTACCTATGGTCGTAGTGTATTACACATAATCAAATGCATGCGAAGGGCAGAAACTAGTAAATAAATAAACATTAAACATGAGTGTGATTTTGATAAGAAATAAAAACGGTTGCGACAGGCGTAAATTAAGCAATCAGTGCTGTCAAACGTCAATTTTGTATTCGTTTGACACCAGCTACAACGTCAAATTGGCGTTTGACAGCACTGATTGCTTAATTTACGCCTGTCGCAAACCGGTCGCAAGTTACATAATCATAATCTTTATTTGCATGAATGTATGTATAAAAGATCTTAATTCTAAATATGTCCAGATACAACTACCTACTCAGGTGTGCAAAATCGTTAATGTCTCTAATGTCAATAAAAATATCATACAAAAAACTAATATCTAATGAAAAATTATACAGATTTAAAAAGAAAGAAAAAATAGTATATAAAGCAATAAAATTTAAATAAATTAGTTATTGGGTCTGTTTTCATAAAACTATGTTTTTTTATAATATACATTCCAGCGACATTGACCTTAAGGGTATCTTTGGAAACATTTGGTGATAAAGACAATAGCTGAATAACATTTAAAGCAAAGAGATAAAAATATGTTTTTATCGACGAAAGGAGATATTATATCTTCAGTCAGCAACAAGTAGCATAATATTTCTGATAATGTGATTGCATAAGTGGATCTAACTGAACTGTTTTCAAAATATTAATGTTACGTTCAACAAACCGACAGACACTTGTTTAAACAACCGTAGGGCTAACAGTGAATAGCAGTTTACTGGATCGTATTTATAACTGACGAATAATAAAAGAGGAGGTTCTATGTCCTGTTGTATGTATTTTTTTAATGTACTTTGTATGTTAATTTATTTGGATGTGTTAGTACTATTATAGTTATTATATGCTATTTATTGTATGAGAAATGATCCCATGTAGACCTACATGGGATCATTTCTCATACAATAAATATTATCTCCGTTAACATTTTATCCCCGAGAGACCCCGTGTCTCGGAAGACAGATTTGTCCCAAATAACCTAATTACAGTGTTAATACTAAGGAATTTGAAGATTTTTCGGTTTTTCAAAACGATCTAATTACAAAAACATTGACGAATAATAGAAATATAGAAACTCTTATGTTGCCGACAATATTGTATTTTAATACAATCCGTTGAGTGTTGGCCATGTTTGTTACTGTAATTGTTACCTGTTACATGTATGTAACAGATAACAATTAATGTTGTTACCTGTTACATGTGTATGTAACAGATAATAATTAAGATCAGGTCATGAGAGATGCGATTTCTGTGGCACGGCGGCGTGCGAACCGCCCTGTCGGATGATTTCATTACGAATCCTATCCTTCAGAATAATCAAAATAATCACTTCTTACCATCGACCTTCATTGCTACTTGTATCTACTATCTACTTATGTTTAGATTGTGTATAATTCTTCGAACAAATTATAATAATATTTTAATAATAATAATTCGAAAAAAATTATTTCTATCATGGAAAATATTGCTTAAAATATTACTACTGCGATTTCTCTAGGATAACAAGGCTCAAGGCTCAAGGCTAGATTTAGTCTTATATCTTAGAGAAATCTCAGCAGTCATTCTTTTCGCAGGTTTGATACCTCCGTGTAAACACGATTCAAGTTACACATTCCGAGATTCCGGGGACCCGTTGTATCATCAAATATTTACGAAGCCTGTCTTTATTTGCCGCATTGAAGCAAAGAAATAAAACTACGATTTCATAAGATTCCTAACGAAACGAACTACTTTTTGTTGAGATTGCTTGTAGTAAGTACCTATTTACTAGCATTATGTACCTAAACTATTGTTAGAAATTAGTGATGCAACGAATACGAATACGAAAATTCGTATTCGCCGAATAGTAGACATATACCGAATATTAGTATTCGGCGAATACATAATTTATTTATTTATTGTAATAAGTTTACAAAGCAGTTTACAATCACATTTATGCATTAAATAATAGAGTTACAGTAGTGAACCAGATTGTAGACCTAGATGTAAACATAACAAGTTTAGAAAATTGTTGCAAACATAGCCAAAACAATTTCCGCATAACTAAATGTTTTTATTGAAGTTAAAGTTTAAGTTTTAGTTAAAGTTTTATCTTATATTTGTTAAATTACGAATACTAATGGAAATGGACGAGCCAATTTCGATATTTTCCGGTCAGTATCTCATAAAGTTACAAACTTTTATGTACTCATTATCTTCTGATTGTCTATTGTTAAATTGTCTTTTTTTATTATTAAATCTTCAAATCAATTAAAAATACTTTTACAGGATCTTCGCTCATCAAAACGAGATTGATGCTTATCTAAAGCTTCCAAATTTATCGCCATCTGCTAATCCATTGGTCTTCTGGCGTAACAATACACATTTCCCAAGGCTGAAAACTATCGCGCAAAAATATTTTTCACGAAAACCATGTACAGTTGCCTCGGAGAGGCTTTTTTTCAACGTCTGGCAACATCCAAGACTAAAAAAAGAAACCGCCTGTCACCAGCGAATCTACAAATGTTGTGTTTTCTGAACAAAAATTTGATAGTTGTAAATTATAATTACTAGTACAATAAAACAAATAGAAAAATGTTAAATAAATTAGTGTTTTATTATCTGCCGAGATAGTAGGTTTGCTATTCGTATTCGTAAAATTAGTATTCGTTGCATCACTATTAGAAATGCAAACAATTACATTACAATTTGACGAGATTTCTGCACCTCAAGTCTTTACCTAATCTGCAAAGTGCTCACCGTTCGGAAACTTTTTATACTTTCAACTATCTTGCGCAAGCACTCGAAAACCGTATTCGACCCAACTTGGCAACAGTCAAACGACGGTCTGATATTGTCTGCAGAACTACATATATCACATAAAACTACAGTGGCAGGTCGTCATTATCACTACATGAGCAGTCGTTTATATAATAAAATTAACAAAATAATAAACATCTACCCACTCACAATTTTTAAATGTAAGTTGTATATGCACTGATAGGATACTGAAGAAATTTTAAAATATCAAAAATGACTGAGTGAAATCCTACATATACCCCTTCTCTTTCACAGTCACACACCCACACTCACAGCGGTAACTCCTGTTGCCCGGACTCTCATGAGACCGGTGTCCTCAGGAGCGCCACACTCTCCTACTCACACCACACACACACCCTACCACACCACACACACACACAACACACCCTAACACACCACACACCCTCACATACCACACACACACACTACACACATATTTCTCTTTTTTTATTTCTTTAAAGAAACATACCTATTTATTTTGTTTGCGGAGGAAGGCGCTGACTCCGCTACACAGTTTCTTAACTTTTGCAGTAGTCAGCCCAACTGTAACCTATACTATAAGTCTCTTGTTTCTAATAAAGATTTTTGTACAATTAGCTTAATGTATCGCTAGGAAATAGATTTGTGTGGTATTTGTGTGTCCAAAGTGCAAATGTCTAAACTTCTTAGGGAAATAAAGCACTTCTTTACTTCTATCCCACACGGCTGAGAAAATAACCGCATGTCTCGATCTTAAGCAAGCTCTACCACATCTTTATCAAAGGTCTAAGCTGTCTAATACACCTTTATAATGTAGTATTTATAAATACAGCCAAAATGACTAAACTACTGCATTATAACTACTTTTTTTACTTTCATTATGACGACCGATGTGGCGCGGTGGGCGAAGGTCCGCCTGCGACGCAGGAGGTTGCGGGTTCGATTCCCGCCTCGGAACAAATGTGTGTATGATCTGCAGATATTTGTTTCGGGTGTTCTGGTCGTTTTCTATGTATAATAAAAAATATCTATTTATGTAATGTATTGTATTATGTATATCAGTTATCTAGTACCCATAACACAAGCTCTGCTTACCATGAGGCTAGATAATGTTGTGTGAATTGTCCAGCAATATTTATTTATTTATTTATTAAAAATGACGAAACTTACTGCATTATATCAAAGTAGCTAGCTTACCTTTGATAAAGCGGGGCCAAGTTACAAACTGTAGAAGCATCGCTAAGACTGAAATTGTATGAAATAATGTAAGACTGTTCTACATTGTAAAAACTGTTTATCAATGCACGTTTTGAGGAAAAATTAAAACAACATATTATATATGATAAAATTAATTAATAATACGGTACACAGTATCATTAACAGTAAAATAACTTAAACTACCTATGTATAACTGTAATACAACTGTAATACTAACATAATATAATTCGTTAAGATATGTAGTAAGCTTAAGTATATTGTATATACATTCTCATTTAAGTGAACTCTTCTTTTGAGTAATAAATTCTTTAAACTGAACTGAAAAGCGAACGGAAACACAAGTTAGCTTTCTTCAAAGTTAACCACAGCTCGATTGTTGCGTGCGAGTGTACACTTATAACTAAAACACTAAACTAAACCATAGCTTAACCCGTAAATCTACGAAACTAATAAAAAGGTGCAGCGTTTAGTACAAAATAGTTTACACGTAAGCATTTTCTACTTAGTAAAGTGACGTAGTTTGTTGTGTTTGCGCCACAAAATTGTCTTTGATAGGGAAATAAACAGTTAAATTTGAGGCTTTTGTGTCGGATATCTTATGATGCTTAGGAAGAGAAGATAACCTATCTTGAGCTGCTTTTGAAAACTCACGACAAAGTTTATTTTTTCATCAAAGGTTGCCTGGAAGATATCTCTTCTAAGCGATAAGGCTGATTGTGTGGTGTACAAAATAGTATTGTAAATTGTTTTTATTCTATTTTCTTCTAAATTGTTTTCATATGCGCTCCAAACTTAGTACAATACGACAGTTACATTAGTGGATGATGAATTGATGAGAGAGATCTTTTCATCAGTCAGAGATGTGTATAATATGTATATATATTATATCTCTCATCATCATCATCATCAGCCTATATCAGTCCACAGCTGGACATAGGCCTCCCCCGATGAGCGCCATTGCGCCCTGTCTTCAGCTTGCCGCATCCAGCATCTACCTGCAGTCTTTCGCAAGTCGTCATCCCACCTGGTCGGAGGGCGTCCTACACTACGTTTACCGAGTCGTGGTCTCCACTCAAGAACACGTTTGCCCCAGCGGCCGTCGGTTTTTCGCGAAATATGGCCGGCCCATTGCCACTTCAGCTTGCTAATTCTTTGAGCTATGTCGATAACCTTGGTTCTCTGTCGGATGTATTCGTTGCGAATCCTATACTTCAGAGAAACTCCGAGCATAGCTCTTATATATTATATCACTACATAGTATAAAACAAAGTCGCTTCCCGCTGTCTGTCTGTCCCTCCCTATGTATGCTTAGATCTTTAAAACCAAGCAGCGGATTTTGATGCGGGTTTTTAATGGATAGAGTGATTCAAGAGGAAGGTTTATAAACAATTCGATACATAGATTTCCACGCGGACGAAGCCGTGGGACGCAGCTAGAATATACATAATATTATTGATTTGACGACCGATGTGGCGCAGTGGGTGAAGGTCCACCTGCGACGCAGGAGGTTGCGGCTTCGATTCCCGCCTCGGAACAATTGTGTGTACGATCTGCAGATATGTGTTCCGGGTGTTCTGGTCGTTTTCTATGTATAATAAAAAATATCTATCTATGTCATGTATTGTATTATGTATATCAGTTATCAAGTAGCTATAACACAAGCTTTGCTTACCATGGGGCTAGTAGATAATGCTGTGTGGATTGTCCAGCATTATTTATTATTTTATTTATTTATTATATGATCCAAACTTAGAACAATAAGGCAGATCTATCGATGGATATGACGTTGGGCATCTTGTCTGGTGTAGAGGCCTGAATCATCATTACGTACCTTGAACCGGAGTGTTGTTACGAATTACTCATTCCCCGTTCATTGACCTCGTAAAAACGGCATTGAACTTTCAACAAACAGAAAATTGTGAAGGAACACTGTTTTGCAAATCACTTGTATTCAAGTCTCGTGTTATATTTTGCTTTGTTAAATTTAAATATACTGAATAGTATAATTAATTATTATGATTATTTTAGTAATATTATAAAATAGATACAATAAACAAAGCAGAACTTTTTCTTGACTAGACTTCTTTTATTTGGCAATAAATGAATGAAAATTACAGAACTTTTGGCACATGTTTAAATCATTGGTCAACTTCTAATAAAAGTTATTGTCACAGTCAAAAGTTTACTGTCAGCTGATAAACGAAAAGGTTTTATTTATTATACAAAATCCACAGCCCTTATTATTACAAACATGCCAAAAACCTCAACTTATGGCCAAAAACGGACTTACTGTTTGACTTTACTCTCAAGAAGTATGGTAATAGAATCGTTATTTAACTCTACTACTAGCTGCTGCTGGCGGCTTCGCACGCACTTTTCAAATACCGTAGTCGCAGGGATACTATTTACCTCCCTGCCAAATTTCATCAGCCGCTTCAGCTTGAAAAGGTTTAATATATAGAACTATTCATCTATAAGTTGAAGTGAGACAAAATATGATATTTTCAAACCAAAGATCGTGGGCATGGGCACGATAAACAGAGACAACCCGTCTTAAATCGATTTCCTCACAACCTCACGTTTTGTAGGTCATATCACAAAAGGTTTATTAGATGTCGTAAGTTCGTAACCGCTGTGCCTACGCTTTGTCGGAGACTAGGTTAAAATAATGTCGCATGGAGGCGAAACTACTCAATTAAACTCATCATATTTGACGACCGATGTGGCGTGGTGGGCGAAGGTCCGCCTGCGACGCAGGAGGTTGCGGGTTCGATTCCCGCCTCGGAACAATCGTGTGTACGATCTGCAGATATTTGTTCTGGTTGTTTTCTATGTATAATAAAAAATATCTATCTATGTAATGTATTGTATTATGTATATCAGTTATCTAGTACCCATAACACAAGCTCTGCTTACCATGGGGCGAGATAATGCTGTGTGAATTGTCCAGCATTATTTATTTATTTTATATCCATTATATTTATTTATTGCAATTTTAGTGTTTTGGATATCTTTACACGCTTCCGCTGTCTGTTCGCTTAGATCTTTTAAACTACTTAACGGATTTTAATGCTGTTTGCAGCAATAGATAGTGATAGTGATTCAAGAGGAAGGTTTATAAACCATTTGACACATAGATTTGCGCGCGGGCGAAGCCACGGGGCGCAGCTAGTATTTTTATATAAATAGAATTCTACTGTGTAATTTTTTGTGATTTTAATGTGGTTGTTGTTGTCATTTGTTTAGAGTACCGTTATACTGTTTAGGCTAAGTGGTTTTCATATTTATAAATTTTTATAATAACGCGATCTAAACAAACAATTATCAGCATCTATTTTACGGATATTTACAGCGTTTATTTACCTACTTTCCCCGACGTTTCTTAATTGGTTCTGTTATATCCCTTAGTCAATTAAAATTTGTGATTTGACGCGAGCTAGAAGGTCGTCAAATTGATTCCCAGTTTCACTTCCATGCACCAATCTTGCTACCACCGTTATGTAGTAAACATTGGCCGCCGTGTTTGTGATAGTGGACCGTATGATTATGGTAGCAGTAAGTGCCACTTGCTTCTACGTATACCTACGGTCCTTATGATAAATAAATAATGCTGGACAATCCACACAGCATCATCTTGTAAGCAGAGCTACTGTTTTGAGTACTAGATAACTGATCTTAATTAAAAAAAAAACAGTTTCTATTCGCGGCTTCGCAAATAAATAAATAATGCTGTACAATTCACAAAGTATCATATCAAAATTTCCTGCTCACTCATCCAGCCGCTACGGTGGCTCCTTTACTGTCGAATCGGTCAGGATGTGGAATTCTCTCCCACACCAAATTCGTGCTAGCCGCTCACTCTTCGTTTTCAAGCGTAAAGTCAAAGAGCATTATCTATCTTCATAATTCTGTTGTATCTTATGTATATATGTAAGTATTGAATTTATTTATTTTTGGAATTTAGGTTATATAGTATTTTATATTTGTTATTGTTATATAGTACATATATATTAGTATAATTAATAAGTTAGTTAAAATTTAATCTTTTGTCTATTTCTTATTTCATTTCGTTTATACCCACTTCTCTCTTCACTTTGTCTCTCTCTCCCAATAAGGTTTGCTGGAAGAGAACTCTTTTTAGGGTTAAGTTCGCCTCTGTTTAAATTTTCTAGAATATGTTTTGTGTTATGTTTTTCGTGCAAAAAGTATAAATAAATAAATATCATCTAGCTAGTCTCAAGCTAAGCGGAGCTTGTGTTTTGGGTAGGTACTAGATGACTGATGGACATACTTGATACAATACATTCAAATATATATGAATTTTTTATATTTTTTTTTTATAGAAAATACCAAGTACAAACATTTGCCCAAAGCGGGAATCGAAACCGTTACCCCCCTCCTCCGTCGTAGGCGAACCTTCGCCAATCGGTCGTCGAATACTCTGTGAATTGTCCAGCATTATTTATGTATTATTGGTATATTTAGTTGTATACCATTTGAGTACGGACCAGGTGGGATGATGTCCTGCGAAAGACTGCAGGTAGATGTTGGATGCAGCAAGCTGAAGACAGGGCGCTGTGGCGCTCATTGGGGGAGGCCTATGTCCAGCAGTAGACTATTATAGGCTGATGATGATGATGATACATTTGAGTGGAGACAAAATCTGCTAGTTGGTCTTTTAACACTGCAATGAAGTCACGGTTAGCCGCCGCCAGTTTTTTGTAGTCTTACAGTGCTGAGTTGCTGACATTCCTATCCTAAACCGGAGAGTGACATAGATAGAAATGCCACTTTTTATCAAAGCACCTGCCTAGCACACTTCCACATACTTAACTGTGTATTTGCCGAGCGCAATCTGAATGGGAACCATTTCAAACAGAAGCAAGCGCCGTCGGACATTTTAATGTTTTTTTTTAAATTTCTAGTATTAGGTATAACTAACTCAAGTACATAATAAGTTCTTAATATATTTAATTTTACTAACAAATTCTGAATCCAGTTATCTGAAATTAAATATATTTTTTTATTTATTATTTACCTTGACAAGGTTAGTGCGGTAAAAATGGCCTATACAGGACAGGCAGATGATAGATAAAAAAATAGGTACAACTCTAATTATTATTTATTATGCAGGGTGGTTTTTTAAAAAGGGCGGTGATAGCCAAGTCCGAAACTACGAGAGTTGGAGAAAAGTCGTGAAAGGAATCATGCCCTCGATTTATGAAAACAATAACTGAGTTTCTTTAGATTTTTTTTTACTTTTGACGGAAATCGATCCATGTGATTTTTTTTAACCTTATCAATGTAATGTGACAGTGACATGTATCGTTTCAAATAAATATATTTTATTTCTTTCTCCTATGCCATAGAGAATTATAACCCGGTATAGTTCATTGGGGGAGGAGGCCTATGTCCAGCAGTGGATTAACATAGGCTGATGTTGATTTTCTGTACTTGTATTTTCAAAAAGTTTAAGTTGACTAACTAACCCTATTTGTAAAACTATCTGCGAGACCCAAACTGCTGAGGTATGTATGTATGGACAGCGCTCTGCGTGTGGCTCATTGATATACGAGTACGTGTTATGATTTTACGCTGCATGCTGCTTGCCATTGTGCTGTACAGATTAGTTGACAAAGGACTTGGGCTGGTATGTCGTTATCGTGAACGAATTCTCTAAATTCTAGAGCTGGGTACAGGTACAGAGCGTAATGTAACGTGTTGTTACTCAGCAAGCGTTCGTGCAGTCAGTAGGTACGGGGAAAGAAGGTGCTCGCAACGAGCATCGAGACGTATTCATTACACATATTCATACATACACATACACATATTCATATTCGTACATTCGGTGTAATTCACTAAAAAAAGTGATATACATAATGTAAATACTAGAAATAAGAATAAACTCGCTGTGCCCACAACTAGGCTACACAAGATAAATGTATCTTTTAAAGGGCAATGTATACGCTTCTACAACAAAACTCCAAGTGAGTTGCAAAAATTATCAATAAATAAATTTAAAAAAATTGTTAAACACATTCTTTGTAAAAAAGCTTATTACAAAATATCAGATTACTTAGAAGATAAAAAAGCTTGGAACGAGTTTTGCTCCAACTCAAAATCTACCAACTTACAGATAAGCAAATCAAATGTACTAGACACATAAGTTATGAATATACTAGTGGTTTCTTCTCACTTCTTCCACTGGTGGACAAAAAATTGAAGTGAACTATAAAATATGACCTGTCTAAGTGCTTATTTGTAAGCTTAAAGAAACATTATCTAGCACCAAACTTACAAATACATGAAGCACTACTACTTACTTATATATGTAAATCTTTATGTAGTCTTAAGTTTTGCGGGACAAATCCTTAAAAGACGATTAATTCCTAAAAACTGTGTGAAAAAATGTACACAGACCTTTATGTAGCACAAGGGTTATTATATTATAGAAAAAATATTAAGTACATTTTTTTCTAAAAAAAAAAGAAACGGCTTTTGATAAACTAAATTATTTCGGAAGGGACTTTATTTAAGAGTTTTCTTTCTTCACATATCATTATTTATTTAAGCCCAAAATTGGGTTAAAATCAGTGTTAAAATACGAAAGTTTTATTTTTCAAATGTATACCTTTACAGTTTTAGATGTATACAAACTAGATAAAGACGAGATAAATTGATATTATCCTTTACAATAAAGAATAGAATATATAGAAAAAATATTTATTTAGACACAGGTACAAAATACAGGCATAGAATAAACAAACCAAGAAGTTTATCATGGGGGTAAATGACACAAATACAATAAAATGAATTGATATTATCAAAAAATGTAGTATCCATCCATGTTTGCATGGAAAAGATGAGAGACTCATTTAACCTTAATTGACGGATACATTCAATAAAATACCTTTTCCGAGTCGTTTTAAAAGAAGCTTTATGCTTCGGAGTATTGTTATTTAGGCATTTATAAATAACACTAAAGTCATACACTTTGACAGCGGTTTTTTTTCGACGACTGCGATCTTTTTTTTACCTAAAAAATTCGTGCTGCCGCACACAGCGGTTGTTTTGCGCCGCACATGCGTTTCGTTCGAAAGATATTACAGCTCTGCTGAGTCACAAAGATATGTATTTTCTCAGCCGCTGCGCTAGTGTGGATTTACGCATATTAGTCACTTGTAGAAAACTCATACCGTGCGTTTTCAGCACTCAAAGTGTTAAAACGGGATCATTACCATGATTTGTTAATTTTTCTTTAACAATGATAGTTTCAAAAGTTTTATTAATTAATATATTTACTTTTTTAATAACTCATTAAATCACTGTTAGGACAGTGTTCTTGGAACGAATTTATTCATTAACTAAGTGGGCTGGGCACTCAGGGCAGTATAGTGTTATTAATTATACCTACATACTTCTCAGGTCAACTGCGTAGGTCAGTGCCCATATTGAGTAATACTCTCTCTTATCGCTTCTAGAGGGCGATGTAATGAAACTATGATGATAGACTGGTTTAATCTTTATTAATAACTATTTTCTGCCCGCGGCACGCGTTTTTCTATGGTACCTATATTATTTCTATCACATGGGAACTGTTCTGTGGGATGTAGGTATAGCCTAACTTTGATTCCAGGCTTAGAGCTTAATCTATATAAGATTTCGGTACTATAATTTTGGCGTGAAGAAGTAACAAACATCCATCCATGCATCTAAACATCCATCATCATCATCATCATCATCGTCATCATCATCATCAGCCTATAGCAGTCCACTGCTGGACATAGGCCTCACCCAATGAGCGCCTTAGCACCCTGTCTTCAGCTTGCCGCATCCAGCATCTACCTGCAGTCTTTCGCAGGTCGAACATACAAACTTTCACATATACAATATTAGTATATTATCAAAAATTTAGTTTGATAATATGTTTGTAAACAACACAGAGTGCACATAACGCACATGGTGAACGCGCCCATACGGATCGCACCGCCAGGCTGGGCATTGAATGAGTTTAAAATCAAAACCACCACCGTTATCAATAACTATTTTCACTTTTGACGATTGCCTATGTACTGAAAAACATGTTGAACAGTAAAATTATGTCATGATCATCAACCTATAGTAGCCCACTGCTGGAAATTGGCCTAAAATGATGTATTTGTATACAATGGTACTCACGTCTTTGGCCCGGCATGACGACAGCGCCCCGCTGATCCGGCCGCAGGAGGCTCTCGGCCTCCGCCCCTGACTGGTGAGACATCTCCATGGCCTTCCACTAATATCATAAGCACGTGGACATCTGTGTGAATGTGCTGAGGGCAATCTGTGGACAAGAGAACAATGCGTCATTTGGTAGAATTTTACGACAACTGCAACGATAGGTGATAGGTATGTACGATACCAGAAATATAAATAATGCTGGACAATTCACACAGCATTATCTAGCCCCATGGTAAGCAGAGCTTGTGTTATGGGTACTAAATAACTGATATACATAATACAATACATTACATAATTTTTTTTTATTATAAATAGAAAATGACCAGAACACCCGGAACAAATATCTGCAGATCGTACACACAATTGTTCCGAGGCGGGAATCGAACCCGCAACCTCCTGCGTCGCAGGCGGACCTTCGCCCACCGCGCCACATCGGTCGTCAAATATATATCTATACTTATATTATAAAGAGGAAATGTTTGATTTTTTAACAGGCTCCGAAACTACTGGACTGATTTGAAAAATTATTTCACCGTAGGGAAGCTACACTATCCCCGGTGAACATAGGCTATATTATATTTATAAAAAAGTTAGGAATCCTTACTAAAACTCCAATAATGTAACCAAAGGTGTATAATCACCTAATAAAGTGAAATTCGAGTTTACCGCGGGGAATCGCTAGCTATTTATTTTAAAATAGATATATCTATGTAATCCATTGTATAAAGTATATCAGTCATCTAATACCCATAACACAAGCTCTGCTTATCTTGAGGATAGATGATGCTGTGTGGATTCTCCAATATAGGAAAGTTCCACCGAACTTCCTGATCTAAATTTGTTACGATCTTTCATAATTATTTTCATCTTGGCAAGTTTTCTATCCATATCTATATAAGATTGCACATAATAAATTCGGTTATAAATAGACTCAGTGGCAATCAGGAAGAGGTTTTCAATCCAGGAAACGGGTTGATTGATTGTTAACACTTATCCCGTCATATCTAGTTGAGATGATGGTGAATGATGGGCCTATGAGACCCTTCGTGACTATATTTGGAGAAGAAACGTCTTATTTGACGAGAAGTTGACTAGAAGACTACGCTGTTGTGGCTAAATCCATTTAAACATTTGGCTATAATCTGGGTTCTGGTTTTACTAGCTGATGATAGGAGGTTATGGGGCTCCTTGGGGGAGGTAATGCCCAGCAGTGGACTAATATAGGCTGATGACAAAATTGTAGTAGAACCTATGATAGTGTTATTAGAATTTTGTTGTATCTCGATTTTAGAATCGAGCAAATTTTATTGGAAAATGTTTCACGACACTGCTATCATCATCAGGGCACACCGCAGTACGAAACAGTTTACAGTATATTGTTTAGTTTAGACAGTTTTCGTTCAGCGGTTGAACACGCGACCGCTGCCTAGACCAACGAATTATAACACTATGATAAAACTTTTAAACATTTTTCCTTCAGTTATTCCGTGATCATGGCGCATGATACTGTGCCGAAATATTGGAAGCTCAAAAATCAAATCATAGTAAATATCCCGTTATAAGTGACTTTTTTATAACACTATGGTTTCTTTCATAATCTTCATATAGGTCAGGCGATTAACGAGCTATTTAGGAGACCAAAAATAAATGGACCGAGAGATGGTTAAAAGGGTCAGCGCCATTTAGGCCCCCAGATAATTTCACGAGATTTGACACGGGGTGTAAGTGCCTTTCTTCGAAGGTATTTATGGTCGGGTCATACTTAACACTTTGACTGCGGTTTTTTTTCGACGACTGCGGTCTTTTTTTTTACCTAAAAAATTCGTGCTGCCACTCTACACAGCGGTTGTGTTGCGCCGCAAATGCGTTTCGTCTGAAAAATATTACAGCTCTGCTGAGTCATAAAGATCTGTATTTTCTCAGCCGCTGCGCTAGTGTGGATTTACGCATATTAGTCACTTGTAGAAAACTCATACCGTGCGTTTTCAGCACTCAAAGTGTTAACGGCTTTATATTATGGTATCGGCCAGGGTGGGTTGTCTATTGTACTATAAAATAGGTTTCTTGCTGAAAATCTTTCTGCTTTTGACCTTTCCATCCACAATCCTTCGTTGAATGGACTACAAAGACGTCAAGTAGTCTTTTGTGCCTCAGTTACCTGAAGGGGTTACTGAATCTAGGTCGTATCGGAGACCTAAGTAAACATAATAATGCAATTATGTTATCGTGTAAATAATGGACAAAGCCATGACCTGAATTGCAGTTTTTACGCTTTTACATAATTATTCAGAGCAGAAAATGTGACGATTTGAAAGTTAGCGATATAACTATAACTCCTACTAATATTATAAACGCGAAAGTTTGTGAGGATGTTTGTTGCTCTTTCACGCAAAACTACTATATGGATTTTGATGAAACTTCACAATAATATGGCTTACATATCAGAATAACACATAGGCTACAATTTATAAAGATATATTGTATATTATCCAAAATATCTATCACCATGCTGAAACCGCGGGGCGCAGCTAGTTCTTCTTAAAACAGACTTCTGACACAATTTCCAGAATCCTGTAATTGTACATTTACTTGTCGCATGTAATGTATTTTTGTAATGATATGTATCTGGTGTACAATAAAGTGTTTTTGTACTGTATTTTAAATAAATGTCTATAGCATAACATCTCCATAGAATACCATCATGACATC
Source organism: Eupithecia abbreviata (assembly GCA_943735965.1). Lineage (NCBI taxonomy): Eukaryota > Metazoa > Arthropoda > Insecta > Lepidoptera > Geometridae > Eupithecia > Eupithecia abbreviata. Next base: position 3,383,225 of record OX030997.1, on the reverse strand, counting down.
TATACAGGAATTCCCAAGATTTATCAAGCGCCGTAAAAGCAAGCGCTGATTAAATTGCTTCCAATTGACCACTGACCGATGACCAGGGCAAAGTCACTAATAATCTGTGACTAGCATAACATAAAGTGAAGTAATATGCGTGTTTGTTATCTCTGGGCATGGTCATTAGGTTTTTTGTGTGGTCATTTAATGCAGAAACAGCATAGCACTATGTATGCATGAGCAATAGACATTAGAAATGTGTTTTTGCATATTGGCGATCTCTGTGGCGCGGCGGGAAAACGTTTGCCTGCAATGCAGGATACGGGTTCGATTCCACGTCGCGTCGGGGCAAATAATATACGAATAACGCTGGAAAAACCATACAGCATCATAAATGTTTTAAAGATGTAGAACGTTACGAAGAAAATTAAACTTAAACATGTAAGTCCAGTAACAAAAGGGCTCTGTCTCAGCATGAGTTGTATGACTAGCAAGCTAGCAACCAATGCTGGTCTTTCGTCAGAGCCTCTTGTTTTGTATAGCCTACTTGTAATAATATACTTTGACTAGTACTATGAGTTACATTTTATAGAGTTTAAAATACAGAAGTAGGTAATCATTTTTTTGACGACAGATGTGGCGCCGTTGGGCGAAGGTCCGCCTGCGACGCAGGAGGTTGCGGGTTCGATTCCCGCCTCGGAACAATTATTGTGTGTACAATCTGCAGATATTTGTTCCGGGTGTTCTGGTTATTTTCTATGTATAATAAAAAATATCTATCTATGTAATGTATTGTATTATGTATATCAGTTATCTAGTACCCATAACACAAGCTCTGCTTACCATGGGGCTAGATAACGCTGTGTGAATTGTCCAGCATTATTTATTTATCATTTGTCTATTGAAATGTCAACACAAAGAGACATTATTTTAAATGAACTGAGTCATATTCAACTCCTTGTCAGACAATAATGGGCCTCTTTGAATTGTACCCACTAACTACACTTAGTACTAGTATTCATAGAACACTTTAATAGTGAGTAGTAGTGTAGTATTCTTATTAATGAATTATAGACGAGCAGCTGAGTACTGAAATGTCTATAAAATTAGTTTGTATCTTATAGTGGCCAGATTGTGATTTCTTAAGGGTCCGGCGACCCGCGCTTGCAAAAATCGCTCCGAACATCGCTGTCCCTGTTTAACACTTTGAGTGCTGAAAACGCACGGTATGAGTTTTCTACAAGTGACTAATATCCGTAAATCCACACTAGCGCAGCGGCTGAGAAAATACAGATCTTTGTGACCGCATGCATGCACCGCACGTACCGCATGTGCGGCGCAACACAACCGCTGTGTAGAGCGGCAGCATGAATTTTTCAGGTAAAAAAAAAGATCGCAGTCGTCGAAAAAAAACCGCAGTCAAAGTGTTAACCCTTGCGCCGTGCGTGCGCGATAGCAATAATACCGTTCAAAATTTGGTTGTGTTCCGTAATACCAAAAATTATGACTGAAAACTTTTTGTATTCTTCACAAAGTATTGTTATTCTGTAACTAGACAATATAAGCTATGTTCCTCAATAAATAACACGTAAGATATTGTTGTTTTTTTTACAAAACAAATATAATGAAAACTTGTTCATTTTCGCATAAAAATGTGCAAAATGAGATTGGCTTTCATTTAATTTTAGGTAAGTATTTTGAAAAAAAAAACTATTTAGGAGTCTAGATAAATACTATTCAAATACAAATAATATAATATTATAGTGGAAATATGCTTGAATTAGAAATAATTTTGGTATTACGTTTGTATGGCAAATTCGTCCCTCCGCGGCCCCTTAAGGTTCTGGTCAAGTCTGTTACTGAAGCTATTCACGGAGGGAGCTGTTACAACATCTTAAAGAAGGGCTCAGAAAGCCCGTTCCAATTGAGCACAGCTCAGTTACTCAGGTAGTATAGTAGTAGTATTACAATTTAATAGATGATTCCTAATTGTGTCAGTCTCTCTGTTGTAGCTTGTCACTACAATGTTCAAGGTTATTTATATCCCATAGGAACTGATTTATGGAATAAATAGATTAAGCTTGATTACAGGCTTAGTAAGGCTACATCTATGCAGAATTTCAGTCTGTATTTGTTATTTGACCCATTCAGTAATTTTTAGAGTGGAGAAGTAACAAACATACAAAATTTCACTTTTATAATATTGGAGTGTGATGTGCTTTTAAGTGTGTTTTTCTATATTTGTATACCTATACTTTAGTACAGAATTAAAGATTGTGGCTGAGTATTGTGGTTTAACTTTATGTTATTAGCTATAATGTTTTTATAACATCTGAATGTCAAATGATAACATAACTAAATGTTATCATAAATTACAATACCTACATAAGTTGATTAAGTAGGCACATACTTGACTTTGTTTTTGGTGGCTATTGTGTCCAGTTCAAATTCGGAATTTAGAAATTTTATAGTCATGGAATGGAGGTGTGTATTGCAACCGCACCTCCATTCCATGTATATTGAAAGTACCCTTTTCATTTTTTTATCGTAATAATCCAATTAATATTATAAACGCGAAAGTTTTTAAGTATGGATAGATGTTTGTTACTTTACAATAATATAGCTTATACATCAGAATAACACATAGGCTACAATTTATAAAGATATATTGTATATTATCCAAAATATCTATCACCACGCGGGTGAAACCGCGGTATAAATAAAGGTATAATGGATAAACTAAGCTTAGGTAGGTACCTACCAAAAATTTATTCATTCCGAATAATTAATATTAATTTAATTTAAGTATATTGAATGTGGTTTGGACTTAGGTACCTACTCACGGGACGCCTAAAATAAATTTTAATGTAAATCTCATTAACTAAGAAAGCTTGTAACCTTTGCCTTCTCAGCTATTGAACCAAATTTAGGGACAGATTCATCAATAAACGTTAAGTTTTTATAACTTACACCTATCTTGATAGATAACCTTCTACCCTTAATTCTCAGTCATTCATTTGTTTTCATTTGAGATAAACAATTTTGACTGATGAAACAAATAAGTAGAGGAGCTTACTTCTACTGAAATCTAAATAATAATTTATGGAAGTTCTACGATAGCATGTTTCGTCTCTTCCCGGAAACGAAATACAAAACTATGTTTTCCTTCGCTTTTTTGAATATTATTGAATTCAACGTTACCAACGTTGAATTCCTACGTTTCTATTTTCTTATTAGTTCTTTTGTACAATTCTACAAATACAAACAAATCTCCAAAAAGCTATTTCCTGATCTTCCTGTCATACATACAACGTGCTCTACATGCTCAAATAGGCGCGTGCCGCGCGCGCGTGGACGATAAATTGTAAAAACTAATTTTGATTGAAAATTTCACTTACCAAAACATAAATCCTTATTTCAGCACGATAACTTTAACTTCTTTGTGAAAACTATAGAATAATACACGGTCTATTAAAACTTTCTCATACTGCAGTAAAAATGCACAAAGATCGTGCGACACGACCACACGCGACCGCGAGCGAGCGATGTTTTTATAACTTTTTTCTCATTCATTTTCGCGTCCGATTCTCTTCTCTCTTCTCTCTCGCTCGCGTCCCGCGCCCGCCCCGCCGCAGCGCCGTGTCGCCGTTCCCCGCAACCCTTATCTCGCTTGTCATTGGCTAATAAAGTGTCAATCAAACCTATCAAACCAATGTCATGCTGACAGTCAACAAGAGATATTTCTCCGTATTTGTATTTGTTTTCTATGGCATAGATTAAGTAATATGGTTTAACTGTGATGATTTATTTTCGGGAAAATAGACTCATCCAAGAAACAAAAGAACGTCACGATTATTCTTTTTTATTTATTTCTTACATCCCAAAAACAAACCCGTGTGTGAATACGATCTATTTTTAATTCTGTTATACCTCGCGAGATCTTATTAAAGTATTTCAGAGTATAACACATTTTTATCTTGTTTCCACTTTTCAGCGGTTACAAGCAAATAGGTGACCATGGTGAACGCTAGTTTAACATACGAAATTTTACTCTACATAAACTCATTTTACTTCGGTCTATTTGCGACATGTGAACTTGGTACACTTATCCTGAAATCTGTGTTGATCAAAAAAGAATACGACGTGGAAAAAGATCCTCTGCGACTTGGGCAAGATTACGGCGTTTTGCTTACCCTGTTTATTATTGAGGCAGCTAGGCTAATTTTGGGACGTAAGGGAAGTCTGAGTGAAAAAGGTAAGTTCCTTGTTCATTAAAGCAAATTTGTTGAAAATTTGCATTGCTGTGTAAAATTTGTTGTTAATACTACTGGAAGTGCTCATATCTTAGGCAAGTCTTCAAACACACTTCGCAAGTCGCAGACATATTGAATCAAACCAAATTCTGACCTGTTTAAAATAAGTCGACATTGAATAACAATATTGTGTTGTTGCAGATGTTCCTGTAATGTTCTCAGTGCTGCTGACCGTGCCGTCTATCATGGGAGTCCTGTATTTGCTGGCTGGGCAATTGGTGGTGCTACGTATAGAATATATCTGGTGCACGCTCATGCTCTGTATACAGACACTAGAGTTTATATTTGCTGGTATGTTTATAGTCACTATGTGCAAGGGACCTTCCTATGACTAGTTTTTGTTTTGGCTATGACATATGTCAAAAACTGCCAGAATCTACTTTTATATATTGGTGTTGTAATGTGGTTGCCAATGGGGCCCTTTTTATTTTAAATTCTAAGGCATTTAGACTTTTGCTAAGTATAAATGCCTTAAGGTCGCTCGTAATGATAATATTCAAAGATTCAAATAAATCTTTGAATATTATCCGTAATATTCAGAGACCGTCCACAATAATTATGAACATTACTGTCCCAAAAACGATTTTTTATCTACATTTTACGTTTTCTAATGGGTATATCTAGGATATCATCAGTTAATAGCCAAAGATTTATTATAATATAACAAACAAGGCAAGTGTCGTGTGGCAAATGAAACAATGGATTTGATTGAAATAAGCATAACTTTTTATTGTTATCTTAATGTTATACAAAGTAGACAGACCTCAACCTAGTCATTTTTATAAAGTTTTAACCACTGGTTTTTATGAAAAAAAAAACATAATTTGTTGTTGAATATTAACACTACTCTATTTTAAGGTCTAGATCACTTTTTGTGTGTTTCTATAATATATTTTTATTATAAGAAAAAAATATTGAATCCTGTCCTACAAAATTAAGTGATATTGTGGCCTTTATCTAGAAATTATACAAAATTAACTGTATTTTTCTTCCATAATCTATATTTACTTTTAAAGTATTTAAAGCCTGTTGTTGTTTGTGATTATAAGGTAAGTAAGCACTAACATGTGTGTTAAAAAATTTGATACTTAGTAAAATTAAGTCATGTATTAAATTAGCTTTGCAAAGAATCTTTCATCTTATATATTTATACAATACTTAATCTTATTATATTCTAGTCAATATCTACAAACAATTTGTTCCTAAAAAATCTCATTCTAATGTTCTAAAGATGTTTTCTCTTAGAAATAGTAAGTAAACCTGAATGAATGTATTTCTGTAATATTTATTTATCATAGAATTTAAAATTATCACTCACCTAGCACAGTTTCTCACATATCCTATTGAAAGTACATTGAATATTTGATCAATATATAATATAGCTCAAAGTTGCGGTTTGAAAAAGCTTAAATATATTCGAATATGTGTTAGCTGGCTTTTCATTACTGATTTATGTTTCACCTGTTTTTCTATATCCTGCCTGCAAATATAAAGGCATACGTCCTTTAGCCATCTTATCCCTTTTATGAACCCTTAACTCATGTCTCATGAGAGCTTTTCTAGTGCTATATTTGTTCCCACATAATCTACAGTTAAATTCTTTAATACCACTGTGATCAGTTTTGAAATGCCCTTCTAAATCTCTTAGGGTATAAAAGCTTCTTCCACATTCAGTGCATTTGTGAGGTTTTTCCTTTCTATGTGTTAATAGATGCCTGTTTAGATTACTTCTTGTTGCAAACTGAACCTCACACTGGTCACATGGGAATGGCTTCTCCCCAGAATGAATTCGCATGTGTATTTTTAGGGATTCTAAGAATCTTCCCCTATATGGGCATTGCTGACATTGAAATGGCAAGTCATGAGTGTGTTGTTGGAGATGCCTAATAAGATTGTCTTTACGATATAGCTTGCCACATACCTCACAAACAAGATGAGAGGCAGATGCATGCCTCTTCTGATGGTTTTTGTACAGTTGAGTTGTGATGAGCCGATGGCAGACAGGACACTGGATCCTCACATTCTTGTGATGCTTCAACGCTTTGTGGGTTGAGTATTCTTTCACTGTGTTAAATGTTAAGTCACAAGTTTCACATCTATGAATTTTCTCCAGTTTTACATGTGAAAACTCTGAATCATTGTCTATTTCTGATAGTGTGTTTGTGTGTCGTAGAATTCTGTCAGATTCTTGTGCAGAATTTCTGAACAAAACCGCGCCGCTTAAAAGAGAGTGACAGGTTTCACATAAATGTTTCGGGTAATTGTCATCTTTTTTAATTTCTATGTCTCCGAATTTTCTTATAGCTTCTTCGGCATTAAATAGCAGATTTGAACTATAGATGGGAATAATACCAGTTTTCAAACATATTCTACAGTAGTTCACTTCGTCTTGAACAGTGTTTTCTATCTTTGGAGTATTTTCCATAATTTTTCTTGATTTCCTTTGATTTTTTCTATGAATTTGAAGCGCAAAATAAGACGTTGCCATGATTTTGAACAAGTAGGTACTACGTACCTATGTACTAATTCAGTCCAAAGGTTTCCAGAAGAATTATATACAAGAAAAATCCCAATTTTCAAATTAATCTATGGAATTTTCCGTAGATTGGTTATTCCCCCTTCTCTTTCTACGCAATTTTCAGTATTTTGTTTAGGTCAAGAGGTCAATGCAGAAGGCAATGACCTTTTGAAGTTGGCAGCTAGCCTTTTGGTCAACACAACCATAATTCATCCGTTGAAATAGCCAAGAGTTGAAAGATTGACCGATAACATTTTCTAAACTATAGGCCACTGGGCTAGACTCCATTCCATTGTGACTCCATGAAACTCCAAATGCAATCGTTTGGATGTTTACTACTTCTTCACGACGATCGACGCGACGCGACGCCGACCGAAACTTAAACCGATCAGGCCAAAATGTGGTCCGTCAAAATACCTGTGAACCTCGCGCCATAAAAAAATGGTCCATAGATATTTTGATGGAGAAATCTGGGGAATGGAAATCATTTCATTCAGCTTGATTTTCACTGGGTTACGGGTGGCAATTCACGTCAGTCTTTTTGCATAAACTACAACGATTCTATCAATTCCTTGAATAATATAATATTTTTCAGACCATAGAAAAGTTACAGATCTATATAAAATATTAAAAACTGAATTATGAATGTGAGATAGGTAGATCATCCTAGGGTAGGTGCCTATACTTACCTACCTCCAACGTGCGTATGTATGTCGCTGACCGTTATCATTACATAGGTAGTATAAAACACTGTCTGTCCTAACCTGTGATTTTATGGGTTTTCTGAGTCATCATGAACTCGCCTATACTCCATTTACGGCTTACACGCTACAATCCAGGGTGTCCTACCAAATTAGTTATTGACGCCAATTGACAATAACATGATTAAAAATTAATACAATAACTCCTCATAAGAGATAAAACCAATTTATTAATAAGTATAAACAAAAATATTTCAAGTTGAACCCCTTTTCAAATTTTCTGCTTTTAAATATAATGGCATTCTTCTATAGGACACCTTTTTCTGTTTATGCACTCCCCTTTCATGATTTCTTATGGCTTTTCTGGTGCCAAATGCTTTGTCACAAATGGTGCAAACATGGTTTTTGATCCCTAAATGAACCAATTCAATATGTCTTTCCATAATCAGTTTAGTATGGAAACTTTTCTTGCATGTATCACATTTGAACTGTGGCTCTTTGTGAGTTCGCATATGTCTATTCATATTACTGATGTGTAAAAATCTTGCAGGGCATTCAGTGCACATATATCTATAATCAAGAGTGTGGGAACGCATATGACTTCTCAAAAGTTCAGCTAATTGCCCACGGTAAGGACAAAGCTTACATTTGTATGGAAAGTCAGTTCCATGTGTCAAACTGTGTCTGCGAAAGGACATGGGTAGTGAAAAGGTTTTGCCACAGATATGGCAAACATACTTTTTTTTATTTGGATCATGCAGCAACATGTGCTGTTTTAAAGCTGATTTTGTTACAACTTTCCCACATTCAGAGCATGATACTTTGGTAGTTTTGTATATTTTTTCTTTAGGTATTCCTAATTCCTCTTCTGATTTTTTGCTTATAGTATCTTGGTCTTTCTTTTCTGGGTTTTCTTTAACACTGCTAAGAGGCTGGTCATCCTCTTGATCATCAAATGTCTCAACAACCTCAACTTTAACTTTTATGTCTAGGACTGATGTATTAAATACCTCAGCTGATCGGAGAGCGACATGGCGAAATGATATCGCTGTCTTAATAAATTTAAGACAAACGGAACACAAAATAATTTTGTCATTTTTGGAATTAACTTCGATGTTTCCAAATACTTTTAGGGCTTCAATAAATTCTTTGATGTTGCTCTGTGAATATAAAGGTATTATGTTTCCCTCTTTTAGACATACTCTACATGCTGAAGAAAGGTTTTGAACAGTAGAGTTGATCTTAAGTAAATCATTGTAGTAATTGGAGATCTCTGCTTCATTCTTAATTTTGTTTTTTGTAGCCTGGTAATAATATGCTAACATTTTTCTAGATCCTCCGAAGACAGTTCAACAAAAATGTTTTCCCTCCGTCCTAGTAGAAATCCATCTGGTAGGGCACAGTACTTCAAAATCATTGAATTTTATTTATCAATAAACATTTTTCTATTTTTTTGAATCAATTAGGTATGATCAAACTTTTTTGGAGATTTTCTTCCATCGATGCACAAATGTACTTCTTACGTAGTTATTATATTCCCTTGGTACTAAGGAAGGATGCTTCGATGAATTCTTACGTATAATAGTTATTGTATTCTCTTTCTTTGCGATTAATTATAATCTAAATTATATCCATCCTTTCTTCCCAAATTAAATTACGCTATGCGAGCGGCTATTTCACAGGGCAGGTGGTCGAGCCTCATATCGTAAGCGTTAACGCTATAGTTCAGGGCTGCCTGTTCTCATTCCATGATTTTTTGCTTTATGTAGCGCCACACAGACTATGCTATGGTACAAAGCCTAGAAAGAGAAGTCCATAGAAGGATAGCAAATGCCATCTCTTTCACACAAGAAAGAGAACAATATATGCTCAAAGCCTGAGAAGAAATGAGATAGGTTGACTGTATTTCTGTCTTGCTCAGCGTGTCAAGGTCAATCTATCTAGTGATCAACAAATGTGCCTGGACATCGGTGGGTTTCGACGCAATATTGTTGTTTTCAACCTTACAATAAGTTTTCTTCAAATTTAAATGTGGTAGAATGATTCCGTGAACATTACTACACCTCCAATCAATAAAGAACCGAAGTGAAGATGGTTCAGAGCAGTGTTTTTCAGTGTAAAAGTTACAGTGAAGTGAAAGTGCCGGATTCATCATTCCACTGGTAAGAACAATTTATTTTGACTACAAAACTATTCAAAATGTACCGTTTCTTAGATTCCCATCGAGACAAGGCTCAAAAATTGTGTTTAAAGTTAATTTTCAAAAAATCATGAAAATTTAGGGTTGCCTGCACTAGAAAACAAAATTACCCACATGTCGTATTGAAACATTTTGAATTCCTTCATTGTTTAATAATGCATTCATATATAAAATAGAATTATGTAACGATTTTACGCCTTCTTTGACTAGAACCCACGGGTCGCAAAGATTACGAACCCAATAAATATTTAAATACATTATATGTATGAAACATTTTGATGAAAATTTATTGATAAAAAAGAAACAGCGTAGGTAGATCTGTGCCCTCAAGCTGTTCCAAGGCTGGTAAGAAAAATACTTGAAAATAATGCCTCCGTGCCACAGTGGGTGAAACTCTGTTTGAGACTCAGAAAAGTTTGTGATACTATCTTTTAGTGTTCCTACTACCTACCTACTATAATAACCAACAAAAATATTTTAATTCTATTGGGTAGTATTACTAATATTACTTTTATATGTACCTATACTTGATATCCATATGCTTCAATATTTTATTTCAGACATGTAAGATAAAAACTATAGAAAAGTATCGTATGGAAAGTGATCAAAACTTATCAAATACGGTAAATTTTATTGACAAACCACTTTTCCAATTTTTTTCTGTCTCCATGATGATGAGGCAGCTATTTTGTTTTTATTTTACCTCAAAGCACGGATTAAGTCATATCTACCCACGTAGAGGTCCCAGAAAGACGATAGAGGACTTATTTGATGGCCAATAATGTAGACAATAAAGTAATAACATTGCTGCAATTTCTATTTCATAACAGAGGAATACCAAATTTATAAATCACAAAGTAAGTTTTTAAATAATTAGAATTAACCACGTAGCAATATATATATATAGGTATACCATAAATGGCATTTTAAAATTTACGCTCTATATTATTAAGGTTTAAAAAGAATATTATAAATAAATAAATAATGCTGGACAATTCACACAGCATTATCTAGCCCCATGGTAAGCAGAGCTTGTGTTATGGGTACTAGATAACTGATATACATAATACAATACATTACAATTACATAGATAGATATTTTTTTATTATACATAGAAAACGACCAGAACACCCGGAACAAATATCTGCAGATCGTACACACATTTGTTCCGAGGCGGGAATCGAACCCGCAACCTCCTGCGTCGCAGGCGGACCTTCGCCCACCGCGCCACATCGGTCGTCAACCAACAAATTATGTCGCCTATGCCTGAAAATGAGAGATTTTTTTATTTATTTTTTACTTAAAAGAGCTTACATACCAATTAAATATAAAAAATAGGTAGCTTAACGTTGTTTTATTTATTAATTGTTTACCCATTTCCGCATACTTTCTTATTTCCTAAGAAAAACGCAAGTTAAAAATAGGACCTATCGGGTTGACGAATTATACCTTCAGGCTGTAACAAAAAGTAAGGACCAAAAACCACCACCTACAAAGGTTCGGTGAAATTCTAGGTTCTGAATTTATTGAAAAAGCCCGAAATATTTATGAACTTGAAAATCGCAAATCATATGCCAGGAATTTTGGGACATTCGGCATAAACTAAGTACCGAAATAACATTCGCATGCATCAGGTAACTTCGCGATAGTAGGTTTGATAGGATCTTTTTTTCTTATAATATTGGGGTTATTAGCTATATAAAATATCACCAAAAAACCTGACATAAGAAATCTAAAATCGGGGTAAACACTTTTGATGGCAACACTATTTTGTATTATCTGTCCCTCACACTCACCATGCTACCCAGACATCTTGTACTTTATAATTAATCTATGGTACAAAGTAATATTTCGGTAAAATAGTCACTTTTTGTCACAGTTCATAGACCAATTATTATTTGTATACTGTTTATACTTCGACCGACTTTATCCTGAACAAAACAAACAGACAAAAACATTTGACTTATGTTTTGTTTGTCCTTTCGTTAGTTTACTTGGAGAAAAAAAGCACTACACTGAGCAAGTGCACAGTAATATACAAAAAATACAAAATAATCAATCATCTGTCATCATCACAGTGGAAAATATCCTTCATCAAAATGCTTGCAGCTTATTACCAATTGAAAACCTCTAAAAACAGACAAGATGAGGTCATCAGCTATTATTCTAATATACTAGCTCAGAAGCCCGACTCTCAGGATCTTTCATCAAATTGCAGAGTTTGTCTACAAGAAGGAAATTCTTCAATTTTCGAAAAAGAAGACACTGAGCAAATATTAAAAGTACTCCAGGTATTTGGTAACACAACTGTGACTAAACAAGACAACCATACGAAACTTCTGTGCTCAAGATGTTACAATTTCTTAAGAGAAGCTGTAATATTCCGAAAAGTAGCCATGCGCTCAGCTAATATTCTAAAGAGACCAGGTGATAAAGAATCTGAAAAAACGATGGGTCTGGGAGACAGCAGTGACAGCTTTGAAACTGAAGACCTTAAAAAATGGAATAGTAACACTAAAGAGATGGATAGTAATACGGAGACAAGTGATGCTAAAGACCCTAACCCAGAATATAAATTAAAAACTGAGGAATTATACAATAATAAAGTCGCTTGCAACATCTGCAACAAAGTTGTTGGTGATAGATATCTGAAATCACACCTTACAATGCATGAACCGGATCACAAAAAGTTTATCTGTGAGATATGTGGGCAAACCTTCCGTGAACGGAGCTCTTACACCACTCACAGTCTGAGGCATACAAATCGCTACCCATTTAAGTGTGAATTCTGCCCATACAAAGCTCAAGATAAAGGTCTTCTTAAAATACACACTAGAACACATACAAAAGATTATAGATACATGTGCACAGAATGTCCTGCCAAGTTCCTAGTGAGCAGCAATTTAAGCAGGCATATGAGGAAGCATAAGGATCCCACATTCAAATGTGATACTTGCAACAGAGCATTCTACACCAACGCCATGTTACAACAGCACTATGAGAGTAATCACTTGGGCATCAAGAGTCATGAGTGTGACATCTGTGGAAAGGCATTTGGCCTCCGAAAACATCTAACACGTCATCAGCTTGGTGTTCATAAGCGGGAAAAAATGTTGTATAGACGAATGCCAAGTTACTTAAAAGCAGAAAATAATAAAATATAGTGAAAGAAACAAATATAAATAATGCTTATTGTTTTATTTTGTACCTTTCTGCCGCCTGCCGATAGTGGATATAATGAAAAATCTTATATCTAAATAAAAAATAAACACAATATAAAAGACTGATGAAGATGTAGCCTTGGAAAAATCTCTGCTGAGTGATTTTTCCTAAGCTACATACTTGTACTAACTCCCTTTATTTCAAACTGTAGGTAGGTATACATATTTATATATCATAACATAATTGTCCATGAAGTAAGAGCATTTGTGAGATATCTAGTATAGTCCTACGAGTGTTGATGAGGCTGCTACAATAGATCCGAGATTTTTGCCATATGGGCTTAAACTAGCCGATTTTTTCCTACACCTGTATTAATTATCGGTGGTTTAAAATGGCATAGATGTTATGGCCACCAAATAGATAACGTACATGCCAAATAATTTGAAAATCTCCGGTAAAATAGTCAGTCTCAGACCGAAAATGAGTTCGTTCACCCCTCACTAATAAATAAATACAAAAAATAGTGAAATCGTAAATTAAATACATCAGAATGCTAGCCTCTTACTACCAAATGAAAACATCAAAAAGCCGACGACGTGTTGATGTGCTCTCTAACTATTACAGTGATATACTAGCTCAAGTACCTGACGACTATGGAGATCTCTCATCAAAGTGCAGAGTCTGCCTTCAAGAAGGAAAAACTTCAATTTTCGAAAAAGGAGACACAGAACAACTATTGGAGGTCCTTGAGGCATTTGGGAATATTACTGTGACTAAAGATGACCACTACACAAAGCTTTTGTGCTCAACATGCTACAAATTCATAATACAAGCCATAGCATTTCGAAAAGTCGCCATGCGCTCAGCGGATAATCTTAAAAATGTGGCCAAAGAAGAATCAGACAAATCCTTGGATGAACAACACTACAGTGATGGCTATGAATCTAATGATATTGAGAAGTGGAATAGTAACACAGAGACAAGCGATTCAAAACAGAAGTGTAAATTAAAAACTGAGAAAAAAGTAAAACATCAATATAGTTACAAAGTAACATGCCAAATCTGCAACAAAGTAATTAATAGGTCTTACTTCAAAGAGCATGTCACGATGCATGAGCCTAATCATAAGAGATACATTTGTTATATCTGCGGGAAATCATTCCGTCTTCGCTGTGCGTACCACAACCACAGTCTAAGACACAGCACTGGCTTCCCATTTAAATGTAAATTATGTCCATACCGAGCCCAGTATGCAGAGCTGTTAAAAACGCATATAAGGACACATACCGGAGACTTTAGATACATGTGCACAGAGTGCCCTGCTAGGTTTCTTGTGAAAAGTAATCTTAACAGCCATATGATGAGGCATAAAGAGCCACAGTTCAAATGTGACGCTTGCAAGAGAGCTTTTCATACAAACCTGATGTTACAACGGCATTATCAGAGTGATCACTTGGGCATCAAGAACCATGTTTGCAGTATTTGTGGTAAGGCATTTGGGTACAGAAATGCCATGATGAAACATCAACGGCGTGTACACAAAAGAGAAAAAATATCATTTGGGCGAATGCCGTCATATTTAAAAGCTGAAAATGATAAAATTAAATTGAGTCAAGTATCTTTGTAAATTCAAACTTAGCAGTTTTATTCTATTTGTAGCATCCTTATCATACCAAGGTCTATTTACTACTAATATTTTTACGTCGTTTTTAAGTCACTAAATAATAAAAGGTTTTTTTTTATTAACTACAAACACTGGACAAATAATGCATAAGAACTACATCACTATTACATTAATTAATGACATTTTAAGTTCTGGTATCAATCCTCATCAAAAGACTAGAGGTAGATGCTGGATGCGGCGGCATGCTGATGATAGGGTGGTATAGCGCGCATAAGTGGACTATAAATATTGATGATGATGAAACAAGACTGAGCATGTGGCTGGGCTAATACTGCTTAAATACAACATTGGTACTAAAATTGATACCTAATGGATAAGGTTCACAGAACAATAATATCCTAAAGGTAGACTATTGAAGAATGGCGGATTAAATCACGGTAAAATAGTCTATTGAAAATAGCGAATGAAATACGGAACGAAACGTAGCATAGAAACCTGTTTGGTTTGGGTTGGTGACTGGTGTATGGGATCACGTCGGGGTCACCAATATGGGGGATACTCTTCGCATGTAAATAAAAGGGCGGATAATCACTGCAGTTTATTTGGAGATGGTTGTATTCTTTTATTACAAGTAAAATAACGTGATTGCATGGAAAATGTAAAATAACAATAAGACATCACGAATTCAATCCCAATCATTTCAATCGAAGGCCGTGTAGGAAAGGGACCTCTAGTAGTGTTGAACGATCGATAAATCGATTTGCCACAGGTGAAATAGCCTTGCCTTGAATTGAACCTCACCCACATTTCTCCACATTTTCTTTGTTGATTTATAGTATAGTTATTTTATTGTATTTGTGTTGATTGTGAATTGAATTTTTTAAAAATCCCAATTGGAAAAAAGGTTTATACAATGAAAGACGACACAGAAGAACAATTGACTTGCGATAGTGCGGATGAAACAACATCGCTAGCATCTTACGATACTCTAAAAAACACATCCGCCGAGGTGGTCTTATTTCGGCTTGACGAATCAGACGAAGCTTGCAGAGTATGCCTCAAAACTGGAACCATTCCTATCTTCAGCAGTGAAGATTTATCAGAAGATCTGAATCATTTTACGGGAATCGATGTCAAACCAGAAGATTGCTTCCCTCAACATCTCTGTTGTTTTTGTCGAAAGTCGTTAGACAACGCCATCGCCATGAGGAAGTTAGCACAAAAATCTGATCGTATCCTAAGAAAGCAACTAGGGGAGTTGTACAAAATTGAAGAAGGACCATTGTTTCTACCTGACAAAACCTATGATGACTATACCATTGAATCGAAGTCTGAAGATGGACTGACTTCAGATGGTGGCAGGGTTTACCTCGAATATGCTGAGAATGATGATAGTGATGGCACCATCAGTGAAAGCATGGATGAAACTTTAAGCAATCCGGAACCTGATGAAGAAATTCCATATTTGACAGCTAATCCGAGTAGAAATAAATTTCCCCAATGTGAAATCTGTGAGATAACATTTAGAACTATAGAGCAAGTTGAAGATCACAGTACGAGCCATAAAAATGTTACCATTTGTGATGTCTGTAAAAATATAGTACATAAATCTGTCTACCAGACACATTTATATGCACACAAAATGTATTATAAACAGAAGCTTCAGAGAAATAGTTTTAGAGTTGAATGCACTATTTGCAATAAACTCATAAGAGAAAGTTACTTAGAGCAACACATTAGAACGCATGACTCTAAATATACGGTGACTTGCACTATTTGTGAAAAGACCTTAAAAGAAAAATACCTCAAAGCTCACATGCAAAGGGTTCATTCCAAAAAAGTGAATGCTTCAGGAATTAGACCCATTAAAACAGTTGAATGCCCAGCTTGTTCCCGCAGAGTCAGCGAAGCCAATTATGAAGCTCATGTAGCATCACACAGAGCAAAAGTGTATGTGTGTGAAGAATGTGGAAAGGAACTGGCAAATAAAAGCTCGTATGCAACTCACATTATTACTCATAGAGATAAATACAACTTTAAATGTGACATTTGTCCATACAGAGGGAAACATAGAGGGCTCTTGAGATCACACATGCGTACCCACAACAGAGATTATTCCTACAAATGTGATACTTGTGATGCCTGTTTCTTAACTAAAAGTAATCTAACCAGCCACAAGAAAGTACATTCAATCGCTCAATTTGTCTGTTCACAATGTGGTAAAAGTTTTGCTAAGGAAAAAACTTTGCGTTACCATAAAATATGTATACATGATGGTATTCGAGCATTTAGTTGTGATTTGTGCCCAAAAAAGTATGGGAAGAAAGATGTCTTAGTTGCTCATAAGAGGAGAGTTCATAAAGTCGATAACAGCTCTGGTTTAGTAGGTGGACAAAGCCGGGCTTCTTATTTACTTGCAAAGGCTGACACATAAGTTTCTATTTATTTAGATTTTTGTGAAAATAAATTGTAGTTGCACCTTATTAATAATAGAAAAAAGTTTTATATGCCTCTTTAACATTTTATAATAAAATATCATTTTAATTTAGAAACAAACCTGACATTTGACTAAGAGTTATTATACAATTGACGAAGCTTTGGCTGATAAAAATATATTTTGTGATGTGATAGGTATTGAAGCTAAGGTTGCTGTTAATTAGCTATAAGTTTAAAATGTATTGTGACTATGACTACTAAATAAATGAATTGAATTATTTGTATGGATTTTTTGAAAGCAGGTCTGCATTTTTAGATTCCATTCTTTTTATTATAGGTCCTAATGCTGAGTGAATTGTCCAGCATTAGGTATTTATTTTTTTACTATTAGAAACTGCATGTTGAGGAAATATAAAATAAAAACAATCATGTTTGAAGCAAGCATTTGTCTATTTAAATAAATAACCTACATAAAATCACAGTCAAACTGAATACATAATATCGTAATCATAAAAAACTGATTAAGACAAAAATAGGAAGTTTAATTTTTATGGCTAACAATATATTCATAAATTATAACATTGGAGATCATCAAACAATTTTAATGACATTTTGGGTTTATTCAACATTGAATTATAAGTTACAAGTTATAACACAATTTCTAAAGATGGCCGCCTGAATTCTATCATCATCATCAGCCCATATTCATTCACTGCTGAACTCCCACAAACGACGCCACAAATAATTCTATGTTCTAGGCAAATAGAGGCAAAAGTACCTCTCCAGTGATAGATAATTTGAGTGAAACCACTCATGTTTGGATGAAGTTTTATCCCTCGCCAATGTCGTAGGGTAAAACTAAAAATTAATTTCCAAGTTAATATTTTGAACTCTGTAATTTTTTTTTGACAGCTGCTTACACAATTCTAATTTAACTTTTTGCTAATTTTAGTAATACTGCATTATACTGTACCAGCGGCATAACATTAATAGTACTAATACTCAGGTACCATTTTATATGTTTTAAATTTAATATTTTGCAAGTATGTATAGGTACATGGGAACTAAAATTTCCTCAAGCTGATTTTTTATAATATATGATTTGAAGGTTTTTCCAATTCATGTATATAAAATAAAACATAATTAGACTAATACAATTAAAATTAGTTGATTATATAGTTTGAGACAAAATAATAATCAAACTTTAAACAGGGAATGTACATAATTTCAATAATATTAAAAACAATAGGTATGATTATAAGTATAAGTTTTCTAAAAACTGATTATTACTAAATTGGAGCTAATACGCAACTAAGCGTATAATTAATTTAATTTGACAAACATTAGCACAAACTAAACTAAATTTAGTTTGATAAGTCTAATTAATAAACAATTTGTCGTAAGGTAGTAGGTATTTTACATTTATAAATTTCTGTTGCTGTTATGAAAATCGTCAGATTGCAACCATAATTTGTAAGAAACTAGAAAACCTTTGTTTGCAAGCATTTTTGCTGGTATTTGAGTATTTTAATGTCATGGTATCAATTACACATTTTATGCATAGAGTACAAATATCAAGGCTACTATACTATTACCTACAACGGAACACCACAAGAAGCCTGAGTATGGTTTGACGACAGTATTGAGATGAAACGTCATTTTAAAGGCTCTTTTATACCTACTTCGTAAAAAGGAGGATACTATACTAATTCGGCTGTAAGAATGTTTCAACTGAGAAATCAAATTAGTAATCGAAGTCGGTTTTTAGTTTTTTCAATAGAATTATATGATTTGTATGGTATTGCTTAGTACCATGTCCGCATGATATTATAGCCGTTGTTGTACCAATTCCTATAAAAAATAAGTCGTCACGACAGCGTCTTGATACTATCAAAACGCTGTCATGGACTCTATCATAAAACCTTACTCGTGGCTAAGAGCCTGAGTAAGGTTTAAGCCTGAGTAAGGTTTACCAAGGTATCAAATTTTATTCGTTTCATTTGTATAGTAAGGCTACCACGCTATTTAACACATAAAGTAACGCGCGTTATCACGCTAATTTTATCGTTAATAACGCTTGTTAAGGTGCAATTTAGCGTGAATAACTCGTGATAAGACGTTATTCGCGTTAAAATTAGCGTAATAACGTTAATTAGCCTGGTAGCCTTGCAGGATTTGGTGCAGCGCCTCTACCGTGAAGAAATGCAAGTAAGCAGTCCATAGAAAAAGTTAACATCTCAATACTAATGAAAAATCAAACTCAGGGCTAACCTAAGTCATACAACATGCGTCAAAACGTTACTATTTTTCTAAACTGGTAACACTGGGTTAACATTACAATGCGACTAGGCGAGTGTTGCATTCCTTCCATTTTTCTTGCAGTTTCTTGTGCTCTTCATATTGTTCCGATATATGCTTTACCGCTGCTGTCGAACCCTGAAATAAATACAATAAATTTGAAGCTTAAAACATGTAGGACTAGGTTTAATTTTTAGGAAGCCATCTTTTTCCCATTATCATCGTGGGCGCAGGAATGAGAAAAATAAATCCTTCTATTGTTTATGACAAGGAGTCAATGGCATCATTTACACCGCACATTTAAGTTAATTGGAAAGACATGATTTATACCTTAATTTTCCTTGGATCCAAATTAGCTCCCAAAGTTTGTACACCTTTAGCGAGCTTAGTAAGAGGCGATAAGACCAAATCCTTCGTCGAATTCGTAACCGGCGACGCACACTGGTACCGATTAATGAAATCTGGGACATAGAGGTCGAAGTCCGAATTTTGATCTGATTTTTTTAAATTAAGGTCTTTGGGTGATTATAAACCTCTTTTATAGAATACGTTTTTTTGATATACATGCCCGTTTCCAAGAAAAAAAATGATAATTTTTTTTTTGTATGGAGAAAAATGATTTTTTTTATTTTTTTCGTAAACGGGCAGAGATGTTAAAACCAAACCTTGTAGGGATTATAGAAGGCATAATACCTTGCATTATCTGCAAACACATCTACTTCATATCTCTGCCCGTTTAAAAACAGTAGGCGTTCAAAAAATAAAAATATATTACGTGATTTAATTGGTTAAAGACGCTTGATTGATACTTAAATAGTGAAATTTTAATAATGTCACTTCATTCCATCGGTAAAAAATGGAATAATAATAATAACACAATAGCTCAGGTACCTGTATAATATACTTGTCGTCTTACTTTCTACCTGAGTATTGTTTTAGCTGGAGGCTCTTGCAAGGTCGAATATCCTTTATTGTTCACGTTACCTGTGAGTGCATTCTTTTGTATCTTATCTATCCCTTCCAAATTATCCTAATTATTATTTGTTAAAAAAATGGTGCCATTCGATTGTTGGCTACTAAAGTTTAAACACGTAAACGCTCTTTCCCTCCGATATGTCTCAGTTTACATCAAATTTGGATATATATATGCTACTAAAATCAAGTGGAAATATCAAAAATAGTGATATATTGTGCAATACGTTGTTGAATCAAATAAACGTTGAAGTTTCTGCTGAAGATCTAAATATTCTGAAACAATTCACAAGAACATACGTGTCAAATTTACACAAGAGATGGTTGCAAGCAAATAGATGTCAATCAAATTTTTTCACCAAGAACATGGAATGGTTACATTTGGATATCTCGTGGCCATCTTTAAAATCCATTGATTTGAAGTCAGTATTTGCGCAAGAAAATATGGATGTCCCCGAAGAGTTAGATACTTCGTTAGATACTTCTGTGGAAACTACGGAAGTCAGTTCGCATTCAAATGCTGCTACAAATACTCCAGTGCACAGAAAGCCATTTGAAGATCTGTCGAACAAGCAGAAAAGAAGGCGGCTTTCATCACTTCGAAACCACTCCGAAGAAGAATTGCTGTCGGCTTTAGTAAATAGATTGAAAGATAATGAAAATATTCTTTTGGCTGAGGTCATTGACGGTCTTTATAAGGATAATGATAAGACTAAAAATATTCACAGTTTCATGTTCAAAAATCAATCCAAATCGCAAAGATGTATACCGGAAGATGAAGCACTGGCCCTTGTAACTGCTCTTAAACTTACAAAATGGCAATATTTAACGTTAAGAAAATCTTTGTCCGAAGATAAAATAGTGCCTTTGCCGAGTTATCAAAAAGTAATCGAAGCTAAAAAATCGTGCTATCCTGAAGATATTTCGATTACAGAAACAGGTGTCCGGATTAAGCTTCAATCGATACTGGATTTGACGGTGACAAAAATATTTAAAGTGATCGGTCATCATCACTTTGATTCCGGTTCCATCAAATTAATAAGCAAGTGGGGCTGTGATGGGTCTTCATCGCACAGCACTTATAAACAAAAAGTCAACACGGAATTTTCAGACTCATCAGTATTTATGACAAGCTTTGTGCCTTTGCGCCTTATGTGCGATGATGTGGTAATTTGGCAAAATCCACGTCCATCATCAACGAATTACTGCAGGCCGGTTATGTTCGAATTTGTCAAGGAAACAAAAGAATACATACAGAAAAACACAGCAGATATGGATGAAGAAATAGCTAACCTCGCACCAACTAAAATATGTAAGTCATAGTTATTATTTGTCATGTAGGCGACAAAAAAATAACCCTAAAAACTGTTAAGTCCTAAACTCTTATCATAAGCGTACTTCAAATCGTACCAAAATAAGTATTATTTTATTTGTGAACATACATACCTACATTATTCTAATTATTTTTTTATTTCCTTGCAGATGACATGGAGGTTTTTCATGATCTACACATGACGATGATCGATGGAAAAGTTAGCACAGCTTTGTCAGAAACCTCATCCCATGCAAATTGCAATATTTGCCATGCAAAACCAAAAGAGATGAACAATTTAAGCTTGGTTATGAACAAACCAGTCGCTGAAAATATGTATAAATATGGTTTATCTTCATTGCATATGTGGTTGAGGTCTATGGAATGTATACTGCACATATCTTACAACATGGACTTCAAAAAATGGGCTGCAAGGGGTGAAGACAAACTACTACAAAAGACCAAAAAAGAATTAACTCAGCAAGAATTTTTTCAGCGCACTGGATTGTTAGTGGACATTGTCAAACAAGGCTTCGGCACCACTAATGATGGCAACACAGCTCGAAGATTTTTCAGGGACTATGAGAAAACTGCAGAAATAACGGGAGTGGATATTAATTTAATTAAACGATTTGCAGTAATCCTACAGTCCATATCATGTGGTAAAAATATAAATATACTGAATTTTAAAAAATACTGCCAAGAGACAGCTGAATTATATGTACAATTGTATCCGTGGTATTATATGCCATCAAGTATACATAAGCTGTTAATACATGGAGCAGAAATATGTCAGCATTTCAGTTTCATACCTGTAGGAATGCTGTCGGAAGAAGCATCTGAAGCTCGCAATAAGGATTTCAGAAACATCAGGGAAAGACATTCCCGCAAAATAGGGCGGAAAGAGACAAATACCGATATCATCCATCAGTTCCTCATCAGTTCCGATCCTTATATAACTAACATTAGACCAAAATCCATGGCGAGGAACAAATTGGAACATTTCCCTGATGTTGCTGATCTCATAATAGATGATGAGCCAATTCTGCAAGAAGAATCATCTGAGCATGAAGGAAATATAAATGTAGAAACTAGCTTAGCTGACCCATTACAATAAGTTAACATATATATAATAACTATTTACATACATTAAACTATAAGAATTACCTAAATATGTGTAGGTACTTTTATTATTATTGTATAATGGGCATTTTTATATGTTTATATGTAAATATCATTGAATAAAATTGTTTTAAACTTGTTTTTAACTTTTTAGTTTCAAATTTTATTAATTTTACATTGAAAACATTTTTTATTGTTAATATCTAAGTCATCATCATCATCATTGTTGTGTATTATACTTTTTGTAAAAAAAAATGAAATAAATAGAACTTAAAATTATTTTAATATGTTTTCCTCTTTTAGAATCGAACCATGTTATAACAATAGATAGCTAGAAACACTATTATAAAGGTTCAGGCAGGAAAAAAAATCCTAATACTTCAACTAATGAATTTAAAACAATACTCAGGTAGAAAGTAAGATGAAGTATATATACAGGTACCTGAGCTATTGGGTTATTATTGTTATTATTCCATTTTTTACCGATGGAATGAAGTGACATTATTACAATTTCTCTATTTAAGTATCAACCAAGCGTCTTTAACCAATTAAATCACGTAATATATTTTTTATTTTTTGAACGCCTGCTGTTTTTAAACGGGCAGAGATATGAAGTAGATGTGTTTGGAGATAATGCAAGGTATTATGCCTTCTATAATCCCTACAAGGTTTGGTTTTAACATCTCTGCCCGTTTACGAAAAAAATAAAAAAAAACATTTTTCTCCATACAAAAAAAAAATTATCATTTTTTTTCTTGGAAACGGGCATGTATATCAAAAAAACGTATTCTATAAAAGAGGTTTATAATCACCCAAAGACCTTAATTTAAAAAAATCAGATCAAAATTCGGACTTCGACCTCTATGTCCCAGATTTCATTAATCGGTACCAGTGTGCGACGCCAGATTCTTAAACTGCCTCAAAGCTGACTCACTATGCGATTGCTGGATATTCAGCGTTATGTCATGCTGAGAATTAGACCTGACGTGGAAACTTTCGTTAGGCTCTTCATAGTTGATGTCATTCGTACTGTGAGAGTTCTTTTGAGATAGCACTAGGGAGTTAGGCGGGTTCGGTTTGTATGTGTCTGATTCAACTTGGATTTCTGGTGTTTTTGTTCTTGATATTGCTATGTTTAAGTCTTGAAGGCCGATTTCTTCTTCGATACCTCTCTCAGCTTTGCCCCCTACAAGGTCATTAAACGGGTTGATTTTGCTGATATTGCTCGGTGTTTTCAAGCTTGGGACCGGGTGGGCGGTGATTTCTTCAATAGTTTCCTCGTTAGGTTCGATTTTGGATTGGTACAGTGGGTTTTGGACCAGATCGCAATCATTTTCATCTTTCTTCTGAGTTTTGCCGATATAATGCTGGGTCATTTCGAAGTTGTCTAACGTAGGTTCGAAGATGTTCGTTCTGTTTTCGTCGTCTGATGAATAATCCGAGCTCATTCCGTCGGATAGACTGCCTTTCTTCTTGTCGGATTTGGTCGTGCCTATTGTGAACATTTTCTTGGTTCTGGAAGCGCTCTGATCGAATTTCAGTTGGAGCGAGGGACGCGCCCTGGCGCCGAGTTTATTGAGCTTTGAGAATTGTTCTGACATGTTGGTGAGGGCCTTTGTTCCTGGAAAAGGGGAGTTAAGAAGGTATAGGGTCACATTGTAGCAAATTGTCTACTGATAAGTAGAAACATTTTGCTTCTTTTTATCGATATTATAAGGTGGGGTTCTTAAAGGTAATAGTTATTTGTTAAAAAAGTGGGCAAAACGATTTGTTGTTGATATTAGTTAGCGAAGCAGTCTAGAGTAGTCAGGAGCGTAGCGAGTGGTTCTAAAGTAGATTGCTGAGCTAGCGGAGGATTTAAAAGGCACGATTCAAAAACATTTGCTCTCGAGTTACATCCAACTTTTTATTCAAGTAACGAGAAATTATTTCGTTTCGCAACCAGAGGGTTAGAAATTTTTGAATGCGTTAAACCTCTTTCAAACCGCGAACGAACGACATCATTATTTTCTATGAAGGTTGAACACTGTCCAAACTCTTTCCCTTCGATATCTTTGCACGCGCGCGGCACTCAATTTTGCTTATCAAAGTAAGCAAAAATGAGTGCCGCTCACAGAGGTGCAACTGTTAGTAAAGTCAAAACCTGTTGTTTGGGAAGTTACTTAAAGGTGGCGCTGCTGTCTCGATATTTATTCCTTATGTGAGCAAAACTCGATTTTGCTCACTGTTGTAGCAAAGTCTGTTTTCGATCGAGAGCACATAACATTACTAACTAACAGCGTGCGAAGCGATCTGCAGCGTCCTATAATTGCAGGTTATGATCCTGCGCCGTGAGTGGGACTCTATTCTCACCAACTGGTCGAGCACTGAGCTGGTGGCGGTATTGTTGGATCTTTGGCCGTCTGGGGGGAAATAGAATAGGATGAGGAAAGGACTGTGAATGTGAGGAAAGGTATTCGATTACATGCAAAATTGACTCTTATGTCACCTATATAGGCCTCCTCATCGATTTCGATGACGGCAACGGATTCCTCTTTCTATCATGAGTCCTAATATGGCTCGCTACCGAACTTGGTCATATGATATTTCCAAATACAACTTATGCTTCGTAATGTAAGGTCCACTTACCAACGTTCCGTATGTCTGCGACTATCTGAGTGTCGGCCATGTTTTTAGAAAGCGCGGGTAGGCGCGACAGGCCCATGTATAGTGTCGTGCGCCCGACTCCGTTCGCGTCTTGGTTTGCTGGCACCTGTGGAAAATTAACTGACACTTCAGTAAAATAAGTGATAGGCTTTTTAAGGTGGCTCATCTTTACAAACGTGGAAAGGGTAACTACTATACTGATGTTGACCATATAAAACTTAGGATAATATCAATTTATAAGTAAAATATTTTTCATTTTTAGACTGCAGGTAGATGTTGGTTGCGTCAAGCTGAAGACAGTGTGCTATGGCGCTCATTAGGGGAGGCTGGACGGCATATCCAGCAGTGGACTAACAGAGGCTGATGATGATGATGAAATTAATACATGAAATGTATTTACCTTAGATTTCTTCTTCTCCAGTTTGACGTTCTCTTGGAAGAGTATCGGCGGAAGCTGCGCGACGTCTCTCGCCACTATTATAGACTCGCAGATCGAGTGCAGAGATTCTGAAATAATATGGATATTAGATCAGACAGAATTATTTTACGTGTTTTTTTACGACGGTACGCGATGCGTGATAGAATTAGTAATAATTTATTTAAAATATCTATCTATGTAATGTATTGTATTATGTATATCAGTTATCTAGTACCCATAACACAAGCTCTGCTTACCATGGGGCTATATAGATAATACTGTGTGAATTGTCCAGCATTATTTATTTATTTATATTTGTTCAGGGTGTTCTGGTCGTTTTCTATGTTTAAAAAAAATATCTATCTATGTAATAAATTGTATTATGTATATTAGTTATCTAGCACCCGTAACACAATGCTGTGTGAATTGTCCAGCATTATTTATTCGGCAAAACTAAAAACTTTTTAAAATTAAGGGATGCGTACCCTTAATTTTAAAAAGTTTTTAGTTTTGCCGAATAAATACCTATTAAACTAATTCGTTAGTCAACTATAGCTAGATTCGTAGTTAAATCTGTATTGTACTGGACATTCATAGTACTAGATCAACGTTTAGTTTAAAATTGCTAAACTAGATGGCACTAGTAATTCCGTTACGTTTAGTTCCGCACATGAACCTATATCGCCATCTAGCGACAGTATGCGTAGTCGTTGATCGTGTTACAAACGCTTAGCTACGTACCTAGTGTAGTCTAAACAGTCTAAACCTACCTGAGATCGTTCAGCTATTATAATTAGTCTAAATTTTTTAAGAAACTGACCGATCATCTCGTCCTTAGTATTGATGACGACGGCCATGTTGTTGAAGAACCTTAGCGTGGTAGATCGGAACATGTGGAAGTACCCGCTCTCTCCGTTCAACGTGTAGTGGATGCGGATGCAGTGGACCGGCTCCGAGTCTTTGCGTCCAACGCTGAATATCTGGGGATAGATTTATTGCGACTTTAATTGTGGTGAATAAAGCTGAAAATTTCGATACAATAAGTAGTAACCATGCGTTTTTGTGGTATCTACGTTTTAAATTAAATATAATTACTATTAATATATATCTATGTTATGTATTGTATTATGTATATCAGTTATCTAGTACCCATAACACAAGCTCTGCTTACCATGGGGCTAGATAATGCTGTGTGAATTGTCCAGCATAATTTTATTTTATTTTATTATAAGTACTTGGTTTTCTTTTAATTGGTTTTATTAACCATCTTAACTAATGAAATTTATGAATAATAATAGTTATTTGCTTAACATTACAGCAAAATGTTTTTTATATTTTTAAATTTTTTTATAAATGAAATCCCCAGCTAGCGAATTAGTCTAAAAGAAAGAAGAAAGAAAGAAAATACATTTATTGATTCACAAGTAGGTACAGCTTGCTACTAAATAATAATAATATATAAGTAAACAATAAGTAATAAAGAAATAAATAGAATTAACTACGTATGTATTATATACAAGCAACAAGCGACTCCACAAAGCGAACCAATAGGTCCTGTCTCAGCATAATGTTGCTCTACTTCTCCTCAAGAAGTAGAGCAACGCTGGTTTTCTGACAGAACCATTGACGCGCGCGTGTCCACACGAAAAGAGAGTCACACACACGCGTAGCGAGTGTAAACCAGTTTCCTAAAACTTGAATACCAAGTTTGGCGGTTTCGTTGGCGCTGTCCGAATAAAATGTACAGCTGGGGTAAACGTGTTCTTGAGTGGAGAACACTACTCGGTAAACGTGGAGTAGAACGCCCTCCAGCCAGGTGGAATGACGACCTGCGAAAGACTGCAGGGAGGTCCTGGCAACGTCAAGCTGAAGACAGGGCGCTATGACGCTCATTAGGGGAGGCTTATATCCAGTAGTGGACTAACATAGTTTGAAGATGATGATGACGGTTATAGAATCTCTTTCTAAATACTCACAGTAGAGTTAGCCATATGCGTGCCCAGCTGTATCAAAGTAACGGCCTGCAACGGCACCCGTTGAACGCCGAGCACCCGGTCTGACGTTTCGTCGTAGTCCGCTACGTAGTACGCAGAACTCGTTAATAGGAGTACGCTGTCCATTTCCGTTTCTTGTGGATCGCCTGTGCTGAAAGATTAAGGTAACAGGTTATAATAAGTCGCGTAGTATATAGTATAAATATTGAAATTATAATTTGCCGTATTTCAAAAAACTATAAATCGACTTCAGACTCCTAAATAATAAAAATGGGTAAAAAACTTAGTTGCAAAAAAAGAATCATCGAAATCTGTCGGTGTGATATTGAGTTATTCGTCCAAATGTCGCACACATACTTAATGCAAATTTAATACTTGGTTTTCTCAACTCTTTTTAACAAATAAATATATAATGCTGGACAATTCACACAGCATTATCTAGCCCCATGGTAAGCTGAGCTTGTGTTATGGATACTAGATAACTGATATACATAATACAATACCTTACATAGATAGATATTTTTTTATTATACATAGAAAAAAACCAGAACACCCGGAACAAATATCTGCAGATCGTACATACAATTGTTCCGAGGCGGGAATCGAACCCGCAACCTCCTGCGTCGCAGGCGGACCTTCGCCCACCGCGCCACTTCGGTCGTCAACAATGTTCAATAATTAAAATTTAATGTAATTTATTATATGACATTAAATGGCTAATTATGGTTATCTCATTGTCAGAACTGGACCAAATGAAATGAGACCGCTCGGAGCACCAGCTTTTGAATATAGACAATAATATTAGTGTAATACGTCCTAAAACACCTTTTTAAACATGTATTTCAAGCAATAAAATATACTTTACTTAACGGTGATTTGATAGCGTGCGTGTGCTGCGCCATTGCTATAGTGTCAGGTGGGGGCTGGTCCTCATTTATAATCAATGATAAACGGTGATTTGATAGTGTCGTCTGATTGCGTCGGTCAATCTTTACCAACTAAACAAGTGATGATGATTATACTCACTTAGGATCAGCGTCGATAAGTCCCCAGGAGCCTAGCACCGGTTCCGAGTCCACGAGGAGTTTCTTGCAGTCGTCTATGAGGGACTTGACGTGCTGCGCCATTGCTATAGTGTCAGGTGGGGGCTGGTCCTCATTTATAATCAATGATAAACGGTGATTTGATAGTGTCGTTTGATTGCGTCGGTCAATCTTTACCAACTAAACAAGTGATGATGATTATACTCACTTAGGATCAGCGTCGATAAGTCCCCAGGAGCCTAGCACCGGTTCCGAGTCCACGAGGAGTTTCTTGCAGTCGTCTATGAGGGACTTGACGTGCTGCGCCATTGCTATAGTGTCAGGTGGGGGCTGGTCCTCATTTATAATCAATAATAAACGGTGATTTGATAGTGTCGTCTGTTTGCGTCGGTCAATCTTTACCAACTTAACAAGTGATGATGATAATACCCACTTAGGATCAGCCTCGATAAGTCCCCAGGAGCCTAGCACCGATTCAGAGTCCACGAGGAGTTTCTTGCAGTCGTCTATGAGGGATTTGACGTGCAGCGCCATTGCTATAGTGTCTGGTGGGGGCTGATCCTCATTTATAATCAATAATAAACGGTGATTTGATAGTGTCGTCTGTTTGCGTCGGTCAATCTTTATCAACTTAACAAGTGATGATGATAATACCCACTTAGGATCAGCGTCGATAAGTCCCCAGGAGCCTAGCACCGGTTCCGAGTCCACCAGGAGTTTCTTGCAGTCGTCTATGAGGGACTTGACGTGCAGCGCCATTGCTATAGTGTCTGGTGGGGGCTGGTCCTCATTTAAAATTAACGGTGATTTGATAGTGTCGTCTGATTGCGTCGGTCAATCTTTACCAACTAAACAAGTGATGATGATAATACTCACTTAGGATCAGCGTCGATAAGTCCCCAGGAGCCTAGCACCGGTTCCGAGTCCACCAGGAGTTTCTTGCAGTCGTCTATGAGGGACTTGACGTGCTGGGCCATCGCTATCGTGTCTGGTGGGGGCTGATCCTGTTGGTGGCATGATAATGTTATCGGTATGAGTTAAACTGTATCTGTTAATTATAAATAACAACTGTTAATTATATATTGTTAGTATTAATAAATAAATAATGCTGAACAATTCACACAGCACAGCGCAAAGTAAAGCGATAAGGCCGCCCATTGTACTTGTCACATGTAATGTCTTTTTGTAATGATCTGCATATGGTGTGCATTTTAGTATTGTATTAAGCAGAGTTTGTGATATGGGTACTAGATGACTAATAAATAATTAAATGACCGACAACCACTGGGGCAAACGTGTTCTTGAGTGGAGACCACGACTCGGTAAACGTAGTGTAGGACGCCCTCCGACCAGGTGGGATGACGTCCTGCGAAAGAATGCAGGTAGATGCTGGTTGCGTCAAGCTGAAGACAGGGCGCTGTAGCGCTCATTGGGGGAGGCCTATATCCAGCAGTGGACTAACATAGGCTGATGATGAAATGAATAATTTATTATGCCCCGTAATCCGTAATCAGTACCCAGGTTAAGATATAAGGCCATTAGTGAGTGCAAGAGCAGTGTAAATGTTAGTAAGGGATTCGCCCGTCATAGCGTCCACTGGTACTTGACGGAGGGCGTCCTTGAACGTTGATAGGTAGTATAATGGCGTATCGTGTAGAGGAGCCATGAGATATAAGGCCATTAGTGAGTGCAAGAGCAGTGTAAATGTTAGTAAGGGATTCGCCCGTCATAGCGTCCACTGGTACTTGACGGAGGGCGTCCTTGAACGTTGATAGGTAGTATAATGGCGTAACGTGTAGAGGAGCCATGAGATATAAGGCCATTAGTGAGTGCAAGAGCAGTGTAAATGTTAGTAAGGGATTCGCCCGTCATAGCGTCCACTGGTACTTGACGGAGGGCGGCCTTGAACGTTGATAGGTAGTATAATGGCGTATCGTGTAGAGGAGCCATGAGATATAAGGCCATTAGTGAGTGCAAGAGCAGTGTAAATGTTAGTAAGGGATTCGCCCGTCATAGCATCCACTGGTGCTTGACGGAGGGCGTCCTTGAACGTTGATAGGTAGTATAATGGCGTATCGTGTAGAGGAGCCATGAGATATAAGGCCATTAGTGAGTGCAAGAGCAGTGTAAATGTTAGTAAGGGATTCGCCCGTCATAGCATCCACTGGTGCTTGACGGAGGGCGTCCTTGAACGTTGATAGGTAGTATAATGGCGTATCGTGTAGAGGAACCATGAGATATAAGGCCATTAGTGAGTGCAAGAGCAGTGTAAATGTTAGTAAGGGATTCGCCCGTCATAGCGTCCACTGGTGCTTGACGGAGGGCGTCCTTGAACGTTGATAGGTAGTATAATGGCGTATCGTGTAGAGGAGCCATGAGATATAAGGCCATTAGTGAGTGCAAGAGCAGTGTAAATGTTAGTAAGGGATTCGCCCGTCATAGCGTCCACTGGTACTTGACGGAGGGCGGCCTTGAACGTTGATAGGTAGTATAATGGCGTATCGTGTAGAGGAGCCATGAGATATAAGGCCATTAGTGAGTGCAAGAGCAGTGTAAATGTTAGTAAGGGATTCGCCCGTCATAGCATCCACTGGTGCTTGACGGAGGGCGTCCTTGAACGTTGATAGGTAGTATAATGGCGTATCGTGTAGAGGAGCCATGAGATATAAGGCCATTAGTGAGTGCAAGAGCAGTGTAAATGTTAGTAAGGGATTCGCCCGTCATAGCATCCACTGGTGCTTGACGGAGGGCGTCCTTGAACGTTGATAGGTAGTATAATGGCGTATCGTGTAGAGGAGCCATGAGATATAAGGCCATTAGTGAGTGCAAGAGCAGTGTAAATGTTAGTAAGGGATTCGCCCGTCATAGCATCCACTGGTGCTTGACGGAGGGCGTCCTTGAACGTTGATAGGTAGTATAATGGCGTATCGTGTAGAGGAGCCATGAGATATAAGGCCATTAGTGAGTGCGAGAGCAGTGTAAATGTTAGTAAGCCATAGTAAGAACGCACGTGGAACATAAGGACCTTGACGGAGGTGCACTTGCATTCCTGTTCCATCAGCTGTTCCGGCAGCGCGCGGGACTCGCCCGTCATAGCGTCCACCGCTACTTGACGCAGGGCGTCCTTGAACGTTGATAGGTAGTATCTGTGGAGGAAAGTAACAGTCAATACTCAATATATTCATATTCATCTATAGAGAGAAGTTTCCTGGCGGCAAAGCTTAAACATAAAGGACAAAATAAAAAAGTCAACATATACTGCGCCAATGGAAATGGGCTGAAACCTACAGAGGATGACACATAATAAATGGGCTCAAATAATCACAAACTGGGTACTTAAACTATGGATAAGAGGTAGACCGCTGAAGAGGTGATCTCATAAAAATAAATTACTCTGGCCCCGAACAGCGATAGACATTGGGGGAGGCTTTCACCACTCTAGGCGGTCATATTTATTTATTGTATAGTTCTTGCACGAAAAACATAACACAATACTTATTCTAGAAAATTTATACAAAGGCGAACTTAACCCTAAAAAGAGTTATCTTCCAGCAAACCTTATTGAAATGAAATGAAATGAAAGTTTATTTCTTTAGGCTTACAAATAAGCACTTAGACAAGTCATATTTTATACTATTCATTATTATCAATTAAAATTATTTTATAGTTCACTTCAATTTTTTGTCCACCAGTGGAAGAAGTGAGAAGAAACCACTAGTATGTTCATAACTTATGTGTCTAGTACATATGATTTGCTTATCTGTAATTTGTTAGATTTTGAGTTGGAGCAAAACTCGTTCCAAGCTTTTTTATCTTCTAGATAATCTGATATTTTTTTATTGTGAGAGAGTGAGTCAAAGTGAAGAGAGAAGTGGGTCCTTACACTACCTAAGTAAATAATTTAGGAAAGGTTTTTATTTTAAAAAAATGTATAAAATAATCTTTTTTATTAATATTGTTAACATTCGTGTTTTGGAACAATAAAGGTCTTTTTTTTTGCATCATTGTGTATATTTGTAGGTGTTAGTATCTAGGTAATGTATACCTAGATATGTATATCACAAAGAAAATATTATGATGACCGGTGTGGCGCTGGGCGAAGGTGCGAAGCAGGAGGTTGCGGGTTCGATTCCCGCCTCGGAACAATTGTGTGTACGATCTGCAGATATTTGTTCCGGGTCTTCTGGTTGTTTTCTATGTATAATAAAAAATATCTATCTATGTAATGTATTGTATTATGTATATCAGTTATCTAGTACCCATAACACAAGCTCTGCTTACCATGGGGCTAGATAACGCTGTGTGAATTATCCAGCATTATATTATTATTTATTATGTATAAGAGACACAACGGTACCCAAGCATAGCATGGCAATAGGTACTGAGAGTGGAAGTGAGTCGGGTTTCTAGATAATTCTATTAAATATATATTATATTTAAGCAGAAAAATATTTTCTTTGTAATATTATTTAAGGTTGGTAAGTAATTGAAAAAAAAAAGTTGAACAGGATTAACTTAAAAAATCTAAAGTCATTTAAAACGGGATATTTACCATGATTTGATTTTTGAGTTATCCAATATTTCGGCACAGTTGCATGCGCCATGATCACGGAGTAACTAATATTGGATAACTCAAAAATCAAATCATGGTAAATATCCCGTTTTAAATGACTTTAGTATTAATAACCATGATAGTTTCAAAAGTTTAAAAAAATCTAGTCTAAATCAAATTCTATACCTCCCAAGTCCAAATGTAACCTCCGCTATCGAAAACTCAGTGCACAACGTATGTCCGAAGTAAGCCGGCATCATATCTCTATTTCTATATGTCTCTGTGTTCTCCAACACCATATGCGTGGCAGTTTTTATATCGCTCCAATAGGAGTATTCGTCGAGCGTCGACTCATTTGGCGTTTGACCCAGAGCTATGTCGATAGCGTATTGAGTTATCGCGTCTTTGAAATGTTGGATGATGTATCTACGGGAGAATTATACTCTAAGAGTATTTTTAACAGTATGCGTTTTCTTAATAAATATAGGTATTATTAATTATTCTATTATACAGGGTGTTCGGCAGGCCCAGCCGCCCATAGTAACTGGGGGTAGTTGGAACCAATTGTAATGGCTTGGTGGCTTTTTTAACCCAGAAAAGCATAAAGGCTATTTTTACAATCAGATGAACCGATTTAAACTTAGTTTTTTATTTGACAAGTGACTTTGTTATGAGAGTTCTTGGCTATGTTTGATGAAAATAAGTGCAGCCGTTCAAATGTAATGTTAGTTAAAACAGTGAATTAAGTTTTTGTGTTATTAATTCGTATATCTTTCAGACTATTTTATCATAACTTAGTTTACTTTTAATAAGAAATGATCATGTATTTACTTCTATGTCGATAAGGTTGAATATTACCTGTTGGCTGAAGCGACGCCATCCTTCATTAGACCACTGAATTTTCGTTCTCCGGTTCGCGTGTAGTCGCCCTGCAATTATATTTATATTTATTTAAAGGAAAACCAGAAGCTTATATATAACACAATAAAAAGTTCATAAATACTAGAAAGCTTATTGAAGGTTTTCACGGATAAATAACAGAATAATATAAGAAGAGACTATGAAAATAAAGTGAATTGGTACATAAAGCAGTAAAGTTAAATTAGATCATTATCTTTAGGTTACAAAATTAACAATAATGTTTACTCAAAAAACTTATCACCAACATTATCATTATTGGTGCCAAAAAATTCTCTGCTGAGCCGCCGCCTGGCCGTGCTAACACTTGTGCAGAATAAATCAAAATCATGTTGCTTGCATAAGTTATTAAAATTGTTACTCGCGCGCCACATGAAGGAATTTTGACGGTAGTTGGTGCCAGCGTGAGGAACATAGATAGGGGGGTTAAATCTAATAGATTTGGAGGGAACGTTAAGCTTAATTTTCTTAAGTAAGTTAGGACAATCGATTATGTTCGATGTGATTTTGAGTATGAAGGATAGATCGGCGATCTCACGCCGCTCGCAAAGAGGGAGAATGTGAAATTGCCTACATAGATCGAGGTATAATTAAATTTGTACTTTATTGCTAAAGACTTCTAGTTCCATTTTCAGTCGTCAGATCCTACTTGTTTGTTTATTCTATGCCTGTATTTTTTACCTGTGTCCAAATAAATGATTTCTCTATTCTATTCTACTTGACATTCTTAAGGTGTTGGTAATTTGTACTTCACGATCTAGCTTATTCAAGCTAAACTAGACCTTAATACCCAGCACTGAGTTCAATGTTTTTCTTAAAGGTCCGGCGACCCTCGCTAGCAAAAATCGCTCCGAATATCGCTGTCCCTGTTTAACCCTTGCGCCGCGCCCCATGCGTGCGCGATAGCAATATTAGCCGTTCAAAATTTGGTTTGTTCCGTAATACCAAAAATTATGACTGAAAACTTTTTGTATTCTTCACAAAGTATTGTTATTCTGTAACTAGACAATAGAAGCTATGTTCCTTAATAAATAAAACGTAAGATATTGATGTTTTTAATACGAAACAAATAGCAAGAAAACATGTCCATTTTCGCATAAAAATGTGCAAAATGAGATTGGCTTTCATTTCATTTTAAGTAAGTATTTTGAAAAAAAAAAAAACTATTTGGGAACCTAGATAAATAATATTTTAATACAAATAATGCAATATTATAGTGGAAATAGTATGCTTGAATTAGAAATAATTTTGGTATTACGTTTGTATGAAGCATTCGTCCCTCCGGAGGCCCCTTAAGTATAGGATTCGTAACGTAACGACGTACACTATTAAACCTTTTTGCTCCGGGACATATAGCTCAAAATTAGCAAGCTGAAGTAGCAGCGGCCGGCCATATCCCGCTGGGGTCAACGTATTCTTAAGTGAAAATACTCATTTATGCATATGCAGGATAAACACACTCACACTTACCTAATGCATTATATATTTTTAGGAGCGTCATTTTAGTTTCTATAAATACTTGTGTTAGAAGATTAGATAGATATGGTCAAGGCCGGTGACCGTGCCGTGTATATACGTGAAAAAGGCCAAAGGGGGTGGTATACTCATCATCAACCTATAGTAGTCCATCCACTGCTGGACATAAGCCTCCCCTAATGAGCGCCATAGCGCCCTGTCTTTAGCTTGCGGCATCCAGTATCTGCCCGCAGTCCTTCGCAGGTCGTCATCCCACCTGGTCGGAGGGCGTCCTACACTACGTTTGCGAAGTTGCAGTCTCCTCTCAAGAACACATTTACCCCAGCGTTTGTCGGTTCGCGAGATATGGCCGGCCCACTGCCACTTCAGCTTGCTAATGCTTAGAGCTATGTCAATAAGTTTGTTTCTCTGTCGGATGTTATTCATTACGAATCTTATCCTACAGAGAAACTCCGAACATAGCTCTTTCCATAGCTCGCTCTCTAAAGTGGGTATACTACTAACCTTCAAAGCCTTGGTCCCAGCATACTGCCTAGAGAGCACATCTCCGTTGTCAGCCCACATCGTGAGGAATGCTTGTCGCAGAGACGTTGGTAGAACGCAGCCGGGAGTGGCAAGGCCGAGGCGGCATAGCTGCAGTTCTAATACGTATTTTGCTATTGCTGTCTGTGGGAGAAATAGAGAACTATTTTATTACTGACTACTACCCGCGGCTTCGCACGCACTTTGCAAGTAGGCTATGTCCGTCACCGAGACACCGTTTAGCCCCCTGCCAAGTTTACAAGCACTATATTAATAATTAGGCCATGATAGTAACTTGAGACTAATCTTATAACTAGCGACTAATCAGCACAACATTGGTCCCGACCAGACAGTCGATGCAGTTTACTCTGAAGACGCCGCCGGTCTGTGCACATACATGTCCTTTAACGTCACACCAACAGAACCTAGTCTCTTATAACTCGCGATTTACCTGCACAACATTGTTCCAGTCCAGACAGTCGATCCGTACTCTAAAAACACCGGTCTATGCTTGTCTTAGAACAACGTGAAACAAACTGGTCTTATAACTAGTGACTTACCTGCACAACATTGGTCCGGTCCAGACAGTTAACGCAGTTTACTCTATACCGGTCTGTACATATATGAGTCCTTTGTCATCTCGCCAACAGAACCTCATCTATTACAACTAGCGACTTACCTGCACAACATTGGTCCGGTCCAGACAGTCAATGCAGTTTACTCTGAAGACTCCAGTATGTGCACATATAAGTCCTTTGTCGTCTCGCCAACAGAACCTCATCTATTATAACTAGCGACTTACCTGCACAACATTCGTCCGGTCCAGACAGTCAATACTCTGAAGACTCCAGTCTGTGCACATATAAGTCCTTTGTCGTCTCGCCAACAGAACCTCATCTATTATAACTAGCGACTTACCTGCACAACATTCGTCCGGTCCAGACAGTCAATGCAGTTTACTCTGAAGACTCCAGTCTGTGCACATATAAGTCCTTTGTCGTCTCGCCAACAGAACCTCATCTATTATAACTAGCGACTTACCTGCACAACATTGGTCCGGTCCAGACAGTCAATGCAGTTTACTCTGAAGACTCCAGTCTGTGCACATATAAGTCCTTTGTCGTCTCGCCAACAGAACCTCATCTATTATAACTAGCGACTTACCTGCACAACATTGGTCCGGTCCAGACAGTCAATGCAGTTTACTCTGAAGACTCCAGTCTGTGCACATATAAGTCCTTTGTCGTCTCGCCAACTGAACCTCATCTATTATAACTAGCGACTTACCTGCACAACATTCGTCCGGTCCAGACAGTCAATGCAGTTTACTCTGAAGACTCCAGTCTGTGCACATATAAGTCCTTTGTCGTCTCGCCAACAGAACCTCATCTCGGCTATTACGTCTGACAATGCGTTTATTAGTAGACTGACGTTTTCATAGTGCATTCCGCGGCTGGAATAACGAAGATAATTTGATTATTTACTGATTAGTCTAACCTATCGTCGTATAACTAATAATAACATGTGTAGGTACTTTACCAATCTAACTATACAAAAAAAAATACAAAATGATTTGACGACCGATGTGGCGCGGTGGGCGAAGGTCCGCCTGCGACGCAGGAGGTTGCGGGTTCGATTCCCGCCTCGGAATAATTGTGTGTACGAGCTGCAGATATTTTTTCCGGGTGTTCTGGTTGTTTTCTATGTATAATAAAAAATATCTATCTATGTAATATATTGTATTATGTATATCAGTTATCTAGTACCCATAACACAAGCTCTGCTTACCATGGGGCTAGATAATGCTGTGTGAATTGTCCAGCATTATTTATTTATTCATCAGCCTATATCAGTCCACTGTTGGACATAGGCCTCCCCCAATGAGCGCCATTGGGGGAGTGGACTGATATAGGCTGATGATGATGATGATTTATCTATTATTTATCAATAAATAAATTACAATAACAATAAGTTTTATAACTTACCAATACTCATGGAAATCAAAGGTAGCGTACACAATATCTGGGCTGTTGTATCGAAGCACGTGGTCGCCGTACGCCTCCCATATTATTTTCTCTCTCCCTTGCTGCTCCACTAAGTTAACAATGCAAACGTGCTTGTATATGTTTAGCTCCTCTCCTAAATGATTTTTGAACGCTAGGTAGGACGCTTCGTCGTCTGTAACAAAGATATTTTAATTATAAAATTATTTATAACAAACTCCTGTAAACTCCTGTGTGTGTATGATTTGTAATTCGTTGTGTATTTTTTTGTTACTTGTATTATTATGTTTGACATATAAGAATATTCTTATCAATAAATAACTGAACTGAACTAATAAATAATAGTTAAAAAGAAACTAAAAAACCACGCTTTTATAAATTAACCGAACTAAAAAGTAGAAAATATTTTTATCACTCTTCCATAAACTCTTCAATAATACTTTTTAGTTCGGTTTATTTATAAATGCGTGGTTTTTTAGTTTTTTTAAACTATTATTTATTTTCTATTTTTTAGTTTAATCTCATCAAATTATTGTATTATCATCGGTTATTAATAAGTTTACTAAGTTTAAATGAAATCTGACCGTTCAAATTGGGTAGAAATTGAGTCCAAAGGAGTCGGTTACAAACAAACAAACATACATACAGGTGAAGCTAATAATAAAAGTGTGGTAAAAATGATAATACTTTATACGAATTCTAGACATTATTGGTGAAAAGGTCCTAGCTTGGATGTGGGGTGCTGATTTATATTATTTTACAAATAAAAAAAATTGTTGCGTACGAGTGTTTCACGAGTTTGTATTGAAAGAGAAATAATGATGAATGCACAGAACGAACACAAGAATGAAGGTGAATGAATGGTGGCACAGATAAAAAATAAAATGGATGTTTTAACAAACCCTTTTTTAAATTTTTTGTGCACAGATATAGAACCCCCATGTTATATAGAGATAGATAGAGAGAAATATGTATATTAAATAAATAAATAAATAATAAATAATGCTGGACAATTCACACATCATTATCTAGCCCCATGGTAAGCAGAGCTTGTGTTATGGGTACTAGATAACTGATATACATAATACAATACATTACATAGATAGATATTTTTTATTATACATAGAAAACGACCAGAGCACCCGGAACAAATATCTGCAGATCGTGCACACAATTGTTCCGAGGTGGGAATCGAACCCGCAACCTCCTGCGTCGCAGGCGGACCTTCGTCCACCGCGCCACATCGGTCGTCATATACAACGATACGTCATATTGATCAAGTTCAGTATATGACTTGAGACTAATCTTATAACTAGCGACCTATGTATATTAGTTATACCAGAGATTAGATCCCGTGATTTATTGAACATACCTTTATCCAAGCGAGGTGGAGGTCTGAATTTGTAGTCTGGCTGACTCCAAAATATTGGCACCGAACCACGCACCTAGAATATGTTTAAATAATTAGGTATTACTAATATCTAATCTAACTCTACCTCATATAACTATAAACCCAGAGGTGGGCGCTGCCACCTGCGACACAGTATTTTACTTCTGCAGGTCGCATCGCTTCATATTTTGTTATGAGCACCTGTATTATGTTTGCCTTAATACCCGTTAAATTGTACTCAGGAGTATAATTGAAATCGTTGGTCGATCTCTATATTAGCTTTGATAGCTCATTCATTATACTGGCGACACATTCTCGATAGGGTTTTAATATGAAATGTTATTTTATAAGTTATTATTGGTAATAAATTGCTGTCGACCTCCCTGCCATATTTCGTTATTGCATCATGTGTAAATTTGTAGGTGTTAGTATCTAGGTAATGTATAAGAGACACAATGGTACCCAAGCAGGGCGTGGCAATAGGTACTGGGAGATGAAGTGAGTCGTTTCTAGTAAATTGTATTAATTAGATCTTATTAGATTTCAGCGGAAAAATAAAATTCAATAACATAGTTTTAGTTAGAAGTCTAAATAAATAAATAAATAATGCTGGACAATCCACACAGCATTATCTAGCCCTATGGTAAGCAGAGCTTGTGTTATGGGTACTAGATAACTGATATACATAATACAATACATTACATAGATAGATATTTTTTATTATACATAGAAAACGACCAGAACACCCGGAACAAATATCTGCAGATCGTACACACAATTGTTCCGAGGCGGGAACCGAACCCTCAACCTCCTGCGTCGCAGGCGGACCTTCGCCCACCGCGCCACATGGGTCGTCAAAAATAAAATATTGTGTTAAAATATAATCTTCCGGGTCGATTTCTGTCCAAAGTAAAAAAAAAACTAAATATGCAGTTATTGTTTTCATATAAATCGAGGGCATGACTCCTTTGACGACTTTTCTCTAACTCTCGTAGTTTCGGACTTGGCTATCAACACCCTTCTCAATAACCCATGTATAGATAGATACTCGTAGAAGGTATGGATTAACCTACCTGTACAAAGGAAGCTCGGTGTATACTGTCTTTGCAAATAATAGAGACGATTTGCTCCGTTTCCACGTAATTGGCCACTTTCCCTCCCGGCTCGATGCCTCGCCGATTGTACCTAGGTTTAAAGAACTTTATTTTCTCATAAAAACATTACAGTTCACTTAAAATGAGATAAACTTAAACAGTAATATGTGTACTAAATATAAGTTAAGTAGGTATAACTCCTGGGCTCTGAGGCTTAACCTAGATTAGTTATCATAACTAATTATATTATATGTATATTAGTGGTATTTTATAATTATGTACATATGTAGTTAGATTATTCTATTGAGTAGACATGTGCTTTCAACATATTTTTATCACATTATTTTATGGTATTTGGTAAATTATTAAAAATACGTGCTCCCTCTGAATGAATCGTCTTTTTCCGTAGTTCGTAGCGTATGTTGGGTAATTTTAGTTTAATTTTATTTCTAAAACTGTATTTACTTTCTTTTAATTCTAGGCTATGATTTGATTGTATAGACTTTGAAGTGATATTTTTTATTAGAAGACATGTGTTAAAAATATATAGTTGCTTTAAACTTAGTATTTTTGTTTTTTTATATAATTTTTTGTGGGCGTATGATATGAATAGTGATATAAAACTTTAATAATTTTGTTTTGGACTCTTTGAAGGGGTTTGACATGTGTTTCAGCTGCTGATCCCCATATTTCAATAAGGTACTCTAGGTGGGATTTCGCTAAAGAATTGTATAATGTATTTCTGACTTTAGCAGGAATGTATTTTGCCACCTTATGCAAAGCTCCCAGCAATGACGTAAGTTTTTGTTTTACTTCTTCGATGTGTGATTTCCATGACAGTTTATCGTCTATCCATAATCCTAAGAATTTTTCTAGATGCGATTGCTTAATTATGTAATTGTTTATCGATAGTGGCGTAAAATCAGATACCGGCTTGTTTTTTGCACAAAAGATCATGAATGAGGTTTTAGACGTATTAATTGTTAACAAGTTGTATTTAAACCATTCATTGATAGTGTCAAGATACTTTTTGGGCGTCATTGATATTTTTGTCGAAATAAAAGAGGCAAGTGTCGTCTGCATAGAGGGTTAGATGGCCTGTTAGTCCTATTGAATTTATATTATTTATGTAGATTAGAAACATTAGTGGGCCAACTATTGAGCCTTGTGGAATATCATAAGTCACATTTGTAACAGAGCTGGTAAAGTTATCAATTTTTACCACTTGTTTCCGATTTGATAAGTAAGATTTGAATGTTTCTACGGCTCTGTCTCTGACGCCAATGTTGTTTAGCT
This sequence comes from Eupithecia abbreviata, assembly GCA_943735965.1. Taxonomy (NCBI): domain Eukaryota; kingdom Metazoa; phylum Arthropoda; class Insecta; order Lepidoptera; family Geometridae; genus Eupithecia; species Eupithecia abbreviata. The sequence goes on along the minus strand of OX030997.1, from coordinate 3,341,233 downwards.
TCTGGAGAAGCTTTTGATGACTTACAGTGTCAAAAGCCTTCTTTAAGTCAACAAAAATTCCTAGCGCATAGTTTTTCTGGTCAATGTGGATTTTGTACCTGATAGGTAAAACATTACATTTTAGTTATCTCATCATCATCAGCCTATAATAGTCCACTGTAGGAAATAGGCCTCCCCTAATGAGCGCCATAGCGCCCTGTCTTCAGCTTGCCGCATCCAGCATCTATCTGCAGACTTTCGCAAGTCGTCATCCAACCTGGCAGAAGGGCGTCCGACGTTTGCCGATTCGCGGTCTCCACTTTAGAACACGTTTACCCCAACGGTTGTCGGTTCTTCGCGATATATGGCCGGCCCACTGCCACTTCAGCTTGCTAATTCCTTGAGCTATGTCGATAACTTTGGTTCTCTGTCGGATGTATTCGTTACGAATCCTATACCTCAAGACCCCGAGCATAGCTCATTCCATAGCTGGCTGAGCGACTTTGAACTGGTGGACCCGCCCTACCGTGAGTGTCCACGTCTCTCTCATCTCCGTAGTAACAGTAACCTAAATACCTAATTATTCGAAATGAAACAACCAAATTCGTGGTTAGGCATAATTAATTCGACCACAAATAAAAACGCGAAACTCTCAAATGGCCTCAATTTCATTTCAGTACCTAATTTGGCTCTTGTACAAGCCAACTAGACCGTGAACATGCATTGAGTTAATAACTTTACATAGAGCTAATAGGGTTTAAAATTGAAAGGAATTTTATAATTTTTCATTCCACTGTGTTATCTGAGTAGGTTATTGTATTATTGATGCGTTTTCCTTGAAACAGACAAAATATGATAAAAATACTGCGACGACCTCAGTGGCGCGGTGGGCATAGGTCCGCCTACGATACAGGAGGTTGCGATATCGATTCCTGCCTTGGGACAAATCAACGACATAGTTAACATAGATAGGCAATTATAATAATATTAATGTTTTCATAGGTTTTTTTATTTTATTTACATTTTAGTTTTGTTTCTTGTTTGTATGCGTGTATTAGGCCACCTTACGCACCACGGTCTCCACGGAAGACCAGCGCTATGGTATGATCTGCTCTAACATAGCACATGCTGAGTGGAGATCAAGTTTTGTCAGTTTCTCTGTTAATTTATACGAGTACTAGCTGCGCCCCGCGGTTTCACCCGCATGGTGATAGATATTTTAGATAATATACAATATATCTTAATGAATTGTAGCCTATATGTTATTCTGATATATAAGCTATATTATTGAGAAGTTTCATCAAAATCCATTCAGGACATACAGTAGTAGGCATTCAGTAGTTTTTGCGTGAAAGAGCAACAAACATACATACATCCTCACAAACTTTCGCGTTTATAATATTAGTAGGAAGTATACTATTCGTCTCTGTTCTGGCAAAATATTTCTTTTTTTACTTTTACGTAATTTTTTTTTACTATTATGAAATGAATGCTTACCTAGTCCCGGCCTGGTACCTAGACCGCCTGGATATAATCCCCAGCGTGAAGCTCTCATCACAGCTACTGTTGCTAGACAGCGACTCTGTATTCAGAGGGTTCTCGGACTGCTCTACTGCTATTTGTGACAGGTGTACGTAGCCTTGAATCACGGGGAGGATCCATTGGTCGCAGAGCGGGCTCTGGAAATTATTATATTGAAATGAAATGAATTTTTATTTCTTTAGGCTTACAAATAAGCACTTAGACAGGTCATATTTTATACCATTAATTATTATATAATAACATTATTTATATTATTATAAATAAATAAATAATGCTGGTTAAATTCACACAGCATTATCTAGCCCCATGGTAAGCAGAGCTTGTGTTATGGGTACTAGATAAATGATATACATAATACAATATATTACATAGATAGATATTTTTTTATTATACATAGAAAACGACCAGAACACCCGGAACAAATATCTGCAGATCGTACACACAATTGTTCCGAGGCGGGAATCGAACTCACAACCTCCTGCGTCGCAGGCGGACCTTCGCCCACCGCGCCACATCGGTCGTCGTATTAATCATTATCTCTGATGCTTTGGATGGGTAAGTACTACCTATAGTTACGAAGACGACCTACCTAAGAACTTTTAATTGACACCTATTTTATAATAGCTTATTTCTCATGTAAGTGACATTGTGTCTTTTTGAGAATATATGTCTTTAAACCGAAATGTATTGATCTATGTCGCGCTGGGGGCTTATTATCTTTATTTAAAATAAATAAATAAATAATGCTGGACAATTCACACAGGATTATCTAGCCCCATGGTAAGCAGAGCTTGTGTTATGGGTACGAGATAACTGATATACGTATACATAATACAATACATTACATAGATATTTTTTTTATTATACATAGAAAACGACCAGAGCACCCGGAACAAATATCTGTAGATCGTACACATAATTGTTCCGAGGCGGGAATCGAACCCGCAACCTTCAGCGTCGCAGGCGGTCCTTCGCCCACCGCGCCACATCGGTCGTCATTTGGAACATAAATAACTTGTGTGAAAACGATAATACAGGCAGTAGTTATATAACTGTGTCGCGTGCATTAACGCCCTAATCCGAATACAAGGTTACGGAGTTCCTTAATTGTAAGTTTTTGTTGTAGATGCAGAACCTTAAGACTAGGTATTAAACACCAAATATGTAGCAAAAAATATAAAAAAAACTGTAATGCAGGACTGCGGAAAGAGCGGGTTAGATTTGATTCAGCATTAATCAGCAGTTAAGCCGAGTACGACCATCTTATCCTCTTAGGATGGGACGTAAATCGTAATTTTTTATACATGTGCTTACTGAATAGACTCAGTTATAGTGCGAACGTTCTTTTATTTCAAACAACCTACAATAGCCTACTAAAAAGACTAAAAATAAACACTCTTTGCGGCATGTGTTAGTACGATATGTAATCTACGATCTGGTTGAATGTTCACAAGCTTAAATTATTATATGTTAACAAATGTGCTTCGCTCGGGCGGGAACATTAGTTTTATAAACATTTTGCGTTAAGCAAATAATAAAAGAATTTTCCAAATCGGTTCAGAAAATCCAGAAATTATCCCCCAACAACATTAGGATAGATAGATTTATGCCATATATAGGTATATAGATAATAGAGAGATTTTTGAGTGCAGCATTTTGGTTTTAATATTAGTACCAGCTTACAACAGACAGGGTTGAATAAACCAAACTCACCCCAAGAGCAATAATATCCTTCATCATATGCTTATTCCAGAAGAATCGGTCATCAACATGTTTCCACCACCTTGATATATCTGATACTGCCTTGCCAGTCCCTTCTTCCTCCGACAATGTCTTCTCTATCTCATACTGCCTCTGAAGACAGTTTGTCAGGTCCAAAGTGCGGGAGTAGTAGAAACTGTCGGAGTCGTCGAATATTTTGTGTAGTTCATCAGCGAGACGTTTCTCGAAACGTTCCGCGAGTTTCGGATCTCGTTTTTTGTTGACTGTCTGTTTTACCTATGGAGAGTTTGAGTTGATAATTAGCTATTAAAATCATTGCCTAATTCTATTGTATTGCATAATTCCTTATTACATACAAACAAAATCAGAATTACACAGACAATGATATAATAAATAGGATTAGATAAACAAGGTTACATACAATTCGGACTATTATTAGAATAAATTAAATGAAATTATATTAAATTGCAGCTTATATTATACTAGCTGCGCCCCGTGGTTTCACCCGCGTGGTGATAGATATTTTGGATAATATACTATAATATCTTTATGAATTGTAGCCTATGAGTTATTCTGATATGTAAACTATATTATTGTGAAGTTTCATTAAAATCCATTCAGTAGTTTTTACGTGAAACAATAACAAACATCCATCCATCCATACTTACAAACTGTGACATTTATAATATTAGTAGGATTACAGCTAAAAATAATGTATACAATTGATTCTGGAGAAGTTTTGGAGTAGTTGTGTTAGCCAGACTAAATGTGTGTTTGTGTTTAACAGAAAAACTATTTTTACATAATTTAAGTAAAAAGTATTTTAATCAATGTTACATAAAACTTTAGAGAATCTCACTAATGTTGTGGAGATCTAAGTTTATATGTGTGAATATTTGTTATGTTTACACTCAAACTGCTAACTGTATCTAGATGAAATGCACACAGGTACAAAATCTTTTGTAACTGTGTCCAAATCTCAAATACGAAATCCCTTGCCGCATACCATTTTATTAGCAATAGAGTGGTGCACAATGGAACTCGACAACTGATTACGAGACAAAAATAACAAACTAAAAAAGTAACACAATAAATAAATTCAACACTGTGTGAGACGCATCAGCTAGAAGCTACTCATCTATTAACAATAAATAAATTAAATCTATTTTCCATACTATTCTGTATAAAATCAGTTTTACCTGAGTGGCAGCCTGCTGAGTGGTAGATTTGATAGTATTGCTGACATTTTTCACAGCTCCTACAGTCTTGTTCAAAAATGCCGAGTTCTCAAATAGCTTTCCCATTTTCTTGCTGTTGGTACTTGCTAAGGAGTTCGAGGAACCATGTTTGGTGCATGGACTCAGTTCGATATCTTGGTTAGCGACTCCCATATTCAGAAACATAATAGATTTTACTTTGTAGATTGTATGATGGAAGTATATGTTCCCAACTGGTACACTCTCTTTTATAATCATGAGGCGAGGGTCGAATATGTTCGAGTGGTCTACTACGCCTAATATCCCTTCTGTGATGCCTAAGCATTCTATATCTTCGATATCGGAGAGATCCCATGCTAAAACAACGAAATTATTTTATGGGTAAAGAATTATCTTTTTGTAATGTTTTAATGAATAATCACACTATTATATAATGTGAGCTTCATATGTACGGTTCGGAAAATATTTTAGCGTACATAGCACGCCAAATTGTAAATAAATTATAGCGCAAACTTGAATAAAATAAAGTATTACCTGATCGAACTGAAAATGCCCCTGTTGTTCGGTTCCACCACAAACTGGATTCGTTTCTCACAAAGATATAGAATAGTTCTGATCGGAACAATTCCATTGTGATGTAAAAATGATTGCGCACAGAATTTATTTGTATTTCATTGTGTTTTTGTTGATAAAATTTTGTGACCAATTTGGCCAACCAATTTGACGGGGTTTTGATTTGACGTTACAAGGGGGCGGGGCAGGACTGAAGGGGAGACAGAGACAGAGGGGAAAAGAGGGAGGGAAGAGACCATAGACTAAATAATTTCTATTTATTTAGTTGGTAGACCATGGAATCGACCATTTTAGAAAACCGGTACCTTCCGAACACTTCTGTAGGCTTTCACAACTCTATGACTTTGACAGTTAGTTTTACCGCCATTCATATTTTGTCATGTTGGCTGTTTATTCAAAATGACGTAATATCCGATTCAGAGAAACGCTGATTTTTCATGGAATCTGTGTTTCTTGGCTTCAGTGCTTTGATATTTGTACAAAATGGATTGGCAATTAACCTGCCGAGTATGTCTGGAAAGCGGTGATATGGTTTCCCTTTTTGATTGGGACGAAAATAAGGAACAACTCGGCGACAAGTACACGTACTGCTGTGGCATCACGGTTTGTAAAAATTACCAACTCAAAATGGTTGCGATGGCCACCCCAATTTTCTTACTAAAATAATGTTGCTATATTGGCTAAGTTCTGTAAATTTTATTGTTTTTTGCTGACATCCCCAAGTAGAATGTATCAAAATATCGTGTTGTTTTGCTAAAAACTTGTAATTTTAGGTTGCAACTTCGGATTCTTTGCCTACGTTGATCTGCCTGCCCTGCGTGGATAAGCTTACATTGGCTTATCAATTCAAGCAACAATGCATTTCCTCCAACGATACCCTGAAAGAATGCCTGCTGGAGTTCAAGAAATCGTCTGCTGCAGTTGCGTCCACATCAAAAGGTAAGCTGAGCTGACAAACTTCCTAAAAAGTATATTTTCTTAGGTTATGTACCAAGATTCATCTTTAAATCTCTACTATTTACAGTGACAGAAACAGAAACAATCACAATAAAGCAAGAAAATGGGATGCTCCTCCAATATGAACTGCCCATTGAGCATGATCCCGATGGGCATTGGACTAGAACAGCCATGGCTAAGTCTCCGGGTTCAGCCGTTGTGACCAAAGCTCCTGGTCCCAAAAAGAGGGGACGGCCACGGAAGTACCCTAACGAGCATGGACAAATAGGTTTGTAGTTCATTCATCTGTAGCTCACACAAATTTTACCTGTTAATTTGTTACTACTGTGGCTCTATGGCCCAAAGTGGTTCTTTGCCTCAAACACAAGACAAAACCTTTATTGATTATTATCATCGGAGAATCCAATATCATAAGAAGTCTTTGCCTTAAAAGTAAATTGTCAATAAATCTACTTATCTTGTCATCAATTATTCTCCAAAGCACAGAAGATAACAGTGCCCCTTTACAATAATAGATAATAATAATAGCTTAGTATTTATAGGTAAGGATGCCATTGATCTAAATCAATGGCATCCTTACCATTGAATAGATATAGTAGGTGCATTATATTCTATTTTATGAAGAATTTTTGATTCGTTTTACACATTGAGTTAGTTTGCGTAACCTCGGAAGCACTCTTGATCGCGACGCGATCCGTGTCACTAGTGTTTTTGGATCCATGCAAAATATACAAGCATATAACAAGACAACTAAACGCACAAAAGTTGTCAGCTAAATCTTACACTACATTTACAGACATATCACCTTACACAAGGAAGAAAGAAAGGAAAAAAGAAAAGGAAGAACAATCACTGACACAGCTTCTAGAGAATGATGAGATTGGCATCAAAGATGAGCCTGAAGATGAACCGGAACCTTTTGGAGGTATGTATTGTGACAAGGCAAGGAGTCCACAGGCTGAGTATTTGCACAGGGTTCCCTGTGCACATATCATTAAAATGGACTAAGAGGACTATCAAAGAAAAAGCATAAAGATTTTTTTTTTAATTGATTCGTATAGATAATCGTTTGTAGTTGATTGTAGTGAATTTGGTTTTTTTTGTAGCAGCCCAAAAAAAAAGTTTGGCCACTTTGAAAAAAACGCAGTACCCGACTTTAGGAAAACGATGTTTTTTTAATTGATTCGTATTGATAATCGTTTGTAGTTATTTGTAGTGAAATTATTTTTATTTACGAAATTGAAACTCAACTTGTTCTTCGTAGATTACCCTGGTGATGATGACCCCGACTTTGAGCCTCAAGACGATGAAGAAGTTGAAAAACCGGTAAGTTTTACAGCCTTACCTTTTATATTAGTTTTGCTTTGTAGTTTACTAGCTGCTGCCCCCCGTTTCACTCCCACTGCATAATTTCAGTAAGATCTCGTCAGCCGTTAGCAATAAAGTGTGAAAGGAAGGCATTTTTCAAGGGTTTTTTCAACGCCTACTCGATTTGGTGATATGTCTTGTTTGCTTTAATCCCTTCCGCGTTCCGCCCCACCTATTCTCACTTAAGATCATAGTGAAATTATTAAATGTGTGTTTTTTAAGTACGCGTACTTAAAAACTTAACGCTGCGTAATATGTAAGAATATGTGAATGTAGTTCGAATTGCAGACAAAATCGAACATTGAAACTGACAGAAGAATTTGACTTTTCTAAGTCCTTATTTTGTAAGCTTATAGAAAGCTTGATAGTTTTGATTCGATATGAGAAAATAATCTACTGAGCTCTACGCCTTAATACATTAACCACATAGTACGAAAATAATACCAACAAAGGTGTCCTTACTCAGGTTCGCAAACGCGGTCGCCCGCGCAAGATCAAGGTCAAAGAAGACGACATAGTTGAAGACAATGGAGAAGATATGCTGTTGAAGGTAAGTTTTAATTAATAAATAATGCTGGACAATCCACACTTAGTATAAATACTTGTGGTAGAAGGCATCGCTCTTCTATAACAGATATTAGATATTACTTATTTGATCTATTGAATGAACAGAAACAAAAAGGGAAAATATGATTGTTTATCTAATTCTTATCTAGCTTCGAATCTAATTTAATCTATAATCAATATTAGTGATGTCATGGATCCCATGAGAACATCAGTCTTATGAGAGTCTAGGCAACATAGGACCTAGACATACTTACAGACTTACCCAACCTTTACCCAAACCCAAAACGCGTTTTGGTATGCTTGATCGTAAAAAATCCCTTCACTCGAACTAAACTTCGAAAATTTTCTTATACAAGTGAAGAAATGAACTGTCATCTCAAGGTAACTCGCGACCTAACTTGAATGCTCGTCAAAAGAAGTTGTAATTTATAATGGATTTTGGAAACTATCTCAATGACATTTTATGACAATGAAGCCTACTAACGACATATTCCGCACTCGATATTTTGAAGGAATGCTCGAGGCACTGAAGACGAGTTTGAGTGAAGGATTAGTTAAAGAATTATCTACAGATATGGAATTTTTGAATACTGAGCTGGACTAACCTGAAATATTTTTTTGTCAGGAAACAATATTGGCCTTCTCTGAACCGATACCTGATCATATCCTCAACCCCAAACCTAAGAAGAAGTATCCTTACAAAAAGAAGAAGAAGACTGGTTCTGAGAAGACGTGAGTAACCTTTTTAAAATCTGGACATTATCAAGTCCTAGGCTAAGCAGAGCTTGTGTTATGGGTACTAGATGACTAATTTATTTAATAGAACAACATTACATAGATATATATTTAAAAAAAAATACACGGAACACCCAAACAAATATTTGCAGATCTTACCAACATTTGCCCCAAGACAGATTCAGATTCAGATTCAAATTTCTTTATTGTCATAATTCTTACATAAAAGTGTACAATATAATATATATACATATATACCTTAATTATGCTAAGGATACGACTCGTCAAAACAGGTAATATACAATTTTGATGTATGGGAAACATAATAATTATGTTATATTCTTAAAATTATAAAAGTGAACGTTACTCTCGGCTAGGTGATGTTACGGGGATGTCTGATTTTATTTTTATATTACTGTAATCGTTTTCTAAAAACTCTTTGATGCTATACAGCGTTTTGTCGATTAAAAGATTTTTTAGTTCTTGGATGAAACTATTTTCTTTTTTAATAAGCTTCACTCTAAAGGGAGCTTATTATATAGTTGTTGACCCATTATTTTAGGTAGCTTTTTTTGCATATTTAGTCGATGCTAGATGAGATGGAGACGGGAATCGAACCCTTAAATCCTATGTTTTACGTACTTGGATAAAATAGAATTATATTTGTTTAGACAGACATTCCTATCACTTTAATCAAATGTATTCATCACTCTAATATTATACATGCGAAATGTGTCGATGGATGTTTGTTACTTCTTCACGTCAAAAAGTACTGAATGGATTGGGCTGAGATTTTGTATACAAGTAGTTCTATAATTTTGTATTCATCGTTCAGTTCAAGGCCCAGAATAAAACAGGCGACTTTTCATCTCATAAATCAGATGCCATGGGATAGAAATACCCCTAAAACGTTTTCATAGAAAAAACGCGCGCGTAGTTTATTTTATTAACTAATTGCTCCCCGCGGTTTCACGCGCGTGGTGATAGGTATTTTCGATAATATACAATATATCTTTATAAATTGTAGCCTATGTGTTATTCTGATGTATAAGCTATATTATTGTAAAGTTTCATTAAAATCCATTCAGTAGTTTTTACGTGAAAGAGTAACAAACATCCATTCATCCATACTTACAAACTTTCGCGTTTATAATATTAGTAGGATTTGGTTCACCAATCGTTTTATTTGATACACATGTGAGAAAAGTTGAGTTAAAGAATACAGATTTTTTATAATTGACTATAAATTATGTAAGTGCAGTTGCAGGCAGAAATTAGTTTGAAATAAATCACCAAAAAAAAAAAATTTTTTCCAGACATACTTGCGAAACGTGCGGATCTTCATTCACGTCGAATGCGTCCCTCCAAGCGCATATTCGCAGGCATTTGGGCATCAAACCATTTGTATGCAGGTAAGTTCTTATAGAAACCAAGTTACAAATTTAAATTGTCAAAAAGCTTTTGAAACTATCATGGTTATTGACACAAAAATCACTTGACACTTAATTGCTCGCGTGGGGTGTTTAACATCCCAGCGACTGTTTGATAGTCTCTAGTTATTGGAGTTTCGAATTTACAAAGCTTATTTTTAAATCCTAATCATAAATAAAAGTCTGATTTTGTATGTATTTGGTAGTTTTTTCTAATTCTAAAATTGGGGTGGAGAGCACGCCACACGAGTACTTATGTATGTTTTTATGCGCGAGTAACTAAGGGTTAAAAAGGGATATTTATCATGCTGAAACTGTGGCGATATATTTGAAAACTCAAAAATCTAATCGTGGTAAATATCCAGTTATAAGTGACTTTTGTGTCAAAAAATATGTTCAGGGCAAGTTCGAGAAGGCAAGTTCGAAACGAAAATCGAAGTATCTGATTCTTCTATTTGTTCGTAACTTGCATAAGATGGTGTTTGCACGAAAACGAATCAAAACTTCGATTTTCGTTTTCAGAGTAGGCCACCTGAACAGATTTCTTTTTTAATAATTAAAAGTTGAATTGTTATGTCATTATATTAAGAATTTTCAATGAAAAGCTAGCAAACAGTTGTAGAATTATGGCAGATGTCTTTTATTATATTCTCGATAAGAAATAAAGTGTTTTAAAAACTTTCGCAGTTACATTAGGAATGTGAGCGGGTTATCTAAGAACCGTTCGTGTTGGAATAACACACAACTTGTCATCCCTTATCGAGGGACACCATCAGGGTGAGATGTAAGCGTTGGAGTTCCAACAAAAAGGCTTACACGCCCACGTTCGTAATGAAGCAGAAAGTTGTTCTATACATGTGACAAAATTTTACCTCATTGAGAGCTTGTAAGATTTTACCTCTCTGAGAGCTCGTAAAATTTAACAAAACAAATTTTACCTTGTATCCATAATTTTACGAGCTCTGAAGTCGTAAAATTTTACAAAACAATATTTTACCATGTTGAGAGCTAAAATTGTGCTTGACGCTATCCTAAGTTCTAATAAATTTTGGCATTAAGCCCCTCCATGATATGGGTGTGGGTGTGTTCTAGCTCTAACTTTGAACTAAAGTAACATATTACATAATTTTTATTTATTAATTGTAATAAATAAAAATAATGTATGTAATCCACAATGTTTACACCCGCGCCCATCGCTTAGAACGGCCGTACCGCGCAGGCTGCATATCTTAATAGATTACGAACGCACCCACACGCGTATTGTATCAATAGGATAACCATTTTTAATATATATAAAACTAATTCCCATCAGTTCGTAACATTCATATGTCCAGTTTCCAAGTCTCACGTTAAATGGTCTTCAGTCCGACTTTAGATTTTATTAAGACAAGAGTCAATTTTAAAGAGACTAAACGCTTATGCTTTGTTTGTCCCTAGTACTTAATAAATAATAATATTGTAGTATTTTTTTACGTCAGGAAACCCTATGGTCTTTTCGGAATCTCAATTTTACTAATGGTTTGTTGTAGCATCTAGTTAATTTAGGGCTAAGCAATTAAATGCCCATCTTGGTTCTAGCCCTGTAGACGCTTAAACACAAACATTCCTATTCCAATGGCTGTAATCCCCATAATAAGTCCACACAGTATATTTCCTTAGTCAAAGTCGCTTAAAACGACCTTCGGTCGGTTAATCGACCCCCCAAAGTTTGTAAAAGTCAGTTCCACTGTTCTAGTAGACTTCCCCACAGCATAATTCCGTAGTCAAAGTCGCTTAAAAGGACGCCCCTTGATTCGGTCCATCGACCCTCAAGGGCTGTAAAAATCAATTCCACTATTCTAGTAGACTTCCCCACAGTATAATTCCTTAGTTAAAGTCGCTTAAAAGGTCCTTAACTCGGTTTATTGACTCCTCTACTCTATCACGTCAACGCCTTAAAAGTTCCTCAGACATTAAAAGCCCCTGTCGTTCAAATTCCTTAAAAGTTAGAGAACTCAGTCCGACATTGAAAGCCCCTAAAGGTAGCTTCCCATTCCAGCCTGTGCGGATACGCGTGCGTTCTAAACATGGAGCTGCGTCGGCATATGCTGCGCCACACGGGCCAGCGGCCGTACAAGTGCCGCATCTGCGACCGACGGTTTGGGGACTTCGGATCCCGGCAGAAACATGAGAGGCTAGTGTTAATGGGGCGGGTAGGAGTAAAAGAGAGCGGTGGTTGAGAGTTGTTACGTTTGGTTGTCCTGTTTTTGTGTAGGGTGTTTTTGGTGGCGTATAATGTAGAATAGAAACTCTACTCGGGAAAATCTATCTTCGAATTTAATTACTGATCTTTGTTTCTATTTGTTTAAGGGTGCAAATTATTGTGAAAAACATTATAATTTTGGAACCATAATTTACGCAAACTCTGGACAGCACCAATTTTCCAAAAAGTTTTTTATTTTGACAAAATTTGTCACTTACAAAAAGCTATTTATTCATAATGACTGATATTCAATCATTATGAATAAAAGTTAGATGAAATGGTTACTTGGGAACGCAGAACCGTTGTCTCAGAATTAAAGAGCAGCAGTCATTAAATACGAAGATGATTGAAGCTAATGAATAGAGTTTCTTCATATTACAATATTAACCATTCTATTATTTAATATAACGTTCTCCACAGTTTTCATGATAATCACGATGGCTGTTCCGCAACCAAAATAATTATACAAACTCGGGACCAAACCAAATATTCTATGAGACAATCGTACAAACCTCTTTTACTCCTAAACCGTCACCCAAAACCTCTACCACCCTACATTCTCCAACTTCCCTAGCGCTTGCGGTTTCGCCACAAACAACCGCCTCGGTCTACAGCGGCATATGATCCGGCATACAGGCGTCAAGCCGCACCAGTGTAGATACTGCGAGAGACGGTTCTTCGAGCATGGCGACCGGCAGAAACATGAGAGGTAACATCAGATCAAGAGGTAATATCATTAGACCTACAAGAAACAATCGCCTCGGTCTACAGCGGCATATGATCTGACATACGGGCGCCAAGCCGCACCAGTGTAGATACTGTGAGAGGGTTCTTCAAGCATGGCGACCGGCAGAAACATGAGATGTAACATCAGATCTAGAGGTAACATCATTAGACCTATACTATAAATAGCAACAACCGCCTCGGTCTACAGCGGCATATGATCTGGCATACGGGCTCCAAGTATAGATAGATACTGCGATATACATACGGTTCTTCGAGCATTGCGACAGATCCAAAAGGTAACAGATCATGTTATAACAATTATTTCCTATGCGAGGCTTTTAATTCTCAGTTCCCATATGATAGAGAGACATGGTACAGTGTAAGTGTCCGGATTTTTGATTTAGAAAATTAACGAAACGTTGATTTTCAATTTACTTGGTAGTTAACTTCACACCTACATTTGTACTTTCATTATTAGATTTAAATGATAAAAAAGTAAATTATTTACTCAGAAAGAACTTTAATATCAGGAATTCAACGCTCCTATCTTACCAACTAATTGACCAATAATGATGTTATTCCAAATTAATGTTTTTTCTATTCAATTTTTAATGTTCATACAATAAAATTACTATTAGAAGCCCCTACTAATGTACTTTTTGCCTTACAGGTTGCATATGGGTGTACGTCCGTACCAATGCTCGTTGTGCGGCAAATCCTTCACGTATTCATACGTACTGGCCAATCACATGCTTACACACACTGGGGAGAAGAAATATTCGTAAGTTAAACCCAAAACTGATATTTATACTAGAAATCACACTATATAAATACGAAAGTTTGGATGTCTTCTAGTATGGTTACCGACAGGCTTCTGTTTAGGCAAGAATAGAGAAAATTAGAGCTACGTCTGATAACTTTAGTTCTCCAAAGTTTTCGACATAGCTCTAAGATTAGCAAGCTGAAGTGGCGATGGGCCGACCATATCTCGTGACGAACCGACAATTGCTGGGGTAAACGTGTTCTTGAGTGGAGACCGCGACTCGGCAAACGTAGTGTAGGACACCCTCCGAGCAGGTGGGATGACAACCTGCAAAAGACTGCAAAGAGATGCTGTATGCGTTAAGCTGAAGACAGTGCGCTATGGCGCTCATTGCCCTATGTGATACGTTAAAAATTTTGGGACAATTTGGGACAAATTTTTAGTAACATACGTAAACGTTTATCTAGAACACATAACACAAGCTCGGCTTCATTTGGGATAGATGATTTGAATTGTCCATTATTATTTACTACCTGCGCCTCGCGGCTTCGCCCGCGAAGAATTCTGTGTTAAATGGGTTATAAACCTTCCTCAAGAATCACTCTCATCCATTAAAAAAAAATGCCTTAAAATCCGTTGCGTAGTTTTAAAGATCTAAGCATACATAGGGACAGACAGGCAGCGGGAAGTGACTTAGTTTTATACTATGTAGTGATTTATCGCGACTAATCTCAAGTGATTGGTCCTTTACAGATGCGGTATTTGCAACAAGAAGTTTACCAAAGCTCATCACCTGAAATACCACAACAAGGTCCACCATAAGGACATCTACATACAGCAGCAGTTGGAGGCTGAGGCTAAAAAGGTTCGTAAATATATTTTAAAAAAAACTCGTAAACCAAAATACAAATTAAGGTGATACCCCGAGGCACACTAGCGCCATTTTTTTAATCTTATTATTACGTTGATCAAAAGAAATTTGCAATGGGCAGTTTGTGATAACTATTACATATTAGCTTTTTTTAATGGGTCTGTAATAGATTTATTTTATTAAGCTTAGGCAGAGATGTTATATAAGACTTTGGTGGGCCACCAAGGGCAACTTCGTATCTCTGCCTAAACTATGCAAATTAAAACTTAGTGGCATTAAAAAAAAGCTTATTATAGGTATTACAAACTTCCCACTGAACTTTTAGAAAATTTATTTGTTAAACGTAATGATAAGATAAAATACTTAGGGCGTTAGTGTGC
The DNA here is from genome assembly GCA_943735965.1 of Eupithecia abbreviata. NCBI lineage: Eukaryota > Metazoa > Arthropoda > Insecta > Lepidoptera > Geometridae > Eupithecia > Eupithecia abbreviata. The sequence continues at coordinate 3,326,161 of OX030997.1, read as the reverse complement.
GTCGGGGGTAACGCTTTAAATTCAAAATTAAAACTAGAACCACAGAATAAGACAATAGGGTAGTGTCCTCTGTAAAAAATACATTTTTCTATTAAGCTCCCCAGTTAGAGAAACAAATACTTACAAAAATAAAGCGCGTCAAAGTTTAGGAGTGGGGGGGGCTCGTCACGTCACAACTTGCTAAAAAGTGTAGCAAGACGTGACGTCACGCGGAACTTTAACTGGCTATATCTTCATATTTTTTTTGTTTAATTGACAAAAGAAAAAACACAGGCCCAATATGTTCTAATAATCTAACTGACGGACTTAGTAGATTTTTTAAAAACACTAGCCTATTATGACCACTCATTACTTACTTCCTATAGGCCAAGGAGGTAATGTTTGAAAAGTCTAAGTGGTTGACGGATTGGTATTATAAATAAGATTTAAATGTTATGGTTATGGTAAGTGTACTCCTGTTTCCGCACTAAGATTCCGATCGGTCCTTAGTGCGTGGTGTGTTTACTAGTTTAACCAGCCTTACTCCGTCCAGAAGCGCAAAATACTCCTGGGATCTTCACAGGCTTCGCGGAGTGACCTCGGGTGGTGATGGATTTAAATGTTATTTGTACTATAATGTCCTTTTCCACTTTCAGGTTCGCCAGCAGATCAACGTGTCTGGCCTGTCTGGAGTGGTTTCGGGGCATATTGTGGACGGGCAACTGCTTATACAAGGAGGATCTGAAGGCGGGCAATTGCTCTTACAAGGAAGCTCTGAAGGTGGACAACTGCTCATACAAGGAGGTTCTGAAGGTAATGTTCGCCTATGTTAAATACACTGCATTACAAGCATAAAAGCAACATCGACTCTCCACCTCTCCGTCAACTGCTTATACAAGGAGGCTCTGAAGGTGGACAACTGCTCAGACAAGGATGTTCTGAAGGTAATCCACTATGTTGAATAGTTTTAAGTTATTTATTTACTTCTCAAAAGATTAATAATCACTGGTGAGAAACAAAATAAGCTATCTATTGTTAGTAGTTCGGTACGAGCAAATAATCAAAGTTATGTAAGTAGGTAGTTAACAAAAATACTGTACATAGCAAAGTTAAGGTACACCAATACAAATTCTGAAATTTGCTCATCAAACTGCATAACAAACATAGAAGCAACATCGACTCCCACCTCTCTTGTAGACCGAGACACGTTCTCGGTGACCTTATGACATAAATGAATTCGCTCATTGGGAACAATATTGACGAAACTGCATATTTTGCAATTTTACAGCAGAGGGATTTAAAGTTTTTTTAAATTTTTGTTTTCCATTTATGACTCTTGTTTTAGACATTGCTGCGTTATTTTTAACTTAAAATAAGACTAAAGTGTCATTGTATTATTTTCAGTTTAAATCAATGAAAAAGTGCATCAAAGTCATGAAATATTAAAAAAAAATAGGTTTAGTACCTACATTTGCGTCACTATTCCTCCAGAAAAAAGTTAATTGTATGTAAAGCATCCATACAATTTTGTACTATTTTGTCACAAAAAAAACAGTGAACATAAATGTATTTATTAAGAACAGCCAGACGTATAAAAAATCACATTTCAATTGTACATAGTTTTACTTACCTATTATCTTATTTATTAAAATCACTATTAATTATTTATTTAGATCAGTCAGACATAGAAATATCACATTAAATTGTACTTTGTTTCACTTACTTAAAGTTCTCTCTTAAAACCAACGTTAATTATTTATCACAATCAGTCAGACATAAAGAAATCGAATAAAATGTACTTAGTTCACTTAACTTTAATCTACTCTTAACATAATGATAGTAAGAGTATTGTTGACACTAAAATATAGAAATACACAAAAATATGTTGTCTATTAAGTAGTTAAGTACCTATTAACTATTAAGCAGTCTTAAACTTTGACAATTAAACATAACTTACTTAGACAATACTTGACAATTATTAGTCTCAAGAATTATTACAATACTTCTTATTCTAAAATGGCACAGATAATCACAGAAACTTTTATTGTTATTTAAATAACAAGAAAATCTTTAAATAATTAAAATAACGGCCACTTAAGTGCGCCTTTATTAAAAGATACTTTCATAGAAAGCGGAATAATATCGTGGGATGATATTTTTTTGTATTAACTCTTGTAAATCATTTTTTTTGTTTTGTGACAACTCTAACCTAGATAGGTAAGCTGGTTTCAAGGTTAGGGTTTCTATTTCTGGTATCTCGTAAAGTCGTGTTTTTACTCTTGATCTTGCGTTTAAATCCACTTCTTTCCAGTCGTCCTCGTACTTCGTTTTAAAACTATAAGTAGCAGAGTCCTTTTTGAATTTTATAATTTTTATGTCATTTGTTTTAATTGTATTTCTCTGGACGTCTTTGGAAATATTTAATCCGATGTCGTCAGCTAATTTCTTAAGATCGTAAAAGTCGTCAAAGTGTAACTCTTGCACTACAAATGGATTACCGCTTTTCTTTGCAGTTCTTATAATTTGAACGTATTGATCGGGTACGTATATGGGACCCGACTTTTTAGTCCTCTTAATTGCCTTTTCTATGATTGAATGTGCGGTGTCCCCTTCATTCTGTGTATGACCGCGGATCAAGAACTTGTGGGTTATTGATTTAATTCTTAATGTTGTGACTGCGTAGTGGTACATGGAAAAAACGAATCTGAAAAAAAAAAAACAAATTATATTACAGACAATATTCAATGATAGTGAGTTAGTATTGTAAATGGGATCTTACTTATTTTTCTGCTGCCCACCACAATTGTCGGTGTAAAATATAACATCGCTATCAGGGTGTTTTTCAGCAACTTCTTTAAGAAATCTAAAGACGCAGGTCCCAATCTCATTTGCCCCCCGACTGCCTAGAGCCTCGTGCCAGAAATAACAAACTGTCCGTTTGTTTTTGATATCAGTAACCTAAAACAAATTTTATTTTATTAAAAACAGTGTTAGGTACATTAAGTTTATTACCGTATGTAATACTAATTCAGAACTACTTACCGTAAAATTGAGACAATTCAATTTGGATTTGTAAAAGAAAGCTGAGGACTCCCCGATTGGCACGGGCATTACTGCTTGTAAATCATAAATTCCTACTATGCATTCTCCATTCTTACAAGCTTCAATATCATTTTTCTTTTCAATACGACTTAGCTCTTTTTGAGATAGATGTTCTTTATAATTCTCTTCTAGATTCTCTTTGTCAACACCAGTGGCATTTTTATAAGCTTCGCACACGTCGCACTGGTCTTTTTTTGGTACAAAAAATGATATATTAAACTCGTTATTGAATATTCGGCGGTACGTGTCGTAGTTAGCAGCAACTTTGTTACTAGATTCTCTTATTTTCTTATAATCTCGATGTAAATCTGAGATGGTCAGGCCACCATCTATAAATTCACGTTGTGTATGTGCCCTAAGATAATGGCTTTCAATCCTGGAAATGGAGTTGATGTGCATTCTTACCGACTCCAGGACTTCAGAATCCGTTTTGCAATGATTTTCATGCTTCCCACGTTTATCAATCGGCGCTACGCCCAGAAATCCATCGTTTGTTTTGTTTTCGATTATAGTGCGCAAGGTTCTATCTGCAATTCCAAGAGTGTTCAACAAAAAAGTTTTGCACACTCTTAAATTATTGCCATTATTGATAAGGACGCAATAGGTGTTAGGTTTTTTATTCTTTGCCAGTCCTTTTTTTAAACGGCGTTGGTTTAATTCCGATACGCATACTACCGAATTCAGGAAATCACGCTGTCTTTGTAAAGAAGATAGATCCCAATACATTTGAAAGATTTCTCGCCTCTGCTCCTCTGTAAATTTCGATGTGCACGAAAGTCTGCACTTATCTGAACAAGGTGGCTTCATTGATTTAGCAGAGACAATTTTTCCTTTAAGAGATTTGTACTGCTGCCCTGAGTTTTTTAAACGTTTGACCTTCGACTTTATCCAATCCTTTTCGTTCCTCTTCCTTTTCCGACTTTGTCTAGGAGATATAATGACAGTATTTTCAACATCACGAGATGGAGTTGTTTCATTGTGCATGTTACTTTGAGGTTCTGGTGAAACTTCATCGGGAATCGAATCATTATTTTGATGTGCATTTTGATTCAAAATTATTTCACTTACATCCGGTTCAGAGTCAGAAGTGGGAATTGACCTACGACCACGCTTTTGCTTATCCGGGAGGTATTCATCACCACTATCGTCTGCAGAAAAATCTTCGCAATTTGTAGAATCTGAATGCGGATCGAAGTCTATTTTAGATGTGTTTGGTTGCGCAATGGCTTTGTCATGAACTAAAGTAACAGGTAGGTCTGAATTTTCTGGTTGTAATAATGTGCTATCGCCACCTATATCAGTAGGGGCAATAGACTGTTGCTTGGATGAAGATGCACTTTGCTGCAAACTAGTAATTTTTTGAGTCATCAGAATCGTTGGAGCTTTAGAAGTGGCGCTACTCGACGAAGTGCTGGGTGACGATGAGCTTGATGACGATGAGCTCGATGACGACGAACTAGAACTGCTGGATGTACGCTTACGAGTAGAAATCCCCTTTTCTTGACAATCGTCTTTGCTCCCTGTGGCTACCGTGTATTTGGCAATACTCTCCGATTCCAAATTCCAAATCGAACGAGGTATGGATGTATTATCATCATTCGCTAAAAGCAGTTTTTTTTTACTTAGTACCGGTTATTTTGACTTTAAAATTAAGGAGTTGTGGGTATTACAGTGGTGACCTCGTTGGCGCGGCAGGCGAAGGTCCGCCTGCGATGCAGGAGGTTGCAAGTTCGATTCTCGCCTCGGAACAAATGCTTATACGACCTGCAGATATTTGTTCAGGGTATCCTGGATGTTTTCTATGTATATTAATAATATCTATTTATGTAGTATATTGTATTAAGTGTATCAGTTATCTAGTACTCATGACACAAGCACTGCTTAGCTTGGGGTTAAAATGCTGTATGAATCGTCCAACATTATTTATTTATTTATTACTTACCATCTTTACTTTGATCTTCCACGGTATCAGTTCTTGTTTCAATTTTTTTTGTGAAAGGTGCCATTATTTTATTCTCCTTTGCACGATCAACTAACATCTTCGCACGTTTATGCATTATTGTGACTCTGAAATAAAAATAAATAAATTAAAATGAATATAATTAAGACGATGTAAATATTATTTAAGTTAAATCTCAGTTAAGTGGGCAGCGCGACTTAAAAAAGTACAAAAAATATAGGTAAACACAATACTTAGTTAATTATTAATACCATAGATATCAAATAACATACATTATCGTCATTTTTCCCGCAAAAAAATACTAACTTGGAGTAACAACGACGAATTTACGTATTCATTTCCATTTCAAAACAGTTTCGTCATTGTTTCTCCAACAGAAGATAAACAAAATGTCATAATTACCTGTTCGTCGTTGTAGCTCCCAAAACACGACTGCACTTCGCGGAGCCCCCCGCACTACTGTCAAAAATGACAATTTCGACGTTTTTGCTCCAGAATGTTAGTGATTTTGTATAATGTGACAGCGACGTCAACGCCACCTAGCCAAATCAGTAGGAGATACAATTTCGTTGATTTTTCTCCGAACGTAATCAACCTCAACACAACTTTTGACATACTTAACTCAATTTTGTCAAAAAGTGTAAATTCGTCGTTATTGCACCGAATGAGCGAATTGTTAAATGACAAACTGACATTATATTTATGATAATCACTACATACTCGTAGTATAAAACAAAGTCGCTTTCCGCCGTCTGTCTGTCCCTATGTATGCTTAGATCTAAGTCGCTTCCCGCTGTCTGTCTGTCCCTATGTATGCTTAGATCTAAGTCGCTTCCCGCCGTCTGTCTGTCCCTATGTATGCTTAGATCTAAGTCGCTTCCCGCTGTCTGTCTGTCCCTATGTATGCTTAGATCTTTAAAACTAAGGATTTTGATGCGGTTGTTTTAAAAGATATAATGATTCAAGAGGAAGGTTTATAAACCACTTGACACATTGAATTCCACGCGGGCGAAGCCGAGAAATATTTGAGAGAAGACGTGCAATTTAACATTTACTAAAGTTTATCATGGTAAAAATCTTCAATATTATAATAAACTAGCGGACCTTCCCGGCTTCGCACGGTTTTAGTACAGATCCCTTACTTTTTTCAAAGTTATAGCCTATGTTCACCGGGGATAGTGTAGCTTCACAATGGTGAAATAATTTTTCGAATCGGTCCAGTATTTTCGGAATGAATAGGAACAAACAAACAAAAAAATCAAACCTTTCCTCTTTATAATATTAGTTATAATAAATAACACTTGCATATTAATAATATTTCTAATTTCTGTATAAGAGTTCAACATTTAGCTCTCAACTGTTCAGGAATTTTTTGAAGGCAAAGAAAGCATCTGGTTATATTTTAAACAACCTAATGTTTTGATTGTTTAACTTTCAGATGGAGAAAACGATCGCGCGGTGGCCGGCATGCAAGCGGTAATAAAAGTTGAAAAATAACGAAAATATTAAGCTAACATTCAAAATGCTTGCTTACTAATCCTGCTTACATATTTATATGGTTTTATTTGTAACCGCTGCGCTGTTAACAAAGAGGACTAATAATGAACCACACTGAGCCTTTGTCACGCAATGTACGCGACACAATATAGGAAAGCTTGGATGGAGTGGCGTATGATAATTCTCTGTAGATGATAATCATCTGTATTCGATTGGCGACCTCTGGCACGGTGGGCGAAGGTCCGTCTGCGGCGCAGGGGGTTGCAAGTTCGATTCCCGCCTCGGAACATTTGTGTGTACGATCTGCAGATAATTGTTCCGGGTGTTTTGGTCGTTATCGAAGATGTACCTATAATTAAATTAAGTATATCAGTCGTCTAGTATCCATAACACAAGCTTGGCTTAGCTTGGGGCTAGATGATGCTGTGTGGATTATCCAGCATTATTTATACAAATTCAGGCAAGTTTAGATCTGACGAATGCGTCGCAAACGTTGGTTAAGTGGGTTCTTAGCTTTATTAATGGCTTGCTTGCATTTTGTACTTACTGCTCTAGTACTAAGGTGTTATTGTAGAGCGTAAGGTCTCGCATTGGGTAATCTTTTAATCAATTACATTATATCCCAAAAAAAAATTGATTTCGACGGGACATGAACCCCGGGAAGACTGCAAGTATTTTGATATTTAATAACTAGCAATACTGTAGAAGTCTTACCTATGTATTAACAATCGTCACTATATTGACCTAATAACATATGTACTTATACTCTCTTTTTTAATGAATCCATCTTTTATTAATAAAGGCCCACTTATTGTTGACTTTTACTTTGATCTGTTGATAGTATTTTGAATAGTGTCACTTCTAATCTATATCTTATTGTGAAGAAACAGAGCTACCCAGCAAGTGCATTTTGTAAGATCTATGGCTACCTTTGTATCTAATTTACGAACATAGATCCAATTAATAAATAAATATAGTATTAAAGATATGCCATGAGGCTTGCAAACGAAACGGTAGAAAAATAAGCAAATTACAACTAGCAAAAGTAATTTATAACGAGATATTTATTGACCATGATTTGATAGTAGTTTTCCAATATTTCGGCACAGTTTCATGCGCCTAGATCACGGAATAACTGAAGGCACTGCGAGTACATTACAAAAACAGCTTTTCTGGATTTAAACGATTTTCTTGAAATGTTTTGTCTTGCATGTTAACCATGTTAACTATTCTGTTGACAACTCAAAGAAGAATGTCAACATACAAACATACAAAATCCGTGTTACGTATTGTATTGTAAAGGACACGTTTTTGAAAATCAGCAAATAAAGGCAAAAAGGTGAGATTCAGTTTTTAGTTTTTTCGGTACTTTTACAGTTTTATTTGAGTAAGATTTTATTTAAGTTAAGTCATAATAATGAAGCATAATGGTTACTACTTTTGCATATAAAATGATTCGTAGTAATAACAGCGAGACAGGCAAATCACGCACTTGTGAACAAGGTGCGCTTGCCTCGGGGTTCCTCGTAACATCTCATCTTGTCTCGTTAACCGAGTTTTATATCTTATCATCATCATCATCAGCCTAAAGCAGTCCACTGCTGGACATAGGACTGCTGTTTTATATCGAATTTTCTTCTATTTACAGGTTGTTTTGGACACGGAGTTCATGGAGGATGATGACAAATCGTCTTAGGTGATTTCAAACTGTTATATCATTTTATTTCTTAGTTAATAATGATTAAATTATCTTTAGATACAAAGAACTGCATTTGAGATGTTTAATGTAGTACTTAATGACATATTTGATGTTGACAGCACCATTGAACATATATTTTAGGTTATTAATACGTATTAAATGATGTATGTATAAACTTATCGATAATATCTCTATCTGTGTAATTTGTGTAACTAAATTACAGTTTGTTATATCTAGTTTCGTCACAAAAAAAATCACATTTAGGGGTACATGCGATATGTAAGGGTAAAGTCCGGCTTGATGCCCCGGTACGGATACTGATCCATGCCCTACTGCCAAAAAAGCAGCAAATATCTCGATTACTAAATATACCGACATTAAAAAAGTTAGGTCTCGTAGAAAATAAGATATTGCCATTTCAAGTTTAGTTTTTTGGAAGTGTGGCACGCACATATCAATACTAAGGGCGTATTCACATAGCGAATTTCGAAAGTGTTTATTTTGTAAGCCGAAAGAAAAAAATTAATTTGAACACGCTCATAAAACTACATTTTCGCCAAAAACGGATGCTGTGTGAATTCGCCCTGAGGTGACTATACGGACTTTACCCTATGCTATGTATATATAACTACTACTTTTGAAAGTGAGAATGGTTTATATTTGACCTAGTTTTGGAATTCTATATAAATTGTAACAATATACAATAATCTTTGATGTCTCGTCGCTTGAGTATGGAGATACAATTTCGCACCAGACCTTGACTGTGAGATCTATCTATTTAGTTCCATCTATCAAAAATGAATTACCAAGTAGGTATAAATAATGTAAATATTTTGAAAGTGAATTTGTTTTTAAGTTTTTTCCTAGTATGAAGTAAATATTGATCATGGATTTCTATACCAAGTAGGAGGGTATAAAGAATGTTAATATTTTAAGGTGACTTTTGTTTTTTAGTTTTTTCCCAGTATGAAATAAACATTGATCATGGATTTATATCTTGGTTTATATTTTGATTCCAATCCTTAACGCATTAACTGCCCAGCTGCATCAAGGACATCTGCGTCTTGGGCCATGAAAGTATTAGGGAACATCTGAGTAAAATATGTAGGTACTAGGTAGGTGCAGTCAAATGCTATAAAGTTTTAACCTATCTTCTAACAATGATTGACAAGGACAATAATTTTTAAACGGAGCATTTTATGTTCTGGCTTCCTGTTTGAAATCACACGGTATGTGTTTTCTACAAGTGACTAATATGCGTAAATCCACACTATAGCGCAGCGGCTGAGGAAAATACAGATCTTTGTGACTCAGCACAGCCGTAATATTTTTCAAACGAAACGCATGTGCGGCGCAACACAACCGCTGTGTAGAGCGGCAGCTTAATTTTTTAGGTTAAAAAAAAGATCGCAGTCGTCGAAAAAAAATCGCAGTCAAAGTGTTAAATAGGGTTTTCTTTTTCTCTTTGTAAATACGGTAGGTATTTATAATGAGAAAAAGCATGAAGATGAAGGATTCAGTTCGGTCTGCCTCGAGGTGTGACGAGAAATATTTTGCATCTACCTTTTATTTAAAAAGTCCTTAATAATAAATATGATTAAAAAAACCTTTTTTGTAGGTATTTCATAACCACGAATACTCATCCGTCAAATCTACAGGTCTATAATAATAAATAAATGCTGGACACTCCACACATGATCATCTAGTCCCAAGCTAAGCAGAGCTTGTGATAAGGATACCTATAGATGACTGATATACTACTATCTCAAAATATACTTTATAAATTGATATTTTTATGTATACCTAAATACCCAGAACACCCGGAACAAAAATTGCGGGGCATGAAAAAGGATGGTCTGAAAAATCACAACGAACAAAACGAACAGAATCAACGTGAGGATCTTTGCAGATCGTACAAACATTTGTCCCAAGTCGGGAATTGAACAACAAATTTTCACAAGTAGTAAAAAAAATCGAGACAAACTTGTCCTGAGTTTTCGGGGGGGATTCAAACAGCGTTCATTTTCCTAGGTAAATTACACTCCAATCATAACTCAATCTCCGTAGCTGTCAGTTCGCATCTAAATTCTCCTTGAAATAACCAAATCAGCATAAAACCGCAACAAAATAAAACTTATTTAAAAAGTACCAACTTGAGACACCCAATTTTTCCCCACTCGTAATAATCGCATTAAGGGGAGTTTAAACTCGCCGCGTCCCGAAACTTTCGCGTTTTCTTTTTACATTAAGGACAAAGAGAAAAAACACCTACTTAGAAGGGTGGTACAACTTTTAATTCTGTTTGAGCAACGTATATAAAAAATAACAGCATCTTTATGTTCTACGACACAGAGTTTAGGTTTGTTTGGATGGGGCTTGTGAGCGGTATAAGACTGTGTTTTATTTATGTTATAAACACGTAGGTATACGTGAAGCGCTTAGCGAATTTAAAAACTGATGGAACCGTCCCCGAGAGGGTACTTATGCTTATCTAGTTTACTCTTGATACTGTTTTGGGTTCATATCCATTATCCATGCAAAGTAACTTGCCCCATTTCATCAAAGACACTTTGTTCTTGGCACTTTCAATTGAAAGATCTATCTATGATACATATTTAATATAATAAATTTTCTTAAATGTTCCTTTCACTGTACTTTTGTTCTGTTCTAAAGCGAATCCTAAAACGAACATGGGGTGTTTAACACAGCACCACCAGCTTAGATAGTTGGAAAATTGTGGTTTAGGTTTTTATTTAAAAAAAACAGGGCCTCTGAAAAAATTAGTAAATAAACGCGTTTATAATATTAGTAGGATAAACGCGAAAGTTTTTATGTTTGTTACTCATTCACGCAAAAACTACTGAACGGATCAGGCTGAAATTGCATACAGGTAGTTCCAGACCGGGAATATGATAATATAGTCTTTTAAGTCACAAAACTAATGGGGGAAAAAATCCCAGTAGTTTTGTCAACAGAACAGGTGGGAGTAAACGAAAACATAGGATACTTTTTATGCCATAAATCAGTTCTCATGTGATAGAAACAACGTCTGCGAAGCCTCCGGCGTAAAAGATTACTACTACTATTATATGTATACCTACTACTATTTTTACTTATTACCTATTTTTCGCTGTTTAATCTGTGTACAATAAATAATGTAAGAACAAAGACATTACAAACGAATAGCGCCTTATTCTAGCTCTATTGTGAATCTCTAATGGGTTTCCTACTTGATGAAATCGTTCCCGCGATCAATACGAGACGATGTCATTACACGCTTCACTAGCCGAGTAAAGTTCTTGCAATTTACGGACGAACGTCTATCTTAGGTTACTCACGGCACGGATGTTGGTCCCAGTGACAACTAACTGTGTACCTACTGTAAACTGTAAGTGGCTAACTTGTTGCGATCCTGGCATTACTCAATAAACGTTACACGGTTAAAAATGGGTTTAAAGATTTTGATCCTAACAACTGATACCACAGTTTTTTTTAATTTCGGCCCACAATCAAATGTTTATATATATTTGGATAGAGGACACTTAAACACAAAAATATCCTGCATTATAACGGCTTCAAGCGTTAGGTTTCTGAGATGATCACATATGAAAAAAACGAGCAATTCGTTATTATCAGTCCACATTTTTTCCGAGGTTATTGAAAAACGTAAATAAACAGTTTAAAACTTTTGATACATTGTTTTTGTTGTACATATGTTGACACGTTTGAAACAAATGATTATAATGAAGCTATTCAATGGAGGAAACGTCACAAGGAAAAGCTTCGAACATAGTTGACTCGTTCAAACAGCCTTAAGCAAAACATCTGACCTAGTTCTAATTAATCGGTCCATTGTAAAATCTTTTATTTAAATTCCATTAAAATGTCACCCCACCGCCCGAAGCACCCAATGATTGACGCGCTAGTGTTTGTACACTCGGCCACTTGAGTTGAACAGGACAAACAGAATAACACGCCATATGTGATGCTTGTGGTTAATTAAAAAGATGTTCTCGTTTTGTTAAATTTTATTGCTACTCATTGCTGGTTATTTTGTTAGGCGATGGACGAAAAGAAAATGATTTCCATTATTAGCCATCACCATCAACGTAGTGTAGGATGCCCAACGGTAGGATGACGACCTGCGAAGGACTGCAGCAGGCAGATGCTGTTTGCGGTAAGCTGAAGACGGGACGCTATGGCGCTCATTATATTATTAGACTACGAAGGGCTGATAAATAAATTAATTAATAAAATCTCGATTGATTTTCCCGTGATATAAATTAAAATTTCAGATTCCGCGAACTCTTTAATCCCAACAATTAAAAAATTATACAAATCCGTCGCGAATGCGAGAAGATTGCCGCGAAATTATTCACAAAGCACCCCAGGCGAGGACTTGATGATATTGTATTAGGTGATCACATCACATACGAATGCGATTTTAATGGATACAGCTCCCCTCGTAAACTTCCCTCCTATACTACCAACCTAACAATACAAACGATAGAACGCACTTTGCCGCGCTAAGTATGACGTTTGGGACCTTTCGCGCGGGGAGATACAACCCCAATCTAAATTAAAATCTAAAACCTTGTAAACAAGGCAAGTGCTCACTTTTTCGGGGATTTTAACCCTCGGAATTAACGAGAGATGTTTTGTAAAGGGTCTAGCGGAGTGCAGTGGTTTGTCTTTATTTTGGACGCGTGCTGCGTTGGCTTTATCGCGTGTCTCTTGTTTTCTTTGCAACGATGGCAATTGTTTTTCTAGGGTACGATGTTAAAGAAATAGCTGATCAGCTCAAGCAAGTCAACGCGCTACCAAGGGCAATATTCCAAACTAAAGCCAATTTGGTGCATTGGACTAACTTGTGTACTTTTGCTTAGACTTTTAAAATTCCCCGCCGCCGTAGACTTAATTCACCTGGGTTACTTCACCTCGGTGAATTAACCATGCGCCATCGCGCCAGGAAGGTAGATGGGGTCTGCGGCAGGTGCATAGTTAACATACAATCCTACAACAATATCTAAGTGATACTGCTGAGAGGGATGTTCGATTTTTTTTGTTGAGATTGTATTCCCGTTTGTTTTGTGGCCAGAACGAATGGGTATAAAATTCCCAGTGTGAACAGGCGGAGTCAAAATTGTCAACCTTTGTCCTAAGCCCTTTTGGATTATGTAATACAAAAATCAGATTAGTTTCGCTCGAACTCCAAAACCAACAACGTAACTAGGTAAAAGTTCCTTGTTTGCTTCTATACTTGTAGGTATCTAAAAAAATTGAAGTGAACAAAAAATCTATGTGATCGCTTTATTGCGTAATGTTTCTTTTGTTATTTGAATCTGACGTGTTCAAGAGTCATGTTTGTTAGGTTTAAAGGAAATAAACACTTTGAAGTTTAATGAGTTTACCAACATAGAAACCTTTTCTAAAAACCGAAACAAACACCATATAAATAACAAAACTTTAATTGAACACAAATAATGCGAACACGAATAAATAACTACTAAATCACACACACACACAAAAAAAAATCCACAGCCATATCAAAACTAAACGAGTAAACAAAAAAAAACCGTTCACACAGATGACCTAAAAGACTTACTGATGATAGTTGTCGAAGTGAAAATTCCTATACATTGGCGGCGATCCTTCGGAGGCCGGTGACTTGATTAAAGGTACATTCATCGGCCGCGATAGCGCTGCATCCTAGAAAACAATTTTAAATCTCAGTAAGTCTATACTAATATTATAAATGAGTGGAGACCGCGAATCTCGGCAAACGTAGCGTAGGACGCCCTCCATCCAGGTGGGATGACAACCTGCGAAAGACTGCAGGTAGATAGGGTAGACCGAGGCGATTCGGATCACAGGGCGAATCGGATCAAAGTAAGAAAAACATTAAAATTAAAAATACCGCGCAACACTGAACGCAGACACAGCGACACATCACTGCTTCCTCTCTCCCCGCGTCGGTTGCTATTCGTTGAATTTCGATACCGCTCGTACTTCATTACTGACGATGCTCGCGAGCCGATCACTTATGGGCACTACGGCAGTTTTCGCTCCAATTGTAAGGTACGTAATAACTATAACTTGTATATTTGGTAAAAAAATTGTGGAATTGCCAATGTTTTTGTGTAATGTTATTCAGTATGGATCTAATTTCGATAAACCTTATGTTTATTCTGTAAATTATTAACGGTATTCGGACTAAAGTAATTTTGTGAATCCATTGATATGGGGCGAATGGGATCAGGTCATTCAGGGCGAATCGGATCAGTTTTTAAATTGCTTTTTAGTCATTTATAATGAATGTTTTATTTTTTTAGATGGTTCGGACATCTAAGAAAAAAAACTGACCAAAGTCAGTGGTCTCAAGAAGATATGAAAAAGGCTTTAGAAAAAGTCCTGAGAACAGTTTTTGTTGAAATTTAGCAACAAGACTGTGATGGTGTTACATCTGACACCATTAAAGATGTTATTCCCTCTCCGTTAAAGAGCCCCACCATCTCAAAGAAACTTCGTAAACTGACACAGCCGATTTTACATATCCACAAAAACAATCTTCTTATGACGCAAAGAAAAAACAAAACACTGAGAAGAAAAAATCTAAAGTTAAGTAAGAAAAAGGGAAAGAAAAGTAGAATATCAACATTAAAAAGAAGAATAAAGCTACACCTGGAATAAAAGTTAAGAATTCGGTTGGGTCAGGAGGCTTTGCATTTTTTTCTCAGAAAAAATTTGTTTACCCGCCAAGAGAGGACTGGATTCAGTGCAGTGCCTGTGAAGAATGGTGTCACGAAAACTTCGCTGACAGAAATGGTGCGAAAGGACCGTACACTTGTGATTTATGTGCCGATAACTGATTAAAGTGATGACTGATATTATTATTAGTTTTAAGTATGATTATAAACACATTTCTGTGAGAATTTTATATAATAAAGATCAATGAATGTTAGAGAACTATGAGAAATATCCGATTCGCCCCAAAATTTGGGGCGAATCGGATATTTCTCATAGTTTAGTTTTTTTTTAAATTAAAATTAAAATGTTACTTTTAAAGAATGTTAAATATGTTAAATGGCAATTAGAATAAATACTGATTAAAGCCAAATTAAAAAATACTATGTATCTTTGAAAAAAAGTAGTTTTTTTTTACTTCAAAGTCAAATTGATCCGATTCGCCTCGGTCTACCCTACGTGTTACATAAGGGGCCAAAAAGGTCCCTGTCTCAGCATTATGCCGCTACAAGCCGGAGTTAGTAGCGGCGCTGATTTTCAGACAGGTCCTGGTGTGGTGGCACAAAGCTTTAAAACATTAGGTAGGTACTTACATAAAAGAAGACAAGAGTACAGGTAAACATATAAAAGCCATATAGAAAAGGAAAAACGAAGAGAGGCAACATTAAAGTACGCCTTAAACTTAAATAGCACAAAAACAAAACAGATAATATATATTTATTAATTTTTACATTACTAATTTTATACAGTCTATGGTAGACCCTTATTGCCAAATCAATGAAGCCAAGTCAGGTAGTTTAGCTATAGAGAAATAAATCAAAATTCCATGATTCCGTTCCGACACATTGTCTATGTCTATGATGATGAGTTTTGTGGAACTACTGCGAGACAGCTACATTATCCCTGCCGAGCTGCGAGTTAGGTACATCTAGGTAGCGCAACACAGAAGCCACGAGCGGAAGCTAGTTTATTTATTTCATTTATTAGAAAATCAACTTTTCAACGAAAAAATCAACGATAATCAGGCTTGAACTACATACATAACTTAATCAATTTCAGTAGGTATAATAGCATCAGAGAGCCAATTAAAGATTTTCACGTATAGTAACAAATTAACAACAATCTGAACACAATTAAACAACAGCTCGAACGACAACAGCTAGTTTATTCACAAATCGCTTACCTTCCGATGCTTGAGCGTCGAACTGGAATTGAGCTGCAGCGGTTTGTCAAAGGTCGAGCTATCCAGCCTTCCGCGTTGCAACTCGGCCAAGTTGTCGGCCAGTTCCGCTGCCGCCACCCCGTACAGCCGCTGGCCTCTTGACACCTGCGACAATGTTAAATTTAGTTATGGAAAACTCATCATCATCTTATGTTATTCTTATGTCCACTGCTGGACATAGGCCTCCCCCAAGAGCGCCACAGCGCCCTGACTTCAGCTTGCCGCATCCAGGATCTACCCGCAGTATTTCGCAGGTCGCCATTCCACCTGGCGTCCTACACTACGTTTACCAAGTCGTTGTCTCCACTCAAGAACACGTTTGCCCCAGCGGCCGTCGGTTCTTCGCGAGATATGGACGGCCCACAGCCACTTTAGCTTGCTAATTGAGCTATGTCGATAACTTTGTTTCTCTGTCGGATGTATTGAAAACTAGTCACAATTAAACATGAGCTCCCAGAATTGAAAGACATAGCATAGGTAACCAAATTGCTGAAAATGCGAAACTGGGGGACTTCACTTTTACAAACTGTAGAATCTACGATTTTATTATTTGATACCTCGCGAAACAGGCGTAAACCTGTTTCGATACACAAAGACCCGTTGTAAATTGTAAATGCTGTGTCCATCTTAACTAGAAACCACTCAAATCCTAGCTTTTTTATAAATAGAGTTTTTGTATTTTTATAGACGTACTGGTAGCGAATGGTATCGAAGAAAGACTAAAGGACCTGAATAAAACCATAGCAGCAAATAAGTGACTTTCTTGATCGAGGGGAAAAAAATCAAATAAATGTTTATATTATTTATTATTTATAAATCAAATCAAATTATGACAATGACAGTTTCAAAACCAACTTCATATTGTGCTGGATAATATAAAATTATGGAAAACTGCCATCTTTGGGCGGAAAATTGTTTGTTTCGAGACATTCCGAGACGAGGCGAGACTAGGGAGTGACAAAGATTGTCTTAATCTGAGAACCTAGTAGCCTAACCTAGCTCCCTATTTTGTTTTGATGCCCACTTATAAGTGGTATTATTACATTTCAAAATGGATATAGTCGCATAAACAAGTATTTAAGTAATCAAATTATTTTTTTAATTCAAAAGTTTTAATTATTGGCATACAAAATAAGCTCTTAAAGAAGTTAAAATTGTTATCAAATAAAATAGTTTTACTGTCTCTTAAATTTTTTGTCTACGAGTGGAAGATTGAATAAGAAATCACTATCTGGTACGTTCATAGCACCAAATATTTTTTTATCTATCTGTCTATTCATATCACAGTGTCGAGCGAAATAATACTACAGCTGCATTAGAAAAACTTTTAATCCAAATATTAATGGCCCTGCCAAGAGTGCCAAGTCGAGTCGACGGCCATCGGGTCTTAGATATCCTTTTTACAAGATGAAGTCGGTTCTGGAGCCATTTTCAGGGCCAGGATTTCTAGTGGCAGCCTTTTAACAGCACATCTGTACTGGCATTCGAGTCGTTGTTGCTATGCAATAAAATATAATGATTTATCTAATTTAGTTTTTTTAGAAAGAATAGGCATTATTTTACGAATATTGCTTAGGGCCAACAAGGGCTTCCTTGTCCAACGTTAATTTATTATTTTAAGACAGCCGTTTTTTGGTGTTCGGCTACAGGTGCTAAGTCCAAGGTGACCTATAGCCCTAACGGCCGTAGCTATATTCCATCCAGAAAACGGTAATTTTAATCTAAAAAAGTAAATTAACAACAACCGCGCTTCTGATTCTGACTTCTATTCTAACTCTACTAACCATTTTCTGACATATCTTACCTCATCTTTTAACTCTGCCCTCTTCAAAGACACCCATTCAATCTGTTCCTGCAGCTTCATGCATTCCTTCTCGTTACTAAGGAGGTCAATCTTCAAGGAGTCCATTACCTCTCGGTACTTGTACCGGACGTCCTGGTCTATTGCGTGCAAGTTGTCCATCTCGTTTTGCGTCTCGCGAATCTTGGATTTGGATAAGCGGAGTCTACCCTCCTGGAATTAATGTGCTTGTCTAAAGATGTCTGAACTTTTGTCAAAAAGTCGTGTGGAGGACTCCACGCGACGCATCTTTGTTTCTGTATTAAATACTGTCAAAACTACACACCTACCAGTAGTGTAGTTTTTATGATGTAGGTACTCGTACATAGTCTAATCAAAGTGCAATACAAGCTTGGTTCTAGGCTAGAAGCAAGCTTGCACTGCACTTTGATTAGAAACCGAAACATAGATAGTCGTTAGAACTTCTAGCGACTATCTAGGTTGAAACGCTGCGATCACAAATACATCGATGAGTTGGCGATCGCAGTTGAAACGTCAAAAGCCTATCGCCGCGCTACCAAGGATTCACTCCTAAGATGTTAGAGGTTTTCTTTCGACATTGTCTATAATGGACTGGATACCCATTGTCAATCCCACTTTAATTGACAATCGTCTCATCTAGGCTTCGATTTCGTTTTATTATACTAGGTAGGTATAGTTAGATTCGGAATTAGACAAGAGTCCGAAAAGCGTTTCGATCGAAAAAGACGGATTGGGGAAACTTTTTCCCCAACAGAGACGCGGATAATAAAAAAAAGAAAAAACGCACTTTTTCCGCAAGCTTCTTAGTAAGCACATTGAGATGCTCATCAAGGCTGTCCCTTTGGTCGACATCAAGGCCCTGGACGTGCTCATCGCTTGCCTGTACCAAAAGCTTCCCTTCGCCCGCACCCTGAGAACAATCGAGAATCATTCAATTATCGCAGAAATATCCGAACAAGTTTGTTTAGTCTTAGACTGTAGAGAGCCTTCAATTAAGTGCAGAGTTCTCAGAAACATCCGATCAAGTTAGTTTAGTCATAGACTGTAGAGAGAGAGGCTTCAATTTAGTGCAAAGTTCTCAGAAATATCCGAGCAAGTTAGTAAGGACTGCAGAGAGAGAGGCTTCAATTAAGTGCAGAGTTCTCAGAAATATCCGAGCAAGTTAGTTTAGTCATAGACTGTAGAGAGCCTTCAATTAAGTGCAGAGTTCTCAGAAATATACGAGCAAGTTAGTTTAGTCATAGACTGTAGAGAGCCTTCAATTAAGTGCAGAGTTCTCAGAAATATCCGAGCAAGTTAGTTTAGTCATAGACTGTAGAGAGCCTTCAATTAAGTGCAGAGTTCTCAGAAATATCCGAGCAAGTTAGTTTAGTCATAGACTGTAGAGAGCCTTCAATTAAGTGCAGAGTTCTCAGAAATATACGAGCAAGTTAGTTTAGTCAGACTGTATAGGCTATTGAGATAGTTGCCTACTATGGTAGCTTAGTTTTTATAAAACCACTCACTAGTCACATGTGATCTACCTTTGTAGGCAAATTATCACATTTAGGCCGTGAACAGAAAAAAACAGTCCTAGGGTACTTTTTACTATAAGTAGGTAAGGGGAGGGAATAATAAAAAGGTACCAGGTCAATAAATATCTACTTAGTTTTTCTCATTTATGAACTAGCTACGCCCCGCGGCTTTGTCTGCGTGGAAATCTATGTGTCAATCAAATGGTTTATAAACCTTTCCTCTAGAATCACTATCTATTTAAAAAAAACCTATCAAAATCTATTGCGTAGTTTTAAAGATCTAAGCATACCTACAAGGGACAGATAGACAGCGAGAAACGACTGTTTTATACTATATAATTCAGGCACGTACCTTATCCTTGCGTCTCCCTCGCAACTTCCAATAAGCGGCAGCAATCAACAGCAGAAAGAATACTGCACCGATTCCCGCGAAGATCGCAACATCATCATTCATTATATCTTTTACCACACAGCATTATATTACCAACAAACTGACAAGATTTCATACATATTTTGTAGAAAAATACGTAAGTATATTATTATTTGTAGAAACTGAAAAAATTTAATCCCAAATACATGACAAGTCAAAATAAATTGTGTTCGTATTTTGAATTCCTTCAAAAAAGTGGAGGCAGAATGTAGGTAAGGTCGAAGTAGATAGAACGGAGGATCCAAGGAGGATTCATTCACGGTCGAGGCAATATGGCTCAATGCCCTATTGGCCTGTCCCTACAAAGCCTGTCCAAAAATGTACACCTAATCTATGGTAGGGCGTGCTTCTTTTTACAAAAATAGCGCGAAACGGTTTTGTCAGTTCTTTTCGTAGAATATCAGAAAAACTAGTGAAAAGACTAGTTTAAATACAGATTTTGAAATCACTTAGGAATTGTGCATGAATATAGTGTTACGTAAAATGAACCAACGTGATTTGCAACAGAATGAACTTGACGAATAAATTTGTAATAAAAGTAGATTAGGCAGATATGGTATAAAAGTATGTAGAAGCCTGTAAAAAATCTTGATTTAATAACGTAAAACCAAAATAGTATAATAAAAAAGTGTTTTTGAGTGGAAACTACGACTCGGTAAACGTAGAAACTATCTGCGAAAGACTGCAGGCAGATGCTGGATGTGCAAGCTGAAGACAGGGCGCTATGGCACTCATTAGGGCAGACCTATGTCCAGCGGACTAACTAAGTAAGGCTGATGACGATGATGAAACAACTTATTAATAAAATTATACAACGAAGCTCATCAAAGGTTTTCATGTTAACCTATTGATGAATGTTTTTCTAGTACAACACTCGCTAAGCTTCCATTGTAATCGCACCCTTGGCGAATAATTGAAAGGGGGTCGGTTTCTAATTGATTGTTTCTGGCCGACCGATGGATATGATAGAACGATTACCCGCTACCCGAGGGCTTAGATCCAGGTTACGTAATTAGTCGGTGTCGGTGAATTGAGCTCTACGCCGATTGATTGGGGCATTGGGGGCTATCAGGATATAGGTTGGTTGGTACCTATGAATCTACACAGGTTAGTTTATGACAAGCTTGGTAGGTACTACATATTTGAAAAGTGGTGCCGTTTTTAACCGACGAAAAACAAAAGAGGAGGAGCTTCTATGTTCAGTAACTTGACCTATTTTATCTTATTATTAGGTTGAACAAAGGAAATTTCATTTTCTTCATGTATAGATAGATAGATAGACAATACTTTTATTGCACACTTAAAAATAAAACAAACAAGAATGTATTGTTTTCGATGTTCGTAGATTTCTTTAAAAATATGCCCCAAGATAGAGATCCGAGTATTTTGAAATGAAATGAAATAAATTTTGTCCCGCTAAACTTAAAAACAAAATCATTCAGACAGACTTTCTCTTTTAAATATGAGTGTGATAGGTGGTGTCGTTTTTTATAGACATTGGGGCTGTTTGTGATAGAAGAACAACTAGTACAAGGTAGGTATTGAAGAGACTGAAAGATTAAGCAGGGACGACATTATGTTTTACTAAAGCATCTATCCGATCCTAATATAAGGTAAAGAGCTAAAAGCTTAGAGTTTTACTATCCATTCTTTTGAAACGGAGGTGCCTTAGTAATGAGTATTAATGAGGGTATGTGAAGAAAACGCAAAGGAGTTCCCGCCACATTTGACATTAAACGCTGCGTTCAGAAACCGTTCAGTCACACCGTCGCGTTCCGTTTCACTTGACGCGAGATCAAAGCGCTCGTTGACGGCGTTGTATAAGTTAGATTTACAGCGTAAGGAAGCTAATTAGTTGAGTAGGAGGGGCTGGCTCTTACGGGCCACTGGTGGAGCGTGCCTTGCGTGCAACGGAACGTAACATTTCATCTAAGAATAGCGCATTATGCCTACCTGTGATAATTCAATTCGAGCTGCCGTTAAAAATTAGTTCCATCTGGAATATAATTTTCTTTTATAAGATTGGTTTTGGAATAACTACTAACTATAAATTAAAACAAAATACATAACAATAAATATATTAATATTTATATAATACAATACAATACAATATAACTTTATTGCACCATCAATACAAAAAAAATAATAATAATAAAAATACTAAAGGATCTTAATATTAATTATAACTAGTGGCACAATCGGCGGCCTTATCGCTAAAAGCGATCTCTTCCAGGCAACCTTTGGATGGATAGGATCGCTATGTTTTAAAGCTGACAGTGGCGTAATTATCAAAATAATTATATATAAAATAATTGATATTTATCTTAAGTACATATATATAATAGAACAAAAAAAAAACAAACCGGAACAATTAATATAGAAAATAAAAATAAAAATCAAAATCAAGAAATCTTATCAAGAGTGGTCAGATAGTGTTGATGAACCATACTTTTGAAGATACGAAGGGATTTCGCTTGACGGATAGAAACGGGAAGGGCGTTCCAGAGTCTGGCGGCCTGCAACGTGAAGGAATCACCATAGAACTGGGAAGTGTGTGATGGGATTTTTAAAAGAAGGGTATCAGACGAGCGAAGGGATCGTGGGTGGGACATATGGAGAAACTCAAAACGGTCTTTTAGATAAGACGGTGATGATGATGACGGAAGGAAAAGGACAGAATAAAGGAGATTAAGAACATGAGCATTCCGACGAAGACGAATGGGTAACCACTTGAGCCTGTTACGGTACACAGAGATGTGGTCAAATTTACGCAGGCCAAATATAAATCTTATGGAGTAGTTTTGAAGACGCTCAAGCTTGTTGAGTTGGTCTTCAGTTAGGTCGGGGTAGCTGGCATCTGCATAGTCTAAGAGGGGGAGCAGTAAAGATTGTGCAAGCGCAGTTTTGGTACAAGTAGGAAGGAAGTTACGCAACCGCTTTAGAGAAGCACCTGTACCAAAGGTCTTCCTGGATACCGTTGCAAGTTGTGGGCCCCACGATAACTGTCTGTCCACAAGTAAGCCCAGATTTTTAACAGTGTCGCTGATCTCAATAGCCACCCCATTGAAAGTGACCTTTGGCAAGTCAGACCAGTCGATACGAGCGATCATCCTAGAGCTACTATGACAATCACTTGGGTTTTACTAGGATTAACCTTAAGCCCGAACGATTTGCTCCATTTGTTGACATTTTCAAGATCTTTATTGACCTCTACAATGCTTTCACCTAGCCATTCAATAGGGGCCTGCGTGTAGATTTGCAAATCATCTGCATAGAGGTGGTAGGGAGAAGATAGAAGATTGGAGATAGAATTGATGAAGATTGCAAAGAGAAGAGGAGATAAAACGCCGCCCTGAGGAACACCGGCATCCAGTTGACACCATGTTGAAAAGGAATCATCAACGCGAATGCGTTGCCGGCGTCCATTCAGGTAATTACGAAACCAGCCAATTACTGACGGCGATATGTTAAAAGAGCGAAGGAGAGCTAGAAGGATATCAAAGTCAACGTTGTTGAAAGCGTTGCTGAAGTCTAGAAGTGAAAGAATAGTAACAAGTCCGTCGTCCATGCCATGTCTTATGTCATCAGTGATTTTGACAAGAGCAGAGACAGTACTGTGGCCTGGACGAAAACCGGACTGAAAAGGATTCAAGAGATTATTGGAAGTAAGAAAAACGCTAAGCTGTTGGTGCACAAGGCGCTCTAGGACTTTTGAGAGGAAAGGGAGAATACAGATGGGACGGTACTCAGAAAAAGAAGTAGGATTGGGCTTTTTAGGAAGAGGGATGACCTGAGCCTCCTTCCATACCCTAGGAAAGGTTTCAGTGTCAATAGAGTAATTAAAAAGGTAGGTAATTACGGGAAGGATTTCATCAAGAATCGGGATAATCATCTTGTTACTTATACAGTCGCTACCAACAGCATCAGACGTGATGGACAAGATATTCTTTTTAACCTCGCTATCAGTAAATTGGCTGAAGGAAAAATGAGAAAAGTCGGGAGTTGAAAGAGAAGAGAGATAGTTCAAAGTTTGTCGTTTAGTAAATCCATCAAAGCTGGAAGAGGCAGAGAAATGTGAGTTTAAAGAATTTATATCCAGGTCTTTGGGTACATCTTGACGAGATTAAATTTCATTAGATAATATTCGCGATCTGAACACATAATTTATAAATACTATTTAACGGATATTTAATATATGTTTTTTTTGTAGACCGGTTTCTCGGTATATCGCTGACACTTTTGGTGTCATGTGTCATCCGAGTGTGCAGATGGACATGCCTAGTTTTGAAAACCAAGTGAGGGTAGTTAGGTAGTTACAAATAAACCTGTCCCCACTTCGCAGAGGAATATACGCGATAAATATCCGTTAAATAGTATTTAGAATTAACAATAAATCTGTCCCTTTCGCACGGCACTCCTGAACTTCTCTACTCAGTAATAGGTACTTATTAGGTGTAGTACGTTATGCCTACAAATACGATCCCTATGTATTATCGATATTAGATTTATCTAGAGTCGAAAGGTCAAGGGGTTACCAAAGCCCATTTTAGTTTATGTAAATAGCTCTACTAACGCTCTACCGCTATTTAACAACTAAAGTACATTTCGGAGCTAACTAGACCACATAATTTTTCATCAGTGGTTTCCGAGAGCGTCCCCTATTTGAAGTGACAGTCTCTTATTAGTGAGATTCATTACGCATTCTTCGTTCCGGGAGAGGGGCTCGAGATGCCTTCACGCTTCTCGTAACGGGCCCCGATATTTTCTTACATAATTTGTTACTAATTATGATAGAAAAAACGCCGGCCTCTTTGGTTACGGTGACATGTGGCTACCGTTTTGTTTTTGTGGGTAGTTTACACATTTTATTGGTGTGTTGATTGTTTGGTGGTAAGTAGCGGTGGGTGGCGGAAGTGTTTGATTTTTTACCGACCTAAATTACTCTAGCTGTCTTTCATAAGTTCGAACGAACTTTGCGAAGAAGGCAGGAGGATATTGTTAAAAGAAAAATGTCGATTTTATGATGAGTTTGAATTTATCAGAATACAAAGTGCTTTTTCCACGGAATCATCCCATTCCTCACTTCGTAGAGTCCATGTTTCAACACATATCATGTAATATTTAAGAACTCCGACTCGAAGGATCAAATGGAAACACAAAAATTCAAGATGGCCGACTGCGAGGCGCGGTTTCTTTCCGCGTATTACTAACATTACCATACTTCAGGCGGCGAAGCTTATTTAAATGCTCCACCGACTCCATTTAGAGCTTGGAAAAATAAAACCGGCGAACGGATCCCGCGATCTCTCTCCGAGCCGCTTTTGTGGTAAATATGTATAAACTTACAAACTCTACTTTGCACTAACGTAGCGTAAAACCCACCATTCTCAACCTTATTTCCAGGACCTACGGAGTTCATAAAATGGGTATGTTGATAAAAGTAACGTGGCACGTGAATAAGTATCTACGTTTTGTCGCCAGCATCTTTTTATTTTATCGCATTTTATTTGAGAGCTCAGCTGCCACTCGTGTTGTTTGCGGCTTTTGAATAAATTTCTCTCTACCTACCTTTCTTCATAAGCATGTCTCCGTAATTTGAAAAATACTTATTCTTTTCTTTGTTTATATTTCTATCTGCTCGTAGGTACCTAGCTATTATACGAAAACAAGGAATGGAGCGTATTAATCTGGAGATATGAATTTTAATATATTTTCAGCGAGACGGAATAAAAGCAAAGAAAATTAAGCTAAACGATTAAAGAAGAGCCAAGGGAGCGTTGTTTGAACAATGATTCCATTATCTGCGAGCTTCCTACGTTAACAAGATAAACCGAATAAACGCCAATTTCGTTCCATTACTCTCAGCCGCCCCAGAATACATATTATCTGTAAAACGGAACGCAAACAAAGTGAACGTCGTTTACCCGCCAACGATAACTAATTTCAGTCCGCCATAAGTACGTAATTAGCGAGCCGCTGCCTTATCGGCCGGCGGGTAATTAACCTCTGGGAGGCTAGACCCCCCGGACCCGGGGGGTGCACCTTGAATACCTCCTCGGTAATACTTCCGCTATATTATACTGGAGTCCGCCCATCTCCTCCTCCAATGGCGGCGGTTCGCGCGCTTTTGTTTCGCGCCATCACAGCTTCGTTCCGAAACGGTGTAACTTGGCGTGTTTTCTTTAGGAAATTTGGCTGTGCGAGAACTGAATGCGGTTTGTTTTCGTTAGTGCGCGTTTAATATGCTTTTACACCTCTATATTCCAAAGCGTCATAACTTGTGGATGCAGCCGAGCTGCTTTGGACCTTATACCCGTTTTATATAGCTGGAAATAGTTTAGGTTGTGTTTTTTGGTTGAGGGGTGTCTTCAGTTCATATTTCATAGTGTTATCATCTTTTATTGAGTGCGAGCGTGCATTGTTGTCGGTTTACTGCGGTTATCTGGCTTCGTAGGTGTTTAGCGACGCTTCGTCTGATGAATGGCATATTGGCTTCGGGTACGATGGTTATGCCGGCTCCCTAGAGATATCGTAATTGGAATGAATATCAGATTACTTATCACGTTACCTATAAACTTGGTATTATTATGTAGCTCAGTTCTTGCCTCTATTAGTTTTGATATCTTTCAGATTTACGATAACATTTATTCATTTTTTCGGTTTATATATAGATCTTAAGGTTATTTTTATAGAAAAAACTTAAAAACACGTCAAACATACATAATACTTAGCTATATCTAGCACCAAGCTAAGCAGAGCTTATCGCGACTTAATAGAAATATTTAAATCTTTGTATGAACATTACCTATGTTCATACAAAGATTTAAATCGTTGTACCTACACACAACACAGTGTCATATTATGTGAATGGTCAAATAAATCCTATAATATTTTTATTATAAGTACATAGAAAACATCCATACACCAGAAAAAATATTTGCACATAGTACAAACATTTGTCTCAAGGCGGGAATAGAACCCGTGTCGCAGGCAGAACTTCGTCCCCCGCGCTACATCGGTCGTCACACCGAGAATCTAGCTAGATAGTGGATACTGACATAAAAACCCGGATTTTAAACGAAAATGACCGACCAAAAACGCGCGAAAATATTCCTGTAATGGAGTAATCGATCACACTCCAGTCGAGCGTGGTCTCCAAACGGTCGTTTGTCAAAACTAGGGATGTGCTTAGTAAAAAATAAAAGAGGTTTTAAATTCAGCCTCAAAATATTGAGTTAAGTCTGGGTAAGTAGGTATACCTACATAATGTTTTTGTGTGATTTTTATTTTATAATGTACATTTAAGGGGCCTCCGGAGGGACGAATTCTTCATACAAACGTAATACAAAAATGATTTCCAATTCAAGCATATTTCCACTATAATATTGTATTATTTGTATTTGAATAGTATTTATCTAGGTTCCTAAATATTTTTTTCTTTTTCAAAATACTTACCTAAAATTAAATTTTGCACATTTTGCACATTTTTATGCGAAAATGGACAAGTTTTCTTGCTATTTGTTTCGTAGTAAAACATCAGTATCTTACGTTTTATTTATTAAGGAACATAGCTTATATTGTCTAGTTACAGAATAACAATACTTTGTGAAGAATTAGAAAAGTTTTCAGTCATAATTTTTGGTATTACGGAACAAACCAAATTTTTAACGGATAATATTGCTATCGCGCACGCATGAGGCGCGGCCCAAGGGTTAAACAGGGACAGCGATATTCGAAGCGATTTTTGCAAGCGAGGGTCGCCGGACCCTTAATTAACGCTGACTTCACAATTTTTTTTGTTTTGTTTTTCTGTAAAAAATATATTTATAAGGATTCCTAATTGTTATATTAAATTTAAAAGGTACTCTGTTGTATTGGGTGTGCCCGTCAAAACAGTGTACATGTATGGTATGTGAATAAATCAATAAATAATTGTATGGATGGATTGTATGGAAATAATGTAGTATGGATGGATGGATGTTTGTTACTCTTTCACGTAAAAACTACTAAATGGATTTTAATTAAACTTCACAATAATATAACTTACATATCAGAATAACACATAGGCTACAATTCATAAAGTTATATTGTATATTATCCAAAATATCTATTACCTACCACGCGGGTGAAACCGCGGGGCGCAGCTAGTATTTAATATAGTTTCTCTATAATAGTTAAAATATTTTTTTTTAAATATTGATAACACGGGTCATCCCTAGCGTTTATTACGCCCGGGGCCGATAAGCCGCATAATTTTTGGCGCGAAATGTTGGGTCGCTCTAATTGGCTGCCGCGGCCGCCGATAAAGCTCGGTTTACACAGGCTTTCATTAATAGAGGTCGTCAAGCGCCAGGGTTGACGCCTACGTAATTGCAATTACTTTTCAAAGGTGAAAATGCTGTGAGAATGGAGTGGGTCTGACACCCTGTCAATGTCACTTTGAAGATCACATTGTAGGTAATTGTAGGCAAGTATTCTCGGTTCTAGAATCCTAGATATTTTTGGTAAACATTTTGTGTTACAAGTCCAAATATTGTTGAAGAATATTTATAACACTCTGGTAGCATTGGAACAAATTTTAGAATTTTCAAAATGTTTGGTATAGAAAGCTTTTTTTCATCATTTCATACATAGCTACTTATCTCATCTGTTTTCGAACTCGGATTTCAATCTTGACGCAGCGCGTGTGGTGTGGTGGTCTGTTATTGTTAACAGTTTTTCTTAAGTTTTCAGGTACCTACTAATTTCTTTGTTAACATAAGATATCTCGGATTCATGCACTTATTACAAACGCCATTGTATTGGATACGCCTGAAACAATATACGAGTACAATGTTAGAACATTTCATAAAGCTGTTTTTTAGCAATTAAGTATTTTAGTTGTTTTCATGGATCAAAGTATTTTTCAGTTTCTTTAATCCTTTTAAACGCCTGGAACAGATTTGGATGTATGGGGTATCGTTAGAATTCTTACATAACCCCGAGTGCCATTGGTTATAGTTTTGTTAAGAAAATCAAGTCGCTTTTTATATCTTTGTTGTAAAAAAAGGTACCTACTAGTTTTTACATATTTTTAAACATACGCGATCTGACTAAGTACACATGATTAAGTACAAATTAAACGGGATTTTTGTGGTCACGGGTTCAGTCATCCCGTGACCACGACAGTGTGTAAACCTATTTAAACGTCGGGAAAAATAGGTACGCGATAAAAAGCCGTTAAATTAGTACTTAACTTTTTTTAACGTTTTTGTCGAACTCAGTCTGGTTATTAATAAAATTGGGTGTCTAAAACTTCGTGGGCTTAAAAAAAGTTTTACTCACCAGTCAATTTTAAACGCGCTCTAAATGAAAGGGATAAGGCTCAGTTTGCGCAGGGTTTAATTAACAGAGGCCATCGAGCGAGCGATAGGGCTGTCACT
The DNA here is from genome assembly GCA_943735965.1 of Eupithecia abbreviata. Lineage (NCBI taxonomy): Eukaryota > Metazoa > Arthropoda > Insecta > Lepidoptera > Geometridae > Eupithecia > Eupithecia abbreviata. Next base: position 3,296,770 of record OX030997.1, on the reverse strand, counting down.
TAGGTAATTGGAAAAAGTTTTCAGTTATTGACTTCATCATGATACCCTTCCAATTTAAGCTCGCCAATAATTAAACCGCACTGTAAAGTACAGACAAATCTTAAGCTTCTTTATCTCTAGTTTGACTACTCATATTTTACGCAAGGATAAACGAGCAAATTTATTTTTATTTTGTGTGTAGGTAGCGTAAAATGAATCAATTTGTAGAAGTCTTCCTTGCGCAACTCTCACTGAATTTTTTGTTGAAAGTACGCATTTTACTTGACTCTCAACTCAGAAATTACGATCGCTAGGCTTCAGTCGAAGTGTTCGTTCACACAGAAGGTCCGTTCTACAGGATCCGTCACTAATAGTGATACAGAATAGAAAATACATAACCTACTAACTACATACATCCGTCATCGCCGAACAAAAATGGATACGATAAAATGGTCCTGTGTCGTCAGACACAGGACCATTTTATCGTATCCATTGATTTGATTGATTTGATTTGATCCATTTTTTATTGATTGCTTATCTCGAACGTACCCTTAGGCCGAAAGGTTGTGAAATATAATCTATATTTCCATATAATGTATATATTTATATTCACATATACATATATACCTACTCACAAGCCAATGCCATAGCTACTAGAAATTTTGGGCGGGCTACAGTTTTGCACGCAGAAAGTTCTGGGCTTAACATTATTGTGGGCTACTTTTTGTTACGAAAAAATAAAAGCGAAAACGTGGGCAGAACCTAGTATATATAAACCTTATATTAAACTTGCAACAAGGCAGCATTTATACTTTTTAAATTCCCGCAAAAATGTCATAATAATCCATTCTGTACGTGTTCCGTTTCCCGCCGCACTCCTGTCAAACTCCACAACTTTCGGCGGGAACGCAATAAAAACCTTATAAAATTCTTAATGGGAAAACGTACGAAGAGTTTTCCCGTTTAATTATGAATGGTAACGAGCTCGCTCGCTCCCTTTGTTTTGAAACTATTGCCAGGTCGTGGTTTTGCTTAAAGTCACAATGATATTTTGTGATATGGCCGAAAAAGGAATTTTTGCTGTGTTGACGTCATGTTAATTGCTAAAGGTTAGGATAGTGAAATGGTTAATAATTTTACATTCTACTACAATGGCTATGGGATGTTGTTGTGTCAACCACGTTCCTACGCATAGTTTAAATCTGACATTATCCCACAAGTTATGCTCAAAAATAAAAATTTAATCCATGATCTTTAGGTGCTTATTTACTAAGGTGTCCTATTAATTCTATTAAATAATTCTTGCAGCTTGCCAAAACTCACCGAATAAAATTCTAAAACTACAAAAATGTGGCTAGATCTAACGATAATATTAAAGCTGGCAACAAGACTTCTCCATTTTTATACAGCACCAAATTCTAACCATAGACCACTCGTTTCAAGTTGTTTCTTTTTAAATTGCGCTTGTGGTTTTAGCCGCGAAAAACATTGGTAAAATTCACAACTTAGAACTTAGTATACGAGTTGAGCTTTGTTTTAATTGCATCCCCATATTTATCTACCTACAAGGGACTATATTACCTACAAGGGTAAGATTGGTCCGTCAATATTCATATTTATTGCGTATAGTAGTATATTACTACTTTATAAGTAGATATGTCTAATTGCCTAATAGATCAACACGTTCGGGTTGCTATAAAATCCGTAAATTAAGTAGGTACGTAATTATATTATGAAAACTATCATAGTTTGATGAATTGACAAGGTATGTGACAATTTGACGGTTTTATCTCTCAAGAAGCGATCTCTACCAGACAACCGTTGATGGATAGGATCGTTGGATTGAACATGGGGATCTGTGTGCATTATACCTAATAATTAATAAATAATTTACCTAGACCTAATAAAATAAAAAAAACAATAGATACCTAGGAACATACGCTATATTAACGTTTGTGAGCTTAAAGTAATTAGTGTGAATGGCCAAGACAACATAAATTATTCACCAATTAATAAAATGTGACGCAAATTAATTTGGGTCGGATTTGAAAATCCATTAGGAAGGTACGAAAAAGGTCTCGAAATCCTTTAAAGCGACACAGGCGGACACTCTAGCTAGCGAAACCATTTAAATAATAGGTATGTTTTGTCTCTTTCTATCTCTCTTGGTAAGACAGAGCTGGAGGAGGATGTGAACGATGGAAATTTTCATTCGTAATTCAAGAGAGCGTGTGAAAATGTGCAGTTTTTAGGATTCCGTTTGATTTGAATTGGAATGAGAATTTAATTTAAGTTTTTTATTCAATTATAATGACAGTTTTGGCATTACTCTGAAACTGTATGAAAATATTGTTTTATGTATCTATCAGAGTAGTAAGTTACGAGAAGAACAGGTAGATAGGTAATTTGTAAATCATATTTGCAATGTGAGCAAAATAAATAAATCAAAACTACTGAACGGATCGCCGATAGGGCTAAAATTTTGCGTAGATACATGTAGTTTTTCATCTCTCCCCGACTTTCTGATACTTTCCATCCCATAAAACAGTCTCCATTGGACATGATAGACTTTAAATAAAATAAATAATTAAGTGAATCATGTTTTCATCTGACAGCGTCCATGCCTTTTTGCATGTTGTAGAAACTAGTTTAACATAAAAATTAGCAATCCTTGTACGGAATCAAAATGTCACACGCGGTTCTCACTTAGCTACTTTTTCGAGACTTAACACGGTCCCTTTTTTCATAGCCGCCGGCCGAGCGGGTATTAAAACTTGGTAAGTACAGGATTATATGAAATTACTAAGTGCTGTACCGATGGCTCTTTGATTTAGTTGGTTTAAACTCTACAATTTTATACGCAAGCCCATTAACACTTTGACTGCTGAAACACGGTATGTGTTTTCTACAAGTGACTAATATGCGTAAATCCAAACTAGCGCAGCGGCTGAGAAAATACAGATCTGTGTGACTCAGCAAAGCCGTAATATTTTTCGAACGAAACGCATGTGCGGCGCAACACAACCGCTGTGCAGAGCGGCAGCACGAATTTTTTAGGTTAAAAAAAATATCGCAGTCGTCGAAAAAAAACCGGCAGTCAAAGTGTTAACTAACGTTTGCATAACGACGTCAGATGTGGCGCGGTGGGCGAAGGTCCGCCTACGACGCAGGTGGTTACGGGTTCGATTCCCGCTCGCCGCAAATCCATCCATCTAAACTTTCATATTTACAATTAGTGTGATTATCTGCCCCAAGTTAAGCAGAGATTGTGTTATGGGTAAGTAACAGGTAACTGATATACATATTACAATACACTACAGAGATATTATTTTATTATACATAGAAATACGACACGAATACCCGAAACAAATATCTGTTGATCGTACAAGCATTAGTCACGAGGCGCGAATCGCACCCACGACCTCCTGTGTCGCCGGCGGACCTTCGCCCACCGTCCACATAGGTCGTCATGAAGAACATTGTGTATTCAAGTAAAGGAACCTACTTCACTGTGTGCATGTAACTAAGACCCAAGTCTACGAGAAACCACCGACGTCTTCAAATTACATAAAGATTATGCGCCTTCACTTCACATTTACATCTCACCCGCTGAATAAAAGATGGCGCCACGTGTCTCTAATGCACTCATCAATTATTACAGCGCTAGGTTTTGATAGCAGAGGATTTTTCGAGAATATTCCGTTTATTTGAGTAGAGTAGGTATGCTAAGTAGCTGCTGTATTATTTTACGCAAACGAAATATAGGTACATATTACTTTTTACCTTTGTTTGTTTATTTTTTGTTTGTATTTTAGAGCACAATAAGAAGGTAAATGACTATAAAATGAATGAACCATCTGCAGCTTTTTTATAACTGCTTGTCCATCCACGATTGTCTGATAGAGATGCTTTTGAGCGATAAGACCGCCAAATTGTAGAATATATTATTTTTTATCTGTTTTTTTGGGTTGTTAAGTATGCAATAAAGAATTTTATATCTATCTATCTATCATTGATTCTTTTAAACTAAAAACAGACTTCTAATTCCTTAGTAAATAGAGGTGCACTGCTTTTAAGATTATGGGGCAAATACAAATGTTGAGAACGATCTCGAAGTGGCTCAAAAATATTCCTGTGGGATTACTACATATCTCATTTGACATACATATTTAAGTAATGTATACTATAGAAATAGGTAATTTTATTGTTTGGTATGAACTAAAAACCGACTTTGATTCGAATCCTAAATTTTTCATTGTTTTAAAGTTAATAGCATTACTTATCTGCTTCTAAAAACCTTGAAAGCTCAATATCCGTGCCGAAAACCTATAAATTATTCGCTAAACAATACAACTAACTTCTAATACAGTAATCACTCGTACAGCGGTCCCAGTCTTGAATTACATTGCACCCCTTCGCCCCTCGGAAGGGTTCTTGAATGGTCAAACAAGACTCGGAATTGATTGAGTTGAGACGAACTTCTCGAGAAACGGTAAAGTAGACTTTATTGGTTTGGGATAGGGTAGGAAGCTAATTCGTTTGGGGTTTAGGGTTGCCAGTTTGATAATTTTATGTAGGAAGTTGTTTCAGATTTTGGATTTGGGAAAATACGGTTTTCTTATTGACTTTTTGTTGGATTTACATTTACGGTAACTGGAAAATTTCTTCACAGGGGCCTGAAAAAACTACCGTCGTTATTATCTCTATGGGCAAACAGCCTGGGAGAAATGCTCTAAGTGATAAGGCCGGCCGCCTCTTGTACATTTTTAGTTTTTTTTTATATACATATAAGATTTTTTGTGTTCTATAAAAAATGTGTTTTTAGTTTATATTAATGACCTGCCTCATCTTGTAAAGAATGATCATGAGATTGTATTGTTTGCTGATGATACTTCATTAATTTTTAAAATGAAACGACAAAACACAAATTTCGACGATGTAAATACTGCAATCTCAAAGGTAGTCCATTGGTTTAGTATTAATAATCTTTTGCTTAATGAAACCAAAACAAAATGTATAAGATTTATTCTACCTAATGTAAAACAAGTTAAGGCTGATATAAACGCAAAAGGAGAACGTTAGAAATTGTAAACAATACCGTATTTTTAGGAATAACCTTAGATAGTAAACTTCAATGGGGCCCACACATAGATAAGCTATCGAAAAGACTTAGTTCTGCAGCATATGCAGTTAAAAAAATCCGTCACCTTACAGACGTTGATACTTCTAGACTAGTCTATTTCAGCTACTTCCACAGTATTATGTCTTATGGCATACTACTGTGGGGGAACGCTGCAGATATAAACACCGTATTTGTGTTGCAGAAGAGGGCTGTTCGTGCGATCTATAATATGGGTCCCAGAGAATCCCTATTTGAAAAATTCAAAGAAATAAACATAATGACAGTACCGTGTCAATATATTTATGAAAACTTGTTATACATTCATAAAAATATCAATCTGTTCACTAAAAAAAGTGATATACATCATGTAAATACTAGAAATAAGAATAAACTCGCTGTGCCCACAACTAGGCTACACAAGATAAATGTATCTTTTAAAGGGCAATGTATACGCTTCTACAACAAAACTCCAAGTGAGTTGCAAAAATTTTATCAATAAACAAATTTAAAAAAATTGTGAAACATATTCTTTGTAAAAAAGCTTATTACAAAATATCAGATTACTTAGAAGATAAAAAAGCTTGGAACGAGTTTTGCTCCAACTCAAAATCTACCAACTTACAGACAAGCAAATCAAATGTACTAGAGACATAAGTTATGAACATACTAGTGGTTTCTTCTCACTTCTTCCACTGGTGGACAAAAAATTGAAGTGAACTATAAAATAATTTAATTGATAATAATGAATAGTATAAAATATGACCTGTCTAAGTGCTTATTTGTAAGCTTAAAGAAATAAAAACTTTTCATTTTCATTTTTCATTTTCAATGAAAACATTCATTCATTAATTCAAGCGCGCCTCCAAATTTCCTGAAAAAAGGTAGGTACCTGTCATTTCAACTCCAAAACTACCGAACGTTTCAGTTCCCCACCGGATGACCTTGTCCACTTCCTAACTTGACCACTTCCAACGGTGGCGTATTACTTAAATACTAGTGGAGTGATGTGATTGGTCAAGTAACCGCAGTGTGGCAACCCTACCAATGCCTATAACCTGAGATTTCCCCTGGATATTGGGAGCATTTGAATTGAACGCTCCATGTTTACTTGGCTTTTTGAGCGGACCCGGAGGGCTGCACGAGTTTATGAAAAGTGTAGAATCACCTGTAAATTTTATGTATTTTGTAATTTATTGTTCCTACCTTTGAGGTATTTTTTTATTCGACTTCTTGCTTTTTTTCGCGATTGATCGCGTACCTTTTGTTACACAAAGCGTAGGGAAAAATAAAAAAAGGTACATCATCATCATCAACCTATAATAGTCCACTGTTGGACATAGGCCTAGCCTAATGAGCGCCATAGTGCCCTATCTTTAGCTTGCCGCATCCAGCATATGCATGATTTCATGGTTGTCTGGTAGAGATCACTCTTAAGCGATAGACCGTCAATTGTATGTAGTTTTTTAAAGTTTTTATTAAACATTGTTATTTTATACTAAGTGTGCAATAAAGAATTATCTATCTATCTATCTATGCCTGCATTCTTTCGCAAGTCGTCATCCCATTGCACCTAGCCGGTGCGGTGGCCCAAAACACGTTTACCCCAGCGGTGGTCTGTTCTTCGCGATATATGGCCGGCCCATTGCCACTTCAGCTTGCTAATTCTTAACCAAAGACAATAAAAAACCGAATTCTAAGTCAATAATACAATGTTATCTCCGTTAGTTTACCAAGCTTAAAGGTAATTAAGCATCTGAAATCAATCCTGTTCCTACAAGGCTGAGAAATAGCTAGTACTTCGGAACCTCCCTCGTCTAACAAGGTTGACGAATAGCTACTCCCAAAGATCCCCTAAATCTGTGAACGCTCTGATAACAAACAGACGTACAAACAAAACAAATACGGTGAAGCTACCACTTATCAACCCGGGGTCTATTACGTAGGTATTAACGTTGTTGCTATTGCTGTTAAGATGATTACCATCAATTGTATTGTCTGTTTATTTATTTACTAGCTGCGCCCCGCGGCTGCGCCCGCGTGGATATCTATGTGTCAAATGTTTTAAACCTTTCTCTTGTCTATCTATTAAAACAATCAAAAAAACCGCATCAAAATCCGTTGTGTAGATTTAAATATTTCTAAGCATACATAGGGACAGAGAGACAGCGGGAAGCGACTTTGTTATATGCTATGTAGTGAACTAGTTTCTGCACAGGGCTTTGCACGCGTTATTTAAAACGTTGAAAGGATCTTATGGGAACGGATTTTGGGATCAAACAACTCAATCTGTTCAGTAGTTTTGGGGTAAAGAAGAAATATACATAGTCAATGGATGGACATCCAAATTTTCAAAGCATAAAAAACATATCTATGTAGTTATTATGTGATATTAGTGTGACATTTTAAAAAACATATTTGTGTGACATTTTATTGTTAGTTTTGTCCTGAAATGTATAAACGCATTGAGGTTTTGAATAAATTGGCTAAAATATCACTGTTAAACAGAGAGCTGTAGTAATAGGAGAATATAATGAATACGTAATACGCCCCTCTAGATCTTGTTCTTAATCACGTCGTGGGTTCCATTATTTCGCAGTAATTACCACATTTGTAGGTCGCCACTATTCAGAGGGTAATTTATATACTAACTCTTTACATTTCACTAAGGGCGTATCATTTTCGAAGGCACTTTTGAAGCTTTCTATGCATGTCCAACGTAGCAAAGTTATATTGAACTATATTTTGGTAGGCACTTTTAAGAATGTTAAAGTATATATGTTTAGAAAGTTGATGAGTATCTGGCGCAACGCATCAGAATTACCATACAGCGGGGAAATGCAGCCAGCAGCGTCTCGGGGACGCTTTTGACTACTATGGATATATATCTATACCAATACTTTTTTGACTACTACTATGGACGTACTTAGATCTAATATAATATTCGTTGTGATAATTTCGTAGGCTATTATGTGTGTTTCGTAGCGTTCTTACAAGCATGTTGTTACTTTCATTAGCTCGTCATAGCTTGCGTAGCACTTTCGTAGGCATCTCGCAGCAATATCGTAGGCGTTAATATATAAATAAGTATTTGTGTTTTTTTTTCACGGACACTGCGAAGCATCTATGTGCTAATGCTGTGTTAATTGTCCGTCATTATTAATTTATCTTGGAAAGCAGTTCTTAACCGTTTTGTTATCACAACACATGCGAAATTGTGGTACTACATTGTTGTTTATTAAGCCCAACAAAATAAAACAACAAATGCTTACTGTTGTGTTTGGATTCTCATAACATGAATATAAAGTCCGTGTATATTTATTTTATTTATTTATTTAACAAAATCCACAACCCTTAATTATTATAACAAACATGCTTAAAATCTAAACTTATGGCCAAAAACGGACATACTTTTTATAAGATATTTTTTTTTATTATCTAGACAGTCAGTGTAACATATGTCTCTCTTATAATAAACAGTTCTCAGAATATAAACTTATTTCCTATACTTACATAACAAAAAAAATAATATATAATATAAAAAAATAATCACCTGCATAATAAGTTAAAACTAAGTACTAAATTAAATTAATATTAAATTATGTAACTATGTGTTATTTAACTGGGTTTTATTTCACTAAACATTATTTATTACATAGCGATACATGCGTCGTACGTTTGACAGATGCAGTGATGGTTGCCCGCCATCATTCCCTAGAGATGTCCATTATCGGTCAATCCGAGTACTCGAGAACTAGAGTTGTGCCTAACACTTACCTAAAACATTTTAAACTTTCGCATTTTGTTAACATTTATAAATATTTATTAAAGATTTATATATTAAGAAAAAGGTGCAAAAGGTACGGGATAAATACCCGATAAATAATATTTAAGGCTTACCTAACACCAACTAAAAATCAGCAACACAATGCCACCAACATAAAACGACAACGTTGATAACTATCCCACCGCCATTGTGTAGCATTATTTAGTGCCATTTAAAATAAACGACGCAATAAACCCGACGCCATACTCCCCGGGGAAGGGAATCGAACCCGCAAACTCCTGCGTTATTCCTAATGACAGGCGTTTACAGCCCGCGCATATGGCGCTATTGTCATAATGCTATAGAATATGTAATTTGGTTTATCTGTGGCAAGGGATTTCCCAGAGTTCGGGGGCGTCTTTTAATGATATAGAAAACTTGCCATCATCATCAGCCTATGTTAGTCCACTGCTGGACATAGGCCTCCCTCAATGAGCGCCATAGCGCCCTGTCTTCAGCTTGACGCATTCAGCCTCTCCCCGTAGTCTTTCGCAGGTCGTCATCCAACCTGGGATCATTGTCATCATTGCAGGGCGTCCTACTGTACGTTTGCAGAGTCGTGGTCTCCATCCAAGGACACGTTTACTCCAGAGATTTTCGGTTCTTCGCGAGATATGTAAAACTTGTATGTACTTACAATTAAAACTCTTTGATAAAAGTTTCTAGTTCCTAGTGTTAATACTTGCAGTACCCATGAATGTTTTTCTTTACCGCAGTGTAGCTGCCGCGCATGACAATAACTTGGCATAGATCACGATAGTTGATAACAAAAATTATTTGTAGCTGTCTCTCGTTCTAATAATATTGAAAAATATTAACATATCAATTGAACAACACTATTTTTCGAACACCGAAATATATATTAATATAATAAAATTATTAATAAAAAATATAAATTACTAACTTAATTCTATAATACCACTGTAAGTATTATTAATGAAAAAAAAACAAACATTAAGTGATAGTCATCAGGATTTATCATTATCCAATAAATTAACAGGAACAAACGATTTAAAATGATTAATGAATTGATACAGCTTAGTAGATTAAAAATACAAAAGTGATGTTTGATCAAGATTTGTACCTGTATATAATTTTAGTAGGTAACTAAGATTGTAATTTTATTACCTATTAGAACAAGTACCTATGTATTTACAATTGAAAATGTTTTGCCAACTGCGTGCGGTTGCAAAAGAACTACAGTTTGCTCACCTGGTTCAATCAACACACACATACATAAGAATTGTTAAACAGAAGAATAATTATCTAAAATGGATTAAAAAAATTGCTGATAAAAAAATGAAGAAAGTTATGTTAAGTCCGCGCGGAATCAGAATGGGACGGACCTTTGCAAGTTAATATTTTACATAATATTTCGAAAGGCCTTTTCAAATATACGCGGTATTCTCTACCCAAAGCATTAGCGACACATTTCGGTTTTGCACGTCATCATATCACGCTGGGCATTTTGTATGTACCGAATACCCAGTTAGCTTTCGCTGCTGCCGTTCTGGGTACCGAATACCTACCTCATAGGCCCCGCAAGTTGCCAATGTGTGATGAAACAAAGTTATAGTGCAACCGCTTTTGTTTCAATTCAAAAAGGTTCTGTCCCAATCCAATCGCGCGTAGACTAGACATCAACCTACTCAGTATCTAAATTAACAGGGTACAACAATTAAGTAGGTAATATTCGACAAAGATTACCCCACAAATCAAACCCCCCACTCGTACCTACAAGAGCGACAATGCTTTGGAATTAAACCCACTTTTATTCCCCCAACTTACCTTTTCACCCTCCAAAAAGGTAATTTACCTTTCATGTCTTCAAATAAGGTTTGGAATCGCTTGAGAGGTCGACTAAAGAGGTTGGTTGTTAGTTTGTAAGGCGTTCCCGCCACTTCATTTGCGAAATGCTGGCATCCCTGGCTTAAGTGTTGCACGATGTAAAATTAATGAGCCAATCTCAGTAGGTAGGATTCCACCTCTATAATTTAGAAGGTGGTAATTTGTAACGTAGTACCCTGAAGTTGTAGATTTGTATTTCGCTGAGGGTTACTGTGATAAATATAAGGATTTCAGAGCTGTGTTGTTCGCTGATTTACAAGCAAAAAAACAAGGTTTATAAGATTATGGGTTTTAACGATCGAATGATGAATGATATTAGTCTCCGATCTTATATCATTCATTATAGTTTATAGTTTGTCCACACAAAAATAATATAAGGCTGCCTTTTTAGACGACCGATGTGGCGCGGTGGGCGAAGGTCCGCCTGCGACGCGGGAGGTTGCGGGTTCGATTCCCGCCTCGGAACAATTGTGTGAACGATCTGCAGATATTTGTACCGGGTGTTCTGGTTGTTTTCTATGTATAATAAAAAATATCTATCTATGTAATGTATTGTATTATGTATATCAGTTATCTAGTACCCATAACACAAGCTCTGCTTACCATGGGGCTAGATAATGCTGTGTGAATTGTCCAGCATAATTTATTATTTATTTTGTACTTTTTTTAGTTCTTATTCTTTATAAGAACTAAACAAGATTATGTAGATATAAGATATTTTTGAGTTAAGTAGTCTTAGTCTTCATTCATTCATTAAAAAATAACCTCTGGGAGATTGGCCGCCGTAGTCAAAATTCGGCTGGGACATCATCATCAAAGTTTTGGTGTTGTATTTGCCCCAAAAAAAGTCTCGCTAACTCACCTCCTCAAAATTGAATCTTTCCTTAATTGAGAGGATAGGGGCAGTATATTGATTGAGAAAGTCTAGAAAGAAGAAATGGCTTAAGCGTTGGAGATAGTGGAATCCATTTTCAATTTTCATTATCCACCATTTTCCGCGCAAGTAACTTCTTGTGGGAGGAGTTTATTTTGTTGTCGAGGGTTAAGTTGCGGGGTAATAACCAAGAACGTTTTAAAGTTATGACATCTTTATATGATATAAATACAATAACAAAATAAAAAGAGCTTTATTTCATATCACAAAGTCATCGTAGGTACAATTTTAAACAATAATAATAATAATTAAGCCAATAGCCTGGTTTTATTTCTTTCATTTTTCTTTGCAATACTATCTACATCTGGCGGATACCTTTGGGTGTATCATATTGTGCACCTGAGCATGATACCCGCTATGTGTAGCCATCGCCTTTAGATAAACTCTCTAAAGGGCCTCTGTGCTGGGCTTCGGCCCCACGCAAGCCTTCCAAAGGACCGGGTCACTTTATGGCCCGAGATCATGGTAATGAGATACATATTAATAATAATTTAATAGTCTTGCACATTATAATTTTATGCTTAGACTAGCAGTACCCCGCGGCTTCGCCCACGTAGAAATGTCTGCGCAATTTTACCATATTTTCTCACCGTTTACTTTCCTGGACTACGACAAACATTTAATAAAAAAATCACCTAAATCGGCCTAGCCTAACGAACAGCAATTGATTTTTATATATAAGATATGTCAGGTGTCTAGTGTCATGAGATTTCCGTTACTTCCGGAAACTGCCTTTAGCAGTGTATGCCTCCTCCAAGGATCTCCAAAGTTATGACTAAACAACCTTAAATATGAACACTATTTTGCTCATTTCCGCTGAACTGAACACATTAAACGGCGAGAATAATCTGCGACACTCTTCCACAATATTGCTGATTATTCTACAAAATTGTGAGCGTTATCAGACCAATTATAATTCACCGCGCAAATGACACCGTCATTACCGGACGCTCATAACCGGCTTAACTGTGTACCCGGATATAGGGGTACGGACAGGAAAACAGGGATTTTCAACAAAAACTAGCAGATAGAGATAGAGACAGAGACATTTATTGGACCAAGCACAGTTACAGAAAAGAACAAATAAGGTGAAAATTATATTTAAAAAAAAGAATCGTTATTATAAGACTTACTTAATACTTAAAAGTAGGGGTATACACCTAACCTGCCCACCCACCACAGGTGGGTGAGTAAGAGGTGTATTTTAACCACAAGTAGGTACAGAGCTACATGTACAACAAACAAATCGTTCAGTACCTAACTACATAAATATAGTTCAGTAGGCTACTAGTACTACCTACAGATTCCGATTTTTTTATTGTCTTAAATCCTTTTCCAGATGCCGCTCCGTGCCTCACCGACAATAGTATATGTAAGAAATTCAATTTTATGCTTAGCTTTAAATAAATATTGACATGTATCTAAAATCGCACTATATTTATATTTAGATAAGCAAATCAAAGGTATTAGACACACAATTGTTCCGTCCCGCCTCGGAACAATTGTGTGTGCGATCGAACCCGCAATCTCCTGCGTCGCAGGCGGACCTTCTCCCACCGCGCCACAGAGGTCGTCAAAAGTAATGTCGTCAAGGGGTCCAATGCCTTCTCTGACGCATACGGGTTGGAGTGTGGGGTAAGCTCTCCCTCGCTCTTCAACCTGTATGTTAATGATCTCATTGTTGGGATCAGTGGCATGCGTGTCGGCTGTCGTGTTGATGGTGTTTCTATAAACAACTTCAGCTACGCGGACGACAAGGTGCTGTTGGGCCCGACGGCGAGATCAGTCGAAGAGATGCTGAAGGTATGTGCTGACTACGCTGCTTCCCATGGTCTCCGCTATAACATCAAAAAGTGTGAATACATTGTCTTTAAGGCCGCCGGAAATAATCACAAAGACTTCCCAGAAATAACCCTAAATGGCATGAACATAAATAAAGTCAGATCTTTCAAATATCTTGGGCATTATATCACCGACGAACAAATTATGGATCACTTAAGTTATCTGAAATAAAATAATTTTATTTTATTATTTATTTATTTTAAAAAGTAGAGTTTTAATCCCAGCTTGCTCTTCTAGCCGTACAAAGTGGGTGGTGGCGTATCCACGGGGCGGGCCTCCCTTAAACAAAGCTAAGGCAATTATTATTAAATATTCGCGCAGCAATTTATCGGCGCGCGGCGTAATTGTAGCGGGATCGCTGTAATCGACGCCGGTTTAATTAGCGTGCGTAATTAATGCGATTTGTACAGTTTTTAGGATAAAAGCTGGTTGTAAAGGACCACTGGATTTATCAAACGAAACTATTATGTCCACTGCTGAACTATTCTCTTCTCACAAACCAAACAAAACAAGAGGAGTTTTGCCTTACCTAGGCGGGCACAGCGCCGCCAGCATTTTAATTTACCTATTAATTATTTATTAAATTTGCGATGTTCAACGTAATATTAGACGTTGAACATCGCAAATTTACATTGGGCAGTTTGTGATACCTATTATAAGCTTTCTTAATCACTACATAGTATAAAACAATGTAAGTATGCTTAGTTAGATCTTTAAAACTACGCAACGGATTTTCATGCGGTTTTTTTATAGATAGAGTGATTCAAGAGGAAGGTATAACCTATATAATGTTTATTGATAATTTTTGCAACTCGGTCGGAGTTTTGTTGTAGATATCTTAATCGGCTCATACCTAGTGGCTGAGTTCGATGGACGATTCTTAACCGAGACGGTAAAATTATTTAGCAACCTGAATCCACTTATGCTATTTTCAAATTACCTGTAATATCAAACAATCTATTTTAAATCGAATACGACGCGTGCAAAGCTGCGTGACATAACTAGCTATGTATTTAATAGGAAGCTCAATTTTCACGCAAGCTCGCCTATTCCGTAATCCATTGGTTGATTTCGCGCCAATTAACCCCGTTGCTTAGCAACCGACACAATGCTGTCATGGCGGCCGCCTGTGAAAGTTTTTGTTGTGGTCGAAGCAAACTTTTGATTGTGCTGCACCATGAATAGCGAGTTTGGCTTGCGATATGGAATATTCGAATGAAATAGATGCAGATGGTCTTTATTCAGAATGCACAAAAACAACTAATTTGACTTCACTAAAGATAATAATAACCCTTTCTTATCAATCGTATAAAAAAGGATGGTATCATTTTTGTTCTGCCAAATTACCTAGTTTATGGATTCGCGCTTGAGCGATAAGACCACCAATTGTCACATTATTTTTTTATTGTATTTTGGTTTATTATTTATTTCTAAGTTAACTGAAATTTATACCCCGATCCATAAACCTGGTATTTTTTGGTAAACGAAGGGGGCTGCAAAGTGTTTTCATAACCCAAGGAATATTGGTGGAAAATATGAACGACATTACTATCATCGAAGCAAAGCAATAACCTTGCTGTCACCTTGTTGTTTGATTTTATGTTTATGTATCAGTTTTTACGCTTCTACAACAAAACTCCAAGTGAGTTGCAAAAATTATCAATAAATAAATTTAAAAAAATTGTGAAGCATATTCTTTGTAAAAAGGCTTATTACAAAATATCAGATTATCTAGATTCTAGAAGATAAAAAAGCTTGGAACGAGTTTTGCTCCAACTCAAAATCTAACGATTTACAGATACCTATGCAAATCATATCTACTAGACACATAAGTTATGAACATACTAGTGGTTTCTTCTCATTTCTTCCACTGGTGGACAAAAAATTGAAGTGAACATCAATATAATAATGAATAGTATAAAATATGACTTGTCTAAGTGCTTATTCTTTAGGCTTACACCTAAAGAAATAAACTTTCATTTCATTTCATTTACTTTTCATTGAAAAATGTCTTTGTTGTCATAAAATATCTTGGAGCATATCTGAATTGAGACCAATTATAAATATATATGACAAACATTATAAATGAAAAATAAATTTTCTTGTATCTGCTTTATTTGCTTCGTTTCGAATATAAATCTGATTGCACTGCATCAGATGTACCTATCATATAACAATAGAATTATTATAAAACGTCGCGCACGTGCAAGACACGTGCCGCGAAATGACTAATTTTGCGCCGTTATTACAGGTGTATATCACTTACATACAACACTAATTTATCTCTGCAGGTGGACAAATATGGAACTAAATCCGACACTCGAAAATTCGTATAATTTTACCGACGCCAGCGCCACTGTCATCGGAAAAAAATGGCGGAAAAAGAAATGACAGTGACAATAGAAGAATGGATTCGGAGGGCGAAGGATTATGCCACCCCGATTTAAGGTGTATCATGCACCTGTGTTGGGTAGAATGAAATCACTGAGTCGCAGGTTTTTGATAAGATTAATAAAATGATGTGCTTTTTAAAATCTATGCTCTTTTTGAAATGTTTCGACGTTCGAAAGAGAAAAATAAGTAAATGTTTTAAGTGTTTAGCATATGTTCAGTACAAATGTAGTATTGTCTGCGGCTTCGCAAGCGTTATATCCGGGACTAAACCAGCCTAAATGTTTATACAGGCCTGGACCTGCAGCTATGCAAAATTTCAGCTCGATCTGTTCAGTGTAGTTTGCCGTGAAGTTGTAACAAACATACATCCATCCATACATACACCTTCCTACAAACTTTCGTATTTATATTTTTACTGTGACTGTACCAAGATAGATATAAAATACTTTATTATACCACAGAATACAGAAAAAATTGGTACTTATAAAGGGCGGCCTTATCACTGAGAGCGATCTCTTCCAGCCCAGGTAACCTTAGGATGGACTGGACATGAAAGAACAATATTGACGGTGGCACTTTAATAAATATATACATATATAGTTTGGTAGATATAAACCTAGTTACTAAGATCACAGAGAACACAACACAAATAAACCTCACATAGAAAATCCTTCGATGAACAACATTTTAAACTATGCAAAACGTTATTGGAGAACTGGTTTGTTGGAAACGCGGGAGCGCCATTTTGTTAATAGTTTAATCTTTGCGGGTGATCCGGGTGCAGTCGGCTGGAACCACTACCTACTACCTGGAATCTATACCTACCCGAGTGGACGAAGTGAAGTGCTGTTGATGACCGAATATTACAATAAAAAAAAGTTTTTTCCTAATTTTAAGAACAAACAACCTCTTGCATGGATCCCGGCTATCAAAGTGTATCTTGGTACTAGGGACTTTGGCCGTTAAGTTTTTCAGAAAACTACTTACGCAATAAATACATTTATTTCTGAAAAACACTTTTTGGTCAAACAAATTTTCATATTCGCGAGGGTTTGTGGAAATGCAAGCTTGAAGCGAGTTTTGGGGTAACTTTCAGTACTTTCTTACATACTTACCGCATTTGGATTATTACCCTGCATTCCATTATACCTACCTGCAAAGTAAAACTGAATTTGATGACGCATGGTTACAAATAGTTTTAGCTGTCAAACAATAAACACACTGTCAAGCGTTACTTACTGAAAATCACACAGAAAAATAAATTGCATGTTACCCATACTAATCTAAAGTTTATTTGCATTTTTCTTAAAATAACTGGCAGTGTACGATTACTCGTACATTCACCTATCATTTATAACCAGCGTCAATATAATATGTCACGGAAGGTGTTTCGGCCGCACCTAAAGCCGAATCATTAGTTTTTCATCCAACATTCGGTTTCGGGCTTGCACGTGGTGAAATGACGTACCGTGAATATTTTAGGGGCATTCAGCGCGGTCGTTAGCCAGTGATTGCGGACAGCTACGAATTATTTAAAGGATCATAGAACGGACGGAGCAAGCTTATTGGCAGCTATTTTATTGTATATTTCTGTACAAAAATATTGCCTAAAAAATTATTACAAACACATAACATAATTCATTTGTAGTTTACATTAGAAACAAGTCCAGTATATTGAGATTCTAGTCCAAACTATTACGTAGCTGCAATTGCCTACACTAGACTGAAAAGTCTGTAATATATAGTCTGTATATAGGCACCTGTGCTCCCCCTACTATGTTACACAAATTGTTTGAAAGATGAGGATAAAATAAATAATTTAACATACAACAAATTATATAAATAAATAAATAATACTGGACAATTCACACAGCATTATCTAGCCCCATGGTAAGCAGAGCTTGTGTTATGGGTACTAGATAACTGATATACATAATACTATATATTACATAGATAGATATTTTTTATTATACATAGAAAACGACCAGAACACCCGGAACAAATATCTGCAGATCATACACACAATTGTTCCAAGGCGGGAATCGAACCCGCAACCTTCTGCGTCGCAGGCGGACCTTCGCCCACCGCGCCACATCGGTCGTCAAACTATATACAGGGTGGAATTTTGTAATGCCACCTGGAGGGAAAGTACTCTTAATACTGTAGATAGAAAATTGTACCCAAAGAAAACATTCCTTTAATTTTGAAAAGAAAGAAAACTGCATTCAAAGATTTTCGAAAATTCGCTTGCCACACCCGGAAATCGAACCGACTAAAATCTGTAAAAATTACACCCTGTACTTTTATTGCATAGGTCGTTAGGGTCAATCATAAGGATGAAATCTCTCTAACAAACTTAATAAATTAAATGAAAGGAAAACCATGAAATCTTAAATTATTTTAATTATTTACAATAAAAAGTCAACTAACTAATTAGTTGCTCGAAATGGGCTCCATTATCTTGGATACACAAATTTATTCTTCTAACGAATTCATTTCTAGTAACTTTTAATAACGTGTTGTGGTGAATATTATAAATCGTATTCTGAACTTCAACTCTCAACTCGTTTACAGTCGCATAAGATTTCATGTAAATTGGATTTTTTACATATCCCCAATAAAAAAAATCGAAAGGGGTGAGATCTAGTAATCTGGCAGGCCATCTGATTATGCCGTTGGTACCAATCCAGGTATTAAAATGGTTATTAATGTAGGCAGTAGTGATTCTGCTGTTATGGGCTGGAGCACCATCTTGCTGTAGAATTATTTGGTTTCGCTCTGCCTCGGGGAAACCATTTAACTCATTTCTTAAGAGATCCAGTATTTCAAGATACTTGACAGTGTTTAAATGACCTTCGTACACGTGGACTAACACAACCATATTTCTCATAATTCCGCACCAAACGTTGAAAGAAAACCTTAATTGACTGTTAGTTTCATGGACACGAACAGGATTCACTCGAGACCAATAGTGGTTATTGCGGCGATTGTACATGCCGTTATTGCTGAAGTTGGTTTCGTCAGACCATACAATGTTACTCAAATAATTAGGGTTACGGTCAATTTCTCTCAGCATGTTTTGACAAAATTGTAATCGTCTCTCACAATCCCCAGGATGCAATTTTTGGACCAACCGACCATCACGATAGCATTTATACTTATACTTTTTCAGCACTTTAAGTACGCGAGAGTGGGTTATTCCAATTACTTCGGCAGCATCTCTGCTTGAAACCTTCGGAAATTATTCAAAGTATGTTAAAACACTAAGATCAAAATAAACTACCAGTATTCTTTAAATTTTCTACCATTCTTTTCAATACGAACCGAGTTGGTGCCTGTCGGTCTCGATATTTCTCTCCGTACCACCGCAGAGCCAGATTCACATCTTTGTTATTTAAAAAATAAGCTTCCATTAAATCAAATTGTTCTTGATAAGCCATTTTTACCGGGAGACAAATATGAAATAATTTGTAAAAACAATCAAATGTGAATAACAAATGACAATCTATTTTCAAATGTAACATTCCATATTTAAAATACCTCATCGACGCAGTTATGTTGCCTCTAAAAAAGGAGTCTGCATTAGGTACAAACACGTGCAAAATTAAATCGTCTTATCTAAATATTAATTCGTCATTTTAATGGATAAATGACGTCAATGGTAATTATTAATTACTGACACAAGTAAACAGATGGACCTTTAAGTAAAAGTGCCTTGACCCATTCAATTTATAATTTAAGATTTCATGGTTTTCCTTTCATTTAATTTATTAAGTTTGTTAGAGAGATTTCATCGTTATTATTGACCCTAACGATCTATGCAATAAAAGTAAAGTATGTAATTTTTACAGATTTTAGTCGGTTCGATTCCCTGGTGTGGCAAGCGAATTTTCGAAAATCTTTGAATGCAGTTTTCTTTCTTTTTAAAATTAAAGGAATGTTTTCTTTGAGTACAATTTTTTATCTACAGTATTAAGAGTACTTTCCCTCCAGGTGGCATTACAAAATTCCACCCTGTATATACTTTAAGAGAGCCGAAGGATTCTTGGTAGAAACATTTAAACAAATGAAGATGATTGAAATTGTGCACACGTAGGAATTTTCGCTCATTTGCAAAATGCTATATGGACCATGGAATGTTGTTTTCGAAATAAATACCTACAGAATAATAATTTTTCTTTAATCTACTTTATGTATAACATTAAATTATCTACCTAATTTTCCTCGCAACATTGGTCTGGGATCAAGATATATTTATTTATGAATTGAGTTCAGTTTACTTATTTTAAAACAATTACATTTTGTATGTCATTGGTATTGACTAGAAATACCCAAAACTATATTATAATGTTCGTAATTAAATTAATAGCATGCATATAATTCAATTCTTCTTTCTTGCTAACATATTAATTATTTTCGTATCATAAATAGTGTAGGCAAGTCGTTGATACAATTATAATAAAAGACAACAAGCCATTTTTTCTGATAGTAATTAGCATAGTAATTTATTTCACACAAGATTAGTCTGAAATCTATCTGGCTAAATGAATAGCCTAGACTACAAAGCGGGCCCAAGTCCAGTCGAGATTGGATTCTTTGTAGGAATAAAAACAGAATAAAATGCTTACAAGAGCTTACAGAATGTACTCCAAACAGTATCTAGGGATGATGCTAGTTAGTTTTCAAAGACTAATGGAACTTTTCGTATTATAAAAAAACGAACTGCGCCCCGTGGTTCCCCGCGTGTCAAATGGTCAAATGGTCAATAGTCAATAATCCATGTGGTTTATACAAAAGATACAAAAATATTATACAAAATTCATTTTTTTTACCAAAATACAAAAACATGCTTACAATTTACTGGTGGTCCCCCGCACTAGGTTCAGAACCTACAAAAAGAAAATACAAAAAAATTTACCAATAATCAAGACTGTAAACAGGGTAGCAGTTGACACTGGAAAAATATTTTAGGAATAGGTACTTACATAAGTAAATCGTATTTATATTATATAAATACGATTTTCTATCAGGAATTCATTTTGTACATAAAATCCTGTTAAAAATAGCTGTACGTAAACCATAAAAAAACTATCTAAAACAGACTTAGCATCTCACTCATTCAAATCGTCTCGCATATTATTAATATCCGTCCATAAGGCCGCTCCCACATATATTACGACAAACAAACTGGATTAGACTTAGTTGACAGGGTGATGCGATAAAAATCGAGGAAATCTGATAAAAAAACAAAAACTCGGTGTTAGGTTGAAAAAATAAAACTGATTTGGAAAGGGAACGCGACACTGGGTTTCGGTGCATTTGTTTTAGTTAATTTGAACGGTGTTGGTTTAATTTCGTTTACAAAACGTACGAAAAAAATTGCGAACCTTTGTACGAATAACAAAGCGAAATCATCATTCAAAGCAATAGGTAAGTAATTTATTCAGTAAATATTTTAATAGAGTATAACAAAAAAAGCTAACTTCACAAAAAAAAAAAATTACCACCATAATAAGGCCAATAAGGCAGTCTTTAATCAGCAATTATCTGGTAATTTTTTCACGAAGTGAAGTGGCAGTGGGTCGGCCATATCTCACGAAGACCCGATAACTGCGGCTGGGGACGACTAACTGTTGAGTGAAGACCGGGACTCAGTAAACGTAGTGTAGAGCAGATGCTCTTCGACCTTGTTGCATGAGAAGACTGTGAAAAACGGCAAGATTATGTGTAATAAAAGGTCAGTTCTACCAATAATTATATTTAGACTGCGCTTTATCAGAGCGAAAAGACAAAGCAATTAATCAAAACCTGACAGAAACAATTCATCAATCAGAATAATCACCACACAATACGATATTTGCGCAACTCTTTGTCCACCCTGTACCAACCCCATTTAAATTGATATAAATTAATCCTTTAGATGCACCCCGAGAAAGAAATCCCATTAGAGGGATTCGATTAACGTTTTAACAGGGTCCCCTTGCATCTTCGGAATTCAGACCTTTAGAGAAGTTATACATTAGGTGTTTAAAAGCGAGTGCTTTAGAAACGCGCGTTTTAAAAACTATCTGGTTCACTACATCCGTATGTCAGTCGAAGCCCGAATGATGAGTACTTGGTTTTCGAATCGAAAATATGTTTAGTTAATAATGCCATTTATGAATGAAAAAAACCTGGTTAAATGAACAACAAAGTAAACCCTACAACCACGAGCAAAAATTTATAAAACGCATATGCGCAGCAAAAAATTGCAAAGTCGAGTTAGTAATGTAATTAATGTGTTGTTTAGTAATATGTCCTAAAATATTTTTCATAAGTTGATATTGTTTTGGTTCAGAACCCCTACAAAAATATATAGGATTCAATAACCGAGTATTCGAAGGCGTCATAGGATTTGTACAGACAGATGTAGGGACCAAATGATTTTAACGCGCGTTACCAAAGCGCGCGCTTCTAACGCCTTATGTGTAAGCACCTACTAACTCTTAACAGTCCCCTTGCATCTCCGGTCAGACCTTCGGACTTGAAAGGATTTTGTTATTGGCTACGAACTACCCTCGGATATCGGTAATGGAATAATAGCTAACAAATCTGTACGGTGTTTTGTAAGATTACGGCTAAAAGGGACGAAAACAGCAGTTTTTCTTGGTTTTATTCCTGGGTGACAGTTTTGCAAGTCATCATAGGTAGTGATATGACTTATTTCAATAGAAGTCTGAGTGAGCCAATACGTATTGGCCAACATATTGGCACACATATCCAACGCGTCGAGGAGACTTTAGCGAACAGTTTTTGAAGGCGTCCACACGTTGAAGTTCGCTGAATTTGCTTCGGTTTAGGCGGACTGATGACGCACGGCAGTACCAACATACATCAGGTTCTATGCACATGATATATCAAATTAAATAATTTATTTTAAGTACATGTAAGATCATATAATAGCTAGAGTGTGTCAAATGTATTCAACCCGCAAGCAGGTGTGCAAATATTAATAAATACGCAGTATACATAGCTATAATTGCTGCAAGTCATCTTTAAAGCCTTACGGAGTAATCATGTTAACACTTTGACTGCTGAAATCTCACGGTATGTGTTTTCTACAAGTGACTAATATACGTAAATCCACACTAGCGCAGCGGCTGAGAAAATACAGATCTGTGTGACTCAGCACAGCCGTAATATTTTTCGAACGAAACGCATGTGCGGCGCAACACAACCGCTGTGTAGAGCGGCAGCACGAAATTTTTAGGTTAAAAAAAAGATCGCTGTCGTCGAAAAAAAACCGCAGTCAAAGTGTTAACAATGATAATTTTAAGTTTGCTACGGCACTTCGTAGCCGGCTCTACGCTTTGTGGTCTACGGGTCGTAGCAGGTCTACGCTTCGATGTAGAAGGTCTACGCCTCGACGTAGCTTGCCTACGCCTTTGCTACGACTACGAAATGCTACGAGGCTTTTTTGATACAAGTTGCATTATTTTTTTAATTTCCTTTCTTAATGTCACTGCGGCCATGATATGCCTATTAGTTACACACACAATAGTGTGATCGCCACTGTATACGCTCAGCCCCGAAGCCGCGGCGTTAACAATTCGCCAGTAACCCGCGCAGCTGCACGGAACTGTAAGATTTCCTTCGGGATTCTTTTTTGATACGATGTGCATAATCCCTCCATGAGATAAAAACCGATGGTGCTTTCTTTAATTCACACAGTTCTTTCCATCCAAAGGTTGCCTGGAAGAGATCGCTTCTAAGCGATAAGGCCGCCCATTGTACTTGCCACATGTAATATATTTCATAATGCTCTGTACAATAAAGTATTTTTGTATTGTATTGTATTATCAGGCCTGCGTCCAGCAGTGGACCAATATAGGATGTTGAGGTGAAGTGAGGCGCAAAATCCATATTTTTAATAATTAATTAATTAATTCTCTCTATCTGTTACCATTTCACGCCTAAACGGCTTGGCCGGTTTTTAACGTGTAAGGCACGTTCGCTTTACGCAGCAGTCCGTTTTATCGTACAGGTACGTTTTTTTCGGCGATGGCGGATGTAGTTTTAAAGTTTGTTCCGATGATATGTTCTCTTATTCCAAAAAACGCGTGCAAAGCAGCCGGCAGAAGCTAGTAACAACAAACCAACTTAAACCTCTATCAAATTTGTGTACGTTATCCATTCAAACACACAAAGCATCCTAACAAATCTGCATGGAACCCAAACTCGGGCGATCAAAGCAATCGCCCTATCCACACACGACGGACAAACAGACGTATTTTACACTCTTTCGCACAAACACTCCACTTCTCCAGCGTTTGCGGCGTCAATTGAGGTAGCCGGGGACACGCATTTACTTTAGAATCGACGACACGACCATGACACTCAACTCTGTTCTGGGGCCGAATTCGTTTTAAATACATATGTATCTTCTTTTTCATTACTTCGGTATAAAAAAGTCGCTTTCCCCTGTCGGTCTATCCCTGTAATGTATGCTTACATTTTTAAAACTACACAACGGATTTTGATGCGGTTTTTATAAATATATAGTGTGATTCAAGAGGAAGGTTTATAAATCATTTAACACAGATTTCAAAGCGGACGTCGGTAGTCGTTCCTTAAAAATACATACTTAGTTTCATGCTGAATAACCTTAGCGTACTATCGTACCGATATCGTGTCGTACGTACTAAACATCATCAAATACCTATAGATGCGGTTTGCATCTCTAGGGAGCATAATGCGATTCTATTTATCGGTGTCGTGGTCCGATGGGGTACTGATGACAAGGTCTCTCTCCCTGGGACTCTTGGACCCAAGAGTCGGGTTTGTGATTTTTTTATTTGGATATTCAAGTATCCTAACAATGCTTTCGAATACAAACGTAATATTATATGACCTGCGAAAGTCTGCAGGTAGATGCTGGAAGCGTCAAGCTGAAGACAGGGCGCTGTGGCGCTCATTTGGGGAGGCCTATGTCCAGCAGTGGACTAAAATAGGCTGATGATGATTCACCATATTATATTTTTGGAATTGTTAGCCCCGTTCATATGCAATGGACACGATCGCCGATCGGTGTATGTCTGATTCAAGCTCTATTATCAGAAAAGCAATTGTAAATATGTCTATCTGTATGTCGCAAAAAGATATCTTGGTCTTTACCAAGACTTCTTTTTGCGACAAAACACATGCATCTTTTTCAATTGATGACGTTTTACACCCATGACATGACGAACCGCGTTGCGAACTTTTTTCTTCTAAGAACAATTTGCTATAAATGGAACCAATCCGTATTCAAAATAATTTCCATAATATGTAAATCTCGGGAACTTCGAAAAGGAATCAAAAGAGTCTATTAATTCCTTTCAGGTTTCGATATACGCTAAGCGGGTCCCATTTCGCGGTTGAACGCCCGGGGGTTCCGTAGGGGACACGTTCTACGTGATGTGGCGAAACGGAACCCTGATGGGGATAAAGTTTTCTTTTTACAAAGTTTTTCATTTTAATCTCGAGGTTGCAATCGTGGAAGGTACCTACGCTAGGGGATTTTGTCGCTAAGTTATACATAGGTATTCCGCAGAATGAAAATTACTAGAATTTAATATTGAAGTGTAGAAGTGTTCTTGAGTGGAGACCACGACTCGGTGAACGTAGAGTAGGACGCCCTCCGACCAGGTGGGATGACGACCTGCGAAGGTAGGTACCTAATTTGTAAAACAAATATAAAAATACATTTCCTCTGTGGTGCCATGGGCGAAGGTCCGCCTGCGACATAGGAGGTTGCGGGTTCGATTCCGATTGTCCAATAACCATCATTGTTCTGATTCATGCCTATTTTTTTAACAACATTGTAACATTATGTTAATCAGAAAAACCCACTCGAGATTTCCCATATCAAACTCAACCAGACACAAATCCCCTTAAACTGCATTCCCATTGACCTATTATTATCGTTTTAAAAAGCTTATAATCCACACGCGACCGCCACTTGCGACGTCTGGCGCGCGACTGCATAATTTTTAATCACACGACCGAGTGAGCGTCTAATACGGTAGAACGCGAGATATTGAGGGTAGTTATAGCTTAACTAGCGGGAACTGGAAGCTTTTGTTCAAATCCGGAACGAATCTTTCTAAAGAGGTTGCATAAAAAGTTGCTGTTTTATGTCAGGACTGATTTGTATTTCGAATCTTTGTCAGCAGTTTTTAATCTTATAAAAAATGGTTGGTTTGGAAATAAGCTAGATCCCACCTTATAGCCTGGCGACACGCTCCGTCTTGTTCCTCAGTTTCGGTTATGCAGTTACGTTTGTGAAAATGCCGAACATGGATACCCTATACGAACAAGTAAGCTTGTGCAAACCGCTCCAGACTGAAGCGCAGCTTGAATGACTGGCCTTTTACGGTCAAGTAAATACATACGTGCGATGTGAATTTGCGAAGTCCAGTTTTAGCTTGTCAACGATTACACAAGCCGCGCTTCCGGGTTTGCGAGAGCTATCTTCTTGCCGTCTTCACGCTCCGTCTTACCTGCGTAAACTAGTTTGTACAGTCATGCTTGCAAGTAAGACGGAGCGTTTAGGCGGGCTACTACAAAATTTAATCAAATATGAAAGTAGGTTCGCCTACTAAATAAATTGAATAATTTCACCTTTAAAGGTCGTCATATAAACCGTTGTATAAAATATATCCCAATATTTAATATACACGTTAAAACACCAGCCAGGCTATTAATTTACATACTAATTTATCTTGTAATTAAATGCTGCAAATTGCTATCTCAGCCCTATAATCCTTTCGCGCTGTTGCTTGCTAGGATCGCAGGCGGGGTAGTGTGGATAGGTCACAATAATAATATATAAATTGGGATTAGAATTTATTATACAAAGTTAGTTAGATACATTTTATAACCTAACCTAGTCTATAAGTATGTCTTTTGTATGTTGTTTTCATAACAACATAATGTCTTTCTATTCTATTCTAATATACCACACAGATGTGTCTTGTAGCTCCAGATGTGATCAGATTTTATCTAAATTTATCTCTGTGGTACCTTCCTATTGTATGTAGTTATTGTTATTTGTAGTTTATCTGTTAGGTTATATTCTAATTTAAGTAGCTTGCAATGTATATAGTTTTTTTTTGATATTTCTGTATCTGTTTGTGTTTGTGATCTACCAACTCTTAGTTAAGTTATATCTTTTTCTCCATGCCTAGGTTGCCTGGGAGAAATCGCTGTCAGCGATAAGGCCGCCTATTGTACGTTTTATATTTAGATATAAGGTGTTATTTTATAGTTTTAAGTGCAATAAAGTGTTAATTCATTCATTCATTCATTCACACAGTTTATAGCTACAGTGTAATCTCCGCTGGGGTAAACATGTTCTTGAGTGGAGACTGCGACTCGGCATAGGTACGTAGCGTAGGACGCCCTCCAGCCAGGTGGGATGACGACTTGCGAAAGACTGCAGGTAGATGCTGGATTCGGCAAGCTGAAGACATGCGCTATGGCGCTCATTAGGGGGAGGCCTAACAACAGTGAATTATTATAGTTTGATGATGATCATGATTATATATTCAGCTACCAGTTCAGTTATAGTTCAGTATACCTCAGTTTATAGCTACAGTGTATTGTAACTAAAGTGCATAGCTACAGTGTATATCTACAGTGTAGAGTACCTAATGGAATGATCTGAATAGGGTAGATCCACACTACCCAGTCCCGTTTTGCGGCTGGTGTTGACACGTAGCGACAGAGCGGGATTAAAGGTATCTGCATCACAAAGCGCGTCCGTACCGGTATCCGTACCTACTACATAGCTCTGGGAACGCCCGTCGTCGTTTCAATACGGAAGCTTCCGTGCTCGATATACGTGGTAGGCTGAAAGGGGTGAGAGGTTTTGATAGCTGGTAGTAGGTACTGATCTATTATTTATATGTATGTATATTCAGTAATAATAAACGACTACATAACACTAATAAGCTTAGCTGGATTGACAGAAAGTCTTCAAGACTTCTCGTACCTATCATAATAGGCCACTTTGGTCGTTGAGCTAGAGGAGTAAGTATTTATTATTTTTGTGGGTACTATATTTAGTATTGTAGAATTTTTTTTTTATCCGGGAAACTATTTTATTTCTTACGTTTCGTATCGACAATGCCTACATGTAGTGAAATTACCGGCGTCCTTTTATCAATTCAAGAAAATAGAAGACAACTACGGAGAAATACCCACGTCTATGTATTTCTCCGTAGTTGTCAAGAAAATAGAAGACAACGGAGAAATACATAGACGTGGGTATTTCTCCGTAGTTGTAGGTATTCTATTTATTGTTATAAATAAGTAGGAAAAAATAAATCTCGGTTTATCAATCGGAAACTTGCGGGAATCGATATAACCTCCCTACACACAGAAGTTGAATCGATTCCTTGGACGTAGGTGCCTAATCGATTGGTGGACTAAGGAGCTATTTCACGGGTGATCGCGTCTCTGTTCGGTGTGTTGCCAACTTACCACCGCAGAGCTTGTGTCACAGAATATACATACACAGAGTATACTAGAGTCGGCTGGAATATTAACGTGGAACTTATGCTTGCTCGTTAAACTTTTTTTTAAATTTGTTCTGCATCTCAATCGCGATAAGATTGCAATGGATGCTTTGGGTTGCAAAGACCGTGTACCGGCCGGGATCCCATTCTTTTAGTTTTTAATCTATATATTCCCTTTTATAGACAAGTTGCCTTTCACTTTTTAAATTCTAGCTTTTAAAGTCTCTTACGTCATCATCACAAAGGTACATGCTGAAAATCAGCGTTGTGGGGTTACTCGCAACATTCAGCTGAGCATGAACCTGTTCTGATAGCGCAGCAACACGGCACTGACCATCACACACGGCTTGATCTACACTAAATTAATTTAGATATGTATAAAAATATATTTCTAATAAAATATATTTATATAAATCAATGCATATTATCAATTATATACTTTAAGTCTTTTTAAGTCTTGTGGTGTATTCCTTTACTATAGTTAGATAATTAAGTTTTTTTGCTGTATCAGAATAATTATATTTTCATTTCATTTCATTTCATTCATTCCTATGATGCCTGGCCGAATTAGGGCCTTAGCCAGAACGAAGAGCGTGAAAGCGTTCAATCGTCATTGTATTTTTTCTTTTATTGCCCTTATTTCGTTTTTGAGAAGATACTTTAGTTTTTTTTTGTTTTATCCAAATTCATGCCAAGACCGATGCGTCGCGAGGCTGAAGGAAAAAATATACCATAACCATAATAATACGCATCTGTGATGGAACCCCGATTACTTAAGTCATAACAAATCCACTTACTTAAACTTTAAGTGGCTATTCAATTAATTATAATAAAACATATCTTGTTTGAACTAAAAATCAAGTCTCCCCAAACTTCTACCCTATGATTAACTTTAGGGGTAGAATCAGCAATTACGAAAATTATATTTGCACAATGCGTTTGCTTATTTCTACTAATAACAATTTGATATCTCAATCGGCGCCATGTTTGTTTAGCTGTCAAACTGACACGCGCGCGCCACGCGACTCTACCCATAGAGAAATGGAGTAACGTTTTTATCTAATAGGTCGCTCTCTACACGGTTTAATGCCAGGGGCAATAATAAAACGTGGTTAGCCGATGATTTTCATATTTATCTTTATCAAAAATAACTTTGACCAATCAGTTTTTGGGTTCTCACGGCTATGTTTTTGGTTTGACTGGACTTCCCACGAAATGTTGTTTAGTGAGACAGAAGTTCTCTCTAATTTTAAAAAAGAGAAAATGATAAGTTTTGTCCTGGAAAAATAACAACTTTTTTTGTATCATTAATAAACTCTATTAAATACTGGACCATCTTAAATTAAACAAAAAACTTGAAATTTGCTTCCTACCACAAATAAATCACAACGAATACATCCGACAGAGAACCAAAGTTACACCACATACTAAGAATTAGCAAGCTGAAGTGGCAGTGGGCCGGCCACATCTCGCGAAATACCGTCGGCCGCTGGGGCAAACGTGTTCTTGAGTGGAGACCACGACTCGGTAAACATAGTGTAGGATGCCCTCCGACCAGGTGAGATGACGACCTGCGAAAGACTGCAGGTAGATGATGGATGCGCAAGCTGAAGACAGGGCGCTATGGCGCTCTTTGGAGGCCTATGTCCAGCAGTGGACCGATGATGATGATGACAAATAAATCAGTTCTAACCGCGGGGTGCAAACAGATATTCCCTATCATATTGCAGTTTGGGAGATCGTGTCAACAGATACCCACCTCTCCCGATGACATCTCCCCTAGTTCAGATGTTTATGCAATTATTTCGGCATCTAGTGATTGTTATCTTGTTATTTTGTTTTGTGGTTTTATCTGGCTCTGTTGTGTTTTGTTTTTAACGTATTTCGTTTTGGATGACGCAAATTGGTATCTCAATGTAGGTATGCAGAATCAGATGTTGAATTAAAGGTACCTTTATGAAGACCTCTGTGGCAGGAGGGTGCCGGTTCGATTCCCGCATTGGGATAAATATTTGTACGATCTGCAAATACTTCTCTCGGGTTTTCGGGGTACATTCTATGTATGATAGAAAATTCTATGTATACATGTATAATAATATATTGTATTAAATGTCATTCTGCAATGCTGTGTGATTGCCAGCATTATTTATTTTTGTAAAATGAATCGGTTGTTATACCTACAATAATTACGTATCTCTGCGTGACTGGTTTTAGTCATATCAAAATGCATGCAAAGCCGCGAGCAGCAAATAGTATTATAGTAGTATCATTGTAGTGTACTTAACTAACCTACCTGCTAAGCAAAATAATTGCCATGAAAAGTTATTTATCTGTATTAATTAATATTTCCCTGCAGTAGGCCGATATCACTGGCATTCTGGAATAAAGAAATACTAAACTGCCCTCGCGATTGGGGGAGCTCGTTGTAACTCCTGTGTAGTGTAGTCAGGGTGTTTTGATACTTTACAGCTTACACGTAACAGCTCTAGCTCGACGAAAACAACATTGTACTCGTACAGCGGGGAAAAGGTCAACATTTGATAGTACGTTTTTTTTATCGAAGTTCTATGTGTATGTATATATAAATAAATAAATAAATAAATAATGCTGGACAACAATTCACACAGCATTATCTAGCCCCATGGTAAGCAGAGCTTGTGTTATGGGTATTAGAAAAGAAGAAGAAAGAAAGAAAATACATTTATTTGACACTATACATAACACATTACGTGAAAATAATAAAAACAAGAAAAAAAAATTACAAGGAATAGATAAGACATACAAAATAGAGCAAATACGTGTTACATAAGGGGCCAAAAAGGTCCCTGTCTCAGCATTATGCCGCTACAAGCCTAAGTAAGTAGCGGCGCTGATTTTCAGACAGGTCCTGGTGTGGTGGCACAAAGCTTGATAACATCATGTAGGTATAGGTACATATAAAATAAATCAAGAGTAGGTAACATAAAAAAGCCAGAGATAAAAGGAAAAATGAAGAGAGGCACCACTCCATGGACATCACAAAACTATACAAACAACCCTTAAATCATAAATCAATCTAAGCCTTAAATCTACAAAACTACACATCAATTATTATTGTCTATGGTAGACCCATATTGCCAAATCACGAAGTCAAGTCAAGTCAGGCAGTCTATAGGTAGAGAAATAAATAAACACAAACATGTTCTGTTCTGACACATTGTCTATTGATTGTAAAAACCGTGAGTGATCTTATCAACATACATTATAAATTGCAAATTGTGGTCCTTATTAAGATTATAAAGTGCGTTTGGTGATTATACTAGATAACTGATATACATAATACAATACATTACATAAATAATAAATAAATAAATAATGCTGGACAATTCACACAGCATTATCTAGCCCCATGGTAAGCAGAGCTTGTGTTATGGGTACTAAATAACTGATATACATAATACAATAAATTATATAGATAGATATTTTTTATTATACATAGAAAACGATCAGAACACCCGAAACAAATATCTGCAGATCGTACACACATTGTTCCGAGGCGGGAATCGAACCCGCAACCTCTTGCGTTGCAGGCGGACCTTCGCGGACCTTCGACCGATGTGGCGCGGTGGGCGCCACATCGGTCGAAGGTCCGCCTGCATACTGCGTCAAATAATAAAATCGTCAAACAATAAAAATATGTACATATGTTGTTTTTGTATGTTCGTCGTTTCCGCCGTCAACTATGGATCGATTTAAAAAAATGTATGGAGAATGAAATCAAGGTGGTTCTATAAAATATAATGATTATAATTATTATGAATATTTGTATAAATAATAATAATAAATAGCTATTGGTCCCGAAAACCTTTAAAAAAGCTGTGTATATTAAATACTAAGGTAATTA
Source organism: Eupithecia abbreviata (assembly GCA_943735965.1). Taxonomy (NCBI): domain Eukaryota; kingdom Metazoa; phylum Arthropoda; class Insecta; order Lepidoptera; family Geometridae; genus Eupithecia; species Eupithecia abbreviata. The sequence continues at coordinate 3,264,406 of OX030997.1, read as the reverse complement.
AAAACAGTTTTGAGTTTCTTCAAAACCATTAAAATATTTGAGACACTTCTTAAAATGCATGCAGGTCGTTTAGTTTCGTATAGCACAATATTATTAGATAAAGTCGTTATTCGAAAATGTCTGAGATATTAATAGATATAACATGTAATATATTTGGTAGTTCATAGTTTAAGGTTTTGTAAGTATCGCCAGTTTCGCCAACAGTTTCGTGAAGTTCATACGAAACGAATAAAGTTGTCTTTGGTCTGTTAAGTAAAAGTTACCCGCTTTACTTACTACCTGAATCAAAATAGAATGTGTAAACAGCCCCCTTTAAAAAAGCAAAGTATCAAAACTCCCCAGTCCCAAGAACCATTCAGAACGAATCACCGTACAAAATGATATTATTTGTAACGTAATCCGCGAACAACTAGAGAGATTGATATTACGCTGGGGTGATATTGACATTAATTTATATGGATACGGTTTAAAAATGTATAATGGGTGGGTCTTGCGCGCTAATAAAGTCTCTAGGGCCGCCATCTTGCAGCATTTTGGCGCGAATCATCAAAACACTACTTATAACCTATTTTATTACTTGTCTACTAGACTGAGAGGTGAAAATCGAATGAAGCGTTCTAATGGCAACTGTGACTTTTTAACGCGCTGTATCAAGTACGAAAATTCTCATATTAACCGATTATAGTCACTAGTTCGTGCAGACAAAGTTCAAAATCAAATGGAGCTTTTTGACATTGACAGTAGCAGGTTGATGTTTCGGCGCGAATCGTATTCGTTGATGATTGATCGGGTAATTATTTCTAAATGATGTCGGACCGGACGCCCCGTTTCAATGTTTTTGTACTTATAACGTTTTATTTGGCCGCAAACTTTCGCATGGGAATTTTTATTAAACTTGTGTTCTGCTTGATTGTTTTTTCATCGACGTAGAAAGCAAATACCGTTTGCACATTCTACCAGATTACGATTTGTGAAATGAGAATTGATTACTTTAAAAAAGGAAACATTAATCATTCTGCCATAGAATATTAGAATCCGAATCGGTACGGTGAAATAGCATTATCAGCTTTTAATAAAAGGGATTATGCAAATAAGCTGGCTCATTTAACGTGTTCGTACACAAATCAGTAGAATGTTTTGTTAAATAGCGTGTAAATAATTTGCCGTCCTCCTTTGTGTTTGGAACTAGACAAATGGTAATTTTATAATTTGAACTTGGAACGATGACGCTGGCCATTCAGAATCAACTGCGTGTAAAATTAAAATAAACGATTTGTCCCTAAATACAATTCTAAATTCAAATTACGGAGCTGACGTCGCGGTTTTGACGTCTTTATTCAAATTTGGAATAAGCGATCGGACATGCGTCAGTGAGCGCTTTGATATTTTAATTTTGTCGCAAATGTAGCGAATTTAGACGTCAATTATTATCTAGACAATCTGGCGTGAAATGGTTAATAGGATTATGTATTTACTTCCTTGCACATACACTTAATTATTTATCATCAGAGTTACAATAATAATAAATACTTACGTAGAATATTTGGAAATTATTTACTAATAGTAGATAATAAGCAATAGTATTTTAACAAACAAGTAGGTATACCAAAGAACCCACGAGGACCAAAGAATCTACTGAGACATGCTTAGATTCTTGGCTTTAAGAGACATTTACTAGCTTCTACCGGAAAACAAATTAGATTATTTACAATTTAAAATCGAAGTAACTGCAGACTACCTACTGCAAACAATCTACGGGTAGCTTAACTGATCTATATCAATACCAGTCGGCGCGCGTCCCTGCGACGCTGGCTGCATTGCCCCGCTGTATGGCAATGCTGATGCGCTGCGCCAAATACTCACCAGCATATTGATATGGTAATCAGGAAATAATTCATGATTACCCAAATATTTATAGTAAACCTGATTACAATCAGTTACCATCCTAGAACAATCAGTAAATGGTCCTAAAACTCGACCATTTAAACGTAAACAACACCGCTGCCCATAAATCAGTGGTATGAAACACTGCTCCTAAGGGACCTGTCACTTGACATAATAGGGTCCTTTATAACGATAACGAGCAGTCGCTATTGTGCTGTTGTTAACGGGAGGTGCACGCGGTGTGTTGACTTTTAAATTGTCTATGGACCAAATGGTCGGCCATTTATAATGTTTTCTATTAGATATTTTTGTAATAGTATAAATATTGACTAAGAAAGTTGCAATCATGATAGAAACAAATTAGAATTAGTATTTACAAATAAATTATCACTACATAGTATAAAACAAAGTCGCTTCCCGATGTCTGTCTGTCCCTATGTACATATCCTTAGATCTTTAAAACTACGTAACGGATTTTGATGCGGTTTTTTTAATAGAAAGAGTAATTCAAGAGGAAGTTTTATAAACCATTTGACACGTAGATTTCCACGCGGGTGACGCCACGGGGCGCATCTAGTTATACATATAAACCTTTCTCTTGAATCACTCTATCTATTGCTGAAAACTGCATTAAAATCCGTTCCGCGTCCGACTTCATTTTATACTATGTAAAGATAAACAACCCACCTTGCTTGGTAAAAATCAGTGCAAATACTACAAACGTACAGACAGTCATTACAGATAATCAGTGCTAACAGGTGTGCCCTGCGATAAATCAGCGGAGCGCGCGGTGTCCCTCGCGGCGGCCGCAGGGCCGTCAGCGGGCTGCAGTCTCGTTAACGAGGCTGCATTGGGGCTTCGGTCATGTTCGATTCCCGCCTCGGGCAAATGTTTGTACGATCTGGAAAAAAAAATGCTGGACAATTCACTCAGCATTATCTAGCCCCATGGTAAGCAGAGCTTGTGTTATGGGTACTAGATAACTTATATACATAATACAATACATTACATAGATTTTTTTTTTTATTATACATAGAATACGACCAGAACACCCGAAACAAATATCTGCAGATCGTACACACCACACAATTGTTCCGAAATACTAAAGTCATTTAAAACGTTATTCAAATCATGATAAATATCCCGTTTTAAATAACTTTAGTGTGACCATGATAGTTTGAAAAGTTTGATCTGGAAATATTTGGCTGGTTGTTTACAATGTATACTAAAAAAAAATATTTTTATGAATACTATGTAATAAGAATGTCGATTTTACAGTACCCATGACACAAGCTCTGGTTTCATTGGGGCTAGACGGCGCTGTGTGGTTTCAAAAACTTCATTTCTTTGGGTTTAAAAATAAGCACTTATCACGTCAAGCGAGAGAGGGTTGCCTCTAACTTTTCTTAACGCGAGCACTACCAAAGTGCTGCTACGCTGTGTCGTGTGTGAACAGCATTTGCTAAGAATTAATTAATGCCCTAATAATGTTTAATAATGTCCTATAAAACTATTAACTGTGCTAAGTGTGGGTATGCACGATAAAGCAACAAAAAACCTTACCAAACAGCATTTGTTTGGTATTTAACTAAAACCAAAAAGGTTAACATTACTGACATTGAAGGTATAATACATCGTCCGTAACGCGATTACCGGGTCTGTGAGACCCTAATCAGGGGTGGTACGGAGCTCATTGATTCACTAATCCTGTGGGACGGAGACACGTGCCGCCGCTAGCTAGAGATGACGCGCAGTTACGTCATAGTGTTACGTCATTATTGAATTGATTGTTGCTAATGGTACGACAGTCGAGTCGGATGTACTCATCCTCGCAAGTGGTTTTTTCTTTTGCTTTTTTTTCGTATCTACCAAAATGCAGTCAATGAGCGGCGAAAATAGAATGAGTTCTATAAACGCATAGAAATATATTTTTGCATACTGAATAACGGTCAAGCATATTGATTCGTAAAATGTATTTACTTGTTAACTTACATAGCACATATTTTTGCAAATAAAACATCTCGATCTTTATCTTTAAAATAAATCTCTCAACAAAATATAACGCGTTGGTTTGACCACTAGTTGTAACTTTTAGATCTAAAACCCAAACTAAAATCAACACTATTTCGTTTCACATCGTAATTTACAAGTCCATTTGGCTACAACATAAATATAAAATAGGCCTTATGCTGCGGTGTTAAGGTTAACTTTGTGTTGTGAACGTCTGCTTTAAGAAGGTAATTCGTTTGTGCATCAATGCCGTAAATAAGACGACGCTAGACTCGTCTGAGCGATGGGCTCTAGACAAGTGGTCGTTCATCAACGCTAGGTCTATACTACTACTACTTTTCGGTCTTACTATGTAGGTACTCAAACGCTACTCCTCCCCCAAATCAAGTTGATTAACTCTTTGGGTGCCCACGATGCACACATTAAAAAATACATATACAAAATATTTATTTCTTCAAATTAATGTAACAGTATTTGATATTCCCTTTTAAGTAAAAGAAATACCTGTGTTAGGGATTCTCGCTCTTCCAATATAAATCAGATAGGTAAAAGTAGATTAAGTTACGTAAATTAGTTTTTTAATCCACTACCACAGAACTTTAATAACTGTGGATGGTACATTACATTAAAACTTCTGAAACTATCATGGTTATTAACACTAAAGTCATTTAAAACGGGATATTTACCATGATTTGATTTTTGAGTTTTCCAATATTTCGGCACAGTTTCATGCGCCATGATCACGGAATAACTGTGGCGCATGAAACTGTGCCGAAATATTGGAAAACTCAAAAATCAAATCATGGTAAATATCCCGTTTTAAATGACTTTATTGGTACATTACATACCTATTTTTAAAATTATACTAAGAGTTTAAAGTTTTAATGCACAAATAATTCAGAACTTGCGCGTGATCGTGTATGTGTGTGTGGGTGAGTGTGAGGGTGTGTGGGTGAGTGTGTGAGTGTGTGTAGTGTTGTAAGTGTACTTGGGTCTCCCGACGCTCCAGTCTCGTAGGAGTCTGGGCGACAGGAGACTCAAATGTATAAAGTTTAAATAAAATTGTAGAGTTGGTATCTCTGTAAAACTCCAGTCTCTTAAGAGTCTGGGTGATACAGGGAGAGCATTGGGTGTTAGTTCAGGAGAAAATCATTGATATGTATAATTTGACATATGAATAAAATGTTTAAATGGTTATCTATTGACACACACAGTTTTAAAACTGTCAAATTGTTTTATCATTTCAGAGCTACTTAAACGTTTTAATATTTCGGGGATTCGTTTTAGGACATAATTAAATAACTTAGCGCTAAAGTTAACTTGAGGGTTTGATTCCTGCCTTTGGATAAATGTTTCTACGATCTGTAAATATTTGAGTCCGGTGTTCTGGGTATTCTATGTATCATTAAAAATACTTCATTGATTCATCATCATCAGTCTATAGCAGTCCACTGCTGCACATAGGCCTCCATACGAGCGTCATAGCGCCCTGTCTTCAGCTTGCTGCATCCAGCATCTGCCTGCAGTCCTTCGCAGGTCGTCATCCCTCCTGGCCGGAGGACGTCCTACTCTAGATTTGCCGAGTCGCGGTCTCCACTCTAGAACACGTTTACCCCACCGGATATGGCCGGTCCACTGCCACTTCAGTTTGCTAATTCTTAAAGCTATGTCAATGACTTTGGTTCTCTGTCTCTCTATTTCATTGATTGGAGCTCATTAATTCACTAATCCTGTGGGACGGAGACACCTCGTCGTGCCGCCGCGCCGCTAGCTAGAGATTACGCGCAGTGACGTCATAGTATTACGTCGTTATTGGATTAATTGTTGCAATGCATATGACCGCTGTGGCCACTACTGTGGTAAAAGCACTTATTACGGAATGTTTAACAGAATTTGTGAGGAGTTTTCGCTTTCGCTATCTTTATGAAAGACATTTGTCAGGCATCCTCCTGTAGTTTATCTGAAGATTGCAAGAGATGCAGAATACAATAGTGGGCACACCTGTACATCCTTATTTACGAAGGATTGTGTTGTTGTAAGTTATCTACAATCTATTTGCAATTGTACAAATCATTTTACGTTTCTCTGTAAGGCATATTGTCTCATGACCTTTATTTCTTAAAAAAAAAAACTTTAAAAAACATTAATAAAGATTGAAGTTAATCAGTAGATAGTACACTTTATTTCCTAGTTTTATTTGTGTAATTTGAATTATCTAACAGTCGTCAAACAGTCTAAAATAAAGCACTTTTCTGACTAGGCCCTTTGTAATACCATAATATTATGTCTCAACCACATGCGAGTAAAACCTACCTCTAATTACTGTACCTAACCTAAGTCAATTTCGCCGTTTTCTCGTGAGAAATTATCCCAAATCCAGGTAAAATTAATAAATAATAATAAATCAATAATACTGGACAATTCACACAGCATTATCTAGCCCCATGGTAAGAGCTTGTGTTATGGGTACTAAATAACTGATATACATATCATCATCATCATCATCATCAGCCTATATTAGTCCACTGCTGGACATAGGCCTCCCCCAATGAGCGCCATAGCGCCCTGTCTTCGGCTTGACGCATCCAGCATCTACCTGCAGTCTTTCGCAGGTCGTCATCCCACCTGGTCGGAGGGCGTCCTACACTACGTTTACAGAGTCGTGGTCTCCACTCAAGAACACGTTTGCCCCAGCGGCCGTCGGTTCTTCGCGAGATATGGCCGGCCCACTGCCACTTCAGCTTGCTAATTCTCATTTAAAAGCTAGATAGTCTACCTAGCTAATAAAATAAAAAATACTGGTAAACTATCTAGCTTTCAAATGAGGCTACTTTGAATAAAATACACCGTTTACTCAAAAAGAAACGAAGAAAAAACCAGATGAAGTAGTTTTCATTAAAAAAAATATTAAATCGGCTTTATTTTTGAGATAGGTAACATATAATTTTTTATTTTATGTTTTTTATCGATAAATATATGTCGTGTATCCGCACATCTCGTTTGATCAAGGTTCGACAATACACATTGTATATATAAATTAAAATATATACTTCTATAGACCTTATGTTTAAATATAGGTAGAGATTTAGCTCGTCTTATAGTATGTCTAATACTTTGACACTTTCAGCGAAATCTCATAAATGTGACGTTATTCTTAAAAGTTGTCTAAAAAATTAAAACGTCATTCGCTTATCAGTAGGCCATTAATTCTACTATTGTGATGTTAAGCACCCATTCTGATCTGTTTTTTAATTACATGCCTCAATGCGTATTTAATAAGGGTGAAAATTGACTGGGGTGACATCCCTTATTCGAATTCAATTAAAATGGTGACCCCATATCCATTCACAATGGGATCCATAGATTTGCAGTCGCTACTGTTTCAAAATTCTCTTGCTGAAATTGAATAGAATAAACTCAATTAAATTTTTTCAATTTATTTATTTAGAATGGACCAAGACAATATTACTAAATACAACGGAACACTGGAAAGCGCATACGTTTAAGGTTGTCGGTTCTTCGCGAGATATGGATGGCCCACTGCCACTTCAGCTTGCTAATTCTTAGAGCTAGGTCGATAACTTTGGTTCTCTGTCGGATGTATTCATTTCGAATCCTATCCTTCAAAGAAACTCCTTACCTATTAAATTCCTTTTGTCCCTAATCTACGCCTGCCTACATAACCCAATAAATTCGAGGCTGATTCGACGTGCGATTTCCATATAAACGCCGTCGGATAGAGTCGCTTCGACACTAAACGCCAAGAGGCGCGGTAATTGGGATTCAGTTCTTTAATAAATTGCCCCGAGTGAGCTTTCTACGTGATCTCTGGGTGGGTTTCCATTGTTTATCGGGGAACGGTGATTGTGACGAACGGAAATTTGTGACGTGTTTTAAAGCCCTGTAATGGCTAAAGGAAATAAAGCACTTTTGATTTATTTATTTATTTAAGAAGATAGGAGTTTACGTATACACCAAAGCACTCACTATCCTATTGATGTTTGGTATTATGGCTGTTATCATATGGGACGGTGCGGCACGTTTCGAGCCGGTCGTTTTCTCAATAGACTTATCTAATTATCTGGATATGATGCGATTTAAAGCTTTATATAAAACGGCGTGTTTTGTCTTCGCTTGAGAATATATAGAATATACCCAGAACACCCGGAAAAAATATCTGCAGATCGAACAAACATATTCATATTTATTTATTGCATCATTGTGTGCAAGTATGTGAAGTACATAGTGACACTACCTCCTACTTAACTGACATAACCTCCTACTTAACTTAGAATTTAATGTACTTTGTAAGCCTATTATTTGAGAAATAAAACTTTTATTATTATAGACTCATTTATTTAAATTCTCGTATAAAATACATTTTTTACTATAGAAAATACAATAAAATATTATAAAACTATTCTACAGTAAAAAATATATCAAAACGGTAGATCACCGACCGCGAAGCTAGGCTCAAGCGGCCGGTGACTAGGGCTGCAGAGAAAGGAACTTCCTGACGATACGTGCCGAGTCCAAGAGTACCGCCTTCTGCATCTGGCCCTTGATCCAACTTCCTAGCGAGAGTCTCTTCATTATTATTTCATTACTATTATTTATTATTATTATATTATTATTTGTAGGTCTTAACACAATGGTACCCAAGCGGGCTGTGGCAATAGGTACTGTGAGTGGAAGTGAGCCGGGTATCAGAACAAATATGTTTATTAGATGAGAGAGAGTTGTATTTTTTTACATTTCTCGGAATACAGGAATCGCCGCGTCACATTATCGGTCGAATTGAAATAAGGACAGTAAATAGCAGTAACTGAACAATTTACCATTCCGGGTTAATATCATAGTTTGAAGGTAGGTTAACAAAATCGTATGGTACAATGGAAACGCACGCCCATCGAAGACTTCATTTAAGCTGCATATTTAGGCGGGCTGAGCGCTTTAAGCTTTTAAAAAGAATCGCAATGACGGCCGGTACTGCGGCTGGGAATACAGGAATTAATGTTGATGGATAGAAAATGCTATACGGGACACTGAAAACACTAAAATAATTTAAAAAAGTAACGATTGTAAATAAAAAGTAGTGTAAATTATAATAATATAATTATAGCAACTAATATTATAATTAAAGCCAAGCGGTGGGACAAATAAGAAACCATTTACTTCAAATATTCCTAACAAGGCGTCCCACTGGTTGGGCAACGTGGAATGGCTTAAATTTTACCGTGTAATCTGCCCCAGTTAGTGGGGCAGCTTTAATGGGGCAGGTTACACTAGCCTAAAACCCCTTTAGGTGGATCCTGCCCCACTAGGGTTACAGTTTATAATAAGAGTAGGCAGTATAAAAAAGAAATATGAAACGTGTGTATTGGACGTTGGATTGATAACCTACATAAAGTACATCTAAGTAGCGTTTTTAAATAAAAATAACAAAAGCAACGATCGCTATGTTCCAAAGCATCCTTATACTTTATAAAAACGTAGATATACATACCTGCTTACTTTATTTACTTACTATAGTTACCGCCTACAGGCCCCGGAGGTGTAGGTAATATTAATAAGCATTAATTTTAATATTTATTGTATCTCATTATAAGTTTGACGACCGATGTGACGCGGTGGGCGAAGGTCCGCTTGCGACGCAGGAGGTTGCGGGTTCGATTCCCGCCTCGTAACAATTATGTGTACGATCTGCAGCTAATTGTTCCAGGTGTTCTGGTCGTTTTCTATGTATAATAAAAAATATCTATCTATGTAATGTATTGTATTATGTATATCAGTTATCTAGTACCCATAACACAAGCTCTGCTTACCATGGGGCTAGATAATGTTGCGTGAATTGTCCAGCATTATTATTATTATTATAAGTGAACAATTTTGTTCTATGAGAAATAAACATCTTTAAACCGATGTTGTGACTACACCCTAAGGTTCTGACTTCAAGAAAGCGTTAGTTTTTCCAGCGTCGGTACGCCGCCTAGCGCAGTAAAAGCTGGCATTAAAAGCCGTATGAGAAAATTGCTTTCGTCGATTTGTTTTTCTAGAGGCGGCGGTTGCGTACCTTCTCATGCCTAAGTAGGAACTCCTTATAAAATTCAATAAGTTTTATCGATACGCGAGCTAAACCGACAACCGCTGGGGTAAACCTGTTCTTGAGTGGAGACCGCGACTCGGCAAACGTAGTGTAGGACGCCCTCCGGCCGGGTGGAAGATGACCTGCGAAGGACTGCAGGCAGATGCTGGATGCGGCAAGCTGAAGACAGGGCGCTATGCGCTCATCTGGGGAGGCCTATGTCCAGCAGAGGACTGCTATAGGCTGATGATGATGAAGATAAATCTAATTGCCGTTTCAGTATTCGGGGATAAACTTTGCATTCATTCATTAATATTAGGGTTATAGCATTTTTCTTTATTTTGTTTAAAATAAAATGAATATACATAGGACCTAAATTTATAAATCTCTTTAAACCCTTTTGAATTTGACTCGAATGTTACATTCTTTTTGTTGCTATTTTTCATTCACTGACACTGCGTGAACTGTAAGATCATGACAAACACTACATAGCATAAAACTAAGTCGCTTCCCGCTGTCTATCTGTCCCTATGTATGCTTAGATCTTTAAAACTACACAACGGATTTTGATGCGGTGTTTTTAATTGATGCTAGTGTTCTTAAAGACTATCCACATTTCGGTCAGTTTAAGAAATTAAACCGTCTTAAAAGCGTTTGGTGAAAGCGGGCCTAACCCAGTTCCATCCTAAAGACCGTTTTAACTAACTCACAGCATCCTGAGGGACCGTCTCTTCCAATTAAGACAATCATTGTCTGAGAACGTGTTGTCTCTGTCTAACGCTATAGGATTGACAAGGACAGCAGTCTGAAAGGGATTTTCAGAGCTAAAGGTGCGGTTTTGAGAATGTCAAAATATGTTTGACTGGTTTTCAGTTAACTTCAGTGGATCTTCAAAAAGCAAGTTAGCAAGGACAGTAGGTTAGGTACCTTACCTATAGGCATCTTCATCATAGTGCCTTCCTACGTAACATTGGTCAAGGTATTGGCACCGCTGCCTCCGCCATGATTATGACATGTCATAATTATATATTACTAACTGTGCACCGCGGCTTCGTCCGCATGGAAAATAAATTTAAAAAAATAGCAATTAAATGTTCAACGTTCGAAGAAGTATTAGAAAATATTTAATAAAAGATTAACGATTTCATTAACATTTAATGAAATCGGTAAAGCCGTTCTCAAGTTATCGCGTGACCAGGAGAAATAGGGATTCATTTTTATATTTATAGATATACTAGCTGCGCCCTGCGTTTTCACCCGCATGGTGATAGATATTTTGGATAATAGACAATATATCTTTATGAATTGTAGCCTATGTGTTATTCTGATATGTAAGCTATATTAATGTGAAATTTCATCAAAATCCGTTCCTTCGTTTTTGCGTGAAAGAGTAACAAACATCCATCTATACTTACAAACTTTCGCGTCTATAATATTAGTAGGATATATATATATATTGTTTTGTTTTATATAGGTTTTTTAGTAATTTTTTTTATTTTTTATTTTTTTTTATTTAGATAACATATGGTACACCCCCTGCCTTTTCTTAAATTCATATAATTCTTTCCATCCAAAGGTTGCCTGGAAGAGATCGCTTCTAAGCGATAAGGCCGCCCATTGTACCTGTCGCATATAATGTATTTTTGTAATGTTTAATTTTATTATGGTGTACAATAAAGAATTTTTGTATTTTTTTTTGTATTATTTACTTAGGCTATTTAACACAGTGCTTTTGTTTTTCACTGCACTAGTTGTTTGTTAGTTTATACCTAATATTACTGTAAAGTGCGACCTATGTGATTTTTCCTCCTTCTAAATAACTTACAACGTCACTTCCTAAACGCCCCTTAACCCCTAACCACCGGCCGCAGTCCGCATCAGAAACAACCAGAGTTCCGTACATATAATTAGATGTAAACTCGTCGGTCACGCTCGACTAGCGACGCACGCGGCTTTGATCGCCGGGAATAGACGGCAGACGGTGTGTCTAATATGACGGCTGAATGAGCCAAAAGTGTTTAGTGGTGGTTTTTGGATCAGTGGCTAAAGGGTTAAAAAACAAAAAGAATAATAATAATAATGCTGGACAATCCACACAACATCATCTAGCCCCAAGCTAAGCCAAAGCTTGTGTTACTAGATGACTGATATACATAATACAAAAGTTATATAGATAGAAATTTGTATTATAGATACACAGAAAAAAATCAGAACACCCGGAACAAATATTTTTAATTTTGCATGTCGTTCAAAAAATTGGAAATCGAACCCGCAATCTCCTGCGTCGTAAGCGGACCTTGCCGCGCCACATATGTCGTCGAAAAATGTGTGTAACCTACAGAATTTGGACCTTAGACAAGACAACGATGTGCATTTTTATTTAGATGTTATTTACTCGTATTTGATGAATCATTTATGTGCATACAAAAGGATTCTTTAAAGAAATCTTAATCCAGATATAAATAAGTGCATTATGTACCTGTTAATAATGGCGTGCAAAATTTGAAATGAAGTATATTAAAAAAAAAAAAAACGTATTTCCAAGTGTGGCAAGAATGTAGCATGCCTTTGAATTGTTTTTGAAAAACTCTGCGCCTGTCAACGATTTATTACGAAAAGTTTAAAGTAAACTAGTCAAAAATAATATGCGGTTGAAAAACCGACTGGAATGAGCCAAAAATTGGTCTCAGTGAAAAACAAATCACACTCTTGTTTAATTTACATCTTCTTACTTTTCTTTTTAGTACGAGTTGTATTTAAGAAAATTATCTTTATTGTTTTATTAATAAATCTCAACTGAAACTACAAAGCCACAATACAAAAAGTATTCGAGCATCTCTTCAACATATTTTATGAAACGTTTTAGTCAAAATGGCGTAGGAATGATCATTATGTCGGGCACATTTTTATTTAACGTCAAATTCAATTATCATAATTTCAAGAAATTTGGCAACTTTTCTTGTCTTTGAAACGCAAAATAAAAGCTTTTTTCTGTCTTCACTCAAGACTATAAGAAAACGTGAACCTTACCTACCTAAGAAGTATACTTAGATTTTTATTTAATTCTTGAGGAAATCCAATAAGGGAATCACAGAACAGCATTATACATATGTATATCCCCAAGCTAAACAGAGATTGTGTTATGGGTACTTAGATTCAGATCATATATTGTTACAAATAAAAAAATCACAATAATGTTACTTAAATTAAATTTTATTTTATTTTATTTTTACAATCTTAGGAAAACTTACAACTAGATAAAGATAAGATACAAGAATATTTAACTTAAGGCCAATTAGAAGTTTCCACAAATAATTTGAAGAAAAGCAGCAATTTAGTAAAGATTAACAGAAAGTAGACGATTTATATTATTAATTTAAAAGAAAATGGTTACACACAAAAATAAATATTTATTATGAAAATTAATGAAAACTAACTTCAATTAGCAAATAAATGATTACCTAGTAGGCGCTTAAGCTGAACAAAGTATTGAAAAATATATCAAAAATCCAGATATGAAATGATGAGAGTATGACTCGTCAAAACGTTTTTTGAGAACGTCGGTGATGGCAAAGCCTGAAACCACGAGAGTTAGAGTAAAGTTGTGAAAGGAGACATGCCCTTAATTTATAAGAAAACAATAACTAAATGATTTAGTTTCTGAAACTGACCTAAATAGAATCATATATCAATTTTTTGTTTAAACTTTACATGAATAATATGTTTTTTGAAAACTAAACATGACATTGAGCAATCATAAATATCGTTCGTTGAATATCTCTACGTTTTCTATTTTCTTTCCTTGAAGGTGATCTGTCGTGTTTCAGTCTCATACCATTCGTCATTTATAATTGCCACTGGTTTCATGACGAAAACATTTAGTTGTAGACGATGAGATGTCACTGTCCAATTTATTTAAACTTACGAAATTAGAAAAGCTATTGAATAAAATAAGGCAATCTGTTCTTATTTTAATGCTAAAATTCTCGGTATTTTGGACTAAGAGGTGTTCATATTGACGACTAGACCTACGACCTATGTGGCGCGACGGTAGAAGGTCCGCCTACGACGCAGGAGGTTGCGGGTTCAATTCTATTTTTTTTTTAATCTTACAAATTTTTGTCCTAATGCGGATCTGCAAATATTTGTTCAGGGTGTTCTGGGTGTTATAAATGTATCATAAAAAAATATCTATCTATGTATTCTATTACGTCTATCAGTCATCTAGTACCCATAACACAAGCTCGGCTTTAACTGGGCTGGATGATGCTGTCTGGATTGTTAAGCATTATTTATCATTTTACTCAAGAAGATTCTTGAAGTAGCCATTTTTTAATTCTTGGTTTACATACACAATGTCACAGTAACACAATTTTCTTTTCATTTATTCCACTAAACATTTACTATACGTCTGATGACAGAAAAGAGCCATATTCTTCGCACGCAATTAAATAAAACCGATTAAAACATCGATAGCCTTATAAAAGGGCGGAATAGGATGTCGTCTGTAGTCTACAAGTCACTTCAAAGTCATGATGACGCGATGAATCCACCATAGAGCTAATAAACATTATAGAAGACACGAGATCATTAAACTGAGTGGCGCCTGTAATGTCTTAATTTCAAACTTCTAACGATTGCAGTGGGCTTTGTAGTAGAGTCAGAATGATTACGAAAATATAGAGTTATGTAAATATAGAAGACCAAATAGGGAAAAAAAATAAAAAGTAAAGAAACGTTAGTCTAGAAATTTCCTAAAGAAATCTAGGATACTTTTCTTACAAAAAAGCAGATCAAGATGTCAAGTCAGGTCATCTCCCCTAGTGAGCGCCATAGCGATACATACATAGATTTTGCCACATTCAGCATTTTGCCAGCAGTCTAAATAAAGATAGTAGAGAGATTTTGATCTTGTTGTAGTGTAGACTAACCTTTTTGTTTTGCCGCCTCGGAACAATTTCTTGACGATCTGTAGATATTTGTTCCGGGTGTTCTGGTCGGTTTTTCTTTGTATAATAAAAAATATCTATCTATGTAATGTATTGTATTATGTATATCAGTTATCTAGTACCCATAACACAAGCTTTGCTTACCATGGGGCTAGATAATGCTGTGTGAATTGTCCAGCATTATTTATTTATTTATCAAACCGCAAATAAGAGTAGAGTAACTACAGTTAGGTAAAGTAAAAGTAAAGTAAAGGGTAAGGGCTCAAATAAAACCAATTCGTAACTTGAAACTATTTATATCAACATCCAGTTACGGTAGAATTATTCTTATTGTTCTATTTACAGCATTGAGCATCATATATTTATAATAATACTTACAAGTGCTTATAAACTTAATTTTACTTTATTTTACAGGTAAGTTAATAAAAAAGAATATACAAAAAAAACTAAACATTTCGCGAGAAATAAAACGAAAGTAATGTAGTCTAGTTTAAGTACGAACACTTTATGGTTAAAGTTTCGCATAAAGTACGTTTTCTTTCTTGTCACAATGTTGTTAGTGTTCACAAATAATTTAGCTTATTTAGATTATATCAGTGAATACCTATGTATATTAGCTCTCTGTTATCATTTTTAAGTCCATAGACATTATTGTAGCTGATGGTGTTCCGAAATAAATAAATAAAGTCTAATGCATTAATAAATCTATTTTTTTTTATGTTTTGAAGAGGTCTTAAATAATACTAAGAATAATAAAATAATCATCATCATCATCATCATCAGCCTATATCAGTCCACTGCTGGACATAGGCCTCCCCCAATGAGCGCCATAGCGCCCTGTCTTGCTAACTCCTAATCTTATCTAAGTTATTTACACTATACAAAGCATACAAAATGATAAAACTAAAGCTATCTCTAATGTTTGGCATTTTGTTTTTTAATATCTAATTTAAGTAACAGATAAATATTCTGCAAATCGCATAAGTTTAACAAAACCTCTAGGTTAGTTTTAAACTATAGGTATTTGTAAGTTATTCAATATTACAAAAAGCTTCTAAGTTTATAATTTCAGAATGTGCGTTTTCAGTAAACTTTTGTTTGTATAGACCTATTGTATAGATATGAAAAGTAAATAGCTCTTTTGCGAGGGCCATATAGATATGGCCTTTATATATGGCGATATGGAAATTGACTTTTGGGGAATTGGTAATTTGTACGAGAAAAGGGATAAAAACAATCAACTCTACGTTTAGTTCGATCTATGCTATATATTATAGGGGCAATATGTACATATGTATACATAACATATATATTGCCCCTATATTAGGATCTATCTTATTATATATAATAGGATAGATCCTAATATAGGGGCAATATATATGTTATGTATACATATGTACATATTGCCCCTATAGCGGCAATAGGTATGTTTATATTGAGCGAAACGCGCAGAGTTGATTGTTTTTATCCTGTATTTCTTGCCAATTCTACCAATTGCCCAAAGTGCACTGTTTACTTCAATTGTTATATGTAATATACTGTCTAATCGTGCGTGAATTCTTTGAATCTACAAATCCCCTGAGAACATTAGCTAAGTGAAGACCATCTTTACAGGTAGTTGTTTGATGATATTCTTAAATCATTTGAAAATTAAAGCAATGGTAAGCCAACATTAACACAATATTAACAAATTAAAGCATACCTACTGCCATAGAGGAAAAACACGCTGTTGTCACAGCCTAGGAAAAGTGTCATTCAACAATTTTCTTGATTACCAAAAACTCTATGTGTAAGTTGTCAAGAGCATACAATTTTATTGCTTTGACACACACAAGTGCACGAACACGAATAGGAAATTGAGAAATTCTAATTGTTCGATTTTTTTGGTTTGTTTCTTATATAATTCTAAGCCTTCTTCTTCTTCTATGCTTACTGCCTTACGTGTCAAGGACAAAAAGCACAACACATCCCTATCTCCCGAGTTTAGAGCAGTCTATACCGGTACGTTTTTACATTAATATATTATAGGAATATATTTGTTTTGCTGGCATAATTTTCTTATCATTCCGCTTTTTGTTTGTGTATCTGAAAACGCGCATTATTTATTGAATAGCTCTTATCAAATACGTATCACAATCGATTTTATTTAACACAATTGCACTAAATCGTCCGGTTAACCACCCACTGACATTTCTTACAACCATTGACATTATACACTTTGACAGTTCACATGCCACATTTGACAGGTTAGCCTCCAAAATGGAGCTGGATTAAACATGGCGACCAAAAACACGGCCATTTTGTTTTAATTTGACAGTCCACTATCGTCCTTTTCGACCCTAGAGTCAGTCGACTCAGGTCGCTGCCACAATCACGTATGAGAATGTCCCAAGTTATGCGTGTGATGATGATTTGCGGCCAAGTGGTGGAAGTATGGTGCGTAAGGTCCTGGGCCGGTGAAGGGGTAAGGCACCCCGTGGGAGTAGAGCAGCCCCCCGGGGTAGGGGCCAGAGAAGCCCCCGCCGGGGGGTGGTGGGACCGTGGGGCTGTTGACGTCCATCCCTGGGTTTTGCTTTTTCCATTTCGTCCGGCGATTTTGGAACCAAATTTTGACCTGAGGAAAGAGGAAATGCTTATTGATTGATAAAAATATGGTATCAAAGTAATGGATCGTAATCAAAATCTAGGCAGCCTTATAGTCCCGTGGTAAGTGAAAGTGAAACTGAGTGTTATGGTAAGTATTTGATTTTAACTCGACTTGTGAGGAATGCACAGCAGCCATCTGCTGTACATTATGTTTCTTTTATTTAGGTTTTTTTGGTTTCCTCGGCTCTTAAGATATGTACAGGCTGAGTTGAAGGGACTGATTTTAGAGCCACAACCGCCACGGCCTATTCTGTATGAACCATAATATCAACCAACCTGTGTCTCAGTCAAGCTCAAGCTGAGAGCCAGGTTCAGTCTCTCGCAGACCGAAAGGTACCGCGTGGTCTTGAACTTGTTCTCCAGGGACACCAGCTGCTCGTACGTGAAGGCTGTTCTGGCTCTGCGGGGTTTGGTTCCACCTGCAGAAAAAACAGTAGTTTGATTTCATGTCTATAAAACTCAATGCTTAAAGCATTGTCTATAATACTACACAGTATAAAACAAAGTCGCTACCCGCTGTCTGTCTGTCCCTATGTATGCTTAGATCTTTAAAGCGACGGATTTTGATGCGGTATGCTTAAATTTTAATAGATGGCGTGATTAAAGAGGAAGGTTTATAAACCATTTGACACATAGATGTCCACGCGGGCGAAGCCGCGGGGCGCAGCTAGGTGTATAAATAAATAATGTTGGTCAATTCACAGATTCTAAGTAAAAAATAAGTTGTAAAACTATTTTAGAATTCAGGTCCAAATAGCAAAATATTAAGCATATAATGACGACCACTGTGGCGCGGTGGGCAAAGGTCTGCCTGCGACGCAGAAGGTTGCGGGTTCGATTCTTGCCTCGGGACAAATGTTTGTAAGATCTATCTATCTGTATGTAAACCTGTTTAAACCTGTTGTAATGACGTGTTCTGATCGCGTAAGTTTAAAAAATAATTATTCTTAAATTAACAGAGAAACTGACAAAATCGATCTGCACTCAGCATGTGCTATAGAGCAGATCATACTTACCATAGCGGTGGGCGAAGGTCCGCCTGCGACGCAGGAGGTTGCTGGTTCGATACCCGCTTGGGACAATTGTGTGTACGATCTGTAGATAATTGTTCCGGGTATTCTGGTCGTTATCGCTGGTCGTCCTACGTACCTTTAGAATCCCTAGAGCTCTTGCCCTTCTTGGAGCTCCCGCTATGCGGACTCTTGGGGTCTCCATTCTCGTCGAGGTCTGACTGCGTGAGCAGGTCGTCGTCCATGTTGGACGTCTGGTCGTCTGTCTCCACGTCATCGTTCTCTAGGTCCGAGTGCAGATGGTCTTTTACTGTAACAAAGAGGGTATATAAAGAATCCTTCCCTCATTGTAAGCCTATGGAACTAAAGGATTATGAATTATAAATATAAAGGAATATGTTTAAAGAATTTAGAATTTTTATTAATCACACATCATTACCGCGGCAGCTTTAAACATTTTTAGTATGGTAATTCTCTTTTTTCAGTAAATGCAGTAAAATAGAAAAGAAAGACATTTATTTACAATAACATTAATTAACAAAAGAATGAATGAATGAATGAACTCTTTATTGCACTTAAAACTATAAAATAACACCTTATATCTAAACATTACATATTAAAAGTACAATAGTCGGCCTTATCGCTGACAGCGATTTCTCCCAGGCAACCTAGACACGGTTATAGAAAAGGTAGGTACAGGTGGCTAAGCTCCGTTAGAGACTTAGCCAGCGCTGGTCTTTCGTTAGAGACCGTACAGGTGACGTCACGAACAGACCTACGCAATGAGATGTTTATGTCATTGCGTAGGTCTGTTCTGAGGTATTAAGTTTTCTTTCATAAATGTCCATATTCAAATAAAATATGTATCTTAGATTCTAAATCGCAGTATAGTCTTGGAAGCGTTCAACATTCTGTGTTAAAATGTTGCCATTATTAATTTAACTACCAATAACGGTAAGTATCTATACAAAAGATTATCTATTAATATTATTTATTATCTATGCCACGTGTAATAAATTAAGCAATCTTATTTCGGCAAATAAACACTAAAGTATGCATCCAGAGACACGTTGCCACTGCAGTGTTTATTAACACACACGTATTGTACGGTTACTTAATGGCAAACATAACGTCTCAAACCGTCCATTTTCCCGCCAATTTGCATTTCCTAAACGCGCCATCTAATGATCGTAAACGGCGCGACACTCAAATCATATTTATACATCCTGTGGCTATTATATTTCGCATTTTACCAATTTTACTAAACACAAAACTGTCGTCATAAATTAATTTTAATATTTCCGGACACTGAAAAGACGATGAAAATTTGTTAGCGGTATTGCCACATTAAAAATTAATGGCAGTTTTAAAACTATTTCGCATGGCAGCACCGGCGCCGAATGACAAGGACCGGAAGTTGCTATTAGTGTTTGAAAACATGAAAAATACGTGAAAATGTAGATAATGAGGAAACTATAAAGCATTTTGATTTACGTGTGTGTTTCAACGACAGTTGGTTCAAATAAATTCGTTTTAGATCAGTTTTAATGTAGAAGTAGTTGATTTTATGCGAATGTTATAAAATTAGCAACCGCCCGTTTCTCCCGGCACTGACACTGTTAGGTATTGTTTCTTAGTATTTATTATTATATCTTTATAAACATATCTCATAATTAATATCAAAATTTTAAAATGGCACACAAAAAATACGTGATGGGACATTTTAAGCACACGAATTGCTTACAGGTAAGTCCTAATCAGGAGGTCTACTTTGAAAAACCAACGAAGTTGACGGATGACGTTGGATCACACAAAACGAAGCAGGCCGATCCGTTTTTTTTTGGTGATCTACTTTGAAAAAGATTCTGAATTTTCATCGATCCGGAACGAAAAGGTCAGTTTGTGACGCGCCCGAATCTTGACGGTTAGGTTGTTCGGTCCGTGCGATCGACGTGTCCCGTCAACTTCGTTCGTTATTCAAAGTAGATAGATAGATCCACATAACCTTTACACGCTATTCCAAAACTCGCAACGAGACAAGTAAATTAGTCCTCCGGAACAATCCATAGATAGTGTGTAGTCGTTTTTCAGACGATGCAATTAACGACGCATGCGAGCTATGCCGGCTAGTTAGCCACCGACGGACTTATAGACTGATAGACGACTTTGTAGATAAGGCTATGTTTTCTGATAGTTTGAGCGAGAGCGGGGGCGGATGTATCCGTTTTCAAAGGCAATCGGAAATTGCATTGTTTTGAAAATAATGTAAACTTGAAAACCCAAACACGTGGTATAACAAATCTTTACTATTTTTTTTTTGTATTCATTTGTTTCATGTTTATATCTAGTTCTTAGGATATAGCGAGATCATAACATGAACCTCGTTGGGGCGCAGCAAAATAAACTGATAACATTTTAGGTAGGTATATAAAAAAATGCTGGTCATTCACACAGCCCCAAGCTAAGCAGAGCTCGTTTTTTTATTACACATAGAAAACTACCAGAACACCCGGAACAAATATCTAAAAGATTGTACAATCATTTTGTATGTATCCTTTTGGTGATTTTAATGCACATCAAAATCTAATTGAGAATTTATTTACCAATCCAGTTTCTTCATAAAAGTCAACTAATATATTTTATCGCACCTGTCACTGCTCAAGAGTGTAACAAGACAACAAATAATTGCAAAAAGAATACGTGTGAAAAATAACGATATGTCTATCGAACTTTATAAGAATTTATTTAACGTCACAAATTCACAATATACGCCAACAACGTCTCTCATGCACAAACACACAGCGCCTCGTATATCCGTCATCAAGTCATTAAACGAACTATTTTATAGCAAACTCCGTGCACTGGACAGCTGGACTTACAACGGATTTACGGACTTACAATGTTATATCGTAAAGGTTTATGATTTATGTGGTACTTCTGGCAGAGTTTTTGACTCTGTGGTTTTTGAATAAATTCAAATTTTGATATTATAATATATTGAGATATGTATGTGAAAATTATATAATTTTTAAAATATAAATCTCCCTTAAAGATATTCAATTTCGGTACGAAATAAATAAAATCAAAACTACTAAGTATAAATAGTTACAGTTTTAGCCAATTTTAAAGTGTTTTAGTTTTTGTTCCCGACTTTGGACAACATTGTGCATCGTATTGTACCTAACAATACAATACATATACTTTTTATGGCCCTCCTAATAAACAATACAACACAGATATTTTTTATCGCACACCGTGATTAATTAATCGAGTTATTTTTCAACAACCATCCTACAAAGATCAAAGTAACCACGGTAAGGAAGGCACAATACAATACAAACACTTTTTATGGCCCACCAAATAAAATAGATACACAGGTACATTATATAGCCCGTGGGGTGAGCGAGTAAAGCCAGGCTTACTGCGCATGTTACCTGATGTTAACACCTCGACGGCTTACCTACCCTTATCCCTGCTAGGGGCATGAAGTCTATCCCTCCACTAACTCACTAAAAATCATTGTAAGCAACCATGTTTTCAAAGACTTTAAAACAAGGAAAGCTTTTGAAAACTTTGATTTTACATGAGCATGTTTTGGGGACGTGTTCTTAAGTGGACCAGGTGGGATGACGACCTGCGAAAGACTGCAGGTAGATGCTGGATGCGTCAAGCTGAAGACAGGGCGGTATGGCGCTCATTGGGGGAGGCCTATGTCCAGCTGTGGACTAACATAGGTTGATGATGGTGATGATGTTTTGGGGACAAAAAGAACAATCAGATAGATATTATAAAGGTGTATACTAGTTGTAATTCTGTAGGTCAATACAAATGTTATGTTATTCCGTAGTAAGCGCATTAAAATCATTGCGGTCCGAAGTGAGACTAACACTATTGAGACTGGTTGAACCAATTTAGCTATTTTTGATTTTACAGTGAATTAGTATAAAAGTCCAAATCAAGTTTTCAAAACAAGAGAAATTAGGAAAAAACAGATAATTAAAAAAAAACTATTTTACTTACATTTTGTATGAAATTCTTAGAAGATAAGTATAACGATTTTGTATTTGCCAAAAAAAAATGTGCTTTGTTGTAATTACAAGTAAAAAATATGATTGACCGTTAGTCGGTAGGCAAAAATATTTAAAAAGCAAAGGTTGTCGGTTATAATAAAACTTCGTGACTAAACCAAAGATGCAGACTCATTCTCCAATCTAAAACCCACCCAGAAACCTTTATGGTTTTCGGGACTCGCCTTTATGATATGCATTCCTATTACCCCAAGGACTTGAAAGGCCTCTTCGAGCCCTATAATTGTAACGTATTAACGGCTTTACTACAAAACTTCATTGATAGGGCCATAATAGGAGCAAACAACCTCCGGTCTAACTGCGAACAAGAGTTTCAAGCCCACCCGAGCGGGCCAAATTGCGTCTCCATTTAACAAATTGATCCCTAAACCCCTTCCTTTAAAAAGCAACCTTAACTACCCACCTTTAAGTCGAAACTACAGTGTAGACGTCTCGTCTTGAAACTACAGTGTAGACTCACGCCCAAAATATAAGGTTGAATTTGGGTTAAGAATCGCGCCATTTTAAACCTTAGATAACTTAAGGGGAGGCTGCGGTCCAAATTTGTAATTAATAAAGCCCTCTCGATTACAAGTACCTTCCGGGGAGTTTTGGGGGTCGAATGGGAAATTAAGGGGGGGGTGGGTGGGTGTAGGAATATGTTAAGTTTGTAAGTATCAGCGTTTACAGAATAATGTTTGAATGCCGCGAAGCTGTTTTGGAAAGTTTTGTGATAAGGTAATTAAGTTTGTTTTAACTGTTTTATTTATTTGACGTTTTTTAAGTCGTTTTTAAGGAAAGGGTTTAGTTTGACATTACCTACCTAAAATTTTAGGGATTTATTTTAGTTTTTATGTTTCTGTTCATCATCATCAAACTAAGTTTACTGTTGGACATAGGTTGAGCAAAGTTACATTCATCCATCCATCCATCTATCCATTCGATTCGATTCATAGATGGATGGATGTTTGTTTGTCCGTCCATCACGCCAAAAATATGTAACGGATTGGGATGAATTTTTGCACAGATGTAGATTTAGTACCTACTTTTTATGCCTTCAATCAGATCCCATGTGATTGAAACAACCTTTACAAGTTTCCATAGACACACACACGCGTGCAAAACCGCGGGCAAAAAGTAGTATTAAGGTAAATTGAAGTGACTCTACAAACCATCTACTCTGTTAAATAACATTCAAAACAAACTTTGAAGTTCCGGGCGTACCAACCTAACCCTATAAACTCAGTTCTAAGTTTAAAATTCGAAGGTACTTTCCGGAAGCGGAAGCGTGTTAACGAGCGGCTTAATGTTGCCAGCACTGCTCTCGTTGACTTTTTAATTACGACCGCGGAATTACGTGAAAACACCCCTTTATTTTGAGTTTGGAATACGAATTGGGTGAAAAAGGTTGTTTAAAATGCTGCCTGGATGATTATGGCTCCAAATGTCTTGTTAAAATCCGTAATGGTTACCGGTTTTTTATTGGAACGTTAATTCAGGGTAATTGAAAATTAGGGGAAACTAATTTTACTTTCTATAAAATCATAGCTCAAAGAATTAGCAAGCTGAAGTGGCAGTGGGCCGGCCATATATAAAAGAACCACTGGGGTAAACGTGTTCTTGAGACCGCGACTCGGTAAACGTAGTGTAGGACGCCCTCCATCCAGGTGGGATGACGACCTGGATGCGGCAAGCATCCAGGATGCAGGAGCATCCAGATGAAAACAGGGCGCTATGACGCTCATTAGGGGACGCCTATGTCCAGCAGTGGACTACTATAGGTTGATGATGATGATAATCAAAAGTACAGAATTTTTGATGCGAATCTTGTAGTGCCTAGATAGGTCCCACCTTCATCATTCCTACCGCGCTGAGGATTTGAACACACGAACTGCCATTTTTCCAGTCAATTAAAACCTGGGTCTCTTCAAGACAAGAGTGAATCGGTATTTACTACTTTCGTGATACATAGTCGGCCGTATCTTCACTTTCCATCAGGGACTGCAAACGAACATCTATTGACTATAAAAAGGTGGATCGTCCTATGATATCGAGTAGGTAGCCTAAAATAAATGATTAATTAAAAATTAGAAAACACTCGACAAAAAAATAAATGACATGACGAAAGCCTACTAGTAGTTAAGAAACACATAATATAGGAGACCAGGCGAGTATTTTGGATGGGCATTTCAATTATCAAAATCGCTTTAGCCCTTTTGATGCTTGAATCGAGGTGATACTCAAGAAAATAACACACCATTATCCGTAATAGAGTTTTCCAGTGTATGTCAAACAATAGATAGCTTCAATCTTAAATATCTTATAGCGTTTAAACTTTTGAAACTATTATGGTTATTAACACTAAAGTCATTTAAAACGGGATATTTACCATGATATAAAACTGTGACCGCACTGAGTGGAAAGATCTGGGGGAAGCCTTTGCCCAGCAGTGGGACGAAACAGGCTAAATAAAAAAAACTGTGCCGAAATATTGGAAAAGTCAAAAATTAAGTAAATTTAGCTTTAATAGTATATCCCGTTTTAAATCACTTTAGTATCATATAGCGTTGTTATACAAGTAGGTAGGTACCTAAGTAAAGGTAAATTGGTAAAGTACAGTAAAATAAAAAATCATTTATTTCTTTAGGCTTACAAAATAAGCACTTAGACAAGTCATATTTTATATATAAATTATTATCAAATTAAATTATTTTACAGTTCACTTCAATTTTTTGTCCACTGTTAAAAGTGTAGTCTTAAAGTGAACAATTCCCATTTTCTGGTTCCAAAATTTAAATAATTTTTTTAAATAATGCTGGACAATTCACATAGCATTATCTAGCCCTATGGTAAGCAGATCTTGTGTTATGGGTACTAGATAACTGATATACATAATACAATACATTACATAGATAGATATTTTTTTTTTATTATACATAGAAAACGACCAGAACACCCGAAACAAATATCTGCAGATCGTACATACATTTGTTCCGAGGTGGGAATCGAACCCGCAACCTCCTGCGTCGCAGGCGGACCTTCGCCCACCGCGCCACATCGGTCGTCTCATCGGTCAAAATAAATCTCAAACTCTGCGAAATGGTATTAATCGAACTGGCCCCAGGCTTACATCTTAGGGTCCGAAAAGGGTGAATAAAAAATAAGATATACCAATTTGAGAAATGCCAAAACAAGCATGAAAATACCTACCGAACCCTACTTTCAGTTCGATCGGGGCGCGTCCAAGCGGACCTAAAGGGGCGAAAAATAAGCTGATTTTAGCCCCGTCCAAATTTATATCTTCCTCTTGACCCCTGCAACGCTTTATTCACCTTTTATTTTTATTTGACTGAGCAAGGAACAAATCTTAGTGCAAAAGGGATAATAAAATAATCGTTAGATTCGTTTAGACAAATCTAATTTCACGGTTTGATGCACAAGGGATGCTTGCGTCGTCTCTTTCATTCGCGTGGTGTTCTGTCTCTGTCTGCCGGCCAATAGGGTGAGCTGCGAAAGTTGCTGAGGTTTTTCGTGTTTGCGGGTTTTTTTTGGAGACGGCGGAAAAATGTCTGCGATTTGAGCGGGAAAGTGAGTTGAATGTAAATTGTTTTTACTATTGTTGTTTCTGTTTGGGAGTTGATGAGAATATTTTGAGTACGGATATTGGATTCTGATTTAGATTCATAATTCTTTATTGTAAACAAACAAATGTACAAAATAGAGGTACGAGTATGTAGGTTATTTACTTTTACACTGAGCTTAGGTAGTATTGAATACTCGTATAATAGTATATATTAAATCTATTTATGGAAATTTTTATGTTTTATTCATACTAAGTATAACATTTTTCTGTATTTATACTAACTTTAAGTTAATAGTTATAATAAGTTGTTCACCATTTTTATCGTGTAAGACTATGGTCAGAAATAACTCTTAGCCCCGCTTGCACAAGGATAAGCTAATATATCACTCCTTTCGCGAAGTCAAAGAATAAAGGAAAATAGAACATCCCGTATATACATGCCGTGCGTTTCTACGAGGTAGAAAACCTTATCTTTATTGAGTCGAAATCTAAATCGAATCTTTTATCTCTGTATTTACGTTATTTACACCTAGTGTTTCCGTCGGTTGGCCGTCGGCTTTTTAATTTCTTGAAACAAGAATAATGCTTGATATCATTTTTATTTCATTATCGATATAGCTCTAAGAATTAGCAAGAAGGCAGTGGGCCGGCCATATCTATCTCGCGAAGAACTGACGGCTGCTGAGGCAAACGTGTTCTTGAGTGGAGACCACGACTCGGTAAACGTAGTGTAGGACGCCCTCTGACCAGGTGAGATGACGACCTGCGAAAGACTGCAGGTAGATGCTGGATGCGGCAAGCTAAAGACAGGGCTCTATGGTGCTCATTGGGGGAGGCTATGTCCAGCAGTGGACTGCTATAGGTTGATGATGATGAGGTAGGTACTCACTCATTACCAAGTACCTACCTAACCTACTGTGATAGCTATCACAAGAATAGCTAATCTTATTCCGTTAATTTATAGACGCACTAATAAGCAATGGCCTCTCCCAAATTACTAAATTAGGTACTTATATCTACCCTAGCCAAACTGAAGATAAAATGTTCGTAATCTTTTTGTTACGAACATTATATCTTCAGTTTGGGGTAACCCCCGTACTTAACCTAAAAACAATTCCTTGCTGTTAATTTTTGGACAGAATTTACACTACCTGTGGGCCAAGCAAGTTCAAAATTCGCGAACTCGCATTTTAACGTAGAGTTCGAAATATAGTCTATGCCATGAAGATATTCTATATGTCTCCGTAGTCAGTACTATAAGCATTTCAGGAAAGAGCTCAAATCTACTGTAGGGCAAGCACGGGGATTGTTGTCTAGGGTAGAATGGACAATAATGACATCGCATCGTCATACATTGCATACATTATTGAAGTTGAAGGAATGAATTTCAAATAATTTACGCATTCGATGTCAAGGTGACGTAATTTTTCTTTATACTACAAATCTACAATACCCCATTTTGTTGATTCACAGTTAATGTATTTCTTTATTGTAAATATTGTTTCTATATTTTTAACTATACAAGCGTGTTTAGCCATAAAGTTTGCGATGCTATCATGAGATGGACACCTGGCAGAATTGCGTCAATCCATACGCAGAGCCATCTAGGAAGAAGTTGAAGTTGACTACAATACCCGTGCTTGACCTACTAGATTTGAGGTACCCATTTTCTAAAATACTTAGTGCTGACTATGCATAGCCTATACAATGTGTATTGTCGAACCTTGATCAAACGAGATGTGCGGATACACGACATATTATATTTATCGATAAAAAACAAAAAATAAAAAATTATATGTTACTTATTTCAAAAACAAAGCCGATTTAATTATTTTTTAAATGAAAACTACTTCATCTGGTTTTTTATTCGTTTCTTTTTGAGTAAACGGTGTATATTATTCAAAGTACATTCTCATTTGAAAGCTAGTTTACCCAGCTAATAAAATAATAAAAAAATACAATTTCGGTACATAAGCCTAGTAAAATCAATATTTTTTTAGGAATTTGCAAAAAAAAAAGATTTTTATTTTATTTTTGGTCTGTAACTTTAAAACTGGGTTATGTAGGTGTACTTTTTTGCTTTTCTGACGCATACTGACCAATATAATCTGTTTTTTATCGCATAACGATGCATTTTTAAAATCATCAGCATATTAACCAATTCGCAAATTGACACATCAGTATGTACCTAAAAGTAAAAATGTTATTTATTGACATAATAGACAGTGAAACAGGCAATACGAGCCCATAGGCTCCTGAAATAGTAATATACTGTGTTACAGGCACCAATGGCTTCTCCAACTAATATTTACATATAAATGATTTCTAAGCAACTTAGGTTATTTTATAATTACAACACTATTGTTCGAAAATGGCCAATAGCTTACAAAATTTACAAAATACAATCTTTAGAGTGTTAGAGTGATATTTTTAGTGTATATGTACAAAGGTACCTAAATCTTGTGTTATAGATAAATCAATTAGTTGTAAGTTTGTTGTATTAACCCCTCGGTAGCCGTCGGCACAGCGCAGCTGACAACCGCTGACAGGTTAACGACGTCCGCTGACCAGCTATTGCTGACGATTTATAGACCAAGCTTTGATAATCCAATCATCTTATACTCAAAGAATTAATATTCAAAAAGTATATTCAAATTCAAATACAAAAATAATCTCTTTCATTTCAGGTCATTTATTTACAAAAAAAATAGAAAATAAACACACACAGCAGTTTCTTAACTTTTGCGGTAGTCAGCCCAATTGTACCCTATAATATAAGTTTCTTAAATAATTTTATATAATATTTTTAATAATTTTATATTTAATATTTTTTTTTTGTTCAATAAATAATTTTATCGGTAAGTAGTGAATAAAAGCGACGCGCCATAATAGCTAAAACAACAAAGACAAAACCAAAAATGTCTACCATCTCGATTCAAAAAAATAATTGTATCTACCGACGGCCGCTCTAGCTTTGACTTTTGCGGTAGTCAGCCCACAATTGTACCCTATAATATAAGTTTCTGGTTTCTTATAAAGATTTCTGTATTTATTTCTCAAACAACTACATTGTGTCGGAAATTCTTACATAAAGCACAAAAGATTGAACAGACAATTTAAGATATTAAAATCGAATCAATGTAAATATTTGGAAATCAAGTTTGATACTTAGATCATTTAATACGAGTTTCAGAGTTTATATTTAAATTTAAATCTTATTTTTACAATAAAGACATATTTTTTGAAAATCGAAGGTTTATACCAACCTAACGAAAATAATGAACTCTACGGAATTGCTACGTAAAAGTGCTACGGACTGCTACGAAAATGCTATCAATTACACTGCTACGCACAATAATTTGTAATATAGGTAGTAATCATTTGCGTAGTTTAAGTTTGTTGTGTAAGCATAGTAGTTTTAAGGTAAATAAAAATATTTTCTTTCTTTCTTTTCTTTTAATTACTTGGATGTTATTTTCTTTTATGATTTTTACAGGCCGTCCTTAAGGGTCCGGCACCCTCGCTTGCAAAAATCACTCCGAATATCGCTGTCCCTGTTTAACCCTTGCGCCGCGCCCCATGCGTGCGCGATAGCAATATTAGCCGTTCAAAATTTGGTTTGTTCCGTAATACCAAAAATTATGACTGAAAACTTTTTGTATTCTGCACAAAGTATTATATTTCTGTAACAAGACAATATAAGCTATGTTCCTTAATAAATAAAACGTAAGATATTGTTGTTTTCAATACGAAACAAATAGGAAGAAAACTTGTCCATTTTCGCATAAAAATGTGCAAAATGCGATTGGCTTCCATTTAATTTTAGGTAAGTATTTTGAAAAAAAAAACAATTTAGGAACCTAGATAAATACTATTCAAATACAATATTATAGTGAAAATATGCTTGAATTGAAAATCAAATTCGTCCCTCCGGAGGCCTCTTAAACCAAAAAACAGTCAGCTAAAATCGAAAGCTCAAGGCGTGGAGCTAAACTAACCTTACAATAAAATTGATATGAATAAATTCTTTGCACGTTCCTTTTCAAAGCATTTTTTACTTTGGTAGATACCTATAATATCCGATCGGCAAGGTTATTACTGCGGTACCTAACCTTTTTAGATACAATTATTAGAAGATTTATATTTAAATTTATTTATCTTGCTCAAAATCTAAGCGGTATACATGCAGTATACCGCTTAAATTTTGATGTTAACTTAGGTCAATAGGATGTGCGCCCTGTAGGGTACTGCAAAATAATTTATATAAACACAAAAACTTAGTTTGAATTTATAGATAGGTGTCAGAAAGTTATTTCAAGGTCAGGTAAAGCAATAAATAATTTTATCGGTAACTAGTGAATAAAAGCGACGCCATAGACAAAACCAAAGACAAAACCAAAAATGTCTACCATCTAGATTCAAATAAAATAATTGTATCTACCGACGGCCGTTCTAGCTTTGACAAGAATCAAAAAGACAACTAAATAAAAACAATATCCATTAGTATTTTGCTCATTGATACAAAATAAACAGATACAGATCGGGAAGCTGTTAATATGTCAACGGTGACAGCCGGCTAGCAAACAAGAAACAAGCGCTTTGCTAACGTTAATTGATTCATAGCGAATAACAACTTAACAACACATAGATAAACATAAATAACAACTATTTATAGTAGAAATAATTTATAATTAACCCTTAAATGCGTGGAGTTGTATATTTACGACATACTGAAAACTTGTATTTTTATTTCCTCTATACTTGCAAGATCTCATAAAATGCGCGCTGTTGTTTATATACAACAAAGGAATTTTTGAAAAAGAAAGTATAGTAAAATCAGCCCTAGATTTTTTTTATTATTTTTCCTGCTATGTAATGCCTAAGTACTAATAAATATATTTTTTCCAAACATATTTAAAAAATCGCGCATTAAAGGGTTAAATAAACCTCTTTGTTGTTCATCTGTTTAAATAAAATAATTTATAACTATTTAAAGAAAAATCTAGATTAATGTTTTTACGCCTAAGCGGCAGAATCTAGCGATCTAAAATAAGTCTTATAAAATATACTGACTGTAAATTACCTGATTCACAAACAATAAATGAATTATGAATTATCGGATATTCAACTTCGACAATTTATTTGAGGATTTTCCCTTTGACCCCGTTTTTATAACCCACTTCTTCTTTATGTATTAAGGAAATTGAGTAACATAACGACGCTACATAGTAATTGACTTTAAAAAAGGAAAAATGTGAGTCTAATGACTATTTTTTTGACGACCGACGTAGCGCGGTGGGCGTAGGCCGCTTGCGACGCAGGAGGTTGCGGGTTCGATTCCCGCCTCGGAACAAATATGTGTACGATCTGCAGATATTTGTTCCGTGTGTTCTGATCGTTGTCTATATATAATAAAAATATCTATCTATGTAATGTATTGTATTATGTATATCAGTTATCTAGTACCCATAACACAAGCTCTGCTTACCATGGGGCTAGATAATGCTGTGTGAATTGTCCAGCAGTATTTATTTATTTCTTGTTACGTAGGTCAATAACATAATCTATTATTTATTAAGAAAGGCTAATAACTGTTTTGATGTCATAATCATTTCTCTCGGTAATATTTTTTGCAGAGCCAAGCTGACACAACATTATTGTAAAAAATAGATCATTGAACTCATGTTTTATAATAAAAACTGCATTGAATAACTGAAGCCAAATGATCGATGCAAAAACTTACCGCTTCATTTAACGCTCTTTAAAATTATATTGAAATGATACTGTATTCTTATTGGTAGAGTCGTGATTTTATTTAGAAGCTTACTTACACTGTAATTTGATTTGTCCGTAGGTAAGCCTTATTAGTCTCTACGATACAATATCATCATCATCATCAGCCTATAGCAGTCCACAGCTGGACATAGGCCTCCCCAATGAGCGCCATAAGGCCCTGTCTTCAGCTTGCCGCATCCAGCATCTACCTGCAGTCTTTCGCAGGTCGTCATCCCACCTGGTCGGTGATATAATATGAAATGACTAATATGTGTCTTCCTTGTTAAATAGGTCGATACAGTTGTGTCGTAACTAAACAATGTTATTCCTTAGCCTCAGAAATTGATTCAGAACACACAGTACAGTAGTAAAATATACGCGACGCGACGGGAGCGTGAACGAGAAGGAGCTTAATATTCATTGGTTGTTAAAATTGGCCGGTTTCGGCCGGGACACGTAACGTACGTAGATATAGGTAGACATTAATTATCTACCTTTTATTCCTACCTTTATAAGATTCTAATAAGATTATTTAGTTGAAATAGATAGAAATAATTAAAATAGATACTAACCAGAATCACTGTCATCCCTGTCATAATGCGGCCTCCAATACTGATCGTCGTATCTGAAACTCTCCTGCCTTCCAGTGAACTTGTTGGGGTCCAGGATATTCTCGACGGAGAAGGCTATGCTGGGCCGCTCGGGTGGCCTCGTGAGCCCCAGCCGGCGCGTGAGGTCCACCGGCGCGGCCTCCTCCACGCCGACCACGTCCACCTCCCCGCCGGTCTCGCATTCCCCCTCCGCCTCCTCCTCCTCCTCTCTGCGCTCCTCCGACCCTCGCGCCATCGCAAGCATCGTCATATCAACTACTTAATGATAACATTAGTCACTTTCACTACTCAAACAGTTTTGTGCTGTGATATTTTTTTTTTGTCAAGTAAAGAAAGTTCGCACTGAAATCCGAAACGGTAAAGTCCGCACCCGACCGCTCGATTGTCCCAACACGACGGCAACTAAAAACGGGAGCGCAGAAACGGGCGGGACGCAAGGGCCTGCGGAGTGGGGACAGGCGGGACGGGGCCTCCCGATTGGCGGAGGGAAGCGAGGCGTGTCCGGGGTGGAGAAACGTAATCGAGCAATAAGGTTTAAACAATTTCGTTTAATACGTTGAATTATGTAAGAGAGCGGCGGGCAAGTAATCGCGCACAAGCGATAAGGCCATTTGCGCTACTTCGTTACGTATTAATGGGCCAGGAAATTGACTTATGAATATTAGAGGTCGTGGCGAGTGCAAGATCGGCAAAAGCGGCCCCGAGCGGCCGCCTTATTTTCCTAGTTAAGCGCTGAAAACGCTGAATGTGCTGAATTAGGTGAGCGCGCTGAACGGTCGGGACAATGATGTTTATTGAGTTTTGAACTTAATGGGTTTCGGTGCGGCCGCGGGCGGTTTAGCCATTAGCGCTGTTTGCGTTACCTGTAACTTTCAGGACCCGCGTCATTTGTCTTGCTTATGAGGAAACTTTGCTGATTATTATTCTTGGAAGCCATTTATTTATCGTCGTAAGTACACCTAATAATTGAAGCGGTATCGATTACTTAGTTCGATTTATAAATTAGAACATCTACACAGCTATCCGTGACGACCTCTGTGGCGCGGTGGTCCGCTTGGGACGCAAAAGGTCGGGGTTTGATTCCCACCTCCGGACAAATATGTGTTCGATCTACAGATATTTGTTAAGGGTGTTGTGGTCGTTTTCTATGTATAAAAAATATCTATCTATGTAATTTTTTGTTTAAATGTGTTTTAATGTATTGTTTTATTGTATCCGATAACTGGTTGGTACCCATAACATAAGCTCTGCTTTGTTTGGGAATAGATAATGCTGTGTGAAAAGTCCCGATTATTTATTTATAGATAGGGACCTCTATTACCTAACCAAACTACATAAATAATCAGACAATAAATTAGGGATCAACGTTTGATTTTTCGAAGAAAACTCTATAATCTATGGGGTTAAATCTAAAGAAATATGTCGTCAGTTCCATTCTCATTCTAAGTGGAGGAACTGAGAGCTGCATTGACATCTCGCATGGGAGTGTATTTTGCATTGTTCTGCTGCCTAACCAGGCCCTTACCAGCCCAACTCTCTTGTGATATTGTAGTTCCTTATCAAATTAGGTACTTTAAAATCTTACTGCATCATTTATGACAAATTATCTCGTTTGATATTGTAATTTGTAGTTAATAATTTACTTTAACATTTACATATTTAGCTATCTTGTTTTTTGTGTTTTTTTAATGATTTAATAATTGTGTATATTATCTATGATAAGACTTGACTAAAATATAACCTTCCACCTTGGGTGTGCCCGTTAGGATTGATATATATGTTTATACATAAATAAATAAAGTAACAAACTAAACGCAGGAAAAAGTGATTTTGCTTCTTTAGCAAAATATTACGCTGAGCCAAGGCCTTTTTAACATACTGCAGCACACACAGATATTTGACCTAGATTTAAATTATATACCTATTTGTTTGTTTTGTTTAGTCAACTGTGTTTAATTATTATTTGTTTTTACTAGTGTACTGTATAATTGTTTTATTTTGTATGTGTGAGTCTCATGTTTCAAATAAATACTTTATCTATATTAAAAAATATATACCTAGGTGGGTATTACGTAAGTAGATAGGTAAATTTTTTTTTGTTTCGAATCTCAGCGGCGACAACTATCTCCAATCACCATTTTCTATTTACACGGCTAATCGTACTAAACATCTACCATTTAGAATCACCAATGACATGCACGATTTCAGGCATTCGTCACGGTTGTCTTATGAAATAACTTTTCTGTACAGGTTGCTATCTCTAGCAAAAATATAATAAGAGTTACTTAATTTACTTTCTTATAGATTATTTGTTTTTAGGTAAATTTTAGCGACATTTAATATGATATCAAATTTAGTTAATTAGCTTTTATTAATATATGAGCCTAAAACGTATCAGTACGAACGTAGCATAAACGGAAAAACTGTGGAAATATACAGCTACTAAAAAAGTGTTTTTTTTTTAAATGCCGACTATTTCTGGAGCCAATACTCAGATTTTATTGAACAAACAAATTTACGCAGGTATTCTTAAAATTAAAAATAAAACAATGCAGAATAGCTATTTAGGTACACATTGTGCTAATAGAGCTCTGAATACTTACATATTGTGCTTGTAATCAAATCAAATCAAAAGTTTTTTATTTCTTTAGGCTTACAAATTTGCACTTAGACAAGTCCTATTTTAGACTATTAATAACATTATTTTAATGTTCACTTAAATTTTTTGTCCACCAGTGGAAGAAGTGAAAAAGAAACCTACCTATGTTCATATAACTTAGGTATGTAATATACTGCATAGGCAGACATGACTGAAAAATATTTTTTTACTTTTACAACATTATTATTTAAGGAGCGATCACCCTGTAGAAGCGGCATTCCACCGCGTAGATCTGTTTACCACAGATGATTAGAGCGCGACGGGGCGGCATTGTCCCGCCGACCACTGAATTAACTATGAAATCACCCACGCTGCGATTTGAGGGGAAATAACTAACCACTGACATTTTGACACACGCGTTTGTGGTCAAGAACTGTGGTGCTAATGGGAACTAACCTAAGTGATAAATAAAAATGTAATTCTATGCTTGAAAATTTATTTTAAATACAACTTTCGCGATTTGTTACCATATTTCATCATCATCAACCTACGTTAGTCCACTGCTGGACATAGGCCCCCAATGAGCGCCATAGCGCCCTGTCTTCAGCTTGACGCATCCAGCCGTCTTTCGCAGGTCGTCATCCCACCTTGTCAGAGAGCATCCTACACTACGTTTACCGAGTCGTGGTCTCCACTCAAGAATACGTTTGCCCCAGCGGCCGTCGGTTCTTCGCGAGATATGGCCGGCCCACTGACACTTCAGCAAGTATTCAATTCACAGAAACAGTACTGGTAAGTGGTAACTACCGACATACCGTAGGTAGGTACTATTTGTTGTCCTAAATAAAATATATTTATTTATTAAATTAATTATGAATTTAATTTAATTACGTATATTTAATTATCAATTTAACTATCAATTGGTCATACATTTATTTATAACCGATAAAAAAGGTAGGTACTTAACCTACCTTTTTTATCGGTTATAAATAAATACGATTATTAGCAACCAAAACAAATTACGATGTTTTCAAAATTAAATAGAGAAATTATTAGACAAGTCAGTAAAACACAACATCACTCCCAATATTTAAGTACTCGTAGCTCATCAGTTTTATGTTACTTAATAATTTACATCTGAAATCTCATAAATTAAGCCTAAATAACAATATAAAGTGCTGCCGACTTATCTGTGCAGGTGGACAAATTCAGAACGAACACCGTATTATAAAAATTACGCACTGATTCTTTTAACACTTTGACTGCGGTTTTTTTTTCGACGACTGCGATCTTTTTTTAAACTAAAAAATTCGTGCTGCCGCTCTACACAGCGGTTGTGTTGCGCCGTACATGCGTTTCGTTCGAAAAATATTACAGCTGTGCTGAGTCACACAGATCTGTATTTTCTCAGCCGCTGCGCTAGTGTGGATTTACGCATATTAGTCACTTGTAGAAAACACATACCGTGTGATTTCAGCAGTCAAAGTGTTAAAATATGTACTTTCTTGGTACATTCTGTCCGAAGTTCCACACGCATTTTTCCGGGGCTAAAAATATAGATACATATATAGATGTAACTTATTCCAGATTTAAATCTACCGACATCTCGTGTCTTTACATGTAACCTATATCTATCTAAAATTTTAGCCTAATCTGTTCAGTGTTTTATTATATTATGGTGCATGTGTTTTATTATATTATAGATTTTAAACTGGACTGATTTGGCTGAATTTTATAAACATCGAAACGACTATCCAAACTCTATTTAGAATACTAGCTTCTGCCCGTGTGCCTTCACACTCGATGTTTGATAGAAGAAGATAAAACAAGAAACTATTAGATAATATTTTAGCCATTCTGATTTTATGGAATAAAAATAGCCTATGTGTTATTGTGTTTAAAAATTAGTGTAAAAATAGAAAATAAAATTAGTGTAGTGTAGTAAACAAGCTGAAGTGGCAGTGGGCCGGCCATATCTCGCGAAGAACCGACTACCGCTGGGGCAAACGAGATCTTGAGTGGAGACCACGACTCGGTAAACGTAGTGTAGGACGCCCTCCGACTCCACTGGATGCGGCAAGCTGAAGACAGGGCGCTATGGCGCTCATTGGGGGAGGCCTATGTCCAGCTGTGGACTGCTATAGGCTGATGATGATGATGATGATTTATTCCGAGCCAGAACTATATCTATGCAAACGTTTGCCCCACCCGTTCAGTAAGTAGGTATGAAGATGTATACATTCATCCAAATTTTTGGCATTATATTATTATATGTAGTAGCAAAGATAGATTAATTGTCATAGTGTGATTGGTGAAATCTGAGAGTGTAATTCACAACTTCACAAGCGCTGTTTGTCAGCTCCACAGCTAAATTGATCGCACTGTAAAATCGTGTGACAAAACTGCCCGTCCATTGCAGTGCAGACATTAATTTAAAAAGTTTTATCCCAAAAAAGCGGGACCCTTTCGTCCCAATTAATATTCTAGTCGGATTCATTACGGCACTTTATTTTTAAGTGATCGTTACTGGATTCTCGCGCCTCTGCTAATTAATACGAGAGTTAAAATCAAGATAAAATATCGCCATTTTTATTGGTGACTTTCAGACGTCTGACAGAGCTGTCAAAGGTACAGTCAGCAGAAAAGCTTCAAAATCTCTTAACGTCTGATAATATTTGCAAAGGACAATGGGCAAAATTGTATGGAACTTGGTCCATGATCATAGCATTGTCGTGATATTGATCGCATGGCTATTAATAAAAAAAGATATATAACATATAAGCTAAATTGTTTAAAGTAGAGCCATATTTTATAGTTGAACAAACATGACCATAACAAAAAAAAACCCGGGACAGAATTTAATAGGCTTTTGCCAGAATGATACGGCAACTATGCCCTTTCATTTCCCACAAGTCTCATCAGTGGAGGCTCTTGGACCAATTTCGCCCATTATCCTTTATTATTTAATTAGATTTAGTAAGTAGATAGAGATATATCAGATTTGATTCTAGTGATTATTAAATTTATTAAAAAAGGGTGATTTTTTTGGATTTTAGTGGGTTCGATTATCGGATAAAGACAGAATGTTTAACAATATCGTGTGTTGAAATAAATTGTGTAGGTAGCCATATATATATTAATATATACTCAAGCCTTCTTTACTTAATATTTTTGCTCACCTCACTTACTCCATAAATATGAAATACCTATATAAACTTACAGACATAGGTACAATTTTAAGAGACATACACAATTTACTTACAAAAAGCTTAATTAATGTTTTCATCATCATCATCAGCCTATAGCAGTCCACTGCTGGACATAGGCCTCCCCCAATGAGCGCCATAGCGCCCTGTCTTCAGCTTGTTAAATTTAATGTTTTAAGCAGTCTGAAATGACATTTCATTTTAAAATATCTAACAATAAAATTATCTCAGTTTTTGAAACCACAAAACATATGATTTATTCTGATAAAAACGAAAAAAGTATAAATCATATATCTTTCAAACAAAAGCTTTAAAGAAGTTTCGTAAAGCTTTATTAGTCCAAAAATAGTGTGGACATAAAAAACGTGATGTGTTCATACAAGATGAAAATAAATAAATAAATGCAAAGCCATTAAATTGTCGTTGGCGGCGGAAGGAATTTTAATAACCAATTTGTATTTAAGATACTCTCTTACACCTTGTTTTTTGAAAAAGCTTCATAACAAGGGAGGGGAAAATGTCGATTAAAAAGATAATTCCGGTCTAGAATTTATGATTAAATTTTTTGTTCAGATTTTTTTTTTCTTATTTTATTTATTTAAACGCAGAAAACATAAAATAATAAAGTATTTGGATAATACGGGTAATAATAATTATAGAGCATGAATACAGTTTAATCATAGTAGAAAGATTTTTATATTCTTTTATATCCGGCATTAATATCACATTTAAAAATGAAACCTGAAATAAAACTTAATGTTATTTAAAAGAACGCAACGATTAATGTACCAATGGATTAGAATCACATACCTAAAACTTAATATATCTAAGCGTAATTTTCGATAGATTAAAGTAAAGTACCTAATCATTATAAACAAAATAAAATCAAAGAATAGAAATAATAGATTAGAACTAGTATTTCCAACTGAGATAACAGCGGACTATTACTGAAATTAGCATTACGCTTATTGGTATAGTTATTATACGTTAATCTTATTACTACCCAAAAGGAGGATCCAGCTAGGCTGGGCAGCATTTGGGAAACTACGTCAAGTCTTCACGTCATCCATACCGCAATGCTTGAAAACGAAAGTTTACAATCAGTGCGTCCTACCCGTTATGACCTACGGAGCTGAGACGTGGACACTCACGATAGGGCTGGTCCACCAGTTCAAAGTCGCTCAGCGAGCTATGGAAAGAGCTATGCTCGGAGTTTCTCTGAAGGATAGGATTCGTAACGAATACATCCGACAGAGAACCAAGGTTATCGACATAGCTCAAAGAATTGACGACCGATGTGGCGCGGTGGGCGAAGGTTCGCCTGCGACGCAGGAGGTTGCGGGTTCGATTCCCGCCTCGGAACAATTGTGTGTACGATCTGCAGATATTTGTTTCGGGTGTTCAGGTCGTTTTCTATGTATAATAAAATAAATATCTATCTATGTAATGTATTATATCAGTTATCTAGCACCCATAACACAAGCTCTGCTTACCATGGGGCTAGATAATGCTGTGTGAATTGTCCAGCATTATTATTATTTATTAATTAGCAAGCTGAAGTGGCAGTGGACCGGCCATATTTTGCGAAGAACCGACGGCCGCTGGGGCAAACGTGTTCTTTAGTGGAGACCGCGACTCGGTAAACGTAGTGTAGGACGCCCTCCGACCAGGTGGGATGACGACTTGCGAAAGACTGCAGGTAGATGCTGGATGCGTCAAGCTGAAGATAGG
Organism: Eupithecia abbreviata; assembly: GCA_943735965.1. Lineage (NCBI taxonomy): Eukaryota > Metazoa > Arthropoda > Insecta > Lepidoptera > Geometridae > Eupithecia > Eupithecia abbreviata. The sequence goes on along the minus strand of OX030997.1, from coordinate 3,224,250 downwards.
GCGCTATGGCAGTGGACTGATATAGGCTGATGATGATGATGATGATGAATCTTATTACTAAGCCAGACAGGATTAAATTTTCGAGAAAATCATAAATAAAAAAAACTATTTTCTTTAAGCTCACAAAATATGCATTTAAAATCGATAATATAAAATCATAAATGTCAATTATAAATTGACATTAAATAAAGAAATAAATATAGAAATAAAGTATAAAAACATGTGTAAAGTATCGATAACATAAAACTCGATACCAAATTTCCATCACTAGTCATTATTAGTAATACAGACAGCATATTTTTAGTTAATTGAATGTCTCCAGGATAAATCACAGCTTATTTGTGCTCAGTGACTAAAGGTGCGATTCTTATGAAAGCGGTGGCTGGGGTTTATGGCAGTATCAACAAGCTGGTATTCTACTAATTGGAGTAAAAAAAGGTAGGTCCCCTTTGTATTTAAATCCATCATTATATTAAATGTGATTAATAGGCCAAAAAGTGTTCTTGCATTTGTAGCGATGGAGCGTCAGTGGAGAGTAGGTCATAAATTACACTGTGCAGTGTACTCGTATAACTCGGTCGTGTCCTCCTCCCTCGCTACGCTCGCGAAGTATAACAACCTCGTATTGGGGTGATTTATATTTATTTAAAGGAAAACCATAGGCTTATAAATAACAGACGAACAAATTGATTAATACTAAAAAGCTTATTGAAGGTTGTCACGGATAGATAATAGACACAATAAAAAACTGTGAACATAAAGTGGATATGTGTTTTGGTCCCTTGTATTTTTTTTTCTTTTGACTTTAAAACACTGTTCCCTTTATACAAGGTAGTTAAGGTACTTAATGAAGGTCAGTGCTTTAGAGTAAGTATTTAAAAGAGCTGCTATCCTTTTACAAAAATAAAACACGGTCATACCGTTAATTGACCAAAAATACAGAAGTCCTTATTTTACGGCCGTCAAATTACAGCCGCCGATTTTTGGAGGACTCAGTTGTTTTAGGATAGGTGGTTATTAGTTGGTGGTTGGAACTAGATTGGTGTATAACTACCCTGTTAGTTGTCTTTGAACTAAATGATAGAGTAGTAAGGCGTTTCCTTTTATTTTCTGAGAATTGACTTTAAATTTGTCTAATAATGTGTCTTTTTCTGAATCATAATACTATTACATCGGCCTATGTCCACGGCTGGACATAGGCCTCCCGCAATGAGCGCCATAGCGCCCTGTCTTTGGCTTGACGCATCCACTATTACATCTATCAAAATATAATTTTAAAAAGATGAAAATGGAAGGTATTTCCAACGCCGATTAGTAATACCGAGCATTCACCCAAAACTTTAAATTAAATTTGTTTATCATTATAAATTGTGGGGATGTTTTAATTATTATGACCTTCTTTTAACATAGGTATACCTAATAAAATAAATGCAAAAAATCTCGACCCTGAACTGAAACTCTTTTGTCACTGTGCTAAAGCAATTTTCATAAAAATACTTTTTAAATTCGTTCGATTATCATATTTATAAACGAATTATTAAAAAGCCACATCGAACTACTAATGCGATCTCTTTGATGTTTCAATAATGGAGCCACGCGCCGTTTCATAAATCGCCAAGCTTTTATAATAGCATTGCTATTTTAAAATCTAATGGACAGTGCCATTAAAAACTATTTTCATAATGCTGTTGTTATAAATTTTGCGAGTTTTTAAATTGTGTTTAGCACACAGATCTTAAACAAGTTAAATGTTTTTCTCAAATTTATTGAGCTCGGATCATGTTCTCCTTTTCCGTTTGAGCTTTGCCTACTTAGTAGCACAATAGCATTTTTTGTCTATGGTAGCATAAATAAATAATATTTAGGCCGAAAATACTTTTGCTGTATTTTCTGCACTTTTAGATTAGGAGGACGGTTTCTAGGACTTCATAAAGACCTAATTATGCAACCAATCTACTAAACACAACATCCGTTCACACAGATGAGGTTTCATGCTATAATTACCTCCAATTACACCCCAAAATAGTTATTAGCCCGCCCCGATAGGTGGCGCAAAGGTAATTTGTCACATACTCCCAACCAGCGCGTGACAGCCAAATGATTTATCGTTCCTCGCACAGACAAAGACTTCTCCAAATAACCCCCCCTCAAAGCAAACAGTCAATTTGTGCAATCACTGCACGAAAATAACCTTTAAAATGACCGCGCAAGAGCTTAATTTCCCGCCAATTTTTGACGTTGACGTTTTAGAAGCTGTCAGCGATCGGGCCGTTCGGATACATTCCTCGCCTAATTGTATGTATCGCGCGGAGCAGAATACATTTGTCAATTGTCGCACAGCATTAATTAGTTGTTCAGCTATTTCTGGAACGCTTTGACGGCTTATTAAGATTTGAAATTGAACACAAATTAGGTGTCATGGCTAACTGATTTCTAACCTATGATACCCGGTTACGTTGAGGCAGAAAAATGTCCTTGTCGAGGCGCGGACAGCTTCATTTTCCGGGCATCAAAAAGCTATTTGTTAGCGTCAGTAGGGATTGTTACTTTCCAACGGAGTGCATTAGGGAACCTGACTACATTTTTATGACGTCGTTGAAATACATAGGTACAGTTATTCTATTTCACGAAGAAGTTTTGATCTTGGTTGTTGTTAGCCGTGCTCATGCACTTTGATTAGTGTGCGTAACATCGCATCGGTGATTGGTTCAAATCACTATTGTTTTTTGGTCCACGCATAATGTCAGCTAGGTAATTAAACGTACCTATAAAAGTCCAAGGGCAAACCTTCTTCGTGAAATAGAATATCAGTAAGTACCTAGTATTTTTACTTATCTCTAACGCTTATATAGAGTCATTTCAGAGACACCAAAGTGAAACTTACGCATTACGAAAAACTTCGCATCATTGAGTCTTTGTTGACTATACAGTTACGGTCTCTATTGTCTCTACATTTTGCGGTCAAAATGTTCCACAATGTTTATAATCCAAACTATTTCCGAGATTAAACCGAAACCAATCTCGAAGCAAAGAGGATGTGTCTCTCGTTTTCAATCAAACAAACAAACGGTGGCAATCAAAACGATGTAACGATTTCCGGACGAATCTTTTTCTTTTTTTTTTTTTGCACCTCAAGCGTTCTCAATTCCACTCTTTTTTGTTGTTATCTGTTTCAAAGCCGTATGTTTTTTGAAAAAAGAACTCTGGATGTTGTGAGAGCAGAGCATTTACTAATTGATGGCTCGGTTCGGATTCGTTTCGCACTCGTGTAAAGGTGTCGATTAAAAAACTCGATGTATCGAATCGATTGGTGCGGTTGTCGGCAAGCGATCGATCTCTACACAGATGGCACTGCACTGGTGAGACATGAATCGATCATGGCATGTTTTAATTAAGCAGGGAGATGTTTGAACATGTGGCGTGAGCTGTTTAAATGGAGCTTTTGTAGGCATTAATTAGGTGAGAGTTACGAGATTAACTTTTTTTTTAGTTAAGTTTTACACTCATAAGATTATATTTTATACTAGCTTCTTCCCGTGACTTCGCACGCGTTATTCCGGTATAACAAGTAGCCTATCCCGCTTCGGTATACCGTCTAATCTCTCAATGGCAAATTTCATTTAGATCTGTTCAGCTGTTTAGACCTGAAAAGGAAAAGAGCAAAAGTAGGTAATTATGAATATTTTACGATTTACTAGTTACTACTTTCTACTTTACTAGTTACAGAAATTATAAACATTAATATTAAAATCAGATGACATTGAAATAATTAAATTAAATAAACGCAAACATTATGGATTGTCTGTTGGTAGAACATTAGGTAACTATAATATTTCATTGGTGGTGTAGAGACACAAGTTTCTAAGGGTCCAACCTAACCCCACTACAAGCTTCAACGGAGGAAACTCTCGACCGCAGCGGAACATAAAAAGTCAGAATGCGCCCCCTGGTGGTATTATTTTGGCGTCCCATTCGCTTTCCTTTTCTTTGAGTTTTCAGAAGCCATGGAATAGATAAAAGTGCCTTGTTTAGAAATATTCACTTTGGACAGAACTCACGAATTATTTAACATTGTTATGTAATAATATTCTGGTTATATAAACGCGATAGAATCTCGTCATCATCAGCCCATGCATGTTAGTCCACTGCTGGACAAAAGCCTCCCCTAATGAGCGTCACAGTGCGATCACAGCGCCCTATCTTCAGCTTGATGCATCCAGCATCTACCTGTAGTCTTTCGCAGGTCTTCATCCCACCTGGTCGGAGTGTATCCTTTTCTGTATAAAGTCTCCTCACTTGAAAATATAAGTACAATGTTGGTAGAATGCGTATAGCTAACATTACGAGATTCGATGCAGCCGCTGGCTGGGACAAATGTGTTCTTGAGTGAGAGACCGCGACTCGGCAAACGTAGTGTAGGAAGCGTTCCGTCTATGTGGGATGACGACCTGCGAAGGACTGCTGGCAGATGCTGGATGCGTCAAGCTGAAGAAAGGGCGCTATGGCGTTCGTTAAGGGAAGTCTATGTCCAGCAGTGGACTAACATAGGGTGCTGATGATGATGATAATATCTTTGGACAGACAATAGGTACATTATCAAAAAGTTGTTCCATGGTTCCTTTATCTTCCATTTCTGAGTGGCCCAGGGCTGCGAAGGGTGGTTTTTTATCGCCGCAACGGGACGTTATTGTAACAGGAATCCAATTAGCCCCCCGATGCGTCGCGCGGAAATATTGGCGGGAAAAGTTCCCGCTACGTGACGCCATTTTTTGTTAAGGTTTCTGATTTTGAGAATTTATGAAATTTGTGGCTTTTAATTTGGAGTTTGCAATGTAGAAAGATATCATTATAATTTTTCAGGGTTTCGCTGAAATATTAAACTTCGAGTTACGATTATGCTATCTACAACCGCCTACCGGAGCATGTTGTCACCGAACCCAAAGTTTCTTTCAAAAATAAAATAAGGCTCATTGAGAGGGCGTACAAGGTCGAGGATTTTCTCGAAAGAAAATTATGTTTTTTTTATTTTATTACTAATTGTATCGCGTATTATAATTTTACAGCAAATTTAATTTAATTAATGTTCCATATTAAGTACTTTTCGTAACGAATACATCCGACAGAGAACCAAGGTTATCGACATAGCTCAAAGAATTAGCAAGCTGAAGTGGCAGTGGGCCGGCCATATTTCGCGAAGAACCGACGCGACGGCCGCTGGGGCAAACGTGTTCTCGAGTGGAGACCACGACGGTAAACGTAGTGTAGGACGCCCTCCGACCAGTTTGGATGACGACTTGCGAAAGACTGCAGGTAGATGCTGGATGCGGCAAGCTGAAGACAGGGCGCAATGGCGCTCATTGGGGAGGCCTATGTCCAGCAGTCGACTGATATAGGCTGATTATGATGATTAAGTACTTACCTTGACAAATTGTTATTATTTTAATACATACATTTTATTAAATTGTTAGTATGTACATTCATTTTTATTATTCGAATTGTAAATATGACTATGTAAGCCTAAATAAGTCTTAATTCTCTATGCCTCTATTTTTTTTTATTGTATTAAGATATTTTTCTTGTTTAACCTACCTACGAGTACCTAACTAATTATTCCTTTTTTTCTTACAAATGTATTTATAAACATAATAGCAATCGTAACACTTTACCTCGTAATAGCCGATCAACATTCGATTTACTATATAAAATACATCAATTACAATTATCATAACCAGTAGAGCCTATCACGCACTAACTAACTATTTGTTTATCTGTGCCAAAAAGCTTTCATAACAAAACTGCACTCTAAGATATCTTGAATGAGGTTGATTTTATCGTGTAGCTTTTGAAGGCCGTATCTAGACTGGTGAGTCAAGATCAAGGGCAATGGTCAATGAGTCGTGTAATGGACATACCATCTACAATAATAGCTTACAGCTAGGTACATATATCATCAATTCATCATCGTCAACACGTCCACTGATGAACATAGGCCTCCCCCAAAGGAGCCAACAATAGCGGTCCTGAGCTACATCCATCGACTCCCTGCGATCGCTACAATAGCGTCGGTCCATCGAGTGGGAGGTCTTCCCACAGTCTGTTTCGAATTGCATCGCAGTATCATCGAATTGCATCGAGAAACTTTACTCCCTAACAGTTATCGGTTCTGCAGGCTTTATGGCTCTGCCCATCATCACTTCAGTCTGGAGTTATATCGGTTACTTTGGTTCTTCTATCGCGTAGAGAAACTACGATATAGCTTTTTTGATGCAGGTATCACAAGATTATGTTTGTATTTGTACGTACTCGTACTTTAATAAAGCCAATAATAATATGATATACGGGTGTTTGAAAGTAAGGAAAGTTTGAGCTAGTTTTTTTTTATGCTATGGTACTATATCTAATAATGTAGAGACATGTACGAAATACTTATTGGTTCGGTGAAAAATAAGAACTTTTTCGTTTGGTAATCATTAGTTTTCCGACATTTTCCTACTTTTTTCATGTAAAAAAATAACCTTCGACCAAAATACCGTTACCTAATCAACATCACTTTCGTTTCAATGATTTACCTCACTATTGTATTATTGTTTTTGCTAAGCAATTAAGTTCTTCGCCGTCATTTGCAATGTAAAAAATGTGAAGGGGAGTATTTTAATCCAAAGACAATAAATAATTAATCGCCGCCTGAATGGCTGGTAGAGCACACGTACAATCGTAATTTAAAAATAAAATGTTCCATTTTCAAATAACTTTGAAAATATTATCTCTGTTTTAGAAGTTCTTGTTTCAAAATTAGTAAAGTTTTGATTTTGTAGATAAGTGTTCCAGTTTTAAATTCGTAAGATCTTTGCAAGTTGCCAGTGACAATGTTTGAAAACTTCAAAAAGCAGTTTGCGTTGAGTTGGAGACAATATTTAGTGGCGTCTTTAGGTATGACAAAAGTGTAAAAAGCCCATAAAATTATCTGCTAAATTATATTAGTATTTCGATTTTTACTTTTTTTGTTTTAATAAAAGCTATTAATATCCAGATACTTTACGGGGTATAGATAGGGCCATGAGATTTTACAGACATCATTGGTTAAGGGCGCTTTAGGGGTTCCCCACGAGTCCAGGAATTTGAACGTTGGAAGTAAAAATTTCATTCTTTTGATGTGATTGATGACCACGATCCCGAGAGATGAAAATTTTGATGCAGGGTTCCCTAGCCAGATATAAATTTACACTCTCTCTCTCTCTCTTGCTCTCAACAGCAAGCTATGGCAACCTTTGTACAGATCTAAGAGCTGGACGTCCCCAGTGTTCCCATTAAACCCTGCTGAAAACAACTCTCCCCTTTCCACTCTCTGTTCACACTATCCGATAAAACTTTACTCTCTCTACAACAACTTACTCTCTCTACAGCAAATAACTCTCTCCACAGCAAGCTATGGCAGCCTCTGCACCGGCATGTCGATGGGCTGGACCTCCCCAGTGTTTCCCATGCTGCGAGGAGACAACTCTCCTCTGCCGGAGGAGCCCACTCTTCAACAGGAGTCATGGATTGGATCACTGCTGGTGTTGGGAGGACTTATTGGTAAGTTACGACTTGCTGTAGGGTTAGGTATATTCGATTCCAGAATCCAAGGTATTTTATGTCAACAAAGACGGCTAATTTTATGAATGAAAACTTTATAAAAACTGTAAAAATTAACAGTACCTAAACGAAAAGTTTACATGGAAACAGAAAGAGATTTTTTATCAACGCGAAATTCCATAAATGCAGTGAAAAAGCTGAATTTTTAAGTTACAAAACGAATGAGAGACGATTGAAATGAACGATGAAAGCTTAATTAATTAGTGGCAGTCAAATAATTGAAGTTATCGTTATCCTTTATTCGGGATAAAGGATAAAAAACAAAATAAAACTTTTTAAACCAAAAATTGTTTCGAACTTCTGCGATTTGCTCCGAAGAAACCATAAGATATTTTCAATATTTTTGTGATTTTGTAAACTGAAATTATGTGGAATTTAAGAATCGAGTAGGTACTTATCGTCAAGCAAATCTACATATAATAGCATCGAACAATGTAAATGTCTCTATCACAGCCATAATATGCAGGGTGTAAGGGTGGTAAGGTGTCCAACATCTCGTCTCCCAAGCGAACCTAACCTGCACGTGGTTACACCCTGCTAGATAACGAACTAGGTGAAAATATTAAACAGGGCAATTTTTTTTGTGTATTTTTGTTTTAATTTAGATAATAATTTTTATTAGGTACTAATTTATGTTTGTTTGTAGGCACACTCTTTTTATAATCCCTTTTTTTATAATTTGATTGTGATCAAATTGCATTCGTAAATATATTTTTTGTTAATGAGTGCCTAGCTCAGTTACTTATATTTACAAGCTACGAGTGGAAACTGTAGTTAGCTTTAACTCTACTCTACTTTCTAAGTCTATGTTCTATTTATGCCTAAATATAAGTTTTTAGTTTCCATAAATAAATAAAATAAAATAGGTATCAAACAATGTTAAATACAATGGCAGTTTATAAAAACAAACAGAAGGTATCTAGTTACCTACGCCTTCAAGGACTTCAAGTACCTATGCATTTTGAAAGTTGCCAGAGTTTTTGTCTTTTTACACTGTGTTGGGTGCTTTACAAATAAATGAAGTTTATCCTTATGGTGGCACTTCACATGGCTATTTGTGTTCGCTATTGGGTGTTTGTTGTATTTGGCAAAATATATGACGTTCAGACGAACATGCAAATAGGTGCAAATACGACCATCCACACATAGCACTCAAATAACAAACACACAAACATTTGGCAGCAGACTGAGCAGAGCGCAAGGTGACAATATGGCCATTGTGTGGACGGCTTATTGCGTATTTACCTATTTGACTGCTTTGATGTGCCTCGAGAAACCGACAAGCGCACGGTAGCGCGTATTTGGTATTGGCCTTATTTGTCAAATAGGCAAATAAGGCGAACAATTTGTCAAATAAACAGTCCACACATGGTAATTGTTTGCCAAATATGCCAAATACAAATAGCCATGTGAAGTGCCACCATTAGTATAATAATGGAATTGTACCTGTGTTGTTTGGATAGGTACAGAATAACTAGGTACCTAAATAGTATTAACTTAAGGTTATGGAATTAAAGGCTTTTTTATATAATTATGTGTGGTATAATAAAGTGTTTTATATCTACAAGAATCTACATATATATACTCTTACCAAGTATACACGTAGGTATCTCAAAAAGCCACCCTGTATAAATATTATATTCCATAAATATGCAAAGCGTAGGTTTTGTAAGGACACGGAACAATTGCATCATGACTGGTTTAGCATTGTATTAGTATTCGCATTTGATTAACCGATGCGTATCTTGAAAAGCTTTGCATAGCAGTAAATAAACGCTGCCATAAATCGAACAAAACACCAATAGTTGATTGTATCTAGGTACCTACTTCAATTCAATAACCACGGAAATAATTAAGGAGCATACCTACACCGACATATTGAGGAAATACGTACAAATAAGTTAAAAAAGTAATAGGTACTTAAAATAATTCAGGTGCGTGTGACACATGTGATTGGAGGCCTACTTAAAGAAGTCTTAGTCTTAGGTGATTAAAATAAATCGCAATTTTTGAATCAGTACCCTACATATTTGACTAAGTTATAAGCAGGTCTATAAATAAATGTAATTCTGTCTTATATTTAACCAGACGATTATAATGTCTACCGACAGATTATACGCGTCTTTTCTTGCTAATGAAATACTACTAAAGTAAAAAGATATTAATTTTTCCAGAACAGAGCCGAATAGTAGATATACATAACACACTCGTATAAATTAGCCTTAAATGAACGGAGAAACTGACAAAATCGGTCTCCACTGTGCTATGGTAGAGCAGATCATACCATAGCACTGTTTTATTTTATTTTTATTTTGTTTAGAATGTGTTAAGATTATTTGTAGCTATAAGTATTAAACACAATGTAAATTGTTTTTGAATAAATAAACTGAAACTGGTCTTCCGTGGAGACCAGTTAGAAATACAAGTAGTAACGTATTTACGTACACACCAGCTCAATACAAGATCCATCCTGCCAGGTCCATTTATAACGGTCCCCCTCGCCCCACACATCGGTCGCCGCTGGCTGATCCTGGCCTCGTGTCCGCCGCTGCTGCTGGGCTGGCTGCTGGCTGGTGTGGCCTCCAGTCTGCCCACACTGTATGCAGCGCGCATCATGTGGGGTGTGGCCACCGCTATGCAGTTTGCGACTGTGCCGATTTATATCGGAGAGATTGCAGAGGTGAGAGCTTCTTTCTACAATAATTAAATTAAACCCACGCCACGCCATTTTGTGGCGGCGGCCATCTTGGATTCATTTTCGTCAAACAATGCTAAGAACACTCCCGACTAATTCAAAGTTAGAACAAACAAATCAAAATCAAAATCGGTTCATAAGTTCGGGAGCTACGATGCAACAGACAGACACACGTCAAGCCCATCGTTTTTGCGTCGTGAGTCAAAAAGGGGACCTGTTTACTAATGAAGAAATAACTCATACCCAAAAGCCACAAGTTTACTTGTGAGTAGGTAAAACAATGCAACTTAACTAAGTTGAGTCTAACAAAAGTATGACACAGGGCTACGATTAAGTCAGTTAAAAAATGAGGCTTATAGACTCCAGCAGTAGGTACTCAAATTCACGGGCTGAGTAAAAAGTTTAAAAAATTAATCGAGATTGAACCCTATCAATTTATTTGGCTATAATCACAGTAGCCCTGTCTACTGTATTCCACCACGATCACCACCAGAAGGTAATAAGAAATGTGAAACACCATAGCTGAGAAGTAGAAAGTAGTAAATCATCATACAAGTTTGCAAAAAACCCTTCCCATTTAAAACCTTGTACTTATGTCCAGGATCACATTCGCGGGTCACTGAGCGCCCTCTTTCTCCTCTTCATAAACGTCGGCTTCCTCCTCGCGTATGCCATCGGTCCCTTCACATCATACTGGGGGCTGACGGCCACGGGCGGTATCCTGTCTCTGCTCTATGTACCAGCGGCTTGGAGCCTACCTGAGACGCCGTTCTTCCTCGTCTTCAAAGGTAGGTAACAAAACCTGAAGAACGGTAGTTGGTCAGCATCGCACCAAAAGAAAAAGCTTCTTTGTTTCTTTCTGAGTCGACGACATTGCAAACTGTATTTTACCTTTAGCTCAAAACAAGTAAATAAAACGTGTCTTAGGACAGTTGAGCCCAATAAGAGCTACCTCTCCTGGTAGGGACCAGGAGAGGCCTAAGTCCAATGCAGAATCTTATCGGGCTGGTTTTATGATGATGATGTCAACTGCAAGACCTCCCCTAAAGATCGCAATTACCGGCACAGACGGCATTCAATAGATTATAATAGGGTTCAATAAGTCCTTTTTGTATTATCCTGAGGGAATTGCGCACGCATATTGTACTGCCAACGATCATGTGGGTCTCCAACCCACTAAATCTGAGATATCAAGCCCCTCACTGGCGGGTCTGTCCAAACTGAGGGTTCATCAAGTCCTCGGTCCACCTCTCCCGAACCTAGTTGACGGTATTTATAGATTTTTCTTGCAGGTCGGCATGAAGAAGCGTCATCAGTGTTGCAGCTGCTGCGACGCAAGCCGAAGGAGGGCGTCGAGTCAGAACTGGAAGGTCTTCAGGAGATGGTGGCCCGGGAGTTCAGGGAACCGCCCAAGATACAGGACCTTTGGGCTACGAGGGGCAATGTCAAGGCACTGGGTAAGTTGGTCACTGATTTAGAGCATAAAAGATTGACCAGTTCTGTTGAAACAGCCTGAATTAACACTGCTACACAACGTAAAAAAGCAAACTATTATCACTCAGGGCGCAGGTACCTATATAAAATAAATAAGTAAGTATAATTAGTTTTGAAATTGTTGTCCCGGTGAGCGAGAATTAATCTAAAAAAAGCAAATATTTCCGTCGGTAAGTCGGGAAAGTCAGTGAAAGATAAACCAAACAACACTCGTAGCTTGAGGCTAGTTAGATGATGCTGTGTTATCTATTAGGTATCATTCGTTTGTTTTAAAGGCGCAACCTGAAAAATACAATTTCCTACATAACACAATTTCCTCCATCTTGAATCCAAAATGGCAGATAACTGACACAACCGTTTTCTAGGAATCTGCGTGTTCCTAGCCATGTTGCTCCAGCTGTCTGGTATCGACGTGTTGTTGTTTTACATGGAGGAACTGCTGGCGAAGGTCGGCACCAAGATATCTCCCTCCAATGGCACCATCATCATGGGGGTGGTTCAGGTAAACGATATCCTCTTATGAATCCTTTTCAAAAAGTATAATCATAATATTATGCTATTTGAAAATGATTAAAAAATGGCGACTAGAGTTTACGAACTCCAGTCGCCATTTTATGCCTTTTCCCTGTATAAAACAGGAAGTGAAAGTCTCAAGACTCATAGATACGAACCTACATACCTGCCTACTTTGTTATATTTACCTAAGAGCCAGGGAATTGGATTTGAATATGTGAACCAAACCAACCTAATTTATTAAAAATTCAGGATTTTTTGGGCAACACACATCAACTAAGCAGATTGTTGATTTAATTACCTACCTATATCACATATACCTATATGTAATATATCCCCTTTTTTCGTAGACTAGATTTGTAAAATCATCAGCGCGTATTATAATTGTATTAAAATATTTGACTTTAAAAAAATATCTTATACAATATTATTTATGTGATACAATCAATAAACACACGTACACAACGTAACATACACATAATAAATAATGAAAATTTATGATTATTAATCATGATTCTTCATACGTAGGTGGTGACGAGCTTCATCACGCCCTTGGTAGTCGACAGGCTCGGCAGAAAGCTTCTAATGTGGACAACCTCACTGGGACTGACAATATTCCTCGTAAGTTTTCTTCAATTCCTTTGGCTGTTTAAATTTATTTTATAATCTTTTTTTCTTAATGTATTCAAATTCTGCGATCACAAATACTAGGTATCATTAATTTGGGATCGCAGTTCAAATTGTTTTAGCGTTCTTTAATTTGATTTATATTGATAGTCAATTTGACGACCGATGTGACGCGGTGGGTGAAGGTCCGCCTGCGACGCAGGAGGTTGCGGGTTCGATTCCCGCCTCGGAACAATTGTGTGTACGATCTGCAGATACTTGTTCCGGGTGTTCTGGTCATTATATATGTATAATAAAACATATCTATCTATGTAATGTATTGTATTATGTATATCAGTTATCTAGTACCCATAACACAAGCTCTGCTTACCTTGGGGCTAGATAATGCTGTGTGAATTGTCCAGTATTATTTATTTATTTATTTATTATTTATTTATTTAATTTTTAGTAAATCCTGTGTTCAATAAATGCCTTCTGTTTAGTGATTAAGTATGTCAATTTTAGTTCTTAAGGATTTTGTTCTATAAATAAATAAATAAATAATGTTGGACAATTCACACAGCATTATCTAGCCTCATGGTAAGTAGAGCTTGTGTTATGGGTACTAGATAACTGATATACATAATACATTACATAGATAGTTATTTTTTATTATACATAGAAAACGACCAGAACACCTGGAACATCTGCAGTTCGTACAAACAATTGTTCCGAGGCGGGAATCGAACCCGCGACCTCCTGCGTCGCAGGCGGACCTTCGCCCACCGCGCCACAGAGGTCGTCAAATAACTATTTTTTATATCTGATTTTTAAGCTAGATAGGATTCACTTATATCAAAACCTTTCCATATTGTAGACGCTGATTGGCATATACGCGCTTCTGGACAATTACTACAAGATTGACGTTTCTTCCTTCGCGTTTTTGCCGCTCCTGTGTCTGGTGGTTTACATGATTATGTTTACATTGGGTGAGTCATTTCACATCATTTAGACTGTTTTCCGCTAAAGCAAATTGGTGATTAGGTACTCAATTAAACATAATCTAAAGAAAAAACAAACAAACAAAATAATTTATTTACCATTTAAGTAGAGATAGGTACTCGTAGGTACCTTACCTGCACATTAGGTACTGGCACTGGCGCAAGAAGCATGTTTACAAAAGTAACTATAATGGTAAAGATTAGTTGTATAAGTTGCAACAAATCTTTTCTTCCCGCGACAGGACAAACAAAAAAAACCAACAAACCAAAAAAACAATATCTAGCAAAACACATTCATTTTACGCGGTTAGGTTGTTTATTTTCGGTTGGGATATCAACACCCTGAAATGAATTCTTGGCTACGGCCCTGATTGCACCTACCAATTCATACTTTTTTTCATTCTCCATTTATGTAGGTATCAACTTCACAACCCTGGGACAAAGCTGGCTTCCTTTCGAGCTAAAAGACAACAAGTTTAATTGGGTCTTCGCTTTCTAACATTATTTACATGATTCTGTGTGTTTAGGCGTGGGCCCCGTCCCTTGGATCCTGGTGGCGGAGATGTTCCCCGTGAAAACCAAATGTCTCGCCAGCGGGATCTGCTCCTTCATGTGCTGGCTGGCGGGCTTTGTTTGGACCAGGTATGTTTATCACTACATAGTATAAAACAATGTCGCTTCCCGCTGTCTGCATGTCACTATGTACGCTTAGATCTTTAAAACTAAGCAACGAATTATGAAAATAAACAAAACTAAGTAATTTTATATTTTATTACCCAGTATAAATACTGGGATGCGTGCGGTGATGATGACGCGAGTTCCATGATTTTTGTTCACTTAAAAAGTGCTTAACGCGCCTAAAGACGTTTTCACTTCAAAAACACCAACAGCCCGTTTACAAAACGACCAAAAAAACCCAAAAGAACTGAAGGCTGAACAGATTTCGGTGAAATTTAAATGTTTTGTTACAGATTTTTCCGTGACGTAGCCGCTTCCTACGGCATTTACACCGCGTTCTGGATACTAGCTGTGTGCTGCGGCTTCGGTTTCATATTCTCAGCCACTCTGCTGCCAGAGACTAAGGGGAAGACCTTCGATGAAATACAGGATATGCTGAATAATCGGTAAATAATGCTGGACAATACACACAGTATAATCTAGCCCCAAGCTAAGCAGAGCTTGTGTTTTGGGTTCTAGTTGACTGATATACATAAATAAATAAATAATGCTGGACAATTCACACAGCATTATCTAGCCCTATGGTAAGCATAGCTTGTATTATGGGTACTAGATAACTGATATACATAATACAATATATTACATAGATATATATTTTTTATTATACATAGTAAACGACCAGAACACCCGAAACAAATATCTGCAGATCGTACACACATTTGTTCCGAGGAGGGAATCGAACCCACAACCTCCTGCGTCGCAGGCGGACCTTCGCCCACCGCGCCACATCGGTCGTCGAAATAAAAAAACATATCGACATAATATGATACATTAGATAGATAGGTAGATATTTTTACTATACCTACATTTTATAATGTATCTAGAACACCGGGTACTAATATTTTAATATTTATTTAATTCCAACAAAATTAAAATAGTCAAGACTAATATTTGCAGATGATCGTACAAACATTTGTCTCTAGCGAGAATCGAACCCACAAACAACCTCCTGAGTTGTAGGTGACCTTCGCAACGCTATCGGTCGTCATATCTCTTGTGGAAATGCAAATTAAGACAAAATTTACTTTCATAAATAACTTCTTACATAAAAGTTTTAACTTGAATAAAACAATTTCTGTTTAAAATCTATATTTATTAAACATATCTTACATAATTTTACCGTAAATAATGTTTGTAACTAGTCAATTACATTACCTCTCTAAGTCTCTAATATTCATAGGAATTAACTTATCACTGATAATTTCGGGAATATTCCTCAAGTATTCAATAAAAACAATCAATATATAAAAAAACAAACAAATAATAAATGCTCCTACAATCGCGTACAGGGTCAAGATTTATGCTACATAGGCACCAACTTTAAAAAGAAGTTTGAACTAACTAGAATTACATTAGAGGCTATTTCATTAATTAAATAGATGGAAATAAAAAAAAACAATTTGCTTTGTTTAATACACCTATGCCGCCGGACCGCAGTCCCCTAGGTTGCGTGGGAGAAATCGCTGTTAGCGTGGCCGCTTATTGTACTGTTAATATATAATATATTTAGATATAAGGTTTTTTGTTATTTTTTTAAGTGCAATAAACTGTTCATTCATTGAATCAGCCCGTTTGAAGAATGGCTAGGCCGATTAGAAAACGAACGCGGATGCGCCAAATAATCTGCATAGGCAATAAAATATATTATTTAATTTCCAGTGACGATATAGATGTATGAAACATAGCAACTTGGAAATCGAACACCGATAAGCCGAACAATCGGCATAGACAGTATAAATAATTGAAATAATTTATTTATTAAAGAATAATTTAATTAATTTCTGTTTCAGGACTAAGGAGAACAAGCCCGTCGACGTATAGCTTTATATTTGTAATACATAATACAGTACATAATATGTAAATACATAACGGCTTTAATTTATTTTAAATCTTATTCCTAGAGGTTACCTCTCGAACATTGCAACACTGTCTTAAAATTAGTCATTTTGTTAGGTCCGTTCATATTGATTTCTTACGAAAAATCGTCTACAGTTTATGATTATATTTTTAAGTATAGCCAAAGTACATACAGAAAAATAAAATTAAGTTAACTAGCTTTACACAATAGGTTATTGAACCTATGGCTGACCTATTTTATAGCAACCTTAAGATAATAGACTATCTTCTATAATCTATAGTTTGCCTATCCTTCTATGACTTTTACCTATTAAAACTTTGACGAATTCATTTTTAATGTAACCGGTAGCTACGAACTATTTTAATGCTGAACACCAATTTTACACGTTTCTTTGCGATTAAATATATTGTCACAATGTTTAAGAAATAAAAATTAAATATTTATCGACATTCTATGAAGTATATTTTGTGTTTTAGGAAAATTTCTGAACCGAAGACATAAAGCGACTGTCGGACCATAACTCCAAGACTAAACCAAACACAAAAACAACTCACTTATACCTTAAAAAAACCTCATTTCTTCAGCAGCGATTCAAGATACATTAACTGTTGCAACGTCCTAATCATAGAGGCACGCCTCTGCATTACCTCCTATCTGTTAAACTGCAGCGGACAGATCCTAAGTCCAATAACATCTTTGCCGATCTCCGCTACCCCACAAACGGGACAGAGTTTCCCCTTATGCTCAGGGAAGAAGGTCGCAGAGCAAAGAGGACACCTTATCTCTGGTTTACCTCTGTAGATCGGCTTGTAGCTGATACCACAGAGGTTGAATGGGTTGTGCTCGTCGTATAGTAACTGGTGTTCGTCTGTGGGGGTCTTCTCGCAGGCTTGGAGGATCTTTCTGGCTTGTTGCGCGACCTC
The DNA here is from genome assembly GCA_943735965.1 of Eupithecia abbreviata. NCBI lineage: Eukaryota > Metazoa > Arthropoda > Insecta > Lepidoptera > Geometridae > Eupithecia > Eupithecia abbreviata. Next base: position 3,206,787 of record OX030997.1, on the reverse strand, counting down.
GGGCCGCGGGCCTAGCTCGAGGAGGCGGCGCGCGAAGGAGGCGGCCGTTCTGAAGTTTTTCAGCTTGTAGAACATGTTAAGTGCGGTTCTGTGGAGGAAAAGTTCGGCTTTTATATGTCATTTGTACTCGTGCTCGCTCAACAGCCTATATTGGTCCACTGCTGGACGCAGGCTCCCCTGATAAGCGTCTTATCTTATCTCATGGGGGGCAATGCCAATTAAATAATCCCCACCAGCGTGGGGATACGGGTTTGGGATCGCGAGTCGGTGGTAAGTTATTCCGCAGGAGGCGCGGCGGCCCGCCCGCCGTTGCTATTGTAATAGCTTTTTATACGGGCAAAATCTTTAGGAAAAACAACCGAACCAGCTACAGGAGATTGCGGGTACGATTCCCACCTCGGGACAAATGTTTGTACGATCAGGGTGTTATGGGTGTTTTCTAATCTATCTAGTATACTGTATTAAGTATATCAGTTATCTAGTACCCATAACACAAGCTCTTGAGGCTAGATGATGCTGTGTGATTTGTCCAGCATTATTTATTTATTAATTTAGATCTAGAAACTAACCTGAGCGTTAAAATCTGGTGCACAGGCTGCAATTTGCAGTGGGTGAAGTAAGCTGCCATTTCACAAGTTCGCTTCTGCTCTTCAAGCGACGCTTTTGGCATCCCTGCAAATAAATAACTTAACGTTAAAATAACATAATATATTAAATAAAGCGCTGTCTGAATCGTGCAAAACAGAATTAACGAATACAGAGTAAAATGTATAGGTAAGAACATATTAAAGATGATTGTACCGTACCTTTTGTTTATAATTTTATAAAATAATCTTTAATGTTAACAGGTTTGAACTTGTTTTTATTACAAACATTAAAAAAACTCCCGCAAAAATGTGTTAGTCTTCAACAATCAAATCATGGTGAATATCCCGTTGACCATAATCGTTTCAAAAACTAATTTTTAAGTCTTAAATGACTAACAATAAATAAAACGTAGCAAAAAAACCCAACAATTAATAAAATATAACATGAATAGGTGCAAAAAAGCATAATATTCCCTATATCTTTTACCAGAGTTAGTTTGAGAATGTTTGGAACACTGTACACATAGTGAACACACTTGGATTTCAAATCGACACAAAAATTAACGCAGTAAATAATGCAAGTCACAATAATGCAGTGAACAACCACACGGGGTAAAATAGATTAAAACTAAACTCACAATCTGCTGAAAAATAACGAAAGGAGTCATTAGTTAAGATATAAATCGATGTCCTATAATGCATGTCGATATCTTCGGTTCTCTATCGGATGTATTCGTTACGAATCCTATCCTTCAGAGAAACTCCGAGCATAGATCTTTTCATAGCGACTTTGAACTGGTGGACCAGCCCTATCGCGAGTGTCCACGTCTCAGCTCAGTAGATCATAACGAGTAGGACGCACTAATTAAAAACTTTCGTTCTCAAGCATCTGTAGCCTATATAAAATAGTCCTTATACTTCAGTAACAGAGTATATTTTACCTTTCCTAGCAGTCTCACACTGCAGCCCCACTAGATACTCGCAGCATATAGTGAGCAGTTGTTGAGCCTCCGCTAACTCCAACTTGCTCTCGACGGATAGAAGAGGCACGGACACCGCTATGCGTTGTAGACTCTATATTGGAGTAGGACGCTAAAAACTTTCGTTTTCAAGCATCTGTAGCCTAGTAGTGGAAAATAGTCCTTGTAGTTCAGTAACAGAGTATAGTTTACCTTTCCTCGCAGTCTCACACTGCAGCCCCACTAGATACTCGCGGCATATAGTGAGCAGCTGCTGAGCCTCCGCTAACTCCAACTTGCTCTCGACAGATAGAAGAGGAACGGACACCGCTATGCGTTGTAGACCATCGATTGGAGAAGGACGCAATTAAAAACTTTCGTTCTCAAGCATCTGTAGCCTAGTAGTGGAAAATAGTCCTTATACTTCAGTAACAGAGTATAGTTTACCTTTCCTCGCAGTCTCACACTGCAGCCCCACTAGATACTCGCGGCATATAGTGAGCAGCTGCTGAGCCTCCGCTAACTCCAACTTGCTCTCGACGGATAGGAGAGGCACGGACACCGCTATGCGTTGTAGACTCTCGATCGCTTCCACGAACTTGCCGAAGGTTGTTAGTTGGTAGCACTGTTGCAGTTGGGTGACTAGGTCGTTCAGTTTTAGCGCTGAAAAAGAACGGATAAAATAAATATACAATTGAATTTAAATTACATGAAAATGTTTATTTCTTTACATTTTTAATAACAGGGGTTGGTGAACCCCACACTCAGCCTGACAGGTACCTACCATTTACTGTTTATAATTAATTATTTCCACTTCTGTGGCTAATTTATGTAGTTGGCTCGTTTACTGAGTAAGGTAATTGGGTACTTTTTTTTTATTGCTTTTCATGCTTATTTCTAGTTCGATTCCTTAAATTTTTATAAAAATCGTTGCATCTGCAATGTTAATAAGCAAGCTATTTGCGGAGAAGTAGGATATTGGTCCACTGCTGGACGCATGCTTACCCCTGATATTAGCCTCATTAGCTTTTATCTAATGGGGCTAATGCCCATAATCCCCACGCTGGGATCGCACGTCGGGGATCGCAGTTCGGTGGTAAATTGTTCTGTTTAGAGATACAGAACAATTCACCACTGAACTGCGATCCCCCGTAAGGGATACAGGGATAAGAGTATCCCTGTATCCCTTACGAAACCCACGGGAAGAGTTGGGGTGGTGCAAATTCAAATAGACACCACATGGGTTATAGATTTAATACTTACTAATAACAGGCAACAAGTCCTTCCCACTAGCTTCCTTCCAGTTCCGGTGTAGATGCGCGGCGAGCGGCGGCAGCGACGGCAGCCCCGCGAATGTGAGGCGAGCGTTCGCGAACATTCGCGCGAATGTGTCTAGGTACGGGTCAAAGTTTACTACGCCCACTTGCTCGTTGAGAAGTCTGTAAAGAGGGTTCTATTATAATCAAATTCAAAGCAATACAATACAATACAAATACGCTTTATTGCACACCAAACAGAGAAAAAAAACCAGTACAGAACAAACAAACAAAGATACAGATTCACAATGGGCGGCCTTATCGCTGAGAGCTATTTCTTCCAGGCAACCTTTGGATAGACGCGTATTATACACTACGAAAATATAAATTATAGCAATGTTAATTGTAATCTTTGTCTAAATTTCTTAAGCCGGTTGACTGGCAACGCTACGGGGCGTAATGTGCGTGCACACAGCGAGCATTCGTGCAGTCGGTACAGGGGGGAAAGGGAACAGGCTATGTTATTTCAGGTCCGCCTTTACGAGCCGTAACGAATCCTATCCTTCAGAGAAACTCCGAGCTTTCCATAGCTCGCTTCGAACTGGTGGACCAGCCCTATCGTGAGTGTCCACGTCTCAGCTCCGTAGGTCATAACGGGTAGGACGCACTGGTTAAAAACTTTCGTTTTCAAGTATTGCGGTATGGATGACGAGAAGACTTGACGAAGTTTTCCAAACACTATATAAGCTACTAGCGGACCGTCCCGGCTTCGCACGGGTATAAGAACCTTTGGGGTTTTGAGTAAGGATCACTAATTATTTTGAAAATATAATATAGCCTATGTTCACCACGGATATTTAGGCTTCCTAACGGTGATAGAATTTTTCAAATCGGTCCAGTAGTTTCGGAGCCTATTCGTTACAAACAAACAAACATATAAACAAACAAACAAACAAAAAATCAAACCTTTCCTCTTTATAATATTAGTATAGATAATGCTATAGATAGTATACCTAATAGCTATCTCGAACTGTCCCGTAGCGACGTGATCGTGCGCAGTCTTCAGCTTGTTGGAGAGCGCGCCGCTCGGCCCGCGGGTCGGAGCCACGAAGTAACTGCTGGCTTCGTCTCCGCCGTCTATGTCAGCTGTCACCAAATAAATGTACATTAGAAGGGCAATCATGGTGTTAAGGTTAAGCTATCGTTTGGTTGTTGAAGTGAAATCTGCACTTTCTGAACAGCCAACACAACTAAAATAAATAGTGCATGACAATTATTAACACAGCATTATCTAGCCCAAGATAAGCAACGCTTGTGTTATAGGTACTAGATAACTTATATACATAATACAATAGATTACATAGATATTTTATTATACATAGATAACAACCAGAACACGCGTAACTAATCTGCGATCTGCAGATCGTACACACAATTGGGAATCGAACCCACCGCAACCTCTTGCGTCACAGGCAGACCTTCGCCCACCGCGCCACAGAGATCGAAGGATTAAACATCAGAAAAAGTTCAGGTATCAAAATTTGTATAATACTAACATTCCTAACGAATTTACTGAACAACCTTTGCGGTGCGACGCAAGGGCACGCCGCCACATCATCATCATCATCATCATCATCATCATCATCATCATCATCATCAGCCTATATTAGTCCACTGCTGGACATAGGCCTCCCCCAATGAGCGCCATAGCGCCCTGTCTTCGGCTTGACGCATCCACGCCACACTATAAGCACTGCAAATTAACTAGGTGCGTCTTGGGACATCATAGTGCTTAGTGTCACTATGTTATTGTTAAGCTACCGTTTCGTTATTGAATTCAAATCTTCAGGCGCACCATCTGAACTTAGCGTTTTGTCACTTCGAATAATTTGCAGTGTCTTGCCAAACTTCTATTTTGGAGCTAGCAAGCGACCGTTTTGTATTGCAAAGACTACCAGTTCCAACATCGTTGCAATATCTGTTCCCAGGTGTTAAACTCACCGGATACAGGAGTGAGTTCCTCCGGCAGGTCCAGGTCTTCATCTCCCACATCCCATCCGCCGTCGTCGCACGCGTCTTCTATTACCTCGTCGGTGGCTGGCTCCTGAAAATACACGAGGATAGGTTACATCTGGGAAACTTGCTCTTTCTTAGAATCTATGCACGGTAGGTGTGCGCGCGCACTTTCTTCTTTGTTTATTATCTGGCAATGAATAATCACTACGTAGTATAAAAAAAGTCGCTTCCCGCTGTCTGTCTGTCCCTATGTATGCTCAGATCTTTAAAACTACGCAACGGATTTTGATGCGGTTAAATAGGCAGAGTGATTCAAGAGAAATGTTTATAAAACATTTGACACATAGATTTCCAAGCGGGCGAAGCCGCGGAGCGCTGCTAGTAGCAATATATAAAGCAATACAGGTCGTTGACACGACCTGAATTACCAAGCTATCTGGCACAAAGTATAGAATCATCTGGAACCGGCCACTTAGAAGGGCACAGAGTATAGAATATTCTAGAACTATCTAGTCTCTAAGGTATGTACTCACGTAAGTTTCCTGTAAGACGTCATCATCGTCACCCCAAGCGCCCGCAGCCTCCAGCGGCTCGTCGCCGACAACGGCCGCCACGCTGGACGTTTCGCCGGCAGCGCGGGCGTTGCCGGCCACTTCGAAGAAGCTCCTGGAATAATCACATTGTTAAGAATTAGATAGAGGGCAACGTTATCCTTAGATTGCCGAATTTAGGGATTGAAAATCAGTAATGAAGCTCTTCAACCCCACTGGCGATCTTTGGCTTATGTCCAGCAGTGTAAGGCCCGTATTACAAAAGCCTGCTCCAGGCATAGACCTTGCTTGAGCATCGCTTTTGCCATAGTCACTGAAGCATAGGTCGGTTTGACAAAATAATGCAAAAAAAAACTGGTTTTCCTCTGCCCAAATTTCACTTCTTTGTCAGGAAAGAAGGTTATACAAATTCTGTGTCTAAACCCAACTGTTAACAAAACAATTGACCCTTAAATTGAACATTGATATGTCTTGGTATAAATATATCTCTTACTTGGAAACAGCCAACAGAGGCCAGTTGGGCTGTGCCTTGAACACAGGCAGTGGAGGCCTCAAGAACACAGCGTCAGGATTGGCCTCCGGTATCGGTAGGTTGGCCGCTTCTAGCAGGAGCTTTAGGGAGGCCGCTTCTTCTTCTTGCTTGTGGTTGATGGCCGTTAGGTAGGCTAGGGAGATCTGGAAAGAAACATTATGTTATTTGTTGTTGTTGTTTGTTATTTGCACTCGTCCTATGTATAGTATTTTTTCGTAATGACCTGCTTATGGCGTACAATTAAGCATTTCTGTATTGTATTGTATTGTATTTGATGGAGAGGCTAAGCAGTGAATGCCTTTTAGATTTGTCTATAAATGTATGTATGTATGTAATATATGTATAATATATGAATATAATATATGTCGAAAGCAAGTGTTCAAAACAGAAGTCACGTCATTGATAGTTGTAGAATAGAGTATAATTTATTAACATTTTTTGTTTGACAAAACATGAGTTATGTACGTTACAAGTAAATACATTTTATGAATCAACATACTTGACCCTCTCGGTATAAAAAAAATAATAAAAATAAAAATAATGCTGGAAAATTTACACAGCATTATCTAGATAGATAGATAGATAGAAAATTCTTTATTGCACTTGAACTATAAACTATGTACAGTAATAACTTAAAAATTAAGTACAATTGGCGGTCTTATCGCTCAAGAGCGATCTCTACCAGACAACCATGATCTAGCCCCATGGTAAGCTTGTGTTATGGGTACTAGATAACTGATATACATAATACTATATATTACATAGATAGATATTTTTTATTATACATAGAAAACGACCAGAACACCCGGAACAAATATCTGCAGATCGTACACACAATTGTTCCGAGGCGGGAATCGAACCCTCAACCTCCTGCGTCGCAGGCGGACCTTCGCCCACCGCGCCACATCGGTCGCCATTTAAAAGCTGAATGCAAATATGCATCGGTATGCAAAAATACTAAAGTTTATCATTGAAAAAATCGACAATATTATAATATAACACTTACAAATTAATTATTAACTTATTTATTATCAGATTCTCAATCCATATACAAACTTAAAAATAAAAATAAATTACAAAAATAATTTAATAGCATTCACAAATTCGCTCTGAAGATTTAATAAAAAAATTGACCTTTTCTAAATGTACAGATATTGTATTGAAGGAAATAAAGCAATTTTTCATTGCTTGATTGAGACCTTATTTTGGCTACTTTGGACCGTAATGTTTACTAGGTCAACATAAGGTTGCATTCACCTGTCCAGAATTCTTCAGCAGCCTAATCCTCTCAGTGACGTCACCCAACAGCAGCGCCCCCTGGAACTGCGCGGACACGTCCTTGCGGATCTCCGCGATCTTCGTCATCTTCTTCAGCTTGTCTAGGTTACCGGTGATCAGGTACAGGAATGACAGCTTGTCGAAGTTCTTTGTGCGTTGGTAGCACATCTCTACGATCTGTAAAGGAGAGTTAGTTTCGGGTTATAAAGTGATTTTGTTTGTCTAATTATTATTGGAATTATCATGGTTTTATTATTATAAAAAAATAATTTGGCGTGTTTTAAAAAACTAGAAGGCGATTTCCTCAAATAATGAAAATGGGTTTAAAACTTAGTTTAAAAAAAGAATCAGACTCAATATAACACCAACCGTTTGTTGGTGTGATATTGAGTTATTCGTCCATTTGTCGCGAACATACAGTTTAATGCAAATTTAAGACTTATATGCTTTCCTCATCGATATGCTATTTTCAGAACTGGTCCAATGAAATGGGACCACACGGGAAGCACCAGCTTTTAAATTAAAAAAGAATCATCAAAATCAGTTCACCAAGTTGAAAGTTAACAAAATAATAAAATACAGTCGAATTGAGAACCTCGTCCTTTTTTGAAGTCGGTTTAGTTCTCTAATAAGATCCTTAGCCGTTTCTAAAGCGACCTCTATGTTGTCACACTATTAAACTAAAAATATACTAGCTATAACAGCATTATACCTGATGGTTGCCAGTAGTGAGGGCAGCTTGAGCCAGTTTGTCCCACTCCGCTGGCTCGTCCAAAGCCTTAGCGGCCTCTAAAGCCACCTCGATGTTGTTGCACTGCAGCGCTAGGGAAAGCCGCGTGCGAGGGTCCTTTACGAAGTGCAGAGCTACTTCTGGGTAACCTATGGAACAACAGAATTATAAGACAAAAGAATCGTTTTTACTTGTCTTCACGTAAAAAAAAATATACTACACATGTACGTATGTACATCTGCGTCATGTTCTACTTTTACATTACATGCGCGTGATTTTTAATTTCCAAAAGCTTTAAGATCTTGGGCATTGATAATTTTCCAAAAAATGTAAACCGCAACTCCTAAAACGTGGATGTCAAGTTTTCATCTTTATATTTATTTGTGTTTATTTTAAGAAAAACCAGGGGCTTATAAATAACATACTAAGCAGTTCATGAATACTAAAAAGCTTATTGAAGGTTTTCACGGATAGAAAATTCGAAGATCTTGTAAAGCTTACCCTTTTCCTGCAAGTACGATATGATACTCTGCCCCACGAGCTTGGCAGTTCGCACCATGTGCAACACTTGATCATACTGACGGTTCACCAGAGCGAGCTTGAATCTGCAAACAGATTATAGTCATCAATATTTTTAAACTTACGCGATCTGAATACATAATTATAAGCACTAATACAACGGGTATTTAGGTAAATAATCGCGTTAAATACTCGTTGTATTAGTGATTATAATTAAATTATAGTAAGATCAAAAAGAAGCTATATTTGACTTGAAAGCTATTTCAATAACCTTTCGCCATACAATTGCAAATGACGAAGGCCATTCAAAGGGCTATCAATGGTGTCAATTGCTGGTTATTACATATTTTATTTGTATTGTATTATTTCTATTTTCATCATTGATATTTTTATTAAATTATTTTTATTATTGTATTTTTATTAATTATTTTGCCTGTTATATATAATGTGGACTACTCTATTTTATTAGGTCATAATCCTGTTAGAATAGATTGTGTTTGCAATAAATACAAATACAATTTTCACATATTACATATTAATAAAGAATTGTATTGTATCCACCACACCGCCTGGTACTGGGCAGTGAACGCCGTACGTTATCGGCACGTCATTTATTCACCCGTCCTTACAGCAATACTTGATGTGATTAGTCGTAGTATAAATAGAGATGGCTGCATCGTCAAAAGCTGGAATGGGTCTATACCCATTCCAGCTTTTGACGATGCATCCGATTGAATAGATATCATCCAAGAATTCCTGAGGGCATTTCTTGGATGATATCTATTTAAAATTACTTTTCGCAGACTTACTGGATAACTTTGTACGAAATCTTACTTATTTGTACTATACTTACATGTTTCCTCTTAGTTTAAATTTATTATTAAATTCGTTTATTGATTCAGACAATTACATCCATATTATGTATAGTATAGGATGTAGTTAAAAATTACATAACGGTCAAATTACAGTTTTCACCTTACAATTTCTTTTATAAATCAATTTGTTTAGCATAAGGGTCCATTAGACTTGACATCCAGTGCCTTTGCAGTCTACTGCAATGTCTGTCCACCATTCTGTGTAAGTCTTTCAACAAATAAAAATTCATTCATTCATTCAAAATCCTCTTTTAACTGCTAACAGGGCATGGTTTCAGGTAGACGCTGAGAGAATGACTAACCTGTACTCGGTAGGGTCGATGTTCATCATTTTGGGACGACACTCTCTGTCGAGGCAGACGACACGAGCTCCCGTCTCGTTAGAGATTACTTTCATTACGTAGACTGGCGTGTCTAGTGTGCGAATTATACCGTAGTCACTGCAAATATCATACTCGATTAAAGTACAAAATAAATACGTGCGTATTTATTTCTTGGCGGCGAAACGGCAGAGTGTAGACCAAAAATGGCTTCGCAAGATATTCTATTTATGTAATCTATTGTATTAAGTATACCAGTCATCTAGTACCCATTACATAAGCTCTGCTTACCTTGGGGCTAGATGATGCTGTGTAGATTGTCCAGCATTATTTATTTATTTATTCTTTGGTTCGTTAAGCAATTTTTACAAATATAAATTCAAATAATTTCACCAATATTCCTTGGGTAAACGACTTTTCGACGATTTGACGACCGATGTGGCGCGGTGGGTGGAGGTCCGCCTGCAGCGCAAGAGGTTGCGGGTTCGATTCCCGCCTCGGAACAATTGTGTGTACGATCTGCAGATATTTTTTCGGGTGTTCTGGTCGTTTTCTATGTATAATAAAAAATATCTATCTATGTAATGTACCCATAACACAAGCTTTGCTTACCATGGGGGCATATTTATTTATTTCATAAAAAAAAAATTATAAAATCAAAAAAGAAACCCATATACAAAAAGTATCCAGGTTTTTGAATCGGACAATAGTTTATGTTTTATTTACCTTTTATATGATTATTTTTTTATGTTTTTGTACAACTCCGAATTAAGAAATTAAAATCATTCACGGAACACAGATGTTCTAATATCCACGTCACGTCGTCGTCACCTCTGCGTCACGTCGTCGTCACCTCTGCGTCACGTCGTCGTCACCTCTGCGTCACGTCGTCGTCACCTCTGCGTCACGTCGTCGTCACCTCTGCGTCACGTCATCGTCACGACAGCGTTACGTTATCGTCACGTCATCTACTCACCCGTCCTTGCAGCAATACTTGATATGATTGGCCGTGGTATAAATAAATACGGCCGCATCGTCGAAAGCGCCCGACTTGACTCGAGCGCCCTCTGTTACAGAACATAGCTGTTCCAGCTTCTTATTGCAGAGAGTTACTGTGTGTTTGCTTAGTAAGGCGACTAGGGTCATGTCGTTGTTCCATACAGCGTATCGGCATTTCGCTATTTTCACCTGTAAGAGAAAGACTGTTTGAAAAAAAAAATTTTTTCATTGAAAAGTGTCAAAAAAGTCGACTCACGTACGACGTCACCGTTTTTCAACAACTTTTTTTGCATTATTTCATAGAATCTTCTTCTTTAGAATAGTACATAATGCGAATCTATCGCCTACTATACATTTATTGAGCTGACAGATTATGTGTGTATTAAAAATGGTACTTATTCTTTGATTAAGTCGAAGAAATCAGATGTAAAAATCTTATTGTTTTTTTTTTTATTGTACCGCTCATATTACTATTGTTATTCCGCCTCCATTCCATGACTTTGACATTTCTATGAACTTCACTGGCAGAGAAGTAGCAAACTAGGCACATATTGCCAAATATGTGCCTAGAAGAAGTCAAGTCGAAGTCAAATGCGTGGATTGAGTATAGTTAATATAAACTCACGGAGGCAATAGTCCTCTTCTGCTGTACGTCTAAAAGCTGCACACACTCTGGCTCCCTCAACAGCAACATGCCGGTGCCGGCGTACATTATCTCTTCGCAGTTGGGGGTGGATATCTTCTTTGATACTTCGTTCTTTAGGTTCTTGATCACCAACTGGAAAGAAGAGGATATGTGGATTGTGTGATATGGAAAGGTTTTAAGTTCTTAAGGAGGGGTCTTAAATCAATGTTAGGTTATAACAATACTCAAATACTCAAACGCATCTCAGATTTAAGCTCGTCTCGTCATTCAAATCGTCACTGGAGACGGGCTTAAATGAGATGCGCGAGTATTTGGCCGTTAGATTTGTAATTGGATAATATACAATATATGTTTACGAATTGTAGCCTATGTGTTATTCTGATATGTAAGCTATATTATTGTGAAGGTTCATCAAAATCTATTAAGTAGTATTTGCGTGAAAGACAACAATTACATACATCCTCACAAACTTTCGCGTTTATAATATTAGTAGGATATAAATAAAAAAATCTAACCTGGTTGTTCTTCTCAAGCGCCGCGAACCGGTTCCTGGCGACCCATACTGCGGAGGTGGCGTGTCCCCGCAGCGGCTCCGAACCCGCGCCTTCGCCCTCGCGCGGCGCCGCGTACAGCTCGTAGGAGCTGCTGTCGCCGGAACGCCAGTTCACTAGCACGCACCATTCTGCGTGGTTCAGTGACATGCTGTGGACAACAGGTTTTGGTAAATATTTTAAAACATACGCAATCTGAACACAATGGCTATTACGACATAATGCTAAATCGGACGCCATTTTGTTGCGTTGAGTTTTCTAATTAGTTGGTAGTTATGTAGTCTTTATGTTGTCTTTATGGTATTAGGTCATTAATTAACTAGTTTAGTAAATTTGTTAACGCTATGTATTTATTTAAAAAAAAATGCTGGACAATTCACACAGCATTATCTAGCCCCATGTCTTTTTTTTTATATTTATATTTATATAACACAGTATCATCTAGCCCCAAGGTAAGCAGAGCTTGTGTTATGGGTACTAGATGACTTATATACATAATACAATGGATTACATAGATAGTTTTTTTTTTTATTATACATATAACGACCAGAACACCCGGAACAAACATCTGCAGATCGTACACACAATTGTTCCGAGGCGGGAATCCCGCAACCTCTTGCGTCACAGGCGGACCTTCGCCCACCGCGCCACAGAGGTCGTCGACAATACATTACATAGATAGATATTTTTTATTATACATAGAAAACGACCAGAACACCCGGAACAAATATCTGCAGAGCGTACACACAATTGTTCCGAGGGGGGAATCGAACCCGCAACCTCCTGCGTCGTTGGCGGACCTTCGCCCACCGCGCCACATCGGTCGTCATAAAGCTATGAATTAAGATTTTCTTATTCTTATTCACATAGCACTAATACAAAGGATATTTATCGCGCTTATTTACCAAATTTTCCCGACGAAATAGGTAAAGTTCTTATAATTAAGACGTTTTGGTATTTAACTTAAGAGCGTATACGCCTAGCGCGCGATGTCAAGTTTAGGTAATTAGAACGCACACAGAAGCGAGCGTGACATTAGTGTGAGTAGCGCTGGCGCTTTCTATTAATGCTACAAGTATAGTCAAACTTACCCATTTTGATCCATTCGAGTGAAATTATTATAGCAATTAGTTCATTTAAATGTAAACTTATTTAATTTAAGTTACGAGTAGGAACAAATAAAATACTTGGTTACGGATGAAGTCATTTGAATTTTTTTTTTGAATGTTTTTATTTTTAGATTAATATGTCGTGGTTCTCAGTGGCATGGACTAGACTTTCGTTTATTGGAATCGGAATTTCGGGCTCGATAATCTGCAAAAACATTAGAATTTAAACATATTTTGAGCCAAAAAATAGATTTATAAAGTAGTGTAGAATCTAGTGACCGGATTTTTTTAAATACTTCTAAAAATTCAACATTTCCATGTTTTCACATGGTGAATCCAATATAGAATTCTGTAAAAAAAAACACAGTATTACATGAAATCGTCTGATGTCGTATTATTACGTGAAAGGAGAAAAAAGGTAATTTAAATTAAGTTTAAAATAAAGTTAATAAGTACCGCCATATTTTCGTTTTCACTCTCAACTATTTCCGAAATTTCTTCACGTGAGTTTTTTTACATTGCCTGAAGTAAAACCATCAACCAATAAGCACACACCTTGTTATTTGAAAGCAAGCATTATGCAGTAAATAAATAAAATAAAATAATGTTAATGAAATACTAAGTAGGAAATTTAATAAGTAATTTAAAAAAATTTAACAGAATTCAAGGCGTAGAAACACTCAGAAGCAAAAAAATTATGGATTCTTTCTAAAGTCGGAGCCAGCTCAGAATTATTAAAAATCTACCTTATAGATTTAGAGAAATGAACATAAATACATAATTTATGAAATTTGGCACATATGTTTAGAAGCCCACATAGTCAGCCACACAGTACAGATGGTCGCATTGCGGTTTGCTTCGCTCACCGCAATACGACTCTGCTCGTGTTGCCACACGACGTGCGTCAGGGCACAGTGCGACAGGTGTCGTAATTTCAATTCGCCGTCATTGAATTCGAAATCCTCACCCCCAAGTTAGTCAAAAACGATACCCATATCAGTTTTTTGGTTGGGGGAGGGAGAGGGTACAGGGGGGCTGGGGGCGTGGGGGGTCACGGCATGGCGAGCGAAGGTCGCATTGCGGCGAGCGAAGTGAGCCGCGCTGCCCCGGGTTATAAGTGAGGGGGCCTTGGGGGGTTAATCGGGGGTTCACAGCACAGCTCGCTTCGCTCACGGAAATTCGCCGTCATCGAATTCGAAATTTCCACCCCCAAGTTAGCCCAAAACGATACCCATATCAGTATTTTGGTTGGGGGAGGGTTACAGGGGGGGCTGGGGGCATGGAGGGGTCACGGCACGGCTCGCTTTGCTCGCCGTGCCGTTTTTCGCGGTCGCATCGTGGCTCGCTTCGCTCGTCACGATGCTCGACCCGAAAAAAAAGGTCCAAAATAGGTCAATTTTTGGTTTTTCCTAAAAAAAGGTGGTCTGGGGGGCAAAAAGGAACTAAATTTTTTCTCATTCAAAACCATTTGTCCTCTTCTACATGACTGTGAAAATTTGTGTGGGCAAAATTTTTCATGCATTCAAAATTACTTGTTATTGTTACCGTTATACAAAAAAGTAAGCAATATGGCTCTGCGAAGGAGCCCCCACACTGAGGGGGTCCTGGGGGCAGGAGGGGCAAAATTTTCTACGCATTCAAAATCACTTGTCTCCCTCGATACAACCCTCATAAAAAAAATTCAGCAATATGGCTCCATGTATGAGCCTCCCACTGGGGGGGGGGGGGGGGTAACTTGGGGGGGCAAATCTCAAAGAGTCGGAATTTTCCCCAGGAGACTTTTAGATCGTATAGGGGATACGATTCCGTAAAAAAAACATACCTCCCCATCCAAGCGTTAAGCCGTAGGTTGAAGCTAGTAAGTATAACATTATTAATAACGTGAAGGTACCAACCTTTTTGCTCTTGCAATTTCTATGTTTGCTGCTTTTTTACGCTTTCGTTTTTGCCTATAAATAGCTTATTTTTATTTCCCATTACGTCTGAAATATGAATTGTTATAATATAACTACATTCTAAAAATATGTTTGCCATCAAAAATAACCATAAAATATTTTACCTTACCAAAGTACCAAAATTTTTTAGATGCGCTATATGTCCGCTCTCCCTATACACACAACAAAGGTCAACTCAGGTTAGTCAGAGCGCCGAGCGACGTGACCACACTCTAGAAAGCCTCGCGGCGGACTGATTTGAATCGATTTTCGCGCAGCGTTTTATAGTAGTTTTAAAATATTTATAGAAAAATAATAGCAACAAAATCATAAAAAATTTAAATGTATGATTTTAAAAAAGATGCTCCGCTTTATTGGTAGGCTATTATTATATTAAATTAAATAAGGTATATCGGTAAAAACATCATTTAAAAATGTGAAATATTCGTAATATTTCACATTTTTTGAATTTTAATTTCTCATAGTAGGATACCAAAACCAAACATCTTTCTAATGAACTTTTTAGCCAAGGATCTCATCAGTAGGTTATATTTTTTTCTTAATTAGATATGTCAGTATTTTCTATTATTTTGAGCTTCGAAACTGATGCTGAAAGGGAAATTATGAAAACCTCTCACAAGTTATCTTGATAGAACGCGTACATACTATATTAATCGAAATATTTTATAGTCAAACTATTTGGACACTAAAATTTCCTAAAATTATTAGTAAATAACATATACTATAAGATAAGTGGTTCATGATATAAACGGGTTTGAAAAGTACTGTTTCTGCGCATTTTAGGAATAAACGCTCTTAACCCCTTACCGCATACGAAGCCCTGCATGGCTTTCAAAGTTTCTTATTTTTTTATAAGTTATCTAAAGAACACATTTAAAAAAACTCACTTGAATCATAATAAACAATTCTTCATAAAACGGAATGTATTTTTTTGTATATGTGGTGTGCCACACCTGGCGATATTTTTGAGGTTTTGTGCAACGCGTCCGGCCGGTCAATTGAAAATAAAATAGTTACACTTTCATCAGTACAAAACAAATGTAAAACGGTAAGTAAGATCTTCTAATAAAATTATTTTACAATCTTTGATTTATCCAACTCATAGGTTGCAACTTGTTTTTGCTTTTAATTTTGTTTTTGTTTGGTTTTTGACAATTTTTTTGCAAACTCCATTTATGGCTTCGTATGCGTTTGCGTTCAATACACTGTCATCCATATATGGCTTCGTATGCAATGAGACTTCTTTCTGCTACTTTCAGAGATGAAACCTTCACGCTTTTCTGGTTCTTCCAAGCATGTAAATCCAATACTTGGTGATGGTCTTTTGAGTGATGATGATCTTACTTCCTATTCTGACCCTGAGTATGAACCATATTCATCACGTGCACCTAAAAAACAGCATATTATCATACCCGAGTCTGATTCCGATAGCTCCGATGATAATATGCCTTTGCAGGATTTATCAACGTCAAAGGCAAAGGGTAAAAAAGCAAAAAAAGACAAGGTAATATGGAAGAATAAAAAATGGACGCTTGCGATAAAAACAACTTTCAATTCAAAGGAAACACGGTTTTGCCGGATATAATAAAACAATTATATACACCAGCAGATAGTACGATCTTGACAATACTAATCATTTTCCCCACTCGGAAAAAAAAATTATGGATACCTATGTCAAAACTGCTCAAAGTTCCGTTCTTTCACAAAATGTGAAAAATGCCAGGTATGTCTGTGCTATAATGAGAAACGAAACTGCTTTAGAGATTTTCATAAAGTGTAAGTGCTTTTTCACCTAAACACATACGAAACCATATATGCCAACATATATTTTTTCTGGACTGCATACGAAACCATATATGGCTTCGTGTAATAACTTCTTATATTATAATTGTAATTTTTTTATTTCGGTTTCTTATGGTTTGTAAGATATAAATAAACACATTTTTGCATAAAACAATTTTTTATTGAACCTCCTTCATAATTCATGCAGTAAGGGGTTAAGTGTCCTCCACTGCGTGTGCCTACTCCAACCGGGTCGTGACTGTGCGAATCGATAAAGCTTAATCAACAACATGCGCTTGCGCCGTGTACTATATCATAAACTGTGTCACCACATCAATCCTCCCCTTTTTGTATGGTAAAAGATATTTATTCTTCAAGAACATAGTTCACATAAAGGGAAGAGTTTACATATGTCGTGTATCTATCAGCTTTCTTTGTTAAAGTCGCTTCAGAGCTCAGATATAATTGCCAACAAGGTTGGCAAAGATCATGCGCTGACTCACCGCTGTTATGAGATATACTCTAAACGCAAATCACAGTTTTCTAATCGAGGGTCTTGTTCAAGCTTTTAACATAAAGAAGGTAAAGCTAAAATAATAATGAGGTTAAAATTATCTAAGACTAGCGGACCTTCCCGGCTTCGCACGGTTTAAGTACGGAACCCAACTTTTTTGAAAATATAATATAGCTATGTTCACCGGGGATAGTGTAGCTTCCCAACGGTGAAATAATTTTTCAAATCGGTCCAGTAGTTTCGGAGCCTATTCATTACAAACAAAAAAATTAAACCTTTCCTCTTTATAATATTAGTATAGATTTGTCCTGTGTAAAAGCGTTCGGTTGCTATGACAACACTTATAATTAAATCAGCTTATAGTTGACGAACATAGATGAGACATACCTGTAAGGTTGTTGCCGACCGCCGCCCTTGAGCGACATGACGGGGGCGTCTCGGTTTACTGCCATGTCTAGCTTACGCAGCACCCTGGAAACAAAATATAATCATTATAAATAAATAAATAATGTTGGTTCACACGGCATCATCTAGCCCCAAGCTAACTGTTTAGCTTGGGGCTAGATGCACAAGCTCTGTAGCTTGTGTTATTGATTATATTTTTTACTAGCTGCGCCCCGCGGTTTCACCCGAGTGGTGATAGGTATTTTAGATAATATACAATATATCTTTATAAATTGTAGCCTATAACAGATAGGCTACAATTTATGTATAACTTTACAATAATGTATAAGCTATATTATTGTAAAGTTTCATTAAAATCCATTCAGTAGTTTTTACGTGAAAGAGTAACAAACATCTATTATTCACAAAATAAGCACTTGGACAAGTAAAATCATAAATAAATAAAATATAAAAATACTATCAAATAAGAAATAAGGTGTTTTAAATTTTCTGTTAACATCCATTTCTTGTCCGCTTGTGGAAGGAAGAAGTGAAAAAGAAACCACTAATACATTCGTCATCCATCACTTATGTGTCTAATACTGTTTGTTTTATCGTATCTAAATCTAAATCTAGAAAAATCACGATGAATATCCCGTTCTAAATAAATTTTGTGTATACATGTACATGTAACCATGATATAAGAGTTTGTGTATGAAAGTTTAAAATTTAAATTTTAGCGTTAATTTTACCTGTCCTTGATATAAAACAGCAAGTTGTTATGCACATGCGCTGCCGGCCTCTCGCGCTGCAGCTTGAACAGCACCATGCCGGCGTCGTGGCCGGCAGCGAACAGGTTGAGCGTCGGGTGCATTGTTAGCACCCAGTATCTGTGGGGAAACGAGGTTTATTAAAAAAGCTGCGCTGTCGTTCAAGTGTTCGAAGATTATTTTCGGCAAATGAAAAGACTTGATAAGAGCGAATATGGGCGTTGCTTTTATAGAAACATTATTTCTAACCCATGAGAACCGATTTATGGTAAACAAGTAGCCTTTTTTTATTCCAGGACCCTTCCTAGAAGTAACTGTTTGCAAAATTTTTACCCGATCCGTGCAGTAGTTTTGACGTGAAGAAGTAACAAATTCATATATACATTCATCCAAACTTTCACATTTATAATATTAATGTGATATTAGATAATCGTCAGGTTTCTTGTCCTCTAGCGAACCACGTGACAAAGATGCGTAGAACACCATTTTTAGGCCAAATTACCTGTTGGACGCTGCATCGATTATTTACTGTGAGTTTTTGTTAGAGCGAGATAGAGCTATACGAATCTGTGTGGCGAAAGAGATGGGCTCTTTCGCCTGCTGCGTTGTCGGCGGCGGCGTATGTATGCGAGAATATACCTGCGCAAACTTCCAACTTTCACTACCCATTACATTTTCACTGGAATGACACCTAAATATCCCCACCCAAGATCACATCTAATTATGGCTAAACAAATAAATAGATAAAAACTACTCATTACTGGACAAGTTATTAAGCGGCTATACCTCTCATGTTCCCTCCGGAAAGTGCAGAGGCAGGTCCGCTTGGTCATGTCCCAGACGCGGATGCTCTTATCCTCGGAGTTGGACAGGATTAGCTCATGCTTCGCGTGGAACTGAGCGCAGGACACGTTGTTGTAGTGGCCGCGACATGTGTCTACTTCCCAAGCCTGTGAAAAGTGTATAGTTTAGTAACTATTGACCTCTGTTGTGTGTTATTATTTCTATATTTTATAGTCTTACACTGCATCGCTACAAAAAGTCGCTGTGGGCGAGGGCTTATAGTCTTATTCTGGTTGATGTCAACAAAATAATAGTAAAATCGACAGAACTTACTTCTGTCAAAATTACTATTACTTTGGTGAATGCATTTTTTTTTTAAATGCTTACTGTAATTTCGACAGAAGTAAGTTCTATCGAAATTACTATTATTTTGTTGACATCAACCAGAAAGAGACTATAAGCCCTCGCCAACAGCGACTATTTGTAGCGATGCAGTCGCGATATTATTA
Organism: Eupithecia abbreviata; assembly: GCA_943735965.1. NCBI lineage: Eukaryota > Metazoa > Arthropoda > Insecta > Lepidoptera > Geometridae > Eupithecia > Eupithecia abbreviata. The sequence continues at coordinate 3,187,162 of OX030997.1, read as the reverse complement.
ATTTTTCTTTGGGTTGCTTGGGTATCACTGCGGCCATGATAGGCCTATTGTGATCGCCACTTTATACGTTCAGCCCCGAAGCCGTAGCGTTCATAGTTCGCTACTAACCCTTGCAGCTGCTAGAACTGTTGTGCGATACGGACGTGCGTTCGATACAGTTGCCATTCTATATAATATGGCGATGAGCGATGGCGTCGTCGCGTGTTTACAAAACTATAATATAAAACATAATAATGTTTAATTTTCATTTATTCTCAAGAAGAAAAATTATTTAATGTCACTTACATAAGAACAGGGTTCTTAGGTAGTTTCGTAACTTGTATCACCTCTTTGGTTCACTATGACAGTCTTACCTTAGCGTCATGTTTATGTCTTACCTTATAGTCATAGGACAATATGTATTCTATATTGCTTGCCTTATTATTATTACTACGTTTGACTTGTAACTTGGTGTTATAAATAAATAATTGTATTGTATGGCCTCTACACATCCAACCCGGCGGCCCGCCGGGCTTGTTTTGCGATAATCGTGCCCGTGGGACATGCCGAGAGCACTTCATGTTCGCTCGCTCACTAACTACTGAACCATGATCTGCAGGCCGCAGATGCTGTGATCCTCGTGTCGCCAGCACAGATCGTTTCGGCTTAGAATGTTCTAACAAGTTGTACCTACTTCAGTGAATCGATAAATATATATTCTTTTCATTTTTACCTTTTTTCTAATGCCGCCGGCTTATCCCGCCGCGCCGGCTACAACCCGTCGGATAAAGCCGGCGGGTTTGGTGGGTAGAGGCCATTAACGTCATTCATCCTCCAGAGCTTGACCTGCCTGTCATCAACAGCAGCGTCAGGTAGAATGAAGCCCAGTTACTACGAAAGTCTTACCTTAGCATCATTCATCCTCCAGAGTTTCACCTGCCTGTCATCAGCGGCAGACACTATCAGAGGCAGCGTGGGGTGGAATGAAGCCCAGTTGACGCCGCGGTCGTGACCTTCCAACACGTGCTTGACCACTGCATCCGCCTGCAATAGTGGTAGTTTGTGTGGGTTAGATAGGGGATTCTTATTTGTAATGTACATTTATTTATTTATAAAACAAAATCCACAGTCCATAACAACTAAAATTAACATACTCATACTAAACAAGAGGCCATTATAGGATTTACTTTATATAAAATGAAAAAAAATTACTATCTATACTTAAAATGCTAAAACAATTTGAAAAACATAAGAAAAAAAAAGAAAAAGAGCATTATCTATCTTCATAATTATGTTGTATTTTATGTATATATTATATGTATATTATGTAAGTATTGAATTTATTTATTTTTGGAATTTAGGTTATATAGTATTTTATATTTGTTATTGTTATATAGTATATATTAGTATAAGTAATAAGTTAGTTAAAATTTAATCTTTTGTCTATTTCTTATTTCATTTCGTTTATGCACATGTACCCACTTCTCTCTTCACTTTGTCTCTCTCTCCCAATAAGGTTTGCTGGAAGAGAACTCTTTTTAGGGTTAAGTTCGCCTTTGTGTAAATTTTCTAGAATAAGTTTTGTGTTATTTTATTTTCGTGCAAGAAGTATAAATTAAATAAATAAAATAAAAAAAAGATTAAATTAAAATTTAAACTATATAATATACAGGGTTATTTTGATATTTTTTGCTCTATGTTATGTTGGATTGATTCACTGTATGCACATAATTTCTGAAATATCAAGTTCTAAACCTACATATATTATTTAAGTTCTGTATATTAATTCCTCTCACCTGCCCAAACAAATCTGTAGCCTGAGGGTTCCTCAGATGCTCAGCCAACCCTGAAGGTCCAGGAGCCACATTTTTCTTCCTCAGCCCTGAGTAATCCCAGACTCTGACAGATTGGTCCAAAGAGGCAGAGACCAGCAAGTCCTCGGTCGGGTGGAACTGGGCGCACATGACATAGTGGTTGTGGCCCGTGAGCACACTGATGCATTGGCGGGATTGCCAGTTCCATATTCTTATTGTCTGTAAATTGTAATAATTAATAAATTAAATCATATCCAATATCCCAATAGTTTTCGATTTCAATAGGACCTGAACATGACCTTGTTATAATTGATATTAAGCAATTGAAATTCATTTACGGTAAATGTCTTGTATTCTTTTATGTGCACAAATACAGGTCTTATCCATTTTCTATAAACTAATCTAAGTTTATAACAATGCCAGCCAGCTGTTCAATAAAATCATGTTATTATCTTACCTATGAGTAGTAGACTGTAATAAAATCTGTGGTAGGTTGTCATCATACCTTACTGAATGTACAGTCTTACTACTAGATTATCATCACCAAAATACACAAACTAATATGTATATATAATACATTCATAATAAGCACTTACTTGGTCATCAGAAGCACTCAAAATCCATGGATACTCATGATGGAAGAATGTCGTGCGGATGTAGTCCAAATGCCCCAAAAGAGTAAACAAACATCTTCTCAACTTGTAGTTCCACACCTGAAATTATAGATTGTATTATACTACCAAACTTTTATGTTTTAAAAAGAAAAATTTAAGTGAAAAGTTTATTCGCCAGAATATTTAGGGAATAGATTGATCATAGCATTTCCGTTCCAAATACGTGTCAAACACATGATGAAATAAAAGTGTAGAGCTCTTCCCTAAAATACACCATTTTCATTCGTACCTTGATCTTGTAATCGTCACCTCCGGAGACAAATAAAGGCTGCTGAATGTGGAAGCAGATTCCACGCACAGGACCGTCGTGTTCATCGAATTTTTCTAATAATGTACACATACGATAGTCCCAAAGCTGAATCACTCCATTGTGCAAACTCGCCAGAACCCATGGTCTTTTCGCGTGAAAGGATATACCTTTCACTCTGGCCGACTTCGTTTCAAACTTTATAAGCATTTTCAACACGATATTCCCATAAAATTTTTACAATTTCAAGAAAACAATAAATCGCAGCTCAACCGGCTGACGTGACACGTCCAACAAAATCTAATCTATCTAATCAAAATCAATCATCATTCACTCTTGAATTTCAGACTTTTTATCAGAGTTGTCCCGTCGTTTCCGGTCCGGATCTACCGGTTTTCGAATACAGAACGAAATAAATCGAAATAATCGAACGAAATAACTGTAGAAAAAACCAACATAACAGTACGAATACCGATTTTTTGGATTGCAATTTTCAATTTGGATTTGGAATGAACGAACGAACAATCATTGCGTCAGTCAATCAATTCTATTTCTATTGTCTTTGGCGTTAATGTTTGTCAACAAATCCACATTTCGTTTTTCTGAATAGTCTTTTTACGCGAAAAGGAAAATAATTACATTATATTTTCTAAAATACTCTTGTGTAAATCAACCACCATAAAGTTAAACTCAAAATAGTGAACTAACCTCAATTTTCAATGGATATCGAAAAGTTGAAGAAAAGTGGTGTAAAAATATGCATTCCAGGCATGCGATTGAGTGTAGCTAACGAGGAATATGCAGCTGGTCCAGGTACTCACGAGTTTAAAGGCTATATTTACGCCACACTTGCTGGTGTACTAAAAATGCCAGTGGATGAACAACGGAAGGTGGGTATCAAAAGTAGTTTATTTTCTATAGAAGTCTATTATCTATGCACCTAGCTCGTTTCTGTCCAACCGGCACATAAAATGCTATAAAACACCCACATTTCTTTTTTTCCAGGTCACTATAGTTTCAGTAGAAAGCCCAAGATCACCCAGCATTCTACCCAAAACTGGTGATATTGTTACTGCTAAAGTAACAGTAGTTAACCCTAGACAAGTGACCTGTGCGATCTTGTGTGTAGGCCCCTCAGTTCTAGCGAGGCCTTACCGAGGGATTTTGAAGAAGGAAGATATCAAAGCCACTGATAAAGACAGGATTGATCCATACAAATGTTTTAGGCCTGGTGATGTGATCCTAGCTAGAGTTGTATCCTTTTATAATTTACAAAATTTATGTTCTTTAATTTATAAAATTATAGTAATTTTAAATATAGGTAGATGTACATCATGAGGTACATCTTCCATCATGGTCTGTCGCGATAGATCGCGAGGAGTGGAAGGAGAAAAGGGAGGCCAGCAGTGGGACAATAATGGCTTAAAATAAATAATAATAGTAATTTTAGTATACCTACACCATATTATTTTCTGAAATTATCCAGGTCAACACATTATTTTCCTTAATAAAAACAGTTACCAATGACCGAAATCCATTGGTACCATCTGTCAACATCTGAAAATGAGCTTGGAGTGGTATCAGCCACGGCCGAGGGTTCTCCCCAAGGAGTCAGCATGGTGCCAACAAGCTGGTCAGAAATGCAGTGCCCACAAACCCTAATCAAGGAGCCAAGGAAAGTAGCAAGAGTAATCCCAGAAAAGCTTATAATAAGAAATAAAAAAGGGGAGACTAGTAATAAGGAAAACAAAATGGAAACTTAGGATGCTGGCAATGAATGAGATTAAAATTAAAATGTTATTATGATAACATTTCAATTTCATAGCTGTATTTTATTTTTATTGTCCTGTCCCTATATTGTTTTGTACTCTAAAAAAGATGGTGCTACCGACTACCTAAGTATCAAGAAAATGATAAAGACACAAGTTCAGTGAATGCTTGTTTATGATTTTTATTTAGTCTTTTGATGATTGCTTGACAATAGTAAACTTTGCAACATGGCCATACTTGAGCATATTATAAATTTCGACCATTACACATGTAAATCCCCAATTTGTCTGACGTCACAATATAGCCATATAACCACCTGTTGTTCACCTATTAGAATGAATCAATTGATACCTCATCAGTTTCACTGTACATACATAGTGACATAAAATAACAAATCAAGACTGTGTCCCCAGTAGGCAAGCGGCGGCGTATCGGTTTAGTAAGCCAGAGATATACACAATACACTCGAGCGAGAGCATAGAAATCGCACACAACATATTTAAAATACAACTTTAATTTAAAAAAAATAGGGTCGAAATGAAAATATACGGTATGTGCGATTTATATGCTATTGAGTGAACTAACAGTTGGTTTCCTGTAGTACCTACTAGCTGCTCCCGCGGTTTCACCCGCATGGTGATAGATATTTTGGATAATATACAATATATCCTAGGTATGTATTATTTTGACGTATAAACTATATTATTGTAAAGTTTCATTAAAATCCATTCAGTAGTTTTACGTGAAAGTATATATATATATATACTTACCACAACTTTCGCGTTTATATATTTATGTATGTAGGATGCATGAAACTTTATGGTATTCCGCCTCGGACGAAGGAAATCTCCGGAAAACCTAGAATATAGTTGATATCCAATCGATTTTTCAAATGCCAAACAAAAAGGGATGCCTAAAATAGTACTAAAAAGATCGTAGCAGCACCTGCATTTCTGATTCTGATTAATATCATCAACCAATCTCGCTCGAAGATCAAGTTTACCGTAATCTCCTTATCTCTTAGAACAAAACTTCTTAATATTTTGGCTTCTAAAGAGTTAATGGAAAACGTGTCTTCGGGTTCGGAGATGGTAGAGGAAAGAGATTCATTTTCGCAAAAATCGAGGCAGGTCGCCGTTTAGCTACGCTCAATTTGACTGGTTTGACTTAAGGATTTTTTAAGGCTGAAGAAATAAAGGTTTTTAAATCTAAGTACCTATACATATATTGTTTAAATGGAAGATCTTATTAGAATCACACTTCTCTTTGTACATTTCGAAACATCTGAATCGATTTCCAATCGAATGAGAGCTGTCAATGCCACAGCTGATTTACGGGACGGACCATCCATAAATCCACTAAAAGTTGAATTGAAGAAGTGTCAAAGCAAGGCAAAGTACCTAATATTTTTAATTTAATTTGACCAAAAACGGGAAATTTCCAATAAAAAGCAAATACTGCTAGATTGTGTTAGGATTTACTATCGTAGCCATTCCTGTGTTTATTCGCGCATGTTTTCTGTAAAATGAGGTCATCTTTGACCAGTTATCGCTAAGTAAACTTTGTTGTTGTAAGGCCAGTTTCGGTGTACCTTCCGCCGTCCACTACACAGTATACAACACGATATCTTGCGGTGAAGACGTGTCTCAGAGTGCTCCAAGATGAAGTTTGCGGAACATCTCAGTGCTCACATAACGCCTGAATGGCGAAAACAATACATAAACTATGAAGTAAGTTTCGACTTTCATTCATTTATCACCTCTTTATAACACTCTTAAATTGATATAATATAGTCTTCAGGCTCGTGACTCGTTTGTTGATTGCTATTATTAATAAGACATCTGTAAAATGCATGTGTTTAATACAAGAAGGTCCCACAGTACCTATATAGAAAGTTTGTTACCATCTTATCTTTTTTTTATCTTGGTTCTAAGGCCTGTAAATTATGAATAGTACTGCGTATGTGGTTTTAGACATGAGTCACAGGATTAGATTGTTTGAAATAGTTTTGAAAAACAAACTATGTCCGGGTGGAGGAATTCCAAAACAAATTTATCTTGAAATAGGATCATATTCCTTGTAAACTCTGAGCTAATTTTATTTTCTGGGATACTCTGTAGTAATGTTTGTTAACTTCTCAACCAGGTTCAGGTTCAGGTTCAGGTGGGGGTACTCCATTTTCCACATTTAGACTCCAGTTGGTCCTTTATGCGTACTTCTCAACTAGGGTTGGCATGATTAAAATAAGTTGTTTTAAAACATGTGTTTAAAACAGTTTGAAATAAAACAATGTTTTATATTAAGAAAAAAAACAGGGTTTAAAACTACCTTTAATTGCAAATGAATATGTATAAATACCACAGACAGGCTGTGGTATTTATACACTGCATAGGTAACTCCCCGCCAGTAAAGTCCCTATGTCGGCCGTCGAAAGAAAGTAATTCACTGGATTAGTGGGCACAGTACCTATTCCCTGCTCTCTCTCTAGTTCTCTACCTACCTACACTACATACAAGGTGTATGTAAAGTGTTTTGTATTGATTAATAATTTTTTATAATTAGATTAGAGGTACTGAGATATGCAACAAAAGTAAATATTTATCGTTTTGTTAATTTTTACTAATGTGAATTAGGAAATAGTTGAGAAATTGATTATTTTATTATTCGATATAATTGATTTGAAATTGATAAGTAAAAAAAAAAAACAAAAAAACACTTGTTTTAAACATTTTGAACTGTTTGTTTTATAAAATATAAAAAAAAAAACTGTTTTTTTCCAACCCTGTTCTCAACATAATTGGATCATCAATCATTCAGTTTTTTGCTATCTACAGCAGACATATTTTACAAGAAATACAACCACCCATTTATCAAAACCGAAAATCAATTTAAATAAAATAAAAATAAAACCAAGCATTTACAAAATATCTAATTTTTTAAATACTAAATTTTCTTATCTTAGGAAATGAAAGCAATTCTTTACAATATACTACTATATACATTACTATTTACTACAATATACTACTAATACTTTACAATATACTTTTTGAATATCGCTCAACTTTACAGTGTAAAGTACTAACACAAATGTATCGTAAGTTAAATGTAGTTGTTTGTCATTCCTCAATATAAATATAAACTGGAGATAAATTTAAATTTAATAAAAATAAAACCGAGCATTATTTCTGACTTTTTTTTTAAATCTAAGATTTCTTCTTAGGAAATGAAAGCAATGCTGTACACAGCAGTGGAAGAAGCACCGTCAGCTGAGAATGTTGAGCCCGAGGTACTCTCCAGACATTTTGCCAATTTCGATGAGACATTCTTCCACTACTCTGATCAGGAGCTGAAGAAAATCAACACATTTTATTCAGGTAATTTGCACTTTATTGAAGACCAAAATGTAAAACAATTCACCCGATACTTTACCAGTACTATTGTGACCTCTGTATCATGTGCTGTAGTGTCAAATAAATGCATTATCTATCTTTGAATAACAGTAAAATTCTTACTATCGAGTAATCTTACCAGACCAGGATTGGACTTGGATTTAGTAGTAAGAAGCTTTTGGTGGCTTGTTATAAGAGAAGGCTATTTTAGAATCCTAAAACCTTTGAAATATTAGCTCATCAAAAATCTCGACATTAGAACCATTTGGTTGGATATCCAATTTTGTCAAAATCCACTTTTTACTGAGTCATGTACAGAAATATTAGCTCATCAAAAATGTGCTTCCTTTAACACTTTGACTGCGATTTTTTTCGACGACTGCGCTCTTTTTTTTAACCTAAAAAATTCATGCTGCCGCTCTACACAGCGGTTGTGTTGCGCCGCACATGCGTTTCGTTCGAATATATATTACGGCTGTGCTGAGTCACAAAGATCTGTATTTTCTCAGCCGCTGCGCTAGTGTGGATTTACGCATATTAGTCACTTGTAGAAAACACATACCGTGTGATTTCAGCAATCAAAGTATTAAGGTAAAAACGATCTAAATTGGATCAAATAATTGACTTACTATTGATGTTTAATTACCTACCCTAATATACACAGTACTATAAAGACAATCTTTTAAAAATGTATTTTGCTATATCTTGGTAAAAGTATTACAAATGAAATTAACTTCATCATTTACTTCCAGAAAAACTAGCAGAAGCGACACGTAAATTCGCCACTCTTCAAAGCGAGCTAAAATCTCACTTTGAGACGATAAAACCGAAAGGCGGGGGGGACAGCAAGAAAGCCATTCCACGAAGAAAAGTCCAGGAGCTGAAACTGGCGTTTAGCGAATTCTACTTAAGCCTTATACTACTACAGAACTATCAGAATTTAAATTATACAGGATTTAGGAAAATATTGAAGAAACATGATAAGGTATGTGAAATTAAAATTTTAGAATAGAATAGAAAAAAAACATTTATTTCGACACAGGTACAAAATACAGGCATAGAATAAACAAACAAAGAAGTTTATCATGGGGATAAACGACACAAATAAGTGATATTAAGACTGAAATAAGACTACCTCCATGACCCTGCGCCGAAATAGGGGTTGGCTCAGCGTGTGCTGAACATTATTATATTCAGCGCTGTTTTTCAGCCAAAGACCTTAATTACTACTTAATTTTCGTCATCACTACATAGTATAAAACATAGTCGCTTCCCGCTGTCTTTCTGCCCCTATGTATGCTTAGATCTTTAAAACTACGCAACGGATTTTCATGCGGTTTTTAATAGATTGAGTGATTCAAGAGGAAGGTTTATAAACCATTTAACACATAGATTTCCACGCAGGCGAAGCCGCGGGGCGCAGCTAGTTTAATATAAGGGCTGATTTTTATTCCTCTGATTAACTACTATTGGAAAAATCATAATTAAGCTTATCATTTGATTGCTCAAATAAAAATTAGGTACCTTGGTGTTCATTGTAACCTGACCCTCCTTGTTATGTTTGAAGCAATACAATATGGCTCCCAAAAGTGGCAGTTACCTATGTAGATTGTATTATGTAGATTTCGTAGACATCGTGAAAAAATTCGTAAAGTCTCACCTAAGTTACAACAAACTAAATAAACACCATTTTATGTTCCAATATTAGCACCTTGAAAATCATCTAAATCTTAATACATGACTTTATGACTTGTGACAGTAATATAATAATACTGTGGTTTTCCTGCCAATTCGTGTTATTGCTTCATTCAAGGCCTCTAGGCCAAGCATGGGGATTGTTCTTTAGGGTAGAATAATGCTGGACAATCCACACAGCATCATCTAGCCCCAAGCTAAGAGCTTGCGTTATGGGTACTAGATAACTGATACATTAAATAGTTAGATATTTTTTATTATTCATAGAAAATACACGGAACAAATATCTGCAGATCGTACAATCATCTGTCCCGAGACGGGAATCGAACCCGCGACCTCTAGCGGTGCAGGCGGGCATTCGCCCATCGCGCCAAAGAGGTCGTCGTCGAGAATAGGCAATAATGGCATCGTATCGTCATACATTGTGTACATTTAAATTCACATAATTCTTTCCATCCAAAGGTTGTCTGGAAGATATCGCTTCTAAGCGATAAGGCCTCCCATTGTACTTGTCGCATGTAATGTCTTTTATAATGACCTGTATCTGGTGAACAAAAAAGTATTTTTGTATTGTATTATTGAAGTTGAAGGAATTAATTTCAAATAATGAACGCATTCGATGACTAAGTGACGTAATTTTTCCCTATTGTACTCTAGACAATAATCGCCGTGCTTGGCCTACTAGATACCGATAGGTATTTATCATTTCAGATATCCATATATACTTTGCGAAACTTTAGTAAAGTAGGTAATAGTAGAGTACAATGACATATTTATAAATAACTAGCTGCGCCCCGCGGTTTGACCCGTGTGGTGATAGATATTTTGGATAATATACAATATATATCTTTGTAAATTGTAGCCTATGCGTTATTCTGATGTATAAGCTATGTATATTATTGAAAAGTTTCATTAAAATCCATTCAGTAGTTTTTACGTGAAAGAGTAACAAACATCCATCCATCCATACTTACAAAATTTCGCGTTTATAATATTAGTAGGATTAAAACCATGTTCGCCATGACATAGAAGATAACAGTTTGCGCATGATTTTAAAACATGTTTTACGCATCTACCAACTTGTATTATTTAAGACTTGATTTGAACAATTCCTGTTTTGATAAATATAAAGAAAACTCTTCTTTTTACACCTCATAAAAACGCTGGTGTTGACTGGACAAGTCCTTGAGCGTCGTTGGCAATGAAAGTGTTAGTGTTTAAAGCATATTTCATAAATAAATACCTAATGCTGGACAATCCACACAACATCATCTAACCATCAATCACCAAGAGCTAAGCAGAGCTTGTTTTATAGGTACTAAATGACTGATATACTCAATATTATGTACATAGTACAGATAGATGAAATGAAATGAAAGTTTATTTCTTTAGGCTTACAAATAAGCACTTAGACAAGTCATATTTTATACTATTCATTATTATATGTATTGTTGTTCACTTCAATTTTTTGTCCACCAGTGGAAGAAGTGAGAAGAAACCACTAGTATGTTCATAACTTATGTGTCTAGTACATATGATTTGCTTATCTGTAATTTGTTAGATTTTGAAGGATAGTTTTTATTATATAGAAAATACCCAGAACACCCGAAACAAATATTTGCAGATTTTACTAACATTTGTCGCTAGGCCGGAATCGAACCCACAACCGCTTGTGTCACAGGCGGACCTTCACCCGCCGCTCTACATTATTTGTCAATCGTACCTAATCTTCAAAACCCCCACTAAACAAAAACTCTTTCTAGGTTGCCTAAGAGATATCGCTGTCATCGATAAGGCCACCTATTGTACTGTTTATTATCAAAATTTAGATATAACGTTTTATTTTGTTAAGTGCAATAAAGTGTACATTTATTAATTAAATATTTCTTCCAGTTACTAAACGTAAGCAACGGTGCACAATGGCGAGCGGAACACGTAGAGACCTCCCACTTCTACACCAACAAAGACATAGACCGACTCATCAGCGACACAGAGGCAACCGTCACGAACGACTTGGAAGGCGGAGACCGGCAGAAGGCTATGAAGAAGCTGAGAGTCCCACCGCTGGGCGAGCAGCAGAGCCCGTGGACAACGTTCAAAGTTGGACTGTTCTCTGGCTCGTTTATAGTGCTGCTGATTACTGTGGTGCTATCAGGTTAGTTCTCAACATTATGAATAGGTAACTATGTAGTTGTACACTCAAGTCTTCTAAAAACTGAAAGCTTTAAGAAAGTCTGAAAAAAATAAGTACAAAAAACTATATTTTACAATGGAGAAGAATTTCCTTTATACATTGTAGAATGAAAGGGAGACTTTTCCTCTACAAGGGTCTAGTCCAATCTTGGAGTCCAAAATACATGTAGTATCAACTTTTATACCCGCCCGAGTCTTATGTCTTCTATCGCTGGGTACTACGTAGTATAATAATCACTACATAGTATAATACAAAGTCGCTTCCCGCTGTCTGTCCCTATGTATGCTTATATCCTTAAAACTTCGCAACGGATTTTGATGCGGTTTTTTATTAGATAGAGTGATTTAAGAAGAAGGTTTATATGTATCATTTGCACCCGTGCAAAGCCAGAGCGGGTCGCTAGTAATGAGATAAAATAGGTGGCGGCGCTAGTGAGCGTCGGGGAACCACCTTAAAAGCAATATAACTCTTGATATTACCATAACCTTTACCTGCTTATCAGATCATCTTACCCAAACAATTGTAACCTTACATTGTAATTTACAATGCGATCTCAATAATCTTATCTCTATCTAACAATAAGTACGTAGTTGTATTTTATTTGAGAACTTTGCTGCCTATTTATAATCGTTTATTAAGACCATAATTGAATTGAATTATAGCGTTAAGTTTATTTAACTGATTTCAAAAAAGGAAAGGGTTTAATGGTATAGACATTGATCGCAAATAAATATTTTCTATTGTATGGTTTCACATAATCATTTATTCGTTGTAAGAAATACATGTGTATCGACCGAGTAAATGATCCCTACTGCCGTGAGTGAGTGGGATCGCTGAACGATATAATATATTGAATACATGAATGAAAGGTAAGATAGGCAGGGATCCCACCAATAAATCGTTATTACCTTATGTCTAGTGTGTGCATCCTACACTTTTCTATTCTACATTGGACCTCTTTATTGTTATTTTTTATAGCGGTAATAGTCATCTACATGAATATTTTAACTGTTTACCTATTACGTTTAAAGATATACAGCCTTAAGCAAAAGTTGCAAAAAGAAAAATGATTTTGAAAAATTGAATATTTTATACTACTTTTACTATTTGTTGTTATGGCGGCGAAAGAAAGAAATATTCTGAGAAAATCAACTGTCTACCTTTAACGATTCATGAGATATAGCCTGCTGACATACGGACAGACAGCGGAGTCTTAGTAGTTACCCTTTTTAACCCGTTGGGTACGGAACTCTAAAAAAGTAATAAAGAAACATTTACAAACGAACATCTCAACTCCTCCTTTTTTTGAAGTCGGTTTAAAAAATATGTGATGTGTCTCAGCAACTAGTTCTTATTTCGGGTATCGTAGGTATATAATTCACAGTGGACAATCACGGGTTTTTGCGGTCATAACTAGTTATATCGTATTATCCGATGATAAAACTTCATTGAGGAAAACCCAGCACATTCTTTTTAAATTAGTTTCGGTGTAGTTTTATACATTTTATTTTGTCGGCCATGTTATTGGGTTTTTGAATATTTTGAAAAAACAGCAGGGGTTTTTTTATAAGAGTGAGAAGTAACTATATCGCGTTGATTATTATCCTCGAAAGACTGCAGGTAGATGCTGGATGCGGCAAGCTAAAGACAGGGCGCTATGGCGCTCATTGGGGGAGGCCTATATCCAGCAGTGGACTGCTATAGGCTGATGATGATGATGATTATCCTCGTAGCTTCAGTTCCTTAATCCAGTATTTCTTATGGTTTACTGACCTTGGTCGTTATCAGAAAACAAATATGATCAGATTAGTGAATGTTTAGCTTAAATATGATGGGATTAGTCAGTGTTTGGCTAGTGTTTTATAAATCTTATTTTTAGCACTTACTGTTGGTTGAGGGATTAAACTGGTAGTGGAAGTTTACGACTTGTTTAAGTTTTTCTTTTGTATAGTGCTACACATAAGCATGTAGCATATTCTGTTATATATATATATATATATATATACCTACACATAAGCTTTGGTATCTTGATAGGGACGCAATTCGAGAAGAAAGTTATATGTTCGACATACATACCCACGTAACATACGTGGGTATGTTTATGTATGTTCGTACATTTCTCCGTCAATTAAATTTTTTAATATCTTTATTTATAAACATAACAAAATATAATAGTAATACATATCCAGTGTACATTTTTCCTAGCTAATATTAACTTAAATTTACAATCGTTTATAAGCGATGCTCTTTTTCAAACTTTTATACTAGGGTGTTCAGAATTACATCATCATCATCAGCCTATAGCAGTCCACTGCTGGACATAGGCCTCCCCCAATGAGCGCCATAGCGCCCTGTCTTCAGCTTGCCGCATCCAGCATCTACCTGCAGTCTTTCGCAGGTCGTCATCCCACCTGGTCGGAGGGAGTCCTACACTACGTTTACCGAGTCGTGGTCTCCACTCAAGAACACGTTTGCCCCAGCGGCCGTCGGTTCTTCGCGAGATACTGCCACTTCAGCTTGCTAATTCTTTGAGCTATGTCGATAACCTTGGTTCTCTGTCGGATGTTTTCGTTACGAATCCTATCCTTCAGAGAAACTCCGAGCATAGCTCTCAGAATTACATACTTTTGGTTATTGAACCATTTATGAAAGCATTTTATCTTAACAGGACTTCATGCAAGCTTTAGTTAAGCATTCCAATTTTCTCCGTCAATTATTATGGTCCTATTTGTAGAATTGTTTTTCTATTGTATGGAGAATAATCCCGAGATGGTCCATCCCATAAAAATAATATCCCCTTAGTATTTGTTTTGAAAAACATAAAAAACATTGTAAATACTAAGGAATTTCAATTCAGACTTTAACTTTTTTCAAAACAAACAAATTAAGATTTATACGTAACTAGTTGCGCCCCGCGGCTTCGACCGCGTGGAAATATATGTGTCAAATAGTTTATAAAACGCCATCTTGAATCACTCTATCTATTAATACTTTGAGTGCTGAAAACGCACGGTATGAGTTTTCTACAAGTGACTAATCTGCGAAAATCCACACTAGCGCAGCGGCTAAGAAAATACAGATCTTTGTGACTCAGCAGAGCTGTAATATTTTTCGAACGAAACGCATGTGCGGCGCAACACAACCGCTGTGTAGAGCGGCAGCACGAATTTTTTAGGTAAAAAAAAAGATCGCAGTCGTCGAAAAAAAACCGCAGTCAAAGTGTTAAAAAAACCGCAACAAAATCCGAAGATCTAAGCATAGGTACATAGGGACAGGCAAGCAGCGGGAAGCGACTTTGTTTTATACTATGTAGTGATAAAGTAAATTTAATAAATGTAAATAAACAAGTTGTATCTGATGTAATCCGAGTTTTTTATTTTATCCTGTCGTTTTCCTTACGAAGAATTATTCAAAAGAAATAAAATAACAATATATTAAATCATGACACATTATGAACGCGTTGACTTGATTGATCTGAGTGCACTGACTTTATTCAAGGTTAGATTAAAAATGCAATATGACTTACTTTATATCTGTACCTACATATCTAACGCGAAACGTGTTGGGAGACCATCCACTCGATGGCCGATACAATACGAGCCGTTTACTCGGTAGATGGTCTCATTGGGCTGACATGATGTTCAAAAACAAACGTAATATTATAAATGCGAAAGTGTATTTGTTTGTTTGTCCTTCCTTCACGCCCTAACTAAGCAACCAATCGACTTGATTTTTGGCATAGAGTTAGTTGAAAGAATGGAGAGTGACGTTGGCTACTTTTTGTCCTGATGAAACATCAAATTTATTGACGACCTCTGTGGCGCGGTGGGCGAAGGTCCGCCTGCGGGTTGGGCCTGGGGGTTGCGGGTTCGATTCCCGCCTCGGAACAATTGTGCGTACGATCTGCAGATATTTGTTCCGGGTGTTCTGGTCGTTTTCTATGTATAATAAAAAAAATATCTATCTATGTAATGTATTGTATTATGTATATCAGTTATCTAGTACCCATAACACAAGCTTTGCTTACCATGGGGCTAGATAATGCTGTGTGGATTGTCCAGCATTATTTATAATATTAATACATCAAAGTCGTGACCCAGGTTAAAACCACCCCTTTTAAAAAATAAATAAAAAAAATAATTTAAAAAAAAAACGGGAAAATGGGAGATTTACGGGAATATTCGTATTTTTATGCGAAAATTCGTCCTTCCTTCACGGCCTCACAAAGCTACAAATTGACCTGATTTTTGGCATAGCGACAGTTGAAAGGACGTGAAGTAACATAAGGCCCTGGGAATGTGTAACCGACGTAACCGCGGAAATAGCTAGTTATATTATGTTTATTATACAGTTTCCCGCCAGTCCCGCTTTTACAGCTCAAGAGTGTCAAAAGTCACCATAAATTAAATTGTTCTTTCTTTGTTCCAGCCCTATTCCACGAAAAAGGTACAGACAACCTTAGAATTGCCTTTCGACTTTACCGAGGTCCATTCCTTTTAGTCGAATTTATATTCCTAATAGGAATCAACGTATACGGCTGGCGCTCGTCTGGCGTCAACCACGTATTAATATTCGAGTTAGACCCAAGAAACCACCTATCTGAGCAGCATTTGATGGAGTTAGCAGCTATTTTTGGCGTCGTCTGGGCGCTGAGTATACTCAGTTTTATATACAGCGCTAGTCTGAGTATACCTCCGTTTGTGAATCCACTGGCGTTGGTTATTATAATGATTGTCTTCCTGATGAACCCGTTTAAAGTGTTCCGGCATGAAGCTCGGTTCTGGTTTTTGAGGATATGTGTGAGTATATTTTGTGTTGCCAAGTTTACTATAATTTAAGCAATCAAATTTTTAGGTACATATACCTTATGTTTTCGGCATTAGCGTGAGAAAGAAAGACAGCCAAAAAGAGCAAATCTGTTTAAACATTAAATCGATTAAAACTTCTTCATAAACAAAATCGATTGTCATAAAAAATCAAATTGGTAAAGCATTAGGACAAGACTATTTGACTGTCAGTCATCAAACAGTAAATAAGAGAGTTGAATAACTATACTACCCATAACACAAGCTCTGCTTACCTTGGGGCTAGATGTTGCTGTGTGGATTGATTGTCCAGCATTATTTATTTATTAAAATGAAAGAAAGAAAGATAAAAATATTTATTAAACACAAACACACTTAGTTACACGAATATACGACTACTTAGTACTATGTAACACATAATACAGACAGAAGAAAAATAGTGAATACAAAAGGTTGGTATTAGTTGGTAGCCATCACAGCCAGCAGATAGCGCGCATGTTTAGGTCAAACAGGTCAGGACCAGTTAGAGTACTCAGTTTGCACAAAAACCAAAGGTCTTTTGTGAAAGAGCGCTGGTTTTCAGTCAGAACCCAAAAAAATGTAAAATTAAATAAATAAATAAATAATGCTGGACAATTCACACAGCATTATCTAGCCCCATGGTAAGCAGAGCTTGTGTTATGGGTACTAGATAACTGATATACATAATACAATACATTACATATATAGATATTTTTTACTATACATAGAAAACGACCAGAACACCCGGAACAAATATCTGCAGATTGTACACACAATTTTTCCGAGGCGGGAATCGAACCCGCAACCTACTGCGTCGCAGGTGGACCTTTGCCCACCGCGCCACATCGGTCGTCAAATGAAATTTAACCCTACCCTTATTTCAGAGTAAAGTACTAGCCACGCCAATCAAATGAAATTTAACCCTATTGTCTTTATTTCAGGGTAGAATATTAGCTGCACCGTTCGTGCCGGTGCTATTCGCGGATTTCTGGCTGGCGGACCAATGGAATTCCTTCGCGGCTGCCTTCCTAGACTTCCATTACTTGGTGGCCTTGTATGTTACATCCAGTGATCTCTATACTGTTAATGGTATGTCTTTTATATTATTTTGTATGGAATAGAACTTCTGTACACGATGTTGTGTCTTTTTTCTGCCTAATAACTATGCAGGGCAGTTGTCGAATAACATTCAATGAGGGAAAGTCCCGGGTTCAAGTCCCGCCACATTCGAATTTTTTGGGATATTATTGAATTTCTTAGAGATTACCCCGAGTGCAAAGTGAGGAGTAAGACAGTGGGAAAACCCTTAATTCTATTAAATTAAATAGTATCCGACTGCGGCGGGACTTGAACTCTGAAATTTTCGATTTCAACAGTACTTGAACCCGCCACCTGTCTCAGTACAGGGACGCTCTCAACAGCTGCCAGCCAAAATCTTTGGGAATTCCTACGACTCTAGCGCCGTTCTTTCTATTATTTGATTGTAACTTTCTTTGTTAATAGAAACAACATCTAACTTTATTTATTTAACTTTCCAGCGGCCGTAGAATCAGCCCGCTGGTACATAATAACCAGAGCGTTAGTGAACATCATCCCCGCTTGGACGCGCTTCTTCCAATGCCTCCGTCGGTACCGGGACAGCAAGGAAGCTTTCCCGCATCTTGTGAACGCGGGGAAATACTCCACTACGTTCTTTGTGGTTATGTTCGCGACGTTACGGATTATCTATAGTGGTAAGCTGGAAAATCCTACAGACTGCGCCAGTCTGAACACATACGGCGCAGTACGCACATCCCAAAGGCAAAATGAAAGTCTGAAGAAATACGGCATAGCATCCCCATAATATCCCCACAGGACTCTACGTACATAATATAGCGGCATAGACCGAACTCAGAACAGCAACTGCGGATAAGAATCGCGCTCATTAACTGACCATCACTTGAAAGGGTGAATTAGAATAAATAAATAGTAAATATATAAATAAATAAATAAATAAATAATTTGGTCACGGGAAGTCGAATGGGGTCCGTTCATTCTCGATTGCGATTTGGGAGAGGCCTGTTGTTCAGCAGTAGACGTATAATGGAGTGTAATGATGATACTAAAGTCATTCATAAATAAATAATGAGTAGCGGGATACTTAGCATGAATTTAAAAGTTTTATTGAATTGATGATGACGAAATTCTCGATACCAAGGAGGCTATTTTAACGTTCGAAACGAATACTACCCGTAAAATACTGCTGGCGTGCGGCTGGATGCGGTAGAGCTCATAAGGGGAGGCATATTTCCAACAGTGTACTTGCTATGCTGTTGATAATAATATTGATGTTTATTTGTGCTTTTTTGCTAAAATCTCCAAGCATTTTAATTCTTGGAAAAATTTAATCTTGTTATTTTTGTTCCAGATAAATACACAGACCCATACGACAATCCGTTCTTATACTGCTGGTTCGTCTGCACCCTAGTATCCTCTTTGTACACCTATACGTGGGACGTAAAAATGGACTGGGGACTGTTCTCGTGCGGGCCCGATCAGGAAAACAAGTTCCTGAGAGAGGAGATTGTTTATAGCGTTGGGGTATGTTTACCTGAAAGAAACTAGATGGCTCTGCCAACTAATACTATAGAAGGGCAATAGCTTCCATTTGTATATTTTTAACATTGTCACCATTCCGCCTGCCAAACGTAGTAATTATGGCAAAACCCTTGCTTCCCCATAACCCCCTTGGCCTACCTGCTGCGCTACATAGGTCGCAACGTTAGGAACTGTCCTTGTCTTGTTTTGTAGAACACGTGGGACGTAAAGATGGACTGAAGACTGTTCTCGTGCGGGCCCGATCAGGAAAACAAGTTCCAGAGAGAGGAGATTGTTTATAGCGTTGGGGTATGTTTACCTGAAAGAAACTAGATGGCGCTGCCAACTAATACTATAGAAGGGCAATAGCTTCCATTTGTATATTTTTAACATTGTCACCATTCCGCCTGCCAAACGTAGTAATTATGGCAAAACCCTTGCTTCCCCATAACCCCCTTGGCCTACCTGCTGCGCTACATAGGTCGCAACGTTAGGAACTGTCCTTGTCTTGTTTTGTAGAACACGTGGGACGTAAAGATGGACTGAAGACTGTTCTCGTGCGGGCCCGATCAGGAAAACAAGTTCCAGAGAGAGGAGATTGTTTATAGCGTTGGGGTATGTTTACCTGAAAGAAACTAGATGGCGCTGCCAACTAATACTATAGAAGGGCAATAGCTTCCATTTGTATATTTTTAACATTGTCACCATTCCGCCTGCCAAACGTAGTAATTATGGCAAAACCCTTGCTTCCCCATAACCCCCTTGGCCTACCTGCTGCGCTACATAGGTCGCAACGTTAGGAACTGTCCTTGTCTTGTTTTGTAGACCACGTGGGACGTAAAGATGGACTGAAGACTGTTCTCGTGCGGGCCCGATCAGGAAAACAAGTTCCAGAGAGAGGAGATTGTTTATAGCGTTGGGGTGATATTAGCAGATAAATAAATGAATAATGCTAAACAATCCACACAGCGTCATCTAGCCCCAATCTAAACAGAGCTTGTTTTATGAGCACTAGATGACTGATATACTTATACACCTAGACCACGAACAGATATCAAGTGGTAATAGGCCACTTCAACTCAGCCCGTGGATGTCGTCGTTGAACAACATTGCGCTGTTTGTTTATGTAGGGTTCTGTGGAAGGGCTTGGTTGATTAAGTACATCTACCTTATTATCTACTGATTTTCACAATATTAAACCATGTTTACTTGTTTCAGTTCTACTACTTCGCGATCGTAGAAGATTTCGTGCTGCGCTTCATATGGATCGTGTCGTTTTTGCTCACTGAGAATGGATACGTCAGCGGTGATACTATGGTGTCCGCACTGGCTCCTTTAGAAGTTTTCAGGTAATATTTACTAGAATTAAAATATTTTGAAAGCTTCGTTTAGAAAGATCTGGGGGGTCTGAACATTAAAAACTGTAACGTTGGGTAAACGCGTGCGAAGCCGCGGGCAGAAACTAGTCTACCAAATACCTCAACAACGTAAAGTATATTTTATTGCATGAAATACATGTGATTCAATGTATTTCTACCGTTAAGTCTGCAATGGCGTATGAATTTTTAAGGCAGTTCTCGATAAAATACAATAAAATTGCAGAGTTATAATTAAATAGGAATAAAATACAACATTAAAGTCATTCAAACGGGATATTTACCATGATTAGATTTTTGAGTTATCCAATATTTCGGCAGTTTCATGCGCCATGGTTACGAAATAAATATCCTGTTTTTAATTACTTTAGTGTTTATAATCATGATAGTTTCAGAAGTTTTAAAATACAACATTACTATTCTTCGCAGTCGAGCAAAACATTAATCCCCATATTCCTTCACAGACGATTCATATGGAATTTCTTCCGCCTAGAGAACGAGCATCTAAACAACTGCGGTAAATTCAGAGCGGTTCGAGACATATCGGTCGCGCCACTCGATTCCTCCGACCAGGCGGATATCATTCGAATGATGGACCATGCTGACGGAGTTATTAATAGGTGAGCTTTATTACTGTACACATAGGGCTTAGATTAGATATATAACAAGCATCTAAACAACTGCGGTAAATTCAGAGCGGTCCGAGACATCGGTCGCGCCACTCGATTCCTCCGACCAGGCGGATATCATTCGAATGATGGACCATGCTGATGGTGTTAATCTGCGTTTCGTTATGTATAACAAAAATAAAATAACAACTCTTCTCCTCAGGTTAACAAAGAAGAAAAACGCAAAAAAGACAAAGGAGGTGGATCGGAAGCCGCTCATCAAGAAGGAGTCCATCCAGGACCTGCAACTAGAGCTGGAGCTGTCCTCCAAGATGCTGTGACACACTGTGATATAAACACTATGCTTGGTTTGGCATATCTTTAGGCTTTCACTTTATGCACAAATCTGCCCATAAAATCCAGCTAAATTCGATGTGAAATTATAAGCACTAATCAGGGCTTGGAAAACCGGTATTTTCAAGTACCGGTTCGTCTGACCTTGACGTGGTACCGATACCATCATTGGTATCGATCGATTGGTACTAAAATATCGGTATTTTCAATAAGTATCGGTATAGTTACCCATATTATGCGCGTAAATATTGATACCAACAAAGTTGGCAAGCACGCGCCCGCCGCTCCTCGGTCGGTAAGCTGGAGAGCTGGCAACGTCGCGAGAATCGCTTTGAATACCGGTACTTTTGGCAAAGTATCGATAATTGAATGTATTGAAATGAAAATAGCAGAATTACCGATATTATTGGTAGCGGTAGCAAGCCCTGGCACTAATACAATGGGTATTTATCACGTTTTTTACCTATTCGATTGTCAAAAATAATGATCTCTAAGCAATTCAATAATATCACAAAAATGTTCGCTTTTGACGGAACTTAAACCCGCGATCTTCCTATTAAATTATACATCTCTCTTATTTAATTTCTTAGAGATTACCCCGAGTGCGAGGGCTTACGTACATAACAAAAACCTCAAAAATAATGTTTGCATATTAACGTTGTTATTGCTGAAGCTAAATGAAACAGGCTCACAATTGATTCCACTTGTAGATAGCCTTAGAAACAATTGTAATTAGAATCATTGACTGATAGTGAATAATGTAGATATATACAAATACAAATTAAACAAATTTAAATTATACAAATTTAAATTATGTTTAAATAAAATTGTAACCAAATGGCCGCTTTCTATGTTTATAAAACGGCCCTTTTATAGTTATGAAAGTTTTGTAGGTAGTTAATTTTTCCCAAGAAAGACACTGAATGCCAATCTTTTGCCAGACCAAGAGCCGTTAAGTGTATTGTTATTAGTACTTAAAGAATTGAGCCATGTTCAAGTATTATTCCAATTATATTTATAGTAAATCATTAATTATACTTTTGACTTTTATTTTTCTGATAAATAAATATCCCTGAACTTTTCACACAATATCATCTAGTCCCAAGCTAAGCAGAGCTTGTGTTATGTTGTTTTGTTTGTCTATGTTACTAGATAACTGATTAGAATAAACATTTTTTTATTATACAGGGTGTAACACTCCTTCGAAGCTGAATGTAGCTAGTATCTAGTATGTTGCAGAAGCAAATAAATGTGTATCTATAAATAAATAAATAATGCTGGACATTTCACACAGCTTTATCTAGCCCCATGGTAAGCAGAGCTTGTGTTATGGGTACTAGATAACTGATATACATAATACAATACATTACATAGATAGATATTTTTTATTATACATAGAAAACGACCAGAACACCCGAAACAAATATCTGCAGATCGTACACACATTTGTTCCGAGGCGGGAATCGAACCCGCAACCTCCTGCGTCGCAGGCGGACCTTCGCCCACCGCGCCACATCGGTCGTCAAAAATATATATAAATAGTAGGTATTGAATAAGTATTGTAGATACTCATTCAATTTTATGTTGAACAAATTTTTCTATACTAAAGTTCTTTCAATGAGGAATTAAATAAATTAAAACCAATAATAGTGCATAATTTATATTTTGTTAATACAAATATTTAACAGCATAAAAATGCAAAATGAAATACAATGTAAAAGTTTATTAGATCTATAAAAGGCTCTTTCCCTATCTATGCCGATATCCGCCCGAAACCTATAATTACTCCACCAGCCAATCAGCGTTCAGCTTGCGTGTGGCCAGCGTGATAGAAAAAACAATCACTACATAGTATAAAACAAAGTCGCTTCCCGCTGTCTGTCTGTCCCCTATGTATGCTTAACCCTTAATTACTCGCGTGAGGTGTTTTAACAACACAGCGACTTTTTGATCGTCTCTAGTTATTGGAGTTTCGAATTTACAAAGCTAATTTTTAAATCTTAATCATAAGGAAAAGTCTGATTTTGTATGTTTTTGGTAGTTTTTTTCTAATTCTAAAATTGGGGTGGATGGCACGCCACGCGAGTACATATGTATGTTTTTATGCGCGAGTAACTAAGGGTTAAATCTTTAAAACTATGCAACATAATTACATCTTAAATTATATGTTTCGGTTGACCTTAAGAGGGCGGAATCCGCATGACAAGAGCTCTAAGTTGTTTAGAACAACACTTGTCGATTAGTAAAAATTGTGGCAAAATGCAAATGAACATAAGTTTATTTTTTTGCCTGCTTTAGAAGCTCTCACATTACAAGAAAAAACTTCGAATCTTTGAGTAGTAATTCTACGAGGGTTATTATCAACTCACACTTGAACAATCAAGATCATCAAAAATTCGACTAATTTTTAGGAACAGGCTTCTGAATGATGTCAGTACCATGAATTTTTAAGTCTATAGATATTATAGTAGCTGATGGTGTTCCGAAATAAATAAATAAATGAATACTTGATGCATTTTTATCCGCAAACAATTTGATTTATTATTTTATTATTTATTTTAAGCCATTACTGTCCCACTGCTGGGCAAAGGCCTCCCTTTTATCCTTCCACTCCTCGCGATCCAACGCTGCAACAGGCCATGATGGAAGATGTACCTCGAGCTCGTCGCGCCATCTCATCCCGGGCCTTCCACGTCGCCTCTTAGCGTTGGGTAGGCTCCACTCTGTGGTGGTCTTTGATTGTTATAAAAAAACTAAAAACCTACTCAAATTCTTTAATATTTACACGGTTCTTAAGCTTTGCTGAATAAATACTAATCCCTCGGGAATAACATTTATGGGACCATCTCGGAATCATTCATAATACAATAGCGAAATAATCATCAAATCGGTCCATATTGATACAGAAATCGAGAGAAATAAAAAAAGAGTTTAAAAAAACATACAGACGAACATAGTAACAAATTTTTTTGATGTCGGTTAAAAATTATCTATGTATTTATTTTAGGCCCAGTAGTTTATGACTTTGTTTGTCCACACCAACATCTGACAGAGAACCAAGGTTATCGACATAGCTCAAAGAATTAGCAAGCTGAAGTGGCAGTGGGCCGGCCATATCTCGCGAAGAACCGACGGCCGCTGGGGCAAACGTGTTCTTGAGTGGAGACCACGACTCGGTAAACGTAATGTAGGACGCCCTCCGACCAGGTGGGATGACGACCTGCGAAAGACTGCAGGTAGATGCTGGATGCGGCAAGCTGAAGACAGGGCGCTATGGCGCTCATTTGGGGAGGCCTATGTCCAGCAGTTGACTGCTATAGGCTGATGATGATGATGCTGTACACCAAAGATCCATTAACGCATTTACTGCCTAGCCGCGGGGGTGCTAGCGCGTGCCGGCACTAGGCTATAACGAGACACTAGGATAAACATGTCCGTCTTGGGCCATGACAGCGTTAGTTTTAAACAATCACCAATATACATATAACTATTACGTGCTTCACGCAATTATTTCTGTTCACTAGAACACTAAACCAACTTTATTACATATTATTATTTTTCCCACGATTGTTCATATCAAAAGCTAAAAATAATAAATTAAAACTTTTGAACATCTTCATGTAACAACACGTAAATATTTCAACATTGCACACAATAACATCTAGCAATTAACTTATTAATATATTAAAAATATTTACAAATTCGTAAGGCATCTACGGCGGAGATGCCACATTATTTCACGGCGGGCTTCAGCGTATTGTACTGTAGCTTTGTACCTGAAAAGAAAGTAATTATTAGTTTTTTGTTATACAGTCTGAAGGAAAGGTAGAAAGTAATTATTAGTTTTTTGTTATGCAGTCTGAAGGAAAGGTTCCTAGACATACCTTTCCTACAGACAAATGTCGCGATAAGGCCGCCCTTTATATTTCCTTTATTCTATTGTTTATTCCTGTATTGTTTTCTGTGGTATAATAAAGTGTTTTCTATCTATCTAAATGTCAGCCTAGATCACACTTTAACTTCGATAAAAAGCACCGATTTGTCTTTGGTGATAATATTGTAGGGGCGCGTAATGATAAATGTGTCTAATAATAATGATAAAAATCGGTAATATACGGCTACGGTAATTACGACGGCTTTTTAAGGAACCCATCCAGCATTCGGCAAGCCACCGTCTGCCACTCTTAACATTATGATTGACTTGTTTATGGCAGACGTCCGCAATCTCCCCTATAACCCGATTACCCAGTCCATCCATCCATCACAATAGCCTAGTTTTATTTCTTTCATTTTTCTTTGCAATAGTCTCTACACCTGGCGGATACCATCTTTGGGTGTATCATATTGTGCACCCGAGGATGATACCCGCTATAGCCATCGCCTTTAGATTAACTTTCTCAAAGGGCCTCTGTGCTGTTGGCTTCGGCCCCACGCAAGCCTTCCAAAGGACCGGGTCACTTTATGGCCCGAGATCCGTGGTAAATCATAAAAACAACTTTTTGTCAATATAATTAAAGACGAGTTTAATATAATTTAGAGTCTCTTTACTCGGCCGTTAATACTCGGTGCTCAGCCGAACCCTATGGTTATGGCGTGTATATGTGTACTTATCCGCACTTAGACTCAGATTGGTCCATTGTGCGTGGTGTGTTCTGCTAGTCTAACCAGCCTAACTAAAAGGCCGGATCCGCCGAGTATCGAATCCAAACAGAGTACTCGTGCCATGTCTAGTTTACAGGTACCTCAAGAGCGCAGCGCCTCCAGCCGTTGTTGCATCTCGTCTAGCTCTTCTTCATCAGGTTCCTCCTCGGCCTCCGCCTTGCTGGTGGAGGGCGCGCCGACGGCGGACGGCGGCGCCGGCGCTTCGCCTAGCTTGCCTTGCGTTAGCTCCCATAGCACCTGCAATAATTAACAAAATACATTAGTCTATATCGAAAAAAAATACATTAGTTTTTCTCGCGAAAAACCGACGACGGCCGCTTGGGCAAACGTGTTCTTGAGTGGAGACCACGACTCGGTAAACGTAGCGTAGGACGCCTTCCGACCAGGTCGTATGCTGTCCTGCGAAAGATTGTAGGAAGATGACAGGTATATGCTGGATGCGGCAAGCTGAAGACAGGGCGCTATGGCGCTCATTGGGGGAGGCCTATGTTCAGCAGTGGACTGCTATAGGCTGATGATGATGATTACATTTTCTTGCTTATATTTCTTTTATCAGGAACTGGAAAATTAAATTTTCTGTTTCGGCGGGACTTAAACGCCTTAACTTGACGTTCTCTCAGTACTGGAATACTCTATCTGACCTGAGCTAGCTATTACGAAATGTACTATGTACTGTTAGAAATTATATTACCATAAAAAACCAAAGAAAGCACCTCACAAAAACGTTAAACTTCTTATACAGGGATAGAATGAAAACACGCGTAATTTTTCAAGATATTCCAAATATTTGTTTGCTATCATTCATGCAAAGATGGGTTCCAAATCTTGTTTACAAGTTTTGTTGACATTACCCGCAATAAAGATAATACAACTTCCAAGGAATAAGTGTAGATTTTAAGGCCCATACCTTATCAACCTCGCTCTGCGCCGCCTCCTCCATTTCCTCTTCATCCTCCACACTGGACATGGTCTCGTCCAGCATCTCCTCAATGATGCCGGCTTTCATCATTTCTTTGCTCATCTCTTGCATGGTCGCTGCCACCTCCGGCAACCGGACTAATACTTGCATTGCTTGCATCACCTTGAATAGAAATAATAATAATAAATAAAAAAATCATTTATTGTCTATAAATTTCTGAACCTAAACTAATATTAAATACAAAAATAAATTGCTGATAACGGGCAAAGGGAGTATATTCTGCATTGTGCTTCATGCCAAGACATGCGGCGCTGGTTTTCAATATACATTTGAATATAAATATATATTAAATGAAATATATATTTGATTTCATTAATTGCAAGAAATATGATCTTAATACAAGGTCTTAAACATTAGAATAGGTATACACATACTTCACCGAAATTGGCATGTAAACATTTTATAATTTTTTTTTTAATAATTTGGTAACTTCTGCTTGCTTCTCAACCGTTTTGCTGGGGGTAAACGGTAACCAAATACTTGTTATTCCGGGTCATAAGCTTTTTGTTATTCACCCTATCATGTTTGCTCAGTGTTGGGCAAAGGCCTACCCCAAAAACTTACATCATACACACATGATGTAGTTTTTGGGGAATGGGGACAATCATTCATCTTTATTAAAATATTGTAAACTATTATTCGACAACCTCTGGGGTGTGGGCAGAGGTACCCTTGAGATGAAGGAAGTTGTGGGTTCAATTTCCGCCTTGTGACAAATGTTTATATGATAATTATGCTGACAGTGTTCTGGATGTTCTCTATGTATAATAAAAAAAACTATGTAGTGTTTGGTATTATGTAAATCAGTCTAATATTCATAAAACAAGCTCTGCTTAGCTTAGGGCTATATTGTGCTGTTTCAATTGTCAAGCATTATTTATTTATTTTCAACTTTATTCATAGCCCACATGTGACCTAGTCACAGAAGAGTCCAGACAACAAATATGTGATAGTATTTTCATACTTTTTAAAACAAAATAAGCAAATAGGTAGTCTATAAATATACAGGGTGTCCCTTAAAACTTACCTCTGTTGACTTTGCCAATGCACCAGCTACTCTTAATGTGGCTGGAAAAAAAAAATATTTAAAATTGTGTATGTGCTAATATATTATGTTTGTTTTACTAAAATAACCCAGTATTAGCAAACTATAACTGACAACCCCTAAAATTAAAACCTATTTATCCAGATTGCCACAACAACATCAAATTGAAATTTTAGGAATAATATTTTTTTAGGGAATGTTTAATTAGCTTTATATTTAAATTTTGCTCCTATATTCAGCCAAAATTAAATAAATAAACATTATAAATACTTGTGAATAGTTATTATGATCTCAACAGTTTTATTAACATTTACTCACCTAATTGATTCTTCATCTGCATCTGCACAGAGTTTAAATGAGCTTTGCTCGTGTATATTTTGCTGATCGCTTTCCGTGATCGGATGATTTCTTTTGCAAGTATGGTACAGACCTGCTTATCATTCTTGCCTGCAGCTTCTTTGAGGGATCGCTTTATTTTTTCTTCTTCTCTTTGGATACCTAGAAGAAAGTGCTCTCAATTGACCTTACAATCATAAATAGGTCTTTAGGAGTGCTTAAGATATGAAGAGATGCATACAATTATAGGTGCCTTAATAAGTGGTAGAGAGACCAAAATCTCAGGTCAGGTAGCAAACACAGTATCATGTAGGTATTCTGTGGTCGACGAAATGTTTTATGACATCATTCTTTCTTGAGTTGGTTGCAATGTGAGCTTGAAAACATATGTCGTAAAAACATTTAGTTGTGAGAGCATTACCTCTAATTTGCCGGTCCAAGTTGTATCCTTCTTTGCGTAATTTATGGGACCATTCGTTTACCTGAAAACAAGAAACCACTTCAAGGTTTTGCTATGTTTTTACGTGAAGATGATTGTCGGAAGAAAATTACCATTTCTTTAGGATTCCTTTCCGGGGATTTACCAAAGAGCCCCATTTTTGTATTATGTTAAAATAATGTTAGAATAAGAATTGAGTAAGCGAGCGAGCTGTGGATGGAATTTGTTTAATGTTTGTTTTGCTATTTATTTTTCGATTTCCCGAAAAATGACGTAATTAAGGGGGAAAGGCAAAACATGTGAGGTGAGGGAGGGAGGGGAGTTTGGCACTTGACAGTGACACATACCCGACACTTGTGACTTGAAATTTGAAATATGCTAAATCTAATGATGCGTAAAAAGGAGTGCAACTTTTCGAAGTTTGACTATTGACTAGGTTTTTTTTTACAGAATCAGTGCATGCAGTGGGGCTGCCATGCTATTTAACACATAACTTAACACGCGTTATCAGCGTTATTACGATAATTTTAGCGTGTTAAGACGCAATTTAACGCAAATAACGCCTTTTCCGGAGTTATTCGCGTCAAAATATGCCTTAACACGTGTTATCCGCGCTAAATTTACCGTAATATTCTGATTACGCGCGTTACGTTATGTGTTAAATAACATAGTAGCCCCAGTGTAGGTACATAGATGAATACTAACAAATGGATGGGTATATAGATGGGTTGAATCCAGTTGAAGCAATGCAAAATTCTTGTATTATTTGTTTTTAGTCATTAATAACAAGTTCGATTCGTGCTGAAAAAGAAGCAAGGAATGCATTTTTCGGCTACAAAACAGCATATTCTGCTAGAAATAGAACGTCTTGATAGAAAATATTAGTTGATGTGATACCCTGTGAAATATAGCATAAGTACGAATAATTGGAAATAGGGCTTGGCGTAAGCATGCACCAAAACCTTAGAAGTTCTTATAAAAGAAAATTAGTTTTTAGTTTCATTAAAACTAAGAAGTAAGAACCTATGCTGCATTATATATTTTTTTTTGTTGGGCGTTTTCTAATTGAGAAGTTTTCTTATTTTGGCTTGTGAGAAACTTAATTTTCAAATGACAACTCATAGAGTCAATCAAATTCATTTAATCAAGCGAAAAACTAGCGGCGCCATAACAATAAGAAGTTGAAAATTATTCAATCAATTCAAAATTTCAAATTTGGTTGTTTTGCTTTTGTTGATTAATCTTTTCGAAACCTTTTTCGAATGAGATCTTCAAGCATACTGAACAAATGTGACCGCCTTTTCTGTAGAATTCGCAGTGTTGTTCAGTGATTTGATTGCTGTTGGAGTTATTTTGGTGCTCCGCGGACAAACAGGTAAGCTCTAAATATATCAGAATAACAGTCACCGATCTTCTGGGGTACCGGTAATTTCTCACCAAGAACGACTTGGCAGTTTAGCCATCTTTAGCTACTTACAAAAGCATTTTTAATCCAATATCTGCAATTTCCATTATACTCATCCACTGCCAGACTTAGTCAGATTTGCTTCAATAATTTTGAGGTTAAATTCCATCAAGTTGTTGGAGCAAACCACTTTTGTTGCTGATTGGCTGAGTAGGCCAGCGTAAGTTATAAACCAGTTAATAGCCAGTTTAATGTACATTATTCAATTCATTATCCTAAAATGGATACCTAGGTAGCACACATACTCTAAGTGCTTTGCTTATACATGTTCATTGACGACCGATGTGGCGCGGTGGGCGAAGGTACGCCTGCGACGCAGGAGGTTGCGGGTTCGATTCCCGCCTCGGAACAATTGTGTGTACGATCTGCAGATATTTGTTACGGGTGTTTTGGTCATTTTCTATGTATAATAAAAAATATCTATCTATGTAATGTATTGTATTATGTATATCAGTTATCTAGTACCCATAAGCTCTGCTTACCATGGGGCTAGATAATGCTGTGTGGATTGTCCAGCATTATTTATTTAATTATATATCACCTTCTAAGATATATTTGCTGAAAGTATTTTAATTTAAAGCAATAATGCATCTTGCCTCATTTTGCTGCAATGCCTACTGCATCATGTTGGTTTTAGTCTCATTTTACTTTATTTTTATTTATAAGTTGCATAACTTTGTTTGTGAGTGTATTGATCTCTGCATGCATCTTGATGGAAATGTGAACAAAAACAAATGGTATGCGATACATACTCACTTTAACATGTTAGCTGCCATGTCAGTCACCGGTGCCTGACAGCCATGGTACTTGATCAGGCCGTGTCAGTCGCCAGTGACTGACGATCGAATCGAGACATTGGATTGAAATGCTTGTAGTGAGCTGTCCAGCACGTTTAACCTGCTTGTGTCTATTAGAATTGACTGGCATGGCCCCGGGCTAACTATATGCAACATGGCCTGTAACTTTTCTTGTTAGAACTGAAGTTAATCAACATTTTCTGGGGAAAATGTTAAATTTGTTTATTACAAGAAATGCAGCAAAACATGTTATATACTCTTACTCTAAATTGATATTTTTTGCATTTTAAGACACTTTGATTCGATATACAAAATTTTGAAATTGGTCATAATCGCGAATTTGTTCCGGCAGCTAACATGTTAATATATTAGGCAAGCTTCTGCCCCTGGCTTACATGCATTGTTTCTATGGAAACAATTTGAAGTTCTTTTTAACCAATATGAGCTGATTTCTGGGATAAAAAGTAGTCTTTTGTTTTATTACAGACCCAGAACTACCCATCTGCAAAATTTCAGCCTAATTTGTTTAGTAGTTTTGGTGTGAACAAGTAACAAACCATCTATTTATCTAAACATCCAAACATCCGTATTTATAATATTACATAGATAGATAGAAAACACTTTATTATCATATCACACAAAACAGAAAACAAAACTTCAAATAAAAACTTTAGAGAGCGATCTCTTTCATTATAATATTAGTGTGATATGTAAAAGTTTAAAAACCTCCTCTTACTTATTCTGATATTAGCAACATCATCAGCCCGTGTTTGACCACTGCTGTAAATAGGCCTCACCTAATGAGTGCCATAGCACCCGTCTTCAGCTTGACATATCCATATTCTGTTAACCCCAACATAATAATAAACATCATTATCTCAAATTAATAGCCGTCAAAGACGATCATAACACTATTTATACAAATGAAAATCATTTAACCTTACTGTGCAACTTGCCACATGTTATTACTGCACTAATGCAGTTATTTATCAACTTATCGCAGTTGACGCAAATATAGTTCATAACATAACCCCTTGACTTCTAACTGATACATGATGGAATCTTTCATCTTATACATGATAGAATCCTGCCCTCTTTGTACTATAAGAATAACAATATTGAATAACAATTCCGCGCAAAACCTTCTTCAATAGCTGAAAAACAGCGCCGAACGTGCTTTTTAAGCTTGTCGCCATTATGCTGAGCTTACGCCTAAGAATGTACTTAGTTATTAATGAATTTAATTTTTATTATTTTTTAAACTTTTATGTGAATTATACAATACAATACGCTTTATTGCACATCAAACACAGAAAAAAAAACAGTAAAGAATAAACAAACAAAGATACAGATGCACAATGGACGGCCTTATACATAATATATATAAGTTATTATAGATATAAGTTATGCTTTTAGTATAATATGTAGTATCTATAAGTAGTTATAAGTTCAGGCAATAAATCATTATTCTATTCAATAAGATCTAACAAAAATGTGCGTGTGTAGCCTCCCAAATATCGACCGCAAATACACAAAATTCAAATTCATGTGGAGAAGGTTTTGCGCGGAATCGTTATTAAATATTTTCATTTGTATATTCTGCAATGGATTTCTGCAAAGTAATGCCTGCAGGGCGAATTGGTTGAATAATACTTAGCCTATAGCAGTCCTGCTGGATATAGGCCTCCCCCAATGAGCGCCATATTTTTGTGGCGATCACAATAGGGCCTATCATGGCCGCAGTGATAAAAAAGCCACCCCAAAGCAAAAAAAAAATGAGCGCCATAGCGCTCTGTTTTCTTGCCGCATCCAGCATCTACCTGCAGTCTTTCGCAGGTCGTCATCCCACCTGGTCGGAGGGCGTCCTACACTACGTTTACCGAGTCGTGGTCTCCACTCAAGAACACGTTATCGTACCAAGGTTATCGACATAGCTCTAAGAATTAGCAAGCTGAAGTGGCAGTGGGCCGGCCATATCTCGCGAAGAACCAACGGCTGCTGGGGCAAACGTGTTCTACCTGAGTAGAAGAGGTCAATTCTTACGCTGCGATCGCCACGGGGCGTCACTCCTAATGTAAAAGTATCAGCGACTACAGTCAGTCAATGAGTCTGTTACATAGGTAGTAAATATGTACCTCCTATAACAGTTGCCATAATACCTGAGTCACTGTATAGTTACACATTGATATACAATCGCACGTGCGTTGTCGCAACACCCCGGAGATTGCGGCGGGTTTGCGAAATGCAATGTATTGTATCGCGAAACGATGCGTTAACGAGTAAGCTATAGAACGTATTGTATAGGCCTGTTGGAAGAGAGCCAGTAACATGAAAGCTTGAATTCTGCTAGCTAATCGCTTAAATATGACAATGGTATCATCGTCTCAATATCGCCCAGAGATTAATGGAATTCTAGATAATTCGTGTGGTGCTATTTGCATGGACAGATTAATTATAATGTTATTAACGTAGACAGTTTTGACACCCGTTCCTCTAAATGTAGTTTTTTCATCAATACTAAGATGTAAAAATATACACACACATATACATACTGAGACGATAACATTGTTATGGTGAAGTAATTTGTTTAGTGTAATAAGGGCCGACGGCCGCTGGGGCAAACGTGTTCTTGAGTGGAGACCACGACTCGGTAAACGTAGAGTAGGACGCCCTCCGACCAGGTGGGATGACGACCTGCGAAAGACTGCAGGTAGGTAGATGCTGGATGCGGCAAGCTGAAGACAGGGCGCTATGGCGGTCATTGGGGGAGGCCTATGTCCAGCAGTGGACTGCTATAGGATGATGATGATGATGGTAAATAAGGGCCCAGTAGTTATAATCTCAAAGTCTGTACTTACAAATATTGTTTCCTATGGCCTACCGGCATAAGAATCGACCCCATTTTAGGGTACCCAACCGTACCCAAAGGGTAAACCGGGACCCTATTACCACAGATAATATAATACAGCTATTACTAAGACTCCGCTGTCCGTCCGTCTGTCTGTCACCAGGCTGTATCTCATGAACCGTGACAGTCGAAAACTTCACAGATGCTGTAAATACATCAGAAATCTGTTGAACAAAAATACTAAAAACTTCACAGATGCTGTAAATACATCAGAAATCTGTTGAACAAAAATACTAAAAACTTCACAGATGCTGTAAATACATCAGAAATCTGTTGAACAAAAATACTAAAAACTTCACAGATGCTGTAAATACATCAGAAATCTGTTGAACAAAAATACTAAAAAACAGAATAAAATAAATATCCCATACATAACAAACGTGATTATTTTGCTTGTTTTTATGGTTAATGGTACGGAACCCTTCGTGCGCGAGTCTGACTCGCAATTGGCTGGTTTTTTATTATTATCCATTTATAAATTACTTTTGTGGTTTAGTATACCTACCACATTAAACTCTGTGTGAGACAAATAAATGATTGATTATTATTGTTAAGTAAAATAATGTAATAAATTTTTAAGTTTCTTCTGTACATAGTTTTCTATTTAAATACAATACAATATAACTTTGCACCATCAATACAAAAAAATAATAAAAATACTAAAGGATCTTAATACTAACTATAACTAGTGGCACAATCGGCGGCCTTATCGCTAGAAGCGATCTCTTCCAGGCAACCTTTGGATGGATAGGATCGGTACGTTTTAAAGCTGACGGTGGCGTAATTATTTAAGATAATTATATATAAAATAATTAATATTTATCTTAAAGTGCAATAAAGAAGTTTCTATCCATCTAAGTCAAGTCCGCTTCGCTTTGGTAACCATTATCTATTCTGTACAGGACCGTAGGTGTCTATAATCTATAATCTGACCAATAGCATGGTGTTAACACTTTGATTGCTGAAATCACACGGTATGTGTTTTCTACAAGTGACTAATATGCGTAAATCCACACTAGCACAGCGGCTGAGAAAACACAAATCTGTGTGACTCAGCACAGCCGTAATATTTTTCGAACGAAACGCATGTGCGGCGCAGCACCGCTGTGCAGAGCGGCAGCACGAATGGCTTAGGTTAAAAAAAAGATCGCAGTCGTCGAAAAAAATCGCAGTCCAAAGTGTTAATATAACCACGTCACGCACGACCATCACCTAGATTCTAGATTTAATTGACAGATTGCTACTTGGTGATAAACTGATAAAGCTAAAGCACTTACACACACACACACCCAGCAGCAATAATGTAAAGATGTACATTATTCCATCTCATCTTTCCATAGAAATCGTCAGGAGACCGCACACGACAGCTATAATGTATATTTTTACATCTTATCTTATACAGAGCGGTACGAAAATATACATTTATATTTCGATACATCTCAATTCATTTCCGTATATATTTCTCTTCGAAAAGGATGTTTAAAAAGTTCTGTGATAGACAGAGATATACATTCAGGGTCCATAATATTATAACATTAAAAATGAGATCACTCTGTATAACAGTACAACACCTTAGCAGCTGGAAAGTGCGACAATCGGGACGTATACCAATGGAATGAAGGAAAAGTACATTACCTGTTGTGTGTGATACATTAAGATAATTTAAAGCTATACATCCCGGGATTCATATCCATTATAGCTCTAAAAATTAGCAAGCTGAAGTGGTAGTGGGCCGGCCATATCCTCGCGAAGAACCGACAACGTGTTCTTGTGTGGAGACCACGACTCGGTAAACGCAGTATAGGACGCCCTCCGATCAGGTGAGATGACGACCTGCGAAAGACTGCAGCTACATAGATGCTGGATGCATCAAGCGGAAGACAGGGCGCTGTGGCGCTCGTTGGGGGAGGCCTATGTCCAGCATTGGACTAACATGGCTGATGATGATGATACATTATAGCTGATGTGTGTAAAGCCTTTAACACTGCAAAACTGAAACTCACGGTTTACAATGTTGTTTTCAGCGAGAAGTGCTCGAGCACTGGTCGTAAACAAACGTGTGGGCGAACACGTGATCTGACAAGTATTTTCATAAGAGATTATCAATCGTAGTGCCATGAACGCACGACGCACGTAATACTAGGTATAACTACTTGGTTCTAGATGTTTTTTGTAAAGAAAGGGTTTATAAAATCCAAAGAAATATTTACTGAAGAATATGGGGGAAAATATTTTAAGCAAATCGCGGAAGGTCAAGACAATTTTTGCTTATAAATTCTTACGAATTTCTGATAATTTTCGTTCATTATTTCGTTCGCCCTTCTTCAGATTTCGAATTCGAATTTGGTAATTTTTCTTCTTTTAATCTTACTGTCGGTGGTATAAATTTCTTATACCACTGACAGTTACAACAGTACCGACAGTTAGACAAATAGTCCTTCCTCTTTGCCAACCCGAACATGTTTACACTGCTTTTCCCCACAAAATTAATGCACGAGCGATGATATAACTGTTTTGTTGGTAAATATATAAACAATTAATTAATTTGTATTAGAGGAGGAGAGCTCAAGCCTCAAGTCATGATAAGTAAAATATCCCGTTATAAATGACTTTTCAAAATCGATCCATAACTGACGGAGAATTCAACGAACATAATATACCAACCGAATTTAGAACATCCTCCTTTTTCCCATATTCATCATTTCATCTTCCATCCTCGAAATCGGTTAATAATAAAGAAAAAAATGTTGAAATGTGAAATAAATGAGGGCTTAGAGAGAGCATTCGGGACACCATGGATATATTTAGATTTTAGATGCTTCATAGTAGTTCAGTCAGTTCTGAGTGTCAGAGCATTGCTCCATTTATCCAGAAAACCCACGCGTCGCCGTCGTCTAAGACTTTGTTGACTTCTGAAAATAGAAACTATAGTAACACGATTCCTTAAATTTTTTACCTGGACTGTGAGTATTTAAGTCGGGCTTGCATTATATTATTTGCTATCGCTACTGCTATCCTACTAAAGATGTAAACGCGAATGTTTGTATGGATGGATGTTTGTTACTGTTTCACGCAAAAACTATGAACGGATCGGGCTGAAATTGCGTACAGGTAGTTCCAGGCTACTATTTATGCCATAAATCAGTTTACATGGGATAGATATAACCATAAAACGTTTCCATGGAAACAACGCATGCGAAGCCGAGGGTAGGAACTAAACAAGCTAAAAGTTAACTATAAAAGAGAAGGTAAAATTGTAATGTTGGTCGTAAGTTTGTGCTGAAATATGTTTCAGAATATTTAAACATTTTCGTAACTTGAGATGTAAAATTTAATAAAAATACCTCGGTAACTCATCATCAGCAAACCCGAAATTTACCCACTGTTGGGTATAAGGCCTCCAACAAAATATCTATCTATGTAATGTATTGTATTATTAGTATATCAGTCACCTAGTAACTACACATTATACATTTATTTGTCGGACTTTCATCGGCTAAGGTGAAGTTTGAGCCTTGATATCCTTGTGTATTATGTCTTTGAGAATTCAAAGTGGTATGTACGCGATCTTTGATCTTTAGGTATGATAAATTATCGGTTGTTGTCAACTGTTCTTTATCTATTTAATACCATACTATCTTTAATCTTTTTTTGCTAAGCATTTAAATAAATTAATACCTACCTACTTGAGATAATTTGTTTGTTTGAATCGAAAATGGGGGTTTAGCTTTCGTAATTTGATAAAGCTATATCCGGTTCGATAACTCCCTAAATAATAATCTTATTGATAGCACGCGCTAATAACATAATCCTGTCATTTATTTATAATCATCAGCATCATCAGCCTATATTAGTGACGATTTGACGACCGATGTGGCGCGGTGGGCGAAGGTCCGCCTGAGGTTGCGGGTTCGATTCCCGCCTCGGAACAATTGTGTGTACGATCTGCAGATAATTGTTCCGGGTGATCTGATGGTCGTTTTCTATGTATAATAAAAAATATCTATCTATGTAATGTACTGTATTATGTATATCAGTTATCTAGTACCCATAACACAAGCTCTGCTTACCATGAGATATTGCTGTGTGAATAGTCCAGCATTATTTATTATTTATGCACGAATGAGCGAGAGCATAGAAATCGCACACCACATAATTATTTAAAATACAACTTTATTTAAAAAAAAATAGGGTCGGAATGAAAAACGGTATGTGCGATTTACCATGGGGCTTAATGCTGTGTGAATTGTCCAGCATTATTTATTCATAGGCCTCCCCAATGAGCGCCATAGCGCCCTGTCTTCAGCTTATTATAATGTGATCAAATAAAAACATTACTTATCCATCTATGACGTGTGGACACATTACGTAGAAATACCTACAAACTAAACTAACACCACCATTTTTTGTTTAGTTTCTTCTAATAAACGCCGATACGTAGAAAAAAGATTATAGACATTAATCAGCTATTGTTCTCGCCCAGTTGGTGGTATTGAATAAGTGGCAAGGTTACGCAAGGTGGTGTGATTTATTTGCTTTCAAATAAAACAAGATAAATGAAATTTTCATATTAAAATGTAAGAAGCTTTATCATCTGAGAGCCGAGAGCCGTTTTCAGATAAGTTCGGATTGACAGCTTTAACGGAACGATTAAGGTGTGGGATGCATTTTGGCCAATCCTACTAATATCATAAACGCGAAAGTTTGTAAGTATGGATGGATGTTTGTTACTCTTTCACGCAAAAACTACTGAATGGATTTTAATGAAACTTCACAATAATATAGCTTACATATCAGAATAACACATGATTCATAACACACACATTCATAAGGATATACATATAGTATATTATCCAAAATAGCTATCACCACGCGGGTAAAACCGCGGGGCGCACCTAGTTACCCATTCACTGCCCAGCCTCGGCGGTACGAGACCCGCAAGTGCGCTTAAACCAGACTCACTTTACAAAGAAATTTTATAAAATCTTCTGGACAGTTCGTGGTACAACCTAACTGAGTATTTTAATACCTGTAATCTATATTGCACTAATACTGAACTGAATTTGGATAAAAAAAAAACCTGTTAAAACGCAAACAACAAGCCCTACAATGTCCGCTAATCCCTCATATGCCAATTAAGCATCATTACTTACAATGCAAGCACCATGCGAAATAATTATAGCTAGGTCCTCCACCGGGAAAATAATACTCTATGAAAAACAGGACACGCAAATTGCATGCCTAAATAAAAGCAACAAAGCGCGATCTCGTCCACTGCCGCAGAAATTATAGGTTGAGGCAATTTGCCGTTAAAACCTCGTGGGAATGTGTCTTGGTCATTTAGCATCATCTGCGCTATTTCATCATTATTTTATAGCATGGCTCTGCAGTACAAGACGTAAGCCCAGCTCAGCAATTTTTCTAAAAAATAGATTTCCAGTCCGATATTTCCTTCTGTGGACCGGAAAATCTCTACCTAAATAAACTGTTTCGAATTGCGTTGTTAAATCGTAACAGTTTTTCGAGGCGGGTTGGCTTCCAGATGTTAGCAACCATGACTTCTTTCGTCGGCTAATTATCGCGATAAGTAGGATGGATCAGGCAGGATTGAGTATTTTTTCGTGTCCAAAGATAAAACTGATCTCCATCAACAACGTTCCCTAAATTTGCGGCAAACCATCACACTTATATTTTAAATGCGAAAATTCAGATGTTTAGATAGATGGATAGATGTTTGTTACTTCTTCACGCCAAAACTACTGAAGGAACTGGGCTGAAATTTTGCATACAGATAGGTCTAGGTCTGGAAAACATAGGTAGCCCATAAATCAGTTCACATGGGATAGAATTAACCTTTAAATTTATCCATAGAATCAACGCGTGCGAAGCCGCGCTAGTATCATATTATCAATAATTTATCAAGAATATTTATTCCTCTATTTGTATATTTTTGTTTGGTGATATTTGTTCATATTTCCCTTAATATATAATTTCTCAGTATCCACCATCGTCTACATCAATTATTTAACATATCACCATGGTTATTATTATTTAACATATCACCCAAACGCATGTCTTCGCCTACTATATGTGAATTATCACCCCCTACAATACACCCGTATAAGAGTCCTCTGTTATGCTTTGATCATTCCAGTCGGACTATCAATTACATCACAGAAGCAATTGTGCCGATGGCCGCGATCAATTGTTATCCGTTTAGACCACTTGTTCTGTATCCTGGAAACGTACTTACCAATGCATATGTATCGTCGTATATTCTATATTGGCTTCTGCTTTCAGTAAAAGGTTAGAATGATTTTCGATATTATCATATCCAGCCGTTTTCTATATAATCTCTACTAAGGAGTTATTAAAGCTTGTACTATTGCCTATTCTGTGTAAATTTTCACACAAAGGTAAACCGTATTATATAATTAACAAGATTCTTACTAGATTATCATTATTTGTGGGTTCCGTCGCCGACTGGAGTAGTGATGTCGCCGTACTATTTTTCTTTGTATCTTAGATACGAAACGGCACAGGTTATATTGACTCTGATATCGAATGATGCTTAGACAGAATCATCTTTAAACAGGTACTAGTAAAAACGAAAATCGCAGTT
This sequence comes from Eupithecia abbreviata, assembly GCA_943735965.1. Lineage (NCBI taxonomy): Eukaryota > Metazoa > Arthropoda > Insecta > Lepidoptera > Geometridae > Eupithecia > Eupithecia abbreviata. The sequence continues at coordinate 3,146,406 of OX030997.1, read as the reverse complement.
TCTCATTCGTTTTCCTGCAAATACTATATATCTTATGTGAAACAAAATCAGAAAGTTTGGTTTTCGTTTTCCGTGTAGTTCCCGTCTCATAAGTAGAAAATCTATGTAATATTTTGTATGGGGTAAATCAGTAGCCTGGTACCTAACTACCCATAACGCAAGCTCTGCTTAGCTCGGGGCTGTATGGATTTAAAATCTTTAAATATAATATTTTAAACTGTAAATATATCAAAACGGTAGATAACCAGCCTAGAGGCGTGGCCGGTGACTAGGGCTGCAGAGAGAAACTTAATTTTTTATATAATTTCACCGTACGTTTCGTGGATGGAAGCTATTTACATAATTAAATATTTGTATATGCAAAATATTCTGTTCCTAAAATTCCTATCCGATAATTTAGAATGTATAATAATATACTAATACTCAACGGTCTAATAACGATCTCATCTTTTGTGTTTTTCTTTCATAGGCACTTATTTAGGCACCAATTCAGATCACTCCTCCGTCAAATAAATTTTACGTGCGGGTGACGATATTATGCGTTCTAAAAGAATACAAAAGGCAAGTTTTTGTACTTTGCCTTTTCTGCAAGGTTGTAGAGAAATGTCAACAGACGCCATTGTTCTCGCAAATAATGTTTTTTGTTGACCTATGAACTAACTGTCTTATCGCGGGTATTATTCTTTCGCATGCTCCTTGCCCTGTTACAACGATTTTTTGTTAGTTTTGTTTTAGCAGCAGAGTCGTGACGTGAATTTTAGTTAGTTTTTTGGATAAGGCAGGTACATATCACATAATTTTGTTGCAAAAAATTTAATGGAAATCTATGTGAATATTTTAAATCATTATCAGGGTTTTGTTTTTTCACGTCAGTACAGGATACATAACGTAACTTACCTCAATATAAATAAATGATTTGATATACTTAGAACTAGTGTTGTCCTTCAATATAGTAGGTATAACTATCATTATGTGCTTAGCTGCTTACTTTGACTTGTTCATAAATATGTTCGTCGTATCTTTCAATAGAAACTGTGCTATCTTTGAATAGGTAACGCGGTGAAGATATAATGGAACGCATGCTTGGTTGGCATGTAGCATGTCTACTAATACATAATCTGTGTATGACTGCCAGTGCCATACCGGCACTCGGTCGGCAGTTCAGCGCTGCCCGTGCGCACACCCGCGCGTCGCGTCGCGTCTTTATCGATATCGATGTTACATAAACCATCAGATTCACTATTAAAGAAAAGTGCCACTGCAAACAAAACATTCTTATAACATTCCTCAGTATCTTTACTCATAAAGTCTTTACAAACGGTAAGATTTGCAATATCAACACCTGGAAAGGTCGACTCGATCGGTTTGCAGAAAACAAGCATTTTTAATTAATCGATTTCACTTTCTGCGATGTGTGGTTGCGAGTGTTCGCCACTGTTGGATTTAGTGTTGCATGATCGAATATAATAAAATACAGCGATAATACAAGAAATCATTGTTGACTTGTGTATTTGTTTCGGCCTGATTGTTTTGCTAGTTTCATTGAGGATATTTTCAGCTGTTGTATAATCATCAAACTCGTTGTAAATAATTCATAGTTCTTGCAATCTATAATCGAACGAAAAGGAGTTAGCTTAGGTGAACTGCTTTCTTCTTACAACATTCGCTTTCCCAAATGTACCTAATATTCACCTTCTGCACACCTTGCGTCACGATCAGTTGCTAAACTTTCGCCCAAAATCACAACTGTAAAACATAAACATACTAATGTCAATGTCATGTTTTTGTTTTCTTTTTTTTAAGATATTTTTTGATTTCGTTTGGTTAGTCCTAAAGTACAGTGGCGTTAATTGGTAGCTGACCCCCGGTTGCGTTTGTGAATTTCTATGAATACAGAACGATTTTAAATTAGAATGTTAAGGTTAAATAAAGATAGCAAGTCATTTTACCACAAAACCTAAACTGATGTTTTTGTAAGGAAGAGCAGGACATCCTGGCACAAATATACTTACATACTTAAAAGGATGTCCTAACAAATGTCTAGCATGTAAAGATACTTTTTATACAAAAAAAAAAAAAAACAATTTTCAATGTGATTACGAGACTTGGATCCTGCCAGGGGGATCAGATAATGATCATCGCCACTGTAACTATATCAGTGTCCTTTAGAATTTTAATTTTTAGTCATTTCACAAGCTGCTTATTTTGGCCACTTGATTATGAAAAAATTACTACTTCGTTGTTGTATCATCTCAGATTTATTATTAACGTGTGCCAAATTATACGTCCGTCTCCTTACTTCCTAGTTAGACTCCGGACCAGTAGGTAACCTAGCTATCGAGATTTCACATTTTACAACAAACGTATACCTGATTTGATTTATTTGAGTGCCAAACCATAATTCGTTACCGGCCATGTGTTGTTTGTAGATTCTATTATGAATTTGCAATTGAAATTTCTTGTTGGGCAAATTATGCTTTATAGATATATTTTGAATTCTCCAACTTTTTGTTGGTTGAGTGACTCTGTTCATTCCTACTTTTAACTGAAACAAAGGTCTTGAGGTCTTTGTACGAAAAAATCCCTTAAATTGAAACAATGTTGAAACAATACTCTATTTCACAGTGAAGTCCATTGTCTACTAAAGTTTTTATGTGTCAGCTAAATAAAAGGAACTCTTTTGTAAAAACATTGTAAAATTCAATAGCGTCATCAGTGGTTGCAGTATGTATAATACGCTCTAGTTAAATACATTAAGACTTTTCCAAATCCAATTTGACTACAATGGTAACGAATCATTGTTGGTATTTTATGTAGGTTGCAAATAAAATATTCAGCTATTCCATTTCATTAATTGTTACTCATACGAGTAACGCTTGGTTTTTAGTAGTAAAGGGCGGTTTTTGTTCAGCTATTTTTTAGTTAGGGGATCCTGTGGGTTCATCACAATTATTTCTGTCACCGAACCCTAAAAACCAAGTATTCAATGATCTTCTAGATATTATTTGTTTTATTACCACATAGCACAGGTACTAAGACAGGCTGATTAGTGACTATTTACATACATATATTATATCAATCAACCAACACAACAATACCTTCTTTTATCAAATTGCATTTTTTATCGTGTATTTTCCCGGGCTGTTTCATTCCACTAGTGCTGGGCAAATGCCATAATTATAACTTACAATAAAAAAGTAAAACATCTAACCAATAGCTATAAAATGTATGTAATTTTATGATGAATGTTTTTCGCATCATACTATTATAATTTATAGCAAAATGGCAACATTTGCGTCACTCAGAGAGACCGACTTCAAATTTGTTAACCCAACAAGTGTTTTTAAATAAAAATAATCACTATGGATATTAATCATCTTCTTAATTTTAAATAGAGATGGATTGTATAAAAGTAAACACTAAATCATAAAAATACAACATTAGATTCGGAAAAAAGACCTTTCAGCCCATTCGCTTTTTTTGCAATTATTCCGTACTACTGTTTCATATTAGGTACCTCTATCGTATTGTCTTTGAACATTTGCCTCAGTCTTTTTCGTCATAAACATAATAAAAGTGTCATGTTACCTAAATATATTGTCCATCTGAGCGTAAAATTTCAACCAGAACTATGCAGTATTTGTTTGATATGTATGTGGTTAAAAATCCATTCGCTGCCTGTAAATCAAACAATAGAATGCAGAGTTCTTTAATTAAAAAAAACATTTGAAGTAGTTAATAAGTAAGTTTTCACTCAAGCATGAAACTCTTAATCACAATGCCAGAAAATAATTGGCTAATAGGTTCTCAAATTTGAAAAATAAATTTGGCATTTTGCGATTGGAAAACTGTTTGGAAGCTTAGTGTGGATTGGATACTTAAATATAAAGACTGCTTAGCTGCTGCGTGGGCACAGGTGATTCATTTTTACTGTTTTAAAAAAGACGTCGACCGTGTTGTTTGACGCAATAATAAAGCGACGTTAGTTTACAAAAAACTTTTATGATTAAGCCCAAAAAAGTTTCACGTCAAGTTCTGTTTATTTTTTAAAGAACCTATGTGTTTAGTTTTCTTTCATCTCACAATCGCTATCAAAATGTGGTCTACCTAGATTTTTGTTAGCTAATGTTATTATCTCTGTGGTTTTGGAGTAAAATGTCAGCTATTCGCGGTCTTCTCGTATTTTTTCCGTCAGCCGTCATAAGCGTGGACTTCGCTCGTAGGTTATTGGTTTATCGTTTTATCAGTCACCAATTAGGTCGTTATTAATTATTGTTTTCACATCTATAACGTATGCTACTTCTTTGTTATCTATCACGCATTCGTTTCCACTGTTATGTACTCAGCAGGTCATGCCAATGTTCATCGTTCAAACGAAACTCATTACTACTCCGAACTCCGTCGCGATCGGACGTCTCGAAATCGATTTTTTAAATTTGAAAATATTACAGAGACTGCTCGAAGCTTGAAAATTTTCCATATATATCCTGTGTATACCTGTCAAAATTAACGGTCAAAGTGACCGGTTGAACTGTACGTTTGGTGATGTAGTGACGGTCAGTGGAAACTCTACTATGGATGCGATGATCAGCGTTTGGACTATGGTGGAGAATGTGAGGGTGGCCAGCGGCGCTGCTGAGCTGGCCATCTTCACTGCCATTCTCTACTGGTTCTTCACATCAAGGTTTGTTTATTTTTCTAGTTCTTGAACGTTTACTTTTCTTTTGTTATTAATTCTTACAACTGGACTAGAGTACAATAGTACTGGGTACTCGAAAGTTTAACATTAAGTATGATAGCTAAAGTTAACATCAAAGCTGGATCAAATAAAAATATCTTCAGTTTTGTAAATTGTTACCGGTAAACTGTTTGCAACAGTCTGCAGTTAGCTCAATGGTTTCAATTGTCCAGTATTATTTATTTTATTTTATTGTAAATAGGTACTAGTTCAATTTTTTTGCTATTATTTGATTATAACTTTCTTTGGTAATAAAGATATCGTTTTGTAAAACCCACCGCGGAAATTATTTCCATCAATTTATTGTGTTGCCGTAATCGAACTGCAAATCGCAATTTACACATTTTACACCTTTATTTTGGAACCGTATACTATAGTTTACATAAATCTTAGCGTTTTCAAAACTATTTTCATTGTTATTGTAAACAATATGACCACGATGCATTATGCTTTTGATAGTTGCGTAATATCGATTGTTTATACAAGATAATTAAGAGTTATAAAAAGTGTTATTCGGCTTGATATTAATGTAATAGATAGAGCGAATTACCACAAACATTAATTTAAGCTTTGATAAAATCATTATGAATATTTGAAAGAAGCTTTAATATGATATGATATCAGGATTAAAAGTAATATTGTTGCTAATCAGACCACGCCTTTTAAGAATCATCATCAAATAACCTAGGCCAAACGTCTTCCTGAAGTCAGTTATTAATATTTATTTATAATTTAACATAGTATTATTGAGAAATAAAGTCTTTAAACACGGAAGTTTTATATTGCTTAAATGTATCCTTCAGTTTTATTAGTAAGTTCTACTAGATTTTATTTCGAAATCATTGTTTAAGGTTGATATACTATACTTTGACATTGAAAGTGTTATTATTCTGTTTCTAGTAATGTATATGTTGTAACCAGCACCAACCTTCCAAAGGCTAGGCTAGGTCATGGTTCCTTGGTACCATTTATTCATATTTTACAAGATAACTTTCTGCAATTCCTTTATGATGTAAACTCCCGACGAAAAATAGATGTTTTATGTTTTGCAAGTCCATTACATGTACATACATATATCTGTCTGTGTCGAGGAAGCGCCTTCATGATTTCAGATTTCAAAGACCTTTTTTGTTTACGCTTACGAAAGACCAGACAAGATATACCTACATATAATTACAAGTCAAATTATATGCTATAAATAATTATGCCTGATTTGTGGAAAGATATATTACCAAATGAGTCTGAAATTCTGAAAAGTGAATAAGATGGGATTGTTGGTTTTGGTGATAAAAGGCTCATGCACATTAAAGAACAGGCAGTTTTTAATTCAACACTATACTCTATTGAAAACCCGAATTATATAAATAAATGATGATGGACAATTCATACAGCATTTTATAGCCAGAAGCAAAGCAGAGCTTCTGTTATGGTTACTTGAGAACTGATATACTACAATATATTACATAGATCGATATTTTTTAATACCCACAACAACACAACACACCAACATTTGTCCCAAGGTGGAAATCAAAACCGCAAGCTCATGCGTCGCAGGCGGACCATCACCCGCCTAAATATTATTAATTTCTGCGATTAGGTTTAAAATTCTAGATCCTTTTTGAAATTTTAAGTATCCGGTAAAGTACTGAATGCTCTTTTTCATATATAGCCCATAATATGAAAAGGACTGTCCAGCAAAACCTCATAACCTTTTCTTCACTGGGATATATGTATATGGTTCGAAGGGTGTGATTACCGGTGTAAATAAATGCATATGTAGTTCAAGTCAACCAGCACCAGGCAATGCATCGTAGAGCGCACTGCTTTCATGCCCTACGAGATATGCTCTGTTTGTTATAGGCAAAGATAACCATGTAATATGAAATAGACCATCTACTTGCTTTAACAAGAAATATTCTCACGTTATTCTCCGTTGTTACAGCCGCGTCGCCGACATGTTGGAGGTGGTCGGCGAACGCGTTGGAGGATGGTGCGGCCGTGACACCAGCCTGCGGCAAGCCGTGAAGGCTCGGAGACGGCAAGACGTTTACACCAAGCTTGAGCAGGAGATCTCGGTGAGTTACCCATAGCAGAAAGTCGTAAAGGCCGTAAGGAAAAGGCTCAACTAGCGACCACAGGACCAGAAAGCATAACGTGAGCAGAGCAGACGACCATGTCAAGGTGGACCGATGTCCTGTTAAAAATTGCAGTCGCTGCCTGCAATTTTTAACAGGACATCGGTCCAGGAGGAGAGGCTTGATAGTCATAATAGTCCTTTATAAGTAATAAAATAATCATTACATGTCATGGATTTGTATGGGTACCTAACTTGAAGACTGTAAAGGCCTGTTTCCACCAGCGGACGTCGTTTGGTTTGATGATAATGATGGGTCATCATTAACACCGTCAGTGCTAGATTGTAGCTGATACTTCAAATTGCTTGCATCGCGCGACACTAAACTACTGTCATAATTTGGCTTTATCTCCTTCAAAGCTGTAAACAAAATATCTCATAAGCGAGCGTGTATTGTACATTTGTACCTCCTAAAACATCTTTTTAAGCGACTTCTTACAAAGGAGGATGTTCTATGTTCGGCTGTATGTATCTACATATAAATAAATAAATAAATGCTGGACAACACACACAACATTATCTAGCCCCATGGTAAGCAGAGCTTGTGTTATGGGTGCTAGATAACTGATATACATAATACAATATATTACATAGATAGATATTTTTTATTATACATAGAAAACGACCAGAACACCCGGAACAAATATCTGCAGATCGTACAAACAATATATGTATGTTCGTGGATTCCTCCGTCAATTGTGAACCGATTTGGATGATTATCTTGCTCTATAAAATGATTATTCCCCTAAGATTATTAATTATCCCGAAAAACTTAAAAAATATTGTTAAGGAATTCGATGTCGGTTTATCGTTTTGTTCAAAAGTATCAAATTATTATATATGTAAGATTTTCTCTTGATTAACAATATCCACTATAATATTTTTCATGAATATACCTACACCTCAAAGTCAAGAAACTTTTAAAACCACACAAATTATAATATTCTCTGATTGGCCAATTTTTAATAAAAGTTCTTATGCTAGTTGATGGCTTGAGAATCCATAGATTATCATAATGATAATAGCCTTACTCGACCTCGGCTAGATGAATTCTACGACTAATAACATCGTGTTTTGAACATCTGTCGAAACGTATAAAAAAGTTAATTGTTGTTGTTTTTTTACGAAAACATAAGTAGTGCAATCGTCTTCCTCAATCGGTTTGAAGTGTTTAAACTCAAGCATTATCTATGACATAACTAACCTGTCGTTCAATGTCAATATACATATATTCATTTTTAATATTTACATTATCGACCACGCGAGGTTAGTGTGCTGAATAGTCGTTTGCGACAATAATTCATCAAATAATGATGAAATATCTTCGCTTAGTTTTGCTAGTCTTGCCCTTTGGAGTTTATCAATAGGGCACGGCGTATAAATAGATTGTACGCGTCTATTGTTCGATTGACCACCTCCGTGGTGTGAAGGTACAACGAGTGGCCTTATTTCCGCATCTTTTTATGAATTAGCAACTGATCCTGCTGTACTTCTAGTAATTGCCTCATACATAACTTATAAGCGCTCCTTATAGTCTTTTATGATATATTTGTCATTTTGCTGCTAATTATGTCAACAAATCATAATAACAAACACTGAATTTATTTATTTATTTAACAAAATCCACAGTCCTTATTTTAGACAAACTTAAAATACTATGTTTTTCCTACGACCATTGACGAGTTGTAGAAATAGTCTTGGAGTCGAGATAAATATATAAGTAAACAATATAAGAGATCTCGAATCGACAAGTCATTTATATTGTGTTTAAAAATCAACAACAAGAATGTTAATTTAAGGTACTCAAATAATAAGAGTAATTTAAATGAAATAATTATTTTCATAATAATATCAGATTTGTAGGAAAACGATATGGTAAACTACAAATATATCACGACTGTACTACATTTCGATGATGTCAATAACCAACTTTATGCATATTTACTTAAAGTTATGTCACTGTAATTTAGATACAAAAAAATACAAATTTTCTTGTATTAATAAGTTATTGACAAAATCCTATCGTTGCCAATCAAAAAAACAAATTTAGACTACCAAATGAGGACACTTGTACTAAAAAAAACGTTCAACCTTATCAATTTCTAATGTCTTGAATGTTTATACCTTGTTAAAAAGACAATAAACGAGGTTTTTGGAGAGAGTCTCACGGATAAGCTGATTTAGATAAACATTACGCATTTATATCTGAATATTATTAACATATGTACAGAGAATTCACGCTACATATTTGTATCCAGCAAGTACGTAAATTACAACTTTAGAAAAAGGATGAAGTCTGTGATCGTTAGTTAGTTAATAACAAAAAGCAAAAGTAAAGTAAATATGTTATTTATTGACATATTAGACAGTGTAACAGGCAATACGAGTACATAGGCTCCTGAACTAGTCTAATTAAACCTTCTTTTTGCAGACACGGACGTCGTCACTATACAGAGTTAAAGAAAGTCCTGTTGTACCAGCACCGCAGCCTGAGACAAGGCCCCCGGTTGGCCTAGCATGTAAACGATGCGCTCCTTTATCAATGGTAAGTCAACAACTGTACATAAGAAAGAGTAATGAACCATACAATGATTTATTATCTAGATTACTCCTTTAACGTTTCTTTGATTAAACAACTGAATTAAACACGTTTTTGGCAAAGTAACAAAATGCACACACTGTCAATGCTTGTGAGTGCAAACTTTCATAAGTGAAATGCATAAGTGCGTAATTTGCTGTTATGATTCATTTTCTACCGCAAGCTAGATCGTTTGATACTACCGCATAGTAAACGGAAGTGATAAAACTAACTTGATATTATATATTCAACCAATGATTCTAACACGAGGTCTTGATTGTTACCTTGTCTGCTGAGTCGCATCATCGCGAATTTTAATCCTTATAGCTCAATTAATTGCGTTCTCGTATCATCTATAATTATAAAGTCAAGGAAATTAATTAGTGCTAATTATTCGGATATATCGTCTAACGTGACACATGGTTTTCATCGGCAACTAAATGTTATGAAAACTAGCTCGTCTATATTGTACGTTCCATGTTTTATTTGCTTGCGGGGCTTGATATCTAAATATCCATTTACAGCTGTATAAACTTACGACTTTGTTCTCGACAGCAAGTCAAGGCGGATTTAAAGTATTCAATATAAATTACGGCATTGGGACTTGGGGACATGCTTTGTCGACCGTGTACACATTAGCATGTATCTGAGCATGACTGTTATATATAATATACTAGCTGCGCCCCGCGTTTTCACCCGCGTGGTGATGGATATTTTGGATAATATACAATATATCTTTATAAATTGTAACCTATGTGTTATTCTGATGTATAATCTATATTATTGGAAGGTTTCATTAAAATACATTCAGCAGTTTTTACGTGAAACAGTAACAAACATCCATCCATACTTACAAACTTTCGTGTTTATAATATTAGTAGGATATACATAAGTATCGTCAGACACAGAAAAGCGTCCTTAATTTTTGATCACTTCTACTTTTGCATTTAATGCACGTCGTTTGTGCTCAAAGGTTTTTTGTAGTCTGCAATAGAAAAAATCAAAGTTTTACTTACCTTACTTATTCTTTGTTTAAAGTTTAGTGTATCGTATAGTCATATGAATGACTGTCGAAAGTCTGGACTTTGCTATCAAGTAGAACAAAGTCGACTTCCTATTGTATTCAGAACATTGTTTTCAATCGCTAAGCTTGTTCTAGTGTTTAATGAATCATTTAAATGATCAATGGCAAAAACCGAGGTTATCGCGCCGTCTTCAAACATAGGTTATTATGTAGGGTGAGAATCTTTATTGAACTTCGGGTCAATTGCCTTTTAATTAATTAAGGTACTTACTGATGTTTGCAAGATAAATTGGTTTTTCAAAATTATGTTTTAAGCGACGCGACTTTGCAAAAAGGTCGGTTCTACGTTCGGCTGTATGTTTTTTTGTATGTATGTTAGCCGCTTTCTTCGTCATTGATGGCTCTTTCACTATTGTATAAATAGAGAATGCTCCTGGTTCCATACAAATTTATTTACGAGGCGGAACATAAACTTTAAAATTAAAAATCTTTTTTATGTTTTTCAAACTTTTTAAAATTATTTGTGACTCAATTTGTTTTACAAATAGTTGCACATTTGAAGATAAAAATATTTGTTTGATACAAACTACCTAGTTATAGCTTCAGATGTTATTATTAATAAGATTATTAAGAACATCTAAGGCTAAGTCTGTCGTTATTCAGAAATTTTATCTTGTTGAACTCATTCTACATATAAAAATTACTGGTTTATCACGAAAACAAACGGTCGTATTTGGGTCAGTTTCTAGCGTTCTCGTTCTCGCAAATTCTTATCAGTCTTATCTATTCGCGTTGTCTTAAGACGTTATCTTTGGCTTATTCCTTCAATGTTCCTTTGTTTGGCTACCTTGCAACCTCTCTGGTTCCATCCATCAACCGTTTCTCTTGTTCAGTTTATCTCTTGTGCATTATGTTGTGTACCTCTTTATGCCTCGCTTTTTCTTCAACATTCTTGCAACTTGATGACTAATAATAATCTCTTTGTTCTTGTATGGTTTTGTATCGCACTTAATGTAATTATGTAATTCAGATAAGATTGGTAATGGACAGAAAAAGTTCGGGTGCCTAAAAGAACGTAATTTTGCAGTTAATTGCTAGATCTTACTTACCTTGAAAATAAATGATGTGTCAAAAGATCCAGCTTATAACCAAACTATAGCTTTGTTCCCCCGTGTTTATATAAAATATTAAAAGGTTATTTCTATCCCATGGGAACTTATATATGGGATAAAATGTAGCCTATGTTTAATTTTAGGCTTTATAGCTACATCTATGCGAAATTTCAGATGTGTTCAGTAGTTTTGGCGTGCGTGACGAAGTAACATACATACCTCCATCCATCTAAACATCGAATCTTTCGTATTTATTCTAGAAGTAGTTAATCAATGGGCGACCTTCATGATTAGCAGAAGTATATAAAGTTTAAACTGAAAATTTGCATAAACGTACCTCTATAAACTGCCGGAAATCATTTTTATAAATCTATTCCTTTTCCAAGGCTTCATGACCGTTTGACCTAGAGGGAATTAAATGGACTGTCTTACAAGAATTTAAAGATTTAGGTGCATCATATACTGCTTTAATATTCATAGATTCACCTATCACTAATTTCCTGTAGCTCATATGTCTGTATAACTTGACGTCTCTTCACACGTATGCGAATTAATTAAATTCCTGTTTTGTAGTACATTTTGTTGATTCACGGTTAATGTTTTTCTTTATTGTAAATATTATTTCTATATTTTGTACTATACAAGTGAGTTACCCTTGGAAAGCTTGCGATGCTATCATGAAACGCACAATTTTTTTGTTTTTAAACGCACAATTAAATTGGGGTTAGTTTAATTTTAACATTAAATTAATTTTATTCTAATTACCTTCTAATTCTTTTAGTAGATCTTCAAGCGATTGCAAGGTTTCGAATTAAACGAGCCAGAAATTTAGGTGATTCCATCGGAAATATAATATTAAAAGATGTGCCTTTTAATTATGATTTTTACGATGGATATAAATGATTAAATTATCGTGTGAATCGTAACAATACACTACTGTGCTTAAAAATTCCACGGTGTCGTGAGACTACCCAGCTTCTAGTACCTACTTTTAAAATCAATCCGCCGGAAAAGGTGGCAGATACCTTATCGAAGACGTTTAGTCAGATAGTCATTTTATTGGTAAAATCATATTTACAAGTCAAATAATAAAAATCAATGTACATACTAACAATTGAATAAAATTTTCAATATTAATATCCTACTAATATTAATAAACGCGAAAGTTTGTAAGTATGGATGGATGTTTGTTACTCTTTCACGTAAAAACTACTGAATGGATTTTAATGAAACTTTACAACAATATAGCTTATACATCAGAATAACACATATGCCACAATTCATAAAAATATATTGTATATTATCCAAAATATCTATTTCACCACGCGGGTGAAACTGCGGGACGCAGTTAGTAAATATATAAATTTAGTTGAATAGGCAAGAACATTTTGATATTGGGATTCTTCAAATGTGTGTAAAATGTTATTTGGTGTCGAAACCATTTTGATAATGTGAAAGTTACACTTCAATCTATCGTAATGAGTTCCATTACTGCGGCTCTCAACTTGAACATATTCAAGTCAAGGTTATAAATAGTGGCTTATCGAGCAAACCTTCTATACGGTGGAAGAGTTTTTGTGTTTAAAGGTTAACCCTACATCAATATATTATTTTGTACTACTCTCTGTATGACACAACTATTGTGTATTTAATACCTGCCGCCCGCGGTTACACCCGCGTGATGATAGATATTTTGGATAGTATACAATATATCTTTATGAATTGTGCCTATGTGTTATTCTGATATATAAGCTATATTATTGTGAAGTTTCATCAAAATCCATTCAGTATTTTTTGCGTGAAAAAGCAACAAACATCCTCACAAACTTTCACGTTTATAATTTTAGTAGGATTATTAATTTATTAGCCCGGAGTGTCCCACTGCAGGGCAAAGGCCTCCCTCCCCTTCCACTCATCTCGGTCCTCAGGCCCACTCTTTATTTGAATAGGTCGAGCTCATCTCATCTACTGTGTATGACTTATTTTATTTTTTGGCTATTTCTTTTGCAATGTACCAATATATACCTATATTTAACTTTTGAAGCTATCGTCATACATAACACAAAATTATTTATAACGGGATATTTACTAATGTATCTTTTTTATCTATATATATATATATATATATATAAAAGTCGTGTTAGTTACACTATTTATAACTCTAGAACGGCTAGATAGATTTAGCTGAAAATTGGTGGACAGGTAGCTTAGAACCAGGAGTTTAACATAGGATACTTTTTAACCGTTTGTCGCATAGATTTGATCATTTCCACGGGGTCAAAGCTGCGGGGCGCTGCTAGTACTAAATAAATTAACACTTTGAGTGCTGAAAACACACGGTATGAGTTTTCAACAAGTGACTAATATGCGTAAATCCACACTAGCGCAGCGGCTGAGAAATTACAGATCTTTGTGACTCAGCAGAGCTGTAATATTTTTCGAACGAAACGCATATACGGCGCAACACAACCGCGCTGTGTAGAGCGGCAGCACGAATTTTTTAGGTAAAAAAAAAGATCGCAGTCGTCGAAAAAAAACCGCAGTCAAAGTGTTAATCTGAATCTGAATCGAATGTCCTCTATCATAATCCCAAACCCTTGTTACTTTAGTATGACCGATAACATGATTCAAACATTATTTTTATGCATTTTAGCATTCATAAAAAGCTTATCGATAACACACGATTGCCATTTAACAGCATTGTTCTAACTTATCCTATTGTTAACATTGTACAGGTATTTTTTGTGATATTGTACTAGCTGCGCCCCAAGGTTTCACCCGCGTGGTGATAGATATTTTGGATAATATACTATATATCTTTATGAATGGTAGCCTATGTGTTATTCTGATATAATAATAATAATGCTGGACAATTCACACAGCATTATCTAGCCCCATGGTAAGCAGAGCTTGTGTTATGGGTACTAGATAACTGATATATATAATACAATACATTACATAGATAGATATTTTTTATTATACATAGAAAACGAGCAGAACACCAGGAACAAATATCTGCAGATCGTACACACAATTGTTCCGAGGCGGGAATCGAACCCGCAACCTCCTGCGTCGCAGGCGGACCTTCGCCCACCGCGCCACATCGGTCGTCAAATAAAGTCGTCGTATGTTAACTATATTATTGTGAAGGTTCATTGAAATCCATTCAGTAGTTTTTACGTGAAAGAGTTACAAACATCCATCCATACATACTTACAAACTTTGACGATTATAATATTAGTAGGATTTCTTTGTTTGATATTGAACTTTGCAAGGTAAAGTATGAGTAATACGTTATTCGAAAAATATTTATTGGTTTCTGGCAATACATTTTTACATTTAATATTTACGACTAGTTTCATTTAGTTTTATTTGTGCCGTTGTAATCCTGTTTTAAAATGAAAAGTTTTTATTTCTTTAAGCTTACAAATAAGCACTTAGACAGGTCATATTTTATAGTTCACTTTTTTGTCCACCAGTGGAAGTGAGAAAAACCACTAGTATGTTCATAACTTATGTGTCTAGTACATTTGATTTGCTTATCTGTAAGTTGGTAGATTTTGAGTTGGAGCAAAACTCGTTCCAAGCTTTTTTATCTTCTAAGTAATCTGATATTTTGTAATAAGCTTTTTTGTATGTTTAATTGCTACAGTAATATAATAAATGCAAAAGTTAGGATGGATGTTTGTTACTTCTTCGCACTAAAACAACTCAATGGATCGAGCTGAAATTTTGCATAGATGTAGCAGCCTGGTATCAAACATAGGCTATTTTTAATCCCAAAGATTAGATCCCATGGGATAAAAATACCCTTATAACGTTTCCATAGAAACAACGCGTATGAAGCAGCGGGCAGAATCTAGTTTTAAAATAAATAAATTATGATGACACAGAATTATTTAGCCCGAAAGTAATCAGAGCTCGGGTTATGTATGTTATGGGTAGGTAACTGATATATTTAATCAATTACATATGTATATACAATACATAGGTAGTTTTTTATTTATACATAGGAAAAGTATCTGCGAATCGTACAAATACTTGCTGCGTGGCGGGAATCGAACCCGCAACCTAAACTGCGTCGTGACAGGTGGCATGCGAAAGCGTTCGCATGCTGCGCCACCGAGATCGTAATAAAATCGTTATCTTATGCGAAAACATAATTTTCTCTTACCCGAATGTTATCACAAGGATCACGTGTTGAACAATCGTACGATTCTTTTAACACGTGATCAATTAAGATTTTCACTGCCCTGCCTCTGCGACGGGGGCGCACCCCGGCTAATGGTGGTCGAACACGTCCATGTGCATTGATGACAATGAAAGTGTTAATGATCTTGTTTTAGCAGACATTCATTTCATTTCCATAAACTTATAGAATTCCTACGTCTAATGAGTTATTTTTATCCTGAATTAATGTTTTTGAGTCGTAAGTACCAATCAACCGCAATTTCCCTGGTGTAAACCATCGAAGATGCGTCAAGCACTATTAGAAATTGGTTTTAACAAATAGTAGATTGTTTTAGTAGGGATTAAACCACCCCATTATGTACGAAAAAATAAGCCACGTTCACCTCCAATTCGATTTGTAGTAAACAGAAAGATATTTCGCGCGAGTACCATTTTTTATGTCTTTGTTATGCAACGCAAAGAACGCATACCACGGAGGTAGATTTACCCTTCTTATAAACAACCAACAAGGCGTTTACATTTTTTTGTTCTTTGTGATGGAACAGTAAAGTCTAGTCTTTATGTAAGAGGACAAACATGTCTTGTAGTGTCGGATGAATTCAGACACCCGCTAAGCTACGCTATATTGACACACTTTTAGTAATTTACATATATTCGAGCTAATAATAAAACTGGACACAGGTCTCAAATGTTAGGCGTTGATAAATTTTCAACTGCGCACTATTATTTCAAAGTCACATTCAAAATTATTAGATATCTTTGGCGGATTTCGAAAAACGGACCCAGCTTTTTAATTTTATGCGAGATACAATTAGAACATTAGGTACAATCAATATTCTACAGCTTATTTATTTTATTTATTTTAAGCCATTACTGTCCCACTGCTGGGCAAAGGCCTCCCTTTTCTCCTACAGCTAGTTATCTAAAATATCAAAAATGGTAGATAGATAAATAGTGTGGAATTAACGCATAATTATAAGTTTTCACAAAAAATGAAAAACTGAAATAATAACTTTAAAAAATCGAAAAAAGCAGAAAGACTGAAGAAATAATACTTTAAAATAATTACAATATAATTTGACAATCTTGTTCAAAGCTACAAAGCAAAAAATTATTGCACAATCGTTATTCACATCAGGGCAAGGCTACCGTGCGAAGATAACAACAATGAATCGTAAAATTGAGGGTACACTAATTCACCAAAAAAACATTTTGAAGCCGTCATACCTTCCCGTCCACGTGATACCCAACACAAGTGTGTACAACACGTGATGTGTTCCTGAGAGCTTTATGATAAAACTAACCTATACAATTTTATGCGTGGACTTAAATTAGAACATTATATATACATATATAAAGTTACTATCAATATTCTACAGCTAGTTAACTAAAATATCTTAAATGGTGTGGAACTAACGCCTAATAGTATCCACAAAAATAGCTAAATAAATAAATAAATAATGCTGGACAATTCACACAGCATTATCTAGCCCCATGGTAAGCAGAGCTTGTGTTATGGGTACTAGATAACTGATATACATAATACAATACGTTACATAGATAGATATTTTTTATTATACATAGAAAACGACCAGAACACCCGAAACAAATATCTGCAGATTGTACACACAATTGTTCCGAGGCGGGAATCGAACCCGCAACCTCCTGCGTCGCAGGCGGACCTTCGCCCACCGCGCTACATCGGTCGTCAATAAAATGAAATTTAATAAACAGTCAAATAAAGAAGAAAATAGGACTGAAATAATAATATAGACTATAAAACAATATAATTTGTCCGTTTTGGTGACGTCTTATTGGCTAAAGTGGATTAGGTTTGCCTCGCGTTCTACAAAGCAAAAAAAAGTCTCTTGCACAAACATTATTTACATCAGAGCAAGGCTACAGCGAAGTTAACAACAATGAATCGTAAAATTGAGGGTACACAAATTCACCAAAAAAACATTTTGAAGCCGTCATACCTTCCCGTCCATATGATACTTACACAAGTGTTTACAACACGTGATGTGTTCCTGAGCGGCTCTATGATAAATCTAACCTATGACCAGCGAGCCTAACGACCTTTGTTGATAACTTCTCTATCATAATATGACATAGGTATGCTGATAGTTGATAAAAGGCTGATGGATGCATGTGGCGTGCAACTTTATCAATCGTATGTCATGAGGGTTAAAGTTCATTTTCCGTTGCCAACAGCAGTTTTACCTATAGCGACAAAATATAAGTTGAAAGGACCTGTTTTACGTGCCCTCTACCCAAGCAGTTGTAAGGTGTTTGATCCTTTTGTCTTTACATTCCTAATGGTAATTGAATAGAGGTTGTTTTCATTTAACGCTCGTAAGAACCCAAAACATGGATGTATGTATCAGCCAAGGTCAATGTCGAAGAGAATGACCTCGATTCAACCTTCAAAATTGTTGTATACCTGAATTGACTTTTTTGCCCTTAGGGTGC
Organism: Eupithecia abbreviata; assembly: GCA_943735965.1. Taxonomy (NCBI): domain Eukaryota; kingdom Metazoa; phylum Arthropoda; class Insecta; order Lepidoptera; family Geometridae; genus Eupithecia; species Eupithecia abbreviata. The sequence goes on along the minus strand of OX030997.1, from coordinate 3,128,157 downwards.
TTTGTACTTTGGTTGCAATTAACCTTTGTATGTTAAGGTTTGGGTTTTTTAAAGCACCGACAATATTAATTAAAATAAACTTTATCTATATTGACTTTTATTAACAAAGAAAAAAACAATTACAAAACTAGTATTCTTTATTGATTCAGTTTACAGCGCGTGGTATACATAATTCCGGGACCTTATAACTCATTCTTCCAATTGGCATAAAAGTTGCGTGCTGCTTTATATCAAACGACAGGATGTTGCATGATCCAAAAGAGCACGAGGTATTGTCATCACCATTCAACTCCGCATTGGTTATTTTGGTTCAGCCGCTCTTTTGATGTCGCTTCTCGCAAAACTTGTTATGATATTTACATTAAAAATACTAGCTTCTCTAGCTTCGCACGCTTATTTCCAAGATCAATGAAGCCAATGTCCTTCCCATGATGAAATCTATTTCCTTACTCCTTCATTAAATTCATTTACCGCTTTATCGTGTGTAGTAGCAGACATAGTTTCTTTCGCAATTTATATAAAGTAGATGATATATAAACTAGATCAATTTCAATGAATAAAAAAGTGGATGTATAAAACATTTTTAATGTAAGTCTCTTGCATGCCATTGTCCACCTTTATCAGCTTGCGTGCTTTTCATAAAGCATTGCGACAGGAAGATTGTGTATATGTAATATAATAGAGATTATAATCATTGCGCTGAACATGACTGTTTTTGCAATAAAGAGCAGATTCCATAAATACTGCAGCATTCACTACGCTCTGGTTTGTTGCATTTAGAAATATGTCGGATAACCATAGGAATCATTGCATTATTAGAAAAAGTCAAGCTAGATAATCGAGCTCACGTGCGCGATTATTGAATGAAAATTATTAGTTCTCTATATTCTTTATCATTCGTGAACCTCCTTCCTCAATATCAAATTCTTGAAATTCATCCGTAAATCTGTTGAACTTTTTGACAAACTGGTCTTCTGAATTAATATCACATTCAAATAGCATCCCTAAAAAGAGACCTAAAGAACTCGTCAAGGCCGAGCAAGAGGGTGGGTCCTTAAGTAGCTTTTTTACATACGAAGGCCAGTTCGTCAACAATTTCAACAGACTGAAGACTGAATATCAAAAGTTTTATATTTCTCCTCCAATATTATATACTTACCAAACGGTTAGAAATACAGTACGAGATCAGAAGTAAAGGCCTAAGACATTTTAACAAGTCGTCAAACATGTGAGGCGTTTCCAAGCTTGCCAAAATAGGATTTCGAAACTTTTGATGAATCAGATCTGCCCACATTGACTGCATTCTAACCTAACGTTCTCTTAATGACTACATACGCCAAAAATGAAGTGGCCTGGATATTTAAAGGTCCAAATAAAAATTTCTGATGTTTTGCAATTGCAATCCAGTGAACGCGTTTAGATTTTCGTAAAACATTGTGGTAATAGTGGTGGTTATGTTACGTTACTGGTGGTCAGGTCATTGCTAGTGTATATTATGTTTCTGACTTCATAATTACCTGTTCGTGGTTTTGGAAATATGATTCTTCTAGCGTTCATTACTTTAGAAAATACATAACGAAATATTACCACTTCTGTGATTGCACTAGCTTATGAAGTCTCAGTACCTAATCTGTATCCAATTCTTTTATTTCTTACTAATATTATTTGTCGGCTATCAACTCCCAAAGTTTTTGCGAATGGCTCCCTTAGGGATAGCAGCAAAAATCTACGGTATAATAGGTTCTTTTCATGAAGTCATTCACGAAAACGATCGATAAAATATAAAGGTAAACGTTCTGCCCATGCTAACCCGAATGAAGATGTTTTTTACAAGTTTGACTTATGCAGTGACATTCAAAAAGTCCAAATTAATCATTCTGATTCTGGCTGACAAATTCTTTAATAGGATATGCTTGATATTCAAAATGGCCGAACGGTACCATTAGCTACCATTGCCAGGTAGTTGTGTTCGTGCTTCGCCTGATGATTACAAAACTTAGATCTGATCAACCTTTAAATAGCAGTAACGATGACTCTGAATGTATATATTTAATCGGGATAAAGTGCAGGGATTGCAGTTGATTCTACGATTTCATCAAGATTATAGCTGAAAATAAAATCAATGGAGGCTAGCTGCGAAGGTGTGTTACAGTTACGATTGTTTGAAGAAAAACGTTTCTGAATAACGTACCCAATAAAACTGCATGATCTCATCAAAATATTATATTTTCTGGGGTGACGCATAAAATGTCGTAAAACCAAAAAATTGCTGGCTAGCGCCAAAGTGTCTGAATGTGTGAATGTTCCTGAATTGTTTTTACATTTTATAACCGTCTGGTACTACCATCTATTTTGTATAAAACATTTAGAATGTTCCCTGATGCGTTGCAGCTACATTTCGTAGTTAGTCAAAATCATTGAATCAACTAAGAAGGCTCGTAGCAAACCCGTTGGTCCAATATTTCATATTAACTTGCTTTTGTTATTATGAGTAAAATAACTTTTCAGGTAACCTATAGTCATAAAGGCGAGTTTTCTCATGTTGATGTGTTTCGATGACTTCAAATGCAATCAAATAGACCCCGTTACCGCTACCTTACGCGATCCGCCTACGGGCCCGCAATTTGGTACGTTCACCTTTCGACTGCGTCTCTAAATTACAGTAAACATTAGACTATCATTTTCTTAGTGATTATCGTTAATAGATTCACCATTTTATTCTCCAGAATTAAAATATGTCTTAATGCGATATTTTACTCACGGGGATTGGTAAAAATACGTGAATGGGTTCTCATGACTTTTTTATCTTTTGTAATAGCTTCCTTGCTTATTATAGGTATTATAGGTACTTATCTATTTGGCTTTTATTGCTATATTATTCCTACGATAGCATATACACCGTAGAATTCATTACATTTTTACATACATCTGATATGTACATATATACATTATTCATCTTAGAAAACAATTTTACTTTTATAAATTTATTACAATATGCTAAATAACTTCATGTGTCTTTATGGGAATAAATATTTTTAAACCTGAATAGGACATTATTACTTTCGTTTTTATAATTAACGTCTTTTATATTTCTTTCTATTCAATGCCCAGTCAGCCTTCTGGTTTTTATGTTAGGTAGTGGAAATTATCTTGTACAATTCTGCTTCTGAATCGCAATATATCATCGGCAATTGGCACCAGCGCAATTTCAACCACTAGGGGGACATCTGATAAGCCAATTTGCTCCCACACAGCGCCTATTATGGGCCAATCATATCATTAACTTATTCAGTACGCGACGCGATTTCATTTTTCACTCTTCTCTTACCAACATCAGTTATTTCCTTCCAATATAAACTTACTAGCTGTTGGCTCTATATTAGTAGGTACACCCTATCCTCATAAGAAGTAGCCTATTATTTAAGTGGGATTTTGTCCTACGTCAATTTTTATCTCTTATCTTGATCCTTTCTGTAGTTTTCGAGCTGTAAGGTAACAAACATGTTCATATTTTCACAAACTGTCGTATTAATATTATTAGTAGGATTTATTTGAAGGGTAGGGCAAGCCCCTACAAATAAATCCTACTAATACAGACAGGACAGACACATCGAAAATGATGCCGAAAACGATGTCTGTCTGTCCAATAATGCACTGTCAATGTTAACTTTTGTTTCTCCGTCTATTAGTTCACTCACCTATCACTACCACACCTTTTGTCCAATATAATCAAGTTATTAATCCCCACACCACAATCAATTCTTTTGTTCAGTAACGTTTAAAATTCAATGCATAAGATAAGTAATATCAAAAGGAGCACGTATTTTAGCCTCTTGGAGTTTCCTTTCCTTATTTATTTGGAACTAAATAAAACTTAATTAACATATGAAGGTTAGTATTGAAGGTAAACATCATTAAAGTTTATTGGGAAGTCCTCGAGTTTTCCGGAATCGGAACATTCAGTTTAATGACAAATTCGACAATTAAATCTTTGATTTTGCCGTAGTACAGTCTTTAAAGTTTAACACATGGTTTTTCAAAATTTGCGATTTGCATTACTCCGAGCTTCTCGGAATCCGACATAAATACCATACTTTTAGATTCTACGATACCTATGTATATATTTTACTCTTTCTGGGCAAAGGATATTTGCTTCTTTATATAATTATTATATTTATTACTTTGCGGCGTGTGAGTGACGAGCGTAGCTATCTCCCGATTCGTGATGTTAATCGTTTCAGCTCTCAACTCAAATAACGATCGGTAATTATTAAGTCTTTTTTTAATATTTTGGACATCTTGTTTTTGATGAACGTCTATAATTATTTTACCAAAAATCCTTCCGTGTAAATCCTTTATCAATAACAAAGAGAATTATCTTATTGAAGTTCACTTTGCCGGTTCACATGGCACATTAATTATATGTTTAACAACACCATATATTACCGGCACGACATATAACTTATGAAGTCATCTTCAATCCAATATTTATGGGTAAAATGGTAATCATTTACAGCTGATTATAACCACGGTCGCTTCTGCCGGCCCTTTCATTTCCATAAAGAGATACTTGGTGGTACCTACCAGCGTAGGGAATGTCACGGTCGCCAGCTTGTCTGTATTCTGCCACCACACACATCAAGGCTTACTTAACAATAAGATACGATACTAGTTTTCCTTAATTTGTGATTGACTATTTGAGATCGATGATTCAGATTGACGACATAATGAATGATTTGTGGTGTTGTCGATGTTCATGATTATTTACTTTTTGAAGCAGGACTTCTTTCACATAACACCTTCCCCAAATTTGTGACCAATACAATTACATACATAATGATAAATAGAAATAATTTGTCATGCGGCGGGAATCTAAACCGACCATTCAAATGGTCTGTGTTTTTCTAATGTTTGGTTTCGTATCTTAAATTCGCTATCGTATCGCGTGGGTCCCTATGTTTATTCTTCCTTTGCTCAATATAATGTAAGTATGTACCTACTATTGGATAAAAAGAATTAAGAAATTATATTAAAATGTGAACGACCTTGTTCAATAACAGATGGAAGATAAAAAGAGGTTGTATTGTTATTCGTAAAACTGCTGATAGAGTCGTATCTTTGTTTGGGACAAAAAGATAGGATTCAAGTTTAATTTATCTTATATTATACTTTGTGTTATCTTATTTTTCGGTAGTTATCTTATCACTCAAAATAATGTTTTTTACAAGTTAAGGATTTATTTTTACATGGAAGGTGTCATTATTTGGCTGCCAACTGTTGTGATGACGGCCGCTGGGGCAAACGTATTCTTGAGTGGAGACCACGACTCGGTAAACGTAGTGTAGGACGCCCTCCGACCGGGTGGGATGACGACCTGCGAAAGACTGCAGGTAGATGCTGGATGCGGCAAGCTGAAGACAGGGCGCTGGCGCTCATTGGGGGAGGCCTATGTCTAGCAGTGAACTGCTAAAGGCTGATGATGTTGATGTTATTGATGTGTTGTGATGAGTAGTAAGTATTAAATGCTATACCTATGCAAAATAGGCCGTATGCTGATAATATTTTTATTAAAATGTTAAAATATTAAGACGACCTTCGAAAAGATATAAAACACGACGAATTTAATGGCAGCAAGCTTTCCTGTACCGTTATAATTATAAATTCTAACCATCTGTTGTTAATGTCCTTCTAAATATTGTGAAAAACAAATCAGTTCCTGTATTTTAATACTTATAAATGCGAATGGGTGTGTTTAAAATACAGGAACTGATTTGGTTTTCACAATACGCCGAGAAAAAATCAATTAAGTATGCAAAGAATGAGAAACAACAATAAACTCTTGATTAACATCTAGATCATCATCATTATCAGCCCTAACATAGGCTGCTGGACGTAGGCCTCCTCCATTGAGCGCCATAGCGCCCTGTCTTCAGCTTATCGCATCCCGCAGTCTTTCGCAGGTCTTCATCCCACCTGGTCACAGGGCGTCCTACACTACGTTTACCAAGTCGCGGTCTCCACCCAAGAACACGTTTACACCAGCTGTTGACGGTTCTTAGCGAGATATGGCCGGCCCACTGCCACTACACACCTAGATAAGAAAACCTAATTATGTGAAAGAATACATAAGAGCAAGAAAACAAACAACAAAGTTCATTCATAGAAAGCATTTCCAATTCGGTCGCATTATATTCCAAATATAAACTCGCCAAGCGCCGGGTGGCGTGACTCTACCGACCAACCAGCGAGAGCGCCGCGCTGTGCACAGATAATTAGATAGTTTGTACGTAGGCCGGTAGAGCGACGACCTCGTCTTTGAAAATGCGCTTGCGATTAAAGACTTACCACACACAGAATAACTTAGCCTTGCCCTTACTAACTTAGCTGTGTTCTTTGGGTATTCATCATCATCATCATCAGCCTATGATAGTCCACTGCTGGACATAGGCCTCCCCAAATGAGCGCCATAGCGCCCTGTCTTTATTAGCTTGCCGCATCCAACATCTGCCTACAGTCTTTTGCAAGTAGTTGCTTTCTCGGTTATTCCTCCAAAACAATATTGTAGACAAGTGAAATCAATTCAAAGCAAACCTGAACCGGATTTTTTTTTCGCTTAATGGGGGGCAAAAACCTCCTTCAATTTTGACAAAAACGAGTTTTTTGATACATCACTTATCAAAAACTCTAGCTGGTTTGACTTTTTAATTAAATCCTAGATATTAAACTATATACTAAGTAGGTACGCATAAAGCGAAAATTACCCTCACAGAAAACGTAACACAAGTTGCTTAACAATAGAGGTAATCATTACTAAGGGGCGCCCCCTTTAGTAAAGGCATTTTAAGATTTAAATCGCGAAAGTTTAAACTTTCGCGATTTGTTAACAAATTAAAGATTAAGTATTAGGTATTTATCGCGTACCTTTTGTTTTAATTTCCCGTACGTTTCCATCGCGTTATTGCGATAGTGGTCACGGGACGACACAAAAAAAAATACAACAAAGGGTACGCAATAAGTACCCGATAAATAATAATCTTAAATACATTGAAAGGCCCTTTCTTCCATATAATGCTAGTCAACTATCAAATCAATCTATACCATCAACATCCGTAGCAACCAAGTTAAACTACCGTAGAAATGTAAAATGCGTTCAACTTGAATAGAGCCCGTACCCACTATCCATATCCGTTCGCCTTCAGTGGACAACGAGCCTCAAATACTAAAGTATCGTTTAATCTAAGACGTACTGTTTCTCTGAAAGTTACGGTTACTGTTATGACGTTCATTTATTATGTGGTTTACAAATTTTATAGTATATGGAGCTCTCTTGTACGAGTAGTACGAGATATGAACATACTAGTGGTTTCGTTTTCACTTCTTCCACTTGTGGACAAAAAATTTAAGTGAACAGTAAAATAATCTTATTTGATAATAATTTATATTATAAAGTATGACTTGTCTAAGTGCTTATTTTGTAAAGAAATAAAATATTCTGAATTTAGTACATAGTTATGGCGTTACAAGTAGAGGCACTACACTACATACTATTTATTACCCTCGATATTATCATCGTTGACGACTGATCTGGCGCGGTGGGCGAAGGTCCGCCTGCAACGCATGAGGTTGCGGGTTCGATTCCCGCCTCGGAACAATTGTGTGTACGATCTGCAGATATTTGTTCCGGGTGTTCTGGTCGTTTTCTATGTATAATAAAAAATATCTATCTATGTAATATATAGTATTATGTATATCAGTTATCTAGTACCCATAACACAAGCTCTGCTTACCATGGGGTGATAATGCTGTGTGAATTGTCTAGCATTATTTATTTATTTATTTATCATCTGCTTATGTTAGTCCATGCTGGACATATCCCTACCCTAAGAAGGGTTATCATATCGAAGATTATTTATCGCGAACCTTTTTTTTTATTTTCCCGTACGTTTAAGTTTAGAAAGAGTTATTAGTACAACCATTGTCCTGAGGCGGGAATCGAGCCCGCAACCTCCTGTGTCGCAGGCGGACCTTCGCCCGCAGCAACAGAGGTCGTCGAATATGGCGACAACGATTATTTACTTACCTTATTAACGTACGCGCGAATGCTACAGTCATTAGCACATTAATTATACTATCATATCATATAATATGTATTTGAAAACTGAATTTGAAGTCCAGTTGAAACAGTAGATATTTTATTCCACAGAAAGACAGAAAACACTAAAGTCATTTAAAACGGGATATTTACCATGATTATATTTTTGAGTTATCCAATATTTCGGCACAGTTTCATGCGCCATGATCACGGAATAACTGAAGGCACTGCGAGTTAGTTTTTATGGGCAGACATACCGATCTACCAAAACTCAAAAATCAAATCATGGTAAATATCTCGTTTTAAATGACTAGTGTTAATAACCATGATAGTTTTATGAGACAGAAAACAGTACAGAAATAAATGCTAAGAGTATTAGATGTACTTCTAGTACAAAGGCGGCCTTATCGCTACGAACTTATATTTTATACACAAACGGTTTCAGCGTTTTCAGTACAGAAATAAATGCTAAGAGTATTAGATGTACTTCTAGTACAAAGGCGGCCTTATCGCTACGAACTTATATTTTATACACAAACGGTTTCAGCGTTTTCAGCCTAAATGTTATTCCATTTCTCGAATTTAATTTACCTTTAATAATATCAGCCCGATCCATTCAAAAGAAACAAATAATATAATGTATGTATGTAAGTTAAGACTTGCGTATGATATGATGCCAAAAATATATAAAATACAGAACAAAATAAACGTTTATGCAAAAAATGTGCCATTTGAATACCCTGAAAATTACTCTACGATCTTTAAACTAGACGAGCGTTTCCTCGGGGTCAAAAAAGCCGAAAAGCACTTGGTTCCACCTTTTCATTTCGTAAGCTTCCTTAGGCTCAACTGACACCAAAAGAGCGTCGAAGCGCAGCGAAGCGGAGCGCAGTTTCGGTGTCATATGAATTTTAACTTTATTTTCATTACAATAAAACTTATTATCGCATGAGAAACTCAAACGAGTCGAATTCGCCGGAATTCCCGCGGCGCCGCGGGCATCCGCGCGACTCGTTCGTCTATATTTATAAATTAGTTGGTAATTCTGTTCAAAAGTCCTACTTCTGATTTTCCTATACATAAATATGTAGATAAAATACAGTAGCGAAAAGATTTTTATTTTGTTTTGATGCCTCAATATAAGTTCAACTTTCGTCAGACAGAACAGAACTGATGTTGTGGCATTCTGTAAATATCTCAAGCGGTACTTTTAAAAATGTCCTATCTCTTTCTCTCTCATAAAGTTTACGTGCTTCTGTCTTGGTTCAATTATTATTATGCAATAATCCTTGCCCGTGAGCTAGTGACTTTTGTAATTATTATTTACGCGACCTTCCCTCACTGATATTTCCGTCAATGTTTTCAATCAACATTGAACATGTTTATTTTGACTAAAGTCATTTAAAACGGGATATTTACCATGATTAGATTTTTGAGTTATCTAATATTTCGATGAAACTGTGCCGAAATATTGGATAACTCAAAAATCAAATCGTGGTAAATATCCCGTTTTAAATGACTTTAGTGTTGATAACCATGATAGTTTCAAAAGTTTTATGTTTATTTTGGGCGACAATATGAAACGAAATAATAATATTTACTGAAAATGAAATAGGTACACAATAACAATGGTTAACTCAATGTTAAGCTAAAGTATGGTGTTATCAGTTTCTCGTCTTAAGTACTAAGTAAAAATTTCATAAGTTTGTTTTAATTAAGCATGTAGAGATCAGGAAGGGTTCGTCTTTGAGGAATCACCATTTTTTTATATTCATTGTCTAGGAATTTGCTTACTGAGTATAGGGTTTTATGTAACAAAAAAACAAACATGATTTTTCACAAGTAATGAGTCTAATACACAATTGAAGTTTGTTAAAAAGTTTAGATTACTTCTGGTTGCTTTTTACACATGATCTGATCAGTAGACTCTGTTACAAATTTGGTCAATTATTTCCTTCCGAGCCAAATTTCAAGGTAGTGGCACGGAATCGCAGCTGACGATCACGAGTATTCATAAAATTAATCCCTAATGCATATTACGAAGTTTTGCTGGGAGACTTTGTCATGAAAATCTGTCACTGGCTCCCGGACCATTAGAGCCGTGGTGTCGATACTCACCAACAGCTCGCCACAAGCTGCCCTGCGGGCTTATTATTATAATCCCCTATCAACATGTATCAAATTCATTAACCATGGTTTGTAACCGCTTCTCCCCAAGTTTTGAATGTCAAAGTATATAAAGATTAAAAGAATGACAAGGTCAAATCTATAAAAATATCAGGTTGAGGAAGAAATTTAGCAATCAGCCTTTAAAACTAATGAATAATATCAGAAGTCCTTGCCAAACTTGTATTTGCGACGTTATTTTGAAATCATAGTATTTATATGCATGTGATACTGCTTCGATACATTTTATTTACGGATTGCTTGGCTATAAAAATTGCCGAGAATTATTGAAATTTCACGTGCTGGAAGTCTTGGTAATGTCATGCTCGACTGCGAACAAGATCATCATTAATAATTAATTAATCACAAGATTATCATGATCAGCCTATATTAGTCCACAATACAATACAATATAACTTTATTGCACCATCAATACAAAAAAATAACAAAGGATCTTAATACTAACTAAATCTAGTGGCACAATCGGCGGCCTTATCGCTAAAAGCGATTTTTACCACTGCTGGACATAATAGGTCAGATAGTCGGATAATCATTTAATTGATAAATATTATTTACAAGTTGAATAATAAAAATTAATGTACATACTAACAAATCTTTAGGCCTCCCTAGGAAGGGTTTTCATATCAAAGATTAATTTATCGCGACCCTTTTGTTTTATTTTCATACATTTGTTTCTCGTTACAGCGATCGCGGTCACGAAATATTCTTTCATGTGTTAACAAATCGCTCGGCGCAATCGGATAAGACGCTAAGTGCTCTAATTCAAAGATTCAATACTCAAAAATTCGATTATTTTATTAACTAGCTGCGCCCCGCGTGGAAATCTTTGTGTCAAATGGTTTATAAACCTTCCTCTTGAATAACTATATCTCTTAAAAAACCCGCACCTAAATCCGTTGCGTAGTTTTAAAGATCTACGCATAAATAGGGACAGACAGGCAGCGGGAAGCGACTTAGTTTTATACTATGTAAGTAGTGATGAGGAAAAAGGTGTTTTTGATTTTCTGTTCACTTCAGATAGAGTGCCTAACGGCGCGGTCGTCGCCCTCTGTACTTTCTCTGGTGTTGGCATTGCTTTGATCAGATCGCGGTCATGGTCCTTTCAATGGTGGTGTTCATTCGCACGTTGATAGAAATCGTTATGCCTTTGTTTTACCTCTAAGCTCTAGATTAGTTATACAACGTCGGCACGCTGTAAAGAAGTTTTACCTAATAATAATAAAGTTGGACATTTTCACAGCATCATCTAGCCCCAAGCGAAGCAGATTTTGTGTTTGGGTGCTACATTATCTAGTACCCACAACACAAGCTCTGCTTCGCTAGATGACTGATTGATGACTGATCTACATACTACGTTCATAGATAGATTTTTTTATTACGTACATATATAGGTACATAGAAAATACCCAGAACACTGAGCAATTATCTGCAGATCGTACAAACAATTGTCCCGAGCACATCAAGGTTTTAGTGATTTTTTGCCATTCTTACCTAATTCCTTCTGCAGGCTTGAGTTAATTCGCTATGGAAGGAACTGTAGGTATATCATATAGGAAAATCCGGGGCGTATCGCTAGCTACCTCTACGCTTATGCTGTACAATGTACATTGCGCCAGTCTTCCGCTTTGTAATACATAATTATGCAGTTGCAATATGGCAGCCATCCATGGCACCCATTGCAGTGAAGGTCGTCGTTGCAGTGTTGACATCATTGATGGGGTATTGTGGCTGTATGTATTGTTGCTTGTTATGGTTGCGGTATGGAACTACAGCTTTCCATAGACCATGACATGATACATGAGTTAAAATAACTGACACCCGCCGGGTGATTATACAAGTCGCGACCGGTTTGCGACAGGCGTAAATTAAGCAATCGGTGCTGTCAATAGTTTGACACCAGCTACAACGTCAAAATTTGTCAAAATTTACGTTTGACAGCACTGATTGCTTAATTTACGCCTGTCGCAAACCGGTCGCGAGTTACATAATCACCATACCGTTGTAGTTATCAGATTATCTAGGAGATAAAAAGGCCTGGGACGAGTTTTTCTCTAAATCGAAAACTAACAAGCTAACAAGGTAAAGGTTTCTTGTTCGCTGTTTTGAGAAGAACTAAAATTGTTTCAATTAAAGCAAACATGGAAATAAAGATGACAGTGGGGCAGAGGGTCTAAGAGATAAAGTGATATTTTTAATTTCTGTCGCTTCCATTATACATAGACTATATAGTAATGAAGTGATGAAAATTTTTTCGTTTATCAGAAACTCAATAACAATAGAAATGTAAAAGCATCAAGCAGTTTATAAAAACATAGATATACATACCTACTTACTTACAATACCGCCTACTGGCCCCGGAGGTGTAATATTTAATTAAGCATTAATTTTAAGATTTATTGTATCTCATTATAAGTGAATATGCTATTGTTTTATGAGAAAATAAACATCTTTAAACCGAAAGCTCTATAGATGTAGAAGCTTTCCATCGTATTACACCGGTGATAACGTCGCAATGCGATGTTAATGGTACAGAATAAACCCCTCATTAGCGCACATTACCTTATCAAGTTAAGTATCAGTTATATCACTAATGGGTTTGTTAACCAGAGTATTTGAATTATGACGACATTCGAAATCAAATAAATTGACACAGAAAACAATCGTCGACTACTTCTTTATGATCGATGTGCCGCGGTGGCGGAAGATCGGCTGCTACGTTGGTTGCGGGTTCGATAAACGCCTTGATACAAATGTTTGTGCGATCTCCAAATATTTGTTCTGGATATTTCCTATATAATAAATATAATAAAAAATATCTATCTACCTCCTGTATCATATTAAATACGTCAGTCATCTAGTACTCATGTGATGGGTCCGGCAGTATACAACAAACTACCAGACACTGTCACATCTGATGGCAGTCTATCATGCTTGAAAATAAGACTTAAACGTTTGCTTGTCGAGCAGAATTTCTATTCTGTGAACGAACTATTAAGATTGTAAACCTGACTTTATATTAATTTATTATTCTAATATGATTTATTTTTATTTTCAATTTAACAAAATGTATTGTACTTATACGAAAATGTGACATGTAAAGTGGATTTACCAATAAAAAGTATATTTGTATTTCTGTAGTATCCATACCCAAAGCTCTGCTTAGCTTGATCACGATACATTTTTTGTTTTTCGATCGAATTTTGGAAATGAATGGAATTTATGCGCCTCGGCAAACGTCGTGTAGCGGCCAGGTGGGATGACGGCCTGCGAAAAACCACAGGCAGGAGGTGCTGCTGCCCGTCCATGGTGGATATCTCTTAGTCGCCTCTTCCGAAACCCGCGGGAAGAGTTTTTTTTTGTTGCAACCTAGTAGACTCATCAGACCACTGGATCTGTCATTACGCTAGTTTGCGGTTACTCTTAAAATCCATAAAAAAACTGTTACAAACAACACACGCCTATAACAATAAATCTCAAAGTTTTTCTCTTTGTCCTCAGGCATCATGGCAAGACCCGAACACAAAGGACACGGGCTCAGTAATCAACGTGCTCGACCTCGGGAGACAGAAGTACGCGAACGGCGGAGTGGTGTCTAGGTACCTCTGCGATCTGGTGCAGTGTTTCAACCTGCCCAGGTTCGACTACAAGGATGTTGTGCCTAAAGTGAGTATTCAATGTTTTGAGATATTATAATTACTTATTTATTTATTTTAAGGGCCCGGCGACCCTCGCTTGCAAAAATTGCTCCGAATATCGCTGTCCCTGTTTAACCCTTGCGCCGCGCCTCATGCGTGCGCAATAGCAATATTAGCCGTTCAAAATTTGGTTTGTTCCGTAATACCAAAAATTATGACTGAAAACTTTATGAATTCTTCACAAAGTATTGTTATTATGTAACTAGACAATATAAGCTATGTTCCTTAATAAATAACACGTAAGATATTTATGTTTTTAATACGAAACAAATAGCAAGAAATTTTGTCCATTTTCGCATTAAAATGTGCAAAATGTGATTGGCTTTCATTTAATATTAGGCAAGTATTTTGAAAAAAAAAACTATTTAGGAACCTAGATAATTACTATTTAAATACAAATAATACAATATTATAGTGGAAATATGCTTGAATTGGAAATCATTTTGATATTACGTTTGTATGAAGAATTCGTCCCTCCGGAGGCCTCTTAAGGAAGGCCTACAGCTTCAATACATACAAAATAAGTAACATTAACCTAAAAGCTAATAAATGGCCTTCACTGCTAAATGAAAATGTGAATAATAAATACGCTATGCAATAAGATTAGAAGAAAAAAAATTGTTAAATCGTCCAAATTATTGTCCTGTGGCGCATACCACGTAGCCGCGCTGCGCGCCCGCAAGCCAAGTCGCCGGCCGGGGGTGAAACACGAGGCGCGGAGGGCGGAGGCACGATGGAGCTCATTCGCGCCGCGTCCAGCCAGTGACCGCTATCACGTCGGGGTCACCAATTTATGGGCCCTGGTCCTGGTCCTGTTGATTACTGTAGAAACTGTTCACAAGCGCGTTGGAACGAATGGCTGGGAGAGGTTTATGAGACACAGGAAACGCAAATTATTTTAGTCGAAAAATTGATATTTAAGTAATAAATGCCTAAATGAGGCAGACAGCTCCAAAGATAGGAAGAAGATATAAATACAGTAGACGGTGCTACGTGGCCTTGAACAATGAAGTAGTGAATAATTAATGATTGAGAGAGGCTTATGGGTCACAGGAAACGCTAAAAACTTGACCAATTATTATTTTAGCCAAAAATTTTATTTTTAAGCAATGAAGGCCCTAATTTTGTTTATAGTCAAAACCTTTGTTCTAATCAATGTTTATATTCTTCTTCAGGTGGAGAAAGACGAGAGTTTCCTTCGAGCGATAGAAGAATCAACGCAAGAACAGCTCTGGAAAGCTAACAAGGAGAAGAAAGAGGAAGATAATAAGAGTCAATACGCGACCGTGAGGCGGAGAGTTCAGGCCAAAGCGAAGAAAGTACTGCAGGATATCAGTTCGGCTATGTCTAACAATGTGCTCAAGTGAGTTTGAATCTTATTACTTAGTTGTTAAAGTTGATAGTGTAAGGAGAGTCAATATGCGACCGTGAGCAATTCAGCCCAAGGCGGATTACGAACAAGGCTACACTTTTTACTAAGACAAATGCTTACCTATACTATTTAAAATCCAAACTATTTTAAGTCACCAAAGACATTTATAAATGACAAGCGGGCCTTCCCGGCTTCGCACGGTTTTAGTACCGATCCCTAACTTTTTTGAAAATAAAATATAGCCTATGTTCACCGGGGATAGTGTAGCTTCCCAACGGTGAAAGAATTTTTCCTATTAATTAATCAAACAAACAAAAAATCAAACCTTTCCTCTTTATAATATTAGTATATAAAACTTAACAATAACAGAAAACAATAAGGTAATCACAAAAATAAAACACGCACTTCAACCATACATCATGTCACATGGGAAGCGAAAAAAGTATAACTAGAAATTGAAAACAAACGAGAGATCAATGAAATGATGAATGAAAGCTTTCAAAACCTTGTTGTAAGCTCCTTCTGCTTTACTTCGATGATACCAATGTCATTAAATATTTCCCACCACCATTCCTTGAGTTTTTTAACCCCTTTGTATACAAAAATTTTAAAGTTTTTGAATCGCAGTATGGACTATCAAGTCAATTCACTTGACTCCTTCAAAATGTGGATTATCCGTCTTAATTTACACAGCCTTCGCCTATCTTGAATCTGGCTAGTGAATTTATTTATTTATTTATTTATTGAGGAATAACAAACGACTACATTTAACTTATTATACATTTGTGTTAGTACTTTACAATGTAAAGTTGAGCGATATTCAAAATGTAGCCCACAACGCTATCCACATATGAGTTACATACATACAATATAAAAAACATGCAACTAGGATGCCTACTAGTTAGGCTCCTCTTAAACAATAAAATATAAGTAAAGCAAATAAACTAAAGTTCTATAAAACCATTTGTCAATTTACAAATTATTTCTATAGAATTAATAATAATAAATTATATAATAATAACAAAAAGTACAAATAGCAATAAGTTATGTTGGGTTGTTAGTGAAATCTACTCGACAAAGTAGACTGAATAACCACTTTTTATATTTATATAAATTGCAAATAAATATGTCTATATCTACGAAGTTATTATTAAAAGACTCAACCATACGACGAATAGGGGCGCGAAATCCCGAGTTTGTACGACAGGTGGAAAGGGCAAACAAAGAACGCGAACGTGAGGCTCGCGGGGTGCAGGTCCTCGGGACTGCGTAGTATATCTTTCTGACAAGATCCATACAGTCAAATTTATTATGCACAATATTATATAGAATAACAGCTTCAAGATATTTACGTCTGGATTCGAGAGTGAGGAGTTTAAAATCGACAAGTGAGTCAGCGTAAGAGCTACGTGGACGACGACATCTGTAATTCATTGACCGCAGATACTTCCGCTGAAGTTTTTAATTTAATATTGTATGTGGATTATTCCTTCATAATTATTTTTTTCTTCCAGATTCGTAGCATGGTGCTGCCACAAAGGCATCCGCCGCATCGCCATCGGCGGCTGCGGCACCAGATCAGCTTGCGTCGAGCGCCTCCGCCGCGCCAACGCCGCCGGCCTGCCGCTCATCTTTGTGCCCTTACATCGATCACACTTCGACTATATCCTAGTCACCTTCGCGCTCTATCTCACTGGTGTCCGACCGCCCTTAGTCGCAGCGGGCGATAACATGCGGATACCTTTCTTTGGGTGAGTCTATTACAAAGCGCGGCTCGCTGCGTCGCATTTTAAGCGTTTGAAACTGCAATAATCTTTAGCATTTTTTGACGACCTCTGTGGCGCGTTGGGCGAAGGTCGGCCTGCGACGCAGGAGGTTGCGGGTTCGATTCCCGCCTCCGAACAATTGTGTGTACGATCTGCAGATATTTGTTCCGGGTGTTCTGGTCGTTTTCTATGTGTGTATTGTATTATGTATATCAGTTATCTAGTACCCATTACACAAGCTCTGCTTACCATGGGGCTAGATAATCCTGTGTGTGAATTGTCCAGCATTATTTGTTTTTATTTATTCATAATTTTATGTTCATTGCTCACTGACATTTGAACTTAAAGTATGTAAACTTAATTACTTGTATACTTAATTACTTTAGTAGCAATAAAATCTTGCTGTTTATAATGGATTCACGGGCTAATTATGTTTATTATTATATTGTGATTATTATTTATTGTTAAATTTGTTTATCTCAGCTGGTGCACTCATTTGATACATGTTATGTAAACCCCTCTGTAAAAACATGTGCATGTGTGATCGGCAGGTAAAAAATGCCTCGGCATTAAGCCCGCCCTTTGTACCTTAGCTTTAAATAAATAAATGACTATTCGTGGGGAGCTACTTTGAGCTTATGCATTGATAAATTTCAATGCATTTTGCTATTACGTGGAGGAGGAGATAAACGACCTGTGTTGCCACCTTTAACATTGAATGATTCTTTGATTACCATTTATTTCAAACTCCCTTATAATTTTGAATCGAACAGAATAGAAATATCTTTATTTGTAGCAAACAACCATTTGTAGTTAACAAAATTACTAAACTAATTCCTTAACTACCCAACACCATAAAGACTACATAAATAGTAATTGAAAAAAAAAACTTTAATGCTACAAAATGGCGTCCGACTCAGCATTGTGTTGTGATAGCCATTGTGCATAGCTATCACAACGCTGATCTTCCTTCTTGAGCCTTCTTCTTTTGCGGTGTTTAATGGAAAAACCTTTGTTGACAGCTGGATTCTGCGCGGATGTGGTGCGTTCTACATCAAGCGACGCGTCGAAGGCTCAGATAATAACAGCGACGAAGTATACAAGACTGCACTTAGGTGAGAGAGATATATATATACTAGCTGCGCCCCGCGGCTTCGCCCGCATGGAAATCTATGTGTCAAATGTTTTATAAATCTTCCTCTTGAATCAACTAAAACCGCATCAAAATCCGTTCTGTCGATCTAAGCATACATAGGGACAGACAGACAGCGGGAAGCGACTTTGTCTTATACTATGTAGTGATATATACTCGTATATTATACTGATGTGGTGCGGCAGGCGAAGGTCCGCCTGCGACACTGGGGGTTCGATTTCCGCCTTGTGACAAATGTATGTACAAACTAAAAACATTTGTTACGGGTGTTTTGGGTATTTTCTATAAAGAATGAATGAATGAATGAACTCTTTATTGCACTTAAAACTATAAAAAATCACCTTATATCTAAACATTACATATTAAAAAACAAGCAATCTTCTATTAAGTATATCAGTCGTGCTTAGCTTGGTGCCAGATGATGTTGTGTGGATTGTCCAGAATTATTTATTTAAACTTAAACTTGTTTGATTTGTTCCAGATCTTATATCCTGAATAGCTTATCCGATAACAATAACCTGGAGTTCTTCATAGAAGGCGGTCGGACGAGAACCGGGAAACCTCAGCCTCCTAAAGGTAAAATTCACTTTTTATATATGTATACTCTATACTATATCATTCATGAATAAGAAAATCTTAATTCATAGTATTATGTACTAGCTGCGCCCCACGTGTTCACCCGCGTGGTGATAGATATTTTTATTTTTTCAGTAGTTTTTACGTGAAAGAGTAACAAACATCCATCCATCCAAACTTACAAACTGTCACGCCAAAACTATTGAACGGATCAGGCTGAAATTTCAATCTTAATCTATTAATATTTCTCTCAAATTTAAAATCGAAGCCTGGAATCAAATATGGGCTTTTTATCCCATAAAAACAAAAACTAGTAGTTGATAAAATTATTAAATGTATTATCATTTTTGACGACCGATGTGGCGCGGTGGGCGAAGGTCCGCCTGCGACGCAGGAGGTTGCGGGTTCGATTCCCGCCTCGGAACAATTGTGTGTACGATCTGCAGATATTTGTTCCGGGTGTTCAGCTCGTTTTCTATGTATAATAAAAAATATCTATCTATGTAATGTATTGTATTATGTATATCAGTCATCTAGTACCCATAACACAAGCTCTGCTTAGCTTGGGGCTAGATGATGCTGTGTGAATTGTCCAGCATTATTTATTTATTTATTTGTTTATGCAATCCAAAGGACCAGAATTAGGTAAGATTTATGTTGGGCAGTCTGATGGTTCGCCTGATTGCTGGCTGATGATCTCACTGTTATACCTACCTGGCAGAGCACAACAAGTTTTGGGTTGGTTCTATGATATACTGTAATAAAATAATGTCTGTCTTTTTGTAAAGGCGCTCATTGGGGGAAGCCTATGTCCAGCAGTTGACTGCTATAGGCTGATGATGATGTCTTTTTGTAATGATCTGCATATAGTGTAAAATAAAGCATATTTGTATTGTATAATGGACTTAAAATAACTATTGTTTCTTTCCCCAGCCGGAATCCTCTCAGTAATAATGGACGCGTACCTCGACGGTACGATAGACGACGCCCTCCTAGTCCCAGTAACGTTGAACTACGACAAGCTCGTCGACGGTAACTTCGTGCGCGAGCAGCTCGGCATGCCCAAACAGATGGAGACCTTCTGGTCGGCCCTCACTGGCATCTGGAGGACTCTGAACACCAACCACGGGACTATTCGGGTGGATTTCAATCAGCCGATGTCGTTGAAGGTAATATCTCTTGAAAGTCTGCTTTGCTCATGCCTCGTGCTACTAGCTAAATATCAGGAGGCAGCTGGGCATGCCTAAACAGATGGAGACCTTCTGGTCGGCCCTAACTGGCATCTGGAGGACTCTGAACACCAACCACGGGACTATTCGGGTGGATTTCAATCAGCCGATGTCGTTGAAGGTAATATCTCTTGAAAGTCTGCTTTGCTCATGCCTCATGCTACTGGCTTAATATCAGGGGGCAGCTGGGCATGCCTAAACAGATGGAGACCTTCTGGTCGGCCCTCACTGGCATCTGGAGGACTTTGAACACTAACCACGGGACTATTCGGGTGGATTTCAATCAGCCGATGTCGTTGAAGGTAATATCTCTTGAAAGTCTGCTTTGCTCATGCCTCATGCTACTGGCTAAATATCAGGGGGCAGCTGGGCATGCCTAAACAGATGGAGACCTTCTGGTCGGCCCTAACTGGCATCTGGAGGACTCTGAACACCAACCACGGGACTATTCGGGTGGATTTCAATCAGCCGATGTCGTTGAAGGTAATATCTCTTGAAAGTCTGCTTTGCTCATGCCTCATGCTACTGGCTTAATATCAGGGGGCAGCTGGGCATGCCTAAACAGATGGAGACCTTCTGGTCGGCCCTCACTGGCATCTGGAGGACTTTGAACACTAACCACGGGACTATTCGGGTGGATTTCAATCAGCCGATGTCGTTGAAGGTAATATCTCTTGAAAGTCTGCTTTGCTCATGCCTCATGCTACTGGCTAAATATCAGGGGGCAGCTGGGCATGCCTAAACAGATGGAGACCTTCTGGTCGGCCCTAACTGGCATCTGGAGGACTCTGAACACCAACCACGGGACTATTCGGGTGGATTTCAATCAGCCGATGTCGTTGAAGGTAATATCTCTTGAAAGTCTGCTTTGCTCATGCCTCATGCTACTGGCTAAATATCAGGGGGCAGCTGGGCATGCCTAAACAGATGGAGACCTTCTGGTCGGCCCTAACTGGCATCTGGAGGACTCTGAACACTAACCACGGGACTATTCGGGTGGATTTCAATCAGCAGATGTCCTTGAAGGCAATATCTCTTGAAAGTCTGCTTGCAGGTGTGGCGTTCGCGGTGCGGAAGTGTTTACATTGTAAGCGTGCGAGAGCGGTCGCGTCGCGGAGGCGTTATGTTGCTCTAAAATGTTGTAAAGAAATAGAACTCGTAACACCGCTAGTAGCACGCCTCACCATCGCTGCGCGACGCGTGCGCTCTGTGTGAAATCACTCTTTATACTAGTTTAAATACAACGCTCACACGCCACACCTCTGCCTCTCCACCGTGCCGCCACGGCTCTACTCCGCGTCGCCACCGACCGAAAGATGGCAACACCCATTATGTCCGATCCATCCCAACACGATATTAATCTATATCGTTTATTCCAGGAACTAGTAACATCATTCCAAAAGTACCAGCACTTCAAAGCGCCCATCGAGAGCCCGCTCTCGCCTCCCAACAACAACCTCGCTGTGAACCTAGACAAGCAGATATTGTACAACCACAGCCACTCTAGTCTCTACGGCGCTGACGTCAGCTCCGAACATAAGATGATGGTGGAGGCGATCGGACGACATCTTGTCTATGGTAAGTAGTACTTTATTGCACTGGTGGAAATCTATGTGTCAAA
Organism: Eupithecia abbreviata; assembly: GCA_943735965.1. Lineage (NCBI taxonomy): Eukaryota > Metazoa > Arthropoda > Insecta > Lepidoptera > Geometridae > Eupithecia > Eupithecia abbreviata. Next base: position 3,106,466 of record OX030997.1, on the reverse strand, counting down.
TTGTTTATAAATCATCCTCTTGAATCACTATCTATTAAAAAACCGCATCAAAATCCGTTGTGTAGTTTTAAAGATCTAAGCATACATAGGGACAGACAGGCAGCGGGAAGCTACTTTGTTTTATACTATGTAAAAGAAATGTTGGTGTTTGGAGGTACAAAGGTGGGATTCATGCCGAGACATTTTCTACCTACCGACCAGAAGGACACGTTTTTGAAAAGTCTTAATTTTCTGATAGTTCTTCTAATGCATTAGTCATATCAACTTGATTCTAAAAGTTATTTTTGTTGTTTTCAGACGCATCCCAAGCCACAGCGCTCATGTGCACGAACATAGTATCATACGTGCTATTAACGGAGCGACGCGCGGGCTGCTCGGCGCGAGAGTTATGGGAGTGTGTGGGCGTGCGCGCCGACGCGTTACGAGACAGTGGACGGGACCTGGGGTACTCGGGGAGCAAGCAGCAGGCGCTCAGGCATGCTGTGAGTACTACATAGTATCATACGTGCTATTAACGGAGCGACGCGCGGGCTGCTCGGCGCGAGAGTTATGGGAGTGTGTGGGCGTGCGCGCCGACGCGTTACGAGACAGTGGACGGGACCTGGGGTACTCGGGGAGCAAGCAGCAGGCGCTCAGGCATGCTGTGAGTACTACATAGTATCATACGTGCTATTAACGGAGCGACGCGCGGGCTGCTCGGCGCGAGAGTTATGGGAGTGTGTGGGCGTGCGCGCCGACGCGTTACGAGACAGTGGACGGGACCTGGGGTACTCGGGGAGCAAGCAGCAGGCGCTCAGGCATGCTGTGAGTACTACATAGTATCATACGTGCTATTAACGGAGCGACGCGCGGGCTGCTCGGCGCGAGAGTTATGGGAGTGTGTGGGCGTGCGCGCCGACGCGTTACGAGACAGTGGACGGGACCTGGGGTACTCGGGGAGCAAGCAGCAGTCGCTCAGGCATGCTGTGAGTACTACATAGTATCATACGTGCTATTAACGGAGCGACGCGCGGGCTGCTCGGCGCGAGAGTTATGGGAGTGTGTGGGCGTGCGCGCCGACGCGTTACGAGACAGTGGACGGGACCTGGGGTACTCGGGGAGCAAGCAGCAGGCGCTCAGGCATGCTGTGAGTACTACATAGTATCATACGTGCTATTAACGAAGCGACGACGCGCGGGCTGAGTTATGGGAGTGTGTGGGCGTGCGCGCTGACGCGTTACGAGACAGTGGACGGGACCTGGGGTACTCGGGGAGCAAGCAGCAGTCGCTCAGGCATGCTGTGAGTACTACATAGTATCATACGTGCTATTAACGGAGCGACGCGCGGGCTGCTCGGCGCGAGAGTTATGGGAGTGTGTGGGCGTGCGCGCCGACGCGTTACGAGACAGTGGACGGGACCTGGGGTACTCGGGGAGCAAGCAGCAGGCGCTCAGGCATGCTGTGAGTACTACATAGTATCATACGTGCTATTAACGAAGCGACGACGCGCGGGCTGAGTTATGGGAGTGTGTGGGCGTGCGCGCTGACGCGTTACGAGACAGTGGACGGGACCTGGGGTACTCGGGGAGCAAGCAGCAGGCGCTCAGGCATGCTGTGAGTACTACATAGTATCATACGTGCTATTAACGAAGCGACGACGCGCGGGCTGAGTTATGGGAGTGTGTGGGCGTGCGCGCTGACGCGTTACGAGACAGTGGACGGGACCTGGGGTACTCGGGGAGCAAGCAGCAGGCGCTCAGGCATGCTGTGAGTACTACATAGTATCATACGTGCTATTAACGGAGCGACGCGCGGGCTGCTCGGCGCGAGAGTTATGGGAGTGTGTGGGCGTGCGCGCCGACGCGTTACGAGACAGTGGACGGGACCTGGGGTACTCGGGGAGCAAGCAGCAGGCGCTCAGGCATGCTGTGAGTACTACATAGTATCATACGTGCTATTAACGAAGCGACGACGCGCGGGCTGAGTTATGGGAGTGTGTGGGCGTGCGCGCTGACGCGTTACGAGACAGTGGACGGGACCTGGGGTACTCGGGGAGCAAGCAGCAGGCGCTCAGGCATGCTGTGAGTACTACATAGTATCATACGTGCTATTAACGAAGCGACGACGCGCGGGCTGAGTTATGGGAGTGTGTGGGCGTGACGCGTTACGAGATATATTATTATAATTAATTATTGGTTTCAGTTGGAGATGCTAGGACGCGGCCTCGTGCGCCGAGAAGGCAGCGGCGAGAAGCAAATGATCCGGCCACAGCTCAGCATAGCGGCGACACTAGAGCTGTCCTACTACTCCAACGCAGTCGCCACGCATTACGCCGCGGACGCTATATTAGGTACGAACAAACACAAAAAGTAAACGAGCAAGCCGGGGGCGGCAACCACTTCACACCCTTGTGGTGTCTAGGTAGATCCTTTGCAAGTACCTAACTGTCAGTGACGTAACTAGGATGGAAAAAGCAAGAGCACCACACCTTATCTCATTTTGAGTATAGTTTGACAAAGCCTATACACAGCACATTTTATGGCTGCTCTACATGATGGCCCAGCGCTGGACCAGCGAAATGGCCATGCGATGGTTGAAACAGGACTACACGGTGGCGAGACTATGTTGCGATTAAGTTGTTTTCCAAGATGGACGTGGAAGCATTAGCCGCAGCGGCAATCTATCTATACACCACATTCCAATATTTTCCTAATGTGCCACGTGTGTTCCCTCCCGCCGCGCCATAAGCCAAACTGCGCCCTCCACACGTTGGCCCATCTTAGTGGGCTAGTATGATGGCCCATCGTGTATAGGATCATTATACATATGCATACATGTAATGATCCTCTACACATAGTAATATGTAATATGGGTACCTACAGTGGCATAAACAAATATAAATAACCTTATTGTACGAAGACGTACAAATCAATGCATGTGGCATCGTTGTATCAAATTTACTGAATCGGCATATTTAAGCCCTTACCAACCAGTGCGACACTGCCCGCGACGCGATATAACCCTATGAAGGCTCGTTTACTTCCTATGTGTTCTATTTCAATAAACTTTTGAAAAGTGATCAGTGATTCTACTCATTTACTTACTACTTAACTATCACAATATATGTACGTACACCTCCGTACACTTATTCTAATTCCGACGACTTTTTGTGCTATAAAAGCTCTGTTTATAGTAAACTCTTGTTTTTTCTTCCAGCTACCGCCCTAGAAACAATACTCAGCGAACCCAACGCGGATCCCGACACGATCTCCCACTCAGAGCTTCTCGAAACGGCGCTGCAACTCAGCGAAGTGCTGAGTTCAGAGTTCATTCTGTGCGCGCCCTGCCAAACTATACAGGAACGACTGTCCGAGGCGATACAGAGCTTAGTGGACAGCGAAGTATTGGTTAGGATCGAGGTATGTACACGACTCAATGATATATATAAAATAAATAAATAATGGACAATTCACACAGCATTATCTAGCCCCAAGCTAAGCAGAGCTTGTGTTATAGTAGGTACTAGATAACTGATATACATTATATATTAGAATACACAAATAGAGACAGATGATGATGACATAAATAGATAGATTTATAGAGATATTTTTTATTGATTGAAATCGGTAAAGCCATTCTCTAGTTATAGAGTGATTAGGAGAAATAGGGGTTCAATTTTATCTTATATTAGCTGCGCCCCGCGACTTCGCCCGCGTGCAAATATCTGTCAAATGGTTTATAAATCTTTCTCTTGAATCACTCTATCTATTTAAAAAAACCGCATCAAAATCCGTTGCGTAGTGTTAAAGATCTAAGCATACATAGGGACAGACAGACAGCGGGAAGCGACTTTGTTTTATACTATGTAGTGATATATTTGTTATATAATTCCAGAACGTACTCCTAGCGGAGCAGAAGTGGTCGCGTCGCTTCGCGGCCGTGACCTTCGAAGACGAGGAGGAGGAACGGCCTGACCCGAGCAGAACTATGAAGTACAGAATAGTGAAGAGCGATGCGGCCTTGAATGAACGGTCAGTTTATTACATAACTAGCGGACCTTCCCGGCTTCGCACGGTTTTAGTACGGATCCCTAACTTTTTCGAAAATGTAATATAGCCTATGTTCACCGGGGATAGTGTAGTTTCCATTTATTTTGGCTTATATAACTCAAGAACGGCGGAACGGATTTGGCTGAAAATTGGTTGGGAGGTATCTTAGAACCAGGAGACGGACATATGATACTTTATATTCCGTTTTTTTTATTTGTTTTTAACTTTTTATTCCTCTGAGGCGGAACAATGTTCGCAGGGTCAGCAAGTAATAATATAATTTCGTTTCAGTCGGCGTCTCCTACTAACGCTACGTCCGTTACTGGAGGCCTACAGCGCGACATGCCGCTGCCTGGCGCCGGGCTCCCAGAAACAACTCGCCAAGAACACGCTCGACCACCTAACTGAAGAGTACTCTCAGGGCGCCATGTTGTACGGTACGTATCTATCTCGTCCAAGCTCTGGAGGAACTCCTCGGGCATGGGCCACTCAAAGTCTCAACCCTTCGATAAGCGGTACACCAACCGAATCCTAGCGCTAAGCAGAGGCAACCTACGCATCATGACAAGAGCCCTAACTGGTCACTGTCGCCTTAACAAGCACATGTTCAAAATAGGGCAATCCTGCAGATTCTGCGAGGAGGCGAATGAAACGCCCCTCCATCTGCTAGGTGAGTGTGGAGCACTGATGCACAAACGCAGCATCCATCTGGGCAAGCATCTGCATAGCCCAGACGTGCTACGAGACATCGCCCGAAGAATCCTACAGTTCCTAGCAACTGCAAGGGGCTGAACGTACAAGTGGCGATCACAATAGGCCTATCATGGCCGCAGAGATACCCAAGCCACCCAAAGAAATAAAATCGTACGAGACCACAGTGACACACGATATGGTCCGGGAGACACTGATAGATTTCTATGACCTAGTCTCTCCTAAGCAAAACTTCGTAATATGCATTAGGGATTAATATACTCGTGATCGACAGCAGCGATTCCGTGGGTGGGTTGGGCATTGGCAGCGATAACGACATTATTCCCATGGAATAAGGTTGAAATCAGAATTCTGGAATATGTGAATTTTAATTTCTGATTTCAACCTTATGTGGCCTTAAACATATTTTTCATTATGCTAATATTAACTGTCCTTTCAGGCGAGTCAGTATCAATCGACGCAATCCGCAACTGCATGCGCCTGCTCAAGCAATGGGGCGTGGTCGAGATGTACACAGAGCAGCGAGAACGCAAACTGCGGATCTTACCTCCCTATGACGAAGAACAGAGTTTGCGAGAAGTCTGCAGGCATGTTACACGGTTTAATATGAACTCTCCGTTACTACAGTAGGATTTAAACTTGACTGAATGAATGAATTTGGGAAATAAGCAACAATGTATATTAAGATATGAAAACTTGTCAAAATACTGGTTAACTTGAGCAGCGTACATAGCGAGACTCATACCTAGTGTCGCTGTTAGTAGAATACCTACCCTAGGAAGTTTTGAAAATTGTTACTACCGCTTAAGCTTGTCGTAGATCAGAGGCGCACAACTACCACCCAGCACAAAAATATGCATTCAGATATGGGCTTTAACTCTTAACATTTAGATATATTTCATATTGACAGCGGGCCACTTGTAAAGCCATTTTGTCACTATAAAATGTAACTAAATATAACGTGTTAAAGCCTATATTTAAATGCAGTTTTTTGTGTTGGGTGCTTTTGGTATCGGGATAATGAGCGCAGAGCTACACTTGACAAAAAAATCATTTGAAACTATTGAATCATCGTTACTACGAAAAGAAGTTCCTCTCAGTATCCGGCAGAGGCGCTGCAAGGTGCTAAAATTTTTAAAGAAAACGTAAACTTATTTACAACTCAAACAAAGGCCTCTGGATAACAAGTAACAATAACATTGTTTCTGATAAAATGTTATGCTCAATTTTTATTATTAGGCAGCTAAGCGTTCATTTGAAATTTTATACTAATGTATTTTATAAAGTCACACATTGTGTGCGACGGTGTAACATTTTCAGTGTGGTGAGGCTGTGTTTGATTGATATGAATATTGAGCAATATTTAGCTAACAACAAGGTTGCAATATTTCTAGTGTTTTTATTGAACGAGTCCCTAGAATCGTTAATGGTGCCCAGTGATAAGGACTCTCTAAATTTCCAATTGTGATTTAGTTATAAGCTTTCTGAACGCAAAACATTTAAGTCTATACACTAGCCAAACAATGTAGAATGTTTGTACGTTTGTAACACTTAACTTGAAATTCGGTTGCGGTGTTTTTTATAAGTAATTTACATTACTTGTCCTTTTGAAATCTTTCCTTTAATAAAAATTGCTTACAATTTCAATTGAAACTCGACGCGAAGCAATTTATTTTTTGTTACCCGCGTTGTTGTTTGTTTATTGTTTGTAAACAACTGGCTAGTATATTGTTATCTTTGTTCTATAGTACAAGGTTTATTGTGAAGATGTGATGTAACCAACTTATTTTATTCTGAATCGTTTAGTTTACAATGGGGATTATTGATCCACTAAAAATAATTCATATTTATAGTGAAATTGCCGGGTTTTGTGCATGTATCATTCTCATTCCCACAGCGGCGTTAATTCCCTACGCTGTTTGTTTTACCCGGCTAGTAAAGTTATGTTGTTCGAGTGTTTCTTTGTGTGTCTTCGAAGCATTCAAACAGCTTCATCGATTTTGATAAATGAGCTATCAAAATACTCGTCATAACTTCTATATTGTTTTAAGCTACATTTTGTAGGCCTTTGCCACCACAATTTGTAAAAAAAAAAAAAAAAAAAGCGGGGGACCAAGTCGGGTTTTTCTTACAATTTTCACGTATAATGAATGATTATTTATCGGGTATTAAGTTTGGTTTATTTCCACTACGTTTATAATCATCATTACATTTGTTTATAAATCTCGAAAGTTTTCAAATAATTTATTGTTACCAAGCGTCAGTCTCTGCAACAGTGGAATGATAAAAAATAGACGACGAATTTTATTTTTACTGGCATACACTAGCCAAAATCGAAGAACAATGTTCGTAAATAAACCGCTCGTACTTAATCTAAAACTCACTCTATTGCTGCGATCTTTACATCAATCGATATAAGATATCCCTCAATAAATATTGCCTACAATTATATCTGAAACACGACGCCAAACAAGATAGTTTTCGTTTATTGTGTCGTGATTTGTTTACAAACATTCCTACACTGAGTTTGGCTAGTGTATAGGTGGGCGTCTAAATAAGGCACAAGGAATTGACACTACAAAATTGCACTAGGATCTTTATAGTTTGTCTAAGTATATAATCGAAATATGTAAAAATGTGATGTGTTTACATAGATGTTTTTGAAATAATATATCAGTGTATGTAACCTAGTAGATAAGGTAGCTTTGTTTTTTAATATATTACGAGTGGGTAAACTACTTGGTTTTGATAATAGTCGCTTAGGCATCTGGATATTTAGTCAAATATTCAGTAGGCACACATAAAGCTCAAAGAAAGAGCCAAATATATGTTCTTAGTATTTATTTATATTGATCTGTGATTACAGGTTAGTTATTTGAGGTTTCTTATGTAAATAGATTTAAATTAAGGCTGACCAAAAAACGGCCCAGAATATAATTTTTAGTTAGGTATTACTTAAAATTGTTTCACTCCTGTGTTAGCAAACTAATATTTTAAGTGTATCTAATTATAAGTGAAAGGCTGTAAGTAAATAGGGAGAACGTCCTTTGCGATTTTTTGGTCGAAAATGCATATAATGCTGACTCAAGGGACTTTGTGACGCGAGTTAATAGTGATCTCAAGATTACAAATCTTTTGGGAGATGTCTCCATACTTTTTACAATAGAACGTGGATTTTAAAAATCTCTTGTTAGCAACCCTATCTCTCTATTGTAAAATGGCTTTGGTGACAATTTCCCAAAGAAAAAAAGCATTTTCTGTAAATGTGTGGCTGGCCATTGGACTCGTTAATAGGATACCTTTTATATTTACTTTGTAAGTTATAACTGAAGCTCCTTTTATAATTGGGAGTTGGACGTAAAAGATTGAATAAAACAATCGTTGTAAATATCATTGTGTTTTATTTTGGCTTAGACTTACACATAGGCTTACACATATTCATATACGAGCGAAAATCCGGCGATAGCAGCGTCTTAGGTGATCCCTGATTTCCGCAATTTACATTAACTTGTTAACAAGACACATTGATCGTTACAAAATAACAATGTTGATTCTGTTAGCGTACTAAACAAATAATAGTAACTATAGTCTATCCATCCAGAATGTAGAATGTTTGTAAACATAAGAAATCAGCTGATTTTTAGGGTTATCACCACGAAATGATGCAGGCCTAATAGAATTCTAATGATTTCACATTATACATTCTATTAGATTTATTACTTTTTATAATCCTGACGTCAATTATATGCAAAATCGAATTATTTCAATTTACAAATCGACATTATTTGGTCAAAAACAAAGACTAAAATCACTAGAGATTTTTTGTCTTTGTAACAGTGCCATCCCTAACAAATCTCAGTTTTGACGTCCCGTGTTGCAAACAGTTGGTTTATTTTTAACTACGATTTCGAATCAAGCATACCACTATGACCATACATATTTCTGACAGAGAGTATTATTTTAATTTAGCCGGATTATTTAACGTTTAATTTCACGCTGCGTATTTGATTAGCGACAATCAGTCCAAAAGTTATGAATTCTTCCAATTTCATCAATAATGTTTAGTGCTTCAAGGAAAATACTTTAAACAGGTACATTTACATTTAATTGAGTTGGCACAGGTGAAAAATCGTTTGAGAGCACAAAAAATCTAATGATTTTTAGTCTTATTTCATAATCCTTTAGCTTTTATTCCATTCTATAAGGATAGGTAATGATAAAAGTAGGCTGATTTCACAGGGGTGCTTTGTTTATGCCATTAAATTATTTATATCAAATATCACCAGCCCAGTAAGGCACCCCCATCAAAGCTCAAGATGTGACCTAAATAAAAAAATGTTTTTCACCCCTACATCAGCTGATTGAACTGTCAGTGGCTCTGTTTACAAACATTCTACATTCTGGATGAATAGACTATAATTAAATATTTTATTATTAAATTTCGATGTCGAAGGAACTTAAACCCGCGACTTTCCTTCCCCTCAGTAAAGGGACGCTTGGGACGCTCTAGCCTTTCTGACGCTTTAATTTCTTAAATATTACCCCGACTACGAGGCCGTACACACTATAGTTGACTATAACAAACAAAAACCTTAGAAAAACAGTAAAGATTACAAAAAATACATCAAATGTGTCTAGTCGGTGTAGTATCGTTTCGCCCATTAGTAACTTGTTAACAAGACACATTGATCATAACAAAATAACAATGTTGATTCTGTTAGCGTCCTACTAAACAAATAGTAGTAACTACTTAAACCCACGACCGTCCTTTCCCTCAGTACAGGGACGCTCTAACCTTTCTGACGCTTTAATTTCTTAGATATTACCCCGAGTGCGAGGCCGTACGCACTATAGTAACAAACACCTTGAGTAGTGTGGGAGTGAAATAAGAGTAACGATTACGAAAAACAAAATTAAATGTGTCTAGTCGGTGTAGTATCGTTTTGCCCATTATAACCACCCTTTGATGCGAAACGATACTATGAACAAGCTAGTGTAAATCCTAAATTCTTCATGAATTTTAGATTCTCCCCTTCATACAGACCCCACTTTAATTCAATGGCCGAAAGCGCAATTGAATAACATTTTAACAATACACTTACAATTTTACACTGATTATATTACATTTTATTATTAGAAAGTTTCGTTATTTCAAAAAGGCACATTTTCAGTCATTTAGAGATAATAATTCTAAAGTTCAGCAACACAACTGGCTACTACGGTACTTAGCAACGTAACGCGTCAAAAGGTGTTATTCAATTTAAAATGCCCCTTTTCAAATAGTAACGCACGTTACTACTTGAAAAGGGGCATTTTAAATTGAATAACGCCTTTTGACGCGTGATTCGCAACGTAACGTTGCTAAATAGTGTGTCGTCGTAAAACACGTTTACAGTCGTTCATGAGATCACAATCTAAAACTATTAATATCGGAATATCTTACAAGATAAAACATTAAATACTTGCCATTCTTAGGGTGAATGCACACCGAAACGGGATCAAGGGAATCTTTGAAGATTTTGAATCCTATCAGCAAAATCTAAGGCGCGCTTATAATGTTAAAAAAGTCGCGGGAATCCAGACGGATGTGCGCAATATATCATCGTGAAAGAAATGTGTGCCTTTTACCGTGGAGATAGGATTCATTAAACTATCATGATCTTTAAAATTTCCCTTCAATTCTGTTTCAATGTGTCTTGATCCTTACGTCATTCCTACATGCACACTCCAAGGTCGCGTTTAAGGCTGGTTTTATTGTTACGCGTTTCGGCCGTTGGAGCACGCGCGTTCGGAGATGTATGGGGGTAGTAGTTGCGTTTCAAAGTCGCGAGCTTATTCAGCGCCGTTCAATAAACGATTATCAGTAAATGTTAACAGCGCGTTGCCCAGCGGCGTGACTATAAAACCAGACTAAAGCAGTCTATACTAAGCACGGCAAACAAATCTGACGTAACCGCTTGTGAAAAGGCGTAACCCTAAAGGTATACTAAGCACGGCAAACAAATCTGACGTAACCGCTTGTGAAAAGGCGTAACCCTAAAGGTATAACCCTAAGCACGGCAAACAAATCTGACGTAACCGCTTGTGAAAAGGCGTAACCCTAAAGGTTGGCGCTCATAGCCAACACTACTGCTGCACAACACAAAAATGAGCATTCCTTTATATCATAAATATTGGTTTAAACTCGTAATTTACAGTGACAACATAGCTTACCTACTTAAGCTTCAAGTTAACACCCGCTAGATGTCTCTTATCTAATACCGTCGCTGTAAAATCTACCGAAATATTGAGAAATAAAACCCATATTTGAATTTATATACATATGCTTTGCAGCAACGCCCGCTAGATGTCTCTTATCTGATGCCGTCGCTGTAAAAACCACCTAAACATTACGAGTTAGAGTACATATTTGAATGGAAATGCTGTACAGCAGTAGCGCGGTCGAGTTCCGTACGATTTATGAAATTTAAAAAAAACATCTCCTTTATCTCGTCTTCTTTTTTCTGCGCTCGTATCGCCGGCAGGTAGATGTGCAGTTGTCGTTTGCGAGCGGCGGCGCTGTCCTTGTGTGCTGGTGTCTTTACATGTGATTCGGTGGCGTCCCAACAGGTCATGACTAGGTTACAGAAACCGCAGTGGAATGTTTCGGGGCGGACCTGCAAGTTTACTATAAATAATGAATAATGCTGGACAATCCACACAGCATCATCTAGCCTCAAGCTAAGCAGAGCTTGTGTTATGGGTACTAGATGACTGACATATATTAAATAGATAGATTTTTTTATTATACATAGATAACGACCAGAACACCCGGCACAAATATCTGCAGATCGTACACACAATGGTCCCGAGGCAGGCATCGAACCCGCAACCTCATGCGTTGCAGGAAAACCTTCGCCCATCGCGCCACAGAGGTCGTCGTATGGATTAGAAGAGTAAAGTAGCGAAAGTTCCTTGTTTGTATGATCTGCTCTACCATAGCACATGCTGAGTGGAGACCGATTTTGTCAGTTTCTCTGTTAATCTAAGGTTAATTTATAAGAGTATGGAAAATTTTACGAAGTTCGAGCCTTCATTCAATAATGATCATTCGTCTCCATTATCTAACTAGAAAAGCGGTTTTTCACACCCTGTGCGCAATTATGTAAGTTTTTTAGTAGTAACATTCCTAATATCTTCTTCGAAAGGAAGTTTTAATAAATTCACTCTCTCTTATAAAAAATATGAAAATAAATTAATATATTTTTAATTTACCTCTCTTATAAACTCGTCCATCACTTTTGGATTAGTTATAATAGGAATGAGCCTCATGCCCCTCTCATGGTTCACAGTAAAACAATGCTCCGCCATATTTTCCTCGTACAGGTCAACCAGACAAATCTGGCACTTGTATACCCAAAATCTGTTGGGAATTTTTGTGAAAAAATTCAAACTTTTCGCTGAAATGCAGAATTTCTCATTCAGCACTATATCATTATCCAAGGGGCTATGAAACGTGCGGGCATTTTTGACATAATCCTCCATTGGACATCTGAATAGCTTCTTACGTTTTGGTGGTTTCGGTGTTAATTTGGCAAGTTTGCTGATGTGATCTTTGCCGTTAACATGTTCTTTCATAGCGCGGAGTGAAAACGGGAATTTGTTTTGACATACTCTGCAGTAAGTGTTTTTGTATTTAGCATCGTACATTAGTTTGTTGTCTTTAGCGTATATAATTGGGTCTGATGAGTCCTCTTTTAGATTGAATTTGTGTGCTTTTTTTATTTTATCAATATTTTCTTTTATTTCGGTTGGTTTTTCTTCGTTGCTGTTGTTATGTTTTGCCTTTTTGGTTGCTTCCGTTGTACTTTCAGCTATTCCTGTAATGGTTTCTTTATTACTGACGACATAATCTTGACCTACCGCTTTTTTCAAGTCTTCACTTTTTTCTGTCTTCTCTTTAGGTTTTTCCTATGAAGTATTTATTATATGAAACAAAATGAAACAAATAATAAAAAAAAGAATATAACAAATTAAATATAGGCACAAATGAGAACTGTTATGAACTGTCATTTATTAGAACTGAATCAGTTGAGCAACTGCAGACTGTTGTAAACAAATTTTAGGTAGCTCAACTCAACAACAAGTAAGGAAAATAAGACCTAAGTATTTGCTGTGTACCCGAACAATTTGTTAAAATATTAATGTATGTCCGAAATTGATAAAATTATTGATACCTACTTTAATTCTACTTAAGACCTATATTTGTGTATCATGTACACAATTTTAATAGTAAAATATTCTTATTCTTTAAAAACTCCTTTTTTACCTCGGGTGTTGGGTTGGCCAAGTCGTGTTTTTTCTTCGCTTCTTGGCATTCAACGTATCTTTGATTGTGATCGTCGCCGCCGAAATGTTCTTCAAGCTCGCTCAATGGCAGCTTGGTGTTACAGGTTAAACATTGGAAGTCATTCTTGTCAATCTGAAACATAAATTAACCAATAATTAATATTGTTACTTGCTATTTATTTATTTAAGTAGTGTATTATTTAGTTTGGTATTTCTAATATTATTATATATATATTATTATATATACGAGTAGATATATATTATATTATTATTTATTTGTTTTTGAGTATTCTTGTTATGTTCATATTTAGATTACTTGTGGTACACCCCCTCATCATCATCATCAGCCTATAGCAATCCACTGCTGGACATAGGCCTCCCCCAATGAGCGCCATAGCGCCCTGTCTTCAGCTTGCCGCACACTTGCTTGGTACACCCCCTGCCTTTCTTAAATTCACATAATTCTTTCCATCCAAAGGTTGCCTGGAAGAGATCGCTTTTAAGCGCTAAGGCCGCCCATTGTACTTGTCGTATGTAATGTATTTTTGTAATGATTTGATTATGGTGTACAATAAAGAATTTTTGTATTTTATTGTATAAATGAACACTACATATTCTCCATGCATTTATTTTCTGTTCGTGAAACAATGTAATATTTTCTTATCGCCATTAATGGGCCACTGCTGGGCGCCTCCCCTGATAAGCGCCTTATTGGCTTAGTGATGTTTTATCACTCGAAACTGAACTGCCATATTACCTGTGACGTCACCGTTCAGATTGGGAAAAAGATATTATGTTCTATATTTACAACAAGTGTATATGTATATATACACTATATGTTGTATATGTGGAACAATTCTGTGTACGATCTGCAGATATTTGTTCCGGGTGTTCTGGTCGTTTTCTATGTATAATAAAAAATATCTATCTATGTAATGTATTGTATTATGTATATCAGTTATAGTACCCATAACACAAGCTCTGCTTACCATAAAACAAAGTCGCTTCCCGCTGTCTGTCTGTCCCTATGTATGCTTAGATCTTTAAAACTACGCAGCGGTTTTTTTTAAATAGAGTGATTCAAGAGGAAGTTTTATAAACCATTTGACACATCGATTTCCAAGCGGGCGAAGCTGCAAGACACAGTTATATATATAGACTAACTGTGCCCCGCGGTTTCACCCGCGTGGTCGGCGTGGTGATAGATATTTTGGATAATATACAATAAATCTTTATAAATTGTAGCCTATGTGTTACTCTGATATGCAAGCCATTATTGTGAAGTTTCATCAAAATCCATTCAGTAGTTTTTGCGTGAAAGAGCAACAAACATCCTCACAAACTTTCGCATTTATTCAACTTGAGGCAGAAGCCCATTTCAATAGCGGGACGATATAATATTAGTAGGATAAAAATATAAGACAACATACCTGCCTGTAGATACTATTATCATTCCCGAACTGCACCTGATTCTGCAAAAGCTTGACGACATGCGACCTCTCCGCCATATGTTCCGCGTGGTCGTCGAACTCTGCGTTGCACAACATACACTCGTCTTCACGGAAGCTGTGCCAGGCGTTCTCTGTTATCAACACATCGGCGAACGCGGTGAAGGCTGAACCGGACTGCGTTAGTAGCATGTTGCCTTTAAAAAAATATTCATTTTCATTTATTTATTGCATACTAGCGGACCTTCCCGGCTTCGCACGGTTTTAGTACGGATCCCTAACTTTTTTGAAAATATAATATATATAGCCTATGTTCACCGGGGAGTGTAGCTTCCCAATGCTGAAATATTTTTTTAAATCTGTCCAGTAGTTTCGGAGCCTATTCAATACAAACTAACAAACAAAAAATCAAACATTTCCTCTTTATAATATTAGTATAGTGTAGGTAGCTTAGAGCTGTAATGCATCCTGTAAGGACGCGGCAATTTATTTAGAAATAAAATAACAATAGTAACTAGGTAACATAGTAATCAGATAATTTATTCAAATCAAATTAATTTCATTAATAACTCTGAGACTGGTGGGAGATCGCACGTGACCGCACTGAGTGGAAAGATTTGGGGGAGGCCTTTGCCCAGCAGTGGGACGAAACAGGCTAAATAAAAAATAAAAAAAAATAACTCTGAAGGTAGGTATGTCATTGATTAATTCAGTAGCCAAATAAATTAAATCATTGAAATCGGTCGGCGTGATATTGAGTTATTTTTTCATTTGTCGCGCTCATACTTAATGCAAATTCAAATAAAAAAAATTATCTTAGTTATACATATAGTTTTATCATGAATGCCATTGTCAGAACTGGACCAAATTGAAATGGGACCACAAGGGAAGCAAGCTCTCAAATAAAACATTCATCCAAATCAGTTCACCCAGTCGAAAGCTAAGTAACAAAAAAACAGTCGAATTGAGAACCTTTTTTGAAGTCTGTCTACAAGACCTACCTTTGTTGTAATAGTGCAGCTTCTCAGCGATATGCAAGTTGACCTTGGCTCCGGTAGTCATCAGCTGGCTGCAGTATTCACAGAAGTACCCAGCTTTCACCTTGAAATAATGGATGACGGGAACTGTTTTATTCATTCTAGTTAAGTTAGTGCTGGGGTGGTAATTAGTAGATCAAATTGGGGGGCTATTTGTATGTAGTTTCTGGCTCTAATAGCTTCTCGCTCATCGCCGGGCGGCGGCAACGGGCGGCGTTGAGACGAGTGAAGTGTTATAAGCTCAACATCATCATCAGCCTATCTTAGTCCACTGCTGGACTGCTGGCCTCCCCCAATGAGCGCCACAGCGCCCTGTCTTCAGCTTGACGTATCCAGCCTCTGCCTGCAGTCTTTCGCAGATCGTCATCCCACCTAGTCGGAGGGCGTCCTACACTACGTTTACCGAGTCGTGGTCTCCACTCAAGAATATGTTTGCCTCAGCGGTTGTCCGTTGTATAAGCTCATGCTATGTAGTTATTATTGTATTTGTGTGTACCTATACCAACCAACATTTGGTTTGATTGAAACATTAATTGAATCAATGACCAATTGCATGGGGTTCTTTTTTTATGTACATTTGATATAATTTTTGAATAAATCACTTATTGTACTTAACTCAATATTCTTTATGTGAAATTTTCTACAAACTCTGTAAAAACTTAGACCTCTAGAGTCAATGATGCCAATGATTGTTGATTATAGCAAAACCCCCTCTGCTTGGGGAGGCCTGTCCAGGACTATGTATGTGCTGGTGTGTTTCTTACCTTTCTTATCCCATTATTTCCATACTTCTCCAAAACAGGGTAACGAAGGAGTGTGTTCTCATGCTCTTCTCCTTTGATATGAGAGAAGGTTTGGTCTTCCGTCTCAAAGAAATCCTCGCATACAAGGCAGTATGAGTTGATGTAGCCAGATATTATTGCATTCCTTTGAAAGGTCCCCATTTTTGCCTGCAACAAGTAAAGTGCTTAGGATTATTACAAAACAAGTTAGAAGAGACCAATAAAAATCACTAATTATCAATACCTACCATTAGAGATTACTTAGGTTCCTAATGTTGAATTCTTAAAAACGGGAAATATTGAAAAACAAGTTAGAAGAGACCAATATAAATCACTAATTATCAATACCTACCATTTGAGATTACTTAGGTTCCTAATGTTGAATTCTTAAAAACGGGAAATATTGAACTATCTGCTGCCTATGGCTTTATACACATTTATGTTAATCCTAGTCTAGAACAAAATCTGTGCAAAAAATTCAACCAGATCTGCTTTATGAGTGGTCATAAATATCCAAAATATTATCATTTTAGAAGAAGAAATGAAATTTTTTTAACAATGAAAATTAAAATCAATAATACAAACAAATTAGAACTATATTATAGTATTTATGTTTATAATTAAAGGAACATTGTTTATCATAAAAGTCACTTATAACAGGATATTTACAATGATTTGATTTTCGAGTTATTTTTGTGTGTTATTGACCATAAATCGTTTCAAAAGTTTTATTGTTTATCACATTAGATACCTCAAGTTTCCGTTCACTCCTGGGTTTATCAGGGTAAGCCAATGGATGTGTTTTGTCAGTTTTTTGCAAACTAGCAACAAAACAGTAAAGCACAAGGAACCAGAACAACACGTAAAATAAGTAAGTACAAATTTGATAAGCATAAATTAAAAAAGAAAGAAGAAAAAGGAACAATGCCACAACAAAGAACATAACAAACAACAAGCCGCCGCCCAACCAGCGTCGCTAGCGAGCGATAAAGTCACTTGCAGAAACAAAATGAATAGGGACACGTAATATTATATTTTGATTATTACTCACACACTCGCGGGCTACGAAAAAATAATAAGTCCGCGGGTCACAAAGTGGGGTAGGGCGCCTTTTATTATGGTGGGTTAAAGTATTCAAATGGTGGAATGGAATTAGCACAAGAGCTAAAGTTATACGACTATACGAGATAAACGGTGGATAAACGATACGAACGGAACGAAGTTCATTCAACAAATAAAAATATATTCCACTTCTTTTCTTATCTTTGGTTCTAATCAAAACTTTAGCCCTTACCAGGCTGGGTAGGCTGGGATTCCCCCAAAGAGCAATATGTGTCTGGTTTGCCAATTTTCTGCCGTGCCGGTGTCCGTCCAGTTAATGGAGTAGACGAGTAGAAGATTCTTGCCCCAAAAATGATCTCTACCTACCTACGGAGATAGGAATCGCTTATAAATTGGATTTCCCTGCAAAGAACTTGGAAAAACTCAATCAAGACAAGAAATGGAAATCAATCAATCCATCCAACATACGAAAGGAGAATCAATCAATTGATCTACGCTATAAATTTCATCATTTCGTTTGTTTGCTTGATGCAAAAAATGCAATGCAAAGATTGGAGAATTCAATTTCAATATTATGGCATTGCTTGATGCAAAGAACAGTGCTGCCAGCAATCAAAGTGAAAAAGGTCCGAACCGAACGTAAATATGGTCCGAAATATGGAAGGAATTTTATAATATGATATGACAATAAGATATAATAACAAACAGTCAGTTATTATCATAATAAGGATCTATGATAAGATACTTGTATAGTGATAATTATAATCATAACATCGTACCTAGTTCATTATTTATATATTTTTCTGACTAACATTAGTATCGAAACTTAAGTGTGTGTGTGTATAAAAATGATATAAGTGTAAAAATATGTATAATTTAGTTAGAATATGTGAGAAGTAAGTAAGTAGTTTAAGTACATTATGATTTAATTTTGTCCACGAGAGCTACTGCCGACAACATGGTGACAAACTGTTTCACAGTTTGGCAGAAACGATACAACTGGAATGTAGTTTTATTTTAGACATGGAAATAAATACAATAATCCATTCAGTAAAATATTAGAAAATTGCATAGCTTGAAAATAGAGAGTGAGAAACCTCCGACACTAATATAATAAAGCAAAAGTTTATACGTAGGTATGTATGTATGTGTCTGTTTATTACGCATGTACCTACGGTTATAAAGTGCGGTTTTTTTTTGATAAAATTTGGTAGCTTTTATCACACAGGCTACTTTTCATCAAGAAAAAGTACAGTGTTCCCATGGGATGACCAAATTCACCGTGGGGCTCAACGCAGTTTACAATTTTGGAGTTTTTAGAAACAATAACTTCGAAGATGTTCGATTTTACATTGCACGGGAGATTCAAATTATTTGCAATTTTGTGTTCAACACGGAACAAACTTGGAGAAAGGTAAATTGCCATCTTCCCCGCAAAGAAAATCAAGAGAAATAAATAATATAACGGCAGTGGAGTGAACAATGAAAATTTAGCAGGCTTATGAGTGGCACTGGCAGAAAAGACTCAGGACCACCCCTGATTTTCTTCACCGTGAGTCATCCTAGAATCTATAATAACAATAACCTACTTCTATTATCCTATAAGCCATTCGTTAGGCTTACTAAAGAGGAGGCCTAAACACAACAGTAGCACTTGGAATGGTTTTATTCATTATTTTTCAAAATTCTTTATATTTAATTTAAAAAAAAAAGAATTTGTCTGCTTTGTTTTCATGAAAACTCGTTTCTTTAAGAATGTTGCCAGCAGACAACAAAATTCTTTTCCATTCTAGATTTTTAATATAAAATATTTCCCTTAAGTCAGGTATTTTCCCAGAAAATCTTTCCGCATTTTTATATTCTACAGCTGGTAGCACAGACAACCGACAGCCAGAACAGAACAGAATGTCAGTCAAAAAAAATCGCGTCGCGGAGGAGTACGGACGAATGTTGAGTTGACGTCTGCTGCGCTCCGACCGTTTTCTGTTTGTTTGTGATAATGTTTTGTATCGAGCTTTGATTTACTATCTTTATTTTCTAGACTAGGAAAATGTGTGTAACGTAACGAAGGGCAAAAGCTACGTTATTATTATGTATCAAACTAGATTTAGCTCAAGAATGTGCAGTGTTTGTGCGTGGTTGTTCATTAGTTTGTGGGTTTTATTAGCCGTGACAAAGGACATAGGAGCTCAAGAACTGAGTAAGTCTCTTCAAACTCTATAATAAGTATCTCTAGACTTATGGTTTAGGCACTCTAATTTACCAATAGCACCTCTATAATAGGTACATACCCATTATAATTTGTTTACCACCTTGTCTTTATGTTATCATGAGTTTTAATATTATGTACCTACCTTTCCTACCTTTTTATCTATCTCGAGTCTCGAGTCACAGTCTCAAGTGGTCTTGAGTCTAAAAACAAGTCGCATAAGTAGGTATAGGCACAGACAATAATTAAATGACCACTTTGTTTACATAGGTAGGTACTTAGGAATAGGTACATGGGAACTTTTAAAACTGGCTAAGAATATTTACCATTACAATTAGCCTGTCCTTTGCCCAGAAGTGGGACAGAAATTGCCCAAACAAATACAAAAAAAATAAATTACTCCTATCAGCACACATTCATCCGATTGTTGGAAAAAGCCTCTGCATCCTCCAAAAACTTATCGTATCTCATTATGTCTAAATGCACCTCTTTAAGGTAAGTAAATCATACATTATGGAGAAATTTGTTGATAATCTGAATATTACTTACAACTCTAAACTTATATTATTTTGCATATGTAAATATATCATTTCATTAAGAAAACCTAACGTAACCTAAGTAAAAACATTAATTTCATCAAAAGAACTGTTTTTGATTGCATAGGTATGTTTACATTTATTTTTGTATGTTTACTTATGTATGTAAATTAAAACATAACTTGAAAAATTATTTAAGCATACCTACTTTCACTAATAAATGGAAATTAATTAAGGTGGATAAATTTCGCATAATGCATAAAACTAGTTGAAAAGTTATATAGCATAAATTATAAGCATATTATCATAATATAATATCTATGTATGAAGTAGGAACCTATGATAAGCTAACTTTATTTCAATGGTACTTTTGGAGCATTTGGAAATATTCTGATTTTTTACTAATAATCAACATATTCTTAAATGCTCAATTAGCTTGTTTATTAAAGTTTGTTAAAACACAGTTATGTAGAAAATGGTTTACGATTCGCTCCAAATTATTTTTCCGTTTCTTTTATGCCCTCTAGAATAGACAAAAACATAAAAAAACCCAAACAATGTTAATTCAACCAACATAATTAAAGCTCTTAAGAAACAAAAGGCTTTAATTAAGATTAGTGGCTGATTTATTGTTTCAGCAATAAATAAATAAATAAATAATGCTGGACAATTCACACAGCATTATCTAGACCCAAGCTAAGCAGAGCTTGTGCTATGGGTACTAGATAACTGATATACATAATACAATACATTACATAGATATATTTCTTTTTATTTTACATAGAAAATGACCAGAACACCCGAAATAAATATCTGCAGATTGTACAGACATTTGTCAAGAGGTGAGAATAGAAATAATAGGCCTATTCTAATAATACAGGTTCAACCATAGGATAACGAAATAAAAGACAACTACATCTCGGATTCTAAGGGCCTTTGATATTATACGTTTTTCTCACTGTTAAAATCTATACTTTCCATAGTGATAATTCTGTCATCTGTGGTTGTATAGATAGATCACTGACAGATGATATAAATATTACAAATCACTACATAGTATAAAACAAAGTCGCTTCCCGCTGTCTGTCTGCACCCATATAGGTAACGGATTTTGATGCGGTTTTTTTAAATAGATATAGTGATTCCAGAGGAAGGCTTGTAAACCATTTGACACATAGATTTCCACGCTGGCGAAGCCGCGGGGCGCAGCTAGTAAATAATTTGCGTAGTTTAAGTTTGTTGTGTATAGTAGTTTTAAGGTGAATAAAAATATTTTCTTTCTTTCTTTCTTAACATAATAATATATTATAGAAAACTTACAAATAAAATAATATTATAGAATAGATTTTCACGGCGAGGAAAAACGTGTGTTATGTTAACAATTGACCTAAGGCTGAATGAAATTTGCCGAGCCAGTTGATTCATAAAGTCAATTAAATAATAATTAGTTGCCAACTCGTGTCGGTAAAAGCGCGGCAGGCGGATTTCCGCCAGTAAGTTCCGCTGAACTCGCTGAACTAAATAATTGTCACCATGCAATAACAGAATTTATCATAGTGCGAAAAATGAAAATTTTCCTAATTCAGTTTGTATTGTAGGTCACGCACGCCTATCAAATCAAATACCTATCTATTACCACTTATTACTTTTTCCATATCTCGCCCATATTTTCGGCCATATCTCGCGAAGAACCGACGGCCGATGGGGCAAACGTGTTCTTGAGTGGAGACCACGACTCGGTAAACGAAGTGTAGGACGCCCTCCGACCAGGTGGGATGACGACCTGCGAAAGACTGCAGGTAGATGCTGGATGCGGCAAGCTGAAGACAGGGCGCTATGGCGCTCATTGGGGGAGGCCTATGTCCAGCAGTGGACTGCTATAGGCTGATGATGATGATGATGATGACTTTTTCCATAAATACAATAAATTTACACTTAAGATAATCTAAGAACACTTGTCTTAGAAATAATCACTGACTGAAAATGGCTGTTTTATACGAGAAGCGAAGCGTAAATAATCAACTATGAGAGACTAGCTACTGCCCGCGATTTCGCACGCTCTTTTCCGAAACAATAAGGATGGATTTTTGTTATTACTTCACGCTAAAACTACTGAACAGATGGGCTGAACTTCTGTATATAGATAGTTTTAGGCCTGGAATAAAACATAGGCTACTTCTTATCCTATAAATAATTTTCCATGGAATAGAAAGAACCTTTAAACGTTTCCATGGAAACGCGCCCGTGCAAACCCGCGGGTAGAAACTAGTATCTACGTAGACGATCGCAAATCGGTGATTTAATTTAACTTTCGAGCCATTTTCGACGCAATTTTGGCTTCGAGGTTATCGTTGAAAATAATGGTCTTTCGAGCCATTTAAAACATTTGGACCATGTTATAATGTGTTATGTATATGTTATGTTATCCATATACATAACACTTATATGGATAACATAACATATACAAAACACATTTAATTATACATCATAACACATTATAATG
Organism: Eupithecia abbreviata; assembly: GCA_943735965.1. Classification (NCBI taxonomy): domain Eukaryota; kingdom Metazoa; phylum Arthropoda; class Insecta; order Lepidoptera; family Geometridae; genus Eupithecia; species Eupithecia abbreviata. The sequence continues at coordinate 3,083,822 of OX030997.1, read as the reverse complement.
TTTATGTTATCAATGTTCATAATATTTAATCCCGATACTAACGCAAAAGGCCCGTACACCTGACTAGCCGAAGGCATTTAAAATCGCATATAGCCTTCCTAATTCGATATATTTTTAAAGCAGAAATTATAAAGCCTATATGCCTCAACACAGCGTGACCATAAATACTGGGATTGACATCGTTAGGATACTGTTAGAGAGGAAGCTCATATCTGTACATCTGACGTGTGCCCATATCAGCACAATAGGTACTTTTGTTATGGAAATGCATGTCGGATGTGCCAACTGCCAATGGTTAACGGAAGACAAAAGTGGTAAGGCCTGTGACTGGCTGTCAATCGACAGAGTAAAGTAGTACTATTACTTTACTCTAATGCTAATTATAGGCGATGATTTGTCTTGCTCTGCTCACCTATACAATGCCTATACACTAGTCAAACTATGTAGAACGTTTGTAAACAAACCACTTACGTGGCGCGGAGGTTTAGATATAATTTTAATCAATATTTATTGAAGGAAGATCTCCCTCGCAGTGCCTTCAGATATTCCGTGATCATGGCGTATTAAACTGCCGAAATATTGGAAAACTCAAAAATCAAATCATGGTAAATATTCCGTCAATGACTTTTGTGGGAATAACCATGATAGGACTTCTGTGGTAATAACCAATAGTTTTAAACTGGTTAACTTTGTGTGTGTCTGTGATAGCTGTTAACTGAATGACTGCCAGTCATAATTTGCGATATCTATTTCGCCAGAATAATATATCTCTTGTTCTACGAGTTTATGGACTAGCCTGGCGCATCAACCCCGAAGTAGGTCTTGGCCTGTGGCACAATAGATCGCTACCGGCTTCTGGCCTTCACCGTCTACATTTTATCCAGTGCAAAGACTTTTTTAAGAGTAACTAATAATGGCAAAGTTAAAAATGGAGCATAGTTTAGCTGTTCGTCAGAAAATGGTCGCATCTGCATATTAATATGACTATTAGACAAAAAAAAACATTTATTTTCGTGTCAGTGTTTAATTTTAAGAATTGGACCTGTTTTGTACGTTTACTGTATTTATTGTGTTTCTCATTTCCTTGATCTCGGGCCATAAAGTGATCCTTTGCAGGGCCAAAGCCAACAGCACAGAGGCCCTTTATTAGAGTTATCTTTATGAGGGGTATCATCCATAACATTATTAGGAAATAAATGGTATTTTATTCTTGCTTCTTGAATAAAACAATTTAGGCCTTCAAAATACATAATTCCATTACGAAATGTCTAGCTTCCGCTGCCAGCACAGCAACAGGCAGATTTTATTCTAAGCACCACTGTTATTTCCTAGTGATTCACATCGATTGCCGGCCGCGAGACGCCCTGTGAATCACCTTACCTCATGCTAATAACGTCTGCTGCAGTTTCAAGAAAACCATTCAATGAAAGATTTACTTTACGATCTTATTTTCATCCGCTGAGGTGAGTCATACTAAAAATGCAATTTAATGACGTGACAATTCCAATTTCTGACAAATATGCTAAACACCATACATACATTATATTATATCGCATATTTGTCTGTCTGTCGGTGTCAGTCCTATATTTTATTTTATAGTTTTAAATATTCTGTCTCATTAAATTTAACTTTACATTTTAATATTTTTATTGTATTCTATTATTATTGTGTATTTTAAATGTAATTTTTATAAGTCATGTACTTGAAATATATTTTTTTAAACTTCTATTCAATCAATGATGTAGAATCTTTGGGTAGCATGTCTCAAAGGTACATTGGATTGATCAATGATTAGGTCATTGCTACGCACGTCGAATTCTAATTGATAATCACGCGTTGTAGAAACACGGCGCCATTGTTGTTTTTTTAAATTGAATTTATGGAAGCTGGCGTTCCGCCTATTCAAAATTTCAAATTCAGAATGTCATAGACATCCGCTTAGGGTGCGTTTTCGTCACGACATATGCGTTAGCATAATGCATGTTGGTGCGTTCGTTGTTTGTTTTTCACGTATTTTTTATGGTTATTACTCGCCGGAGACTTTTATGATCCTGGGACGATGACTGATGTGTGTATCTAATCTAGTGTGTGTGTGTGTGTAGCTTCTGACCCAGGTTTTTATTATCCCGTCATACTGCGTCAAACCAAACATTCGCTTTTTTCTCTAACAAACCTTTACAACTTACGGTTAAACACAATCAAGACATTCGTAATCAGAGCAGCGTCATATTAGAAATTAGTTTCTGCTCGCGGCTTCGCACCCGTTGTTTCTTTGGAAATGTTTTAAGGTTTTGTCTATCCCATGGGAACTGATTTATGGGATAAAAAGTAGCCTTGATTCCAGGCCTAGAGCTCCCTGTAGGCAATTTTAACCCGATCCGTTTAGTAGTTGTAGCGTGAAGGTGTAACAAACATTCCAATAAATTGGAACATTCCAATTTATTGGAATGTTTGTTACACCTTATTATTAATTTAATTTGTGAAAACTTAGAGACTTGAGCCAAAGCTTCCTACATCAATCATGTATTGCTATTCTATTCTATCCACTTCTTTAGCTTACTAGGTCCAGTAGGGGGTACATTTCGCAACGATCATTATCAAAGGGAAATGCTGCTCGATACTATCTGAATATCATTTTATTATACTTGTTTCAATAGCCCATAACGTCCTGCCGAGCTATAAAGATATCGCTCCTAAGATCTCTGCACCATAATTGCCTAAGCGCCATCTATCAATTTGTACATAACAAATGTCGTACAATAAAAACTGGTAGCGACGCACTCAGCGACCAGCTGTTTATAGAATTGCCAATTTTACCAAGAACCATATCCCCTTCAGACTTTCTGGTAAGTTCTTCGTTGGGATGACAAAGCGGGAGCTCTTGTTGATTGGTCCGTTATTTCTGGATGTACTGATGATATGGGAATAGAGTTCCATGGTAAAGTACCTTGGTTTCCGTGCGTAGCTCATTTCCGATGCCTTAAAATATAACTGAAGAGCTGAAGATAGCACTTTTGAGTGTCATATGGGGCCTATGACACTTACTATATTAAATCTTCTCTTTTTTTAACTATAAAAACTTTAGTAGATGGGCGTATAAATTCTTAAAAATTTACGTTTTCTTTACGTTACGAGTGACTTTACATTACTATTAAATCATTAATCACTCTGATTAGTATTATAAAGCGAAACTTTCGATGTTTGGTTGTAAGATGTTTTTTACCTATTCACGCCAAAACTACTGAACAGATTGGACTGACATTTTGCATACAGGTAGTTTGAAGCCTCGATTGTAACATATGCTACTTTTTATACCTTAGATCACTTCCCATAGCATAGAAATAACCTTTCCATAGAAACAATGCGTGCGAAGCTGCGAGCATAAACAAGCATTTCAATAAAGTTTTGTGATGTGATTTAAGTAGTTGCTTTGCTTTTATTTTGTAATTGAATGTTTGCTACCTGTTTTAATGTATTATCCTTAAAGTTTACAAAAGTACAAAGAAAATGTCCTATAACGATGTATTAATTCCTTGTTTAATTTCCTTGTTTACTATTCTTTAAGTGAAGTCCACGCGTCTGTTTACTTAACCGGAAAAACGTTATTATGATAAAATAAATCAGTAAGAGGTATATATACTCGTATTTATACTTTATAGAGCAAAACTGCTCATAATTGATTTTCAATGCCAACCGGAGATTGAGTTTCGTACTCATTATTTTGTTTCATAATCATAGGTAATTACTTGCTTATGTATAGTGCTTATGCTTAGTCGAAATGTACCTAGTCAGATTTAAGGTCATAATTATAACATAACTGAAGGATATGATAAATTGAATGATAAGGATATTTACTGGTACAAAAAATATGTTAATAATTTAACAATTTTTTACGAGCTATTGCTACGCTTTATTGTGTTGGTCAACGTTGAAATTACAAACTAACCTATTTCAACATGTATCTAAAAAAGCAAGTTAAGCGCTTAGGTAAATTTTTAAAAACTGGTGCGATTATCATTACTTTTTCATACAATTATTCAAGCTGACGTCACAAATCCGGCTTTGATTTGTTTCCAGTAATTGGTATACGAAAAACAAAAGGGGATCGCGACAGCTTTTATATGTTGATCTGACTCAGCTAAACGGACATAAAAAGAAATCCAAATCAAACCATCAATAAAAAATAAATAATGCTAAACTTCATCATCTGAAAAGAAAACAACTTAAACCTTAAAAAGGCCGTGGAACCGGAGCGGAGAACTTGATTTGACTTCTTTGACTTTAGCAATATGTGTCTGGTTGGTTACTTCTCTGCCAGTGTCCAGTTCATAGAAATTTCAGAGTTCTCCCGAAGTTTGTAGCATCTACCACCCGGTCCGGTGTGGTCACCTTAATTCAATCCAAATAAGGATGTCCATACCCAAATTCTCAGTCCTCCGATAGTAATCTTAGCACGTGCCTCAAGCAGTCGAAGTGCATTGCACGTGCGGATTGCATTAGCCGAGTATTTGGAACAATAGAAATTGCACGGCTATCGCTGATATGAATCACTGTTATTAGTTTCTATGTCGCCATTAGTTATCGTTCAAACGGACATAACTCTACTTGAAGTCCATTTATATTCCGATTGAAATCACTAGGTAAATTAAATAAATGAATAAATAATACTGGACACTTTCACACAGCATCAACAGAGCCATAACTAATATTATAAATTGAAAAAAAATAGACTGTAAAACTGATTCTGGGTGAATGTACCCTTAGGGCCCGGTAGTGGACTAGCATATGTGGCTGATAATAAAGACTAGTTCATCGTTATCTTTTCGTAAAAATAATGATGTTCTACTATAGATTTGATGTAGTCGTAAGTAACATAGGCTGGCCTATGCTAGCCTGACGACATAAAAACTAAAGTAGAACGCTACCGGGCGTTGTCTATTGGCTAGTTACACAGTCACAATTAGTTAATTGGTTCCGATTGGCTGTCGGGCTAGAAAGATATAAGTAGCTAGAATCTGGAATGCCTTTGGGATAGGACTGAAGTCGAATGGAAGAATACTTTAGGTAGAGCAGAGCACTTGCAAAAATTTATTTCTTGAGTCTAGGTACAGATATGCTATTTCACGAAGAAGATTTGATCTTGGTTGCTAGCACATGCATATTGGAATTAGTTTGCGTTACGTTTGGAGCACTCTCGATCGCGACGCGGACCGAGTCACTAGTGTTTTTTGAGTACACGCAAAATGCACAAGGCAATTAAATGCAGAAAAGTCGTAGTCGTCGGTAAAACCTTCTTTGTGAAAAAGAATATAGAGTAGAGGCACAACAGATTGGCGACATTTGGAGATACATAGTTAGTATGAAGAGATAAATATAAACCTTTGGCTTGCGAAAGACTGCAAGCAGATGCTAGATACGGCGACAGGGCGCTATGGCGTTCATTAGAGGAGGTGCTTCTGTTTAACAGTGGACTATTATAGGTTGATGATGAATGATGTTTGTAGGTAGGTATGCATGTCATAAGCAAAAAGGGTATCTCTGCTGAACACAGACCAAGATTATACATGCATGTCCTTTTCCGAATATGTTAAAGTCTCTTGAAATGGCACCTCTGATTCTCTAATCATAATGATCTGGTAAATAGTCCGTTAGTTCCTATAACAAGAGAAACCTCAGCCAGTTCACTCCAGGCATTGAACTGTACAAAACTTCCCCAATGATCCCATTCAGCTCTCGGACTATAAATGATTTGACGGGACTCAATAACCGTAATTCAGAGCAAGTGGTCAACATCACGCGATCCTATCGAGTTATTTATGATAATTTGCTGGAACCATGGTTTACTGGCGTTGGCTATTAACTACCGGTGCTAATGAATGGACTAGAATAGTTATTAGACCTATTGGTGTCGGGTGTGTCTCCTAAGGTCAAGTCAACTACCTGATGTTTAGGGCGTAGTTTATTTTAGAAAAAGTCTTACAACACAAACTTACACCTTGGTCCTTTCTTCTTTAATTAATGACACGCATAAAACTGACATTATGATAAGGAAAAATATATACATTTTGCATATAAAAATATGCAAAAATATACGACGACCGATGTGGCGCGGTGGACGAAGGTCCGCCTGCGACGCACGAGGTCGCGGATTCGATTCCCGCCTCGGAACAATTGTGTGTACGATCTGCAGATCATTGTTCCGGGTGTTCTGGTCGTTTTCTATGTATAATAAAAAATATCTATCTATGTAATGTATTGTATTATGTACCTATATCAGTTATCTAGTACCCATAACACAAGTTCTGCTTACCATGGGGCTAGGTAATGCTGTGTGAATTGTCCGGCATTATTTATTTATTTATTTATATTTATATTAATAAATTAACAAGTAGGTACAATTTTATCCTCGGTCTGACTTCCACTTGTTCGCGCCCAAAAGGGTACACATTGTGATACTAAACTTAAACACTTATTTATTATACTTTATACACAATATTAAGCCAATGTGTTGACAACAATAAATATTTTGAGTATTGAGTACTACTTGGCCTTACTCCTGGCGCATCGTCACCAAAACCGATATAGCTTGACCTGCGACACAATCACCTCTGGCTTCTGTCATACGAAAGTCTACTACTGTGTCTATCCATCATTTTCTATACGAGGATGTCTACAAACATCTGCTTGTTTTTATAACAACAGTGTGAACAGATGTCAAGTCGATTCTCATGGCACAACCTTCACATTATAATCAAGGACCAAGTCTCCATTATAGTCGATATCCGATTACGCGCATCCATCTTGCACTGCAACTTTCTTCCTTTTACAGGCGCTAAGGAAGCCCTATTTACGATTTTACACTTCTGCATGTAACATATCATATAAGACAGGCCGTCTAGCTGGAGATGCCGCATGCCGGTTCCATTGGCAGGTTGCCAATGGTTGCCAATCCGGCGCACTAGTAAACAAAGATCCATTACTATGTGACTTAAATATCGAGGTGCAATGCTCCGGAGCCGTGGAGTAAAAACAATGGATCTGACTATTGGTTAGTGATGCGAGGAGACATTTCCTTGTAGAACTATTGTCTCTCGTATTCTTTGATAGGTTAATTAACACCATACTAAACAGGTTTTTTGAGAAGGGCGATGATGGCTAAATCCGAAACCACGAGAGTTAGATAAAAGTCGTCAAAGGATTCATGCCCTCAATTTATATGAAAATAATAAAAAAATACTGATTGGTTCAAAAAACAGGGTTATTTTGTTTTAAATCATTCGGATCGATTGCCGTCATTAGTAAAAGATTTACAAAGAAACGAAATACATATCTACCTAGTTAGCTTTTCTTCAACTCTCGTGGTATCGGACTTGGCCATCACCGGCACCGCCCTTCTCAAAAAACTACAATACAATACAATACAAATACGCTTTATTGCACACCAAACACAGAAAAAAACAGTAAAGAACAAACAAACAGAGATACAGATGCACAATGGGCACAACTACCCTGCATAGTTAGCGTTTTAAGAAAAACATCCAAGTCTTCCAGAATAAAGTGCTAAAATATGCATTATTTCTAGTAGTTGAAAAGCTTCTGCATCGAATACAAATTCTCATTTTCCACATTTGGGCTTAAAATTGGTCCTATATTCGTAAGACCAGTCAGATATTTATTCCTATCTGCAATAAGATGTCTCTGAAGTATTTCTTGATGTATTTCCTGATGCAGGCCATAGCTGATAACTTTAGTCTCCAACCGGACGCTGTTTATTTAGATCCCTTTACCATTAACCTGCCACGGCTGCCATCAACCTGCGGAACTCCTCATAATAGAGGGAAAGCCTGCTACACCCAATTACCACTTCCTCTCTAGACTTTCCTCTGATACTAGAAGCTGCTTTACTTTGTCTGCGAACTGTTTCTCTCCGCTATGTTTATGACTTTTCGGAAACAACTTATTCCACGATTATTTATATGGTTATTATATGCGCCCTGCGGCTTCCTCCGCGTGGAAATCTATGTGTCAAATGGTTTATAAACCAACCATCCTTTTGAACCATCTATTTTTTTAAAAGATCTAAGCATACATAGGGACAGATAGATAGCGGGAGGCGACTTTCTTTTATACTATGTACCTAGTTATAGAAAACTATTTCCAAACCCATTTTCATTCTTCAGGAATTTGAAGTCGGGTTATATTTTTAAACACGTCAAATTATTGTGTTTTGTTTTCCAAGTAAAGTCTTACTTGAAGATCAAATATGTCTCGCTAGAAGCTAATACAAATTAGACGCTCGCTCAAGTCAACAAGTTTTTCACTAAAATTCCTTTGCCACCGATATATCTTAAAGAATGTAGACTAGAGGTCAAATTCATTCAACCAGTTATTATCGCCATGTCTGTGAACTGCCATATGTGTCAGAAACTGCTTGATCGATATAGAAGAAGGAAATTAAGTGGTTTGACAGACGGCTTCCTATGTTTAGATCGGTTTAAGTGACATATAAACTAGTAACTTTTTTCTAAGACCTGGAAGCTATTAAAAACGTAATTTTGTACTAAATGGGTAATACAATTATAATAGTAAATAAATATAAGATTTAGCACTAAAAATATGTATGTATAATAGTGAGTTACATAAAATACTTGAGTAATTATAATAATTAAGATTTTTATAGAATACGAGGTGTTCCGCGTTCGTTCTACTCGCTTCGGCCCAAAGTAGTCGGAACAAGGAAAATCAAATTTTATGCTGATTTCAGTCCTCTTTCGTCCCATTTTTTACAGGCAACACTTAACAGAGAAACTGACATTGTCTTCGTCATTTGAAGTCTTATCTAAGTACACAAACCTGAGTCTCGGCAATTAATTAGAACTTGATTATCCACTGTATTTGCATAACTTTCTTATTAAAATATCTTATATCATGAACGAGTAAGATTCGTCGACCTAAAAAGCAGGCGTAGCATTAAATTACTTTGAAACTGGCATCGCTACAGGAAACAGTAATTTCCTCGTCAAATCTAAAAAGCGAAATTAAATTTAAAACGTTTTCTATCTTTGAAGTGGTTCCGTATGGCTGTGAATAAAGCTGTAGTAATTATGTATTGCAAGCGGGTAGGCAGACCGAATGGCAATTCCGCCTTTCAGTTACTTATATTATAACTTGCGAAGTTTCAGAAAGTGATTTAAATTACGTCATCTTTCACACTGTTTAGGACAGTTATAGCGCATAATACAAACATATTAGATCTAGTATTTACAATTGAAACAATTGAACTAACTGCAGACTGTTGCAAACAATCTACAGGTAGCTCAACTCATCATCATCAGCCTATAGCAGTCCACTGCTGGACATAGGCCTCCCCCAATGAGCGCCATAGCGCCCTGTCTTCAGCTTGCCGCATCCAGCATCTACCTGCAGTCTTTCGCAGGTCGTCATCCCACCTGGTCGGAGGGCATCCTACACTACGTTTACCGAGTCGTGGTCTCCGCTCAAGAACATGTTTGCCCCATCGGCCGTCGGTTCTTCGCGAGATATGGCCCACTGCCACTTCAGCTTGCTAATTCTTTGAGCTATGTCGATAACCTTGGTTCTCTGTCGGATGTATTCATTACGAATCCTATCCTTCAGAGAAACTCCGAGCATAGCTCTTTCCATAGCTCGCTGAGTGACTTTGAACTGGTGGACCAGCCCTATCGTGAGTGTCCACGTCTCAGCTCCGTAGGTCATAACGGGTAGGACGCACTGATTGAAAACTTTCGTTTTCAAGCAATGCGGTATGGATGACGTGAAGACTTGACGTAGTTTCCCAAATGCTGCCCAGCCCAGCTGGATCCTCCTTTTGGCCTCCTTCTCGAAACTGTTTTTACCCAACTGCAGAATTTGCCCAAGGTAAGTGTACTCGGAAACAGTTTCGAGAAGGTGACCATGTACGACCACCGGCCTTGGATCAATGTGACCATTGATCATGACTTTGGTTTTATCCAAATTCATGCCAAGACCGATACATCGGGAGGCTGAAGCTAGGCCGTCCAGCATCCGGTTCAGTTCGGTAGCTCAACTGATCCATATCAATACCAGTCGGCGCGCGTCCCCAAGACGCTGCTGGCTGCATTGCCCCGCTGTATGACAGTCCTGATGCGTTGCGCCAGATCTCACCAGCTCTCGGGTCACGCATCGAGTAGTGACGATGTCTATGATTAGCAAAATGGAGAAATCTCAGAGAAATGGCGACGCAGAAACTTAATTACATATTGCTGAAACTAATAAGTGACTTTGGTGCACCCGTGCATAGGCAGACATATTGTTAGCTGCATATATTGTTACATTTTACGGCTTGCCATAAAGTTAAGTTATACCCTTTAAATAACCAAATGACTGTCGTGGTGAATCACACGTCCATACGGTGTGGTTTTCCAAACTGCTATACCTACGTAATATTTTACCGTATAACTTAAGATTGTTAAAGAAAATATACATACTTTCTTTCTAATAAGTACATCAGAATATTTTGTATTTTCTCTAAGATGAGTTTCGTAAGTATTAACACTTTGACTGCTGAAATCACACGGTATGTGTTTTCTACAAGTTCTACAATATGCGTAAATCCGCACTAGCGCAGCGGCTGAGAAAATACAGATCTGTGTGACTCAGCACAGCCGTAATATTTTTTGAACGAAACGCATGTGCGGCGCAACACAACCGCTGTGTAGAGCGGCAGCACGAATTTTTTAGGTTAAAAAAAAGATCGCAGTCAAAGTGTTAAAGAGGATAAGAAATCGATCTAGATTTACCCAAAATTACTTCTGTATCTTTTATGCAAAAAAGCTGCTGTTCTGAACACTTGTCCGAAAGTTCTTGCAAGAAGAGCATTTAACCACCGAACATCTATTAATCTCTAGTTCAACTGTTCCCAATGTTCTTTCACCATACTGGCTGCACGAATACTCGCTGTATGACACGTTACTCCCCGTAACGCCGGTCAGTACCTAAACTACCTACATATCCGGCTTTACCCACAATCACACCTCTGACCGTTCGCAAATTGATATTGAACACACCATTATCAACCCCTTCCCAGTCGCCACACCTACCATTAAAAACTTAAACACCTTTTCAAATTTAGCTTGTAATTGGTTCTATGCAAATTTCGCAGTTTATGGCACCACAGCACACCTATACGCGTAACTGTAACACACGCTAAGGTGAAATACATTAGAGGTTTAATTATTGCTGTGCGAATTACGTACGTTACTGTCGGGTTCCAGATCAGGTTTGCAAGATCTTGATAAAGCGTCGAATCAAGGTCTTAAAACGATAGTAAACATTTTAGTCTGACAAATTGTAATTATTAAGAATCACAGCAATATTATAAAGTTATAAGTATAAAGCGAAAGTTTGGATGGATGTGTGGATTTTTGTTATCTCTTCACGCCAAATCTAATGCACAGATCGGGCTGAAATTACGCATGTAGTACGCAGGTAGTTATATTTCTGGAATTAAACACGATAGGCTACTTTTATCCTATAAATCTGTTGCCATGGGACAGAAACCTTAAAACGTTTCCGTAGAAACAACGCGTGCTAAGTCGCAGGCAACAACTAGATACAAATAGAATAAATAATTCTGCACATTTTACACACCGTCATCCGGTTCTACGTCCAAAGTAAGCAGAACTCTCTATAAAGGAGGTTTGTATGTCATAGTATCTATCTAATGAAACGTCATCCTTGCAATCGGTTCATACTTCTCTCCAGTTAAAATAACGACTTCTACCTGAATAAAAACATTTTCAATAAAAATTCAAGAAAACAAGCCCAATTATAAATTCGCCTCGGTATATTTTCCACTGCATGAGGTCAAATCAACTTCGCATTTATGCGTGCTGTAAACAATTGTCGTTAATAAAGACCGGTTGATTTCAATCTTATTTCGCAAGGAACCTTGAAATGTGGTCAGTGCAGGGCAATAAAACTGCATAAAGGCAAAGAAAAACGGGATTGAACAAGGCCTGTCACTTATTTGTTTTACTTAACTATTTGGACTCTGTCAAGGAACATAAACCTGAAAAGCCACCCATGATTCACTGCGTTCAATGCCACCTGTGACAGAATTTAAGTATATCGAATATACGATGTCTAGAACTCTGAAAGCTTTTGAAGACCCAAACTCATTGCAACACTCACTGTACTGATATTATGACCCCACTTTCAAGACTCGAGTGCTTATAAGTGGAGCATCTATCAGTCAAACGCAAGCCTGTCTGATGGCCTTGGCCACACATTACAACTACATATTACACAGAACATACATTATGGTAAATTGGACAAAAAGTATATATGGCACACCCGCGAACGGCCATTTATTAAGTTGTCAAAGTGTACAAGCACGTACAAGCCGCAAGTAGTGTATGGTCGATATGTCTGATCAATCGAAATGTCCTTGCGAACTCAATTTCAAGTGCCTATTTATTACTATGCCAACGTAATGTACGATTTGTACTGTCTACCTATTGAATTGTATTGAAGCTGTTCTCAATCGTCCTAAACAAATAATGCTGTGGTTATAATCTAATATTGCCGACTTATGTAAAGTAAAGTAAAAAAGTAAAAAATAATTTATTTCTTTAGGCTTACAAAATAAGCACTTAGACAAGTCATATTTTATACATTAAATTATTATCAAATAAAATTATTTTACTGTACACTTCAATTTTTTGTCCACTAGTGGAAGAAGTGAAAAAGAAACCACTAGCATGTTCATCTCTTATATGTCTAATACATGGTTATTTGCCTATTTAAGTCTAAATATAATATGATTCGATGAAATTGTTATGTTTAAGTATGATACGTGTAAGCTAGTTTTAAAGGACCATTATAGGTCGATGAAGCTAGTTTACCGACCTATATGTTTTTTGACAAACAGCTAAGTGTATTGCAGTTTGTTTCTAAACCTTTTCAGACATCTTTTGTAGCATGTGACTAGTCAATAATCATTTACATTTTCTATGTATAATTTTGACCATCATCATCGGTCCAGGAGCCGAATTCTGCTTTCCAAATCGTTAACTATGGCAGTAAGTACTATCGTCACACAATCGACCATAGATAAAAGAAACTCTAGATAGTGCGTTCGATGCTATTTGCACGGATAGATTGATAGAATGGTTTCAACCTTGACACTTCTGAAACGCGTCCCTCCATTTATGGTTTCTATCATCAAAGGTAAAATGCCAAAAGGTGTCATTTTGAGACGATACCATTGTTATGACGAAGCCATTAATTTAGTAGAATTAGAGCCCGGTCCATCGCTATCCTAAAATCTATATAAGTACCTTATGGTACTTATATAGGTCATGATTGCCATAGTTATGTATTTCAGTTTTCGGATGCATTTCTTCCGTAAAATAATGAGAAAGATTTCCTAATAATGCGCATGGTTCCCATGCACGTGTCAGATGAATTACAAAATTACAAACTTATAAATCAAACTCCGTATAAACATTCCATTTAACTGGCATATAACTATTTATGTAATCAGGAAGTTTATTTAACTTAGTTAGTAAACAAACGCGTTTATTAATCGCAACTGTTTTTACATAAACCAAGATGCATAAATTCCTTACATTTTATTTGCAGTGTGTTATATGCAAATGCAATATTATAAAAAGAGTAATACCACAGTAATACCGAGACATATAGCTGGAGTTGTATTGGCAGTAATCGGGTGCAGTGCTAACTATTGTTTTCAAAAATAGAGCTAAATATAACTCACTTTGTACCTTTTGCAATTGGCAACACTGCGTGCTCAGACGCACAATACATCTTTAAAATTAGAACTTTCTTGGCGCTTGCTTCAAATTTAGAAACCTCTTATGTTCCATAGCCATATATAGCTGGTATCTCATTGACTGTTTTTAGCGTATAATGTTGTATCCTGTTATTTTTAAGTGCGGACAACTAACTTCGTTATTACCCGATGAATACCAAAATGGTTTAACCGAGATATTTGTTTTACGGGTATTACAAGGAATTTTACAACAACCAATTTATTTAACCGCAGAAATGTGACCACAGTTCTATTACGTCACAACTGTAAAATCAATTCAGCGACTTAATGTACCGTTTGACTGCAATTCGACACGTTGCATTTGCTTTTGTATAGCTTTCAACTTTATTCCTTGGGCGATAAAAATCAAAATACCGTCTTTGTTCTTACGTCCTACGGGATCTTGTACTATTATATATTCTCTGTCTTGGGTTTAGCTTTATGTGAACTTATTTGAACCTTATTTTTAGGCTCTTAGAATCAAGATGGCTTGGCTAGGCTATGGGACATCTGTTTTAACGCAACTTCGTTAGCATTAGTCAGACCTTCTTCAGAATTTCTGCACCTTAAACTTTAAGCAATAAGGTTCTGGTCTGGTACAATTTCATTATCACCTGTGATCTCGAGATCCCAGTTTTTGTGTCGGGATCGTGTTTGCTTATTTGGTGGTTGTTGTTTTAGCAATTTTCACCTTGAAGCTTAGGACAGATGCTTATTAAATTAACATCTGCGTTGAGAACCTGTTTTGGCCATGCGCAAATACGGTGTGCTTTTACGATTTGGTAAAATACAATAAACATCTGTTTAAATATTTTCGCGTTTTTGTTTACCCAGAATGTCTGATTGTATACACCAAAACCAGACAGTTCTTTGATCGAGTGATCTCTATTATATTAATCTAGAATCGTGAAAATGAAATAGGTTGTTCGGCTGTTAAGAATTATATTAGTTTAGTTTACATCGTAAAAGCAAAAGGTGTAGGACATTAATGAACACATGTCAGTCAGTCACTAAAATAGACTCACCCCAAAGATTTATGTCTCTCCGTTTCGCCCGATTACTTGAACCAGGAACACTGCTTTAGAAAGAGAATTTCCAATTTTGCATCAACGAATGTCCAAATGCTTGGAAATATGTTGAATTCTATTCCGTTCTCGCGTTTATTTTCTGTTGCATGTCTAAAAGCTTGCAACAATTCGTAAACTGTTTCTTTTTAAAAATAGTGATGCGAAACTGTATATCGAAAAATATCGGGCTAAAGAGAGCCTCGATATTTATCGAGCTGACATATTTCGTTCCTGTGAAATATTATGTCATAGAATATCGTCGTAGCGTCGTCCACGCTTTTATTTTCTAGAGTATACTATAAAATATCGCATATATACATATAGTCTTCTAAACCTCTACAGGAGACTATAGACATAGTATAGAAGATGTATCTATATACTATATATCTAGTTTTATATCAACTTTGCTTGCAAAGAGATTAATTCGTCTTACTCTACTTTATCATCAAAACAAGGCAGTTCATAAGTCTCAAAAATCTTCCACTAAGTGATCTCATTCTGTCTCAATATTTGTACGCTCCGTTGGATTGTAAAATGCCTGCGTAAGACCGAATCCCATTGTACCTTATGTATATCTCACTGAGCTCTTATTTCCTAGAATATTAAACGTAACAAGATTTGAATCGCATTTCTATGAATCTATCCATTTCTATTGTCATCTCTTCTTAGTCCTCTGTCATTTACTAAAGTTACTACGTATTTCTTTTCTTGAAGTGCATAGTAATAGCAATAGGACCTGATGTTCTATCAAATAACTAAACGTATTCAACGATTTCTCTGGTATTCAAAGTAAAAAGTACAATAATTTATCTCCTATTTAGAGCATGATATTGCACACCCACAACTTAATCGAAATTGGTGTAGTTTTATCGCAGTGACAGGTTTCTAATAGGTTTTATGTTCGCATTTTGTAAAACTTTCATATCAGTACTTTTAACTGAGTTCAAAAAACTTCTATATTAAAAGGTTTTATGTTGCGCTTTTGTATTTTCGTCGCTTTTTGCGTCAATTATCGACTCAGTTGGCTGATTCTTGCGCTACTGTATACACAACGAATAATAATAAAAAAAAAACTAAATAATCTCTCTATATGGTCCCATAGACAAAACAGAATCCGTTGGATTAGTATTTGTCCCCAAAACTTAAAAAAAAGTAAAAACCGACGGTTTATAGATCAATTAAAGTTTTCTACTTAGTTTCTCTCTTCTTAAACTTTTCCTTTGTTACTTACACTGATTCACCTGTGGTGTTTGAAGTAAGTATTTAAGAACGAAATGAATCCACCATCTCGTAAATATTTACGTCTCGGTAAATTCGCAGTCTCTGAACAATATCCAGGTTTCTGAGTAAAAGCAATGCACTTTATAACACTTTAGACTTAGCTGCTTTGAGGAAAGGTAGATTTTTAAACATCGTTTCTTTCCTGTCAACAAAATGATTCAGAGGTAAAGAGTTTTAAATAAATGTGTGTGTTGGTTCCTTATTCTATTTTTGTACTTAAGTATTTATTGAACATATTTATTATGATTGTCATTGGTAAAAAAATATGTTTTCTATACAAATGTTTAAACTTTTACGATTTGTTAACATGTCAAAGATTTATTTATTAGGTATCTTAGTCCAATTTTCCCCAACGTTTCTATCGCGTTACGGTGGTGGTGTGGTCACGAGGCGACTGAATATACTCGAGAATCTAGTATCCACGACTACCCTAAAATAGTCTTCAGAATCAGGAATGTCCCAGTTCACAAAACGAAAGCTACGTTGTACGCGATAAAGACAAGATAAATAATCTTAAATAAGGTTTTGTTTGTTATTAACGATGTTACTTTTGGACTGTTAGGATTTTATAGAGCATCGGCGTCCTCCTTCAAACATATTGTCTACCAGGCGCATTATGTCCTATAGGTATGTACTATTAAATATTTTTTATAATTTAATGCCTGCAAAGAGGTAACAAAGGTTTAACTAGAAGATAGGGCTATTTGTGACCACTGTTTTTCTCGTCCTTGCTTTATTCACATCTTCTCATCATCTGTAAACACCTGATGAAGATTACAATATCTATAAAAGTAAACAAAATCCCATTGCCCTTATCGCTTGCATAATATGTCAACAAAGTCTTGACTGATAAGGTTTACGGGTACACTGCCCTACATAGTACCTTGCCTAGAGCCAATACTGCGTAACTTAATTATCTTTGCAAAACTGATTTCACTTTTATTGATGTTACTAAGTTGTGAGGAAATCTGCCATATTTCATTGACGATAAGTCCTTCCATAAAAATGTTTATTACAGATACGTCGTAAATTATATTATAGATACTATAGGTTCATAAATAAATAAATAAATAATGCTGGAAAATCCACACAGCATCATGTGGCCCCGAGCTAAGCAAAGCTTGTGTTTTGGGTATTAGATGACTGATATCATCATCATCATCATCAGCCTATATTAGTCTACTGGACATAGGCCTCCCCCAATGAGCGCCATAGCGCCATACCGACGGCCGCTAGGGCAAACGTGTTCTTGAGTGGAGACCACGAATCGGTAAACGTAGTGTAGGACGCCCTCCGATCAGGTGGGATGACGACCTGCGAAAGATGACTGATATACTTCCACATCAAATGTGCAATCTAAAAAAAAGGCTAAAGCGATAAATTACCGACTGACTTTGGGTTTTGTGTCCACTCAAACTCTAATTGGACGAAGTCTATGAGACTCTTCCCTGCCCCCTATGCTCTAGAGCCCTGAAAACAATAAAACCTTTATGTTTCGTAAGACTTTGTACTATCTAGTCAGATCATTGAGCATTACTCTAGACTAGGGCAAGAGGAAGTCTCAATTGATCACAATACGATAATGGATTGAACACCGGAGCCCGTATTCTTGCCGATTCAATTGATGAATCTAAAGGTTCATAGACTTTTAGTTCATCAGCATATTAAAGTGAATATTTATTTATTCAAAGCATTACATATATTTTTACAGGTATTAGGTACCTAATACAATGGTGTAGTCAACATAATAAATCACAAGCAACGAATTCAATAATCCAGTATTTATGTCAATAAGCAAAATAAAATAAAACAGGTATTACCTAATACAATCATCAATAAACATATTAAAATACTTCGCTTCATGTCCTCAAGAAAAATTATCTCAATACAATATAACTTTATTGTACCATCAATACAAAAAAATTATAAAAATAACAAAGGATCTTAATACTAACTAAATCTATTGGCATAATCGGCGGCCTTATCGCTAAAAGCTTCCAGGCAACCTTTGGATGGATAGGATCGGTACGTATCAAAGCTGACCATTAATATAAACAGCAAATAGCAAAATCTACCTGAAAAATTATGATTGTAAGGTAAGTAAAACTTGTTTCTTTTGACCTATATTATGAACATCGGATTCAATAACCAGTTTTCTAACTCACTAGGTTCCATATGTTCAAATACTAATTATACGAGGAAAGCTCAAATTTTTACTGATTTGCACGCTAAGCGGACAAATTATCCATTTAAATAATGCTTGATTAACATCGTTTACATATTTTACGACGACCGATGTGGCGCGGTGGGCGAAGGTCCGCTTGCGACGCAGAAGGTTGCAAGGTTGTTGTTTGGTTGAAGGTTGGTTCGATTCCCGCCTCGGAACAATTGTGTGCACAATCTGCAGATATTTGTTCCGGGTGTTCTTGTCGTTTTCTATGTATAATAAAAAATATCTATCTATGTAATGTATTGCATTATGTATATCAGTTATCTGGTACCCATAACACAAGCTTCTGCTTAGCTTGGGGCTAGAAAATGCTGTGTGAATTGTCCAGCATTATTTATTTATATATTTTATTTGATTGTATTTGATCACACGAATATATATGACTCTAGTTTATTTCTAGCTTCGCTATCTACAAGTAGAGATTACTTAACGGTTACGTGGTATAGTTACTTAACTCCATTGAATGTCTCGTAACCACATTCAATAAACTCAATTGAATCGGATGGGCTTGCTTATAGCAACAGATTACTGTGGTTTCTTTTTGTATGTGATCACTTTGGTCGTTAACAACCCCTTGCTTGGACTTCGCCTTGGGGCTTTTGGGCTTTTGCGACTTGACCGTTGCTTTTCCTTTTATACTGCCTGTGTCTGTTAATTCACCTTTACATTTGGTTTTAAGCTTTTGAAACTTTTATAGCTATTTTCTTCATAGATTTGTCATTAAATTGAGGCACTTCTTACCAGGTAATCATATTGATTCCCACGATACAGGCCCAGCCTAGAGTGGGAATAATTAGCACTTTTGTTAATTAATTCTGTCTACTTAAACCATACCAAATCTGTATTAACTATAGTTCTGTTTATATGTAGTAATAAACATATTTTTCATTTTTCATTATTTACAAATTACTTATTCGGAATATTTGCCAGAATTGTTATAGTGAA
Source organism: Eupithecia abbreviata (assembly GCA_943735965.1). Taxonomy (NCBI): domain Eukaryota; kingdom Metazoa; phylum Arthropoda; class Insecta; order Lepidoptera; family Geometridae; genus Eupithecia; species Eupithecia abbreviata. The sequence goes on along the minus strand of OX030997.1, from coordinate 3,064,465 downwards.
ATATCTTGTTATAGTTAGTAACAATGGTTATATGTATATAGCCAAGACATAAATGATAAACTGTTGATGTCTCACTGTGTTTATTTTTTACTTCATAAAAATAAGCGCCCGATACAATTCTAAATGTCGCTGTTTCAAGTCTCTCAATTTCATTCATGACAGGATATGTTAGTAAACAAATCTAGTTTGCTTAACTGAATCTGGTTACTAACCCAATGCATTAACGGGTAATGAAGTAATGGTAGTGCTGAGCTGGTTATGCAATTGTTATCATGCTCTCGAACTGCGAAACACGATAAGCCTATGGGAATAGATAATATTATTACCTTGGACTCTTACAGGGCTTACCACTGCGCCCTCTCCTGTTCCATGTGGTTTTATTAAGATATAATAGATACAAGGAAGTCTCTATACATTATCCTTTATAATTAAACACAGGTTTATATTATAAATGCGAAAGTGTAGATGTTTAGTTGGATAGATGGATGTTAGTTACCTCTTCCCGACAAAACTACTGAACGGATCGAGCTGAAATTTTGCAAACCTAAGTTTTTGTAAAACATGACTGTACTATGTATCCCATCAATCAGTTCCCATGGGAATGAAATCCCATGAAATATAATTTAAACGTTTCCATAGAAACATCGTGTGAGAAGCCGCGGGCATTAGTTTAAATGTCTTCCCCATTTGCAAAACGAATATTATTTTATTTACCTGTAGGTACTTATTTCCTGTAATACTACTTGGTATCCCTGGATGGATGGATGGATGAATGCGGCTCAGGACCGCTATTTAGCGCCAAAAAATAATGTTGACGCTGAAGGACATCCGGCTAAGGGCGTTTGTGATGATGATGATGATGACATGTCATCTTCAGTTTCCATTGAAAGCATAATCGATGTGCAGTACCATGGTACTTTAATAGGTACATATTATGTAATAAATATGACTGTCCAATACGACACCTGGGACACTGGGTGAAATTACTTAAACTCTAGATTTAGTTATTTTGGTTTTATTTTCTTCGCTGTAAATTGTATTTTATTTTGTAATTTTGTGTTTTCTATGGACCTTTGTTGTCTGGACATACTTAAAGACTTTAAATTTGAACACAAATAGAAAATACTTAATACAATATAAAAATGATTTATTGTGGAAAAAGAAATCACAAAAAGATATTACATATTAATGCACAGCACTTAAATAATGGATGATTACCATCAGGACTACCCATATCCATTCATGCAATATGGTAAAGCCGCTTTTGGCGCAAAATGCTAAAGGCCACTGTTTTGTAACGTCTCTTGATGATGCCGTTCATGGCGAATCCGAAAACTGCGAGAAAGTGGACCACAATGAAAGATTATCGGTGTCAATAACTGATCGCAAGACTGAAATGCTGACTGACTTTCCTAGTTCCTTTTTAATTACAAAACTAGAACTAGCAGTCAGCCCTTAACAATATGTTCGTGAGAGCTTAAAATAGTTTATTTACCCTAATCTTCTACGCCTCTGACATTAATATGAAGACCTTAAGAGGCGCAGCTAATAAACTAACGAAACAGCATTTACTGTTACACTGGTAGAATTGGTCCTCCCATTATAATGGCTTTAGGGTTGTTGATGTTTGAAACATCTAGATTCATACAACTAACTTCTCTTAACTTATATATGGTGTCGGTATTGTAGGCATAATAGTTCTTGTGGAATTTAATTACGAACAAAAGTAACTCAGGTTATGTTTCTTGGCAGACAAAGCAGGAAATATCCTTTAACAAAAGAAACGAATTGACTGACAAGTCTGTAGAAAGGAAGAGTGCATCATAATTTCTCTGACGCATCCATTAATTAAGCAATTAAATGAAGTACTGACGGAATACCGTGTAGTTTAATAATTACACCACTTCACGGGGCTATAAGGTCAAAAGGGGGAGGTGGAGATTTTTTTTAAATAATAGTTGGCTGATTTTACAATTTTTATGAGACCATCAAACATAGGCTTTTCTGGCCATTTAGCAGTTCCCATGTTTCCATAGAAACAATGCGTGCGAAGCTCTCGGCAGAAACTAGTAAGTAATATAACATGTTTCACAGCTAATTCAACTCCTCAAGAGTTTTATTGTATAGGTAGCCATTGTTCGACAAATATTTATGATGTGATTGTAACAAGTTATAACAAACAAGACGTTAACAAGCCACCTGTGGATAAAGTATTTATGCCTTTGTCTTATATTTTAATTCTGTGTTATGGATTCCTCATCGATGTTATCCGTTCTATTAAATATTTAAATAAGATTTTAATACCTACAATCAAGTACAAGGAAATATTTCAACTGTTGTAATTTAAACCAATTTTCTCCCTGTCAATTCAACTCGCATTTCATGGCAATTTCACCAATCAACGCTAACAGCAGCAGCAGTTGTTGTATAGATGATGAATCCGGTCATCATCTATACAACAACTGCAAAATAATCATCCAAATCCGTGTATATGTGACGGGAAAATAGACGAATATACATAAAATATACAAATAGCCGAAAATAGAACCTTCTCCTATTTTTGAAGTCGTTTAAGAAAATATTTTGCTGTTTTTTTTTATATTTATGTACTAGTTAGCGTTGATTGGTGAAATTGCCATGAAATGCGAGTTGAATTGACAGGGAGAAAATTGGTTTGAATTACAACAGTTGAAATATTTCCTTGTACTTGATTGTAGGTATTAAAATCTTATTTAAATATTTAATAGAACGGATAACATCGATGAGGAATCCATAACACAGAATTAAAATATAAGACAAAGGCATAAATACTTTATCCACAGGTGGCTTGTTAACGTCTTGTTTGTTATAACTTGTTACAATCACATCATAAATATTTGTCGAACAATGGCTACCTATACAATAAAACTCTTGAGGAGTTGAATTAGCTGTGAAACATGTTATATTACTTACTAGTTTCTGCCGAGAGCTTCGCACGCATTGTTTCTATGGAAACGCTTAAAGGTTATTTTTATACCATGGGAACTGCTAAATGGCCAGAAAAGCCTATGTTTAATTCCAGGCTTAGAGCTACATATGTATATGCAAATTTTGAGACCGGTTCAGTACTTTTTGCATTCTGAAGTAACAATCATCCATCCATCCATCTAAACATACAAACTTTTGCATTTATAATATTAGTGTGATTATCTTTTATTGGAGGTGTTGACTTTTTTATCAAAGTAAAACAAGATTATTTTTTTATTAAATTGAAACTTATTCATTTTAGTAAATTGATTAACAAATAGCTGGGCTCCCAGAGCGAAAAATATAAATATATATATACGATAAAACTTGTATATTTTGTCATATACATATATAAATTATTTATAGCAAAGAACATCATTATTATCTGGATCCTTGAGAGCTTTTACAACTTTATCAGTTCATGAACCTGTATGTGCATCGTATTTGTTATTTGAATAATGCAGATATGCACCCACTTTTAATACTTTGCACGATTTATATGCCAGTTGCTTGTTGCTCGAATCGGCAGATGTTTTATTGGTGCCTACTTAACTGCTTTTATAAGGATTCCAAATTAATATTTTAATTAGGTACGGGATATATCGACTGTTCAAAATCAAGACGCAGTAAGGGACATTTTTATTGGACCCCAATAGCCTCTTGAAGCAAAATTCTTAAAAACAAAGCTAAAGAAAATCTAAGAAAACTAGTCAAAAAACGTAGTAAGTACACATTGGTTATCAAAAGTGTACTAAAATAGATACAATTTAAAATCCTATTAAGTCGCACTTTTGAGGGCACGCTCGTTAAGTAATAAATACGTTGCTCTCCTGTAAAAAAAATCTCGTGTCCCATTTTGTCTCTTTATTTTAATTTTGGACAGCCGATATTTTCTTATAAACTAGTGTTCATTGCCACTAGGCAAAAATAAATCTTGGTATTTCCAGTGTGTCAACAAAATATGCTGAAATGTGTTTCTCCAAATGGATAAAATGTACATATAATAATAAAAAAGGAAAGGAAAGAAGTCACAAAGTACTATCATAATAATATATGTATTTCCTCATAATATTGCTACTAGCACCTTACCTACTAAGGATGATTTGGCAGTTGACACAAAAGCAGATGCTCAATTCGTAAAAAATAACGACCACTTAATCTCAATACGTGCGAAAAACATATCAAGTGTCGACAATTACAGCAAAACTACTGTAATATAATAACAGATGTAAGCGAAACCACAGAATAATATGAATTTGTCACGATATTAGGGGTCAAGAACTTCGCGTCTAGTCATATCGAGCCACTGACTCAGTCAGCTACAACATACAAAAGGGCTGAACAAGCCAGAATAGCAAAACAACCTTATGCTGAAATAATAGAGTTTAGAGTTTGTAGCACATCTAACTTTAGCAACAACAAAACGTCTAAAACGACTGTTAACACACGCTTATTTGAACCGTAGCTTAGACTGAATAAAGTTAAAATCAAGTAACAAGTAGCTGCTCCAGAATTAGTTGCACTTGCAAGGGTTTGCAAGCTGAAAGTAGCTACTGAAGCTAGTGTATGTTTGTTTTCTCTGTGTTGCTATGTAAGTTCTAATGAAAATTGATTAGATACAGTTGTAATAGGGAACGAATGGCATTTAGTAGAAACGTGTACAGCAAATCATTCATATAATCGTACTATCATAGATAGACTTAAGTATAAAATAAGGTTTTTCTATTGTGTGTAGGTGAAAGTGAAGTTTGATCTAAAGGATATTCCAACTTAGAAACAAAACCTGAATAACGATAATCCGACCATAAACGTTCAAAACTATATTTTATATTTAGGTTATTGCTAACTATAGATGAATATTTTACTAATACTTGTAATGGCTAACGTCTAACTCTTAGATGGTTGCTTATAAGTAATTTTTAATCAAACCTATTTTATAATTTTTAATATAGTCTGAGAATAAACTAATTTAATATAATTTAGGAAGTAATACAGAAATGAATTTCAGAAAAGAAATACAACGAGATAAAACACTTTCAGCTAACAATAAACAAAAGTAATTGAAAACTGAAAGCGTATAGTGTTGATTGTTACCCAGATCCACACTCGATTTCACTCACTACTCGCTCCGTTGTTGACCCACTTTATGATAGTGATAGCGCTCTCCAATCTGTTGTCTTTTTGCGTCTATACTTTTTGTATAGCTTCAGTCAGATTTCTGAAAGCTTTTAGCTTCAGAAATTTCACAAGCACAAAATCACATCAGTCACATCATATTGTCAATATGACGTGACTGATGTGATTTTGCAGGATTTTGTGCTATAGACGCAAAAAGACAACAGATTGGAGAGTATACCCATAGAAAACACTTTACATACAAAACAGAAATAAATACAATTACTTAAATAGAGGAAATACAAAGAACGACCTTATCGCTGAGAGCGATCTCTTCCAAGCAACCTTATTGACTGGACATGAAGGTATATTTATGAACCTTCATACATCTCCATCGGATTAGAGTGAGGGAAATTATAGTGTACCTATGTTTGCACACACACTTGTGCACTTTTATAATGTCCTGAGCACATGGCTAGTCTCTGTTGAGATATTGGTTGCCGCGCCGTGGCCTTGTCGTAGATGGATTTCGATTAGGAGAATAATATAGGATATACGTCGAGGCTGGTCGAGGCAGACCACCTGCCCGATGGTCAGACGACATTGTGGGGGGCTGTAGGGAAGCAGGGGATCCGACTGGCACAGGACCGCCAGGGGTACAGAGATAAGGAAGAGGCCTATACTCAGCAGTGGGTGTTACCGGCAGATTAGATAGATAGATAATATACGTCAAGCTGAATACGGCGTTGTGGCGCTCATTACGGGAGGCCTATGTCCAGCAGTGACCTAACATAGGCTGATGATGATGATGATAGGTGCTCTGTAAATTTTTCTGCAGTACATGCCTCGCAGTTTGCCTTGTTGTGGTTTCGCTCGTGTAACAATTTCTAGTTAGTCACAGTTACATTCACACTGCAATTCGTTTGATTGTTACAGCTTACGTATGATTTGACTACCAATTTCGTTATCCAATAATTGCAAAGTTAGTTATTTCCAGTTTCCAATAAGAAAATGCTCGTCTCATTAGGCCTTTCGCTCGTAAAATTACCTTCTGTGAGCAATAAGTACAATACGTGTTTGAGTAAGCAGTATTAACACTAGATTAACGCTAGATGCATTGCAGAAAGTTAGGAATCTAAAGATTTGTAGAATACGAAGTTTCAATCGTCACATTTACATAAAAGTTACTTTTTTTGAATCGTGTCTGTTTTAATTCCCAGTCATAAACTCACATAGTACCTCTTGTAATAGTTCTACCGTTTCAATCGTCACATTTACAAACGAAAAATAAATTAACAGTATCTTTTTGGAATTATATCGGTTTTAATACCCAGTCATATTATAAACCATTACCTCTTGTATTATTTTGCATACCATTTATCTACAAGTCTCTCGTTTTATAACCCAATCAGTCTTGGCTCAACTTCAACTTCTTGATTATATCTCTGAGCTAACTTGGCTTTAGCACCTTTTCTGTTTACCATCCGTATTGTGACAGCGCCTTTCGAAATGGCACAATTCGCTAACTGCAATGATTGTACACGCCTACGTACATCCTGGCTTGTGGCTGATGTGATCTCCACTCCATTGATTCATTAGTTAGACTGTTGATTCATACAATGGTTTAGAGCTAGATGTTCATTGCTGTGTTGAAAATGAAGATTATAGTTATCAGCATGTACATACATGTATTGTACACTCAGAGTAGTTTATGTTTATATAAATTTTGTTCCAATTAATCAAATATTAACTTTCACACAAGCTCAGTTTAACTTTGGGGCATCATCTAGATGCTGTGTGGATTGTCCAGCATTATTTATTTATTTTACATACAATAATGTAAGTTCTTCTCTGTTAGTTTGGGTCTCACCAGAAATCCTTCTGTAAGTATATATACCTAGGCATTTGAAAAAAAAAATTAGATGTTGTGATATAGCGATATAGAGGCAGACAGCAGCGTAGCTCTATTTGAATAGTGTTCTGAGATAAAATTCTCGATATAGGTAATGAATCTGTCTTTGATTCTGTTTGTTTGTGGAAGGCAAACTGACCTTTTTCGGGCGTCTTCTACCTGATACCCACAATGCCAATGCTGATATTCGATACAAGTAACAAAGCAAGGTCATTACCAACCCAACACCTACTCATAATATTGATGTTTACATAACACCGTCGTCACTAGATCGCGAGAACACATCGTATCGCGGGAAAATGACTCACTTCATTCATAAACTCACTCATTATCTTGTTATGTTTACAGATCTCAGGTGCTATGCGTTTGCTGATAGTCATCTTAGGGCTTGTGTCTACTGGTACACCTTGCTTGACGTCGTGTGTGATATATTTTACGAACTGTTTGCTTACCTACGCGTTCTTCTTTTGTCTTTTTGTTGTCGTCAAAATGGATTCTCTTTACTGCATTGTGTGAGCGTCCGAAATTAACTTTAGTTAGATCAATGTTTACTAGTTCGTTTGTATTTGTATAATATTTACCATGTTAATTGTGGTTATCCGCAGTGAGCGTGTAGGTGTGGAATGTTGTTGATACCAGTATGGTCTGTGTGTAGTATTTTTATGCGCTTCTGTTGGTTGATCTAGTTTTCTATATCATAAAAGTATACCTACACAATAACAAAAAAAATCTCTGGCCATTTCATATAGAATCATCTAGCATACCCTTAAGGCCACTTAAATTTATATAATATCTTACTCTGTAAAAGTAATGCTATTATTAAAAAAGTAGTTATATCATTATAATCGGCTTCTAATAAATGTAAGACAATATTGATAAGATTTCCATTATGTCCATTATTTCGTTTGGGTTTGACATCATTGGACTTTAAAATTATCAATGTCATCGAACTTATTAAAACGGAAACCGGAACTCCAATATCAAATTGTACAACTTTGCGTCAATTTAATTCTGAATTAATTAATTAAATTATGTCACACATAATAATAATGGTATCTGATCGGCCTTATCAATAATTTATAAATTATACATGTGTTGATATACCTGTACGTATTACCTATTGTCTAGGTGGAATCATAATAATAAGGCTATCTAAACATCCTGTCTCGATCTCAATCATGTTCATTACGTTTAGCGTACTGACTCTGAATTTTTACGGCTTTTAACTTTGCTACAGATCACAGAGGCTCTATTGTTTACACATACAATCAATTCGCTTCATGTGTTTTACGAGTTCCATGGAACAGGTCAATTTTTAGCTATACTAATATTATAAAGAGGGTATAACGTTAATATTATTATATTACGTTTGTGTTCGTAGGGGCTCTATCTACCCTCTGGCTGGATCTAGTGAACCGTATGGTGATTATGTAACTCGCGACCGGTTTGCGACAGGCGTAAATTAAGCAATCAGTGCTGTCAAACGCCAATTTTGACGTTGTAGCTGGTGTCAAACTAATACGAAATTGACGTTTGACAGCACTGATTGCTTAATTTACGCCTGTCGCAAACCGGTCGCGAGTTACATAATCACCCGGCCGATTTGGAACATTCTTTTACCAATAGAAAGCCACGTTATTTGAGTGCCATATGCTATAATTATATCTATTCCGAAAATTCTAAATACTTTTTCGTGCATAAAGAAACTTTTACTCTACGTTCATCGCAAAATGTTACTGAAACAAATGTCCACCGGGCGAAACCAGGACGGGCTGCTAGTTTCCAATATATTATTCACAAATTACTTCACAAAACGCATTCAATAAAAGGTGGTTAACGATTCTGCGTAAAAAAAGTTATGAATTCTACCCATAATAGCTAGCAAATAGACTCATTAAATTATCGATAGTAATGTAAATGTACTATACAAATGGCCTGGCCCAAAACATCTCATATGGTGTCTCTGGTGCGCTTTCTTCGCGCATTAGCATTGCTTTTCCGTTTATTGCAAGAATCTGCAAACACCTCAGGTATTGTAACTTCAGGGGCCGTGAGATTCGCTTAGTTAAAGCCTCGTTTAAGTTACCGTTCGCAAATTGGAGGTCAAACACCGGAGCTTTATTTGTTTTCCAATCGTCATCGATTACCAAGCGTGACCGAAACGTTGTTGGAAACTCCGTGACCGTGGCTGTTTTCTTTCAATACTTCGGTAACGCACGAGGCTTTAATCGTGCCAGGAGGACTCACAAATTTGCATATCTAATGCATTACCATTAGTGTTTCTTACGTGTGCTTAGAGATGCCTAAAGTATTAGTCGGATGTAAATGTTAACGACGACTTGTTCTAGATATCAGATACAGATGTCATAATCCCGATAATTCACCGTCACGCTGTCTTTCTTTATAAAGTACAGTTAAAACTGTTATATTAAGGTTTGAAGTATTGGCTGGCTTTCACACTTCGTGTACATTGCTATAAGAACTTAAGTAGAACATTTAATCGCATTGAAATGTGTTAGCGCGTGCGTATATAATATTTTGCCAGCTACATTACTAATCCTTGCCATGTTCAGTCATTCTTGACTTTGGCCGGACAATAGGCTTATGGTCCGGCTAAAGATAGATAAATACCCAGCAACAGAAGCTCCACAAGTGCATTACTGTCGGGTGCATTATATGCATAGAGATTATGTTATTTATCGCCGTTTGCTTTATGGTATGGTCTTCGATCAATACTGGGTTCTTGAATAATGCAGTGTACGATTAGACGTTTTAATTGCTTGAGAATGGTTAATGAGATTCATGACTTGAATTGTATAATTCAACTTCTGACCACGTTTGCGTATAAATAATTGAAAAACAAAGACGAGACCCATGTAATCGTATCTCTGTGTCTCTTTCGCTCTTGACACCTTTTTCGGTCGTCTTTCTAGTAAACGGGTCCTAGGTATTCTAAGCTTCGTCTTTCGACATTGCTTAGCATTTTGGGGCAACCTTGTCCATTGTCTTCATTGTTATTCATAGTCTTTTCTTCTTAATTCACTACCTAATTGTTCTCAAGTCTAAGCTTAGCTCCTAATTTTTTAACCGAATTCAAATGCTATACATATATTATCCAGTTATAAAAAGACAGGAATTATGTTAAAAGCTAAGTGTTGTGCAGGCAAAAGCATAATTAGCAATATGGGAGAAAGTGAATGCGAGTAGTCGACCTTGAAACAGTTACGATCTGGTTAACGCTTTTGTACTTTTTCTGTAACTAGTTATTGTATTGCAGATTGTTTTTGTGACGTGATATTTATGTTTATAATAAAAATATGTTCGTCTGCTTATCAAGTACCTATATTTTTTTTTAGTTTGTTATTGTTTTTAAACTTACCAAGCAAATGTTTGACCTTTATAATTTACTTTACACATCTTCTATGTGTTGACTGTTTGACTTTGACATAGAAGTTTTATAGCCACATCTTTTAGGACCACACAATCACTTCAAAATTAGTGTCATTGTGTTTTGACCTATGAAGACGAAGGTCCCTCATCAAGTTATCATGCACCATAACCTAAAACCATTCTGACACCTTATAAGGACTAACAAAGCCGTTCCAGAGATACGTTTCTCACAATGGGAGGAAGTTCACAGACAGTGCGTCATCGCCCTTAAAAAAAGCAAGAAACATTTGATATTTTATTTTTTACCCCGTTTGGGATGGGACGCGATTATAAAAAGCAACGCGTCCGCCTGATGTCGGTTGAATGCCGAGTCTTGAGATGAACTAGAATGAAATATAAACAGAATGTGATTCAAATTATTTCGATTGTGACTACGGTCTGTTTGCTGAAGTGAATTTTAAGGCTGGAGATCTAGATTTCGATGTCACTGTTCAAGAAAGCAGGAAATTATCTAAAGTGTGAAAATTATGCTGACAAAGGCTCGACAAAAACTCTAAACCTTATCTAATTAAGTAGCGGCAAAAGCTGAGCAAGTTAAAATTTATTAAGTCCTGTTCCAAATATTTTTGAACATAAGTAATAACGCTAAACTGAACGAAAAACTAATCACTGTCAAAGTTAAATCGTCCCTTCGTTTAGAGACTACCGGAACAATAAAAGTTAATTGGATAGTTACTTTAATTGTGTAATACGACGAACGAAACAGGACAACAAAGAGCCGAAAATTGCCGTATTCCCCGTAGGCTGTCACTTAAACTTGTTAGTTTTAATTTCTCTGTAATGTAATCCCTGGCGATACCTAAAAACGTCATTGACCTCTTCCCAGCCAAAATGTATTACTCTGCATTCTTATTTTCACTGGCGTAAAGTTCAAAGTACTTACATACTTTCATTTCTACTTTAATGAAAGGTTCAGGTTGGATGCAAGCAGAACAGGACAATGGTTTCGCGTCACATGCAGGGGTCACGGATCGGTGCATATAATGATTATTGTGTTCACTAACTGTGTTCGTATGCATAGACACTGAATGAAGTTGGTGCGATGACTGTACCCTGTGAAACCCCATGGAAGTGACGGACGTTGACCGGAGATTAGTTGTTTTATTTTCGGTATTTATATTCATGTGTTCTATATTAGAGTAGAAAAGAACGTATGCTCATCTCATTCACATGTAATCTTAACTGATATAAACTCTTATGAAAACGCGTACTTACTCAGTGAATTCCATTTTGTGCAGCCAAGTACTTTTATGCAATTGCAATGCTTTATGAAAAATAAGTCTGTGCAATATTCAGTGTCTTAATGTAACAATAAAATGGTCATAATATAGTTTTATGAAGTCGATGGAGATAACGAATCTGCGTACAATGATAATACGCCGCGCTCCGGTTTCATACAAGTATGTTAATTTTCTGTAAATAAAAGCACCGTGGCATTCTCTCATTGTTTGTTTTATAATGAAGACTGGCGACAGTGATTCATATAAGGCTCGCTGTCAACTGTAGCTCTCATCACGTAGCAGCAGGTTTTCCATGAATAGGTTTTCAATTTACAATTATTCGGTCTAAGCGACGTGACTGGTCAGTTATTTGGGTTAACGCATTAGCATTGCAATTTTACGGGCGTGTCTTGGAAATGCTTCCGGCGTCTTTAGACGAGATATCAGCAGGCAGGCACTAGTGGAGTTATTTATAGATCGATTGCTCCACAAACACAATAAATATTCATATAATCAAATAATATTATAGAATTTTCTTTGATTTATGTTATTCTCAGGTTATTTTTGATCTTACATATTGCCATAGTTGACAATGTCTCACGCAAATTAGTAACCTCTTTTTTGTCACCTACTCTACATTATCTCGAAAAGTAATCCAACATCGTCACGTGTAATTTGTAATTAACCGTAGCCTAATTACTATTTGAGTAGGTGTATTACGCCTTCGTTTTGATTATTTTACTGCTGTCTTTAAATAAAGTCGCATAACCTAATTACTAGAGGTTCGCAAACATGCTGTAATGTTTATTGTTTGTTTATATCTATATAAATGTGTCATCTACTTTGTTTACTTTAATAATCAATCTGGTCCCACGCTTGTTATATTATCAACAAGATCATGTTTACTAGTTTTTATCTAGATCATCTATGTGGCTAATAATTGCGAAACTGCGGGAAATACGAGTAAGGGGCTTTTCTTTCCATTCCTTTATTGTATTGTAAGGTACATAGGTATGATTCAATATTTCAAGTGTTGGCCTAGTCCTGAGTTTGCATTTTTATCACCGTTAATCTCATAATCTCCAACGACGATATATCAGTAGGTACGGGTATTTTTCTAAAATATCATTTTCCACATAAAAGCGTTCTATTTTGACACGTTTTATCTAAAGCCTGTTTGAACAGGACGAGGGCTGATATTCATAAATCAGATGTTATCGTAAGCTTGGATTCTCAGATATTTGGAGCAACTTAACGGTGATGCACTTTACAACCTGTTGAGATAATTGTACCGCTGCATCTCTAAAGGATCCTCAGGTTTTGATGTTAAATACGGTGCATTTGATTGATTGAACTTCTACAGTCTAATTTCCAGTCTAATCTACAGTCAAATTTGCAGTTTCGACACCGACGTGTTAGTAATTTGAATAAAAATAACTAACATTCAAATTATTACAGGAAAGACAAAGTAGAACAATGCATTAACCTCATCATAAATTGTCGGTTTTCATTTCGAGCATTCTAATCTACCTATGTAGTATAAATTCTGCTCGAACCTAAAGTTCAATGTGCCAATAGTTGGAAGTCTAAATACCGCCCATTCTCATTTAAGGGATACATATAATTCCACCGATTGGGAAACGTATTCCTTCCTCTTTTCTATAAACATAATCAAATCTTATTGCGGTTTTTGGATTTATTCAAATTCTTTCAACAAAAATTGATATTCCATATTGTTCAAATCACGTTACGAATTACAGTATTCCATAAATAAACTGCTAAGTGGGCCATACCGAAATCGTACTCGTGCCACGCGTGTGGGATGCCTTCACAGTTCGCACCCTGGTGGCTTGTTTACATGGTACGAATGTCAGATAGCGATCCTGGAATTGTTGAATTATCTATGTAGGTATGTCACCATCAGAGCATAATTTTTTTATATTTATTTATTTACAAACATGTACCTACATCTATTTTAACGGGCACAACCAATGCAACAGAGTACCTTTTTATATTTAATATTGAAATTAGAAATCATTATATGTTACAGAAATATCTCTTTGAGCTTACAATATCTTAACACTTTGACTGCGATTTTTTTTCGACGACAGCGACCTTTTTTAACCTAAAAAATTCGTGCTGCCGCTCTACACAGCGGTTGTGTTGCGCCGCACATGCGTTTCGTTCGAAAAATATTACGGCTGTGCTGAGTCACATAGATCTGTATTTTCTCAGCCGCTGCGCTAGTGTGGATTTACGCATATTAGTCACTTGTAGAAAACACATACCGTGTGATTTCAGCAATCAAAGTGTTAAACTTCCTTACCTCCAAATTTCTTAAGAAAACCAAAGCAATTTTCAACCATATTATTGAAATAATTCACATCTTATGTACATTAATTTTATCAACAAACATACGCAAAGAAACATTATCCTGACATTGTAACTCGTAAAATTCTGTGTAAAGACTGAGATAATAGCTATTGTTCAAACAACAATACCTCCTTTATGTCATGGGGATGTGTGAATACGATACCCAATGTGGTAATCAGCACGTGTCTGTCCTAAATCCAAGGATGTTGGATAATGTTGCGTTGCTCATCGGAATAAGATGAGAAATCCAACAGAGTCACGAGGCGTTTGAATCTCTCTTTCGTCATCTTCATGAGGTGTCCTGTTTGAAAAGGTGTTTATATTTTTCACAGAATTTAATCACAGAAGATTTCCATCTCTATGCGGCTGTTTGTATTTTATGTATTATGTTTTTTTACTCATTATCTCCGGTACTTGGTATCCTTTAATTGAAGTCTGTGAAAAATAGTTAGTAGAGGATGGACGAAGTGGCACAAGGTTTTAGATTCTATCAGAATAGATTCATTGTAATATTATTATATTTATTATAATTAATCCAACTCCGTACGGTCCTGCTCTACTAGTCTTCAAGTTCGTCCTGCGACGTTTGCAATATAGCCCGCCCATTTCTTAAAAGGATTGTTAATTAAAAATATGAATGTGTAAAATGTTTCGCGTGTCGTGACTGTTAACTTATTAAAAGCTATTTTCACTAACTAGGTTAATGAGGTTATCAGCGTGCATGTGGCAAGTATCACGCTATGCGCAAAAATAGCCTTAAATGGCTATGTTCATTTATTAACACTTTGAGTGCTGAAATCACACGGTATGTGTTTTCTACAAGTGACTAATATGCGTAAATCCACACTAGCGCAGCGGCTGAGAAAATACAGATCTTTGTGACTCAGCACAGCCGTAATATTTTTCGAACGAAACGCATGTGCGGCGCAACACAACTGCTGTGTAGAGCGGCAGCACGAATTTTTCAGGTTAAAAAAAAGATCGCAGTCGTCAAAAAAAAAATCGCAGTCAAAGTGTTAAACCCTGGTAACTTTAACCCTCTAATTTATTATGTTAAATGGTTCTAAGTCAAGTATTTTCTATCTATCTTTGTTTTATACATATCGAATTCCGTATTTATGGCGCATAACTGGCGCATCTTTATCAATTCATCAAATATACTGTTGATGGATTCATCGGGTCCGTTCGTTTTGCACTATAAATTTCATCAATGTATTTTACGATTTCATTAAAAACGTATGTTTATTGGCTATTTTACTGCGATTTCGTTCTGTCGTTCGATCTGTCGTAAAGGTCCCGTTCACCCTCTGCCCTACAAACTGTTTAGTTAGTTCCTTCACGTTCTTGCCATAAGCTTCAGACATTTTGGCAGAGTCGTAAATGCGGTCGTTGATCTGAGTCTAGACGTACGTTGAGCCTAAATACGACGTCATGTCCGGCTATTTTAACTGTTTCTCGAGTTGTGGTTGTAAATTGTCATTGTTGCGAATAGCACCTTTTTCCTGAATATCATGGAGTCAATGTACCCCGTTTCACTGAGCTGGGTAGCTAAAAAAAAGTAGATCTGCAGACAATGACTTACGATACAAGTATCGAAACTTAATTTTTTTAGGTAATCAAAACAAAAAAAAGAAACCTGTAATATCTTTGTTACAGATCGAAAATTGAATTAATATTTGCTCTAGGTAGACTAGTCATAGATTAGCTTGTTTATGTATGTTCAAAGATATTGTCATTGAAGATGCATCCAAATAAAGATATGAATATTTCAAGTAATGTTGTGTTTATTTAGGTCTCTCTCAGGGTACCGTTTTCGTTCTACTTTTGTTTCTTTTGTATGTTTGACATTCAACAAAATATTATCTTCATCGTGTTTCCTCAGTAGCTTACGGTATTTCCAATTGTTATAATATCACAATTTACTGAAATGGCGTAGATTGGTCTGCCAGTACGTTATAATGATATACTGCAGATAGTTCTGAACTCTGAACCATGTCTATTATGTCGTATTCTGCTAACATCTCACTAATATCACGATATCAAAAGATAGTACATATATGGATGTATGTTAGCATGTTTGTAATGCCACTGAACAATTGGATAACACATAGCTACTAAAGGGAGCAACAGGTGCAGTTTTACATAATATGGAGAAAAACTCAAATAGGAACTCTATCTACCTGTGCTTTTGTAGGTAGGTAAGACGGAAGAAAGACATACATGCATAACATGCAGTTAATGAGCCTCGCCTCTGATCTTTTAATAGGGCCATGTCTTAATTTGTCTAGTTGGATTATATGATACGCTTGATCTTAGATTACGTCGCTTGTATCCTATTCATCCTTCAACTTGTAAACCCTCTGGAATTAGTACCCGTGATGGATTTTTTCTAAAATCCTTCCTTGCTTTTGCGATTTTAATTATTATATCATGACAAATAACACAAGGTACCTACGTACCTTGTGTATAAATTATGAAATTTGTAGATACTACTATCTACATGGTAAATACCCGATTAATCATAAATTTAGATAAATAAGTTTTTTGAGTTCTTTCTATAGGTAGACAATTATAGATTATGAAGTTGAAAGGGTCATGTATAATAAATAAAGCCGACGCTATTATCGAACTTAACACAAGGTAGGTAGTAGATTAGGTACATGGTAAATACCCGATTTATCATAAATTTAGATAAATACGTTTTTTGAGTTCTTTCTATAGGTAGACAATTAGATTATGAAGTTGAAAGGGTCATGTATAATAAATAAAGCCGACGCTATTATCGAACTTAACACAAGGTAGGTAGTAGATTAGGTACATGGTAAATACCCGATTTATCATAAATTTAGATAAATAAGTTTTTTGAGTTCTTACTATAGGTAGACAATTATAGATTATGAAGTTGAAAGGGTCATGTATAATAAATAAAGCCGACGCTATTATCGAACTTAACACAAATTAGGTAGTAGATTAGGTACATGGTAAATACCCGATTTATCATAAATTTAGATAAATAAGTTTTTTGAGTTCTTACTATAGGTAGACAATTATAGATTATGAAGTTGAAAGGGTCATGTGTAATAAATAAAGCCGACGCTATTATCGAACTTAACACAAGGTAGGTAGTAGGTTAGGTACATGGTAAATACCCGATTAATTATAAATTTTGACGAATACGTTTTTTGAGTTCGCATTGTAGGTAGCCGATGCTATTATCGGACTTATGAGTAACACTGAAAATAATGTGTATTGTAATTTTAATTAAAGCTCAAAATATTTAGCTCTACATAAAGATATTGTTATTGTAAGCAAGTGCTAATGAGTAAAAGATAACAAAAGCTATATGAACTTTTATCAGCATAACCTAACTTGCAAACAATAAAGTTCAAACTACAGAGAAAGAACCGTAAATACTCAAAGGCTAAATGTGACACGATAAATTATAGCTTATCTCAAAACAATAGAGTTCAAGTTAAAGGAGCTCAGGTTAAGTAACCCAAAGCAAATGATGAGATCACAGGCGCCTGTGCGGCGTCAGTTATTGTGTCAAGGAGTTAAGATAAAAGTCAAGATATTGAGATAAAATCTTATAAGTGGCAGGAAACATTCACTTGCCAAGTAAATGATTCATTAATTAAATAATTAACTACACATAACTGAACAAAGAAACGCTAGCAAAGATTTCTTTGTCATTGTATCATTTATAAGTTTAGCATAAGCACCGCCATCACCTATGATGTTCTCCGTTCATTTTTGAGTGATAAGGCTGTCAATTCCATTAACTTTCTATAGGATAAGTTTAATAATGTACTGAATGTTTAAGGCTATGTGTACTAATCACCAGGTACAGGTAGGAGATTCTAATAAAAACACCGTGAATAGTGAATGGTAAAAACCCAATTTATTTACGAACCTTACATTTTACCCCTACGAGAACCCGAAACGCTTCGTTAGCGCGATCTGCTCGTACACAATTTGCAGCGCCATCTAGTTAGCTCAAGCCTCAAAAGTTTGCAACTTAATTAGACACTATGAAATAAAGCATTATCTATCTATTGTTATAAGTTCTTTCTGGACTATGGTTTGTTTTGGATGATGTTTTTATGACGATTCTGCTTGTTACAGGTCCGCCTGCCTCAGACTTCAGTAGACATAGATTGGCGCAGCCCACAATTCATCATGCGAGAACAAAGCGAGAGATCTCATCGACGAGAGACACGGTATGGTGTTATTCTAATGTAGCCATGTATTGTATTATGTATATCAGTCATCTAGTACCCATAACACAATCTCTGCTTACCTTGGGGCTAGACGATGCTTGGTGGATGATCCTGTATTATTTATTTACTATAATTTATTGTAGTATATATAGAGGTATACATATTTATATCTAATATACCTCTATATGTAAAATTTAAATAGTATATTGTAAATCTTCAACTCGGTTATTTCTTATATTTGACGACCTCTGTGGCGCAGTGGGTGAAGGTGCGCCTGCGACGCAGGAGGTCGCGGGTTCGATTCCCACCTCGGGACAAATGTTTGTACTATCTGCAGATATATGTTTCAGGTGTTCTGGTCTTTTTCTATGTACAGTAAAATATATATCTATGTTTTTGGCGACTTAGGTCTATCAGGAATAACGACTAGGTATAAAAATGACTAGAACGTGATATTGTCAAGAAAGAAAAAACTAGGCAACAACCCATTTAGACAAGCATCAAGCAGGGCCACAGGAAAGCGCGATTGCCGTGTCAAACCTTCTGTAATTCCGTTTTAAGTGGAAACAACGGGCAACACCGCCATTTTCCACTGAGGTCGTCGAGACTTCCGTTCTACTTGTCGAAATTATTATCAGTTATCTAAATAACAGTGTCTTATGTTTGTTTTTAAGTCTGCTTATTATATTAATAAAAAAAATCTTTATTTAGAACATGTTTACATAGGATCATAGATACATATTGAAACGATGACACTATCTATTTAAACTGCAATGCACAATCCACAATCTAACCAAGAAAATCTAAATAATATTCTACCAGAATAATATATAAAAAATATAGGAATGAAAATATTTAGTAAAAATTCCTTTCAAAACCTTCTCTGTTATAAAAAAACCCAAAATCAAACAAAATAAATGTTTTATGTAGTCTGTGTGTGTCTTCGTTTTCTATCACTTCATATTACTATGTAGTGATAGATAACGACCAGAACACCCAACCACAGAATATTGCAATGATCATGACCTTAAACTTTCAGAACGGTGCACATCACTCAGATATCACGGTGACAGTGACGGTAGACGGTGAAGACTACGTGCTGGACCTCCGATTGAACCGGGACTTAGTGGCCGGAGACCACACTATCAAATACCAGAGGGATGGGAAAACGGTGCTACATAAACCTAAGAAAGAGGTACTTATGGTTTTTTTTTAACGCAAAATACTAATTTAAGCTTTAAGCCGATGGTTAAGAGGACCATTGCCATAGGAAACACTTTACTGCACAGCTCTATGATGCGGGCACCACAAATTCGCTGCTTTTTTGGTATACATATGTCTCACGGTTAAGAGGACTATTGCCATAGGTAATAATATCTCGCTTAGCCAAGACGCTGGAGATGCATTATACAATGTACTGCACAGCCAGCGCTTCGATGCTGGTACGGTACCTGTGAACGTCGCATTTCGTATCTCTCTCTCACTCTGGTGATCTCATAAATATCCCCTACTTTGACTCAAGAAAGCCACAAAATGTAGTGTGCTCTAGCTCCATATAGTCATGCTATGTAATCAGCATCAGCCTATATTAGTCCACTCCTGCACATAAGCCTCCCCTAATGAGCGCCTTTGCGCCATGGAAGACGCTTGCCGCATCCAGCATCTGCAGTCTCTCGCAAGTCATCATTCCCTTTACGTAGATAATAATTGATCTTATTCTTATTTCCAGGAAATAGACTTGTGCCATTACTCGGGAGCCGTCCGAGGGAAGCCCGGCTCATGGGTGGCCGTGTCCACCTGCCACGGACTTAAAGGAGTCTTTTACGACGGACACATGATGAGATACATCGAGCCTGCTGAAGGTATGTTCATTGTTCATGGGGAAGACCATCAGTAATCCTTTTGCAGGACACAATACAAACGAATGGCTTGATTTGACGACCTCTGTGGCACGGTGGACGATGATGGTCCGCCTGCAACGCAGTAGGTTACGGGTTCGATACCTGCTTCGGAACAATTGTGTGTACGATCTGCAGATATTTGTGGGTGTTCTGGTTGTTATCTATGTATAATAAAAAATATCTATCTATGTAATCTATTGTGTTAAGTATATATCGGCTAAGCTTGGGGCTAGCTAGATGATGCTGTGTGGATTGTCCAGCATTATTTATTTATTTGCTAACTACAGCCAGGTAGTATCTACGATTCCCAGCGAGCATGATATGTACCTACGTGCGATATTTTTAATATATATGACACTAATATTAACAGTTTTCAGGTATCATTTTCTATACTTAATCCGGCGTGGGTAATAATTTTCTAATAATCGAAGTTCTTCCTGCTACTTTAAATAAATATTACCAGCCACAATTTCATTCCATGGATTCAATAAATCTGTGCATATTAATATTATATTAAATATGCAGTTCATAGCTAACGAGTTTTGATAACAATGATAAGGTGGTTTTCCTCATATGGAGGATGTGATCATTACTCACGACCGGGAAGCATTCGATGACCACTGTTCTTTTTAAAATATTATAGGTATAGGTACCTATAATTATAATTCACACATCATCATCTAGCCCTAAGCTAAGCAGAGCTTGTGTTATGGGTACTAAATGACTGATATACTTAATACAATACATTACATATATAGATATTTTTTATTATACATAGATAATGACCAAAAAACTCGGGACGATTGTGTTTACAATCTCCAGATATTTCTGCAGATTGTACACACAATTGTCCCGAGACGGGAATCGAACCCTCAACCTCCTGCGTCGCAGGCGGACCTTCGCCTACAGCTCCACCTGGTCATTCAAAGTAGAATAGAATAAAAACTCATTTATTTATAACATAAATTAACAAAATACACTTATAGAATAGGTACATGTGAGTTGTTACAAAAAGGCTCTAACTCAGCATAATGCTGGCTAGCTCCGTAAGAGACTTAGCCAGCGCTGGTCTTCCGTTAGAGCCCGTACAGATGACGTAACGAATCCTACGCAATGAGATAAAATATAATAATAATAGTAGCGCTTCAGTCAAACTTTTCATATAGCCTCTTGAATCAGGGTAAATACGAAATGAAACGAACCCTATGTATAAATAGTTCAATACTGACGCGGGCCGTAATGGGTGGGTTACTGGCCGCGTAAAGATGGCTGAAAGCGCAGGTCAGCATTACAGCCATTGATGGACAAGCTACAATGAAGACTGAGACCGAAGGTCGAGGCCTTTATAGCGCGGACCGGAAGGGCAGCAGTCATACCAAGCTTGAAGGCCGAGACTACAGCAAGCTCGCTTAGAGACCATCATAACGTGAACAACAAGGCGGTCATTGCTTGTATAATGCTATAATCAAACAATGACATTAATTTAAATTTTTTTTTTTTAAATAAAATCTAAAAGCTTTTTTCATAAATGATGTAGTAAAATTTGCACCTAAAAATTATATTTCGTCAAAAAAGTTTGTCAAAATAATCACCAGCGGCACTAAGTTTTGTGCATCTCAAATTATTATTTCCCTTTCTTCTCTTCCAGGCAACGAAATCCAATCCCAGCATTACATATACGACCACCGTGATCTCAACACTGAATACTCGTGCGGATACGACGGTGTCAGCAACAGCACCACGTATGATCCGGAGTTACTGGAGCGGTATAATAGCCAGCAAGCGGCTAAGAGAAGCAGGGGAAACCGGGTAAGTCTACTTGTCTATGGTATTCGTTTCTTTTTCACTTCTTCCACTCGTGGACAAAAAAATTTTGTAAACAGAAAATCAGATACACTTTATTTCTTATTTGATAATCATTTATAGGGTAAAATTTGACGTGTCTAGCTGCTTATTTTGTAAACCTTTGGAAATAAAGGATTTTAACAGAACTTAGAGACAGCGATACTTTTTATCGGTAACACATTCTTACGACAACAAAACACAATGCTGAGTGCAGGCCATGTTTACCATAAACCCTGCCACGCACGAAAAATGAGCACCTCAATGGTAGACAGCAATAAGTAGGGTAGCATAACTTATCGGTGTCGTAGATTTAAGATGTATAAAATTTCATGAATGAATGAGGAGCGAGAGCGAGGAGGTGGCACTATTTTTGCTCAACACAGCCTCTCAACAGCTTTATCTCTACTTTCAGTACAAAAGAAGCTTAGAAGACACAGAAGTCCGCGGTCCCTACAACTCCAACAAGCTGTCTCGCTACGTCGAGCTGGTACTGGTGGCAGATAACAGGGAGTACCAGGCGAACGGAGCGAGTCTGCAGACGGTACACGCGCAGCTGATACAAGTCGCTAATATCATCAACTCGGTGAGTAACTGCATTGTCAGCATGTTTCGGCAGTTGTAAATAGACTATCAGCAAGTTTTAGTAGGTCTAAATGACTTGTCAGCATGTTTCATCAATAGACTGTCGAGTGTATTTTATAGCGTCATCAATCTTATTATCAGTTATTTGATTATTGTCTAATTATTTAATTAACTTTAATTTATAATTATTATGTGACCTGTAATATTCGTTTTTTACCAATAAATTGATTATTCGATTATTGATTATTCGATTATTCGCTGCTATGTGAGATGATCATGATGACGCATATTAAATACAGCCCGTTCAATTCCAAGAAACTGTCTTGCTACATTGAGTTGGTACGAGTGACAGTACGGGGAGTACCAGGCGAGCGGAGTCGGTACACCCGCAGTGGATACAAATATCTTATATAATGACCTCCTTGAGTATATAAGTAATTTACCTTATACCTAATTACATTCCTATCTTCACGAATGTGATTATAATAAACTCATTCTCTCAAAGTGCCTGTGCCTATCATTGAAAGGATCCCGAAAAGCCAGGTAGGCAGGACTCGCTTCCATACACATCATACCTACAAGTAGGTAAATGATTTGTCAGTTTGTAAATACACTGTCACCATATTTCGTTAGTTGTAAATAGACTGTCAGCAAGTTATCTATAGATTTTATTTATTTTTATATCAGGTTATAGGCCTTTACCTAACAGGTTTACTTAACTTCTAATTTTATCTTTCTAGGTGTACGCGCCACTAAATATCTACATAGCCCTAGTCGGAGCTGTAGTATGGAACGAGCGAGACGAAATCCAGTTGCAAGAGAATGGGGACATAACTCTCACGAACTTCCTTACCTACCGGGAGCGACTGGTCACCGAGATACCTAACGATAATGCTCAATTGTTGACGTGAGTATGCTATATTTTGTTTATCTTAATACCTTAAATTTTGATAAAACCACAACTAACAAACAACTTTACAAAAAGGGATCTCATCCGAAAGAAAGACATTCACTTTCTTAACTTATATTTGCTATAAACTCAAATAATTCAAACATTTTTTGAAGTTTGAAGTTATATTTAACGGACATCAACATTTGTACCATTCTAGTTTCATGATACTAACGCAAACTAAAACTCTTTCCAGACGACAAAAATTTGACGGCGGCGTCGTAGGAAAAGCCCTAAAAGGCCCTATCTGCACCTACAAATTCTCCGGCGGTGTTGCCACCAACCATTCTACTGTCATCGGCTTAGTCGCCACAACTATCGCCCACGAAATGGGACATAACTTCGGAATGGAACATGACACCGAAGAGGACTGTAAATGTCCAGCTGAGAAGTGTATCATGAGTCCGTCTAGTACCTCCGTGGTTCCTACGCATTGGTCGTCTTGTAGCTTGAAGAGTTTGGCGCTGAGCTTTGAACGGGGCATGGATTATTGCTTGCGGTGAGTGTCTTTACTTCTTTTGAGTCTAGTCTAGTATTATTTTTGGGATCCAATTTGGGGAAGGAACGAGCAAATGATCCTTTTAAAATCGGTAACATCATCTTTGCATAAAAGGAATAGTATAAGTCCAGTGGTGATCCCTGTGGAACGCCAAATACGGTAAAAAAACAGAGATAAAGGTTTCCATCAAAGCTTATCGGAGATTTGTAAACCCTCATGGGCCTAGTAGCCACAACGGTCGTTCATGAAATGGGACATAACTTCGGCATGGAACATGACACCGAGGAGGACTGTAAATGCCCAGCTGAGAGAACGGGTTAAAAAAGGGGGATGGATTATTGCTTGCGGTGAGTGTCTTTACTTCTATAGAGTCTAGTCTAGTATTAGTAGTGTATTTAATTTGGGGAAGGAACAAGCAAGTGGTGCTTGTAAAAGGGTAACAGAATAAAGATATAAAAGAATGTGATAGCATTAATATGTATAAAAATATGTTGAAAGCACATGTCTACTCAATAGAATAATCTAACTACATATGTACATAATTATAAATTACCACTAATATACATATAATATAATTAGTTATGATAACTAATCTAGGTTAAGCCTCAGAGCCCAGGAGTTATACCTACTTAACTTATATTTAGTACACATATTACTGTTTAAGTTTATCTCATTTTAAGTGAACTGTAATGTTTTTATGAGAAAATAAAGTTCTTTAAACCTAGATATTGGTTTCCACCAAAGCTTATCGGAGATTTAAAAACCCTCATTGGTAACAAGTCGGCCAAAACTTCTACTATACATATATACAATTCAGATGTCATCTAAACTCAACTAATACCTATGGCAGCACTAAAAGGTTGCCTTCCCTTTCATTACTATAATAATGACTAATAAATAAATTACTGTTGTACATCATAATTTTTTGTGCTATCAAATAACTTAAATAACACTGATCTGAATTGACTGATACCAATTAAACCGTTCTTGCCTTAAAATAAGGGAATATTTTACCCGTTATTAATGTTTTAAATTTCTAATTCCAGCAACAAACCCAAACGCCTCTTCGACTCGCCAACCTGCGGCAACGGTTTCATAGAGATCGGCGAACAATGCGACTGCGGCATCGGCGACGATGCTGCGGCCTGTCGCGCGTGCTGCCACGCGGACACTTGCATGCTGCGCAGCAACGCGACGTGCGGCGCGGGGGAGTGTTGCGATCTTACTGTAAGAAAGAAAATATTTTTATTTACCTTAAACCTACTATGATACAGGATGAGATGGCGTGACGAGCTCGAGGCACCTGTTGCAGCGTTGGATCGCGAGGAGAAGAAGGAGAAAAGGGAGGCCTTTGCCCAGCAGTGGGACAATAATTTCTCAAAATAAATAATAATAAATAAATTAATCACTACATAGTTATATTATCTTTTGGTATACGCGGACTATATTTTGTTCGATTTTATAAGAGAAGGTTTTGAACGGAATTGTTACTAAATATTTTCATTCTTATATCTCTACATAGTATAAAACAAAGTCGCCTCCCGCTGTCTGTCTGTCTTTTTAATAGATAGAGTGATTCAAGAGGAAAGTTTATAAACCATTTGACACATAGATTTCCACGCGGGTGAAGCCGCAAGGCGCAGCTAGTAACGAATGAAATAAACAAAACTTTACTTACATCTTTAACTATTGAACATGTATTATTTTCAGACGTGTCGACCAAAATCAGCAGGTACCGTGTGCAGGTCATCAGAGAAAGAATGCGACCTTCCAGAGTACTGTACGGGACATTCCGAGTACTGTCCTGATGATGTCTTCAAGATGGACGCTTTAGAGTGCGGGAAGGGAGTTGATCAGGTGAGTTTAAACTCTATTGTCTTGTAGATAAGATTCGTTTTCAAGAAGATTAAAATAACATAATGACAATTTTTTTTAAATAAACGGAACACAATATCACTATAAAATAACTATGTATTATAACAATACTAGCATAATATATTAATTATTTAAGATATTGTATAAACATTCAAATTTAAGTGAACTTTCTTTTGAGAAATAATTTCTTTAAACTGATCTACCCACAGTAAATAAATAAATATTTATTTACTTTCTAAGAGATTACCCTGAATGCGAGGGCTTACGCACTATAATAACAAAAACTTTAGAAATGCTTTTCGTTTATTTTCAGGCGTACTGCGTCAAAGGTTCGTGCCGCTCGCACAATGACCAATGCCGCCTGCTGTGGGGCGTCACGGGAGAGAGTTCGCACCAGAAATGCTACACCAGCACCAACATCAAGGCAACCAAGTATGTAGCGTGACGCCATCCGGCCTCTGTCTCTCTTCACACACAGCATCTATAATGTATATTACATCACATGTAATGTACATAACATCACATATAATGTATATTACATCACATGTAATGTACATAACATCACATGTAATGTACATAACATCACATATAATGTACATTACATCCCGAGAAATATAGCTTTAAATTATCTTAAGCACTTCATACCCATCAGCTATAATGTAAAGATGTACATTATAGCACGATACATCTCATTACATCTTTCCAAAGAAATCGTCAGGAGACCACACAAGACAGCTATATTTTTACATCTTCGTATCTTAAGATACTGAGAGATTAAATATATTTGAATCTTTGATACTAAAATATACATTTATATTTCGATACATCTTTGTACATCTTAATAAATCTCAATACATATCCGTGTTTCTCTCTTCGTAAAGGATATTCGAAAAGTTATGAAAATTAAGGCAAATATACATTACATTATCTGTTATGTTTGTGATACATTATCTCCCGGGATGTAATGTACATTAATATACATTATAGCTGCTGTGTGTAGCCCTTTAATGTATCACACACACACACACACAGCAGGTAATGTATCTTCCCTTCATTCCATTGATATACGTCCCTATATCTTATATCTTAAGATACGAAGATGTATAAATATACATTATAGCTGCAGTGTGTGGTTTCCTGACGATTTCTATGGATGTAATGAGATGTATCGTGCTATAATTTACATCATTACATTATAGCTACTGTGTGTGAAGAGCTTAAGAAGACTCTTACCTGCCTTTCTTCTAAAATGGCAGATTTCCTTCCGTAGTTAATGGTTTACATTGGTTGCAAAACTATTTTTCTGCTAGCTATGTATGTTGTATGCCATCATGGCCTGTTGCAGCGTTGGATCGCGAGGAGTGGAAGGAGAAAAGGGAGGCCTTTGCCCAACAGTGGGACAGTAATGGCTTAAAATAAATAATAATAAATAAGAATAATGTATGTTACTTGTAGAACGAAGATAATACAAACAACCATAAAAAATAATCCGAGCGACTGTTGAGGCGAATCGATTTACATTGCGTAAAAGATATTTTTTCCTTGTTGTGGTTTTTATTTCTTCTGCTTTCTACAAGGAATAAAACTAGCTGAAAAGTGATTTTCCGATAATCATAAACCAATATATAAATAATGGTTTGTGCTAGATTCCATACGGAAACCTATTATTGTTACAAACTTAGTACTTTTGGAGTATTTGGGAAGATGATGATTTTAATCAATAATTTCTAATTCTTCAAAAATCTCTATTTTTGTTTCATAAATGCTTCATAAGTACCATAGAACTGATGTTTCTTTCATCATTCCTATTTTCATTTGTTCTATAATTTCTTCTATCACTCGTTCATATCTTTTTCTTCTTCTTCTTTATTTCAGAGATGGCTACAAGTATGGTTCATGAAATTTGATGAGTTTATATATTTGAATACTTTTCTGTGTTATCAATGCTTTAAAGGCTGGTATCCACTAAAGTGCTTTATTGTATTCATTTTAATTCGTTCATTATTTCTGAGAGAAGTTTTGCACTTTAGTAGGTACCTGCCTTTAGGTAAAACTTGCGTTGTCAATAATCTTAATTTTACTTCCATCAAAAATAACTTTAGCACATAGTTGCACATTAAGCGTTAAATAAAAAAAAACGGAATATCATGAAAATAATTTTGTAAGTATAACCTTCTGTATACAAGTATATAAACATACAAAATTATTTTCATGATATCCATACAAAATTATTTATATACTAAACTCTAGTGACTTATTGTTTGTCAGTAATAAATATTGAAAGAAACGTGAAACTTAAGTTTATCTATGGAAATGTGTAACTATGTCATCTTCGATCAAAATAACTCGGATTTTACATGTCAAAGCTAACCACACTTATTTTATAAATGCGAAAGTTTGGATGTTTAGATGGATGAATGGATAGATGGATGTTTGTTACTTCTTCACGCCAAAACTACTGAACGAATCGAGATGAAATTTCGCAAACAGGTGTAATTTGTCTGGAATAAAACATAGGCTATTTTTTATCTCATAAATCAGTTCTCGTGGGATAGAAATAACCTTAAAACTTTTCCATAGACACAAGGCGAAGCAGCAGCGAAGAAACTAACTTGTATAAATTTACTTATATAATATGCTTATATTATATCAGTAAATTAACTACAAAATACCGTTAAACTTGTGTACAACCCTATTTATTTTGATCGTATAATAACAATATAAATGCTAATGATTTATTTTATGCTGCCAAAAGCTTGCTACACCTCCTTACTTATATTTTATTTATTTGATTTTATTTTACTTATTTGCGGACAATATCCAACGAATTACAACTGAACTGGACCAAAGAATTGTATTGTTTGGCCCATTCTAATGCTAAATAGAACCACAAAATAGCTATGGCAAAAGGCTTACTACATCGAAATCTATCTCTTTTTAACATGCAACGTAAAGCTAGGTATTGACCGGTGTTACGAGGCGTAATTTACCATTCGCAGTGATCGTGCTACGTTACGCCGTGTTCTAAAATCAGTCTCGTTGCGAGCGACTTATTTCCCCGTATTGACTGCACGAACGCTCGCTGCGTAACACGTTACATTACGTCCCGTAACGCCGGTCAGTATCTGGCTTAACGCCGTACCCTGAGGCAAACTAGCACCGCCATCTATTTTATCTTATTATTAAATTGAACAAAGGAAATATCAAACATTTCTATGGGACTGTTGTGATACCTATTAAGCTTTTTTTAATGTTTTTTTCTGAAATAGTATTATTTTATATAGTTTACTCAGAGATACGAAGTTGTTTTTGGCGGCCACCAAGCTCTAAATTCGCATCTCTACATAAACCATACAAAATAAAACTATTTCAGAGGCATTAAAAAAAGCTAACAATAGGTATCACAAACACAACATTCGTCGATATGTGCATCTTGCCCGTCCTAA
The DNA here is from genome assembly GCA_943735965.1 of Eupithecia abbreviata. Taxonomy (NCBI): domain Eukaryota; kingdom Metazoa; phylum Arthropoda; class Insecta; order Lepidoptera; family Geometridae; genus Eupithecia; species Eupithecia abbreviata. The sequence goes on along the minus strand of OX030997.1, from coordinate 3,035,072 downwards.
CCTACGGTGCGCAGAAATGGTCGCTGACTGAATTACAAAAACCCAAGCTCAAGATCTGCCAGAGGGCAATGGAGCGTAGTATCTTGGGCTTCCGGCGAATCGATCGCGTTAGGAATACGATGCTACGCTCTTTGACAGGTATTGTCGATGTGGGAGTTAAGACCGCCACACTGAAATGGAAGTGGGCGTGGCACATTAGCCGAATGCACCCGGAGAGGTGGGCTAATGCTGCAACACCCTGGGTCCGGAAGGAAGCCGCGGGCGAGGTCGGCCAAGAAAGCGCTGGCGAGACGACCTTAACGCCTTCCTCGGAGATTGGTGGGAGATCGCACGTGACCACACTGAGTGGAAAGATTTGGGGGAGGTCTTTGCCCAGCAGAGGCACGAAACAGGCTAAATAAAAAATAAAAAAAAAGTATCACAAAATGCTCAATGAAATTTATGATATTTTTTTTTTCAACGTAATAATAAGATAAAATTGGTGGCGGCGCTAGTGTGCCGCGGGGTACCGCCTTAAAAGAGAGTGGGGAATAGATAAAGAGTACTTTATTGTCATATCTACTTTGCAGTTCAATAGCCGCTTTGAAAGTTTCTAACTTCTACATTTGCTTTTATAGAGTAAGGGGGTATGCTTAGCTACAAAGCCAGAAGGGTTACCAGAATTTTACCACCAAAAATGTATGCTTTTACTTCTTTTTTGTACGGAAAAGGGGGAACAAAATACTAATTCAACATTTTAGACATTTTGTGATTTACTTTCGAACATATTAAAAGAAGAATACTAGATTTTTTTGAAATTAATAGAACTGAGATATACAAAAAATATTATCGTAAATAAATTATCTTTACTCCTAGTACAAACATCTTACTTTTCGTACCACTATCGTACTCTTTCTTACAAACATCTTTCTACACAAATATAGCAAGTATCGTACTATTCGATACAAACATACTTTTCGTACATACATCGTTCATTTGTCTAACAAACATCATACTATTTCCCCAAAAAATACAACCATCGTACTTTTCACCCCATAAACCGTATTTTACCTACAAACTCCCTTCTGGCTTCCCTAACCTTCCATGTCGCTTAGGAACGGCAACTGCGGCTACGACCCATCCCGCCAAGTGTACAAACCGTGCGACCAAGCGGACTCTCTCTGCGGGATGCTGCAGTGCCGACATCTCAACGAACGGCTCGAGTTCGGGATGGAATCCGTCGCTTTCCTCTCGGCTATATTCATCAATAACAACGGTATTTATTTATTTGTCTACATTTAAGTTAATAAACATACATAACTTAAGGGGGTACGTGATGTGCGCGATTATTTATTTTATATTTATTTGTCGTTATCGACGACGGACCCAAAACTACATACTATTAACTAGCAAAATTAAACGAATACTAGTTTAAAGTAATATTTTTCGTACGAGGAAAAAAGAAACCCGAGTTTTGTTAATTTATGTGTTCTACATTTATGATTTGGCTAGCAGAAAGTTAATTTTGCGACCTTTGTAAGATTTCAGAGACCCATTTGCTATGCACTCTTGCTAAAACAAAATTCGAATAAATAGTCGTTTTGGAGTCCGTGGACATTGTTGATTTTTAATAATAAATCTCTTTTGACAATTGAATTTTAAACGGCAATTGTTTTAGTTTGGGATAATTATCAAATGGCTAACAAATATCGCAAAAAGTACCTATTTGCTAGCCAAATCACTTGTAGAACTCAGAAATTTAGAATAAGCTAAACTTTGTGCGCAGCGGGGCTAACGTCACGAACCACCTTAAGATAACCCCATATCTTTAGTGGTCACCTAAATTCTTACTCTTATCAAACTCCATTTTGGGATGCTCCATCGATAATATAATATCTTAACTCGAAAATGCATATCAAGTAGAGGAATAGAGCAATGGGTATACGAAAAATCGTATATACGAGTACCTACGAGTTGTATGTAATCGTATGAGAAAACATTCTTAGGGATGTTAGTAACAGACTTCGAATCAAGTTTACAGTAACGCATGTATCGAGTTAGAATCGAGGATGGAACTAAAGATATTAGGTTCATATTATAGTTTTATATTAAAGGAGGAATCGACTAGAATACCATTGTGGAAGATCAGAGTTTGGAGTAACGAAGACATGTGATCCGGACGAAGGCATATGCGGAAGATTGCAATGCAACACTTTAAATCTGGATTTGGAGTATGGTGGAACTGTTTATCGCCAGTCGTCTTATGCTATGACAAATCCAATAAATATTGATGGTAATTGACATCGATTGTTTATTTTATGTTGTAGATAACAGAGTATTTTATGATACATAATGAATTTAAAGCTTTTTTCTCTGGTATATATGTATGTATACATGAAAAAAGCAGCGTTGCTTGCTACAGTGTCTTTCACAAGAATATGACCGCCATAAAAATGTATTTGGGGCTCTCTTCAGTCTTGCGTGATATGAAAAAGGATGTGAATATTTTACCATCTGATCCTAATAGTCAAAGGCGATCCTGACCAGGTGGGTAAACATATTTAAAAAAAATTGTTTATTGCATAAAAAGTAGGGCTCTCATTATCAATATAATTAGTAAATGAAAAAATATAAAAAAAAGTAAAAAGTTATTCTAAGAATAACTTATGGTTTAAAAATATTCAGAAAAAAACAAGTCGACGACCTACTAAAACGTGGTAAAAAAGACGAGAGCATCGTCTCTGTAGGTAGTTTTGTTAGCCAATTCACTTGCAGAACTCAGAAATTACAAAAAACTGAATAATGTTAAGCGACTCATCTTTAGTCGTACCTCGACCACGATTCAACCTCTACTCAAACTCCAAACGCGTTTCAGTATACTTGATCGTAAAAAATCCCTTCACTCGAACTAAACTTCGAAAATTTTCTCATACAAGTGAAGAAATGAACTGTTATCTCAAGTTACCAAGCGACCTACCTTGAATGCTCCTCAAAAGAGCTTGTTGTTATTTATTATGGATTTTGGAGACTTTCTCAATTACATTTATGACTATACGGAAACAATTACCCGTCGCGAGTGAAACGTTAAATAATATAAATTAATAAGAAGAAAAATAGAATTTTAATAATTAAATATACATGTACGTACAACGTTACATTTTTGGTTTATAAGAGAGAGTTTAGATTTAACTAAATTATCGACTAAGCATACCGAACTCGAGTATGTTTTGAAGGAATGCTCGAGGCATTTCAGACGAGTTTGAGTAGGATTAGTTGAAGAATTATCTAAAGATATGGGTAGAAAAATCCAATATGCATGCATCGAAAAGAGTTAGAATCGAGGCTAGAACCGACCTAAAGATATGGGAGTAATATTATAGTTGTATATTAAAGGAAAAAGGGACAAGATTACCATTGCGGAAGGTCAAAGAATGCAGTACCGAAGTCATGCGATCCGAACGAAGGCTTATGCGGACGATTGCAATGCAACAGTTCGGAAATGAAAGTATTGTATGGTAAAGGTTATGCTTTCACCATCACATACTTTTATGGTGGTAATTGACTATAATTGTTTATTTTATGTGGTATGTAACCGCGTATTTCATGGTAAATAACGAATAAAAAGCTTTTTCTCGTGTAGGGTTCTAAGGTAAGTGAAATACATTGAAAAAGCAGCATTGCTTGATATATGCTACAATGACGTTATAAAGAAAGAAAAGTTAATTATTTATTATTTTTTATTATAAGTGTTATTAATTTCATTGATATTCTGATGTACACTTATTGTAGCCTCATAGAAAGTATGAATCCTGAATAATCTCAGCAGAACTATAAAAATATATACCATAAGTATTTATAAATATTTTTATTCTATTATGTGTTATGTTATAAAATATATTTTATGCTCTAGACTCTAGACAGACGGACCGCATTTCAGAACTGCACGCCGACTGCAAATGAACTGCAATCGAACTGCGCAGTTGGTTGGCAGTTCTATTGCAGACGTGTCAACTGCATTCAAACTGCAAATGAACTGCAAATTTGCGGTTGGATTGCAATTGAAATGCGGTCCATCTGTCTAGAGCCTTTATGTCGCCTATATTATCTTAAAATGAATTTCGTTATGAAGACATTTGCCAATAAAGCTTAAATTTATACTATTTGCCAAGCTTACATCATGAAGGCTTTGATGAAAAAATTGTCTAACAAAAAGAGTAATAACTATACTGGATGTCCCCGAATAACTGCAAGGCCCAAAACAGGTGAAACAAAAACGAAAATTAGCGACGAATATATTTGAAAAAGTGATCAGACCTTCCTATTTTTGACAAATTAATTTCACATTTGTTTGATTGATAATATTTCCAAGAGTCAGGTAACCGGTGTATTCTTCGATAATTTTAGATTACTTTCATCTGTTTTGAGGATTGCAGTTATTTTGGGTACACTTGTTTAACATAGGCTGAAACTGCAATATATTAATTAGGTCAAACAACATTTGTTGTCTGCAGTTAGATCAATTGTTTCAATTATAAATAGTAGTAATTTGTTTCTATTATTTGATTGTAACTTTCTTTGTTAATAAATAAATATTGACAGTACCCATAAAGGGAGACGGCCAGATTCATTAATTAATAAAATGAATGCTAAAATTACAATGAAGTCTGAAGTCACCAAAATGATAACGCAAAAAGTCATTTAGTTCGTAGTATAATCTTTCCAAGAGCATCTCTTTAATCTCATTTCATAATTATTATTATCTTTGGCTTTTAATCTGGTCCGGAATTTTATTCTATAGCCATTGGATGCATTTTACGCGACTCCGAACTGAAGAAATTGCGCTGATTGGCCTCAGCTTGACTATTATAAATGTTAATTAAAGTTTTAGAAATTTATTTTTCTTAAAAGAATATACATTCACTTCTAGAGAAATGTAGGATTATCTTAATATACATGCAGAGGATGCATAATTAACAAATTGAATTGGTTTAGGTACAATAATCCCGTGTAGAACGGCCATCATTGACCTGGGGCTTAACGATGTCGACCCTGGTCTGGTGCCTGACGGAGCCAAATGTGGACATGAAAAGGTAATGTACTCTTACCTACTTAAAATTAAAAATTAAAAAAAAACATGCGGTGCAGTCTTTGGGGACTGCCGATAGAAGTTTTTCATAATATTAATAGCTTAAGTTTCTCATGCGAGTAACATGTTTGTTGTTGATGAGAAATAAATATCTAAACTAAAGTGAAAACTAAGTAATTTTATATTTTATTTATACTGGGATGCGGCCGGTGATGATGACGCGAATTTCAAGCTTTTTGTTCACCCAAAAAGTACACATTTGTACGATGACCAGAGTTCCATGATGGTAGTTCACCCAAAAAGTGAAGTTTTGAAAATATATACTACTAATAATAGTAGTAATTAATAATACCATTTACTTATTGTTTATTTAAGGCGGTAGCTCGAAGCAAACTAGCTCCGCCAGTATCTGTAATAGTTTTAGTTTGTATAGTTTACGCAGAGATACGAAGTTGCCCTTGGTGGCCACCAAACTCTATTTTCGCATCGCTACACAAAATAGAACTGTTTCAGAGGCATTATGAAAAAAAATCTTACATTAGGTATCACAAAATGCCTCCCCAAACAAGGATGTTTACAACTCAAAAAACCGATATCCAAATTCGTTAATTTTACACAGTTCTTTGTAGGTAAGTTAAGCGGACATAAAAAAAGTATTTTCCAGAATTCGGCAAACATACATAATTATATACAGCAGACCATCAAAGTCCTTTTTTGGAAGTCAGTTAAAAAGTTAAATTAACTTGTTAATTATTTTTTCATATTATATTATGTTTTCAGATGTGTATGAACCAGCGTTGCGTGCCGATAGATTACGTTTTACGAAACATCGACAAGATGGACTCTTCCGTCTGTCCATCCAACTGCTCCGGTCATGGCGTTTGTAATTCTAAAGGTATGCCTCACCTGAACACCTTTCACTTATTATTTATTTATTTAATTTTTTTTATTTGAAAGACAGACAGTATATCACTACATAGTCGTTTTCTATGTATAATAAAAATATCTATTTATGTAGATAGATATATATATTGATAGATATATTTATTTATTGATACAAATTTGATACATTTTGTTTATAGTATCTTAAATCCTAACATAGGTTTATCTAGATACTAGAGTTCTCTTAACAATGTAATGTATTGTATTATGTATATCAGTTATCCAGTACCCATAACACAAGCTCTGCTTACCATGGGGCTAGATAATGCTGTGTGAATTCTCAAACATTATTATAGTATAAAACAAAGTCGCTTCCCACTGTCTGTCTGTGCCTATGTATGTTTAGATCTTTAAAACTACGCAACGGATTTTGATGCGGTTTTTTTAATAGACAGAGTGATTCAGGAGGTTTATAAACCATTTGACACATAAATTTCCACGCGGGCGAAGCCTAGGGGCTCAGCTAGTAGCTTATGATCTAAAGGTTTTCAAAGATCTCTGCGTTATTGTGTTCATATCGAACATCCATCATAAAAATCCATCTAATTCAAAGCTATCATCTTCTTCCAGGTCATTGCCACTGCGACGCGGGCTTCGCCCCTCCACTGTGTGCGCTGCCTGGCTCAGGAGGCTCCATAGACTCGGGACCCGCGGCTGATCCTAGCGGTAAGATATTGCAGCGACATCAACAAGTTCAATAAAACCCTTTATTCCATATATGAGCAAAACCCTATTTCGCTCAATGTTTTTGAGCAGAAGTGACAACGTCTGGTCCGGGAGCCAGCGACAGATTTTCATGACTATGTCCCTCCCAAGCAAAACTTCGTAATATGCATTAGGGATTCATATTATGAATACTTGTGACCACGTGACCGTCAGCTGCGAGTCCGTGGGTGGGTTGGGCAGTGGCAGCGATGACCACATTATTACCATGAAGGTTTCGTATCTATATCTACACATGTTTATAAATGTTTTTTTTTCCTCCACAGTACAAAGAAACTTCATGATCGCGATGTACGTGATTTTCCTCGGCATCATACCTGCGGTGCTTCTCGTGTTATTCCTCATCTACTACTCGAAACACAACGTCCCAATATGGAAGAAACCACGCAAATCGTACGTACCCAACTGCACAAATATCTGCAATAAATTCACTTTTAATCCTTTCAAACACATCGCTAAATATAACAAAAAAGAGGAACGTACTTATGGCAACACTGAAATAACAAGAGCAAACATCACAAAAGATAACACAAATACAGAACATACGTATGGCAACACTGATATAACAAGAACAGCAAATAACACAGAGGAACATATCTATAGCAACATAGATGAAACAGTAACAGCTAAAAGTCTACCCTCTTTACCCAAATATCTGAGTAAAAGTGAAGATAAATTCAAAAGGCCACTACGTAAGATTAGCAAGGATGATATACAAATAGCGAATGGTGCTAATATCCCGGTTAAAGTTAAACCGCCTGTAAAGCCGAAGCCGAATGTGGTGGTGGTGAAGGGTCTCGCTTCTACTACTAATGAAATGTTGAGTAGACAGTGTTTGTATAACGTGCCTCGGAATGGTGATGGGAATATAGTGTAATTAATAAAGTTATGGTGGAAACACGCTATAATAGGGTGTAACAAAAAGTAAGCCATAGATTTCAGGGGCGATTCAGACTGATGATGGAGCAGAGTATATTTTAATCCCATCAAAAACATAATAGGCTAGTGTCTTAAAAAAATCTACTAAGTCCGTCAGTTGACGACCGATGAGGCGCGGTGGGCGAAGGTCCGCCTGCGTAGCAGGAGGTTGCGGGTTCGATTCCCGCCTCGGAACAATTGTGTGTACGATCTGCAGATATTTGTTCCGGGTGTTCTGGTCGTTTTCTATGTATAATAAAAAATATCTATCTATGTAATATATTGTATTATGTATATCAGTTATCTAGTACCCATAACACAAGCTCTGCTTAGCTTGGGGCTAGATGATGCTGTGTGGATTGTCCAGCATTATCTATTTATTAACTATATTAAATACCTATTTAATATAACTAAACAAAATAATTAAATGTATAATAGTTAGATTATTAGAAGATATTGGACTCGTGTTTTTTCTTTTGTCAATTAAACAAAAAAATATGAAGATATAGCCTCTAGATATTCTAAACTTTGACGCGCTTTATTTTTGTAAGTATTTGTTTGATTGACAAAAGAAAAAATACGTGTCCCATATCTTCTGATAATCTAACTGACGGACTAAATAGAAAAATATATTTTTTACCCAGGACACTAAACAAGACCCTATTAAAAACTATCGAATTCATATGGAAAAGCAGTATGCTTGTAGTAGATGCTATGTCTGACTTGGCTAGTTTTCTTTTTGTTACACCCTGTATATAGTCTGGTCACTTTCAGGTTCAGTCCTTACGCGTCAGAAGTGTATCATTTGGTGTTTGGAACTTTTGAATGTGTGTTTGTGTCAGTGCATATAATAAAACGTAAAGATAGGGCAATAAAAAATAGATAGATAGAAAACACTTTATTATAACACACATAACAGAAAACAATAAAGAATAAAATCTTAGAATAAAGGTATAAAGGGCGGCCTTATCGCTGAGAGCGATCTCTTCCAGGCAACCTTGGGATGGACTGGACATGAACGAAAAATATAGACGGTGGCACTTTAAATAAAATATCATTACGTAATATAACAAACAATAAAAGTTACTATGTAAATGTAGTAAGTAAAGTATAGAGACGTGGTTGATTTTCTAATTGGAAAACGCATTATTTTCAATTCTTAAACTTTTATTTTTTGCTTTACTATTATTATTATTGATTTTTGCTCTATATCCAAAATATGTCACATTTTTACGCCTAATGGCAGATCACAGTGGTCTTAATTTTAAGCCTGAACATCCCTTTAATACCTGTGTATCACAAATAAATAAATGAACTACATATGAACAAAATAACCTTATTTGAACAGACTTTAAGGAAGGAGGTTCTGTGTTCTGCTGAATGTTTTATGTACGTTCGTTAATGTGTCAATTCTGGACCGATTTTGATGATTATTGATTTAGCCAAGATACGGAGATTATTGTCTAGGAGAGAATAGACAATAATGACATCGCATCGTCATACATTGCGTACGTTATTGAAGTTGGAGGAATTTAATATATCTTTATATATAAAGATCAATTGCTGTTCGTTAGACTCGCTAAAACCCGTGACCGGCTGGGCCGATTTAGCTGATTTCGGAAATGTTTGTCGTAGTCTAGGGAAGGTTTAAACGGTGAGAAAACATGGTAAAATTGCGCAGAAATTTCCACACCGCGGGGCCGCGGGGCGTGGAAATTTCTGGGCATTTCGGGGCGCAGCTAGTTACAAATAATTTACGCATTCGATGACAAAGTGATGTAATTTTTGTCTATACTGCCCTAGACAATGTCATTGTTGTCTAAGGCATAACAAGTAAGAACTTGATAATGACACAAACACAAAATCAAAAGATTTTTAATTTTATTTAGCTTGTAGTTTAGTTTTATTTTGCATTTATTCTTTCACAATGACTTCTGTGATATGTTTGTACTTCCGCGCTTGTTTCGTTACCTAATTTAAGCATATTTTTTTTTGTTCATAAATAGTTGGTGATTTAGTTACCATTTTGTATATTTCTCAAATTACGCTTTTTTGATAGATTTTTATCACTTGAATAGTTTTTCATCTGTATATTTCTTCTTCTCTTCTTCTTTTTTAACAAAATCTGGGAACTTTTTGCATGTAAACGTTTTAAAGTCACTTCAACACAACTTTTTTATCATATACTTTTCAAACCTAGAAAGCTTGCTTAAATGACATAACTCTGTATTTTTTATATCAATAATTTATAATAATATAAAATATAATTTTAGATCAAAAATTTCCTAGATCCTAATTAATTCTGATCTTGACTATAACTTGAGTGTTTTCTTATTTTTTTTTTTTTTCAATAAACATAATTGTATCATAGTTTAATCATTTCTTCCTAACGCTTCCTTGTAGAAATGTTTGGCGTGCATTGCACGAATTCTGTGACTTGGTGAGTTATTTGCATTGGTTCGCTTTTGCATGCTTAGGCTTTTATTCACTAAAGCGGAAACTATTTAAATATATACTCTAGCCAAATAAAATGTGTAATGTCTGTAAACAACCCACAGCTAAAATAGAATTATAAGCTGGGCGGTGAGATAAAGACATCTTATTCTTTAGTATTATTTATTGCAGTAAAGATCAAAAATTAATAAGGAATGTAAGTTGCATGAAAAATATAGGGTTGTTGTTTACAAACATTTCAAATCTGATTTGGCTAAAGTTAAGGCGTGAAATTCCCTATGTTTAGTGTTCAGGATCTTACTTTTATGGTACCAGTTCCTTTTGTTGTCTACCATTCGTCTACGCTTTGATGGATAGCAAGCCTTATGGCCGATTTCGCATGATTAAAAGGGTTATTGTAGTACTAACATTATGTTTCATAAAATAAGGGTAACTTTCCTTTACTAACGAAATATTTATCCCACACCTTAATCTTTTCAATTTCACTATTAAATCTCAACCTTAATTAAACAAATATACATCACAACATTCACAACACTAACCCAAAACCACCTCTACTACATTAAACTAAAGTCTAATTCCCTCCACAGCGCACCATCCCCGAAGAAAGCAAGCCTCCAACACCGTATATCACGAAGCGCCAGCAAATTCGCCGCAAACTTTCAAAACAACAGTCAAAACGTCCCTCAGCCTGTCGTACACACCTTATCCAACCCAGATGACATGAGCTCTAGCCTGCTCCGCAGCGACTCCGACCGCAGCCCTACCGGAGCCCTAAACCCTTCCGTCAACTTCTTTGGAAACTTCAAAGGGTTCTCCCTCGCTCCCATAGATAAACCAGAAGAATCAGAAACAGATAAGAAGGTTAAAATCAACGAAAGCGTGAAAGAGATCGCGAAAAGCGCGAAGATTACCCCTGTGCATCGCAGCAGCAGTAACAGCCAAAGCATCATCAACCAAGGAGTTCTTAAACCTGTATTGAGATCCGCCCCGCCTTTACCCGTCGTACCGGCTACTAACAAAAGTCCTAATACAAGTCCGTCCGTCAAAAGAGTAAACAGCAACGTGCAAAACAGAATTAAAGCTCTAATGAATCCAGATAAGGAAGAAATTCCTGTGAATACTGTTATCGCTCGCCCGGTTATATCCAGTCCTATTCTAGAAGCTTCGACTTGTACAGCGAAGGAACTAATATCGCCTTTGCAAGGGTCGAAGACATTAGGACCTAGTCGTACCGCCCCTACATTACCAAATGTAACACCAGAGTTACCGAAGCGACCACTCAGCATGCATATTGGAACTGTACCAACAAAACCATTACCAGAGGAACCGAAAAAGGTAAAGGAAGGTATATCGCTCAATAGAATCGCGTCCTTCCTAAAACCAGAAAAGCCGAAGGAGAAAGAACGAAAACCGGTCGAGAGAAGCCATTCGCTACCGAAAAATCCTAACCACTTACTGAAAAAAGATAAAGCAGCCATACGAAACCTGCAAATATCAAACCCAATTCTACAAAAGGATATTCCTTTATCAGTGAACACAGTTCCAGTGGTCTCGGACGACGACGGTGATGACCCTAAGTCCTTTGTGAATAGAGCTCAAAGTATGAGAGCACCGGCTACACAGAAACCGGCGATACAGAGCTTTGGATCTATGAGGCAAGCCCCGGGCGTTCCTAGGCCTTTGTCTATAGTAGGCAGGCCTACCGCGCCGCCACCACCTTTACCAAACGAAAATATACCTAATAACACCACAAATAACGATAATACTCCCAAATCAGAAGACTACGTCGACTGTATCGAAGAAAAACAAGCACCCCTAGCTCATATAGACGAGGAATCGTCGGACAATATCTACGCAATTATCGAAGAAAGCCCTGTAAGGTCTAAACCTCTACCAGGCGTCCCAACAGTGGTCAAAACTATACCACAACCGCCTCCCGTGGGATACAACGCACCCAAACCTATCTCTGCTACCTCGGGGAGTAATGAAAGCATGGGTTTGCTGGGAGAAATCGTTGACGAAATACAGAATAGAAATTTCGACTCTATTTACTCAGCGTCAACGCTTTCTAGGAAGAAAAAGGGTAGAGACAGTAATAGGGACAGTAATACATATACCAATGAACATTATAAGACACCGGAGAGTGTTTATAGTAATTCAGGCGCGAAATCAACAGTTTCTACCACTAGTAGCGGCTATTTACACCCATCAGCGGTAAACGTACCTACTTTCCCGAGAAAGGATGAAAAACTTGACAATGAAAAAGCACCCCCATCCCCCACGCTAAAAGGTCCTAACTCCAAAATACCGACTTTCGCAAGACAAGTGACGCCGCCTGGACTGCGTAGTATGTCAACTTTCAAAAACGTTCCGCAATCACCAAAAAACGCCGTAAAAAACAATAATTTAACAGCGAAAATAACAAACAGCCCTGATGTAGTATCTAGCTGTACATTGCCTGACACAAAAAATGTTAAAGCGCCTGATGTAATTAACAATAATAAATTACCAAATGAAGCCCCAAAAGTGGCAAGTAAACCTAGCGTTACCACTAAACCAAACGACAATCGGCCGCCATTACGACCCGCGCCATCTGTTGACAAGAAACCAGCACTAAAAACTACCCCTTCACTAAAACCGAACCCTACCAACATAACAAAACAAACCGAGAAAAACGCGCCTCTAAAAAGCGTGAACTCAAAAACAGACGCAAATGTCAAAGCAATAGCGGACAATTTAAATAAAAACAAACCAAAAGTAGTTCCGAAACCTACCACGGTCGCGAAACCGGAAGTCAAAAACGTCAAGTTGGCGCACAAACCATCGAATGTTGCCAGCTTGCAGCAGAAATTCGAGAACAGAAAGTCTATAGGCAAAGAAATAACTGCGAAGAAATGAGATAATCCTTCATACTAGTGATTCAAAATGCGCTGGACGCTCAAAATGAAGACTAAATAGAAAGCCTATTTTAGCTACGGTTTGGTAACAACGTAAACCAGAGATTTATTTGCTGGTAAAAGCGTAAGTTTACCGAACATTAACCAACAATTTTACTTAACTGTTAGCTTTTACCACGTCATGTTTTCTTATTTTGTTCTTTTCTTGAAACTGTCTTCTGACTAGGTTACTTAAGATGTCCTATAGGGACACCTTTATTCACTGAATTTTAAAAAGAAAGAAATATTTTTGAATTGCGATGAATAATGCTGGACATACATACACACAGCGATATCTAGCCTCAAAGTAATCATAACTTTTTATGGTTACTTGAACTTAAGCTACTAAAATAATAATATTTAATACTTAAAGCTTTTATGGGATTTTTTCATAACTTATTCACTTGTTCATCTAAAGTTCTTATAGTTTGTATATGTTCGGTAAACTTACGCCAAGATAGTTATTTCTAGTCGATGGCAGTTCGGACGGTTGTTATGTAAAATTGTACAATGTATTTTAAGGATCTGAAGGTAATTGATACTCAAGACGAAAGACTTAAGTTTACATTTGAAAAGTAGCTAGAATAGTATATAGCTATTGAATTCTAGTACCCATAGAGCACGCCAAAATTAAAAGATTGACTTAAAAAAATATTTTCCAAACCCATGAAAGACAAAAGCTATAAACAGGAAAATGGTCGATCCATAGACAAAAAGAAATCGCTTCATTTTCATAGTTCTTATATATCTGGTAGTCGGTGATATTCAAAATTGAAAAATAATTTTCAATCTAATGTGTTCAAAAGGTTTGATAAATAATTTTACGAAAATCAGCTTACAATTTATTGAATATGCATTTCGAAAGTAGTCAGAAAACGCCAAAAGTTAAATAAAATGTAAATTTCACTGACGTATGGGAGATTTAGCAAAATTAAAAACGGCGAATCCGGGACATAGTTTCTTGAGTGAGTTCTGTGTGGTTTTTCTGCGGGTTAATTGCATTTTGTAGAAGTGGTTAAGTAAAAACTGACATGTTTTATTAAAAAGTGTGCGTTGTTTCAAATAGCACACTAACAAACTATAAGTTAAGATAATCCAACAACAGGTCGCATAATCCTTCGGCATACTATGAACAAACGATGTCAGGGCAGAGGACAAAAAACATTTAAAGTGGACATCATCTCTTTCCATACAAAAAGAAAGGGTGGCGATTACACATATAAAAGATATTTATCAGTTATTTATCGCGTACCTTTCGATTGAAATTTCCCTAGAAACAGTTTAAAAACACAAATTAATTATATTGGAAGCCAGGTGCTAAGCTTGAAAGGAAGTAACTCTGTAGGTATGGATAATTCTAATTTAATTCTGACATAGGTTGTATATACCTTTATTCCTCATTAATAGTTTTTATAACGTCAAGTGTCTTATAATATTAATTATAATTGTATTTTTATAAAGACTTAAGTATAGCTTAAATTGTATATTTTAAAAAAGTGCGAGTGAAATTGTATGTGTGATTTTATGTATTTCTGATTATTTTTATAATGGTGCTAAGCTCTCCGTTACAAACAAAATCTTATTTTAATGCGTAAAGGGTTTATTTATGGACAGGTGTTGATAAAATCTGGCTTTTGTGTGAACAAATACAATACTTTTGCAATTGGAATGTTCTGTAGACTATTAGATTATGCAATATTTTTATACAACGTTGAACAATTTTATGCTTTAATATGCAATAACTTCGTCCGTGAATCACTGCCATGGTTTGGTACAAAATATGGTGCTGTGTTGCAACAGCTTTAAGGTTGCGTTTCCATTGAAACGACTAAGCGTGAAGGACCCAATAGGAACGCGCTAAAATAGCGTTATGTTCTAACGTCCCTATTGGTTGATTTGATGCAACGCTCCGTTTCAATAGAAATGTATCCTAACTAACTTCGGAAAAATATCACGTATTCTGAGTGCGAAAATATTATGTTTATCCTTGTGACAGATCGCGATATTTTTCCAAAGGTGGATAAATATTAGTGTATGTAATAATAATAATAATGGTTGCCCGTAAACTCAATTTTTCTAGCCTTCATGTTAAGTTTTATTTTGGCATTTTTGTTATAGTGAGGTATGTAAAAGACAAATAACTATCAAACGAATAAAGAAACATCACATTAATAAATTATTAAAATGCGATGTTTCCCCGCGGTTTCACCCGCGCGTGGTGATAGATATTTTGGATAATATACTATATATCTTTATGAATTGTTGCCTATGTGTTGTTCTGATGTATAAGCTATATTATAAATAAAATCCATTCAGTAGTTTTTACGTGAAAGAGTAACGAACATCCACCCATCCATACTTACAAACTTTGGCGTTTATAATAATAAGTAGGGTAAACATACTAAAATAATCCATGCCATAGTCTTAGAGACTTGTAGAGATTTCAGTTGTGTTTGATCTCAAAAGAACATACTAATTTTATTAGTTTCGTGGGCAACCAATCAAAAAACACCCTTTAGATTATAGTGCTATTTGTGCATAGAAGCTAGTGCAAGAGATATTAGTTGATCTATGTAATACCTACATATTTATAAACCTAGCAGTAATTAAATATGTAAATGGATATGATCATATTGACAGATTGTTCTGTTTGCCTTCATAAAATGCTTTCATAAAATGAATAAATAAATAAGTGAAATGTATCTAACTTATTACTTGAGTTGCAGCTATATTTTTACACAGAATTGCAGTTAAATATTTTTATGTACAAGATGTCCTTCCATTGAAATAATAGACCGCCAAAATTGCGAAAAATACATCGAACATGCTTCAAAAAATTACTAAAGAATTAAATATTTAAAAACTATCAAAAGAAGAAAAATATTTATTTTTACTTAAAAGATACATAATAGGTACAGACTTACAGTGTTTTGTAAATTATTATCTACCTTATCATAGTCAAGAGAGTTGAAACCTGTTTGTCAACTCTCTAGGTTCAAAGTAGTTCAAACCGTGCATTGAGTAGGTAAAATGTTGTAAATATAACCAAAGAGATTTTGAATCTAACACCTCTCTGTGATTGAAAGAGAGGTTCAAAGAGTTTGAAGAAACATGACACGATTTTGTCTCCTTCTTCATATAAACATGTCATGGCGGAATTACACACTCCTCACAAAAACAAGTCAGGCCGAGATTGTGTAATTGGTGCAATCGGGATCTCGTTTAGTCGACGAGACTGACAGAATGGTTATATAACCACTTTGTTAATTATTCTAAACGAACTAAGTAAGACTAAACAAGTATTGTATTGTCTTTGCACGAGACATTTCGACATCTCTTCTAACGTATAATCCGAGAGTGTGTAATGAAAGTTAAAGACATGCCATGGAATCGTCTAGATCAGGGAAAGGAATGGAAGGAAGGAATTACAGGCAAAATCGTGTCAGGTAAATATGTATGTTAACTTTATGAATATAAGAGTTGGGTTTGCTTGCTCCTCAATAAGTAAATAGATAAAACTTCCTGGTATCTATAGGTGAAAAGAGATAACTGAATATAAAAATATTGCTTTGACACCGTGTGTATTTAATATGGATGTGTTTGTGGTTATGATAGCTTTTATTTTTATAGCAAGACTGTAAAGTGATTACAAAATTATAATAATTATATAATATTTACCTATTGCACTTAATTTAGCTGATTAATTATAAGAAGATTTTGGAATTGTTAAAACAAAGAATAAAGTGATTCTTTACAAATGTATTTATTATGTTTTATTGCCACTCCCTACAGAATGTTATGCAAAAGAAATGGCTTCAGAAAATCACTGAAGGAGAATTCAATTTCTTACATCAAAACACATCAAAAGACACGCATGACCTCTGGTGGACAACTATGGCAGTTCATCACCATCATTTCGCGAGAAGACATAGAAGTATTAGTTATTGGGAGTAGGTATTACTTTGATTCCATTTTATATGTATGATTTTAGGGTTCCATACATCATATACAGGTCCCTACAGAATGTTATGCAAAAGAAATGGCTTCAGAAAATCACTGAAGGAGAATTCAATTTCTTACATCAAAACACATCAAAAGACACGCATGACCTCTGGTGGACAACTATGGCAGTTCATCACCATCATTTCGCGAGAAGACATAGAAGTATTAGTTATTGGGAGTAGGTATTACTTTGATTCCATTTTATATGTATGATTTTAGGGTTCCATACATCATATACACGTACAAACCAAGTTGAGCTTATTTTCGATATCAAAAACGTTTGTTCGGATTCCTTTTGCTCCTGTGTCCTTTGCACCACTCTATCCATCTTACCTTCGGAAACTGAAGAACATATTTGGGCGCGCGCTGCTAGGGCTAGCTATGGCGCTAATTACAAACAATGAAACTATCATACATAATATAGTAGCACTTATAAAATTGTTTATAGCGCCATCTATTGAGTTGATTGAGAACCTAGTTGTGAACATAGACACTAATTATCCGGAAAAAAACGTTCTTGCTTAAAAAGCTCAATATATTTAATATAATAAAGCCTTAATAAAGCTTGATAAAATAACTATTTTTGCTTGATAAAAAACCATTGCGAAATAGACATTTGAAACGAATTTGTTCGTTCTTACGTTCATTCATAAGTTACTCTATTGTTAATTCCAGACGTTCGTTTCGTTCGTTCATTCGTTCACAAAAAGCGCGTTGTGCCGTGCCGATAGATAAAGTCTCGTTTTTGTTGTTCTGTTTGTTCATAGAAATTGTAATAAACTAGGAAAAAACTACAAAATGTAAGTAATACACGTCCGATGCTCATGCCGATATTGAATTAGTTGGAATCTAAGTGGTAAATATCGCTAAAATCTGATTTCAGGGCCACCACAACAAAGCCACGCTCGGAGATGACTCTTGAAGAGTTGTCCAAAATTGAAGAAGAAGAATTTAGCACAGGACCCCTCTCCGTTCTCACACAGTCCGTAAAAAACAACACCCAAGTGCTGATCAACTGCCGTAACAACAAAAAACTTTTAGGTCGTGTCAAAGCTTTCGACCGGCATTGTAACATGGTGCTCGAAAATGTCAAAGAAATGTGGACTGAAGTGCCCAGAATTGGCAAAGGCAAGAAGGTATGTACCCCTACCGATGCAAGCAAGCTCTTGAAACCTTATTTTCACACAGACCTCATATTTCTAACAGGTTTTTTGTATACTATTGTATGTGTGCAAGGAAACAGTTCAACAGGATCCTCGTTTGCCTTAAGCTAGAATCAAACCATTATGATATGATGTAATGATGGCATATAATCTATGTATATAAATTGACATGTCCAAGAATTAAGTTCTTCCTTTCATAATGTTCGAAATAAAAAAGATATCACTATTTTTAGAGTTGGCATATAAGTTAATTTTCTAAGTCATCTGAATTGTCACCAATGTGCTTCTGATGCGATGCACTCTTGCTGACTGAACTCTGACACACTGCCGGCACATCATAATATCTCATCTCCCAAGCCAACCTAACCTACCTGAAAATATTATACAATCTTCAAAATTTGATAACTCAGATAGCTTAATTGTCCAACCAGACACAATTGCCATTAACTAAGAATCATGATCACTACATAACAAGTGTAATAAATATCCAACATATTCTGTTTCAGGGTAAGGCAGTAAACAAAGACAGATTTATCTCAAAAATGTTCCTGCGTGGAGACTCTGTGATCCTAGTTCTTAGAAACCCACTCGCCACTGCAGCTGGGAAGTAAATGCTTGAAAATATTCCATTCTTAGCATTCTAATTAAATACCAAAACAATCAAAATATAATAATGTTGTTTTGCAGACAAATAAAATGATTTTTATGTTTTGTCTTCAATTTTACTAGCGTAAGGTCAACTAAGGTAATTGTCAGTCCCAAATATTCCCAAGTAAAATTCATAAATTCAGTACTTTTCTCATTTTCATTGTAGTGTCCTAATGTATTCTTAGGCTAAGCTATACAACTTTTTTTGGAAATTTACAACATACCCATGACCACCTATGGGTGCAAATATGGGTGTTATTGTTACCAACAATCTATTCCAATACCACTGTAAGAAAGTGAAAAGGCCCGTTTATAAATTTTTAATAAAGTACTTGATAAGTATCCTTGTTTAATTTTCCCTGCCGCTCTTTTAATGCAAAGAGATGCCTGCCACAAAAACATTGGTAAACGACTGGAGCATGACCTAGCTATCTTTTTTCTTAGATGTTTTTTTAACTTTAAATTAACGAATCCTTACCATACTAACATAAAAGCGAATGTCTTAATCCAACTTGGTGGTTTCCCGGAGCATAGGCTACTTGAAATGTGCGTGTGGAGCTACTGGCAGAAGCTATTTGAAAATTATTCTTGCTTTGTTCATGGAAACTGATCAAATAAGTATTCTGAATTAGAATATTTCATAATAAATCACTGTATATCAGAATTCCTCTATTGAGTAAAGTTCTCGAATATTTAATAAAAATACGCTGCTGTGCTTTCGTTCGTTCTATGAAATATAGCTTTTAAGGTGTTGTACATTATGTTCTAAAAACTCAAGTTCATACGGGTTCCGCATGATGGCGGCGCCGTCAGTTTCGCTACAGGAAGGGTGCATACCAGAAATTAAGGATTCTAAGTGCATCTGAATAGGTAGGTACTGTACCTTACCTATCTATAGAAAACCAATTAGGTACTTACGTCCAATACCTAAGAAAAAAAATATTAGTACCTACCTGACATAATATAATTCATAGCTACATCCAACCAAACCGTAAAATGTAGGTCTACATGCTTGTCTGGGTTCGGACCCTAGATGGATAGCCGCCTGAAACAAACTGGACCATATCACTGTGGGATTACGTTCAATTCAGAACGGTGGTGGTGTACACTCTGGGAGATCTCCAGTTCATAAAAATATATTTTGAACTTTATCTACAGGACGTAAGGTGGTCAATTCAACGGGATTTTCAATGCAACTGTTGCGCAGATGCGCTTATTGATTGATTGTTGTACGTACGAACCTGCAAATCATAGGCGGGGCAATAAATCTGGGTTTCCCATACGTGACGTGCGCGACGAGGACGAGGCCCTAATTTTATAGTTTTTTAATTACTTTGTTCTTCCGGCGCGATAGTTGGCATAAAAAGGTGATTTGAACTTTATCCTGTTCTGTGTTCATCGGGTAGACTAAGGTAAAGGTTCCAAGCGCTAAATTGGAAATGGAATTTCGAATTTTGAAGGAGTCAGCACCAATTTCTAAATAGAGATGGGAAAGCTATGGTGGAATTTTCTTTCGGGTTATTGTTTTCAAATCATCCGATCCGAATACATATAATGTGACCTAATCGTGTCTGAAGTAGGTAAGCCTGGAAAACCAGGCAGACAAAGAACTCGTACGCCAATTTAGTGGCGCTTTTGGGCTGAGGTTTTAATTTTTCATGATGGCGGGCGCGGATGCGCGTCACAGGGCGGGCGGCAATAATTATGTACCTACTGCGATCGAACGAATCCTATAAATAAGGAATTGTTTAATTTACATTATGGAATACAAGTAGCCCACGGCTTCGCACCTGTTATTTCTATGAAAACGTTTTAAGGTTACCTATTTCTATCCGATTGGAACTGTCTTATGGAACAAAAAGTATGTTACCCTGTTTTATTCCAGGCCTGAAACTACCTGTACCTACCTACCTATACCTATGCAAAAAATTTCAGCCCGTACTGTTTAGTAGTTTCCGCGAAAGAGTACAAACAAACTTTCGCGTTTATAATAATTAGTAGGATAAGATAGGATTAAAATAGGGATAAAATAGGATTAAATATAAAATTCAACATGAACTAAAGTACAAACTTACATACGATTTATGACTAACATATTTAGTGTTAAATCGTATATAAGAACCTACCTAGGTAGGTAGGTTCTTATATACGATTTTCATTAAATAGATAACTTTCATTATATAGATATTTTATAACTGACCAAACAGAAGACCATGAGTGGCACAGTCAGAAATACAGAAATACAATTTATTCATAAAACCACTTTACAAGTCAAAAATTCGTTTACATTTTGTATAAATTCAAATAAAAATAAATCATATTAAGTCGAATAAATAAAAATAATGTCATAGAATGGTTTACTTGCTAAAGTTGTGTTTTTATTCGAAACTGCGGATTATTAAATAGAATGTTGTTGTATAGCAATTATATTTTGAATATTTTAGATATAAGTAGGTAGGTGGTACCACTGTAGGATAGAGTTCTAGTGAGGTCTGTAGTTGCTCATTTCCGTTATGGAACCTTTTTATTGAAACGGTTTAATGAGTGCTCTAAGTATGTATGAGCTGTAAATTTGGCATAGGTCATGTAAAAAATACAAAATTTATTAATAAAACCAATATGTCACTTTTTGAGGTACGGAACACACAAATAACAGCGGTTTTACCGCCATGTCTAAAAGCTAGCTAGCTAGTTATTTGATTTACTGAGAGATGGCAGTCTGTCTGCTATTCTGAAAAAATATGGTACGGCGAGTGAACTTCGGATATTATGACTTTATGAGCTAAACTAACTTCAATCATTTAGCAAGCTACTTGTATAAAAATAGAATATTATTCATAAACAAAGTCTGACTGATATAGAGTTGGGCTGGTCACGTCTGCCGAGCTGTGGGATTTGTGGGAAATTACCAACCGAGCAGCGCCCTGATCCGGCGAAAATCGCGGCGCGGATTGGGCAATTAAATTATTAATTATCAATTATTACCTACATAAATCCTCTCCCACCATTATGAGAATTGGCATCATAACTAATCAAGATAATATAATATAATAATAGGTGCAGCGGACGAGTGAAAGGTACTAATCTAACTGGGATTGCCAGATAGAACCTCTTTTTTACTAATATGGCTGGAATTATATACTACCTGACGCATGACGACTAGAAGTACATTGTGGTAGGTTAGGGTAGATTTTTATTGGTATCTGGCAACACTGTTTTTGTTTTTGAAACGGGAATAACCGCGCGCGGAATCCATGCAAGTTTTAAGATTTCGATTGGATTCAAGTTTTATTTTTTTCACATTCACGTCACTCACATAATTTATTCATGTAGCACAACTGTTGATACCTATTATTCAAGACGGGGCTGGGTGTGTTTGGTTTGGAATGAAAGATTGTAGCCCAAGATAGTTTTTCGATGAAAATGCAAAAGTATTGGTCGGTATTTAGTATTTATTTGTAAACATGAAAATAATATTATCCTAACGGGCACTCCCAATGCAGCAGACTACCTTACATTTTAGTCTAGTCTTATCATAGTTATTATAAGTACCTATATAATTAGAAAATTATTAAACATGGAACAATGAAAAGACAAAAATATCAAAGACAATGGAATAAATACACTACAATGATTTGAAAAGTAATTTTGATTATGAACTACAATATCAAAATAATAATAATAATTCTAAAGTCATCATTCATTAAATCATTACGTTTACATAATGAAATCATATTATTATTATATAAAAAATATCATTACCGTTAAAATTCACGATAAAATTACATTCTATCATTAAAAAAAACGAACTTTAAATAAAAGATATCAACAGTGCAGTGTCGTCGATCGTGTATGTTTACCCGAGTGGTTTATGTTTTTTGGAAGTTCTTTTATAATATTTAGCCTTGAAGGTAAGTTTGCAAATTCCATGGTTTATAAAGTAATTTTTGTTTTAGTCCTTTTTCACTATTCTTGTCCTCTTGTCCATAACATAGTAACCACTTTTAAGTTATGAGTCAAAGCTATCATAGCTAAATATTGTTAAATCCAACAAAACAAAATATTTAGATAAATTCATACCTACTGATTCAGTAGTTTGCAAAAATTAAAAAATATTTAATATTTTTAGATGAAATTACACGAAAACTGCGTCCTAACGGATCCAATAGAGAGCTTCTGTCTCGCATGCGGATTATTGCAGATGCCTTCTACGGAGCGGGGAGGAATCATATGAACACATTCACCTACCTTACCATGTGGACACAGGCTATGCCACAACTGGATGGTTAATTGGTTACAAAGATGATACTGGGATATTTAATTCGATTTGAAATATGCAGGTAAATAAGTCTGAAGGAATTTGTATAATTAACGCATAATAAAATCATAGGATCCATCTGAAAATACACTCAATTTATTAATTAAAAGTATGGTCAAAACCAGAAAATCTAAATAAAATCATAATGCTTATAGAATAAAGGCTGTGTTTTAGAATGAACAACTAAGCTTATGTATGACAAAGCTAGAAAGCATTGCAATAAAGTCAGAGCAAAATGAAGTTTTATTTGCATCAGCAACATATTTTGTTACAATAGTTACTATTCTAATACCAGTTATAAGATCTGTGCTAATATGTTATATGAAAATTATGTTTAATCGATCACCCTGCCAGGCCCTTACAAGCCTAGCTACTTGAAATATAAATGTTGTTTTTAAACGGCTGCATTTTTGATACCAGGAAAATTATGTTGCGATTTTGTGAGATAATCTATCTGCCTATGTTATGAAAAGAAATATATCATAATAATTATATATCCAAGTATTTTAAATATCTATTTTATTTAACCATACCTTTTTTTGTTGTTTCTACCCATGGTTTTTCCCGCGTTTATCTCGAAGTAGGTAATTTCGGCGCGCGGCTTTGTTTACAATATACCTGTAGCATTTTGTTAGTGAATGATTTTTCAAAATCCGACTTTCCCCTACTTACATTGTCAACAAACAAACAAGCATTGAATCGAATTGAATTTGTTTAGTTTTGAATAGGAATAGGTACTAAGCTTTATACCGCATTCTACAACCATAGCTAACCTCTGACCATTCTGGAAGATAATATTTTCTAATATATTTCACGACGTTATTACTAACTATGATTACTAGTAATAATCTGGATATGCTAATGATGCCACTGGCGAAATAAATAATTTTGACTAGCAGTTCACTAGCGAATTTAACACTTGACGCTCATTATGCAGGCTAGGCAGTGAATGCACAATTCACACTCAACCGATTATATGCGTTAGTAGGGCATGGCGGTATTGGACCTATTGACAATACCGGTATTTTTTCGGTATTAATATTTTTAAAACCGGGATCCCGGTATTTCGGTATTGTTTCGGTATTTCACTATGGATATTAAAATAGTAGAAAAATATACATATTTTCTACTTCATGTAATATTTTTTCAGACTGAATTAATATAATAGGTACTTATTATAAAAAAAAGGTTCTTAAAAAGCATTATTTTTGAATCACACAAACTCAAAAGTACTTCCAAACATCAAAATAATCACGATTAAATCAAAGATATAATTAAAATGTTCAAACTCAAGTTTTTTTTCTTCTAACACGATAATAAAAATTCAAAATAATTAACAAGCTTTATTAATATATAAAGGACGGTTAAATTTATACATTTAATTATAATTATCTCCGAGAAGATCCGTCCTTCTTACATATTAATGAATTTTTAAAAATCTCTCCGCCATTTTCGTATAGTTTCATTTCCATGCGTAAAACTGTCAATAATTTATCATCATCAATAGGATCAGATTCGTTTTCTATACTTTTGTTGTAAAAAGTCCTTAGATGTATTTTTCCGGCACCCTCATCGTCGTTGCTACTAGTTTTACCAGTATCTACTGATATTGCCGATTGGTCACGGAGTTGAGTTTCCTGAAAACGGTTTATGAGGCTTGTTAAATTTGAAAGCAGTTCATCGCTTTTCATTTTCCAAGTTAACCCTTCTTCTGTACAGGGACATTTGATTTTCAAAATAAGTTTCAGGGTTATGTAAATATTGTAGCGATAATAGATGTCAGAGGAGTACGTCTTTGTAACACGCGTCTACGCATTGACTCTGCCAGTTGTGTTGAGAGGGTGGTATTTTGTTTTTCTAATTTTTTAAACGAAAATTTTAGAGTTTTGTATACTGTCAATAAGTTGAAGTTCTTTCGAAAATGAAATATTAGAGTCCACATCAGTGAGTTCTTTAAGGATACATGGTCTGAGACGGTTAAATCTTTCTACCATGTTTGCCATGCTGGACCAGCGAGTCTTGCAGTCTAAAACTAAAGCAAGTTTTTTGTTTTCTTGTTGTTTCACATACTTTTTTTCGTTTATTTTGTGGGAGACTTCGTGAACAACTTCACAACTGCTCGAACTTTAGTGATAACATCCTTGTTATGTGGATTAATCGTGTAAGAACGTGTAGCGGATTAGTTTAAACGTATTATTCAAAATACCGAAATACCGGGATTTGCTATTTCAATACCGGTATTCGGAAGTGCCTTAAATATTACGGTATTACCGGTTTTTCGGTAATACCGAATACCGGTATCCATGCCCTATGCGTTAGTGCATCGAGCGTACAGCGTTTGTTACGTTTCCGTCAACGCATAGTCGGTCGACGTAACGTGTCGCGTCGCGATGCGTGTATTTTGTATGATGCATTCAGACCAGGCGTAATATCAACGGAGATCGTTTGTGTACGGCTGTGCGAACTGACAGGTCTAATTTGATCGTTTATACGCGACCGATGATATGCTCGACGCATTTCCCGTCAGATATGTACCGACCCATATGATAGCCATGTATATGATCTGATCATCGTCTCATTAATAGCCAACTGTTATCTTTACACATCTCTTTAAGTAGTGTTGCGCTGAAAGATCCCCTAAAATAAAAGAAGATAAAAAAGATCGTCCACTGTAAAACATAGGTCACTCAAAAAATTGACACAATAACCAATGCTGCGTTTAAAATATTGATTACGTTTACGTTTCGTTACGTTATGGAAAAAGAAATGCAATCTAAAGTAAAACTCTGATTTGTTCACAGATCAAAGAAGGCTATTTCTGCCCGTACTGCAACATCATTCTGCCTACCATCAAGAGAATCAGCCTCCATGTTGTTGATACGGAGCATTAAGAAAATAAAATAGCACAGGTACGTCTCTCTTATGTGTGAATAACCATGATAGTTTCAACAAAAAGTTTTGACATTGTAGTAGTCGCATTAAGTCGAAAGATGGAGGTAGCTCACATCATGTCCGCCAGTAATCAAATCCTTTTGTATCATCAGGTTATCCCATTATCATCATGAACTCATGAAGTCTCAAGACAAAACTCTACACGTCCTATGCCTATTATGAGGGACTAAATTACATTTAATGATATACGTAATTTTTTTATTACAGGGCGACGAAGTTTTGTTTTTTGCCTAATATGTGCAAAAAATCACCCCGACACTGATCAAGAGTCCCACAGTGACAGTGAAAAACCTCAGGTACATTACAGAAGGTGCTGCTATTAAAAGTAAAAATCATCTGAACTAAATAACTGTTACTACAGCTATATACATCGATTACACTTTACCTGAAGTCAAGTACAAAGGTTAAAAAAATACATATTTAATATTATTAATCTCACACAACAAGTTGACAATGGAAGTCCTCGCGTCGTCAACGACAACTGAGAAACAGTTACAAAAGATTTTCGATAAGATTTGAGTATAAATACCGAAAAAGCACAGACTCAAGTACCTACCTAAACCTGAACCAACGAATAAAACTCAATAGACTCCGTGTTTTTACTCAGAATAACGACATACCTACTAAAACAAGAGGCACCCAAAAGAACTGCCCTAAAAATTATACAAAAAGAATAAATTGACTCAAAAAGTTATAAAAACACATTGAAAGTTAGAAAGAAAGTACCTGCGACTGAAAAAACCAAAGCTCAATAAACTGATAAAAAATTTAATAAAGCTGTCGAGGTTTTTACACATAACGTTAAAAAGAAGCTTAAGTTGTTGATGAATGTACAGATGAAAATAATTAAGTCCAAAAAGAAAACGTAGCTCCAGATAATAAGGTCGGACTGAAATGAGCAGATATCGGTATTCCAACTTACGCCTGAACCAAAGAATGTACCTTTGCATGAGAAATCAACTAAAAAGGCACAGGAAAAGGCTGCAAATATTAGGGCGGGCCTCCGGCGAGAGCATGTTCTCGATCTCGATCAAGCTATCACAAATAAGACGTGAGATACGCGCGATCAAGCGCTTACGGAGACTTACATTACTGTAAACAGAAAAGCTTTAGAAATAAATTATTCATCTGTTACTGAAAACAAAAAGACATAAGAATTATCAACCTTCAAAAGTAAACAGAACTATGAACGGCATGATGCCGAAAGTTAAAACAAAGAAACTACTGAAATTCATAAAAACAATATCCCAAGTCGACAGTTCGCCCGCAGACGTAGTTATCAATAGTAAATATGTCATTGGTAATCTGAGTTTCATGTTATTAGTGCGAGCAGGGGACAAAGTGGAATGCGTCGCTTGCAATGAAAAGATAACTGTTGATGTACACAAGCATATAGCTACTGAAGAACATAGGATCCAATTCGAAGACTGCGGCGTTGTTGTTACGTTACTGGGTGACGAATTTATTAGACAGGTATACTCTTTGGCACATTCTTTTATTATAAGAAAATATCTAATCTAACATCATAGAGGTGTACCCTCGCCATGCTCTCGCAAAGAAGTAACAGCAACTGGGGAAATATTTTCGTGCCTGAGCAAACGTACTACTGTACGTATAGGATGCATGCACTCCAGTCGATTAGGATCTGCTAGAGACTGCAGGTGGATGCTGGTTGCGGCAAGCTGAAGACAGGGTGCTATCGCGCTAATTCAGCAAAAGTATATTATGTTATGGTTGCACATAAAAATAATAAAAAATAGAATATTTTATTTCAGACAACAAACATGAGTCCATATTTATACGAGTTTTATGACACAATTTTAACCAACACAACAATATAAAAATAATAAAAATAGGCACTGTGATAAGATGAGATTTGCATAAGCTAGCTTATTATGTTTAAAATAAATCAAACATTTTCAGATAAAAACGAAAGTATACCATTGCGGCTTTTGTAATCTGGCTCTGCCGAGCTGGAAGGAGACAAAAGCACACTTGGAGACCTTCCGACACAGCGACGCCAAGACATCAGCTTCTTGGAGGTTAGAGACGTACCTTCCACTTATGGAGCATTGCGAGGACAAAGAAGTACGATCGGTACTCACTGCTGTGTTCAAAAGGACGATAAATATGAAGTAATATAGAATAAAGAGAGTCACTAAAACGCAATTTTTTCCCCAGATCTTTATTGTATGAAAAATAAGTATATCTTACCTAAGTTAGCAATTTTGTTATATGACTTTAAAAAAAAACTTTCAAAAGAAGTGCGTTTCAACTGACTATTATTTAGACTATTTTAGACGCACTGTGGAATAATGTGAAGACAAATGAGTCGTCCTTACCTAAGTTGGCGTATCTTAGAATACCGATACAAGTTATATCGTTATGCTGTAGGTACTTGTGTTGTATCATACAACACAAGTCCATTCTGCACTGCACTATGTTTGTAGTTATTTACACGGACAATGAATTAATGTGTGTGCTCACGGATGCTAAAAACTTATAATTATGGTCGTAGTCCTCATCCGCCTGTGCCAAAGACTGTTTTGGCCTAAAAATACTTATGACGAATGTCGTATTTTTTCTAAGAAACCTAATGACAAAGACAGAATAGTTAGGTTGATCGTTGTTGTGTTGGTGGCGTTGGTCGCGATTAAAATTTTTGTGTGGTTGTTAATAGTAATAAATGTAAATACATTTTAGTATTTTTTCTGCGTTTTACAAGGAATAACACTAGCGGAAAAGTAATTTGTCAGAAATCGTAAAATAAAAATTGCGCACCAACACGAAACGATCAACCCTACCTAGTGAAAAGGAATTTAACATAATACGTGGACATCACTCCAAATCAGCACGCATAAGTCCGTGACTTCCTCCTACTAAGGGACGTCGTAGTTCTTCTTTGCCAAAGACTGCTTTGGCTTAAAAAACTCGTGACATAACGATAATGCTATTTCTATTCTAAGTTTTGGGGGCTTTTCATGTCCAGGTTGATTTGATTACATTCTACGTGCTGATCTGGTTCGCATGTAGGCCACTCAAAACCTATATTGCTCCAGCCAATCTGCGTTCCGCGTGATAGGACAGACCCATATTATAAAATTTTATGGGTCTATGGTGAAAATCCGAATTACAAGAAAATAGTGTTTAACGAAATAGGGCATTTATTCTGTCCAATGTACATAGTGGATTGTCTTTAAAAGTCAATAGTTGTGAAATAGTCAGTAATTTCTTGATGTTCGATATGATTTAGTGCACTAATGGTGTCGATTCAGATCTCGTAGAAACTTAACTATAATTTGATAACACTAAATATGTAGCCGTCCCTTTCATATCGATCAGAATAAAAAGGATGGCATAATGTTTAGTGCTGTCAAATTAGATCTTTATTTATATTATTGGAGTTTTGTCATAGTGACTATGTCATTCCCGTAAGATATCAATTTATTTATATAAAATGATGACAAACCACACAAACTTAACAATAACGTTTGACACATGACAATGCATGCCTTCCTCCATAACGAATGTGGCGTGTGTGAATACGGCTTAATACTAATAATAATATGGGTAGGTTTGTAAACTGCGTCCTCATCACAATCGAGGAGGAATGTAAATAATTACCTCGGTAGGTACATAAATAAAATAAAATAAAATAAAAAATGCCATTTATTCCATAACCTTAATAGTAAAGTGCATAATGATTAATAATGTAAAAAAAGTAGGTACATAACTCGCTAATAAAGCTTGACTAGCATTTTGTTTTCCTCGTAGGTACCTTACCTACTCTAAACGGTGACACTAAAATCATACAATATGGACACACTCAATTAAAACATGATTGTTTATTGTAAATAATCATATATGTAACATTTTAACATTACATTACAGCAATTTAAAACTAAGTCTTCACATTATGCACATAATAAAAATAAAGAAAATAAAAACCTCAAAAAAGACGGACGGACAACAAAATATGTAGGTACTTAGTAAAAAAAATAAAATTTAACAGTATTAACACAAAGAAAGGGATTCAAATAAAATAACATAATTAAAAAAAACTGGTCCAGAAAATAATTCTTTGTGAATTCTTTTCTGTAGCATTAAAATAATTCTTTGTGAATTCTTTTCTGGAACAGTTTATTTTAATTATCTATTTAAACAAGTAAAATACAAAATGAAAAATAATACCTACTTAAAACATAAAAAAATTAAAATTATATTAGACAAAATATGATGTGCTTGCATCGTCTATCTATACCTAATTAGTAATTATCTACATGTGACATCTGAATTGACAACATAAGTTGCGTAGCATAAAAATAGTAAGTTATTTCGATGTAAATTAGGGCAATAATTGTCACATTAAAAACTCAAGTGTATGTTGTGCCCCAGTCCCCCCTTGCGCCTTTTGCTAAACGTGAACGTTGTAATTGCTTAATTAATTAATTAGATACGTAGTTACCACTAGAGAAGGTACTTTTCGATGTTAGTCTGTAAGACTATTTTACAAATGTTATAATATAAGTTGTGTTCGGACCAAAAAGTTTTTAAGCTAATATAGTTTTTTCTTCATAAAATAGTTCAATTTCCAAAAATTTTATGAATTATTGACTGATTGATATGTTAACCGACGAAAAACAAAAGGAGGTACTCAATTCGGCTGTGTTTTTTTTTTTTTACATATGTGTGTTACTCGATATCTGCGCTTGTATAAAAAAGAATGATCCCGGGGTGATTTCCAAGTGAAAGTTGTATTACCGAGGGATAGGCACAATTTACCGCTAAACATAAATAATAGTACCTATAAGTATGCAGATATCGTATGAGTCTTACTTATCAAAGTCTGAAATTTTATTTTTTTATATTATCATTTTATATGAATATTTCTAGTATTTTAACTCTCTATTCATTTATGACTAGTTAAATATGTTAATGTTTTTTGAGATATTATTTACAAAAATCGTGCTATGCAAATTTTTAAATACCACAAGGGAAAGCTCGTTCGGCTAAATTAGACTGTTTTATATTTTGTTAAGTATAGGATAAATCGAATAGAAAAAAACTGAGCGCATATATTTCACATTAAAAAGTCAAGTCTTTTTATTTTACTTCTTTGGTTCAAAGTGCTTTTTACTTCAAAGTCCAAACGGTATGGTACCGAATAATTATAGAAATACTGTGTGTTAAATAATTAATTAACTGGGTGTTTAATAAGTAAATAATTAATTTCGCTTAGATAAGTATATTTCATGTGTAGTGTTCTGTTAGTCTGTCGTAGATCATCTAATTAATCAGCCATTGGTATATCGGCAAAGTGTGTTATAAAATAAATATAAAAAAAACGCGATTAAAGCGTAATAAATACGTACAACAGTAGTAATGCTTACAACAGTAATGATAACCCATCCACAGGACACATATTATACTGAGACCCATCCTTGACACAAACAAGGCTTGTAAAACTAACTCGATTTTTGCGACACAACTCAAAAAATTACGCTCGTTTATAAGGTATTAGTTAAAAAAACTAAATAAAGCATTCTATACAGCTGTGTTCGATAAATCGTATGGGATCATTAATTGGATTTGTAGGTAACAATTTGTAAAAAGATAAACGTAGTTATTATTTATGCTTGGTGGATTCAGGCTTTTATATAAAGTCATTCTGGTTTAAGCGAATTTATGTATAGGTACCAAAACTGTATTATAGTATTATGTGTAATTGTATTCTCCGAGTAGGAATTTAATATAACATAAGTTGACTTTTCATATTGTCATGACATGATCCTCCTTTAATGTACCTAAATGTGTAACAATCCCATTTTGTTATCTAGTAATTAGTTAGATTTGTGTGGTTCTTTCAATAAAAAAATATAAGTTAGGTATTTACTGGTAATTTGTGACAAAAAAAAAATTAAGTATTAATTTGTGGCTGTAATTATTAATAACAATAATAATACGTTAAACGTGGTAAAAAAAAATATTTTAATTGATTTTGTTTATACAAATAAATATTTTATTTTTTACAGGTAATCATTAATATTGCCTCCTTAAGGCCGTAAGTATTATAACGATATTTCATCGATTATTGGTGTTAGTAACATAAGCGTAAGGTAGGTATTCAATATATGTGTGTATGATCTTATAACCTTTAAATAAAAAGTAGTGAGAAAATCTGACTTTTACTGACCAATACGTACAAAATAAACTACTTGTTTTTCTCAAAAGTAATATAATGTATGAAGTTATATATTTGTTTAAAATCCATAATATATTTTGCTCAATCATTGTGCTATGTGCTTTGCACATAGTTTTTTCTTTTCTTTATTGGTGGTGTTATTTTAGATAGGTAAATCATTTTGATGTGGAAGTTTTCCCAAAAATTATGCGTCATAGGACCAACCGATCATTATTACTTTTGAAAATTATGGCACTCCTTACTCCGGACACTGGCAAAGTCGTAGCAAAAAGCAAGAGGCGGCGCCATTAATTAAGAAGTTGAACACCATGTTGAACACGATCACGATGGTGATTTTTTTGTTAACACTAGAAAGACCAAGGCCGTCAATTTGACCGCACGGCGATTTCATTCTTAAATATTTTACAAACTATGTTTTTGTTTCAATAAAATTTTTATTATTTTTATTTTATTTTAATGAAATATACACAATAATTTCATAGGTATTCTGACTGAATCTCTAGTGCCGTCAAATTGACCGCTGCGGTCTTTGAAGGTATAGTATGAAGCCCGGCCCTTCTAGTGTTAATGGCCATAGGTAAAATTATTATAGTACTTACTTTCTAGTGGGGTACCTACATTAACCATTAACCTATATTTATATAATAACTCGTGAAAACGCATTATTCACGCTAAAATGCGCCTTCACATGCGTTATTACCGCTAAAATTAGCGTAATAATGCTGATAACGCGCGTTACGTTATGTGCTTTGCTGGAATAATAACCTAACGACAAGAAGAAGGTACATAATGGGTAGGTTAGGGTAGATTTTTATTGGTACCTGGCAACATTATTTTTGTTTTTGAAACGGGAATAACCGCGCGCGGAATCAATGCAAGCAAGACAAGATTCAAGTTTCATTTTACATTCACATCATTCATTCATTCAAGTACAACACGATCAGTCGAGTCAGTTGCATAGAGTAACTTTTATATTTTTACTTTTTATATAAAAGATTGTAGTTCAAGATATTTTTTCGATTTATATAGCGATAGATATCATTTAAGAGAATATAATAACTACGTGAGAGATATCATCAGTGCAGTGTGGTGTGGTCGATCCGTGCATGTTTACTATTCAAGTGGTTTGTGTTTTTGTTGGAAGTTTTTTAGTAATATTTTTGATAAAGCAGCCTCGAAGGTAAGTGTGCAAGTTTTCAAACTTTGTTTTGTTTTAGTCCTCTTTACACTACCTACTTCTTATCGTCTTGTTGATAACATAATGATCACCGTTATCGAGTAATAGCCGTCATAATACAATTTTGTTTTATCACAAAATATTTAGATAAGCTCCTACATCAGAGTAGTTTTTAAATATCAAAGATATATTTGATGCTATGGCGATCCAATGAGCCAATATGCGCTATGGCGCTCATTGGGGGAGGCCTATGTCCAGCAATGGAAAATTACAGGATGATGATGATGATGATATTTACTGCTAGTTTCTGTCTGCATCGCACGCGTTATTTTAACGATATTTCTAAACCATTAGAACTCATTTAAGGGATAACAAGTAGTGTATGTTTTTTCAGGCCCAGAGCTATCTGAATGCAAAATTTTCAGCCATTTAGTTTTGATGTGAAGAAGTAACAAACATCCAAACTTTCCCATTTATGATATTAATTTGATTTTTAGATGAACTTACTGTCGAAACTGCACAAAAACTCCATCCTAACGGGTCCAATAGAGAGCTTCTGTCTCGCATGCGGATGCCTTCTACGGAGTGAGGAGGAATCATATGCACACATTCACCTACCTCACCATGTGGACAAATTACAGGCTTTGCCACAACTGGAGGGTTACAAGGATGATTGTATAATAAAGGTATAATTTACAGCACTATATTTTTAATAGGTATATCTAAGATATCTATGAAAAAAAAACATTTTTTGTGATAACTGTGTTATATTTAGGTACATATGTCTTTTAATATAACTACAAAATTGTCTCAACAGTATTTTCCTTGTGGACATTGAATACTTAAAAAGTTAGATTTCAATAACATTGTAAATTTTGTATTTATTTAACTGCTCACAAAAAAATGATTACACTAAAGTTAACATCAGCTTTTTCCATAATTACTTGATTATACTTTGATGAGTATAATTAAGTAATTGTGAACTCATTAACCTTTTTGTGTGTACATATAGAAACAGGGGTTATCAAATCCACTTGGAATAAATTACATATGGAATATGCAGTATACAAGTCATTGAAAGTATTTGCATAATGAACCAAAGTAAAACTAGAGAATTCGTTTACAAAAAACATGTATATATAAACATGTTTTTAATTTTTGCTGGACAATTTACACAGCATTATCTAGCCCCATGGTGTTAGTGTTATAGGTACTAGATAACTGATATACATAATACAATACATTACATATATAGATATTTTTTTTTTTATTATACATAGAAAACGACCAGAACACCCGGAACAAATATCTGCAGATCGCACACACAATTGTTCCGAGGCGGGAATCGAACCCGCAACCTACTGCGTCGAAGGCGGACCTTCGCCCACCGCGCCACATCGGTCGTCAAATACAATATCAAAGTAAATTGAATCTGCAGAAAAGTAGCTAAAGAATTTAGGCTGTGTTTGAGAATGAATACTTTATCTGAAATCCACTTTATAGCTAGAAAGCATTGCAATAAAGTCAAAACAAAGTGAGGGGTGTAAGGGGGCTCTAACATCTCGTCTCCCAAGCCTAGGTTGGATTGGGAGACGAGATGTTAGAGCCCTTCTAATGCCTAATGTGGTACTGCATGTAACATAACAAACTAGGCTTTGGTGAAAATATCAAATAATCTTTATAATTTGATAACTCGTTTATTTTACAATTATTTTCCATTACTTGATATTGGCAGAAATGTGTCCAAACAGACACAATTGCCATGAATCATCATCATCATCAAATCAAAGTGACTTTCATTTGCATCAGCAACATAATATGTTGTTACAATATTATTCTAAGACCATGGTTATATGGAAGTTATGATTAATCAACCAGCCAGGCAAGACAGGCTCCTTGAAGTAGAAATGTTATTTTAAGACGGCTGCATTTTTGATACCAGGAAAATTCTGTTGTGACTTTGTGAAGTAATCCATCTATTTATATTATACATTATATACAATAAATTTATTATATTTTAAAATTTTATGTCCCTAGCCAACCCTTATGAAGCCACATATTTTATAAATCAATTTTATTTTTATTTGCTAATTTTGACTAGCAGTTCACTTGCGAATTTAATACTTGACGCTCATAAGCAGGCTAGGCAGTAAATGCATTCACAACATTCCTTAACACTTTGAGTGCTGAAAACGCACGGTATGAGTTTTCTACAAGTGACTAATATGCGTAAATCCACACTAGCGCAGCGGCTGAGAAAATACAGATCTTTGTGACTCAGCAGAGCTGTAATATTTTTCAAACGAAACGCATTTGCGGCGCAACACAACTGCTGTGTAGAGTGGCAGCATGAATTTTTTAGGTAAAAAAAAAAGACCGCAGTCATCGAAAAAAAACCGCAGTCAAAGTGTTAACACGTTCATTGCCCAAAGCACATCAACGTCTCCCGCCTGCTGCACCTGCGGCGCGCTTCCTGAGACTGGGCAGTGTATGCTTAAAAACACAAATGTTTTTTAGCCATATATGATCTGATCATAGCCTTATCTTTACACATCTCTAACATGTAGTTATGCGTTGAAAGATCTCCTAAAATATTCATATTCATATATTTATATATATTTTTTTTTTTAAATTATAAATAATGCTGGACAATCCACACAGCATTATCTAGCCCCATGGTATATATGATAGCCTAGATGATAGATAGATTATGGACCCTAGTTAGTGACGGCATGCTGCTCGATTTGGTCCATTTGCGGAAATGATGTCCGATTGCTTTGTTAATAAATTTATAAAATCACAACTAATTATCGCACACGTTTCGAAGTTCACACAATTAACACTTTGACTGCGGTTTTTTTTCGACGACTGCGGTCTTTTTTTTTACCTAAAAAATTCGTGCTGCCGCTCTACACAGCGGTTGTGTTGCGCCGCACATGCGTTTCGTTCAAAAAATATTACAGCTCTGCTGAGTCACAAAGATCTGTATTTTCTTAGCCGCTGCGCTAGTGTGGATTTTCGCAGATTAGTCACTTGTAGAAAACTCATACCGTGCGTTTTCAGCACTCAAAGTGTTAACTATAGTTTGACCGTAACCGCTGTACCTCTCGCTAAGAAAGTGCGGCGAGGTGGGAGCCGAGGAAAAAATAGCAAGAGTACACATAAGATAAGTATTGTCGGATAGATCTTACGATATCGTAAAAAAAAACCAACTAAAACACAAACTATAGTCTGAACTGTTAATATCAGTTATCTAGTACCCATAACACAAGCTCTGCTTACCATGGGGCTAGATAATGCTGTGTGAATTGTCCAGCATTATTTATTATTATTTATTTATATATTTTTAGTATGAATCATATTTGAATAAGTATTGGTTCAATTAATTTATTGGATAAGAATAAATTTTTATTCTAATAAAATGATCGCAATTTAATTTCGAATAAGGAATAGTGAGACATAGACATAGATAAAATATGTAAATTTTATCTACATATGTCTAAGTAGGTCATGTTAAAGCTATGTCATAAAACAGTAGGTATAGAGTGTACAAACTGATAACAAAATCCATACCAAATAAAAGATAAAGAAGGACGTCCACTGCAGGACATAGGCCTCCCCCAAAGATCGTCACAATAACCAATCCTACGTTTCGCGTATACAAACAAGTACATATAATAATGTAAAAATCTGATTTGTTCACAGATCAAAGAAGGCTATTTCTGCCCGTACTGCAACATCATTCTGCCTACCATCAAGAGAATCAGCCTCCATGTTGTTGAGACGAAGCATAAAGAAAATAAAATAGCACAGGTATGTCTCTTTCAAACAAACACGACGACGGATGGACGACCTGGTCCGCCTGCGACGCAGGAGGTTGCGGTTTCGATTCCCGCCTCCGGACAATTGTTTGTATGATCTGCAGACATTTCTTCCGAGTGTTCTGTTCGTTTTCTATGTATAAATAAAAAATATCTATCAATTTAATCTATTGTAATATCAGTCATCTAGTACCCATAAAACAAGCTCTGCTTACCTTGGGGCTAGATGATGCTGTGTGGATTGTCAAACATTATTTATATTATGTTACGACGAGGAAGTAATTTGGGTCTGGGCTGAGAGTGGAGTTTGGAGTTCGTCAACAGTCAAACTCTGCAACTTTGCCTGCAGACTTTGATTAATTGACCTTTGAAGTTGAGACCAAGTGCCCGCTGGTGAATCCAAATATATTTATTACGTCAAACACGATATAAAAGGTGGTTTAAGTCTAAATAATGCACTCATGTTTCGTGTCACTATATTTTAGCATGCTATAATTATGACTAATTAGGTATCTTAGATCTAGCATTAATAAAATCATTAATATCATAAAAATTCCAGACATTCAGCCATCTAAACAATGAAGGATATTGAAACTCTGTACCTTAACTTAAACCAGGTACCGGTGTTACGGGGCGTCATGTACCTGACGTGTCACAAAGCAAGCGTTCGTGATGAGACGACGACATTTCATGCTCGCTGCGAATGGTACATTACGCCTCGTAACGGCACCGGTTGTACCCACCTTAATAGGCGTGTGTGCACCTTCTTTAAGGTAGCTACAGGGCTTGCTACCGGTACCAAACCGGTACTGAAAATCAGTGTTTTGCTCTTAGAGCAAAGCTTTTCGCTGAGTTATTAACTTTTTGACAGGCTGCAGCACGCACACAATTTGTTTCTACTATTACTTATTGTTTACTATTACTTTTACTATTGCTACCTTATATCATGTGCTGCAGTGTCGAATAAATGATTTATCTACCTATCTACCAATAATACCTGTACTATAGCGGTAATTATTACTATAGCGGCCGGCGCTTCGCGAGATATGGCCGGCCCACTGCCACTTCACTTCAGCGGTTACGGTCACTTGTTAATTCTCAGAGCTATGTCGATAACTTTGGTTCTCTGTCGGATGTATTCGTTGCGAATCCTATCCTTCAGAGAAATTCCGAGCATAGCTCTTTCCATAGCTCGCTGAGCGACTTTGAACTGGTGGACCAGCCCTATCGTAAATGTCCACGTCTCAGCTCCGTAGGTCATAACGGGTAGGACGCACTGGTTGAAAACTTTCGTTTTCAAGCCTTTCCAGCTTTTAGTACGTAGTTTACCAAACGCTGCCCAGCCCAGCTGGATCCTCCTTTTGGCCTCCTTCTCGAAATTGTTTTTACCTAACTGCAGAATCTGCCCGAGGTATGTGTATTCGGAAACAATTTCGAGAAGGTGACCATGTACGACCACCGGCCCTGGATCAATGTGTCCATTGATCATGACTTTGGTTTTATCCAAATTCATGCCGATACATCGGGAGGCTGAAGCTAGGCCATCCAGCATCTGGTTCAGCTCCTCTAGCGACTCCGCCTAGCTATAATTAACTAACTAAAATTCTGCCTGCTCTTTCCAGTCCATAACCCGGCAAGGCGATACCATCTTCCTATTCGACATCGTAGTCATCGACCCTCGCTCCTGGCAGGGGGTAGACGGCACCACCTGTTCTGTCTGCAACGAGGATTATACTGATGAGAAGAAGCATATCACTGAACCTGGGCATGCGCTGAACCTGATTCAGGCTAAGTGCGAGTTCGGAGAGAACTATGTATACAGGAATGTAAGTTGAACTTTACAGCAATGTACATTTTAAGGTTCCAAATGTGTAATCAAGGAATATTCGAGTTTATTTATTCTTTTACAAGAAAAGAGTTATTAGACTTATGACTACAGTAATAGACGTCAAATATATTTAGAGTCAACTGCTGATAGACTCAGATACATGATTAAAAAGCAACCAGAAGTAATTGACGAAAGACGTTCACAAGTCTTTCGTCAATTACTTCTGGTTGCTTTTGTTAGATATATATGTATACTCTGTAAGCGAATTCGAACTCATGTAATTTGTACTTATTTTAATTTGACGAGAAACTGACAACAACTTACATTAGCTTAACATAGATTTAACCATTGTTATTGTGTATTTTATTTGAAGCCGGGAACGGCTTCGAACGGTTTTAGTACGGATCCCTAACTTATTTGAAAATATAATATATTATATTTTAAAATAAGTTAGGGATCCGCGGTGAACATAGGCTATAGCCTATGTTCACCGCGGACAGTGTAGCTTCCCAAAGGTGAAAGGATTTTTTAAATCGGTCCAGTAGTTTCGGAGCCTATTCATTACAAACCAACAATCAAACATTTCCTCTTTATAATAAATATAAATAAATAAATAACGCTGGACAATTCACACAGCATTATCTAGCCCCATGGTAAGCAGAGCTTGTGTTATGGGTACTAGATAACTGATATACATAATACAATACATTACATAGATAGATATTTTTTTATTATACATAGAAAACGACCAGAATACCCGAAACAAATATCTACAGATCGTACACACATTTGTTCCGAGGCGGGAATCGAACCCGCAACCTCCTGCGTCGCAGGCGGACCTTCGCCCACCGCGCCACATCGGTCGTCAAATAGTAAATAAATAATTAATAATTATATAGATAAATAATTTC
This sequence comes from Eupithecia abbreviata, assembly GCA_943735965.1. NCBI lineage: Eukaryota > Metazoa > Arthropoda > Insecta > Lepidoptera > Geometridae > Eupithecia > Eupithecia abbreviata. The sequence continues at coordinate 2,995,009 of OX030997.1, read as the reverse complement.
ATTTAATTTATTAATCTCACTTTAAACTATAGTAAAATAATAATGGACGTTATACAACACCATTTTAGCAGTTGCATTGAGGTTTAATGGATCTGGCTTAGGACTATTATTCGTGGCGTCGTCTTCGTCGTTTGGGGCAGGGTAGCCCTATATTTACCAGTGGATGTATATTGTCTGATCATGGTGATGCACCTTATAGTTTTATCTTGTCCGGCCGTCAGTCATCAAATCATTTTGTGTCAGCTTGTGGCATATCATCATGAAGTCTTAGAACTAGGCCACCTTACGCACCACGGTCTCCACGGACCAGCGCTATGGTAGAATAATGCAAAAAAATAAAAAAATTATATTAAAATAATAAGACAATAAAATTATGATCTGCTCTGCCATAGCACATGTTGAGTGGAGACCGATTTTGTCCTTTTCTCTGTTAATTTATACGAGTATATATACTATTCGTCTCTATTTTGGCAAAATATTTTTTTTACTTATTTACTTTTAATACAAAACTTACACGTCCTTTGTAAGTGATTAATATAATATAAGTAACATTAAATGAAATACGACTTTTACTTATTACAGGTCGATGAAGATTTTTTTTTTTGCCTAATATGCAAAAAAGTTCTACTCATCACTACTCAAGAGTCCCACAGTGACAGTAAAATACATCAGGAAAATTACGAGAAATCTTTTACAGAAGGTGCTGCTATAAAGAGTAAAAAAACATCCGAACTGAATAATAATATAGCTCTAGTAAAAAACGATAACACTTTACCTGAAGTCAAGCCCAAAGATTCTAACACTAACATCAAGTCTATGAAAGATTTAGAAGATGGAAGCCCCCGCGTCGTCGAATACAGCAGAGCAACAGTTAAAATAGATTCACAAGAGTTAAACCCAAACAAGGTGAATATAAATACCGAAGAACCACAGACTCAAGTAACTGAAACTGACCCAACGAATAAAACTCAAGAGACTGCAAAAGTATCTACTCAGATTAAGTACACACTAAAACAAGAGACGCCTAAAATAGCTCCCTCGGAAGTGACACAAGAAGCAAAGATAGACTCAAAAAGTAATAAAGATACATCGAACGATAAAGTAAACAATCAGAACAATGACACTCCAAAGATAAAAACACAAGATCTAAACAAAGTAGAAAAGTCAAAAGACACGAATGAGAAAGCTCAAGAAACAACAAATAATATCGAAGTCCAAACTAAAGAACTTAAAGAGGCCGCGACTCCAACTCCTAAAGTATCAAAAGAACCAGTTAAACCGGCTCCCGTTAAATCAGACACAAACGGCATTGCAAAAGATCCAGACAGCGCGGAACCGTATTTGTACGAGTACATAAAATCACTTAATTACGTCATCAGAACGATAGCTGGTGAGGTGTTCTGCCTACTTTGTGATGTCTCGGTCAACGCAGCTGACACAGAAGTACACTGCATTAATATACATCACTGCATACTCTATCAGAAACATATCGATAGGAAGAACAAGCTGTTTGAAAAGAGCAAACAAGATATTACTAATATTAAGATAGAAACGAACAGTACAATCGTCATAGACAAAGGGAACCCAGTACCTGCGACTGAAGAAACAAAAGTTCAGAAAACAGCAAGTAAAATTGATAAACCCATCATATTAATTTCTTTACTAACTTTATTTGTAGAAACAAATAAAGTTAGTAAAGAAATTAATGTTGTTGATGTAAGTACAGATAAAAATAATCAAGTCGTACAAAAAGAAAACGTAGCTCCAGAGAATAAGGTCGGAAATGAGCAGATATCGGTATTACAATCTACGCCCGAAACAAATAATGTACCTTTGCGTGTGAAATCAAGTAAAAAGGCGCAGAAAAAGGCTGCGAAGGCTAGGGCGGACCTGCAGCGTGAGACCGTACTCGACGAAGATAAGACTAAAGATTCGCGCGATCCAGCGCTTGATGATATTTGTGTTAGCGTAAATGAAAAGCCGATTAAAATAAGTGAAACTTCTGCAACTGTAAATGAAACATCGACAGAAACAAATACAACTTCTGTTACCGTAAATGAAAAAGTATCAAAAACAAATGAAACTATTGCTACCGTTAACGGAAAAACGTCAAAAACAAATGAAACTTCTGTAACCGTAAATGGAAAAGCGTCAAAAACAAATGAAACTATTGTAACCGTAAACGGAAAAGCGTCGAAAGCAAATGAAACTATTGTAACCGTAAACGGAAAAGTGACAAAAACAAATGAAACTTCTGTTACTCAAAACGAAAAAGCGACAGAAATACCCGAAAACACAAGAAATGACGACGCGCTAAAAGTAAACGGAAGTACCAACGGCACGATACCAGATGATATAGTTAAAACCGAGAAACTACTGACATTCATAAAAACAATATCCAAAGTTGACAGTTCGCCCGCAGACGTAGTTATCAACAGTAAATATGTCGTTGGTAATCTGAGTTTCATGTTATTAGTGCGAGCAGGGGACAAAGTGGAATGCGTCGCTTGCAATGAAAAGATAACTGTTGATGTACACAAGCATATAGCTACTGAAGAACATAGGATCAAATTTGAGGACTGCGCCGTTGTTACATCTTTGAATGACGAATTTATCAGACAGGTAAACTGTTGCACATTATTTTATTGTTAGAAAAGATCTATTGGTCCGGGAGCCAGGTACATCATCATCATCATCATCAGCCTATATTAGTCCACTGCTGGACATAGGCCTCCCCCAATGAGCGCCATAGCGCCCTGTCTTCAGCTTGACGCATCCAGCATCTACCTGCAGTCTTTCGCAGGTCGTCATCCCACCTGGTCGGAGGGCGTCCTACACTACGTTTACCGAGTCGTGGTCTCCACTCAAGAACACGTTTGCCCCAGCGGCCGTCGGTTCTTCGCGAGATATGGCCGGCCCACTGCCACTTCAGCTTGCTAATTCTCCGAGCTATGTCGATAACTTTGGTCTGACGGATGTATTCGTTACGAATCCTATCCTTCAGAGAAACTCCGAGCATAGCTCTTTCCATAGCTCGCTGAGCGACTTTGAACTGGTGGACCAGCCCTATCGTGAGTGTCCACGTCTCAGCTCCGTAGGTCATAACGGGTAGGACGCACTGGTTGAAAACTTTCGTTTTCAAGCATTGCGGTATGGATGAAGGGAAGACTCTACGTAGTTTACCAGCCAGGTACAAATTTGGTTAATTATTTCCTCCCGAGCGAAAATTCGTAAAATGCATTAATATTATGAATACTCGTGACCGTCAGCTGCGACTCCGTGGGTGGGTTGGGCAGTGGCAGCGATGACGACATTATTACGATGGAATAAGGTTCAAATCAGAATTCTGGAATATTCTAATTTAAATGTAGCGCTAGAAATGTTGTGAGCCAGTTAGGCCACAGTGCAAATATCTTTGGAAAGTGTGATGTTATTGTCCGGGAGCCAGTGACAGATTTTCATGACCTCCCAAGCAAAACTTCGTAATATGCATTAGCTGGGGTAAACGTGTCCGTGACTCAAATTTTTTTTTTTCATTTTCAGGTAAAAACGGATGGATACCATTGCGGCTTTTGTAATCTGGCTTTAAATGATTGGGAAGAGACACTTGCACACTTGGAGACCTACCGCCACAGCGACGCCAAGACATCAGCTTGCTGGAGGTTAGAGAATTACCTTCCACATATGAGGCATTGCGAGAAGAAAGAAGTAAGATCGGTGCTCACTGCTGTGTTCAGATGGGCAATGGAGTAAAGTTGACTCAAAGAGTTCATAGTCTATAGTGTAAAGATAAGTCGCTGGAAAACGCAATTCCTTTGTCAGATCTTATTTATGTTCAATTTTGTATTTTACGAAACATGGGTTCTAAGGATATTAAATTAAAAATAGAATAAGCATAAACATGTACAAATTATAGCATGCGAAGTCACAAGTTAACAGTAGTTAAGTTTCACAGTGTTGTATAACAAAAAAGTATTTCTTAAGTTAAATAATAAAATCTTACAAAAGAAGTGCGTTTTCTCTGACTTCTGTATTGTGTATGACGGATTAAGGAATAAGTGTAATAACACAAATGAGTATTTCTTCTCAAGTAAGCTTAAGTTAGATTATCGATTAAAAATAAGCCCGTTCTCCATTGACTATGTAGATATTAACTCGGACAATGGAATAAAGCCGCGTTGACACTAGATAGGAAAAACCTTAAAGAAGGAAGCAGTCATAGTGTTAAGTTTGAACAAGGCAAGACCTGCTACCGTCATTTGACATAAAATCATACAAACTTCATCACCTTCAGGCAAAAATTGCATAATATAATGAAGGAACACTTTATTGTATTTACTTGAAATTAACGTAAATAAAAAATTTAGATTATGATGAGTGAAATAAGTGATGAGTATATAGGTAGGTAGGGGAGGGGGGGGGGGGGGGGGGGGGGGTCCCAAGGATGTTAAAAACATATTATAAAGACGTAGTCTTCATCCGCCTGTGCCAAAGACTGATTGGGCCTAAAAGACTTATGGCAAATGTAGTATTTTTCTAAGACTCCTAATGAGAAAAAAATTATTTCGCGCCGACACGAACGATCAACCTTAATATAATGGATGTTTAAGTGGACGTCACTTTTTTCCAGCAGCATGCATACGCAAAAGTAAAAATATTTTTTTTATTGCAAGCATGTAAAAAAAAGGTTGTTTCAAACGTGCACCCTTCTAGGGCACGGCATTGAACGGGGAGGCAAGTTCGGCCAAACAAAGGGACGTCACTCATTTTTACCAAAGACTGCTTTGGCTCAAAAAGACTTTAAAATCTCATGACATGACGATAAAGCTTTTTTTCTAATAGTATTAGGGCTATTTTCCTGTTTTGCATAATTCCGCAACCTATTATTGCTCCAGCCAGTCCACTTTAAGCGTGCGCGTGGCCCGCGTGAATGGAAAAACATCACTACATAGTAAAACAAAGTCGATACCCGCTGTCTGTCCCTATGTATGCTTAGATCTTTAAAACTACGCAACGGATTTTGTTTTTTTTAATAGATAAGAGTGATTCAAAAGGAAGGCTTATAAACACTTGGCACATAGATTTCCACGAGGGCGAAACCGCGGGACGCAGCTCAAAAAATTATATGTTACGTTTGGCCTGTACGAGGGCCGAGAGCATCACAGGAAAATAGCCCTTAACGAAAAGGCATTGATTCTGTACTACATATGTTTTTAGTGGACTATCTGCAAAAGTAATTAGTTGCAAATCACAGATATCAGAAACAAAGGAGATATGAAAAGGGGGCGTGGCCGGTGTCGCAGCAATATGCCCAAAAACAGAACACACTGCTCACGGCAGTAAAAGTTTCATTTAGTAGAAGTTCGAACGTTGGCTTCAACGGATCTTCGTATTCTAGCAAAAAGTCCTTTTGTTCCATTGTAATTTGTAAAAATAGAAGTGAGACTAAGAACTTTAAGTCAAATGAGATCACATACCATCGCTAAGTACTTGAAATAATATGTTTTTCATACTAAAACCCTAAAAACAATTTGATGCTGATTGATTTCTTGATTTCTTAACTTTTTTACTATGTGACTAAACGCCAGTCGCGATATTGTTGTAATTTGTTTACAATGCTCTATACTAATGACTATTCGAACGTTGAGTTCCAATAGCGCAATGTATAATTATGGATATAATAATTTATTAATAATCAGTAATTTACTTCAAATTCATGTGTGTTGTGCGCCATTCAGGCAATAGACAAATATTTAATGTGACTATTAATAATTTGGTACATAAATACTTACTAAATAACTTTTCGATGTTAGTCTGTAAGACTATTTTACATATGTAGATATTTTGGATGCTATCTTCTCCAGCCATAGGATTACATCTTCTCAAATATGTTTTTTAGGGTTTGTTCTAATGAAAATGCCTCCTTTGAAAAGTACACACATTATAACAAAAAAAAGAAAAAAAAACAAATTGTTTATTTGTAATAGATAATTTGCAAGGGGCTTTTCGTACTTATCTTAGATTTTTGATGAATATTCATAGTATTTTAACTCTCAATGTTCAAAATTCGTATAACTAGTTAAAACACAAAAAAAGTATTATGTATTATAAGGAATAAAAGTTTTATGTGACTTTAACGAAACTTTATGAGCATTTCCATATCAAATATTTGTAATAGGTGATATCTAACCAGCTAAAAAGTAAAGGACCTAATACTCCGGCCATTATCAATTGAACATCAGATACAGATCATTATGCAACTTTAATTAATTTTTTCCAACCCAATTCAAAAATTTATGCTCGTTTTGCAGTAGTTTCAAGCATTTTATGTAGATGTGTTTGATAAATCGTATGGGATCATTAATAGTATTTTTTTTTTTTTTTTTAGTAAATAATAAATAAATAATGCTGGACAATTCATAGTAGGTACGAGTATTTACTTGTAAAAGATAAACTTAGTATTGATATATGAGATATTTATGCTTGATGGATTCGGGCTTTTTATATAATATGTAACAGTCATTTTGGTTTAAGTGTATTTTAGGTATACCAAAATTTTCTAGAGTTAATTTGAGTGATAGGAAGGAATGCTGATTGATTCTCACATGCCTAAAAAATACAAGGTTTTAAGAATTAAGTGTAATTTGTATTCTTCTATGTAACAATTGTACTTATATAGGCTGATTATGATGTAACAATTGTAGAAATGGATTTTTAATTCAGGTAGGATTTTAATACAATTAAGATTAATCTTGATATTTTTTAATATTGTCGTGATGTTCGTTTTAAGTAAATGTGTAATTACTTAACTTATTTTGTATACGAGTAATTTGTTAGATTTTGTAATTGTTCTTTAAAAAAAACTTTTTAGCATTTAAGTTATAGCTGTTCATTGTTGCCAACATTGTGTTTAAGTCTGAAGAAGTAAGTGGCTGCAATCATTATAAATAAGACATGGTATAAAAAATTAAAATATTTTCATTGTTTTTGTTTATTCAAATAAATATTTTACTTTATGGAGATACTCATTAATATTAGCATTTAAGCCTAAAAATCTATGGCCTAAAGGCTTTAAGTATTATAACAATATTTCAACGATTGTTGGTGTTTTATTGATGTTATAGATGTAAGTTTTTTGGTGTTAGTAAGACAAGTGCTATTCAAATGTATGTGAGTATGATTATGAAGCCGCCCCGACCTTAAAATAAAAGGTACCTTGTATGAAAAATCTGTCTTTTACTAGCAACTCCTTAAAATTTACCGACCGATGTGGCGTGGCGGGCTAACGTCCGCCTACGACGCAGGAGGTTGCGGGTTCGATTCCCACCTTGGGACAAATGTTTGTACGATCCTGGAAGTATTCGCTCTGGATGCATTTGATCCACATGAATTTGTGCAGACGAAGTGTTTTTGTTACCCCATTTGTTTGTATAGGTATGTCATTTTGGCTGTATAAAGGCTCCCTATATTAGGTACATTGCTTACTTATCAATCTTAATTATCTACCAATATAACTATCATACTACTGACTGTCCCTAGATGCGCCCTCTATGAGTTGAATGCAACACTAGGAAAACCCAGCAAACTTTTTTCCACACTAAGCCTTCGAGTAGGCTGTAATGTAACTGAAACAAAGATCGAAACAATCCAATAGATGGCGCGACGTGCCCTCAGAGCCGCCGTTCAATAACCTCGAAGCGTGACCTCTCGAGCTACAAGTCGGAATCGTTCACAACACGGTAAATATTTACAAACCGAGCCATTGTAGTATTCTCTCTGCTACAGTACGGTTGTGTTTTAATATTTCAATAAAAATCGAAGAATAGAGTCGCGAAAATCACTTATAATCTAGTTGAGAACGTGTGGTGAAAATTTATTGATTTGAAATTACAAGGAATTGACAGTTTAGTTTATTTCCCGCGGTTTTTGTGACAAAAAAATGTGTGGACTTTGCTTTTCTTTCAATATTATTCTGTGATCTTCCGGAACACCTACTTATTTCGGAGCGTCTTGCATCGGGATCTCTACATTTCTTATTCGTAAGTACCTAGTACCTATTTTGTTTAGGTAAACTTTTATGTTACCTACATCTAGTAAAGCAGGACTATTACAATGAGATTTACAAATTATATTAGGTTTACCTCTTCTCGTCTATACTAATATTATAAAGAGGAAATGTTTGATTGTTTGTTTGTATTGAATAGGCTCCAAAACTACTGGACCGATTTTGAAATATTCTTTCACCGTTCGGAAGCTACACTATCCCCGGTGAACATAGGCTATATTATACTTATTTTCAAAAAGTTAGGGATCCTTACTAAAACTCCAATAATATAACCCAAGGTGTAAAAAAAAACAACCAATAAAGTGAAATTTGAGTTTAACGCGGGTGAAACCGCGGGGAACAGCTAGTCCCTGGTATACCTACGAGTATATAACATCATTGGAGTATAACTACAAGTCCTATTTTAACGGGTATTTATCGCGTTTACTTACCAATTTCGACCGATGTGGCGCGGTGGGCGAAGGTCCGCCTGCGACGCAGGAGGTTGCGGGTTCGATTCCCGCCTCCGAACAATTGTGTGTACGATCTGCAGATATTTTTTCCGGGTGATCTGGTCGTTTTCTATGTATAATAAAAAAAAAATCTATCTATATAATGTATTGTATTATGTACATATGTATATCAGTTATCTAGTACCCATAACACAAGCTCTGCTTTACCATGGGGCTAGATAGAGATAGGCTGTGTGAATTGTCCATCATTTTTTTTTCCCGAAGTTTCAACAGGTTTACACACTGTCGTAGTCATGGTCAGTCATCCCGTGTACCCCAATAAATGTGTAGGTGGAGAATTGTAGAGCCGGTCCTGTTCTCGCCTTCACTGAACCGTATTTCCTACTCATGCAATCTCGATATGGTTGAGTTATTAATATTATGATGGTAACGTAGGTACCTACTATAGGTACAGAATGAGACAGGAAGACATAAGCTGCAGCTGAAGCTTTGATCCCGTCTACACTAGCACAATTATCTTATCATAATTATTAGCTTATGTTAGTCCACTGCTGGACTTAGGTACTCGCCTGCTTCAATGAGCGCCGCCATTACGCCCTGTCTCTTCAGCTTGACGCATCCAGCATCCACCTGCAGTCTTTCGCAGGTCGTCATCTCATCTGGTCGCAGGGTCGTTCTACATTACGTTTGCCAAGTCGTATAATTCTTTACCTAATTATAATAATTATTGTTAATTTATTTGAGTTTTTGATTGTATGATAATCTTTGAATTTATTATTTGTGAGCAATAATTTAAAATTAAAATTATTTTGATATCTCAATTAATTGAATTTTACGTATATTAGCTATGTTCTATAATATTAATTTGTATTTTGTACCAAACGTAATAATAAAAAATCAGAACATTCATTGCCCACGAGGTATAAGTGGTTCTTGCACTGCTTGTTGCCGTGCCTCAGAAGTTACGTGTCGCACCGCAGAGGCTGGGCAGCAAACAGACACAGCCTTAGGCCAAGCATGTTTCTTAGATAAGAAGATTGCCTTCAAAAAGGACGACAACTGAGTTGCGGTGAAGTCGTGATAAATCCCACTAATGTCTAATATTATGTAGTATGAACGCAAAAGTTGGTATGCATGGATGTTTGAAACTCTTTCACGCAAAAACTACCTACTGGGCGTATTGAGCTGAAATTTGCATTGAGGTAGTTCCAGGCCCGGTATAAAACATAGGCTACTTTATACCCATAAATCAGTTCCCATGGGATAGAAATAACTAATAAAGTCGCTTCCCGCTGTCTGTCTGTCCCTATGTATGCTTAGATCTTTAAAACTACTGCAGTTTTTTTAATAGGTAGAGTGATTTACGAGGAAGGTTTAAAAACTATTTGAAACATAGATTTTCACGAAGCCGCGGGGCGCAGCTAGTTATGTAATAAAAAGTAACTACTTATTCTAGTGAAAAAATTATTAAGTCTACTGTACAAATACTGTTCTCAAGCGAAACTGTCGTAAACAGAATCTGACATAAACAGAATCTGATCAAGAGAGTAGGATTACCCCCTTGGATTTCGCTGAAGCGGATCGCTAGCTCTGAAAAGGACAAGATACGGCAAGCTGAAGATAGGGCACTATGGCACTCATTGGGGGAGGCCTATGTCCAGCAGTGGACTGCTATAGGCTGATGATGATGCAGCGGATAGTATTATTATCCACGACTACGGGAGTGAATCTGATTCGTAAAGCGACTATACATATTCATTTCGAGAGCGGTTCCATTCGCCGGAAGAAAAATAATTAAATTAAATCAATCCCGCGAATGGGACCGCGCGGTCCAATACCTGACGGTCCCAAATGACGGAAGCCTCACAGGGCGTCCCACGGCTATGCCACATGGAGGGAAACTACCTATCTTAAATAAAGCTTAAATATCCTTCATAAGACTTTTTATTTTAAAAACAATCTAAACTGTATTCAAAGATTTTTGAATAATGGCCTGACTGATCGAACCCGCCTGATTTTAAAAAAAGAACACCGTTATTTTTAATGGCGCAACTTTTTTTGGCATCTATAATAAAGTCATACATTTTTGTTTATGTAGGTACTCGCTAGAAAAGGGTCGATATAAAACCCTGATAATAAAAACATCTATTTAATTAAATCTACCCATCTTGAGATAAATACTTGTTGTTTTATAGTCATAAAAATATGATTTTTATGATAAACAAATCTAAAATATTTTTGTAAACAATTTTATTTATTTTTTGTCTTCTGATGCTAAACGTCATTCAACTTTTTTGAGCAAGTTCTCTAATTGATAGGTTATTTTGTTTTTACGATACCTATGTGTACCTACCTATATACCTAGGTATTGCGATCAATTTTACAACAATTACCGCTGAAGTCGATGAAATTGCCACAATTAACTATTTACCGGTTGATACCGGTTCAAAACAGATCAATTTAGCTTTGTTTGGTCTTTACCATAGCTCTACTTGCCTAGTAACTAGATAGTAATAGCTGAGGAGAGCTAAGGACCTACAAGCTGAGATGTGGACACTCACGCTAGGGCTGGTCCACCAGTTCAAATTCGCTCAGCGAGCTATGGAAAGAGCTGTCCGGGTTTTCTCTGAAGGATAGGATTCGAAATTAATACCTACTCGTACACTCGGAACGAATTAGCAACCTGAAGTGACAGTGGGCCGGCCATATAAGAAGAACCGACAACCCCTGCTGGGGTAAACGTGTTCTTGATTCGAGACCACGAAGCGTAGTAGTACAATTTATTGTTAATATACAATATTCATGTCAGATTTTTTTACAAATAGCCGAACAAAATTGGAATGATAACGTCTATTAGGGAACGCGGCAGCGTGTCCAAGCCAAGTTCAAGCAAAGGAACGCGCCGAATGTATCATTACACGAACCACTTGGTGCCACTTTTGACCCTTCTATAACTCAAAACCTCTTTAACGTAAACACATAAAACTACGTGTGTTTAATTATATCCATAAGGACATGTAGAAACCCAAATTTCATGAAGCTAGCTCAAACGGTTATTAAGATATGAAGGTCAAAAAGTCGTAAAAATTCACACTGACTGACTGACATACATACAGTACCTAAATCTAACCTACTTCCAGATGACCTAGATAGAAGGATTAAATTTGGAATCCAGCTCGGTAATTGTGTGTAAACGTAGGAAAAAATAAAAAAAGTCAAAAAATAAGTGATGTTAGCGACGACGACCTTATGTCAATGGAATAAGGTTTAAATTAAAATATTGCATGCGCATTGCATAGAATAAGCAATAGTACTACGTCTCTGATTGCGCCATATAATTTTCTAGTTTGGCTCATACAAGCCGAGTTTGTTTGCAATTTTATGTAGTTAGTTCTTATTTTACAAGTGACCAATTGAGCAAGTGTTAAGGAAAGTAAAGGAAAGTAAACAGTGCAGTGCAGTGACTTTGTAATAAGTGCGTGTATTCGGTACAATAAACAGTAGTTGTGTGTATTCGGTACAATAAACCGACACTAAGTGTTCTGAGGTGTTTTACTTGATCATCACTCCCGACCAGCCCTAGTTGAAGTCTTACACCTTCGACGAGCCCCTACAAGTGGTGTCCCCATACAAAAAAAACCATTAAATCTCAATACCTGCCTAGTTTTCTTTACAAAAAGTAATGATATCCCCCCAAAACATAAATGTAAAAAAGGAGAGCCAAGTTCAATACAAACATTATGATTGGATGTGGCCTTCCCCGCAAAAAGAATGGAGATATAAATGAGTGTCAAGTCAAATCTATGTACCTATAGGTTAGATTTGACTTGGCCAGTTTTTATCATAATTAAAACGTTGAATAACTTTATAAAATGACTGATGTAATGAAAACTGGCCAAGTCAAATCTAACCTACATAGATTTGACTTGGCACTCATTTATATCTCCATTCTTTTTGCGGGGAAGGCCACATCCAATCATAATTTTTGTATTGAACTTGGCTCTCCTTTTTTACATTTATGTTTTGGTGGGATTTTAATAACTTTACCTAACATAAAATAAAAAAATCTAAAGTCATAAATGGTATAGGACCTATACCAATTAGATTTTTTTACCTATACTATAGGTAATATATACAATCAATTTTATTAATTCGTTTGAAGAGTTTTCTAACATTTTTTGAGCAATAAAAACAAACCAAGACTTATGTTAGGCAAGACAGATGTTTGCTCTACATCTTGGCTGGATGCAACGGACAGCAAGTAAATACGAGTAGGTACCTAACTACATACTATAATAATAGGCAATGCAATCTGAAACAGTAAACAAACTAACGGTTACTAAACAACTAAACAAACGGTTGCGCTTCAGATCTTCTAAGATAATTCTAATAAATAAATTGTTTTGTTTTGCTGTTATGACCACTCCCTACGATTGTTAGAGTTCATCTGTTCTAGAAGAATCTACGTCGTAACGTTTGTTTTGTAAACACACACATGCCGATCACATTTTATTGATGTGCCGTCGCGGGTGATGGTCCGCCTGCGACGCAGGAGATTGCGGGTTCGATTCCCGCCTTGGGTGTTAACCAAATGTTTGAGCTATTGGACAATATTTGTGGGTGGAAATGGGTAGGTACAAATTGGTGTAAATTTATGTTATTTTTAAGACTTGATCTTCATGCTTAACTTACCTAGTATAGTGCCTACCTAAAGCTACACGTAAGGTGTAGCCTGTGGTGTAGCTCTTTTTATTCTAATGAAAAAGCATTCCACAAAGGTAGGTATGCCTACATCGTTAGTTTTGTGGCCGAAGAACAAAAAGAAGCTATTATTTTTAAATAATAACTTTTTATATTTAGCAAGACTGCGTGCCCAAAGCATTCAAGCGGTCATGCGATAATTATGCGCACTGGACTAGAAACCCAGACTCTTGGTAAGTTCATGATGTAGGCACGTAAGAAACGTTTTAAGCTTCAATTATATTATTATAATAGTGCGTCCTACCAGTCACGCACAACCTACGGACCTGAGACGTGGACACTCACGGTAGGGCTGATCCACCAGTTCAAAGCTCAGGGAACTATGGAAAGTTTGGAAAGAGCTATGCTCTTGAGTATCTCAGAAGGATTCGTAACACAGTCCGAAAGAGAACAAAAGTTATCGACATAGCTCTAAGAATTAGCAAACTGAAGTGGCAGTGGGCCGGCCATAGCTCGCGAAGAACCGACAACCGCTGCTGGCGTAAACGTGTTCTTGAGACACGACACGGTAAACTTAGTGTAGGACGCCCTTCGGCCAGGTGGGATGACGACCTGTTAAAGACTGCAGGTAGATGCTGGATGGGTCAAGCTAAAGATAGGGTGCTATGGCGCTCATTAGGGGAGACTTATAACCAGCAATGTATTAACATAGGCTGATGATGATCTACTGTGGAACTGTCCACCTAAGAAGCACGTCGTGTGCTCGTAATAATCTTAACTCACCAACATAATGGATAATCACTTAGCTACGTTTCACTAGACTTCCGGCATTTGTTTCCTCGATTAATAACCCAGAGACCAGTCGCCACGCGATGCCCATATTTATGTATAGCCATTAGCCATGAAGTGGCATAGTGAGTGAATGCATTTAGCAACCAATAACATTATTTTATGGCTTTTATAGTGACACTAAATGAAACCGTTACGGTTTCATTTAGTGTCACTATAAAAGCATCACATTATTTATATCGCACTGATGCGAAACTTCGGATGCTTAGATGATGTGGCAAGACGCTGTAACGCAGAAACTAGGTAGCTAATCATTATCAGGTTAATAGTGTATTTTAAATAAGAATAGTATACGTTGTTGATTAATAAAGAAATACATACAAGCCTTTACTCCAGGGCGGATGTTTGTTACTTCTTCGGACTGAAATTTTACAAATATGTTATACTTAGTTCTAGGCCTGGAGTAAAACTTAAGCTTACTTAAGTAATTAAATAATATCCCAAAAAATCGATACCTGCGGGACATACCTAATTTAATTTCTTAGAGATTACCCCGAGTGCGAGGGCTTAAACACTATAATAACAAAAACCTTAGAATATGATTACCTACTTAATTTTTATTCCATAAATTCGTGTCCATGGGAAAGAAATAAACTTAAAACGTGTCCATGGAAACAACGACCAGCGACTTCGTACGAGTTTTTCCTGGATTAATAGTTATCTTTTGTCTTTTCTCAGGAAAACAGGATACATTTTACTAGGTATTTTCTATTTCCGGCATTTGTTTCCTCGATTACTAGCCCAGTAACCCAATGAGATTTTACATAAACATAATTGCAGTAACCACTTTAGTTACGCGATATCAATTATTAATTTGTAGGCAGCTATGAAATGGCATAGTGAATGCATTTCGCAATCAATAACATTGTTTTATGGCTTTGATAGTGACACTAAAAAGCATGAAACCGTTGTTATGTACTAGAGATAGGTAACTAGATATCTACTAAACTTTTTTTTAAATAATCTACAGCATTATCTAGCTCCAAGCTAAGCAGAACTTGTTATATTGGTACTAGACGCAAAGTTAATAATATACATTACATAATGTAGATAGATATTTTTTCTCTTCTTAGCTTGAGGCTAAATGATGCTGTGTGAATTGTCCAGCATTATTAATTTATTATACATAGAAAATACGCAGAACACCCGGAATAAGTATTTTGAGGTCGTTCAAACATATTTTGGCCCAAGGCAGAAATCGAACCCAACCTCCTGCGTCGCAGGCAGATATGGGCCGCCCCGCGCACCGCCGCGCCGCCGCCGCCGCCGCCGCGCCACATCATCGGTCGTCAACTAACTTTTCGCCACGGCTTGGCACGCATTTTTTTTTGGAGTACCTACCTTACTATAATAACCTATCGTATATCTACCTAGCATTATTTATTTATTTATTAATATTTTACGAACTTATTTGTTAGGTTATCGATTAGGTTTTATCCAGTACCTTTAGATTAGACCATGTCAAATCATCTTCAAACCATAATGTGCAAGTAAGTTTATGTAAGTACCTCAATGGCATTGTGGTTGAGTGGTTGTGATGACTTGCCAATCCGGTCACGAGGTCGGAAGACGTGACGTTGCTCAGCCTCGAACCAACACGTGCCGAGTCCATTTCGACGTTATTAGTCTTACCAATAGAGTCCAGTTTACCTTACCTATAGATTAAATACCTAGGTACTATTGTTTTTGTTTACCTTTACCGCGGGTTTACCCGCGAAATAACGCTAATTGTTTTAATACTCAACCATCATAGAAAAACCACCTAACAATCATACTATACTTTTAAGTGTGTGGTAACAACACATTGGTAAGATCCTACTAATATTGTAAACGTGAAAGTTTGTATGTATGGATGGATGTTTGTTACTCTTTTACACAAAAACTAATGAACGGATCGGGTTGAAATTTTGCATACTGGTAGTTCTGGACCCAGAATAAAACATAAACATATATTATCCCATAAATCAGTTCGCATAGGATAGAAATAATCTTAAACGTTTCCATAGAAACAACGCGTGCGAAGCCGCGGGCAGAAACTAGTCATAGATAATATATCTATGGTAAGAAAACAAATATTAATTATACGAGACGACTTGAATTTAAATTATTAGGTATAACTACCTACATACCACGGTGTTGAGAAAAAGAGGAACAAGAACGGGCAATATTATTGTAGCGGTTTAGGTTTAGAGCGAAATTTAATTTGCATTTGAAAAGCTCAACTTTTCAGTAATTTTTTTTGCAAATGTAACCTTATTTTGTTTTCAGTACATGTCCAAAATCTTTTCTGAGTAGTTTCTAAATCATCTGTAATCATAAAACTTCTCTCTTCATTAGTAAACTTCTTCTTCTTTTCCATTATCCATTTATCCATTTACACAATCCACAAACTCGCAGTGTCTTCAGTTATTCCGTGATCGTGGCGCGTGAAACTGTGCCGAAATATTGGAAAACTCAAAAATCAAATCATGGTAAATAATATCCCGTTTTAAATGACTTTAGCATCAGTAATCACTAATCATGCCTATGGCCACTTTTGAGTTCGAACACATTAAAAATTAAACACCTTATTTCTTATTTTATAATTGTGCTTATTTTGTAAGTTTTTTGAAATAAAAAAAAACCTATATTATATATATATATATAACCTAACCGATACCTCAGCCGATACTTTCCACAGAGAGCCATGGAATAATAAAATGGTAGAGCTATAAATTTAGGAATAGAAACCTTATTTCTATAAGTATTGCAGAGTTAATTGTCTAAAATTTAGGTTATCTAAATTAAGTTTATATTAATAGAATGTCGTCTCTTATAAACCAGACAAGACCATCGGAATGCAGGTAATGTTTTTAATATTAGAAGATTATAATTTTAGGTATTAAAATTTAAAGTAGTAAATGCCTGTTAAAATTCACGTAGAGGGCACACGATTCCCTAATTTATAATTCAATTATAAAACAATTAATTAAATTCAGTTATTCTATCTACGTATAGTAACTATTAAGAGTATTAATCGTATATATATATATCTAATCGTATATATCATCGTATTCGTATTTAGTCATGACCTCAAAAAAGATGATGATCCTAAAAAAACGATCGTATTTGTCTCATTGTACTCGTATTTCACTCTTTCTAGTTAGAAACCTAATCCTAAAAATAAAATGGTCACTACCTCCAATACTCAAAAATAAAATGGTCATAACCTCCTATATTCAAAAAAAAACGGAAACAGTGATGGGAAAGGTCGCGGGTTCAAGTCCCGTCAATATCGTAATTAATATTTTTATTGGATAGTGATAGGGTACTTAGTTTCTCAATTGATAGTTGTGGAGCTTTTAGAAATAACCTTTTAGAGAAAACTCAATGTTTCTATTTCATAGAACCTACATAAGCATTATATAATCATAATTGTTGAAAATGTGGCATGTCCTACTCTACGGATTTTAAGGACGATATAATTACGATAGCCTAAAGGTGAAGGTAAAATTTTCTCATGCATGCAATCGTTTGCTTTTTATTTTACAGAAAATGCCAATACCCACGCCACCTGAGCTTGATATTATTTTATTTGTAGGTTATGTTCAAGAGTTCTTGAATGTATTGTGGGAATTTTAAAACTGGTTTATTTATGATGACTTACGCATCGTTTACATGTACCTACCTACTTACAGCTAAAATACTGGAAGGTTGATCATATTATACACGTGATACTTTCAAGAAATCGGTGCGAAGGCTTTTTCATGAGAGGTTATACAAGCATAGCTCTTCATAAAACGTTTCTATTTATTTTTATTTTTTCTTCTTTTGATTTGATTTGATACTTATGCTATATTTGGAACTGTATATTTATTGTTTTAGCTGTTTTTCTTAGGTATATAGATATGTATAATATTATATGTTTTTTAGGTTTATATATTTATATAAATTATAAAATGTCAAACATAGTTACTATGTAGGTACTACTTATATTTGTATGTAATGTTAGCACGCCAATCCTTTATTTAAAACATGTGTTTCCTGGTTGGCAGGTAGAAAATGCCTCGGCATTAAGCCCACCCTTTGTACCTTTAATAGTGCAATAAAGTTTAAATAAATAAATAAATTTTTATCAATGATACGACTTAAATAACTGTATTTAAATTTGTAATACTCAAAATGTTAACGTAAAGAATAAATATTAAATTTTATAGACAACGTATAATTTAAAATTTGGACAACAATTCTACAATTGCTAGAAATTGCTTTGTGAATTGTACAGCAAATTCACAAAGCAATTTCTAGCCCCATGGTAAGCAGAGCTTGTGGTATGGGTACTAGATAACTGATATACATAATACAATATATTACATAGATAGATATTTTTTATTATACATAGAAAACGACCAGATCACCCGGAACAAATATCTGCAGATCGTACACACAATTGTTCCGAGGCGGGAATCGAACCCGCAACCTCCTGCGTCGCAGACGGACCTTCGCCCATCGCGCCACATCGGTCGTCACCTTACCCAAAGTAGGTATTAAATTGTAGAAATTGTTAGTGTAATGCATATCGTCGTTTTCCAACTTAGAAATAAGACGTATACACTTTGAGTGCTGAAAACGCACGGTATGAGTTTTCTACAAGTGACTAATCTGCGAAAATCCACACTAGCGCAGCGGCTAAGAAAATACAGATTTTTGTGACTCAGCAGAGCTGTAATATTTTTCGAACGAAACGCATGTGCGGCGCAACACAACCGCTGTGTAGAGCGGCAGCACGAACTTTATAGGTAAAAAAAAAAGATCGCAGTCGTCGAAAAAAAACCGCAGTCAAAGTGTTAACGAAAGCCACTGGCGGAAGCAGTTACCCGGAACTAAAGTGAACTCGCATGATTCCGGAGATATAAGTCCGTTTGTTTACTCTAAGTACAGTATCAATCTTGTTACATGAAGGCTGTTAACGAGGCCACTAATCTCGTTTGCAGTGACATGTATTTTTTGCGAGTTAGAAAGGTTACATGATTTATGATACCTAACTTTATGTAGTTGTTAAAAAGTAATCGTGAATTATCCAAAGACATATGATTGTGGGTTCTCCTTGCTGAGGACCGAGATGAGTGGAAGAAGGGGAGGGAGGCCTTTGCCCTGCAGTGGGACACCCCGGGCTGATATAATAAATAATAATAATAATATGATTGTTTATTTTTAAAAGTAGCAACGTATTTTTATTCAATGTTTTATAAATTAATATAATGCACACAGATCCCCATGTACTGTACAATCCAACGATCCTATCCATCCACGGTTGTCTGGTAGAGATCGCTCTTGAGCGATAAGACCGCCAAATTGTCACATATTTTGTATTTTATTCTGTCTTGTTTGTTTTATTTTTAAGTGTGCAATAAAATAATTATCTATCTATCTATGATTTTACTAAAACATAGTTTGTATTGTAATCATGATCATTTTAACAACCTTCTTTATATAAATAAATATTGCTGGACAATTCACACAGCATTATCTAGCCCCATGGTAAGCAGAGCTTGTGTTATGGGTACGAGATAACTGATATACATAATACAATACATTACATAGACAGATATTTTTTATGATACATAGAAAACAACCACAACACCCGGAACAAATATCTGCAGATCGTACACACAATTGTTCCGAGGCGGGAATCGAACCCGCAACCTTCTGCGTCGCAGGCGGACCTTCGCCCACCGCGCCACATCGGTCGTCAAATGATAGTTAAGCTTTGATAGTTAACCTTGCCTGTTTACTGGAAAAGGCGCCAGCCATTTCTATTACTGTCGTGTTTTGCGGCCAATACAAACTGCCGGCCGTTTATTCTTTTAACACTTTGACTGCGGTTTTTTTTCGACGAAAGCGATCTTTTTTTTACCTAATAAATTCGTGCTGCCGCTCTACACAGCGGTTGTGTTGCGCCGCATATGCGTTTCGTTCGAAAAATATTACAGCTCTGCTGAGTCACAAAGATCTGTATTTTCTCAGCCGCTGCGCTAGTGTGGATTTACGCATATTAGTCACTTGTAGAAAACTCATACCGTGCGTTTTCAGCACTCAAAGTGTTAAAGTAGGACGAACAGAAACTGGTCTCCCTCTTAGTCTACTAGTGGGTCAAAATAGTAGGACCTCGAGAAAACGGCGAAAATATTGAGTTTTGTTTCATTCAGGTGTAAATTCTTACATTAATTTATGCAAAAAGCTGGTTTTAATTATAACTGTTTTATTTTTAGCAATTTTGTTTAACTGTCTTAAATTCCTTGCATTGTTTGAGTAAACCTTGGTCCGCAAAGCCTCCCATGATGGCTCAAGCTAAGCTTGCTATCTTGGAAGATCTTAGGCTTCAAGATTGGTCATCATTATAGCCCTTGCTGTCCAATAAAGGTCATTCATTTCAGCTTGTCCATCAAGGGCCTGACCATGCCTGACCGCGTTGCGATGGCCCGGACCTGCGCTACGTTGCGCTTTCAGCCATCATCATCGCGGCCAGCAACCCACCCATCACTGACCTCGTCAGTAATGTCATCAATCATCATAAATTAAGCCTTAAGATATAGAGGATGAGTTGCTCTGATGATGAGAAGTTATGCACGAGTGTATGAGAATCTGTCCTTTTGAGAATCTCTGTTTGGTGATTAAAAATGGAATTAGGGAAGGAGGTGAATGTTAAGAAAGATGCTATATATGGATACAGAATTATGGAGGAAAAAATTATGTAATTATTCATTGTGAAAAGTTAGTTATTTTATTATTTTCAAGCATTAGTAGGCTATCTATAACATAACAGTAGTAAGATAGGTAGTAGAAAACCTCGATCGGTCAAAGTAGAATTGATCGATAGTTTTCTATGTCTCAAGCTCTACTTAGCTTGGGGCTAGATGATGCTGTGTGAATTGTCCAGCATTATTTATTTTATTTATGTGACAACAATGGATTCGACATGCAGTCAGGTTCCTCACTCCCTATCTTCAAAAAAACTGCTGCATCAGCATTATTTATCCATATAAAATATTGATAGCCTTATGTCTATGTAAGTTTATTATAATGTTTGTAATGTAGGTATTTAGTGTATTTGTAATCAATTATTTATTAAAGTGCCACCGTCTATATTGTTCGTTCATGTCCAGTCCATCCCAAGGTTGCCTGGAAGAGATCGCTCTCAGCGATAAGGCCGCCCTTTATACCTTTATTCTAAGTTTTTATCTCTGTATTATTATCTGTTTTGTGTGGTGTAATAAAGTGTTATCTATCTATTTATCTAAGGTTGTCTTGTCTACCTTCATTGAAAACGGAGTCGTGCGCCCGAGCAATAAGGATCATATATCCATAAGCTTCCATTGAAGGTTCACTTTGCAAACTTGACCCAATAACCAATGTCAGGGTGACGAATGTTGGTTGAATAATTTAAATGCGGAATGAAGTGGAGTCTGGCAGTTGTGTGGCCTTTTTACTCCTTTGGGCTCACCGACCCAGTGGATCTTGGCCTCCGACACTTTCTCCTGTCATATTAGGGAATCATCATCATCCTATGTTAGTCCACTGTTCTTTCTCCCCCAATGAGCGCCACAGGCCTTCAGTTCTTCAGCTTGACGCATCCAGCATCTACCTGCAGTCTTTCGCAGGTCGTCATTAGGGGCATTTAGGGGGCGTCCATTAATACACGAGGGGGGGAATAAACACTACAAAAGTTACTTCTCGCAAAAACGTCAATTATTGGTGTAGCGGTGTTTCGCACCGCAGTTTGTCACCACAAATTCATTTTTGCCGTTTCATACCAAAAAAAGGAAGGCGTTTCAACCCACATAAAAAAAAAAATCGGCTTTTCTACTCAAAATTCGTTTCCGTTTCGCACCACAATTATTTGTGGTGTGAAACGGACGGAATTGTCCTACCTATTACATTTTCGAAGAACACGTGCTTTTGGGCGGTATTCGCCCCACCCAATGGCATATGTAATCTGAATTCTTATAGCATTTGTGTTATTGTTTACGCAGGTTTTTAATATTTATCCGGCTTCGAAAAAAGGAGGATCGATAAATTGATAAAATCGGAAATCGATTTCTTCGTCATTAATATCCCGAATTGGATGATTATTTTACAGTTGTATAAAGAATTATCCCGAGCTGGTCCCATAAAAATTATATTCCCTGGGGATAAATATTTATCCTGTACAACTAAAAAAAAAGTTTAAAATTAAGAGATTCGTAGTCGGTTTTATTGTTTCCAAACCAATCATTATGGATCATCCCTACAGAGTATAAAACAAAGTCGCTTCCCGCTGTCTGTCCCTATACTTAGATCTTTAAAACTACGAAACGGATTTTCATGTTTTTTTTTAAATATATAGAGTGATTCAAGAGGAAGGTTTATAAACTAAAAGACACATAGATTTCCGGGGCGCAGCTATTAATTAATATTACCGACAGACAGACTTATCAAAACATGTCTCGTGACGTCTCTATAGTTCAATCAACCGCTGTAATTGAACTAATGAGACAAAAAAGTCCCATTAGCGCAATCAGCCCATATACTGGGAATGAAGTAGATCTTTACAAACATACGTTGTTTCAATTAAAAGCCACAAAAAACATTCGCTTCGTATCCTTTTAATTAATCACCAAAGTACCTAAAATGACAATACATTCATAATATAAAAACATTGTCGTACAATATTAAAACAATCCGAGAGTTATTCCATAAATCATGATGATTTAATTAAAGCTGTCACAACAAATTATCTTCTCGAAGTAGGTCAAGAATGTACCGACCCGAGGTGTCGGTCAACTAAGGAGCAAGGAGGATATCTCGTTTCTTCCTAAAGGGCTTCACACACAGCAGCTTATAATGTATAATAATGTACATAAGTAGAAAGAAAGAAAATACATTTTCACTTCTCTTGCTCAAAAAGTGTATCATAATAGTGTAGCTTAGCGGGCCTAAAACTCGAGTTTAATACCTCGGGCTAAAAAGTATTTTTTCTTTTTAATTTTTGTCTAAAATCATCAGCCCGTGCAAACCATTCGTTCTCTTACATAAAAACTCGACTTCTTGGTGCTCCGTCAATATTTTTTTTTTTTAAATAGAACCGTCTTGGTGATGTTTTATGAAGGTTGATTCTTCCCTTCACGGTAGAATGCGAACTGTTTCGTTGCGGGTTAAATAGAGTTTTAAAAAAAAGATGGTATTGGCGCTAAATCTCTAGAATTTTCTTCATTCTAAATCACAAACTTTTACGTTTAACTTCCTCAATTGTCTAATTTTGAATGGTTTTATTTTCTCGCAATCGAAGTGAAAAGTAGAGTGTTTTACTCGGGCCAAAACCACCCATTATAACTCGGTCTTGTCATCCTCCCTCGCTACGCTCGGGAGTATAACAACCTCGTATATAATGGGATGGTTTAGTCCCTTGTAAAACAATCTACTATTATTACATTTATTTGACACCACACATATAACACATAATACGACACATTACATAATAAGAAAGTATACAAACAAGAAAAAAAATATAAGGAAAGTAGAGCAACATTATGCTGAGACAGGACCTAGTAGAGTCGCTTGTTGCTTTTTATATACTTCTATACCTACTTAATTTTTATTTCATTATGTTCTTATTTATTTTATAATATGTAGGAACAATTTGTACCTACTTCAGTGAATCAATAAATGTATTTTCTTTCTTTCTTTACATTACATCCCGGAATGTATAGCTTTAAATTATCTTAATGTATACATAATAATCATAATGTAATATATCTTTCCCTTCATTTCCAAACCTTTTTGAATATCCTTTTCGAAGAGAGATGTATAAAAATGTATTAAGTTATACTAAAATTTATCGAAATATATATCGCTAGCTGTATCTTAAGATACGAAGATGTAAAAATATACATAATAGCTGTTGTGTAGACAAGGGGCACCTGTGGCGCTCATTGGGCTGAGGCCTATATCGCATGGGTACATTACGGGGTGCCATGTCGTAATGTAGCGTGTAATGTAACATAGCGAGCGTTCGTGCAGTTATGAACAAAATGCGGTAGTAATGTAACGAGCAATGCTTACGTTACTTGACGTTCTATGCTCGTTGCGAATAGTTAATTTACGCTGATTATACCGTTCTGTACCCAGCTTACAATTCCAATTCTCTCTCTTCTAATTTGTCTCTATTATTAGTTTCTAAAAGATTTTTACAGCGGTTTAAAAAATATTGGAAATATTGGTCACTTCATTTCCATCCAAAGGTTGCCTGGCAGAGATCGCTCTAAGTGTTAAGGCCGCCCATTGTACAACACATTCTTTATTTGTCTTTTTCCTGTCCAGTGTATCTGTTTTTTATTTTGTGTGCAATAAAGAACAGTTGTATCGTATTGGAAAATAAATATAGGAAAATTAATGGGATAAATGGAAGCAACATCCGTCGTCGGGTCATCTACATAGTTTTATAAATAATCAAGCTAATTTTACAAAGGCCTTATCTGTGACGCATTTGTCCACTGCCTCGATAAGATCAATCGTCTCTTGGGTACAGTTCTCAGCGGTGTATGGTTTCTTCTCTATTCGTAACTGACAAGCTCGTAGAGCCAGGGTGAAAGCGCGGACGTCGCAGTTTTCTGGAATGATTATCCAATTAAATAAATTAAGTGTTCTTGAGTGGAGACCGCGGCTCGGCAAACGTAGGAATCCCTCCGGCCATGTGGGATGACAACTTGCGAAAGACTGCAGGCAGATGCTGGATGCTGCAAGCTGAAGACAGGGCGCTATGGCGCTTATTGGGGGAGGCCTATGTCCAGCTGTGGACTAACAAAGGCTGATGATGATGACCCCATTCAATGGATCACGATCTGGGGAGATAGTATATTCAATTCAATACCTTTTTTGCAGACAACAAAGGAACAGACAAGATTACAAACAATTATTCTAATTTTGTACTGTACTGTAATTTTCAACAATCAAACAAAAAGGAATTAAAACCAAAACAACGTAATCTAGAGTAGTAGTAATTTCACCCATCAGTGTTTTCTTATTAGTGATTTCGGTTTACATCACATGATACAAAAACATATACAAATGAATGAACTCTTTATTGCATTACATATTAAAAGTAAAATAGGCGGCCTTATCGCTGACAGCGATTTCTTCCAGGCAAGCTAGACAAATTTTCATGGACTAGGGGTAAGGTAATATTATTATTGCAGTTAAATGCAAAGATCATCATCGGCCTATGTTAGTCCACTACTGGACCTGAACATAGGCCTCCCCCAATGAGCGCCATAGCGCCCTGTCTTCAACTTGACGCATCCAGCATCTACCGCAGGTAAATGCAATGATAGGAATATTCAATATTAATATTAAACACTCACTTGTCATGCATTTTCCCCTTTCTCTAGTGAGCGGATCTTTCGAATCCTGAAATAAATAATAAAAAATTGTTCAGTCTGTTACGCCCACGTTACGACCGACCGAATTCAAGCTTTGGCATAATTTTCTGACGAGGATTGTCTACGCTGTTCGTTTTCGCTTTCCGTTGTGCAAACAATGAGCATAGAGATTAAAATAAAATAAAATAAATAATGCTGGACAATTCACACAGCATTATCTAGCCCCAAGGTAAGCAGAGCTTGTGTTATGGGTACTAGATAACTGATATACATAATACAATACATTACATAGATAGATATTTTTTATTATACATAGAAAACAACCAGAACACCCGAAACAAATATCTGCAGATCGTACACACAATTGTTCCGAGGCGGGAATCGTACCCGCAACCTCCTGCGTCGCAGGCGGACCTTCGCCCACCGCGCCACATCGGTCGTCAAAATAGAATAGATTGGCATAGAGTTAATTCTAAATCTATGTGTCAAAGGAATTTATTCCAAATAAGTTAAGTAGGTATGCCAGCGGGGTTCAGCCCCGAAATAGGGGCTATAAGTAATCCAATAATGCTTTCAGTATCAACGAAAATGGCTTCACACTGATAATATAGAATATAATAACGTTTATTTGTAACTCAATACACAAAAACATAAAACAAACATGATTAAAAAATAAAGGACAAAACAGATTTTTGTAATTGAGTCACAAAACGGACTCTATCTCAGCACGAGTTAATTGTAAGCATGTTACAACCAACGCTCATATATAGGTACAATCCATGGATCAGTGCTAAATAAGATAACATAGCAGGTCAGGCTAATATGGGCAGTTTTTACCATTAGGGGGTAATAACACGAACCTATGACCTACAGCACCCTACAGTTACCTACTGTAATTGTATGTAGGTCAAGTACTACGGAGTATTGAAGAGTTTTCATAATATTTAAATCGGCATAACAAAACTAACGTCGATATCTAAATTCTTTTTCTAAATTTAAATTTCTTTGATTTGATATCGGAAAACCGTAGTGTTCAATCGAGATTGTGATAGGTATCTAGTTAGGTCTACTTTTTTCATAGTTGTGTGCTTTAAGTATATTCCATTTCCTGTTAATTTTGGATACCCCTGTCCGGTGTTTTAGACTTCCGATATTCTGTGTACAGTCGCTACTATTATGAATCCCCATGCTACGCTGGGCCTGCATTTTGGGAATCGCAATTCAGTGGTGGACCCTAACCCGCTCTCCGCAGACTTTCGCCCACCGCGCCACAGAGGTCGACAAAAATTATTTATCCATCTACCCATCTATCTATCTTTAGAGGTTTCTATTCTATAGAACCAACCCGTGCGAAGAAATTCGGAGTGAAAAATAACAAGGGTAAAATAATAAGCTTGTTTTTGTTTCAGTGATTTGACATGAGAAAAGAATGGCGACCACAACAATGGTAGTTTCACCTCTCGCGACCCAGCCTTCGCCGAAGAATAAGCGCAGGTTGTTTGCAGAAGCCAGACAGAACAGCCTGCAGAAACTCAGCATCATTTTCGACCATGGCCATAAAAATGGTGAGAGCAAAATTCTGTGATCTTCAAATTGTTACCGGTACCTATACCTACCGAAGGAATCGCGGCTAGCTTCCCGGGATGCTGATATAATAATAGTCGAGTATGGAAACAATAGCTATATTGTATAAAACGACGACTAATATTATGATGTTAATGAGTGCGGTTTGAATGGCTGGCTGGTGATGCACTGACCTCTGTAGGCGCCCGGTCCGCGCTCGCGGCACGAGTAACCTACTTAGGTCGAACTGCTGATGCTGCTAAAATCCTCCGTGTCCGATGTATCGTACACCTACATACCTAAACAATTTTTAAAAATACCTATTGGTATAGGTTCTTATTTACCTACACCAATAACAGGCGGACACAAAAAAGTTCTTCATACTACTAATTCAAAATAGTTATCGAAAAACAGTATGTAAGCTCAGATTACGTATTCTGTAATCTGAGTAGCTGGTTAGGGAGGTACCTAGCTAGCTAGCTACGCAAAGACATTTTGTCCAAAAAAAATTTTTTACGATGCGAAAATGCTGTTGCGCATTACGTCTAGCCTGAGGAGGGCTAGAGGACTAAAGTAACTTACCTACCCTACCTAAGTTACGCAATGCAGGCACAGTAAAAGTACAAAAGTCATATATAAACCGGGATATTGTAGGTACACCATGATTTTATTTGACTGTTATGACTTTTGTGACCTATAATGACCATGATAGTGCGACTGTGATGTGATAATACCTAGTTTCAAAAGTTTCACAGAAGTAGGTTTTTAGTTTTAAACTCTCAACTGAACTGATTGAACTGTGGTAAAGTCATCGACGTCTTACACTAGGGGTACGTCTTACATTAGGGTAAGACGTCGATGGGTAAAGTGGACGTACCTACAGAGCTATAGGTATCTACCTACTACAGTGTTACCACAGATAATATAATACATACTGTAGTGTTACCTAACGGGATAGGTGGTTGGAATTGTGGATTGTGACCCTGGCTGAACTGTACAGTGGGGAAAAAGGGGGTCCTACCTATCTTCCCATCTTCGCTAGAAGTAGGTAGCTACGTACGATCTACTCCTAGAATAGGGTGGACCTGTGAACGGATGGGTGGACTTATTTCTTGGAAAAAACGATTTACCAATACCACACCAATATGTACCAACAAAATCCCGACCTCCAAATCTGCCATATCACTTACCACATCGAACATATCAGAGCTCATATTGCTGGCTTTCGTAAATAGATTCGCTGGATTGTTATGAATTAATGGATAAAACAAATTTGCCGCGGATCTGACAAGGCCAGGCAAACAACAGACAAAATGAATGAAATGAATGACAGTCCAGTCAGCTGATTGAAGATTCTAATTAAATTCAAAAGAAACCGCCGGAAGTGCCGTTTCACTGAATTTTAATGAAATGTTTTGTTAACCAAGTGATTATCGTGTGATCATGTTAAATTAATTTAAATTTTCTTACAATAATATTCAGAATGTATACAAATCTAAAGAAAATTCTAAAATCATAAAAATAATAATTGAATTGTAAGCATGAGTCGGTAAAACAGCCTAATTTATAGTAACCGTTGTTACGATACAGATGGCAGCACGTAATCTGCCAATGAAATGCGCGCTTTTTTGCAAACATCAAGCCGTCATCAAGCATCAGAAACTTGACATCACGTTTTGGTGTAGCCAACTAATATATTTTTCTACCATGAATACTAAATAAATAAATGAGTTTTGGAAACATGTTTTCCACTATTATACCCGAATGAAGAAGAATCAACTTTAAAATTATTCAACCAGACATCAAAGAGAGCGTCATCGCTCAGTGGATCGAATGTATGGAACAGGTGGTGCATAGGAATTTATGTTATTATAGTCGTAATTTTATGAGATTCAATTTGATTGTTTGATTGCTTTTTTTATTTAAGCAATAAATATTCTTTTGCCCTATGGGAAGCAATCAAAAGATTCATCTTGTGCTTACTTGGACCAAAATGTACAGACATATATACATATATAGAAAGATATAATATAGACGATATTAAAAAAGTTGCTTGCTTTTGCTACAGCTCTTCCCGAACCTGTCATGGAACGGAAGAGTGCGATGCTCAGCTTTATGAAATAAGATAAGATTAAGATGAACGAATATAACAAAAATTAAACCTGAAAACAGATTCATCAATATAATCAACAATTTTTGGTCCGACCGAGTATGGGAAGCGCACTATAGTTATGTTCTGGGCATACTGCGTTTTTTAATTTCTGTGTTTTTTTCGTGGCCCACACTTCACATGACCTTACACAACTTCTTCTAGGTAGGGAGAAGGATCAGGAGAAGAACATCATAGTTTAATAACCTGTTTTAACATAGTACTATTTTTTTTACAAACAGTGATGAGGCGTATGATGAAATACAAAATAAATATAAAAACTAGTCCAAATGCCTCTAAATACTGAAAACCATTTTTTTTTTAAAATAAAACTATAAATAATGGTAGAATTTTTGTGTTTTGCGCTGGCAGCACCAAATTCTGCAGTAATTATTTGTATGTATTTCTGAGCGCCATTGCTTTTTACCGATGTAATGTTGAAATGTTTTTAATCCGTTTTCATCGGCAAATGTGTGTGATGTTTTAGCTAAACATTCAAGTGATTGTGTTTTAAAACTATTGAACTTGTAAAAGTTTTAGTGCTGGGCTTTGTCATGGCCGGTAAGTGGTGACTTTTTGCGCCCGCTAGTCAAGGGCGAAATTGGATTTGGGAAATCGCAATAGTCGAAGATGTTTTATCGGTCGAACTCCGACGGTAAATGAAATATTAATGTCATTAGTTTGGTTTTTAATATCCTAATGTTTACCTCTTAATACACTGTGACGAAAGCTTTGTTTGATGTTTGGTTATCATTATCACTTACGCCGATAGTTTTAACCTTTTGGCTTCGGTTTTCACTTAATATTTAGCAAATACTAGGTTCTCGCATAGATATCTAGTGATTCGCTCTTTTACATCCATTATAAACAACCGTTATCTAACGTACGAAACATGAAAATAGATGTTTGCTTCAAACAGATGATCGAACTGATTTGCGACTATCTACATATAAACCGTATGTGGATTTGTTGTTCTCATGGCTGACGAAGCATTTATTCGAAGTAATAAGCACAAATATCTGTAAATCAGCTCTAAATACCGCTGACTCGTGTTTGTATTCATAAAAATATTAGGTTATTCCATTGTGACAGTTGGTCAAACCTTGTTTTATGAAATGCGTAGCTAACACTGGATACTGAGCTGAATTAATTGATATGATCTTGATTCACAATAAACCTGTACGCAGTAGATATTAGGTACACTAAAAGACGAATAAAATACTGTTTTCAATGGAGTAAGGTCTCCATTGAAAACAGTATTTTATTCGTCTTTCCATTGCATATTTCTATCATCAAGCCAAGAGAACACTTCTCTTTATACATATTTGAATATAGATACCTACCTAGTAAGGAGTTCTCTAATACATTTTAACTATTGATACTGCATAATACTGAGCTTATAACCTCTTACTGATCCAACACTAACTAAACCAATGTCATAAGGTTGCCTGTGATTGTAAACAATAAAGATAAATCAATGCATGTCATCTCTCCCCTTATCACAACATCTAACAATAAACATCAGAATTCACCATGTGTGATTTGATTATTTGGAAATTTTTCATCTGCGCTTATCTTAGAGATCAAAGTTGAGTTTTGTCTTAAGATTTGTGTTAACTGTTGGTTGTTCCGATTTACGACTATCTTCCTCATGATATTTATGTCATGGAATGAGTAAAGTGTGATTGGATTAGATTTAAATTTTTCATCTGCGCTTATGTTAGAGATCAAATTTGAGTATTGTCATAAGATTTGTGTTAACTTTTGGTCAAACAAATTTGCGACTATCTTTCTCATGATAATTATGTCATGCAAAGTGTTAAGTCAGATTTGTCATGTTTATTCATCTTTAGCAATAAGCTTATAACATTTTGTAGATAGTTCTCTTTTGAGTTCCATATTCAATACCTTTTTTGTAGATCACATGGCTTGAATGGATTATTCTTGATCAACACAACATCAAAATTTACTTCCACTAGTTTTTGCTTGTAGCTTCTCTCATGCTGTACTTGGATATAACATATAAAGCAAGGATAAACTATGATCTTCATTAGCACACATATTTGTCTACTGCTGAACGAGGCTCCACCAAATGCGAGGGTTTTTGCCATAATCACCATGCTTGCAGGTGGACTGGTCACCAAAGTGTCTATCTTACTTTACCTTCACATACAGACAAGTTATGTTTGGGATTAGGTACCTATTTTATAATGTACTAGACACATAAGTTATGAACTTACTAGTGGTTTCTTCTCACTTCTTCCACTGGTGGACAAAAAATTTAAGTGAACTATAAACTATAATTATGACATGTCTAAGTGCTTATTTGTAAGCTTAAAGAAATAAAAACTTTTCATTTTCATTTTCAATAATAATAATGTTGGACAATTCACACAGCATTATCTTACCCATAGTTTAGTCTGCTTATCTTTCTGCTAGTCCGCTCTGTCATATAGTACCCATAACATAAGCTCTGGCTTATGTGATGACTTATATTACTGAATAGTTTATTATACATAGAAAAATCCAGAACACCCTAAACTGATTTACAGATCAAGTAAAATTTGAATTTTAACTTGTCTAAGCCCAGCCCTATTGCAAGGACAAAAACTGTTACCTAATGGATCAATGGTTTTGCATGCTACCTGAAGCACTAATGCTTTTAATAGACATTACATAAATCCCAAAGCCTTGGTAAAGTAGCATGAACTTGATGTTTTAACACTATCAGTGTCTTGTCTATCTTATCTTCTAACTCATAGAATATTATAGGAACTTGATAGAACATATCAGACTGACGAGACAAGAATTTTGCACATGTTTTAGTGCTATTGACCTCTTATGAGCTGTTTGTGGTGTGACCTTGAAGAACAGTGGAACAAAGGTACTCTTCAAAGTACACCTGCCAACATTGTTTTAATTGAAATGTAGTAGCAGTTATAGACAAAAGTTAAATACTTAAGCAGTCAAACAAATTGCCCAAGTGCATTGGAATTAGTATCTGCATTCAGATGTTCCGTACTTACCACAACCAAGAAACTGGATTTGATACAAAAAAATTGCAAAGTTTCCTTTTAATCTTCATTTTTAGAGATACTATGGAAAAATCAGTTTCATTTGCTAGTTATATTACATATTTCAATGAAATTCCGTCTTATGTGTTAAATAATAAATACTTTGCGACGGTTATGGTTTTATATTATTGCGATTATTTATTTGAATAAAGAAAAGTAAAATTGCGCGCGCGCCGACCATTCCGCGGCTCTGGGCTTCCTTTCTCGCCTTCCCCGTGCGGTGTTCGCTCGTCCTTGTCTCACAAACCGAGCCTACTTCGCCTTAAATGTTATTTATCATTTTATTATTTTGTATTGTTGTTATTCTTTATTTTGTCAGAAAGAACTACTTACAAGGTCAAAATAATAGGCCTTCTAGTTGTATGTTGAAATTGTACATAGTATCTTCATGAAAACATCTGCCAAAATACATTGGATAAACGAGTATGTAATAAGGACAAACTTAAAATCTGTAAGCAAACAGTGAATGTTATAATAAAAACTTGATTGTTTGCCAAACTAAATCTTTATCCCAAACACTTTTTCCTTGTAAATGTATGTAACCTAAATTCACATTCATTCAGACTGAATGTCTGGTTATAATTATAAAATACGGAGGACATCAAATAACAACGAGGACAAAAGCAGATTCATAGCAATATTTTTTATTTTACCTCATTGTTTGTTAATTTACATTTTGTTAACTGAGGCAACTTTATGTTAAACTACGGATAAATCATCCCGCAAATAGGTAAAATGCTACATAAGCAAATAGGTAGCAAAATTATTTAATGTCCAATTCCAAGTTGGACCGCAGGCCGCAGACTGCAGCTACAGACTGCAAGCGACACTACTTGTTTCTATGCATTTATGAAATTGATTCCAAGCGCAGCGACACTGCGGCCTGCGGTCGCGGCGCGCAGCGACCGCAGATTGCAGCGCCAGTGGTGTCGCGACCGTGCTTGGCAATAGAAGTAACCGCGACCGCAGGCAGGACTGCGGTCAACCGCAGCCGCTAACCGAAATGTGGCGACTTGTACCTTTATGCAAGGTACAAGTCACGGTACATAGCTAAGAACCTCTTCGTTGAGTTACATAGTAACTTGATGTTCCATTCCAATTAAAAAATTTAGGGATGCTGAAGAAATACTAAATAAAATCTAAACACTTAATATAAATCAGCAGCAACCTCACAACAAGATGCACTGACGTGTTATTTATTATCAAGCACTCTATTTATATCATCAGATTACATACTGTTGTGCCAGTTATTCTACAAGGTGCTTCCTTTACCATGCGTCATGCCTTGCACCTTTTGTCCGCATCCCCATTGTTTTAAAACAGTCTACAATACTTCTAAAGAAGGGTGTACTATTCCATTCGTATTCAACAATAGTCTAAAGTTACGTTTACAATGGAAACTGGTTTGAAATTTTGGAATGTAAAGTTTTTGCCATTCAGTGACTTGGCTTGTCCAGGTTTGGTTGTGTTTCTTAGTAATAATGTGCTTAGATCTCAATCGATACTGCGTAGTTATTAATAGGATAAATTAGCGAGAATGTTGAAGAAGAAGGAAGTTCCTTGGTACTCGAACCATAGATTGAGGATCCAGGATAATTTGACAAATTGGCGGCACCATTCTTGCCGCCTGCATTGGAACACTATTTGTGACTGTACGGTAGTTTTTTATATCACTTTAATACCCCTTCTATAGCACTATTGGTATACTAAAATTCAGTTATCCCTTACGTAGTTTTGGACCTATAGTCAAACCTATCTGCACAGTTATTTATCACTGTTCTAATTTTGATGTAAATCGGAATTTCTTTCGTACCAAAGATGTTTATTTGCACTAAGTATACCTACTACCTTAGAGAATTAAACCAAACCCCTAATACTAATTAGTTTTATATTGTCGATTTAAGATGTTACGAACCTCAACACTAAATTAAAATACCAATGCGAGAACCTTGCTTAATATTTATTATTAACATTCAAACATTTAATAACATCATGGGTATCAGGAATCCAAGACTAGTAAAAACCACTCATGTCGAGCAGCGGGAATCGAATCTGAAATTCTACCGATCTTATAACCAGCCACAAATTCCTATTTACAATGACGATATTTTTATTAATCGAACTACCTACTTACATACCTTTAAAACTTCTTCCATTAAACCTTGCTTAATGCACTGTGTCTTATCAAAGTGTATTTTTGGAACTGTGTGGTGTGTGATAATTATTTGTTATTTTAAGCTAACAATATTCTCACCTTACTTGTGCCCGCCTGTATATTTACCATTAGAAAAACATTTCTTAATAAAATAATGATTGCTAAATTACTCATCTGACATTCTTGGTGAAATAGGGCCCAAGATTAGGTACACATAAATTCGCCGTGTCTATCAGAAACATAAATTCGAAGTTTGTGCTAGTTATAGTAAAACAACAAACCAAATTACTATACAATACAACACAATAAGTCTTTCATGTAGGAAAAGAATGAACGCGACTTTTTTTATTTAGAAATCTTTGCCTTATGATTCCCTTTTTGAACCCTTAGAACAGTAGTTAGGCTCGTCATCAGCACGCAAACGTCTGCAGAACATCTTTCCCCAAAAGTTTACCATAATCACCACGCTTCTTAGGCGGAATGGTGATCGGTCATCAGTAAAGGAGATGAAGTCATAGCACAACGGCGTCGCATAGTGTACGTTTATGGAACCTCCCACAAGGGTTCATAAACGTACACCCTGACCCTGATTTATAAATGAAAACTCTGAATTAACTTGCTTTGAACTGATGCCCTTACAGCACGATCCCTTAGTCGACTCTTGCGACATCCACAGGTTGAGTTAAAGAATTCTTGCCGTCCGAAGTTGGCGTCCACGTTTCGACGGTCGATAGGCTAGTTTGCGCTAAAACTCGTGTTCGCTTGTTCCAGGCAATGGTGGGGAGACATCGTGGTGTTTCAGCCAGGTGAAAGGTACGTTGGAAGACGACGTCACTGAGGCGGACCTCATATCCTGTGTGGAATTCAACCACGACGGCGAACTACTGGCCACCGGCGACAAAGGCGGCAGGGTTGTTATATTTCAGGTTAGTATCACTAATTAGTATAAAACAGGGTCGCTTCCCGCGTCTGTCTGTCTGTCCCTATGTATACTTAGATATTTAAAACTACGCTACGGATTTTGATGCGATTTTTTAAAATAGAGGATTCAAGAGGATGGTTTATAAACCAATTGATGACACATAGGTTTCCACGCTGGAGCCATTAGTGATTTATTAGAATAGAAAGTAGTAAAACGGCGACCGATGTGGCGCGGTGGGCGAAGGTCTGCCTGCGACGCAGGAGGTTGCGGGTTCGATTCCCGCCTCGGAACAAATGTGTGTACGATCTGCAGATATTTGTTTCGGGTGTTCTGGTCGTTTTCTATGTATAATAAAAAAAAAATATATCTATCTATGTAATGTATTGTATTATGTATATCAGTTATCTAGTACCCATAACACAAGCTCTGGTTACCATGGGGCTAGATAATGCTGTGTGAATTGTCCAGCATTATTTAAATTCAGTTAATTATAACTATATAAAATATAAAAAACAAAAAAATACTTTGCATTGGATAGATAATAGTAGAGGAGGTTTATAATTATCTATCATACATAATACTTGTTGCCAACAAATACAGACTGAGGCCTGTATTGTTTTATTTATTTATTTACAAACGTACCTCTATTTTTACGGGAACACCCAATGCAATAGAGTACCCATATTTAAATTTAATATTAAAATTAGAAATCATTATATAATACGATTATAGATCTACGTTAGTGTGACGTTTATCTCATAGAAAACGTAACTCGAGCATAAATCAATGAATGCTTTTATAATACGGTGTTAAAGATTATTTATCGGGTATTTATCGCGACCTTTGGTTATAAATGTTATAATATAACAAATCACCTAAGTTTAAAAAGTTTGGCCCGGTTTTATGGTCCGCCTGAGACGCGTCTCAGGCAACCATTTTCGGTTAACACTTTGATTGCTGAAATCACACGGTATGTGTTTTCTACAAGTGACTAATATGCGTAAATCCACACTAACGCAGCGGCTAAGAAAATACAGATCTTTGTGACTCAGCAGAGCTGTAATATTTTTCGAACGAAACGCATGTGCGGCGCAACACAATCGCTGTGTAGAGCGGCAGCACGAATTTTTTAGGTAAAAAAAAAGATCGCAGTCGTCGAAAAAAAACCGCAGTCAAAGTGTTAAAGATTATTTATCGGGTATTTATCGCGACCTTTGGTTATAAATGTTAAAATATAACAATTCACGTAAGTTTAAAAAGTTTGGCCCGGTTTTATGGTCCGCCTGAGACGCAGAAGGCAACCATTTTCGTTTAAGTTGTTTTTTGATAAGAATTTTCTTTAGTGTCAAACATATTAAAAAAATAACATAATCAATCGGACATTTACGTTGTTTTCTACATGCGTTCGATTGCCGCCGGAACACTATTAATTGTATGATCTATAAAAAATGTTTTTCATATCCAAATCAGTAGTCTATGTTTAATATCTCAAGAATGTGAGAGCACAAAAAGTAGTTTAACAATTCACTTGGTACCAAACCACTTATTTAATTTGGGGACCAGATGACTAATATCATAGGATCGACATTACTTATTCGGTATTTAACGTGCCATTTTCAAGAGACTAAGCCCTCCAACACATATAGGTACATATTATAACTCATCGGGCCAACCCTACTGCCATACGTGCCGTAGGGTATTAAAGACAGCGAGCCATATTAGGGCTCATAATAGAATAATCCGTAATATCTAGGGCCGCCGTCATCGAAATCGATGAGGAGGCCTATATCAATTTTACAATATTTAATTTTTTTGTTACAGAGAGATCCGGCTTCTAAGCAATGTGTGCCCAAAAAAGGCGAGTACAACGTGTACTCAACGTTCCAATCGCACGAGCCAGAATTCGACTACCTAAAGTCGTTGGAGATTGAAGAAAAAATCAACAAAATCAGATGGCTCAAGCGCAAGAATCAAGCGCATTTCCTACTGTCTACTAATGATAAGACTATTAAATTGTGGAAGGTATGTACTAGCCTAAGAGGTCCGTATTGTAAAAGGTTACTCAGTCATCAATCTGAACTAGAGTAATGCTTATGTTTGCCATAAAAGAGCTTTAGTCAAGGATAAGATCGATGACTGAGCAAGCTTTTATAAAAGAGTCCCAATATCTACGTTTTCTTAGTAATTAGATTTCTTTTAGTTTTTTATTTACTGAACAGAAACGTCATTCAACAAAAAAGAAAGTAACACTGAAAGGCGTACTGTTGAATACAGTGTAGCACCTTCCAGTGACAAAAAACTTCAGACTTAAGTGCAGATTTTACAAAACACAAAACATAGTTCAGAAGGTACGCAAACTCAAATCGCCCGGTATTTCTATGATCTCTTGGAATTTTCCGAAATCGTGTTGTAACCTCCCTGTACCTCACCTCTAAATGTCGCTATTCTAAAAAGGTCACCTTAGGATATAGGAACTAAAAAGGTGACCGTTTTAGTTCCTATGGTTTTAGCTGTGCGTCGTCCGCCACGATGCGTCTGTCTTACCACCATCGAAAGAAACAACTATACCGGGTTCTAATCCCACTAATTATTCGCTACCTGCAACAATTGGTATAATCCCAGAATGACACATTTTGATGACAGGAACTACACATAAAGAGATGCTTGAAACATTTTTTCAATCTCGCTGTGCAAATTGCACCGCACTATTAGTAAGCCCTCCAGGTGGGATGACGACCTGTAAAAGATTGCAGGCACATGCTGGGTGCGGCAAGCTGTAAACAAGGCGCTAAGGCGTTCATAAGGTTAGGCCTATGTCCAGCAGTGGACTATAGGTTGT
The DNA here is from genome assembly GCA_943735965.1 of Eupithecia abbreviata. Lineage (NCBI taxonomy): Eukaryota > Metazoa > Arthropoda > Insecta > Lepidoptera > Geometridae > Eupithecia > Eupithecia abbreviata. The sequence goes on along the minus strand of OX030997.1, from coordinate 2,956,844 downwards.
TGATGATTAGGTAAGATCTATCTAGAATTAGTTTCTGAATCTGTCACGACGATACTATTGTCATAGGTCTTATTAAATTATCGCCTTGCCTAAGTCTATCTAGCTAAACAGATGAGAGAAACAAACAGTGACCTAGTTAGTACACACGATGTGTTTATTTAGCACCTGACAAGGTTGTTTGTTGATCCCATTAAAATCTTGTAATGTAACCATTAAATTTTACATAGAAGCCATTTATAACGGGATATTTACCATGATTTAATAAATCTCAATCAACTCATGGTTAATATGACTTTTGACTATAATAGTAATCACATAACTTTCCCCTAAACATTTTTTGGTGGTAGTAACTTAAAATTTCTTCAAAATCTACAGGTAAAACTATCTAAACTATCAATTTGCGTTTTCTTCGTTTCCCTGTAATGATAGTACCACCGACAACGCCAACAGCGCGCGACGCCAATCAATGTCCGCTAGCTCAATTTTAAAACGTGCGTCACACACATTAAAGTCTAATTTATTATCTAGTCTAGTTGATTTTATCGTCTAGGTGCCTATCTCGTATCATAGTTACTCTTATCAGCAACGTGAATCAGTTGTAATTATTACAAGGACTAGCGACATCGCTTTTCAATTGGTGCAAATGAGAGTTAATTACTAGAACCTATTAATTGCCGATTCGTTTCCATCGACAGCTTAAACAGCAGAGCCTCGATAATTCGAACACCCAAAATTTATACACTGTTCGGATGTACGGAGCGTTCGAATTATAGTATGGAGATATTTTAAGACATTTTTCTGAATATGTTTTAACAAGAATATTTAAGTATACAAAATTAAAAAATAATTAATCAAATAACACTTTTATATAGTAGTGCTTCGACGAGCAGTATTTAATTTAGCAAAATCGATAATCCTCTATTTTTGCAAAAGCATTTTTTCTGGAATAGAACGACTTCATATTCTGCTCATTCGGAATGCGGCGGTTGGCAAAACAGTACTTGTATCGAATCCAATCAATGATTTACAGTCAACGGGTTATAAGTTGGTATGGTAGCGTACGAGTATATACGAAACAGCGCAGCGGTTGCGCAGGAGTAGGTGGTCGTTCGGATTAGCTGGGGTTCGCTCTATCCAATCCCTGCTGTATACAGGGCTTGCTACCGATATCAATACTTAATAATACCGGTACTATAGCGGTAATTATGCTATTTTTATTTCGATACATTCAAATATCGATACTTTGCCAAAAGTACCGGTACTCAAAGCGGTTCTCGCGACGTTGCCAGCTTCAGTGCTAGCGTACCGACCGGTGAGGGGCAGCCGCGCGCGCGTGCTTGCCATCTTTGTTGGTATCAATACTTTACGAGCATAATATCGGTAATTATACCGATACTTATTGAAAATACCGGTACCTACAAGTATCGGTACTAAAAAAGTACCGGTAAAATTTATATCGATACCACGTCAAGGTCAGACGTACAGGTACTTGAAAATACCGATATTCCAAGCCCGGGCTGTATACGAGGTTTAAAAATAATCGTCCCACGTCCCATCTATTTTCCATCATGATAACTATTTATAAGAATCCACAGGGCAATACTGGGCAAGGCTAATCAATCAAACCAACGCTAATTATGTCACAGACTATGATTAGAAAGGCTTCAGCGTACCTTTCACCCTGTAAACGTCGCTGTAATATACATATGTACAATATACCCAAGTGGCGGCCAAGCACGGATTGTTTTCTAGGATATAATAGACAATAATGACATCGCACCGTCATACATTCCGTACATTATTGACGTTGAAGGAATTCATTTCATAATATTTACGCATTCTATGAAAAGCAACGTTTTTTCTCTATTCTACTCTAGACAACAATCCCCATGGCCCTGCTAGGTTATTAAAATTACTTATATATACTATTAATATACTATTTTGTAATGGACAATGTTTGTAGACAACTAGCACAGAAATCCAAAGGTCTCTTTTTTGCACTGAATTTGAAAAATAACTAAGCGTTATGTCTTCTTGTAGGAAAGAGCTCATGCTGAATTTGACAAGAATTGTGTTTTAATGATAAAGTTATTTTTTGGTTAAGGATGGGGCCCAACATTTTGACGCTAATAAACCTCTGTTTATTTCCAAAGGTGTCAGAAAGAGACAAGCGGGTGACGGGATACAACACGCGCGAAGAAGGCGGCCGCGTCAGAGATCCCACTCGCATCACGCAATTGCGGGTACCAACGGTGCGGCCGGCGGAGCTAATGGTGGAGGCATCGCCCAGGTAATCCTACCCTACTAATATTGCCGAAAGTCTGCCGTTGAGAAGAACCCGAAGAGCCTTGGTTGAAGCATACCTCGGGCACTCATCCATTTCTCCATACAAAAGTCGCGTCTCGGCACTCGCCTGACGAGAAGATTCCATTATAGTCTACTGCTGAACATATGCCTCTCTTTATATTTTATATGCCTTTGTTCCGTTTTCCTCTTGTGCAAGAGTACTCTACCTGATACTGACCTGACATCTTCCTGACCCTCCCATACGATCATTGAGAATAGTTGTTTACTATAGGAACAGGTGTTTGACAGTTACATTACAATAATAACTAATGGATTTCGGCTGCATATCATCAATCATGTCATGTAAACATTTGACTTGCGGCTGCGTCTATTATTCATACGATTATTCGCTCGAAATAGATGTGGAGGTCAGGGCAATACCCCTAAACTTGGTGTCCCGTTCATCATCATCATCATCAGCCTATATTAGTCCACTGCTGGACATAGGCCTCCCCCAATGAGCGCCATAGCGCCCTGTCTTCGGCTTGACGCATCCAGCATCTACCTGCAGTCTTTCGCAGGTCGTCATCCCACCTGGTCGGAGGGCGTCCTACACTACGTTTACCGAGTCGTGGTCTCCACTCAAGAACACGTTTGCCCCAGCGGCCGTCGGTTCTTCGCGAGATATGGCCGGCCCACTGCCACTTCAGCTTGCTAATTCTCAGAGCTATGTCGATAACTTTAGTTTTTTTTTTGGTGTCTCATTCGTCCCAAATCAATTCATCAATTTCGTGTTATACTGTTTTGGTGAGAATAAGACAGTAATAGGTTAATTTTATTTATTTATTTTGTTTTATTCGGAAGACAAACAGTTTTACACACTTAACAGATAACCTAAATAAAAACTTATAACCATTTGTGTCCTCGGATATAGTAGCTAAGGGATTGCTTGCTTGCAGAGGATAAATGAAAATGAAGAAATAGCTTAGTCTTATAACTTACACACAGGTACATTGAATTAAAACAAATAGAACTAACAATAGACAATAACAATATTATGATATATGTATATGCAAGTACCTACTAACAATTACCTAAATTATACTATATATTAAAAAGATAAATTGAAAAGATAGATTCTTTATTTTATATCTTTATTTATTGTAATGTAGTTTTGTTACACAACGACTATGATGTCACAGAGAACACACATCTGTTCGTCTAACCACTTTGTTATAACTTATTTTCTTAAGATAATATCAAGAATTATAAGTGTTTATACGACGGGTATTTATCGCGTTTATTCACTTATTTTTCCCGACGCCGACGTTTAATAATAATAATAATAACACGGGTACCGAGTGCTCCCGGGGAAGTTCCTGGTTCTCGTCTCCGCTTGCGGAGTGGCATCCCAAGAGAACCAGATCCCCACCTCTTGCTTGCCTTCATTAGCCGGTCTGAGTGGAGTCGCGAGAGATGCATCTTAGGATGTAGACTCGGGGGTGGAAGTGTCTAATGGCGTAATAGCGAGGAAACCCGCTCACGAGCAGTCTTCGTGATGGTGAAATCGGGACCGCACCTCTCGACACCCCTGAGTCGTTTGCGCCGATGTTGTTCCTCTCCGGTAATTTACTCCGGCTTTTTAAGGAACCCATCCAGCATTCGGCAAGCCACCGTCTGCCACTCTTCTTAACATTATGATTAACTTGTTTATGGCAGACGTCCGCAATCTCCCCTATAGCCTGATTACCCAGTCCATCCATCATGCCCATCATCATTTTTCTTTGCAATAGTCTCTACACCTTGTGGATACCATCTTTGGGTGTATCATATTGTGCACCCGAGGATGATACCCGCTATGTGTAGCCATCGCCTTTAGACTAACTTCTCAAAGGGCCTCTGTGCTGTTGGCTTCGGCCCCACGCAAGCCTTCCAAAGGACCGGGTCACTTTATGGCCTGAGATCATGGTAAATGAGAGACATAATAATAATAATCATTTATTTCAGACCATAGAAAAGTAACAGATCTTAATCAACTTATTCTACGGTCCATAGTAATATATACCTTAAAACTAGCATACATAAAATATAAAAGGACTAAATTAATAATAACACGCTTTTTATGATTATACATATATATTTGTATAAATACATACTAATGTGTAAAAATAAATATAAAGTTAAAAATAAAAATATTTATCCCTAAGAATGTAATAATTGCCTTTAGTAGAGCAGGCGTTTGTTGTCAATACAGCTGTCTGTGTGGATAAAAAGGCAACATTAACGCCATGAGCTTGTTTAACGGTTGCTACTGATTATAGCATCTGCTGAAGAACTTGGCTACATATTATCACACTTTTAATTTATACCATATTAAAGTGATATTATTGGGTTTTAAATAAATAATGCTGGACAATTCACACAGCATTATCTAGCCCCATGGTAAGCAGAGCTTGTGTTATGGGTACTAGATAACTGATATACATAATACAATACATTACATAGATAGATATTTTTTATTATATATAGAAAATGACCAGAACACCCGAAACAAATATCTGCAGATCGTACACACATTTGTTCCGAGGCGGGAATCGAACCCGCAACCTCCTGCGTCGCAGGCGGACCTTCGCCCACCGCGCCACATCGGTCGTCAAATATTTTCCATGTATTATAAAAATCTAGCTGCGCCCCGCGCTTTCACCCGCGTGGTGATAGATATTTTAAATAATATACATTATATCTTTATAAATTGTAGCCTATGTGTTATTCTGATGTACAAGCTATATTATTGTAAAGTTTCATTAAAATCCATTCAGTAGTTTTCACGTGAAAGAGTAATAAACATCCCTCCATCCATCCATACTTACAAACTTTCGCGTTTATAATATTAGTAGGATATACTATCTCTATAAATAGGTATCTAAAAATAAATATCTCCATGTTCAATCCAACGATCCTATCCATCCATGGTTGTCTGGTAGAGATCGCTCTTGAGCGATTATACCACCAAATTGTCACATATTTTGTTTTATTTTGTGTGCAATAGAAGAATTAACTATCATTGTAAATGTATTTTGTTATGTATATCAGTCATCTAGTACCCATAACACAAGCTCTACTTAGCTTGATGCTAGATGATGCTGTGGGAATTGTTCAGCATTATTTATTTAATTTAAGATTTTGTTTGCGCTTATATTAGATAACTATAAATAGAGTTTGTATGGATGTTTGTTACAGTTTCACGCCACAATTACTGAACGGAATTGGTCTTATATTGGTCAAATGTTGCTCTATGGTTGGAATCAAACATAGGCTTTTTATATCCCATAACTTAGTTCCCATGGTATAAAAGTAACCTCTAAACGTTTCCATAGAAACAAAGCGTGCGAAACCGCGGACAGAAACTTGTTTAGAAAGAATTAATTTACTTACTCGATTCATACCAAACAATATAATATCATGAGGTCAAGAGTTAATAAATCACCTCACTAATAAAGTATTTTTATCATCTTTTCATTGAAACTTTATTGAATATTAAATAATATAATATTGACTCAACGATAAGTTTAATTATTCCCATACTCAATTGAATGACAAAATTCAATAAGCCGGTAAAGCGATTTCACCGTTATCTCAAGTGGTTAGGGTAGCAAATCAGTTGATTTGTTTATTGCCTCTCTTATCTATGTCATGATAATAATGACGCAATACATAATTGTTTATTGTGCTATGACCTAGATGCATCAATTGTCACAAAATTTTGACGAGAAAATTTAACCATGTACGAGATCCTAGATTTGCACTCGTTTTATTGATATAGACAAGTATCTCTTAGTTTGACCGCCTAATAACACATTTTCTATTTCTATTTCTATTCTATTCTATAATATTTTTAAATAAATATAAATATATATTTTGTTATGTCATGTAGCATATCGCTAGAAACGCTATTAACGGCTAAACTTTTTAAAAGAAAACTAAATTCAATATGTGTAGTTTTTTTAATGAATTTGTAATGCCAAGATTTATAAGTGTATAAATAAATAAATAATGCTGGACAATCCACACAGCATCATCTAGCCTCAAGCTAATCAGACCTTGTGTTATGTATGGGTACTAAATAAAATAAATAAAATCTCTTTATTTCGGATATCCATGAATCCATATTTATACATACTACATAGATGACTGATATACTTAATACAATACATTACATATGTATATGTACATAATAAAAGATATTGTTTATATTATTTTTGCAAATGCTTTACAATGGGCGCAACATTTCTTATCTCTGATCTAAATTACTTATATTACCTAAAAATTTAATAAATCGTTTTTTTTTTCGACTTAAATAAATGATCATCAGAGATATGTATGTATATAACCATTGCCAATATCGGTGAGGCGTGCTAAGTCATTACCAACCTTTAAAACACTGTTAAATGAGCACTATTTGTCCTGCTGTCACTAAGCGCATACCTGAGATTCTATGATTATAAGTAGTATAATGTATATTTTATGATATATATGTAGTATATTTCTATGTAAGTACTAAGTATTTTATTTATAACATCCCATAACTTACAAGCACACAGATCCCCTGGTACTGTCCACGATCCTATCCATCCATGGTTGTCTGGTAGAGATCGCTCTTGAGCGATAAGACCGCCAATTGTACTTAATTTTTAAGTTTTTACTGTACATAGTTTATAGTTAAAGTGCAATCAAGAATTTTCTATCTATCTATCTATCTAACCATATGCTATTCTTTCCAGACGGATATTCGCGAACGCCCACACATACCACATAAACTCGATCTCGCTAAACTCGGATCAAGAGACGTATCTGTCAGCGGACGATCTGCGCATCAACCTCTGGCACCTCGAGATCACGGATCAGAGCTTCAACATAGTGGATATCAAGCCAGCCAATATGGAGGAGCTCACTGAGGTAATTCATTACGTACAATGTTTTCCGACTCGACTCCGTAAACGTAGTGGGGAGACCAGCGAAAGACAGCAGGTAGATGCTGGATGCGTCAAGCTGAAAACAGGACGCTGCTGTGGCGCTCAGAGTATTAGTATTGTATTGAGGGAGGCCTATGTCCAGCTGTGGACTAACATAGGCTGATGATGCATAGTCCTTTGATAACGAGCGCTAGAGCGCTCTGACTTTCCATCTAGCTGCCAGCAGCCTAACGCCTAACGAGAGAGATATCGATAGATCAGTAGATCGCCATCTCATCTAAGCAATGTAGGAGATATAATTCTCTACTCATGAACATGATTGTACCAGCGGTTGTCAGATCTTATAGAGATCTGAAGGGGTCAGTTCAGCTTGCTAATTCTTGTAGCTATGGTGATAACTGGTTCTCTGCCGTATGGTTTCGATTCCCGCCTTAGGACAAATGTTCTGCAAATATTTGTTCTGGGTATTTTCTATGTATAGGTTATAAAATATTTGTTAAATACATCAATCACGTAGGTATATGAAACATCGGCAATTTTTTTAAATTTTTTAAAAAAAGCAATCAATGTTATGCATTCTATTATGAATATCAGTCATCTAGTACATATCTTACGACCGATGTGGCGCGGTGGGCGAAGGTCCGCCTGCGACGCATGAGGTTGCGGGTTCGATTCCCGCCTCGGAACAAATGTGTGTACGATCTGCAGATATTTGTTTCGGGTGTTCTGGTCGTTTTCTATGTATAATAAAAAATATCTATCTATTTAATGTATTGTATTATGTATATCAATTATCTAGTACCCATAACACAAGCTCTGCTTACCATGGGGCTAGATAATGCTGTGTGAATTGTCCAGCATTATTTATTTATTTATTTATTTATCTTAAGCTTTCCGCTTAGTTTGGGGATTGTCCAGCATGATTAATGAAAACGTTTGCAGATTTATTTTTATCTTATAACAGTTTTTATGTTTCACTTTCAGGTTATAACCGCAGCAGAGTTCCATCCGACTGAATGCAATCTCTTTGTATATTCTAGTAGTAAGGGTAAGCTCATTCACATATTATATTTAATCATGAAATTCGTTAATTTATTCGATATTATTCAGCCTCTAGGAGGCCTAGGAACAAATCCGTAAGACTACAGCCAAAGGGCGAAATGTTAAAAACATAGGACACATAGATAGGCTAGATAACTATGAAAGTCAAGAGAGATTATTGTTTTATGTTAGAAATATTCCGTTAGTTAAAAACACAAATATCTGGAGATAATGGACGCTGTTGAACCCAGCCCCAAGCATGGAACCCAGAATGGCATCATAGACAAACTTTTGTCTAGGCTCTTGATTGCGCACGTAAATAATTTACGTGAAAGTGAATGAAGTTGTTTTAAATGTTTTACGAATTCTACGAGCATATTTTTATATATTTTTTTTTATTCTGCTCTAAACGTCTATGCTAAGTCTACATAGCTTTACGCCAAGCCTTTGGCGCGCCAAAGGCTGTAGGCCATGAAAGTGTTAGTTTAAGCAATTCTTGTCCAGTTCCTCTCAAATCTTTAGACAGAAATTGAACAGATTATGAATTTGTAAGTGTTACTATAATATTGTCGATTTCTTCAATGACAAACTTTAGAAAATGTTAAATTATTGCACGTCATTCTCTCAAATATTTTTGTATACCGACTAACGGTCAAGCTTGTTGATTCATACATGTATATACTTGTTTGTCTTTGGCGAATAAAACATCTTTATTTTAAATAAGGTTCTATATTGAGCGGCGATAAAGATATCGCCACTCAATATCTAATCTCCAACAACCAATTTGACATTCAAAACTAAACCCTGTCTCTTTCTCCGTAGGTACAATAAGGCTATGCGATATGCGCGCGGCGGCGCTGTGCGACCGGCACGCGAAACTGTTCGAGGAGCCCGAGGACCCACACGCGCGGTCCTTCTTCTCCGAGATTATATCCTCTATCAGTGATGTGAAACTTAGCAATTCGGGCAGGTGAGAATGAACTTTAAGTCCAATTAAAGTTGAAATTGGCTCAGAGTAGTTTGAGGACCTACACGCTCGGTTGTTATTCTCTGAGATTATATAACGTATCAGTGATGTGAAACTTAGTAATTCGGTCAGGTGAGAATGGGCTTTAACATCTTTTAATTAAATGAAATTGGCTAGTAGCTTGAGGATCCACACGCTCGGTCCTTCTCTGAGATCCTCTATCAGTGATGTCAACCTTAGCAACATGGCCGCGCGGGCAGGTGAGAGAAATTCGGTCCGTTATACCGAATTTCAACATGAAATTAAAAAATTATTAAGTATTTATTTGTAGATTATTAAGTATATCAGTCATCTAGTACACATAACAAAAGCTCTGCTTAGATTGGAGTTAGATGATACTGTGTGGATTGTCCAGCTTTATTTATTATTTATTCTTCCAGATACATGATGTCCCGGGACTACCTAGGTTTGAAAGTCTGGGACCTCCGTATGGAATCTAAACCAGTGGAAACGTACCCAGTACACGAGTATCTACGCTCGAAGCTGTGTTCGCTCTACGAGAACGACTGCATCTTCGACAAGTTCGAGTGCTGCTGGAGCGGAGACGACCAGCGGCTAATGACTGGCTCTTACAACGGATTCTTTAGGTAAATAAAAAAGTAAAACATACCCAGTACACAGTACGAGTGCCTGCGCTCAAACGGTGTTCGCTCTACGAGAGGTAAATAGGTAAAACATACCCAGTACATGTCCTGCGCTCATGTGAATATTCCCATAGGAAGTCCCGTATCCAGTACCAATAATAACACATGGTCCGCTTAGCTTTAGGCTAAATGATGCTGTGAGGATTGTCAGCTTATTTCTCTTCATATATTGAAATTCTCGCTAGAAAATACAATACAATATTATGAAACTTTTCTACAGTAAAAAATATATCAAAATGGTAGATCCACGACCGCGAATTAGCTTATTTATTATTGCTATTAGTATTCTAGACCATTGGTAATAATATTTGAGTACTAAATTATGGTTCTTTTTTCAGGGTATTTGAACGCGCAATGTCTGGCGGTCGCCGCGGCGAGCTGACATTAGAAGCTTCTAGAGACGCGGCCGCGCGTCCCCGCCAGCCGCTTAGGGCAAGGCGCGTCGCAGCCACCGCTAAGAGGAAGAAAGTAAGTCTAGCTACCAGGGGGGCTACCATGCTATTTAACACAACGTCACGCGCGTTATCAGCGTTATTATGGTAATTTTAGCGCAATAAATCGTGTTAAGGCGCGAATAACTCGTAAAAAGGCGGTTTTCGCGTGCGTTAATCGCGCTAAAATGTACCGTAATAACGCTGATAACGCGCGTTACGTTATGTGTTAAATACCATGGAAGCCGCACTGGTCATTTAGAATATATAAGTAATTGAACGCGATCAACATCAACTCAGTCCAGTGCTTTAAAAGAGTTCAGCGCGTAGCGCACGTTGGTCCGTTTCAAGAATACAAGAATCGAAGTTCTGCGTATCTCGGGACATTGAAAACATCGGCTTATGTCGCCTTGTAAGATTTGATTTCCCAAGCCGGATGCAGATCGCTTGCGGCCCGCTTTCACTGCGGATAAGTTCAAACAAGCATACTTTACTGTAGTTAGTCCATCGTTGTCTGAAATATAGAACTTCCAGAAGTTCAATTTATATACGCTATCAGAGTAACCATATTTATATAAGAATTTAAAGAATTCATAGTGTGCACCGTAAAGTCGTAAATATATAATTATGTAACAATTTCAATTGCAGCAGAACTACCTTACGCACTAAGAGTACATCAACTGACTGACTCGTAAGTTCTTGATCAACGCAAAACTTAATATTGTATCTTCCACAGGACGAAATAAGCGTGGACTGCCTAGACTTCAATAAGAAGATCCTCCACACGGCCTGGCATCCGCACGAGAGCATCATCGCCGTCGCCGCCACCAACAACCTCTTCATATTCCAGGATAAGTTCTAATCACTCGCGTATTTACTAACCGAACCGCTCTTCCGAGGACAAAACGGGCTTGGCTCGACGTGGCTTTATCTAGCGAGAAAGAGGCAAATCTTGAGTTGTGGCAAAGGACAATGTAACTTGAGCTAATATAGCTAAGAGCCAATGTAACTTGAGCTAATATAGCTAAGAGCCAATGTAACTTGAGCCAGTATGGCTAGAGCCAATGTAACTTGAGCCAGTACGGCTAGAGCCAATGTAACTTGAGCCAGTATGGCTAGACCCGAGTAGATGTCGCTGGACATAAAGTGACTGTAGCCAACGTGGCTTGTAATATGTTCGTTGGAAAGAATTATCTTATATCTAGTATGGGTTCAGAGTCAGAATTAACAACTTTAATTTCTTTAGGCTTACAAAAAACAAAAAAAGAAAGTGTACATTTTTAAAGCTTGACTGACGGAATCCTGGAACATGTTTCTAGCGAGCGTGACGTACGAAGTTATATGGTTGTGGTTAGGGGGTTATGGGCGATGGTTGACGCAATGAGCAATAATATATTTAAGGGGCTTTCCGTCTATCTGAAGATCCGCTAGTTTCTCCTACCATGCAACAGACTTTGATCTGGTTTTCACAATCGATAAGAGAATTTCTTATGCCATGTTTCTAGTTACCTTTTCCTACCAAGTGAGTTTGAATGACATTACATACTATTAACTACCTCAAACATCACACCCAATATCTGTACACTAGCTGATCTCAAAAGCAAAGATTACTGTTCTGGCACACCATAACGCTTTGGCGATATTGATCTCTCTGTTAATACATATAAAGTACAAAATACTGCTTATTCTCTCGCTAATTATTACAAGACTGTTCTATCAAGCCTATTGTGATGTCCTTGGAAGAGATTGGAGTAGTGAAATAAGTACGGGTATAAGTTTGTGCCTTTAGCAGGCGAACCGCGACTTTATCTGCTTAATATTTAGGTGCATTATCAACAAGCAATCTTTGTTATTGGGGACTACGAAAATACTGTTCATTATCCGGTTTGCATGCTAAAAGTGCATACAATATTGAGCCTTAATTTATTCGCCACACGGATCAGAATGGAAGATAGCGATAGTTTTTTTACATAAAAACGATCTCAAACCTAATAAAACTACAAAACAGAAACATAACTTTCAGGTTCGGTCAGGCCACTTTGTACCTTAATTTCTATTCCAAACATATCGATATTCAAATACTTTATAATACTTGCCTTACCTTAGTGCTCAATTTCGTATGACATTCCGCTCTGATGTTTTGGTCCATGTGTGAAGGATGCGCTGACCAAAGTGTCAAGGGCAATGCAAAGAATCCACCATAAGTATTTTAGATTGTATTTCCGAGGTTATAAACTTCAAAATCGTTTGTCATTTTCAAAACTCTGATACGAACATACTTTTACTCATTTATGAAACCACCTTTTTTTACCCTATCTGAAGGTTTTCAATTAACTTTTACTTACTTCTTTTTATCTAAATATAATAGTTACCATACTGTCAGAACTTGTCCTCGATTTCTTTGGTCAGATTCTAACGTAAGCGATATATCTGTCAGTAAAATCCTACACCTAAAATGGCTTTATTTTGCTATATAGCCATTATTTTGCAAGTCTTCCCCCAAAAAAGGTAAAAATGTTTAACATGAATTTACCACACAAGTTAAAATAACTGCACCTTGCTGTTTGAAGTTAGTTATCTTGTTATCGTACAAAGTTCTTGTTATTTTACTGACAGTATTTTATCGCCATAATTTGTTAATGCAATCCGCAAATGTTGTATGGCAGTCATACATTTTTGTACGACAACCCATTGCTACCAGTGACAAATCATACATTTGTATGACATTTAGATACAAGACTCCCATTTCTATGACAGTCATACAACATCGCTGTAGTTAAGAATTACCCGTTAATTCATCTAATTTATACGCTTTCATACTTAAGGTTCTAAGCAATTAAGTATTTATTGTTTACGACGCGATGATTGAACTTATCCATTGTATGAGATTAGTTAGGTATAACAAATGGTGTGAATACACGACTGAAGCAATGATTTTGGGTTTCCAATGCACGGAATATTAAATGTAATAAGGCTGAGGCCTCACTAGTTAAAGTTAAATGTGAAAGAATTCGTTGAGCACTTAAAACGGCAATTACTTAATAGGTGGATAGATGTTCTTGTCGCCTATAGATTACATATCCAACAACGCTGCCGTATAACATAAAATGAGCATTCAATTATGGGCTTAGACTCGTTAGATTTAGATGCATTTTACAGTGACGTCATAAACTAGCTAACAGCGCGAGAGCCAGGCCATTCGCTTGAATCAAGCAAGTATGGCACTGTAAAATGTATCTTATGGCTCAGTTCACATCGACACGCGCCGACCCGACGCATCTGCAGCGCGGCGACTTTGTATCATTTTGCATAGTAAATAAGGTTGTATTTTGATCAACTCTAAAAAAGCGTCGCGTGGCGTAGCGTTACGGTGTGACCTACCCCTAAATGTTACGAGTTTAAGCCCTTATTTCACTGCTCATTTTTGTGCTGTGCGGCAGTGGGTTGGACGTGTGAGCGACAACCTTTACCAATGTGGCCTCACCCTAAATCAAACTAAACTAACAATCTGAAACAAAATGAATTATCAAACAGTTCCGTACCTTCGAACCTAAGTCGTGCAAAATATAGATTGGTATTAATAAAATCGATTTAGATCGATAAAATTGTCCATTGTTGGTTGTAAGGAATTTCATTCATAAATCCACTGTAGTCAAGGGATCCACGAACGCACTTGTCTTAGTTTCAACGCAAGGTTAAACTTTCTGCTTCAGCTCAGCATATACAATGTGTTTTTTCGAAATTTGATCAAATGAAATTAGACTAAAATATAAGCGCACATAATCCTTCAATTAATATAAAGCTTTGTCCCACTGCTACGGACGCATGTAAGCGTGGATTCGTTTGTTGTGCGTGGTTGCAGTGGATGTTATCACATACATTTTCTTTGCAAAGTAAAGCTGCCATCACATTAGGTTGCAAGCATAGCGGCCGCCACGCGACTTGTATCGATAAGTGATCGCACGCGGCTGCCGCGCTGCCACACAAGTCGCGCGGCTACCGCTCTGCTTGCGACCTAATGTGAAGGCAGCCTTAAGCTAGACACGTGCCTCTCCGTACGTTGCGGTGGGACAGTGGCTTTAATTTAAAATATTTTACGCATTACGATGTGACGTATTTTTTTTAATTCTGCTCTCGACAACGGTTCCTGTGTTTGCCTACCGGGTCAGAAAGACGGTCTTAAGATTTTTTTTCTGGCTTACAATTTACCGAGGCAAGAATTTTGAATATACTTGCAGAGAAACTAAGGCATAGTGTGAATAGTTGTTTCCTGAAACCACATACGTAAATAACCGGCGACGCGCATGCGTTCGTGCCTTATGTATGTTTTGTTAATCTATTTATTATTATGTACACTTTTTTAACTCTTTGTGATTGTTTTTTGTGAATTCGAACATTCTGTTAGAAACTTGTTAGTAGCTTTTGTTTGAGGATTTCCAATCTTGATTGTTGACCATGATTTTCGAGCTTCCATACATCTTATTACGTAACTGTACTTTTGCACCCATTTTCATAATAATATAGTTAAAGCAAAGTTGTTATAAAAATCAATTGATACGGCTCTATTGTCAAATAACTAGAAAGTAGAGTAAGCCTTTCTGTTTTTAGAAAGAGCTAATATAATTTCCGAGCCGTTCAGAGATAAGTGGTACCATTGATATGCACGCAATATACAAACAAACAAACATACATAATCTTACCCTGAAGCCCTAAAACTTCTCCGCTGCTTTAAAAATGGGTTCAGTTGAATAAGGCTGTAGTGAATATAGGCTGAAGCTCGACGTGGGGACTTTCTTGATTGGATTTACACTCTTTATTCCACCTAAGGATACATTGGGCATACTATACTTACTACAATGAAATTTCTATTGTGATTTTAGTTCTCTTTACGTTAAGAAAAAAAGCTTGAACTGTATGTAAAAAAAATATGTAAATAGCGAACGAATGATGGCCTGAATAAATATAGGATACTGTCACAACACATTGTATAGTTTATATATTTGTATGTTGTATGTGAAATATGTGAAATTATGTTCAATAAGAAATATTTGAAATGAACTTTTTTGAAAACATTTTGTGGTATAGCCTGGTCGTTTATTTAAAACTTTGTTGATACTGGTTAATATTTAAATCTGTGAGTTTTTGAATGTTAACTATTGATGTTTTTATATCGTGCGATTGTTTTGTAAAACTAGAACATGTTAATCTTCATTTTGACAACGAGAGATATGGGGAGATCAACATCACAAAAGTATATAAAAATTAAATGTGTTCATTACGGATGTAAGCAGACCACAGCCCTACCCATACCTGCTACTTGAGGGTGCACTCACACTGAAGAAGCCCCTCGTTAAGGGACTAAACGTTTGTGTTCTTTCAACATAAATAAGGTTTATAGTTAACCCGCTTACATGCGTAATGAATTCGACAAACTACGATAGTTTTTATAGTAAAATGAAGTGTGTATTTAGTTTTACAAGAAGCGCAAAGTATAGGTTCTTACAATAACAGTGTGCTTTAATCCGTTCTAATCAGGCACTACCATTATTTTGTGTCGTTAATGAACAATACCTTTTAACATGTTCTTTGAATAAGTATGTTATTAGATTATGTATAGGTTCGTGTTAAGTTTCAGTTATGTTCCCATTCGTTCTCACAATGTAAGGGGTCGGGTCAATTCCTCACGCCGATCGCGACAACCTAATTGTAAGTGAAATGTGTGATAATTAAATTATGCCTTGCAGCTTAAACAACCTCACTTTATAAGTACAAAAATCGCTTATAACTCGAGGTATTTTTGTGTAAAATTTTGCTTGTGAAGCAATTATAGTGATAGGAATTGACTGTCCCCTCGGAGATATCATTTAAATATCGAAACGTTTGGTGATGTGTACAGTGAGGGGCGTGCTTGCGAGTGTGAGTAAATTTAAGATTAGTTGTAATAGTTAGGCAAAAAAATCTGCGCGCATACAGAATTCTACCGCTCGAAGGATCAGAGTCGCTTGGATATGTGATAAGTCGCGTTGAGCGGTGACCTCGAGATATTGTTGACAACGAAATGAGCTGTTGCCGTGAGTCGCCCGCGCTTCTGTTACTCGCTCTGTTTGCTGTCACGGCTACTCTATCAACTGAAAGCCGTCTTGGCATTAAACCGCTCGATAAGTACAATCGGACGGAAGGGCGCGTATGAAAGAGGTTACATCTTTACGTTACTCGAGTATTTCGCTATAGCGTGAGTTTTAGCTAGAACTGCAAAACGGTGGAAAAATCTTGTAGCGTAGATTTGTACCTGGGTTGTTGAGAATGGGCCATTTGTTTAGAAACATATCTTAGAGAAGAATTTTGACGCGTTTTGATAGAATTTTTGGGGATGCCATGAACGCTGCGGGCGAGAGCGCGGGCGCCTTACGCTGATTGTTGTTGAATCCAAAATATTTCCTAAAATATAAATTTTTATATCTGAATTTTGCTTTTTATTCACAAAACTCCTTAATAATTCCTAGACCATAGGTCGAGCTTCACTCAAATGGTTATATTTTACTACTGACTAAGGGATATCCACCAGCGCCTCCTGCAGAACAGTTACTACCGAACCGAGATCCCCAACCCGCTATCCCAGCGTGGGGATTATGGGCATTGAGCAATGTTCAGGGTGAGGGTATTATCCAGCAATTGCCTAATATGAGGCTAGTTATATTTATTTTTATTTTTCTATTAGCCATATACAGGAGCATCCTATACCTAAGCAAGTGCATAGTTGTCACTCACCGCTGCACCGGTGGTCGCCGGCCAGGGGGCCGATCACCGTATCATAAGTCTGGGCGACTGTGTTTCGCACCTTGCATAATTCTCTGGTTGGCTACCGGGTACAGGATTGGCAAGCAACCTTCAGTTCTTGACAGTCTTGGAGGCGCTGTTATTAATACGGAATGGGAGGACTATTACTGATGAAAGTCTTATTACTCCATACGTGGAATCTAACAAAATTTAAATACAGGGCGTCCCAAAGCCATGCCACATGTAGGGAAAGTACCTTAAACAGGGCTAGTGTATGTGTTTTACAAAAGTAAAGGTCAAACAAAGCTTGAACTAGAGTGTAAAATATGGCAAAGAAAAAAAAACCGTTTTATTCTGTAAACACATTTTAATTGTAAATTGAATAAAGTATTACATAATTAATACCCTCATCACATTGGTATCACGAAACTTAAAATAAGGCAAAGTATTCAAAATTTTAACTAATTAAAAAATATTGTCTACAAAATGCTGTAATTAATTTTAAACAAATACCACAGACATTGGAGGAATACTTTCGCACTCACTGGATTAAAATGCCGAAACTTAAAATAATCTGGAGGCCTACTCGGAAAACGAAAACTTTTCTGTTAGGTACGCTTTTAAGTAAAACCCACACATATGGTAATTATGTCACATGCATAAAGAGTTTACACGAAAACGAATCAAAAACATCTATTATTGTTTCGGAGTAGGCCCCCTGAATTAAACCATATTCTAATTTTATGACGATATTTAAAATAATTCATTATAAATAATTACTTACACAATCCAAATACATACTATCTCTAATTAATATCCAATACACCTAGGTATAACTCTAAAGTGCTGAAAATTATCATATTCTGTCCAGCACATTTTACCAATACCAACGTTTGGTAACCTCTAGTTACCTATTGCACTTTTCTTAAAATCTAAACAGCACCTATAACAATACTGAGGCTATAGCCTAAAAACACTTTCACTGTGCAAAAAACACTGCTGTAAAGTTCTTCTAAAGATAGTTACTTACTTATTACTATTTGGTGGAGATTAATTTTATCCACGTTAAGTGTATTTTTAAAATCATCACTGTTCATGCCTTTTTAAGAGTCGTTTGTTTGTCGTCACTCCGAATTTTTTTTGTCTATCCTACTAATATTATAAACGCGAAAGTTTTTAAGTATGGATGGATGTTTGTTACTCTTTCACGTAAAAACTACTGAATAGATTTTAATGAAACTTTACAATAATATAGCTTATACATCAGAATAAGACATAGGCTATAATTTATAAAGATATATTGTATATTATACAATATATCTTTATAAATTGGAGCCTCCAAAAAATCTATCACCACGCGGGTGAAACCGCGGGGCGCAGCTAGTTGGTTATAAACTTTCATTATAGCTGCGCACCGCGGCTTCGCCCGCGTTGAAATCTATATGCAAAATGGTTTATAAACCTCTTAAATCACTCTATCTATTAATAAAAACGGCATCAAAATCCATTCCGTAATTTTAAAGATCTAAGCATACATAGGGACAGACAGACAGCGGGAAGCGACTTTGTTTTATACTATGGTTACAAACTGTCATTAATTATACAGAGATGATTTGCTCTCTCTCTTTCTCTCTCCCTCTTATATATTTTCCCTATTGGTGGAATTTATTTATACAACTCTAATTAAAACACAGTGCCCATACCATACACACATGCACAATCATATAGCCAGCACGGAGCGCTCTTGCAGATCACAGCGCTGACGGCATTGAATGCATTAAAATCAACACTGATATTTTAAGTTTTCCCATTAATTCTTCCTGAATTTAAGTCTCAAAAGAACTAAACCAAGAGTGATTAAAATCCAGACGATAGTGACAATGAAGCCAATGTAGATATCTGGTTCGGTGATTGAAGATCCCTTCTCGAAGAGGTCTCGTAGGGATTTCGAAGGGATCGTGAAGGGGAGAAGAAGCGCTATGAAGCGGAGGCCAGTGGACATCCCTTCTAGAGGCCAGAGGATACCTGGAAAAACAATTTAGGTTTAGGGCATTTTTATGACAGAAATAACATAAGATGAATTATTTTATGGCACACTTAAAAGTAAAAGAAACAAGATAAAAAATTACAAAATATGTATGTTATCATTATCATCATCAGCCTATAGCAGTCCACTGCTGGACATATGCCTCCCGTAATGAGCGCCATAGCGCCCTGTCTTCTGCTTGCCGCATCCAGCATCTGCCTGCAGTCCTTCGCAGGTCGTCATCCCACCTGGCCGGAGGACGTCCTACACTACGTTTGCCGAGTCGCGGTCTCCACTCTAGTACACGTTTACTTCCTCTACGGTGGCAGGTCTTATTTGACCGAATAAACGCGACCGATTATACGCGACGCATTTTCCGTCAGATATGTACCGACCCAAAATATAAACTACTAGCGGCCCGTCCCGGCTTCGCCCAGTTGGTCATTTGTTTCGGGCATTTTTTAATTTTTCTCTGTTTTCTCTCCGTAAGAACAATCCTCGTTTTCAAGGAATATTCTAAAAAAATAATTGGCGTAATCTCTGTTCAGCTGCTCTCGAGATTTGCGCTTAGCAACACATTCAACGATTCATTTTTATATTATATAAGAAGAAGATGACTGAATAGGGCTTCTCGCCTTGTGATGTACAAACATTCAAGTACCTATCCTCCAGTATAAATCACTCACCACAAAGCAGTATCATCGGATAGAAGCTCCCCGTGGCGACAAAGAACGACATCGTATGGCTGGAGCAGTACACAGACAGCAGAAATCCGTACGACATGCCGGACAATCCTTGCAGGAATAAAAGTACGCCAATCACGAAGAAATTCCCGCGGGAGGGTATCCCGTAGCCCAGGAACGCGAGGACCATGATTTCTATCGTCTGAAATGGAGATAAGGTTGGTTTTTGATTGTTACTCTGCACAAGACGCGCAACGTTTGTAAATAAATAATGCTGGACAATTCACACAGCACCATCTAGCCCCGAGGCGAGAATCGAACCCGCAACCTGGCGCGGTGGGCGATGGTCCGCCTGCGACACAGACGCAGGCGGACCACCGCGCCGCCCATAATTTTCTAAAGAAAATCAAGAAGATAAGCACAACAAACTAAGCCTTCTATACCCACAAGACATCAATATCACGAATGAATAAACACTTTATCGTACAAAAAATAAACAAATAAAAATCTTATCTCTAAATAAAAAAATGAGCATTATGTAAGAAGCAAACCTATCCCATTTTTATACAAGTAGGACACTTTCGATTTCAAAAAAAGGAGGAGGTTCTTTATTCGGCTGTATGTTTGGTTTTTAAAGTAGTAGATGCTGCGGTTGTAAAGAGAATGCTCTCGAGATATACATATAAACAAAATCTTCCCGAGGGATTATTAATTTGTCCCCTGTAAATATTAGGGAATTCCTAGTCGGTTTTTGGCTTTATAACAATTAAATTAATAATGTAGGTCATTCGAAAAGTATAGGCACGTAAAAATTATGTCTTCTGATGCCTTCTAACCACAAAACATCAACAAGTGTTCATTCATTCAGAATAAATGAACACTTATGTCTAAATTTCAATCTTATGTCTAAATTTCAATCTTATGTCTAAATATTTTTTTTTTACAAAAAGCGGCCATATCGTTGAGAGCGATTTCCCCCAGGCATTGACTGACCTGTAGAACTATAACAGCAGACTGCAGTGTAATATGAACGTTCAGCATTTCCTTCGGCTTGACGCCCGCGACCGCGCTGCGCTCCCACACGCCTTCCAAACGGTCCGATATCATCAGGGTAGATGTCACAATGGAGGGTAGGAAGAAGATTATACTGGAATTATAAAAAACCTTTTAACTGTAGGATAGTTTAAACCGTGCCCGAATCGCATCGCGAGGAATGACTAATATGACAGGAATACGGTTTTAACCGATTCGATCATGATTGGTGTATCGCCTGTGTGCGGCTGCCAAGCCATGCAGCGGACAGCGAATTCGCTATGCTTGTTGTGTGACTGCCTACCCCGCTAATTACCGATGATGCTACCATTAATTTTGATTTTAACCGTATTATTGTTAAGATAACTCTAGTGTCTAAATAAACCTATGTTAGGATTTAAGATGCTATCTATATATAAACTGTAACAAATTTGTATCAATAAATAAATATATCTATCTATCTATCACGCCGCCGCTGCGCTGGCTTGTCGCAGGTGTGTAACACGCTTCGAAAGTCGATAGATAATAATGCCCAGGTGAAATAATTATTTAAACTTGTAATTTGTAGACATAGGCTCCCACACGCCTTCCAAACGCATGTACGTATCCACTTTGATGATATCTCATCAGAGTTGAAGTCAGTATCGAGGGTAGGAAGATTATACTGTAATTATAAAAAAAACCTTTTAACTACAGGTCAAATAATTATTTCATCATCAGCCTATGTTAGTCCACTGCTTGACACAGGGCTCCCCCAATGAGCACACAGCACCCTGTCTTCAGCTTGCCGCATCCAGCATCTACCTGCAGTCTTTCGCAGATCGTAATCTGGTCCGAGGGCGTCCTACACTACGTTTACCGAGTCGTGGTCTCCACTCAAGAATACGTTTGCCCCAGCGGTAAACAAATTATAAGATCATGATAATAATCATCACAAAATATAAATAATAGACTACTTTTTATCACATCACATTTTACACGTCATGGTAACTTTAATATAAATCAAAATGTAATTCAAAATGCAAATTTCTTTATTACTAAGTCACTTGACTTGTGAGGGTTTTTATTTTGTAACCCTTATTTATTTGATGTATTTCCTACCCTTGTAGTTATCCTGTTTTATGCTATAAATTATTATATTTTTTGCTCATGGACATTGTACATAATATATATCGGATTATTGGTTTTATTGAATTCGTTGCTTGTGAGATATTATGTTGTGATTTATTTCACTTTTTTGTCCAAATCTAATAATAATGTAATAACTGAAACTTACGTAATAATTATCCCAGGGGCCATGTAGTTCACCATCTGAGCATTCTTCTCTCCGTATATTGGTTTGTGGAAGTTGACTGGAATCTACAGATTTCAATTGTTATAACAATGTCCATATATTAATATTCATATAATTTTATGCATACAGGTTCTTAGGTGTAGTGTTAATGTCAGATCAGGAATAGGCCGATTATGTCAATTGTAACTATGTCCATACTCCGATTTAGAATCCAAGATATTTTATTTTCACATAGACAGTTTTGAATGAAAAGTTAACAATTACTGATAA
This sequence comes from Eupithecia abbreviata, assembly GCA_943735965.1. Lineage (NCBI taxonomy): Eukaryota > Metazoa > Arthropoda > Insecta > Lepidoptera > Geometridae > Eupithecia > Eupithecia abbreviata. The sequence continues at coordinate 2,934,360 of OX030997.1, read as the reverse complement.
TAATAACAGAAAACGAGGTAACTGCACGGTTATCTTTAAAAACTAAAACACAAACTTCAACAATGCATAATCTCACATGTGGTGTAAAAAAATGTTTAACACTTTGACTGCGGTCTTTTTTTTACCTAAAAAATTCGTGCTGCCACTCTACACAGCGGTTGTGTTGCGCCGCACATGCGTTTCGTTCGAATAATATTACAGCTCTGCTGAGTCACAAAGATCTGTATTTTCTCAGCCGCTGCGCTAGTGTGGTTTTACGCATATTAGAAACGATGAACGAAAGATTTCAAAAACAAAAATGGTTTCGAGCTTCTATGCTTAGCTTCGATGATACCAATGTCTAAATATTTTCCACCAATACTCCTTGGGCTTTGTAATCCCTTTGTATACAAAAAGTATCCAGGTTTTTGAATCGGAGTATAGGTAGTAAGTATAGGTCTAACTTTTGAAACTATCATAGTTATTAACACTAAAGTCATTTAAAACGGGATTTTTACCATGATTTGATTTTTGAGTTATCCAATATTTCGGCACAGTTTCATGCGCCATGATCACGATATTGGATAACTCAAAAATCAAATCATGGTAAATATCCCGTTTTAAATGACTTTAGTTCAAGCTTTGTCATAAAACAGAAGGTATGGTTATAGTGTACAAACTGATAAAAATACATTAAAAGAATTATAACTAGTCCACAATAGATAAGAAGTTGGAAAGAAAATAATAAATTTTAAAAGAATTTGGTAAATAAGCACAAAAAATTAATACAATAAAATAAAACATAAGAATAGTAAATGATAAATATCAGAACATTAAAGACAATAATAAAAGTAATGAGAACAAATAAATAAACTGCGACATGCTTTAATAACGTTTTCGAAGGCGGAAAGAGGAATTCAAATAAAATATATATTATTAAATATAATATAATTAGGAATATTATTTAAGAATAAAGAAGTTTTTTTATAAGGTCGATACTTGTGTTAAGATTAAATAAAATATGTATGTATAATGATAGGTAAATAATGTTATTAACAACACATTACCTGGTGCAGTTACAAATTGTCAGGCCCTGAAACTTGCATGAGGTAGCATAAATATATAAAAAAGCACACTGGAAAATAAATATAAGCTTAGAAAATACTAAATATAAATAATTTTGCGGTGGATATAGAAGCAAACGATCGATAATAAGTAAAAAAAAAGAAGTTAGGGTAAATCCCCGTATTCATTGTTAACATTTGTTTAAAAACATGGTTGCATAAATTTGAATTTTGAGTTTTCCAATATTTCGGCACAGTTTCAAGCGCCATGATCACGGAATAACTGAAGACACTGCGAGTTCGTTTTTATGAGCAGATATACCGATCTACCCTCATTTTCTGTCTTTTGCTACGAACGTTACCACTACTTAAATGACTTTAGGGTTAATTACCATGATAGTTTCAGAAGTCTTATGGTTGCATAAACATGTTGCTGAGTTGCTGTCAACATGTTGCGGGCAACACTTGTGTTGCGGAGTTGATCACTCCATTGAGACTCCATGTTGCAGAGTTGCCGCCCGGCGAGCGAAAACATCAGTTTATCAACAAATGTTGACGTGTTGATAAACAGTTTTTACAAAGATGCGTTCTAATAGACGCAGAGCACAACAACACTACTCCACACCTCGGGCAACATTTTGACGCAGACTGGCGTGTGGACGGGTAGTAGAAAGAAAGAAGGATGGCTGTAAACATTGCCAGATACTTTGTTGTTGAAAAATAATGTGTTGAGTAACACTTGTGCAACAAATGTTGACGTGTTGATAAACAGTTTTTACAAAGATGCGTTCTAATAGACGCAGAGCACAACAACACTACTCCACACCTCGGGCAACATTTTGACAAAGACTTGGCGTGTGGACGGGTAGTAGAAAGAAAGAAGGATGGCTGTAAACATTGCCAGATACTTTGTTGTTGAAAAACAATTTGTTGAGTAACACTTGTGCAACAAATGTTTACAATGAATATGGGGTTTTAACACCGATATATTATGTTATAGTTACATAGGTACATTATCTTATTGCGGAGAGTCAATTTTTTGTCTTGTAGTCAATTGATAAATAATGGAAATTCTATGCTATATGTTAAGTTCATGTTCAAGATGCTTATTTTAGATAATAAATAAATAAATAACACATTTGACGATGTGGCGCGGTGGGCGAAGGTCCGCCTGCGATGCAGGAGGTTGCGGGTTCGATTCCCGCCTCGGAACAATTGTGTGTACGATCTGCAGATATTTGTTCCGGGTGTTCTGGTCGTTTTCTATGTATAATAAAAAATATCTATCTATGTAATATATTGTATTATGTATATCAGTTATCTCCACCACACCCATAACACAAGCTCTGCTTACCATGGGGCTAGATAATGCTGTGTGAATTGTCCAGCATTATTTATTATTATTATTTATTTCCCACTCACAAAAAAAGGCCTTACAAACATTTGCGTAGGTACATAATACTTAGTCATTATTGACCTGTTTCGTGGGAGGCTGGTGTTTGAGGTAGGTTGTAAAACCTGTATAACAAGTCACCAGTGCCTCTCCGCGGGTGTAATAGTGATAATACGAAAACAATGAGTAATTATAGAAGTTAATAAATAAAAGTTGTACCTAATCATCATCACCCTACACTCGTCCACTGCTGGACATAGGCATCCCCCAATGAGCGCCATAGCGCCTAATCTTCAGCTTGAGGCATCCAGCATCTACCTGCAGTCTTTCGCAGGTCGTGATCCTACCTATCGGAGGGCGTCCTACACTACGTTTACCGAGTCGTGGTTGATTGAGTGGAGACTCAAGAACACGTTTGCCCCAGCGGCGGCGGTTCTTCGCAAGATATGGCCGGGTCACTGCCATTTCAGCTTGCTAATTCTTAGAAATAATCATAATTCCGGCAGTAAATTGAAAACCTTACCTGCACGAGGTTTTCGTTTCGATCGCAAGATTTCATTGCTCGTTTAGTAAACGCTTCGTACGCTTTATGCAGCTGGTTCTTTAGGAAATATGATATTTGATGATCTGTAACAAAATGGGAAATATTAATTCACATGGGTACTTTCTTTCAGTAAGTTTTTATTGTAATTATTGAGATTTTTAATCTTGAAAATGATATAATCTTGATTAAATCATCATGACATATAAGTAAGGTGTGTTTATGAACATTATAAAAAATAAAAATAAAAAATTCTTTACTAGGTGACTATGATGTGGTAGAACGGAAGTCGTTGCATTTACTTCCCACCCATGACGCGCAAACATAGCGCAACATGTAATTTTCTTCTACATTCAACCATTTTTTTAAATTATTGTTTGTATAATACATCCATACTTTCTTTGGTAAAAGGTAGTTGTCGACTGCGAATTTTTTTTAACCTAGGCCATTCATGCTTCTCTACACAGACATTGTGTTGCGTGCCCTTTAGAGGCGTTTTGTTATAAAAATTCATTATATTACGGCTGTGCTGAGTCACATACCTAGATGTGTGTTTCCTCAACAACTCGCATGAGTGTGCACAATGCATATGCTTCACTCGTAAAAAACACATATGGTGTGATTTTAATAGTCAAAGAGTTTTAATCCTCCATATTCATACATTAGTGTGAATCATGGGTAACAAAGGTGCACGAAGATTACGACTGATGGGGTGGAATAGTCAGACCATCCTTATAAAAAAAATAGTAATAGTATCATCATCATCAGCCTATGATAGTCTACTGATGGACATAAGCCTCCCCCGATGAGCGCCATAGCGCCCTGTGTTCTTAGCAATAGTATACAAGTAGTAAATAATTATATATAGTAATAGTAGATAACTTACTAGTCATATCAAGCCAGACACTGATGCTGCTATCCTCCAGGATATCATCACCGACCTCCCCCTCCGCGACCCGCCGCGACATGCCATAACTGAAGTTACTGTGGAAATGTATGGCCCCGTACACTTGGCCTTTCGCGACCGCGTACTTGGCCTCCTCGGTTGAGTTGTATGGGATCTGTGAAAAGGATTCAATAGTTATACATTTATGTATTCGTATTGTATATAATGTTTTATCATGTTTTGTATTGTATATATTGTTTTATCATGTTTTGTATTGTATATATTGTTTTATCATGTTTTGTATTGTATATAATGTATTTACAATTTTTATGTCTATTACGCCACCGTTTATACCTATACTATAGCTACGTGTCCATCCAAAGGTTGCATTGAAGAAATCGCTCTTAGCGATAAGGCCGCCCATTGTGCATCTGTATCTTTGTTTGTTTGTTCTTTACTGTTTTTTTCCCGTGTTTGATGTTCAAAAAAGCGTATTTGTATTGTATTTTTATATTCGTCGAACAGATTGAAAACCATCGTCGTTACAGTCATTGGGCGATAGCGACATTAATTACTTAACCCTTAGTTACTCGCGCATAAAAACATACTTAAGTAGGTACTCGCGTAGAAAAAACTACCAAATACATACAAAATCAGACTTTTATTTATGATAAAGATTTAAAAACAAGCGTTGTAAATTCAAAACTCCAATAACTAGAGACGATCAAACAGTCGCTGGGGGTGTTAAACACCCCACGCGAGTAATTAAGGGTTAAGCTGAAGCTAGATCAGCAAGGCTACCACGCTATTAGCACATAACGCGCGTTTCAGCGTTGTTACGCTAATTTTAGTTCTAATAACGCGTGTTAGACGCATTTTAACGCATAACGCCATTTCAAGGGTTATTCACGTTAAAATGCGCCTTAACACGCGTGAGAGTTTGTCAAATTATGCAAGCAGATCAAAACTAGATAGAAAATTCTTTATTCACTTTTATATAGGAAAATATCTACTTACATATAATATAAAAATAAATCGCTGAATGTGTTGCTAAGCTCAAATCGCGAGAGCAGCTGAACCGATAAATAATACCGCTAATTCATTTTTATAATATTCCTTGAAGTACGAGGATGGTTCTAACGGAGAGAAAAATTAAAAAAATTGCCTGAAACAAATGACCACCCGGGCGAAGTCGGGACAACCGCTAGTTTACAATAAAAACTTTAAAATGTATTACAATTGGCGGTCTTATCGCTCTAGAGCGATCTACCAGACAACAGATGGATAGAATCATCATAGCATGAAGGCTACACGGCGTTAAGTTATGTTAACTTGATTTTTGAGTTATCCAATATTTCGGCACAGTTGCATGCGCCATGATCACGGAGTAACTGAAGGCACTGCGAGTTTTTATGGGCAGACATACCGATCTACCCTCATTTTTTGTCTTTTGCTACGAACGTTGCCACTACCACCGGTTTCACTATTATCGAACGCAGCTCGATCACGATACACAACACTAACGGTATCCCATTTTAAATGACTTTAGTATTAATAACCATGATAGTTTCAAAAGTTTTATTATGTTAACTTACCTGAAATAAGTTGTTTTTCCCCAACTCGTCCAAATACCAGCAGCTTAACATGTGCAAGTCGCAGGTTTCGTCTTCATAAAGCGTCGTGTAAGATAAACTACTATTACTACACGTTTCTAAACCATCTGAAACAACACAAACAATATTTGAAACCACGCCGCGTCATTACTTTTTTATAGATATTTTATTATAAAATTATTTAGAAATAAACAAAATAATGATGGACAATTCACACAACATTATGTAGCCCCAAGCTAAGCAGAGCTTCTGTTATGGGAGATAACTGATATAGGTACTTTTTACAATATATTACATAGAAGTTTTTTTTTCAGTTATCTGGTTGGTTATATGGATTGTATTATTTATTAGTACCCACCAAATAACTGATATATATATATATTACAATTTATACATAGATATTTAAAATTATTAAATAAGTTGTCCCACTGCAGGGAAAAGACCTTAGCCTTCCTTTTTTACATTTCCCTGCACCCAACCTGGCCTATGGCATCTATGGACAGGGTATGATTTAATAAATTAATAAAAATTACATACATAGATAATAATTCCTAATATCTACATCTGCAAAACAGTTATCCTGTGTATTATTGGTTAATAACGTGTGTAATTATTATTTGAAATGAGTGAAACGAGATGTGAAAAAATATTTTTATTCATCTGATATTAACTTAACTGGTCCCACATAATAGCGATGTAATACACAAACTTTTCCTAAATGGGATGAGTTAATAGTATTTGTATCACTTGAATTTTCTTATGAATTCTGTTAAAAGGACACCTCTTCCACCATGATAAAGAAATGGCTCTTAGAGAGCTCTTTCTACTGTGTAGACGAGTTATACGCGTTGCTATTATGTGAATCTTTATATATAAAAATCTATTGCTGTTCGTTGGTCTCGCTAAAACTCGAGAACGGCTGGGCCGATTTAGCTGATTTTGGTTTTGAAATATTTGTCGTAGTCCAGGGAAGGTTTAAACGGTGAGAAAACATGGTTGAATTCCGCAGAAATTTTCACACGGGTGAAGCGCAAGCGGTAAGGCGCAGCTAGTTTGATAATAAATAATGTTTTCTATACAATTAATTAATTATATTTATATGACTATAATAATTATTGTATTTGACTTGTAACTTGGCGTTAATAATAAAGAATCGTATTGTATTGTTAGTGAAATGAGTTTGCAATCTACGCGAAATAAGTCGCGGGCTAAGGGGACTCTATACAATGTGTATTTATTTATTTATTGATAAACTATTTACAATGCCTTTACAGTTGGACACCAAAGCGACAAAGAAATATAACAAAAAAAAACTTAAACTTAAAACACAAACCAAAAAACTAACATTCTACACACTACTAACTACCACTTAATATTAAACTTAAAATAAACCTATTTACATATTCCTATCGGTCCTATCCAAAAATTTTAAAACCGCATCCCTGAATTTTGGTAAGGACATATAGAATATGTCAACATCCTCCTCTGCACATAAAGTATTAATAGCCCGAAGGGCCCGTGTGGACGAGGGCTCAGGAGGTTAGTTCTTGCGTCTTCTTGGTTAGTATTGTCGAACCTTGATCAAACGAGATGTGCGGATACACGACATATATTTATCGATAAAAAACAAAAAATTAAAAATTATATGTTACCTATCTCAAAAATAAAGCCGATTTAATAAATTTATTTATTTATTTTATTTATTAAATCGGCATTATTTTTGAGAAAAAACCACAACAAAAAGATACTTACAAACAGAACTCCGCGCTTCGTCATTGACGACGGCCAAATGTAAGTCTCTGGGGTCGTGTCCTACGGCAGAGAAGAACGCTACCATTTGGATGACGGGGAACAACACCGAGAATATCAGCCCTCTGGAACAAACATTCAAAGTTTGTTGTAGTATTTCAGTGAAATCATTTTTTCGGCAAATTTTTCGCAATCAGTTACTTTTTGTAGCACCTAAGGGCTTTTTCCCTGTCGCGTCCTGCGGATTTGCGCCCGCGTGCGTATCTGTTTTTCTGATGTAAACCATGTAAACTACACGCACCCGTGTATTTATGGTTTCGGACCCCCCAAGATTGGCGCGCGGGCGGAAATCCGCAGGGAAAGCCTTTAGTGGCAGTTGTTGTAACTTACCCAGGATGCCTGGAGAACTGTTGTATGCATTTAATGAAAACAGCGTTATATCGCGATTTTGATAAATTCTTGCAGTCTTGTACCTTCTCCTTTTTTGTGAGCACCTGAAGGCATAAAATAACAAATCAATAAATAAATAAAAACATCTCACACCACATCTTAAGTACCAGCAATCTTTCGCAAATCATCATACCACGAAGGCCACAGGGCCTTTTGTATAATATAATAATAATGTTGGACAGTCTACACACCATTATCTAGCCCCAAGCTAAGCAGAGCTTGTGTTATGGGTACTAGATAACCGACTGACTGAGGTTCATAGGCAGACATACCGATCATATTACATAGATAGATATTTTTTATTCTACATAGAAAAACGACCAGAACACCCGGAACAAATATCAGTAGTATGTACAACATTTGTCCCGTGGCGGGAATCGAACCCGCAATCACCTGTGTCGCAGACGGACCTTCACCCAACGCGCCAAAGAGGAAGAGTCGTCACATGTTAATTAGATTGAAATTTCTAAAATGGAATATGCAACGAATTATAATTATGGAAACCAAATGGGTCGAGTTACAAACTTGGTACCACTAGTTAGGTAGGTACGACTTTTACAACAGCACTGATAATAAAGTCATACATGTGTACGAGCTACACATCATAGGAACTTAAACACATCACAAATACATACACACATCTTTCCTCTTTATAATATACTAATATTATAAAGAGGAAAGATTAGATTTTTTGTTTGTTTGCACTTCAAAAATTCTTTCACCGTTAGGAAGCTACACTATCCCCGGATGACATAAGCAGGCATACTATATTATTTCAAATCAATTTTCAAAAAAATTAGAGATCGTTACTAAAAGTCCAATAATGTAACCTAAATAATGTTTTGTAAGGAAATTCCTTATATCGCGTGTGAAAAACTATTTAACATATAATACTTCTTTAATACCCTAGAACTTCATTAGTTAAAGCGGGTAAAACCTAAAATATTAAGTATAAATGAGAAGGTCAGCAAACATCCAAACAATTGTTAACAAAATATGAAAATGATTAAATTTTCCCACCTGTTTCAACAGTCTATATTTATTTTGAAATCAACCTTACACCATTACACTACACCGTTTAATTAGGCTATTCCTACACGTTTTATGATAACGAACGAAGATTAATTAAGAATGTCCGGGTTTTTAGAATGGCCCGATTTATAGCTACACCATTTAATTAGTCTATTCCTACATATTTTATTAAAGTTTTAACAAATATATGTATATGTTTTATGATAACGAAACGAACAAAGCATAATTAAGAACCCGGGCAATTTATAGCTACACCATTTAATTAGTCTATTCCTACATATTTTATTTTATTTTTAACAAATACCTATATATGTATGTTTTATGATAACGAAGATTAATTAAATATTTTTATAATAAGTATCTACCAGATCTTATTGTAGAAATATGAAAATAACTATCGGTCATGAATACCTCTAATGAGTTATTTTCTTATGTGAATATTTTTGTATCCTGATGCTTGAGGACATTTTTTGTATCGGTATGCTGTATCCAAATTATATAATAGTAGATTGTTTTACAAGGGACTAAACCATGCCATTACATACGAGGTTGTTATACTCCCGAGCGTAGCGAGGGAGGATGACAAGACCGAGTTATAATGGGTGGTTTTGGCCCGAGTAAAACACTCTACTTTTCACTTCGATTGCGAGAAAATAAAACAATTCAAAATGAGACAATTTTCAGAAAATTCTACTTTGAAGGGAAGAATCAACCTTCATAAAACATCACCAAGACGGTTCTATTTTAAAAAAAAAAGATTGACGGAGCACCAAGAAGTCGGGTTTTTATGTAAGAGAACGAATGCTTTGTACGGGCTGATGATTTTAGACAAAAATTAAAAAGAAAAAATACTTTTTAGCCCGAGGTATTAAACTCGAGTTTTAGGCCCGCTAAGCTACACTATTATGATACACTTTTTGAGCAAGAGAAGTAAAAAACATATTATGCGCCGCGATTAAAAAAGTAATAGTGGGTTAGCCGATGGTTTGAAGATTTTTGTAATTTATACGAGTACTAGCTGCGCCCCGCGGCTGCCCCCGCGATATCTATGTGTCAAATGTAATTTGACATTTTTAGGGTTTTTTTAATAGATAGAGTGATTCAGGGCTTGAATCACTATCTATTTTGTTACTGGACTTACATAATTACCAACACGTTTAGTTTACATTTAAGTTTAAGTTTATTATGTCTGTGTAAGTCTTTTAACAAATAAATTCATTTCATTTTCATTTTTAATTTTTTCATTTCATTTTTCTATTTAAAAAACCCGCAACAAAATCCGTTGCGTAGTTTCTCATCTTAGATATTTTAATCTAAGATGAGAGACAGACAGCGGGAAGCGACTTTGTTTTATACTATGTAGTGGTGTGTACTAATTCGTCGCTGCTCTGGCAAAATAATGATTTGTTTACTTTGACTTCTTGCTAAAACTCACATCAGTGCTGCTTGTGACGACGCTGAAGTCTTCTCTCGACTGGAACCGACTGTCGGGCTCCGGGAGGTTGCTGGTGGGGATTACATCGGGGGACGCTGTTAGTGCTGGAAACATATAGTAGAACATTACAATTAGCACTATATAATAATAAGTAAATAAATAAATAAATAATGCTGGCGAATTCACACAGCATTATCTAGCCCCATGGTAAGCAGAGCTTGTGTTATGGGTACTAGATAACTGATATACATAATACAATATATTACATAGATAGATATTTTTTTATTATACATAGAAAACGACCAGAACTCCCGGAAGAAATATCTGCAGATCGTACACACAATTGTTCCGAGGCGGGAATCGAAGCCGCAACCTCCTGCGCCTCAGGCGGACCTTCGCCCAACGCGCCACATCGGTCGTCAAAGTACCTAATTAATGTTTATAAGTAGGTAGTACTCACTTGACCGTCGTTTGGGTATTGTCTCGTGCTGGCGCAACGCTAGTTTAAGAAAAGCATCCTCCAGGTTGTTGACCTCGAACTTGCGAAGGATTTCTTCAGGAGAATCTTCAGCTAAGAGCTGGCCGTCTCTGAGGAGACCAATCTGAAAGCAATGCGTTAAATTAGTGCTTGTTTTTTAACATTTGTAGTCAGCGTGTACCTAACCTACTAACAGAAACATAATAATATAGCCCGCTAGCTGTTTCCCGTGGTTTTACCTTACATATCAGAATAACACATAGGCTACAATTCATAAAGATAATTGTATATTATCCAAAATATCTATCACCATGCGGGTGAAACCGCGGGGCGCAGCCAGTAGGTAAATTATATTCTATTCATCATTCGTACCGCTGGGGATTGGAACACGCTCCCGGCTACTGTATTCCCGGTCAATCAGAACCTGGGCCTCTTCAAGACAAGAGTGAATGAGTATTTTTCTAGACCTTCACGATACATCGTCGAAGATGTGACATCTTCGTTTTACATCAGGTGAGATTGTTGTCAAATATATCGACCATAAAAAAAAAATCGGCAACATTTTTTTGGAATCAGACAATGGCCAACTATCGCTCCACTAGATTGTATCTAAGTTATTAGTTTTTTAGTACAAATTCATCGATATCTGCTCAGTTTTTATATTGGAAACGTGTTTATTATGATAGAACGATTAAAAATATGCCTTAATGCAAAAAATCACCAGTTTTGCAATTACGTAGTTTATGTGTTCGTTTATTGCGTTTAATCGATGGTTACTCAGTCATTATTGAGTGACGCATGTCAGGTTATCGACATAGCTCAAAGAATTAGCAAGCTGAAGTGGCAGTGGGCCGGCCATATTTCGCGAAGAACCGACGGCCGCTGGGGCAAACGTGTTCTTGAGTGGAGACCGCGACTCGGCAAACGTAGTGTAGGACGCCCTCCGACCAGGTGGAATGACGACTTGCGAAAGACTGCAGGTAGATGCTGGATGCGGCAAGCTGAAGACAGGGCGCTATGGCGCTCATTGGGGGAGGCCTATGTCCAGCAGTGGACTGATATAGGCTGATGATGATGCATGTCAGGATGCAAAGTCATGCGTGTTTGCCATGTGTACGAGTAATATCAGTAAATCCAAACTTGCACAGCAAGCGGCTCAAAAACCCACATTTGTGTGGCTCAGCGCAGCCTCCGTAACATATTTTTTGAAAGATGCGCCTGTCCGGCGCAACACTACTGCTGTGTAGAGCGGCGGCGGCGGAATGGCACCACGAATGGCTTAGGTTAAAAAGTTCGCAGTCGACGTGTTAAATGACACATACATAGGTAGCTAGGTAGGTACTCAGTCACATGATAAAAAAACCGTCAAAATAATATACAGCAAAATAAAATTCTTCCGATAACGTCAACACTACAATTACAATAATGTAGGTAAGGTTTTTCTGGTTTTGTTTCTCAAGTTCCACATAAAAAGGAATTTGACCTACGTGTTACCACACATCTTTACCTATGTACGACGATGCAAACACGAACATGAAGAAATAACAACATCACTACATACATAGTATAAAACAAAGTCGCTTCCCGCTATCTGTCTGTCCCTCCCTATGTATGCTTAGATCTTTAACCCATTCAATGCCTCATGTTTTTTATTTCTTTTCATTATGACCCACTCCTTTTTTTTGTTTTAAATAAATGTTATTGATTATTTAATTAGGTACTAAAAAAAATTACATTACTTAAAAAATTCTAAGTACAGATAGCCAGCAACACATATGGCGCGTTGCTGGCACAAACCAAAAATGTGTAAAACGCGAGGAGTGCGTTACCGGAGTTGAATGGGTTAAAACTACGCAACGGATTGTTGTGTGTGAGTGATTCAAGAGGAAGGTTTAGATTTAGATTCTGATTTCTTTAGTCATAATTCTTACATAAAAGTGTACAATATAATATATATAACCTAGTTACCTTAATTATGCTCAGGATAATACTTGTCAAAACAGGTTTTTATACAATTTTTCTGTATAGGAAACATAATAATGGTGTTATATTCTTAAAATTATAATAGTTAACGTTACCCTCAATTAGGTGATGTTACGGGGATGTCAGATTTAAGTTTATATTTACTGTACTTAATCGTTTTCTGAAAACTCATATACACTTATAAATTATTTGACACATAGAGTTCCACACGGGCGAAGCCGCGGGGCGCAGCTAATTGTAATTCAAAGAAGTATTTATGAAGGTACTTTATAAATGTTATGTACAAGTTGATCCCTTCGGGGTCCGGATTCGCCATCATTCGGCTTAGTACACATCTTACTTGGCACCCTGTTTAACATTTGTGCTGAAATCACAGGGTATGTGTTTTCTACATATGCATTCTACATATGCGTAAATAAATATAATAAACACTAGCGCAGCGGCTGTGAAAATACAGATCTTTGTGACTCAGCACAGCCGTAATATTTTTCGAACGAAACGCATGTGCGGCGCAACACAACCGCTGTGTAAAGCGGCAGCACGAATTTTTTAGGTTAAAAAAAGATCGCAGTCGTCGAAAAAAAACCGCAGTCAAAGTGTTAACTATGGGTTTTTCAGACCTACAACTTCACATCGAAGGGCAAGAATGTAGGAAAAACCAAAGTGTTAAGGTGTGGGTCAACAAGTCCAGTTTGTTAAAAATAAAAATACAAAGTTGGTATGCGTTTTTTTTCTGTCTTATAATGCCATTCGAGGGCAATGGAATTATTATCATTGAAGGGATGTTTACTGTTTTTTGACGCACTGATTTATTTAAAGGCAAACTAATAACATGATTTTTTTTTAATTAACTTTTTTTCTCATTAACCGACTTCGAAACCTAAACTTTTTCTTTTTCTCTTTAAACTGGTTTTGCGGGATATATTATACTAATCCCTCGAAACTATTCTAAAATAAAAGTTTTGTAAGCCCTAATTTTATTATTTAACATCTGTATACCTTATTAAAATTTGCGTGTGATTTTGATGTGTGATGTGTATTTTTTTGTTATTTTTTTGACGACCGATGTGGCGCGGTGGGCGAAGGTCCGCCAGGAGGTTGCGGGTTCGATTCCCGGCTCGGAACAATTCTGTGTACGATCTGCAGATATTTGTTTCGGGTGTTCTGGTCGTTTTCTATGCATAATAAAAAATATCTATCTATGTAATGTATTGTATTATGTATATCAGTTATCTAGTACTCATAACACAAGCTCTGCTTACCATGGGGCTAGATAATGCTGTGTGGATTGTCCAGCATTATTTATTTTATTTCTAAGGACCAATGTTATTGTAATACATACACATAGTCTGACATTATTTTAATTAATTTACCAATCAGTATACATATCTGAATTAATATTATATAATTTTGCACGCCAAAGCTGTTTCAGCTGGTAAGTCATCGCATGGGACGTTTTAGAATAAGCATACTAACTTTTAACCCGTTGACTGCGAATAAATAATTGTGACTTTTTTGATTTTGATCGTCATTCGTCCATTTGTCGCGCACATTTTTAATGCAAATTTAAGACTTATGGTTTTGACATGTACCTAATGCCATTATCAGAACTGGACCAAATTGAAATGGGGGCACCAGGGGCCACACGGGCAGCACCAGCTTTCGAATACAAATAGAATATCAAAATCGGTTCACCCAGTCAAAAGTTCTGAGGTAACAAACTTAAAAATAAAACAGTCGAATTGAGAACCACCTCGTTTTTGAAATCGGTTAAAAATAAATTACTTATAACAGGCAAAGGGAGTAGATTTAGCATTGCGCTGCATGCCAAAAACGAGTATATTCAGAGAGAGTAGATTCAGCATTGCGCTGCATGTCAAAAACGGGTATATTCAGAGGGAGTAGATTCAACATTGCGCTGCATGCCAAAAACGGGTAACTCAGAGGGAGTAGATTCAACATTGCGCTGCATGTCAAAAACGCGTATATTCAGCATTGTGATGCATGCCAAAAAATATGCATCGCTGATTTTAAAAATATTCCCGTCGGGTAGATGGTCATCGAGGGGTTGGGATTGTGAGATAAAAGACCTATCTATCCATAGGTACACACTGTAAAATAATAATACATTTCAGAGACCGTCGAACCGGTTGCAAGGCGTACCCACGAAGTTTTGTGGTAAATTGCAAACCGGCCTCCTGGGACCTTCTCAGAATTTGGAGTTGGAGTTCAATGAATCCTTCAAGTGGATTGAGCGGTTGCGGATTACTAACGGGTTTAATGATATTTAATGTTTTATGAGCAAAAGGATATAAAACGCAAGGTTGGGATTCAATTTATACATCTTCTGCTAGCGGTTTTGCACGCATTTTTTAGGTATAAATAGTAGCCTAAGCTTACCGTACTTGCTTCGCGAACAAGTGATTAATTGAATTAAAAAAATAACGGATTTTGTCTAAAACTGTTGTGCTTGAGAGAAGATTCACATTTAGGTCTTATTAATGATTAGTACCTATTGCCCTTTGAGAATTCAACCAAATCTTGAATTCTCAAATTCCATATAGCGGGCCGCGGAGCAATGCAGCCAGCGTCTTGGGGACGCTTCTATCAATAAAATGATAATGAATTAGGTTATTACATTACTCCTATGCTCATTATTAGAGATTGATTTATTTTCAACACGCTGAACTGAGGAGAAGACTGAGACATCCTGTACAAACATCCCATTAAAAGGCATTCAGTTTTCCCCTAACTTCAATTCTTTCATTTTTTGCGCAGCGCAATTCTTTTTCGAAAGAGCTGTATTATGGACATTGTCAGAACTAGGTACCTTTATGAAATGAAAATATTTATTTAAAATGAAATACACAATAACAATTGTTAACTCTATTTAAGCTAAAGTAAGGCGTTGTTATTTTCTCGTCAAAAATCACATATTCGTTTGAATTAGGCATGTCAAGAAAGCTTTATGTAGCGTAACATCCCAAGTTGAGTTTTCTGATTTCTGAGTTTCATAAATGAACCTAAAATGAACTCTAATAAGGCCAAGGATCTAAATTCAGGTCTAAACGGTCTGTGATTAGATGATTACAGTTGACTAAGTCAGACTTGCGTGTAAGAAATAAGTAGGTACCAGAGGGTACTTTAGCAATCACGCCAATTTCATTTCGCCTTGAAAAAAGTATGGCGTTTTGTTTTGCATACCGTTTTTGTAATCTACAACTACTATGCAAAGTGCATAATGCACTGTTCAAATCTGGGGACGGACCAAAGTTGTTGTTGGGAGTTTTCGAGAAAGAAAATTTCGAATTAACTACAGCCCTGAATCAATTTCGGAAACGTGTTCTTGAGTGGAGACCAAGACTCGGTAAACATAGTGTATGACGCCCTCAGACCAGGATGACCTGCGAAAGTCTGCAGCTTGACGCAGCTAGCATCTGCCAGCAGTCCTTCGCAGGTCGTCATCCCACCTGGCCGGAGGCCGGAGGCCTGCCTTACTCCTGAGTAGTAAGGTATTTATGCTGAGTCGAGACCTTTTTGCTACTGTTCACACATCAGTCTCTCTCTTTGAAAAATATTTTATGTATTATATATTATATTTATTTTTCGATTAAATAATTGAACCAAGAGCCGAACAAATAATTCTTAGACATGTCTAAGAATCATTTATTCGGTTCTTGGTAACGACACATTATGTAGGTAAATAATGTGACGCATTGTCGGTCGAATCTTAAGTGAGACTTAAGACTCAAGTGAAGAGTGTTGGTTTATTAGATTTTTGCTGGGATCATCGATCAAGGCCATTCGGAACATGTTGAAACAGGGAAGGCGAGAAAGGGAGGCAACAGCGGCGGAATGACCGGGCCGCGCGCAATTTCACTGGTCTCTTCTGGACTTGCAGTCGTTCGCAGATGGGTCTTGAATCCTTCCAACAACCTTCTATTAATACCTAGATTGTGCCCCAAGGTTAAGTTCCTGTTTTGTCAAAATTCTATTAGCCATCTGCTACACCGTTTTATACCTTTTGCGATATTCAGCCCACAATTGTACCCTATACAATATTTTTTTGTTTGAAATAAAGATTTTTGTATTTTATTTAGGACTAGCGGACCTTCCCGGCTTAATACGGATCCCTAAGTTTTTTGAAAATATAATATGTTGCAGATGTGCCTATGCCTATATTCACCGGGGATAGTGTAGCTTCCCAACGGTGAAATAATTTTTCAAATCGATCCAGTAGTTTCGGAGCCTATTCATTACAAACAAAAAATAAACCTTTCCTCTTTATAATATTAGTATAAGTATATAGATTTTGTACATAGTACTTAGATTGCGCCACAAGGTCGAGTTCCTGATTGGTCGAAAATCTATGGCACATTTTCAAGACTCAGTGCCGCCGCCGCCCGCCTTTTTAAAATTGAATGTTATGAACTTACCCTGTGTGCCTGCTTCGTCTCGTCGATATAATGCGTGGTGACGATCACGGAGGTACCTCCTCGAGCCAGCTCTGACAGGTACTCCCATATGCTGGAACAAACGTCAAGTTAAATATAACATCCTACTAACATTATAAACGAAGCTGAAGTGGCAGTGGGCCGGCCATATCTCGCTAAGAACCGAAAACACGTTTGCCGAATCGTGGTCTCCACCACGACTCGGTAAACGTGTTGTAGGACGCCCTCCGACCAGGTGGGATGACGATCTGCAATAGATTGCAGGTAGATGCTGGATGCGTCAAGTTGAAGACTCGCGCTCTGGCGCTCATTGGGGGAGGCTTATGTCCAGCAGTGGACTAACATAGGCTGATGAGGATGACGATGAATATTATAAACGCGAAAGTTTGTATGTGTGAACGTTTGTTACTCTTTCACGCAAAAACTACTGAACTGATCGGGCTGAAATAATATTTATTATAATATTTCTAAGATAACAATTTTATGACTTCTTAGGTATGTACGATGTAATCCTTATTTTATTGCTTTAATCAATATAATTTATTATAATTATCCATATTACCAATTATCTATTCCCATGGAAAATCTATATAATCCATTGTTCTACTCTACATTCATCACGGTTGTTCTAGATTACACGATTTGTTATGTAAACGTGAGAAACATGATAACTAGTTTCTGCCTGCGACTTCGCACGCACATTCAAATCCGACACATTTTGACGACCCCTGTGGCGCGGTGGGCGAAGGTCCGCCTGCGACGCAGGGTTCGATTTCCGCCTCGGGACAAATGTTTGAAATTTTTTTACGATCTGCGGACATATGTACCGGGTGTTCTGGTATAATAAAAAATATGCATCTATGTAATATATTGTGTTATGTATATCAGTCATCTAGTACCCATAGCACAAGCTCTGCTTGGCTTGGGGCTAGATGCTGTGTGAATGTTTGTGGCGTCGTCGTTTGGGCCTATGTTCAGCAGTGGACATGTACGTATCATCCGATAATGATGATGATTAATTAATGTTTTTCACCCTACCGAATTATGTCCATCAATTATTATTAATACGTATTTACGTTCGAGACGAATACATCCGACAGAGAACCAAGGTTATCGACATAGGTCAAAGAATTAGCAAGCTGAAGTGGCAGTGGGCCGGCTATATCTCGCGAAGAACCGACGGCCGCTGGGGTAAACGTGTTCTTGAGTGGAGACCACGACTTGGTAAACGTAGTGTAGGACGCCCTCCAACCAGGTGGGATGACGACCTGCGAAAGACTGCAGGTAGATGCTGGATGCGGCAAGCTGAAGACAGGGCGCTATGGCGCTCATTGGGGGAGGCCTATGTCCAGCAGTAGACTGCTATAGGCTGATGATGATGATGACGTTCGAGACGAATTGATAATTTTTTTTAGGCTCAGATAGATTAAGAAAATATAATAATTTGCAAAAACTTTTAATAGTATAATTTGTTCGCGCAACAATTAAAATTATATGTTTTGTAATTATTTCCCGTTGCTTCGAAACTGCTTTGATGTTTTTTTTTTCTATGTTTACGATGGATTACAGTGGAAGGTTTCCATAGGAAATAGGCGTTGACAAGTCATCCCGGTACAAATACTTAGAAAGTACAGTCAGAGTAATCCAAATATGTAGAGTATATAACACAAGCTCTGCTTACAATGGGGCTAGATAACGCTGTGTGCATTGTCCAGTATTATTTATTTATTTCGAACGAGGCGTAATCCAAAAGGAAAACCCCCTATTTCATTACATTTATATATAAAACTAGCGGCCCGTCCCGGCTTTGCCCGGGATTTCATTTTTTTTAGGCAATTAAAAAAAAACTCATTTTTCTCTCCGTAAGAACCATCCTCGTACTTCAAGGAATATTCTTAAACTAAAACGGTTTAAAAATAATAATTAATTAATATAAATAAATAAATAATGCTGGACAATTCACACAGCATTATCTAGCCCCATGGTAAGCAGAGCTTGTGTTATGGGTACTAGATAACTGATATACATAATACAATACATTACATAGATAGATATTTTTTTTAAATTATATATAGAAAACGACCAGAACACCCGGAACAAATATCTGCAGATCGTACACATAATTGTTCCGAGGCGGGAATCGAACTCGCAACCTCCTGCGTCGCAAGCGGACCTTCGCCCACCGCGAATAATATGAATGCTGCACCTGTATTAATTCTGAGTAAATATTTATTATCATCGCTGAGACTGACTATACGAATTGACTAACAATTAAGTTTGTATTAACCATTCGTTATCACGCGATCATGGCGAACCTTACACTCAGGGGCTTTTCTTTCGCACCTTTTTCCATAACATAATTGTGCCGAGGTGTGCTTTTTGTTAAAATATATTCTACAAAATTTAAACGCGAAAGTTTGTGCCGTTGTTGGTACATTTGGACGAACAAAACGCGAAAATTACTGAATGGAAAAGTTTTGCGGTTCAGGACCACTACTCGTGGCTTTGTAAAAAGGCTTATTACAAAATATCGGATTATCTAGCTAGAGAATAAGAAAGCTTGGGGCGAGCTTTGCTCCAACTCGAAAACTCTAACAAGGTAAAGGATCAATTGGTCACTTTATTTCTAGTTTAACTTATGCAATAGATAAGCAAATCAAATGTATACACATAATCTTATGTGTCTAATACATTTGATTTGCTTATTTGATTTGTTCATCTGAACATACTGGTGGTATCTTTTTCACTTCTTCCACTGGTGTACATAAAAATATTGTTTTATGATAATAATGAATAATATTTATTTATATTTTTCGTTCATTAGGCAAACAGTTTACAATATTCTTAAAGTTAATAGTAATATAGTTTTGTATAAACCAATCAAGATGCCACTAATAGAAACATTACATTTAAATACAACAACGTTACAGACGCTAATTCAGAAAACTAATAAAACAACAAATCATGCATGAATTATACAAATATCTGACGACCGATGTGGCGTGGTGGGCGAAGGTCCGCCTGCGACGCAGGAGGTTGCGGGTTCGATTCCCGCCTCGGAACAATTGTGTGTACGATCTGCAGATATTTGTTCAGGGTGTTCTGGTCGTTTTCTATGTATAATAAAAAATATCTATCTATGTAATGTATTGTATTATGTATATCAGTTATCTAGTACCCATAACACAAGCTCTGCTTACCACTGTGTGAATTGTCCAGCATTATTTATTTATTTAAAAAAAACATATTAATTATATAAAATATGACTCGTCCAAGTGCTTATTTGTAATCTTAAAGAAACCAAAACATTTTGATTTTGTTTTTGATTTTATTATATAGAGTCTGCTGAGAAGATTACGAGTGCCAAGGTAAAAACCGCCCACTGTAGTTCTGATAGCGCGATTTCTGTCAGTCCGTGTGACCGTGACATTACGGAATTTGCATATTATCCTATTGTTGTGTCTTGTCTAGATTCCATTCTTCAGGATTTAAATTAAGTACAGGAACCATGGCACCTTGGTCAGATAAAGGGCGATCAGCACCGCGATTGCAAGTAATTACATAGGTACAATATTATGTACCTATGTAAGAAGATGATTCAACCTGTTTAACCCTCGCGTGGGGTGTTTGATTTTGTATGTATTTGGTAGTTTTTTTCTAATTCTAAAATTGGGGTGGAAAGCACGCCACGCGATTACTTATGTATGTTTTTATGCGCGAGTAACTAAAGGTTAATGAAATAAATAAATAATGTTGGACAATTCACATCTAGCCCCAAGCTAAGCATAGCTTATATTATGGGTTCCAGATAACTAATATACATAATAAAATACCCTACATAGATAGTTTTATTACAGTTTTATTACGCATCGCTTCATATTTTTGTTTTAGCACCTAAGTATGTTTCAAAATAAAGACTACTTTTTTATTTAGAAAGCGACTATAACACCTGAAACAAATATCTGCAGATCGTACAAATATTTGTCCCGAGGCGGGAATCGAACCCGCCACCACGAACGTCATAGACGTAGAACGTAATAGGATAATTAAAGTTTTTAATTTTGCAAACAGTCAACAAGTTTTTTATATGTTTTCATCACGTCACAGAATATATTCAGTAAATTCAATTTATTCACCATAACATTATTACTAATATTGGCATGTCAATTAAGACTACAGTACAATGAATACTCTTAAATTAAATTAAATCCTAAATTACAATAATATAAGTATAAACAATAATAACTTATCACAAATTTACAAATGAGCACGTTAAAAACTCGTAGAATAGGACTAGAATATTTTGTAACGTCTTCGAAAAAAGGAGTGGGTTCTATGTACCGCTGTATGTGTTTTTTTTTGTATGGTCCGTCGAGTTCTCCGTCATTTGTCTGATTTGGTCCAAAAGGATCATCCTTATTGTTGATTATTTTTGAGTCATAAAAACGGATGATATCAAGGTGCTCCCATTATAATTTATCCACGAGAGATTCGTAGTTATCAAACTTAAATACAGTTTCAAACTAAGGTACCGAAGTTTTGTCATAACAATCAAATTATTATAAACGGTCCTAAAAATAACTATGTCACCAAAGAAAAAGGACTGCTCAGGGCGTTCTCAGAATTTTTTAATGAAGTAGAAAAATTATCGGCGAGCGAAGCGTGCCGGAATTCGTACTATAGATAGTAAAAAGTTCAGCTTGGCGAATGGGTGTAGATTCTAATCTATCTACACCCATTCGCTAAGTTGAACTTTTTCTTTGACCGTGTGCGCGAGCTAATCGAGACGATTACGGCGGAGCAAGTCGCATGTCATCGTATAGTCTATTCTAGGTCAACAAGGCATGTTTTTTATTCCTCAAACAATAGCCTGATTATTGCGTATTTAAAATTAGTTTCAACACCATGAGATCACGGCAACGTCATGCCTGGATGGATGCAATGTTATTGCTTATCTTGAAGAATGCGGAGGTAACGCTAACTAGTTTGTGTGACACGATCCCTCTTCTGGTCTTCACTGAAAATCAGCGCTGGGTGGACACATTAGTGGCCATATTTGCCTGAACACTGCTACGCACAATAATTTGTAAGATATGTATATAGTATTAATTTGCTTAGTTTTAAATTTGTTGTGTATGGTAGTTTCTAAGGTAAATAAAAATATTTTCTTTCTTTCTTTAGTTTCAAAACATTTTAAATCTCAGGGGGCATGCGCACAGCAGCCTCCGTTTTACAGCATCCGATTTTTAGGGGTCCGTACCCAAATGGTAAAACGGGGCCTTATTACTAAGACTCCGCTGTCCATCCGTCTGTCACCAGGCTGAATGAATCATGATTTTTATTTTTTATTCTTTCAACAAAATCAACAGCCCTTAATCTAAATAATTTAAAACTTAATAATCTAAGTTACGGCCAATAAGAGATTTACATTATATAAAATATAATAAATAAATATAATAATAAAATGATAGTTAGACAGTTGAAATTTTTAACAACAAATACTAAAAAAGAGAATAAAATAAATATGTACTCGTATGTATAAAGAAGACGTGATTTTTTTGCTCGTTTTTTCACACTTGAAAAATTCACAGAATTTTGGTTATGTATTCACTTTAAAATAAATAGTTAAATTAAAATCAAACAAATATTTTAGGCTCCCATACAACAGACATGTTTTTTTTGTTGCCGTTTTTATAGATAATGGTACGGAACGTGCGCGAGTCCTACTAGTACCTCAGTCTCCTCTCCTACTAGTACAGTAGTCTCCTTGGCCAGTTCTTTCTGTGACGAAAAAAATCATCGTCAGACTACTCTGAGGAGCTAGTACGAGGCCTTAGGGCACATTCACACAGAGGAAAAAATCCTGTAAAACGGATCCTCTGTGTGAATGTGCCCTAAGGCCTCGTAGGTACCAATTATTATTATATCTCCATTGCTGAACGTGAGTCTAACTAAATTGAATAACGACCAAAACATCCGAAACCAATATCTGTTGATCGTACACACAATAGTCCCGAGGCGGGAATCGAACCCGCAACCTCATGCGTCGCAGATGGACCATCGCCCACCGCGCCACAGAGGTTCTCAAAGTTATTTGTATTTAGAAATTAATGATAATGAAATTCTAATTTGATGATAATGATTTATAAATTGTAAAATATAATTTGACATGATCTATCCCAATATTATAAAGAGAAAAGGTTTGATTTTTTGTTTGTTAATTTGTTTGTAATGAATAGGCTCCGAAACTACTGGACCGATTTGAAAAATTCTTTCACCGTTAGGAAGCTACAATATCCCCGGTGAACATAGGCTATATTATATTTTCAAAAAAGTTAGGATTCCGCACTAAAACCGTGCGAAGCCGGGAAGGTCCGCTAGTTATTAATAAAATGTTTATCTGTTAATTGAATGCAAATTTATGCCGTGCCGCGGTAGCGTTGGAATAATGTGCGCGGAGCTTTAGTTGTGTAGGGTCCGACGACCCTCGCTTGCAAAAATCGCTCTGAATATCGCTGTCCCTGTTTAACCCTTGCGCTGCGCCACATGCGTGCGCGATAGCAATATTAGCCGTTCAAAATTTGGTTTGTTCCGTAATACCAAAAGTTATGACTGAAAACTTTTTGTATTCTTCACAAAGTATAGTTATTCTGTAACTAGACAATAGAAGCTATGTTCCTTAATAAATAAAACGTAAGATATTGATGTTTTTAATACGAAACAAATAGCAAGAAAACTTGTCCATTTAAGCATAAAAATGTGCAAAATGAGATTGGCTTTCATTTCATTTTAGGTAAGTATTTTGAAAAAAAAAAACTATTTGGGAACCTAGATAAATACTATTTTAATACAAATAATTAATAATAATAATAATAAATATTGCTGGACAATTCACACAGCATTATCTAGCCCCATGGTAAGCAGAGCTTGTGTTATGGGTACTAGATAACTGATATACATAATACGATACATTACATAGATAGATATTTTTTATTATACATAGAAAACGACACACGTTTTCACACACCCGAAACAAATATCTGCAGATCGTACACACATTTTTTCCGAGGCGGGAATCGAACCCGCAACCTCCTGCGTCGCAGGCGGACCTTCGCCCACCGCGCCATATCGGTCGTCGCAATAAATAATGCAATATTATAGTGGAAATATGCTTGAATTATAAATCATTTTGGTATTACGTTTGTATGAAGAATTCTAGACATTCGTGTATTCTGCACCTCGTTAGCATAGCTGGGTTTTGACCGCATACATTTCAAAACGAGTTTTCAGTGACACGTGTTCTGCAGATCACGTTTTGGATATACTTTTTGGCAATTTCGGAATACGTAATAATACCTGTTTTTGTATTTGGTAATGTTAAGTAACATGTCGGCTAGAGTGTCTGGTTTATCTGTCATGGATTCTGCACGAAACACTTTTGTGAAAGAGACATAAAAAATTAGCCGTTGTACTACAAAAAAATAGACAGCCTGAACGCGGGTTTAACAAAAGCGTTACCGCAAACCTGCGCTTCACGACGCGACGATTTACAGTTATAAATAATAAATAAATAAAGAATGCTGGACAATTCACACAGCATTATCTAGCCCCATGGTAAGCAGAGCTTGTGTTATGGGTACTAGATAACTGATATACATAATAAAATACATTACATAGATAGATCTTTTTTATTATACATAGAAAACGACCAGAACACCCGGAACAAATATCTGCAGATCGTACACACAATTGTACAACAATTATGACTGAAAACTTTTTGTATTCTTCACATAGTATTGTTATTCTGTTACTAGACAATATAAGCTATGTTCCTTAATAAACAACGCGTAAGATATTGTTGTTTTTAATATGAAATGAATTTATTTGTTAAAAGACTTACACAGAACATAATAAACTGAAACTAGTATATAAACTACTATTTGTTTCGTATCACCTTTAGTAAACTAAACGTGATACGAAACAAATAGGAAGAAAACTTGTCCATTTTCGCATAAAAATGTGTAAAATGCGATTGGCTATCATTGAATTTTAGGTTTGTAAATTGAAAAAACTATCCAGGAACCTAGATAAATACTATTCAAATATAAATCATAAAATATTATGGTAGAAATATGCTTTAATAAGAAATAATTTTGTTATTACGTTTGTATGGGGAATTCGTCTTCCGCTGGCCTCTTAAGTTGATATAGTCATCTAGTACCCATAATACAAGCTCTGATTAACTTGGGGCTAGATGATGCTGAGTTGATTGTCCAGCATTATTTATTTAGCTACCAGTCTTATTCGGTTTTATCAAACAAAGTCGCTTCCTACTGTCTGTCTGTCCCTATGTATGATTAGATCTTTAAAACTACGCAAAGAATATTGATGCGGTTTTTAAATAGATGGAGTGATTCAAGAGGAAGGTTAATAAACCATTTGACACATAGTAATTTTTTTGACAATTTGCAAATCTGTTATTATCTGGCCCCAAACTAAGCAGAGCTTGTATTATAATAATAATTTATTTGATCAAAAATACATGCATACATAGTAATACAATCACATCAACTTAAGATTATAGCTAATATACTAGGACTAAATAATATACTGATCTCACTTTGATCTCTACACTAGGATACCCTGTGCCGTAGAGACCAAAAAGGAGTTTGGTTTTTATTTCCACGCGGGTGAAGCCGGGGGGCGCAGCTAGTAAATGATAAAGTTATATTATTTTATTATTATAATTACGCTATTACGAGTAAATTTCCAATCACTGTTTGCATTAGTGTTAATCTATCTTCTGTTAGTCGTAGGTCATACTAACGTGTACCTACTTAACTTACTTATCTGCGTAAGCATCGTATTTACACAAATGGATATCATATTAATTAATTTATTTCATACATTTCCTCATATTTAGATTCAAATTTACAATTGTACGCATACATTAATTTTGGTATTTAAAAACCAGCTTACCTAATTTTCCTTTTGCGTCACAAAAAGTGGCAAAACAGTTTGGTGTTTTATTTTAACAAGCAGCGGAGCGAATCTACCGTTTTGCTAGGTATAAAGCTCTGCGCAAATTAATTAATTTTATGCTTAGTTTTTCTATTTTTTATGCGTAATATATGGACATACGTCTGTATAAAGAAACTTTTATTTTATTTATAATATTAATTCACGAAGCTACCACTCAGCATAACTATTACTGACGACGTAGCAACCTCAGCGCTCGCCATATCTCTATATTATATCATAAATGAAATCAGCTTTAACCATATCCTGACTATGGGCACTGAGAGGTGCGACACAGTTTAAACTTTAACACTAAAGCTGATTAAACTTTAACACTGAAGTCGATTAAACACTAAAGTCAATTAAAACGGGATATTTACCATGATTCGATTTTGAGTTTTCCAATATTTCGGCACAGTTTCATGTGCCATGATCACGGAATAACGGCACGAAAGGCACGACTGTTTCACAAATAGATAAAATATAAAATATTCAGATGGGAGATCGCGCATGACGGCACTCAGTGGAAAGATTTGGGGGAGGCCTTTTCCCAGGAGTGGGACGGATCAGGCTAATATAAAAAAAAAAGAAAATTACCTCTCTCTAAGCACCGGATCGAGCCCAACTGTAGGCTCATCAAGAATCAGCAGCTCAGGACAGTGTATCAAGGCAGCCGCCAGCGATACCCTTCTCTGTTGCCCACCCGAGCAGTTCTTGATCAGTTTCCCACCGCTGGGCAACTGTAGAAGGTTCGATAGGAACTCGAAGCGTTCCGTCATCTCCTTTGTCTTCATCCCGTAGATACGGCCGAAGTAGAAAACGGCATCCCGGACTGTGAATTCTCCGACTAATGCGATGTCCTGTGAAAATAAAAAATATACTTCAAATTATAAATATTAAGGACTGCGCCCGCGGCTTCACCCTTAAACCTTTCTCTTGAATCACTCTATCTATTAAAAAAAACCGCTTCAAAATCCGTTGTATAGTTTTTTTTTTTTTTATAATTTTGCAAACTAGTAGAACTCGTCAGACCATTGGATCTGTAAGTACGCTAGTTTGCGGTTACTCTTAAAATCCATAAAAAAACTGTTGCTATAAATGCAACATCATTTTTGACATCATACAAGGAATTTTACTAGTAACTGGTATTATTACTTTCAATAATCACACACACACACATATACAGAAACACACAAAATCAGACAATTACAATTTACAATCAATCCGTTGCATAGTTTTAAAGATCTAAGCATACCTCCATAGGGACACAGAAGCGTTAAACGACTTAGTTTTATACATGGTAACTTTTTACCCGCGAGTTATAAATCACGACGGCCTGACTTTCTTGAGAGTTGGTAATACTTTTCGTGAGACATTAAACCTAGGTGGATTTTCGTGAAACTTTGGGAATACTTTTCTTGAACATTTGGCTATATGACATTGTCACAGTATACATAATGGTCCATATGTATACTGTGACATTGGGTAGGTATCATACATTGTATGTCTCACGAAAAAAGTTTCACGTGATGATGATGATAGATGAGAACAGACAGCTGCAAACCTTTTTTCAAGAAGTTTAAAATTCTAACCTTGCCATCTATCTACGTATTAGAACTTTGTAAGTTTGTTCGAAAATACCCTAACTTATACACAACACTAGACGAACTTCACAGAAAATATCCACTTAGACCAGGGAGAAATAAAATCATACAACCATCATCAAACCTGTGTATGCACAGTACCGGCCCATATAAAATGACCATTAAAATATATAACAAACTACCAAACGCAATAAAAGACATAGAATCTGATACCTTATTCATAAAAATACTAAAGAAATTATTAATTGACAAATGCTATTATGATATAAATGAATTTTTAAATGACAAATTGACATTATGATAAGAATAAATAAAATATAATCATTACTAAAATTACTAGACAAGTAGGTACTACTTACCTTAGTACCTACATATTTATATTTTACTAAAAACAACCTCGGTCTGCCTTCCACTTGTTGTTCACGCCCAATAGGGTTCACATTGTGGTACTAATCTATATATAAGAACTTACTAATTAAGCCAATGTGATGACAACAATAAATATATTGAGTATGATGATTTTTTGTTAATGGACACTTTTCTGCCAGTGTGCCAAGTAAGTCAGAGAGTTCGCTGTTGGCTTACAGGCTGTCAATTCAAACAAGACGTTAAGGGTGACTCGGTCAACATTTATGGAGTGGACGGACCGAATTAACCAAAAATTTGGTCTGGTTTAGTCACCGCCAAAAAACGTTCCTATTCAAAAACAAGATCTGCTCAAGCCACATCACTACGGGAAGTGATTGATCGACTCGCGCGTCCGGACAAACCAGTATAAACCTTGTTGTTATAAATTTTCGTATTCATGTTATTTTTATTAAAGTAGATTGATTGCAAACCGAGCCAATAAGTAGTTGATTCAAATTATTATTTTATACTAGCTTGCATAAATTATCATTTTTTTAAATGTTATTAGAAGAGTCTGTATAAATAGGTATTCATTAAGGTAAACCATTTTTATGGTACGATTAATACTTTACAATTTATAATGTCGAATATCCGTGCAATAAGGATAAATAGATACTTTTTTATTCACAAATAATTACAATAAAATAATAGAAACACATGAGAAATAATATTTAAAATTGAAAAAATTGAGGTAGCTGCAAACTGTTGCAAATAATCTACAGGTAGCTCAACTGATCTATATCAATACCAGTCGGCGCGCGTTCCCAAGACGCTGCCAACATTGCCCCGCTGCTGTAGCAATCATCATCAACCTGTTAGTCCACTGCTGGGCCTCCCCCAATGAGTGCCATAGCGCCCTGTCTTCAGCTTGACGCATACAGCATCTTCCTGCAGTATTTTGCAGGTCGTCATCCCATAGAAGTTAATATTTGTTAATACTTACATATTTATATGATATAGTTGTTCTTCTATTTATATCGAACTCATATATTATAAATAGAAGAAATATATTTCCTGGATACCCACTAAAAAGGTATTGTTAGCAGAGTGAGCGCGTTGATGTCTTTTGTACTGAAAATTTTGCAATTCATCTATTTTTTTTTTACCGTATTTTACAATTCACCTGGGATAGTTTTTAAAATGTGGAATTCTATTTTAAAATGTCGAAACGACTGAACCACTTAACCCAGTCGAGTTTGGGTTCGTTGAGTTGAATTCCCATGCACTGGGCTACTAGGGTTATAAAAAAAAATCACAATTGATTTTCTATAGAAATCTTCTCATAGATTTTTTCAAATATCAAACGTAACGCGTGGTTATAATTCAAAGTGGAATGCTCTTGCTTCCAAGTCTTGACAACAATAGTTTTTTTGCAATTTATATACATTAGTACTGACCAATTAAAACAATACAAACAATAAGAAGGACTTAATGAGGTTTGAAGCATAATGAGTAATTTTTTGTCGGCTGCCTCTTATATCGTATTTTGTCTAGAACGTAGTAGTCAAGTCTTTTTTTTTTCTTAGACTTGCTAATGTTAGCATTTGCCATATTTAATTTTTTTACGTCTGAACAAGCTGTTTTAGGGTTCCCTACCCTAATGGTCCCAACGCAATCCTATTACGCCTCCGCTCAGTTTGTCAGTCCGTCTATATGTCAGCTGGCTGTAGGTATCTCATGAACCGTAAAAGGTAGTGGTTCCCATAAAAAAACACGTTTTTGTGCGTTTTTTGCTCGTCCTCAACACTCGCTTTATCTTTATGCCTACCTTACAAGGTAGGCAGTAGACATTTCGAAAGCAGCGTATGTATTTGTAATAGCGCTATAACAACAAATAATCAAAAGAAAATAATAATAAAGGACTCTACGCTCGATGACCAAGTTAAGCAACCATAGACGTGGTCAGTACTTGAATTTTCGATCTAAAAAAAAACGGTTTTTAATGAAGGGTTTTTTTTTTGATACGATGTTACGGAACCTTCGCGTGCAACTTTGACTCGCACTTGGCTAATTTTTGTTTTTATATAAGTTACGTTTTGCCTCGCAAACATCCCTTAAACTCAGTTTAAATTAAACTTCGTTTTAGCAGAGGCGGAAGAAGTTAACTCGAGCGTGAATAAGTGAGTTACTAGGCGTTTGAAAAAAAAAACTTAGAAAAAAGGCACTTGATAAAATAAATATTTATCAAGTTCCTATGCTAAACGCTAATTTATAAAATAAGCTAATATTGAAGTAAGTACGTACGTATCTTGTTTATTTGATTCTTGTCAGCGCTAATTAAAGTAAGGATATGTGTTGGAAATGATTGTTTTATTATTTAGCGTACTTTTCATAATGTGTTTCCTGATGTCACCAGATAGGAAAAATCTATAGGTTTGTTTGTTAAAAAAACGGCATAAAAATGCGTTGCATAGTTTTAAAGATCTAAGCATACATAGGGACAGACAGACAGCGGGAAGCGAATTTGTATTATAAATAATATTAATAAATAAATAATGCTGGATAATTCACACAGCATTATCTAGCCCCATGGTAAGCAGAGCTTGTGTTATGGATACTAGATAACTGATATACATAATTCATTACATTACATAGATAGATATTTTTTATTATACATAAAAACGACCAGAACACCCGAAACAAATATCTGCAGATCGTACACACATTTGTTCCGAGGCGGGAATCGAACCCGCAACCTCCTGCGTCGCAGGCGGACCTTCGCCCACCGCGCCACATCGGTCGTCAAATTTAAATATTTATACTAGGAGTATGTAGTGATATTATAACACCTTGGTCTAACTTCAAGATTGTTGCAGCTTATATTCCGTATTTATCTGACTTTCGTTGCTAGCAATATTTGTGTTCGGTGTCATTTTAATGCGGTTTCATGGAAGACCATGGAGGGCGCTGTGGCCTCCCCAATGAGCGCCACAGCGCCCTGTCTTCAGCTTGACGCATCCAGTATCTACCTGCAGTCTTTCGCAGCAGGTTGTCATCCCACCTGGTCGGGCGTCCTACACTACGTTTACCGAGTCGTGGTCTCCACTCGAGAACACGTTTGCCCCAGCGGCCGTCGGTTCTTTGCGAGATATGGCCGGCCCACTGCCACTTCAGCTTGCTAATTCTTAGAGCTACTCTTATGTCTACGAGTAATCGGTTCCACAAAATAATCGAAAGGTAAAGAAATGCGAATTAAAAACTTCCTAGAACCGAACTTGACTCCCCTGAAGTCAGGAATATCTTTCGGCCTAGTTACACGTAATTCGAAGAAACTTGTTTGCAACTCAAACAATGACTAGTTTGAACTACAAGGTATTTGCAAACATACGTGATGTAATTATGCCAAAATGCCATCTGTGACTTACTGGTAGTTCTATTTATCTATCTATCTAATCAGCTGGTAACACCCACTGCTGAGTATAGGCCTCTTCCTTCTCTTCCTTCCCCCTGGCGGTCTCGTGCCAGTCGGATCCACTGCTTCCCTACAGCCCCCACAATGTCGTCTGACTAGTGACCATCGGGCAGGTGGTCTGCCTCGACGCCGCCGACTGGTAGTTCTAAGATTATAAAAAACAAGATGCGGGTTCGATTCCCGCCTCGGGATAACATCTGCAGATCTTCAGGGTGTTCTGGATACTTGTATTTTATATAAAAAAAATATCTATTTATCTATTGTAATGTATTAATAAATAAATAATGCTGGACAATCCATACAGCATTATCTAGCCCCATGGTAAGCAATCTTGTGTTATGATGTACTAGATAACTAATACAATACATTACATAGATAGATATTTTTTATTATACATAGAAAACGGAACAAATATCTGCAGATCGTACACACAATTGTTCCGAGGCGGAAATCGAACCCGCAACCTCCTGCGTCGCAGGCGGACCTTCGCCCACCGCGCCACATCGGTCGTCGTATGATGTATACCAGTCATCTAGTGCCCATAACACAAGCTTTGCTTAGGTTGGAGTTTGATGACTCTAGCATGTGTGAGTCTAGCATTACCTATTTATTTATTTAAAGATTCTATACCAAATTTCAATGCTAGTTATATAATGTTGTAAAAATAATATAATATAGAAAATGTAGCGAATGTAACGGTACATTTTCTACATTATACTAAGTGCCTAATAATTTTTTATTGTGATAGACCAACAAGCTGAGTCAGGACCTGTTAGACCTACACACGCGCGCTCGTCTACTTGCTGTGAGGGCTACTTAGTACCAAATGCTACTCGTGTTAGTACCTACGTTTTGTTCCTATTCTATTATTTATTTTGTCTGTGTTACGTGTTTTATAGTAAGTAGGTACTAGTCTTATATTATAATTGTGTAACTGAACTTGTTTGTGTTTTGTGCTAGTGTCTCATAAATAGTTTTCTTTCTTTCTGACGACCGATGTGGCGCGGTGGGCGAAGGTCCGCCTGCAACGCAGGAGGTTGCGGGTTCGATTCCCGCCTCGGAACAATTGTGTGTACGATCTGCAGATATTTATTCCGGGTGTTCTGGTCGTTTTCTATGTATAATAAAAAATATATATCTATGTAATGTATTGTATTATGTATATCAGTTATCTAGTACCCATAACACAAGCTTTGCTTACCATGGGGCTTGATAATGCTGTGTGGATTGTCCAGCATTATTTATTTTATTAATTTATTTCTTTCTAATACAGGTGGTTCACGTGTCCACGAAATCGCAAAATGCATTGAAATGTATCGCTATTCTGTCGCTTTCCATACAAACCTAAGGTGATACCAGTGTCGCTAGAGAATCGTGGTGTAAGCGTAGGTATTAAAAGACAAACAAAAAAAAATTCTTAGAAATCGTTACTGACAGACAAACAATACTACCCAAAAAATCCGTAATTTGGAATCACTCCTGACTCTTTACGTTTTCAATGAGTTCACATATTTTAATTTTAAAATTCCCATATTATTTTAAACCGGTAATATTTTAATAATAGTTATGGATGAGAGTGCCAAATTACATTAACATGATCGAAAAAATATACGAATTGTTTGTTACATAAAAAATTAAATATCGAAAACGTTAATGAATTAAAAATTAGAGACTTACGCACTATGATTCTGTTCACGTAGGTAATGTGAGACAGATCGGAACGATTTTTGCACGCGTCTCGAATGGACTTGCGAGCGCTCGTCACCTGATCCTTAAGTCTCTAATTTTATGCGTTATAAATTAATAAATACGAAAGAACTGTATAACCCAAATGAAGTAAAATTTTAAGTAGTGCCCCATTGTGGTTCCGTGATGGAGATAGGCCAACGACCTGTGTTGCCAAGCTATCTGGCATCTCGTAGATTTTTTGGTATTTTGTGTCCTCGTAACCAGTTAAACGAATCATCATTATCAGCCTGTAGCAGTCCACTGCTGGACATAGGCCTCCCCCAAACGTGTAATCATATAAGATAAACGTATAATCTGTTATAATTGTGTATAAGTATAGCAATCGATTAAAGCTTTACCTGTGGCATATACCCCACTCGAGGGCCGGGCACCCCGCTGCCCTTTTCCCCCGGAGTGCCGCCCAGCACCCATATGCTTCCCTCATTCAGTTTCCGTCTGCCCACGATACAGGACAGTAGCGTGGTCTTCCCGCAGCCTGATGGACCGAGGAGGCCGTATCTGATAAAAGAAGGATAAGGTTAATAAATATTTATAATAAGGTTAATAATCAATATAATAATGTTAATCTTTCTAGGTCAAAAAAGCTTATTCAGCGTATACAAAACGCTTGTGTGCGCTTCTGTTTTCCCATTCCCCGACGCGCTCACATATCTCCCTATATTAATGTTAATGGATTGCTTAATATGTCATCTCGCCGGACTCTTCACTTCGCAACACTTCTGTTCGGAATAATTAAGCATCAACAACCCAGCTATTTTTTAAAAAAACTAAATTTTTCTCACCGCCGCCGTATCCGTCACCCTATTCGCCTAATCTGTCCAAGGCATAGAACGGCTGCATTTCGTGGCAGTTTTAGATACTCTGCCACGAAATGTTGGAACAATCTACCACCACCATTAAATACTCTCAGTCCGTTTATATATAATTCGGCATTCGGCAAGCCACCGTCTGCCACTCTTCTTAACATTATGATTTACTTGTTTATGGCAGACGTCCGCAATCTCCCCTATAGCCCGATTACCCAGTCCATCCATCCATCACAATAGCCTGGTTTTATTTCTTTCATTTTTCTTTGCAATAGTCTCTACATGGGTACATGCTGAAAATCAGCGTTGTGGTTAGGGTTACTCGCAACATTCAGCTGAGCATGAACCTGTTCTGATAGCGCAGCAACACGGCACTGACCATCACACACGGCTTGATCTACACTAAATGAATTTAGATATGTCTATTAATAATAAAATATATATATATATATATACAAATCAATGCATATTATCAATTATATACTTTAAGTCTTTTTAAGTCGTGTGCTGTATTTCTTTACTATAGTTAGATAAATATTTTTTTTTGCTCTATCAGAATAAATATATTTTCATTTCATTTCATTTCTACACCTGGCGGATACCATCTTTGGGTTTAGGTATCATATTCATTATCACCCGAGGATGATACCCGCTTTGTGAAGCCATCGCCTTTAGATTAACTTCTCAAAGGGCCTCTGTGCTGTTGGCTTCGGCCCCACGCAAGCCTTCCAAAGAACCGGGTCACTTTATGGCCCGAGGTCATGGTAAATGAGAGACTTAATAATAATATCGGCACGCATTGTCAGGAAGTTCCTTTCTCTGCAGCCCTAGTTACCGGCTGCTTGAGTCAAGCGATCGGTGATCTACCGTTTTAATATATTTTTTAGTGTAGAATAGTTTTATAATAAAAAATGTATTTTCTACGAGAATTTTAAATAAATGAGTTAATAAAATGAGTTAAAAAAAAATTGACGACCGATGTGGCGCGGTGGGCCTGCGACGCAGGAGGTTGCGGGTTCGATTCCCGCCTCGGAACAATTGTGTGCACGATCTGCAGATATTTGTTCCGGGTGTTCTGGTCGTTTTCTATGTATGATAAAAAATATCTATCTATGTAATGTATTGTATTATGTATATCAGTTATCTAGTACCCATAACACAAGCTCTGCTTACCTTGGGGCTAGATAATGCTGTGTGAATTGTCCAGCATTATTATTTTTTATAAAAAAAAAAAAAAAAAAAAATGTTAGTTACAGGTACCTATGAAAACATCACCAACTGTTAGTTTCATAAGTCAGCTCTGCATGTTTTAGAGATAATCCTATATTTCTCTGTGAATGTATATTCTTTTGAGAAAAATGGTATACTCTTCTATCATTTCTTGTTCATCCTCAGGTTGGAAGATATTGCTTTTAGCGATAAGGTAACCCATAGCGTGTACAAGCGGAGCTTAGGCCTTTTCAGTCCCGTGATAGTAAAGCAGTCAATGACTGATTCGCTATTTATGCAAGCTTTATAGCTTAACCAAACAAACAAAGTGGCGTAGCTTGATGCTTGAAGTTTGATTGTTACTTCATAGTCATGCCAAGTTTGAGTTATCAGATTGCTTGTTTGGTTGCAAATTCTATGTAGCGTCATCATCACAGACACCTAAAACCATGAAATAAAAGTTAAAATTGAACTCACCACGTTTTCACAAATCTAGAATTGTTGTTATTTTACCAACAAAAACCCAACCAATAAAACCAATTTGCTCGTTTTTTTACATTAGGTTCGTTGTATTATCGTCCCCAATTGTTATATTTTGGGAAAAACCATTGTAAGCAGACTGTAAGTAATTCTGATATATTCTCACAAGAGCAACACATTTTGGAAGATTATAATAGGAAACAGAACGAAAGATGCACCGATAGCACAGGTAGAATAAGGTTAGGACTCAAAGAGGCCGTGTATCACGATGGAAGAATAAGGTCAAGACCAAAGATGCAATACCACTCTCGTGAAGAAAGACCAAGGAGGTTGTATCAGATAAAGTTTAGGTTATAATCTGATGAAAGAAGGAGTTAAGGAGCAAGAAGGCTGTGTCTTATGAATAAGGTTGGAACCAAAGAGAATATATCTGTCACATGAAGGAAGAAGTTGATGTATGAAGGTTAGGTCCAAGGTTATAATCTTTCTAAAGTGTGATAAACGGAAGTTTTTTCTATTTAAGGAAGTAATAGAAGAATGCAAATGATATTATATTAGGTGAAATTATTACGTAATAATTTCACCCGACAGTCTTCAGCAGCATTTTTATATAGCGACTATGATCTATGAGGTAGGTAGGTACTATATAGTAGGTAAACGCACTGGGTAAACGTAAGTAGCCTAGACCAAAGAGCGTGGATAACTTGGGCCTCAAATGTGAAGAACCTCATAAAATCATTGTAACAGGTAGGTATACTCACATGGTTCCTTTCTCCACTGTCATATCCAAATCCTTCAGCACGGAATGCTTGCCGTAGGTCTTGCTGGCCCGCTCGACGACCACAGCGGCCGGCCGCGCCGCCATATTGGATCGGTAGGTCGCTTCAGTGGTTAGACATTTTCTGTAAAGATATGTTTTAAGTTAGTGAATGAGAAAAGGTACTGGGAGATAAGTGATGGAGTTCCAAGTAGGTATAGCTTGGAAGATTGCAGGCACATGTCCATATGTATACTGTGCACATGCTGTATACGGCAAGATGAAGACAGGGCGCTATTGACGGCGATCAATTGACGAGACGGGAATCGAACCCGCAACCTCCTGCGTCGCAGGCGGACTTTCACCCGCCGCGCCACAGAGGTCGTCTTATGAGTATGAGAAATCTTCTATAGATTGCGAGATGCGAACGAAGAAAACCCTACCTTTTCTCTGTTGCACGTTGTAGTTCTAGATCATTGCCGACAATAGGATTACGTATGCAAGTGGCTATCTGGGACATTAAACCTGTTCAATTGTCCCACTGAACTACACACACACATTGTATTTACTTAGTGCCGATGTGTGTAGGTGTGTGCGTTAGTGCGTTTCCATTGTAAACGGTAAAAATTTATTGTAAAAGTGAAAAACGACGCGTCAATCGGGCGGGATTTATTTTATTATATTACTTTTATATGATATAATAATTTATATTATTCGTTTTTGGCGGCGTTTTATGTTTTTTCGTTCTCTATCGGGTTTCGATCGGAAGTCAAAATAAATCAATACCTACATATTTATTGATTTCGATTCCGAAGTCGAATGTACATATGTATTTTAAGAATTGTAGTTTCTTAAAGTAGGCATTTTGATTTTGTCCAATGAAGTGACTCAAGAAATATATTAATATTTTTTAGTTTAATATTAAATGAAAGCCCTTACATAGGGTTTTTATGATATACCCTTGTAAACTACTACTGGCTGTCTCTAGTGAAGATCACGGTAAATGCGCAAAAAACTAATTGAAACTGTTACAAATACCCAATAAATTCTTTAAAGGAATTCCTTTAAGAAGATTTCTATTTTTTTTAAATTCGTAAAATGCCTTTGATTAAATTTTAAGATGACAGAGGTTTTGTTAATCATCCGCTGCATGATAACAATGAGGATGTAATTTAGTATTATACAAAAATTATTACTTCTGCATGTACGAGTATGTAACTGCAAAGTTGTGTTTAAAGATTACATGCAATACAGGGTGCCACGTAACATGGCGGGGTAAAGAACGCTTTTTCATTTTGAAGATATTTTATTATTGATCTTTGGTAAAAAAAAACTGATGTAAGCTGGTCAAATTAGACTACAAACCTTCGTGAATTAATAGATAAAAATATTGATATTTCCAAACAATAATAATGAAAAAAATATATCTAATTTATTTAAGTAAAATAAAATTGAAATTCAAAAAACATAGAACAAAAGTTGATCCCCTTGTGGTCCAGAACCCTTTCGAATAAAAAACCATATTTCGTGGCACCCTGTTTAAGCCCTAGGAAATACTATAGGTTTACTCTGTATATATATAGAGTTTAACTTCTTTCAACAAGAGCGCCATAAAATTTTATGGTCATAACACTAACACTCGCATAGTTATAAATAACCTTTTATTACCCAATAATTATGTAGTTATGATAGATAATTATATGCTTTGAAAACATACGAGATGACAGTTTATATAATGTCTTTTGCATTCAGTAAGTAGGTCCATTATATTTTGGGACTTCTACAATCGGCTCCTTTTGATAATTTCATTTTAAACTATTATCGACTATATATCTATTTTTTATGTAGTTTGTAGCAATTTAATTTAAAATTTGACTGGTCTATATGGTTATTTGTAGACGGTATGAAATAAACGTATTTTTTTAAGTTTGCTTATCTTTTTACGATTATACGAGATCCCTTTCCTAGAAATAAATAATTCACTTTCGATTTTGGATTTTGATGAAGATTCCAGATTGTACTGTACCGGGAAAACTTCGTTAAGACGGACGGAAAAACGTCTTTTTAATTACAATTTACCTGCTAAATATATATTATATAAGTTATATATTTTAATCCGCGATATTGCGTCCAATGGAAACGCACGCAAGCAGCAATGGTTACGCATTCGGATGGCCGGAACACCGCCAACCCTGTTATGTCATCGACCTCGTGTCCAAATTGACACTGAACCGACCTTTGATTTTATAATTCAGAATCGTGGATTGGTTGATTACAAATGCTGCGATTGGTTGCTGCTTTGCAACTTAAATGTAACCCGTGATTAAAAATGTAAACCCATGTTATGTGACCCTGCCTATGATAACTATGTACAAAACTAACACATAACAATGTGCATCCAAATAATAATTCTTTCCATCCAAAGGTTGCCTGGAAGAGATCGCTTCTAAGCGATAAGGCCGCCCATTGTACCTGTCGCATATAATGTATTTTTGTAATGATTAATTTGATTATGGTGTACAATAAATAATTTTTGTATTGTATTGTATTGTATTGCATGTACAAAAAATAATGTAATTTCCTGTATTTTGTTGCAATAAACAATTTTTTTTTTCTATACCGTTGAGCCTTTCTTATGATGTTAACTACGCACAACAAAAAAAACTAAATTCTGTTTTGATTTCAAGTTAAATAAATATATAAATAATGCTGGACATTTCATGCAGCATCTAGCTTGAAGCTAAACAGAGCTTGTGTTATGGGTACTTAATGACTGATACACATAATAGACATAACATTATATAGATAGAATTATTTTAATATAAAAAAATACCAATCTCCTCGGAGATTGGTGGGAGATCGCACGTGACCGCACTGAGTGGAAAGATTTGGGGGAGGCCTTTGCCCAGCAGTGGGATGAAACAGGCTAAATAAAAAATAAAAAAAAATACACAGAACACCCGGAACAAATATTTTCAGATCGTACAAAGATTTGTCCTAAGGCGGGAATCGAAGCAATCTCCTGCGCCACGCCACATCGGTCGCCATTACTAGTTAGAAAAACAATTGTCAGCATTAGGTATGTAGGAAATAGTCCCCCCAATCAAAAAGTCGGTATTCATTCTTTCAGTCATTTTTGGTATAAGTGTGGTATCGATATTTACAAACAATGTATTTTGTTTTTAACCGGCTTATGCATTTTTTATACCGAATAACGAATTATTGCTTGATTGCAAATATTAAAATTAAATGCTAGCTGATTGGTTGTTAAACGATTTTTTCACGATTTGAACACTGATTGTAAAAAAAGCGTTGTAATTGGTTGTTATGAAAACGCGCTCAAGTTTATTAAACGTCTTCCCGAGAGCGAGAGAGAGAGAGAATTGAAGGGATGTCTTCATTGTCTTTTTAACTAACTTCGAAAAAAGAAGGTTCTATGTTCGGGTGTATTTTAATGAATGTTACTCGATTTCTGGTCCTATTTTGAAAATTATTTCTTATGGAAAATGATCCCGAGGCGGTTATAATTAATAACTAGTTAACGGATATTAATCGTTTATTTACCTACCTATTTTTCTCGACGACGTTTCAATTGGTTTCACACACATACAGTGAAATGAAATGAAATGACAGGTCATATTTTATACTATTCATTATTATATAATAAGTAATAACATTATTTTGATGTTCACTTCAATTTTTTGTCCACCAGTGGAAGAAGTGAGAAGAAACCACTAGTATATTCATTACTTATGTGTCTAGTACATATGATTTGCATATCTGCAAGTTGTTAGATTTTGAGTTGGAGCAAAACGCTTTTTTATATTCTAGATATTATGTAATAAAAGCTTATTACAAAATATCTAGAATATAAAAAAGCGACAAAGAATATGTTTCACAATTTTTTTAAATTTATTTATTGTTAATTTTTGCAACTCACTTGGAGTTTGCTTGTAGAAGCGTATACAGTCATCCCATGACCACGACATTGTGTAAACCTGTTGAAACTTCGTAAGAAAATAGATAAATAAACGCGATAAATAACCGTTAAATTGTATTATTATCAAAACAAAAGGGGTTGTTATACTATTCATCACAAATTGGCAAGAAATACAAAAAAGGTTTTGTTTAAGCCAGTTTAAAACCAAAGAAACTTTTCTATCAATATTAATATTATAAAGAGGAAAGGTTTGATTTTTTGTTTGTTTGTAATGAATAGGCTCCGAAACTACTGGGGCGATTTGAAAAATTCTTTCACCGTTGGGAAGCTACACTATCCCCGGTGAACATAGGCTACATTATATTTTCAAAAAAGTTAGGGATCCGTACTAAACCCTTGCGAAGCCGGGAAGGTCCGCTAGTTGGGTATAAATAGCATATAGGTATATTATGTGAGGATGCCTTAGCGATGAAGAATCAGCTGCCCACGTAGTCCTGGAATGCGAGGGAGTAACAGCGCAACGACTAGAAATCCTCGACCACCCGAGGTCACTCCGCGAAGCCTGTGAAGATCCCAGGAGTATTCTGCGCTTCTCCGGACGGAGTTAGGTTGGTTATACTAGCAAACACACAAAGGACCAATCCGATTCTAAGTGCGGCTATAGGAGTACACATACCATACCATCAAAGTTATCAACATAGAATTAGCAAGCTATAGTGGCTGTGGGCCGGCCATATCTCGCGAAGAACCGACGGCCGCTGGGGCAAACGTGTTCTTGAGTGGAGACCACGATTCGGTAAACGTAGTGTAGGACGCCCTCCGACCAGGTGGGATGACGACCTGCGAAAGACTGCAGGTAGATGCTGGATGCGGCAAGCTGAAGACAGGGCGCTATGGCACTCATTGGGGGAGGCCTATGTCCAGCAGTGGACTAACATAGGTTGATGATGATGATACGATACCATACCAGGTATATTATGTTACACGCGTATAATCGGCTTCAACCAAGTAAAGCGAAGCGACGATTCAATCGTGACGTCCATACTAAACAAACAGTTTTAGACACCGGAATTCCAGTCGATTGTTTAATGTAGTTTAGCATTGGATTTAAACGGATTTCAAATCAAATCAAATCAAATCATTTATTTGCTGAACACATTATTATAGGTAC
This sequence comes from Eupithecia abbreviata, assembly GCA_943735965.1. Lineage (NCBI taxonomy): Eukaryota > Metazoa > Arthropoda > Insecta > Lepidoptera > Geometridae > Eupithecia > Eupithecia abbreviata. The sequence goes on along the minus strand of OX030997.1, from coordinate 2,892,749 downwards.
AATTCAGCTCTTATAACTAGAGTAGTGTCACATGTATTCAACCCGCAAGCATGTGTGCAAATATTAATATTATATTATGTAAATCAACAATTAAAAACATCAAACATCAAAGCGCTTTATTCCTACAGGACTCTTAGACACGTCACAAATTTCAAATAGCATAACTTAAATTAGGAAATAAAGCGATCACTTTGATTTTTTATTCACTTCACTTCTTTTGAAGGTTAAGTAAAGAAGCGAACAAGAAACATTTACCTTGTTAGGAAATGAAATGAAATGAATGTTTATTTCTTTAGGCTTACAAATAAGCACTTAGACAAGTCATATTTTATACTATTCATTATTATATTGATGTTCACTTCAATTTTTTGTCCACCAGTGGAAGAAGTGAGAAGAAACCACTAGTATGTTCATAACTTATGTGTCTAGTACATATGATTTGCTTATCTGTAAGTTGTTAGAGTTTTCGAGTTGAAGCAAAGCTCGCCCCAAGCTTTTTTATCGTCTAGATAATCCGATATTCTGTAATAAGCATTTTTACAAAGGATGTGTTTGACAATTCGTTTGATTTTATTTATTGATAAATTTTTGCTACTCACTTGGAGTTTTGTGATTCTTAGAGTACATCGAGTTTGGCTTGTGTATAGGTACCGACTTCCATACATGACTCCATCACACACCAATAGGTACCCACTGAATCATCAGCTTTCACAATTGTCGGTCAGAACACAATGAGTTTAATTACGCAAGTAACTTGATAGGCATTTCTTGTTACACCATTACATGTAGCTGAGATGCGCACGAGAGCAGGCAACGATACCTCGTTTCGTTACATTATAACTTTTCATAAAATTTTCAAATCTTTAGTTTTACTACTTTTATATTTTCTGCCGGTATATTTCAATTGATGGTAGATAAGTGTATAAAAGATGACCAGCAACAATCATGAAATTTTTCAATCAATCATTAATAAAATAGAAAAATAAAATGAAATTTCTTTAAAGTTCTGTTTAATTTTGTTGGACCTTCTATTTCAAGCTGAAGGTTATTGTATGAATTCATGGCAAAAATTGTGTGAATCAGGATTTTTTATCTATTGTACAAATTAGGAATTGTACGAACTGCCCAGGAATGTATTTTACAGGTATTACATACATACAGTAGTGTAGTCAACATAATGAATCACTAGCAACGAATTCGATAAAATTAATAGGTATCTAATCTCATATAGGTACATATGTCAATGCAATCAACGAGCAAAAACTAATCCACTTTACAAAATAAAAAACAAACACAAATGTCCTCAAGAAAAATAATTCAATACATCAGTAGGTACGAGTATAATTCAATTGTAAAATAAATTCAATTGTCAGTAGCATACAAAACAATATTATTATTTACAATAACACAAATTGAATAGTTTAGATCCAAATAAATAAATAATGCTGGACAATCCATAAAGCATCATCTACCCCAAGGTAAAAAAAAAAATCAATAAGTGACTCTCAGACACCTTACTCGTAAGAATACTTATAAGAATGTATGGTAATTAACACCTGATCTTTACAGGAAATTCATCTACCATCTGTTAATGTTGGACTCAGGCCAAGGTATGTCATGGTCCGTACCTTTTAAATCATGTCTTCAGAATTTCAAACAGCGGTAGCTTACGAAGAACAATTTACATGAAAATCAAAATCATTCATTTGCAGTCAACGGGTTATAACTTTATAAGTTACAAGAAAACGTCCCATGCGATGACTTACCAGCTGAAACTGCTTTGGCGTGCAAAATTTTATAATATAAATAGCAAATATACTGATCGGAAAATTAATTATACCTAATAATGTCAAACATAATGCCAATTTTAATGTCAATTGTTATTGTAATACACATAGTATTACAATAACAATTGACATTACAATTAAAAAAAAAGTTGACTTTATACTAATATTATTTACTTAAAACTATGTGATTTAATTATAATTTTCTGCTGTCTCTCTCATCTAATAAACATAATTTTCTAGAGCTCACTCTCTCTTCAATCTCACTTCCAATCTCAGTAGGTACAACCTGCTTGGGTACCATTATGTCTTGTATACATTACCTAGATACTAACACCTACAAATATGCACAATATTTTTTATATTTTTTTTTTCATCCATTTTTGTCTACAATCGGCTGTTCAGCCATAATTAGACGCGGTCTCGGGTGGAATACTCAGGTGCCATTTCCAATGAAAGGCACCATCTCTAGACTTGAATACTTTAGTTCCTTCGGTCAAGCTCAAGAATATTCCATCTCTTAAGGCGTTTTATATTGTTTTGGTTCTGTAGCAGGTGTCTTGCTAGTGTGTTGCTATGATTGTGCAGTCTTTCCTTGTATTTGTTGACTTCTTCTTTTATGGTTGGCATTTCCAAGTATTCGTGTATCTCTGTGTTTCTCACAAACCAATGTGCGCTGGAGATGGTTCTTAATGTGATGTTTTGAAACCGCTGTAGTATCTCCAGATTAGAGTTGCTGGCGTATCCCCAGAGTTCTATTCCATAGGTCCAGATGTGTTTAATTATTGCCTTGTATATAAGTAATTTGGTACTGAGAGATAGTTTCGCCACCGTCAGCTTTAATACGTACCGATCCTATCCATCCAAAGGTTGCCTGGAAGAGATTCGCTTTTAGCGAAAAGGCCGCCGATTGTGCCACTAGATTTAGTTAGTATTAAGATCCTATTTTTTTTTTTTTTTTTATATTTGATGGTGCAATAAAGATATATTGTATTGTATTGTATAGTTGTGATGTACGGCCCAACAACCATGATATGAAATATGCACAATGATGCAATAATTAAATATGAATATGAACAATTATGTAGGTTCCTCTTCGAATGTGAATTATTTTTCTCAAAACTGCCTAACGTCTGCTTTTTTATTTACTTTCTTCAAAGGGGACATACGCCCTCGCATATTTTTTATATATTTTTTGTAAACAAAATGGTTAAAAATCAAAGAAATATTGGTGGGAAATATTTTACAACACCGGTCATCAGAGCATTTTATTTTACTATTGTTAAGAGAACCCTAGTGTCTATATAGGTTTATAACCCTATTGTCTATATAGGTTTATATAGACACTAGGGTTCTCTTAACAATATAAACAGTAAATTGTAACCAATTTGTAACAAAAAATAAAAAAGTCTCCGAATTTGGAAAAAATTACGCGCCTTCCTAACATCATTTGATTCTCGTCTCTATATTTCGTTTTCAAACTATTCACTGCGGAAAGGCGACCAGTATTTTATGGCTAAGTGTCTTGCCTTGAGACGTGGACACTCACGATAGGGCTGGTCCACCAGTTCAAAGTCGCTCAGCGAGCTATGGAAAGAGCTATGCTCGGTGTTTCTCTGAAGGATAGGATTCGCAACGAATACATCCGACAGAGAACCAAAGTTATCGACATAGCTCTGAGAATTAGCAAGCTGAAGTGGCAGTGGGCCGACCATATCTCGCGAAGAACCGACGGCCGCTGGGGCAAACGTGTTCTTGAGTGAAGACCACGACTCGGTAAACGTAGATGTCGACCTGCGAAAGACTGCAGGCAGGTAGATGCTGAATGCGTCAAGCTGAAGACAGGGCGCTATGGCGCTCATTGGGGGAGGCCTATGTCCAGCAGTGGATTAATATAGGCTGATGATGATGATGATGATGTCTTGCCTTTGTGCCAGTAGGAAAGGTACTGTACCTATCCTATACTAGAGCAAGTTGATGGTGATGACGGTGCATTCGTGTCGCATGACTTCTTCCTGCATCCGTAGTTTTTGTTATCTTGTATAGTTCCTACTACGTAATATACGACTCTAGAAAATAATCGTATCGAATCTCAACTCGGGTTGGTAGAGTTTTATTGGTGGACTTATAAGGGCGGAGTCAGTTGAAGGAAATTCTTGGATATTTTTGTGCCTATTTTGATCTTCGCCCGCCACAGGTGTCCCCTGTGGCGGGCGAAGGTCTGCTTCAAAAGTTGCGGGTTCGATCGATTCCTGCATCGGGACATTGCAAAACTATAACTTTCACAATATTTTATTACTAATGAATTGAAAAATCAGCTACAATAATCTTTGTTAAATATCTACTATGTCCGCTCAATAAAAATCAAAAGTCTATGAAATACTACATTCTATGATTCAGTTTTTTTTAAACTTACGCGTTCTGAATGATCTGATCCTGGTGTCTACAAGATCGATTGCAGCTGCGGACGTTCCTACATAGGCCAGACTAAACGCACGGTCGCGGAACGCGTTAAGGAACATATAGCAGCGGTCAAAAATCGTCAAGTTAATAAGTCGGCAATAGCTGAGCATGTAGTAGACTCAGGACCTAATCACTGGATTGAACTACACAAACCGCAGGTCATCTGTAATGAAAGGCATTATTACTACAAGATAATGTTTCGGGAAGCGATTGAAATTAGGAAATATCCTAATTTCAATCGTGAAGACGGGTTCAAACTCTCTGCCTCGTGGAATCCAGTGATAGCAAAGTTTAGTCGTCGTAATCCGGTCTCGTAAACGTCGGGAAAAAAGGTAAATAAACGCGATAAATACCCGTTGTATTAATACTTATAATTACAGTTTTTATTTATTTATTAATTTCGGAATACCACCAGCTAGTTTTAAATGACAACAGAGAGCTAATAATAGGTATTCACTGATAGAATCTATGCAATAAAAACTTATATGTGAACACTAACATCATTGTGACGAGAAAGAAATAGTACTTTATGAGAAACCATAAAGTGCTCGTACTTAAACTAGTGATAAAAATAACAGAAAACATAATAAAATACAATTATTAAAGATCTGACCTAGACCTAAGTCATGTGCCAAAACAGTCAAGAGTCATTTGTCGCCTTGCCCTGAGAGTGCATATGAAATTATTATTATTTTTATTATTTTTTGCTGGACAATACACACAGCATTATCTAGCCCCATGGTAAGCAGAGCTTGTGTTATGGGTACTAGATAACTGATATACATAATACCATACATTACATAGATAGATATTTTTTATTATACATAGAAAACGACCAGAACACCCGAAACAAATATCTGCAGATCGTACACACATTTGTTCCGAGGCGGGAATCGAACCCGCAACCTCCTGCGTCGCAGGCGGACCTTCGCCCACCGCGCCATATCGGTCGTCGAAATGGGTCGATGTCATCTTGCTGAATATGAAAACTAGCCGAGTCAGACCTTAGGCATCATTAAATATATTATCCTAAGTTATAAGAAGAAATGATATTATAAGTTGTTATAAAATATTTTATGTTGTTATAAATCTATTGTGACGACCGATGTGGCGCGGTGGGCGAAGGTCCGCCTGCGACGCAGGAGGTTGCGGGTTCGATTCCCGCCTCGGAACAATTGTGTGTACGATCTGCAGATATTTGTTCCGGGTGTTCTGGTCGTTCTCTATGTATAATAAAAAATATCTATCTATGTAATATATAGTATTATGTATATCAGTTATCTGGTACCCATAACACAAGCTCTGCTTACAATGGGGCTAGATAATGCTGTGTGGATTGTCCAGCATTATTTATTTATTTTATTTCAGGACTGACCATTGAACTTGGCACCCATTTAGATCTCATTCTTTCGTTGAAGTCAGCAACCAAGGCATATTATTATAATACTAAAGTTGGCTCTCATTTCACATTTATGTTTTTGTTAAGATATATTATACACATACCTATAAACGATTAGAATACTTTGTATACCGAATTTAACGTGTTCTTGAGTGACCACGACTCGGTAAACGTAGTGTAGGACACCCTCTGACCAGGTGGGATGACGACCTAGTAGATGGCAGGTAGATGCTGGATGCGTCAAGCCGAAGACAGGGCGTTATGGCGCTCATTGGGGGAGGCCTATATCCAGCAGTGGACTAATATAGGCTGATGATGATATACCAAATTTAAAGTAAATTTGTGGATGGGGATCAATTTTAAATCATGCAGGAAATAAAACCATAGCAATGGCGTAGTGGAAAGACAGACGACTTTAAAAGGCCACACAGACTGCAATTTACAGATTGTATAATGAATGAATGTTTTCACTGATGTAATATTATTATGCAAGTAAGTGTCGATGTGGCCTTGGGGTTGATGGCCCACTCAGGATATTACTAAAAGTTGTTTGACTTACTGACGATGCGCGACGCGCCTATTAAGCAAACTAGAGTTTTATAGATAGATGAAGCATTTATTCGACACTGCAGCACATGATATAAGGTAACAATAGTAAAAGTAATAGTAATAGTAATAGTAATAGTAAAAGTAATAGTAAAAGTAATAGTAATAGTAAAAGTAATAGTAAAAGTAATAGTAAAAGTAATAGTAAAAGTAATAGTAAAAGTAATAGTAAAAGTAATAGTAAAAGTAATAGTAAATAATATGTAATAGTATAAAACAATTAAAAAGTGGAGATTTAAAAATTGTGTGTGTTCTAGCCTGTCAAAAAGGTAATAGCTCAGCGAAAAGCTTTAAGAGCAAAATGAGTTTATGATGTACTAGCTGCGCCCAGAGGCTTCAACATCTACATGACAAATGGTTTATGAACCTTCCTCTTGAATCACTCTGTCTATGTATTAAAAAATCGCATCAAAATCTGTTGCGTTGTTAACACTTTGAGTGCTGAAAACGCACGGTATGAGTTTTCTACAAGTGACTAATATGCGTAAATCCACACTAGCGCAGCGGCTGAGAAAATACAGATCTTTGTGACTCAGCAGAGCTGTAATATTTTTCGAACGAAACGCATGTGCGGCGCAACACAACCGCTGTGTAGAGTGGCAGCACGAATTTTTTAGGTAAAAAAAAAACCGCAGTCGTCGTAAAAAAACCGCAGTCAAAGTGTTAAAAAGATCAAAGCATACATAGAGACAGACAGATAGCGGGAAGCGACTTTGTTTTCTACTATGTAGTCAAGTTGTCTGACTTCTAAGTAAACTAGAGTTTATGATGTGTACAGACCACTTAGGAGAGGACATTATTATGTTTTATGTATAATAGTCCACTATTGGACATAGACATGAGCCATACCTGTACCTGCAGGTATTCGACATGCCGGACTTAGACTTCCGAGTCAAGTAAAAAGTGTCTGTCATCATCATCATCAGCCTATAGCAGTCCACTGCTGGACATAGGCCTCCCCCAATGTGCGCCATAGCGCCCTGTCTTCAGCTTGCCGCATCCAGCATCTACCTGCAGTCTTTCGCAGGTCGTCATCCCACCTGGTCGGAGGGCAAAAGTTTAACATAGTAGTAGGACACTACTATGTTAAACTTTTGCGAAAAGCGAATGTTTAACATACGACAAGAATTAGTAGGATTTATAAGGTTTTCCCATATAGGGAAAAATCAATATATTAATCCTACTAATATTATGAACGCGAAAGTTTGTGAGGATATTTGTTGCTCTTTCACGCAATAATACTGAATTGATTTTAGTGAAACTTCACAATAATATAGCTTACATATCAGAATAACACATATGCTACAATTCATAAAGATATATTGATAGATAGATAGATAGAATATACTTTATTGTACAAAAAGTTGTACATAGGCGAGCATAATGCTAGATAGCATTCTCTACCTGCTAACCATTGGGTAGTGTGGACAACAGTTTGGTAGGTAGTGCTATATAATATAGATAATAAAATATACTACTCATAATGATACTATGCTACTTATATTATACTTAAACAGTAATATATATACCTATATAAATAATTAATATATAATTATAATTACGTACCGAATTATTCTTGCGAAAGAAAATAGTTATAGACTCTAGATCTCAAGACATATATATTGTATATTATCCAAAATATATTTCACCACGCGGGTGAGACCACGGGGCGCAGCTAGTATCTACATAAAGATTTTACGGTTCTCTACCTGGAATACCTACCCAACTACCCAAGTAGTTAACTTAAACGTGCGTTGACTTCTAAAAGCCGGATTTAAATTGTACGATGGAATTTTAGACAAGAGTGAAAAACTAAAATGAATAACTTGGCGTGTTTAAAAACTATAAACTCACTTCTTAGTTTTCAACTCGAAATCTAGTTAAAATTCGAGTCTATTTGATGTGATGAGTGATGGATGACACAAGGTTGAAACGACGACGAATGAAAACCTCTTGTTTACGCCAGTTGCCATGGAAACCATTTGCTACGACTGATGTGAAAATTATCATGTGATGATGCTTAGATATACGTTTTACGGCCCTCATATCGATTCTTCGAGACTCAATTTTTTTTAGGACAACCTGAAAATCAACCTTTATACAACAAAACGAAAGATTTAACAAAATCTACGGCCCGTCCGGGTGGTCATTGATTTCAGGCAATTTTTTATTTTTTTCTCTTTTTTCTCTCCGTAAGAACCATCCCCGTACTTCAAGGAATATTCTAAAAAAAGAATTAGTGAAATCGGTTCAGCTGCTCTCGCGATTTGCGCTTAGCAATACATTCAGCGATTCATTTCATCACCAAATGTTTTATAGTTAGTCTTGATTTTTTTATAGTATTATGTTGTTTTTTCAGCTTGACGCGATAAATACTGATCCCTCGAGAATTTAATTAGATTTACGTGGGACCAATTCGAGATCATTCTTTATACGGCAGCGAAATAATTTTTAGAAAACGGTCCACTATTGTCGGAAAAAATTACCAAAATACATAAAAAAACGTTTGTTGAGGAGAGAGGAACCTCCTCCTAAAGTCGGTAAAAATGATTATACCGCGATGCTTAACAGGTATTCAAACTACAGCAACCTTTCAAAAGTTATTGTAAATACGTACTTTACAAATACAATGAGCTATAAAATTCTTGGTTATTATTAATTTTATTTATTTACCATGGTAAGACGAGTCAGTTACGTCACATGAGGATTGCAACCAAATTTTTCTCAGCAAAACAAACACTTTACAAAACATTTTAACCTGATATTCACTCAAGTGATTTCAGGTTTTTATGCGGCTTTTAGCAGAGAGAAAAATTAATTGGTTCATAAGTCTTAAAACAGGCTCGAAAATTCTTAAATCTATGACGACCGATGTGGCGCTGTGGGCGAAGGTCCGCCTGCGACGCAGGAGGTTGCGGTTTCGATTTCCGCATCGGAACAATTGTGTGTACGATCTGCAGATATTTGTTCCGGGTGTACTGAACGTTTTCTATGTATAATAAAAAATATCTATCTATGTAATGTATTGTATTATGTATATCAGCTATCTAGTACCCATAACACAAGCTTTGCTTACCATGGGGCTAGATAAGGCTGTGTGGATTGTCTAGCGTTTTATTTTATTTATTATAACGTTAAAAGAAACGGACGATAACCTTGTACTCCGGTTGAGGTAAGACCTACATAGTTTTTCTGTAGGAAGATATTCATAACTATAAGACGTATCTATTAAATTTCATATAGTTAGGGTAAGAAGGGTTGTTGCGAATATCAGCATCAGTATCAGCATCAGCTGATCATCAGCTTCATTCTCCACATCAGCATCAGAATCATCATCCGCATTGATCGTTGCTGATGCTGATGCTGATGTTCGAGTGGCAAAGGAAGGCAGATTTACGCTGTACAGATGTACTATAACTCTACGTTCATGATACTCTGGGCTCGGACACGTTATAGATTTGTTTTCTTTCATATACGAGTACGAGTATTAATTGTAAGTGTCATAAGAATAAGTTTTGGATGAAAAGGAATCAGTAATAATACTCAGCACACTACAGTATGTATTATCTGTGGCTCAACTATTGTTTTTAAAATACAATTTACCTTTAATACAATTCCAGTATTGATAACTTAGGTTAAGTATTTGGTAATATAAAGTATTTTTTTCGGTTAATTAAAACTTACAGAATTATTTTTATCTTTTATTGAAATAAGAAAAGAAGAGAAAGAAAATGTAATATTTATATAAAAAATCATAATAATGAGCACATTTTAGGAAAAAAAAACATAAAATCAGCATCAGCATCCGCTGATGTGACAAAATTATGCATCAGCAACAACCCTGGTAAGAACCTATTTCATTTATTTGTTACATAGTAAAAACATTACAACCTGAGTCTCTGAAAGACAAGAGTGAATAGGTATTCTTCCTCGAATACATACTTCTATTGTTATTACAATACAATACAATACAAAAATACTTTAATTGTACACCAGATACAGATCATTATGAAATACATTACATGTAGGTTTAATGGGTGGCCTTATCGCATAGAAGCGATCTCTTCCAGGCAACCTTTGGATGGAAAAATTATGTGAATTAAAGAAAGGCAGGGGGTGTACCAAGGATAAAGCAAGAATTTATAATTTTTAAAATATAATAAAGTTATTGTTAGATAGGTATTATATTTATTACTAGGTTCACCCAGAGCGGCTTCGTCCGCGTGGAAATCTATGACTGTGTCAAATGGTTTATAGAAAGAAAGAAAGAAAATACATTTATTATACATACATACATTTATAAACCTTATACCATCCAAACTTACGCATTTATATTAAAAGTGTGATGTATCATATAATAGTGTATACACGTGGATTTCATTTCTGTTATTCCATTAATCGTGGACATCCTTGAGAAGGCGTTGTTATCTTTGTTTTTGGTGTTTATTTGTTTATTTTTAAGTCGGTAGGTACTTGATTCAGGTCAAGTTCGCAAAAATAAAGGACATCTTGATATACCCAGATATTTATACAAATGATTTCTGTGGTAAGTTATTATTTTCTCACATTACATTACAAGAATAACCACTTTTGTTTTGAGAATAAAAACATGTTAAGGCATATTTCAGAGCCCTTTGATATTCAGAAGTTGCACAAATTATAAGTTATTTTTGACATTAAAAATAACCGCATTTTGATGAAAGTGTGTCTGTGGCGGCAGGAGGTTGCGTGTTCGATTCCCGCCTCGGAACAATTGCTTGTACGATCTGCAGATATTTGTTTCAGGTGTTCTGGTCGTTTTCAACGTATAATAAAAAATATCTGTATTTATCTATGTAATGTATTGTATTATGTATATCAGTTATCTGGTACCCATTACACAAGCTCTGCTTAGCTTGGGGCTAGATAATGCTGTGTGGATTGTCCAGCATTATTATATTATTGTCTATGTTGAGGTATAGCGTAAACAAGCAAACGAAACGCGAATGTTTTCCATTGTTCAGTCCATTGTTCTTTTGTTTGAAGTCAGATCTCCATTTTTGTACCCAAGATCGGATATACAGTTTGCCATGAAACATGTGTACTAAGTCGCGGCTTTCGGCTTAGTACATCCATTCAGTAATTTAAAGGCCATCGTAATTGGAAAATAATTTGGGGCCAGGGGCCTCCACTCCACTCCTTTGTTGCCCCGAAGCCTCCACGCCTCTAAATCCGGCACTGCCCATACGATAAAGGCGGCAGACGGCCTCCCTGTATCCAGCAGTAAACCAGTAGGCTGTAAATGAAGACGGCGAATCCTAAAGGTGGAACTATAAATTCTTCAGCTAGTGACTAAACGAGTTTATCTATCACATACAAGGGCGCATTGCACCGCGAACGTGCTTAGACCATGCAAGTACAGTAGTATGACTATAAAATGTACTTCAGCAGCTCTAGTAGGCAATAAATACATAAGGTGGCTTTCCACTGAGGGAAGAACGTAGATGTAGATAAAGTTTCTGTAACCTCGGATGCATAAATAAATAAATAAAAAAAATAAAAAATGCTGGACAATCCACACAGCATTATCTAGCCCCATGGTAAGCAAAGCTTGTGTTATGGGTACTAGATCACTGATATACATACATAATACAATACATTACATAGATATATTTTTTTTATTATACATAGAAAACGACCAAAACACCCGGATTTGTTCCGGGTGTTTTGGTCGTTCTGCAGATCGTACACACAATTGTTCCGAGGCGGGAATCGCACCCGCAACCTCCTGCGTCGCAGGCGGACCATCGCCCACCGCGCCACATCGGTCGTCAAATATATATAATAGCATTTATTTCGACGCACACTATATAAGTACATAAAAACAAACAAAACTAAACATAGAATATGGAGGTATACAAGCTATATTACACCAATTTATTTGTAATATTAATTCCTATAAGAAAGCGCTGGCGAGACGACCTTAACGCCTTCCTCGGAGATTGGTGGGAGATCGCACATGACCGCACTGAGTGGAAAGATTTGGGGGAGGCCTTTGCCCAGCAGTGGGACGAAACAGGCTAAATAAAAAAAAAAAAAAATAATAATAATTCCTATACCATCCTATCAAAGAGAGATGGGATTTGTGATAACTGGATAGCTACCTAAATAACCTGATTCTTAAAATTTGAGTTCTTAAAGTTTAGCAAATTTATTTGTTATTTTCCCTCAAGATAATCTCAATTTTCTAACTAATCCATAATTATATTTACATAGAATGTTAATATTTCAAGAAAAACATGTAAATATAGTAAAACGTTAAAAGGCACTCTGCCTTCTGGTGGCGGCTTAGATTTTCATGAAGAAAATTGATAAATGTGATAAAAGTATCAAGGCTTATTTTAACGTATCTATTGAATAGCGACGGTTTAAAGTACAGTTTAGAGTGAACTTTGGATTTATTTTCTATCGAGAAAATTTCATGTAATCGTGTTTTCGAAACACTAGCGGTCTAGCATCAATCCTGAACTATAACATATTAAAATCTCAAAATAAATGCTTCAGAATTGTGGAAGATATGATCGTTGAAAATAACTGATTTCAGATAGTATCAACTCTTAAATACTAGTTGTTATAATAGCTTTATAGTTTGAATAAAAAAAGGTACTAACTTATTAAAACACAAAAACGGACTTCAAATTTCTTAGTCCACAATAACAATTAAGTAATAGTCAAAACATACAGCCGAACATAGGTAGGGTACTCCGCCTCTTTTGTTTTTTGTTTCATCGGGCAAAAATTCCATTCATCATCATCATCAACCTATTCGGCCCACTGTTCGGAGGGCGTCCTACACTACGTTTGCAAATCGCGGTCTCCAATTAAGAACACGTTTACCCCATCGGAAGATATGCTATGCGAAGTTTCTTAAACCACTCGCATAGCATATCTTCCGCACATCTCTGGTAGAGTCGCACCCTACTCTTATCGCCTTTAAACATCGTTTGCACTAGCTACCACATATTCAATGGCTCTCGCACGTGACCAGAACTCCAATAGATTTTCAGCAACATTTCGTTCCAAGGTTAATTTCTTTGCGCGGGCGCATGTAGATGGTTAGTTTAGCAAGTTTCAAAAGTAACGGTCGTGCTATGTGGTTTTGTAATCGCGAATTGTTTTAGTATCTGACGATTGTAGGTTGATCAATAAGTGATTTCTCGTACTTGCACATAATGCAAACGGCTGTATCGGAAGACCAGCGTTGGTTGTAACATGCTTACAATTAACTCATGCTGAGATAGATTCCGTTTGGTGACTCAATTAAAAAATCTGTTTTGTCCTTTATTTTTTTTATTCATGTTTGTTTTATATTTTTTTGTATTGAGTTACAAATAAACTTATTCTATTCTTATAACCAGTTCGTATTTAAGATTCAGATATATTTTTTACATGAATTCATTTATTTTTACCGTGTGCGTGGTGCCGGTGCCCTTTTTTTTTGTTTATTTTTAGTTTTTTTTTTTTTTTTAATTTGCACCACCATAACTCTTCTCGCAGGAACTCTGTCGTAAGAGGTGACGTGGGTTTTTCGCGTTATTAATGGTTTTTTTAGAAGTTTGCAAGCTGAAGTAGCAATGGGCCGGCCATATATAGCGAAGAACCGACAACCGCTGGGGTAAACGTGTTCTTCAATTGGAGACCGCGATTTGCAAACGGACGCCCTCCGAACAGTGGGCCGAATAGGTTGATGATGATGATGAATGGAATTTTTGCCCGATGAAACAAAAAACAAAAGAGGAGGAGTACCCTACCTATGTTCGGCTGTATGTTTTTGGACTATTACTTAATTGTTATTATGGAATAAGAGAAGTCGGTTTTTGTGTTTTTTCAAAACAATGAAATTATAACAGTCCCAACGGGGCTGTCTGAAATCCGTTGCCGATCCTCGGTAAATAAATAATGCTGGACAATCCACACAGCATTATCTAGTCCCATGGTAAGCAAAGCTTGTGTTATGGGTACTAGATAACTGATATACATAATACAATACATTACATAGATAGATATTTTTTATTATACATAGAAAACGACCAGAACACCCGGAACAAATATCTGCAGATCGTACACACAATTGTTCCGAGGCGGGAATCGAACCCGCAATCTCCTGCGTCGCAGGCGGACCTTCGCCCACCGCGCCACATCGGTCGTAAAAAAATATAATAATATACTGACAAAATATAAATACCAATACCTAATACAGCCTAAGTAATTAATTCGTAAATATTGTGACCGGACCTCTAAACATGGGCAGCCAGCAGCCTATATCATTGTACAGAACAAAAAACCTTTACGTCTATATATCTTCGCATCGCAAACTTTAAAATCACTCAGAATTGTCACAAACATTTACTTTAGTCAATACAATTAATGGTCGACCTTCCCCAGCTAGAGGTCAAGATACTTCTCGACCTTATTAAAACAAAATAAATATTGGCATGAGATATTCCAGGGCTCTGTCATAGAATGGCAACAACCTTCCGTTTTGTTTGACAAATATCGCGGGCAGTATAACGAGGAAGTAGGTATGTGGTCACGTGCAGGCAATGCGTGTTCCTCCAAATATCGATTGTTCATTGTTCGAGTCTGATAACAATGTCAGGGAAAGACGTTTTTCATTTGTTTTCAGACATCTTGGTTCCTTATGTGCTGAGTTTATAGCAGATAGTCTATGGATAGAAGCGATTTAGGACCTTTTCGAGCCGTCGTCGTCGTTTGGGGAAGACAGTGACATCGTGGTTCCTTGGCGTTGGCTGAGTACATGATCATCATCATCATCATCATCAGCCTATAGCAGTCCACAGCTGGACATAGGCCTCTCCCAATGACCGCCATAGCGCCCTGTCTTCAGCTAAGAATCAGCAAGTAGAATACATCCGACAGAGAACCAATAGGTTATCGACAAATACAAAATCTAATGTTATATATTAGTGTTAATGTTATTTTGTCTTGTTAATTATGACTTGCCTTCTGCCCTTCTTTATGATTGAAGAGGGAGATTGTTTCTAACCGACTTCAAAAAATAGGATAAATAAAAATATTCAAAAAATAAATAATTATCAATTAAAGTGTATTTTGTCCCTCATAACTTTCGACTGGGTGAACCGATTTTTATAATTCATTTTTTATATGAAAGCTGGTGCATCTCGTTTGGTCCCAATTTCGTCCAGTTCTGTCTGATAATGGCATCCATGAGAAAACCATATACATAAGTCTTAAATTTGCATTAAGGACTAAAGTAATTTAAAACGGGATATTTACCATGATTTGATTTTTGAGTTATCCAATATTTCAGCACAGTTTCATTATTCATTATATTTGTTGTTATTCCGTGATCATGGCGCATGAAAATGTGCCGAAATATTGGATAACGCAAAAATCTAATCATGGTAAATACCCCGTTATAAACCAATAGTTAATAGCCATGATAGTTTCAAAAGTTTTATTGCATTAAGTATATGCGCTACAAATAACTCAATATCACGCCAACCGATTTAGATTTTTTTTAAACTAAATTTTAAACCCATTTGCATTATTAGGAATTTAAAGTCGGTTTATAGTTTTTTAAAACACACCAAATTATGTTGTTTTTTTTTTACTTTTAGTAAATGGAATTGACACGTGTAAAGTGCGTCGACCTATTCTATTCTGAACTTGGCCGACATTACTAAGTCTGCTATATGAGGCTGCCGTGTCTAGATTTTGTAAAGACTGTGGTCTTTACCGATTTTGTTATTATTCTCTGCTCGTCTTCTGCTTGGTGTAATAAATAATTAATTATTGACTTATTTGCATTGTGTTTTATTTATAAATTACGAGCAACAACAAGACAATACGACTTTTAATTTAAATTTAAATTATATTCGAAGTTGTTTTTGTGGTAGGAAACGGTAATGATAACAATTATAATAGTAATTAGAGCGTTTTTAAAGGGCAGATATTTTTTGTTATAAAACGTAGGTAAGGTAATTAAAAGGTTCTAATTATGATTTGATTTTTGTTCCACTTTTTGGGGCACAAGTCTGTACTTGTGCCCCAAAAAGTGGAAAATCCATAAAACCAACTGTGACTTCAGTGGTGGCGCGGCGCTCTATAGTCCGCGCCACCACCGAAGTCCGATAGACGCGGCGCAGCTTTCTTCGCAGAAAATTAATGTTGCTGTAGTTATTGTATGTAATGTTGTTTAGTTCCCGCTTTTGCCGCAAGACTTCAGTGGTAGCGAGCACTCTAGTTGGAATTTTTATGGATGGACAAATTAAAGCGTTCAAAATTGATTCGACATATTTGAATACTTGGACATTTTTATTAGTCGTGCGAAGGGTCAGTTTTTTGTAGTAAAAATATAAAAACAAGTCTTAATTAAAACATCGAGTAAAAACATTTAGGTAGATAAGGTTTAATATTATGTTTATTTCCTGACATATTTATTATTTATTTATAGTGGTTCCGGTACAATGACCGGTATCGTGTGAGTAATTACCAGTATTGGGAATGACAGATTGTTTTTTAAAACCAATTATAATTTATTTGGTTTTCAAGGGTTGCCTGTTGATTGTTTTATTTAAAACGAATGTTGAGAAAAACATGAAGAAAAACATGGGGGTCAAAGGAAATTAAAGACTTCTGCAGCTGTAGATATGTTTTTTGTTGATTTTTGCGATATTAGCACAGGGAATTCCTTAGGTATGCCTACAATTAGACCATCGATCAAGGTCAGATACCGGATAAACCGGTTATCCTCCTTAACAAAGTGTATATACACTAGCTGAGCCCCGCTGCTTTCCCTGCGTGGAAATCTATGTGTCAAATAGTTTATAAACCTTCCCCTTGAATCACTCTATCTATGGAACAACCCGCATCAAAATCCGTTGCGTAATTTTAAAGATCTAAGCATACATAGGTACAGACAGATTACCAAGAGATTTCAAGATTACCAAGGTGGTAGGTATGTTTCCGTGTATTCAATGAGTTTATTACACGAATCTTGTAATTTTGCACCAAATCTTGTAATTTTGTCTGAGTAGTCACCGTTATAAAACTGCATGCCGTGTATGGATGAAAGAAAGTTGTTTGACTTTCGAATAATAAGAACACAACTAGAGTTGATGTTGTTATCATAATATTATATGTTATTTTGTTATTATATTATAACTGCTGGTCGATTCAGATGCATTCGACGACCTCTGTGGCGCGGTGGGCGAAGGTTCACCTGCGACGCCGGAGGTTCGATTCCTGCCTCGGGACAAATGTTTGTACGATTTGCTATGTATAATAAAATATATCTATCTATGTATTGGATTGTATTTTGTATAACTACAAAACGATACTTATTTAATACGCATATATTTGTACAAAGAAAAAAGCTTACAAAATCAAATAAACCGTACAAGCACTTACCTTATTTAAATAGTGTTTGAAATTATAGGTTGGAATAATTATTCTTTATATTTTTTTAAAGCCAGAAAGAGCTATGGTCAGAGTTTCTCTGAAGGATAAGATTTCTAACGAATACATCTGACAGAGAACCAAAGTTATCGAGATAGCTCTGAGAATTGAAAACAAATTAGCACGCTCAAGTGGCAGTGGGCCGGCCATATCTCGCGAAGAACCGACGGCCGTTGGGCAAACGTGTTCTTGAGTGGAGACCACGACTCGGTAAACGTCGAGTAGGACCTCCGACCAGGTGGGATGACGACCTGCGAAAGACTGCAGGTAGATGCTGGATGCGTCAAGCTAAAGACAGGGCGTTATGGCGCATTGGGGGAGGCCTATGTCCAGCAGTGGAGTAATATAGGCCGATAATGATGATATTTCATTAATATAAAACATAAAAAGCCAGTCTTATGCCCTAAATTGATTTTAAAAAAAATTATCGTTTCAACAAAGTGTTTTTTTTATAACCGCCAGGAAGTTGCCGACCGTGAGAAGTAAAAGAAAAGACACCGTTGTTTAAAAAACGTATTTATAATTATAAAAAGCCAATGAATGAGTTTCACATGCATTGAATTATGACCTTATTAATCTTGAAAAATTATACATAATAAAATATAATTATTTCAAGACAATTAGTGGTTTTTTTCTGCTTTTCCTAGGATAAATAAATAGTAAAACATTTCATAAAAAAAGAGGCTTAAGTAATTACAATTATAGTTTGTGTATGTAATAATAATAAAAATAAGGGGCAGCTTGTGGCGAGCTGTTGGTGAGTAGCGACACCACGGGTACCGAGTGCTCCCGGGGAAGATCCTGGTTCTCGTCTTCGCGTGCGGTGTGGCATCCCAAGAGATCCAGATCCTCACCTCTTGCTTGCCTTCATTATGGGCGGTCCGAGTGGAGTCGCGAGAGATGCATCTTAGGATCTAGACTCGGGGGTGGAAGTGTCTAATGGCGTAATAGCGAGGAAACATGCTCACGGGCAGTCTTCGTGATGCTGAAATCGGGGCCGCACCTCTCGACACCCGTCAGTCGTTTGCGCCGATGTTGTTGCTCTCCGGTAATTTACGCCGGCTTTTTATGGAACCCATCCAGGATTCGGCAAGCAACCGTCTGCTACTCTTAACATTATGATTGACTTGTTTATGGCAGACGTCCGTAATCTCTCCTATAGCCCGATTACCCAGTCCATCCATCCATCACAATAGCCTGGATTTATTGCTTTCATTTTTCTTTGCAATAGTCTCTACACCTGGCGGATACCATCTTTGGGTGTATCATATTGTGCACCCGAGGATGATACCTGCTATGTGTAACCATCTCCTTTAGATTAACTTTCTTAAAGGGCTTCTTTGCTGTTGGCTTCGGCCACACGCAAGCCTTCCAAAGGACCGGGTCACTTTACCGGTCCGAGGTCAAGGTAAATGAGAGATAAAAATAATAAATAATGTAAGACATCGTGTATTTAAGGATCTACAATTTTTGTAGTTGTTATAATAACTATTATTCTCAGAAAGACCTTACCTACGCCTAAGAATGAATGAGAAAATTTTAAAAGTTTTCGTTATCTTCCATATATATTTAGCGCCATGCAGCGCCTCTACTGGATACTGAAAGGAACTACTTTTTATAGTTTCGCGTTTGTTACTTATGAGTGATTTAAGCAATGTGGCAACACAAATTTGAATCGTCAGCAGGATGTCATTGAAATACCAAACAAAAAAGTTATTGATCTGACCATAGACATATAACTAAACTCTGAAAAATAGAACAAGACTTTAAAATCACAATAAAAATGACAATAGAAATACTACTACTATTTCTTGAATTAAAATTAAGAACGCATAATTCGTATAAAAACATTCAAGAAAACTTAATTTTCAGGTAGATATTGTGCAAACTAACTCGCCACTCAAGTATGTAAAATCTCCTTAGCTTCTATCTTGGTCAAATTATGAGTAGTAATTTAAACGTCCGCGTCCATTCCGTCTTGCGTATTTCTATCGTAATGTTACGTGGATCATTTGGCGACTGATTTTGCAAATGATTATTACTCATAGATCGGTGTAATATTGATTGATAGATGGCGCAAGAGTTTACTACACCTGTAATTTGGTTATTCACTCTCTTGGCTTAGTGGGAGGTTCTATGACTATTGTTGCTTTGGGTTCGATTTGAGTGACAGGATACGAAATGATAATTGATAGGTATTTACTTCCCTTATTAGCAAATATTTCATCCACTGTTGAACGAGCCTGTTGCACAAGGGTGGTTTTGTAATATTTGTTGTTATTCTTTAGTACTAAGATATTTTTTGAATAAATTATTTATATGTTTTATTTTATTTATTTTGCAAATTATTATTACTCATATAGATCTGATTTGGTTATTCACTCTCTTGGCTTAGTGGGAGGATACAACGGGTATTAATAGCGTTTTTGTACCTATTTTTCCCGACGTTTCAACAGGTTTACACGCTGTCGTGGTCACGGGATTACTCTGAAACGTCTCTGTTGAAACATCGAGAAAAATAGGTAAATAAACGCGATAAATACCCATTGTATCAATACTTATAATTACGTGTTCAGATCGCGTAAGTTAAAAATATTTAGTGAGAGGTTCTGCAACTTTTATTGCTTTGGGTTCGAATTGAGTGACAGGATACGAAATGATAATAGATAAGTATTAACTTCCCTTATTAGTAAATATTACGTCCACTGTTGAACATGAATGTTCCATACGAGCGGTTTTGCAATAATTACCTCGCTTGGATGGTAAATTTGTGATCGCAGTAGAGGTGTTAAAAGGCAGGGCACTTACTAATTAATATTTATGCTATAGTTAATCTGTCTTTCTCTCTATTGCGAAAATTCGACAAGGAAATTTATAAGTAACTATTTGACTTTTTAAACAGGAAAACACGCGTGAATTCGGCAGCCGAAGCTAGTCTTTATTAATATTGTAAAGAGGAAAGATTAGATTTTTTGTTTGTTTGTTTTGAATAGGCTCCGAAACGAATGGACCGAATTTAAACATTATTTCACCGTTGGGAAGCTAAGATATCCCCGAGTGACAAAGGCTATATTATATTCTCTTTATCCCCCTAGAAATGTGAAATTCGAATTTAACGCGGGTGAAACCGTGGGGAACAGCTAGTTTACAAAAAAAATTACAGCATTTTTACATATTTCGTTCTCACGCAGGCGTATGGTGAAGAGTCACTATTAAAACGGGTGTACCCCAAGGATGAATGGCAGTTCCCATTCCTCTTTTTTATTTCTAAATATACCTTACACTTTGATCAGCAATAATCACATGAATTATTATTGTTAGGTGATGGTTATAACATTGTATAAATGAAACATAAAATAACGCAAGATAGATTATAATGATCTATAAAATGTAAATCACAAACGTCTATTGGTTTAGTGCCAATAATTTGTTTCCTGTGGTAACTCAGAATCCTTTACTTTATCTAGATGTGCAGGGTGTATAGTAGATGCATTATAAAAATGTTCAAGGTAATTTGTACCACTTTTATGATGCTAATACCAGGGTATGAATATATAAATGTTAAAGAAATTGTTGACTATATTTTTACCATGTGAGCGATTTTACATGCATAGACGACCAGAACACCAGAAACAAAGATCTCCAGATCGTACAAACATTTGTCCCGAGGCGAGAATCGAACCCGCAACCTCCTGCATCGCAGGTGAGCCAAAGCGACACAGATCGTCATATAAAGTTTCACTATAAGACCCTGGCCTCATAGTGAAACTTTTGGCATTTTCATATAATGAAACATTCTATTGAAACTTTGGCCTTTAGTCTGCGTCTATTCAATAGACGACAAAATGACAGCGATAGTTTTATTTGTCTACGTGCTTAAATTTATGTGATACTAGTTTCTGCCCGCAGGTTTTCTACAGGCTTTCAAGTAGCCTCTATGTTCGTCTCGAGACTTCGTTTACCTCATTAAGATCGTTTCAGTCGTTAAGGCGTGAAAAGGTAACAGACACATACATAAATAACTATCCCTAATTTATAATATTATTGTATAGATTGATCTGTGTAATAATAGTACCAAAATTTATCGTTTTGGCATTGTATTTTTATATTTTTTTCGTCACGTATTTTCAGTTACAAAGAGGCATATAATATGCTACTTTTTTCTATAAAGAAGTTTAAAACATTTAAATAAACAAGATACAATAAAATTCATTACATCTTATTACATTTTAAGCAACTTGCAAGGTAAATAATATCGAATTCGGAACGAATTTAAATGTCAGATAACAAAAAGGTTAAGAAATAAGTTTATTGCGTAATCGCGACTTTTAAATCTTGTTGGTTTTAAATATAGCTGATTCAAGCTGTAATCACCAAAATTACCAAAACTAGAGAATACTTATTTGTTCAAACAATTGAGTAAAACTTTTTTGTTGAAATTAAATCACGAGATAGGAGATAGCGAAGCAGTCTCGAGTAGAGTGACGAGCGTAGCGAGTGGATCTAAAGACTGTTGAGCTAGCGAGGGATTTAAAAAGCATGAAACATAAAACATTTAATCTCGAGTTAAACAACTTTTAACTCGACTGAACGAGAAAATATGCTGTCATATAACAAAGAGGTCGAATGTCAGAAACTCATTTTGATCAATAATAACCAAGGAGAGTTCGAATGCTATAACCTCCTTCAAACCGCGAACGAACGAGTTTATTATTTTCTATGAAGGTTGAATGCTCCTTCCCTTCGATAATCTAAAATTAGTGCAGCTCACAGAGGTGCAACTCCCATACGAGTTTAAAGTCCAAACCTGTTGTTTGTGAGATTAATAATAATGGCGCAATTCTTCTAGTCGAGACAGACAGTCTCGACTAGAAGAATGGTATTCACAATCCTGCAGTGAGAAAATGTTTTTTTTTTGGTGCATATCATAGATTATATAAAACACTTATTACACCATCGAAAAGTACAACAAACTAAATTAAAATACAAGTTAAATAATATCCTTTATTTCACATAGGTATCGGTCAAATTTTGCTCACTGTTTTTGTTGAACGACAAAATTCACCGGTTTTGAACGGGAAAGGTGAAAATAATATTTTAAGGAAAATGATTTCCTGTTGGAAATTTCTAAAGTAAAATTTTGCTTGGAACAATCATAAAATACGAGTAGGTAAAAAGTAAAGTAAAGAGTCTTTTTAAATCATAATCGTAAGTAGGTTATAGTAAGAACTCTGCAATTTTCGCCTGGTAGATACCAGATGCATTCAACCTGCATTTCGACCATTATGCGTTGACCAAATTAGCGGTTCGTTGGCCTTTTTGTAGGTCAAAAAATACACAACCTCTTTTCGGCCTTTCAACCTCTCGGGTGGCCGAAAACCGGCATTCTTGACCGACTGCCTATTGAGGTTATGATGTAACAAGCCTAGAACTTGTAGCTTCAAGATTAATAAGGTATCGCAATCATTAAGTAGGTGAATGGGTCTTGATGATATTTGCTGATTTATTTCTACGGGTCATATTTGGTGTGTAATGTTTTGTAATACCTAAACTATTGGTTTTAGTTTATGGTATGTTATGCAAAATAAATAGTGACATAAGAAAATATCTCAGATCTGTGTTTTACAAGAAGTAGGTAATATATGTATGTTACCTACATTCTAGGTATGTACCCAGAATGTAGGTTTCAAATTATGTAGAGAAAGCTGTGTACTCAGCCGAATATAGCGAACAAAATTCATACAAGTGTGTTTAAACAATAGGTTTAGGTCACTAAAATTATTTAAATAAATGCGAAAATATTTAAATTACTTTTACTCAAGGCTAAAATAAATATACCTACGTCCTACTTTCTGTTAGTGCTGCAAGTAAACAAATAAAAAATTAAAACGTCAAGTAAGATAAGACTTCGCTTACCACCAAAAAAAGTAGTGCAGTTTCACCTCCTTTTACTTTTCGGCCCGAATGCACCACAACACTATTTTAATTTTTAAAAGTTTATTATCACAAATTTAAAAATAATATCACTGTTCTAATTAAAAAAAATTCAAAATGTTTTATAGATATAGCGCGCGTATTTGATATGTAGGAATTTGAAAATGGAACGGACGACGTCGCGTGCGGTTGGCCCGAGAGTCGACACTGTTTGATCGCTCTCTCTCGATCTTGGCAGAGCTATGAATGTTCAGAACTGGCAATTTATTTGTTTAAGATTTACGCACGTACTAAGTCAGTAAGGTCTACGTGAATCTATATATATAATATAGCTAAACTATTAATAGCACACTGGTTAAGGCAATAAAAAAAATGTATGCTAAAAATATATTAGGTATTTCATTTACATTATTCATACAAAAAATAAATACATATTACGACCTCGAATCCATGCATAGTAATCGAAATTACGCTTTAAATTATAATCCCGTTTGAATTTTATTAAACATTAACTGCTAAGATACTGTCATATAAAAAACAGGAATTAAACTTTTTCGAGTATGGTTTAAGCCTGGCCGACTTTATCACTTCTATTTTAAAACGATTCAAGCAGAACAGCAGACGGTTTATGTTCTAAATATGTTAAATTAATGAAGCGACTATCGCTTCATTAAATTTAACTTATGACTTTACATTCGATTGCTTAGTTAGATCACCAGGAAAATATAAAAGATAAATACTAAGTTGTAAAACACAGTTAACACAAATAGATCACAAAAATCAATATGTGCCTTAAGTTTATGCTAGGAATATTACAAATCCTTAAGTGTTTATTCAAGACTTGAGTTTACTTACATGCGCTGTAACAAGTTAGTTTTTTATTGCTTTTAAAATAAATAAAAAACTTACAAAGATCATTTGGTCATTGGACATATGACATGATATAAAAAACACAACTCATTTTTACTTACCTGTCATATACATACTTATATCATAGCATCGCAACGTACGCGTTTTTCTCAGATAAAAAGTAGCCTAAAATATGTTAGGTCTAGAACTGAAGATATTATTACGGATTGGATGAAATGCTTCATAGACATCCGTGCAGTAGTGGTAGTGGTGTGAAGAGTTAATAAACATCCATCCAAACTATCGCATGAATACTATTATAACCTTCTTGGCTAGCATTATCCTATACAAAAAATCCACCTTGACTTCAAAAATTAACCTTTTTTTTACATGTGTTAAGTTTTTTTTTTCCATATGGCTAAACAAAATAGCCATGTGTCCAATAGTAGGTATGTCCAGAAGTGCCTTCAACTTCAACGACGACTTTATTTACATACACGTGTATTTCTAAACAAGGTGAAAACGTTTCGCACCACATCGAAACGGTTTCACCTTGATTAAAAATACATCTGTAGGTATAAAATAAAGTCATTTTTGAAGTTGAAAGTCAAAATTATACCTATAGTATAAATAGTGTCCGACGGTTTGGTTTCGGCTGAAAATCCAGGCTCAGTCGGACACTACCCAAGATAGGGTAAACGAATTTCAACGAACAACACGTTACCATCCGCACACACGGTGACACAGCTTAGGTCTATCCGTCCGGGGACAGACCTTGACGGTCATAACGTAACACAAAATTTAGCCACCTGTCATAATGTCTGGTAGTTCTTAGCTCTGCGTGACGTCACTTACCTTTCTCCATTGGACATCGGACACAGCACATCGAGGCAATAATTGTATGTAAAATAAACCATTCTTCTTGCGTTATGCGGATTATTTTGGACTTGTGATGTCAGAGCACCTTTTGGGAGGTCGCTCACTCAACAAAGTAGACAGACCAAATAAAAAACCGGCCAAGTGCGAGTCAACTCGGGCACGAAGGGTTCCGTACGACTCCATAAAAACGGGCAAAAAATCACGTTTCTTGTATGGGAGGCCATTTAAATATTTATTTTATTCTGTTTCTTAGTATTTGTTCTTATAGCAGCAACAGAAGAAAATTTCAATTCTCTAACTATCACGGTTCATGAGATACAACCTGGTGAAAGACAAATAGATATACGGACAGACGGACAGCGGAGTCTTAGTAACAGGGTCCCGTTTTACCCTTTGGGTACGGAGCCCTAAAAACGTACACGAATTTGCGATAATTCTTAAATAAATATACAATTTATATTATTATAAATATATTATTATTTTTATAAATATTTCTTTAATTGCTTTTCCAGGTACGCCCCAGCCACTCTACAGTGATTGATGCAGTAGGATCAGAACCCAATCTAGATAATATGTTCGAAGCGGCTCGAAGAATTGCTACATTGCTCCTACTCGCCTAGGGAAAAAGAGTCCACAACCTGAGGTGGTTATCTATAAATGAGGTTAAATGTATGTATATCGAAGGAGGTTCTATATCACCACTTTTTTTTTGGCCACTTTTTGGGTCAAAACAGAACCAATTAATGACAAACAGTCTGGCTGGCTACTTTTATCTGGAGAACTGAAAATTGACACTGTTTTTTAGATTTAAAAACATAATACTAATGTTTGATAGATAAATATATATAAAAAGTCTTTACTTGCAACTGACATATACAAAAAACAATAATTCTACAGTACCTACACTAGAATACAAACAATAATGAAACACAGTATAAAGGTAAAGAAGGTTTTAAATAGAGTCTGAACAAAGACTTGTGGAGGGTGTAAAAGTGATCTAGTCTATTCGTTTCAAGAAGAGGAAAGCCCTAGCCCGCCAGTCGAACAATCATCGCTGGTTGGGTTAAAACAGTCTTGGTTGATGCTGGAATTCAAGACTCTTTCAAGACTAAACTCTTTGTTAGGGTTAAGCTCGCCTATTTAAAGGTTCATATCTTTTTTAGTTAAGTTATTTTTGTGATAAAGAATAACAAGAATTACAAGACTGGTGTAAGGTCAACGGTGGCATCTTTGAATATGGTTCATCATCAGCCTATATCAGTCCACTGCTGGACATAGACCTCCCCCAATGAGCGCCATAGCGCCCTGTCTTCAGCTTGCCGCATCCAGCATCTACCTGCAGTCTTTCGCAAGTCGTCATCCCACCTGGTCGGAGGGCGTCCTACACTACGTTTACCGAGTCGCGGTCTCCACTCAAGAATACGTTTGCCCCAGCGGCCGTTGGTTCTTCGCGAAATATGGCCGGCCCACTGCCACTTCAGCTTGCTAATTCTTTGAGCTATGTCGATAACCTTGGTTCTCTGTCGGATGTATTCGTTACGAATCATATCCTTCAGAGAAACTCCAAGCATAGCTCTTTCCATAGCTCGCTGAGCGACTTTGAACTGGTGGACCAGCCCTATCGTGAGTGTCCACGTCTCAGCTCCGTAGGTCATAACGGGTAGGACGCACTGGTTGAAAACTTTCATTTTCAAGCATTGCGGTATGGATGACGAGAAGACTCGACGTAGTTTCTCAAATGCTGCCCAGCCTATCTGGATCCTCCTTTTGGCCTCCTTCTCGAAACTGTTTTTACTATGAGAATATGGTTAGTGAAACACAAATACATATAAAATTACAAAAAGTTTATTTACAAAAAAGCTTACAAAACACCCCTAATTATGTTTCTTTGATTTGAGTGGTGGATAGCCAATATACAATGATCCCCACACTAGGCTAAGCCGGTTTGCCTTGATTATTGGAAAAAAGGTAGGTAGTACACCAAGAAATTGAGTGATGTCGACAGGTAGAAAATGCCTCGGCATTAAGCCCACCCTTTGTACCCTTTGAATGAATGATTGAATGAATTAACTCTTTATTGCACTTAAAACTATACAATAACACCTTATATCTAAACATTACATATTAAAAGTACAATAGGCGGCCTTTTCGCTGACAGCGATTTCTCTCAGGCAACCTAGGGATGGAGAAAGAGATAACTATAGCTAGCTGATAGCTTTGTAGTGCAATAAAGTTTAAAATAAAAATAAAATAAAACTGGGCATCTTCCAACTTCAACATACTTGTTCGTTTTTACAAACGTCCTATAGTCAGATAGTCATTTTATTGGTAAAATAATAATTTACAAGTCAAATAATACAAATCAATGTACTTACATACTAACCATTACATAAAATTTTAAATATTAAAATGATAACAATTTGTCAAAGTAAGTACTTAATTAAATTATATTCAATTTGCAGGACGCAACACAAAAAGTCATAAAATAATAGAATTATTCATAATCATTAAATAAAAATAAAAAATTATAATTTTCTTTCGAGAAAATCCTCGACCTTATAGTACGCCCTCTCGATGAGCCATTTCTTAAGTTTATATTTGAAAGAAGCTAAGCTGGGTGCGGGGACAACATGCTCCGGTAGGCGGTTGTAGATAGCTGGTCCCAGCACATGAGTCAGCCTGTCAGATTTGGCCAACCTGTGCTGTACTGAGGTGAGCTTGTCAGCTCCGCGGGTCCTGTATCGGTGGGTGCGCCCGTCTCCCCGTGTTGCGAATGCTCCATGGTTCGCCCGCACATACATTGCAACTTGGTATATGACGATACCTGGCAGCGTGAGTATTCCCTGGGAGGTGAAGAGCGGAGTATACCTATAAAACCATGTACTATCTCAAACATAACGCGCCTTGCTAATATATATTTTTTCCTTTGTAACGAATCTAGTATCTGTAAATAAACCTGATTTGGATTAATTTGCAATTAAAATGTATTATATTAATAAGTTTGATTGTGAATACATTAAGATATATACTGACCTACACTACATAATATGATATCTACTCACCTTTGATGGAAATAAATTAGGTAGGTATGTCTTGAAATCACAGTTGGCTTAACTTACTTATATTAATAAATTATAAATAATGCTGGACAATTCACACAGCATTATCTAGCCCCATGGTAAGCAGAGCTTGTGTTATGGGTACTAGATAACTGATATACATAATACAATACATTACATAGATAGATATTTTTTTATATACATAGAAAACAACCAGAACACCCGGAACAAATATCTGCAGATCGTACACACAATTGTTCCGAGGCGGGAATCGAACCCGCAACCTGCTGCGTCGCAGGCGGACCTTCGCCCACCGCGCCACATCGGTCGTCGCATGCATATACCTAGTCACCAGTCACCACCATGCGAAAATAACCCTTAAGCACAGTCCATAAGGTAGTTTTGATAAGTACATAACATTAAAAAAAATCTGACGTTTGTTGCATCATTTTTAAATTGATTTTTAAAACGAGTTTACTAAATCACCTTCTCGCTATAAAAAATAAGATGTCGCTACAATAATTTACGAAGTAATGTTCTCTTTGACAATAATTCCGAAAGCTGTTTTTTCTCCAGGACGTCCAAGTCAATTACAGTATTTTATATTTTTTTTCGTAAATTAGAGGTATTTGGCACTTAAAATAAAATACATTATATTACGCATATTTTTATGCAAAAATTGCTTATATTTTTTGTCAGTAGGCACGTATTGTACACAATTTGCATGAGGCAGATTCTATTCATCATCAGCCATGTTAGTCCACAGCTGGACAAAGGCTGTTGGCTGTAGCAACGGATTTGCACGGGCTACTTGACATTTATTATGATACTTTTGTTATTAAAAAGAAACTGCTGGAATATTTTAAGCAGTCCATTAGATTAGAATTAATTAATATTGCTAATAGGAATAACAGACTGCCAGTCTGGTAATCGCCTTACAAATTATTTTTATATTAATATTTTTATTTTAAATTAAAATCCCTAAGTTTGAAGAGGTACTGAAATGAAATGAAATGAAATGAAAGTTTATTTCTTTAGGCTTACAAATAAGCACTTAGACAAGTCATATTTTATACTATTCATTATTATCAATTAAAATTATTTTATAGTTCACTTCAATTTTTTGTCCACCAGTGGAAGAAGTGAGAAGAAACCACTAGTATGTTCATAACTTATGTGTCTAGTACATATGATTTGCTTATCTGTAATTTGTTAGATTTTGAGTTGGAGCAAAACTCGTTCCAAGCTTTTTTATCTTCTAGATAATCTGATATTTTGTAATAAGCCTTTTTACAAAGAATATGCTTCACAATTTTTTTAAATTTATTTATTGATAATTTTTGCAACTCACTTGGAGTTTTGTTGTAGAAGCGTATACATTGCCCTTTAAAAGATGCACTTATCTTATGTAGTCTAGTTGTGGGAACAGCGAGTTTATTCTTATTTCTAGTATTTACATTATGTATATCGCTTTTTTTAATGAATCGATTGATGTTTTTATGAGTGTACAACAAGTTTTCATAAATATATTGACATGGTACTGTCATTATGTTTATGTCTTTGAATTTATTACGTAGGGATTCTCTGGGACCCATATTATAGATCGCACGAACAGCCCTCTTCTGCAACACAAAAATGGTGTTTATATCTGCAGCGTTCCCCCACAATAGTATGCCATAAGACATAATACTATGGAAGTAGCTGAAATAGACTAGTCGAGAAGTATCAACGTCTGTAAGTTGACGGATTTTTTTAACTGCATATGCTGCAGAACTAAGTCTCTTCGATAGCTTATCTATGTGTGGGCCCCATTGGAGTTTACTATCTAAGGTTATTCCTAAGAATACGGTATTGTTTACAATTTCTACCGTTTCTCCTTTTACGTTTACATCAGCCTTAACTTGTTTTACATTAGGTAGACTAAATCTTAAACATTTTGTTTTGGTTTCATTAAGCAAAAGATTATTGATACTAAACCAATGGACTACCTTTGAGATTGCAGTATTTACATCGTCGAAATTTGTTTTTTGTCGATTCATTTTAAAAATTAATGAAGTATCATCAGCAAACAATACAATCTCATGATCATTCTTTACAAGATGAGGCAGGTCGTTAATATAAACTAAAAATAGGAAAGGACCCAAGATAGAGCCCTGCGGTACACCCATTGTAACCACAGACCCTTTAGATCGTTTCCCATTAATGTCAACTCTTTGTATCCTATCACTCAAGTAAGATGTAAGAAGATCCAAAGAGCTGTCCCTTATTCCATAATGATGTAGTTTCCTGATTAATGTTTCGTGATGAACGCAATCGAATGCTTTTGACAAGTCACAAAAAACGCCTAAAGCATCTTGCGACTTCTCCCAAGCATCAAAAATATGCGATACCAACTCTACACCGGCATCAGTAGTTGACTTGCCACGAGTAAACCCAAATTGCTTACAGTGTAGCAGGTCATTGCCATTAAAATGTCTAAGCAATTGGTGTAAAATAAGTTTTTCAAAAACTTTACTGAATGTAGGCAGTACTGATATTGGTCTAAAGTTAGTGGGGTCAGACCTAATACCCGATTTAAACAATGGGATTATTTTACTATGTTTCATTAGATCAGGAAATATGCCACAATCAATGGATTCATTAAATATAAAAGCTAGATCTGGTGCAATGGTATCAATTAAAGGTTTAATAATTTTAACGGAAATGCCCCAGAGATCTGCAGTTTTTTTAATATTTAAAAGTTTAAAGGCTTTTTTTATATCATTTTCATCAACATGGGTAAAAATAAATTTACTATCGCATTTAGGTACATTTTCTTTAAGTAATGATTCAGCTATTATTTGAGAAGAGTTCAGACACTTTGTAGTACAGATTGGAATGTCAGTAAAAAAATTTTCAAAAGCTTGCGCTACTTCAACATCATTTTTGATAGAGCAATCATTAATCTTTAAACTGTAATCATTAATGTAGGTATTGACCTTTCCAGTCTCACTATTAATTATTTTCCAAGTTGATTTTATTACATTTTCACTATTTTTAATTTTCGAGCTAATATAATTTGATTTTGCTGTATTACAAACTTTTCTAAATATTTTTGAGTAATTTTTTACTTTTTCTTTAAATTCCTGGCTAAAATTGTACTGCTTTTCACTATACAGTTCATATAACTTTTGTCTACTCTTATGTATACCTACTGTTGCCCACTCACTAAAGCTAAGTTTTTCTGAGACCAAGATCGATTTGGGTATGAATATTGAATTGAACGCATTGGTGAATTTATTAAAAAAACTACAATACGACTCATTTGGGTTGTTAAGTGAGTAGTTAGGTGATGGTTTAAAATCCCAATCCAATTTCAACCGTTCAAATCGATCTGTGGTCACAGGAACGTACTTAATTTTTTTTTTACAATTATTATTTTTTACTGGATGTTTTAATTTAATTAGTTGACCTAAGTGGTCTGATTTTAAATGGCTTATAATTTTGTGACTGACAATTTTTTCATTTTGGAAAACAAATATATTATCTATACATTTTGCTGATGTTTCAGTTATTCTAGTAGGTTCCATAAATGTTGGCCTAAGATTATAAGAATTAAATAAATTTGTTAATCTGCTACTGAGGGAGTAAACTTCTAAAAGATCAATATTAAAGTCTCCACATACAATGAGGTTTTTATTTGATTTTGATATTTTAAATAAGATATCATCCATATTTTTTTCAAATATTTCAAAAGAAGCTGATGGTGGGCTGTATACGCTTGCTACAATAGTGTGCTCCAACTCAACACATGCTACTTCAATGTGGCTTTCAATGGATAAGCATACTATGTCTTTACGTTCTTTGAATTTTATTAGTTTATTTAGTAATATTAAAGAGCCTCCACGAATAGCATGTGATCTGCAAAAAGAACTACCAACCTGGTGGTTACTGAAGTTAAACATGAGCTCATAGCTTTTCAGCCAATGTTCTGTGAGGCAGATGATATCAATATCAAATGAGTTCATGTACAATTCTAATTCTAATAATTTACTTCTAATTCCTTGAATATTTTGGTGCACCAAGTTAGTAAACTTTCCAGTTATTTTACAATTTTGTTTTCTTAATTTTTTATTGCAATTCATAGTAATAATGTTTATAGGGCTAGAGATTTCCTCTATTGTCGCTATTTCTAATTTAAATGACTTGGAATAAGTTCCAAGGTCTGGTTTGTAAAATAATTACAATGCTCAATAGAAGCATTTGTTATAGCCAAGTTTTTGGCTGTTGTTATACTTATAACGGGATCAAAAATATTATATGCTAACAATTTAGCAATAATCAATTTACTTTTTTTGGTCAGATACATAGTATCCCTAGTTAAAAAAGTTTTACTAATAAATCTATTAGTGTCAAAAATTAAAACGTCACTATGACGACATGTCATATTGTATATTAGCATGTTATTTTTACATATATTCTCATTTTGCTGTGATGTTAATGATTTTGAGTAAGGGAAGGAGCAAAAAATAAGTTTCCCTAGTCCATTTTCTATCTTTCCTAGAAGTACTTGAACTAGCCGTATCAACTGTGACCGCTTTACACAACTTTCACCTATCTGAACAATTAGAGTTGTGTTTTTATTCAGGGAGTCATCTTGCTGAATATAATCAGTGATTGTATTTATATTCGAATTTGGATAGCAATGATTGACTACATTTTGTAGAAGTAAGTCACTCAGTATAGTACCCATTCCAGCACCCAACTTATCTGAGTACATAACAGTTTTCCGGGTATATGGGTCTAGATTTGATTCCTTTACTCTTTTACTAGGGCTATCACAGCAGTCCTCATGCGAAGGTGATGGTGGCGCCACCAGCGGCACGGCTGGTAACACGAGTGGTGACGGGGGCACTACATTCTCTCTAGTCAAAGTGTTAATCTGTGCGGTTGCTGTTTCTAGATCTGTTTGAGTGCAGCTATGCCGCAGTTCAATATATAAACTATCGTTATTTACACTATCTAGCATTTTTAGATGGTGGTCATTGGCGGCTTTTTGGGCTTCTTTATATTTACATGTTACATCATGAAGTGCCCTTTCTAAATTAACTATTTCCTCAGACATATAGTTTATATCTTTAGAATTACGCCCTAATAAACTATAGCAGGAGTCCAATTCTACTTGTAGGTTACATTTAGATTTTTCTTTGCTCAATTTAGCAATATTAAGGAGTTGTTTTTGTTTCCTAATTTTTTTTTCTGACTTTTTAATGAAATTATTTAATTTAACATATTTTTTAATTTTATTGCTCCCTTTTATGACCGGTGTTAGGCTATGACCATGGCAACATGGTGAAGTAAGATCCACATTTGACATATTAGGATCAGTTGTCATAATCTCTGTTTGAAGATCTAAACTACAAACACTGGTTGCTGAAGGCAACGGCTTACACTCTAACATGTCTAGTTTAATTCTACACTCAGAAAGCTCTTGCTGTAAGTCCTTGTTGTGCTGCAACACCAGTTCATACGACTCATGACAACTGTCCACGGAACGCAGGCAAGCATTCAATCGGTCCACTTCGGACACTGCATCTTCATGGTGAGCATGGAGCTCTTGATACTGATCTCAAATCATTAAATAATAGTAGGTACTTGATACTGATCTCAAATCATTAAATAATAGTAAATACCTAGGGCAAGCATTTGCATAGCCCGGACGAGCTGAAAGACATCACCCCGAAGAAAATCCTACAGTTCCTGGCAGCTGCAAGGGTTAGTGGCGAACTATGAACGCCACGGCTTCGGGGCTGAAAATGTAATTTTATTCAATTTTGTGTCCACCTTTTACAAGTGTATAATTAGAATCTGTTATCTCGGTAAACGTAGCGTAGGACGCCCGCCGACCAGGTGGGATGACGACCTGCGAAGGGCTGCTAGGTAGATGCTGGAAGCGGCAAGCTGAAGACAAGGCGCTATGGCACTCATTGGGGGAGGCCTATGTCCAGCAGTTGACTGCTATAAGCTGAAGATGATGATGATGATGATTAATAAATATGCGATGAACAATTATCAGTTTAAAACGTATGCTTACCTAATAAAAGATTTTTGCAGATATTAAATTAATTATGCATGAAAATTCGGATCTCACGTGGGCTCTTAATAGGCACCTACATATCATCATCATCAATCAACCTATATAGTAGTCCACTGCTGGAAATAGGTACGATACACGTGGCTTGGTACACGTGTCTCGGTAATTCACGTATCTATACAAAATACAAAAAACACTACCAATCAAAAATAAAGTACTTTTAAAAAACGTCTCGTTTTAAGCAACAGAAATTAATAAATTTGAAAATTTCTTTAGTACCTACTCTAAACAAAGCTATTAAACCTTTGTTTAGAGAATGGGATGTTCAAAGATCTGAACATTGGACATTTAAATAAATTATTTACAATTTCTGTTTTTTTAAATAAAAAAATCAACACGCTGCCTGCCATCTAGTGATAATCTCCAGAACTCGGAACATAAAGAAGGCTGTGTGTGGCTTCTTTTTTTTGAACTGATTGAGAGACAACAACAACTTCAACTTAACACTCACATCTAGCTAGTTAGAAGTTGGTTCATAGGATTTTCCATAGGTGGCGTTGTCAGCGATTCTGCAGTTTGCTATATAAATAATAAAAATAAATGTGAATGGAATAATGGAATTTAGGTTTTTTTTAAATGATTTATTTTTATTGATTAATTTATTTTTTCTTTAGGCCACTAGATAGTACCGACTTCGAAATAAATGAAAAAAAAATTGTCCAAGTCAAGTTCAGAACAGTCAAAGGAAATATTTTAGCTCCAAAATATTATTTACCAACATTATTTATATAAAATAAAAAAAATGTTTTATTGCTTGTTGATTAACGAATTAGTTGTTAATTAAAATCTTCCTAATAAAAAATTACTTAGGTACTTAATCATTCCAATTCTGAGGGTACTTGGTACATTGGTCAAGATATTACTAGCTGCACCCCGCAGCTTCGCCCGCGTTCTACGAAGTATTAGAATACATTACAAAGAAAGATGAATGAAATCGGTAAAGCTGTTCTCAAGTAATAGCGTGATCAGGCGAAATAGGGGATCATTTATTTATTTAGATTTAAAATATTTATGCGAGTGAACGGAGCCTACGTGATGAAGTAACAATTTTAATAGGTAGTTTATCTGTTAAAGTTAACGAGGTCATGATAATTAGTGTCGAGGCAGTCATTTATTTCTACTTCCTTGATTTATAGTCGAATCATTGTTATTTATCCGATAGCGAAAATTGAGTTTTATGTTGTTAGATTACCTAGGGAGATGTACTTTACTTTGAATAAAAAAAAAATGTTTATTACTACATATAAACAGAACTATAGTTAATACAGATTTGGTATGGTTTAAGTAGACAGAATTAATAAACAAAAGTGCTAATGATTTCCACACTAGGCTGGGCCTGTATCGTGGGAATCAATATGATTACCTGGTAAGAAGTGCCTCAATTTAATGACAAATCTATGAAGAGTTATACAAAATAAAGTTTAAAAGAAACAAAAAAAATATATATATATATGGTTACCCGTATGGCCGATTAGCTCAAATAAGGGGCAAACGGTCAAACCCGGTTTTTTAAAAATAAATACCCTTAAATTCAAGATGGCGGATGACGCAACGGATCGAGTAGGTACCACGCAAAACAAAATTTAGACGGTCAGTGACCCTCCCCAACGAATTCCGAAGGAAAATAATATAAAAAATTGAGCTAAGTTTGCCGCTGTTTCTAGGCTAGGTGTATTTTGAGACGAAACAACTGCCGAAACAATAAATCCTTGAAGATACTTTCCCGACCCTAGACATCTTGAGCAACTCTCGAAATAGTAAAATGTCATAGCGAATGACTCACAATTTCAACAGTGAAGCGAGTTTTGCGATTGTTCGCGTCAGCGTCAAATTGATATGAGCGTCTAGAGCTTAGAATAACTAGGCTTAGAACCGCAGTAGGCGCACGCGAAGTGACGCAATTTCAAGTTAGCCTTTAAAGGCTACGTACATCGCTCGACACGTCAGTGCTCAAGGTCAAGACCTACTGGGAAGAGCTCCGTAATTTTTTAATAATAATGACTTATTGTGCAGTGAAAGGGTTTTACAACTCTTCTCATAATAATCAGAAACAACAGAAGATTCCATTTCACGGGTAAATACAACCTGGCATCTCATATTCTTGAGTAAAACATTGATATAAGCACAAAAATAAATCGTAAACATAACAGGCGCCATTACATAAAAATGTTGCTAGCTATTAGAAAAATTATTTACCCCCATAGGTACTTATTTGTTTAATCTATTTCTACTTTACACTTGTAGGACTTTTATTTGCCAGATATAATTAGGGTTACCTACTAACTTACCTGGATTTTTAAGTGAAATATGTACCTATTGGTATAAATAATCAAAAACTTTTGTTTTATTTTCACGGGCAAGGAAATAGATTGTTACAGACTGTCCGGATGTTGATGTAGTCGGAGCGTTAAATATAAAAATTTCATTGGTTTCATTAGACGATGAACC
This sequence comes from Eupithecia abbreviata, assembly GCA_943735965.1. Lineage (NCBI taxonomy): Eukaryota > Metazoa > Arthropoda > Insecta > Lepidoptera > Geometridae > Eupithecia > Eupithecia abbreviata. Next base: position 2,855,714 of record OX030997.1, on the reverse strand, counting down.
CTAGTTTTATTAATGTCTTTATATTCGTTCTTAGATTTACTTCTGATCCGACTTCAGTTCAGTTCTTTATTAATAAGAATATTCATGTTGTTTTTTTTTATTTTATTTATTTTTATTCATTAACAAAATAATACATACATATGTAGGGTAACAAAAAAAACATAACGAAATAACACGAAAAATAAAATAGACTGTTGCTTCCCGATTGGTTTGGAAACTTAGACGGAATTGCAAAGAAAAATTTTGCAAGCCAACTAAATACACTAAGATATGATTATGTTCTATACATTTTGAAGAAAATGACAAGCATATCACGAAAGGTGGTTTATGCAAAGTACGAGAGGGTGCTATCCCAACAAAGGTATGAAAATGTTTCAGCCATAATATTTATTTCTATCTATTTAACTAATTCGCTAACTCAACACTCCTCTGTATGTAAACACCCATATATAATATTTACAGGAAGTTTTCTATTATTGAAATATCATCTAAGTAACAGAAAAGTGATAAATATGATAATAATTTACTCCTTACAAAATGTTACAATTTCCCTACCTTATGGAGAAAATGTTAATAGGTTGCAACATTATTTGTGCACTTGTGTGCGTGTCGGCTCTTGTAATGACGTGCCGCTTACGCACACATTGCTTGTTTTTTGGCTTCAACTTAGAGCGGAATGTTTTGTGAAATTATCACTCTATGTCTTATTACTCTGAGGTCTAGAGTACCTATTTGAGAACATTTGCTAAATAATTTTGAACACCCTAACTGCTCAAATAAACATGAAACAATGAGTAGTAAGATATTTTGAACACTTTATGTGCTTATATTGATGATGCAAACTGCGCATATGAAATAATATATAGCAGATATTTGTTTCGGGTGTTCTGGTCGTTTTCTATGTATGATAAAAAATATCTATCTATGTAATGTATTGTATTATGTATATCAGTTATCTAGTACCCATAACACAAGCTCTGCTTACCATGAGGCTAGATAATGCTGTGTGAATTTTCCAGCATTATTAGGCTCAACTCACACCAAAAGAGCGTCGAATCGCAGCGAAGCGGAGCGCTGTTTCAGTGTCATATGAATTTTAACTTTATTTTCATTATAATAAAACTTATTATCGCATGAGAAACTCGAACGAGTCGCGCGGATGCCCGCGGCGCGCCGCGGGAATTCCGGCGAATTCGACTCGTTCGAGTAAAAACTGCGCGGAAACTGCGCTCCGCTTCGCTGCGCTTCGACGCTCTTTTGGTGTGAGTTGAGCCTTATTATTTATGAAATTGCTTTTGTGATGTTTTTCAGATCATTTTGACTACTCTAGACGTTCATATCAATTTGACGCTGACTGTCCGTCGTCGTCGTCGATCAATACAGTGTTTTGTGGTATACGGTGTTTTATCCAAAACTACTAAAGCAACGACCTTGGTTGTAGGAGAAGGTGGCACAAGAAGACTTTTTCTTTCAATTATATTAATAACTTGATGGATACTTCATCATGAACTTCAAGTTCTTAAAATAATTCTCATTATTGCGCTGCGGGTTCTCCTTTGGATGGAAAAAATTACATTATGTTAATTTCATTCACATGATTCTTTCCATCCGAAGATTGCCTGGAAGAGATCGCTTCTAAGCGATAGGGCCGCCTACTGTACCCATAGCTTGCAGGAAAATAATGAAATAAAATGATACCTTTATCACAGATAATATAATACACACCCTTTATTAAATAATAATAATAAATAATAAAATTATATTATATTGAAGTCTCGACACTCAAATAGTCATCATCATCATCATTATCAGCCTATATTAGTCCACTGCTGGACATAGGCCTCCCCCAATGATCGCCATAGCGCCCTGTCTTCAGCTTGACACATCCAGCATCTACCTGCAGTCTTTTGCAGGTCGTCATCCCACCTGGTCGGAGGGCGTTTACCGAGTCGTGGTCTCCACTCAAGAACACGTTTGCCCAAATAGTGTGGTCGTCTAAACATAAAGTTCTGTGAGTTTATACATTGTACTGAATATTAAAATATGAGTATTAGGTACCTTGTAATTATTTGATCTTTAAACCCTTTGTCATCTAAGTACCTAACGTTATTTCGAGGTTCAAACCCAGAGTATATCTAAATCGCCAGCATTAATTAGGTATGGTAAATTTACCATTGAGAGCCTACGATTGCATTCTCAATATTGAAGTCATCTAACTTCTGAGTTATGTACTAACTATATTGAATGTACCAGAATTATATATTATTTTATTATTTATGTCTATTTATTATCTTCATAAAGTCGTCTACCTACTTAGCTTCATAACTATTTAATGATCTATCAGCGGAAACTTTTAATTAGTCGTCAGCAAACATGCACTGGGTCTTTCCAGGCATGTTCTATTATAATGTATGTACCTCATTTGTAAACCTAGCTGTAAGTTTCTCCAGTTCTGTAAATAAATAAATAAATTACTAGCCCTTTTGAATCATTTACTAAGAAATATCGTTGGCTAATTAATTTTAAAATTTCCATTATACCTATTACCGGAACTATTAAGAAACCTTCACGCGCTGTACTTACCTTAGATAGGTGCTAGCTACATGCTAGAACCTAATGGTGGCGCTAGTATCGCGTCTTTTACTAAAGCGATAGTTAGGTATTTTAATAAAAATAAATAAAATGATTTTATTTCAGATGACTTTTTCAATGATCCATAATTTGTTAGTAAAATTAAACATTAAGAACTTATTACTAGGGTTAGTTATACCTAATACTAGAAATTAAAACTAAAATTAAATTAAATCACTCTCCCCACGAAACATTTCCACAGGGGAGAGGTGATTCTACCTGCTATAGTGTTTAGGATGGTGTTGGGGCTGTCGCGCACCCTGCGCATCAGGGATGCGGTCTTTTTACGGAGGATGGCAGCAAAGCCATCCGTCTGGTATTCCGTAAACATTCCCGATGCACTGCAAAATCGAGGCAGTCCCAACATCATCCTAAACACATTGTTGTACTGTACACGTAGGGTCTCCAGCGCCTGTTTGGTGTAGCTGATCCATAGGTTCCCAGTGTAGAAACCCTGGCAGTAGGCTTTAAAAATTTTGAAATAATAACTTACAAATCATCTAATAACATTTTATAAACAATATTTAGTTATATATCAAATCTATCATCAAATCTATGTTGTTTCCTATGTCAAAATTAATGTGTGTTGCTTAGTATAAATAAAATTGTAATATAATTTTAGAGCTAATAGAACTTAACGACATCAAGTGTAACATTGTGTGGAACGGTGGAGATGAATAAACAATATCGAATCTATAGAAAAAAGGTCCATAATAATATATTACATTTTCTCATCTTCTGACTAGGTATTTAACACTTTGATTTTTTGATTCTGCGATTTTTTTTCGACGACTGCGATCTTTTTTTTTTACCTAAAAAATTCGTGTTGCCGCTCTACACAGCGGTTGTGTTGCGCCGCACATGCGTTTCGTTCGAAAAATATTACGTCTGTGCTGTGTCACACAGATCTGTATTTTCTCAGCCGCTGCGCTAGTGTGGATTTACGCATATTAGTCACTTGTAGAAAACACATACCGTGTGATTTCAGCAGTCAGTGTTAAAAATCACCAAGATAATGATTTTAAAAGTTACCGAATAATTAGTTCCGATTTTAGCCACCGGCAAAGATAAGTTGGCGCTAGAACCGCAAGAGGAGTCATGGTCTCAGGTTGACTTTGACCCTTGACGTCAATTGGCTCCGTCATCGATCTTAGAATTTACGAGAGACTACTAATTTTAGATAAATCATTGTAAAATATTATTACTCAGTTTTTATGCGTAAGGTGATTGTCTAGTAGTTTTTGCCCGCGGCTTCGCACGTGTTGCTTCTATTGAAACGTTTAAAAGTTATTTCTATTCGATATTTGTTCCGGGTGTTCTGGTCGTTTTCTATGTATAATAAAAAATATCTATCTATGTAATGTATTGTATTATGTATATCAGTTATCTAGTACCCATAACACAAGCTTTGCTTACCATGGGGCTAGATAATGCTGTGTGGATTGTCCAGCATTATTTATTTATTATTATTATACAGTCATTTATTTAAATTCTCGTATAAAATACATTTTTTACTATAGAAAATACAATAAAATATTATAAAACTATTCTACAGTAAAAAATATATCAAAACGGTAGATCACCGACCGCGAAGCTAGGCTCAATATTATTATTATTATATGAGGTAAAGACTTAGTAAGCCTATATTTGGTCCCAGACGTAAAGCTCTTTTAAAAAATCTATTCAGCCTTATGCGTTCAGCAGTTTTTGCCGCGAAATAGTAACAAACATCCACCCTCAGAGTAACATCCACCCATCTATAAATCCAAACTTTCGCATTTATAATATTAGTATGAATATCTATTAATATTTTACACAAATTAAGATTTGGCGTAGGCTGTAGTAAAAAATCATATAACTTTACCATTTTATAAAGTCCGTCAATAGTTTTATTAACATTATAATAATGTTCCGTCCTTTTTGCTTCTTTTAGAGCTTGTATTCTTTATAATACACTTGATGCGCCCCGCGGCTTCGCCCGCGTGGAAATCTATGTGTCAAATGATTTATAAACCTTCCTCTTGAATCACTCTATCTAATTAAAAAAAAAACAGCATCAAAATCCGTTGCGTAGTTTTAAAGATCTAAGCATACATAGGGACAGACAGACAGCGGGAAGCGACTTCTTTGTTTTATACTATCTATGTAGTGATACATAGGAAACACTTAACGTGTCAAACCTGTACTATATATATCTGTAGTTTTTCAAGAAATAACAACTCCCACACCGGAAATCGTACCCGCAACCATTGCGCTCATGTTAACTACTCACTGCGTCACTGAGTTCCCTTCATTTTAATGCAACGCGAATGAAGGTTGTTATGCTTCAGTCTGTCTGTTTGTTTCATTTTCACACTTAAACGAATCTTAGCGAAATTTTGAAGGAAGGACCTAAGAAAGTTATATGACATTACAATATAATAATAATTATTTTGCTTTATTTATTTTGTTTTATTTATTATTCAATAGAGCATGAGCGAAGCCGCGGGAAGATACTAGTAATACCAGCATTAGTTTTAATATACATCATCTTCTACCTATAACAGTTGGACATAGGCCCTATCTTCAGCTTGTCACATCCAGCATCTGCCTGCAGTCTTTCGCAGGTCGACATCCCACCTGGCCAGAGGGCGTCCTACACAACGTTTGTCGAGTTGCGGTCCCCACTCAATAAAACGTTTACCGCATGCAGCAGTGGTTGTCCGTTATTCGCGATTTATGACCGACTCACTGCTTCAGTATTACCACAGATAATATAATACATACTGTATTACATACGGTATTACTAATAATTAATTAATTTAGTAAATTTCAAAACTAACTAGTCGCAATTGTATCCGATCCTGATTAAAGCTGAGCCAACCGATTAATTCAACCATAGCTAAATTCTCCCCACGTATCCATCCGTACTGGCAACACTGAGGTTTGGGATTTAGCTATGCGTGTGTAGCAACACCACAGCAGCCGGTGGAATTAGTAGGATATTGTGATTCGACGAAATCCGGCTATTTGGCAGTTGGGGGGAAAAACTTATTATGCATGTTACAAATTGATTTATTGTACGATAATTTTTCTTTTTTTTTCTTTATTTTTTATATTATAATGAATTTTTAACGTATGTATCTCTATTATATTAGGTACCTTGTATATATAGATATCTTGTGAAATAGTTTTTACTAATTACACGACAGTGAGCGGATATTGCCACCTAAACCTATGTACTTAAATTGTACATTTTTAATGTACTTATCTTTGTACATTTGTTTTTAGATTTAGATATATTTTTCTTGTAAGTTTATAGCCTAGATATGGATCATAGTAATTGGAATTATAAATAAATAAAAAAAAATAGCTTTATTCCATATCATCAACAAAGGGGCAATAGAAATTTTTCAACAAACAACCGGAACAACCTAGAAGACTAGAATAAATAAATTATTATTTAAATAAATATTCAAATTCATAATATTATCATTTATTGTAATTTCATGCATACGGGTAGTTTCTTAGGTGTAGTCTTAGTGGGTAGGTACACAATGCATAAAAACCCTGTCAGGGCACAATAATTTTTGGGTTCGTGTCAAATGTTAGCCTAAAATTCTAAACAATCATATTTATAAAATTAGTTAATATAGGAATGTCATGGTTCATGTCGTGATTAGGAAGGTACTTACTAATTTAATCTGTAGGTGATAGTATGTCAGCTAGTACACTTTCGGTTTTTTGTTTTAAATTGTCATCGCAGAAAAATTCGTGGAATAGTAGCATTTTTGTAGAAGTTAAGTTTTCAAGTGTTTCATAAATATATTATCTTTTATACAGGGTGTTTGGTGGAGGGTTAGACAAACTCGGTGGGTGTGTAGGTGGACCTATTTGTAAAATACAAATTGAACGTAGAAAACTATAACTCTTTACAATTTTTTTTAATCCTGTTTTTTGTATTATTAAATAATTTTCCGAAATTTTAACTCTTTTCCCCTACAATTTTTTTGGACCATGTTTTCGATTGTTTTTTTTTTTTTGGTTTTGGTCCCAGATGTATCCTTCATCTATTGAAGGCATTATTCATTAAAAAAAACCAGTAAATAATTAGTTATACGCTCTCAAAGTTAAAAAAATTAAAAAACTGAGTTAAGAAGGTCATCTTTACATCGTTTTAAAATAACAAGGAAATTTAACGATTAGGTACAATTATTGATTTGAATTCGAAATTCAAATTTCAAAATTTGAATCCTCTAATAGACATATCAGTCTAAGATTAAAAAAGTAAAAAGGTTTGTTAGGTAAGTAGAAAAAAAGATTATTTTTTTCCTTGGAATTTTTACTTCGTTTTCCCTTTAAGTGTTATTTTTTGACAAGTTTATAGACTTTTAGGCTACATGTGGTATACCGTTGTAATAAGCGACAATAAGATCAATTTTATAAAGCATTTGAACTCCTTGATCGCTTTTAGTTTTTTTTTTAAACGATGTAAAGATGAGATGACATTCTTAACTCAGTTTTTTATTTTTTTTAACTTTGGGAGCGTATAACTAATTATTTATATACTGTTTTTTTTAATTAATAATGCCTTCATAGATAAAGGATACATCTGGGACCAAAAACAAATAAAAAGAACAATCGAAAACATGTTCCAAAAAAAATTGTAGGGGAAAAGAGTGAAAATTTCGGAAAACTAATTAAAAATACAAAAAACAGGATAAAAAAAATGTAAAGAGTTAGGGTCTTCTATTTCAATTTGTATTTTACAAATAGGTCCACCTACACACCCACCGAGTTTGTCTAACCCTCCACCAAACACCCTGTATAATACGAGATGTCTCTTTAAAGGGGTCTGGGTGCTAATAATAGCCGAGTTTCTTGGTATTTTCGTCTACCCTTCCGTATCTTGTATTTTCTTGCAAAATAGGCTTCCGTTTTCCATCAATCTTCATTCCTTTAAAGACCCCTTCATCAAATTGAAATGTATGTCGGCACCTATCATTTGAAACTATGCACGTGTAAGTGTTTAGGGCTTAGGGGTCGTAATTTCAAACTCATACAATTGTCGCCCTTCATTGGCTGCATTTTGATTATGAATAAAGAAAAAAATACCGGCCAAGTGCTAATCGGACTCGCGCACAAAGGGTTCCTTACCATCATATATAAAAACGGCAAATCAATCACTTATGGGAGACCCCTTAAATATTTATTTTATTAAGTTTTTTAGTAGTTGTTGTATAGCGGTAACAGAAATACATCAGCTGTGAAAACAACTGTCTAACTATCACGGTTCATGATATACATACATCCTATTATAATCCGATTAATTGAACTAATAGGAAAAAAAAGTTCATGTGGTCCGATCGGTAGGACAAAGGCAGTAGGACCACGTGGCCAGAGGGTAGTGACAGACGGATCGACGGACGGACGGACAGCGGAGTCTTGTATAAAGACAAAGAGGTTTTTTTTTCGTTCTTCAGTTTTAGGGGTCAAATAATATTTAGCTAGATAGAAAGATAGATTAGGACGGATTAACGATTTTACCCCTTACAGTACTAGACTGACGAATAAATAATACGTTAGCTTAATCAGGGATAAATTACGCTCATGGGGAAAGCTATTAGTGCAAACTAGGGAAATGCCCGTGACATTCGGTCTTGTACAGATTGTGCATTCCCATCTTCCAAGGATATTTGTGAAGGCTGGTGCGGCGGTGGAATTGACCAAAGATATCAAGAGGCGAATACATGCAAGTCTCGACAGAGCCTATACATTTGCTCCCCTTGGAGTCAAGACCCGTGGGCTACCAACTACCAAGGCTTTCCAGGTTGGATCAGTTGAGCTACCTATAGATAGATCTTTTGTAACAGTATGCAGTTCGCTTAATGGTTTCAATAGTAAATAGTTCTAATTTGTTTCTATTATTTGAATGAATAAGAGCTATCATAACCACCAATATTCCTAGGGTTTCGTAATCCATTTTATGCATTCATAAATACCTATCCAAGTTTTTAATATCGGAGTTTGGATCAATAATCTTAACTTAACTGATCGATATTAATACCAGTCGGAAGCAGCCCTATGGCATGGCGCTCTGGTTGCATTTAATTGATCTCTCGTTTCTTTTCTATATGAGAACTAGTTGCGCCTTGCAGCTTCACCTGCGTGGAAATCTACATGTCAAATGGTTTATATACCTTTCTTTTGAATCACTCTATCTAATAAAATAAAATACATTGCGTAGTTTTAAAGATCTAAGCATACACAGGGACAGACAGCGGGAAGCGACTTTGTTTTATCAGTATAAAACAAACTTCTACAATAGTAGGTACATATCACTACATACGAGTAGTTGTCGTGATATGTATTGTTGAAGTTTGTTGTTCGTTTTTAGATATAACCGGTTACCTTGTTGTTTTCTGTTATTGCTACCAGATGTTGTTAGGTCCTTCAACATTCATAAATGTCTTTGTCACCTTAAAATATCTTGGATTCTAAAGCGGAGTATATAGTTGTAGCTAGATCTTATAATTTTCCTTCTAGATACGACGTCAACACATTCGATATCGTTTCCCAAAGAACCTGTGCCAACTTTTTGTATGGTGTCTATAAAAAGAAAACCGGTTGTTGTCCTACGTATTTTAGCTAATAATGGACCTTGGACATTGAGTTTGAATTGCAGATAGTTTGAATAGTTCTTTAGTTATTATTAGTTTACTTTTGAGTTCTGAGTTCTTGAGTTAATTTGTAGCTTGCTCCTGCCCCGCGGATTCGTTCACGTGGTACTGGACAATATGATGATTTTATCAAAACTTAAAAACCGTGTCTGTAAATTGTGACTTTCGTACTTGTTTATATATATTTAGTTAAGAATGTGCACCTTATGTAACCTAGTATGTCTTTTGCTTTCTTGGCTTTTGCACGATAGGGCTGGTCCACCAGTTCAAAGTCACTCAGCGAGCTATGGAAAGATCTATGCTCGGAGTTTCTTAGCTGAAGGATAGGATTCCTAACGAATACATCCGAAAGAGAACCAAAGTTATCGATATAGCTCTAAGAATTAGCAAGCTGAAGTGGCAGTGGACCAGCCATATCTCGCGAAGAACCAACGACGACGGCCGCTGGGAAAAACGTGTTCTTGAGTGGAGACCACGACTCGGTAAACGTAGTGTAGGACGCCCTCCGACCAGGTGTGATGATGACCTGCGAAAGATTGCAGGTAGATGCTGGATTCGGCAAGCTGAAGACAGGGCGTTATGGCGCTCATTGGGGGAGGCCTATGTCCAGCAGTGGACTAACATAGGTTGATGATGATGATGTCTTTTGCTGCGATACTTTTTTCATCTTTAGACTTTGAATTCCTTTATATTTACACTGTTTTAAAGTTTTGGGACAAAAATCATATAGAACCTCGGGAACCGAATTTATCTTGGGAAGCAACAATCTCTATACAAATCAAATAAAAGAATCATAATCATCAATAAGAATTATAAAGTAAATAATTTGATTTGATAGTATATTGTAATAATGTCCAAATTATTTCGATAATTATGTCTATGTCTTGAATAATATCTTATCTAAATAATATCTTGAAATGTCAAGCGCAAACTTAAATTAAAATTCTGAAATTATTATGAAGGATGATTTTGATCTATAATGTTAATAAATGACAATTGCTTTATATTTATTAATCGAAAATAATCAAAAGTCCTCTTTTGATAATTGTCGGAGGTTCTATGTTTGGCTATATGGATTTATTTATGTATAAATAAATTAAATAGTATAAAATAAATAAATAATAATAATAATAGACTCGGGGGTGGAAGTGTCTAATGGCGTAATAGCGAGGAAACCCGCTCACGAGCAATCTTCGTGATGGTGAAATCGGGGCCGCACCTCTCGACACCCCTCAGTCGTTTGCGCCGATGTTGTTCCTCTCTGGTAGTTTACTCCGGCTTTTTAAGGATTCGGCAAGCCACCGTCTGCCACTCTTAACATTATGATTGACTTGTTTATGGCCGACGTCCGCAATCTCCCCTATAGCCCGATTACCCAGTCCATCCATCCATCCATCACAATAGCCTAGTTTTATTTCTTTCATTTTTCTTTGCAATAGTCCACCATCACATCACCACCATCTTTGGGTGTATCATATTATGCACCCGAGGATGATACCCGCTATGTGTAGCCATCGCCTTTAGATTAACTTCTCAAAGGGCCTCTGTGCTGTTGGCTTCAGCCCCACGCAAGCCTTCCAAAGGACCGGGTCACTTTATGGCCCGAGATCATGGTAAATGAGAGACATAATAATAAAATCTCCTGAATGAATGACCGATTTAGTAATATCCTAACTATTGTACCTATGATGTTAATGACCCCGACGTGTCTCATAAAAATAGTTTTCCCGTGAGAAAAGTATTTGTTCCGAAAATCTAAAAAAAAAAACGGTGTAAATACTAAGGAATTCGAAGCAGGTTTTCAATTACTTACCTATTTCAAAATAATCAAATTATTTAGAGAAAAAAAACATAATGATAGTGAATTACCAGTTTTTTATGTTTTAAAATTATACAATTTCTGACTTGCCTTGTCTAAAGACCTGTGTTATAATCTGGTTATACAAATACAAAACATAGTTATAAATGGTAAATAAATAAATACTAAATACAAAATTATTATATTGGGCTTGCAAACAAAAATAGCTGAACACTGTCAAGTGTGCACTGGGCCGGCTATATCTCGCGAAGAACCGACTGGAGACCACGACACAGTAAACGTAGTGTAGGACGCCCTCCAGGTGGGATGGCGACCTGCGAAAGACTGCAGGCAGATACTGGATGCTGGATGCGTCAAGCTGAAGACAGTGCGCTATGGCGCTCATTAGGAGAGGCCTATGCCCAGCAATGGACTAACATAGGCTGATGATGATGAAACGTTGTATTGCAAACTAACAAAGTATAGTTTTTTTTATCGTTGCCCAAGGCGTTCTGTCGGTAGAGATCATAAACATTAAAATCTCTTACGCATGAATCAGCCAACAGACGTCATTACGAAATAAGTTTCCCAAAACATAATCGAATCGACAATCCAAGAATGTGAGGTAAGGTAGATGGAAAATCCACTAAATTATACTTTACAGGGCTACGTCAATCACTAGCTAACCTAATATAGCCTTTATACGCAAATCGGTAAAGGTTGTATTCGATTAGTCGGATTAGCTGAAGGTAATCGAGTTACGAAGTCTGTTTGCGCGTACGCAAGCTTCGAACTTCAAGTTCAGTGTTATTTTGACGTTCGTAAGAATCACGCGCGTTCGAATTTCAAACCGCGCGTTTTTTCGAAAAAGGAATCAGTGCTGTGTGTGTAGTGATTTATTTTATTCATGGTTGTGTGTTAGGGTTGACCAAAGAGGTAAGAATTTTTAAAAACTTTTTGTGGGTTTCGATAAGGTTTTAACGATTTGCGAAGGGCTATAAAAGATGGGTTCTGGTTCTGGCGTAGCTTTGTACTATGTTTTCAGTACATTAAAGCATGAGTGATATTTGTTACAATTTAAGCAGAATAATTCCTGTCAAACCAGTGTTTACATACATACATATTTACAACCAAGAAAGACAGGGCGCTGTGGCGCTCATTGGGGAGGCCTATGTCCAGCAGTGGACTGCTATAGGCTGATGATGAAACCAGTATTACCTAAAAACTGACAAAAGTTCGCTCCCTTAGTCGACTTTGTTGGCCTCAGAACATTTTTGATAGCCAACTTCGAATTTTTGGGGTTTGAAAGAGATAAAAAGAAAGAAGATAATTTGTATTTATCTTAGATATACAACACAATACAATAACTCAGGACACTAAACTAGGTAATCCTAGACTAAGACGATTCTATGACAAATAAATTTTGACATTACCTTTTATACTATTTCGCCTCTTACTATTACTATTATTACTTTAAGATTTTTGACATTATATAAAATTATCTACAATATACCTAGGTTAGAACATTACTAAACTCTACTGTGACATTTGCATGCTATCTTAATTTTGCACGCCTCGATGAGGTAGTAATGTATTGGAAATACCATTTTTAATTAAGAACTTTTGTACCTATATTACAGCAAATACATGATTTGATTATTTGATTAAGCTGACTAAGCTGTAGCCTAGGTTAGGCCTTATGTGGTCCTTTTTGGTTTACTTTTTGATAGACTAAAGAAGAATTTATTAAATAAAAACAACATTCTACACGTATGTTGTCACACAATATAAACATAGCTTATATTATAATATTTGATTAATAATATTTATTTCTCATCTTGAAAAACATTTATTTATTATTATTTATTTTGAGCCATTATTGTCCCACTACTAGGCCAAAGGCCTCCCTTTTCTCCTTCCACTCCTCGCGAAAAAATAAACCTTTATAATATTTGAATATTAACTTTAAAGTTTTATACCTTCCTAAACGATTTCCAGGAAATTTCCGACACTAACGACACGTAGACTATTATATTACCTATTATCCAAAATTCACAAAGATTTCCTCAAGTTTTTTAACTCGCATCCACAACAGTTACAACCTATTAATTAAAAACATTCACCAAGGCAAAGACCTTCCCACTGATGACCGTCAGTGTTTTTTTATTATCGTGTTATGTTAATGCTGCCGCTAATCGAAAATACCGGTCATTTAGCGAAACGACCGGTTTAGTTGCGACATTTTTGTGCGATGTGTCTAAATAGTGGGTTGCTACATTTGTATTGATGCTTCAGTGGGCACCCGTGGTACAGTCAGCGTCAAATTGATATGAGCGTCTAGAGTAGTCAAAATGATTTGATAAACATGGAAGCAATTTGATATAAGCAGTTCGAATCGCTCATATTAATTTGACGCTGACTGTACCTTACCTATAGCCATTTCGAGACAACTAGTTGTGCCCCGCGGTGTTTTTTCTGTGGTGCGGTGGGCGAAGGTCCGCCTGCGACGCAGGAGGTTGCGGGTTCGATTCCCCCCGATTTAATAAACTTTAAAATTATCATTTGTATTAGCTACTCATGCACAAAGATCCCCGTGTTCAATCTAATGATCCTATCTATCCGGTTGTCTGGATGGGAGATCGATGGGAGCGATAAGACCGCCAAATTGACATATTTTTTTATCTTGATTGTTGTTTTTACTTAGATAGATATGTAGATAGAAAACACTTTAATTAATACCACACAAAACACAATATAGAAATACTGGGCCGCCATATCTCGCGAAGAACCGACGGCCGATGGGGCAAACGTGTTCTTGAGTGGAGACCACGACTCGGTAAACGTAGTGTAGGACGCCCTCCGACCAGGTGGGATTACGACCTGCGAAAGACTGCAGGTAGATGCTGGATGCGGCAAGCTGAAGACAGGGCGCTATGGCGCTCATTGGGGGAGGCCTATGTCCAGCAGTGGACTGCTATAGGCTGATGATGATGATAATGATTTAAAATAGAGGAAGTATAAAAGGCGGCCTTATCGTTGATTAAGTGTGCAATAAATATATGTATATCTATATATCTTATAATCTAGCTTGAAGCCAAACGATAATGTTGTAAGTGTTACCAAATTGGTTTCGGAACTTTTCCTCTCATTTTGTTCTTTAACTGAAAGTCATTGTTGTTACTCAAATTACACAATTTGTCTTACAATTGCCGGTAATTGTATGGCTTAACAAGATTAGATTTGTATTACACTGATATTATAACATTGTGTGTGCACAAGTTTGGATAAATTATACAAATTAATCAGTAATCGACTTCGACTGACGACCGATGTGACGCGGTGGGTGAAGGTCCGCCTGCGACGCAGGAGGTTGCGGGTTCGATTCCCGCCTCGGAACAATTGTGTGTACGATCTGCAGATACTTGTTCCGGGTATTCTGGTCGTTTTCTATGTATAATAAAAAATATCTATGTAATGTATTGTATTATGTATATCAGTTATCTAGTACCCATAACACAAGCTCTGCTTACCTTGGGGCTAGATAATGCTGTGTGAATTGTCCAGTAAAAAAATAAAATAAAAATAATAATCAGTAATATTTTTTCACATAATATGACATGGTACATAATACATTGGTGGAATAACACAGTAGAGCTGCATATCTGCAGCCCGAATGCAGGCACGTGAATATAAAAAAACCAATAAAATTAAATCAAATGTCAGTGATTAAATAAAATAAACGCAAATAAATTGTCAATTAAAACAGAACTCTCTAGGTCAAAACTTAAAAATAAAAAAAACTTAAAATAATACTGAACATCGCAAGTTCGTAATAATTTAGGTCGTTCAATTTGGTGAACATTGTTTAACATTATAGGTATACACATTACACACAGCATTATCTAGCCCCAAGCTAAGCAGAGCTTGTGTTATTTATGATAGGGTATGACACTCACGCTAGGGCTGGTCCACCAGTTCAAAGTCGCTCAGCGAGCTATGGAAAGAGCTATGCTCTGAGTTTCTCTGAAGGATAGGATTCGCAACGAATACATCCGACAGAGAACCAAGGTTATCGACATAGCTCAAAGAATTAGCAAGCTAAAGTGGCAGTGGGCCGGCCACATTTCGCGAAGAACCGATGGCCGCTGGGGCAAACGTGTTCTTGAGTGTAGACCACGACTCGGTAAACGTAGTGTAGGACGCCCTCCGACCAGGTGGGGTGACGACCTGCGAAAGACTGCGGGTAGATACTGGATGCGGCAAGCTGAAGACAGGGCGCTATGGCGCTCATTGGGATAGGCCTATGTCCAGCAGTGGACTGCTATAGGCTGATGATGATGATTGTATTATGTATACCAGTCATCTAGTACCCATAACACAATCTCTGCTTACCTTGGGGCTAGATAACGCTGTGTGAATTGTCCAGCATTATTTATATATAATAAGAATGCAGAAGTAAGAATATATTTAATGAGTTTACCTTTAGGTACCTACGACCAAATTACAAGTTTTTCGAGTTTATGTGATTTACAAGGCTTGGTGTCACAAAAACTGTATCGGGAAGTTATATTACAACCAAGTGATAATTACATTTTAAGACGTGTGAAATGTATTTATTACACTCTAATGTTTTAATAGGTAGTTACTATCAAATCAAATCAAATCAAATCATTTATTTGCTGTAATATAGGTACAAAAGTTCTTAATTAAAAATGGTATTTCCAATACATTACTACCTCATCGAGGCGTGCAAAATTAATATAGCATGCAAATGTCACAGTAGAGTTTAGTAATGTTCTAACCTAGGTATATTGTAGATAATTTTATAAATTGTCAAAAATCTTAAAGTAATAATAGTAATAGTAAGAGGCGAAATAGTACTATTGTTAATAAACTAGCGGACGTTCCCAACTTCGCGCGGTTTTAGTACGTATCCCTAACTTTTTTGAAAATGTAATATAGTCTATGTTCACCGGAGACAGTGTAGCTTTCCAACGGTGAAAGATATTTTCAAATCGGTCCAGTACTTTCGGAGCCTATTCATTACAAACAAACAAATAAAAAAACAAACCTTTCCTCTATATAATACTAGTAAAGACAACAGTCTTAATTGCCTACCGAAAAAAAAAGGTATATTGTTATTTTAACTGACTTCAAAAAAGGAGGAGATTCTTTATGTTTATTATTATATATATTATGTTCTATGTACATATTTTGATGATTATTTTAGTTTGGTATATGAAGTTATATAACTTTGTTTTCCGAGAGAACAACTTCATACAGAAAAACTAAAAAAATTAGCGAATACATGAAGGAATTCGAAGTCGGTTTTAAAAAAAAAAAACAGATAAATTAAATAATATCCAAAAAAATTGATTCCGTGGCGCAGTTGGTTAGCGTATTCCCGTACTAAGAGAAAGTCGCAGGTTCAAGTCCCACCGAAAATTATTTTTATTGGGCATCGAGTTAGAATATAACTCGATGTTATTGGGTTATTGTTTCATTTGACATTGAGTCAAGATGTCAGACCGCGTGCGGAACAGCATACTACGCTTCAAAACATGCATCGTTGACGTTGGTCAGACAGCCGGAAGTCTGAAGTAGAACTGGGCTGGACACGTCTGCCGTATGTCCAGCGACTTGTGGGCAAAGACCACCACAGAGTGGAGCCCACCCAACGCTAAGAGGCGACGTGGAAGGCCCAGGATGAGATGGCGCGACGAGCTCGAGGCACATCTACCATCATGGCCTGTTGCAGCGTTGGATCGCAAGGAGTGGAAGGAGAAAAGGGAGGCCTTTGCCCAGCTGTGGGACAATAACGGCTTAAAATAAATAATATTGTTTCATAAAAAAATGGATTAAAAGGGAGGCCTTTGCCCAGCAGTGGGACAATAACAGCTTAAAATAATATTGTTTCATTTCTTAGAGATACCTCGATAACCAGAAAATAACAAAAACTTTAAAACATAAGTTATGGAAGCTTATGTAAAGGTATGTACAAAATGATCTGTGTACACAGGATATTTGTCCTTACATAACTAAGTACATAGGTAAATCTTTTATTTTATCTTAATACCACGATAAGAAAAAAATGGTCCATCAAAGTCACGCGAAAGACATATAGAAAACACTTTATTATACCACACAAAACAGAAAAAAATACAGAAATAAACAATAGAATAAAGGAAGTATAAAGGGCTTATCGCTGAGAGCGATCTCTTCCAGGTAACCTTAGGATGGACTAGACATGAAGGAACAATATAATAATATATATGATATCCTTTGCAACCTTTAAGTACGATTGTGTCGAAGAACCAATAATGAGGCCGAAAAACAGAAGAATAAATAATATACATATGTATAAATAAATAATGCCAGACAATTCACACAGCATTATCTATCCCCAAGCTAAGCAGAGCTTGTGTTATGGGTACTAGATAACTGATATACATAATACAATACATTACATAAATAGATATTTTTTATGAAACATAGAAAACGGAATCCGAAACAAATATCTGCAGATCGTACACACAATTGTTTCGAGGCGGGAATCGAACCCGCAACCTCTTGCGTCGCAGGCGGACCTTCAAATATTTTAAGTTATCGGAATTTCCGGTCAAATAGTAAAATAACAACTCTGTTGTTTTAACTATTTAAATAATTGTTTAAAATTGCGTTTCTCGCAAAAACATTAAATTATTTACCCATTGCCGCGATTTATTGTGTTTATTTTTGGTTGTTTTAAAATGTTGCTTGGATTTTTGTTTTGTGCAAAAAAATGTTATTAATAGTTTTGATTCGTAATCATCTAGGTCGTTCAATTTAAATGTTTAATTAAACATTATAAACAATCTTCGTTGTTCGCTATTTCGTTAGTTTTAGATGTAGCATTGAATCGTATATTTTAATGAAAGAAGGTATTTTGACGCGCGGTGGGCGAAGGTCCGCCTGCGACGCAGGAGGTTGCGGGTTCGATTCCCGCCTCGGAACAATTGTGTGCACGATCTGCACATTTTTGTTCCGGGTGTTCTGGTCGTTTTCTATGTATAATAAAAAATGTCTATGTAATGTATTGTATTATGTATATCAGTTATCTAGTACCCATAACACAAGCTCTGCTTACCATGCTGTGTGAATTGTCCAGCATTCTTTATATATTTATTTATACTATGTAGTGATTTCAATATTATCTAAAAATTAAATAGAATTGGAGCCTTCTATCAGAGATGAAAAATTAAATTGAAAAAATTCCAAGAGCAATTTAACATTAGATACCTACAGAGAATACATGACTATGTACTTTGAGCAGCTTGTTTACTTATTTCCTTTTACATAAGCACACGTAAATACTCTGTAATACCACGGAGTCACGTCAACCTAACTGACAAGTCATCATATGTCGAGGCCGTGCGCTGACGCAGAATGTTTTTGTCATATCTGAAGAAATGTATTTATTTATTAGCAATATTTGAGTTTTTTGACGACCTCTGTATCGCAGTGGGCGAAGGACCACCTGTAACGCAGAGGTTGTGGGCTCGATTCCCGCCCCTGGACAATTGTGTATACGATCTGCAGATTTTGCAGTTCCGGGTGTTATCTATGTAATTAATAATATGAATTTAAGTAATGTTTTATATTTTATACACACAAGCTCTGCTTAGCTTGGGACTAGATAATGCTGTGTGGATTGTCCAGCATTATTTATTTATTTCATCTAAAAGAATAAGAATAAAAAGAATAAAAGAATTTATTTATAGCCACACACAATAATAAACAGTTACAAAAAAAAAGGAAAACACATAAAAATACAAAACAACTTAAGGGCTTATTCCATTCTTCCCCGTTGAAGATCCCCGTCAACGGGGAACAATGAACTTTTTGTTCACTCTTCCCCGTTGACGCCGATCCGAGCTTGTAACGGGTTAAGTAGTAGGGATTTAAAGTATACATAATGTAGCGTGGTGGTAGAAGAGTCTCTTTGGTTTTACTTAATATTGACTGGTAGTATGGGCTAGCTTTGATTATAGTTAATGATTACGGGATTTTATTATATTCTATAAATACAAAGTATAAAAAAAAAAATAAAAAAAAAAAAAACAAAAAACTAAACAAAAACATAAAATAAATTGAGTTACCATTTAACACCTTAAAATATAAATAAACTACATAATACTAAATTAAAAACAAAGTAAATTGAGTTACCATTTAACACCTTGACATATAAATAAACTACATAATACTAAATTAAAAAAAAAAAATTTTTTTTTTTTAATCTATCGAATACTATCTACAAACACTTAAACTAACATAAATAACTATCTAACCATGTTGTCCAAACCATACCACTTACCAATAACCTTACTCTCAAAGCAACTGCTAATTAACACGTAATAGAACCGCTAACAAGCAACTTGTATTGTTTTAGTTAAAGCGATGAAAAAATATTTCGGTCTACCCGCTTTTACATTATTATTTTTTCTACACAAATTGAATCTGGAATATTTCCATAAAAGTTAGGATATAGTTTTAAGAATAGATATAATATATATACATTTTAGTACATAGTATAGATTTTTGTGTTGTATAAAGCAGTAAGTAAGTCACGTACCTACGAAAACATAAGTCCGCTCTGCATATTTATTTAAGATAATCTTATATTTCTCTATAAGTGAATGTACATTCTTTTGAGAAATAAATTTCTAAAACCGTAAATACTAACATTATTATTATTAATTTCGTGGGCAATATTAACACGTAATAGAACCGCTAACAAGCAACTTGTATTGTTTTAGTTAAAGCGATGAAAAAATATTTCGGTCTACCCGCTTTTACATTATTATTTTTTCTACACAAATTGAATCTGGAATATTTCCATAAAAGTTAGGATATAGTTTTATGAAGATATAATATATTAAGAATAGATATAATATATATACATTTTAGTACATAGTATAGATTTTTGTGTTGTATAAAGCAGTAAGTAAGTCACGTACCTACGAAAACATAAGTCCGCTCAGCATATTTATTTAAGATAATCTTATATTTCTCTAAAAGTGAATGTATATTCTTTTGAGATTTTTTTTTTCTAAAACTGTATATTTGAGGCTTCCGTCATTTGGGACCGCTAGGTAGTGGGACCGCGGTCCCATTCGCCGGATTGATTTAATTTCATTATTTTTCTCCCAAATGATATAGCCTCAATATTTTAGCGATTTTCTTAGAGATGAATAGTAAATATTTTTGTAATTAGAAAAAAAAATTGCCAGCTGCTTGCTTTGTTTCAAAAAATCCTCGCGTACCTACGTAATTATTGTAATAAATTATAATAAAACCTCCTCCTGTTTTGTTTTTCGTTGGTTAAAAAACGGGTGTTTTGCTTCGATAACATTCTAAAATTTGAATAAAGACCCTTTTCCGAAGGTCAGTGTCGTTTTTATAACCGGTATAAGTTGGTACCGGTTTCTGTGGTCCCTTTAGATTATGTACTTATAGGGAACTGTCGCAAAAATAAAAATATTTCTTGCTTTTTGAAAATAAACAAAACTTAAACAATGTTCAACCGAATAATACATTTGACTGTAACATTGTTCCTAAACCATTTTCTTTCATTCATCATCATCATCAGCCTATGATTGTCCACTGCTGGACATAGGCCTCCCACAATGAGCGCCATAGCGCCCTGTCTTCAGCTTGACGCATCCAGATTCTACACTACGTTTACCGAGTCGTGGTTTCGGCCGTCGTCGGTTCTTCGCGAGATATGGCCGGCCACTGCCACTTTAGCTTGCTAATTCTTAGAGCTATGTCGATTTCTTTCGGTAGTTCATAATTGTAAAGGGATTATCATTTATTAGGTAAATATAGGAAATATACAAGGACAAAGGTACATATATTTTGCCTTTATAATATGCGGACGGTTTATCTTAGAATTGTTTTAAAAAAGAAATATCTGGTATATTAATGATTGAAGGTGAATTTAAATACTTAATAATAAATGTCTGTCCAAAAAATCCACAAAAAACGGAAAAAAGTAAACAGAATAAATAATCTTCCATACCTGAAAAATCTAAGAAAGTTTGTACATTTTTTGACCTTTTAAGCCGATATCTTATTAGTCAGTGAAAAAGACAAGTGAAACACTAGTGTACCATGGCCAGGAATAGCGAGGCGGCCGGGAACTGTGGGCCACATTTTTTTGGCGTGTCTATCCATGGGGGGTTGATGCCCATAATCCCCACGCTGGGCATGCGGGTTGGGGATCGCAGTATAGGGAGTGTGCTGCAAGGGACGCTGCTGCTCGCCCCCCGGTGTATGTCCCTTAGTCGCCTTCTACGACACCCACGGGAAGAGTTGGGGTGGTGCTATTCTATCACGACCGACACCACACAGCAAAGTGAGATTAATCTGTAATAATGTCATCATTATGAGAGATTAATCTCACAAAAGACAAAAAAGGTACAGGTGCGCTCATGTGCACCTGTACCTTTTTTGTCTGGATGGTTTTTTGTTTGGATAGATATTTTTGGGATATATGCGTCAGTGATCTAGACAACTTAGCTCCTTCTTTAGAATACGGTGACGGTTAAAAGATAAAAATAAAACTTTATTATATTTTCAAAACGTTTGTTACTTAACATATAAACTAAATACATTTTATGAATCAATATGTATTCTATCTCATGTGTACCCTGTACCTTTTTTGTCTTTTGGAGAATCTGTCGTCATGAGAAAAAATCCAATAATCTAACACTACATAGTATAGAACAAAGTCGCTTCCCGCTGTCTGTCTGTCCCTATATATGCTTAGATCTTTCAAATTACGCAACGAATTTTGATACGGATTTTTTAATAGATAGAGTGATTCAAGAGGAAGGTTTAACCATTTGACACATAGATTTCCGCTTTACACGCGGGCGAAGCCGCGGGTCGTAGCTAGTAATATATAATTTGTGTGAATCCTTCTGAATGACTTTGAAAATATCTTCAGATGATAACTTAAAGTAATTTATTTAAATTGCTATTGTCTTGGTGACAAGGGTTACAGATCACGCAATTTTTTTAAATAATGGTATTCAATTCATGGTTTCCAAGATACAAGAAGCGAAATAGAGGGAGACAGTTCAAAAGATGCGAGGACGAGCTAAGAGACGCAGTAGGGAAAACGTGGATAGGGTTGGCAAGAGATAGGTTAAAGTGGAAGGGGTTGGAGGAGGCCTTTGCCAAAAGAGGGCAAACAGATAATAAAGATGTAGTTTAAGCAATAGTATTTAAGTAAAACCATGTACATACAGACAGAGAACCAAAGTTATCGACATAGCTCTGAGAATTAGCAAGCTGAAGTGGCAGTGGGCCGGCCATATCTCGCGAAGAACCGACGGCCGCTGGGGCAAACGTGTTCTTGAGTGGAGACCACGACTCGGTAAACGTAGTGTAGGATGCCCTCCGACCAGGTGGGATGACGACCTGCGAAAGACTGCGGGTAGATGCTGGATGCGGCAAGCTGAAGACAGGGCGCTATGGCGCTCATTGGGGGAGGCCTATGTCCAGCAGTGGACTAATATAGGCTGATGATGATGATGATGATGTACAAACATATTTATCTGAATAAAAGGTTTAAAAAATATGATATGATAAATATACTTTGATAAATGTTTATAATTGAAAGACGTAGGTATAGGTTTATTTATCAATTTTATCATACAAAGATCACCACATAGAGAGAAAATTATACGGACTAATTTAGTATGTTTGCTCACTTCGTAGGTTTGTTTGCATCAATGTCTCTTGTAAATAAGACGAAGATAGAGCAGCTCCACAAAATTATCTGTGAGGTTAGCATCGTCCAGGGGAAGAATTCTGCTGAAGAATTAGCAAGCTGAAGTGGCAGTGGGCCGGCCATATCTCGCGAAGAACCGACGGCCGCTGGGGCAAACGTGTTCTTGAGTGGTCGCCCTCCGGTCAGGTGGGATGACGACCTGCGAAAGACTGCAGGTAGATCCTGGATGCGGCAAGCTGGAAACAGGGCGTTGTGGGAGGCCTATATCCAGCAGTGGACTGCTATAGGCTGATGATGATGATGATGATGATGACCTGTACCTATACGGGCTCTAACGGAAGACCAGCGCTGGCTAGGTCTCTTACGGAGCTTAGCCAGCATTATGCTGAGTTAGAGCCTTTTTGTAACAACTCTATACATGTACCTATTCTAGAAGTGTATCTTTTGTTAATTTAAGTTGTTATGAATAATGATTAAAAACATGTGTTACGTAAAGTAAAAATTAAATAACTTTTTTAATTTAGACTCTTTCGTCCCACTGCTGGGCAAAGGCCTCCCCCAAATCTTTCCACTCAGTGTGGTCACGTGCGATCTCCCACCAATCTCCGAGGAAGGCGTTAAGGTCGTCTCGTCAGCGCTTTCTTGGCCGACCCGGCCCGCGGCTTCCATACATTTTATGAATCAATTTTATTTCTTAAAAAAGTTTTATTTCTTTCATTTTTCTTTGCAATAGTCTCTACACCTGGCGGATACCATCTTTGGGTGTATCATATTGTGCACCCGAGGATGATACCCGCTATGTGTAGCCATCGCCTTTAGATTAACTTCTCAAAGGGCCTCTGTGCTGTTGGCTTCGGCCCCACGCAAGCCTTCCAAAGGACCGGGTCACTTTATGGCCCGAGATCATGGTTTATGAATCAATATTATTATGTATTGTGTCCCTAGAAAATATTAGTATCAGTCAAAGTCAGATAAATTTGGTGTCACTATACATATTCAGAATTGAATAATTACCTCTCTTGACATTCAAAGCGAACAATTAGCATTTAGATATTTGAAAACGACAAATAAATAACAAGTATATAGCTAACAAATAAATCTGTTAGCTATATAATCGTAGCAGTTACTTGCCTTACTATGACTTTTAATTTATGTTGTTAAAAATTTACATACATAATAAAATATATGAGAAACTAGCGGCCCGTCCCGGCTTCGCCCGGGTGGTCATTTGTTTCACGCAATTTTTTATATTTTTCTTTTTTTTCTCTCCGTAAGAACTATCCTCGTACTTCAAGGAATATTCTAAAAGAATAAGCGAAATCGGTTCAGCTGCTCTCGAGATTTGCGCTTAGCAATACATTCAGCGATTCATTTTTATATTATAGAATAGATAGATGATTCATAATTTTTTCTCAGAACGTTTACCACATATTAAATAGGTACAACTGATTACCTTGTCTTTGTGACCATTCTGTAAAGTAATGTGATTTCCCAATACGTAACTGGAGAATTCCCATAGCTACGATATTTCGTTATAAATAATGATTTTATGAACAAAGCAAATTAAATCGAAGTATAGAAACAAATTAGAACTAGTAAATACAATATAAACGGTTTAGTTAACTGCAGAATGTTATTAACAATCTACAAGTACAACTTCTTAAACTTTCGGTATTTGTAAACATACCATACAAGATGAAGACAGGGTGCTGGCTGTGGCGCTCATTAGGGAAGGCCTATGTTCAGTAGTGGACTGCTATAGGCTGATGATGATGATGATGATTGGTAGATGGTTGCAACCTTTGACAAGCAAAACCTTTGACAACTTTTAACAAGCGTCCCTTCATCTGTATTTTTTTCATCAACGCCTACATTCCTTGACTATGAAATTACCATGCTGTAAAGTGGCAAACTTGACATATTCTCGTGGACAAGTCAAGGGCAAATGACAAAATGTGACGATACCAATGGGTAGTGTCCTGGGTAAAAAATATATTTTTCTTTTAATTGACAAAAGAAAAAACACGGATCCAATATCTTCTAATAAATCTAACTGATGGACTCAGTAGATTTTTTTTAAGACACTATGTATAATAATGTGTTCAGATCGCGTAAGTTTAAGAACAGAAACATATAAGAACTGTTTCAATTGTAAATACTCTTTGTATCAATTGAACCAGTTGAGCTGACTACAAACTACATTTTTCACGAGGTAGCTCTAGATTAATTTAGTAATATATCAATCAACTATATATACCCAGTCAGCTTAAATCAATCAACCAATCCATATATCAATATCTAGGTATACTAATACTAGCGGCCCGTCCCGGCTTCGCGCGGGTGGTCATTTGTTTCAGGCAATTTTTTTAACTTTTCTCTTTTTTCTCTCCGTAAGAACCATCCTCGTACTTCAAGGAATATTCTTAAAAAAGGATTAGCGAAATCGGTTCAGCCGCTCTCGAGATTTGCGTTTAGCAACACATTCAGCGATTCATTTTTATATTATAGACTTATAATTATAAAGAGGAAAGGTTTGATTTTTTGTTTGTTTGTAATGAATAGGCTCCGAAACTACTGGACCGATTTGAAAAATTCTTTGACCGTTGGGAATCCGCATCCCCGGTGAACATAGGCTATAGATATAGATCAATAAAAAGGGATCCGTACTAAAACCTTTTTTTGGTTTTAGTACGGATCCCTAACTTTTCTGTCCGCTAATATATTATATGGAAAGAGAGACAGTTTCCTTTTACTATGGAAATAATAATTGATCTTACAATGGATTATATCATTGAGTCATACTTATTATTTTTTATTGCCATTCTCATCATTTTTGGAAGTTATTAAAATTGCGTAAATTGCTACAATGGCCATCAATAACTCAAGTCTCGGCCGTCAAAGGAATATCATAATAATTATGCTTAAAGACGATGCGCATAATTTACGTCGGATCAGGTCAGGGCAATCTCGTCCCTTACCCTGCCCCAAACATAGTAATGCATTTAAAACCACATTTATATGTACCCACTTGTACCTATTTATAGACAAATTCTAATAACACATCTACAAATTAAACGAGTCATAGCGAGCTTTAACTCGCTTAGGCTAAAGCTTATCATCATCATCAGCCTATAGCAGTCCACTGGTGGATATAGGCCTCCCCCAATGAGCGCCACAGCGCCCTGTCTTCAGCTTGACGCATCCAGCATCTACCTGCAGTCTTTCGCAGGTCGTCATCCCACCTGGTCGGATGGCTTCCTATACCACTATTCACATTAACCTTAAACCAGTCGATGTTCGTCATAAGTCAACAAGTTTCGTAGTTTCGACATAAATGCGAATCGGATTTATGTCAAGGCTTGTCTGTTATAAATTATGCAAAGACTGAAGACTACAGAGTTCATTGCCAATAATTATATGTTTTTCGTCTACACCGGTAGCTAAGGCTATTAAATTGTACAGTCAGCATCAAAAGAAGACGTTGTTTTTGGTGACATCGCTCTTAAAACTTGCAAATGCGAGGTTTAGCCTCGGGTTTATTTCGTGTGCGGATTGATAAATATATTAATTAAATTTTTTTCTCATCCTACTAAAATTATAAACGCAAAAGTTTGTAAGGATGTATGTAAGTATGTTTGTTGCTCCTTCACGCAAAAACTACTGAATGGATTTCGATTAAACTTCACAATAATATAGCTTACATATCAGAATAACACATAGGCTACAATTCATAGAGGTATCCGGTATAATTGTAGCCTGTGTGTTATTCTGATATGTAAGCTATATTATTGTGAAGTTTCATCAAAATCCATTCAGTGGTTTTTGCGTGAAAGAGTAACAAACATCCATCCAGACTTACAAGCTTTCGCGTTTATAATATTAGTAGGATTATCCAAAATATCTATCACCACGCGGGTAAAAACGTGGCCCAAACAAAACAAAGTATAACCACGTATAATTCTACTGAATCAAACCCTGCTGACAATTCAACCGCTGAGCCACGAAGATCATTCACAAAGTAGTCGACCAGTTATGGTGGATATGCAAATAATTGCTTCACTTGATTCCACAACTTGTTTTATATGTATTTTTAGCTGAAGGTGTCCATGTCCTTTGTTTTATGATTACATTGGTAAAAGGTTATGTTATTCGATACCTAGAAATAACCTTTATATGTACTTTACCATAAAAAACAACGCGAGCTAAGCTGCGGGCAGATCCTACCATAAACCAAACTAAACTTACCTTAATAATATCACTATATAGTTTAACAAAAGTCACTTCTCCTGCAGTCTGTCTGTCCCTATGTATGCTTAGATCTTTAAAACTACGCAACGGATTTTGATGCGGTTTTTTTAATAGACAGAGTGATTCAAGATGAAGATTTATAAATTATTTGAAGTTCTAAGAAGCCGCGAGGCGCAGCTAGTTAGTGAGATAGTGTGATAACTTGTGCAAGCTTGATATCAAGTAATATATAATATCAAGTAGATATTGTTTATTACAATTAAGTAGATATTGTAATAAAGCTTATGCCCTATTCATTTGTAGACCAGTTAGGCAAGTTACGACTTTTTGTCCTGGAATGACCGTGCATATTCGTAATTTACGATTATAAGCTTTATTGCTTTACCATTACGATTCAAAACTTGATTACTAAACGGTATATTCGTTTTTTTGCAGTTTAATTTGTTAGATGGAATCGTTTAAAACAGTAATGGTAGTAAGTAGTGAGTAAAGAGGTAAATATGATTCAAAATTCATTGTAGGTATTTTAAAATAGAATCCTTTAATAGTGATATTATGGAAGATTTTCAGTGAAATCAGAACACACTGTGTTATCGCGAACTGAAAGCAATAAACTAACAATTGGAGAAATAAACAATTTTCAATTTAAAATTATACTTTTGAAAAATGATAGTTATTCTATAACTCATAATTTTTCACAAAAAAATGTACAACACTTTTCTTCAAACACCAGTCTAATATGTCTAAGTCCTTATGATATCCTTTCGCAATCGAAAAACGACATTAGATTTTATAATATGTACTACAAAATAATTTCTAATAGACTGAGATCTAAAAGTACCTACGGCATTGATTTATGAGGAATTATAGGTATTTAATACAAGTATTACATTATAACGTAAATGTTACTAGTAATTGTAAGTCAATTAAATCATTATCAGAATAGGTTGTTAATTAGTCATCGAATGGAATATTTTGCAAAAGTAATTTTCAAATGAGTCCGATGATAGTCTTTGAAATAAAACTTTTTAAACTTTCGCGATTTGTTAACACTTTGACTGCGAATTTTTTTCGACGACTGCGATCTTTTTTTTAACACTTTGAGTGCTGAAAACGCACGGTATGAGTTTTCTACAAGTGACTAATCTGCGAAAATCCACACTAGCGCTCATCATCATCATCATCAGCCTATAGCAGTCCACTGCTGGACATAGGCCTCCCCCAATGAGCGCCATAGCGCCCTGTCTTCAGCTTGCCGCATCCAGCATCTACCTGCAGTCTTTCGCAGGTCGTCATCCCACCTGGTCACACTAGCGCAGCGGCTAAGAAAATACAGATCTTTGTGACTCAGCAGAGCTGTAATATTTTTCGAACGAAACGCATGTGCGGCGCAACACAACCGCTGTGTAGAGCGGCAGCAGGCATATTAGTCACTTGTAGAAAACTCATACCGTGTGATTTCAGCACTCAAAGTGTTAACATATCATTATTATTATAATTAAGTATAAAGTTGTATTCTCAACATGTATAGATTTTTTTTTCCTATTGCTCTGTTCATTTAGCTTTATATGTGTTACAAAATAGAGGAAATTATTTTGGTTTTTGTATATCTTAAGTTTCGGAGTATTAAGTTTTATGTACTGTTTATTTCCCAAACAAAATAAAATAAAAAATAAAATATATTTTCGGGTACCTATATTTATCGCGTACCTTTTGGTTTTCTTTTTCTTTTTTGACACCTCCGTTTCCATTGCCTTACAGCGGTTTTATTTATATTTATTTATTTGGCACATAAAACAATACAATCAAATATTATACAACTAGAAACACACAATAATTAAAACTACTGTATCCCTAAATATGTGTACACAGCATGATCAAAGAGCAGTTTATGTGAAGCAAATACAAAATGAATTTAAAAAATAATATATATAAAAATATAAATAATAAATTTGTTTCGGGCTTGTCAGTTAAAAATTATTAATAATACCTTAAGGGAAAATTACAGAAAATAAAGACCACTCTCCTTAATGAGAATGGTTTCAGCGTCTTTTTTAAATTTAAATCGTTTTCTATGAAAAATGTCAATATTATAAACTTAAAGATCGTTGTACTGACGACACATTCTGACCACAACGGGGTTGTAATGAGACGTATTGTTGGTACAGACTTGATTGTGTGCCAATCTAGTCTTTGAAAACTTATCAAGTTTTATTTCAATTGGTGTCTAATGAAAAGAAAGAAAAAAAATTGTTTTCTATGAAAATATCATTACCCAATAGTTTGATTCGACTCCTCTGAACAACTTTCCACTTACTAAATCGCCATTATTTAATTCAAATGTAATTCTGTCTCCATCCTTACTAACCTTCTCTTTACTAACTTGAACGGATAGCTCTAGTTTAATTATTTAATTAACTCTAATTTACAATTATTATGTGACTTGTAATATTCGTTTTTTACCAATAAATTGATTATTCTGGATATTCTGATAGGTACTTTGAAAATTTGGCAAAATGGAAGAAGAAAGCGGATATCGAATAACCTTCATTTGGTCTTGGAAAAACGCATGCGAAACCGCGGATACTCCGTAGTACATACGAAACGCTGCTTACAAAATATTTCAAATCATCTGAATTAAATAAAATATGTATCTAGTCTAAATAGATACTATTTAGATTACATATTAACTGGTAAGACGTAGTTAGCACATTAAGAACAAATTATTGCATAATAAATAAGTCTACAGATATGCCCTGAATACGACGGTCAAGATCGTGGCTATCCATCGCGGTTCCGTTGCTATTATTGCTACATTATGGCTCGTATGATTTTTTTTGCTTTATTTCTTGGTAATTTCTTAGTAAGGTTTCCATACTAGAACCTATACAGAGTGTTTTTTTAACTAGTGACCCATAACCAGAGGAGATACAGTGATGTTTCAAAAGAAACTGCACCTGTCTCTCCTTTGGTTATTGACTATAAGTGTCCTCGTACTGTCCCAGTTAAAAAAAGACTATGGTATAGATAGGTAGGTTCTAGACTAAAAGAAACTAGTCTAGGACGCGTTGTTTCTATGCAAATATGTTTGGGTGGTAAATATCCCGTTAAAAATGACTTTTGCATTAATAACCATGATAGCCAAAAATGCTTGCTCACTCTTACTTTGACCATGAAATCCTCTTGCCAAATGGTATAGTGAAATCACTACTATACTGCAAAACGAGACTACACTCGTAGACGTGTGCCTAATTAGAGTAAAGTGAATGTGGACCTTGAGATGCAGTGCAGCCTTCGCTGATCTCCAATTATAGTCAGCCATTTTGGATTTGCCAAGTTGGGTATTCCCATTTGTTGTGGCATTCTTATGATTATTACGATGATTGGAATGCTTGTTTTGGTAGACACCTTGACTTAGGTTTATTGATTAATTTATCAATTCATTACGATTCAGCCGCAAAGCTTCTTTTTATCTACGATATCGGCTTGTACGCGTTGTGTCGTATTATGGTGGCACTTCACATGGCTATTTTTATTTGTGTATTTGGCATATTTGGCAAACAATTACCATGTGTGGTCAGTTTATTTGACAAAGTGTCCGCCCTATTTGCCTATTTGACAAATAAGGCCAATACCAAATACGCGTTACCGTGCGCTTGTCGGTTTCTCGAGGCACATCAAAGCAGTCAAATAGGTAAATACGCAATAACCCGTCTACACAATGGCCATATTGGCACCTTGCGCTCTGCTCAGTCTGCTGCCAAATGTTTGTGTGTTTGTTATTTGAGTGCCATGTGTGGATGGTCGTATTTGCCTCTTTTTGCATGTTCGTCTGAACGTCATATATTTTGCCAAATATAACAAACACCCAATAGCGAACACAAATAGCCATGTGAAGGTATTTCTTTCCCATGGGATCTGATTTATGGGATAAAAAGTAGGTTATGTTTTATTCCAGGCCTGGGACTACCTGTATGCTGAATTTCAGCCCAGTTCAGTAGTTTTGCGTGAAAGTGTAATGATTTTATATTAAATTGTGACGTTTTGTCCAACTCAAAACGGACTTGCATACCTACCTGCTTGATTTTAGAAGAATTTTTCAAGGAATTCTGAAAAACGACGACCGATGTGGCGCGGTGGACGAAGGTCCGCCTGCGACGCAGGAGGTTGCGGGTTCGATTCCCGCCTCGGAACAATTGTGTGCACGATCTGCAGATATTTTTTCTGGGTGTTCTGGTCGTTTTCTATGTATAATAAAAAATATCTATCTATGTAATGTATTGTATTATGTATTTCAGTTATCTAGTACTCATAACACAAGCTCTGCTTACCATGGGGCTAGATAATGCTGTGTGAATTGTCCAGCATTATTTATTTATTTATTTATACGAGTTCCAATAAATTTAAATCCGTTTAATAATGCGATAGTCTATTTTAGCTAGTGCCCATACAATGTGTGAAAAAGCGGAAGCAAAAAATAGCAATAAAATCTAGGCAACAAATTACCGGCAGTAACATAAACACTTTGATATATTGCTGCCATAAAACGCCACTGCTTTGCTAAATGCTGTTAATGCCGTGGTTTTCCATTAATGTTATGAAGTCCTGCGGTTATATCATAATAGCTTCTAAACAGCGATGGTGGTTTTTTGGTGGGACGGTTTGATTTCGTCTCGTAGGTTCGATACATACTGTCTATTCCACTAAATAAATCACTTTACCATAACAATATACAATATACTAATTATAAGTAGGCATTGATACAACGGTAGACATCTAGCAAGATGGTCAGATGAAATAAAAAAATACGTGAAAACACAAAATTGGACAAGCGTCGCAGAAGACCGCAAACACTGGAGGAGGCCTTTACCCGAGAGGGGTCCTTAAAAATAAATAAAAAAAAAACAAAAAAAAAAAAACAGCTTTATTCCATATCCCAATAGTTAGTAGTATGTACAATTTTAAAACAATAATAATAATAGTAAAATAAAGAGTTAATAGTTGTGTAGGTACATTATCATTTTAGAATTGAATTGAATTTAGAATTAATTATGTCAGATATTTTTGTGTCATGTCCTGATATGGACCGCCTTCGGCGGTGTATGCCTCCTCCAGCATACACCGCCGAAGAGAGGGTCGAGAGAGGTCCTTACTACTTATTAAATATATGCATTAAATTCAATCGAAACAAACAACTTTTCAAATACATTATTAAATAAAGAAATAAACTAATAAACATTAATCATGAAATGTATATACTGACATTTTCTATAATATTTGATTAAACATTAGATTTAACAAATTTTTCATAAGCATGATCGATCAATGTTATTTGAGGTTAAGGAATAAAAGGCTTTTTTATTTTATTTATTTTATTTATTGATACAACGGACATAAACATGTTATCCCGTGACCAAGGCATTGTGTAAACCTGTTGAAACGTCGGGAAAAATTAAAATGGAAAATAGGTAAACTTTATAAATACCGGTTGTATCAATACTTATAATATTATGTTTCTATTCTATTTTAATTTTATCCTACTAATATTATAAACGCGAAAGTTTGTAAGTATGGATGGATGGATGGATGTTTGTTACTCTTTCACGTAAAAACATTGAATGGATTTTAATGAAACTTTACAATAATATAGCTTGTACATCAGAATAACACATAGGCTACAATTTATAAAGATTTTTGATTAAATTGTATATATAAAATATCTATCACCACGCGGGTGAAACCGCGGGGCGCAGCTAGTAAAGTATATATTAACATATTTAACCGTAACGTAACAAACCATAATTTTTGTCATAAAATAAATAAATAAATAATTCTGGATAATCCACACAGCATTATCTAGCCCCATGGTAAACAAAGCTTGTGTTATGGGTACTAGATAACTGATATACATAATACAATACATTACAAAGATATATATTTTATATTATACATAGAATACGACCAGAACACCCGGAACAAATATCTGCAGATCGTACCCACAATTGTACCGAGGCGGGAATCGAACCCGCAACCTCCTGCGTCGCAGGCGGACCTTCGCCCACCGCGCCACATCGGTCGTCAAAATAACGTAGAGATATGTAATCAAATCACGCAGAAGCAAGTCATCAAAAGGCAAACCTTCCTGGCAAACGCGTAGTTTCAAAGCGAGATATTTGCATATATATGAAATGTATTAATATAATACAAGACTGGTTTAAATGAGTGGATTCCAACTGGTTCTACTATACAGCCGTCGTTCAGCGCCAGTTTTACGTCAGTAACAATCGTTTAAGTTAACTAATAAACAGCCTATCATCATCATCATCAGCCTATATCAGTTCACTGGTGGACATAGGCCTCCCCCAATGAGCGCCATTGCGCCCTGTCTTCAGCCTATAAAATATAATAATTCATTAGCAATAGCATAGTCGATCTTTTTGCCTCTTTGATTTTAAGTTATTTATAAATAACAAATAAAGAATGCTGGACAAACCAGCATCATCTAGCCCCAAGCTAAGTAGGGCTTGTGTTATGGATACTAGATGACTGATATACTTAATACAAATAAATAATGCTGGACAATAATTCACACAGCATTATCTAGCCCCATGGTAAGCAGAGCTTGTGTTATGGGTACTAGATAACTGATAGACATAATACAATACATTACATAGATAGATACTTTTTATTATATATAGATAACGATCAGAATAAACTTATTAATTAAAATCATTTAAAAATTACATTGTATAGGAACCTAGTTTTAGAAATGTTTGCATGCCAATGATCAACTAAATTTAAAAAACAAAATTTAATAATGAACATTGAAAAAAAACTTTGTCTAGAATGGAAAAAAACTAGGATTTACTTGTTTGGAAATAAAACAAGTAAATCCTAGTTTTTTTCCATTCTACATCAGTATTTATAGCGCGAAGCTGGCGCGAAATATAATAACTTATGTCTATAGAATCTATGGTTATCAATAGTGTGATAATTTTTTAGGATTATTCGATTCAGAACAAGTTTTTTAAGCCTGACGTCATGGCATTGCTCATAAAGGTTTTACCAACACGCCTATTTTTTAGAATTGATTTCGTACCCAGAAATAAACAAAGTCATCACAATCCTACACGAGTAAAAATGTATTATTGGTCTTTTGAGAATTATTAGATACATTATACATTATAATAATCATTTTTTACTTTTTTCATAGTTTTTACTTTTTTAAGAAAAAACAATAGAATACAAATAAGAACATAGAACATTCGAATATAGAATAAGTAATAATAAGAAAAATAGCAATCTCCCCTTTATCCCGATTACCCAGTCCATCCATCCATTACAATAGCCTGGTTTTATTTCTTTCATTTTTCTTTGCAATAGTCTCTACACCTGGCGGATACCATCTTTGGGTGTATCATATTGTGCACCCGAGGATGATACCCGCTATGTGTAGCCATCGCCTTTAACTTAACAAAGATTAACTTCTCAAAGGGCCTCTGTGCTGTTGGCTTCGGCCCCACGCAAGCCTTCCAAAGGATCGGGTCACTTTATGGCCTCGGGCCATCAAGGTAAAAGAAAAATAGAATAATAGGTATTTTTATCAATCACAAAAAACAGTTCTGCAAGTTACCTGTTCCGATTTTTCCATTCAAATTGACGGCATCAGATGACGATAGCTCACGGGCCATTCGTTTAAAGCGTATGGGATGGGAACCCATTTTTTATTATAAAATGTATCTAAAGATAACGAGTTTAGCCCATAATTTAGTGCACATTTTTGTGCTACCACGCAGCACTAAAATGTGCACATTAGCAGCACATTACTCGAACGGATTAATGTTCGCAAAGTTTTACGTTTCAAAATTTTTGGTTTTGATATTCTAGGATAAGATAAGACTAGAAAAAAAAACAAAGTTACGAACATCATTTTGTAATACAAGAAATAGTAGGTATAATCATAAAATCATTAGCTAGCAAAAACTGGCAAAAAACAAGGCGAGATCAAAGTGCTACGAGACCAAAAAACAACCTTTAGGGCTAGCACATACATACAACTTTTAGTTGAACAACTGTTTTATTGTGTATCATATGTTTAAAAGAATATATTAAAGCGCACATACTGTCAACTCGACAGTTGCTCGACAAAAAAGTCAAAAAGCTTTATCGATTTCGTTGGACAACTATATAGATCAAGCGCTCAATTTGTATTGCATTGTATTGATGTGCGTAGACCATCGACTAAACAGTCGATCCGCGACTGACCTTTTTTTTTTTTTTTCGAATGGACTATTATGCTGTTGACCTCAGATGGCCATGACAGCGTTACCGGACTTTTGGCGGGCGCAGAGGGCGCCTCGCCGGTAAAAATTAGGTTGAGGCAACACGCACAAGGGCCACCACTTAGGTGCGAACCTCGGCTTGGGCTGTTGCCAGATGCTACAAGAGGGTAGGGAGATAACGCCTAGGTGCACGAGTGCACCTGAGGGCGGAAACGGGGAATTCTTCGACCCCGCGTCCGGCGGGGTCGGTTATTGGTCGGGTGTGTTTCGCCGCGACTGACCGCGACTGCCAGTCTCGTATAGGTAAGCATTTGAAGCGGCGCCACGTCTCTTGTCGCCATGGCGGGAACTATTACGGACGACACGGAGGAGTTCATTAATAGCGTAGAAAAAAGGCCTGAGTCTAAAAGAGTACTTAGACATCAATCTGCAATCAGCAATCGAGCGTTGCTGAATAAAGGCTGGTCGATTTGAGGATATAAAAAAATCGATTGTATGCGCACTCAACTAAACTGTTTAGTTGAGTAGAAATCACGAAAAGTACAAAACTCGACGAAACAGTTTAGTCGATGCAACAGTTGTATGTATGCGCTAGCCCTTAGGTTTTATGGATTAAGAGCCTGCGACCGCCAAACCTTCGTCATTTATAAAAGCTGAGACTTTGTCAGCGTATGCCCCAAACACAGGTAGGAACGATCACCAATATGAAGTTTGGGTCATAGGGCTTTGCCGTGACTTGCACTTGGCCGGTTTTTTATATTAATAAATAAATGCATACGTTATCTACGTAATCTAATATTGAAGGTAGCAAACTCAACACCTAACAATAGTAATCTAACACCTTGAACTTACACTCAGCCTTGTGCAGAAAAGTACGTAATGGTAGGTGTGAATAGGTTAATATTTATCTACTTAGCTATTCCTAGGCATTCATGCTCATCTAGTATGCATGTATGCATACTTACTAATATTATAATTAGGAGGAAGAAGTTAGTAATACTTGTAATAAATAATAATACAGCAGCAATTATCACTACAGTATAAAACAAAGTTGCTTATATTATATTGACAACCGATGTGGCGCGGTGGGCGAAGGTTCGCTTGCGACGCAGGAGGTTGCGGGTTCGATTCCCGCCTCGGAACAATTGTGTGTATGATCTGCAGATATTTGTTCCGGGTGTTCTGGTCGTTTTCTATGTAGGATAAAAAATATCTATCTATGTAATGTATTGTATCATATATATCAGTTATCTAGCACCCATAACACAAGCTCTGCTTACCATGGGGCTAGATAATGCTGTGTGAATTGTCCAGCATTATTTTTATTTATTTATTGTATTAGGCCACTTTGCGCACTAGTCTCCACGGAAGACCATGCGCTGGTACGATCTGCTCTACCATAGCACATGCTGAGTGGAGACCGATTTCGTCAGTTTCTGTCTTCTGTTAATCTAAGTTTAATTTATAACAGTCTCTGTTCTGACAAAATAAAAATATTTTTACCTTACTTACTTACTTAACACTTCGAGTGCTGAAAACGCACGGTATGAGTTTTCTACAAGTGACTAATATGCGTAAATCCACACTAGCGCAGCGGCTGAGAAAATACAGATCTTTGTGACTCAGCAGAGCTGTAATATTATTCAAACGAAACGCATGTGCGGCGCAACACAACCGCTGTGTAGAGTGGTAGCACGAATTTTTTAGGTAAAAAAAAGACCGCAGTCGTCGAAAAAAAAACCGCAGTCAAAGTGTTAACTTACTTTGCTTCCCGCTGTCCGTCTGTCCCTATGTAAGCTTAGAGCTATGGATTTTGATGCAGTTTTTTTAAATAGATAGTGCTTCAATAGGAAGATTTATAAACCATTTGACACAAAGATTTCCACGCAGGCGAAGCCGCGGGGCGCAACTAGTAATGATTATATTGTTTTAGATAGATGGACAATACATTTATGACACACTTAAAATTATAAAAAAAACACGAAGTGAATACAAAATATGTGAAAATATGGCGGTCTTATCGCTCAAGAGCGATGTCTTCTAGACAACCGTGGATGAATAGGATCGTTGGACTTAAGATGGGGTGTTTATTATTATATAGCTATGTTATACAAATTACAACATGAAATTTATAAGATGTTACATACAAATACCTATCTACCTACTAAAATACATATAACTAATTAAACATATTATATAAATACATAATGTTCATGGATACTAAGATCAATAATCTTAGTGTAGGTTATATATACATACGTTTAAATGTGATATTTTTTGTACTGTAAAATATTTTATTACCAAGAAGAGTCGTTTTATATACCGTTTTATTATTTCAATAGGCACTTTATTCAAGTCCTTTTGATATAGGAATTTTTATTACAGTTTGAACTTTTATACTTCACTAGCTGCGCCCCGCGGTTTAGCCCGGGTGGAAATCTATGTGTCAAATATATTATAAGCCTTTCTCTTGAATCTCCTAGAACCCGATTTCGCCAAACAAAGTGCCATAAGTATTAGCTAATTGGTTAATCAAGATTTACAGCAATATTAAACCATGCTCTCTGTTTGGTGAGATCGGCCTTAACCTTATCCTGAGTTTGAGCGCTGGGAGGTGCGACACAGTTTTATACTTATGCGCTTTCCAGTGTTCCGTTGTATCTTAGAGATAATTCTTTGTTCATTTATAATAAATAAATTGAAATTGAAATTGAATCACTCTATTATTAATTTGACGACTGATGTGGCGTGGTGGGCGAAGGTCCGCCTGCGACGCAGGAGGTTGCGGGTTCGATTCCAGCCTCGGAACAATTGTGTGTTCGATCTGCAGATATTTGTTCCGGGTGTTCTGGTCGTTTTCTATGTATAATAAAAAATATCTATCCATGTAATGTATTGTATTATGTATATCCTAGTACCCATAACACAAGCTCTGCTTACCATGGGGCTAGATAATGCTGTGTGAATTGTCCAGCATTATTTATTTATTTATTTAAAGATCTAAGCAAACATAAGGACAGACAGACAGCGGGGAGCGACTTTGTTTTATACTGTAAAAAAGTAAAGTAAAAAATCATTTATTTCTTTAGGCTTACAAAATAAGCACTTAGACAAGTCATATTTTATATATAAATTATTATCAAATAAAATTATTTTACTGTTATTTTACTAGTGGAAGAAGTGAAAAGAAACCACTAGCATGTTCATCTCTTATATGTCTAATACATGGTTATTTGCCTATTTAAGTCTAAATATAATATGATTCGATACATGTCAATATTTAAGTAAAGCTATGCACAACAACAAATTACTTACTACGGTGCGAAACTGAGCGACATCTGGCCAAGCATTAACATCATTGAGATAATCCGCCCTGTAGTGATACGAGTATATACCAACTGATAAAACCACAGGCTATGCCTTTGTCTGCCATAAAAAAGCATTGAATCATAATCTTCGAAACAAAGGAAGTGAGTATTTTTCCATACGGATAAAAAACAGATGGTTTTTACCACAGATTATTACTAGTTACGAACTAGCAATCCACACCGGTTCCGCACGTGGAGCAGAGTCGTGTGATACATCTTAGATGAATAAATAATGCTGGACCATCCACACAGCATCATCTAGCCCCAAGCTAAGCAGAGCTTGTGCTAGATGACTGATATCCTACTATATCCTAATATTATAAACGCGAAAGTTTGTAAGTATGGATGGATGTCTGTTACTCTTTCACGTAAAAACTACTGAATGGATTTTAATGAAACTTACAATAATATAGCTTATATATCAGAATAACACATAGGCTAAAATTCATAAAGTTATGTCGTATATTATCCAAAATATCTATCACCACACGGGTGAAACTGCGGGGCGCAGCTAGTACGTAATACATTAAACTATGTACATGAATATATACTTTTTGTTATACATTATAATATATATAACACACTCAGAACACTCTGACTACTTCCTGCAGTACAAACATTTGTACTAGACGAATCGACACCGCAACCTTCTGCGTCACTGTTAGATCTCGCCACAGAGGTCGTCGAATTCAGCTAATCAATAACTTTACTATGATAATGGTATCGTTTCAGAATCGTCATGGGTGAAAGAAACTCCACAGACAATACCATTGTATTAAATTACACTAGTATCCGTGTCCTAATTGGCGTAGATCGTACGAGAGAATATACGATTACGTCGCACGACGAGATTAATCACACATATATATCTAGAGTGTCTTTATTGAAGCTTGTGCATGAGCACTGGAAATGCTTGATAACGATCGTACGAGGGGGTTTGATCATGCGATCGTGCAATCATAGCGACAAATACATATATTTGTTGGGTATACTAATTGGTCACGCAAAGACAGGAACGCTCAGGTGCCCATCGCGCGATGAGCATCGTGCGATCTATTATCACATTTGGACCATCGCACGATCATTTTCTTCGCGACGAAATAGCATCGTTAATATGTAAGATCGTTAGCGACGAGAACGTCTTATGGTGAAGCGATAAATTTAATGGAATCAGAGCAAGGTTTTTTCTGACCTCTTCAACTATTACCATCATTATTCAGACAATTTACACGATACCTACCTAAAATTTCCTCATAAATCACTACCATCCATTGGTCAAAATTGTATGAAAATCCGTTCAGTAGTTTTTGTGTTTATCGCGTTCATACAGACAGACAAACAAACGCGACTTTGTTTTATGATGTAGTAAATTACGCAGTAATGTCACATGGGTTGATGTTGATAGACAAAGAGCAAGAGGTTATTTCCTAATGAAACTTCTGTCAGGTAGATATTGAACCTTTGCTCGTGAACTTTGAATGATTTTTAAGCTTAATGCATTCAAAATATCGCATTGTATTCATAAAACTCTATAAGTTTACAGTGCGTACGCCATCACAGCAATGCTCCCAAAGGCCGAATTGTGCTAACCAATCATTTTACTATGACAATGGCATGGTCGCTAAAACATCCATGAATGATATGTATGATAAAAGAAATTAATGAATGAAACTATCATTGTCTCACAATGAGATTAAACTGTCATATTATTTAATTTATTTAAGCTCTTGAACTTTGTAGAATTTTTCTGCACAATGTTTTTAAAATACCGTACAAGTGAATGATGTGGGAAGGTTAACTTTTTTGTTAAATAAATAATGCTGGACAATCCACACAGCATTATCTAGCCCAATGGTGAAACTTTTCTTAAAATAAAACCAGATAAAATTAAATAGTAAATCACACGAGAAACACGGAAGGTACCTAATACCCACTGGTGGACAAAAAATTGAAGTGAACTATAAAATAATTTAATAGTATAAAATATGACCTGTCTAAGTGCTTATTTGTAAGCTTAAAGAAATAAAAACTTTTCATTTTCATTTTCAATAATTCTATAACTTCATATTTACTGCCTCATTTTGTACAAACACATATTCATATTCATTATTTTTGCTCCTATCTACATTTATTCTTAGGTCTAAGTGAATGTTTATTTATGTTGATCGACGACGACCTGCGAAAGACTGCAGGAAGATGCTGGATGCGGTAAGCTGAAGACAGGGCGCTTTAACGCTCATTGGGGGAGGCCTATGTCCTGCTGTGGACGGCTATAGGCTGATGATGATGATGATGATACATGTCAAATAGAATTTAAAAATACTTTAACAAGTTTTTTAAAGCGTCAGATCTATCAACAATTCGATATCTTCCAATACCATACGAATGCCTATGTTTGTGTAGGTAAAAAATAGGAAAAAACACAGCAACGGATAAACAATAATCAAATGAAACAGCAAAACTTTTTTTTATACTGGATGTGAATATGAGTTAGAGGTTAATTACGTAAGTCGATTTGATGAATTATAGTGTAATGAGTAATATACGTAATAGTCATTAAGCATATATCATACTTACCATTGAGGATAAGGATACCCATTATGTTATTAATTAGGGTAAAATGATTAAGGACTTGTGACAAAATATTTTTAGTTGTAGGTATAGTTTTTTCTTGAATTCTTCTAAAATAATAAATACCAGTCTTGAAGACTGGTTTCTGTAATAAATACCAGTCTTGAAGACTGGTTTCTGTTATAAATACCAGTCTTCAAGACTGGTATTTATTCTGTGATACATTTATCAGTACAGATGGTTCATATTAAATTACTATTAACAAACCTAGATAAAATCTATCCGTTTAATAAATTATCTGGTTTGTTGACATTACTTTTCATTATAATTTATTTATATACCTACATATATAATAAATAAATAATGCTGGACAATTCACACAGCATTATCTAGCCCCATGGTAAGCAGAGCTTGTGTTATGGGTACTAGATAACTGATATACATAATACAATACATTACATAGATAGATATTTTTTATTATACATAGAAAACAACCAGAACACTCGAAACAAATATCTGCAGATCGTACACACAATTGTTCCGAGGCGGGAATCGAACCCGCAACCTCCTGCGTCGCAGGCGGACCTTCGCCCACCGCGCCACATCGGTCGTCAAAATACATTATATACATACTTATATATCTGCATTATCATCCCATTTTTAAGAAAGAAAGAAAGAAAATTATTTATTAAACACTAACACAACACACAAACAAGGTTAATTACACATAATTATATTAGACTACAAAGTGCCTACTTAGGTACCTATTATAAAACACGTAACATCGACAAAATATTAAAAAAAAATTGCCATTTTTGCTCTTTTTGTTCTCTCAACGTTCGTTTTAATGTCAATTTGAGCAATTTTTTGCATTGATTGTACAAATATAAGTACCTATAGTTAACGTACATGGCTCTATAGATAAACCATGTATGTCTTGGCCAATACATTTTTTTTATTTTTTTATTTAATGCTGGACAATTCACACAACATTATCTAGTCCCATGGTAAGCAGAGCTTGTATTATGGGTACTAGATAACTGATATACATAATACAATGCATTACATAGATAGATATTTTTTATTATACATAGAAAACGACCAGAACACCCGGAACAAATATCTGCAGATCGTACACACAATTGTTCCGAGGCGGGAATCGAACCCGCAACCTCCTGCGTCGCAGGCGGACCTTCGCCCACCGCGCCACATCGGTTGTCTAAAATAATAAAAAATATCTATCTATGTAATATATTGTATTATGTATATCAGTTATCTAGTACACATAACACAAGCTCCGCTTACCTTGGGGATTAGATGCTCTGTGAATTATTATTTATTTATTATTTTTAACATGGTTCAAGCGAAAAACTTTTCTACGTAAGGCCCCAAAAAAGGACACAGTAATTTTCAATTTTGAAACGATGACCGGCGATTATGGAGATTATGAAACAGGGAAAAATAATTGTTAATGTTTCAAAATTCACACAGCATTATCTAGCCCCATGGTAAGCAGAGCTTGTGTTATGGGTACTAGATAACTGATATACTGTGCATTACATAGATAGATATTTTTTATTATACATAGAAAACGACCAGAACACCCGGAACAAATATCTGCAGATCGTACACACAATTGTTCCGAGGCGGGAATCGAACCCGCAACCTCCTGCGTCGCAGGCGGACCTTCGCCCACCGCGCCACATCGGTCGTCAAATCGTATGGTTCGGCTACTGGTCGGGTGGTGCCAAATTAAAGATTCCAGGACTTTTGATATTGTATTGAATAAAATTTTACAATGAGAGTGATGAGGCGAAATCGAATCGATGATTTTGAATGGTCGCCATATTGAATTTATACAAATAAAAAACGTTCGGATATACCGCACTGTCCCGTCCCGATAGCCGTTCGGATACGCCGCGACAGTTACCAATAAATAAAGTCTTTCTTAACATGTTCAAGGCCCAAGACGCATGTCGTTATACGGCCCCGTGTAGCGATGCGGTGCGCGACGTACCCATGCGCTACGCACCGCCGCCGCCGCCGCGCCGCGCCACCCCGCCTAGGGCTGGGCAGTGAATGCCGATATATTAACTTACTAGCTGTTCCCCACGGTTTCAACCGCGTTAAAATCGAATTTCGCATTTCTAGGCGATATTTTTTGTAGATGTATTCTGCAAATCCTCAATAGTTTTAAAAAACTAAATGTAAACACTTAAAAAGTCGTTTACAAATAACAAGGACATACATAGGTATCAACTACTCGGTTAATTAAGGCTTATAAAACTTGATTAACCGAGTAGTAAGCAAAACAACAACTAAAAGCAAAACAATTAATAAATGATATCTCTATCTTTCCAGAAAAATGCCAGCATACGACAATGAAGGCGCCACGATATCAATGGAAGACGTCCGAGCACCAGACCCGCCCATCACCATCAACACCATAGAAGAAGAACTGGCAGCCAGGAGGAACCGCATGCTAAAGCCTCAGAAAAGCACAGTAGCTTCTAGAAAGGAACAAGCGGTCTGTGTCAGACGAGCGCATAAGAGATATGGCTCGTCGAAGAACCCTAATATTATCTTGGATGGGTTGAATATGACAGTTCCTAAAGGAGCAATGTGAGTAAAAATATATATCACTACATAGTATAAAACAAGTCGCTTCCCGCTGTCTGTCTGTCCCGCTGTCTGTATGCTCAGATCTTTAAAACTACGCAACGGATTTTGATGTGTTGTGTGTGTAGCCCCAAGGTAGCAGAGCTTTTGTTATGGGTACTAGATGACTGATATACTTAATACAATAGATTACACAGATAGATATTTTTATTATACATAAAAAAACGACCAGAACACCCGGAACAAATGCAGATCGTACACACAGTTATTCCGAGGCGGGAATCGAACCCGCAACCTCCTGCGTTGCAGACGCCCACCGCGCCACAGAGGTCGACTTATGTCCTTGTAAACAAAACAGAATTGCTATCTTTGCCCAAGTAATGTGTTTGCATGCTCGTTGTTTATTTTACATAAACATTAACAATTATTTTTCCCTGTTTCATAATCTCCATAATCGCCGGTCATCGTTTCTAAATTGAAAATTACTGTGTCCTTTTTTGGGGCCTTACGTAGAAAAGTTTTTCGCTTGAACCACATTAAAAATAATAAATAAATAATAATTCACAGAGCATCTATAGCCCCAAGGTAAGCGGAGCTTGTGATGTGTACTAGATAACTGATATACATAATACAATACATTACAATTGTGTGTACGATCTGCAGATATTTGTTCCGGGTGTTCTGGTTGTTTTCTATGTATAATAAAAAATATCTATCTATGTAATGTATTGTATTATGTATATAAGTTATCTAGTACCCATAACACAAGCTCTGCTTACCATGGGGGTAGATAATGCTGTGTGAATTGTCCAGCATTATTTATTTATTTACTATAGGTAATTAAAGTACATACCTACATAGAAAACGACAAGAACACCCGGAACAAATATCTGTAGATAAAGAAGAACAAAATATTAAATTTTAACCTACTTATTCAATATACTTTTATATACTACTAGCTGCGCCCCGCGGCTTCGC
The DNA here is from genome assembly GCA_943735965.1 of Eupithecia abbreviata. NCBI lineage: Eukaryota > Metazoa > Arthropoda > Insecta > Lepidoptera > Geometridae > Eupithecia > Eupithecia abbreviata. The sequence goes on along the minus strand of OX030997.1, from coordinate 2,810,781 downwards.
CCCCGTGGAAATCTATTCTCTGTGTCAAATGGTTTAAATGATAAAAAGTATCCTATGTTAGACTCCTGGTTCTAAGCTACCTCTGCACCAATTTTCAGCTAAATCGGTTCAGCCGTTCTCGAGTTATAAGTGTTGTAACAAACACGACTTTCTTTTATATATATAGATATATAAAACGTAACATCTATGTATGTATTATTATGAATATTGTTCTGAAATAAATAAACTTCTACCTAACATGTTTGAATTGAATAAAAACGGCAGGCTGATTATGTAAAAGCAACAGCAACAGCGACGCGACCGCGACCGAAATTTTAGTAAGCAATTTTTAGTTCACCGATTGTCCGGCAGAGGGAAACCTAGTGTGGGTGACGTAGTACCTGGTGTCATCTAATACAAAATTGGCTTTTGACAGCACTGATTGCTTAATTTTCGCCTGTCGCAAACCGGTCGCAGTTACATAATCAGGGGGCCCCGGTCTCCGGATAAATTTGAAAAGACAGCGCACCCTGTTCATGTTAAAAATAGTTAAAACACGAGCTTATGATGACGACCGATGTGGCGCGGTGGGCGAAGGTCCGCCTGCGATGCAGGAGGTTGCGGGTTCGATTCCCGCCTCGGAACAATTCTGTGTACGATCTGCAGATATTTGTTCCGGGTGTTCTGGTCGTTTTCTATGTATAATAAAAAATATCTATGTGTGTAATGTATTGTATTATATATATCAGTCATCTAGTACCCATAATACAAGCTCTGCTTAGCTTGGGGCTAGATGATGCTGTGTGAATTGTCCAGCATTATTTATTTATTTTATTTTATTTATTTATGATGAAAAACGCAAGGTTGTAGTTAGTAACTGTGTAGCCGAAAAACTTAAAAACAGCGTAAATACTAAAGAGCTTAAAGTCTTTGTACAGTTTTTTCAAAATAAATCAATTTATTGCAGATCCTTTTTGAAGTTCCTACTTTACGAATCAAACCCGCAACTAATTTCATTTACGGAAACGGACACAGAAATCCAATTATTCGTCGAAATATTGCAAAGTTCCAATCGCATTTAGATAGGAAGTTAAAATCAGTATTAAAGTTTAGGGTTTCTTTTAAAAGTTTGTTTTCTTCTGTAATGAATCTTTTGTATTCGTTACTTCAGCGGGAGTTCTAATGGATCGAGATTTATTTGATTTTCGAACTTTAGCATTCCCATTATATGATTTAATTTTGATTTTTGACAAGACTTTATCAATCTTTTAAGATATAAATATGTAGGTACTTAAAATACGCCTTTTAAATTATGGCCGAATCGACAATCACTGGGGAAACGTGTCCTTGAGTAGAGATCACGATTCCGTAAACGTAGTGTGGTACGCCCTCCGACCAGGCGGGATGATGACCTGCGAAAGACTGCAGGTAGAAGCTGGATGCGTCAAGCTGAAGACAAGGCGCTGTGGTGCTAATTAGGGGAGGCCTATGTCCATCAGTGGACTAACATAGACTGATCATGATAATAATGATGAACCATGGTCTACCTACCCTCTCTCCACATCTTAACTAAAATGAAATGAAACGAAAATATATTTTTTCTAGAGCTAAAAGGAAAATATAAAATAAAACTTGAGTACCCAATTACAGAAACAAACACAACACACGACTTAAAAAGATATACATAGGATAAATAATAATAATATACATCGATACAACTACGGTCTTCTCTAATTAAAAGGAACTCTTCCTTTTCCAGCTACGGTCTTCTCGGCGCATCAGGGTGCGGCAAGACCACTCTCCTCTCGTGTATAGTGGGCAGACGGCGACTGAACTCAGGGGAGATATGGGTGCTAGGGGGCAAGCCTGGCAGCCCGGGAAGCGGCGTGCCGGGACCCAGGATTGGGTATATGCCTCAGGTAAGATTTCGAGTATAATTTCTTCAATTCTGTGATCTGATCATACTCTCTTTAAAATGTACCTCTTTGACGACCGATGTGGTGCGGTGGACGAAGGTCCGCCTGCGACGCATGAGGTTGCGGGTTCGATTCCCGCATCGGAACAATTGTGTGCACGATCTGCAAATATTTGTTCCAGGTGTTCTGGTCGTTTTCTATGTATAATAAATAATATCTATCAATGTAATGTATTGTATTATGTATATCAGTTATCTAGTACCCATAACACAAGCTCTGCTTACCATGGGGCTAGATAATGCTGTGTGAATTGTCCAGCATTATTTATTATTTATTTATTATTATTACCATTTATTCACCTAATTTTTCGTTTGACGTTTCAACATGTTTACACTCTGTCATGGTAAACCTGTGCTAGAGCTTATAATTGTGTTCAGATCGCGTACCTTTAAAAATATTGACGTGAAATGATCTTGGAGACAGAAATTCTACTAAGTAATGGAGTTTCCTAACACCAGGCTGTTACTGTGATTTTTTCTTGAAAGAAGAATCCCAATAAGTAAAGCCTGACGACCCAGGATTTGAATCTCACCATTACCTGCAGTTAAACACGCGATTGCTAAACCAACGAGGCAGTCCAAACGCCTCGCCAAGATATAATAGAGAGAAAATTATTTAACAAATTTTGCTTAAAGGGTAAATCCAGAACCCGTATTTTTAGTTTTTTAAGTGCATGCTTACATATTTTTATCTGATTTTTCTCTTAATTATTATTTACTTATAAATTCATTTTGTATTTACTTCACATAAACTTGCTCTTTGATCATGCTGTGTACACATATTTTGGGATACAGTCTAGTTTTAATTATTGTGTGTTTCTAGTTGTATAATATTTGATTGTATTCTGTTTTGTGTGCCAAATAAATAAAATATAAACAATAAACATTTTTTTTGAAAGTAAGTGCATTAAATACTTATCCCTCGGGAATATATTTTTTATGGAACCATTACAGAATTTTCTATAGAAGAGAGAGATAATTTTTAAAATCGATCATTAATTGACGGATAAAAATTGAACATACTTAAAATATACATACAGCCGAACATAAAACCTCCTCCGTTTTTCGAAGACAGTTAAAATGAGGTCTGCTACGTTGTTGCTTTAGTAAGTACTTACCGGTCTTTGATTTATTTCTGGCTGCTATAATGTTGGTATTTGTATATGTATAATAGTAGTAGTATAATAGTAGTAGTATAAAGTCATAAATAATATTTAGCATAATTTGCTTTTAGGTACCAGAGGCTAGTTTTAAAAATTGTAAAACATAGATTAATTTTTTCTTTATGTATCTCATTATAAGTGAACCATGTGTGTTTATATGAGAATAAAGTTCTTTAAACCTAAGTTAGAAAACAACTCTATCGAGTCCATTTGCTGCTTCACCAGCTTTGTATAAGACAGCCATCAACCTGATATTGTCAACTGATACTATTTTCGATTGTACTTAACTCTTCATGTGAATTACATTGTTGCAAATGCTCACTAACACCACCCCTTGTACAAGTAGTAAGTGGATAACGGGGCTGGTTCACTTCTAGAATTACGTTTATTTAAGTTTTGAGACGTGGACACTCACGATAGGGCTGGTCCACCAGTTCAAAGTCGCTCAGCGAGCTATGGAAAGAGCTATGCTCGGAGTTTCTCTGAAGGATAGGATTCGTAACGAATACATCCGACAGAGAACCAAGGTTATCGACATAGCTCAAAGAATTAGCAAGCTGAAGTGGCAGTGGGCCGGCCATATTTCGCGAAGAACCGACGGCCGCTGGGGCAAACGTGTTCTTGAGTGGAGACCGCGACTCGGCAAACGTAGTGTAGGACGCCCTCCGACCAGGTGGGATGACGACTTGCGAAAGACTGCAGGTAGATGCTGGATGCGGCAAGCTGAAGACAGGGCGCTATGGCGCTCATTGGGGGAGGCCAATGTCCAGCAGTGGACTGATATAGGCTGATGATGATGATGATGAAGTTTAATAGTTTATAGTTAATTTTTAAGTGATACTGGTGTCGATTCTGTTGTTTTAGAATTAGCTATAATTAGGATTTAGGAATGCCAAATAGACGAAACCTATTCTATGTTTGAAAAATTAGACTGATAGGTTTAAAATTAGGATGACAGCTCTAAAATTAGGTTTGACAGATCTGAAACAACTCAACTTAGTTCAAATAGCTATAACCCTATTCTTTGCATTACATTTTTAGCTATGATTAGAAACGATTTTTTATTTTGCTTACAGCAACACTCAACTTAGAGAGTTTTGCGATTTTCAAACACATTCTAATTTAGGTATTTTTAGGATCTGTCTATAGAATACCATATTTTTTAGGTCAACCTAACTTAGTAAATTTAGAAAACGTAAAATTTAAGTTAGGAATCCTAAACAACAGAATCGACACCACTGTTTGTTATCCCTAAGAAAGAAAAAAAAATAGATTCAATATTACCCAAACCCACACGATCAGCGGAGCATTTTCGTCTGTAGATCAATACTCCAGCATCACACAGTATACAGGAGCCATTTAAGCAGCAAATAAACAACCAGTCTTGCGTATCCGCGATACCTTACACATGTTACTGCTAATGTTTACGACGAGGGAATAGTTATTTTCACCACTTTCGCTCGAAAATGGAGATATTGCTCTTTAAAGTCATTTAAAACGGGATATTTACCATGATTTGATTTTTGAGTTTTCCAATATTTCGGCACAGTTTCATGCGCCATGATCACGGAATAACTGAAGACACTGCGAGTTCGTTTTTATGAGCAGATATACCGATCTACCCTCATTTTCTGTCTTTTGCTACGAACGTTACCACTACCACCGGTTTCATTATTATCGACCCCAGCTCGATCACGACACACAACACTGACAGTATCAGAACGCGGCCCGGTTGGTACATCACTTCTTCGGTTTTTTTAGTGTTAATAACCATGATAGTTTCAGAAGTTTTATATTGCTCTTTGTAAGCAAAATCGGGTTTTTAAAATGATTTTAGGAAAGGGATTTTTAAACTATCCTGGTAATTAACACAAATTTCATTTAATACGGGACTTATCATGATTATTTAGATTTTTGATTTTTCCAATATTTCGGCACAGTTTCATGCGCCATGAATCAACTCAGGGTGAATACATATCCCGTTATAAATGACTTTTTGTTGTTATTTGTTAAAAAATTGGGCAAAATGTTTTTTGTTGAACATACCGATATTAAATCCCAAGCTTTCTGCAGTCTAGAGTGACGAGCGTAGCGAGTGGCTTTTAACTAGACTATTGAGCTAGCGAGGGATTTAAAAGGCACGAAACCTAAAATATTGTCTCTCGAGTTTAACATACAACTTTTCACCTCGACTATCGAGAAAATATTTTGTAAAAAGTAAAAGAGGTCGAGCTTTCTCATTATTTTATAATATTAGCGTGATTTGTCTGGTCTAATATGCCCAGTGACCAGACAAATCATACCAGCTGTTTTGTAGAAACTCGCTGAAGTCAATTTAGAAAATATCGGGTCTCCCTGAAAACCCAACATCCCTGTAACACCAGAGTATCTACCCGTTATGAATATCGTGCACCGATGAACTTTATTCCTTGGCGATATATCACTCCGCGGGTCTACTTTAGAACCCAATAAACTATATTATTATCATCATCATCGTCAACAACAGTCTTAGTTTTAAGATTGCAGTGCCCAACGGGTGTTACATACACCCCTAGCTCAGGCTAAAATTAGATCTTAAGCTACCGCACCTGTTAAAAAATTCAATGAAATTTAGGTTACTGACCACTGTTGTGGTCATGTCAGGTGGGATGACGACCTGCGAAAGACTGCAGGTAGATGCTGGATGCGTCAAGCCGAAGACAGGGCGCTATGGCGCTCATTGGGGGAGGCCTATGTCCAGCAGTGGACTAATATAGGCTGATGATGATGATGATGACCACTGTTGTAGCTGGTGTGACTGGCTTGTGAGAAATATATAATTTATTCCTACGTTGAAATAAGTTTCTAAAGTAGACCTCCAGTACTAAAACTTTGATCTTTTCAGCTCTTTTATTTCCATGATCGCTGGTTCAATTTCACATTCTTTAGCATTTAGATTTCGCGCGTGACCGATTTTTCAGGCTCTTTTGACGACGGAGGATATGCCGAATTACTCATATTTAGCATTCTAAGATATTTTACGTCAACAAAAACATTTATGAATGAAAATTTAACAATAATTAATATATAATAATGCTGGACAATTCACACAGTATTATCTAGCCCCATGGTAAGCAGAGCTTGTGTTATGGGTACTAGATAACTGATATACATAATACAATACATTACATAGATAGATGTTTTTTTATTATACATAGAAAACGACCAGAACACCCGGAACAAATATCTGCAGATCGTACACACAATTGTTCCGAGGCGGGAATCGAACCCGCAACCTCCTGCGTCGCAGGCGGACCTTCGCCCACCGCGTCACATTGGTCGTCAAATATCAAGGTTATCACTAAAAACTAAAACACAACCTTCAATAACGCATTAACTCACACGTGTAGTGAAAAATTTCTAGTAATATAGGTAGGACTTATTTGAATTCGAAAACGAACGAGAGATCAATTAAACGATGAATTAATGCTTTTAAAACAAAAATGGTTTCGAACTTTAGTGCTTTGCTTCGATGATAACAATGTCGGTAAATATTTTCCATCAATATTCCTTGGGGTTACAAACCTCTTTAAACAAAATATGCGGTTTTACCACAATTAAGTTAGAAATACATTGATTACGAGGTATTCCGGTAATTATAAAGTCTATGGATAAAGGAATCTAGAGCGCTTATCAGGGGAGGCTTATGTCCAACAGTCGACTAGAATAGGTCACATCACAGCTATATTATTCATCATCCATCATCATCATCATCAGCCTATATCAGTCCACTGCTGGACATAGGCCTCCCCCAATGAGCGCCATAGCGCCCTGTCTTCAGCTTGCCGCATCCAGCATCTACCTGCAGTCTTTCGCAGGTCGAAATCCCACCTGGTATCCATCATCCACCGATAATAAATACTGAAATTTCGTCAGCTCAAAGGCACCATGGAACATAATATTTGGTGAAATTTATTTAAAAATATAAATAAAGTTATCATAGGATGTTTTTGCAACTTTTCAATAAGTTGTTAATAATACGAAATTGGAAACGCTATTTTGCATTTGCACCATTTGCGTTGGAAGTTTAGGTACCTTTTATCTTATCACACTAATATCATTAATAGGATAGGTTAGCATAGCTCTAAGAATTATAATTCTTCGAGCTACGTCGATAACTTTGGTTCTCTGTTGATGTATTCGTTACGAATCCTATCCAGAGATAAATAGATAAACATGATCTTCAGAGAAACTCCGAGCATAGCTCGCTGAGCGACTTTGAACTGTTGGACCAGCGTTACCTATATAATAATACCCCTCCATAACTTGTAATTAAAGGACTCGAATAACCCTAGCGGTATCAATCACATCCCAACAATTCCCCTATACCAAGAACTTGTAAATTGTTTACAAGATTAATGTATGCGGGATCGAGACAAGCCAAAATTACTTACCCTAAGATAAGCCAATTTATAGCGTGAAGATGTTGGTAATTATTGAATTTTGGAAGGTTGTCGAGGGTTAATTGGCGAAACGAGAACGCACGTTGTGATTTTGCCGCACGACTAAACATAGATCCAACAGACTAATGTCTGCAGCTGTATTCTATTGATATAATCTTTGTTTTTAAACTTACGCGATCTGAACATAAGTACAATTTAAAAGGAGTTGTATTTGTGTCATTCCGTGACCACGACAGTTTGTAACTGTTGAAATATCGGGAAAAATAGGTAGATAAATATCCTTTAAATTAGGTAGTACGTATCATTATTAGTTAAATAAAAGTAATTTCCAATCAAATAATAGGAACGAAATATAACTAGTATTAACAATTGAGCAAACTGAAAACAATCTTTAGCTCTAGCTCAACTGATTCATAATCAGTAGGTACCAGTCAGAAGCGTCAGAGTTTTGTAATTAGGTATTCTTCGATCAAAAAATATTTTTTGGTTAATTTTTAAACCAACTAAAAACTACACAATCAGCGATGTCAAAAGATTCTCACCCTTATTTACATAAAACACAATGCCTCTGCGCAAATGTGCCTACTGTGTTAAATGTTATGTGTATAGTGGCCTTCACCGATTGGCATATAATTTGAATACAACAGATGCGGATGCTGTCTTCTCATTACCACAGATAATCATTACGTAGGTTTTTTGATTACCTTCGTCAAGCTGAAGACCAGATAAGCCAAAATATAGATGAATCGTCATAATCATAGGCCCGGCAAGGTGAAATGACCACCTGCGAAAGATAAACCAAAGTTATCGATATAGCTCTAAGAATTAGCAAGCTAAAGTGGCAGTGGGCCGGCCATATGCCGCTCGGGCAAACGTGTTCTTGAGTGGATACCACGACTCGGTAAACGTAGTGTAGGACGCCCTAAGGCCAGGTGGGATGACGACCTGCGAAAGACTGCAGGTAGATGCTGGATGCGGCAAGCTGAAGACAGGGCGCTATGGCGCTCATTGGGGACAGCCTATGTCCAGCTGTGGACTAACTTTGGCTGATGATGATGATCGACTACACTAGAATAGAATAGTATGAATTTATTTGTTATAGTGCCAAGTGCATCGGAGCGAGAGATTGCGTTTATGAGATTATCCGCGAGCTCTCGTTCCCATTGATGTGTACTTCGTTTGCAAGAACTGAAACTTCCCTTTGAATAATGATAATATAGACTTGTAGAGTTGTATTCATAGGATAGATATATTGCCATTTCACGTTTCTATGAGAAACAACGCGTGCGAAGCTGCGAGAAAAAACTAGTTGATTATTAAAAAAAAAACTAAAACCAAAATTTATCTGGCGCAACACATCAACTTTGCGACCTCAACATGACGACCGATGTGGCGCGGTGGGCGAAGGTCCGCCTGCGACGCAGGAGGTTGCGGTTTCGATTCCCGCCTCGGAACAATTGTGTGTACGTTCTGCAGATATTTATTCCGAGTGTTCTGGTCGTTTTCTATGTATAATAAAAACTATCTATCTATGTAATGTATTGTATTATGTATATCAGTTATCTAGTACCCATAACACAAGCTCTGCTTACCATGGGGCTAGATAATGCTGTGTAAATTGTCCAGCATTATTTATTTATTTATTTATTTGCCATACAGCGGGGCAATGAAACCAGCGCGTCTCGGGGACATTTTCGACTGATAAATATTAATATGGATCAGTTGAGCCACACTGTAAATTGTTTGCAACAGTCTCCAGTTAGCTCAATTGTAAATACTAGCTCTATTAGGGTAACAAATCAACATCGAGCTATGCTGCGCTGTACTGCGCTGCGAATCATTATAATTATTTACATTCGTTAATAAGTCCATATAAAAAAAACAAAATTGACTGTAAGAAAGCCATAAGCACAGAAGAGAAATTAGCAATCTGTTTGAGGTAAGTAAATTATTTGAAGTGTTCAGTTCGGCACAGCGCGGCTCAGCGCGGCGGGTAGCGCGCCTCGCTCGAGTCTACTGCGTTTTTAAACAGAGCGTAGCCTCACACAGCACAGCACAGCATGGTTTGTTTGTATCATTAAAATATTAGACGAGCGAGTTGACCAAACATAGCACAGCGCAGCATAGCTCGATGTTGATTTGTCACCCTTATGTATCTATTATTTTATAGTAATTTTCTTTGTAAACCATAGAATTCAGATTGGATAGCGAGCGGGAATATCCACATAAAAGTTTTTATTGCTCTATCGTATAGTAATACCTTGCCAAATATCTTGAGTAGACCGCGTAAACAAAGGATGCGTGTCCGACCGCAATTATATGCCGTGAGCATCCGATCAGTGTGGATGTGGACTGAGCATGTTGTTATTGTATAGGTTTTTATGGTTCTATAATACGACACTTTATAGCTGCGCCCCGCGGTTTCATCCGCGTGGTGATAGATATTTTGGATAATATACAATATATTCCGTCAAAATTCCTTCATGTGGCGCGCGAGTAACAATTTTAATAACTTATGTAAGCAATATGATTTTTATTTATTCTGCACAAGTGTTAGCACGGCCAGGCGGCGGCTTAGCAGAGAATTTTTTGGCACCAATAATTATAATGTTGGTGATAGGTTTTTGGAGTAAACATTATTGTTAATTTTGTAACCTAAAGATAATTATTTGATTTAACTTTATAGATGCTATATGTACCAATTCACTTTATTTTCACAGTCTCTTCTTATTATATTATTCTGTTATTTATCCGTGAAAACCTTCAATAAGCTTTCTAGTATTTATGAAATTTTTATTGTGTTATATACACTTGCGAGCTATAAAATGGAATCACTTCATCGCTGGTTTCTGCAGACCATATTTTACAGTTTCCATGGAATAAACTGCAGATTGGTGTATACCATTTGAAAAGAAATTAAAAATTAAGAAATTATAAATTGTAGCCTATGTGTTATTCTGATTATGTAAGCTATATTATTGTGAAGTTTCATCAAAATCTATTCTTGTTTCTCTTTCACGCAAAACTACTGACGGATCGGGCTGAAATTTTGCATACTGGTTGTTCCATTCCCGGAATAAAACATAGTCTACTTTTTATCTCGTTAATCAGATCCCATGGAATAGAAATTACTTTAAATCGTTTCCATAGAAACAATGCATGCGAAGCCGCGGGCAGAAACTAGTACTACTATAATCTTGATAGCTTGCCCAAATCACCTTCTAAATATTTGCCCTAAACAAACATAACAGGGCCAATATTCTGATCGAGTCAAGTAGATAAACTTGATGTTTTTGTAAATAAACTCGGAGTATCATGGTGTTGGGATATATCGACCTGATTCAGGGTTCGAGCAACAGCTGTGAGGTTCAATGTCAATTGGTCGAGGGGTTCGATGGTCATGGAATAAGTATTACTTGTAGTGCTATCGTATGAAATCTCTCATAAAGTTGAACCTAATACTAACGGTATTAGGTTCAGTAGATCCAGAGATAGATTCGTAAGTTTGTGAGGGAGATCCTACAACCTCACACACTTTTACCTCTTTATAATTGTGTGGCACTGAATTACACGCAACCCTTTTTAAGGGGCAGTGCTCCGGTCGCTGATGGTCCTTCGTGTCCGCATATTTTATCTGTGTCCATATAAGTTAATTTATATTTATTTCATGGCATTGATTGGGTATTTAAATGTAATTTTTATATGAATCCTCTTCTCGTAATAAACAATGATTTATTTATAACATGGATGATCCTGAGGTGGTCTCATAAAAAAAATGTTTAACAAACAATTGTTTGTTAAACAACAGTTTGTTAAACATTTGTTTGTTAAACAACAGTTTGTTAATCAACAGTTTGTTAATCAACCGTTTGTTAAACAACAGTTTGTTAAACAACAGTTTGTTAAACAACAGTTTGTTAAATATTTGTTTGTTGTTTCTTATAACAAACAACATAAAAAAACTGTTTAATAAACCGATTTCAGGTCACTTTTAATTTAAGCAAGACAACAACGTGTTACAAATTGTCTTCGAAAGAGACTCTCAAATTAAATACCTATTTATATTTTTAGCTTCATTAGGCTTAATTTTGTTAGAAAAACCATGATTATTTTTACTTGTTTCTGGTCTGGTTTCCGCAACTCGGTCACAGATGGGCCCTCTGCGTGTTGGATGCGGGGCTGCTCCATTGAAACCATGATTCATTATTTATTTATTTTTTTCCAGGAAGTAGCTCTTTTTGGAGAGTTTTCAATCCGGGAGACCTTGATCTACTTCGGCTGGATCGCCAACATGCCAACCAAGGAGGTTGAGGAAAGGATCGACTTCTTGATTGCACTACTGCAGCTACCGAATCCTACCAGGTAAGGTTTTACAATCATCATCAGCCTATATTAGTCCACTGCTGACATAGGCCTTCCCTGTCTTCAGCTTGACGCCGACGTAACGTCTTCTAATATAAAAAGCGATTCCTGTAAATCTGTAGATAACAAGTATTGGATTAATATAATATACGCAAAACTTTATTTGACTTCTGCGAGTTTTTATGGGCAGACATACCGATCTACCCTCATTTTTTGTCTTTTGCTACGAACGTTCATGGCGCATGCAACTGGGCCGAAATATTGGATAACTCAAAAATCAAATCATGGTAAATTTTACGAAAGGAGGCCAATAATTAGTACATTTCGGATCATTGGCCAGATCTAGTAAAAGGATGAGGCAGGGTAGGCAATTTATTGGTCTCATCAAAATGTTATATTCAAATGAGGCTGTTTGTAGAAAATGAATTTAAATCTAGGCTCTTCTCTGAATTTATATTCATTATTCTAAGGGTCAAAATTAATTGCACTGGACGCCATTTAGACATCATTATTACAATGAAGTACCTATTATCGTTAACAAAGATGCTTTTCCTTTTTTTTCTATAAAGGCTATTTTTATAAAGGCGGCAGTAAAATTGCGCAAAATTTGACGAACTCACCAAAAATTGCATTCTATCTCATGCCACATACAAAGAATAATTGACCGCGTCATGCCACGCAGTTCCGCGCAGTGCGGTCGTACATTTAGTGGAAACCTTCTAAATGACTTGACGACCTTACAACTGATGATCGACGTTTTTGTCCGTCTATGAAACAGACATTAACATCAATAATTGCTTGATTTTTTCTTATTGAATTTTAGCCTTAACCTTCGAGAAAATTTCCTAGCCATTGTTTCAGTAAATTTTCCTACTAAACTTCTTTTCGTAGAAAAATTAGATAGAAACAATGATAGGATAAAACCTAGACCTAGACTAAACCTGGACTAGCTACAAACAAGGCTATTATAGTCACATCGGTCATCTATTCAGCGCGATTATCATGTGATTCACATTTGATGATCGCGGGCCATATAGGTATATCCTACACTGTCCCACTACAAAACAAAAGCCTCCTTCTTTTATCCTGTTGCCATAAAATGAACGGATATTTAAACTATTAACTTCTGAGTTTCGGGCGTAAAACTTGAGTCTACTCCCTTGAGATTGAAAGTATATTTCCTTTTTAATTTTTGACAGAAATCATCACCCAGTACAAGACATTCATCCTCTTACATAAAGACTCGACTTTTTGGTGTTCCGTTTACAAAGAACATTCAATTTGAAAATGGAACTAAATGAGCCTCTTTGGTGATTGTTCGATGTTCGAGTGACTATTCCTCCATGAAAGAGTTTCTGTAACACCTCGACCTCTTTGTTACAGACAAGTGAAAAACCTATCCGGTGGACAGCAGAGAAGGACCTCTTTGGCTGCAGCTTTGATCCATGACCCTGAGCTTCTGATCCTGGACGAGCCAACTGTCGGAGTGGATCCTGTACTCAGGCAAAGGTTGGTTTGATCCCATCTTGGAGACATGATGATACGATATGATGACGTATTCACGAGAGCTACTGCCAAACAAACTGTTGCACAGTTCAGCAAAAACGATATAACTGTAATGTAGTCTTGATATGGAAATAAATAAATACAATTTAATAAGTACAATTTGATACACAGAGGACGTTTGTTAGGGGGGTTGATTCTCATCAGCACACAGACCATACGTCTGCTGTCTTCATCCCACCTGGCCGGAGGGAAAGAACACGTTTACCCCAGCAGTTGTCGGTTTGCCTACTTTTACTACTTGTGTTGGATTATTTTTCCTGACTTTTATTAACTCGTAGTATCTAATAAATAATATTCTAAATTCTGTCCGCTTAGTTTTAAAAACGTATTAATTAACCTTATTTATTTCAGTATATGGGACCATCTAGTGGATATAACGAAACATGGTCGCACCACAGTGATCATTACCACGCATTATATAGACGAAACGAAACAGGCTACTACTGTGAGTATTAAGTCTTAGGGTTCATTTCCATAGGCGTGTGTATTGCATCGCTGTTCGTGGTAGATAGATATATTAATTGATTGATGATAGATTGCCAGGAAGAGATCGCTCACAGTGATACGGCCGCCCTCTTCATTCTTCCTTTGTTCTAATCATTCTTGTGTGTATAGTTTTTTCTTTTTGTGCTAAGTTCAAAGAAATATAGATAGAACATTACACTAAAGCGTTATCTATCTACCTTTCTTTTAACAAAATAGCGTTAAAACTTAATATATACTTAATAAGGCACTGCGAACGAAGCCGTGGACCAAAACTGGTTTAAAATCCTCCCCCAAACTGAAATTCATAAATAATTGAATCCATTGAAATTCAAGTCAGATCCTCTGGTGCTATTTGCCGGTCTTTACTCAGAATCTTCATGTTTATCCAATGCTCGCGTTATTTGAATATATCAATATTTAGCAATGGAATGAATCTGGGTGGGCTAGCAGATACAATGTAGAAAAGTATTTTACTTTAGAGAAACAAGTACTTTAACAACTACTTTATACGGTATACAAATCGACGGCAGGCAGATGCTGGATGCGGGAAGCTGAAGACAGAGCGCCATGGCGCTCATTAGGGAAGGCCTATGTCAAGCAGTGGACTAGTATGGGTGATGATGATGATGAAGTCAATGTCGCAAATTTGCCGGCTGGCTAGGCCTAAATGTATGCTATCTCACCTGACTTACCCCCATATCTTTAGTCATTACCTCGACCTCGATTCAATCTCTACTCAACCTCCAAATGCGTTTCGGTATGCTTGATCGTAAAAAAATCCTTCACTCGAAACAGCTTTCGAGAATTTTCTCATACGAGTGGAATAACGAAGGTACGTCGCTACCTACCTTGAATGCTCCTCGAAATAATTTGTTGTTATTTACAATGGATTTTGGAGACTATCTCAATTACATTTACGACGATGAAACCTACAACGGTAACGGTAACGGTGACGCACTGACTCGACTCAACCATGTTCGAGTGAGGTTGATATATAACCAAATTAACGACTAAGCATACCGAACTCGAGCATGTTTTGGAGGAATGCTCGAAACGCCCTTGAACAAGTTTAAGTGGAGAATTATTTGAGGTAATGATTAAAGATATGGGGGTTAGTGTGCGAAAAGGGCGCGCTAGGATTAAAATGCATAATGATTCATTGTTAAAACGACCGCGTAAAAAATTATGAACAGTACTGTAGCACAAGGGTTATTATAGAAAACCTAGTTAGTGTATATTTTGGAAATAAATTTATTTGAACTTATGAATAATCAAACAATGCCAGCAGGGAGTTCCCTTTTTCCGTATATCATTTATTGATCAATGGGTGTTCTGGTTGTTTTCTATGTATAATAAAAAATATCTATCTATGTAATATATTGTATTATGTATATCAGTTATCTAGTGCCTATAACACAAGCTCTGCTTATCATGGGGCTAGTGAATTGTTACACTATACTATACTGGACAATTCTCACAGCATTTTTAATGCTGTGTGAATTGTCCAGCATTATTTATTTATTTTTATTTATTATTATCGCCCAAAGTTAGGCATCAGTGTTGAAAACGACAACTTGAATTTTTCAAATGTAGGTATACTTTTTTTGGGTGTTATCCCGCCGTAAATAAGTACATCAAAAAAATTTCTTGCCTAGACCAAACTTGTGTTCATGCTAGGGCTGGAAAAAATGTCGAAATAAACTGGTTTATTTGGTAACGTGAATAATTATTTTCAACAATAATTCAATAAGCAAAATTGATTAGAGATTTGTTATTCATAAAGCATTTACTATAAGGTATTTGCACCTTCACCCTCTCCTTTCAAAATCATTATGGACTCGTTAATGCAAAAGTTTGGATGTTTAAATGATGAAACTACTGAATGGCATCGGACTGAAATTTCGCATTTAGGTAGTTCTAGGCCTGGAATAAAACATACATTTAAAAATATGCTTTTTATCCCAAAAATCAGTTACCAAACTATAAAACTTGTCTATAGAAACAACGCGTGCAAAGCCGCGGGCAGAAACTAGTATACCTAAGATAACATTTTAAATCAAACGTAATCTTCAACAGGATACTATTGTTGGATCCCGTCGCTTGTTAATCTCATTCCCCTGTCTATTCTTATCACTGATATTGATGAAAAGGCACAAACTAATGGAAATAATAAATCTGATTGTGTTTTTTCCTTTTCACATCTTCCTGATTAATTAATTTACTTACTGAACCAGCCGGGATAGACGAGTTTTTGATCTAAAACCAAGCAAAAGTGATTATTGCTGCTAGTGTAATGTCAACACTCTTGACAACTTTGTTGCAGTGGCGTCGTCGTCGTCAATTACGCCAATTGTAATTGTCGACACCTGTGAGTGTGGCACGGTGGGCGAAGGTCCGCTTGCGACGTCCGTTGCGGGTTCGATTCCCGCCTCGGGACAATTGTGTGTTCGATCTGCAGACATTTGTTCCGGGTGTTCTGGATCTATGTATAAAAAAATATATCTATCTATGTAACGAGCGATAAGACCGCCAATTGTTGTGTGTTTAGTGCAATAAAGAATTTTCTATCTTCTATCTAATGTATTGTATTAAGTTTATCAGTGATCTGGTACCCATAACACAAGCTCTGCTTAACTTGGGACTAGATAATGCTGTGTGGATTGTCCAGCATTATTAATTAATTAAAAAGCTAAAGACAGGGCGCTGTGGCGCTCATTGGGGGAGGCCTATGTCCAGCAGTGGACTAAGATAGGCTGATGATTATGATTAATTTATTTATTTCAAATCCCCAGATTGGACTGATGAGGGGCGGGCGGTTCTTAGCTGAGGAGTCTCCGAGCGAGCTCCTGCGCCGCTACCACGTGGAGAGTCTCGAGGACGTGTTCCTCAAGCTGTCTGTCATGCAGAACCTGGGGAAACGGAGACGGTCCAGCATCCTGGCTGATGTGGTGGAGAAGGTGGAGCTTCCAGCTATTCCTGTAAGTATCTACACGCATTGTTGTGATAATTACAATACAATACAATACAAACATACTGTATTGTACACCAGATACAGATCATTACAAAAATACATTACATGCGACAAGTACAAAAAAAAATTGTAGACAGCTAAAACAATAAGTCGGAGGAAACGAAATCGTATTCTAACTCGGTCTGTATTTATATCCGATCAAGGCAGGATGTCTAGATTAGACACTAGAAGATAAAGAAGATATTATACTCAAAACAAAATAAGGGCCACCCGAGTATTTTTGTTTCGAGACTATTTTTTGCTGACCCTCGCTACGAAAATTATTTTTTATGAATGCCATATTGTTCTCAAGTGTGCGTTAACGATAATAGTGAAGCACTAGGGATATTAGTGTTGACGGTATGGTAAACAATTTTGATGTTCCACTTAATGTGAATCTATCTATCTATATATATAAAAGAAAGTCGTGTTTGTTACAACACTTATAACTCGAGAACGGCTGAACCGATTTAGCTGAAAATTGGCGGAGAGGCTTAGAACCAGGAGTCTAACATAGGATACTTTTTTTTATAATTTAAACCATTTTTTTCCACGGGGGCGAAGCCGCGGGGCGCAGCTAGTTTCATATAAAATATCTCACTAAATTTTGTAAACAGGTAGATCAAGGCTGGAATTAAACATAGGCTTTTTATCCTATAATTCAGTTCCCGTGAGATATGAATAACCTTTAAAAGTTTCCATAGAAACAGCGTGTGAAGTTGCGGACAGAAACCAGTGTTTAATAAACCATACAGCCGAATTGAGAACCTCCTTTTTAGGGTTTCAAGATCGGATTCGAAACCCTTATGGTCACGTCTCGCACTATCCATATTTTTTTTCAAATTTCTCCTCTTTGCAAAAAACCAGGCTAATTGCAAAGATTGCTAATTGAATTAACTATACCCACAGAACCCCAACGCAATAGACCTAGAAGAGGCAGAAATCGGCGAGATCTCCGGCGAGTTCGGAGACAATGTGTCAATGAGCAGCCGAGGCCGAGTAGTCGTTACCCCTCCCATCACTCGAGCCATTGACTCATTGCCTCCAGAAGAGAAGCCGAAGCAGACCTGCATGGAGGCCTTTATGCCCATGAAGTGGCATCATATGAAGGCCTTGATCTGGAAGAATTTCCTCAGTTTGTTCAGGAACTTTGGGTTAGTTTATTGTTTTAACGAGGTTATTAGAGTTAGTATAAAGGTATATGTATATAACCAAAACAAATATGAAATATCAAAGCGCTTTATTTCTCTTCTCTCGAAGTTTTGGATACGTCACAAAATTCAAATAACTAAAAACACTAAAATCGAAAAAAGATTTCGTTTACTAACGCTGACCTATAAAGTTGTGAATGTTGTACTGTTAAAAGACAATGAATCACTCGAAATGATAAGAAAGTACAATCAAGTTGGCAGAATCGTAACAAAACGTAGTTATTGTATTCTCTTTGGTAAAAAATTCTTTCTCCACGAAAAGCAATTCCTCTCGGGGCGCTGCAAGGCTAAGCACATTATCATCTATTAAAAAAAAACACATCAAAACCCGTTGCGTAGTTTTAAAGATCTAAGCAAATAGGGTTAGGCAGACAGCGGGAAGCGACTTTGTTTTATAAATAGTGATAAAGCATATTTTTAATGTTTTTAGAACGCAATCCCTAAAGATTTATTTTCTTCCAGCGTCCTAGCCTTTATCCTTTATTTTTGATGGTTCTCTTCTGCCTCGCCATCTATTTTTAATAGATATAATAATTCAAAATAAGGTTTATAAACTATTTGACACATAGATTTCCACGCGGGCGACGCCGCATCGGCGCATCTACTATTAAATAAACCATAATTTGTAGGATAATGTATTCAGAACGTAACCCTACAATATTTTTCAGTGTCCTAGCCTTCATCCTCGGTCTGCCCATCACCCAGATGGTTCTCTTCTGCCTCGCCATCGGCCACTACCCGGAAGGCCTGCCCATCGCCATCGTCAACTATGAAACAAATGACACCAACCCTCTATGTCCGTATGACAATACCTGGTGCCCGCAGAATACGGAGACCTATGAGTGGAATTTGACTATGTTCAGCTGCAGATATCTTGATTATTTGTCTAAACGGCAGAACAACTTGGTGAGTTATTGCTTAGTTACCCTCGGAGGTGCATATAAATATTAGTTTTAAATTTAGTCTGTGTCGTTTTGGCAAAGGGTTCAGTAATCCTCTTTCACAATTCTACCAATCGATCAAGGTGTTCTTTAATGGAGACCACGATTCAGCAAACGATATTACGTTTGCCGAGTCGCAGCCTCGGTGGGATGACGACACCTAAGCTACTCCGAACTGAATCATGAAACCCGCTAGCATCAGACCTACACTTGTTTTAAATAATAAAGTAATTCACACAGCATCATTCAGCCCCAAGCTAAGCAGAGTTTGTGTCATGGGTACCTACTAGGTGACTGATATACTCAATATAATAAATTACTTCGATAGTTTTTTAAAATATACATAGAAAACACCCAGAACACCCGGAAAAAATATCTGCAGATCGTACAAATATTTTTTCCGACGCAGCAATCGAACCAGAAACCTGCGTTCCAGGCTGACTTTCGCTCGTTGCTCCACAGAGGTCTAAATACTAAATCTCCTCTTAAACTCCTCAGATATACTACGCGGACAGAGACACAGCGATAGAAGAAGCGAGACATGGGAAAGCCCGAGCAGTTCTCGTCTTCCCTGCTAACTTCTCCGCCAGTCTCCAAGAGAGGATCACAGACCCTAGGCATGCAAGCTCCATGACTGTGAAGAACTCTGATATCGAGACGCATATGGATGACACGGGTAAGTAGTAAAGATATTTATTCTCAAAAAAGACAGTCGCACCAGAAGTGAGTCATTAGCTTAGTGTAAACTTGACAAAGAATTGATTGATTACGTCACAGCTGTTGTTGACTTTAAAAGTCTTCTCCACACACGATGGTCTACTGCTGATCTAATGGTCCAGACAATTAGTTGTGGCAGCAGTGGACCAATAAGGCCAGTTAGTTAATAGTTAGTCACATTTATTTTGCCATTCGACATTTGCGATATCGTCTACCCATTATACCACTGGTTTACTATAATTAGTGCTACTAGCTGGCCTAAATTGGTCTACAGCTGCCACCGACTTAAGAAATAGAGGGATGTTCTTTGTGTTCCGCTGTATGCATGCATGCTTTATTTGAATATATTCCGATTTGTTCGTCAATAATTGTGGATGGATATTGAAGAGTGTTTTGTTTTTGTATAGAAAATAATCCCTCTTATTTTACTGCCGCGGTGCGACTATTAGTAACGTAAAACTTGACGTGATTTGAATTCGAATTTCGTTTTGAATTATTAAATAGAATAATAAATAATGCAAGACAATTCACATCATCTAGCTTGTCCCAAGGCAGAGCTTGTGTTATTGGTATATATATATAACTGATATATATACATAATTCAAGAATACATAGATACGTAGATATTTTTAAAATTATTGTAATTAGTGGTGTTTAGAATTTTCATGTTTCATACGCTATGATCAGGGAATAGTAAAGTTTTATAACTTTACTATTCCCTGATCATAGCGGGTACAGCTTTACAGGTTAATAATCAAGAAACATCAAAAAGTTTTAATGTTTCGATGCCCCAGAGTCTGGTCTTGGGAATCAAATGTCAGGAGTAACTTGATCTTTGCCTTGAACATGATCTAGTTAAAGTTATGATATTATACGATACCCATAACTTTAGTCGCTGTAATACCTAATAATGTCGCAGCAATCTCTAGAAGTCTAGTCTAGAGTTTTAATGACATTTTTAAGAGTTTCATGTAAAAATAATCGTAGAACGTAGAAATGACATTGGATTTGACCTATCAAATCTTTGCACCTCGACGACTTCTCAAAGTCTAATAAAACTCATCGGTGGTATACTAATTTACTTAATTTAATTTAAACCTTACGTATTTCCACCACAACAGGTAGACTGCTGATGGGGTTAAATATAATTATTTTGTAGAAGTATTAACGTGCTTTTTCAGTGGACACAGTTCTGACCTAATCCCGGGATTAGGACCTGTGTCAATTTTTATTCATAACCATTAGACCTTTCTTGTACCACAATAACTACTCACTAAATTGAAAATTACGATGTGATTGACGAAGTACCGCGCGATTCTAGACACCTATTCAATCTTGTTTTGAAGAGGTTGTAACTTGCCGACAAAACAGCAGCAGGTAGCGTGTTCCAAACCTTAGTGATACGAATGATAAGGTCGAGGAAACCAGCTTAATGAGATGTAAGTTAAGGATAGTAGTTTCAATGTTTTTCGAAACTGTGCCCCACGCGCGATATTCTAATAAAAATTGCTAAATATCTGGTTCCGCTGTTTCGGTCAACCGTTATGGAAACCTTTGTTATCAAACGGGGAAAAATCCGAGCAAACCAACAAAAACACGAATAAATGAGTCAGGGTTGTCATTATACTCGCGTTACTTCCATCTAAATAAACGCATTTGTTTTTCTCATTATTTTTACACGCATTGCACGAAATTGCGGGGACTCTGCGGGTTAACCCAGAATTTTCTACAAATCGAGCGTAACAAAACCGCTTATGAGGGTGTGTGACACAATGTAGGACGAAATGGTGGAGCTTATTCATAAAAATGTACCTACTTTATATCAAAAACATAAAGGTGTATTTTCCGGGGATAGTGAAAGCCTCAGATCAAGGAACATTTATACGATAGTGTTTGATTAATAGTTAACTCCAAAATGTGCGTGTATGCTTTGGAGAATAAAATGTTGGCTTTACTTAGTGATATGCCGACAGATTGACAAGCAAAACACAAACGTAAAAGACACAAGAAGGTTTAGACAATGGATCGTATAATCTCACAAGACAGGTAAGTAATCACATTAAATTATAAAGTAAAACGGTAGGTATCTATCTAAATATACTTTACTGTGTAATAATCTAGAGTAAACCCGTACGGTGTTATGTAACTCGCGACCGGTTTGCGACAGGCGTAAATTAGGCAATTAGTGCTGTCAAACGTCAATTTTGTATTAGTTTGATACCAGCTACAACGTCAAAATTGAGGTTTGACAGCACTGATTGCTTAATTTACGCCTGTCGCAAACCGGTCGCGAGTTACATAATAACCCGGCCGGTTGTAGTTCACTGTTCGGCGGTCAGGAGCAAAGTGGAATGTTCTCGTGGCTCTCTCGACTCGATGGCTCGGCTCGGCTCGATGGTCGCAGGTTCGAGTCACGATGCGAGACTGTCGGACGGTCGGCCGGACAGTCCGAGGCGCGCTTCGTTCATGTCACTCTGTAAAAGGGTGAAAGAAACGAGAGCGACACCAAACGGATAATTGAATCGAAATAAACAGAGCTAAACATAGCGTCAGTGACCTTGCTGTAAAAGAGGAGTCTACTTTATAACTTCAAGTTATAGCCTCTCCTTTAGCATAGAGGTATACCTTACCGTGCGTAAGGTATACCTCTAGGTTATCATAGGCGAAAAAAACAAGTTGAAGTCAAAACGTTCTATTAAAACCGGAAAAAACACTATCAATTTTACTCCCACTACCCACACAACCGTAGCCAAAGGTCAAGCAAAAAGCAAATCAGTAATTTACCTAACTTCATCCAAAAATAATATCGTAAATGAAGATTGGATATTGTTTGGTATTGAAAATAACATTGGATTCTTATAAAACTTGTCTGCCATAAGGAGAATTAGTTTATTGGGGTTCAAAGAAGTTTGGCCTTCTGATACCAAAGATCCCAAAAGAGAAAAAGGCCAAAGCTATACATTAAAGAGGGGTCAGTTTTTTTCAATTAGGTCTGTGGCTGTATTGAACAGAGCATAAGACAGACATCATATTATCATAAATCGGAAAGTTTGGATGTTTGTTAGTCCTCTTTACCCCCAAACTACTGAACAGATCGAGCTAAAATTTGCGCAGATTTAGTTGTAGATCTAGATAGAGAAAGTTTATTGACAAAACGTCACCAGGGTCTCACAATAATCTCAGAGCATCGGCCGGGTGATTATGTAACTCGCGACCGGTTTGCGACAGGCGTAAATTAAGCAATCAGTGCTGTCAAACGTCAATTTTGTATTAATTTGAAACCAGCTACAACGTCAAAATTGGTCAAAATTGGCTTTTGACAGCACTGATTGCTTAATTTATGCCTGTCGCAAACCGGTCGCGAGTTACATAATCACCCACATAATTTATTTTTCATTTGTTTAAATCGAATTTTCACTATATAGTACAAAGTCGCTTCCCGCTGTCTGTCTGTCCCTATGTATGGTTAGGTCTCTAGAACTACGCAACGGATTTTGATGTGTTTTTATTAATAGATAGAGTGATTTAAAGAGGAAGGTTTATAAACCATTTGATAGACATAGATTTCAACGTAAGCGAAGCCGCGGGGCGCAGCTAGTGACTAATAAAATAACTTACTAGCAAACGCCTTATTTCTAATTTGATAATAATTTATTTGATATAATTTGAATTGTCTATGAGCTTAATTTGTAAGCCCAAAGAAAAAGAGTAATTGAAATCTGAAATATGAAAATCAGAAAACTTTATTTTCTTACTAAAAACAATGTGAAAAATGTATGTATTTAAAAAAATTTATTTAATTTAGTTTACTTGTTAAATCCAATGTATTTGTATGGAAGAGCAGGACATCCTGGCACAAGTATACTTAAATACCTAAAAGGATGTCCTAACAACTTTCTAGCATTTCTAAAAATAAACAATTGTCAATTTAATAAGTAGTAGTCGCAGCAGAGTTAACACTTTGACTGCGGTTTTTATTCGACGACTGCGATCTTTTTTTTACCTAAAAAATTCGTGTTGCCGCTCTACACAGCGGTTGTGTTGCGCCGCACATGCGTTTCGTTCGAAAAATATTACAGCTCTGCTGAGTCACAAAGATCTGTATTTTCTTAGCCGCTGCGCTAGTGTGGATTTTCGCAGATTAATCACTTGTAGAAAACTCATACCGTGCGTTTTCAGCACTCAAAGTGTGCAGGTATTCTTAATCATTGACTTTAAAGTATAGTTATTTGTGCTCAACCAGCACATAATTATTATATTTTCTCGCCGTCTAGTAAAAACTCAAGTTATTAGTAAGCTTAAAGATCCACTTCGTATACTTTTCTTGGCCCAGTTTCATTTTCCCGCAATATTTTAGTAATTATCCAGCAGAGTAATGAAGTATTTTCGTAGCACTTTTTAGAAGCTAAAACTAAAAGCCAAAATGTTTCTTAGTATTTGAGCAGCAAAGAAATACATATTGCTACTCAAAGATCCTTCTTTGAGTTTTGCAATTATAAATAAATAGATGTCACTAGTCTTGCTTCTTGCTCAAAAAAATTGACACTGTAAAAAAGAATAAAATACTTGAATAATGCTGGACAATTCACACAGCATTATCTAGCCCCATGGTAAGCAGAGCTTGTGTTATGGGTACTAGATAACTGATATACATAATCCAATACATTACATAGATAAATATATGCAGTTAGTTATTATTAGATTGTTGTTTGTAATAATTATTTGCATAACTTGTCGAGAGCAACATACATACATGGAATAAGAAAAATATGTTGCTAACTAACACAATAAAGATCTAAATTTCATTACCTATTTAAGTAAATTTTTCATCGTTGTCCGAAATAAATAACTTTTTTTTTTTTATATATTAGACTAACTGTTCCACGCGGTTTCACCCGCGTTAAACTCGAATTTCACTTTATCAGATGATTTTTTAAACCTTGGGTTACATTATTGGAGTTTTAGTAAGGATACAATACAATACAATACAATAATTCTTTATTGAAAGAAAGAAAGAAAGAAAATATTTTTATTCACCTTAAAACTACTATACACAACAAACTTAAACTACGCAAATTATTACTACCTATATTACAAATGATTGTGCGTAGCAGTGTTCATGGCAAATATGGCCTTCACTCAGCATTGTGCAGCACACCATAAAAACAGATACATTGGACAGGAAAAAGACAAATAAAGAATGTGTTGTACAATGGGCGGCCTTATCGCTTAAAGCGATCTCTGCCAGGCAAGCTTTGGATGGACATGAAAAGTTAGAACAAGTATAGACGGTGGCGTGTTATATATAGAATAATATTTAATTGGGACATACAGAATAATATTTAATTGGGACATACCATAAGGATATCTCTCTCTAAAATATAATATAGCCTATGTTCACCGGGGATAGTGTAGCTTCCCACCGGTGAAAGAATTATTCAAATCGGTCCAGTAGTTTCGGAGCCTATTCAATACAAACAAACAAACAAAAAATCAAACCTTTCCTCTTTATAATATTAGTATAGATTAGCGGACGTGGAACTCCAGTACGCGCTCTAGGGATGAATATAATAAACAAACGTAAGAACAATACAACACTTAGACAACGACAATTAGAACACATTTATAACACGTGCATAGCTACTCTACCTTTACGGTCTCACGTAAAGGCTAAAGGAAGCGATAATTACGTTCCTACCTCATAAGCTCTCACTTAACACTTTGACTGCGAACTTTTTTTGACGACTGCGATCTTTTTTTTAACACTTTGAGTGCTGAAAACGCACGGTATGAGTTTTCTATAAGTGACTAATATGCGTAAATCCACACTAGTGCAGCGGCTGAGAAAATACAGATCTTTGTGACTCAGCAGAGCTGTAATATTTTTCGAACGAAACGCATGTGCGGCGCAACACAACCGCTGTGTAGAGCAGCAGCACGAATTTTTTAGGTAAAAAGAAAGATCGCAGTCGTCGAAAAAAAACCGCAGTCAAAGTGCCTAAGCCATTCGTGCTGCCGCTCTGCACAGCGGTTGTGTTGCGCCGCACATGCGTTTCGTTCGAAAAACATTACGGCTGTGCAGTCACACAGATCTGTATTTTCTCAGCTGCTGCCCTAATGTGGATTTACGCATATTAGTCACTTGTAGAAAACACATACACCGTTTGGATTTCAGCACTCGAAGTGTTAACGTATAAATTTCACGTAAACGTTACTACGTATCTTATCTTATTACCCAGTAGACATGATTTAACGGAGTAAAACCACGGAGAAAAGGTTACTTACATCAAAGACCAGTTACTCTTTAGGCATACATGCGAGGACACTTAAAGGGTTATAATAAGTTATTATTTATGTAATTGTTAAGTGTGTAAAACTGTTTGTCTTCCGATTCAAGCAAAATAAAATTAAATACTGCAAACGTGGCGTGATTGTAAACGAGTTTTACTCTACCGACACATTTTATCAACAAAGAAAGTTAGAATAATAGAAAAAAAATAGAACTAGTAAGTATAATTAAAAAATTTTTTGGCTAGTTGCAAATGTGATAAGATGTCGTCAGACAAATTATAGCTTAGGCCAAATCCGTTTTAAATTGTATGATACTAACCCATATTTTTAGAAAACGATTAAATCTTTGATCTTTCTCAAAGAAAATGAATTAAATACAGGGCTCGTGAAATTATTTTAATTAATGTTGAACGGGGAAATGCAGACAGCGTTCTGGCGCTTTGCCTATTGTCGACTTATAATATTGCTTATGATAAAATTGGTACTTACGGAACTGAAAATAATAATATTGCGGTAAAAACACAAAGTTCTGAGGGCCTTTTTCAATTTGTCATAAAACGCAATCCTTTGTTTCGTTTCGTTTTATTTGTGCAAATTGGCAGGTACTCTATGAAATACCATGCACGAATAAAATTCATCTATGGTAATACGTAGTATTTGCTATATATTATTAACAACTAGTTTCTGCTTTGTGCGCGTTGTATATATGGAAACGGTTAAAGGTTATTTATTGGGTATTGTATCTATGTTTGATTCCAGGCTTATAGCTACATCTATGCAAAATTGCAGACTGATCTGTTCAGTAGTTTTGGCTCGTAGAAGTAACTAATCCATCCATCCATACTTTCGCTTTTATAATATGAGTGTGAAGAACAATGTACAGAGTTAATCAGATAATAGAAACCAATTAGAACTAATATTTACAATTGAAACAATTGAGCTAACTGCAGATGGCTGTAAACAATCTACAGGCAGTTCAACTGATCCATATTATATAATTATTTGCTATACTAGCGGATTGGAATTATTAGTTCCGATGGTATAAAAATAACTTTTAAACGTTTCCATAGAAGACGCAGGCAAAAAAACTAGTAATTCCATAATTCCACTACTAAAACATTTCATACAGAGTGCCATAAATCATGTTAACCAGTGTAAGAAAAGATTATTATTGTAACATTCACACAATAGACCTTAGCACCTTTTCAATCTTGATAGCAACCCCGAACAAATTATATCAGGTTGCTAGTTCTTTTCCCGTAGGCGTCACTATTATACGATCTTGATAGAATTGTTAGTTCGAGCAATTTCCTCCCTTCAGTTAAACGGGCACGTGCGGCCTTTATTCAATAAGATTCATTGAATGCGAACGCCTTTCGTCTTTTTTGCCCATGAAGGGTTTCACTTTTGCTATGGCCGGCTGTGTTAAGCCTATTTCTGACCGACTACCAAAAAAGGAGGAGGTTCGATGTGCAGCTGTAATTTATATTTTTATATAGTTATATTTGTTGATTTCTCTGTAATTTTTAATGATTCTTTTTGTTTGCAAACTACAATGTAAACCAAAACGTAAATGATTCCGAGTGGTCCCTGAAATTAATTCCCTGCGAATTTATATTTGTCCTACAAAACTTAAAACGTAGGTACGTGTAGGTTAATCTAAACGAGTGATGTCGGTTTTTGGTTTTTGAGTACCGATTTTAGTAAAAGACTGAAAATATGTGGCTAAATTGTCAGATATCTTGTATTATAATTTTTTATCTTTTTTGGTTTATTGTGTGCAATAAAAGTATGTAAGTAAAACTATGTAGGGCGCTATGGCGCTCATTGAGGGAGGCCCACGGGGAGGCCTATGTCCAGCAGTAGACTGCTATAGGCTGATGATGATGAATAAAAGTATTTTCTATCTGTCTATCTATACATATGTCTCGATAAACAAACTCGGCAAAGTTAGGTAGCTTTTTGATATTATCTTACCGACCATTTGTGTGCAAAAATTCGAAGATATATTGGTATCCATCCATCAAACAAGTTCATTACTTTTCCGGAGCTCTTACCTTGGCTACCAATTTTCTAAGTTCTTTATTTCAATTCTATTTTCAGCTGAGCTACCTATAGATTGTTTGCAACAGTCTGTAGTTGTAGTTGTGTCTGTAGACTCACAGGGGTCGTTGACATAATGGAATATCTCAAGTTGGGCGAGTAAAGCCATGAGTAGTAGCTAGTAAAGCACTGATCTTGAAAGTTTTTCACGATGTCGTTAAATGTTACATGCCGGAGGGTCTCAAACTTTGAGGGCACTCGAGGGTTCCTAATTTGAGCACCACTCGGCCCCAACCCACAGATTACAAAAAACGCAAGCTCTAAAAATAAACTTTAGGAATAAAAACCCTGTGGCATTTTTAGGGCATAAATTATAGGTATTTTTTTTACGAGACGACGAGAAGTTTGAGAGATGTCGTTTTTGGAGACGATTACAGATTTTATGTATGGTTTTACTTTCGTCGAAAATTGAGGCCTGAAAGGGTTGCTTTTTGTTGAGAGAATTTTCTTCATTGCCATTAAAGATTTTCAGTTTTGGTTTGGCTTGGCTTCGGAAAAAAAACTAGTAAAAGCTCTCGATTAGTCTAACTTATTATACTTTGTCCAATTCATGTTGCCCGCGAGATACAATTTTGCGGCACCTCAACGGCTTATAATCGTCCACTGCTGGACGCAGCCCTCCTCATAAGTGCTTAGCTTTATATCATGGGGGTAATGCCCATAATCCCCACGCCGGGCACGCGGATTGCAAGTCGGTATCCCACCTGGCCGGAGTGCCTCACTACGTTTGCCGAGTCGCAGTTTTCACTCAAGAACACGTTTACCCCAGCGGTTGTCGGTTCTTCGCGATATATGACCGACCCACTGCCACTTCAGCTTGATAATTCTTTGAGCCTTTTCGATAACTTGGCTAAGGAGTAAAACTGGCGGAAAAGTCATCATCATCATCAGCATATATTAGTCCACCGCTGGACATAGGCCTCCCCCAATGAGCGCCATAGCGCCCTGTCTTCAGCTTGACGCATCCAGCATCTACCTGCAGTATCAAATCAGAAGTCAGAATTAGCAAGCTGAAGTGGCAGTGGGCCGGCCATATTAAGAATCGACAGCCGCTGGAGCAAACGTGTTCTTGAGTGGAGACCACGACTCGGTAAACGTAGTGTAGGAAGACCTCAGACCAGGTGGGACCTGCAAAAGACTGCAGGCGGTATGGCAAGTAATTTACCGCAAATCGTAAACCCATTATCCATGAACCCGTGATAACAAAGTTAGACACCAAACCCTTTCGACCTAGAATTTAACCATCTTACGTCAAGTCTATCAGCAAATCTCCTGAGCTTTTGGCCAATATCATCGAAGTAGGTCACGTTTAAGATAACCAAGTAAGTGGGCCATTCCTTTGGGGCCGCTGCCATCTGCCAATCAATTTACTAGATCTCAATATACAAAACTTGACTTGTTGACTGATTGAAGTTAACGTCTTCTTTGGCTTCTGTAATACTGACAAAGGATAATAATTTAAGATGAAGCATAACAGTCGTCTAAGCATAAGCAGATGGAAGACTAGAGCTGTAGTAACTACCACCATATCAGCTCATACACCGTCCACTGGCTGGACACAGGATTCCCCATACTACACCACTCCCGAACACAAAAATATATATTTACTTACTTTCTGCGACGGTTTTTCGATTAATAGTGTTTATCATGTATAAAAAAATCGCTTGAAAATGACTCGATTTGGTCGTGAAAATATGGCAAATTCGTTTTTATTATGATGATTATGTTTTTAGAAAAACTAAAATACTGCCAACGTAGCTATTTATTATCGCTCGGAAGTGTCTCCAAGACGCTGGCGCTGGCTACATTGCGCTGCTGTATGGCAATGCTGATGCGTTAGACACTTACCCACGCTTAGCTGCGACCAGATAATACTATACTTAAAAATAATGTCAACATTATATAACTCTCCTCCGTAGACCGAGACACGTTCATGGTGACCCCGTTGACCCACTCACTGACGCTAACCCGGAAGTGACGGCAACAACTCAGCTTCCGCACACTACACACCCGACCAATAACCGACCCCGCCGGACGCGGGGTCGAAGAATTCCCCGTTTCCGCCCTCAGGTGCACTCGTGCACCTAGGCGTTACCTCCCTACCCTCTTGTAGCATCTGGCAACAGCCCAAGCCGAGGTTCGCACCTAAGTGGTGGCCCTTGTGCGTGTTGCCCCAACCTAATTTTTACCGGCGAGGCGCCCTCTGCGCCCGCCAAAAGTCCGGTAACGCTGTCATGGCCATCTGAGGTCAACAGCATAATAGTACACTCGAAAAAAAAAAAAATGTCAATATTATTTTTAAGTATATTTATTACATGTTACCTAGTGTGTTCCGATTTATAGACTCGAAATAAAAATTATGTATCCTTAATTATTAATACTAGTTGCAAAACGAAAAGTTGAAGAGTGCTGAGACGCGAAGAGGGCTTTTCTGAATAAAATCAAAAATATCATCAATTTAACATAATTTCTTACATACCTAACTCTCAAGATAAGATATATTCTCATCTTAATATATACAAGCAAAGCAACTCGCGGACCACCACTATAGTTAAACTAAATACGTTCGTGATTAAAACTCATTTGTTGCACCATTAGGGGTGGTGTCGGGGGATGAAAATTGGGGGCAATATTTTGTTTACTTCGTAAGGGGGTCAATTGGTGGATTAGGGCGACCATAGTTTGTTAAAGTCTCACCTATACAGACGCGGTTTTCATAGTGGCTAGCAGCAGTGTGTTTGTTTGCGTAATACCAAAACGAAAAAAGTTTTCGTTAGTACCGTTGACTTATCAAAGTTGTCAAGTAAGGTACTGCTATAATGCAATGAATGATTCAAAATAAATTTAACACTTTGACTGCGATTTTTTTTCGACGACTGCGGTCTTTTTTTTAACCTAAAAAATTCGTGCTGCCGCTCTACACAGCGGTTGTGTTGCGCCGCACATGCGTTTCGTTCGAAAAATATTACGGCTGTGCTGAGTCACACAGATCTGTATTATCTCAGCCGCTGCGCTAGTGTGGATTTACGCATATTAGTCACTTGTAGAAAACACATACGGTGTGATTTCAGCACTCAAAGTGTTAAAACGACTATCGAATACACATAAACACAACCCGGGTGTAAAGGGGACTCTAATATTTCGTCTCCTAAGCCAACCTAACCTGCAGGTTAGGTTGGGAGACGATATTATGATAACCTTAGTTTGTTATCTAGGGTGTACCAGGGTGTACCACGTGCAAGTGGTAGACCCTGCTTGATAAGAAACTACGGTTATCATACGAGTAATATCGTTTTAAATAAAAACCGGCTAATTAATGTGCCTTTTTGATACTCAAAGGCCTATACGCCTAATGACAGATCACAGTGCTCCTAATTTTAAGTCTGAACATCCCTGTAATACCTGTGTATCACAAATAAATAAATGAACTTTGAACTAGGTATTATCCTTATATTAACAATTCTGCTGTTAAACCAAAAATAAATAGATTGCTGCTTTACGCACGTACGTTCTTGTTTAAAAACGTGAATGAACTCTTAAATAAAGTTAACAAAGAGTTAATTTGACGACCGATGTGGCGCGGTGGGCGAAGGTCCGCCTGCGACGCAGGAGGTTGCGGGTTCGATTCCCGCCTCGGAACAATTGTGTGTACGATCTGCAGATATTTGTTCCGGGTGTTCTGGTCGTTCTCTATATATAATAAAAAATATCTATCTATGTAATATATAGTATTATGTATATCAGTTATCTAGTACCCATAACACAAGCTCTGCTTACCATAGGGCTAGATAATGCTGTGTGAATTGTCCAGCATTATTTATTTATTTATAATAAAGACCTAAAACCGGCTTATTACCTAAGTGGGTGAATGACATTATACTATATCTAATTTAATTTAGATAACGAACTTTTGAATTTGATATACAAACATGATGAAGAGGTCTGAAATTTTCGTACTTATCGACACCCAATTTTTTTTGTTGTAGTTTCAGTAGGCTCCCTGTTAAGACACTGCACTACATATAATAAAACTTATGTTTAGATCTTTAAAAGTACGCAACGGATTTTGATGCGGTTTTTTTAATAGAAAGAGTTATTCAAGAGGTAGGTTTATAAACCATTTGACACATAGATTTCCACAAATTTTTAGCCATTATTGTCCCACTGCTGGGCAAAGGCCTCCCTTCTCTCCTTCCACTCCTCGCGAAACAACGCTGCAACAGACCATGATGGAAGATGTGCCTCGAGCTCGTCACGCCATCTCATCCTGGGCCTTCCACGTCGCCTCTCTGGGGCTCCGGGCTCCACTCTGTTGGTCTTTGCCCACAAGTCGCTAGAAAAATTTAAAATTGAAAACAATTCCTCTGTCAACAGATAAGCAGGTGGAATGGATGTTGACGCGAGACCTGGGCCTGGCCTTCATGGAGTCGGTGGAACAGCTGGCTGGAGTATGCGACCTTCCCAAGAGGATCATGTCTATTCCTGTCAATGTGAGTACCAAAAGTACACGTACTTTTAGAACTTACCCAAGTCGATGGCTAAAATCAGTGTTCGAATACGAAGATTTAGTTAGAACGTTGAATTATGATGTTTTTTTACAGTTTTCCCCCCCTACCTTCAAGTAAGGGTCTAGATACACGGGCATCTTAAGCAATCAGGATCGACTGCTTTATCCAGGGGACTGCACAAAGAACAATAGTTATTCCATTCTCTTAATTGCTTTTAAAATTCCCTGCTCACACCCACCTCTTTCTATGACCAATTTATTTGTACAAGCTACCCGTCGCAAAGCTCTAAAAATTCAATAAATAACTATGAAAAACTGCAACAGATTTAAATTTGGTAACTGATATCGAAATATAAATTATGTAGTTGCATTTTTTTTCACATCACTGTTTGTTTAACGTGGGAAGTCGATACGCTATATTTGAAATGGTTGTTTGTGCGACTATAATAGCTCTACATCTTGGGATAATTTTCACAAAGCCTGTCTATCTAGACAGGATCCGATCAGAACAAAAGCCTAAATCTATAGACAATCTTGTCTATAGATTTAGGCTTTAGTTCTGATCGGTTAGTGAATGCAGTAACTGTTTGTATAGGAAGCCTTACAACCCAAGTGTTAAAAGCTGACGCTGAAATGAGAAAGGATGTGTGAGGTTCAAATAGCTCAGCGACCTCTAAAGGCCGCTTTCCACTAAAGGGTAATAGACAGAAAATTGATTTATTGCGCTATCAAAACTTATAAAATATAAAAAAAAAACAAATAAGTAATTTAACTACTAATACAGTAAAATAACTGTATTAGTGAGACACAATGTGTGTTGTTTGAGTGGTTTCTTTTAAACATCTTCCACTAGTGCACAACAAGGTGTGTAAAGAAATTTAAAAACCAATTTTTTCTTATTAAATATAACTATATAGTAAAAAATTTGACTTGTCTTAGTGTTT
The DNA here is from genome assembly GCA_943735965.1 of Eupithecia abbreviata. Classification (NCBI taxonomy): domain Eukaryota; kingdom Metazoa; phylum Arthropoda; class Insecta; order Lepidoptera; family Geometridae; genus Eupithecia; species Eupithecia abbreviata. Next base: position 2,777,084 of record OX030997.1, on the reverse strand, counting down.
ATACTTTGTCAAGTAAATTTTTTTTCTATAAATTGTAATCAAATTCAAATTGACTTATTTCAAATTAGGTCAAATTTTGTACGACTGAGGTTTTTTGAATTTGAATTATCGCTACGAGCTACCTCTTTCAGCCAATCGCAATACTCGTACCAAGACTTTATTCGCTTGATTGACAAAATTGACTTATTTAGATAAAATACTCATTACTTATTCGACCGATGTGGCGCGGTGGGCGAAGGTCCGCGCTCCTGCGACGCAGGAGGTTGCGGGTTCGATTCCCGCCTCGGAACAATGTGTGTACGATCTGCAGATATTTGTTGCGGGGCGTTTTCTATGTATAAAAAATATCTATATACATAATATAATGTATTGTATTATGTATATCAGTTATCTAGTACCCATAACACAAGCTCTGCTTACCATGGGGCTAGATAATGCTTTGTGAATTGTGTCCAGCATTATAAAGGGTGTCTCAGCCCAGATTTTAAACTTTAAACACGAATTTCTCAGAAGTTTGCGGGGCTAGCGGGAGGGGAGTGGTAGCGTTCGGTTGGTAACAAGTGCGGATTTGTTAGTCGCCATGTCGCAGTGGTCTGGCGCGCATCGCGCGTACGCAGTAGAGGCTTACTTTTGCAATGAGTTTTCGTTGAGTGAAGCACAGCGCAAGTTTTGTAATCGCTTTGAAATCCGCCGTATAAGTGACGCCCCGAGTATTCAATTAATTAAGTCGTGGGTAGAAAAGTTTAGAGCAACGGGATGTTTGCTTAACCATTCAATTCGCCCTCGAGATAGACCTGTGCGATCGATTGAAAACATCGACCGCGTCGCCGCTGCGATCGCGGAGCATCCACGACGATCAGTCAGGAAACATGCTGCCTCTTTGAGCCTTCACCGTTCAAGTCTTCAACGAATTTTGGCTTTAGACTTAAAATTACATCCATACAAAATCCAAATAGTTCAAAAAATCAAACCGGAAGACTACAACAAGCGAAAAATTTACTGTCAGAAGATGTTAGAATTTTTTTCAGAGGAAAATGTGATCGACAATGTTTACTTTAGTGATGAGTCACATTTTCACCTCGAAGGCTACGTAAATCGTCAAAATTGCCGTTACTGGTCATCAAGCAACCCAAAAGAAAAACATCAGAAAGCATTACACAGCCCGAAAGTTACTGTATGGTGTGCAATATCGGCGACGAAAATCATCGGCCCATTTTTCTTTGAGAATGACCGAGGTGTAGCGGTTACAGTGACGAGCGAGCGGTATATTAACATGATCAATAATTTTTTTGTACCTCAGCTGCAAGATGGGGCTATTAACAAGTCAAATGTGTGGTTTCAGCAAGATGGGGCCACAGCCCACACTGCTAGGGTCTCCATGGACACACTAAAAGCTTTTTTTCCTGGTAAAATCATTAGCCGCTTTGGAGACGTATTGTGGCCACCTAGATCTCCTGACTTAACCCCAGCTGACTTTTTTTTATGGGGTTATCTCAAAGGAAGAGTATATGATACCCCTCTTACGAGTTTGGAGCAGTTAAAGGCCAAAATAACTACAGAAGTGCGAGCCATATCAGTTGACGTTTTACGGCGTGTCTCTGCGAATTCGCTTGTCCGCTTTGAAGAGTGCATTCGCCGTGAGGGAAGACATCTTGACGGTGTAATATTTCGTACATAAAATCCGCAACATTACACTATAATTTACAACAATTATAACATTTCTAATACAATTTGTTTTTTTTTTATAAATATTTAAAGTTTAAAATCGGCGCTGTTTATATTTAGTAATTTTAGACATCTAGCTTTGGTAGGAGCCTGTCTCTGGATGCTGTTGTTTACCCTGTAACCCTTTATCTACACAAACAAGTTCAAGACATTCACCTCGAGGATAAATCAAACATTCAAGTTAATGTTAATGCCCTGTGAAATTAATAAAACGACATTTAGGTGGTTTTGAAAACGGATTTAGGCTTGTTTTAAGTTTATCGACCTGTTTGATGATGAACTCTTTGAAGTACATACATATGTTGTGTTTGGAACACGGAAGCCCAGACGCAGCCGGTTATGGTTGGAGAAAACCGGTTTTGGGGAATTTTATTCTGGTTATTTCAGGGTTCATAAAATCTGATGTTCATTGGCTCCTCACTTCGGTCGTTTTGGTCTATGGGATTATGATAATTAGGGAAGGGATAAAATATAAAGATAAAGATTTTTTATTTGCCAAAGACATATGTTTGTAAGGTTACAGATATACATTTCGTGGTTTAACATGCTTGACCGTTACTCGCTATGCAAAAATATACATATGTACATTTATAGAGATTAAAATAAATAAATAATGCTGGACCATTCACAAAGCATCAGGAACAAGCTAAGCAGAGCTGGTGTTATGGGTACTAGATGACTGATGAAAATAATAATAATAATAATCGGTTAGAACGGAGGGCGGTGCTCGCTGATGTCACCATACCGCATGATGCTAACCTCGTTAGAGCTGAGAAAGATAAACTTAGCAAATATCTTGACTTGGCTAACGAGGTTGTCAGCATGTGGGATGTAGATTCAGCGACCATAGTCCCGATAGTCGTTTTGGTTAACGGCCTAATAGCGAAGAGCCTCGATCAACACCTGAAGAGACTCTCGCTGTTGGATCAAGGGCCAGATCCAGAAGGCGGTACTTTTGGACTCGGCACGTATCGTCAGGAAGTTCCTTTCTCTGCAGCCCTAGTCACCGGCCGCTTGAGCCTAGCTTCGCGGTCGGTGATCTACCGTTTTGATATATTTTTTACTGTAGAATAGTTTTATAATATTTTATTGTATTTTCTATAGTAAAAAATGTATTTTATACGAGAATTTAAATAAAAGAGTGTATAATAATAAATCGTTTATTAGTACATGAGATGGAACAAAAAACAGTTTTGAAAAAGATGTCATCTGCAGTAGTTTAATACTGTGTCGCAGAATGACAAAGCCCTCCTCACAAACCAGTACGATTAAATAGCACTAATGAATACATTTTAATACCTTCTTAAAGTCTAACCTAGTCTAATAAAGTTATTCTAAAATAGTAAAAAACTTTTTTTGAATTGGAATTTTTTTTGTTTATAAAGAAATAGATTGTATTATAATTTTTTTTTTTTAATTTTATGATATAAATTATTATTTTTTAGCTAGGTAAGTATAAGTACTACAAACCTAGTGCTGTTGCGTCTAGGTTCAATAATTAAATGAAAATGAAAAGTTTTTATTTCTTTAAGCTTACAAATAAGCACTTAGACAGGTCATATTTTATACTATTAAATTATTTTATAGTTCACTTCAATTTTTTGTCCACCAGTGGAAGAAGTGAGAAGAAACCACTAGTATGTTCATAACTTATGTGTCTAGTACATTTGATTTGCTTATTTGTAAGTTGGTAGATTTTGAGTTGGAGCAAAACTCGTTCCAAGCTTTTTTATCTTCTAAGTAATCTGATATTTTGTAATAAGCTTTTTTACAAAGAATATGTTTCACAATTTTTTTAAATTTATTTATTGATAATTTTTGCAACTCACTTGGAGTTTTGTTGTAGAAGCGTATACATTGCCCTTTAAAAGATACATTTATCTTGTGTAGCCTAGTTGTGGGCACAGCGAGTTTATTCTTATTTCTAGTATTTACATTATGTATATCACTTTTTTTAGTGAACCGATTGATATTTTTATGAGTGTACAACAAGTTTTCATAAATATATTGACACGGTACTGTCATTATGTTTATTTCTTTGAATATTTCACGTAGGGATTCTCTGAGACCCATATTATAGATCGCACGAACAGCCCTCTTCTGCAACACAAATACTGTGTTTATATCTGCAGCGTTCCCCCACAGTAGTATGCCATAAGACATAATACTGTGGAAGTAGCTGAAATAGACTAGTCTAGAAGTATCAACGTCTGTAAGATGACGGATTTTTTTAACTGCATATGCTGCAGAACTAAGTCTCTTCGATAGCTTATCTATGTGTGGGCCCCATTGAAGTTTACTATCTAAGGTTATTCCTAAAAATACGGTATTGTCTACAATTTCTAACGTTTCTCCTTTTACGTTTATATCAGCCTTAACTTGTTTTACATTAGGTAGAATAAATCTTATACATTTTGTTTTGGTTTCATTAAGCAAAAGATTATTAATACTAAACCAATGGACTACCTTTGAGATTGCAGTATTTACATCGTCGAAATTTGTATTTTGTCGTTTCATTTTAAAAATTAATGAAGTATCATCAGCAAACAATACAATCTCATGATCATTCTTTACAAGATGAGGCAGGTCATTAATATAAACTAAAAATAGGAAAGGACCCAAGATAGAGCCCTGCGGTACACCCATTGTAACAACAGACCCTTTAGATCGTTTCCCATTAATGTCAACTCTTTGTATCCTATCACTCAAGTAAGATGTAAGAAGATCCAAAGAGCTGTCCCTAATTCCATAATGATGTAGTTTCCTGATTAATGTTTCGTGATGAACGCAATCGAATGCTTTTGACAAGTCGCAAAAAACGCCTAAAGCATCTTGCGACTTCTCCCAAGCATCAAAAATATGCGATACCAACTCTACACCGGCATCAGTAGTTGACCTGCCACGAGTAAACCCAAATTGCTTACAATGTAGCAGGTCATTGCTATTGAAATGTCTAAGCAATTGGTGTAAAATAAGTTTTTCAAAAACTTTACTGAATGTAGGCAGTACTGATATTGGTCTAAAGTTAGTGGGGTCAGACTTACTACCCGATTTAAACAATGGGATTATTATACTATGTTTCATTAGATCAGGAAATACACCACAATCAATGGATTCATTAAATATAAAAGCTAGATCTGGTGCAATGGTATCAATTAAAGGTTTAATAATTCTAACGGAAATGCCCCACAGATCTGCAGTTTTTTTAATATTTAAAAGTTTAAAGGTTTTTTTTATATCGTTTTCATTAACATGGGTGAAATTAAATTTACTATCGCATTTAGGTACATTTTCTTTAAGTAATGATTCGGCTATTACTTGAGAAGAGTTCAGACATTTTGTAGTACAGATTGGAATGTCAGTAAAAAAATTTTCAAATTCTTGTGCTACCTCAACATCATTTTTGATGGAGCAATCATTAATCTTTAAATTGTAATCATTAATGTAGGTACTAACCTTTCCAGTCTCACTATTAATTATTTTCCAGGTTGATTTTATTACATTTTCACTATTTTTAATTTTCGAGCTAATATAATTTGATTTGGCTGTATTACAAACTTTTCTAAATATTTTTGAGTAATTTTTTACTTTTTCTTTGAATTCCTGGCTAAAATTGTACTGCTTTTCACTGTACAGTTCATACAACTTTTGTCTACTCTTATGTATACCTACTGTTGCCCACTCACTAAAGCTAAGTTTTTCTGAGACCAAGATTGTTTTGGGTATGAATATTGAATTGAATGCAGTAGTGAATTTATTAAAAAAACTGCAATACGACTCATTTGGATTGTTAAGTGAGTAGTTAGGTGATGGTTTAAAATCCCAATCCAATTTCAACCGTTCAAATCGATCTGTGGTCACAGGTATGTACTTAATTTTTTTTTTACAATTATTATTTTTAACTTGATGTTTTAATTTTATAAGTTGACCTAAATGGTCTGATTTTAAATTGCTTATAATTTTGTGACTGACAATTTTTTCATTTTGGAAAACAAATATATTATCTATACATTTTGCTGATGTTTCAGTTATTCTAGTAGGTTCCATAAATGTTGGCCTAAGATTATAAGAATTAAATAAATTTGTTAATCTACTACTGAGGGAGTAAACTTCTAAAAGATCAATATTAAAGTCTCCACATACTATGAGGTTTTTATTTGATTTTGATATTTTAAATAAGATATCATCCATATTTTCTTCAAATATTTCAAAAGAAGCTGATGGTGGGCTGTATACGCTTGCTACAATAGTATGCTCCAACTCAACACATGCTACTTCAATGTGGCTTTCAACGGATAAGCATACTATGTCTTTACGTTCTTTGAATTTTATGAATTTATTTATTAATATTAAAGAGCCTCCACGAATAGCATGTGATCTGCAAAAAGAACTACCAACCTGGTGGTTACTGAAGTTAAACATGAGCTCATAGCTTTTCAGCCAATGTTCTGTGAGGCAGATGATATCAATATCAAATGAGTTCATGTATAATTCTAATTCTAATAATTTACTTCTAATTCCTTGAATATTTTGGTGCACCAAGTTAGTAAACTTTCCAGATATTTTACAATTTTGTTTTTTTAATTTTTTATTGTGATTCATAGTAATAATGTTTAACTTTTTAGGGCTAGAGACTTCCTCTATTGTCGCTATTTCTAATTTAAATGACTTGGAATAAGTTCCAAGGTCTGGTTTTTTAAATAATTACAATGCTCAATAGAAGCATTAGTTATAGCCAAGTTTATGGCTGTTGTTTTAAAATAATAGGATAGCGAAATTGCTATCTGTCTTTTATAAAAATTGGGTAGGTAGTAATTACCTTCAGTCGAATAATATTTTTTACTAATAATATTATTAGTATCAATCACATGTTCATTATTGTTGCATGCAATAGTATGCAATGTAATATTTAGCTTATATCTAAGGTTATTTTCCGATTGTGGCAAGCTGTCGCTGTAGGGGAATGTGAACATCACAATTTGTTTTAAGTTTAATGAGCACAGTTTGTCCAAATATTGAATTAAGTCAGATTTGTTCACATTACCCCTATTTCCAAGGCATATTACTAAGTTTGAATTAGTATTAAATGAATCATTGTCAATTTTTTGCATAATATTATGCAGGTTGGAATTTGGAAAACAATTATTTATTATAGGATGTTCCATACTATTATTTAAAAAAATGTAAAAATGTAACTCTTGAACTGTTCATCATCATCATCAGCCTATATTAGTCCACTGCTGGACGGACATAGGCCTCCCCCAATGAGCGCCATAACGCCCTGTCTTCAGCTTGGCGCATCTAGTATCTACCTGCAGTCTTTCGCAGGTCGTCATCCCACCTGGTCGGAGGGCGTCCTACACTACGTTTACCGAGTCGTGGTCTCCACTCAAGAACACGTTTGCCCCAGCGGCTGTCGGTTCTTCGCGAGATATAGCTTGAACTGTTAGCCTAAATTAACTTTATTCTAACAATATTTTACGCCATAAAGTGCACTAGCAGAGCAAAAGTTTTCATGAAAATTCTATGAATTTTTAACCCGCAACCGTAGATTGCTGTCGGTTCAAATTAACTTTTGATATTTTAGGGCCAAATGGAACAAAAATAGTCTTGGAATTTTTGAGGGTTGGTTTTCTGGCGAATTTTTAATGCGGAAGTTTTTATTGCATAGGACCCTAGTTAGGGCGAGTTGAAAACATTGGTGCAGATGTCGCCATAACTAACCAATTCACGAAGTAACATTACATAATCTGTTTAAACGAATTAACAGTACTAAATAGCCCTTAGTAACGATCGATATACAAAGGATGGCTCTACTAACTCTACTCAAAGTTTCTTGGGGCGCGGTGGAACTAAAATATTCAAGTTTTAGTACCTAAAAATTCTTGGAGCGCAGTGGAATCAATGTATGGACTGTAAAAATTTGAGAACAATGGGTTTTGGAGCGCAGTGGAACTACCCATCATTTTAGTCGTAGTTTAGATTTTTACTCCTGTCAAATTCGGAATTTAACTTTTCTCTATGGTCATATCAGTTTCATTTAGTTCTGGGCATATCTGAATTGAACACATTGCTCTTTTCACCTCGTACAAGCAAGTGCTTGTGCCGCAGACCTCTGCGAGCGCGCGATAAGGGAATTTAAAATATGTAATGTACCTAATACCTATACTAAATTGTCAGATTTTCTTACTGAAAAATCGTTTTTAATATACATCATCATCTTCATAAAACTGCTGCATCAGCATTACTTACCCATATGAAAGATTGATAGCCTTATCTTATGTCTATGTAAGTTTATTATAATGTTTGTATTTTTTTTTTTATTTATTTAGTGTATTTGTTTTCTTTTGTTACCAATTATTTATTAAAGTGCCACCGTCTATATTGTTCGTTCATGTCCAGTCCATCCTGGAAGAGATCGCTCTCAGCGATAATGCCGCCGTTATACGTCTATCTAAGTTTTTATCTCGGTATTGTTTTCTGTTTTGTGTGGTGTAATAAAGTGTTATCTAACTATCTATCTATCATCATCATCATCAGCCTAAAGCAGTCCACTGCCAGACATAGGCCTCCCCTAGTGAGCGCCATAGCGCCCTGTCTTCAACTTGCCGCATCCAGCATCTACCTGCAGTCTTTCGCAGGTCGTCATCCCTCCTGGTCGGAGGGCGTCCTACACTACGTTTACCGAGTCCTGGTCTCCACTCGAGAACGTTTGCTCCAGCCCAGTTGTTTGATGTACATAATTTTCGAAATTCCCACTAGTTATTTGCACAGAACAGAAAAGAAAGGGAACTAAGAGATCACTCATAGCGCAATATGCGCCATTTTGTGAAAAGGATAGGCAATATGATTTCGCGTTTATTTGAGCGGGACAGAGCATAGGATTTTGCAGCAGTGGACTAACATGATAATAATGAAGATGATAAATCATAACTCAAAACGTAACTTCATAACTTATTTTAATTAAAACTAAATTTTTTAATTATCTATCAGCGGAAACTTTTAATTAGCCGTCAGCAAACATGCACTGGGTCTTTCCAGGCATGTTCTATATATGTATGTACCTCATTTGTAAACCTAGCTGTAAGTTTCTCCAAAATTTTGTAAATAAATAATTAAATCTTGCTCCATCCAAAGGTTGCCTGGCAGAGATCGTTCATAGCGATAAGGACGCCCATTACAACATAATCTGTATTATTTTTCCTGTCTTGTGTATCTGTTTTGGTTGGTGTGCAATAATGAGTAATTGTATTGTATGAATCTATACTTACAAAACACCACTTTGAATTTAAACCTTATCTTTTTTGTTTTAAGTTTAATTACTCTTTGTCCGCAGTTCCACAAACCTATCTACGGGCTGGATATCCCGAACTTCACGGATTTCGCTGGACCAGGAGTTATTTTGACGTAAGTTCTACTTATACCTATTGCAAACTTATTAAGTTCATAAGTTATTGAAATACCTGCATTTGTTTCAATCAAACAAAATGTCTACCGGTAAAGCTTTTCTATGTATATAAATATCAGTCTATGTCATGTATAGTATTATGTATATTAGTTATCTGGTACCAGTATGTATTATATTATCTGTGGCTTGGGGCACTGCAATAAAAACAATGTATTTATTGAAGTGCCCCAAGCATTATGTCATTAATGCTATGTGAATTTGACCTGCATAAGGCAGTTGTCTCACCGGGAACGATGAACGAGTAGCTAGCAGAGCTAGAATGTAGAAACGCGTCGGCGGCGGCGGCGGCGGCGTGAAGCGGGGAGCGTGTACGTAGTTCCGATAGTTGTGTAGCTCGGCTATCACTCGCTCGCGGCGGCCGGGTCAAACGACAGTCCGCATTGTAGAGAAATGATCGCTCGGCGTGAGTTTTCTGATCGCTGAGCGAGTGTTATTTTTCCTGGCTCTTGTAGTTCTCGCCGGCGGCAGTGTGAACAGTCAGCGATCAACTATTTTTATATGCATCTCTTTTGTTTACACGCAATGTATATCTAACTGTACGTTTCTTGAGCGAGAAAATAGCCGATAGTTAGTAGTTCTCTCGCCGGCGGCGGTGAGACAACTGCTTTAGGTACATATTTATTGCATTTCATGATGCTCAGACCTAAAATAATACATAACCTACTTTTTATCGAATAAATATGTTACCAAAAAGGATATAAATCACTTTAAAACGTTTCCCTACAACAATAATTTCTTATATTTTTACTAGGTTACTATATTGTATGTTGGTACTGCGCATAAAAATATTTTATCCTGAAAAAAATACTTGCAAAACCGCGGGCAGAAACTAAAGTTTTTATATCTCTCTGGCAATAGGGCTTATGCCAGTTTTCTTTCCTGAAAATCCACCCTAATGGGGAAAACAGGAACTCATATCATCTTATTCAAATCGCAGCGATAGCAATTCAATATCCGTTTGGTATCGAGCATGAGATTTGAGTAAAGCTGCATTATGCGAAATGGGTACTCAGAATGAAAATAATCAGAACTTTCTCGAAAAATGTTGTCGAGAAAATCCTAACTCCTTGTCTGAAGGCTATGTAAAGTTAAAAGAGCACTATTTGTCCTGCTGTCATTAAGCGCATACCTGAGATTATAAGTAGTATAATGTATATTTTATGAAATATATGTAGTATATTTCTATGTAAGTACTATAAGTATTTTATTTAAAATATCCCATAACTTACAAGCACACAGATCCCCTGGTACTGTCCGCGATCCTATTCATCCATGGTTGTCTGGTAGAGATCGCTCTTGAGCGATAAGACCGCCAATTGCACTTAATTTTTAAGTTATTACTGTACATAGTTTATAGTTCAAGTGCAATAAAGAATTTTCTATCTATATATCTATCTAAAGGCTGATACCGACAGAGAGAACATTTGAAAAAAAAACACAATCCAATTTTTATAGAGGTAGTAAATAAGTATTTACAAATTGTCAAAATCAAACAACTACGATTGCAAGCGATCTCTAGTTAATCTGATATTTTTTAATAAGCCTTTTAACAAAGGATATGTTCTTAAATTCACATAATTCTTTCCATCCAAAGGTTGCCTGGAAGAGATCGCTTCTAAGCGATAAGGCCGCCCATTGTACTTGTATCATGTGATGTCTTTTATAATGATCTGTATCTTGTGCACATAAAGTATTTTTGAATTGTATTGTATTGATATGTTTGACAATTTATTTGATTTATTTTTATATTTTTGTACTCACTTGGAGTTTTGTTGTAGAAGCGTATACATTCCCTTTAGAAGATACATTTATCTTATGTAGCCGATTTGTGGGCGTAAAGTTGCTGTCAAAAATTGTCCGCCAAGCTAATAGAATCTCTCGAAAAATATAACCCACGTCTCGCGCTAGCTTGGGGCTAGATAATGTAAAGTAAAGTAAAAGTAAAAAGTGAAAAATCATTTATTTCTTTAGGCTTACAAAATAAGCACTTAGACAAGTCATATTTTATATATAAAATATTATCAAATAAAATTATTTTACTGTTATTTTACTAGTGGAAGAAGTGAAAAGAAACCACTAGCATGTTTATCTCTTATATGTCTAATACATGGTTATTTGCCTATTTAAGTCTAAATATAATATGATTCGATACATGTCAATATTTAAGTAAAGCTATGCACAACAACAAATTACTTACATACTATTGACGGTGCGAAACTGAGCGACATCTGGCCAAGCATTAACATCATTGAGATAATCATTTATGGAGTAGAAAGCATTCTTGATGAGATTTAGTTTTATCTAATTTTTAAATTTACGTATTTTTTTATTTTTTTATAGGGAGCTCAGTTGCTTCAGATGGAAGCTTATTATAGAAGCGCACGCTATTGCTTATAAATGATTTCCCTACCTTGTGTAATCTAAATGATGGGATGTGTAACTTGTTCTTGTATTTCTATTGTGAACATCACACTTTTTCATAAATTCATAAATGCTGTGTGATTTGTCCGTCCAGCATTGTTGATTTATTGCATTTCATGATGCATAAACCTTAAATAACAATCATATACCTAACCTTATTTATTTCCTATTAAAGTCGCTGTCAAAAAGTGTCCCCCAAGCTCATAGAATCTCTCATAAAATATAACCCACGTGTCGCGCTAGCTTGGGGCTAGATAATGCTGTGTGAGTTGTCCGTCCAGCATTGTTGATTTATTGTATTCCATGGTGCATAAACGTAAAATAACAATCATATATCTTTATTTATTTCCTACTAGCGGCCCGTCCCGGCTTCGCCCGGGTGGTCATTTGTTATAGGCAATTTTTAAATTTTTTCTCTTTTTCCTCTCCATAAGAACCATCCCCGTACTTCAAGTAATATTCTAAAAAAATAATTAGCGAAATCGGTTCAGCTGCTCTCGAGATTTGCGCTTAGCAACACATTCAGCGATTCATTTTTATATACCTACTATAGAAGATAAAAGTCGCTGTCAATAAGTGTCCGCCAAGCTCATAGAATCTCTCGAAAAATATAACCCACATTAACCATAATCTCTTGTCAGATTTTATCAGAGTGACACTGTATAATATATTATTCAAGTCATTCCTCTTGAATTTCCTCTAATTTGCATAAAATATAAAACTTTTCTGACAATATATATACTAGCTGCGTCTCGCGGCTTCGCCCCCGTGGAAATCTATGTGTCAAATGGTGTAATGATAAAAAGTATCATATGTCTCCTGGTTTTAAACTACCTCTCCACCAATTTTCAGCCAAATCCTTTCAGCCGTTCTAGAGTTAGAAATAGGGTAACTAACACGACTTTCTTGTATATATTATATAATATAAAAATGAATCGCTGAATGTGTTGCTAAGCTCAAATCTCGAGAGCAGCTGAACCGATTTCGTTAATTATTTTTTTAGAATATTCCTTAAAGTATGAGGATGGTTCTTACGGAGAGAAAAAAGAGAAAAAATAAAAAAAAATTGCCTGAAACAAATGACTACCCGGGCGAAGCCGGGACGGGCCGCTAGTATATATATAGATTTGTATCGTATGAATTAATTCCAGTAACTTCGTAATCTAATTTTAACTCTATGTAAGGACTGATGTATATCAAAGTTTAATTTGCGTAACATGAATTCAGGATAAGCCGGAAGCGGATACGTAACTTCGCTTGACCTAGTTTCCGGTACAATAGAACTTTGGAACAGTTTAAAAGTTTGAATTTTTAGGGATGAAGTTCTTAAGCGTTTGGTCGCCTATTAAGTTTTTGCTTCTAATAACAAGTGAAGGCCACATACTGGCTTTATACAAAAATGAATGAATGAATGACTGAATTGAATTGAATGAATGAATGAATGAATTAACACTTTATTGCACTTAAAACTATAAAATAACGCCTTGTATCTAAATATTACACATTAAAAGTACAATAGGCGGCCTTATCGCTGACAGCGATTTCTCCCAGGCAACCTAGGGATGGAGAAAAAGATATAAGTTAACTAAGAGTTGGTAGACAAACAAACAGATATATACGTATCAAAAACAAAAAAGATACAGACTATACATATATATACTTTGCATGCAATACAAAGCTACTGAAATTAGAAACTAACCTAAAAGATAAACTACAAATAATAACTAAATACAATAGGAAGGTACCACAGAGATAAATTTTGATAAATTGAATAATACATTTGTACTTAAATAAATAAAAAAAAAAAACAATACCCAACATTACTTTAGTGGTATGTTTTTGTCCCGCCCTACCCCCAGGGGTATGGCCAGGGGTATGGTGGGTCCGCAGTGATAAAATCTGAACACAGCTGGACCTACAAGTCACATCTGAAGTGACAGTAACTCAATACAAGCATAAAAAAGCACGATTCTGGAATATGCAAATTTTAATTTCTGATTTGAACCTTATTCCAAGGCATTAATGTCGTCATCGCTGCCACTGCCCAACCCACCCACGGAGTCGCAGCTGACGGTCACGAGTATTCATAATATTAATCCCTAATGCATTTGACGAATTTTCGCTCGTGAGCAACCTCGGGAGGAAATAATTGACCAAATTTGTACCTGGCTCCCGGACCATTTCTACAAAATCATGGGTTAATATCCAATTGTTTTATATTATTATCTTTTCACTGAAAATCCTAAAAAAAACCCGTGCGAGCATAAGCTGAAACAAACATGTTTTTCACTTTTGTAATTTAAATAGTAGGTTTCTACTTACTTTTCTAATTTAGTTATCTAGTACCCATAACTCAATACAAGCACAAAAAAAACATGATTCTGGAATTTACGAATTTTAATTTCTGATTTGAACCTTATTCCAAGGCAATAATGTCGTCATCGCTGCCACTGCCCAACCCACCCACGGAGTCGCAGCTGACGGTCACGAGTATTCATAATATTAATCCCTAATGCATTTGACGAATTTTCGCTCGTGAGCAATCTCGGGTGGAAATAATTGACCAAATTTGTACCTGGCTCCCGGACCATTTCTACAAAATCATGGGTTAATATCCAATTGTTTTATATTATTATCTTTTCACTGAAAATCCTAAAAAAAACCCGTGCGAGCATAAGCTGAAACAAACATGTTTTTCACTTTTGTAATTTAAATAGTAGGTTTCTACTTACTTTTCTAATTTAGTATAACACAAGCTCTGCTTACCATGAGGCTAGATAACGCTGTGTGAATTGTCCAGCATTATTTATATTAATTATTTATAATAATAATAGAATTGAATTGTAAAAAATTACTTTTTCAGGATCATCTTCTTCTTGGCCGTTGCGCTGACGTCTGGTGCAATGTTGTCTGAGAGGAACGAGGGAATCCTGGAGCGGACGCTAGTCTCCGGTATTACAGGTAATTTGAAGATTCTGATTGACGTGTACTTGTTATTTATTTGATGGTATGATGAAACACAAACAAATTACAATAAGGACTGAAACTTCCTAAAATAAGGTAAAAACCTTATAAAGACACCAAGAAACTTAAGCATTGCGCAGAAGATATAGAGATTATTATTGATTAAGAAGAAGATAAAAGCCGACAAGGCGCTTATCAGAGGTATGTTGTCTGGTACAGATCATGGTTGTCTGGTAGAGACCGCTCTTGAGCGATAAGACCGCCAATTGTAATTAATATTTAAGTTTTTTCTGTACATAGTTTTCTATTTAAAGTGCTTTAAAGGATTTTCTATCTATCTATCTTCTATCTATGTTTGTTCAAACTACGTTATAACGTAACATAGTGTAAATCAATTTAATAATGTGTTTCCTGTGTAAAAAATATTGTTACTGATAGATAAGATATCGAAAGCTATACATATTTATAACACTTGAAAACACTCCAAAATAACACAGACAACTTTGACAATTGTTTACATTTTGTAGGGAAATATAAAATACTTTCGAACGTCACAGAAAATCGCTATGTGCGGGCAACACAGTGTGGGGCATTGTGGTGATCTTTAGGCCCATCTCCAGCAGTGGACGTCGTTTGGTTGAGATAATGAATAAATTAAAGTTAAATAATAAATGAATAATGTTGCACAATCCACACGGCACCATCTAGCCCCAAGCTAAGCAGAGCTTGTGTTATGAGCACTAGATGACTGATATACCTAATACAATATATTGCAATATAGATATTTTTCAAATACATATCTGCAGATCGTACACACCATCGCCCCGAGGCGGGAATCGAACCCGCAAACTCCAGCGTCGCAGGCGCACCGCCCACAGCGGTCGTTAATAACGAATCAAAATACTAAGATCTTTTTTATGTCTAACAAACCTAACCACCTTAAATAATGTAGAGATAAAAAACCTCTGAAGTATTTTTCGTAGAAAGTAATTATATTCCTTTGTTCTCTGTTAGATACGCAGAAGTACTAATTCATTAAACAAATAAGAGCTTGTACAAATAGAATGTACGAATTGTTTCGAAATTCCCAAATAAATTAAAATAACAAACTGGAAAAACGATAACAAAGAGAACGGAACGCATCGAATTAAAAAATACAATTGAGTTAGACAATTGACAAAGACTGCAGGTAGATGCTGGATGCGTCAAGCTACTAGGACTATGTCCAGCAGTGGACTAATATAAGCTGATGATGATGATTATACTATGATTGAGTTAGATAGATAGATCATTCTTTATTAAAATAAAAATAAATAAAATAAAATTCTTTTATTTCGGACTACTGTAGATCCATAATTTGTTAGTAAATCTTAGAATAAATGTTAGTAATTCTTACGAGCTAAAATTAAATTAAATTGAAATGAATAATTAAAATGAATAGAAATAAATTAGAATAAATTAGAAAAAATTAAAATAAATTAAAACAAATCAAATTACATCATCATTAAATTCAAATTAACCAATTGCATTTCTTATTAATTTCCGCCATATTGGCGAATCAATCCTGCCCGCTACAGTTTGTAGGATGCTGTTGGGGCTGTCCCGCACTCTGCGCATCAGGGACGCCGTCGTTTTCCGAAGGATGGCGGCAAAGCCATCCGTCTGATAATCGGCAAACATCCCCGATGCACTGCAGAAACGAGGCAGTCCCAACATCATCCTAAAGATGTTATTATATTGAACTCGCAGGGTCTCCAGCGGTCGTTTGGTATGGCTGACCCATAGGTTCCCGGTGTAGAAACTTTGACAGTATGCTCTAAAGAGCGTTAATTATTGCACACTAAGTATAAAATGACATTGTAAAATAAAAACTTAAAAAAACTAGATACACAATTGGCGGTCTTATCGCTCAAGAGCGATCTCTACCAGACAGATGAGTTAGATGAGTTATTTAGTTATAGGTATACTATTTTTGGTAGGTTACGAAGTGTCGCTCGATTCTTATTTTTAGGTTGATCTACAGTGATTGGCTTAAAAAAAACTTTTTTTGACAAAGAAAAAACAAACAAAAATATTTCACAACTTGTTTTGCTTTTCCAGCGTTAGTTTTTCAGCAAAACCAGTTTTTGTCATGAAATTATTACTAGAAATTATTAGAACTTTCAAAACAATAATAATACGTAGGTAAGTAAGAATATATTTAAAATAACACGATAATAAAGAAAAAGTTCGGTTTTTTTCAATAAGTAAAATAATGTTTTAATTTCAAAAACTCATAGAACAAAGGCTTTTTTATTCCCTCGGGGTCCAAAATCACCCTTTCGGCTTAGTACACATTTTTCGTGGCACCCTGTTTACTGATTATGTAGCATATTGACGATAAATCCATATAGTTTTTTTTATTTATTTACCAACTTAAAATAATGTTACAAAAAAAGTTTAATAATAACACCGTTGCCCAGCAGCGGGTCAAAACAGGCTAAATAAAAAAAAATACAGTAAGAAATACAAAGGTTACCACA
Source organism: Eupithecia abbreviata (assembly GCA_943735965.1). NCBI lineage: Eukaryota > Metazoa > Arthropoda > Insecta > Lepidoptera > Geometridae > Eupithecia > Eupithecia abbreviata. The sequence continues at coordinate 2,759,984 of OX030997.1, read as the reverse complement.
AAGGTTAATCAGCCCAGCAATATCCCTTAGTTACTCGCGCATAAAAATATACATAAGTACTCGCGTGGCGTGCTTTCCACTCCAATTTTAGAATTAGAAAAAAACTACCAAAAACATACAAAATCAGACTTTTCTTTATGATTAAGATTTAAAAATAAGCGTTGTAAATTCGAAACTCCAAACTAGAGACGATCAAAAAGTCGCTGAGGTATTAAACACCCCACGCGAGTAATTAAGGGATATAGACGGCTGATAAGTACGCGTCAACCCCTACCTGCCGACGTAGTCCATGAATTGTGTACCTATTTAGAACAAAAGCTCCAAAAGCCTGAGTTTACATTCTCTTAATGTTTGAAATCAGTCTGGCGTGCCTTTGCCAGGTGCTAATTACCTCCCCAGTGGGATTTTATAGTTAAGCTGGAATACAGCCAAAAATATCGCGAAGAACCAACAACCGTCGCGCGTCGGGGTAAACGTGTTCTTGAGTGGAGACCGCGACTACGTGAAGGACGCCCTCCGGCCAGGTGGGATGACGACCTGCGAATGACTGCAGGTAGATGCTGGATGCGTCAAGCTGAAGACAAGGCGCTGCTGTGACGCTCATGGGGAAGGCCTATGTCCAGCAATTGACTAACATAGGCTGATGATGATCATTGTTATGGCAAAGCGATTAATTTTGTGGAATTAGGGCCTGAGCATCGCACTGCTCCTGTAGTCTTTCGCAGGTCGTCATCGCACCTGGTCGGAGGGGGTCTTACACTACGTTTACCGAGTCGTGGTCTCTACTCAAGAACACGTTTGACCCAGCAATGGCATAACAATAGTATCGTCTCAGAATGACATATTTTGACATTTTACCTTTGATAAAAGAAACTAAAGAGGGACGCGTGTCAAAAGTGTCTAAATTGAAACCATTTTATGGATCTCTACGTAAATAGCACCGCGCACTCACTATCTAGAGTTTCTTTCATCTATGGACAATTCTGTGACGATTGTCATAGTAAAGCGATTAGTCAGCGGTATTTGGCCCCGTATAATTTTAGTCGTGAACTTCATTTACGAAACACTTACGCTTTTGCTCATTAAGAAATAAAGGCTCAAGTTTCTATATATATATATAGCTTCGCTGGATATTTTAGGTACAGTGAAAGCATTTCCCTTATAAATTCGTTAAAAAAAAAAACACAATGTGTTAGTGTGCACGCATACGTAGATCATAATATACCTCACGTAGAATCGACAAACTCTTGGGTAAACGTATTCTTGAGTGGAGACTACGACGACTAACCGTAGTGTAGAACGCCCTCCGACCAGGTGGAATGACGACCTGCGAAAGGCTGCAGGGAGTTTTTTGTTTTTATTATCTTTGGGTTGCTTGGGTATCACAGCGGCCATGATATGCCTATTGTGATCGCCACTTATACGTTCAGCCCCGAAGCCGTAGCGTTCATAGTTCGCCACTAACCCTTCCAGCTGCTAGGAACTGTAGGATTTTCTTCGGGGTGAGGTCTTGCAGCTCGTCTGGGCTATGCAGATGCAGATGCATGCCCAGATGGATGCTGAATTTTTGCATCAGCGCTCCACACTCACCTAGCAGATAGAGGGGCGTTTCATCTGCCTCATCGCAAAATAAAAGCAGGGAGATGCTGGATGCGTTAAGCTGAAGACGTGGCGGGCGCTCATAAGGGAAGGCCTATGTGTAGCAGTGGACTAACACAGGCTGATTCTTCTATTCTAGTGCAACAGCTGTTTACAGATCAGCTGTTCAGTTTTGCTAAGCTTCTAATTGCAGTTTTATTTTGCGAGGGTGATAATTGCAGAGATAAAAATAAACCAGCTCGCCCCAAAGCGTTATAGGCAGTAAAATCTGCCACTGAAATGAGTTTTGGGGGTTATGAAAAAAGCTATGGTTAAACCTTACCGAAGGGGCAATATCCGGAACGTTTGTTGGCGTCGTGATTTGCGATGTAGGATTTGTTTTACCCACGAGGGATTTGTATATGTTTTTCGAGCGTGGAGTACCCACGCTGGAATTCGATTATAAAGAAGATTCTGGAATCAATGAAGGAAATTTATACGAAATTCATTTAAAACGGGATATTTTATTTTCATAATTTTGGGAAAACTAACAGCTAGGTCTTAAAAAATATTTATTTTCTTAGTACATGTAAATACCAGCGCATGTGTGCTGAAGGCCAATTAAAAAGTTTCCGCAGATATTGTACTTAAATAGACTAACAAAATGACGAACAGTAAAAGTAGACGACTTAAATGAAATTAAAAGAAAATGAAATACACAACACAAGACAATATTAAATTTAGCTATTTTAAAAAGAATTCATCGCTAAGCAAGCTTACTTATTACCATGATTTTATTAATATCCCGTTTTAGCACTTTGACTGCGATTTTTTTTCGACGACTGCGATCTTTTTTTAACCTAAAAAATTCGTGCTGCCGCTCTACACAGCGGCTGTGTTGCGCCGCACATGCGTTTCGTTCGAAAAATATTAGCGCTGTGCTGAGTCACACAGATCTGTATTTTCTCAGCCGCTGCGCTAGTGTGGATTTACGCATATTAGTCACTTGTAGAAAACACATACCGTGTGATTTCAGCAATCAAAGTGTTAAATGACTTTCGTGTTAATAAACATGATAGTTTCAAAAGTTTATAAGGAAATTTATTTATGAAAACTTTACTCACATTGATAAGTAATATGATAACTTTAACAGACAACAAGTAGATTTAAAAACAACATAAATTTAACCCGTAAAAGCAAAATATATTTTTATAAACCTTAAAAACCTAATCTTTTTTATTTATTTATTATTTACCAAACAATGCTTGTGCGTTGTTTAAGTACCCCGCGCCTCGAGCAGCAAAAAAGGTGCAAATTCAAGTTCATTTTCAACGAGACATTTGTTACTTTTCTTATTTTTTCGCGCATTTATTTTGAACCATGTGCCATTACAAAAGCCGTATACTACACCCATCAAAGTAAACCCTAATATTTACGTTAGTATCTATAAAGATACTAACATAAGGCTTTAGTTATAAAAGGTGTGCATAAAAATAAAGTTCTGTAAAGATTTCTTTCAATTTTTTATCCATTTTGCCCCTCCTTGTAATGTAAATACTAGAAATACGAATAAACTCGCTGTGCCCACAACTAGGCTACACAAGATAAATGTATCTTTTAAAGGGCAATGTAAGCGTATACATTGCCCTTTAAAAGATACATTTTGAGAAATTTGACGACATCTGTGGCGCGGTGGGCGAAGGTACGCCTGCGACGCAGGAGGTTGCGGGTGCGATTCCCGCCTCGGAACAATTGTGTGTACGATATTTGTTCCGGGCGTTCTGATCGATATCTATGTAGGTATGTATAATAAAAAAATCTATCTATGTAATATATTGTATTAAGTATATCATTCATCTTATAACACAAGCTCTGTTTACCTTGGGGCTAGATGATGCTGTGTGGATTGTCCAGCATTATTTATTTATTTATAATTAGGGGGTATTGGCCTTCTATCTAATTTGGCCTAAAGAAATAACTGTTAAAACTTCGGAAACTAACTAACATAGGTTTGTTCTTGAATGAAGGATCGTTCCCTTATCGATGTCTAGGGAAACAACTTCTGTTAATCATAATGAGGTACCTACCTTGAGGATTATTAGATTGCTAGTATAAGTGTAACATTGCGTCCTACCCGTTATGACCTACGGAGCTGAGACGTGGACACTTACGATAGGGCTGGTCCACCAGTTCAAAGTCGCTCAGCGAGCTATGGAAAGAGCTATGCTCGGAGGATACTCCGAGCATAGCTCTTCAGAGATATCTGAAGGATAGGATTCGCAACGAATACATCCGACAGAGAACCAAGGTTATCGACATAGCTCTGAGAATTAGCAAGCTGAAGTGGCAGTGGGCCGGCCATATCTCGCGAAGAACCGACGGCCGCTGGGGCAAACGTGTTCTTGAGTGGAGACCACGACTCGGTAAACGTAGTGTAGGACGCCCTCCGACCAGGTGGGATGACGACCTGCGAAAGACTGCAGGTACCTAGATGCTGGATGCGTCAAGCCGAAGACAGGGCGCTATGGCGCTCATTGGGGGAGGCCTATGTCCAGCAGTGGACTAATATAGGCTGATGATGATGATGATGAGTATAAGTGTGTAAAAAAAGTAAAAATATTTTCCCATACAAAATATTCATGGGTTTCGTAACCGTCAAAAATTACATACAATACAATTAATCTTTATTACACACCAAATAAAAACAGATACATAAGACAGGAAAAAACAAATACAGAATATGTTGTACAATGGGTGTATCGCTCTGAGCGATCTCTGTCAGACAACCTTTGGATGAACATGAAATGTTCGAACAAGTATAGAGGGCGTGTCATACAGAATAATATTTAATTGGGACATAGAAAGAAAGAAAGAAAGAAAATACATTTATTTGACACCGAACATAACACAAAACAAACACGACACATTAAAAAATAAGAAAGAATACATACAAGAAAAAAAAAATTACATACATAGGTACATAACATTGACTGTTAGTCGGTACGAAGTTCGCCGAGTCAGTGACAAATTATGTAGATAGATAGATAGACAATACTTACTGAAAAATAAAACAAGATATGTGACAATTTGGCGGTCTTATCGCTCAAGAGCGATCTCTACCAGACAACAGTGGATGGATAGGATCGTTGGATTGGAAAAGGGGATCTGTGTGCATTATTATGTGGTTAATTACGACATGAAATTTAATATTATGTTACATACAAATACCTATCTACTATAAATACATGAAACTGAAACAACTATCTTCTCTTCCAGGCACAGAGATCCTGTTCTCGCACGTCATCGTGCAGATGATAGTGATGATGATCCAGACCATAACAGTGCTGCTGATCGGGTTCGTTCTCTTCGGGCTGACGGTCAAAGGGTCTGTGGGGTGGGTGATAATGCTGACTGCGATCACGGGACTGTGTGGAATGACTTTTGGTAAGTGCTACTAAGACGACCGATGTGCCGCGGTGGGGGAAGGTCCGCCTGCGACGCAGGATGCGGGTTATATTCCCGCCTCGGAACAAATGTATGTACGATCTGCAGATATTTGTTGCGGGTGTTCTGGTCGTTTTCTATGTATAATAAAAAAAAACTATCTATGTAATGTATTGTATTATGTATATCAGTTATTTAGTACCCATTAAGCTCTGCTTACCATGGGGCTAGATAATGCTGTGTGAATTGTCCAGCATTATTTATTTACTTATTTATTTATATATTTTTTACACGTATTCCTTCTAATTTCTCTGAATCAAACAATTTCCATGAATGATAAAACAAACTATCGTATTTATTAACACAAAAGTGCTTAATTGTGACCTAATTCCATAAAGGCAAAAAAGTGTTCCAAATTTTATCCACATTTACATTTATTTGCCTAAAAACTATAATTTAAGGTCACTACAAAGATAAGAGGTTAGATAAGGCTACATGGAAACCCTTTTGAGTAAGTACCGACTTCCGCTGTACTTTTGTTCATAAAACTTTGAACAAGGGTGCCTTTTCAAATGAGGTGGTTAAGTACCTATATTTTCTTTACTTGTGATAAATTATTATATGTAAATATTTTTTTTAAGGGTCCGGCGACCTTCGCTTGCAAAAATCGCTCCGAATATCGCTGTCCCTGTTTAACCCTTGTGCCGCGCCACATGCGTGCGCGATAGCAATATTAGCCGTTCAAAATTTGGTTTGTTCCGTAATACCAAAAATTATGACTGAAAACTTTTTGTATTCTTCACAAAGTATTGTTATTCTGTAACTAGATAATTAAGCTTTTAATACGAAACAAATAGCAAGAAAACTTGTCCATTTTCGCATAAAAATGTGCAAAATGCGATTGGCTTTTATTTAATTGTAGGCAAGTATTTCGAAAAAAAAGGAGGCCTCTTAAGTACCTATCTTTACTTGTGATAAATTATTATATGTAATTTTTTTTTAAGAAGGCATGTCTGTCTGCTTTTCTTTGCACAATGCCCTATGGTGTTTCCTTTGGCAAAAGTTAGTGTTTTCTAAAATAAAAATGTTAACTTTTTAAATTTATAGTATTCAATGACATCAAGTGTAACCTATGGTAGAAATAAATAAACAACAATACTGGTGCAGCCTTAGTAAACTTAACAAATTTATTTCATTTAGAAAAGCTTAAAAACGGATTTACTCCCCTTGGTGTCGAGACCGCGGGGTACCGAGGCTCTCCGGGTTTTTTATACATATTTTTATTTCTAAAATAATAATATTTAATTTTATGAAAAAATAAAACAAATATTTTATATATTAGCTGCACCCAGCGTCTTCGCCCGCATGGATATCTATGTGTAAAATGGTTTTTAAAACTTCCTCTTGAATCACTCTATCTATTGCTGAAAACTGCATTAAAATCCGTTGAGTAGTTCAACTGGTCTATGCGAACAGACAGCGGAAGCGACTTCATTTTATACTATGTAAAGATAATAAAATGTTCATATATAAAAAATTATATATGAACATCTGACAATAGCGACTCGAGCGACAATTGTAAGCGATTGATTCGCAGAATTCGGCCCCTATAATAATAGGAATTGATATATTGAATAATAGAAATTTCAAACCTATGTCAGGTTTGAATGATGATTATGATGGTTACGTAACCTATTGCCTCCCTGAACTTATTTAGATCTGCGACAAGATCAGATTCTTGAAACGTCTCATCATCATCATCAGCCTATGTTAGTCCACTGCTGGACATAGGCCTCCCCTAATGAGCGCCACAGCGCCCTGTCTTCAGCTTGACACAGCATCTACCTGCAGTCTTTCGCAGGTCGTCTCCATATATTCCACCTGTAGACTCATTCTGTAAAAAATAGAATTCGAACTCGAATTCACTCAAGTGACCGAGAATTCAAACTCGAATTCTGGTCGGACGGCGTCCTACACTACGATGAAACGTCTAGCATTCATCAATTATTTATTTAAGTTTACCACAATTAAATTATTAAATTTTGTTTCCAGGTTTCGTAGTGTCTTGCATCTGCGACACCGATAGAACTGCCACGTACATGGCACTTGGATCTTTCCTGCCGATGGTGTTGCTGTGCGGAATTATCTGGCCAGTTGAAGGTAACCTACTATAATGTATATTAATGTACATTACATCCCGGGATGTAGCTTTAATTTATCTCAATGTATCACACACATAAAACGTAATGTAATGTAACATTTCCACCATTTTCAAAACTTTTTAAATATCCCTTTCGAAGAGAGATATACGGAAATGTATTGAGTACATCTCAACTGTACTTAGATGTATCGAAATATATATATTCGTGTCTGTGTATCTTAACACTTTGACTGTGATTTTTTTTCGACGACTGCGATCTTTTTTTTTAACCTAAAAAATTCGTGCTGCCGCTCTACACAGCGGTTGTGTTGCGCCGCACATGCGTTTCGTACGAAAAAAATTACGGCTGTGCTGAGTCAAACAGATCTGTATTTTCTCAGCCGCTGCGCTAGTGTGGATTTACGCATATTAGTCACTTGTAGAAAACACATACCGTGTGATTTCAGCAATCAATGTTAAGATACGAAAATGTAAAAATACTTATACATTATAGCTGCTGTGTGTTATGTTCTTTAGTGTATACAAAAAAAAACACGGAATAACAATAGTAACATGAAAACGCCGGGTATATTTAAATGCACATGTGTGTACGTGAACACAGGTGCATTCTTTATTCATTCATTCTGATTTACATACCTACTGTGGTGATAAGTGTAAAAACTTCCTTACTTGAATCGTACGAAAATCTTTTTCCGTCTCACAAAAGACAAAATATTATCCATATAAATTAAATAAACATGGATTTTCCTCGCTTCGCCTACGATAGATTATTTTCCAAGGATAATGTTGTATTCTATCGAGAATAATACCAAACCGAATACATTTATTTCTCGAAAAACGTTTTATTATTTTGTTTGTTCATTGCTTCGATGAAATCTAAGTGGAAATCTACATAGGAAACAAACAAAATGAAACAATTAGGTTTGCTTACGTAAGAACAAATGAAGTTGTCAGTTTTAACCACGGTTTTAACAGAATTTCGAGTTAAAGAGTTAACTTTGACTCGAACTTACGACTATAAAACCAATAACTGTAAACGAGATATAAAGAGTCCGATTATAAAACAGAGTTTATGTAGTTCAAAACAAAACACGAAGTAGATGAACACAGTTTAGCGTGTTTTAAAATGCGATAAAGTAACTTCAAATTCCTGAATAATGATAATGAATTTGGAAGCGCGATCGATTTTTTTTAGTGGCGACATCTAGTTAAAATTCATGTCTTTCCATTAGTTTGATTTATATGAATTATTATTGAGCTAACTGCTGACTATTGCAAAAAATCTGTACGTAGCTTATCGTCATATCAATACTAGTCGGTAGAGTCTCCAAGACTAAGTCGTAAGCCCTCACACTCGGGGTAGTTTGTAAGAAATTAAGGCTTATTCGTCAACTCGCGGGCGTGAAAATCGAAATCACCCGCGAGTTGGCACCTTCCAATTTTACCTATTTTTTCTGTCGTCAACTCGCGTGCACATCATAAACTGGGCTTTGTACAGTCAGATGAATAAACGAAAACTGCCAAGACTATACGACTATATTATTCTAGCAGAGTTCCTCATCCAAAGTACCAGGTTAACAGAAATATAACGGAAGGTGCGCAAGTGACCAAATTTGAACAAAAAAATGATCATTTATCTATTTCTAAGATTCATTTACAATGCCTCTGGAATACCAGGAGAGTAGAAGTGTATTGGAAATAAAATAATATAATGAAGTAGGTACGCAAGTAGAATTCAAAATTTCAAATAGGAATAACAAAATCTACACTGTTTATGAAACATATAAAGAGGTGTATTGTTTTGGCACATTTTCACAATTAATCTATTGAGAGTGCTTGGTTGTACGTTATATCGCTATTTCTAAGAAATTTTAATTACAACATAATTTTTATGTTATAATTAAAATTTCTTAGAAATAGCGGTTCTTCAACTGACGGGGTTTTTCGGCGTACCGCCAAGCATAAATCAAGAGTTCGCAGAATTTTTGTATGCAAAGCACTTAAATAAACGAGTCATACTTAAACCTGATGAAATTGCCTATGTTCATCATCATCCATCCAGCCTATAGTAGTCTGGACATAGATCTCCTCTAATTCGCGCCATAGCGTCCGTCTTCAGCTTGCCGCATCCAGCATCTGCCTGCAGTCCTTCGCAGATCGACGTCCCACCTGGCCGGAGGGCGTCCTACACTACGTTCTTCCGACAGAGAACTAAAGTTATTGACTTAGCTCTTTGAAATAACAAGCTTATTTTACTGTATTGTAATATTTTGTCCACAGGCATGCATTTCGTCCTCCAATGGATATCATACGTCCTACCTCTGACCAAGTCTACAGAATCTCTACGTTCCATGCTCCAACGAGGCTGGGACATCAGCATGCCCACTGTGTACTCAGGATTCATCTCCACTGGTATCTGGATCGCGATATACTTGACCACTAGTATCTTACTGATTAAGTTTAAGAAGGGATGAGTTAGTGTTTTAGGTTTTTAGCTAGATATTAGAAAGTCAGGTAGGAGCTTCGTGTCAAATTGTAGTCATCGACTTGCCGACACTCGATTTGAAGCCAAATTTAATGTGATACCTACCATCTTAATTGCTACCTTTTCTTTTGAGAGTTATTTGAAGTTTTAATTTTCTCTTTGGTTTACTTTTTAATTTTTACTTTTTAATTTTCTCTTTGTTTTTTTTAATCTTTAATCGCCATTTTGTTTTGGTCATATTTGGAGTTTAAATTCAAATACATTCAAATTCAATTCGAATATCATTTGTTTCTTTTAGAAAGCGAAGTGTATAGTCTAGAAGAAATTAAAAACAAAATTAATGAATTTTAATTCAAAAAAACTTATATATGTAAGGTAACGAATTTCGTGGCGATCGGGTGTCGGTTAGCGATTAAAAAAAATCTTTCATTTGTTGTTTTATAAAGATTTTATTTTATAGACACAATAATGTATGTTACAATTTTTTTAATCGCAAAACTCTTTGCCCTGGTTGATATGATAATCGAACAACTGTCTTTAAAGACATTTTTGCTCAATTTAATAAATAGCTATAAGTACATTCTTAAGATAAGTAATTATTAATTTTGTTACTATGAACAAGAAAGAAATAGTTAATTGAGTTGCAGTCACTTGACATTTAATTTTAGGTCGTAACAATTCTGTATTTAGGGCTTGTTTTTGGTTTTCCATTTTATTACGAGGTATTAGTATAGTAAAATTATACTTTGAATATTTGGGTAGGTACATAAAGGTATATAGTATTTATGTAGAAAAGTGATAAATATGTACCTCTTTAAATTATGGTGTATTTATAAAAATCTTCATAATATTCCAATATTTTATTGCACGTTTAAAAAAATTACAAATGGGATAACGCATAATAAATAGTTATATCTTACATTAGTATCTATTTAAAATATTTATTTTGGTATATTTGTTTGTTACATTTTATTTATCGTTGATTCGATCAAAGTATGAACAATAAATTCGTTTTAATATTATTTATTTATTTATGACTTTTTGTTGTAAATAAATATGAGATGGTTTTTAAAACATTGACACAATAATAATTGTACAAATATTGTGATTGGTATATGTATTTCTGAGATGTGATATAAAGTTTTAAGGAATAAATAACAATAAATAAAACGTGTTCTTTTATTTAATATAATACAAAAACCATATAATGTATATAACAACGAAATTATCAATCATTAGAAGTACACTATCATTAAGATAATACAGAGAATGAAGACAGGGCGCTATGGCGCTCATTGGGCCTATGTACAGCAGTGGACTGATATAAGCTGATGATGATGATGATGATCATAAGCTTAAAAAAGAAAACAGAACAGATCTAAAAAAATCTACAAGATTCTAGCTAGAGCTTCGATTACCCTAGAAGCATCTAGGGTCGCTCGTGCTTTCAACCTAGGGTCGCTCGTGCTTACAACCTAGGGTCGCTCGTGCTTACAACCTAGGGTTGCTCGTCCTTACGGGTCGCTCATGCTTACACCTAGGGTCGCTCGTGCTTACAACCTAGGGTCGCTCGTGCTTACAACCTAGGGTTGCTCGTCCTTACGGGTCGCTCGTGCTTACACCTAGGGTCGCTCGTGCTTACAACCGTACACTATAGCCATCTGACCCGTCAGTCGTAGATGACAGGAGGCTGCGTTATTATGGAAGGTCTGCTCTGCTACTCTGGCATGGGGATTCACTGCGACCTAGAAAAAAGAAAGAGTGAATCATGAGGTTATAAGTAGGTATAATGGCACACCAGGTAGATGCTGGATACGGCAAGCTGAAGACAGGGCGCTATGGCGCTCATTGGGGGAGGCCTATGTACAGCAGCGGAATAAGATAGGCTGATGATGATGATGATGTATAATGGTATAAAGGTGGCATGGAAGAGATCGCTTCTAAGCGATAAGGCCGCCCATTGTACTTGTCGCATGTAATGTCTCTAATCTGTATCTGGTGTGCAATAAAGTATGTTTGTATTGTATAATATTTGCATTAAAATGAATTTAATTGAAACAAGTAAGAGTTTAGATAAAGCAGAAATTCAACTGCTACATTATAACAATTGAAAATTTTTTTAGGCGTAGTAAATGGCACCATAATAGCCTTATTTGAGCTAGGAATTAAACACATAATCATGAGTGGACATTGTTTTTTATTGTTTATATAGTATATTTCATTATGTAATACTTAAAAATTCACAATACCTATAAATAATTATTTATAACGGAAAAGCAGGTCCCATGCTGCTTGTATAGCATAACTAACTCAAATAATGGAATAATTGTTTTTCTCCTACTAACCTTAAACGTATAATCTCCAGGAAGTACATCGGTCACATCCACCCACTGGCAGTCGATATTGTACTTGTAAACATCGGAGCAATTCACAGAGACGCCTGTAAAAAATAATAAAGCAAGAGTGAGTGGTTTTTCTCTAAATTTACGAGCGGCATCACGACATTTACACTTTATAATCACATTTAGACGAAACTAAACGAGAGATGCGAAATTCAATTCAGGCAGCAAAAGTATTTTTTTATTTCTAAATTTACTTTTCTTTGTCCCCAAACAACAGGCGAAGGATACGATATACCTAGAATGATAGGTGGGCCGAGCTGCAGGGGTATTCAGAAACTGCTTCCGAGTCTTCAATACAAAAACTGACAGAGATTCTTGCGAAATAAAATAAAATATATAAGAGACAAGACAAGAATCACTGTCAGATTTTTTGTGGCTTGGAATGTTTTCTGCGTTTTACATGGAGTAAAACTAGCAGAAGAGTAGTTGCTTACAAATGGTAGACCATTTGCTATGAACCCTCACAGAACACAGAACATTCAAAGCCGTTCAAATATTTGGATTTCTCCCGAATCTGTGTGAGATTCCTAGTCGAGGAATTGAAACTACATCTTTTCTAAATAGCTTGCTCGACTTTCTAAACAGACTGATCCACAATTGCACTAGACCGCGAGGAAAGAGTCTAGGGAAGCCTTAATCCTAAAGTGGCACGACAAGACTAATAAAAAAAAATAGTTATTAATTTACCTTGATCACCATAATTGAGGCAGGAATACTTCTTCGCCACCCCAGGCAGACAGGTATTGTCTTCCAGGCAGAAGGAAGCTTTGTGTCCTTCTGCTACCCTGTTGCCAGTCGCGTCTAGGACATCGAAGGTCGCGAATACTTCCATGCTGTGATAATGCCTGGAAAAGGAATAAATATCTTAAAAACATTAAATAGTACGAACTATTAAGTATTAAATAGTTAAAACATTAAATAGTACGTAGCTCGCTTATGAGATTCGACAGTTGATTTAGAAACCCTAACCAGACTCTGCGCGATTTTACATTCAATTTTGACTGGGAGGTTTTTGGGTTTCTAACTGATACAAAGGTCTTTTATTCCACGTCTAGATCTAAGAAAAACGTCAGCCATATTAATTATATTATGTACTAAGTAGTTTAGGTATGAAAAAGTTTTGTTATGCTAGAAATTGTTTTTCAGATCCACGCGATATAGGTTACGCTCGGACGCTTCGGATCGTTTACCAACGAGTCGTCGTCGTGTAACCTATATCTTCTCCAACCTGTATGTTATTGTATGTTTGAGCGATGACGGTGTATTTATAACTCTGGTAGTATTTTAACTAACACTAGATACTATCGAACAAAAGAAGAAACAAAAACCCAAACTTTCACGTTTATAATACCTACATTCGTTATTATATCAAAGTTAGGTTAAATGAACAAGAAGATGCACCATCTGATTTTCGTGGGTAAAAGTCTCAGAACTGAAAAAAATCGCGCCCTTTGCCAACCGAAAAAAACCCTATTTATGGTTTAGATAGAAAAGAAGATAAAAGATAATCTTACATGTGACAGAGATGCCACTGCCAAAGATGTTTTGGCAGGTAAGGTCTGAACTCATCATTGCCAATGTTTAGAGATGATGCAGTGAAGCGGAGTAGGCGGCGGGTTTCGAACTGCCAGTCGGGGTTCTTTTCTCGGATCTGTGATAGGAATAATTTGAGTTAATAAGACAAAATGCATTTTATTACACTAACAGAGGATATATAATAACTAAAACCCGGCCAAACTAAACTGAGGTTAAATAGAATCATAAAGGTACCTACAAGCAGACATAAAATAAATAGAATATGTTTCTGATTTATGTAAAGGACTAACTTTCAAGTGGTATCGCATTTAATAGACCAAAGGCTCAAACACACTATTATAGGAAGCGTGCTTTGTCATGGACTGTTCTAAGCCTGTTTACCTGAAATATATGTACATACACAGCATCGTCAAGCCGAAACAAAGAATTGCTGCTTGGCGACACAAAAAGACTTAGTAAATTACTTAGTACTTAGAATATAATAGAATAGAAACGTTTATTTGTAACTCAGCCATACATACAATTAAGGGAAAGATCATACATAGAAAACAAAATACTTTGCTAGAGTCATAAAACGGTCCCTGTTACAACATGAGTTATTATGTTGGCGTACACATAATTCTGGTCTTCCGACAGAACCGTTGCGTGATTTCCTTAGATGAGACCATTCAGAAGAAGCTTTATTACAGACTTGGGCTATTGTTCTTCGGCAGAGAAAGATCCTCATCTGGTTTAAGTTGCACTTACCTCATAAGCAGTAGTGTAGCCAGGTGCAATGAGGACCAGCAAAGGACTGCGGGCAGATGCTGGATGCGGAAAGTTGAGGACAGGACGCTATGACGCTCATTAGGGGAGGCCTATTTCCAGCAGTTGACAACTATATGCTGATGATGATGATTACCTCATAAGCAGTTCTACTCAAGCAGTTTTCTTCCATAGCACACTGTAGCTGCACCATCATGACATCTTGGAGGTGAGCTGACTGCTCTATCACTGTTGTCTCCAGAAGCAGGTCAGCTAGGGTGTTGGTGCATACCACTGCAGCTACGTGTCCTGGAATAGATATTTTGTCATTCTACCAACGGAGCAGGTATTAGAGTGACAATTTATGACCACAGAGCCTTGCTATTAGGGAGAAGTTAGCCACAAAACGCGTATTGCTCCGGCCGGAGAAATTTGCAATAAATGTTGCTGGGACGTTCAACCAGAAAAAAAATCTCGTAACAAATGTTGCTGGGACGTTTAAATGGTGAAGGCGGTACCCCGAGGAACACAAAAGCATTCACCAATTTTATCGTAGAACAAAGGAAATATCAAACATTTTAATAAGGATTTTCTCAAAAACTTCACTTCATCTAAGAAAGTTTATGATTTCGGTGTCGTCCAGTCGTTGACCGGGCAGGTTGTGTGCGCGTGCGTCATCGCGTTATCTGTACTTCAAAATGGCTAACCTTTTGAAGTGACATGTTTGTAACATTGTAATAAACGAGTGTCTTGTTTTTGTGCAAAATAAAATACAATGGACAATGAAAGTATGATGAGCGTTTGTGTGTCGGGATTTACGGAACACAACATCAACAAACATCTCGGCTAAGCTTTCTCGTCATAATATTTTAAGTTGGTAAATAAATAAAAAGTTGAACCTCATAAGTTACAATACTCAACATTTAAACATGTTGTACTTACATTGGATCTTAGAGAAGAAATGTTTCATAAATGCATTCTTCGTTTCATTTATGTTTAATTTTAAAACGGAACATAAAAAATACTACGATTTCATGAACCAAAGATCAAAATCAAGACGAAACGACTCGATTAGAATAACAGATGGGGTCGCAAAAGATAGTGATGTACGATAAATTAATGTATCCATTTGAAGGAAGTGGATTGCCTGTTTTGTTAAAGGATTTATGGAATTGAAGAGATAAGAACTCTTTGAGCATTAAATTTATCACTCCGTTTTAATAAATTTGTTTTTTTTGTCTGTCTGCCTTGAAATGGTTTAAACTATTAACTTTATTGTTTTTGAAACGCCTTTATTGTAAGAGCGTTCAGATGTTTATTTACATTCCCCCCCCCTATGAATCAAGACTCTAGTTTCATGGGGTATAGGGTCTCCGGGATTTATAATAATATATCTGAGCGTCTGGTCGAAACGATGCGTGACTCTCTCGGGTCTAGTGAGTATCTGGCGCAGTGCATCAGCATTGCCATACAGCGGGGCAATGCAGGGGACTCTTCTGCCCGCTATAACTGCTGACTATTGCATACAAACAATCTAAACTTGTAGTTTGAGTGACTGACTTGTGATATGGATCAGTTGAGCTACGTAGCTCAATGTTTCTATTATTTGATTCATAAAATTCGTCTTTAGTTTAGTTAATTGAGTCAATTAAATTTATAAAATGGCATTAATTTAATTTGACACCATTTTATTCAAGAAATCTCCTTACAGCAATAGCAGACAGAAGAGACAGAGAGTTATAATTGTATAAAAAGAGTATCAAAATAGTAATAAGATTATTAATACATTCATTTCTACATACGTTAAATGGATATCCAAACCCAATTATAGGTAATTGGGTTTGGAACGAGTAACGCCTTTCTAAGAATGCGTGGAAGCAAATGAATCCATATAATCTTTCTGATAAATTGGTATCCGCGAGTGATCCAAGTGAAATGATTTAGAAAGACACCTTTTTCTCCTGGGCACACTTACCGTTTTCTTATTAGTCACAACGCAAAAATTATTAAAACTTGAACCGTATGTACCTGATACTCAATTCTCGATATTTAAACTTATTTTACATGGAATCTTAAAGAAGAAGTGTTGGATAAATGCATTTTTTAAACGAAATTTTAAAAAAATACTAGTGCAAGTGATCCAAGGTGACGATTTTAAAAGACCTGACCAATAATCTAAATAAAAACCTTTAAAAAACCTAAAAAAACACCTTTTTCTCCCGGGCACACCACATCTCCATACTCTCGATGCCTGCACTCAAACAGATTCGTTTCGTTCCCCTCACACTCCACTCCACTCAGCACCACTTTGGACCTGCCGAAGTAGTCAGTCTGTAATGCCTGGGCTGCAAAACCTAAGGCCAGGTGGCGGCAGATCGCTGATGCTTCGTAGAGCGTCCAGCCGTCTGCGCAGATGCTGCCCCAGGTGTTGTTGACGTAGATCTGGAAGATAATTTTATTTCTTTTTAGGGAGAGTTGATTTTAGTTTTTGTTGTTTCGGAGCTTATACGGGCTAGTACCTAACCATCAGTTGATGAAGAGCAGAGACGTTACAATCATGTAAATAATCATTTATTAAGTAAACACAATGACACCGTGGTAATGGTGGTCGTGATTTAGTTTCATTTAATAACTGAATTTATAACGGCTTATAAAGAATTTTTGGCCTAAAATCCGTTCCCTAATATATTTTCAATCGTCGCTAAAAGTTGAAATATAAAATAGAAAATGCAAGCACGATGCATATGTAAATGTAAATCTAAAAATCGATTTATTTGCTAACTTCTAACAACACCAAAACAAACTCAATCTAGCATATCCTAGCTTCCCTCGGTCACATGACACGAGCCCGACCGACCGAATCGTTCCTCCACATACAATTGTATGTGAACGGAGGAACGCTCGCCGCCTAGGGTATGTTTAAAAAGAGGCTGGTTAGCATTTCAAGATCGTTACCTCCACCCGACCTTCCTCAGCATTCCTCCCTCCAACAAGCCTCAAGCTAGAACTCCTCAGATCCAGTACACCTCTCAGCACCTTCTTATGTTCCACCTTCAGCTCAGCAGCTGTGCTGTAGCACATAACTCCGGCTGCCTCGCTAGCCTCGCAGTCAGAAGAACCCCAGCCGGAGAAAATGCAGTGGTTGAGGGATTGCTCGTCGCCTTCGCAGACGACGTCATCCATCCAATATTTTTCTGGAAGTACAAGTGACAAAAATAGAATGCACTAGATTCTGCACGTGGCTTCACACGCGTTTCAACGGGATGAAAAAAGCTTTTTTCAAGTCTAAAACTACAGCTATGCAAACTTTCAGCTTGATCCGTTCTACAGTTTTTGCGTGAATGGGTAATAAACATCAAATTAACGTTTTATAATCTGAGTGTGATTACCTGATAATGCGAGGGTATCTCTGTGATCTCCGATGTTTAAAGAAAAACCTATAGCTTTATTACTCATATGTTTCACAAGTAAGAGTTCACTGACACCGATCCTAATCGACAAAATCTAGTTCGGATACTAATTTATTTCTACAAGAAGTTTATCGTTTTTGCTAGGTCCTAATGATGAAAGACTATTGAAGAAAACAAAAAAGATCTTCTAAGAAATTCCAGGTTTCATTAAACTGAACGCCGGATTGTTTTTACCTGATATTTTTTGGCGTGATGCCCAAAAGTGTAAAAACAACCATGTAGTACTTGAAAAACATTTATTCACATACCTCCTATACATATATAGCACAAAGCCCAATTTTCTTGACTGACGCCCTGATTGGAAGTAGAAGAGGCGAAAATATCACCAAATTAGTAAGACGTGATTTTTCTTAAGAATTGCGTTGTTTTTTAAATTTGACCTGATTAGAACCTTCTCTTGAATTCTGTAGAGTGAGGTTTATAACTGTTATAGATAAAAAGGAGTAAATGTTTCATACCAAAAGCTTCACCATACTGCGCCCCATGAGTAGCGACTCCTGAGCTGTTAAATCCTCTACAGACAACATCAGCGGCAGCATTGTCCCAAGAATCGTCGCATATGGCACCCCAGCGACCAGCGTGGTAGATATACACATTGCCTGTTACAGAAGTGGAACAATAAAACTCAATGTAAGGACTTCAGTGACCTTTTCTTATAGTTATATTTACAATTTTATTACATAAAATACACTTTTGACATAGGAAACACCATAAGGGATTGTCTCCGATAAAATGAAACTAGTAAGCCGTTTTATACAAAACAACAAATTTAATAAATAGAATCAAAACTCATGTAATTACGAGACTTGGAACCTTCTAATGATGAACGCCACTGTACAAAGATATTATTGCAGATATTTTGCTATGCTTACCTTCATAAGAATTAGGACCTCCTACAAGTTTGACTCTTCCCTCCAAATACTTATCTTTGTTTAAAAGTCTTTGTATAAAAGCAGCACGATTAGCTCTCTCACTTGCACTTAAGTCTTTGCTCAACACTTCTGCTGTTCTAATTAGTAGAAACAAAAAAATGAATAGAGACTTCATTTTGTTTTATTATGGAAAATAATAACTTTTACACCACAAAGACATCCCAGGCAGACCAATTAATGTAAATACTATTAAAAATCAACAAATTTCAAAAGTTCTTATAAGTGTTTATTGAAATTATCATATGCACCTATAGAGAATTAATTATAGTCTCGCAAATATTAAAACTCTTAAAACTTCGAAACTTTAGAAGTCTCGGAACTTTCAGAACAAACTTTATGCACCATTATATCAGACTTTAAACTTTATACAGTTAAAACTTTTATAAAAAAAGCTTCAAAACTCACGATAACTAAACTGTAAACTAGCACACATATACATTAAACAGAACTAGTGCTAAACCACTTCCTTGCGGTAGTCCAATCTAGTTTCAAACTCAAAGCTATTCAGAAGTAATTTAGATGCTAGTCAGATGTCATTTAAATGCTAGTTTGATGTCAGAGATCGTATCTCACAGGATCACAGCCTAAACACATTAGCTTGGGGGAAGATGCAATCTACTACTGTATCAGCGCCTGTGGCTACCGTATCAAACGTCTTGTATGTGTCTTCGCACAGGGTAGGTGGCAGTGAACAGTAGGAAAGCTCATATCGATCTTATTTTGTTTCTATAATAAAAATACCCCAAGAAAGGTGCTGGACATGCTGGACATGCTGGACAACAATTCACACAGCATTATCTAGCCCCATGGTAATCAGAGCTTGTGGTATGGGTACTAGATAACTGATATACATAATACAATACATTACATATATAGATATTTTTTATTATACATAGAAAACGACCAGAACACCCGAAACAAATATCTGCAGATCGTACACACATTGGTTCCAAGGCGGGAATCGAACCCGCAACCTCCTGCGTTGCAGGCGGACCTTCGCCCACCGCGCCACATCGGTCGTCAAAAGGTATGTACCTAAGTGTGCGTATAGAGTCTATACTCTTATAGATAGTCTATAGCCTGACGACAGATAATTTTCTAGTAACAGAGAATCGATCATATTATGCTGTTTGAAATTAACTCGATCTACACTTCAACTTTCTGTCTTTCCTTTCTTTTAAAAATTAGTAAATGACTAATTAGCCTACGTTTAAAGCACACTGAATCATCTTCAATTCCGAGTATGGCTACTGATCGCAAACCTATTGTACTGTGATATTATGAAGTGATGGCAACTATTATAGATTGAAGATAGAGTCGGTTATTATACTAAACATTAGTTCAATGTCACGACAAGGCGATTCATGGAAGAACACATGTTTCATTAAGGCAATGTGTGGCTATTCATTTTTATGTTCTATGCTATGTAGATGTTTTTTTTTAATAAGCAAGCTGAAGTGGCAGTGGGCCGACCATATCTCGCGAAGAACCGACGGCCGCTGGGGCAAACGTGTTCTTGAGTGGAGACCACGACTCGGTAAACGTAATGTAGGACTCCCTCCGACCAGGTGGAATGATGACCTGCGAAAGACTGCAGGTAGATGCTGGATGCGGCAAGCTGAAGATAGGGCGCTATGGCGCTCATTGGGGGAGGCCTATGTCCAGCGGTGGAATCATATAGATTGATGATGATGGTGTGTTTTTTTGCATTGTTAATTACTATCCCCACAGGTGTAGTAAAGGCGACTAAGGTACCATACCTATATCCACCGGGGGGCGGGCAGCCGCGCCTCCTGCAGAACCATTTACTGTTCAGCATTAAATCTGATTTTCTGTGTTTGGATTACTTTGGGCTGAATCCTGTGGGACGAACGCGGAACACCTCATTTTATATACTTGCATCTACCAAATAGTATAATAATAAAACACTATCGAATAAGGGCGCTTCGCTCTATATACAGATACATGCATGATGTATCTGTATATAGAGCGAAGCGCCCTTTACGACATTGAAGAGAAGTGTGCCAAAACAAAACCACACAAATCTTCATTAACAGTTCGCGAGCGGATTCCCCTTAATTCACAATTAAGGAGAGCGCGGAACAGTTTAGCACTGACTAGGAGGCTGGTGGTCTTGGTTGTCTGCCATCTTCAACTTCGTGATGAAATGTTGACATGTGCTACTTAATATCTTTAATGAATACAGGAAACCTGAACATTTATTAACAAAGAAAATTTCTATCAAATTATAGAAAAAAAATAAGAACCAGTGTTTACAATTTAAACAATTGCAGACTATTGCAAACAATATACTGGTAGCTCAACTGATCCATATCAAGACCAGTCTAAAGCACCCCCAAGACGCTGGCTGCCTGCATTGCCCCGCTGTTGTATGGTAATGCTAATGCCCTGCTGATACCCATCAGCTCTCGAGTCACGTGTCACTTTGACCATACTATAATCATCACAGATAATATAATACATACTGTACTATATTTTCTTTAAAACCCGGAGAGCCTCGTTTCCCTGCTGGAATACTAAATTTCGTTTATGCCCATAAACAGACTTGCTAATAAATATGCGAATAAAAAGTTATCAACTCAATTTCGCATATAGCTTTGCTAATAAGTATGTCTAGGCCTACGCTATCGGGCAGTTTGAAAAAATTCTGATGCATATCATGCTTAATCTTACAGGATAGAAACATAGGGTCTTGACCAATTAAATTTAAAGTCTACATATTCAATAAAATAAATAAGAGTTAAAGTCTAACCGACTCTAAATTGTCATTCACATCTCATCAAGGTTAAGTGGCCCGATTGGCCCGTAGCCAATACTAGAAACCATTTAGAAACCCTATTAAAAGTAGTTTTGTTTGACCTAAATAAGAAACGCAAACAGATTGAAGCAATCATAGATTTTTTTCCTTCCGATCTTTGATTTTTGAACCTTAACGCTCTAGTAATATGAATATTTTTCGGGTGTAAGGCAGTGTCTACTAGGACAATTCAATGACGGGACACAGGTTTTTTCCATTTTGCTTTTACCGACCTACACAACACATACCATAATAAAAAAACTAACTACGGCATGAAAAACATAATGTTTGAAGGAGCGCGTTTATATAACAGCCTACCTAAAAATATTAAAGACCTAAACACTCTAGCTCAATTTAAAGTTCGCCTTAAGTGCCACATTTTACAAAGTTGTCCCTAAAAATAGTCAAGCTTACATTATTACCTATATGTTATTTAATATTTCAGAAATTGTGTATAGTGTGTGCGCGCCTTTACTTTGCTCTGTATAGTATTTTTGCTAACTACCCACATAATTTTAATAATATAGCTCGTACCGAACTACTAACATAATAATAAGCTTATTTTGTTTCTCACCAGTGATTATTAATCTTTTGAGAAGTAAATAAATATCTTAAACCATAAGAATAGACAGTAACATTTTGGATATAGGCGATCAAATAAAACTAGGTTAAACTTCTCAATGACAGAATGAAATTGTTCTGAAGGCAGAGATTTGAACATGTGTGTTCTTTAAAATGTATTCTACGATATTTCTTTACGGTTCCTGGGCCTCGAGTGACGGTAGCCATTCCACTTTCAAAGTAACAACTACTTATACGAGTATGTTGTAAAAAAATATAAATTTTATGAAAGTTCTGCGTGCACCCACAATTTCATCTCATCATCATCACCAGCCTTTAGCAGTCCACTGCTGGACATTAGCCTCCATGAGCGCCATAGCGCCCTGTCTTCAGCTTTCCGCATTCAGCATCTACCTGCAGTCTTTCGCAGGTCGTCATCCCACCGGTTGGAGGGCGTCCTTAGTTAATTTCATCTAATTTATTAAAAAATTTAAAAACAAACTAGCAGAGGCGTTACATGTTGCGAATATACGCATTAATATAAAAAAGGAGAGATGTATAAAGTTTATGTAAACAAAATCTTAAGTCTAAAATAATTCTTTACATAAAATAAGTACATCAACGCGCGTGTGGGTAAAAGAACTGCTACGCTAAGGACATCTTGCGTTTTTCTCACTCTTTTCAATAAATTAGGATTGATATATTTTAGTAAATTGTTTTATCAGTACCTATCAAAACGTACTGTGCCCGCGACTTATTTGTAGTTCTAGAAATAGTTGCGGCACGCTTAAAGCCGCTAATCAACTTATCCTGGGCAGTGAAAGCCTTAACCTAACTTTTGGATTGAAGGCATCCTTTCCAAGGTTAAAACCAAACCTAGGTATATTCATACAAGGTACAAAAATCCGAACAGAAAATAACTCTGGAAAAGTACAAATAATTTACCAAGCGAACAATGTTCGACATTCGATTGGGGATCGGCAAGCTGGCGAAATTAAATTTCTTGTAACAAAGTTTCATTCCTTGAGGTTTTACCATTCTGTACGAAATAAATAAAATTGATAAGTGTGACTGGTCTCGCGTTCAAAGGGTTCCGTACCTCCATCCTATTTTTAGATAGGTAGGCATATACTATAATAATATAAATTTTTATAGCGGCAAGTATTTTTAAGTATACCTCTTTGTTTTTATCTCAGAAACTATGAAATAGAAAATATATTTTTATACTTTATGGAAATTACAACCAAATAATATGTAGAAACAAATTAAACTAGTATTTACAATAACTTAGCTAACTTTACACTATCGAAAAAATTTTACAGGTAGATCAACTGATTCGTAGGAACAATTTATAACTAGTATTTACAATGGAAACAAAAGTAACACCTGAATAAAAATTTTCATTGATATAAGAATTCTTTTTTTAGTTAATTTTCTTTCCCTACGAAGACCTGTTTTAGCACTAAGGAAACCAGACATGCATATATATTTTACACTATAAATACCGTTTCTAAAGAAAAGTAAACTGGGCCTTCTTATCGATAAGTGATTTCAGGCACTGTCCCTTCAAATACTTTGTCAGTCTCCAAAATCTCATCATCGCTTTTGCTATCTGCAAGCACTATCATTAAGTCATCATCATCATCATCATCAGCCTATAGCAGTCCACTGCTGGACATAGGCCTCCCCCAATGAGCGCCATAGCGCCCTGTCTTCAGCTTGCCGCATCCAGCATCTACCTGCAGTCTTCCGCAGGTCGTCATCCCACCTGGTCGGAGGGCGTCCTACACTACGTTTACCGAGTCGTGGTCTCCACTCAAGAACACGTTTGCCCCATCGGCCGTCGGTTCTTCGCGAGATATGGCCGGCCCACTGCCACTTCAGCTTGCTAATTCTTTGAGCTATGTCGATAACCTTGGTTCTCTGTCGGATGTATTCGTTACGAATCCTATCCTTCAGAGAAACTCCGAGCATAGCTCTTTCCATAGCTCGCATCATTAAGTACGAAGTAACAAAACCTTCCAATCTATGTAGTTTCTCGCACTATGAACAAAATGTATCGATCGATTAGAGATCTCAAAGCACTGGCCATAGATAAATAACTTTCCCAACACAATAAATCTGACAAAATCTATAGAAGTGACAGTTTTATTACCTAACCTCCTGATTAGGGTGCGCAGGAAACTTCCGTTTAAATCTATAGCCATACATGAGTCTATTTTGGTTGGTTACCCTTTATGATTAGTTTTGGGACTTAGTTGGGTCTTTGAACTCAACTTTTAAGATCGTAGTTCACCTTAAATATTAAGTATTAAGTGAATGAGAGTAAACCACCATGTACCCACTTCTATGAATAACTTTGTCTCATAAAAGTCATTTATTTCATCTTTCATCATCAGCCTATATTAGTCCACTGCTGGACATAGGCCTCCCCCAATGAGCGCCATAGCGCCCTGTCTTCAGCTTGACGTATCCAGCATCTACCTGCAGTCTTTCGCAGGTCGTCATCCCTAATTTAGATAGGGTGTGGTAGCCTAATGTAGCCCGGGGATTCCTAGCACCCCCTGCCCCGCCGTTACCTTGGCCGCTACCATGGCCAGGAATAGCGAGGCGGCCGGGAACTGGGGGCCACATTCTGTTGGCGTATCGATCCATAGGGGGGGTTGATGCCCATAATCCCCACGCTGGGCATGCGGGTTGGGGATCGCAGTGTAGGGAGTGTGCTGCAAGGGACGCTGCTGCCCGCCCCCCGGTGTATGTCCCTTAGTCGCCTCCTACGACACCCACGGGAAGAGTTGGGTTGGTGCTATTCTATCTAGGCCGACACCACACAGCCTACTTATTTAAAGCACTTAGACATGTCGAAACATTACATAAAATTTGTACAATGTATCTCTCTCTCCCAATAACGTTTGCTGGAAGAGAACTCTTTTTAAGGTTAAGCTCGCCTTTGTTATTATGTTTCGCATTTATTTTATTGCCATAAATAAAGAAAATTAATAATGTGAACTGTCATTATCTTATTTCAGTAAGCAAAGGTAGGATTTTTACTGGCAATTCTAAGGAATGTCATTTATTTGGTGCTCACATAGCAAAGAACAGGCATATATACAATTATAATAAACAATTAAATAAATAATTAAAGATTGTTTGCAACAGTCTGCTGTTAGTTCAATTCTTTCAATTGTAAACCAAAAAAAATAGTCTAAATTTATTTATATTATTTAATTTTAATTTTTGGCGGATTATCCGTTTATTGAAGGTCTAGTTTTTAATACCACTGCAAAACCCAAATCCTACCCCTGTAGGTACTTATATAATTCACTGTTTTTATTATTTATTAGTTGGAAAAGCCTTGGTTCCTGAAACACAGTTTTTTACTAGTTCAGGAGCCTATGGACTGGAATTTTAGTTACCCTGTATAGTGTTATCAGTTCGCTCCATCCGCTGGTAACCGAGCGTAGGTACCTATTGTAATTTTGCTCGCGCGCCGGACAATCGATCATTGTACCCCGCTTTTACTTGCAGGGTGTGGCCTGCTTTTTAATTAGGTAAATACGAGTGCATATTTGTTTTTTATTGAAATGTTTTTAACTATTAGAGACTAATGAGCTTACGGACAAACGGGAATACCGTTTAAGTTAGCTTTTAGATTAAGATGAAATGATTGTAAAATATAAATAAAATAAAAAAAAGAGAAAAAGAATAACCTGTTTCACTGTCTATTATGATTATTAAATAAAATTTTACTTTACTTTACTGTACCTATGTATGCCATTCAGCTCGGTTATCGTTACCCTCAGATAAATTATTTCTAACAACTCACATCATTTCTAACAACCGGGAAGTCATCAACACGAGATCTCAATTCAGAGTGGACTACTTTAAATGGAGGACCTTCCTCTACAATAACCGTCATGGCCCCCTATTTCCGTGAATTTGTGAACAATAAACCACTCGAATTACGCGAGGGTACATCTTTGCGGGACCCTAATGAGGTGAAATTTCGTTGGACATTGTTGGGGATCGTATTATTGTGGGTTCTGTCAGTTTCTGCAGGTTGTGTGGTCAGTTTATTGTTGCCATGCCACTGTTGCTTCTAATAGCGAGAGTTGAGATCAAGGGTAAGTTTAAACACAACCATCCAGATTTCCCGTTAATATATTTACGGTAACACCACCAAAATGAGCTCCTAATTTGAATTATTTTATGAAACAAGCTTACTTAACTTTGCACGATTTTAGTACGGATTCCTAACTTTTTTGAAAATATAACATAGCTTATGTTCACCGGGGATAGAGTAGCTTCCCAGTGGTGAAAGAATTTTTCAAATCTACAAGTTACAAGTCACACGTAATAATAATAATAATATTGATTGACTTGTTTTTGGCAGACGTCTGCAATCTCCCCTATAACCCGATTACCCAGTCCATCCATCCATCACAATAGCCTGGTTTTATTTCTTTCATTTTTTTTTGCAATAGTCTCTACACCTGGTGGATACCATCTTTGGGTGTATCATATTGTGCACCCGAGGATGATACCCACTATGTGTAGCCATCGCCTTTAGATTAACTTCTCAAAAGGCCTCTGTGCTGTTGGCTTCGGCCCCACGCAAGCCTTCCAAAGGACCGGGTCACTTTATGGCCCGAGATCATGTAAATGAGAGACATAATAATATTAAGGTAAGCAATATAAATCCAATATTGTCCTTAACTAATATGTACATATGTCATAAAAGGTATATAATTGACCAATTGTGATGTGGAAATTAATTTATAATAAATTTATAAAATAGGCAAAGCGTAGAACTCGTCTACGGAGTAGAAAGAGCATTAAATGCTCTAAGGGTAGGTATAACAGTGAGATATAGATTTGTAGTAAGTGTAAGTGCTTATGTAATATGATATTTCCATTAACATTTTTTTGATTGCAATACTAACTATGGTTTATATTATCTGTATTCCGAATGTCATGTTCTAGTTTAATATATAGTTTAACACCTACACATAAAATGCTTTTACACGCTATTCCAAGTCTATGAGTAGTTAGCTTCGACATCAAAAGTAAATACAAAAAAATATAGGCCTCCTAATCCTATGATAACAACGCAGCTAGAAACCTACACTGAAAGCAGTGCCTACAATGTGTTAGGTAACACTTTTGTGCGAACCCAAACTAATAAAACTCTAAATGGTGTACCTTACATCTCGGCAAACGTAGTGTAGGATGCCCTCCGGCCAGGTGGGATGACGACCTGCGAGAGACTGCAGGCAGATGCTGGATGTGGCAAGTTGAAGACAGGGCGCTATGGCGCTCATTAAGAGAGGCCTATGTGCAGCAGTGGACTACTACAGACTGATGATGATGATGATGATGTACCTTACGCCATTTTGACAATAGTGTGAGGTCCCCAATAACTCGACCTGGAACTATTTACTGAATTTAATTCCCTTTGCCGTTCTTTTGGTCGAGCGAACCATTGACTCCTTAGTTTTTCATTTCTACTGAAACAAAGTTGTTCACCGAATGAATGGGATTTTCATTACATTTTGACGTCTATTTTCAAAGCAACTACAAACAACTATAGTAGAAGCAACTATAATACAAATACAAATACAAATGTTTTTTTTATTTCGTTAACAAAACATAAGTATGTATGTATAAGTTACAAATTTTTGAAGCCTCCTTTTAAGTATAGAATACTTGTACTAGGAGGTTTCGCTCTTCCTTGTTACATTAGCCGAGATTTAACAATGACTTTTTATGTATTATAATATAACATTATGGTAACAGAAAATATAAAAATAATGATTAAAAATTAAAAGTTGACGGTAGACTAAATTGTTGTGAGGTCCAAGTTAAAAACTCAAAGCATTTAATGAAAAATTAAATGTTGTAGTTGAATAGGTTTACTTTTATTCAAAATATTATGCAATCACACATCATTTATTTTGTCAGTGTTTCGTTCTTCTGGTCGCCTCAAAGGGTAATACTGAAAATCAGTGTTTTGCTCTTAGAGCAAAGCTATTCGCTGAGCTATTAACCTTTTGACAGGCTGCAGCACGCACACAATTTTTAAATCACTACTTTTTTTTAATACTGTTACTTATTGTTTACCATTACTATTGTTACCTTTATCATGTGCTGCAGTTTCAAATAAATGCATTATCTATCTATATATCTATTCTGTTATTTTGTCCTATAAAAATACGAATTTGATAAAAAAAACTTTTTGAACAACGTCGCAAAGTTTTTATGGAAACAAGATTCTAGGTCGGTGTTTGTAGAAGTATAGTATAAAATGCAGAATATGATGATGAACATCATCCTTTATTAGTCCACTGTTGGACATAGGCCTCCCCTAATAAGTAACAAAGCGCCCTGACTTCAGCTTGCCGCATGCGGCATCTGCCTGCCTTAAAATGCTAAGTTATACTAGAAAATTCGATGTTTTTTTTATAGAATACATAGGTACCTACTGTATTATTTTCATTATTCAATGACTATACGCTTTTCAATCAATTTCTAGTCACAGATTGCCCATCTAAATTTTATTTAATCACCCGTTCAATCTATTTTTAGAACAAGTCTGTGAAACCATCTTATCTGTAAAATGGAGAGGCTGCCAATTTATTACGACGTTCGTTTTACCTAAGGGTCAGGCACAACGACGCGACGCGACGCTTCTAGTACTTTTATGAAAGTGATTAAAAAACAACTTTATTTACTACGCAAAAAGATACATATTTATTGACATAATAGGTACGAAAACTCCCCGCGGCGCAGCGCGACGCTATGTTGCACAGCCAGACACCGCGTGAGTTCAGTGCCGCGTGACACGCATTTTTTTATGAGAGTGACTCAAAATAATAAAAAAAAATCTTACACAAAAATGTCTAATCATAATCACTCTAGCACAAAAATATATTTTAATAATCTTGCTTAAATTTTACAATTGTGTAATTTACCCGAACTTTAAAATCAGTTAAATTAGATTAAGTTTCCTGATCCTAAGCTTATAATGATGTGTAATTGTATGTGGGTGCATGAGCACATATGTAAGTTTACTTATATATAGATTTAGGTACCGATCCGCTTTATTGTATTTTTTTTTCTATTTCAAGATTTTACTATCATACGTTTTGCTCTACACGTTTTGTTATGATTCTCAGTATGCACATAATTTGTGAAATGATGAAGTTCTAAACCCTTTATTATTCAAATTCTGTATATTTTGTGATTATTTTATGTTTTGTGCGTTAAAAAAAAAAAAATAATAATAATAATAATTGTAAATGCCTTGTATAACTTCCAATGCTATAATGGTGAACAAATACAAATTTTATTGACATAATAATTAAAACTCGTCAAGGCGTCGAGCTCCAAGAGAGATGAATGCTTTGGATCGCGTCGCGTCGCATCTCTGTGTGAGCTGACCCTAACTTCCTTCTTTTGATATTATCTTACCAGATGACAACAAAATGTAAACGAGGCAACGTGGTTTTGAACTCCTTTTATCCAAGAAATAAGGGGAGTTTTCTATGAACTCTGTGAGCGCCGAGGGCTAAGGAAGGTCCACCGCGATGCAGACTGTTTTCATTGCTGATAAAATTAAATTATAAACGAATTATGAAGCCCCCAATATCCGTACCAACCTAAATTGGTTCGAACGTTCCATGTGGCTATGCGGATTTATTTGGTTGTTATGTTTTGCTTATTTTTCTGTATCTTTCGACCGCGTTCGTCGATGTCCATATACATGAATAAATCGCAACTTCTACCTCCTTTATACACTTAGTTCACATTCACACAACAGCACAAGACTTGAGACTTCAATAAAACAGGATTTTCCCAAACGATGGATGGTTCTCTCATGGATGGTTTGAGTTAGAAGGATCAATTCTTACGCCGCCGCGACCTACCCACATTATATTCCATCGAATACAATAGAGAAAAGACAAAAGATTCAGCACGCTAGTTATTAATGTCTCTATTTCCCCAGCCTCCGCTATTTTAAAACGTCACAAAATAGATTGGCATCGTTAAATTCGATGCGACAGGTCCATTGATATAAATAATGACTAAAAGGGTTTACGTAAAACAAATCTCTTAGTAAACTAGGGTCGTTATTCACACCCTTGGGATGACTTAGCTTCGGCTTTGCATCTGAGGCTAAGACAAATGCTATTCACAAGTTTGTAATGGGTAGGTAATCACTATTGTGTGTGGGTCCCCTTACAAACAATGCAGGTTATATTGAACCTCCTTATAGGCGAGGTTAGAAGGACGAAGTTCTACGCAAGGAGGTTTAGTTTACGAGTTTCAGAAAGGAGTTTGTATTGTTTTCGTTGACGGATCAAGTCATCTTTGTACAAGTTGTGTTTTGTCTATAACTCCGTTTTGTGATGCAGAAATACTTTCAGGTCGTTTTCTAGGGCAAACACGGGGATTTTTTCTTTAGGGTAAAATAGACAATAATGATATCGTCACATCGCATCGTCATAGATTGCGTACTTTATTGAAATTCAAGATATTAATTTCAAATAATTTACGCATTTTTTGCGTATTTTTTCTCCATTCTACCCCAGAACAAAATCCCCGTGCATGCAGTTTAAAAATAACTTTTGTCTCTAGCTGTACTTTGACATGTGAACGGTGGTCCATGAATGATATGAGTTTGGCTCTGATACCGAAGCACTTGTGTGTGCACTCAACAAATAGCAGTTCATCTCATAATGTCAACATTCGCTCGAAATTCGAATATCGTGTTCGATTCTGTTAGGGTTGTCTGCTATGGTCTCGATCGACTTGATTTCCGGTTATTCTGTTATAAATTAAATAAGGAGTTTTTATTTACCACCTACCCAGTTCATCTTATAATTCAACACTTGCTCGAAATTCGAATATCGTGTTCGATTTTGTTAGGGTTGTCATGTCTGGATCGACTCGATTTCCGGTTATTCTGTTATAAATTAAGTAAGGAGTTTTTATTTTGTAGTTCATCTCATAACGTCAACACTCGTTCGAAATGCGAATAAAGAATATCGTTTATTTCTATCCCATTGGAATTAATTTATGTTTTATGATACAATGTAGCCTATGTTTCAGGCTTAGGGCTACATCTATGCAGAATTTCAACCCGATCCATTCAGTAGTTTAAGCGTGATGAAGTAACAGACATCCACCCATCCAACCTAACATCCAAACTTTCGCTTTTATAGTCCATGATGACATAACTAACGAATGGTTTTTTTCTGGATTCTAATTTCCACATAATTATAATCAATATTTTTCATTAAGCAAAAGACTGCCGGCAAAAGATAGGGCGCTGTGGCGCTCAATGGGGGAGGTCTATGTCCAGCAGTGGAATGCTATAGGCTGATGATGATGATTTTTGAGCATAGAGGGCTAAATATATATACGCTTATCCTACGGTTTTTGTGCAATTATCACGTGACATATTAGCTATGACATTTAGCTTTAGGCCTGTAAAATTTTCGTCCGGCCTCTCCCAATTAGGGCTGCCCAAGTGCCCAACAGAGTAAAGTCTCGATGTTAATATGCAAATGAATGTGCAAACTGTAGCTTCAGCGAGAGGCATCCTCGAGAGCCAGAGCTTGTTAGTTCAGCAGTGAACTGATTCATTTTCGTTGGACAGCCAGGGGATTTCTTCGAATTCTTACCTTCTTCGTCAGGGAAGAGTGTCATTGAGTCAATATGAATCTTATTGTGAACTCCATAAAGTACAATAGAAAAATAAAAACATTTAGGACTAGTATTTAGAATTGAAACAGATCTATAGCAATAACAATCGGTGCTTTTGTTTGGTATCGGAATACCCCAAGACTCTAACTGAAAGATAAATATAGAGATAAACATTTTATTCGTAATAATATGTCAAATTATACGTCACACTTTATAAATCATTATTATATTGACGACCGATGTGGCGCGGTGGGCGAAGGTCCGCCTGCGACGCAGGAGGTTGCGAGTTCGATTCCCGCCTCGGAACAATTGTGTGTACGATCTGCAGATATTGCTTACCTTGGGGCTAGATAATGCTGTGTGGATTGTCCAGCATTATTTATTTATTATTCATTATAATTTCTAATATCAAAATAAAATATCGAATTATAATAAAATTTAAAAAATACTCGGTGCGTCCCTAACCTTGTCTGGGAGCGTATTGTAGGTAGATAGATTTCATTCATTCATTCTATATGTATTGCACCCATATAGGTACATTTTCATCTTAGTGTTAGGTAGATGTACCCTGTAAGGGTGCAGCAATATACATATTTTTAATTATAATAATAGTACTATTTATAGCTAATAGCCATAGTAATTGAATAATTTAATTTATATAATATCATTCACAAGAATCAAATTAATTACATTGATAACTTGTTAGGTATTTCACTTACTAATTCAACCTATAGGTATACCTATATCTATTGTTGTTTGGCTCACAATGATATACAGCACAAAAACAAATCAAACATAGACTCTAAGTACGTATATCTGCATTGCTCTGCTTTATTTTTAACACCTTTACTGCTAACACTATGGAAGACCATCCCCTTGTTTGGGGGCTATCATAGGCCTCATCAGGCTATGTTAGTCCACTGCTGCTAGGCCTCTTGGCTACATGCAGTCTTTCACCGGTCGTCATCTCACCTATTCGGAGGGCGTCCTTCACTAGGTACGTTTACTGAGTCATGCTGTCAGTGGCAGTGGACCGGCGGCCATTCAATGCCACTTCAGCTTGCTAATTCTTAGAGCTATGTCGATAACTTTGGTTCTCTGTCGGATGTATTCGTTACGAGTCCTAAGGAGATAATGTATACGCCTGGCTAAGGGTTAAATATCTGACCGTTCTGAATAGAAAAAAATACCAAGAATCTGATTTAAATTTACAACTCACATACCTTCGTAAACATCCATCAATAAAGTGCTAATAAAATTTATCTTTCAAACTTTAATCCGAACTCGAGTTATAACTACTAGGGTTACAATACATAACTTAAATCTAAAAGATTCAATCTTGGTCCATGAGAGAAATAACTTCCAAAGTTTTATGATGACTAGGGAATAAAGTGATCGCAATACTTTATTCATTTCAGGATTCAGAATTTCATATTAAAAAAAAAAAAAAAAAAAAAAAAGTTTATTGCTTTAACTTAAATTAATTAATATATTACAGTGGTATGGGACCCTCTTTTAAGTAATGTAATACCTGTGCTAGAGGGTCTCGCTCTGCTGCGCGGCTATCTTAAAAATAATTAAATTAAGTTTAATATTTAATTTGTATACTTAAATATGTAACATTTACATAATAATGACAGTTAAAGTACACAAAGTTTTTCCTACATATGTATATTATTAAAAAACTCTCTTCTACCCGCAGCTTCATACATCTTAGGAGCTCTACACACACAAAATATTTACATATGTGAGTTATACATTATTTAGTTACCTATTTTCATATTTCTTGTCTTATATTAGTTTTTTTTAATAATATTATTTTGTATACTTACCGTCAGATCTCCTAGAACCCGATTTCGCCAAACAAAGTGCCATAAGTATTAACTAATTGGTTAATCAAGATTTACATCAATATTAAACCATGCTTTCTGTACGGTGAGATCGGCCTTAACCTTATCCTATTTTGATTTATTTATTTTTATTTATTTTTTCCTATCCAGTTTGAGCGCTGGGAGGTGCGACACAGTTTTATACTTATGCGCTTTCCAGTGTTCCGTTGTATCTTAGAGATAATTCTTTGTTCATTTTTAATAAATAAATTGAAATTGAAATCATTTTCCTGGACAAGTAATTTTTGTATGCGTTGTATGCATGTTATCACGTTGTATTTAGATAAGTAAATACAAAAAAAAATTGTGTTTCTGCGATGTACTTTGATGGCAAGAGTTATCTGTAGGTATCAGAGTCTAAGCATTATGTAGGCTATCAGTCCTAAAGGAATAAAATGTCCATTTTTCGAAAAGTTAAAATAATTTTACATGTTATTGTCTCCAGAAAAGTTTAGAACTTCGGGAGAATCGAAAAACTTTTTCGTTTCTCCGTACAGTCACTGGCAGCAGTCTTGAACAGAGATAAGTTTATCTAACAGCTTTTTAGATGGATTGAGTTTTGAAGATTCAAGTTTTTGGTAAGAAAAGAATAATAAATGATGTCATCCGTTATATAAATAAATGAGACTTCAAAAATAGCTCAGATTTTATTATTAAATTAGTTTCTGCTCGCAGCTTTGCACGCCGTTTTTGAATCAAAAGTAGCAGATTGCCCATAAATAAGTAGCAGATTGCCGTTATTCCAATCCAAGCGATAAGGCCGCCCAGAGTACGTACTAAAGTCTATGTACTATGTGTATATTCTAACTACTTAAAAATATCTGTTTTGGTATTTCAGTTGGAGTACGTCTGTACAATAAAACATTCTTGTATTCAAATAGCGATCTCATTTAAGCATAAGTTAGCGCTCGAGATTCGCATGAAATAATTTTAATTTTCTCACTTTTGCCGCTACGTGTACATTCATAATAAATTCAATTGGGATGCTTTTAAATCACTAGAATTTAGGCTCTGAGTAGACGAGGAGCTGTGGTGGTAAAAAAAATAGTACAGTAAAAAGTATAATTATTTAAAGACTATTAAAGTCATTTTAGCAAGTATAGGGAATAACACCTATTTTTAAAGAGTCTCAATTAGATTTTATAGTGCAGAAAATACCTAAATTAGACACTTGTAAATAAATTACTTCATTTATAATAAACGGCCGCGAATAAATTATGAATAATACAAATAATAAATACCCGTGCTCGTAATCCACAAAAAACTATTTATATTATTTATTCAATGTTTAAGTACGGAAAATGCCTTTAAAGTTTACATGTAATTTTACCAAAATTATGGATGCTATGGACATATTGCTCTGTGGTCATGACGTCAGTTGGCTGTGTGCCTGTGTAGGTATCAAAACAAATGCGTTGATGTTGTTGATACTTTCAGTCATATGAAACTTTGGTGGACACTTGGACACTTTTCTGCCAATGTCAAGTATGAAGATTGTTTGATATTTTTCACCAGAGCCTAGTTCGTTATCTAGGAGGGTGTACCACGTGCAGGTTAGGTTGGCTTGGGAGACGAGATGTTGGAGTCCCTCTTAATTTCATCCGCTTCTATTTATCTATTTATAGTTCAGTTTAATTTTAGCGACATCATAATTGATACTTCTATTGGCGTTCAGATTAAAAGTGGTCGGGAACGATGCCGTCTACTTCAAGCCTAAGAAGCGTGTGCCAAATTCTTAATTTTCACTCATCTTAGAAACATTTTTAGGTATATTATTATTAGTTAAGGGACGTTTGATTACTTTAGGGAGGTAACCAGACTTGGCAGTTCTTGCCTTTTTGGAACAAATTATGTTTCAAGGTCAAATAAAAAAAAATGTTCGGGGCGATTATAAATTGTCGCGTTTTGAGGAAAATGTGAATTAGTGACCCGTTGGGTAACATTTATCAATTCTTTAAAAAGTTTTTTAAAGGTTTCAAGAGAAAAATAAGACAAAGATGACAAAGAGCCTTCGTTCCCACGAAGAAAAGTCGATATTACTGCAAACAAAATAGTTATTTATCAAAAATAAAGGTAATTATAACTATCTACCTACTTTAAAAAGACGCTATTAGGTAAGTATTATAAATCTGAATATTTGGATGTTTGATTGTTTGTTACCTTGACACCATAACTACAGAACGGCTTGCCTGTATGGTAGGTGAAATTTTGCCTACAGGTAGTTTTAGGCCTGGAATAAAACATAGGCTACTTTTATCCCATAAATCAGTTCCCATGGGATATAAATAACCATAAAAAATGGCCGAAGCTGCGGGCAGAAACTAGTGAAAAATATATTTAGACCAAAACATGTCTTTAAATAAAACCCTTCCAAAATAAAACGCAGCAATGGTTCAAGGTTCAAAACCGCGTTAAAAAATGTTCTAGGTACCTACATAAAAATAAGTACTACTTACCTTAGTACCTACATATTTATATTTTACCAAAAACAACCTCGGTCTGCCTTCCACTTGTTGTTCACATTGTGATACTAATATATACATAAGAACCTACTAATTAAGCCAATGTGATGACAACAATAAATACATTGAGTAGGTATTGATTATTGAGTATTGAGAATAGACATTACATCGTATACGTTATTGTCTATTCTCATGGTATCTACCACCTATTATTGTAATCCGGCCTCCCGCGATACAGGTTCTGAACCTAGTGCGGGGACCACCAGTAAAATATAAGCATTTTTGTTGTGTTGGTAAATAAATGTTTTTTTTTTTTTGTATTTATTGGCACAAAACAAATATACATAATAATCATAAATAACTTAACTAAAAAGATGTGTAGGACATAATATGTACATAGACGAGCTTAATTCTGCTAATGTATTCTTCCAGCAAATCTTACTTCTCACAAAAAAGTTTCTAAAAATTTATTACAGTAAAACCAAATCTTACTTCTTACAAAAAAGTTTCTAAAAATTGATTACAGTAAAGCCATGTAGAAATAAAACGTTTGAACCCCGCATTCTTTATTCAGAGATAAAATCACTGACCAGTGACATCAAAGCCCGATGTCGTTTGAGAAACAAAAGACAAAAGAAAAATATAAATCGATTCCATTTTCAACATAATTACGAGGCGGAAGCGATCTAATGAAGCTTTCAGATGCAAAATTCAAAATGGCTGCCGTAACAAGATATCATAGCGAGTTAATTAGGCTTTATGATTTTCATTATGACGGAGACACTGATTTTTAGGGTTCCGTATCCAAGAAGTACTTGTATCATAATCCAAGAAACGATCTACCTTGACATCTCGGATGATATTGTGACAGATCATAGAAAATATTGTATGTGGGTTTTGAGCCTACGTCGTCTGTCAGTCCGTACGTCGCCCATCCTTGTTGAACAGTAATAAGTAGCGAGACCAATTTATCCGTTTTAATGTACCCTCTGTCTCATCAGCATTACTCTAAACATAGATAAAATCTATAAGACGAAACTGTATAGCGTTCACAGCTGAATATTCTTCCTTCAAGATGGGCTTTCCATAATCGCCGCTTGGCAGAAGGAATAATATTTAAGTTAATAAAAAATATTATTTGGAACATAATACAGGAAAGGGGAACAGGGAAATAATTAAGTTGTGTGAAAACGATAATACCTGCAGTGTTTATAAACTGTGTCGCCACGGCAAAGTCAAATGACTGCTCTTCTGCACAGATAGTTACGAGTAGATACTGCTTTGTGCCTAACTGCTAAACGCAATGTGGCGCTACGTTGTACCGCATACCGCAGCGTTAGATAGATAGATAGATAGATAGATAACTCTTTATTACACCACACAAAACAGAAAATAATACACAGATAAATACTTAGAATAAAGGTATAAAGGGCGGCCTTATCGCTGAGAGCGATCTCTTCCAGGCAACCTAGGGATGGACTGGACATGAACGAACAATATAGACGGTGGCACTTTAATAAATAATTGGTAACAAATACACTAAATACCTACATTATAATAAACTTACATAGACATAAGATAAGGCTATCAATATTTCATATGGATAAATAATGCTGATGCAGCAGTTTTTTGAATATAGGGAGTGATTTTGCACGTCTGATGTCCAGAGGGAGAGCATTCCATAGACGGGTAGCTTGTACAGTGATTTGTCACAGAAAGAAGTAGAGTGAGCGTTGTGTGTCCTGATGAAGAGACTATATGCTAAAACAATAATTCATGTTGTATTTACGTATTTTTCATAGCATAGAGTTTTAATGCTTAGTGGGTTGTGCGTGGTTCTCATTTTCACATGAACTGTTTCTTATCATTGTTTTTATTGTTATTACATTAGGTGCCCCTGTAAAAATTGTGTCAGTACTAAATAAATAAATCATGAAGGTCGTCATATCGACGGAACCCTCACAAAAGTTTTCGACTCACGTTGGTCGTTTGCTTAGGATAGTGGTTCTCTGTAGTGTACTTCGTAACTAAAGCTGTATTGGCCAATTACCGTAGGCATTTACTGTCATGGTTATTGTCACCTTAACCACAAGATAACCGGCTTAGGTTTAGGTCCAATTTCACCTCAGCAATTGAACTCGTTCACGTTGTAAGTCTTCACTTACAACGTGAACGAGTTCAATTGCTAAACCAAACGCTAAACCGAGTTGACGAGCTGTCATGTCACACAAATTCACACAATTGGTATATACGAGTACATATACTTTACGAATTTTAACTCGATCAAGCTGAAATTAGTTTTTATTATCTTAGTTTTGGCAGGAAACTGTGAAATTGGGCCTAACAGATTTAAAGACTTTAGGCCCAATTTCACCAGAAGCAAAGTAAAAAGACGGTAGGTAGAATATAATATAATAGAAAAAACATTTACACAGGTACAAAATACAGGCATAGAATAAACAAACAAAGAAGTTTATCATGGGGGTAAACGACACAAATAGGTGATTATTAAGACTAAAATAAGACTACCTCCATGACCCTGCGCCGAAATAGGGGTTGGCTCAGCGTGTGCTGAACATTATTAGGTAACCGACAACATCGCGTATCAAGACTCAAGAACCAGTGTAGAAAACGCGGAGTAGGTACCTCTTCCCGGGATGCTGATGAAAGTGAATGATGGGAAAATGACAATTGTAGCTTCCTCAGCCAGCCAGCTTCCTCTTATGTTCAAAACCACAAGTTCCCAAGTTCTGAACAAATAAGGAATTCACAGTTCTAAATAAAGGTACTATCTACGGTACTATCAAGACATTTTCCTCTGCTGCAGTAACATATAACTTGAAACAGTTTCACACGTTACATCTTCAAGTGCTGTTCCAACAGTACGAATCGCACAGATTGTAATATTGCTAGGGAGTTATATTCAAGCAGTAGATAGTATCGAAACATGATTGTGACGTCTCATTTTTGTATGGGATTTATGTTATACTTTGTATGGGATTTACGTAGTTCTATGTCAGCGAGGCTTGTCCAAATACCATAGAAAAATGAGTCACCACACGCATCATCAGCCGTTATAGAATTGCAAAACATTTTGTTCTGCTATCAACAAATTTATTGATCACATTAAAACTTCTGAAACTATCATGGTTATTAACACTAAAGTCATTTAAAACGGGATATTTACCATGAAACATTATTTACCATCAAAAATTAAATCATGGTAAATATCCCGTTTTAAATGACTTTATTGATCACATTTATCTGCAATAAAATATTTTTATTTTATTTGTATTAACAGGCCTCCTAATAAGCGCCATAGCGCTCTGCTCAGCAAATACAAATACAAATAAACTTCATCCAGCATCTGCCTGATACTATCCAAATACCGGATTCTGTTCATAGATTAAAATTTAATGTAATGTACTCATAGTTTCGTGATTTTTATATTACTTACAATATTGACATAGATAGATAGATAGATAACACTTTATTACACCACACAAAACAGAAAATAATACAGAGATAAAAACTTAGAATAAAGGTATAAAGGGCGGCCTTATCGCTGAGAGCGATCTCTTCCAGGCAACCTTGGGATGGACTGGACATGAACGAACAATATAGACGGTGGCACTTTAATAAAACACACATTGACATAGATGTGGACAAACACTACAACTTAATACCAAAATAACAAAAGCTGTGTGTTTTTATGTGTTTTTGACAAGATGTGTACTGTCATAAACACATAAAAACACACAGCTTTTGTTATTTTGGTAGCTACTAGAATAAGTTAAAGCACAAATAGCATAGCTACATTGTATAATCTCATCACTCGTAGTGTAATGTGAAGTTTATTTGACATGAACAGGTATACGTCGAATTACCAATAACCCTGTATACTATGTTAGTACCTAACCATAAATCAATTTTTAGGTTATGGTTAAGGCATTATGGTTAGGTACTAACATAGTATACAGGGTTATTGGTAATTCGACGTATACCCGTTAGGAGGTGATAGGGGTGACTATTTGCGATATTTTTCATCCCCATAAGCATCATGCAAAAGTGAACCATTTTTAAGTTGTCATGATTTTTAGCTTTTTTCAAAATAAGTCAAAAGTGCGACATCAAAAATTGATTTATAAAAAACTGTCCAAATAACCTATTTTTTCTTTTGATTTATAAAAACGAATAAACACTGGATATTTATGAATATTAAAACAACAATTATCGCTACAAATTTAAAAATGCGAGATAAAAAACAATATAATTTCATACTCTCAATCAATAGATTGAGATTTTTGTCCTCTAAAATGCTTTAAAAACTAAAAAAAACATTATGAAACTTTTCTTGCAACCAAACTAATCAGGTAAAAAGGGTAGGGGCGCTGTCTGATGCATATGGGATGGAATGTGGCGTAAGACAGGGGGGGGGTCTCTTCGCCACACCTTTTTAACCTCTATGTAAATTCCCTGATAGATGGTCTCAGCAGGCAGCCAGTGGGATGCCCTATTGATGGAATAACTGTAAATAATATATATAATATCAGTTATGCCGACGACATGGTGCTGCTGGCACCATCTGTCAGTGCACTTGAGAAACTGTTGGTAATATGTGAAAATTATGCTAAGCATGGTCTACAATATAACGTAAAAAAAAGTGAGTTCATGGTATTCTCCCCAAAGGCAAAACACATGAACGAGGTACCACCCATTATGTTGAATGGATCTGAGCTAAAAAGAGTTACCCAGTTCAAATACTTAGGTCACATTATAAGTGACAATCTTAGAGATGAACCAGACGTAGAGAGGG
Source organism: Eupithecia abbreviata (assembly GCA_943735965.1). NCBI lineage: Eukaryota > Metazoa > Arthropoda > Insecta > Lepidoptera > Geometridae > Eupithecia > Eupithecia abbreviata. The sequence goes on along the minus strand of OX030997.1, from coordinate 2,718,978 downwards.
AGCGAAGGGCGTTGACCGTAAGGGCCAATATGTTGGTTCGTAGGTATATCGATGTTCTGAAGAGGCAAAAGTCACATAATGCATTATCCAATAAATGGGATAGCCCGTTCCTCAAGCACTGCAACCAAGTAATGATGAAATAATCACTTTCATCATTATTTCATTGCGCTGTTTGTAATAATTTTATTTTTGTATTAATTGTTAATAACTAACATAGAATTAAGTAACATTTGCTACTAACATGATATGGACCTAAATTTAATTTTAATTATGATTTGTCGTTGTCCGAAATAAATGAATTTTATTTATTATTTCAAAACATAACCGTTTTCTTAGCTCTCCAAAAATACATAACAAGTATGGACTTATTTTAAAGAAAATGAAAAAAACATCATTACAAAGGAAGCAGGTGGAATTTCGTATACGAACTAAACCTAAGGTCGTTCTTTAAAATTTCTTTAAAACGAACTTAAAACAATACCCAATGTAAATAAAACGAAAAATACAAATTTAAAATAAAATTTAGTAACAGTTAAGTAGTAACACCAATTAATAATAAGTAACAATTAGGACATTTTGTAATTTAGCCTAATTAAAGTTCTTGATCGAAGTGACTTCCCCTACAGCGTTCGCTTTTCTGAGTTGTGACTTAACTACCAAAGTCGTCAAATTTCGCATCGCATATTATGCTGCTTTTATACATATTGTTTTAAGTTCCTCCGCGGAATAACTCAAAACAAGAATTATAAACGCACTTCGAGCAAGAACTTTAGCTTTTAGATTTAAAATAATTACTGTGAAACATAAATAAACGAAAAAAACGTAGTTGTACTTAATTATGGTGGATAACCGAAAAAAATGATTTTGAATTTGAATAATAATGGTTTAATCATCTAACGCTCCCCATTTAACAAAGTCGCTGAATATATCCCTCATCCTTTCAGAGTATAGGGGCCCGACCTTAGTAATCTGTATATTGTCAATACTCATATCTGTTTTCAGCTCTGGAGCCTGTTCTGTCTCTACTGTGATGAATGGAAGCACGAAGGTAGCTGTTACTAGACCGTAGGGCAGCTTCTGCAAGTGCATAATTTATATCAATTAACACTTTAGTTTTAAAAGCAGTGCTAACTTTAAATGAAGACAGATTTACCTGCAAGCATTGGCACGCCAAAGGTATTATTCAGGCCTTCTTCACCATAAGCTCTACCATAAACGCCGCCACCGGGCCCGGTGGTATAAGCCGCCGTCGAGGCAGCCAAGCTTGTTAAAATTAAAATTAAAGCAAAATAGTTTTGCGTTTTTTTTTTGGGATAGTCGACACTAACCCACCCGATAAGCGCCGCGCCTTTAAGGCAAAATAAAAGAAAAGGAAAGTTGTATCAAGGTATCTTGGTGGTCTTAATCCTTACCTCTTTGAACTCTGCATAAAAATCTTCCCTGGAATAAGTCGTCTCGGGATCAATACCCATTCTTCTAAAGGAAGCACTCAGTTGTGTGTAATAGTACTCGATGAGTTTGTCGTTGTACTGATCTCGAAACGGCTTGTCAGTGGCGATGGCAATCAGGCCCAGCAAGTCAGGGATTGGACTTCCAAGGTAAAACGTCTGGTGGTCTAATACAACCACTTCTAAGCTGCCATCCTGAAATAGTTATTTCGAATTTATATCAGCTAATATGTTAAAGAATGTCACGTCAACATTTGCAAACCAAACAAACAAAAATACGTTGCTATATTATAATAAAGAATGAACTGCACAATAAGTTATAGTTTAGCTATTTAAATTGGAACTATGATTTTTTAATGTCTTGTATGATAACTGTGGATATAAAAACTTCCAGTTTGAATTTGTGCACTTACTTCCAAAACCCTGTGCATAAAATTGCTAGGTCTGAAGTCACCATGTGCAATCACCATCAGTTTTTGGGCTTTTCTGTATTCTGTCATCTTAGCAAACGTGAGCTCATCCCAAAACTTCTTGAACTTGATCTTATCATCATCATCGAGTACACTGAGAGTACTTTGGACACCCATACCTATTACTTTCTTAAAGAAGTCTTCTGACATGAGGTCGAAAATATATTTATCATTAATTCGTTTGAATTCTTCTGGATCATTTATTTGCAGTGCATACGAGAGGGCATGTAGCTTTGCTAGCTCGGTCACTGCTTTGCTTGCGTATTCCCAATCCATAGATTTGAACCTGTCAAATGATTCAAATCCCTTGACAACCAAATTTTCCATCACCAAAGCTTCGATGAAGGGAGTTACTTCTGAGCCATAGCATTTTGGTAGCCATAACCGGTGTTCTTGAGGAACAACGTACTTATTCTCTATCTTTTCATATCCTTGCTTTATATCAATGTAGAGTGCTTTTTCTGTTTCTGCTAGAGATTGGTATCTATTCAGTTCTTCTTGCAAAGTCTTGACGATGATTAATACCTTGATGAAGAGGTGTAGATCCTCCTTACCCTGGCTGCTTATTGTGGCGGTGTAGAGGAGTGAGGAGTAATTAGCGCCGCCGGTGGACACTGGCAACACTTTTATTTCACAGTTTTTATAGTTTTGTTCTTCTGCTATTCTTCGAAGCGCGTCATTCAAATGCGTGTTTTTAGACATCGCGCTTGCTGAAACAAAATTATTTTGGAAATATGCTTGTGGTACGAGTATTATTACAACATCAACTCAAACAGATAGGTAATCGTTTACTGCATGATATTTATTTGTTGTTCTTATCTTAAAGATTAGATTGCGTTCTAGGTAATTACATAAAATTAATGTTATGACGAGTGTTATTAATTATTTTAGCCAAATGTTTTTAAAAGTGAATAGTGAAACATAACTAGCGCAAGCCCTTTTTTATTTGTGTAAATAGGTCATGGAATGGGTGGATATTTACTGCGTTAAATAAAAAAAAACCTTTATTATTCCTTTATTTATTTATTAAAATATTAAAGCTAGTTTTAGTGTACACCATATTGATCACTTATACAATGATTATGGTACAAAGCTAGTTTTAGTGTACACTATATAGTGTAGGTACACTAAAACTAGCTATGTACCATAATCATGTAAAAGTAAATGATGAAAATAATTCTGTTTTATTCCAGGTCTAGAAATGTTTCTACAAAATATTAGGCCGATCCATTCAGTGGTTTTGGGGTAACAAACATCCATACATCCAACTTTCGCATTTATAATATACTAGTTGCGCCCCGTGGCTTCACCCGCATGGTGATAGACATTTTGGATAATATACAATATTATCTTGATGAATTGTATTTATACCTATGTATGTGTTATTCTGATATGTAAGCTATTATAATATAATATATATTATTGTGAAGTTTCATCAAAATCCATTCAGTAGTTTTTGCGTGAAAGAGCAACAAGCATACTTACATACATCCTCACAAACTTTCGCTTTTGTAATATTAGTAGAATTCAAATTTAGATAAGTAATATATTATGAATATAATAATAAAAAATATATTTATTATAACTAATTGAAAACATATTACTAATTATATTTCAAAGTATTAATGTAATTTGTCTTTTTGGGAATAAATGAATATTAATTAGTTATAATTACAACGAAGCCAACAACCGCAGCGCCTCTTCCACTTGTGGACAAAAATTGAAGTGAAAAGTAAAATAATCTTATTTGATAATAATTTATTGTATAAAGTATGACTTGCCTAATTGCTTATTTTGTAAGCCTAAAGAAATAAAATATTTTGAATTTGAATTTTTCTACTTTACGGCTAGCCTACATACCTACATTACCTACATACAGCATTATTTCGTCCATGCATACAGCAAATACAAACGCTTTGACGTGTTTAGTATAAAAAATATGACCGCTGTATAAATTCCCCTAAGTCTTTTAAGTCTGACTTTTGTTTTAAAATCAATTCTTATTATCTGTTTTATTCCTATCTACACTTTTTTAAATTTTAATTATATCTATACAATTTAATTTAAATTCATTAAACACAAATTGTAAATCTGACTTGATTGCACACTTAACGGTAGAAATACATTGAATCACATTTATGCCTCAACACCTGTATACACTACACATGTATTTCATGCAATAAAATATACTTTTACTTTACTTTACTTTTTTTACCCCTGGTGTATGCATTCTACCTGCTCTGCCCTACATACTTCAATAATCAAGAGAGCATACTCTTGATTATTAAGGAACAAGGGAGTGGTCAGTGACATAGGGACAAATTCCCTATGTCACTGACCACTCCCTTGTTTCCCTTTATTCAATTAAGAGTATGTATTTATATAAATAAATAAATAATAATAAATAATGCTGGACAATTCACACAGCATCATCTAGCCCCAAGCTAAGCAGAGCTTGTGTTATGGGTACTAGATGACTGATATACATAATACAATACATTACATAGATAGATATTTTTTTATTATACATAGAAAGCGACCAGAACACCCGGAACAAATATCTGCAGATCGTACACACAATTGTTCCGAGGCGGGAATCGAAACCGCAACCTTCTGCGTCGCAGGCGGACCTTCGCCCACCGCGCCACATCGGTCGTATATAAGTAGGTATATAATTAGTTGTATGTATTTATATTTATTTTATTTATTTTTAAGTAGGAACGTATTTTCATGCAATATTTTATAAATTAATATAATGCACACAGATCCCCATGTACAATCCAACGATCCTATCCATCCACGGTTGTCTGGTAGAGATCGCTCTTGAGCGATAAGACCGCCAAATTGTCACATGTTTTGTATTTTATTCTGTCTTGTTTGTTCTATTTTGTAAGTGTGCAATAAAATAATTTTCTATCTATCTACTTCTCGCTGTTTTATTGCTGCAAATCTCTTATTTTCTTTTTTTATCGTGAAAATACTTTCCTTTGACCACAAATCCTTTGTCAAACGGAGGTCTAATTATTAACGGCTGGTTGCTTGTTCGCTAAGCAATCAATATTAATAATTGATTAGCGAACAAGCCTCCGACCAGGTGGGTTGACGACCTGCGAAAAGACAGCAGGTAGATGCTGGATGCGTCAAGGTGAAGACGGGCGCTATGGAGCTCATTGGGGGAGGCCTATGTCCAGCGGTGGACTGCTATAGGCTGATGATGAACAAGCAACGAGCTGCACGACAATAGTATTAGCGTGCTAATTAAAAAAAATCCTTTATAATCATCTAGGTAAAGGTCAATAAAAAACATAAACACAAAATTACAAAAATGAAAATAAAACGAAAATAACTAAATTTAGAGTATAAGTAATTTCACCCAGTGGTGTCGTATTGGAAAGTCATTAATTATAAGATACTAGCAGTTGCCCGCGGTTTCACCCGCGTTAAGCACAAATTTCACTTTATTAGGAGATTTTTTTACACCCTGGGTTACATTATTGGAGTTTTAGTAAGGATCCCTAACTTTTTTGAAAATATAATATAGCCTATGTTCACCGGGGATAGTGTAGCTTCTTAACGGTAATGTTTTTTCAAATCGGTCCAGTAGTTTCGGAGCCTATTCAATACACACAAACAAAAAATCAAACATTTCCTCTTTATAATATTATTACAAACAAACAATCAAATCTTACCTCTTTATAATATTATATTATTAGTATTAAGTATTAGTATATGTACATGTTATCGACATAGCTCAAAGAATTAGCAAGCTAAAGTGGCAGTGGGCCGGCCATATTTCGCGAAGAACCGACGGCCGCTGGGGCAAACGGGTTCTTGAGTGGAGACCAAGACTCGGTAAACGTAGGACGCCCTCCGACCAGGTGGGATGACGACCTGCGAAAGACTGCAGGTAGATTCTGGATGCGGCAAGCTGAAGACAGGGCGCTATGGCGCTCATTGGGGGAGGCCTATGTCCAGCAGTGGACTGATATAGGCTGATGATGATATGTACATGACTTTCACGATGCTGTTGTTACTACACCTGTCACTATACTCATCACGAGTTGAGTGTTATTAACACTTTGATTGCTGAAATCACACGGTATGTGTTTTCTACAAGTGACTAATATGCGTAAAGCCACACTAGCGCAGCGGCTGAGAAAATACAGATCTGTGTGACTCAGCACAGCCGTAATATTTTTCGAACGAAACGCATGTGCGGCGCAACACAACCGCTATGTAGAGCGGCAGCACGAATTTTGTAGGTTAAAAAAAAGATAGCAGTCGTCGAAAAAAAATCGCAGTCAAAGTGTAAAATAAATCTGTGGCGGAATAACGGGCGAAGGTCCACCTGTGACGCCTGCAACGGAGGTGTCGGGTTCGATTATCACCTCGGGACAATTGTTAGAAAAACTAAATAGACTGTTTTTCCTCTTGATCGTATTTTTACATATTCAAAAATGAAGGTAATGAATGCAAGATAAGGAAAACGTAAACACTTATAAACTAGATTAAATCAACTTGAATTACTAATTAGTAATTGAAGTTGATTTAAGTAGTATGACGTTAGTAGGTACCTAAAATAATAATTCCTAATAAGTAGGTACATTAGTACTAGAAAATCAGCCACAAAGTCAGTAAAAAGTAGGTTCCTACTACCAACAAGCAACATAAATCAGAAACCAAAGAGGTTTTACCTGATTTATTTCGTGCACCAAAAAAAGCTTTATAGGGGCAACCCTAGTAAGTAGGTATTATAGGAAAAACCATTTCTTACAAGATTTTCTCGATTTAGCAAGGTGGCTGTTCACTCACTGCTAATGCCTTAACTACACGACCCGAGTATGTGATTTAGGCAACAATTCGTCACAGCCAAAAAGTTTTCTTATTGGTCACAACGCAAAAACCATTAAAAATTTAGTACAAAGTTTTTATGTTAGGATGTTTGTTAACTATTCACGCCAAAACTACTGAATAGAACGGGCTGAAATTTGCAAACAGGCAGTTCTATTACTACCCTATATTACTACCTAGATAATGAGAATATTCAATATTTCGGCACAGTTGCATGCGCCATGATCACGGAGTAACTCACATTTAAAACGGGATATTTACCATGATTTGATTTACCGAAATATTGGATAACTCAAAAATCAAATCATGGTAAATATCCCGTTTTAAATGAGAATATTGGTTCGCTTTCGTGACATATAATGACAAACTTTGAAAAAAAAACTCTCATGACGTGGTTTATGTTGAATTGATAACTACTCGCTATGTGTAGTAAGGGCATTAGCCCAAAACTAAGATTAATTGTCATGGTGCGGGCACGTTTCTATCGGAGGTACCTATTTCGCTAATGATGCCTCTTACTATTTATTACAAGTGGTTTCTTGAGATAATGATTAAGATGGTATTTCGCAATAAATAAATAAATAATGCTGCACAATTCACACAGCATTATAGAGCCACAAGCTTGTGTTATGGATACTAGATGACTGATATACATAATACAATACATTACACAGATAGAGATTTTTTATTATACGTAGAATACAACCAGACACCCGGAACAAATATCTGCGGATCGTACACACAATTGTTCAGAGGCGGGAATAGAATACGCAACCTCCTACTTCGCAGGCGGACCTTCACCCACCGCGCCATATCGGGCGTCAAAATATAGCAACAGTCGGTTCTTGACTTTTAGATATTATTTTTTGTTAACAAAGCGGTTACAAAATCAAAGAAATATTGGTACGAGAATTAATCGCAGATATCCGAAATAGTTTTTTTTTCTCATTCAGTAATCGATTAAATAATACAAATGTTTCGTCCGTTTTTTAATTCTAATCCACAATTTTTTGATGATTTGTCGAATTCTCTGTAGTTGGTGTTGATTTCTAGAAACTAGATAAAGATAAAGATTTTTCGTCCATTTAAAGATAAAGATAATTTATTTGCATAAACATATTGTGTTATTAAGATATTGATGTGATTTTTTTACACAATGGGTTACATTATTGGAGTTTTAGTACGGATCCCTAACTTTTTTGAAAATATAATATAGCCTATGTTCACCGGGGATAGTGTAGCTTCCCAACGGTGAAAGAATTTTTCAAATCGGTCCAGTAGTTTCGGAGCCTATTCATTACAAACAAACAAAGAAACAAACAAAAAACGACAAACCTTTCCTCTTTATAATATTAGTAGTATACATATACATATAGTATAGATTATAGAATAGACACTGTGTTAGAACAACAGCTGTGAAGCCTCGAGCTTTCAGACTATTATTTGGTTGAATTTCATTTGAAACACGTTACTTCAATCATCGTGTACGTACAGTGAGCAGAGAGAATAGCTTTTCATGAGTTGATCATCTATATGATTCTATCCATCCAAAGGTTACCTGGAAGAAATCGCTGTTAGCGATAAGGCTGCCGATTGTGCCACTAGATTTAGTTAGTATTAAGCTCTTTATTATTATTATTTTTTGTATTGATGCTGCAATAAATTTTTTATTGTATTATATGATATTATGTTGTTTTCAGGCGATTTTGTAGCTCATGGGTGTTATTGACAAGATATGATTTTTTTATACACGTCTCTGACATTCTCTTATTTTTTATTATAAAAACTATCGTAGTTTTAGGTATTTATTACGGATGTTAGCGGGTTAACTACGAACCATATTTGGGCCGGGAGAACACCCGGTGTGAGAAGAACACCAGGGTGTTTTTCCAACACAAATAAAGTTTGTAGTTAATCCGCTTACAGCCGTAATTAATTCTATAATTTTTTTTTTTTTTTTTTTTTATTAAATATTCTAGGTCTATTAAAACCTTAGCCATTGTTTAAGTAATTTAATGTTTCAGATATTATGACTTGCCTAAGTAAGCTGAATGGCTAAATAAAAGTCAGTGTAAAATTGAAGGGAAGAAAAAAAACAAAAAGACCTTACAAGTATCTTATTTCATAATACCTTAAAAATGAAATGAAAAATGAAAAGTTTTTATTTCTTTAAGCTTACAAATAAGCACTTAGACAGGTCATATTTTATAGTTCACTTCAATTTTTTGTCCACCAGTGGAAGAAGTGAGAAGAAACCACTAGTATGTTCATAACTTATGTGTCTAGTACATTGCTTATCTGTAAGTTGGTAGATTTTGAGTTGGAGCAAAACTCTTTCCAAGCTTTTTTATCTTCTAAGTAATCTGATATTTTGTAATAAGCTTTTTTACAAAGAATGTGTTAAACAATTTTTTTAAATTTATTTATTGATAATTTTTGCAACTCACTTGGAGTTTTGTTGTAGAAGCGTATACATTGCCCTTTAAAAGATACATTTATCTTGTGTAGCCTAGTTGTGGGCACAGCGAGTTTATTCTTATTTCTAGTATTTACATTATGTATCTTTTTTTAGCGAACCGATTGATATTTTTATGGGTGTACAACAAGTTTTCATAAATATATTGACACGGTACTGTCATTATGTTTATTTGTTTGAATTTTTCACGTATAGGGATTCTCTGGGACCCATATTATAGATCGCACGAACAGCCCTTTTCTGCAACACAAATACGGTGTTTATATCTGCAGCGTTCCCCCACAGTAGTATGCCATAAGACATAATACTATGGAAGTAGCTGAAATAGACTAGTCTAGAAGTATCAACGTCTGTAAGGTGACGGATTTTTTTTACTGCATATGCTGCAGAACTAAGTCTCTTCGATAGCTTATCTTTATCTTATACTACTATATCCTTTTAAAATTATAAACGAGAATGTTTGTATGTATGGATGGATGTTTATTACTCTTTCATGCAAAAACTACTGAACGGATCCGGCTGAAATTTTGCATACAGGTAGTTCCAAGCCCGGAATAAAACAAAGGGTACTTTTATTATATAAATCAGTTCTAATGGGATAGAAATAACCTTAAAACGTTTCCATAGAAACAAGGCGTGAGAAGCCGCGGGCAGAAACTAGTAGTATATAATTTGACTTGTCTCAGTTCTTATTTTGTAAGCCTAAAGAAATCAAGGTTTTTTAAATCTGAAATCTGAATATTGACATTGTCAGTACACGGTCACTTTGTCCCTTTTTGACTGATAACTTATTATTGGTTATTCCGTGATCATGGCGTATGAAACTGTGCCGAAATATTGAAAAACTCAAGAACCAAACCATGGTTAATATCCCGTTTTAAATAACTTTAGTGTTATTAACACTGATACCATGAAAAAAATTCGTGTTAACCAACATTCGTCGCTGACAGTACCATTAAAAGTTTACATCAATCCCAATCCAATTGTAATTCAGTTCAAGCTATTGATAATTGAAATCCTATTAAGTAATTAAATTGAACACGCTTAATCCATACTAATTAATTGAGCATGCCCGCTCAATTCGTAAGTAGTTAGAGTTCGCTTAGCGTTGACAAGACTGGCGCGGCTTACTGGGTTACTAATAAATGGTAACTCTTACCTCGGGCAGATTCTGTTAGGTAAAAACTATTTCGAGAAGAAGGCCAGGAGGACGATCCAGCTAGGCTGGGCAGCGTTTGGAAAACTACGCCGAGTCGTCTCGTCATCCATACCGCAATGCTTGAAAACGAAAGTTTTCAATGAAATGAAATGAAAATATATTTATTTCGATAGAGCTAAGACTGAATTATCTAACTATAATAAACAAATACAGCACACGACTTAAAAGTAAATAATTAATAATATAATATTGATTTAAACAAAAGAGACATATTTTGTAAATTAAATACTAATTTGTGTAGATCAAGCCGTGTGTGATGGTCAGTGCCGTGTTCCTGCTGTTCAACCAGTGCGTCCTACCCGTTATGACCTACGGAGCTGAGACGTGGACACTCACGGTAGGACTGCTCCACCAGTTCAAAGTCGCTCAGCGAGCTATGGAAAGAGCTATGCTCTGAGTTTCTCTCAAAGATAGCATTCTTGGATAACCAATGTGCCTACCTACCCAATTCGTAGAATCAATATAAAACGAAATAATAATAAATAGAAATGATACTAACTACTAATAATAATAAAGAACTGACTGCATAGTAGTGATTAGTCACTAGTTTTTTGTGTTAATTTGTTTATAGTGGAGACTTCACTTGTCTATGTAGTTCCTTATTGTAACTCTTTGGATGATCCATGTCTGTCTTTCAAATAAATAAAACAAAAAATGTTGGTACATTTAAGTCTCTTCTATGTAACCGTAGTGTGAAGGTTGATCTGTGCAATGAGAATTAATTTTGCAATTGGCACAGGATGAAGAGAGTAACGCGGGGGACATTAATTAACCCTGATAGCCTGATGCTAAAATTGTGGCACAACAAAGGAACACTTCATTCATTGTCTGGAGTCCCGGATAATAAGGGTTAATCAGCATAGGTAGGGAGGTTCATTAAATAGGTATTATTTTAAGACAAAAACATCGAAATACAAGTTTGCTACCAAGTAGGTAGGAGGGTTGTCGTCGATTTTCTACATCATTTATTATAGCTAAACTAATAAGTCATCATCATCAGCTTATGTTAGTCCACTACTGGACATTGGCCTCCCCCTAATCTAATAAGTAAATACACTTGATTTATACTTATAACTTACATGGTGAGGAGGTATTTTTAAGTACGTGTTCTAGAAATGTTGTGTTAAAATCATTATTGTGATATAGACGTAAAAATTGCTAAAATCATACTAATAATTTGATTTAGTTTAGTTTTTACATATATTTTTATTTTTTCATATTTCTTGTACTGTCCACGGTCTTATCCATCCATGGTTGGGCAGAGATCACTCTTGAGCGACAGGACCGCAACTAATTTATAGGCTGATTTTAGTGTCACGCTGACCATCGGCGCTGATAGCTCGGTGCGTAGCAATCTGTATGGATGCTATAGAAAGCTTTTTGAATAACGCTGACCATTCAGCGCTGACAGTACGCGCCTCCTACGCGCCGCTCGTCAGTGCGCTGAGCGGTCGGCGCCCGCGCGCTTCTGTCTTCAGTGAGCGTTTTAGTGTCGCGTTGATCGCACGCGCCGTTTGCGTACAATCATGTCGAAAACTATTAAAAAAATTGTTTCGTCATCCCTCAACTTGCCGTATAACGTGACCAATTCTCTAAATTTTTTACTGTACATAGTTCTTTATTAGAGTGCAATAAGAATATAAAGAATATATATATTATATATATTTATTTCAAAATTTACAAGATAACCTTATTATCTATGCACTTTTTATATTTTTATTTTTATAATAAAGTACTTTCTATATTTCTATCTATTTAGCTTTTATTAATAACGCCCGATCTTGTGTCTTACATCTAATGCAATGAATTAGCGGAGAGAAAAGCTCGTTTAACGACCGTTGTTTTCGTTAGCACATTAGACATTACTTAAAACGAGTAATTTATTTAAAAGCTGCACAATTACTTCCACTTCTTTTTATTTCTGTTGTTATTTCAATGTGGCGCAGCAGGTAAGGATCCGCTTCAGACGCAGGAGGTTCGATTCCCACCTCGGGACAAAAAAAATTATACACTCGTACTTATGTCCGTCCCCGGGATACCATTACATCCCTGCCAAATATCATGAAGATCGGCAGGCTGATTATGTAAAAGCAACAGCAACAGCGACGCGACCGCGACCGCAATTTTAGCAAGCAATTTTTAGTTCACCGATTGTCCGGCAGAGGGAAACCTAGTGTGGGTGACGTAGTACCTGGTGTCATCTAATACAAAATTGGCTTTTGACAGCACTGATTGCTTAATTTTCGCCTGTCGCAAACCGGTCGCAGTTACATAATCAGGGGGCCGTTCAACCGTTGAAAGGTAATAGACAGACAGACAGTTACTTTCGAATTTATAATACTAAATATTAGCTCTCGTCCGCGGTTTTGCACACGCTTTTCTGGGATAAAAAGTATGCATGTCCATCCCTGGGATACAATACATAATAATATAATAAATGTTACTCTTTATTGCACACCAAATAATAACAGATACACATGACTGAAAAAAAAACAAATAAAGAATATGTTGCACAATGGGCGGCCTTATCGCTATGAGCGATCTGTGCCTAGTATGCCCTATCCACTAGAACAAACTGGAGAGAATCCTAGTGTACAGGGCATACTACAGTTTAGAAGAGTTCCTAAATGACAAATTAGATGACGCCAATGTCACTGATCCACACTTGTAATAATTATAATATTTATTGGTAATATTACCAAAGAAAATTATTCCTGTACTTAGACAGCGCTGAATATATAATATGTAATAATATATATAATATATATTATATATAAATATATAATATAATATATATAATATGTGCACACGCTGAGACAACCCCTATTTCGGCGCAGGGTAATGGAGGTAGTCTTGGTTTTCTTAATATCACCTATTTGTGTCACTTACCCCAATGATAAACTACTTTATTTGCTGTTTGTTATTCTATGCCTGTATTTTGTACCTGTGTCCAAATAAATGTTTTTCTATTCTTTTTAGATTTTGAACTATTTTGTAAATTCATTTATTGTTATTTCGTTGTGTATTTCTCTACCCATGTATATTATGTTTTACTTATAAGAAAATTCTTATTAATTAATAGCTGAACTGGCCAGGCACCCTGTGTTATCTTTATTATTTCTTAATTTGTATTATTCTATATGAAACACAAATAAATATTTTCTATTTACATTTATATTTCTTTGGATACTAGTAGTAGTATCCAAAGAAATATAAATAGAAAATATTATTTACTGTCTGATCTGTTACCCTTTTACGCCTATACTACTTACTATAGGCGACAGACAGAGATAGAGACACACAGAGTTACTTTTGAATTTATAATATTACCTAGTATTCTGTCCGTGCCGCAAATGGTCGCAATTTACTCGTAGATACCGTACCTACGAGGACATTGTAGAAATGAGGTCCTACGGTACCGGGAGTTTTGCATACAATGCGATGTGGTCTAAATTACTGCAGTAATAAACCTCTGGGTAAACCGGGAGGTGAAAATGAAACATTTTCGGGCAGGGATGTCAAGTTTGCATTGTCGCTTAAGCTGGTCTTGGCCAAGCTAAATTTACTTTAAGGTTTACGGAGTTTAGCTTAGATACGAATAATCGCTATTACTTTTACACTATATGAAAGGAAGTTTATAGAGTCTAAATTGGTCTGCTTTATTGTATTTACAAAATTATATCGGTAGGCACCTAAGCCTTGAAGTAAGCATCTAATTAATGATGCTTACTTCATTCAATAATAATTTAAATAACTTTGGTTTTGTTGATCTTTCGTGATAACGACCTATCGACGAAACGTACCGTCGAGGTAGAGACCTGTCGAGGTAGAAATCCTTCGAAGTACTAATCATTCGAGATAACGACCCATCGACGAAACGTACCGTCGAGGTAGAGACCTGTCGAGGTAGAAACCCTTCGAGGTACTGATCTTTGAGATAACTACCCATCGACGAAACGTACCGTCGAGGTAGAGACCTGTCGAGGTAGAAACCCTTCGAGGTACTGATCTTTCGAGATAACGACCCATCGACGAAACGTACCGTCGAGGTAGATACCTGTCGAGGTAGTAACCCTTCGATGTACCGATCATTCGAGCTAACGACCCATCGACGAAACGTACCGTCGAGGTAGAGACATCGAGGTAACGGCATTCAAACTAGAGTACGAGACCCACTTTTTATCCAGGTACCTACTACGCGAGACAAGCCGCGGGGATATCCTAGCTAGTAAATAAACAAGCAAAGTAACAGCCCTGTACTTTAATATTCGTGACATGCCAGACGGATTCTCCCAAAGAAAACGTTTTTACGTCAGTTATTTATGAGATTTTCCCGTTTCCCTTCTTTTGTTGACATAGCCATAATCGTGGAAGGAGCTTGCTTTGACGAGAAATGAAACATAGCTTAAGGCATTTTTCAGTAATTTTTCTTGAACCAGGAAATGAATTCCTTGTTTATCATTTAGCATGTGGCCTCATCAGCCTATGTTAGTCCACTGCTGGACATAGGCCTCACCCAATGAGCGCCATAGCGCCCTGTCTCCAGCTTGCCGCATCCAGCATCAGCAACAGAAGCAGGCAATTCGTTAGCAATGCGATGATCTTAAAATCGCGATCAAGTATTGATAGGTAATCAAAACATGATTGCGATTGTTTGATGTTGGGTATTTTCGCAGTAAAACCAACTGAAACTAATAACTGTTCGTAAAAGGAACCCTTTCCTAAGAACTTTTAAATTGAAACTGCAAACAAGAACTAACTTTCCATTACAGCGATCAAAGTTTCAATGAAGAAAGCAAAGTTGCGTTTAGGCGACTGCTTAAGAAATTTGTTGCTGTTGCTCTTTTAAGAATTAAGTATGCTAGACTTTAACCAAACCAAACTTATCGACATAGCTCTAAGAATCAGCAAGCTGAAGTGGTATTGGGCCGGCCATATCTCGCGAAGAACCGACAATTGACGGGGTAAACGTGTTCTTGAGTGTAGGGAGCTCTTACCTATACGCCTTTCTGAGTAAATCAGACCGTTTTTATTTCCTCAATACTCGTATCTAATAATGTGCCTCGTCATTCTTCATCATGTTTGTCAATTTCATGGTGAAATCGATATCCATCCACGGTTGTCTGGTAGAGATCGCTCTTGAGCGATAAGACCGCCAAATTGTCGCATATTTAGTATTTTATTCTGTGTTGTTTGTTTTATTTTTAAGAGTGCAATAAAATAATTATCTATCTATCTATCGATATGGATAAATCACTATAATATTAAAAATGCAAAACATCGAGTTTGGATGTTTGTTACTTCTTCACGCCAAAACGACTGAACGGATTGGGCTGAAATTTTCATATTTTTGGTAGTTCTGGGCCTGGAATAAAACATAGGCTACTTTTTATCTTATAAATCTCATGGAATATAAACAAACTTAAAACAACGCGCGCGAAGCCGCGGGCTGAAACACGTATAATAAATGCGAAAGGATGTTTGGATGGATGTATGGATGAATGTTTGTTACTTCTTTACGCCTACAAACGGACTACAAAACGGATCAGTCTCAAATTTTACTGGATAATTTTAGCACAAAAATCATATCCATAGGATATAATTAACCTTACAACGTTTCCGTAGAAACAGTGCGTGCGAAGCCGCAGACAGAAACTAGTCATCGACAAATTATAGCAATACATTACCGAATCACCCAGACAATGCTTTAGTGGTTCATAAGGGATACGGTACTTTTATTTGTCTTTATCGTACTAGGTACTTTAGGTCTTTCTAGGACTGCCATCCTAAGTTATTGCTTCTGGCTGAACCTACTTTTTGGCACAAATATTTGTAGTTATTTATTTTATTTATTTATTTTTTTACTTAGAAACAAAAGCCACAGCCTTTAAAACTAATATTAACATATTTAATAACTAACCTTAAGGCCAATAAAAGATTTACTTTGTATAAAATTAAATGACTATCACTATAAATCAAATTAATAAAAGCTAAAACAATTTGAATGACATAAGAAAAGAAGAGTATAAACTAAATTTAAAGCAAAAAGAAACATGAAAATTAAAACTAAAATACTAAATACAAATCTCATTATTCAAGTGTCTCAGCTATGTACCCAAACTATTACAGCCTTACTGTTAACTATAAACACTATTATATAACGCCTATAAAATATGACCCAATATCTATGGACAAAGAAATTCGTCTATGCTAAAAGCAAAGAGAATCCAATAACTACTAAAACCTTTTTTGCTGTATTCAGTCATTAATGTTTTCTACGTCTTTATGTGTAATTTTAATATTATAGGTTGTAGGATGCACACACTATAGGCATAAGCTAATGACGAAGAGCAATGCTCGGAGTATCTGAAGGATAGGATTCGTAACGAATACATCCGACAGAGAACCAAGGTTATCGACATAGCTCAAAGAATTAGCAAGCTGAAGTGGCAGTGGGCCGGCCATATCTCGCGAAGAACCGACGGCCGATGGGGCAAACGTGTTCTTGAGTGGAGACAACGACTCGGTAAACGTAGTGTAGGACGCTCTCCAACCAGGTGGGATGACGACCTGCGAAAGACTGCAGGTAGATGCTGGATGCGGCAAGCTGAAGACAGGGCGCTATGGCGCTCATTGGGGGAGGCCTATGTCCAGCAAGAGACTGCTATAGGCTGATGATGATGATGATGATGATGATGATGATGAATGACGATTTATTGGTGCGATCCCTGCCTATCATACATAGGTACCTTTCATTCATGTATGCATTCTATTATATCGTTCAGCGATCCCACTCACTCACGGCAGTCGGGATCATCTACTCTACGCGGTCGATACACATGTACCTATTTCTTGCAACGAATAAATGAGTAAAGTCAAAAAAGTCAAAAATCATTTATTCTTTAGGCTTACAAAATAAGCACTTAGACAATTCATATTTTATACATTAAATTATTATCAAATAAAATTATTTTATTTGTTCACTTAAATTTTTGTCCACTAGTGGAAGAAGTGAAAAAGAAACCACAAGTATGTTCGTCTCTTATAGGTCTAATACATGGTTATTTGCCTATTTAAGACTAAATATAATATGATTCGATACATGTCAATATTTAAGTAAAGCTATGCACAACAACAAATTATACTTTGACGACCGATGTGGCGCGGTGGGCGAAGGTCCGCCAGCGACGCAGGAGGTTGCGGGTTCGATTCCCGCCTCGGAACAATTGTGTGTACGATCTACAGATATTTGTTCCGGGTGTTCTGGTCTCTTTCTATGTATAATAAAAAATATCTATCTATGTAATATATTGTATTATGTATATGATAACACAAGCTCTGCTTACCATGGGGCTAGATAATGCTGTGTGAATTGTCCAGCATTATTTATTTATTTATACTATGTGAAGCCCTCCAAGGTTCATAATCATCAATGAGCAATCACAAAATATCCTCACGGAAATCACGATCGGCACCGATGTTGGTCCATCACCATACAATTTATCTGCGGCTTTGTTACCGAATGCCGTAAACAGCTGAAAAACACCTATCGGTACAGATTTAAAGTTCAATATTGTATATTATAGCTCCGGTAATAAATCAGGGTTCTGAAAAAATTCGGTAAAAATGGAGATAAATCAATGCTTTGTGGATTTTCCGGAACTTTAAGTGATTAATTATTGGAACGAATGCGTGTGAAATCGTAATTTGTGGCTGACCTACTCTGATAAAAATGTTATTGAGTTGTTTGCTCGAGAGTCGAGCTTTTTGGGGCTTTATCATCATCATCATCATCAGCCTATAGCAGTCCACTGCTGGACATAGGCCTCCCCCAATGAGCGCCATAGCGTCCTGTCTTCAGCTTGCCGCATCCAGCATCTACCTGCAGTCTTTCGCAGGTCGTCATCCCACCTGGTAGGAGGCCCCGGGCCGGCCTGGGGCTTTATATTGTTTGGAAAATCAGTATTTTTCGTGCTTTAGCGAAATATTCGATCAATGTTTCAGTTCTTCATTATCGACATAGCTCTAAGAATTAGCAAGCTGAAGTGGCAGTGGGCCGGCCATATCTCGCGAAGAACCGACGGCCGCTGGGGCAAACGTTTTCTTGAGAGGAGACCACGACTCGGTAAACGCAGTGTAGGACACCCTCCGGCCAGGTGGGATGACGACCTGCGAAAGACTGCAGGTAGATGCTGGATGCGTCAAGTTGAAGATAGGGCGCTATGGCGCTCATTGGGGGAGGCCTATGTCCAGCAGTGGACTGCTATAGGCCGATGATGATGATGATATTTCAGTTCTTGTAACCGAGGTGAGGCAATGGCATCAATTCTTGTTGTTATGGTTCATCCACAACGCTGATGATTATGATATTAAATTATTCATTATTATATTTATCATTTTGTATTATTATACAAACCAACGGATTATTTCCCTAACTTTCGCTGCCAACTATTTTTACCCTTAAAATGTCGCCCTATTTTCTCCTCGGTTCAGATTTCCCATTACCTTACGTCCTAGAATTGAAAAACAAGGTACCAAATTGCGACTTCGATTTCTGATAATATAGTAAATTTTTCATTGTCCTTTCCCGAAATATATGTTATGTGTTTGTCGGGTTCCGAAATATCTTTTACTAGCTGCGCCCCACGGCTTCGCCCTCGTGTAAATATTTGTTTCAAATATTTTATAAACCAACTTCCTCTTGAATCACTCTATCTTAAAAAATAACCGCATGTAAATCCGTTGCGTAGTTTTAAAGATCTAAGCATACATAGGTACAGACAGACAGCGGGAAGCGACTTTGTTTTATACTATGTACTCTATTTAGTGATGTGTTTGTCGAGTTCCGAAATAGCTTTTGTTTTTTTGTCCAGTTCCTAAAGAACAAAAACCTACTCCATATCACGAGCTCTATATCTATAGGGTCAGGCTTGAGTGAATAGGTCAGTTGAAAGGTCAAACAATAGATCGGTACCGTACAGTGCGTGGGTTGACTAAGGCCTAATGAGTTTTTGACATTTCTCTGTTAATTAAAAAGATGGAAGTGAAGTGAATGGCACATCATTAAGATTGTAATTGGAAAAGATTGATTTATTTGGTAGCTGGTTCTTAGTATATATTTGAGTCTACATTGCTTAAAATACTATAGTCAGAGGATAGGATTCGTAACGAATACATCCGACAGAGAACCAAAGTTGTCGACATAGCTCAAAGAACTGGCAAGCTGAAGTGGCAGTGGGCCGGCCATATCTCGCGAAGAACCGGCCGCTGGGGCAAATGTGTTCTTGGGTGGAGACCACGACTCGTTATACGTAGTGTAGGACGCCCTCCGACCAGGTGGGATGAAGACATGCGAAAGACTGCAGGTAGATGCTGGATGCGGCAAGCTGAAGACAGGGCACTATGGCGCTCATGTGGGGAGACCTACATCCAGCAGTGGACTGCTATAGGCTGATGATGATGATGACATAGGTACAAGTACATCAAAACATTCGAATATGCGATTATATAAGCGCAAACTAAAACCAAATACCTAACAAGAGCACACAAACAGAATATTTTTACGTGTAAAACTTCTGAATTCATAAGTCTACTTCATATTCCCTCTTCAGAAAAAAGCGCAAAAGAATACATAATTCATGAAGAAAATGAAGCAAAAAACGTACAAAGTACTGTCGGATTTTGGGGTGGGATAAATGTAGTTGAAATATTTTAATAGTAGAAGTGGCAAGTAAATTGAACGCACCCTGCGTTCAATTTACTTGCCACTTCTTTGTATGCAGAAAACAATACCTACCTCCTTTTATAAGAACGAAAGTACAAAGATTAGACTTAGATTTGAATGTGGAATGAAAGAATTATTGTCACTCGTCAGCTGTCAAGTCATAAAGGACGTATAGCGACAGCGCGCGACTTCTCGCGTCCAAATTGAATTCCATTCAGCACACACGAAACATTCGCGAGGGGCTTCAACATGATACACTTGGGGACATGAAAATCGTCGTACTTATTTGATGAATTTGTTTAGTTTTTTCAGTATTTCTATATATAGGTTTTAATACAAAATCTGCTTCTGTTGATGATTTAGTTAGAAAACTATAGCTCCTCGGCTTGGCACGTGCTTTTCATGGACAAAAAGTAGCAAGTAAGTCTTTTATAAAATGTAAATCTCCTATTGGTCATAAGTTAGAATACTAAGGTTTGAACTGTTTAGATTAAGGGCCTTTAATTTGTTAAAACTATAAAATAAAATAAAGTTATTCCAGTTCAAGAACTATATTCTGCACTAAACTGAAATTATGTACAACTTTAGATAAGTCGGGTCCGTTCAGAGCCTGTTATCGACTCCGAGAAATAGTAACCATCAATCCATCCGCATTTCGCATTTATCTCTATACTGTTAAGAGTGATATTCATTTGTCATCGAAAAAAGCTACAAACGTCTAACAAAAGGTATAGATTTGTTAATGTGAGACAAGAAAGATTTCATTATCATTATCTACCTCTTAGTGCGCTACAAACAAGCACTTAAAAACATATAAACTAATAAACTGACTACTAAACTAATTACTATATACGATAAACTCCAATGTTTCTTCTACAGGTGGAGCTAACGGCGCTTGAGTCGCAGGAATTTCCAAATATTTTCGACTTGTCGGTTACTTGATTTCGTGGCATAATTAATTAATAATTATAAAGGGGAAGGTCGCGGGTTCAAGTCCCGCCGAAATAAAAAATTTCTGGGATATTATTTAATTTCTTTGAGATTACCCCGAGTGCGAGGGCCTTAGGCACTATAATAACAAAAGCTTTAAAACTTTGCAACGTAGAATCTTAGAGAAAACGTACACATTCAAGGCAAAAATAAATATAAGTGAGACTTACCGCACCCGTATATAAAAAATCAAGAACTGTAGAAAATAATGCAACCTTTATTTGCACTGCAGTGTACCGCTTTGCATCGGAATTAATATTTCATAGTTGCCAACCATCGTTTGTTCTTTGGCATTCTCTAAATCTGAATAGAGGAAAATACTCTGCTGGGAATATCTAGATTTGAACTGGGTTTTACACGTATGGTTTCACATATTGTTTGGAAATGAAAAACCTAGCTCATGCATGACTCACGTAAGCACATATAGTCGGATAAGTTTCACTTTGTCGGTTTCTTTATCACTTTTTCTGCTAGTAGAAAAACAATGAAAATGAAAATGAAAAGTTTTTATTTCTTTAAGCTTACAAATAAGCACTTAGACAGGTCATATTTTATACTATTCATTATTATCAATTAAATTATTTTATAGTTCACTTCAATTTTTTGTCCAACAGTGGATGAAGTGAGAAGAAACCACTAGTACGTTCGTAACTTATGTGTTTAGTACATTTGATTTGCTTATCTGTAAGTTGGTAGATTTTGAGTTGGAGCAAAACTCGTTCCAAGCTTTTTTATCTTCTAAGTAATCTGATATTTTGTAATAAGCTTTTTTACAAAGAATATGTTCCACAATTTTTTTAAATTTATTTATTGATAATTTTTGCAACTCACTTGGAGTTTTGTTGTAGAAGCGTATACATTGCCCTTTAAAATATACTTTTATCAACACAAGCTCTGCTTACCATGGGGCTAGATAATGATGTGTGAATTGTCCAGCATTATTTATTTTATTTATTTATTTATCTTGTGTAGCCTAGTTGTTTGTGGGCACAACAAACACACAAAAAAAAAAGTGAAGATAATTAAAACACTTGAATTGTTATTTGATAATGTTATTGTTTATGATATTTTTTGTAAGCGAGCTTATAATTATTTAACGTTATTAGATTTTTCGGCTTTTTATCATATATATAAATTATCCCTATCATTCGAAAAGGCCGAATAATCTAATATATTATGTAAGTCACAAATAGCATTCTTTCATTACTTATCCTCGCCAACTTGAATGATTAATTTCGTTAATTCTTACGCAAAGCAAATAAAACTCAATAAATAATTTCAAATGTCCGATTTAAACCAACCAAAAGAATTTCACTAAAAAGAAAAATTAAGTAAATATTAGGCCTAATATAATTTTGTACATTTCACGAATACAAAAGTGTCGGCAAAATTATGAGGAACGTTTTTACAGGTCCCCGAATTTCCCTCTGAAATTAACAAAGGTGTGAAATTTAATTTGGCTTTATCGGCATCGCTTGAAAAGTGCCTTTTGGATTCTAAAGCTTAACATAATTCTGTTGGACCTGTTTTGTGTTATAATGGAGTTTTAATTCAAAGAATATTAGCAAGTGCCGTGATTTACGTTTTAGGAACGTAACATTTTTCGTGTTATTTGAAGTACACACAATTCTTTCCATCCAAAGGTTGCCTGGAAGAGATCGCTTCTAAGCGATAAGGCCGCCCATTGTACTTGTATCATGTGATGTCTTTTATAAATGATCTGTAACTGTTGTACAATAGAGTATTTTTGTATTGTATTGTAAAAAGAAGTGGTCCATTTGGTGTATATAGATTATAAAATGGTAATGAAACTATTCGGAAAAATTTTAGGTAGTTAGACCATATTATGCTTCTGAGACCCAGACTCCGAAGCAGATATGCAGAGATATGCGCAACGGAGACAAAAAGATACGTTTTTCATCTAGTGTGTCTGTGAACAGAAGCTGTGTGGCGTGAAGGCTGGTCTGGAGCGGAGATGTGTGCTGGCTAATGCGGAGATGTGTGCTGGCTAAAGCGGAGATGTGTGCTGGCTAAAGCGGAGATGTGTGCTGGCTAAACCGGAGATGTGTGCTGACTAAACCGGAGATATGTGCTGGCTAAAGCGGAGATGTGTGCTGGCTAAAACGGAGATGTGTGCTGGCTAAAGCGGAGATGTGTGCTGGCTAAAACGGAGATGTGTGCTGGCTAAAGCGTAGATGTGTGCTGGCTAAAGCGGAGATGTGTGCTGGCTAAAACGGAGATGTTTGCTGGCTAAAGCGTAGATGTGTGTTTGCTAGAGCGGAGGTGTGTGCTGGCGAAAGCGGAGATGTGTGCTGGCAAAAGCGGAGATGTGTGCTGGCTAAAACGGACATGTGTGCTAGCTAAAGCACACATGTCCGTTCACACATTTTGCAGCTTTACTGTTTTGTACTTTTTTGTTCTGTACTTTTTTTTCACATTTAGATGTGTGCTGGCTAAAGCGGAGATGAGTGCTGGCTAAAGCGGAGATGTGTGTTGGCTAGAGCTACATGCGGCGAGCGTTGGATGTTTGTTAAGACTAGCGCGGGTGTTAGAGATGAGAGGTGTTTTTTAACTTGCCTACCTCGAATTTGCCTAAACAACAAATGTTTTTTGTAAACCTGTAAAGTTTTGTTCTTTATTGTAAAAGTAGGTACCTCACATAGCTTTAATTATACATGGTTTTTATAAGATGGAATTATTATTTATTTCTATTTCTAAGCAAAAGCAAAATGCACTATCGAAGCACAGCTCACACCTCCGCTTTGATATTTCTTCGTTTCTTCGCATACAAAGTTTATATTGGTATCTCCGCTCGGTGGTCTCCAGTAAAAGTAAAGGTCTGAGTAGAGACGAGAAATTTGAATTACGACGTTCTATTGCTCTTTCCTTAGGCAGCTAGAGTAAAACTGACAAGTTAAAGACAATATTTTCAATTAAACTTTTGAGTCACCAATTGAATACAATTCCGAGCCTAAGTTTAAAATATGCCTTGTCTTATTTAATAAAAAAAAAATACTAATAAACATTGTTGTGATAGAATCAGATCGGATATATTATGTACCTATAAGCAAAATGTTATAAGTAGGGCATTCCCCTGCCCTCTCTTGATATGTTTACCAACAACTGTTTTCCACAAAGTTTGTTAATTTCATACGCAATAAACCATTGAAATCTTCCACCACCCAGAAGTTCTATCGTATTTCTACTCTAACTTCATTTCTTCAAACGTATGCATAAAGTTTAGCTTGAGAACAGTTCCGAGGTGGATATTCAAAACAACAATGAAATTATACGAACAATGAATGCTAATGTGTACTGCATGTTGGTAGGTAACGGTTTAGTTAAACTTTAGTAATAAGTTTCGCAAACAGGCATTGTTAGGAGATTGGGTATTCGTATCATGGTTTCTGTAAATTATTGAAAAGTTCATGCCGCCCTGCTTCGATAATATTTAGCCTACGTAAGCTTCTAAATCTTAATATCTATCAAATATTGAATACGTATAATATTTTTACGAGTGTTGAATATCTACTAGTTGCTCTTTACTTTAGGTGTTTGTGTTAGTGCAACAAGCTGAGGACCTGTTAGGCTGGTTTTATTGTTACGCGTTTCGGCAGCGCCGTTGGAGCGAACGCGTTCGGAGATGTAATGGGGGTAGTAGTTTCGTTTCAAAGTCGCGTGCTTGTGCGCTGCCGTTCAGTAAACGCGTATCAGTAAACGTTAACAATGCGCTGCTCAGCGGCGCGTCCAGCGGCGTGACTATAAAACCAGTCTAAAGGCTAGTTCGGACTAGGCTAGTAATCTAGTAGAGTAGCGAGTAATTTAGTGGCTAAAAGTGTGCGAACCACAACAATTTCGTCTAATAGTTTAGTGAACGATTAAGTCTAGTCGATTCATTTTACTCTATTTTTATCGGGCGAGTAGCACCTCCCACCACGCGTCAGTGCTTGCTGGTTCACCGGCTAAACAAGTCCGAACCTGTCGATTTAGTCGTGTTCATTACTTGCTGCAAAAATGTCGCTTTGCTGGAGCGAAGATACGACTTTAAAATTAGTTTCCAAATATGTAGAACGTGAATGCTTGTGGAATATTAAGTCCCCGCATTATAAAAACAAACAAATGAAACAAACCGCATACTTGGATATAGAAAACTAATAAAATTCAAAGAATGTAAAGACATAGTATGCTTATCCATTGAAAGCCACATTGAAGTAGCATGTGTTGAGTTGGAGCACACTATTGTAGCAAGCGTATACAGCCCACCATCAGCTTCTTTTGAAATATTTGAAAAAAATATGGATGATATCTTATTTAAAATATCAAAATCAAATAAAAACCTCATAGTATGTGGAGACTTTAATATTGATCTTTTAGAAGTTTACTCCCTCAGTAGCAGATTAACAAATTTATTTAATTCTTATAATCTTAGGCCAACATTTATGGAACCTACTAGAATAACTGAAACATCAGCAAAATGTATAGATAATATATTTGTTTTCCAAAATGAAAAAATTGTCAGTCACAAAATTATAAGCCATTTAAAATCAGACCACTTAGGTCAACTAATTAAATTAAAACATCCAGTAAAAAATAATAATTGTAAAAAAAAAATTAAGTACGTTCCTGTGACCACAGATCGATTTGAACGGTTGAAATTGGATTGGGATTTTAAACCATCACCTAACTACTCACTTAACAACCCAAATGAGTCGTATTGTAGTTTTTTTAATAAATTCACCAATGCGTTCAATTCAATATTCATACCCAAATCGATCTTGGTCTCAGAAAAACTTAGCTTTAGTGAGTGGGCAACAGTAGGTATACATAAGAGTAGACAAAAGTTATATGAACTGTATAGTGAAAAGCAGTACAATTTTAGCCAGGAATTTAAAGAAAAATTAAAAAATTACTCAAAAATATTTAGAAAAGTGTGTAATACAGCAAAATCAAATTATATTAGCTCGAAAATTAAAAATAGTGAAAATGTAATAAAATCAACTTGGAAAATAATTAATAGTGAGACTGGAAAGGTCAATACCTACATTAATGATTACAGTTTAAAGATTAATGATTGCTCTATCAAAAATGATGTTGAAGTAGCGCAAGCTTTTGAAATTTTTTTTACTGACATTCCAATCTGTACTACAAAGTGTCTGAACTCTTCTCAAATAATAGCTGAATCATTACTTAAAGAAAATGTACCTAAATGCGATAGTAAATTTATTTTTACCCATGTTGATGAAAATGATATAAAAAAAGCCTTTAAACTTTTAAATATTAAAAAAACTGCAGATCTCTGGGGCATTTCCGTTAAAATTATTAAACCTTTAATTGATACCATTGCACCAGATCTAGCTTTTATATTTAATGAATCCATTGATTGTGGCATATTTCCTGATCTAATGAAACATAGTAAAATAATCCCATTGTTTAAATCGGGTATTAGGTCTGACCCCACTAACTTTAGACCAATATCAGTACTGCCTACATTCAGTAAAGTTTTTGAAAAACTTATTTTACCCCAATTGCTTAGACATTTTAATGGCAATGACCTGCTACACTGTAAGCAATTTGGGTTTACTCGTGGCAGGTCAACTACTGATGCCGGTGTAGAGTTGGTATCGCATATTTTTGATGCTTGGGAGAAGTCGCAAGATGCTTTAGGCGTTTTTTGTGACTTGTCAAAAGCATTCGATTGCGTTCATCACGAAACATTAATCAGGAAACTACATCATTATGGAATAAGGGACAGCTCTTTGGATCTTCTTACATCTTACTTGAGTGATAGGATACAAAGAGTTGACATTAATGGGAAACGATCTAAAGGGTCTGTGGTTACAATGGGTGTACCGCAGGGCTCTATCTTGGGTCCTTTCCTATTTTTAGTTTATATTAACGACCTGCCTCATCTTGTAAAGAATGATCATGAGATTGTATTGTTTGCTGATGATACTTCATTAATTTTTAAAATGAATCGACAAAAAACAAATTTCGACGATGTAAATACTGCAATCTCAAAGGTAGTACATTGGTTTAGTATCAATAATCTTTTGCTTAATGAAACCAAAACAAAATGTATAAGATTTATTCTACCTAATGTAAAACAAGTTAAGGCTGATGTAAACGTAAAAGGAGAAACGGTAGAAATTGTAGACAATACCGTATTCTTAGGAATAACCTTAGATAGTAAACTCCAATGGGGCCCACACATAGATAAGCTATCGAAGAGACTTAGTTCTGCAGCATATGCAGTTAAAAAAATCCGTCAACTTACAGACGTTGATACTTCTCGACTAGTCTATTTCAGCTACTTCCATAGTATTATGTCTTATGGCATACTATTGTGGGGGAACGCTGCAGATATAAACACCATTTTTGTGTTGCAGAAGAGGGCTGTTCGTGCGATCTATAATATGGGTCCCAGAGAATCCCTACGTAATAAATTCAAAGACATAAACATAATGACAGTACCATGTCAATATATTTATGAAAACTTGTTGTACACTCATAAAAACATCAATCGATTCATTAAAAAAAGCGATATACATAATGTAAATACTAGAAATAAGAATAAACTCGCTGTTCCCACAACTAGACTACATAAGATAAGTGCATCTTTTAAAGGGCAATGTATACGCTTCTACAACAAAACTCCAAGTGAGTTGCAAAAATTATCAATAAATAAATTAAAAAAAATTGTGAAGCATATTCTTTGTAAAAAGGCTTATTACAAAATATCAGATTATCTAGAAGATAAAAAAGCTTGGAACGAGTTTTGCTCCAACTCAAAATCTAACAAATTACAGATAAGCAAATCATATGTACTAGACACATAAGTTATGAACATACTAGTGGTTTCTTCTCACTTCTTCCACTGGTGGACAAAAAATTGAAGTGAACTATAACTATAAAATAATTTTAATTGATAATAATGAATAGTATAAAATATGACTTGTCTAAGTGCTTATTTGTAAGCCTAAAGAAATAAACTTTCATTTCATTTCATTTCATTTCATTTCATTTCATTTCATTTCATTTCATTTCATTTCAAAATAGAATGAATATACACGAATTTGGTGAAAGGTATATTAAATTGAAAATTAAAAACATCATTAATCATCATCATTATTTATATTATTATTATTATTTATCATCATTTATTGCGTTGCAGCCCGTTCATCTTGCAAAACACCACTCACTTATTTTATTTATTTTATTTTTCATTTATTAAGGCACAAACAGTTTACAATATTCTTAAAATTAACAGTAATATATTTTTGTATAAACCAATCAAGATGCCACTAATAGAAACATTATATTAAAAAAACACAACAACGTTACAGACGCTAATTTGGAAAACTAATAAAACAACAAATCAAAATAGACAAATCATGCATGAATGATACAAATATATACATATACATATTATATAAAGCAAATTAACCTAAGAGAGAAACTTGTTTTTTAAAGTTATTCATGGAGAGCAAAAATATGTCACATTCAGAAAATTGTTCGTTGTGCAACCTACTTACTCTAGGAATAAAAGAATTGCCTGCATAATTAGTTTTATGACTATTTAACATAAATAGATTATTTGTTTTACGAGCATTCATACGTGGACATTTTATACCAAATTGACTAAGTAAATACGGTGAGTCGACCATGTTTCTTATGATTTTAAACAACATCATTTGATCTCTAATCGTGCGTCGGCTTTGAAGTGAATCAAAGATAACTTCCACGGCTTCATTTGAATTATTGATTTTAAATTTAAGATGTTTATTAAATTTTGACTGAATTCTTTCAAGGCTGTTAACATATACTTGATAACTTATGTACTGTACTCGACCGTAAAGCGAACGATTCATGGGCAGTAGCGAGTAGTTTAGCTACAAAAATACTCGCTAAAGTACTAGCCTAGTCCGAACTAGGCTTTAGACCTACACACGCGAACTCGTCTATTTGCTGTGAGGGGTACGATAGGAAGGGAGTCTCGAGATCTTCGTCGTGATGAACGATATAAATTTGCGACCCCTTATTGGCAGATAGATAAAAAAACACATTCACGTAGTGTCGTAGTATATAAAACTCAAATAGTGACAGCAGCATTAAGAATGAATGAATGAATGAATGAATGAATGAATGAATTAACACTTTATTGCACTTATAACTATAAAATAACACCTTATATCTAAATGTAACACATAAAAAGTACAATAGGCGGCCTTATCGCTGACAGCGATTTCTCCCAGGCAACCTAGGCATGGAGAAAAAGATATAGCTTAACTAAGAGTTGGTAGAGCACAAACACAAACAGATACAGAAATATCAAAAACAAAAAAAAAATTAGGTACAGAGACAGAGTTTCTTATTTGTTATTCAGACAGAGATATACAGATAGACAGAGTATGTTGTTTGTTAGTCAGCATACAGTATTTAATTGCTGAATAAAAATATTACAGAGTCATGTACGTAACTCGTACTCTTCATCCATACCGCAATGCTTGAAAATGAAAGTTTTCAACCAGTGCGTCCTACCCGTTATGACCTACGGAGCTGAGACGTGGACACTCACGCTAGGGCTGGTCCACCAGTTCAAAGTCGCTCAGCGAGCTATGGAAAGAGCTATGCTCGGAGTATCTCTGAAGGATAGGATTCGCAACGAATACATCCGACAGAGAACCAAAGTTATCGACATAGCTCTGAGAATTAGCAAGCTGAAGTGGCAGTGGGCCGGCCATATCTCGCGAAGAACCGACGGCCGATGGGGCAAACATGTTCTTGTGTGGAGACCACGACTCGGTAAACGTAGTGTAGGACGCCCTCCGACCAGGTGGGATGACGACCTGCGAAAGACTGCAGGTAGATGCTGGATGCGGCAAGCTGAAGACAGGGCGCTATGGCGCTCATTGGGGGAGGCCTATGTCCAGCAGTGGACTGCTATAGGCTGATGATGATGATGATGATGTTGTTTGTTAGTCAGCATACAGCATTTAATTGCTGAACCAAAATAGTACAGAGTTATAGACATAAGTTTGTGAATAGGGAACAGCTGGTCCAATTTAAGTCGTTTTGTATAGTCGGTATTCCGTCTAGTTTTTAACAAGTTTTACTTAGCTAGAGCGAGGAATCGATGCATTTTCAGGGCTATGATTCTGTATGACATAGGAGATTTCGTGCCCAAATCGTGTGAAGTCAAATCGCGTTCGATACACAAACGTGATCGAAACAAGCCTTGGCGCGGAATCGACAAATAGTATTCTGTTTGCCACAAGACGAGTTGTCTATGCCCCGTGATTATATCTTATCGATCTTTATTTTTTTATTTATACATAACATAACCTCAAAAGATGCTCGATCAAAACCAAAACAAACGAGTCATAGTAACTATGCGAAACCACACCAATCTGTGCCCAAAACACGCTAGAAGCTAGCGCGTTTCTTTGACAGTTCAAACCGTGGCCAAATCGCGTCGTGTCGCGGCGGGGAATGACTTAATGACATAGGGAATACGGTATTAACAGATTCCACGCCCGCGGGCTTGTCGTAGGTGTGTAACACGCTTCGAAAGCCAATAGAGAATAAAGCCCCAGCACTAAGGTTTTAGGGTTGTGAGTACTTAAATGATTTAGAGATAACGTAATTAGTTTTAGATAAGTACTCTGTTAACCTTTAAAAACCAATTTTTGAAAATAAATACTTTAATTATTAATTTATATTAATGTACTTAACACTTTGACTGCTGAAATCACACGGTATGTGTTTTCTACAAGTGACTAATATGCGTAACTCCACACTAGCGCAGCGGCTGAGAAAATACAGATCTTAGTGACTCAGCACAGCCGTAATATTTTTCGAACGAAACGCATGTGCGGCGCAACACAACTGCTGTGTAGAGCGGCAGCACTAATTTTTTAGGTTAAAAAAAAGATCGCAGTCGTCGAAAAAAAACCGCAGTTAAAGTGTTAAATGATTTCGAGATAACGTAATTATTTTTAGAGAAGTAATAAAAATTATTAAATGATTAATAAATAGTAATGTACTTAAATGATCTAGAGATAACGTATTTATTTTTAGATAAGTACTCTGTAAACCGTTAAAAACCATTTTTTTGAAAATAAATACTGTTATTATTATTTAGTATATTTAGCTTTAGCTTATTATTTCGTTCACAAAATGTTAGCGCTACTCTGTTTCATATAGAAAAATTGATGTATTATTATAATGTGACAAAGCAGATGCTAATAATCCAGGCCTCTCAGCGATTAGTGTAATGGGGAGAAAATTCCTTAGGACAATATTTTCGCAGGCTTCTTTTAGCCGTCATAAAAACGAAATTACGTTCATTTGTCATGAACGGTTAAGCCCTGGATTAGGTTGAGCTGGTAACGACGTTGTTAAGGCCAATGGCGTGGAAAATAATGAATTATCTCCTTCTAGAGCGAAATAGTGTTTTTTTAATTGACAACATTGACATAAATATTGGTTGACTCGATTAAATGACGAGCAAATTTCATAGAACACAGAATTTATAATCGACGAAAAGCAAAAGTGGATCATCATTATCATCATCATCATTAGCCTATAGCAGTCCACCGCTGGACATAGGTCTCCCCAATGAGCGCCATAGCGCTCTGTCTTCCGCTTGACGCATCCAGCATCTACCTGCAGTTTTTCGGAGGTCGTCCGTCATCCGTGGTCGGAGGGCGTTCTGCACTACGTTTACCGAGTTATTGGTTGATTTGATTAAATGACGTGCGAACTTCAAAGAACATAGAATTTCTAATCGACGAAAAGCAAAAGAGAATGATATTCTATATTCGGCTGTATGTTTTTTTAAATATCTTCGTCAAATTCTCCGTCAATTAAGGACTGATTTAGAAAATTCTTTCGTTGTTTTATGAAGAATAATCCCTAGCAGGTCCCTTCATTCCGAGGTTTTATCCTGAAAACTTAAATAATAATATTCGTTTATTTCAGGCAAAAAAGCCATATCACAAAAAAATACAGTTTTAAAAATATGCACAAATAAAAATTAAAATACTTAAAACAAAAGATATCACGACGCTTAAAGCTGTCGCACGTCATTATCTGTTTACCTCCATATGTAGGGAAATCCAGTGCATGTATATGGGGTTGTTGTAGACCTGGTCAGAGACCTTCAAAATGCTATTTTTGGAGCGGACCAACCTACCCCAGAAAGCTGCGACGCGAGAGCGGACGACGGCGAAGAAATCGGGCACTCCCGCTTCGGAGAACATGCTCGAAGCACTGCAAAAAAAAAATTAAAAAACAATATAAATACTAAGGAGTTTGAAGTCAGTTTGTAGTTTATCTAAATAATAAAAATTTTAAAAAAATAATGCTGGACAATTCACACAGCATTATCTAGCCCTATGGTAAGCAAAGCTTGTGTTATGGGTACTAGATAACTGATATACATAATACAATATATTACATAGATATATATTTTTTATTATACATAGAAAACGACCAGAACACCCGGAACAAATATCTGCAGATCGTACACACAATTGTTCCGAGGCGGGAATCGAACCCGCAACCTCCTGCGTCGCAGGCGGACCTTCGCCCACCGTGCCACATGGGTCGTCATCTGTCATCAAATGTCACTGCGACGAAATCGACTTAGGACATCATCTAGTCATAACCAGTCCCCCAATTTTTATATGAAGATCGCTTAAAACATCTCCGCTGACGTAAACGTAACCTATTTTCAAGTCTTGATATTTAATCAAATTCCAAGTTATAAACTTTACACTAACAATTTGATTCACAGAACATAAAATATCTACATTATTATTTAAGGTCCGTCGTAAAGATAGCATTTATGTTTAAACCGATAGCAAATGGTCGTTATAAATTGGTACTTATGTATCTGCAAATCATCATCATCATCATCATCAGCCTATATCAGTCCACTGCTGGACAAAGGCCTCCCCCAATGAGCGCGATAGCGCCCTGTCTTCAGCTTGCCGCATCCAGCATCTACCTGCAGTCTTTCGCAGGTCGTCATCCCACCTGGTCGGAGGGCGTTCTACACTACGTTTACCGAGTCGTGGTCTCCACTCAAGAACACGTTTCTCTGCAAATGCAGTCCATAAAGCCTTTGAAATTCCGTTTAAGACTAAAACCCCTTTCAAAATTGATTTAAGGCTTGATTTGTTCTACCTCTAGAATCCAAGATATTATTTGTAAGCGAAGGCATGAATAATAGCTGAACAAAAACTGTTAGAGTAACAAAGTTTATAATAAATCATCATTATCAGCCTATAGCAGTCCACTGCTGGACATAGGGCTCCCCCAATGGGCGGCATAGCGCCCCGTCTTCTGCTTGCCGCATCCAGCATCTATACCTGCAGTGTGTTTAGTACAATTGGTATAAAATCATAAACAGATAAAAGTTTTCGAGATAAACTTTTATCTTGCTCAAACGTACAAAAAAATGGATAAATACAGTCTTTGTCTATCTCACTAAACCATTCGAAAACTAAATGTAAGTTAGTATGAAACAATTAAACCACGATGACAAACAACAAAAAATAGTTCCCCTCTCTCTGGTGGAGATTCTAAAAGGCGCTAATTAATGAGATTATAAATAAAAATAAAATAAAATTCCTTTATTTCGGACTACTAAGATCCATAATTTGTTAGATAGATAGATTATTTATTCATACAAATAGGTTACATCATTAAGTTAGTAGTGCCTAAAAGCCTATGTTAGGTTTGTCTTAGCACTATAGTTCTCACTTAATTTAAAAATAAATTGATAATCTAGGTACTGTAGTTAACGAACGATCTGACAACAATACAAGTTAACCTATGTATATTAAATTTTTATCCTAGATCTTACATTTAAAAAACTCATTTATATCTATCTAAGCATGATAAACACACTCACACTTACCTAATGCATAAAATTTTTAAAAGAATACTGCTAATGCGTGAACCTAGCCGCTTATCGCCACTCATGCACGCGTTGTTGTTAGTAATGATCTTATAATAAATATTATTAATTGTTACGTACTCAAATTAAATTGAAAAGGAAAATTAAAATGAATTATAATAAATTAGAACAAATCAAATAACATCATTAAAATTTAAATTCATCAAATTACTTTTGTTCTGACGACTTAAATTTCTGCCATATTGGCGAATCAATCCTGCCTGCTACAGTTTGTAGGATATTTTGACAATTATTATGGGTGATATTCAAGTAAAACGACGATTTGAGGATTTTAAATATAACTGTATTTATTATCTCTCTTTAGACATGGAATAATACGTCTGTACTCATTGAAATTAAACAGAGAAGAAGGAGGTAGGGCGAAACACAAAAACCAAGAAAACTACTAAAAGCTACCTTTCTACCATATTATACCACTCTTGATTATTTCTTTTGCAATGCTTTAAATTAAGTAAACTGCAATTAGCAAGCTGAAGTGGCAGTGGGCCGACTATATCTCGCGAAGAACCGACGGCCGCTGGGGCAAATGTGTTCTCGAGTGGAGACCACGACTAATTGTAGCCTGGACGCTCCAGTGGGAACTCTGTTGTTGTAACTTAAGGGGTCTCCGGAGGGACGAATTCTTCATTCTTCACAAACGTAATACCAAAATTATTTCTAATTCAAGCATATTTCCACTATAATATTGCATTACTGAAACGAAAACCAATCTCATTTTGCACATTTTTATGCGAAAATGGATAAGTTTTCTTGCTATTTGTTTCGTATTAAAAACATCAATATCTTACGTTTTATTTATTAAGGAACATAGCTTATATTGTCTAGTTACAGAATAACAATACTTTGTGAAGAATACAAAAAGTTTTCAGTCATAAATCATAATTTTTGGTATTACGGAACAAACCAAATTTTGAACGGCTAATATTGCTATCGCGCACGCATGTGGCGCGGCGCAAGGGTTAAACAGGGACAACGATATTCGTAGCGATTTTTGCAAGCGAGGGTCGCCGGACCCTTAAAAGTATGTAATGCAATTTTGGAGTTCGAAATCGTTATTTATCTCAAAATTTGTGCTATCTTCATATTAAAGAAAATAGTAATGTGATCTTTTAGCTTGCATTGAGTGTTTTATAAAAACGATAGCTGAAGTTTTTGTATTAATTGTTTGCATGCCAATGTGTTTTGATGAAGTATGTGACACTACCTATTCTCTTGTTTCTGGACTGGTTTCCGCCACTTGGCCGCCGGTAGGCCTTTTTTGCGTGTCGGGTGGGGGGGTTGCTAGTCTAACCACCCGATATCCTCCAGGAAGGCCAGCAGCTCGCTGATGCCGGTGCATGCCTCCCTAGGCGTCCTCGGTGTCCCAAGGTGATGCAGTCTTTGAGAAGCCACGCTGTCGCAATCAACAAGCACATGCGCTGCCGTCTCCTCTGCATTCATGCACCCTCTGCAAAGGAGGCTGTCCGTGATACCCAAATTAAATAGGTGTTTGTTTAGCATGCAGTGTCCCGTGACAATACCGACGACTTTCCGGAGTTTGCACGTTTGAGATTGAGGAGTTTTCGGGAGTACCGTGGGTTTAAAACCGGGAATGCCTCCTTCGACTGCCTGCAATCTGGAATACTTGCCCAGTGCTCTTCGTGTCGTTTGACTGTGCGTTGACGGATCCATGAGCGGTTTAAGACTTACGATGACTTACGACTGTATAATGACCATATTTCTTGCAATAAATGAATTGAATTCAATTTTCTCGATCGTTTTTTTGGAATAACATGTTTTGCTAACGTTTTACTATTTATCTCAGGCATAGACCACATTTTTTGTTCAGTTTTGTCAAAACCTAGAAGTATTTCTTTAGATAAAGAAGTATGTCTTTTAATTTTTCGATTGTTTGTTTAATGGTAAAACCGTTTTTACCATTGCGGTCGAATCCAAGTGTCACCACAACCCACAAACCACATCTTTTGTTCTTCAAATTTGATCAAAGGATAATTTTCATTTTACAATTGAGTTTAACATATCACCTCCATTTGATATACGACCTTATTCGGTTGCCTTGAGCAGTAATTTATACCCTAACCTTTGATGCATTGACCGTAAGGCTCAATTTACAATGAAAGGTTAAATTAATAATACTTCTGCTTAGAATACATTTCATCACACTAATAATTGAAAACCTATGTGGCGCGGTGGGCGAAGGTCCCTGTGAAGCAGGAGGTTGCGGGTTCGATTTCTGGTTCGGGACGAATGTTTGTAAGATCTGCAGATATTTATTCCCGGTGTTCGGGTCGTTTAATATTTATAATAAAAATATATATTTATGTAATCTATTATGTACTAGCTGCGCCCCGCGGTTTCACCCGGGTGGTGATAGATATTTTGGATAATATACAATATATGTTTATAAATTGTAGCCTATGTGTTATTCTGGTGTATAATCTATTTTATTGTATAGTTTCATTCAAATCCATTCACTAGTTTTTACGTGAAAGAGTAACAAACATCCTTCCATCCATACTTACAAACTTTCGCGTTTATAATATTATTGGATATCAGTAATCTAGTACCTTTAACATAAGCTCTGCTTAGCTTGGGGCTAGATGATGCTGTGTGAATTGTCCTGCATTATTTTATTTTAACCATTCGTTTTTTTGGACCCCGAAGAAAATAGCTTTATTAGCTATTTGACGACCGATGTGACGCGGTGGGCGAAGGTCTGCCTGCGACGCAGGAGGTTGCGGGTTCGATTCCCGCCTCGGAACAATTGTGTGTACGATCTGCAGATATTTGTTCCGGGTGTTCTGGTCGTTTTCTATGTATAATAAAAAATATCTATCTATGTAATGTATTGTATTATGTATATCAGTTATCTAGTACCCATAACACAAGCTCTGCTTACCATGGGGCTAGATAATGCTGTGTGAATTGTCCAGCATTATTTATTATTTATTTATCTATCTCCCTTTGAATAGTTTGAAAAGTTACAACTTAACAAATGAACAAATATTTTCGATCGTCTGACCTCAGCCTAAAGGTGATATTGAGTCAGTAGACCTTAAATACGTATAATAATTTATCTTCTGCCTGTATAAAGGTTGATGTTTAATCTGAGATAAATGGTGTTTTCAACCAGGGTCGAAGGCCGGCCGAGACTCGATTATAAGCGAGTTTTATAAAGTTATGAAAAATGATGCGGCTTTTCAGTCCTTGAAACTTGAAACACACGAGAACTGTGCGTACGTGTAGATAAATTTACATGAAAAGAATAAGAATGAAACCTGATAATGTTAATGTTAACTTGAACGTGTGGATCTAATTATAAAGAAAAAAAATAAAAAATAATGCTGGACAAATTCACACAGCAATATTTAGCCCCATGGTAAGCAGAGCTTGTGTTATGTGTACTAGATAACTGATATACATAATACAATACATTACATATATAGATATTTTTATTATACATAGAAAACGACAAGAACACCCGGAACAAATATCTGCAGATCGTCGATCATTTCATTTCATTTCTAAGTAACACTTCGATACCACCACGCGATGTGGTCATATCGAGATTTAGTCAGAAAGCGATTTAGTCCTAACTGCTATCTAGTCAAATCAATTATGTAGTCTTAAAGCTTCTAACCTCCCAAAACTCCCTTATACATAAACTTCTTCAAAGACGTTAAAAACATAACTTGCAGCGATTGCAACAGCTGGCATTTCATCCACTACGCTACAGTAGGCGTCTATTCTGCTTGACGAAATTACAATCAGCAATCACTAGTACAAAAGACTTCAATTCAAAATGGATCTCTTTATTCCCCGAAACCATTCATTTCGTGACACGCTCTGCATTTTAATTCCCCTTATTACCAACGTCATCAATCCAAATGGGGGACCAGCAGGGAAAACCTCGATTTCGTTTACGGCCTGACTTTTTTTTACCAATATTCAGGATATTAACAGCTAACTTAATGAGTAGGAATGTGACTAAGTCATCATCATCATCAGTATCAGCCTATAAGAGTCCATTGCTGGACATAGGCCTCCCCCAGTGAACGCCATAGCTCCCTGTCTTCAGCTTGCCGCATCCAGCACCTGCAGTCTTTCGCAGGTCGGCATCCCAGCTGGTCGGAGGACGTCCTACACTACGTTTACCGAGTCGTGGTCGCTCGAGAACACGTTTGCCCCAGCGGCAATCGGTTCTTCGCGAGATATGGCCGGCCCACGGCCACTTCAGCCTGCTAATTCTTAGAGCTATGTCGATAACTTTGATGTGACTAGTAGAGTACTTAAGGCTAATTAAAAATTTCCTCAAAAAGTAACTAAAACGAATACTAAACAAAGTTACAGGACGATTCTAAAGGCTTATTATTATAATCTAAATCACCTTACCTCCACTAAAGTTACCATTGAATTACATAAATGCCAGAGGTTATAAAAAAAAAATATTAAAAAAATGCTGGACAATTCACTCAGCATTATCTAGCCCCATGGTAAGCAGAGCTTGTGTTATGGGTACTAGATAACTGATATACATAATACAATACATTACATAGATAGATATATTTTATTATACATAGAAAACGACCAGAACACCCGCAACAAATATCTGGAGATCGTACACACAATTGTTCCGAGGCGGGAATCAAACCCGCAACCTCCTGCGTCGCAGGCGGACCTTCGTCCACCGCGCGACATCGGTCGTATAAGACCAAAGGGTTTTAGAAAAAAAAAACATTGTCAAAAAAAAAAACAAGTCGTCGGAGACTGACGATAGAAGTGAAAACGAAGTAAATTTATTTTTTATTATGCGAAAATTTCTGCGCAATTTTACCATGTTTTCTCACCGTTTAAACCTTCCTATAACTACGACGAACATTTCAAAACCATAATCAAATCTAAATCGGCCCAGCCGTTCCCGAGTTTTAGCGAGACCAACGAACAGCAACAGATTTTTATATACAAAGATTTATACTGAGAAGCGTGCGGTCACGATGACGCGAGTTCCATGATTTTTGTTCACCTAAAAATAGCTCAACGTGTCTAAAGAAAAAAGTTCTTAATCCAAAAATTCTCTTGGTTCCAGAAATACAGGAATATAGTCAAAATTACAATTTTACAACATACATAATAATTATAAAATAAAAAATAAATAAATAATGCTGGACAATTCACACAGCATTATCTAGCCCCATGGTAAGCAGAGCTTGTGTTATGGGTACTAGATAACTGATACAAATAATACAATACATTACATAGATAGATATTTTTTTATTATATATAGAAAACGACCAGAACACCCGGAACAAATATCTGCAGATGGTACACACAATTGTTCCGAGGCGGGAATCGAACCTGCAACCTCCTGCGTCGCAGGCGGACCTTCGCCCACTGCGCCACATCGGTCGTCAAAATTTATAATTAACTCACAAGTAGGATCAAAAAAATAGTCCACACCACTGTGGACCCGCCCACGATTGGGCATATCCCTGGAGCGTTTGCCGAGACTAAACCATACCCCTCCTACGCGCAGTTTCACTTTATACCACAAAATTTACTTAACTACTAGGTATGACATAAACGTGAGGGTAGGGACATTTGACTTGACATCTGACACGGATTGTATGAGAAATGTTACGTAAAATATTTAATTAGACTACTTTTTTTTTATGAGAAGCTGCCATCTCATTTAGGTTAAACCTATTTTATGTAAACTGTGAATTGTCGTACCATATAAGTAATTCTCGTAGAGATATCTAACAACGTAGAGGTCGTCTACGGCGTAAAGGGGTCTACGACGTAGAGGGTCTACGGTGGCGTAGCAAACAGCTACGAACTTACATATGTATGTATGCTAGATTTCACCTCGATCGGTTGAAGATAAATAATATAGGTTTATATATAAATAATAATAATAGGTTTCAAACTCGGTAGCAAGATTTGTCACACACAACAACCTTCTCTCTCCATTATTAGACCAACTTGTTGGTACCATACAATAACATTGTTTTGTCACAAAAGTTACATAATTCCTTTTCGCTGAATCATCATCATCATCAGCCAATAGCAGTCCACTGCTGGATATAGGCCTCCCCCAATGAGCGCCACAGCGCCCTGTCTTCAGCTTGCCGCATCCAGCATCTACCTGCAGTCTTTCGCAGGTCGTCATCTCACCTGGTCGGAGGGCGTCCTACACTACGTTTACCGAGTCATGGTCACTCGAGAACAAGTTTGCCCCAGCGGCCGTCGGTTCGTCGCAAGATATGGCCGGCCCACTGCCACTTCAATTTGCTAATTCTTAAAGCAATGTCGATAACTATGGTTCTCTGCTGCTTTTGTTTAGCTGAATCAGTTGAAGAAAACTGGTCCAAAATTCAGTTGGATGACTGGCCCACACAAATACTTCTAGGGCAAGTTAAATACTAATATTGACAATCCACACAGCATCATCTAGCTCTAACCTAAGCTAACTTCTGTTATTGTTACTAGATGATTGATATACCTACTTAATACAATACATAACATAGATAGATATTTTTTTATTATACATAGAAAATATCCAGAAAACCTGGAACAAAGCATTTTTTGAAACTATTTCATCAAAGAGAAAAATTTAATTTATTTTATGTAGGTCTTTAGCTACTAACAGGTAAACGAGATTTCAAAAGGTTAGCTTTGAACACCCACGACAACGTTCAATTAGAAGGCCACAGACGAGAAGAAAATAGAGAAAAATCGAGTAAAGAAGTATGGCTTTTACTCGCCGCTTACCATACAAATGAATGCTTTGTATTGGATTTACAATAAAAAAACTAGTAAGTTTTACAAAAACTGCTTTGGCAGCTTTATCTTTAAATAATTAAATAATACGAAAGAAGGAAATCTCATCCCATAATGTATTATACTCTTCGTCTAATTTGTTTCTTTGTACACTTCCTCTATCTGTTCTATCGCTTCTCCTTTAACACTTTGACTGCGATTTTTTTTCGATGACTGCGATCTTTTTTTTAACCTAAAAAAATTCGTGCTGCCGCTCTACACAGCAGTTGTATTGCGCCGCACATGCGTTTCGTTCGAAAAATTTTACGGCTGTGCTGAGTCACAAAGATCTGTATTTTCTCAGCCGCTGCGCTAGTGTGCATTTACGCATATCAGTCACTTGTAGAAAACACATACCGTGTGATTTCAGCAGTCAAAGTGTTAAACCTAAGGTTTGCTGTAAGAAAACTCTTTGTTAGGGTTAAGCTCGCCTATGTACATATATTTTTTAGTTAAATTATTTTGTAAGTTTTTAGTGTACAATAAAGAATTACAAGAAAGAAAGAACATAATTTATGAGATACTAGCATTTCACACAACCTTTGTGTAACTGAACCAAGTTCAGTTACACAATTATAATATAAGACTACTAGTCACTGAGTGGAAAGATTAGGGGAGGTCTTTGCTCAGCAGTGGGACGAAACAGGCTAAATAAAAAAACATAGATAGATAGATCGATAGATAATACTTTATAATACCACACAAAACAGAAAATAATACAGAGATAAAAACTTAGAAACTTGACGACTGATGTGGCGCGGTGGGCGAAGGTCCGCCTGCGACGCAGGAGGTTGCGGGTTCGATTCCCGCCTCGGAACAATTGTGTGTACGATCTGCAGATATTTGTTCCGGGTGTTCTGGTCGTTTTCTATGTATAATAAAAAATATCTATCTATGTAATATATAGTATTATGTATATCAGTTATCTAGTACCCATAACACAAGCTCTGCTTATCATGGGGCTAGATAATGCTGTGTGAATAGTCCAACATTATTTATTTATTTATTTATTTAGATTAAAGGTAAAAAGGGTGGCCTTATCGCTGAGAGCGATCTCTTCCAGGCAACCTTGGGATGGACTGGTACATAGTACCTACTTACTAGAAAACACTTAACAAAAACGAAAAAAATAATAGAAGAGGAACAAAATGTAGGTACTAACACGAGTAGCATTTGGTACTAAGTAGTCCTCACAGCAAGTAGACGAGCGCGCGTGTGTAGGTCTAACAGGTACTGACTCAGCTTGTTGCTCTATCATAATATCGATTTCGACGGGACATGAACCCGCAATTTTTGTATACTATTTAATTTCGTAGAGATTACCCCGAGTGCGAGGGCTTACGCACTATACCTATAGTAACAAAAACCTTAGAATTCATGTAATCTTTGTTCTCCAAAAGACAATTACAATTACAATTACAATTTTAATTTACGCGCAATTTACAAATTAAAGTCACGCGATTCTTTGAGGTTCGTAACGAATATATCCGACAGAGAACCAAAGTTATTGACATATGTAGTTCTAAGAATTAGCAAGCTAAAGTGGCAGTGGGCCGGCCATATCTCGCCAAGAACCGACAACCACTGGGGTAAACGTGTTCTTGAGTGGAGACCACGACTCGGAAAACGTAGTGTGGGACGCCCGATCAGGTGGGATGACGACCTGCGAAAGACTGCAGGTAGATGCTGGATGCGGCAAGCTGAAGACAGGGCGCTATGGCACTCATTGGGGGAGGTCTATGTCATGTCTATGTCAGCAGTGGACTATAGATATTTATGAAATAAATAATGCTGGGCAATCCACACAGTATCATATAGCCCCCTGCTAAGCAGAGCTTGTGTTATTTATTTATTTAAGGAAGGCCTACAGCTTAAATACATTCAATACAAGTAACATTAACCTAGCAATAGAGAAGCTAATAAATGGCCTTCACGGCTAAATGGCACTAAGGCATCTTGTACCCATAACGGCACAAGATGCCTGATATACATAATACAATACTTAAATAATAAATAAATAATGCTGGACAATCCACACAGCATTATCTAGCCCCATGGTAAGCAAAGCTTGTGTTATGGGTACTAGATAACTGGTATACATAATACAATACATTACATAGATAGATATTTTTTATTAGAAAACGACCAGAACACCCGGAACAAATATCTGCAGATCGTACA
Source organism: Eupithecia abbreviata (assembly GCA_943735965.1). Lineage (NCBI taxonomy): Eukaryota > Metazoa > Arthropoda > Insecta > Lepidoptera > Geometridae > Eupithecia > Eupithecia abbreviata. The sequence goes on along the minus strand of OX030997.1, from coordinate 2,675,815 downwards.
CACAATTGTTCCGAGGCGGGAATCGAACCCGCAACCTCCTGAGTCGCAGGCGGATCTTCGCCCACCGCGCCACATCGGTCGTCATAATACTTAAATAGATAGATTTTGTTTATTACACACAGATAACGACCAGAACACCCGCAACAAATATCTGTAGATCGTACACATTTGTCCTGAGGCGGGAATCAAACCCGCAAAATCCTGCATCACAGAACGTACCTTTGCCACGACGCTACAGGAGGTCATTATTTGTAGCAAAACAACACAATGTAGGTAGAAAAAACCCAAGAAAATCGATATTTCTCAATTAATATCGATATGTCGCTAATGCCAAACTCGAAGTGAAATATATCGGTGCCGTTCCAATTCAAGTAAAATGAGAATAGTCGAAACTCTCTTAGGAATTTTAGGCTGAACGATACGATTCTGTAAGAATCCTGGAAATTCAACTCTATTACAAAAAACCGTTTAGATTTTATCCGGTGGTCGGTAATGAAAGTCAATAGAAATCGCACACCTCCTACATTTTCAGTACGACCCAATTTTTTCTCTAAATTAAAATTTAATTTTAAATATAACTTGAAATAAATAAAAGTACACACTGTTACCCATACCCGATTATTGTATAGACGACCCTCCCACGAGTTCTCTCCTCCGTAGACCGAGACACGTTCTTGGTGACCCCGTTGACCCACTCACTGACGCTAACCCGGAAGTGACGGCAACAACTCAGCTTCCGCACACTACACACCCGACCAATAACCGACCCCGCCGGACGCGGGGTCGAAGAATTCCCCGTTTCCGCCCTCAGGTGCACTCGTGCACCTAGGCGTTACCTCCCTACCATCTTGTAGCATCTGGCAACAGCCCAAGCCGAGGTTCGCACCTAAGTGGTGGCCCTTGTGCGTGTTGCCCCAACCTAATTTTTACCGGCGAGGCGCCCTCTGCGCCCGCCAAAAGTCCGGTAACGCTGTCATGGCCATCTGAGGTCAACAGCATAATAGTCCATTCGAAAAAAAAAACACACTGTTAGCTTCCATAATGTCTAGCCCCTTGACCTTAGCAACATACCTACTCGTAACAATAGAATGACCCTAATTAGCTCGTTTTAGGTAAATCGGTTTTTGGGATTTTAAAAAGGTTAAAGTTTGATAAAATTATGATTTATTAATACGAGGTATTCTCCCACCTCCTAGTCATCTGCCAATAATAGTCCACTGGTGGACATAGGACAGAGGCCATTCCCAATGAACGCCACAGCGCCCTGTCTTCAGCTTGACGCATCCAGCATCTACCCGCAGGTCGTCATCCCACCTGGTCGGAGGGCGTCTTTTACTACGTTTACCGAGACACATCCATTTCCAAATAATTCGTTATTGAGTATATCAATTAATTTATATCAGTTAATTTATTTATTGAGTATATCAAGATCAAGATCGTTACCTCTAAAAGCCACCACGATTCAGAATATCGGAAATACATAGGTCAAGTTATTCAAGGCGAATACAAGCGAATGCTTGAGGCGGTAAAGTTTATTTCAGCTTGTCTGCCGCTGTTTCGAATTTAAAATAAATTTGCATATATTTTTGGCGATGAGTTTCCGATTCAGCGTCTGTGCGGAAGCAATATTTTTAAATATCTAGCTGATATTTACATTGTTGATCGATTATATTTACATTTTGTATCAAAATGTGTTGCATTGTAGGTCGCCATCTGAACCTTATTCATGATATCAAAATATTAAAATTTTTGATTTCTTTTGGACCTTACAAGACTCTAAGGCTTTCATAATCTCGTATTATATAGCCTTATCTTATATAATGTTTTATAGTGTTTTACATCCTAAGTTTCCATCCCAAGGTTGCCTGGAAGAGATCGCTCTCAGCGATAAGGCCGCCCGTTATACCTTTATTCTAAGTTTTTATCTCTGTATTATTTTCTGTTTTGTGTGGTGTAATAAAGTGTTATCTATCTATCTATTATAAAAGTTTCCTAAGTTATAAACCTAATGCTTGAGTGACGTTTGTTAAATCCATACAAAAACGTTATTAAAGCATAGATCGAAGCACAGAGCAAGCTCTCATCATAAGGCCTAGGACATATTATGCGATGGAACCATTTCTGACTGAAACTAAAGCGGTCGGATATGTTTTAAGCTTTCATCACCATCAGTCCATAATTCCTCTGCTGGACATAGGTCTTCTGGCCTCCGCCATAAGCGCCATAATGCTCTGTCAGCTTGTCGCATCCAGCATATGCCTACAGACTTGGCAGAGGGTCATCCCACCTGGCCGGAGGGCGTCCAAAACTACGTTTGGCAAGTAGCCTCTTTGGCGTAGACAAAATCTATATCTCTCCTCTAATCTTTGCTATAGTATAGGTATAGTCAAGGAGACACCGCTGCAACGCCGCGCCGTCGTCAGTTGATAACCTGATTACGTCATCTAAACGCTGATGCCGAAATCATTATTGTAATTGCCTGGGAGTTTGTAGCTGCCTTGTAGGATGTTTTTCAATAATAAATCTTCGTTGTATTCAGGAGTTTATTCAGTTTTTACGTTACAATCATGGATAGGCGCACGAGTTGGTGGCGTCGGTCAAGTCAAGAAGAAGAATTACAAGAAGTCTCAAAAAGGGTCAAGTGTGAGCACTAATCAATTTGACATTGACAATTATAAATTTCTAGACATCTTGGAAGGCTGGAACAATTATAGAAAATAGAAATATAAAATATTTATTTGTGTCTTATAAAATAATACAAATTAAGACCTAATAATGATAAGAAATTAGGAACTAATAAAATAAGTTAATATCCTTCGAGAACAAGGCTACCGGCTCCGCTTTATCATACTTCATTGGCACGGGTGCCAATGCAGCGCTGGTTTTCAGCAGCGTCAGAGATTGTATTAAAAAAAAGAAGACTTAACATTGTATTAAAAAGCGTGTTTTAATTAAGTCTTTTATATTTTATGTATGCTAGTTTTAAGGTATATGGACCGTAGAATAAGTTAAATAAGATCTCCTACTTTTCTATGGTCTGAAATAAATGATTTTATTATTATTACTAGCTGCGCCCCGCGGTTTCACCCGCGTGGTGATAGATATTTTGGATAATATACAATATATCTTTATGAATTGTAGCCTATGTGTTATTCTGATGTATAAGCTATATTATTGTGAAGTTTCATCAAAATCCATTCTGTAGTTTTTACGTGAAAGAGTAACAAACATCCATCCATCCATACTTACAAACTTTCGCGTTTATAATATGAGGTAGGATTAATAATAATAATAAATAATGCTGGACAATCCACACAGCATTATCTAGCCCCATGGTAAGCAAAGCTTGTGTTATTGGTACTAGATAACTGATATACATAATACAATACTTTACGTAATAGATATTTTTTATTATACATAGAAAACGACCAGAACACCCGGAACAAATATCTGCAGATCGTACACACAATTGTTCCGAGGCGGGAATCGAAACCTCCTGAGTCGCAGGCGGACCTTCGCCCAACGCGCCACATCGGTCGATTATACGTATATAACCTATAATAATGTAAGTCTGTAAGTCAAAGTCCAATAAGACTTCAAGATTAGTTTAACTTAATAACTCAATATTAAACCACCTGTGAAATGTAACTACAACTATTTGGGTTGGTGCGAACGGACTGATAAGGTTGCCAATTACTTGCCCCAATAATTTGATGTTTTTTGTAAAGCTACAAACGGAGTTCAAACTGAACATTTATGTATATCGCCATATTTAAATAGAAATAGAATATATTTATTTGCTTTTCATATAAAATAATACAAATTAAGAACTAATAATAATAAAGATAACGAATTAGGTTTAAGTTTCGAAAAAACACGTTGTATTTTAATTTAACACGTTAGCTGCCATGTCAGTCACCGGTGCCTGACAGCTATGGTACTTGATCAGGCCGTATCAGTCACCAGTGACTGACGATCGAATCGAGACATTGGATTGAAATGCTTGAGCCGTCCAGCACGTTTAGCCTGCTTGTTTCTATTAGAATTAACTGATATGGCCCCGGGCTAACTATATTCAACATGGCCTGTTACTTTTCTTGTTAGAACTGAAGTTAATCAACATTGTCTGGGGAATATGTTAAATTTGTTTATTAAAAGAAATGCAGCAAAACGTGTTTAGATACTCTTACTCTAAATTGATATTTTTTGCATTTTAAGACACTTTGATTCGATTAACAAAATTTTGAAATTGGTCGTAATCGCGAATTTGTCCTGGCAGCTAACGTGTTAAAATTTTACGTCTATCTATGAGCTATGTGTGTATATAAGCTGAGCTATGTAATCTTATTGAGCCTCAAGAAATATACGTTTTCTATTGATTCTGTTTTTATGAGATTTTTTTATACTGACAGACTATGGTTCTTATGTGCCCATGTAAGACATTAGTGTGTGGCGCATACCACGTAGCCGCGCTGCGCGCCCGCAAGCCAGGTCGCCGGCCGGGGGTGAAACACGAGGCGCGGAGGGCGGAGGCACGATGGAGCTCATTCGCGCCGCGTCCAGCCAGTGACCGCTATCACGTACCCCGCGCTCGACCTATATCACTTTCCCAGTCGTTTCCCGCGCAAATCCAAACCTTAACTTTGACTCTATTCTTTATCTTGCATTGTATTCTGTCGCGTCCCCAAACTACTTTCTAAACTTCTGTACGTTTTCGTTTTCTCTTCAATACAATATTTATATGTGAAGTCTGCGGTTTCAATCAAGCAATCCCCGTAGTAGCCTGCTAGGATACCTGCCGTAGGCCCACAGGTGTGTCCAACAGTGGACTAATATAAGCTGATGATGACCATGATGACATCCGAGTACAAATGATCCACAGAGTAACCCTGGTCATCATCAGCCTATAGTTGTCCTCTGATGGACATAGGCCTCCCAAAATAAGGTCATCAGCCTTTATTAGTCCTTTGGCGGACATACGCCTGCCCAAATGAGCACCAAAACACGTACAAGCCGCATCCAGCATCTACAAGCATCTTTAGCAGCCCTGTCGTATTGCTACTTACATCTTCAAGTAGTTTCACGTGTTTATTTAACCTCTAATCCATCCCTAGGGGCCTTAAGGACCCTTCTGATAACAACGCGTTGTTAAACTCAATAACTAAACTCAGTTTAGATAATATTTCGATATTCTGAAGACGCTAACCTTTACCACCTTTGCCTTTAAAGGTTTCAATGGTTGTCTGGTTTCAATTTCTTCTCGGTGATAAGACTGGTTATAAAATTAAATGGTGTAACTAAGTGCGTCACGCATTTCTTAGTAATTACTTTTGATAATTATGTTTTGTTTTAATTTTGTACTTTTATGATTAAGCTGATTAATTGTATGTGTGTGTTTTATGTGTCAAATAAATGATTTACTTACTTACTTACTAAGTGCCTAGGGGAAGCCATTTCGTTTTATAGAGAAATTGTTATCTAGGTTTGTTTGTTTTAGTATTCTAGGTAGCTTGGGTACTTCTATTGCTTTTGAGTATAATAACCCTACCTCACTGGGACGTCGCTAGCAACCTATCCAAACTATATTCAATCTGTTTCTATGGTAGTTAACTCAAATGGCGACGACTGTTTGGCAACATCGTCCATACATATGTTTGGATACGTTGCCAGTGACGTCGCGGTGGCATCCCGGTGAGGTAAGGCCCTTAGAAAGAAATAAAACTATGTACGCACAAAATTATTCAAATTTTTACAAGTAAGATTCGATTACCTACGATCATAAAAACTATAGATATCTAATTCTGTCAATTTTCAAGCTAAACATAACTAACCAGTTACGCCTGCACCATTGATTTGCCCAATTAATGGTGCAAGCGAGCAAAACGAAATGGCTTCCCCATTTCGTTTTATAGAGAAATTGTTATCTATGTTTGTTTGTTTTAGTATTCTAGGTAGCTTGGGTACTTCTATTGCTTTTGAGTATAATAACTCTACCTTACTGGGACGTCGCTAGCAACCTATCCAAACTATATTCAATCTGTATTTTATGGTAGTTAACTCGCTAGTTACGCTTGCACCATTAATTAGGCAAATCAATGGTGCAGGCGTAACTGGTTAGTTATGTTTAGCTTGAAAATTGACAGAATTAGATATCTATAGTTTTTATGATCGTAGGTAATCGAATCTTACTTGTAAAATTTTGAATAATTTTGTGCGTACATAGTTTTATTTCTTTCTAAGGGCCTCACCTCACCGGGATACCACCGCGACGTCACTGGCAACGTATCCAAACATATGTATGGACGATGTTGCCAAACCGTCGTCGCCAATTGAGTTAACTACCATAGAAACAGATTGAATATAGTTTGTATAGGTTGCTAGCGACGTCCTAGTGAGGTAGAGTTATTATACTCAAAAGCAATAGAAGTACCCAAGCTACTTAGAATACTAAAACAAACAAACCTAGATAACAATTTCTCTATAAAACGAAATGGCTTCCCTTAGGCACATAGTTACACCATTTAATTTTATAACCAGTCTTATCACCGAGAAGAAATCTAAACTAGACAACCTGGGAAACCTTTAAAGGCACCATTAATGGGGCAAATCAATGGTGCAAACGTAACCGCGGGCTTATAAAACACTAAAAGATTTTCGATCGTTGCCACAAAAACCTCGACTCAATCCGAGAAAACTAAGTTTAAACTTGTAGATTGCTGGTTCCGCCTCTACAGATACCACTTTTATTCAGTTTCGCTACAATCCCGTCAAATTCTTAACAATGTTGCGTCAATTTCGGGAACAATAAGTAAAAATTTCGGTAACAATCTTTACGAGTTATTTATTATCCTTTTTCGTGGAAATAGGAAAGCTGTTTCGTACCGTGGTCTGTGGTTCGTATATTTAAATGGGAAAACGGAAGCGTTGTAGGTAAAAACAGGGTAATACGAAGATACATACGCTTCAGATCATAATGACGTATCAGGTTTAAGGCCCGTAGCACACGTCTGCCGCAAAACCATACTAAGTAGTTTTTCGCGACGATATCGGTCGCAGCATTACTGCGTGTCACACGTCGCCGACACTACGTACATAGTTTTATTTAATGTATGTTAGACGAAGAGTTATATATTTTGGGCCGTAGTTTTTAAGTATTTTCCACCCTGTACTAATCTAATGTTGCCTGAAATAAATGAATTATTATACATAGTAGCGAATTACTATTATACACTCACGTCGTCTCACGTATTTCAAATTCTCGTAGAAAATTTTCCACTGATCGGCGGAATGACGCGGGAAAAAGATAGAAACATAGTCAAAAGCGTTAAAACATATGTACCTACAGGTTTCGCCTCGGTACCGTTTGTCGTACAACGGAATAGAATAGAAAGACATTTAACACTTTGATTGCTGAAATCACACGGTATGTGTTTTCTACAAGTGACTAATATGCGTAAATCCACACTAGCGCAGCGGCTGAGAAAATACAGATCTGTGTGACGCAGCACAGCCGTAATATTTTTAGAACGAAACGCATGTGCGGCGCAGCACAACCGCTGTGTAGAGCGGCTGCACGAATTTTTTAGGTTGAAAAAAAGATCGCAGTCGTCGAAAAAAACCTCAGTCAAAGTATTAATTATAACAACATATTAACAAAAGACAGACTTAAGAATAGGTACATGTATATACGAACAGTTGTTATTAAAGGCTCTATCTCGCATAATGCTGGCTTAAACTCCGAGACTTAGCCAGCGCTGCAGCTGGTCGGACAAATCATGGCGAAAATAATGCGGTTTCGCTGCTAGCGTAGTACACCTCCGCTGCGATACCTACACAGCGGAGGTGTACTAAGGGCCTAAGAAACCTGACAAACGTGTTTTCTCCAGACTATAGCAACTTATATTTATTTCTTTTAGAAAGGGATCAAAGGGATCAAAACGTTTTATATCCGGGGTATTGTGTGTTATGGGTCTTTTTTTGACTTATGTTCATATGATTTAGATCCGCCCTTTTTATTTGATAACTCTGAGATCTGATATATGCTGGATGTAGACTCTGGACTCTCTTTGTAATGTATATATCATCATCAGCCTATAGCAGTCCACTGCTGGACATAGGCCTCCCCCAATAAACGTCATAGCGCCCTGTCTTCAGATTGCCGCATCCAGCATCTACCTGCAGTCGCATTTCGCAGGTCGTCATCCCACCTGGTCGGAGAGCGTCCTACACTACGTTTACCGAGTCGTGGTCTCCACTCAAGAACACGTTTGCCCCAGCGGCCGTCGGTTCTTCGCGAGATAATAGAATGTATATATAGAAAACACTTTATTGTACCACACAAAACAGAATACTTAGAAAAGAGGCACTATAAAGAGAGAAAGAGAGAGAGAGAGTAGATTGAGTTTTGCATTTATTTTTATATTTATAAAGTTGTATTGTTTAATATCTATGTTATTAATGTGTTTAAATTTACAAATATTGATATTCACTATATTAAGTTTAATTAAATAAGTGCATTAGCATTGGTGATAGCAGAGATGGTTACTACATAGTATAAAACAAAGTCTGTTTCCGCTGTCTAGTAAAGTAAAGTAAAAAAGTAAAGAAAAAATCATTTATTTCTTTAGGCTTACAAAATAAGCACTAAGACAAGTCATATTTTATATATAAATCATTATCAAATAAAAATATTTTATAATAATTTATCTGTTCACTTAAATTTTTTGTCCACTAGTGGAAGAAGTGAAAAGAAACCACTGGCATGTTCATCTCTTATATGTCTAATACATGGTTATTTGCCTATTTAAGTCTTAAATATAATATGATTCGATACATGTCAATATTTAAGTAAAGCTATGCACAACAACAAATTACTTACATACTATTGTCAGTGCGAAACTGAGCGACATCTGGCCAAGCATTAACATCATTGAGATAATCATTCATGGAGTAGAAAGCCTTCTTGATGAGATTTAGTATTATGTAATTTTTAAATTTACGAATAGGGAGCTCAGTTGCTTCAGATGGAAGCTTATTATAGAAGCGCTGTCTGTCTGTCCCCATCTCTGATTGGAACTTTAGAACTAAGCAACGGTTTTGATGCGGTTTCTTTAATAGATAGAGTGATTCAAGGGGTAGGTTTATAAACTATTTGATACATAGATTTCCACGCGGGCGAAGCTGCTGGGCGCAGCTAGTTTTGAATAAAGCACAGATGGAAGCTTCCCGTCCCTCCCAACTGGATCAATACAGCAAAATTAAAATACAGTTTACCATTCGAACGAACAAAATATAAATTTCATAACAGTATTTCAATGGCTCTTCAGGGAGTTCTCTTATTTGCTCGCTACAAGGCAATAGCCAGAAGTAGACCGCCCATCTGATGATAGGTAGATAAACGCTATAAATATTTAAAAAATATATATATAAAATAATGCTGGACAATTCACACAGCATTATCTAGCCCCATGGTAAGCAAAGCTTGTGTTATGGGTACTAGATAACTGATATACATAATACAATATATTACATAGAGAGATATTTTTTATCATAAATAGAAAACAACCAGAACACCCGGAACAAATATCTGCAGATCGTACACACAATTGTTCCGAGGCGGGAATCGAACCCGCAACCTCCTGTGTCGCAGGCGGACCTTCGCCCACCGCGCCACATCGGTCGTCAAAAAAAAATATATAATATACTAGCTGTTCGCATGGTTTTACCCGCGTTAAACTCAAATTTCACTTCATTAGGTGATTGTTTTACACCTTGGGTTACATTATTGGAATTTTAGTAAAGATCCCTAAATTTTTTGAAAATATAATATAGGCTATATTCACCGGGGATAGTGTAGCTTCCCAACGGTGAAAGAATTTTTCAAATCGGTCCAGTAGTTTCGGAGCCTATTCATTACAAAAAACAAACAAACAAAAATCAAACCTTTCCTCTTTATAATATTAATATAAATAATAAGTCAGTCGTAAAGATAAGTAAATAACTATTTCTAAGATCTAGCTGTAAGTTTTCCCAAAACTTTGAAAATATATAAATAAAGGAAGAGATCGCTTTTAGCGATAAGGCCGCCGATTGTGCCACTAGTTATAGTATTAAGATCCTTTAGTATTTTTTTTTTGTATTGATGGTGCAATAAAGTTATATTGTATTGTATTGTAGTATTTAATTAACATGCCAATATTAGTGATAATGTATGGTGAATAAATTAAATTTCCATTAAATACATGGTGCATAAATTGAATTTCCTGAATAATTTTTGCACATTTTTGTGCTGTGCGGCAACGGTGTGGTCTAGATCAGTGACAACCTTTACCCGCTACCGCCGAGTCAGGCCATCTCGATTCTGCGATGTAAGTAAATAATAAAAATTACAAAAACATGGCCCAGATATAAAAACCCCCGAGGGTGATAACAGCAATAAACGTAACTCAAACAAAACGGCCGTAAATCGAGATGAGCGAAATTAGAAAAAGTTTTGCCGAATTGTGTTTTTACTGTTTTTTTTAAGGATATGGTGTTTTGCATTTTTAACACACTAGAGTAGATCTTCAAAATACAACTTATTAAGCTTTCGCGATTTGTTTATATTTTTTTTATAAAACAAAGGTTACGCGATAAATAAATCTTTAATAGATATTAAAAATGACAAAAATATATATTTATATTTATATATTTTTTTATGTCATTGCATATGCTTGTTCGTGACATCACCTGTACGGGCTCTAACGGAAGACCAGCGCTGGCTAAGTCTCTTACGGAGCTTAGCCAGCATTATGCTGAGTTAGAGCCTTTTTGTAACAACTCTCCTTGTACATGTACCTATTTCTATAAATGTGTTATTTGTTAATTTTAGTTGTTATGAATAAATGTCTTTCTATTCTATTCTATTCTATTCTAAAAATACGAGTTTTCCTTGTTGTTCATTATTTACGAAATGCAAAAATAGTCAGATTGCCATCCCTTGCCCGACGTGAGGATTATGGCATAGCCCCAAAAAAAAGCTAACTAGGTGCATTGACAACGCACGGGTTGTAAAAAAAACTAGTTGCGCCCCGCGGAATCGCCCGCATAGAAATCTATGTGACAAATGTTTTAAAAAGCCTCCTGTACGATCTACGTAATTTGTTAATAAAATGGACACATGTATTACTAGAAACACAACAACAATAACGCCAGCCTATAAAACAGTCCACAGCTGGGTTTTCAAATTGTCTACGTATAAAAGTGATTTAATATTGTATAGTCATACTCAAACTTAAACTTATTGAGTTTAAGTTTGAGTATGACTCAACTGAAAAATTATAATATATATAATATTCGTTGCGTAGTTTGAAAGATCGAATACATAGGGACAGACAGACAGCGGGAAGCCACTCGTTTTATATACTATGTAGTGATGTGCCGTGAAATATTGACTTACTCTGACAAGGTTGTGGCCCATTCTGATAGCGCGTGTACGATCTACGTAATTAGTTAATAACATAGACAAATGCATTACTAGAAACACAACAACAATAACGCCAGCCTATAAAACAGTCCACAGCTGGGTTTTCCAATTGTCTACGTATAAAAGTGATTAAATATTATATTAAATTTTTCTGTTGAGTCATACTCAAACTTAAACTCAATAGCATTTATTTCTTTAAGCTTACAAAATAAGCACTTAGACAAGTCAAATTTTATACAATTCATTATTATCAAATAACATTATTTTTATTTTAATGTTCACTTCAATTTTTTGTCCACTAGTGGAAGAAGTAAAAAAGAAGCCACTAGTATGTTTATATAACTTATGTGTCTAGTACATTTGATTTGCTTATATAAATCTAAATATAGTGCGATTAACAAAAAGGCAGCCCTTTTTGGATGTCCTTGACTTTAGGAATCATTCGCATACAGTTTTTTTGACATTCTTACTAAAAAAATACTTCACTGTAATACTACATAAAATAAATCCTGAGTTATGTAACTTGATATTTCTGTTAACTGTACATTAAAGCAAATTAGGTATATGGTCCCAGTCGACCGATTCAAAAATGTGATCAGGTAACTGGGACCGCGGTCCTAGTTATGTATGGGCCCAGTCGCATGTATTAAAATTATTTAACGATTTTGAACGTTAAGTTCAAAATCGTTAAATAATTTTTGTAATTTTGTTTATTAATTTCTTGTTTTGATTATTTTGTTATCTTTCCCTTCAATTATCTCATGTTTATTTTTAATTTTTGTAGATTTATGTGACTTTTTAATTATTATTGTGTACTTTTAAGTTTATATGGACCCATGTAGTCTGAAATAAAGATCATTATTATTATTATATTATTATTGTCGCTCTAATCTTACAATTTATTTATTAAACATGTAAAAAATTCCGACACAATGTAAATTGTTTGAGAAATAAATGAATTGAATTATAAAGTAAAGCATTCACATTATTTTCACAAAATTCAGGGCCTTTCTAAGATTTAAACCTACCTAATTATTGCAAAATGATGGCTTTAACTTAGTTTTATGTTCAGTGAAATCAATTAATACTTTCACTCGACATTTAACAGTTTCCTAACTGTTATCGGTGTTCTACAAAGGGTTAAAGGCTAAGCCACTTCTGGTGGAACTTAGGAGTTATCTCAATTATTGTTTACTCGGACGAGAACAGCCCGGATTAAAACAAAAGTTCCTGTTATATTGCCTCCGTTAAAATTTGAAAGCAGATATCAACTTAAATTGTTTCATCATCATCATCAGCCTATAGCAGTCCACTGCTGGACATAGGCCTCACCCAATGAGCGCCATAGCGCCCTGTCTTCAGCTTGCCGCATCCAGCATCTACCTGCAGTCTTTCGCAGGTCGTCATCCCACCTGGTCGGAGGGCGTCCTACACTACGTTTACCGAGTCGTGGTCTCCACTCAAGAACACGTTTGCCCCAGCGACCGTCAGTTTATCGCGTGATATGGCCGGCCCACTGCCACTTCAGCTTGCTAATTCTTTGAGCTATGTCGATAACCTTGGTTCTCTGTCGGATGTATTCGTTACGAATCCTATCCTTCAGAGAAACCCCGAGCATAGCTCATTCCATAGCTCGCTGAGCGACTTAAATTGTTTACACTGAGCTAAATTACTATCCTCATGTAAGTGACTGCGTCTTTTATTTTTGAGAATAAATATCTTTAAACCTAAGTCATTGGTACCAAATGCTACTTGTGTTAGTACTTACATTTTGTACCTTTTAATTTTATATTTTGTCTGCGCTATGTTTTTTTTTCCTTTAGTCCCATCTCGTAGCCAGATTTGGTAGCTAGCTACGAAATGGGAAATGTGCTTTCCCATCTTGTAGCTGGCTACTAAATGGGAATGATTTTCCCATCTCTGAATCGGGATTATTTCTCCCATTTCGTAGCTAGCTACCAAATCTGGCTACGAGATGGGACTAAAGGTTTTTTTACCCATAACACAAGCTCTGCTTACCATGGGGCTAGATAATGCTGTGTGAATTGTCCAGCATTATTTATTTATTTAATTATTGACAGAGAAATCGAACAGACATAAAAAACTGACCTACAGCCGAACGTAGTAGCTCCTCCTGTTTTCGAAGTCTGTTAATAACTTCCTCAAGTATTGCCTCTCGTAAGATTTTGTGTCAAAGACCCGAGTCTTTAACCGAATTCGGTCCGATTCGGGTTTCAAAATCGGAATTTCTGAATATCCCGGTCAGAAAATCTCGGCACTTATTACGAACGTAAAAAAGCGTCCAAAGTATTTTCTGAGCGCTTTAGGCTTGATTACTCTAATTAAGACGTATTGTGGCGTTCTTAGCTGCTTTAAATTCTTCCGTGGGGCTAAGACAATCTGTTTTAATTAATTAAGACCGTTAAAGAAATACCTTTTCAGGATGTATGTAGGTATTTTCATGCTAGAAAACATTAAAAAAAATATTGACGTAATAGATAACGGACAAATATTTGCGTGATCAGCTGATATTTGTTGATATCTAGGGGTTCATGTGGTCCGATCCGTAGGACGAAGTGGAATTACAATTCCTTGTAATCCGATTAAACGGATTAATAGGAAAAAAAAGTTCATGTGGTCCGATCGGTAGGACGAAGCGAAATTACAAATCCTTATAATCCGATTAATCGGACTAATAGGAAAAAAAGTTCATGTGGTCCGATCCGTAGGACGAAGTGGAATTACAATTCCTTGTAATCCGATTAATCGGATTAATAGGAAAAAAAAGTTCATGAAGTCCGATCGGTAGGACGAAGCGAAATTACAAATCCTTGTAATCCGATTAATCGGACTAATAGGAAAAAAAAGTTCATGTGGTCCGATCGGTAGGACAAAGGCAGTAGGACCACGTGGCCAGAGGGGATTTTTCGGATGTAATTATACAAATATCCTAGCGGTCACAACCTAATGACAGTGTTTTTGGGATTTAAAAAAGTGAGTAGTGACTATTTTGAAAAACAAACAGTGAACTCAGAAAGCATTAGTGCTGACATTCCTTTCACCAATTGTTTTTGACAGCAGTCACTGAAGTTCGATTATTATACCAATTATTTTGTACCCATAACGCAAAATTTGTTTAATTTTGAAGCTAAATATAGATGGTGAAGAACCAAAGTTATCGAAATAGCTTTAAGAATTTGCAAGCTCAAGTGGCAGTGGGCCGGCCAACGGTTGTCGGTTCTTTGCGAGATATGCAAAGAACCGACAACCGTTGGAGTAAGTTCTTGAGTGGAGACCACGACTCGAAAACATAGTGTAAGACGCCCTCTGATCAGGTGGGATGACGACCTGCGAAAGACTGCAGGAAGATGCTGGATGCGTTAAGCTGAAGATACGGCGCGATGACGCTCATTAGGGGAGGCCTATGTCTAGCTATGGACTAACATAGGCTGATGATGATAATGATATGTGGACAGTGCTAAATAACGTACACAGTCTTATTCCATTCTCATTACCAAACATTACAAAGATAGGAAGCTACAAATGCCTGAATTTGCTGCAAATGCCTTTTTCTTTTATTCTTTATTCTTTTCAAGTCGTATCAGGGTATAACTCCTCTTTATGTCCTATTACAGCGCATTTTGAGCACTCTTTATAAGCCCTTTTATGTAAAACATTAATCCTAAGAGGTATATTTTTATACAGTTTTTTACAAAAATGCTAACGGTATGACTTACTCCGGGCTAGGTGACGGCGAAGGCTATTCCCATTCCCAAGAGAGTCAAATGAAAGCTGATATTAGCTTTCATTTGACTCTTGGGAATGGGAATTGCCTTCGCCGTCACCTAGTATACTTTTCCAATATTCTTTTTCTTTTATTGTTGTTTTTGTTTTAAAAAATGTGACAAAAACACCAAATTCATTTAATTTTATGGGTTTCAAAAGTTTGTCTGGAACTGGTAATCTATTGATTATGTAATTTATTCAGTATAATGGTTTTTGTATATCAGTTAGTATCTAGTATCCTTAACACAAGCTCTGCTTAGTTTATGGGCTAAATGATGCTGTTTAGATTGTCCAGCATTATTTATTTATTATGTTCAATGTTCATACCCTCCGTCCTTCCATAGCCTGTTTTCCTAACTCTGATACAATGACATACGAATCCGTAATGGTAGTACTTTTCCTTACATTAGTGCAGTAGTAGAGTTAAAAAGAATTTCGTAGTACCCAACCCGTTTTTTGCATTATTTTTGTTCTCTCCATTTTTATCAACTCTCTACTTTGCAGTTTTATTTCTGAAGCGCTCGAAATTAAGCTCAAAAAGATTTCGTTATGAATATTCTGCCGGTTACCTATCTACCTTTAAAGAATATTTACTAAAACCTAAATAAACACTAAGTATTTTTATATATACTGATATAAATGCACGATTTTTTACGGATCAATGGAAGCTAGTTTCACGCCAAAACTACTTTTTATAAATCAATATATATATATTCTATCTATAAATAGAAAATATATATATGGGATAAAAAGTATCATATATGTTTGATTGTATGTAATTATAAAACGAGTAAATATAATGATTTCGCCGTTCCAATTAATATTATTAAATAAATATGTAAGTAGGCATTGGGCGGCTTTATCTCTTAAAAGCGATATCTTTCATACAATATCACTTTTTATTTGTCTATCGCTAGAATAAAGGTTTTCAGACTAACATAAATAATGTCACGAACAGATGCGGACTGAATCTAATAAAGAAATTCTCGTTGGCAGATTAATTATTATTTTTACAGTCAAGTGAACATAGGTGTATTGCTTTTGTTAAACTTTTATTGATTAATCAGTGCGCGGTCAGAATGTTATGGAAACATTTCGAAGTAAAATTAAAGCATTCAGATGTTTTCTTTGACAAAATTATATGTTATTCGTATGTCATAACTTAATCTAGATTAATTTTGATTTGTCGTTGTCCGAAATAAACGTTAAAAATTGATTTTATTTAAAATTCTAAAAAAAATTGCGGGCAAAGACCACCACAAAGTGGAGCCCACCCAACGCTAAGAGGCGACGTGGAAGGCCCAGGATGAGGTGCAGCGACGAGCTCGGGGTCCATCTTCAATCGTGGCTTGTTGCAGCGTTGGATCGCGAGGAGTGGAAGGAGAAGAGGGAGGCCTTTGCCCAGCAGTGGGACAATAATGGCTGAAAATAATAAATAATTTAAAATTCTATCGTATTTTAACAACGCACGGATTGTGTGAGAATTTGTGTTAGCCAGTGTTTTCTAACTTTTAATGCGGTGGAACTCTGTTGGAAATAGAAATATTGTATGCAGCCTTAAAATAAGTTCATGGTATAAAATACAGAGCAGAATCTTCGATTAGAAAAATTGAGATATTTATATTTGCTTGGAAATTATTTAATAAATTCCATTAGATATAAAGCAACATAATGGAAATAATTATGTTCCAAACTAGATTATGGAACTGGCTTGATAGTACACTGCACTAATGAAAATAAAAATTACTAGCGGACCGTCCCGGCTTCGCACGGTTTTAGTACGGATCCCTAACTTTTTTGAAAATATAATATAGCCAATGTTCACCGGGGATCGTGTAGCTTCCCAACGGTGAAAGAATTTTTCAAATCGGTCTAGTAGTTTCGGAGGCTATTCATTACAAACAAACAAACAAAAAATCAAACCTTTCCTCTTTATAATATACTAAAAGTATAGATTGGAGTTTTTTGATAACTAGTTAATAATTATAGATCCCGACTAGGTTAAAAATTAAGAGGTATTTGCTGTATAATGTAGAAACTTGCCTGTACTTGTTATTGAATTGTCAAAATATGTCCGAAATTGATAAAAACGTTACCTAAGTATAATTTTAAAACCTTGCTTATGGATCATCATCATCAGCCTATAGCAGTCCACTTCTGGACATACCTAATGGCTTGCCTTGGACAGGCCTTGCCTAATGAGCGCCATAGCGTCCCGTCTTCAGCTTGCCGCATCCAGCATCTACCTGCAGTCTTTCGCAGGTCGTCCTCTGCTCGGAGGGCGTCCTACACTACGTTTACCGAGTCGTGGTCTCCACTCAAGAACACGTTTGCCCCAGCGGCGGTGGATGCTTATGGATGTTTTATACAATTTTACAATACATGTACAATATATTTTGCGCTCTCAGAATTTGATTCTTACTCGTAAGTAACCTCTTTTTGGTTCAACGAGTGTTGCAAAGCTTCTACGAGAAAATAATAAATACCTACGACAGAAGAACATTTACGTAGCCAAATTCTGTTTCGATATTGAAAGTAATTTTGCCTTGCGTAAAATTATATTTCGCATAAACTTTTATCATTTTTATCCAATTTTGTCGCATGGATGATGTTATAAATACTGATTGCTTGTGACTGCTGGTCTATGATGATGGGATTATTTTTCCATAACATAACATTAAAGCCATAGAATAGAATAAACATTTAATTAGACACAGGTACAAAATACAGGCATAGAATAACAAACCGCAAATAAAGTAGTTTATCATGGGGGTAAGTGACACAAATAGGGATATTAAGAATGACGACCGATGTGGCGCGGTGGGCGAAGGTCCACCTGCGAGGCAGGAGGTTGCGGGTTCGATTCCCGCCTCGGAACAATTGTGTGTACGATCTGCAGATATTTGTTCCGAGTGTTCTGGTCGTTGTAAGAAATATCTATCTATGTAATGTATTGTATTATGTATATCAGTTATCTAGTACCCATAACACAAAATCTGCTTACCATGGGGCTAGATAATTCTGTGTGAATTGTCCAGCATTATTTATTTATTTATTATTTATTTATATTCAGCGATGTTTTTCAGCCAAAGACCTTAATAACTAATTGAAGTCACGGACGACAATTCGGTGACAACAAAGTGAAAAATATTAAATATAGTATTATGTACCATATGCAATAGTGTTATCTTATAGAACACATGAACAAAGTGTTCTCAACTTAAGTATGGAGACAATAAGAAAAAACCAATGGACACGTTCTTACCAATATGTTGTTATACAAATAAGTTAATACAAAATTACCCATTAGCCAATTCCATGGCTGGATTGTAATTGTACCTACTCTAACGTATTTAAAATTATATAATACTAAGAGCAGTTCCAAATCTGAGAATTTACTTACGTTCCGAAGTACGTAGGACCTAAGTTTGTATAGTGGTGTACGCACTACATCCGCCGGGTGATTATGTAACTCGTGACCGGTTTGCGACAGGCGTAAATTAAGCAATCAGTGCTATCAAACGTCAATTTTGTATTAGTTTGACACCTACAACGTCAAAATTGGTCAAAATTTACGTTTGACAGCACTGATTGCTTAATTTACGCCTGTCGCAAACCGGTCGCGAGTTACATAATCACCATACTAGTTCCCGTCATCCGTGAATCTCCAATTGGGAACAGAATATTGTCAGCCTGAAGTGCTTGGGTTTAGATCAGAGATCGGATTAGGGCCGAAACACATAACCGCGTTGTGACGCCGCAACGTTAAAATCGGCAGTTTGCGTTGCGGCGTTACGACGGCGGCGGCGGCGTCGCGAAAAAGAGCGTTTTATTGTCATATGATAGGGTTCAGTAGGTAGGTAGGCACCAGTTCCTCCTGATTTTTGATTGTGGATAGACGTGTCTCTGCCATGGATCGTCGTAAGAAACTTATTGCTTATTTGTTATTAAATAAATAAATAGAAAATGCTGGACAATTCACACAGGATTATCTAGCCCCATGGTAAGCAGAGCTTGTGTTATGGATACTAGATAACTGATATACATAATACAATATATTACATAGATAGATATTTTTTATTATACATAGAAAACGACCCGAACACGTGAAGTGAGTAGTAGTTTTGGCATGTAGAAGTAACAACCATCCATAACATCCATCCATCTCAACATCCTTTCTCTTTTTAAATATTAGTTTCATAAACAATAATCACGACATGAACATTAGTCGAGATTCGGATTTATAAAATATTTCTTACTTTACTATTCTCGCAACCGCCATACTCGGCTAATTTTAGAGGTTCGTAAACACTAGCGGTACAACTAACCGTACTATTAGCCATAGTGTTTACCATCACTTGATCGCTTCAATGCTTGAAAACGAAAGTTTTCAATCAGTGCGTCCTACCCGTTATGACCTACGGAGCTGAGACGTTGACTGGACGTAGTTCTCTGAAGGATAGGATTCGTAATGAATACATCCGACAGAGAACCAAGGTTATCGACATAGCTCAAAGAATTAGCTAGCTGAAGTGGCAGTGGGCCGGCCATATCTCGCGAAGAACCGACGGCCGCTGGGGCAAACGTGTTCTTGAGTGGAGACCACGACTCGGTAAACGTAGTGTAGGACGCCCTCCGACCAGGTGGGAAATCAAGGCGCTATGGCGCTCATTGAGGGAGGCCTATGTCCAGCAGTGGACTGCTATAGGCTGATAATGATGATGATGATCTCTTCAATTAGATGCAAATGATCGAATGTAACCTACAAACTGTGCTTTTCAGCAACCGCGGTGGTTCCAAGCGCGCGTTGTAAAGGGCAATTAAAACCACAACCCTAACTAGAAAGAAAGAAAGAAAGATATTTTTCACTTCTCTTGCTCAAAAAGTGTATCATAATAGTGTAGCTTAGCGCCCGTACAAAGCATTCGTTCTCTTACATAAAAACTCGACTTCTTGGTGCTCCGTCAATCTTTTTTTTTGAAAATAGAACCGTCTTGGTGATGTTTTATGAAGGTTGATTCTTGCCTTCATAATAAAATTTCTGAAAATTGTCTAATTTTGAATTGTTTTATTTTCTCGCTTTCGAAGTGAAAAGTAGAGTGTTTTACTCGGGCCAAAACCACCCATTATAACTCGGTCTTGTCATCCTCCCTCGCTACGCTGGGGAGTATAACAACCTCGTATATAATGGGATGGTTTAGTCCATTGTAAAACAATCTACTATTATTTTTAACTACAACCAATCATACATACAAGATCTTAAAACTAATTATAAAAGTATATTTGGTAGCTATACTATGTGTAACTAGAAAGAAAGAAAGAAAGAAATATATTTTATTTTTAACTACAACCAATCACACATACAAGATCTTAAAACTAGTTATAAAAGTACATTTGGTAGCTATACTATGCGGATTGTAGCTAAAAATTTAGGAAATGGCTCAGCATGAATGCTACGGGTACTGGTAGAACCAATACACGCAGCGCTGATCTTCCGCCGATTCCTACAATCAGTAGCAGGTAGCGCACAATGATAAAAACAGTGCCAACGTAACAAATAATACAACAACAAATATGAAAGTATATATATAGTACATAGAAAGGCGTGTTCAAGTATAAACTGAGTTAAAATTAAAGTACTAACTATAGAATAATTAGTACAGTGTAGTCTAGGCTGGGCGGTATTAGGAAAACTTCACCGAGTTTTCTCATCATCCATACCGCAGTGCTTGAAAACAAAAGTTTTCAACCAGTGCGCTCTACCTCTCATGACCTACGGAGCTGAGACAGTCACGGTAGGGTTAGTGCACCAGTTCAGTCGCTCAGCGAGCTATAAAGATATTTTCTATTCTATTCTATGGAAAGAGCTATGCTCTGAGTTTATCTGAAGGATAGGATTCGTAAAGAAACCATCCGCCAGAGAACCAAAGCTAACGACGTAGTTAAAAGAATTAACAAGCCTGAAGTGGCAGTGGGCCGGCCATATCTCGCGAAGAATCGAGAGAACAGAACAACCGCTGTAGTAAACGTGTTCTTGAGTGAAGACCGCGACTCGGCAAACGTACTACTCTAAAAATATTGGAACTAACGCGAGCTTCGATATTTATCGTCCTCCATGTTTGTAGGAAAAATTGTATTTTATTGTAGTAAATTGTATTACGCATTTATTTTCTTTGACATACAAAGAAAATAAATGCGTGGACGGATGCATTTATTTTCTTTGACATACAAAGACAATAAATGCGTGGACGGATACATTATCGTCCTCCATGTTTGTAGGAAAAATTGTATTTTATTGTAGTAAATTGTATCCGTCCACGCATTTATTTTCTTTGACATACAAAGAAAATATGCGTGGACTGATATAAATTTTAAGCTTGTGAATAAGAGCCCTTATTTCAGTCCGCAGTTTTTACTAAGTAGGTAGCAATTTATCGTTTTATTACAAAGAGAAAATGTCACGAAAATCTGTTAAAAATGTTGTCTATAAATCACAAGTGGATTTTAGCCCTTTCGGGGTTGAAATGGAAAAAAATGATGGATCGTTTTTCACATTATTTTCATGGCGATGATAAATTTAATGTCGTTAGAGTTTTTTTATCAAATTCGTAGACGGGAAAAGAAAATGGCGTAGTGTTTAACGCCATTTTTTTGTAAGCAGCAAAGCGATTAGCCGCCGTCTCACCTGAAAATTTGTTCTTAAATAATAAATACATAATGCTGGATAACCCACACAGCATCATCTAGCCCCTAGCTAAGCAGAGCTTGTGTTATGAGTACTAGATGACTGATATTTAATACACTATAATAAATAGCTAGATATATTTTATTATACATAGATAACGCAGGAGGCCTGGGGACCTGCGGGTTCGATCGAATATATTTATATCTATGTATTGTATTCGATTAAGTATATCAATCATCTACTACCATAACACAAGCTCTGCTTACCCTGTGGCTAGATGATGCGGTGTGATTTTGTCTAGCATTTTTATTATTATTTATTTATGTCTGGTATTTCATCATCATCATCATCATCAGCCTATAGCAGTCCACAACTGGACATAGGCCTCCCCCAATGAGCGCCATAGCGCCGTGTTTTCAGCTTGCCGCATCCAGCATCTACCTGCAGTCTTTCGCAGGTCGTCATCCCACCTGGTCGGAGGGCGTCCTACACTACGTTTACCGAGTCGTGGTCTCCACTCAAGAACACGTTTGCCTCTGTCTGGTATTTAAAGAATTTTAATTCGAACTAACGTTAATATTATTATGACCTTACCGAATCACCATACCGGTGTTAGTAATGTTTAGAAACAATGATTTTTTAAAACCAGAAAAAAAATTAAATGTAGGGCAATTAAAAACAAATTCATTTATGTACAATTTTAATTTTATCACAAAAGTGGTAGTCCTAATTGACCGTATACATAAATTAAATATTTTACAAATGTAATTTATTTATTTCGGAACACCATCAGCTACAATAATGTCTATAGACTTAAAAATGACAACAGAGAGCTAATAATAGGTATTCATTGATAGAATCTAAATAAGCTAATTATGTGTGAACACTAACAACATTGTGACAAGAAAGAAAGCGTACTTTATGGGAAACCATAAAGTGTTCGTACTTAAACTTTATTGATAATTTAATAGCTAAGTTAAGGTACACAGTATAGTAATGTATTTGATAATTAATTAATTATTTAAACGTATTTTAATGATAATCGTGAGCAAAAAATATAATTTAGTCCGTACAGAATACCTTAGATACTAGATTTTGTCTTAGGGTGCGCTTTCTACGGGCAAAAGTAGATTGGGAACAGATATTTCTGATAATTTTCGACTAAACTTATGCCGTACACGTTTTTTCCTCTGAAAACCGACTGAGACTGGTGGAGCATTTAACAACACGCTAACTCACATATTTATATATGTATGTATATGCACGCACACTGAAATATGCGTCGCAATACCAAAGAAATATAGTTCTCAATTTATAACTATTTTACTGTTACTAAAGTCATTTAAAACGGGATATTTACCATGATTTGATTTTTGAGTTATCCAATATTTCGGCACAGTTGCATGCGCCATGATCACGCAGTAACTGAAGGCACTGCGAGTTTTTATGGGCAGACATACCGATCTACCCTCATTTTTTGTCTTTTGCTACGAAAAAGGTAAATATCCCGTTTTAAAAGACTTTAGTATTAATAACCATGATAGTTTCAAAAGTTTTATTTTACTGTTTATTTTGTACGGCTTATTTGATATCATATTAGATGACCGATGTGGCGCGGTGGGCAAAGGTCCGCCTGCAACGCAGGAGGTTGCGGGTTCGATTTCCGCCTCGGAACAAATGTGTGTACGATCTGCAGATATTTGTTTCGGGTGTTCTGGTCGTTTTCTATGTATAATAAAAATATCTCTTTATGTAATGCATTGTATTATGTATATCAGTTATCTAGTACCCATAACACAAGCTCTGCTTACCATGGGGCTAGATAAAACTGTGTGTTTTGTCCAGCATTACAGCAATATAAAAAAAAAAGCAAAATATTTATGCAATATTTTGCTATATTTTGCTTTTTGCTTCACTCATCTTTATGTAGAATATTTTTACTTTCTCTGTAATTCTTCATTGAGACTTATTTAAGCCTCCGTTTTTTTATACTGGTTAATGTACAATGTACCGCTGTTGGATTACTTAATAAATTTTAATTCACAATAATAATTCATTTTGTGCTACTCTGAGCTTCCCTATTTACATATAATATTTGTGTGCAGGCTGTTATTAACCACAGCACAAATGTATGATATATGTACATATATTTATAGCTTTTCTAAAAAAAAACTGGTTGACAAAGTCTACTTTCTATACTTATTAATCCATACTAAAGTCATTTAAAATGGGATATTTACCATATTATTTATTTACCATAGTGGCAACGTTCGTAGCAAAAGACAAAAAATGAGGGTAGATCGGTATGTCTGCCCATAAAAACTCGCAGTGCCTTCAGTTACTCCGTGATCATGGCGCATGCAACTGTGCCGAAATATTGGATAACTCAAAAATCAAATCATGGTAAATATCCCGTTTTAAATGACTTTAGTGTTAATAACCATGATAGTTTCAAAAGTTTTATTATTAATCCATGCTTAAACGATATATCTACGTTCAACGGTGATGAAGTTTCAGCACTCGGTTACAAAATACAATTTAAATAATTTTAATAATATACCTACATTATTTAACCTGTGTCGGTTGATGACTTCCCAACTATCGCTTAGTTTTCTTACATTTCTTAATAGTCAACCTCCAAAAAGCTACTCTAAAATCTGGCGAATAAAACGCGTAAATAAAAGGATTAATTGCCGAATTGAACCAGCCTAACCAAGTCAAGACATACATAACTACAGAATTTACATAATTACTAGGTATAAACGGAGTTAGTAAATAATACAAGAAGAAAGGTAACCAACAAGCTACAAAGCCTCCGACGACCAAACTCAAAGTCTGAGCAGTTTTAGTCTCCCGACGTAGTGAAGAGACCCGATTGTTCTCATGGTCTTTGACAGAATGACTTCGTTTCGTCGTGTTCTTGTATTTATAGTTAGCTTTGAACGCAACGTCGGAGAATTTGTCTCGTTCTTTGCTTCTCTTTCTCTTTTTCTCTGCTTTGAAGCAGCACGGGCATTTGTTGTCTTGTGTGCATTCGCTCTGGTGGTGTGGTTTTGATGTGTTTTGTCGGGACAGCTTGTCAGAGCTGGAGTCGGATTCTGTTCTGATGCAGGACAGCTTGCCTTTCTGAAACAAGATTGTGGATTTAGTGATCATAAATAAATAATACACACAGCGTTATCTAACCCCAAGCTAAGCAGAGCTTGTATTATGGGTGCCAGATAACTGATATATAAAATACAATACATTTCATACATATCGATTTTTTATCGTACATAGAAAACGAGCTGGTGAGAGTTCTTTGTTGGAAACGAATTGGTCTCTAAACTTTTGCAACATGATGATTTGCATTTTGATTAAATTTACTGATCGAAGGCATATCTTGGCAGTTTCGAATTCCTCAATTTATCTATCCTCTGAACATGCACCCTTAATCTTGAATCGCGTAGAATGAGGAACATTACAGACGCTCCTTCTTATTAAATTTCAAGCCGATTAAGTGCTCGCTCCACTGCTACCGAGAGAGAGCACAAATAGATCTTATAGGTAGTTTTATTTTATCGAAACGAGGTTAAGTTCAGACTAAAGACGAGGAGTCGACAGGTGATTTAGTATGTTATCGAATACAGGTAGCTGGTAGATTTTATCTGAACATGCCAACAACACAGAGCTCAATTCAAAATTCAATAATCATTTATTTCCATAGGCTAACAAAATATGCACAGCTCTTTTTACACAAATTTTATGACATAAATTATTATCAAATAAGAAATAGGTGATTTGATTTTTTGTTCACATAATTTTTTTGTCCACTAGTGGAAGAAATGAAAAAGAAACCACTAGGGTTTCTCACACGTTCTTACTTACACACACATTCATAGGTTTCTTTTATGTATTTAATATATAGTTGTTTGTCTATTTAAGTCTAAATATGATGTGATTATATATATGGCAATATTTACGTAAAGCTATGCACAACATTAAATTACTTACACTACTTTTGCTAGCCAGCTAGCCTTTAAAACCTACGAATAACAAAATTATCTGTGATCCTAAGGTTTTACGGATATAAAGAATGTTGAAATCTTGATGGAAATATGGACATGGTAGAAAAAAATAAGATAATAAAAGAGGAATGTAAATTAAAAACTGACTTATAAGTGAGAATCTGAAGAGTTGAGGGCCTTAATTTGTATTAATATAAACTCGGAATCAGCTGTAAAGAGTTTACGAAGTAAATAATTTCGCGTATCGCCACTTTACAAAGGCAAATGAAGAAGAGAAGCGATAAACAGTTACCGGCCCGTCTCGATTATTCCAGGAATAGCCAAAGTTTTAAAGTTTTTTTACCACAGTGTCCTCTTGCTCTATAAGGAAAGTAATATCTCAGAGTTCGAATCAGTATTAGTTTCTAGGTCGACAGATTTTACTTTTTCTAGACGCTTTTGGTTCAAAACCCAATTTATCTGGAGACCATTTCTGCTGCAATAATCACCGAGATTCGCAAGCAGAATGTAATGGAGTTATTCATATTTTACTGATGAAATCCATTTCCAGGGCTTTGTGTTCTGCAGAGAGAACCCAAAGGCTATATTGTAATCCAATATGGAGCTCTCGTGCGAGACTTCGAAGGTGTCAACAAATATTTGAAATTTTATATTAAAAAAAATATTTTGCTCTTTTTTTACAGGGTATACCTAATATAATAGAGGTGTTATAAATTAGCTATTTAAAAAAAATACAGTACTTCGTTATACTAAACATGTACTTATCTAAACTAAATTTTCATAAAATCATATAAATATTTCGTCAAAGTACACACAATTATAATAAACACACATTTTACCCTCATCATCATCATCATCAGCCTATAGCAGTCCACTGCTGGACATAGGCCTCACCCAATGAGCGCCATAGCGCCCTGTCTTCAGCTTGCCGCATCCAGCATTTACCTGCAGTCTTTCGCAGGTCGTCATCCCACCTGGTCGGAGGGCGTCCTACACTACGTTTACCGAGTCGTGGTCTCCACTCAAGAACACGTTTTACCTAATCGTCATAAACTTAAGTTTTTTTGTTATACATCAGAAAAACTGAGACCGCCTACTAAAGGTTGTATCCGTTTTTCTGGCAACGTTCGTATATTGTGAAGACCCAAGAAATTCTTTTGATGATTATGTAACATATAATACTATAGACTCAATTCCGTGCCTATTCTAGAGGCGCTGGGGCTCAAAGCAAGTTTTCGGCGTTTTTCGGGAGTGGATTTCAATAAAAGAGCTTTTTACACTTTGACTGCTGAAATCACACGGTATGTGTTTTCTACAAGTGACTAATATGCGTAAATCCACACTAGCGCAGCGGCTGAGAAAATACAGATCTTTGTGACTCAGCACAGCCGTAATATTTTTCGAACGAAACGCATGTGCGGCGTAACACAACCGCTGTGTAGAGAGGCAGCACGAATTTTTTAGGTTAAAAAAAGAACGCAGTCGTCGAAAAAAAATCGCAGTCAAAGTATTAATAAAACATATAAAAATTGTTTTCAAAATTAAAAGAACAATTGAATATTTTACGCTTTCACTGGCAATAATAAAAGCCTCTACTCATTGTGGGAACAATACATTTTTTACACACGCTCGCAAATAAAAAGTTGTATACCTAATTTTTGACGACCGATGTGGCGCGGTGGGCGAAGGTCCGCCTGCGACGCAGGAGGTTGCGGGTTCGATTCCCGCCTCGGAACAAATGTGTGTACGATCTGCAGATATTTGTTCCGGGTGTTCTGGTCGATTTCTATGTATGATAAAAATATCTATCTATGTAATGTATAGTATTATGTATATCAGTTATCTAGTACCCATAACACAAGCTCTGCTTACCATGGGGCTAGATAATGCTGTGTGGATTGTCCAGCATTATTAAAATTTAAAAAAATATATATGTTTCAAGTAGTTATTTTTTTATTGCAGAGAGCAACCATTCTGTTTCGGTCGCCCCTACAGTAAAGAGCTCTAAGTAAAATTGTCAAAAAGTGTTTGGTGTTTTAATTTAGTCGTCATGAACCCAGCTTTAACATATATTTAGGCCTCCTCATCGATTTCGATGACGGCGACAGGCTCATGCGTGCTAGGGTATTCAAGGGACCAAGTTCGGTCTAGCGAGCCATATTAGCGCTCATGATAAACCAGGTCGATATCAGAACAGACCTTACTACACTTGGTGCTGCTTGCAAGCTGATGGTGCCTCCTGGCCACCACGCAAGAGATCCTGGCGTACACGTAGACCATCACAGCCATCGGCAGAAAGAACGAGCCCATTGCTGAGAAGACCACGTAGCCTGCGTTCTGGTTGTACCGGCAAACACCACCTTGGTTGTGGTCGGGTTCGTACCTAGAAAGAACGGTATGATTAACAAAATATACTAGTTTCTGCCCGCGTCTTCGTACGCGTAGTTCATATATTACATCTAACATAAACTCTGCTTATCTTGGGCCTAGATGATGCTGTGTGGATTGTCCATCATTATACAAAAAATATGGAAAATTTTTAAATTCTTTTCAGCCCATGGGAACTGATATACCTAGCTAGCTTATGAAAACATTTTACATAACAAGTTCTTGCCCGCAGCTTCGCACGCTTTGTTTCTATGGAAATGTTTAAAGATTATTTCAATACCATGGGAACTTGGGTTGTAGAGTGGAGACTCGGTAAACATAGTGTAGTACGCCCTCTGACCACCTGACCAGGTGTGAGGACCACCGACGAAAGACTGCAGGGAGATGACTAGAGCAAAGCGGGAAACGGTCAATTTTTATTACGATCTCCAGATCTTTGTTTAGTGTGTTTTGGGTGTTTACAATAAATATTTAAAAAAATATCGAATTATCTTTATGTATACGTTATCTAGTAATTATATCACAAATATCATCTAAAATAGATACTTTAGGTCTAGCCCTAAAGCTATAATGCTGTGTGAATTTTCCACCTTGTTATATATTTATTATTATTTGTAGACACAAATTGTAGGCACGCGTCTGAATCGGACAGGTGTCGTCCAGACACATTCATATGAGGCCACGTGATTATTAAGGACACAGCACACATGGCACTTACGTAGATGACTAGTACCTAAGGCCCATACGGGAACGATAGATGCGGCCGCAGTATCGATAAATAAGTGGCCTGGTAGTTGGTTGTTTGTTGCGCAGCTGCAATTCGTTGATGTCTCAATGATCGTTATTCGGATAACTTTTTATATCGAAACGACGGACATCAACCATCCTTAATGAATATTTATTTAGAATTAAGACGACAGATGTGGTGCGGCGACCGAACGTTCGCCTGTGACTCAGGAGGGTTCGATTTCCGTCGTGGGACAAATGTTTGTACCTACGATCTACAAATATTTATGCCGGATGCTCTGTGTATTTTCTATGTAAATATCTATCTATTTACTGTAAAGTAAAACAGTCATCTAGTAATCATAATACAAGCTCTGTTTAGCTTGCGGCCAGATGATGCTTTGTGGATTGTCTGTGTGATTGTAAAGGCCGAAGAGAAAGTAGCAGCATAAAACAGAAGCCAGCATGCGGTAGGCAAGTTTGCAGCTACCTTACGCCTTGCTTACCGCATGCTTGAAGCAAGTAACCCAAGCGATGTATCCGCGTGGGCCGCTTGCTTGAACCAAGATTTCTGCTAGATATCGTGGACAGCATACGATCAACACTATTTAAAATGGAGGCGTGCAATTGCTATGCGACAGCGGTGATGGTGCGGTGTGGCCTATGTATGGTATGGTATGGTATGGTAGTTGTACTCCTGTTTCCGCACTTAGACTCCAATTGGTCCTTTGTGCGTGGTGTGTCTGCTAGTTTAACCAGCCTAACTCCGTCCAGAAGCGCAGAATACTCCTGGGATCTTCACAGGCTTCGCGGAGTGACCTCGGGTGGTTGAGGATTTCTAGTCCCTGCGCTGTTACTCCCCCTCATTCCAGGACTACGTGGGCAGCTGATTCTTCGTCGCTCAGGCATCCTCTGCATAGAAGGCTGTCTGTTGCTCCGATGGTGAAGAGGTGTTTGTTTAGTGGGCAGTGTCCTGTGAGTGTTCCCACTAGGACGCGTTGGTCTGATCTCGTCAGGCACAATAAGTGTTTGGTTAGTCTTGGTGAAGCAGCTGGGAGTGCAGTTCTGGATTGGCGGCACCCCTGTAGGCTTGACCATCTCTCGGTATGCGTTTCTCTGGTTCTGAGCTGTATCCATGTTCGGATTTGGGAGAATATGGCCTATGTATGCGACCACCTTTAGGTAGGTAATTATATAACACGGAAGTTATCAATACGTGTTACCGAGTTTTCCTTTATTCCGATGTCTTTTTCCGATTCTCAGATCCAGCGTCATGACAACAAGCTCACGTTTTAGTTTACGAAATACTCGAAACCCATTAGTATGCAAATGACAGCAAACAAATACGATTCACGGTCGAAAACGGATAGATGTTAAGGATTTTTATTTACGACAACGCCTCCATCTTTCTTTTTTTTTGTTACGAGATCTTAAATTTTGCTGATCATAAAGATTTGACGATCGATGTGGCGCGGTGGGCGAAGGTCCGCCTGCGACGCAGGAGGTTGCGGGTTCGATTCCCGCCTCGGAACAATTGTGTGTACGATCTGCAGATATTTGTTCCGGGTGTTCTGGTCGTTTTCTATGTATATTAAAAAATATCTATCTATGTAATGTATTGTATTATGTATATCAGTTATCTAGTACCCATAACACAAGCACTGCTTACCATGGGGCTAGATAATGCTGTGTGAATTGTCCAGCATTATTTATTATAATATGACTATGGCTTTTGTGTTGTTGGTGTGTACAGCGCAGACAATCCTTTTATCATCTTTTTCTTCTGAGTATATAGTAATTTTATTAATATTTATTAAAAGAAAAGGTTGCTGTCGAAGGAGAGGGATAGTAGTGTTTAAAAATTAGTAGCCAAAAGTTACTAATTTTTTGAAGAACTATAACTTATAATCTTAGAGTCAACAAGCATTATTTCGGTGCTTTCAAGCGCACCTATGGATTCATGACATAGTTGTTGCTTTTTGGGTATACCTGGTATATATCTACTGTCATTCTAAACCTTTTTCTTCTTAGTGTGTCGCAAAAAAAAAACTAGAAGATCTTAGCCTCTTTGCCGTCAAGACAGAAGTAAAAAAAAAAACAAAATAAGGAGGCATACAAATTCTAAAAATGTGTTAGGACTTTATAAGAATAAGGTTAGCTGTTGGCTATATTTGATTAAAAAACCACATAATAAGCGACAAAACTGCGAGCACAAGCTAATGTAACTTTATTTAATGTTTATTTAGGTAATAATATAGCTGTCTACAAAGAACATAATCAGCTATGTATAAAACTAACATATTTATTATTAATTTCCTATGTCTTTTGCTGCAATAAATACTTTTTTACTTTTACTGTTTTGAGATATTAACATCTTATGAGTTTCCCGTTTGTACTACATATCAACCCTTACATTTCCCTTCCCTTTCATCATGTACACGCCTACTGACCTTGCGATACAAAAGCTGTTTGCTGTGTTTACATTTTCCGCCCAAGGTTAAACGCCCTATCAATATATTAAGTTGAGCCAGATTTATTAGAGCGGCTGACTTTTCCTTGTCGCATTGAGTTATTGTTTCTCAAATCGTTTTTACTTTGATTCTTACGTGATTTTATTCGAATTGGAATAAATCTGGTAACGTACACTAACATCGTATAAAATATACGATGAATCCTTGATAGTCTTAATTTTCAAGAGTTCTGAAAAGTTCTACAGACAAAAAACTATTTGAAGAACCAAATACTAGAATTTTGAATAATAAGTTGTCTAATACAAAAATGTTAAAAAACGTTTTTTTTATAAATGCCATCTACAATTATGTCAATGTGATAAGCATAAATAAAAACAGACTTTGAAAATATGTACAAAAATATTAAAAAATAGCAGATCGTACAAACATTGTGTAGGACGCCCTCCGACCAGGTGGGATGACGACCTGCGAAAGGCAGGTAGATGCTGGATGCGTCAAGCGGAAGACAGGGCGCTATGGCGCTTATTGGGAAAGGCCAATGTCCAGCAGTGGACTAACATAGGCTGATTATAATGATGTACAAGCATTTTTCCCGATTGGGAATTGAACCCACCTCCTGCAACCTCCTACGTCACAGGCGAAACTTCACACACAACCCCACAGAGCTCGTTAATCTTTACTCACCATCCGAACATAGGCGGGCAAGTGATAGCACCAGCGGCGATCCAAACGAAGAAGATCATCGTCAGCGCGAGTTTCTTTGACCTTCTCCTCCTGGAGTAAGTGAGAGGCCTCGTCACAGCCAGGTAGCGGTCCACGCTGATAGCACAGAGTGACAGGATGGATGCTGTGCAGAGCAAGATGTCCAGGCTTATCCAGATGTCGCAGAGGATCCAGCCGAGTTCCCATTTACCTGTGAATTATAATAAAATAAATAAATAAAATAAAAACCTTTAATTCCATAACTAGTAGGTAACAACAATCAAATTTATAACAAATATTATGAATATGAAGTAATTAGATGAAATGTAAGGTATTGTTAATCATATTTTATCACATATTTAAAGTATTTTATTGATTTAATTAAATTTATAAATGATTAAAATTTTCAATTTCCGTGAATGATAGTAGACTTTTATACACTTATGGACATAATTAGCAGAATGTTTCATCAATTGTAAAAAGACCGAAATATGTACAAAAAGTTCTTAGTACAAACTGGCCACATAAACATCAAAATTTAATTTAAAAAAAGAATTACTTCAATAGTCTTTTGTTTCAGGGTTTAATTTGTTTTTTTCGTTCATTGCAATTTTCACTGGTCTAACTTTGGATCGTTCGGGTCCTAACGATTTTGCGTGCAAAAACTTTTGGTGATAAATAATCCGGCTGAAAATAAAGAGATTTGTTATATTTGACCGAATAAGCCTAATTCAATAGCAATATTGGCGTAAATCTTATTATAGATTTCAAAAACTTTATTTCTTTAGGCTTACAAAATATGCACTTAGTCATATTTAATACTATAAATAAATATTAAATTAGAAACAATGGTATGGTATGGCTATGGCGCTTATTGGGGGAGGCCTATGTCCAACAGTGGACTGATATAGGCTGATGATGATGATGAAGAAACAATGTGTGTTGACAGAGATATAGATAAACATATATTAAAAAAATACATACGAACATAGAACCTCTTCCTGAAGTAGATAAAAACTAATATATTTCTGAGACACTACTGACTGGGTCCCGGACGGACAACGGCCACGAGGAAGGCCTAGGCGGAGATGGCGGGATGAGCTCGATCTATACAATAAGGAGTGGGTTCTCCTTGCTGAGGACCGAGATGAGTGGAAGAAGGGCAGGGAGGCCTTTGCCCTGCAGTGGGACACCCCGGGCTAATATAATAATAATAATAATTAATTTACTCCGGCTTTTTAAGGAACCCATCCAGCATTCGGCAAGCCACCGTCTGCCACTCTTCTTAACATTATGATTGACTTGTTTATGGCAGACGTCCGCACCTATAACCCGATTACCCAGTCCATCCATCCATCACAATAGCCTGGTTTTATTTCTTTCATTTTTTTTGCAATAGTCTCTACACCTGGTGGATACCATCTTTGGATGTATCATATTGTGCACCCGTGGATGATACCCGCTATGTGTAGCCATCGCCTTTAGATTAACTTCTCAAAGGGCCTTTGTGCTGTTGGCTTCGGCCCCACGCAAGCCTTCCAAAGGACCGGGTCACTTTATGGCCCGAGATCATGGTAAATGAGAGACATAATAATAATACTGCTACTTCCATTTCCGAATCCGCTACCGATACCAACCTTTTTTTCCCCTTTGGTACGAATAGAAGTATATTATGACAGATAAATAGCACACCGTAATCATCTCTACATAGTATAGAACAAAGTCGCTTCCCGCTGTCTGTCTGTCCCTAGTATGCTTAGACCTTTATAACTACGCAACGGATTTTGATACGGTTTTTATAGATAGAGTGATTCAAGAGGAAGGTTTATTAACCACTTAATAGTATAAAACAACGTCGCTTTCCGCTGTCTGTCTGCCCCTATGTATGCTAAGATCTTTAAAACTACGCAACGGATTTTGGTGTGGTTTTATAGGTAGAGTGATTTAAGAGGAAGGTTTATAAACCATTTTTTTTTTTGACGACCGATGTGGCGCGATGGGCGAAGGTCCGCCTGCGACACAGGAGGTTGCGGGTTCGATTCCCGCCTCGGAACAATTGTGTGTATGATCTGCAGATATTTGTTCCGGGTGTTCTGGTCGTTTTCTATGTATAATAAAAAAATATTTATCTATTTAATGTATTGTATTATGTATATCAGTTATCTAGTACCCATAACACAAGCTCTGCTTACCATGGGGC
Source organism: Eupithecia abbreviata (assembly GCA_943735965.1). NCBI lineage: Eukaryota > Metazoa > Arthropoda > Insecta > Lepidoptera > Geometridae > Eupithecia > Eupithecia abbreviata. Next base: position 2,641,386 of record OX030997.1, on the reverse strand, counting down.
TAGATAATGCTGTGTGAATTGTGTCCAGAATTATTATTATTATACACTCATTTATTTAAATTCTCGTATAAAATACATTTTTTACTATAGAAAATACAATAAAATATTATAAAACTATTCTACAGTAAAAAATATATCAAAACGGTAGATCACCGACCGCGAAGCTAGGCTCAAGCGGCCGGTGACTAGGGCTGCAGAGAAAGGAACTTCCTGACGATACGTGCCGAGTCCAAGAGTACCGCCTTCTGGATCTGGCCCTTGATCCAACTTCCTAGCGAGAGTCTCTTCAGGTTTATTATTGTTATTATTATTTGTCACATAGAAATCTACGCGGGCGAGGCCGCGGGGCGTTACTGATAAAACACATAACTTTGTCTCAGTAATACCATATTCTCATGTTCATCAATCAAGCTCTGACAGTTCGCAGTACGGGAATTATGTATAACTTAGGTATCTACATTAAGATAATATTTGTCAGATTCATGACGGAATTCACATTCGTCTGAAATCCAAACACCATTAAATAGACTAGGTTAGACCTTCGACATTAATTTGAAAGTTTTCGTTGGAAACTTACTTTCTGTACAATATCAACACCAGCCTCCACTTTCTGTGAGGGCTACTTAGTACCATATACAATACTACTTACATTTTGTAACTATTCACTTTTTTATATTTTGTCAATGTTACGTGTTTTATAATAGGTACCTAAGTAAGTAGGTCCTTTGTAGTCTAATATAATTATGTGTAATTAACCTTGTTTGTGTGTTGTGTTAGTGTTTAATAAATAATTTTCTTTCTTTCTTTCAGCCTAAACAAATAATATTCGTGCCTTGTTGTGTCTGTTTAATTTAATTTTCTATCTTATGTTTTCTATAATTGTGATTTATTTTTATTTTTCTATGTTTGTGGACAAAATATGGCGGAATAAAGAAACTTTTTATTTTATTTTTATTTATTTTAAACAAAGCCACTGCTGCTGGACTTAGGTTTATTGGCTCTTTGAAGGGGGTAAATATATATCGAGATTAGATAGATTTGATTTTATCTATAGAGTTCCTTGTGTGTGTGTGTCCTTCTCCAACTTGGACCACATCTACGCTCAAATGCTTAACCGTTATCAATATAAAAAAAATTGCAGGAAAATCCCTAAATAAATTTTAGCCCAACTCAGATAATTCTATTCTATTCTAGTCTATTCAATATATATATATATATATATATTATCTGTACACTACAGTGACTGTTTAATGTTAGAAGTAGTGAGTAAAAACTGTCACATTATATAAAACTTTTTCAGTTTTGGTATGTTATATATTGCAAACCCATATCTCGAACCCGTCTAAGGACATCCTCATGTTTCGATAATAAAAACCAAATCTGATAAAAAGCTTGCAAAAATATTTAATAGGTATAGCCCTTTTAAGAACTTGATTGATGATAGACCCGCCTTGTTATGGTAACGAGGTAGATGTGAAACTGGTCGAATAGATCAAAAGAAATTTAACATAATAGGGTATTACCAGGGACCAGTTATGACTATGACGACCGATGTGGCGCGGTGGGCGAAGGTCCGCCTGCGACGCATGAGGTTGCGGGTTCGATTCCCGCCTCGAAACAAATGTGTGTACGATCTGCAGATATTTGTTTCGGGTGTTCTGGTCGTTTTCTATGTATGTTAAATACATATAACTAATTATATACCTACTTATATTGTATTATATTTATTTTATTTATTTTTAAGTAGGAACGTATTTTCATGCAATATTTTATAAATTAACTAGCTGTGCCCCGCGGCTTCGCCCCCGTTGAATCTATGTGTCTAGTCAAATGGTTAAAATGATAAAAAGTATCTTATGTTAGACTCCTGGTTCTAAGCTACCTCTCCACCAATTTTCAGCTAAATCGGTCCAGCCGTTCTCGAGTTATAAGTATTGTAACAAACACGACTTTCTTTTATATATATAGATATAATGCACACAGTACAATCCAACGACCCTATCCATCCACCGTTGTCTGGTAGAGATCGCTCTTCAGCGATAAGACCGCCAAATTGTCACATGTTTTGTATTTTATTCTGTCTTGTTTGTTTTATTTTGTAAGTGTGCAATAAAAGAATTTTCTATCTATCTATCTATGTAAGCAGTTTACCCTAATGTGAATTCAGAGATTCGCTTCTACAATAAGTATCTAGTTAACCTGTAAAATCATTACGCACGAAAATATTTTTGCTTCAAGTTTAGTTTGCGACCCTATTCAAGCGAGCTGATCTGGCATTTTCAAGAAGCCCTTATACCTTATCTAGGGTTTAAGTTGAGTAATGTTTTTACCTACATCAAACCTTCTTACCTGTTTAACTTAGAAGGCATCGGGAAGGTCTGGACCTCGGATAACGTTCATTACCTATTTTAGTAGGAATAGTCCGCATTCAGAATGGGACAGAACCTTCTCGAAGTAAAAATTTTGCGGCACATTCTTAATACCGCGTTTTCAGTCTATCTTAGTCCACTGCTGAACATAGGCGTCCCCCAATGAGTGCTACAGCGCCATGTCTTCAGCTTGCCGCATCCAGCATCTACCTGCAGTCTTTCGCAGGTCGTCATCCCACCGTCGGAGGGCGTCCTACACTACGTTTACCGAGTCGTGGTCTCCACTCAAGAACACGTTTGCCCCAGCGGAAATCTGATAACAGTATCACGAATAGTCTAAAGGATAGGATAGATTTAGGAGGCAAAATCTTAAATCAAGGTCCACGATCCTATCCATCCATGGTTGTCTGGTAGAGATCGCTCTTGAGCGATAAGACCGCCAATTGTATCTAGTTTTTTTTAAAGTTTTTATTTTACATTGTCATTTTAGCGTGCAATAAAGAATTATCTATCTATCTATCAAAATCAAAATTGGAGCGTATTCGTAGCACTTTCGTAGAGCTTGTGTAGCACTTTCGTAGCAATCGAATTTCGTAGCACTTCGTAGCAATCGAGCACAATATGGGAGGTCGAGTTTTATGCAGTTTGATTTTACTGGTACTGTTGTCAGAAATTGACGAACTCTGTGCCGCGGTGGGCGAAGGTCCGCCTGCGACGCAAGAGGTTGCGGCTTCGATTCCCACCTTGAGACAAATGTTTGTACGATCTGCGAATATTTTCATTGAGAAAGTAGGCCTCCAGAATACGAAAAACAAAAGACGATCGGTAATCTAGCGCACATTTTCAGTAACGTTATCAAATATTTCCGACAGGCACTAAGTACCTTTTATTCTCCTCAATACTTACCTCGTTTTGTTGAAACTTTTTGATACCTTTACTCGCTTGATTAATGGCAACCTTTGAGCTTTGTTGTTCAGTTTCAGGTGAGTAAAGTTACTTTGTAAGAAGTTGATGTACGGTCGATTTCACTTCTAATGGTGGCATTAAGTTCTCATTACCTGAAAATGACTTTTTGGTAGTTTTTCTTTGGCTTGAGCCTGCTGTTTGAGATAAAGCTTGAGAATGTTTTCAATGTTAAAAGTTAAGGAGTGTTCTTTATCTCTGTAAATTCAGTACTTAGATTGCAGCTACATTTTTTACCCGTAACGCGTGGGTTATCTTTGGAGTTTTTCTATGTGGTTGTGGGAGAAAATTAATAAGCTCAAAGTATAAAAAAATCTGAATCGAATTTGATAAAGAAGGTATCAAAAAATTAAGTGGTTTGAAAGTGTTTTCTATCAATACTCAAAATACTTGTCCGTTCCGCATGTGAAGTAATTTTTTTTATTCTTATTCAAATTGAACGTGGTATTCGTGCTGTCACACGATTGACGATTGACATGACATTAATTAGTTTTAGAGTAAAGCTGAAAGCACACCTGTCCCCGCTTCGCAGGATCCGCACTCACCGCAGCTATTGAATTCTAACTTAAGAGGCCTCCGGAGGGACGAATTCTTCATACAAACGTAATTTCCAATTCAAGCATATTTCCACTATAATATTGTATTATTTGTATTTGAATAGTATTTATCTAGGTTTCTAAATAGTTTTTTTTTTTCAAAATATTTACCTAAAATTAAATGAAAGCCAATCGCATTTTGCACATTTTTATGCGAAAATGGACAAGTTTTCTTGCTATTTGTTTCGTATTAAAAACATCAATATCTTACGTTTTATTTATTAAGGAACATAGCTTATATTGTCTAGTTACAGAATAACAAGTTTTCAGTCATAATTTTTGGTATTACGCAACAAACCAAATTTTGAACGGCTAATATTGCTATCGCGCACGCATGGGGCGCGGCGCAAGGGTTAAACAGGGACAGCGATATTCGGAGTGATTTTTGCAAGCGAGGGTCGCTGGACCCTTAAATGCGGCGCGTTTGGTGCATTACCTCCTAATACAGGTCTTCCTATGCTTAAAATGAGGTCTCGAACAATGTAAATTAACCTTAAGATAAAGACAATAAACATTTTGTATTTTGTATTTGTATTTTGGTGCGGATAGATGCGTGATGTTGCATACTATTTCAACTAAAGATTTAGAAAATGCGATGACTGCGATATAACCCAAAACTTTGAGTGAATGAAAACAAACATTATTTGAGATATCAATTTCTAAAGCCCACGCGTATCAAATTGCGGACTAGTCAGCTAGTAAGCGAATAAAACAATTAATATCTGTGACACCCTTTATTTCCTTTAAGTGCGTGATACACTCACTAATGATCGTAAATAAACAAGCTGGACGGAACATCAAATGCCAAAAAGTCAAGGTAAATGCCTAGCAGAAGCAATAGTTTCGATTCTCCGTTGTGTAATGTGGTACTTGGCATTACACACAGTGATCATTTAAACAATTCTAACTGAATCGTAAATCGAACAGGATTTGGAATCCGCCTTGAATTGGCAATGCATCTCGCTCAACTTGCCTTTTCAGATGTATGTATTCGTGAGTCTATCACTCATACCTACTTCTGCACCTCAAATTAAAAATTGTCAACACCTCATTTAAATTTGTAATCATAATGAGTGGCAAATATCAACCTATTCCGATCGCGCAGTTTATATCCCTACCTACAAGACAAAATAAATTATTTACTTACATTATGTTCAATCTTGTAAGTAAAAAAAAAATTACAAATAATTCCTATAAAAAAAAATAAAAAAATGATTTTATTTCAGATGACTTAAATGATCCATAATTTGTTAGTAAAATTAAACATTAAAAACTTATTACTAGGGTTAGTTATACCTGATACTAGAAATTAAAACTAAAATTAAATTAAATCACTCTCCCCACGAAACATTTCCACAGGGGAGAGGTGATTCTACCTGCTATAGTGTTTAGGATGGTGTTGGGGCTGTCGCGCACCCTGCGCATCGGGGATGCGGTCTTTTTACGGAGGATGGCAGCAAAGCCATCCGTCTGGTATTCCGCAAACATTCCCGATGCAGTGCAAAATCGAGGCAGTCCCAACATCATCCTAAACACATTGTTGTACTGTACACGTAAGGTATATATATAGCAACACAAACATGTATTAGACATTATAAGTGATGTATTTATGTACTTGTGGTTTCTTTTTAACTTCTTCCACAAGTGGACAAGACATTTTACGACGTTTCCAAGAGTCTTTTAAAGTTTAAAGGAAATAAAGAACTTTGATATTTGATGATGATATTTTTGCAACCAGAATCTAAAGGTACTGACTGGTGTTACTAGGGGTAATGTTCCATTCGCAGAGAGCATCATACGTTACGCCGAGTGCTTTACTTTGATTGCTGAAATCACACGGTATGTGTTTTCTACAAGTGACTAATATGCGTAAATCCACACTAGCGCAGCGGCTGAGAAAATACAGATCTGTGTGACTCAGCCGAGCCGTAATATATTTCGAACGAAACGCATGTGCGGCGCAACACAACCGCTGTGTAGAGCGGCAGCACGAATATTTTAGGTTAAAAAAAATCGCAGTCGTCGAAAAAAAATCGCAGTCAAAGTGTCAATCCTCTCGTTGCTTTTAGCAAGCGCCTCCTGCCCCCGTACTGACTACACGAACGCTTCCTGTGTAACACGTTACATTACAACTCGTTACACCAATCAGAACCCGGCTTGAGCTAACTGGTATAAACATAAAATCCAACATTCACCACAAAAATATAAAATACAGCCCAAACTTTTACAGCGACGAAAAACAACCCTAAAAAATTTGCATTAATTAAAATCCGCTGTCAGTTCAAACCCCTTGAACCTTTTCCGTCGAATTTCAATTAAGGATTGATTTATTGTGACTCAATATGCTTCCAAAATCCACCTGTTAATAAGACTGAGAAGACATTTATTTCGATTGAGGGTTATTCTGGACCCGATCCCCGATCTGCACTGTCACAAAACGTACTGAAGTATGCTAAATTTTAGCTCAATCGGTTGAGGATCGGTTGAGGGGTTGAGGTCTAAAATACAGTTGGTCGATTTGTCCCACATAAACTAACAGCTTAGGGCTAGTAAATAAAAGCTTTTGTATAAAGGCTGTAATAATGATTGTCATATGTATTTTGGTGTTAGGTTTTGACCTACGGAGCCTTTGTATAACACCGGGAGTGGACGTTCGATTACTGAGTCTATTTTTTCGCTGCCTAAAAACGTCCCTAGGCGTTTTCAGGTATCGAAAGATTAGGCTCACCTGTTTTCGTGAAAGACTCGCTTATAAAGACGTCTTATATCCAAATTTATTTGTCTTTTAAAGTCTCGGCCTGCTATTTCTGCCAATTACGTCACCCGTAACAATAACATCGTCACTACGAGCATATTGTTGCGGATGAAATCATCGCAAACGCAAACTCAAGCCCTTTGAAAATACCTTTATTATCATTGCAAAATCTGAAAGTAGTAGAGTGAAGAACCCTATCGGCATTCGGTCGCTGTCGTCGCGAACGCTGCGGACGCTCCGAATCAGATCCATGAACACGTAACCTAAACCTGATTTGCGTTTGAGTATTTGGAAGTTAATAGCATACAGCAAAGAGTCAATATTTTAATAATAATAATTTGACGACCGATGTGGCGCGGTGGGCGAAGGTCCGCCTGCGACGCAGGAGGTTGCGGGTTCGATTCCCGCCTCGGAACAATTGTGTGTACGATCTGCAGATATTTGTTCCGGGTGTTCTGGTCGTTTCCTATGTATAATAAAAAATATCTATCTATGTAATGTATTGTATTATGTATATCAGTTATCTAGTACCCATAACACAAGCTTTGCTTACCATGGGGCTAGATAATGCTGTGTGGATTGTCCAGCATTATTTATTTATTATTTATTTATTATTTAATAAAGATTCATCTGAGTTGCGTTTGAGTAATCAGTAATCAATAGCATACAGCAGAGAGTCAATTAACACAAAAATTACAAAATTCATTTTTGCGACGAAAAAATCTGAATTTCTTACATCTGTGTTAACGCGACAATAACCTTGAGGGTACGAGGCTCAAGCCTCAAGGGCCCTCCAAAAAGATTCGTCCTGTCCGCGTCCGTTCACTTTTCCCTGTTATGTTCGGTCGAAGAAACACGAGTATTTTGACTGGCCAAGAATTAACGTAGGATTTTATTGAAAAATACCTACTTTACCTTAGGTAGGTAAATTTATAGCTGTTTCTTATCTGTCTCATAAAATTGAAATAATTTAAAAAAATCTGTTTAAAAACCTAATTTTTAATTCGTTTAGGACCAAAGTGCTTGGGAAATTGAAATCCATTCCTTCAACATCAATAATTTATGCAATGTATGACGATGTAATGTTCCTGCTATTTGCACGAACATCATATTTTCATAGACTCTTTAACACTTTGACTGCTGAAATCACACGGTATGTGTTTTCTACAAGTGACTAATATGCGTAAATCCACACTAGCGCAGCGGCTGAGAAAATACAGATCTGTGTGACTCAGCACAGCCGTAATATCTTTCGAACGAAACGCATGTGCGGCGCAACACAACCGCTGTGTAGAGCGGCAGCACGAATTTTTCAGGTTAAAAAAAATATCGCAGTCGTCGAAAAAAACCGCAGTCAAAGTGTTAAATAAAGCTATAAATAAACATATCTACGCACATAAAATATCAATAAAAAAATAACAAATAAAACTCAGAAAATAATACCAACTCACCAGTAATATGCACAGCAATTGCCGGCGGCATAACAAATATGCCCACCATCAAATCAGCAGCGGCCAAGCTCGTCACGAAACAATTAGTCACTGTCCTCAGCCTCTTCGTTGTCACCACAGCAGATATTATCAACGTATTGCCTATCACAGTGGTCACTATCAACAAAAAAAGCACTATCACTACACTTATTTCTACACCGTCGTACGTACTGTCACATTCTATCAAGTCGGTGACATTGTAGCAGTTGGTGATATTTCTTTCTGTCACTATTTGGTAGAGATCGTTTGTGAAATTGTTGTATTTTTCGCTTTTCGTGCTTTCTATTATGAATTCTGTTTGGATGTCCGTTGTCCATGTTTCCTCGGGGTTGGTTATCATGTGATTATGCTGATGGGGGATGTGTTTTGCTGTTCAGCATTTTTCTGGAACAAGGATAATGTATTTTAGGATGGGGAAACTATTAAACAAATAAAACTTTTGAAACTATCATGGTTATTAATACTAAAGTCATTTAAAACGGGATATTTACCATGATTTGATTTTTGAGTTATCCAATATTTCGGCACAGTTGCATGCGTCATGATCACGGAGGTCGGGGTTACTCTGTGATCATGGCGCATGCAACTGTGCCGAAATATTGGATAACTCAAAAATCAAATCATGGTAAATATCCCGTTTTAAATGACTTTAGTATTAAACAAATAATGCTGGACAATTCACACAGCATTATTTTATTTTATAATTTTGGGAAAACTAACAGCTAGGTAACTAAATACTAACATAACTAACGGCTAATTATAAGTTTCAGTTAAGTTTTTGTGTAGAAGTTTATGTAGCCTAAACCTAAGCAGGGCTTGTGTTATGGGTAATAGATAATAGATAACTGATATACTTTATACAATACATTGCATAGATAGGTATTTTACTATACATATGTTTGCTTTTTCTTTGCTCAATCACCTATATGGTTTTCTATATCAAAAGTAAGTGTGTGATAGAAAATTGTAATTTAACAATTAAGTATTTATAGAACTTCACGACATCAAGTGTAACATAGGTATGACCTACGGTGGAAAAAAAAACAAAATAAACACTATAAAAACCCAGAACACCCAGCACAAATATCTGCAGATCTTCATATTTGTCCCCAAGCGGGAATCGAAGCCGAAGTACGACCTCCTGTGTCACCGGCGATCTTCGCTCGCTGCGCCACATAGGCCGTCAAAAGTTTGTAGTAAGCAGTTACCAAGTTAAATACTAAACAAATAGATAGATAATGCATTTATTTGACACAGCAGCATATGATATAAAGGTAACAATAGTAATAGTAAACAATAAGTAATAGTATAAAAAAAATTATAAGTAGAGTTTTAAAAATTGTGTGCGTGCTGCAGCCTGTCAAATAGCTCAGCGAAAAGCTTTGCTCTAAGAGCAAAAAACTGATTTTTAGTATTACCCTTTGAGGCGAACAGAATAACGAAACACAACATCTACCTATTCCTAATAAATACCTATGATGTTGCTACTTAACGACAAATCATCCAATCCATCAAAACTATTTATTCCTTCGTTATTCTTGTAATTCTTGTAATTCTTGTAATTCTTTATTGTACACAAAACACTTAAAAATAACTTAACTAAAAAAAGATATGTACATAGGCGAGCTTAACCCTAACAAAGAGTTTTCTTACAGCAAAACCTTAGGTTTAAAGGAGAAGCGATAGAACAGATAGAGGACGTGTACAAAGAAAGACGTAGAGTATAATACATATGGTATGAGATTAAAATATACATACATAAATTAAAATAACAATAGCTCAATAACCTAATAAATAACTTCAGTTTTAATATAAATAAATAAATATATATATATATATATATATATAAATATACCTAGATAGATAGTTTTATGATAATAAGAAGTGCTCTTTTAATTTGGTTTTAAATATGTTAAGCGATGGACTGGCTCGGATATCATGAGGGATAGAGTTCGTTCGTTTTCTTCGTTTACTATGTAAAGGTCGTTACATTGATGTTGTCATTAGGTATACAACTGTATATCTTAACGATCCGAACTAAAACCATTCTGCTTTATTTATGCTCTTGGCGTAACGAGATTTTTGGCACAGTTAGCTAATTTATGGATCCTTCCCAAACAACAAAGGCTACGACAACTTCGATAAAATAAATCTAATAATATAAGTATTCTGCGATTTGCTTTGTGATACCAGTGTCTCAGAAAATTGTCCAACAGTATTTGGTTATTAAAAAATACATATGTAAACAAATTTAGCAACCAAAATTACATTAAGATTACTTTTATAATATAAAGTAGTTAGGTCTAACAGGTTCTCAGCTTGTTGCTCTATCAGAATAACTCAAGGTATGACCTTGAGTTATTCTGATAGAGCAACAAGCATCAATGTGTATGTCTTAAACAAAACGCAAATGTCTCTACATTTTCATGCGTGAGATTTCTTTGCTCTTGACTGTAGATTGGCAACGGCCCCACAATAGATCCATTGCTCGTATCGTGGGCACCGGTGCACGATAGTCAAAAGCTTCACTTATTTCTAAGGTATCATAGAAAGAAGTCACAATTTTAAACAATTATAATATATAATATATAATGCTGGACAATTCACACATCACTATCTAGCCCCATGGTAAGCAGAGCTTGTGTTATGGGTACTAGATAACTGATATACATAATACAATATATTACATAGATAGATATTTTTATTATACATAGAGAACAACCAGAACACCCGGAAAAAATATCTGCAGATCGTACACACAATTGTTCCGAGGCGGGAATCAAACCCGCAACCTCTTGCGTCGCAGGCGGACCTTCGCCCACCGCGCCACATCGGATCGTCAATTAGTGATATCACTTTGATTACAACAAATAACTTAGGTTGTAGAACAGAGTATAGGTAAGTTTTTATCATGGTACAAAAGTGAACAAAGGTTTCAACTGGATAGGTATCTGGTGCTGTTTATATTTTTGATAAAAGAAAACTACTGTAAGAAAGACCAAAGAATCTTTGTGCGTAACAATGAAAGGGATCACCCATTGTCTTCCTAACGACAAGTTTTTCTTTTCTTTACCTGGATTTACTTTTATAAGAAAATCTAGACCTCAGAGATCAGGAGTCGTATTTAGATACCGGGAAACGACCTTCATTTTTATATCATTTTTTTTATGAATTTGTTCTTTTATTTATTATTTAATGTATTTATTGTGCCTAGGTAATTGAATGGCAAAAGTGCTCTGTAGGTATAAGTGTTTTCTTTATTTTATGCTTTAGTATTATTTAATGTATTGTGTTGGTATACGTGACGTGACGCGTGGGTTTGGTTCTGACGGAAGATCAGCGTTGTGATAGCTATGCACAATGGCTATCACAACACAATGCTGAGTCGGACGCCATTTTGTAGCATTTAAGTTTTTTTTTTTTCAATTAGTGAGTAGTTATGTAGTATTTATGGTGTTGGGTAGTTAAGGTATTAGTTTAGTAAATTTGTTAACTACAAATCAAAGTTGTTTGCTACAAATAAAGATAATTCTATTCTATTCTAGTCTAGTCTATTAGGCAGTAGCAACGGCATCCTTAATGTTCAGAATGTGATGATGGTTCTTCAGAATGCTGTTACTGCTGCCTAATAGCACGGGCAGACTGCTGTATTCAAACCAGATGGATGCATATATAATCATCCACTTCCATCCAAAAAAATTGGTTGATATGGAGCCCATCACTATATTATACCTAGTGATGGGCTCCATGTCATCCAATATTTTTTGTGTTTTATCAATAGCTAGCTAGCACTAGCTGCGCCCCGCGGCTTCGCCCCCGTGGAAATCTATGTGTTAAATGGTTTAAATTATAAAAAAAAGTATCCTATGTTAGACTCCTGGTTCTAAGCTACCTCTCCGCCAATTTTCAGCTAAATCGGTTCAGCCGTTCTCGAGTTATAAGTGTTGTAACAAACACGACTTTCTTTTATATATATAGATTTTCTTGTACGATTTTCTTTTATTTGATCCAATTGTAAATTTGCGGTGATCGATTCTTTAATTCTTCTTTTTATCATGCTGTGTTAAGTTTGTATAAAATAATATTTGTATAGATTTTTCATATCTGAAATGTAGGTATTTATTTATTTCGGAACACCATCAGCTACTAAAATATCTATAGACTTAAAAATGACAACAGAGAGCTAATAATAGGTATTCACTGATAGAATCTAAATAAGCTTAATTATGAAATAAATGAATATTAACACTTTGATTGCTGAAATCACACGGTATGTGTTTTCTACAAGTGACTAATATGCGTAAATCCACACTAGCGCAGCGGCTGAGAAAATACAGATCTGTGTGACACAGCACAGCCGTAATAGTTTTCGAACGAAACGCATGTGCGGCGCAACACAACCGCTGTGTAGAGCTAAGGCACGATTTTTTTAGGTTAAGAAAAAGATCGCAGTCGTCGAAAAAAAATCGCAGTCAAAGTGTTAATAAATCTTATTATTCTTTTTCAAAACGAGTGCCAAATATCTTGTAATATATTTACATATTATAATAGCCTATTGTAATAAGTAATAAACCAACTTTATTAGGTAATATCTTTACGTAATATATAGTAGGTTTGGAAAATGTTGTATTATTAGATAAGTTGCCCTTGTATTTGGCAGACTCTGGCTAAATTTTATTATAATAATTTTATGGTATTGTAACTGCTTTGACCCCTACGCCCCCACTTCTCTGAATCCCTTCGCTACCAAAATGATGAAATGGGCATCTTTTGGGGGTGAAAATTTCGACTTTGATGACGGCGAGTGTGGAATGGCGTCTTCCATTAGAAAAAATCTTATTGACTAAATTTGTTTCACGTTTTAACTTTTTTTATTATAGTATCTCACCTATAATGCTATAACTTTTTTTTCTCTGATTTGCAAAATGTATAATCTTAATAGTAAATCGTGAGCAACGTCTCAAAATGTTCATAAAAGACAGAGATTAAATAATCATCATCATCATCATCATTATCATCATCATCATTATCTATGTCCATTGTTGGACATAGGCCTCCCTCAATAATTGAATATGATGATTAAATAATGGTTCCTGAAATATAACTCCAAGATTATTTTATGAATGGGCTTTTTCCTGTTTATTCGTCTTTGTTAACCCTCAATGCAGACGAAAAGAATCCTCCCCAAATTTCCGTATGATTTTTTTTTGTAGACCGTACTCTTGAAATAAAACTAGTGATCGGTATTCGAGCCTATTGCACGGTAAAGGGCTTTATAAAGCCTTTCAATTTACAGTTCATTCCGCGATAGTGTTTTTGAAGCGAAAAAACATGTACACTACAAAAGGCAGCAAAGTGGTTCAGTCTTCAATTTACTAGTGTATTTTCTCGTACAGGTACTGTACAAGACAAAACGTCTAAATAATTTTAACACAGAAGATTTTTTTTAATTATCTTGACTGTAGAGTTCTAAATTGAACACAATTTGCAGGTAAATTGGATGGAGTAATACAAGCACTCCATCTCTATATTAATTAAATCGATTTATAATCGATTTCGACGACCGATGTGGCGCGGTGGGTGAAGGTCCGCCTGCGACGCAGGAGGTTGCGGGTTCGATTCCCGCCTCGGAACAATTGTGTGTACGATCTGCAGATACTTGTTCCGGGTGTTCTGGTCGTTTTCTATGTATAATAAAAAATATCTATCTATGTAATGTATTGTATTATGTATATCAGTTATCTAGTACCCATAACACAAGCTCTGCTTACCATGGGGCTAGATAATGCTGTGAGAATTGTAAAGTATTATAAAAAAAAAAAAAAAAAAAACATTAAATTAAAACGAACTAAGGCAGTTGTCTCACCGCCCCGGCGAGAGAACTACTAACTATCGGCTATTTTCTCAAGAAACGTAGAGTTAGATATAGATTGCGTGTAAACAAAAGAGATGCATATACAAATAGTTGATTGCTGACTGTTCACACTGCCGGAAAAAACTCGCCTCACTAGTTTGTCGCTGGGCGACAAGAGCCAGGAAAATAACACTCGCTCAGCGATCAGAAAACTCACGCTGAGCGGTCATTTCTCTACAATGCGGACTGTCGTTTGACCCGGCTTCCGCGAGCGAGTGATAGCCGAGCTACACAACTATCGGAACTACGTGCTCGCTCTCCGCTTCACGCCGCCGCTGCCGCCGGCCGATTCGTTTCTACATTCTAGCTCGCTACTCGTTCATCGTTCACAGTGAGACAACTGCCTTAATCTAAGATTTTTTATTCTTGCTAACATTATGGATCTATATTATCTGAAAAATAAATTAATTGTTATTACTATAATTCTAGAATAGACGTACAACAATGTCTGAATACTCCATAGATTACGTTATAGTTCTAAAGCCATTTAAAACGGGATATTTACCATGATTTGATTTTTGAGTTATCCAATATTTCGGCACAGTTGCATGCGCCATGATCACGGAGTAACTGATAACTCAAAAATCAAATCATGGTAAATATCCCGTTTTAAATGGCTTTAGTATTAATAACCATGATAGTTTCAAAAGTTTTACGTTATAGTTGTCGGCGACCGACTCGCTTATATACCGACCTAATTATGTCATCATCATCATCAACAGCCTATATTAGTCCGCTGCTAGACATAGGCCTCCACCAATGAGCGCCATAGTATCAATATATTAAATTCTTGAACGAATCGAAAAGAAAAACATGAACGGAAATACGTGACACGAGAATTTAATAAGATGTGTGACGTAATACCGTACTTTGACAGGATCCCGTGCCATACAGATCAAGCGTGTATCTTATCTAAACAGTTACAGAATTGATCTAAGATCTAATCATCTCAGGTCTAATTAATTCCACTAAATTAATCGGTTCACCATAACAATGGCATCGTCACGGAGGGGAAAATTTTGGCATTTTGATGGTGACGATTCTTTGTTAATATGTGTCTGGTTGGACACTTTTCTGCCAGTGTCAAGTAATGGAAAATAATTGTCAATAATAATAATAATAAAGATCCAGAAGGCGGTACTCTTGGACTCGGCACGTATCGTCAGGAAGTTCCTTTCTCTGCAGCCCTAGTCACCGGCCGCTTGAGCCTAGCTTCGCGGTCGGTGATCTACCGTTTTGATATATTTTTTACTGTAGAATAGTTTTATAATATTTTATTGTATTTTCTATAGTAAAAAATGTATTTTATACGAGAATTTAAATAAATGAGTGTATAATAATAAATAATGCTGGACAATTCACATAGCATTATCTAGCCCCATGGTAAGCAGAGCTTGTGTTATGGGTACTAAATAACTGATATATGTACATACACATACAATAGATAGATATTTTTTATTATGCATAGAAAACGACCAATTATGTGAGTTATGTCAATTATGATGGTTATTTGATATTTTCACCAAAACTTAGTTCGTTATCTTAGCAGGGTGTACCATGTGCAGGTTAGGTTGACTTAGGAGATGTTAGAGTCTCCCTTACATCCCCAATTTTATGAAAGAAACGACAGGATAAGGACGCTTGTCAAAAGTGTTAAGATTGAAATCTTTCTCGGTGTTCTAAAGTGTTTTCTATCATCTATCTATGATACGGATCTTTTAAAAAATAAGGAAAATCTTCAATAATTTTGGCATATCCTCAAGCTTTTTTAAAACAAAGGCAGGAGAGTTTGTTCTTGAACTTTAGCTTGTTCCTGGACACTTGTAAAACTGCCAAGTTAACAAGAGGATAAGCAAATAATGTTTTACTAGGGATGGGAATAATGTGCTACAACAGAAATAAAATAAATACAGAGTGGTAGCCCCTGCTACTTACGTCACGTGTTTTTACGCTAAGTTAAGCGCGAATAACACGTGTTAAGGCGCATTTTAACGCGAATAACGCGTGAAAAGGCGTCTTTTTACGTTAATAGACGAAGTGAGTTCGCTTTTTCAAGACAAGGACGAGCGAACGCCGCGCGGGGAAGGCGAGAAAGGGAGGCAAGAGCGGCGGAATGACCGGCCCGCGCGCACTGGTTTTAATTTTAAATTTGTTATTACTCTAAAATAATACTGTTTCGCAAAAAAACTAAAACCATAATCGTCTCAAGTATTCATTAGCGAACACGTAGAAGAAATTTCATTACAATAATATTAAATAACTAGCAAATAAAACTGGTTTTTTGTAGAGATATCTCTGAAAAATTAAAATTTAGAGGAAACTTGGTTTTTAAAAAAATCATCTTTTCTATCGAGTCAAATTTAGTCAATCGTGTCTTGACTCCCATAACATACTAACTAATATCCTAAAGTTTTGATCCTCATCAAAATATATTCGAAAAATAGTTGTTTTAATTCCTTAAAATTGATTTTCCCTTAACACTTTGACTGCGGTTTTTTTTCGACGACTGCGATCTTTTTTTTAACCTAAAAAATTCGTGCTGCCGCTCTACACAGTGGTTGTGTTGCGCCGCACATGCGTTTCGTTTGAAAAATATTACGGCTGTGCTGAGTCACACAGATCTGTATTTTCTCAGCCGCTGCGCTAGTGTGGATTTACGCATATTAGTCACTTGTAGAAAACACATACCGTGTGATTTCAGCAGTCAAAGTGTTAAGTCAAAACGTGGATTTTGGCACGAATTTCTCCTTAACACGCGTTATACGCGCTAAAATTAGCGTAATAACGCTGATAACGCGTGAGTTAAATAGCGAGGCAGCCTTGCACGGTGGTATTTGTGGACGGGGCAGGAAGGGCAGGTACCCTAACGGTTAAAGCTACATGAAAATGGCCTTAGTTGGTCCCAAATAACTGTTTGCTTTGTATAAGAATCAAGATCGATTGGCACCAAAAAAGTTTTTAAGAAAAACGCTTATTTTCTCAAAATAATAACCTTCACTCACTTAACACTTTAAAATTTAGCTTTATACAGGGTGTTTTCAATTTAGTGCATAATACTAAAAGCCATCACACACAGAAACCGTGGCCGGGCCGGAGACGAAGGCGTGCGGGTTGTTTCATACAAATTTACGTGCACCGCGCCGCCGCCGCCGCCGCGCCGCCCGACGGTGTATGTGTAGTCTTTCATAGAAATTCTGTGTGTGGCGGATTTAAATGAGGTTATTCACCTACTACCACACTTTGACGCCCGATGTGGCGCGGTTGGCGAAGGTCCGCCTGCGATGCAGGAGGTTGCGGGTTCGATTCCCGCCTCGGAACAATTGTGTGTACGATCTGCAGATATTTGTTCCGGGTGTTTTGGATGTATAATAAAAAATATCTATCTATGTAATGTATTGTATTATGTATATCAGTTATCTAGTACCCATAACACAAGCTCTGCTTACCATGGGGCTAGATAACGCTGTGTGAATTGTCCAGCATTATTTATTTATTTATTTAATATTCAGTAAACAAACCAAGCCAGTACCACACTATTTTGAAGGCACCCTATATCTGGAAAAGATCCATACATAATAATATGTGCAAAAGAAATTCTGTGTATAACCTTCTCACGCTTAAACTGAAAAGCTTGAGCTTGAAACTGAGAAATCCATCACGTTCGTTATACATCGGCATGTACAACATCACGTAAATGTCTTATATAAATCTCTTATAAGCTAAACCATCACACCTTTCTTTATATGCGAAATTTTGATCAATAGAATTTATGTCTGTCTGCTGCTTTTTTGTCTGCTTTTTTTTTGCACAATGCCCTATGGTGTCATAGGGCATTGTCAAAAGCCTTTGTCAAAAGTTAGTGTGTTATAATAAAAATGTAATTAATCTTTTTAAATAGTATATAACGACATCAAGTGTAACATTGTGTACCTACGGTGGAAATAAATAAACTAAATGTCTCCCTTGCATGAAAGCTATAACACTAAAGTCACTTATAACGGGATATTTACCATGATTTGATTTTTGAGTTATCCAATATTTCGGCACAGTTTCATGCGCCATGATCACGGAATAAGATGACTTTAGTGTTAATAAACATTAAAGTTTCAAAAGTTTTATAGCTTACCATAAATTCCAAAGTAATATCTTAATAATAAATTATTGCAGATATTTGTTTCGGGTGTTCTGGTCGTTTTCTATGTATAATAAAAAATATATATCTATGTAATGTATTGTATTATGTATATAAGTTATCTAGTACCCATAACACGAGCTTGCTTACCATGGGGCTAGATAATGCTGTGTGAATTGTCCAGCATTATTTATTTATTTATTATTGATTGTATATTTAAAAAAAAACAAATTACAATTCTTTTGACGTAGGGTACTTTTGATTCCCGCCTCAGGACAAATATTTGTACGATCTGCTGATATTTGTTGAAGGTGTTTCGGTCGTTTTCTATGTATAATAATAAATATCTATGTAACGTATTGATTTATTGTATTATTATATGTATGTATATCAGTCATCTATTGCCCATAATACAAGCTCCGCTTGGGGCTAGATGATGTTTTGTGAATGGTCCAGCATTATATATTTATTTATTTACCCAAAAAACTTGAACGAAACACCTTATTAACTACAAATACATAAATTAATACAATTCCCTGTGCTAGGCCTACTAGTCTAGTTACTATTTCATCGCAAAACACATAACTTTTTTATCGACAACAAACATCACTATTAATACTACTTTTGCCGAGTGTTCAAGTGCCCATTCCAAGTTTTAAGTTCCGACAACACGACACTAATGCTATCCTATTTCGAATAATGTCACTAACTTTAACTTTACAGGCACTGGTACAAAATTAGCCAAGTTTTTGGATATAAAGAAGATGACCCAATTTAGACAATAAACCGGGCTAAAGAGACAATTGAAGAGGGTAGCTTGTTGACCTTTAAAGGGTGCCAAAGATGTTTTACATAATCTATGTAGTTACAGTGCATAGATATTATGTATAGCGCTCCGTTTTACAAGTTCGGTTTATCATGATCACTACATAGTATAAAACAATGTCGCTTCCCGCTGTCTGTCTGTCCCTTTGTATGCTAAGATCTTTAAAACTACTACGGATTTTGAAAATCCGTTGCGAGTTTCGTTGTTGAATCTATTAATAGACAGAGTGATTCAAGAGGAAGGTTTATAAACCATTTGGCACATAGATTTCCACAAGGTCGAAGCCGCGGGTTGCAACTAGTCAGAATAATTTATATTTGGGACATACATAAACAAATACCTACCGATAGCTATATGTAAGTATTGACCACAGTAGTGAAGGACATTGAATTGACATCATCATGTCCATCATTATTTCCCCAGCGGTTGTTGGTTCTTCGCGAGATATGGCCGACCCACTGCCACTTCAGCTTGCTAATTCTTTGAACTATGTCGATAACTTTGGTTCTCTGTCGGATGTATTCGTTACGAATCCTATCCTTCAGAGAAACTCTGAGCACAGCTCTGTCCATAGCTTGCTCAATAGCTTTGATCTGTATCCTGCATCGTAAAGTACGGTGTAACCGTAAAACACAGTAGTGAAGGATCCGATTAATGTCCTTATAGCCGAAATTTCGGCTACGGCTACCGAGAAGTGGGTACACTCAACGGATACTACCCACAGGTGTAATCTCTATTCCCTAACACTGATAATCCGATTGAACGGGAAAACGAAAACCCGGGGAAAGGACACGCGGAAGACCAACGGCTTAACGTATGTACTTATTATCACCAACCTTTAAATTCGAATCTTTCGTGTGAATGCGCATTTTTTAGTACCGTTTTAATTGTGCCTATATCACAAATACTATCTAGATGTAGGGTCGGCGCAAAAAATCCGTCTCCGTAAATAAGAGCGCACTTGTAATGTGAGCTCTTATTACATTCGTTTGATTGAAACACAGCCAACGTAAACACGTGTCACACGGCATTGTGTATTCAAAAGTTGCAAAAAGTTGCAAAAATAAAAATAAAATCTGATTTGTTAGTTTAAAGCTAAGCATTGAACTTATTCTACTAATAAGAGTGCACTTGAGGTACCTAAGTAAATAGGTACCTCAAGTGCACTCTTATTTACGGAGACGGCTATAGCTTTGATTTTGTATGTGACTCGAAATCTAGATAGTATATTTGATCGCAGGCCCATAAATTATATGTATCAGAATAGAATAGAAAAACATTTATTTAGACACAGGTACAAAATACAGACATAGAATAAACAAACAAAGAAGTTTATCATGGGGGTAAACGACACAAATAGGTGATATTAAGACTAAAATAAGACTACCTCCATGACCCTGCGCCGAAATAGGGGTTGGCTCAGCGTGTGCTGAACATTATTATATTCAGCGCTGTTTTTCAGCCAAAGACCTTAATTACTAGTTGATGTCACGGACGACAATTCGGTGACAACAAAGAGAAAAATATAATATCAGTAAGTATTTTTCATAATATAATAAATAGTCATGGACATCAAACAATTTCATGGAAAAGTCATCTTGAAGAATCTTAGTTACATACTATATCGGCTCGATACTAATCTAAACTTTCGCAAGTCCCCATATTTTTCGAGTCGACAGAAAATCGCATCAATCAAAATTTACTGTCTCTATAAAATACTTTATTCTGTCATTCAGTCTTCATTTACTCACCTGTCAACAATTAGGGGACTCCTTAGTTGTGCATATAAAAATAAATAGTGAATATGCGAACGGGGTATAGTTAACACTTTGACTGCGGTTTTTTTTCGACGGCTAATTTCAAGCTCGGCTATAAGCGAGTGTGCAAGTGAGACGAGCGATTACTCGCATCACTCGCTCGCGGCGGCCAAATGAGTAGAGAAATTACCGCTAAAAAAAATCCAATGGAGCAACCAGCGCGTTGGTTGCTCTCTCGGTGTGAGTTCTGATCGCTGAGCGAGTGTTATTTTCTTGGCTCTTGTCGCCCAGCGACAAACTAGTGAAACGAGTCCTCGCCGGCAGTGTGAACAGTCAGGAACAGTCAGCGATCAACTACATATTTGTATATGCATCTCTTTTGTTTACACGGAATGTATGTCTATTGTCGAGCGAGCGAGAAAATAGCCGATAGTCGTTTTCTCGCCGGCGGTGGTGGGACAACTGCCTTAACCCTAGAGTACTAATATACATTTACCACAGCTTAATACTAATGATCGCTTGGGAGGCTACTTTTTAAATAAAACCAATTTATTATATTAGTTATTTATTATTTTTTTATAAAGATAACATAAAGGAATAGGCAAACCTCTACCTTTTCAAAAACTTAAACCAAATTCTTCTTTAAAATCAACATTATTCTTAAAATAAGACTTGAAACTTACAAATATGAAGATTTTTTCTTATAAAATAACAGCCTTTTAACAGTCTGGTAAAAAAAAAGACTTCTCGATTTTTGTTTTTTTGGCATCAGTATTGCTATCCTATATATAAACTTTATAAAACACTAAATCAAACTTATGGTAACGTCAAATTTTTGTCTACAAACGAATTTGAAGTCAGCCTTTAATTTTTTGTCACTGGAGCTACAAGATTTTCCACTGATTGTTCTGGAACTGAAGAACCTGACGCATTACTTGTGGCTTGATGTGGTATTGAAATATTCGGGGGTTCAGAGTTATCTACTACAATATTTTGTAGGTCTTCTTCCAGTCGAAATGGCATGAAAGAAGGATCTGCCACGCTATTGTCAGAGTCATAAGGATCGACATCCAGGTGGTCCTCAGTTTCACTGTCGGAGTTCTCATTTAGTAAAGAATCGGCTATCTGTTATTCGTTGAGTTTAATCTTAAAAGAAAATAAACATTTGCTAAGTTATAACATGGCTACATGCTAAAAAACAGCGCAAAACAAGACAAGTAACAGAAAATAAACTTACCGTTAATACTAATGATCGCCTCCCAGGCGATCCAGTAGCTTATATTTTGAAAACGGAGCGTCCGCGACGGGCCCGCTTGCGCTCACGTCTGCGGTGCGGTGTATACGGAATTGGCGCGAAAGCACAATTTTATTGGCGGGCGCGTTTTTGAAATAACCGGAAAAAACTTACCGCGCGCGGCCTGTCAGGCGATGTTTAGTATTCTAGGGTTAAAGCTGTTTCTTCGTTTTCATCTGTTTCTTAAATGAGTCTGAAGCATTGCGGATATCTTTAATAATAGATGTCCCCAAAATTTGTTCCCTCTTGCTCTTATTTTATTAGGGTCAGCATTCTGCGACCTTTGAGTCAGTATTTATGTGACTATCTGCTAATCAATATTTCTGACTTGCAAGTTTTGATACTAGCAGATCACCCTAGACGGTGATTTTGTTTCTTTTACCAGGCCACGGTATCACTCACCTGTGTTAAGTGGGGCAGATTACACTTGTAAAAATTAATCTGTCTATTGTGGCCCACCAGTGGGGCGCCTTGTTGGGGCAGAGTGGAACAATTCGAATAATTCCTATTTGAGTACTAGTTTCTGTCCCTGGCTTTGCAGACATTGTTCATATATATAAACCCTACCTGCGCCCCTCGGTTTCACCCGCGTGGTGATCGATATTTTGGATAGTATACAATATATCTTTATAAATTGTAGCCTATGTGTTATTCTGATATGTAAACGATATTATTGTGAAGTTTTATCAAAATCTATTCAGTAGTTTTTGCGTGGAAGAGCAACAAACATCCTCACAAACTTTCGCGTTTATAATATTAGTAGGATATCTGTAATGGTCTTATATAAAAAACTAGTTGTTGGATGTGCGCGAGCTGCAAGCAGCTCGCGGCGGTTATGTGTAACAGTAATTTTTTATTAAGACTTCCTTTTCGTACCTTTGATTATTTTGTTTGAAATCGATAGCCATGAGAAAATTTGCGATGAAAAAATGTTAGCCATCTTTGATTTGGAAATGGACATCTTTTTCGTAATCTACGTATGCGAGTTATTCGAAAACGATACCCATATTATGTGGGTGCTCGTCTCAAGGCGAGTATAAACTGCGATATAGAGATGTCAGCCATCTTGAATTTGGAAATGGAATTTTTTTTCGTAGTCGACGTATGCGAGTTGATCGAAAACGATATCTATATTAGTGGGTGTGCCATCACACAGCGCGGCTCGCTTCGCTCGCCTTGCTGTATGGCGACGGTCGCATTGACGCACGACTCTGCTCCTGCTGCCACACAGCAAGGCTCGCTTCGCTCGCCTTGCTGTGTGACGATGGTCGCAATTCGATCGCATTGTGGCTCGCTTCGCTCGCAACAATGCTACCCTGGGTTAAGGGTTGAGGGGGTCTTGGGGGGGTCACAGCACGGCTCGCTTCGCTCGCCGTGCTGTTCCCCTTGGTCGCATCGAATTCGAAATCCTCACCCCCAAGTTAGTCAAAAACGATACCCATATCAGATTTTTTGGTTGGGGGAGGGGGTACAGGGGGGCTGGAGACGTGGGGGGTCACGGCACGGCTCGCTTCGCTCACCGTGCCGTTCCCCTTGGTCGCATTGCGGCTCGCTTCGCTCGCCGCAATGCTCCCCCGGGTTATAGTTGAGGGGGTCTTGGGGGGTCATTGGGGAATCACAGCACGTCTCGCTTCGCTCGCCGTGCTGTTCCCCTTGGTCGCATCGGATTCGAAATCCTCACCCCCAGGTTAGTCAAAAACGATACCCATATCAGATTTTTTGGTTGGGGTAGGGGGTACAGGGGGGCTGGGGGCGTGGGGGGTTACGGCACGGCTCGCTTCGCTCACCGTGCCGTTCCCCTTGGTCGCATTGCGGCTCGCTTCGCTCGCCGCAATGCTCCCCCGGGTTATAGTTGAGGGGGTCTTGGGGGGTCATTGGGGGGTCACAGCACGGCTCGCTTCGCTCGCCGTGCTGTTCCCCTTGGTCGCATCGGATTCGAAATCCTCACCCCCAGGTTAGTCAAAAACGATACCCATATCAGATTTTTTGGTTGGGGGAGGGGGTACAGGGGGGCTGGGGGCGTGGGGGGTCACGGCACGGCTCGCTTCGCTCACCGTGCCGTTCCCCTTGGTCGCATTGCGTCTCGCTTCGCTCGCCGCAATGCTCCCCCGGGTTATAGTTGAGGGGGTCTCGGGGGTTCATTGGGGGGGGTCACAGCACGGCTCGCTTCGCTCGCCGTGCTGTTCCCCGCGGTCGCATCGCGGCTCGCTTCGCTCGCCGCAATGCTCCCCCGGGTTATAGTTGAGGGGGTCTTGGGGGGTCATTGGGGGGTCTATATTAGTAGGTTAGGGTTAGGGATATCTATATTAGTGGGTGTGCCATCACATAGCGCGGCTCGCTTCGCTCGCCTTGCTGTATGGCGGTGGTCGCATTGACGCACGACTCTGCTCCTGCTGCCACACAGCAAGGCTCGCTTCGCTCGCCTTGCTGTGCGACAGCTGTCGCATCAGGTCAGGAAGCGCGGCTCGCTTCGCTCGCCTTGCTGTGTGACAATGGTCGCAATTCGATCGCATTGTGGCTCGCTTCGCTCGCCACAATGCTACCCTGGGTTAAGGGTGAGGGGGTCATATCGCGGCTCGCTTCGCTCGCCGCAATGCTCCCCCGGGTTATAGTTGAGGGGGTCTTGGGGGGTAATTGGGGGGTCACAGCACGGCTCGCTTCGCTCGCCGTGCTGTTCCCCTTGGTCGCATCGAATTCGAAATCCTCACCCCCAAGTTAGTCAAAAACGATACCCATATCAGATTTTTTGGTTGGGGGAGGGGGTACAGGGGGGCTGGGGACGTAGGGGGTCACGGCACGGCTCGCTTCGCTCACCATGCCGTTCCCCTTGGTCGCATTGCGGCTCGCTTCGCTCGCCGCAATGCTCCCCCGGGTTATAGTTGAGGGGGTCTTGGGGGGTCATTGGGGGTCGTATCGAATTCGAAATCCTCACCCCCAGGTTAGTCAAAACGATACCCATATCAGATTTTTTGGTTGGGGGAGGGGGTACAGGGGGGCTGGGGACGTGGGGGGTCACGGCACGGCTCGCTTCGCTCACCATGCCGTTCCCCTTGGTCGCATTGCGGCTCGCTTCGATCGCCGCAATGCTCCCCCGGGTTATAGTTGAGGGGGTCTTGAGGGGTCATTGGGGGGCACAGCACGGCTCGCTTCGCTCGCCGTGCTGTTCCCGTTGGTCGTATCGAATTCGAAATCCTCACCCCCAGGTTAGTCAAAACGATACCCATATCAGATTTTTTGGTTGGGGGAGGGGGTACAGGGGGGGGTGGGGTATGGGGGAGTCACGGCACGGCTCGCTTCGCTCACCGTGCCGTTCCCCTTGGTCGCATCGCGGCTCGCTTCGCTCGCCGCAATGCTCCCTATCAGATTTTTTGGTTGGGGGAGGGGGTACAGGGGGGCTGGGGGCGTGGGGGGTCACGGCACGGCTCGCTTCGCTCACCGTGCCGTTCCCCTTGGTCGCATTGCGTCTCGCTTCGCTCGCCGCAATGCTCCCCCGGGTTATAGTTGAGGGGGTCTCGGGGGTTCATTGGGGGGGGTCACAGCACGGCTCGCTTCGCTCGCCGTGCTGTTCCCCGCGGTCGCATCGCGGCTCGCTTCGCTCGCCGCAATGCTCCCCCGGGTTATAGTTGAGGGGGTCTTGGGGGGTCATTGGGGGGTCTATATTAGTAGGTTAGGGTTAGGGATATCTATATTAGTGGGTGTGCCATCACACAGCGCGGCTCGCTTCGCTCGCCTTGCTGTATGGCGGTGGTCGCATTGACGCACGACTCTGCTCCTGCTGCCACACAGCAAGGCTCGCTTCGCTCGCCTTGCTGTGCGACAGCTGTCGCATCAGGTCAGGAAGCGCGGCTCGCTTCGCTCGCCTTGCTGTGTGACAATGGTCGCAATTCGATCGCATTGTGGCTCGCTTCGCTCGCCACAATGCTACCCTGGGTTAAGGGTGAGGGGGTCATATCGCGGCTCGCTTCGCTCGCCGCAATGCTCCCCCGGGTTATAGTTGAGGGGGTCTTGGGGGGTAATTGGGGGGTCACAGCACGGCTCGCTTCGCTCGCCGTGCTGTTCCCCTTGGTCGCATCGAATTCGAAATCCTCACCCCCAAGTTAGTCAAAAACGATACCCATATCAGATTTTTTGGTTGGGGGAGGGGGTACAGGGGGGCTGGGGACGTAGGGGGTCACGGCACGGCTCGCTTCGCTCACCATGCCGTTCCCCTTGGTCGCATTGCGGCTCGCTTCGCTCGCCGCAATGCTCCCCCGGGTTATAGTTGAGGGGGTCTTGGGGGGTCATTGGGGGTCGTATCGAATTCGAAATCCTCACCCCCAGGTTAGTCAAAAACGATACCCATATCAGATTTTTTGGTTGGGGGAGGGGGTACAGGGGGGGGTGGGGTATGGGGGAGTCACGGCACGGCTCGCTTCGCTCACCGTGCCGTTCCCCTTGGTCCCATCGCGGCTCGCTTCGCTCGCCGCAATGCTCCCCCGGGTTATAGTTGAGGGGGTCTCGGGGGGTCATTGGGGGGGGTCACAGCACGGCTCGCTTCGCTCGCCGTGCTGTTCCCCGCGGTCGCATCGCGGCTCGCTTCGCTCGCCACGATGCTCCACCCGAAAAAAAAGGTCAAAAATAGGCCAATTTTCGGTTTTTCCCAAAAAAAGGGGGTCTGGGGGGCAAAAGGGGGCAATTTTTTTTTGTCATTCAAAAAATTTCCATTTGTCCTTCTCTACAAGACTGTGAAAAAAAATTTCTTCCAGGTCTATCCGTTTTGGAGATGGAAAGGGGGGGCAAAAAAGGGGGTTAAAGGGGGGGTCCAATTTTTTTTTCTTCCAAAACGAAGAGTAACCCTCTATACGACCCCGCAATCAGAACCCCTCTATCGCGACGGCATCTGGTAGCACACTCAAAAGGGGGGTCCTGGGGGCAGGGGGGGGGGCAAAATTTTCTATGCAATCAAAATCACTTTTTTTTTTTTTTTTTTTTATTTATTTACCAACTTAAAGATAGTTACATGAAAAAGCTTAAAAATAACACGAAGGAAACCACAAAGGTTTGTATATGTGTTATTAGCTGAGAGTCAGCTGAATAGAATTTAATAAGTTTGACAATAAAGTTATTCAATTTCAGGCAATAGGATTATAAATTGGAATTAGGTAAGTAAATAGATCAGTAACTGAATCAAACCCCCTGATAATGATGTAGGTTCGATAAGAAGTGCGATCTGAGTTTATATTTAATGTTATTAGGTGTTATATTGTCGAGTAGTTCCATTGGAAGTTTATTTATTAACCGGGGAACCAGATAACTGGCGGTCCTCTCGCCGTACGCATTGTTTGCGCGCGAAGTGACTAACCGGTTTTGAGTAATAGCTCGAGTATGTATAGGGTGAATAACAACATGTCGAATGGTTTCATCAAAGAAATAATTTCGTATCATCATGTATTTAAATTGAGTATGGACGGGCAATACTTTACAATGCTTAAAGAGTCCCAATTCATCATCGTAAAATTTCTGTTTGACGTTATTTGAGACCATTTTTTTTAGTATTCTTAATTGAAGATTATATATTTGGTTAAGGTAAGTAGTGTAAGTACGACCATAGCTTGTTAATCCATATTGAATGTAGGATTCCGCTAGCGAGTTATAAAGCATGAGCTTGACTTTGAAGGGTATACGGTCCTTAAGTATTGCCATATTCGCTAGAAAGTGTCGTAGTTTATTACAGACACGCTCAATATGATTCGACCAAGTAAATTTGCTATCTATAAGTAAGCCAAGGTACATTTCACTACTGACGATGTCTATAGCGGGACATATACAATTCTTGTTGGTCGGGGCGTGCAGGCAATTGTGATCATGGGCAATTATATTTTTGAGTGGGTGTTTTTTTAAGTAAGGAGACTTGACTACTAACATTTTAGTTTTAATGGCGTTCAATACCAGACCTGCATCGTGACACCATTTAGTTATGTTGTTAAAATCAATTTGTAGGAGATCACGTGCTTTATTAGGGTCATCATCAACTGCTACGAGGCACGTATCATCGGCGAACTGATAGCATGTGGTATACCTAATGCATTTGCTCATTTCGTTCACATACGACAAAAAATGAAGCGGTCCAATTACGGATCCTTGTGCGGTACCCTCCGTTACTGTGACATAGTCGCTGTACGTATTATCTATTTTGACGGTATATTTTCGGTTGTTGAGGTAATTTTCACACCATCCCAATAAGGGGCCTCTGATTCCGCAGTCATCTAGCTTCTTTATTAACTGTGCGTGTTCTAGGGTGTCAAACGCACGAGAAAAGTCAATTAACAAGACCAACACATGTTTTTTATCATTTAAGTTACCGTTGACTTGATCTGTAAAAGTAGTTAAAAGATCACTTGTACCCTTTCCAGGTTGAAACCCAAACTGATTCCGGTACAGGACTTCATGTTTCTTGTAAAACCCATGAATCTGTCCACATACATATTTTTCAACAATTTTATCAATAGAAGAGAGCAGCGTTATTGGGCGGTAGTTTCTGTAGTCGTCATGCTTCCCCTTTTTGTAGACTGGTCTGACGCAGCCTACTTTTAATTCATCTGGGTATATCCCTGTTTTCACACTACAGTTAATTAAATTAGCTATGGCAGTAGACACATCTTTTCCTGTTAATTTTATGTCCGATACACTAACGTTATCATATCCAGGAGCCTTCCTAACATTTAACTTATTTATTATTTTGGTAACATCATCGCTTGTAGCTTTTTTTAATAGAATGCTACAATTATTTGGATTGCAGTAAGGACGGTTTACTAATTTTACACCACAGTTTGGTATAATGTCTTTGACTGCCTCGTGGAAACCATGGGCAAAATTCTCAGCAATTGTTTTTGCGGCGAAACCTTGAGAATCAAACGCTTTAAGAATTGCATCATCAATAGACAACGATACGCGACCCATCATTTGGTTTAATATTTTGTAAATTTTCTTTGTGTTATTAAAATTATTATTTATTTCTGTGATATAGTGTTTGTTTCTTTTAGTTTCTAGTACTTTATGTATTTTATTGCGAGTTTTGTTATAATCTAGTCTCAGTTTTGGATCATTTGGGCTATTTTTACAGTCCCTGTATAGTTTATTACGTTTTTCGAATAATCGAGTAACGTTTTTATCGATCCAAGGCACTCTTGTTTGATACACATTTCTATTTGGGTATTTTTTTGTGGTAGATGCTGATTTGTTTGCGTTATTAAACGAGTTTCGAATAAACTTATAAATATCGTTAGGATTAGTCATGTCCATAGTATCTAGCCAGTTAATATTTTTTAGTTCCTTATACAGAATTTCATAATTGATAATATGTTTCTTTACACCCTGTTTGCGCGTCAGCGGTGCATCGCTGGTGCAAGCGATAACAATCGCCCGGTGATCTGCCAGTACGGTATCTAGCACCGCCGAGTACGGATGTGTTGTGGGGAATCGGACGAAAGCGTGGTCTATGCATGATTTAGTGGTGATATAAGTGTTAGTCTTTTTATTTAATCTTGGTTCAATTCTAGTGAAGTCCGATATTCCACACATCAGTCCGCGCTCGCTCAGTGTTTCTAGATAGCTGTCTTTGTATGATGAAATGGAATTTAGATCGATGTTGCAGTCGCCTATCATAAGGAGGTTTGGTTTCGAGTCAAACTGAGAAATGTACCTACCCAATTCCTTAACAAAAACGTTCTTAATCGTAGAGGGTGGTCTATAAATAGCACACACAACTACGTCTTGGTTAGGGCTAATTTTTAATGTGCCGGTAAGATTTTCAAATGTAAATGTACTGTTTGGAATTAATGTAAATTTTAAGTGATTTTTGGTATAAATTATAATTCCTCCTCCTTTCCTACCGCAGCGTAGTTGTGTGTACATGTTATAGCCCGGTATATTAAATAGGTTAGAAATATTTTCTGAGATACCTGCCTCGGTTATAACTATTACATCTAGGGGAAAATTACAGTTTTGTACTTCAAACAGAAGTTTTGTAAAGTTTTTGGTCAATGATCTAATATTGATGTGAAAACATGATAGATTTAGATGACTTTTTACTGGTAGGTATTGAAGGAAACTATTAGCAGAGCTGCAATTAAAAATTTCATTGACATTAGTGTCCATATTTAATTTTAAGGAAACGAAAAAGATAGAAATAAGAGTAAGGTTAATCTAACTTATTAACTACTTTACTAAATAAGTTTAATACCTAGCTCAGTACCTACTTAGGTGTTTATGACGGGGTAGAAAAGGTAATCGATGAAGATTCTTTAGACTGCTTTAGGATTGTATTGATGTCTTCTATGGATCGTATATAGAATATCTTGCTGTTGCTAGTTTTTCTTGCACATACTCTGCCATCTTTACACCATACAAACTGGAATGTTGGGCCGAGTTTAGCTTTGGCATTGTACAACAGAGTTTTTACGCTCTTTGTTAGGGCTTCTCGAATGAAGATGCGCTCGCTGGCTTTCTCCTTAGGTACATCGGAAAGAACAAGTCCTACGGTGAGCTTCTTGTCCTTCCCAGCAGCTATCCATTGACTACGGGCAGCTTTAGAGTTCAGCTCCACGAGGATCGCGCCCGGCTTCTCCTTGCTCCCATGTAAGCGTTGAGTTGACGTTATATCTGTTTTATTCACATGAAGCTGGGATGTAACTGCATCTATCACTTTTTCAACACCACTGTGGTCAGTTAGTGGTAAACCAGCTATTTCAAGTGAAGTTGTCAGACTCTTCTGCTGGAAATTATTTATATCTTGTTCCAGTACTGACATTCTCAGATGTAGATTTTTATTTTGGTTCAGCAGATCTTGATTTTTGTGTTCAAGATTTTTTATCTTGGTCTCTTGGTTAGTCAAAGACTTTTCCATAGTTGTTATTTGCTCGCTCATGAAGCTGAGTGACACTTCGAGGTTACGTATTTCTTCACGAAATGTTTTTTTCACCTCGCGGCTGATATCTTTTACTAGTTTATTAGCATCTAGGCTTTGTGTGTTTACGACAGTATCTGTGTCAGAATCATCCTCGTCGTCGTCGTCTGCAACTAGGAAAGACGACCTACGGGAGGCGTTTTTCAGACATTCTTCGCAGCTCCACTCAAAGCCTGGAGTATTTCGGAAAGTATTCAGCTGCTTGTTAGATAGCTTGGAGCAGGCCGGATCTGCGTGAACAATCTTGTTACATCGGCTACACTCCAGACCAGGCGCTTTTTTCGTGATGTTTTTCTTGCATTTCACACATTTTTGTAGAACCATCGCGGGTAGATATTCGGATCTTTTAGCAGGGTAAACACGCACAACCTATCGCAATCGCGCGTAAGCTGAGACTGTCCCCCTCTACTTGTCCCCCTCTATACAACCCCCATAAAAAAATTAAGCAATATGGCTCCACGTAGGAGCCCCCCCTGAGGGGGGGGTCTTGGGGGGGCAAATCTCAAAAAGTCGGAATTTTCCCTAGGAGACTTTTACCTCCCCTATAAGATACCGTAAAAAATAACATACCTTCCCATCCACCATCAAGGCGAACATTTATGTCAATAAGTCAGTCAGTCAGTCAGTCAGTGAGTGGTAATCTAGCTTTATATATTATAACTAGTTGTTAGGTGTGCGCGAGCTGCAAGCAGCTCGCGGCGGTTATGTGTAACAGTAATTTTTTATTTAGACTTCCTTTTCGTACCTTTGATTATTTTGTTTGAAATCGATAGCCATGAGAAAATTTTGCGATGAAAAAATGTTAGCCATCTTTGATTTGGAAATGGACATCTTTTTCGTAATCTACGTATGCGAGTTATTCGAAAACGATACCCATATTATGTGGGTGCTCGTCTTAAGGCGAGTATAAACTGCGATATAGAGATGTCAGCCATCTTGAATTTGGAAATGGAAATTTTTTTCGTAGTCGACGTATGCGAGTTGATCGAAAACGATATCTATATTAGTGGGTGTGCCATCACACAGCGCGGCTCGCTTCGCTCGCCTTGCTGTATGGCGGTGGTCGCATTGACGCACGACTCTGCTCCTGCTTCCACACAGCAAGGCTCGCTTCGCTCGCCTTGCTGTGCGACAGCTGTCGCATCAGGTCAGGAAGCGCGGCTCGCTTCGCTCGCCTTGCTGTGTGACAATGGTCGCAATTCGATCGCATTGTGGCTCGCTTCGCTCGCCACAATGCTACCCTGGGTTAAGGGTGAGGGGGTCTTGGGGGGGTTACCCGCGGTCATATCGCGGCTCGCTTCGCTCGCCGCAATGCTCCCCCGGGTTATAGTTGAGGGGGTCTTGGGGGGTCATTGGGGGGTCACAGCACGGCTCGCTTCGCTCGCCGTGCTGTTCCCCTTGGTCGCATCGGATTCGAAATCCTCACCCCCAAGTTAGTCAAAAACGATACCCATATCAGATTTTTTGGTTGGGGGAGGGGGTACAGAGGGGCTGGGGGCGTGGGGGGTCACGGCACGGCTCGCTTCGCTCACCGTGCCGTTCCCCTTGGTCGCATTGCGGCTCGCTTCGCTCGCCGCAATGCTCCCCCGGGTTATAGTTGAGGGGGTCTTGGGGGGTCATTGGGGGGTCACAGCACGGCTCGCTTCGCTCGCCGTGCTGTTCCCCTCGGTCGCATCGGATTCGAAATCCTCACCCCCAAGATAGTCAAAAACGATACCCATATCAGATTTTTTGGTTGGGGGAGGGGGTACAGGGGGGCTGGGGGCGTGGGGGGTCACGGCACGGCTCGCTTCGCTCACCGTGCCGTTCCCCTTGGTCGCATCGAATTCGAAATCCTCACCCCCAAGTTAGTCAAAAACGATACCCATATCAGATTTTTTGGTTGGGGGAGGGGGTACAGGGGGGGGTGGGGTATGGGGGAGTCACGGCACGGCTCGCTTCGCTCACCGTGCCGTTCCCCTTGGTCGCATCGCGGCTCGCTTCGCTCGCCGCAATGCTCCCCCGGGTTATAGTTGAGGGGATCTCGGGGGGTCTTGGGGGGTCATTGGGGGGTCACAGCACGGCTCGCTTCGCTCGCCGTGCTGTTCCCCGCGGTCGCATCGCGGCTCGCTTCGCTCGCCGCGATGCTCCACCCGAAAAAAAAGGTCAAAAATAGGCCAATTTTCGGTTTTTCCTAAAAAAAGGGGGTCTGGGGGGCAAAAGGGGGCAATTTTTTTTTGTCGTTCGAAACCATTTTTCCTCCTCTACAAGATTGTGAAAAAAAATTTCTTCCAAACCTATCCGTTTTGGAGATGGAAAGGGGGGGCAAAAAAGGGGGTTAAAGGGGGGGTCCAATTTTTTTTTCTTCCAAAACGAAGAGAAACCCTCTATACGACCCCGCAATCAGAACCCCTCTATCGCGACGCATCCGGTAGCACACTCAAAAGGGGGGTCCTGGGGGCAGGGGGGGGGGCGAAATTTTCTATGCAATCA
This sequence comes from Eupithecia abbreviata, assembly GCA_943735965.1. Classification (NCBI taxonomy): domain Eukaryota; kingdom Metazoa; phylum Arthropoda; class Insecta; order Lepidoptera; family Geometridae; genus Eupithecia; species Eupithecia abbreviata. The sequence goes on along the minus strand of OX030997.1, from coordinate 2,607,874 downwards.
AAATCACTTGTCCCCCTCTATATAATCCCCATTAAAAAATTAAGCAATATGGCTCCACGTAGGAGCCCCCCCTGAGGGGGGGGTCTTGGGGGGGCAAATCTCAAAAAGTCGGAATTTTCCCTAGGAGACTTTTACCTCCCCTATACGATTCCGTAAAAAAAAACATACCTTTCCATCCACCATCAAGGCGAACAATTATGTCAATCAGTCAATCAGTGAATCAGTGAGTGGTAATTTAGCTTTATATATATAAACTAGTTGTTAGGTGTGCGCGAGCTGCAAGCAGCTCGCGGCGGTTATGTGTAACAGTTATTTTTTATTAAGACTTCTTTTTCGTACCTTTGATTATTTTGTTTGAAATCGATAGCCATGAGAAAATTTTGCGATGAAAAAATGTTAGCCATCTTTGATTTGGAAATGGACATCTTTTTCGTAATCTACGTATGCGAGTTATTCGAAAACGATACCCATATTATGTGGGTGCTCGTCTTAAGGCGAGTATAAACTGCGATATAGAGATGTCAGCCATCTTGAATTTGGAAATGGAAATTTTTTTCGTAGTCGACGTATGCGAGTTGATCGAAAACGATATCTATATTAGTGGGTGTGCCATCATACAGCGCGGCTCGCTTCGCTCGCCTTGCTGTATGGCGGTGGTCGCATTGACGCACGACTCTGCTCCTGCTGCCACACAGCAAGGCTCGCTTCGCTCGCCTTGCTGTGCGACAGCTGTCGCATCAGGTCGGGAAGCGCGGCTCGCTTCGCTCGCCTTGCTGTGTGACAATGGTCGCAATTCGATCGCATTGTGGCTCGCTTCGCTCGCCACAATGCTATCCTGGGTTAAGGGTGAGGGGGTCTTGGGGGGGTTACCCGCGGTCATATCGCGGCTCGCTTCGCTCGCCGCAATGCTCCCCCGGGTTATAGTTGAGGGGGTCTTGGGGGGTCACAGCACGGCTCGCTTCGCTCGCCGTGCTGTTCCCCTTGGTCGCATCGGATTCGAAATCCTCACCCCCAAGTTAGTCAAAAACGATACCCATATCAGATTTTTTGGTTGGGGGAGGGGGTGCAGGGGGGCTGGGGGCGTGGGGGGTCACGGCACGGCTCGCTTCGCTCACCGTGCCGTTCCCCTTGGTCGCATTGCGGCTCGCTTCGCTCGCCGCAATGCTCCCCCGGGTTATAGTTGAGGGGGTCTTGGGGGGTCATTGGGGGGTCACAGCACGGCTCGCTTCGCTCGCCGTGCTGTTCCCCTTGGTCGTATCGAATTCGAAATCCTCACCCCCAGGTTAGTCAAAACGATACCCATATCAGATTTTTTGGTTGGGGGAGGGGGTACAGGGGGGCTGGGGGCGTGGGGGGTCATTGGGGGGTCACAGCACGGCTCGCTTCGCTCGCCGTGCTGTTCCCCTTGGTCGCATCGGATTCGAAATCCTCACCCCCAAGTTAGTCAAAAACGATACCCATATCAGATTTTTTGGTTGGGGGAGGGGGTACAGGGGGGGGTGGGGTATGGGGGAGTCACGGCACGGCTCGCTTCGCTCACCGTGCCGTTCCCCTTGGTCGCATCGCGGCTCGCTTCGCTCGCCGCAATGCTCCCCCGGGTTATAAGTGAGGGGGTCTCAGGGGGGTCGTCGGGGGGGTCTTGGGGGGTCTTGGGGGGTCACAGCACGGCTCGCTTCGCTCGCCGTGCTGTTCCCCCCGGTCGCATCGCGGCTCGCTTCGCTCGCCGCGATGCTCCACCCGAAAAAAAGGTCAAAAATAGGCCAATTTTCGGTTTTTCCTAAAAAAAGGGGGTCTGGGGGCAAAAGGGGGCAATTTTTTTTTTGTCGTTCGAAACCATTTGTCCTCCTCTACAAGACTGTGAAAAAAAATTTCTTCCAAACCTATCCGTTTTGGAGATGGAAAGGGGGGGCAAAAAAGGGGGTCAAAGGGGGGGTTCAAATTTTTTTTCTTCCAAAACGAAGAGAAACCCTCTATACGACCCCGCAATCAGAACCCCTCTATCGCGACGGCATCTGGTAGCACACTCAAAAGGGGGGTCCTGGGGGCAGGGGGGGGGCAAAATTTTCTATGCAATCAAAATCACTTGTCCCCCTCTATATAACCCCCATAAAAAAATTGAGCAGTATGGCTCTACGTAGGAGCCCCCCCTGAGGGGGGGGTCTTGGGGGGGCAAATCTCAAAAAGTCGGAATTTTCCCTAGGAGACTTTTACCTCCCCTATACGATTCCGTAAAAAAAAACATACCTTTCCATCCACCATCAAGGCGAACAATTATGTCAATCAGTCAATCAGTGAATCAGTCAGTGGTAATTTAGCTTTATATATATAAACTAGTTGTTAGGTGTGCGCGAGCTGCAAGCAGCTCGCGGCGGTTATGTGTAACAGTAATTTTTTATTAAGACTTCTTTTTCGTACCTTTGATTATTTTGTTTGAAATCGATAGCCATGAGAAAATTTTGCGATGAAAAAATGTTAGCCATCTTTGATTTGGAAATGGACATCTTTTTCGTAATCTACGTATGCGAGTTATTCGAAAACGATACCCATATTATGTGGGTGCTCGTCTTAAGGCGAGTATAAACTGCTATATAGAGATGTCAGCCATCTTGAATTTGGAAATGGAAATTTTTTTCGTAGTCGACGTATGCGAGTTGATCGAAAACGATATCTATATTAGTGGGTGTGCCATCACACAGCGCGGCTCGCTTCGCTCGCCTTGCTGTATGGCGGTGGTCGCATTGACGCACGACTCTGCTCCTGCTGCCACACAGCAAGGCTCGCTTCGCTCGCCTTGCTGTGTGACAATGGTCGCAATTCGATCGCATTGTGGCGAGCGAAGCGAGCCACAATGCTACCCTGGGTTAAGGGTGAGGGGGTCTTGGGGGGGTTACCCGCGGTCATATCGCGGCTCGCTTCGCTCGCCGCAATGCTCCCCCGGGTTATAGTTGAGGGGTTCTTAGGGGGTCATTGGGGGGTCACAGCACGGCGAGCGAAGCGAGCCGTGCTGTTCCCCTTGGTCGCATCGGATTCGAAATCCTCACCCCCAAGTTAGTCAAAAACGATACCCATATCAGATTTTTTGGTTGGGGGAGGGGGTGCAGGGGGGCTGGGGGCGTGGGGGGTCACGGCACGGCTCGCTTCGCTCACCGTGCCGTTCCCCTTGGTCGCATTTCGGCTCGCTTCGCTCGCCGCAATGCTCCCCCGGGTTATAGTTGAGGGGGTCTTGGGGGGTCATTGGGGGGTCACAGCACGGCTCGCTTCGCTCGCCGTGCTGTTCCCCTTGGTCGTATCGAATTCGAAATCATCACCCCCAGGTTAGTCAAAACGATACCCATATCAGTTTTTTGGTTGGGGGAGGGGGTACAGGGGGGCTGGGGGCGTGGGGGGTCACGGCACGGCTCGCTTCGCTCGCCGCAATGCTCCGCCGGGTTATAGTTGAGGGGGTCTTGGGGGGTCATTGGGGGGTCACAGCACGGCTCGCTTCGCTCGCCGTGCTGTTCCCCTTGGTCGCATCGGATTCGAAATCCTAACCCCCAAGTTAGTCAAAAACGATACCCATATCAGATTTTTTGGTTGGGGGAGGGGGTACAGGGGGGCTGGGGTTGTGGGGCACGGCTCGCTTCGCTCGCCGTGCTGTTCCCCGCGGTCGCATCGCGGCTCGCTTCGCTCGCCGCGATGCTCCACCCGAAAAAAAAGGTCAAATATAGGCCAATTTTCGGTTTTTCCTAAAAAAAGGGGGTCTGGGGGGCAAAAGGGGGCAATTTTTTTTTGTCGTTCGAAACCATTTTTCCTCCTCTACAAGATTGTGAAAAAAAATTTCTTCCAAACCTATCCGTTTTGGAGATGGAAAGGGGGGGCAAAAAAGGGGGTCAAAGGGGGGGTTCCAATTTTTTTTTCTTCCAAAACGAAGAGAAACCCTCTATACGACCCCGCAATCAGAACCTCTCTATCGCGACGGCATCTGGTAGTACACTCAAACGGGGGGGTCCTGGGGGGCAGGGGGGGGGCAAAAATTTCTATGCAATCAAAATCACTTGTCTCCCTCTATATAACCCCCATAAAAAAATTGAGCAACATGGCTCCACGTAGGAGCCCCCCCTGAGGGGGGGGTCTTGGGGGGGCAAATCTCAAAAAGTCGGAATTTTCCCTAGGAGACTTTTACCTCCCCTATACGATTCCGTAAAAAAAAACATACCTTCCCATCCACCATCAAGGCGAACAATTATGTCAATAAGTCAGTCAATCAGTCAGTCAGTGAGTGGTAATCTAGCTTTATACTATAGTAGAACTAGTTGTTGGATGTGCGCGAGCTGCAAGCAGCTCGCGGCGGTTATGTGTAACAGTAATTTATTATTAAGACTTCCTTTTCGTACCTTTGATTATTTTGTTTGAAATCGATAGCCATGAGAAAATTTTTCGATGAAAAAATGTCAGCCATCTTTGATTTGGAAATGGACATCTTTTTCGTAATCTACGTATGCGAGTTATTCGAAAACGATACCCATATTATGTGGGTGCTCGTCTCAAGGCGAGTATAAAACTGCGATATAGAGATGTCAGCCATCTTGAATTTGGAAATGGATATTTTTTTCGTAGTCGACGTATGCGAGTTGATCGAAAACGATATCTATATTAGTGGGTGTGCCATCACACAGCGCGGCTCGCTTCGCTCGCCTTGCTGTATGGCGGTGGTCGCATTGACGCACGACTCTGCTCCTGCTGCCACACAGCAAGGCTCGCTTCGCTCGCCTTGCTGTGTGACAATGGTCGCAATTCGATCGCATTGTGGCGAGCGAAGCGAGCCACAATGCTACCCTGGGTTAAGGGTGAGGGGGTCTTGGGGGGGTTACCCGCGGTCATATCGCGGCTCGCTTCGCTCGCCGCAATGCTCCCCCGGGTTATAGTTGAGGGGTTCTTAGGGGGTCATTGGGGGGTCACAGCACGGCGAGCGAAGCGAGCCGTGCTGTTCCCCTTGGTCGCATCGGATTCGAAATCCTCACCCCCAAGTTAGTCAAAAACGATACCCATATCAGATTTTTTGGTTGGGGGAGGGGGTGCAGGGGGGCTGGGGGCGTGGGGGGTCACGGCACGGCTCGCTTCGCTCACCGTGCCGTTCCCCTTGGTCGCATTTCGGCTCGCTTCGCTCGCCGCAATGCTCCCCCGGGTTATAGTTGAGGGGGTCTTGGGGGGTCATTGGGGGGTCACAGCACGGCTCGCTTCGCTCGCCGTGCTGTTCCCCTTGGTCGTATCGAATTCGAAATCATCACCCCCAGGTTAGTCAAAACGATACCCATATCAGTTTTTTGGTTGGGGGAGGGGGTACAGGGGGGCTGGGGGCGTGGGGGGTCACGGCACGGCTCGCTTCGCTCGCCGCAATGCTCCGCCGGGTTATAGTTGAGGGGGTCTTGGGGGGTCATTGGGGGGTCACAGCACGGCTCGCTTCGCTCGCCGTGCTGTTCCCCTTGGTCGCATCGGATTCGAAATCCTAACCCCCAAGTTAGTCAAAAACGATACCCATATCAGATTTTTTGGTTGGGGGAGGGGGTACAGGGGGGCTGGGGTTGTGGGGCACGGCTCGCTTCGCTCGCCGTGCTGTTCCCCGCGGTCGCATCGCGGCTCGCTTCGCTCGCCGCGATGCTCCACCCGAAAAAAAAGGTCAAATATAGGCCAATTTTCGGTTTTTCCTAAAAAAAGGGGGTCTGGGGGGCAAAAGGGGGCAATTTTTTTTTGTCGTTCGAAACCATTTTTCCTCCTCTACAAGATTGTGAAAAAAAATTTCTTCCAAACCTATCCGTTTTGGAGATGGAAAGGGGGGGCAAAAAAGGGGGTCAAAGGGGGGGTTCCAATTTTTTTTTCTTCCAAAACGAAGAGAAACCCTCTATACGACCCCGCAATCAGAACCTCTCTATCGCGACGGCATCTGGTAGTACACTCAAACGGGGGGGTCCTGGGGGGCAGGGGGGGGGCAAAAATTTCTATGCAATCAAAATCACTTGTCTCCCTCTATATAACCCCCATAAAAAAATTGAGCAACATGGCTCCACGTAGGAGCCCCCCCTGAGGGGGGGGTCTTGGGGGGGCAAATCTCAAAAAGTCGGAATTTTCCCTAGGAGACTTTTACCTCCCCTATACGATTCCGTAAAAAAAAACATACCTTCCCATCCACCATCAAGGCGAACAATTATGTCAATAAGTCAGTCAATCAGTCAGTCAGTGAGTGGTAATCTAGCTTTATACTATAGTAGAACTAGTTGTTGGATGTGCGCGAGCTGCAAGCAGCTCGCGGCGGTTATGTGTAACAGTAATTTATTATTAAGACTTCCTTTTCGTACCTTTGATTATTTTGTTTGAAATCGATAGCCATGAGAAAATTTTTCGATGAAAAAATGTCAGCCATCTTTGATTTGGAAATGGACATCTTTTTCGTAATCTACGTATGCGAGTTATTCGAAAACGATACCCATATTATGTGGGTGCTCGTCTCAAGGCGAGTATAAAACTGCGATATAGAGATGTCAGCCATCTTGAATTTGGAAATGGATATTTTTTTCGTAGTCGACGTATGCGAGTTGATCGAAAACGATATCTATATTAGTGGGTGTGCCATCACACAGCGCGGCTCGCTTCGCTCGCCTTGCTGTATGGCGGTGGTCGCATTGACGCACGACTCTGCTCCTGCTGCCACACAGCAAGGCTCGCTTCGCTCGCCTTGCTGTGCGACAGCTGTCGCATCAAGTCAGGAAGCGCGGCTCGCTTCGCTCGCCTTGCTTTGTGACGATGGTCGCAATTCGATCGCATTGCGGCTCGCTTCGCTCGCCACAATGCTACCCTGGGTTAAGGGTGAGGGGGTCTTGGGGGGTCGTCGGGGGGTCATTGGGGGTCACAGCACGGCTCGCTTCGCTCGCCGTGCTGTTCCCCGCGGTCGCGTCTGGGAATTAGTCAAAAACGATACCCATATCCAATTTTTTGGTAGACGGGGTACAGGGGGGCTGGGGGCGTAGGGGGGTAACGGCACGGCTCGCTTCGCTCGCCGTGACGTTCCCCTTGGTGGCATAGCGGCTCGCTTCGCTCGCCGCAATGCTCCCCCTGGTTATAGTTAAGGGGGTCTTGGGGGGTCATTGGGGGGGTCACAGCACGGCTCGCTTCGCTCGCCGTGCTGTTCCCCTTGGTCGCTTCGAATTCGAAATCCTCACCCCCAAGTTAGTCAAAAACGATACCCATATCAGATTTTTTGGTTGGGGGAGGGGTTACAGGGGGGGGTGGGGTATGGGGGAGTCACGGCACGGCTCGCTTCGCTCACCGTGCCGTTCCCCTTGGTCGCATCGCGGCTCGCTTCGCTCGCCGCAATGCTCCCCCGGGTTATAGTTGAGGGGGTCTCGGAGGGTCATTGGGGGGGATCACAGCACGGCTCGCTTCGCTCGCCGTGCTGTTCCCCTTGGTCGCATCGCATTCGAAATCCTCACCCCCAAGTTAGTCAAAAACGATACCCATATCAGATTTTTTGGTTGGGGGAGGGGGTACAGGGGGGCTGGGGACGTGGGGGGTCACGGCACGGCTCGCTTTGCTCACCGTGCCGTTCCCCTTGGTCGCATTGCGGCTCGCTTCGCTCGCCGCAATGCTCCCCCTGGTTGTAGTTAAGGGGGTCTTGGGGGTCATTGGGGGGGTCACAGCACGGCTCGCTTCGCTCGCCGTGCTGTTCCCCTTGGTCGCATCGAATTCGAAATCCTCACCCCCAAGTTAGTCAAAAACGATACCCATATCAGATTTTTTGGTTGGGGGAGGGGGTACAGGGGGGGGGTGGGGTATGGGGGAGTCACGGCACGGCTCGCTTCGCTCACCGTGCCGTTCCCCTTGGTCGCATCGCGGCTCGCTTCGCTCGCCGCAATGCTCCCCCGGGTTATAGTTGAGGGGGTCTCGGGGGGTCATTGGGGGGGATCACAGCACGGCTCGCTTCACTCGCCGTGCTGTTCCCCGCGGTCGCATCGCGGCTCGCTTCGCTCGCCGCGATGCTCCACCCGAAAAAAAAGGTCAAAAATAGGCCAATTTTCGGTTTTTCCTAAAAAAAGGGGGTCTAGGGGGCAAAAGGATGCAATTTTTATTTGTCTTTCAAAACCATTTGTCCTCCTCTACAAGACTGTGAAAAAAAATTTCTTCCAAGTCTATCCGTTTTGGAGATGGAAAGGGGGGGCAAAAAAGGGGGTTAAAGGGGGGGTCCAATTTTTTTTTCTTCCAAAACGAAGAGAAACCCTCTATACGACCCCGCAATCAGAACCCCTCTATCGCGACGCATCTGGTAGCACACTCAAAAGGGGGGTCCTGGGGGCAGGGGGGGGGGGCGAAATTTTCTATGCAATCAAAATCACTTGTCCCCCTCTATACAACCCCCATAAAAAAATTAAGAAATATGGCTCCACGTAGAAGCCCCCCCTGAGGGGGGGGTCTTGGGGGGGCAAATCTCAAAAAGTCGGAATTTTCCCTAGGAGACTTTTACCTCCCCTATACGATACCGTAAAAAAAAACATACCTTCCCATCCACCATCAAGGCGAACAATTATGTCAATCAGTCAGTGAGTCAGTGGTAATCTAGCTTTATACTATAGTAGAATAAAAAAAAATGAATTTGAAATAATTTTCTATGGAAACGTTTAAAGGTTATTTATATCCCATGGGAACTGTTTAACGGCATAAACATTAGCTTATGTTTGATTCCAGACTTATATCTACATCTATGCAATCATCATCATCACCTATGTTAGTCCACTGCTGGACATAGGCCTCCCCCAATGAGCGCCCTGTCTTCAGCTTGACGCATTCAGCATCTACCTGCAGTCTTTCGCAGGTCGTGCGAAAAACTGCAGGTAGATGCTGAATTTTTTATTTATATTATAATCTAGCTGCGCCCCGCGGCTTCGCCTGCGTCAGAAATCTATGTGTCGAATGATTTATTTTCGTAATAATTATAAAACTTCCTTTTTAATCATTCAATCTATTTTAAAAAACGCATCAAATCCTTTGCGTACTTTTAAAGATATTAGCATACATAGGGACAGACAGCGGGACGCGACTTTTTTATACTATGTAGTGATGTGACGTAAATTATTAATACAAATACAAAAAATATACAAAAAATTTATTTACTAAAAGTTTACAATTATAATAACACCTTAACTTAGTTTATGTACATACATTTAAGAGTTTATTGGTTGAGGTGTTGCACTTAACAGTGACCCCCGCACTAGGCTAGGCCTGTTTCGCGGGGTATCAAAACATTTTCTGTTTGCTCGTCGGGTAAGGAAGTGCACTAACAAAAACTATATTAACAATATAAAACTAAATCTAAACAAAACAATTAAGGCAAGTGCCAAAGGCCTAATGTTTCGTCCAATCGTTCTAATCTCGCGCGAAAAACCTTGTAAGCACCTTGTTGAATTAAAACATTTGAAACTATCATGGTTATTAACACCAAAGCCATTTCAAACGGGATATTTACCATGATTCGATTTTTGAGTTTACCAATATTTCGGCACACTCCGTGATCATGGCGCATGCAACTGTGCCGAAATATTGGATAACTCAAAAATCTAATCATGATAAATATCCCGTTTTAAATGAATTTAGTGCCTCGTTGAATTGTCTTGAAAAATATCGTAAATTTATATTTTATATAAATATTTCCCAATAAAGTAATCAATCTTTAATAAAAACCTCAAACGCCGCTTTAAAAACAACTTGTTAAAAATCTCGCGCAAATTTCGTGTAATTCTAGAACCAAATCTAAATTACAAATTTTTAATCCGGCTTCGACCAAAATAAGCAATTTCTTTTTAAATAATCCGATGGATAAAAACTAAATTGCTGTTTACGATATAATAAAACAAACTTTACTTCATAGTATAAAACAAAGTCGCTTCCCGCTGTCTGTCTGTCCCTATGCATGCTTAGATCTTTAAAACTACGCAACGGATTTTGATGCCATTTTTTTTAAAAGATATGTGTGTGAGTGATTCAAGAGGTAGGCTTATAAACTTTGACGACCAATGTGGCGTGGTGGGCGATGGTCCGCCTGCGACGCTGAAGGTTGCGGGTTTGATTCCCGCCTCGGAACAATTGTGTGTACGATCTGCAGATATTTGTTCCGGGTGCTCTGGTCGTTTTCTATGTATAATAAAAAATATCTTTCTATGTAATGTATTGTATTATGTTATCTAGTACCCATAACACAAGCTTTGCTTACCATGAGGCTAGATAATGCTGTGTGAATTGTCCAGCATTATTGATTTATTATATTTTTTTTATTATTTATATCTATGCCCAGCAGTGGGTCGGCAAAATAGATTATTCACCGATATTGGCCCAATGCAGGGCCAAAGTTTCCTCGTCGCTTAAAACATACATTTCATTTTCAAATTGGCTTCCAAATCAATCATATTCAATATTCTGATTTACTTATAGGAAAAAGAACCTGCCACCTTCATTTCCAAAGGCGGACCATCTTCCTCTACGCCACAGAGGTCTTTTTAAAAGTTAGAGCAACATGGCATGGCTTTATCTAGCTTGCTTTTAGTCAAAGCAAAATCTCGACCATTTTCCCTACCTTCAGTCTTGTATTAAAGTTCACAAAATTTACAAAAATTAGTAAAAACAAAAAATACCTAAAGAAAATAAATCATCAGACCCTCAGATAAAGAACGATGCTGCAGGCTGTAATATAAACTAAGAAAACTTCCCATACGGACAACTTTTGTTGCCGATATAGGCAACAAAAGTGGTCGTAAGTGTCAAAAGTGGACTCATTATATCAAAAAGTTGAAACGCTGAAGATGATTTATACATAATTTAAACCTTGAACAACTTCTCTGAATTTCATCAACCATGGCTAAGATGCATAGTATAATAAAAAACCTCGCTTTTCGCTGTCTGTCTGTCCCTATGTATGCTTAGATCTTTAAAACGGATTTTGATGCAGTTTTTTTTTAAATAGATAGAGTAATTCAAGGAAGGTTTATAAACAATTTGACAATTTGATAAACAATAGATTTCCTTGCGGGCGAAGGCGCGGGACGCAGCTAGTTCAGTATAATAAATAAATAATATAAATAATGCTGGACAATTCACACAGCATTATCTAGCCCCATGGTAAGCAGAGCTTGTGTTATGGGTACTAGATAACTGATATACATAATACAATACATTACATAGATAGATATTTTTTATTATATATAGAAAACGACCAGAACACCCGAAACAAATATTTGCAGATCGTACACACATTTGTTCCGAGGCGGGAATCGAACCCGCAACCTCATGCGTCGCAGGCGGACCTTCACCCACCGCGCCACATCGGTCGTCAGTATAAGAGTCAATGTCACCTTTGAAAACAACATCGAAATCATACAGGTACTATATATACAAAAAAAAGTATGGGTGGATAAATAGATGTTTGTTACTTCTTAATTAAACTACTACTCGTTGTGTTGACGACCTCTGTGGCGCGGTGGGCGTAGGTCTGCCTGCGATGCAGAATTTCGCGGGTTCGATTCCCGCCTTGGGACTCAGGACCTATGTGAGTACGATCTACAGATATTTGTTCCGGGTGGTCGTTTTAAATGTATAATAAAGTATATCAGTCATCTAGTACTAGAATGCAAGCTTTGCTTAGCTTGGGGCTATATAAAGCATTTTTTATTTATTTAGATAGATAGATAGATAGATAGACCGGCCATATCTTGCGAAGAACCGACGGCCGCTGGGGCAAACGTGTTCTTCAGTGGAGACCACGACTCGGTAAACGTAGGACGGCCTGCGACCAGGTGGGATGACGACCTGCGAAAGACTGCAGGTAGATGCTGGATACGGCAAGCTGAAGACAGGGCGCTATGGCGCATGAGCGCCATAGTGCGCTGTCTTCAGCTTGCCCCAATGATGGGGGAGGCCTATGTCCAGCAGTGGACTGCTATAGGCTCATGATGATGATGATGATGATGAATAAAGTATATCAGTCATCAACGCAAGCTCTGCTTAGCATTTATTTATTTATTGATGTATATGTATTCATAGGTAAGTAAAGAAATAGGGAGACCAAACCAGACACACCTACAGACAACTAACTAACGTTCTACAGACACATCCGTAGAATATGGCCAACTTCTGTTGAAGTCGTATATCACACAACGACAATACACAACTTTGCCAAACTTAGATTGCCCGTTTGGAACTTTTGGTGAAAAAATATAAGCCTAGAAATATTCTCTCGGCCGTCTTTAGGAATTCGCTCAATTCATCACTGAAGCTACGCAACGGCGGTTTATTTATGGTTACTGTATTTTTTATTAATTATTTTTCTCCGACTATACAAGAGCTGGGTTTACTACGACTATTTGACTATATTTTAATACTCGACTACCCAAAAAAGGAATCATCATCATCATCATCAGCTTATCGGCTCTTTGCTCTACAAGCAGCGCGGTCGCAACACGCCGGTAACGCTCCTACACTCAGAGCACTCGCACTACTCAACGATTTCTTGCAACAGTTCCAACATGTGGACATATTTAATGATAGTTTAAGCCTTATCTACTTACGTTTAAGATCGTACCTTACTTTTAAATAATCTGTTTATTTATGTATGACTACCTACCTATTTGTAATCTTGTTTTTTGTACAATATTCGGATAATGATGTACAATAATCGGTAAGTCCTCGCAGACGCGCCGCCCATTGTGAATGCGTTTCGCCCGTTCGTTGACTTGCCGCGTAGAAACTATGACGTTCAGCAAATCCGATACGCTTTGGGGTGAAATGCGCATCAAGGACATTCAGGAGATCCGTATACGGCACGTCTTCAATACCCTTTGGTAGTACCAGGTCCGTCGCTAACTTGTAGGTTCCTTCTGTGAGTGCGCTCAGCAGGATCGCCTTCCGTTTGCTCCCCGTGGAATCCGTCGACGCAGTAATATCATTAGCGAGAAAATAATGCGTGATCCGGCCTTTATATGTTTTCCACGTTTGTAGATTGTGGTCAAACGTATTTAAAATGCCGAATTGCGCTGAATTCGCCATTTTTATGCACTTGTAGGTAGATCGTCGCCACTGTACAATATTCGGATATGGGAGCTCATAGACGTGAGTGAAACGGCCGCTGGTTAGTTACACACTGTTTATTGTACCGAGATGGCGCTGGCTTGTGCAGGCACGCACACATGCGTAGGCGCCTACTATTACATACGTAACATTCCTCCCCCTAGTACAATAAATACTTACTAACTATTTAAGTACTAAAAAAACTTCTTATATGAGATAGTGGGATGATTACGCATCGATCTTGCTTGAGGAGCTGAACCTGTTTCTTCCATTGGTTTAGGTTCTTCCGAGTTCTGGCCAGCTTCTTCAGCTTCGTAAAACTCTTCCTCACCTACAGACTTATCTGCGCTCACCTCATAATGACCAGTCTCACTTGGCGAATCATTTGCTTCGTACAATTCCTTTCTCCTTCCTCTTCCTTGTTTTTCTGTCTCAACCGGTGAATTAGTAGACGTGGATGGGAGATCGGATTGTTGAATCGGCGTCGGCAGTGGCGGACAAGGTGGCGATGTCAGAGACGGCGACGCTGGTGAGGGCGGGGGCGGAGGCGATGCTGGAGGTGACGGTGATGAACTCGCCGAAAACGAGGATGACAGTGGCCTATACACAGGCATATTTACATTCATTGTATCTTCTAGATCGATGGTAGTCCCTTTATATTTAACTAGCTGATTTATATGTCTCTTAACAGTCTCGGAGTTTTCTAAATTCTTTACTAAATACACAACTTTGCCTATCTTCTTGGTGATTATTCCTTTACACCATGTATACTTTAATTTGTTTACAAATTTTTTGTATAATACCACTTCATTCATCTTTAAATCTTGAATTTTATGTTCCGCTTTCTGATTAGTTTGCAAACACTGTTGATGTTGTACACGGTTAGAGACAGGTGACGAAGGTGATGATGATGATGATGATTTAGGATTCATAATGTCTAATCGTGACCTTAACTTGTGACCGTATACCATTTCAGCAGGAGACAAACCTGTAGTAGTGTGCACTGAGTTCCTATAGTCCATAAGATATCTTAATAATTTTAAATCAGTGCTACTTTTCACCATTTTAGCGCATGACAAAAGACAGGACTTGATTCCCCTTTTTACAATCTTAACAACACTTTCGGCCTGGCCGTTACTAGGCGGGTGGTACACCGGCGACGTTACATGACTAATCCCATTAGTTGAACAAAACATTTCAAACTCGCGTGAACAGAAAGATGTACCGTTATCACTTACTATTGTATTAGGAATGCCAAATCTTGAAAAAAAATCACAAAGTTTTCCAATTACCGCAGCTGACGACGTAGTAGAATTCATATTATATACCTCTACCCACTTAGTGTGCGCGTCAACCACTACTAAGTACATACAACTCTTAATCGGTCCTAAAAAATCAAGATGTATTCTGTAGAAAGCAGTAGTCGGGTATTGCCAAGGAGCGGGAGGGGCGCGCGGCGGCGAGGGGCGCAGCTGGATACATACATCACATGAACTGATCATCGCTTCTATCGCTTGATCGATACCGGGAAACCAGAATCTTGAGCGAGCCTCGGCCTTAGTTTTAACGATACCTAAATGCGATCGATGTAGTTCCGATAACACAGTTTTATACAAAGAAGTAGGTATAACAACCTTGTGCCCTCTCATAATGCACCCATTCTCAACTGATAACTGTGATCTACACAAATAATAAGCTTTTATTCTTACATCGGTTAATTTCGGAGGCCATCCCTTAATGACGTAACCTTTAACTAATTTCAGTAATTCATCATTATCCGTTTCGGCGCGTAACTGGTCTAATGTTAACGGCGGCGTGCCGTCCATCACAAAACATACATAGGTAGCCCGGTCATAGGCTACCTCACAGTCGCAGCACTGACATCGTTCGGTGCAAGCGCACTCGTGCACCGCGCGCTCCAGGCTAGCGCGCGACAGGTAATCAGCGCTGTTATCAGCACTCCGTACATACTCTATTTTATAGTTATAGCTACTTAAAAATAATGCATAGCGTTGAAGCCTATTTGCGGACATCTCCGGTATTCCTTTATTAGGGCCAAATATAGACAATAAGGGTTTATGGTCCGTTCGTAAAACAAACGGTATAGACCGGCCATATAAATACTGGTGAAAACGACGAACACCGTAAATGATAGCTGTCGCTTCCTTTTGTATCTGAGAGTAACGAGTTTCAGCGGCGTTCAGTGTCCGTGAAACAAAAGAAATAGGCCTTTCTGTCCCTTCGTCCCCCACCTGTGAAAGAATAGCGCCTAGGCCGCTTGGACTCGCATCCACTGTCAATATTATTTTAGCGTTCGGATCGAAATGAGCCAGTACTTGGTCTGACGTCATCAAGTTTTTTATTTCTATAAAAGCCTGTTGATGTTTATCTGTCCAGAGCCACTTACTACCTTTCTTTAATAGTTCATACAGCGGACTAAGGACAGTTGATGCACTAGGTACAAAGTTCCTGTAGTAATTAATTAACCCTAGAAACGACTGTAGCTGAGTTACATTTGTGGGGACTGGAGCTCCGACCATAGCTTTAATTTTTTCAGGAGATTTTTTGAGACCATCTTTTGTTATTATATATCCAAGATAACAAACCTCGTTCTGGAAAAAACTACACTTATCCTTCCGTAAGGTTAGACCTGCATCCTGTAAACGTTGTAACACGGTAATTAACCTCTGCATGTGTTCTTTTTTATCAGTCCCTGTTATCAATATATCATCTAACAGACACAAGACTCCATCTATGCCTGATAGAACCCCTTCGATCGCCCGCTGAAAAATTGATGGTCCAGACGCTAATCCAAACACAAGCCTATTGTACCTTAGGAGCCCACGGCTGGTATTCACGGTCGTAAGATTTTTTGATTCATCATCTAACATAAACTGGTTATATGCCATGGATAGATCAAGCTTCGTAAACTGTTGACCACCAGAAATTTTTGAAAATAGCTCGTTTGTAGTTGGGAGCGGGTATTGTTCTACTAACAGCTGTTTATTTATGCTAACGGAGTAGTCAGCACACAATCTTACTGACCCGTCCCGTTTTAAGACCGGGACTATGGGAGACGCGTGGGCCGAATACTCGACGGGTTCGAGAATACCTAATTCAATCAATCTATTAATTTCTCTATCAACCTTCTCACGTAAAGCAAACGCTACTGGTCTCGCTTTGCAGAAAACGGGCTTAGCATTTTCTTTTAATTTGAGTTTAACTTTATATTTATTAAAATTCCCTAATTTATCAGAAAACAATTCTCCAAAACGCTGCTGTAACAAATCGGAAGACAGTTCGGTATTTATGGAGTTTACCGGCATGAGTTGTAAATTAAATAAAGATATAAAATCCCTGCCTAGAAGCGGTGGCCCTCCGTCGCGCACTACAAATATGTCTATATAGTGCGTTTGATCCGCGTAACAAACCGGTAACCGAAGCGTTCCTAAACAGATTATCTTTTTTCCATTGTACGTCATCAGCTGTTTATTTGTACTTGATAATGGTACATCTATGAATTTACTGTTGTAAAAACTTTCCGGGATTACAGTAACTGCCGACCCACTATCTATTTCAAATTTTAATGACAATTTATTAATCAAAACACTTTCTACCATAGGTTGTCCCCTGATAGATCGGATGTAAAACAACTTACCATCGTCACCGGCATCATCTTCACCTTTGTCACTGCGATCCAACTCAACGTAATTCACTTTCTTTGTACACATTCTACGCAAGTGGCCTTTTTCGTGACACTTTTTGCAAACATAATTGGTGAACCGGCACTCCGATGATTTGTGATTCGAATAACCACATACACTACATTTAACTTTTCCTAAAGTTGCATTTTTTACGTCCCTCGATATCTTGAATAGCTGGTTGTCGGCGGCAAGCACGCTGGCGCTGGCCGCGGCCGCGCGCGCACAGCTCATGTTCTCCGCCATCTTGACGACCTCTGCCATGCTGAAGCTAACCAAATCTTTGGTGTACAGCTTCTCCTTCTCTTGTCCCGGCAACATACCCATGAGAAATCTGTCGCGAAGTGCCTCTTCGACATTTAAAAAGCCACACTTTTCAGTAAGTCCTCGCAGACGCGCCGCCCATTGTGAATGCGTTTCGCCCGTTCGTTGACTTGCCGCGTAGAAACTATGACGTTCAGCAAATCCGATACGCTTTGGGGTGAAATGCGCATCAAGGACATTCAGGAGATCCGTATACGGCACGTCTTCAATACCCTTTGGTAGTACCAGGTCCGTCGCTAACTTGTAGGTTCCTTCTGTGAGTGCGCTCAGCAGGATCGCCTTCCGTTTGCTCCCCGTGGAATCCGTCGACGCAGTAATATCATTAGCGAGAAAATAATGCGTGATCCGGCCTTTATATGTTTTCCACGTTTGTAGATTGTGGTCAAACGTATTTAAAATGCCGAATTGCGCTGAATTCGCCATTTTTATGCACTTGTAGGTAGATCGTCGCCACTGTACAATATTCGGATATGGGAGCTCATAGACGTGAGTGAAACGGCCGCTGGTTAGTTACACACTGTTTATTGTACCGAGATGGCGCTGGCTTGTGCAGGCACGCACACATGCGTAGGCGCCTACTATTACATACGTAACATTTTTAATTTATTATTATATACTGTATATTGTTTTTAATATATTCTGTCTTTTTTAAGTGTAGTAGTTAGTGTTTTGGTGTTAGACTGTAAGCTAACTGCTGTATTTTTTATAAATAAATATAACAGTCAACTGGTGGACATAGGCCTCCCCCAATGAGCGCCATAGCGCCCTGTCTTCAGCTTGCCGCATCCACCATTTGCCAGCAGTCCTTCGTAGGTCGTCATCCCGCCTGATCGGAGGACGTCCTACACTACGTTTACCGAGTCATGGTCTCCACTCAAGAACATATTTTCCCCAGCGAGATATGGCCGGCACACTGCCACTTCGGCTTGCTAATTCTCAGAGAATTAGCAAGCTGATAACTTATTGGATGACTGATATAGGTAATTTAATACAGTTATTCTGTGATAGATAATACTAGGAAGGAAGTAGGAACTAAAAGTGCAAGCATTATTCTTTCTTTAGTCAAATCTTTTTGAACTGGAGGATGGCATTTATAAGATAAAGATAAAGATAAGATAAAGATAAAGATCATTTATTTGCATAAACATATTGTGTTATTGAGATGTTACAAACAGGTAGGTATCAAATATGTTTTACCGATTACGGTGTACAAATTGAGAGATATGGCATGCAGTCTCTGTTATTATAATTATTATTTAACTTATAGAACTTAAGAAAATCAATCAATAGGAAAAATGTCATAAAATATTTAAAAAAATCCGTAATATAACAACATGCAATAGTTCTATAGTATAATATATTTTCATTAAAAAGTTAGAATTTATCATTTAAAAAGTCGTCAATCTTATAATAACATTTGTCAATTAAAAATTTTCTTAAATTTAGTTTTAAATTCACAGTTATTAAGGTGCTGGTAACTCTTAGGGATTTTGTTAAGGAAGGCAGAGATATCACATAAACATTGGTAATTTTATTTACGAATGTTTCGTACACGTAAGCAATCCAAATGTATTACACGGCACGCAAGTCACGTGTTAATTTCATTCGTGAGCAGAAAACAAAATAATCCTAGTGTTTACTGAATGCGAAACTGTTTTTTTTTTAAATATTTTTTATTTCACTAACAACCTTTTTGGTTATATGATTCATTATCATCATAATTATTAGTATTCTGCTGGACACGCCTCCCCCTAACGAGTGCCATAAATAGGTAGCGACTTGTCGCGTCTGCCTCCAGTCTTTAGCAGGTCGTCATCCCACCTGACCGGAGGGTGTCCTACACTACGTTTGCCAAGTCGCGGTCTCCACTCAAGTATCTTTTTTTTTTTATGCCAGTGTTTGGGTATTTTGTTGAAGGAGACTTCATTTATCTTAGCCTGATAATCACGATCAAACTTTTTAATAACTAAACTCAAAAAATAAGTAAGAAAGAAGCGAAAACAACAGAATAGAGTTTTATTATCAAAACACACAAAGTCTTATGGATTTTTCTATGTATGTATACATATTTATGACACATTACAATTTGGTATAAACACTAAACTAGATAGAGATTAGACTAAACTAGAAGGATTTGATTCTCTTATTCCTCTGCCTTTTTAGCTTGGATGCAGGAGGTTGCGGGTTCGATTCCCGCCTTGGGACAATTTTTTGTACGATCTGCAAATACTTGTTCCGGCTGTTCGGTAATGTATTTTCTATGTATAGTAAAAATATTTATCGTTGTAAGTGAATGAAATGAAATGAAATATATTATTAAATGAAATTAAAATATATTTATTCTGATAGAGTTAATTTTAGTTAATTTTCTAACTATAGTAAACAAAAGTGTTATCTATTACTATTTCAGTCATCTATCTAGTCCCTGTAACACAAGCTCTGCTTAGCTTAAGGCTAGATGAATTGTGAATTGTCCAGCATTCATTTAATTCATTTACTGTAGTTAGATTTTAATCCGTTGTCATTAAAAAACCCTAATATATCTCGATATACCCCGAAACCAAACAAAAAGCAATAAACAAAACACGGTGACGGCTAAATTCCTGGCAATAACTCGGTACTCTGCACTTGAATGTAATTAAAAATGGACAAAAAGTTTATCCGTTCTCATTAAAACCTCATTTTAAAACGTCGAAAGCCCATTTCATAGACAAACTCTTTCGAAGTTCAAAGTCCTAACCTCCTTGCTTGACTGTTCACTCAAATATGGTTGACCGACTTTCCAAGTAGAATATTCTACCGAAAAGGCTTTTTTCTTCACCACAAACAACATAATTTATTAAGAACAGTGACATTTACACTAGCAATTAATAAACCATAAAATATGTATGAGGATTGTGCCAGACGGGTATTAAGAATGGTGTCTGGTGACGCAAAACCAATAGCTTTGCGTCGAGAGGAGGATTTTGGAGACGAAAAGTTTAGGTATCGGTCCAGTAGTTTCGGAGCCAACAAACCATTCCTCTTTATAATATAAGTATAGACGATACTTATATTATAAAGAGGAATGGTTTGTTTTTTGTAAAACCATTCCTCTTTAAGAGGAATGGTTTTATGGAAGGAGTGGTCTTTTAAAGAGGAATGGTTTGTTTTTTGTTTGTTTTTAATGAATAGGCTCCGAAACTACTGGACCGATTCGTAAAATTCTTTCACCGTTGGGAAGCTACACTACCCTCGGTGAACATAGACTATTATATTTTCAAAAAACTTAGGAATCCGCACTAAAACCGTGCGAAGCCGGGAAGGTCCGCTAGTCATGTATATTCTTGCTCGCGTATTATTGAGTTTTTTTAAGTAGTTGAAGGGCACTCCTAAAAACGAAAGGATTCGAAGTCAGTTTGAGTTATTTCAAATCAATCAAGTTCTATTATTATAGTTTTCAATGAATTACGTGTTCTATTTCTTGCTTATGTTATTATATTTAAAAAAGATAGTATTTTTTCTTGCCTTTGGCCTTGATGCGGCATTTCGGTTTACTAATAGGACAAATAATTACCTATGGCCCCCGTGGGTATACAAAGGGGGTACCTGGGTAATTTTATTTACACGCGAACCTTCCTGGAATTATCACCTAGCGCAAGTCATACAAGTAAATCTTGGTAAAGTATGATAATGAATAGTAGGCTAGATAAGATTTGTTGTATTTTGTAATATACTAGCTCCGCCCCACAGCTTCGCCCGCGTGGAAATCTATTAAAAAACGGCATCAAAATCCGTTGTGTAGTTTCAAAGATCCAAGTATCCAATACATAGGGAGAGACAGACAGCGGGAAGCGACTTTGTTTTATACTATGTATTGATAGTAATAAACAAGCATTTGAACGAAATTTACGGAAACACTACTTTAAATTACATTTCCAATGACCCTACGCTTTGCGCATTCACCCGACTGCAAAAATACTAACACTGTAACTAAAATTCTACTAATATTCTACTAAAATTGTACAGAAATTCTACAAAAATTATATAGGTACAACTTGGAGTCTGGGAGGGATTATGCTCCATGTGATAGAATTTCTTAGAGATCCAACAACGGTGGTCTGTCTCGATTGAATGGTTTTAGAGTTATGATGGTTTAAATTCCCTTGAATGGAGGATTTATGCCAGATTTGTCCCTTGGAATTTCGGCCCACATGAAAAAATCTGCTTTCGTCCCACATTATATGCCGTATTCGGTCCATAATATATTTTATTTCAAAAAATCTTTGTTCGTCCTACTTTTTAGCTCCACATTCGGCCCAATGTTTTTGTATAGGCAAATTATAATTACTTGAAGAAAAAATTGAAGCAATAAGACTGACTTAAAAGACTATGCTTGACACCTGACTTTTATCTCTACTATTCCCACCTGTTCTGTTGAGTAGTTCTGTTGTGATGCAAACTAACCCCACATAAATCGCACACATAAATCGTGTCTCCATTCGATTTATGCCAGATTCGTCCCTAATGTGCGGCCCACTTAATTAATAAGTCTTTGTCCAGATTCGTCCCTCATAAACATATCATAGTATTTCATTTGATAAGGCTCATTCTCCTGATTTCTGAGAGGTCCAACAACGTGGCGTCTGTCTTGTAATTGTTGTTATGACGGTTTGAAATTCACTACGAACCAAGGTATAAAGCTCTAAAATTATAAATAATAAATAAATAATAATGCTGGACAATTCACACATCATTATCTAGCCCCATGGTAAGCAGAGCTTGGGTTATGGGTACTTGATAACTGATAAACATAATACAATACATTACAAAGATAGATATTTTTTATTATACATAGAAAACGACCAAAACACCCGGAACAATTATCTGCAGATCGTACACACAATTGTTCCGAGGCGGGAATCGAACCCGCGACCTCCTGCGTCGCAGGCGGACCTTCGCCCACCGCGCCACAGAGGTCGTCATTATTACGTCAGTCACCAAGTTTTTTTAATACATCGTAACAATTCCCTAGATTTTTCAATATTTTTCTCCCCGTTTACCAATCACACTGTAACTCTGTAACCTTATTGCAAAACGAAACCTTTACAAATAGCCAGTTTATAAATGGGCTATAAAACTGCCATAAAAATAAAAGCCTTTGGATAAAGTGTTCCCTTTACTTTATGTAGGCTTAGTAATAAGTTTAAGTATACTGTTTATTACTTACAGTTGCCAATCACTAACATTGGTTCGTACTATAATGCTAGAACATGCTAGTGGTGTCTTTTCACTTCTTCCACTAGTGGACAAAAAATTTAAGTGAACAGTAAAATAATTTTATTTGATAATAATATATATATAAAATATGATTTGTCTAAGTGCTTAGTTTGTAAGCCTGAAATGAATGATTTTTTACTTTACTTTACTTTACTTTACTTTACTTTACTTTACTTTACTTTACTTTACTTTACTTTACTTTACTTTACTTTACTTTACTTTACTTTACTTTACTTTACTTTACTTTACTTTACTTTACTTTACTTTACTTTACTTTACTTTACTTTACTTTACTTTACTTTACTTTACTTTACTTTACTTTACTTTACTTTACTTTACTTTACTTTACTTTACTTTACTTTACTTTACTTTTACTTTAATGGCATTTTTTTACTAATAGCTGAACTGCAGTAGCCTATATTGGTTTACTGACGCAGGCCCCTGATTAGTGCCTTATTAGATTTTATCACATTCATCATCAGCCTATATTAGTCCACTGCTGGACATATGCCTCCCCCAATGAGCGCCATAGCGCCCTGTCTTCAGCTTGACGCATCCAGCATCGACCTACAATCTATCGCAGGTCGTCATCCCACCTGGTCGGAGGGCGGCCTACGCTTACCGAGTCGTGGTCTCCGCTCAAGAACTCGTTTGCCCCAACGGCCGTAGTTCTTCGCGAGATATAGTAGGTACCTATATATATTGGGGGAGTGATATTTTTTGAATGTTTTGCCGGTTCAATTCCCGGGTGAATTTTAGAAAATATATAATGCAATTGTGTGTCTTTTTGAAAATAAAGGAAATAATCTATCTTAAGAATTGAAAGTGGTTTTCCTTCAGGACCATTGATTTTTTACACCCTGTTAACACTTTGAGTGCTGAAAACGCACGGTATGAGTTTTCTACAAGTGACTAATCTGCGAAAATCCACACTAGCGCAGCGGCTAAGAAAATACAGATCTTTATGACTCAGCAGAGCTGTAATATTTTTCGAATGCATGTGCGGCGCAACGCAGCCGCTGTGTAGAGCGGCAGCACGAATTTTTTAGGTAAAAAAAAAGATCGCAGTCGTCGAAAAAAAACCGCAGTCAAAGTGTTAAGTCTCACGATAAGTGTATCGAATTAATAGAGTGAGAGAATAGAGAGTGTATCTGTGTTTTAGCACACACTTGAGCACAAAAACACATGTGGATACATGTGTTTTTGTGCACAAGTGTGTGCTGAGATGAGACTTGATTCAGCAGGATTCAGCGAGATATATAACTAGCGGAATTTCAATCCTGATATCTATTAAGACTATCAAATAAAAACTTTGGTGGAGGCATAATGTCCAACAGTAGACGTCTATTAGGTAACATAATCACGATCAAGACTACATCTGACTTTAAGATTCTGGGAACCAACTAATACAGTAAAGTCGAAACTCCAATTTAGAAATACTTCTGTGTTTCCACGTAACACGTTCCCTGTTCACTTTTGATCTTGTTCGTTTAAAATAATTATAACCTTTCAAATCTAATTTCAAAGGTAGCACATATTTTCAGGAGCACTTGAGATAAGGAGAAATGTTGCTCGCTATCGTAATTTATAAGGTCAAAGATCTATTAGATTCGTTCATCATCATCATCATCATCAGCCTATATTAATCCACTGCTGGACATAGGCCTCCCCCAATAAGCGCCATAGCGCCCTGTCTTCAGCTTGCCGCATCATCTGCCTGCAGTCTTTCGCAAGTCATCATCCCACCTGACCGGAGGGCGTCCTACACTACGTTCCGAGTCGCGGGCTCCACTCAAGAACACGTTTACCGCAGTAGTTGTCGTGTACAATCATCCACGGCTTATCGACCACATCGATTATACTGACGCTTTGACATTGATTACAAAAAATTGCAAATATCTGTTTTGTATAATGAGTTAAATAAAATATTAATTACATTTAAAAGTTATACAAACTTACCAACACTGTACATTAATATAGCTGCAACCATAGATATAAGTGGCATTAGCCATCATCCAGCATCTAGCTGCAGTCTTTCGCTGGTTATCATCCCACCTGGTCATAGGGCGTCCTATACTACGCTTACTGAGTCGCGGTCTCCACTCAAGAACACGTTTCCCCAGCGGCCATCGGTTCTGAGCGAGATATGGCCGGCCCTCTGCCACTTCAGCTTGCTTATTCTCAGAGCTATGTCGAAACTTTATTCTTAATTACGTTCAAATGTTTTTAAATAGGATGGCTGGGAATTTTCTTATCTAACATTTATAAATACGTAATATCTAGTTTTATTTTGCATTCGTACGAGTTTTGTGTGTTTCAGATGCAGTGCCAAAATAAATACATAAATAATGCTGGACAATCCACACAGCATTATCTAGCACCATGGTAAGCAGAGCTTGTGTTATGGGTACTAGATAACTGATATACATAATACAATATATTACATGGGTAGATTTTTTTTTTATTATACATAGAAAACGACCAGAACACCCGGAACAAATATCTGCAGATCGTACACACAATTGTTCCGAGGCGCTAATCGAACCCTCAACCTCCGTGCGTCGCAGGCGGACCTTCGCCCACCGCGCCACATCGGTCGTCAAAATACATAAATAATGTTGGACAATCACTTCTTCCACTAGTGGACAAAAAATTGAAGTGAACAGTAAAATAATTTTATTTGATAATAATTTATATATAAAATATGACTTGTCTAAGTGCTTAGTTTGTAAGCCTAAAGAAATAAATGATTTTTTACTTTACTTTACTTTACTTTACTTTACTTTACTTTACTTTACTTTACTTTACTTTACTTTACTTTACTTTACTTTACTTTACTTTACTTTACTTTACTTTACTTTACTTTACTTTACTTTACTTTACTTTACATTACTTTACTTTACTTTACTTTACTTTACTTTACTTTACTTTACTTTACTTTACTTTACTTTACTTTACTTTACTTTACTTTACTTTACTTTACTTTACTTTACTTTACTTTACTTTACTTTACTTTACTTTACTTTACTTTACTTTAATCCACACAGCATCATCGAGCAACAAGGTAAGCAGAGAAAACAGAACCTTACAAAGATTATAAACTCAGTCTTTAATTTACGTAATGCCATTTTTCCAGAAAGCGAGTATAATTTTCCGGGAACATTTAACATCCGTTTCATAAATGGCCTCATCTAACAAATGGATTCGAGGAGCGTTTTGAGAGTAAGATGGACCACTTGTCATGCAGGGGAATGGAACTAATGAAAGGGCTTTCGTTTATAGAAAACAGCTGCCGTTTTTTAGCGTCCGTCATCATACTAATATTATAAATGCAAGAGTTAGATAAGTAGATAGATAGAATATACTTTATTGCACAAAAGTTGTATAAAGGCGAGCATAATGCTAGATAGCATTCTCTACCTGCTAACCTTAAAGAGTTTGGATGTTTGTTACCTCTTCATGCCACAACCTGTAGTTTTGGCGATATATTCAGCGCGATCTATTCAGTAAATAGAACGGGCTGCGGAATTTGCATACAGTTAAATTGCATAAAATATAAGCCTGAAATCAGTTGACTTCAGTTTAAAGATTCTTTACATTCCCAAAGAACGTACATTTTATTTCGCTTATATGAGAAAAATAAAACTTAGTACAAGTTTTATTTTTCTCATACAGTACCTACTTATATTATACTTACTTAAGTATATAATTACATTTCTATTTTAGTACTAGCATGGTACTAGTGTGCTTAGAGAAGAGAAGTTTTAGTATAATCAAAATAATGAAATCACTGACGTCATATAACGCAACCGTCTTCCACAAAACGTATCATTTGAAGGTTCTTGATGGGTTGTAACAGCTGTGCCTCAGGATTCGGAACATACTGCTACGAATAGGCGTAAATACATACTGGCCTATTTGCCAACCCGAGTGAAGACATCAATAGAGGGGTTAAATAGGCCTTTTGCCCGATCTATTCAGTAGTTTTGGCGTGAAGAGGTAACAAACATACAAACTTTCCCATTTATAATATTAGCCTGATGACGGCCGCTTGAAAACGGCGCCCGTTTTTTATAAACGTATTATTTGAAGGTTTGTAATGGGTTGTAACAGCTGTGCCTCAGGATTAGGAACATACTGCTACGTATAGGCGTAAATACATACTGGCCTATTTGCCAACCCGAGTGAAGACATCAATAGAGGGGTTAAATAGGCCTTTTGCCCCAGGCTACCCGTATCATGTTAACTATAGGGTTTGGACATTATAATGGTGTTATCTTTTCTTCTTTAAGCCGTGATATCAGACCGATAAGTATTTTATACATTGTTGATAACCTCTCAGGTGATGGGACAGGAGTCAAGAGGTTTTAGAACGTGCGGCACAGCATGCCGCGCGCACCGCATGCGCCAAAGTGAGATATGATGCATTCTTTTGCAGTTTTTTTAATTATTTTGTGTGTATATTAATATTCGGATATATATGAAATTCGGAAAAGTGTTCTTGAGTGGAGACTCGATAAACGTAGTGTAGGACGCCCTCCGACCAGGTGGGATGACGACCTGCGAAAAACAGCAGGATACGTCAAGCTGAAGACAGGACGCTGTGGCGCTCATTGGGGGAGGCCTATGTCCAGCAGTAGACTAACATAGGCTGATGATGATGATATATAAAATTGATTGATTGATCGTAATGAAAAATAAAATGAAATGAAAAATAAAAATTACAATTGGTATGAACATTTAGGAAGAAACTAAACTAGATACAAGTTTATCAGTAAGACAGGTGCAATCATCATCATCATCATCAGCCTATATCAGTCCACTGCTGGACATAGGCCTCCCCCGATGAGCGCCATTGCGCCCTGTCTTCAGCTTGCCGCATCCAGCATCTACCTGCAGTCTTTCGCAAGTCGTCATCCCACCTGGTCGGAGGGCGTCCTACACTACGTTTACCGAGTCGTGGTCTCCACTCAAGAACACGTTTGCCCCAGCGGCCGTCGGTTCTTCGCGAAATATGGCCGGCCCACTGCCACTTCAGCTTGCTAATTCTTTGAGCTATGTCGATAACACAGACAGATGCAATAACGGTTGGCTAACTTAATAGTTATTTTACCTTTAATGAAAAAGCTAGATGGAGAGGCACTTGTCAAAAATGTCAACGTTGAAACTAGCCTATCAATATTAAATAAATATAATAATAAATAATGCTGGACAATTCACACAGCGTTATCTAGCCTCATGGTAAGCAGAGCTCGTGTTATGGGTACTAGATAACTGATATACATAATACAATACATTACATAGATAGATATTTTTTATTATACATAGAAAACAACCAGAACACCCGGAACAAATATTTGCAGATCGTACACACAATTGTTCCGAGGCGGGAATCGAACCCGCAACCTCCTGCGTCGCAGGCGGACCATCGCCCACCGCGCCACATCGGTTTCTTTCATCTATTGACGGTTCTGTGACGATATTATTGCCACACTAAAGAGATTGGTTAGTAGAATTCTAATTAATTTGTTATATATATTTAATTTAGTTTATTTGTTAAATCCATGTATTTGTATGGAAGAGCAGGACATCCTGGCACAAGTATACTTGCATACTTAAAAGGATGTCCTAACAACTGTCTAGCATGTAAAGATACTTTTATACCAGTAAACAATTTTACAACTTTTCAATTTTTCACTTTTTCAATTTTTTACTATTTCACTTTTTCACTTTTTCATTTTTCAATTTTTTAATTTTTCAATTTTCGATTCGGCTCCAGATTTTAATAGGCCGGAAAAACAAAAGACTGAAACGAGTTTGAAACCTTAGCGGGACGAATAATAAAGGTGGAGTTATGGAACGAAAACGTGTTTTATCATTTAAAAACACGTTTTCTTTGCTGTAAGTTTTTTTCTTATTATTAACCTTATATAGATAAGGAAGAGGCCTATACTCAGCAGTGGGTGTTACCGGCTGATTAGATAGATAGATAGATTAACCGCTGGGGTAAACCAGTTCTTGATTAAAGACCGCGACTCGGCAAACATGCGATGCTACCATGAGATGAGCAATCCAGGCGCAGAGCCATCTAGCAAGTCGTTTAAGATGAAGCTACGCACGCGTGTACCACGTGCGAAAGCCAGCATTGAGCTGCGTGGGTGCTATATTCAAGCACGACATTTGTGTAGCAATGACGTCATTAGTCTCCATGTTTTTTTCCCGGGATAAAAGTAGCCTTTGTTTTATTCTAAATCTACATTAAATGCTAAAATTCAGCCCGATCCATACAGAATTTTTGTCGTGCAAGATTTCAAACATCCCAACATCTAAACCATAATATATATCAAAACAATCAACCAAATTTTTACTTTTCATTGAAAATATCCAGAACACCCCGAACAAATATCTTCAGGGCGTACAAACAATTGCCCCGAGGTGGAAATCGAACTCACAACCTCCTGGTTCCAATGAAATATCAAGATATTAATGGACCACGAGATGTCTGAAATATGTATTTTTGGTACTTTCCAGTGTTCTGGTGTATTTCAGTTATATTATGTCTTTGTTCATTCTAAATAACTAAATTGAATCGATATTGATAGTATTATTTTTATTAAGTTTATTATTATACGTTTAAAGATATCGTAGAAAACTTTGTAAATGCGGAAGAGGACTCTTCCGTTTTCACTAAGTTTTCTTTATTCACTGAAAATTCAAAATTACGAGTATCAACTTTCAGAAATATTATCAACTAGCTGTTTCCCGCGGTTTCACCGGCGTTAAACTCGAATTACACTTTATTAGGTGATTTTTTTTATACCTTGGGTTACATTATTGGAGTTTTAGTAAGAATCCCTATCTTTTTTGAAAATATAATATAGCCTATGTTCACCGAGGATAGTGTAGCACCTAACAGTGAAAGAATTTTTCAAATCGGTCCAGTAGTTTCCGAGCCTATTAACAAAACAACAAACAAACGAACAAAAAACCTTTTCTCTTTTAAAATAAATAATAAATAATGCTGGACAATTCACACAGCATTATCTAGCCCCATGGTAAGCAGAGCTTGTGTTATGGGTACTAGATAACTGATATACATAATACAATACATTACATAGATTATATATTTTTTATTATACATAGAAAACGACCAGAACACCCATAACAAATATCTGCAGATCGTGCACACAATTGTTCCGAGGCGGGAATCGAACCCGCAACCTCTTATAATATGATAACTTTGAAAATAAATGGAACAGTCAAATGCGTCAATATAAAAAGCTTACACCTCCATTTTCGCTTTCCAATAATTTCACCAAACCGTTTCAGACCATTTTATTTCATAATTTATTGGAGAGTTAACGTTTTACAGTTGAGGTTTTACCACCGGCATATCCGAAGTTAATTTATAATGCTGTAATAAAGAGGATTGGGTTTTGCAATGTAAACAGCTTCCTAAACCTCCATTAGTTTGCAATAGAGCTAATCATAATCTTTATAATATTTCATTGGAAACAGGAGGTTGTGAGTTCGATTTCCACCTCGGGGCAATTGTTTGTACGCCCTGCAGATATTTGTTTCGGGTGTTCTGGTCGTTTTCTATGTATAATAAAAAATATCTATCTATGTAATTTATTGTATTATGTATATCAGTTATCTAGTACCCATAACACAAGCTCTGCTTACCATGGGGCTAGATAATGCTGTGTGAATTGTCCAGCATTATTTATTTATTTATTTATTTATTTGCATGAATGTATGTATTAAAGGTCTTAATTCTAAATATGTCCAGATACAAACTACCTACTCAGGTGTGCAAAATCGTTAATGTCTCTAATGTCAAAAAAAAATCATACAAAATCTTAACCAATGTCTAATAAAAAATTATACAGCTTTAATAAAGCAATAAAATTAAAATAAATAAGTCAAACAAGTACATATGTCAATTAGTTTTAAAATTCAAATATTCTTTGACATCATAACAACAGTTTTCTTACCAGTAATAACTAACCAGTTTCTTAATTTGGTTTTAAAAATGTTTAATAGCAAATCTTTTAAAATTTTGGTAATTTATTGTAGATAGTAATGGAATGATAGTAGGAGTTACATTTAACAAGTTCTAGCCGATAATGCGGGACGTATAATCTATTTATGTGTCTTGTATGTATGTCTAGTCATGACTTCTGCGTGTGTTTTAAATTACTGCAGGTATTGCTTGACAAAGACTCATTTAATTATCTATTATATATAAACCAAAAATTACCTGTGTTAAAGTGTGAGTTCAGAACTAAGTAAAACTTTTTGATACGTACGTCTTATCGATATCAAGTCAATCTGATAACAGATCGTATACATTGTAGTCCATTTAGTTCTAACGCGATGTGGTCATAATCGAGATTTAGTCAGAAAGCGATTATTCCAAATGGTCATAGCAATAAATTTTTTTTTGGTTCTTACATGATAATAAGTTCCAACAAAAACTCTGCTTAGACGTTGAAGTCGTCTGGGCTGTAAAAACCATTTTTATGCGAATTGGAATGCGTCACATAGACTAATCAATAGAGCGGAAATTCTGAATAAGACTGCATTCATAACTCATTTTGGGCAAAATGGTTTATACGACCTTTCTACCCCAAGGTGTCGATCGAGATTTAGTCAGAAAGCGATTTAGTCATAACTGATATCTAGTCAAATGAACATGAAGGACAACATGTTGATTTGACTAGATAGAACAGCTTCTAACCCAACTTGAGTACTTACATCAAAACTTTACAAAAACTTTCACTCACTTCACAGCACAGTAAATCTGAATTTTTTATATAACTTTAAATTTTAGTCAACTGTCAAGTAAAAGTTCCAGAAGTTATAAACTTATAAGAACTCAAATTGAAAAAGTTTCGTATTTCAATCACAATAAAAAATATTTCGAATATTCGAAAAAATATTTTTTTATTCTGAACTGAGTTTAATTTATTAATGATCTTCGAATTTGCAACACCGTATTCCAAATCAGAGCCTCATACGAGTATCGGAATTAGGGGTTGGGGCGGCACGTCCAACCTTTTCGGTGGCCTCGAGTCAACTGAAAGCTCTAGGGGTAAGTTTCCACACATTTTCTAAGGGTTGGAAGATGTTTGGAGGGTTGAACTTGCATTGACATAGTGTGAAATATTAATAAGAAAAGCAACGCGCTAGTTAGAGCAAGCTTAATGATGTTTTTCGAGTAACTAATATTTAGTTTGAAGAGAAGTTGATATTTGTAGCACTTATTATACTGCGGCAGAGAAGCGCTTTATTTGAATGGTTACCACTGTTTTCAGATTTTATCTCGCATCAGCCCTCCGGGCAGGTAGGATAAGGACCTGCGAAGGAATGCAGGCAGATGCTGGATGCGGCAAGCTGAAGACAGGGCGCTATGGCGCTCATTAAGGGAGGCCTTTGCCCAGCAGTAGACTTCTATAAGTTGATGATGATAATGATCACACTCATCCCTACCCGTAGGTAGGGACGTATTGTATCCCACTGCTGAAGGTCCTCCTACAATCAAGGGGGATTTACCATAATTGACAGGTCTTGATAGGTGGATTGGTCATCGCAGTAGAGGTGTAAAAAATAAACAGAAGGATACTGCTTTTCTCTGGTAGGTTCCCGTAATTGACTCTTAGGGCATTGATGTGTTGGTCGATTATAAAGCGCGGCACATGACGACATCTCTGGCGCGGTGGGCGAAGGTCCCATCTGCTACGCAGGAGTTGTATTCGATTCCTGATTTGTGACAATTTTTTTTATTATTTGCAGATATTTCTAATCGTATTTTAGTCGCCTGAAACACAAGAGTACCTAGTTCAGGCTTAATTTGTTATACTTAGCTAAATTTATTTATTGAGACCACGACTCTGTAAACGTAGTGTAGGACGCCCTCCGATCAGGTGGGATGATGACCTGCGAAAGACTGCAGGTAGATGCTGGATGCGGCAAGCTGAAGACAGGGCGCTATGGCGCTCATTGGGGGAGGCCTATGTCCAGCAGTGGTCTGCTATAGGCTGATGATGATGATGATTTATTAAGTGCAGTCATGTTTTGTCTAGCTTTGAGTTTTTATGAATACATTTTATTTATTTATTCATTTTCTATGTTTACTAAAAAAATATATATCAATGTACTGTATTGTATTATGTATATCAACCAAAACACAAGCTCTGCTTAGCTTGGGACTAGATGATGCTCTGTAGATTGTCCAGCTTATTTATTAATCTAACGCCACACACATCGTACGCCACGCCATTCAAATATGACCTTTAACTCGTTATTTTTAGTAAGTAAGTAAGTAAGTAAGTTCATTTATTTGACACATAAAACACACACATACAATTTATCAGCTTAATCACAAAAGAACAAAATTAAAAATAAAAAATTTTTTAGATACTTTATAGTGAAAAAATGGCTTCCCACACGCTTCAAACGATAGGCCCGCTAGCTATCTGTGATTATGATGGCGTCGATATGAAATTAACAAATAATAATAAATAAATAATGCTGGACAATCCACACAGCATTATCTAGCCCCATGGTAAGCAAAGCTTGTGTTATGGGTACTAGATAACTGATATACATAATACAATACATTACATAGATAGATATTTTTTATTATACATAGAAAACGACCAGAACACCCGGAACAAATATCTGCAGATCGTACGCACAATTGTTCCGAGGCGGGAATCGAACACGCAACCTCCTGCGTCGCAGGCGGACCATCGCCCACCGCGCCACATCGGCTAAATGTTACGAATTAAAGCCTATTTTTGATAAGCAGCGACAATTTTCACGCCACATCTCTTAACAAACCTTATAAAAAGCTTAAATGTTAAAATATTTCATCATTTTCTTATTTCCTGCTAAGCAATGAATGGTTCCTATTCATATTTTAATTTAGCAGTTAATCAAGCAATGTTATTCGATTGAAACAAACTTATTTAATTTTCAAGCCAATCATAACTAATAAAAGCGCCTATTTCATTTATTTTCACGGAAAGTTGCTTTGCTTACTCGAATTTAAAAGAAAATAATTTCCAATTTAAGTTTTTGAATTCCAACTTTACTTATTTGGTTCGAATCTGGTTTTTAGTTGGAAACACCCAGATGGACTTCGGTTTTTTATTTTTATTTTATAAATAAATTTGTTTGTTTCTTAACGTGTTCTTTTAAATGCAAAATTCCATTATTTAGCATTATAAAATATTTCACAAAATGGTTTTTGTTTGTTTTTCCAGCAAAACGTTTTGCCTTGAAATTACTACAAAAAAAATCAAAACAATAACAATAATGTAAGAATATATGTAAAAGAACACGAATATAAAGTCAAAAAATCATTTTTTCCAAAATAGCATATAAACAAATCGAAATTCATAAAATCATAGTACAAAAGGTTGATCCCTTCGGACTCCAGAATCACCTGGGTGTTACAATACAATACATCATCATCATCAGCTTATAGCAGTCCACCGCTGGACATAGGCCAATGAGCGCCATAGCGCTAATTCTTAGAGCTATATCGATAACTTTGGTTCTCTGTCGGATGTATTCGTTATGGATTAAAAATAAGGCTAGGCAGCATTTGGAAAACTGTATAGTTATGTTATGACCAACGGAGCTGAGACGTGGACACCCACGATAGGGCTGGTCCACCAGTTCAATGAAGTTCAGCGAGCTATGCAAAGAGCTATGCTCGGAGTTTCTTTGAAGGATACAATACAGTTACAATATGATTCTTTATTTATAACACCAATTTACAAGTTATCTATGCACGAGTATATAAGAATATCCAGCTTAATTTTAGATAACTGATAAACTTTATTAAGTTATCTTATACCTAAGCTATAATAATTTGATTATTGTTGATTAAAAAGGCAAGTATTGAAGACTTCTTGTATATTATCTTAAAATAATTAAAATATTAATTTAATATTTATCATAATTTTAATATTAAAATGGCAAAGATTTTTAAAAATCCTTTTGTGTGAAACAGCATCAAATCTGAATCTGATCTTACTGAACAAACTAAATTATACATACCTACATGTCTAACTTTCTTCAGCATTTTTTTATCTTTGTAACAACTTGTGAGAAGCAACGGGCCGTAACTAGGTCTTTTTAACACTAAAGTCATTTAATACGTGATATTTATCATGATAAAACCGTTTTAAATTACTTTAGTGTTAATAACCATGATAGTTTCAGAAGTTTTAATTTATTATCTGTTACAAATTATTATAAATCAATTTATTTCAATGTTTTAAGAAGCCATGTCCGTCTGCTTTTCATTGCACAATGCCCTATGGTGTTTCCTTTCTCAAAAGTTAATGTGTATAGACTAAACATGTAATTTAACTTTTAACACTTTGACTGCGATTTTTTTTCGACGACTGCGATCTTTTTTTTAACCTAAGCCATTCGTGCTGCCGCTCTACACAGCGGTTGTGTTGCGCCGCACATGCGTTTCGTTCGAAAAATATTACGGCTGTGCTGAGTCACACAGATCTGTATTTTCTCAGCCGCTGCGTTAGTGTGGATTTACGCATATTAGTCACTTGTAGAAAAAACATACCGTGTGATTTCAGCAAAGTGTTAATATTTATAGTATTTAACGACATCAAGTGTAACATGTGTACCTACGGTGGAAATAAATAAACCGAAAAAATAAACTGAAAACCTAAGCGCCTTTAGCTTGCCGCATCCAGCATCTGAATGCAGTATTTCATAGATCGTTGTTACCTGGCTGGAGGTCATTGAATTACAAATATCTGCCTAAAATTTGCATTGTTCAAAATTTCGCATTTATTGTAATAAAATATTTTCCCCTGTAGGTATGATAATAGTCAGGAATATTAATTATCCAGTGAAGATCATTTGGAATTCAAGTGGTTTTACTTGCTGATATGTAGTTAACTTTGATTCACTTAACACTTTGAGTGCTGAAAACGCAGGGTATGAGTTTTCTACAAGTGACTAATCTGCGAAAATCCACACTAGCGCAGCGGCTAAGAAAATACAGATCTTTGTGACTCAGCAGAGCTGTAATATTTTTCGAACGAAACGCATGTGCGGCGCAACACAACCGCTGTGTAGAGCGGCAGCACGAATTTTTTAGGTAAAAAAAAGATCGCAGTCGTCGAAAAAAAACCGCAGTCAAAGTGTTAAAAGCCGACGCACTATTAGAGATCAAATGATGTTGTTTAAATCATAAGAAACTTGGTCGACTCACCGTATTTCTTAGTCAATTTGGTATAAAATGTAATTTGAATGCTTGTAAAACAAATAGTCCTAAAACTAATTATGCAGGCAATTCTTTTATTCCTAGAGTAATTAGGTTGAATAACGAACAATTTTCTGAATGTGGAACATTTTTGCTCTTTAAATTACTACTGTATAACAATACTGTAAATACACTACGCTGAGCCAAGGCCTTTTTGACGTACTGCAGCACATACAGACATTTTACCTAGATTTGAATTATAATATAATGCTGTATGTGTGTACATACAGACATATTACCTAGATTTGAATTATAATATAATGCTGTATGTGTGTACATACAGACATATTACCTAGATTTGAATTATAATATAATGCTGTATGTGTGTACATACAGACATTTTACCTAGATTTGAATTATAATATAATGCTGTATGTGTGTACATACAGACATATTACCTAGATTTGAATTATAATATAATGCTGTATGTGTGTACATACAGACATTTTACCTAGATTTGAATTATAATATAATGCTGTATGTGTGTACGTACATACAGAAATTTTACCTAGATTTGAATTATAATATAATGTTGTATGTGTGTACATACAGACATTTTACCTAGATTTGAATTATAATATAATGCTGAATGTGTGTACATACAGACATTTTACCTAGATTTGAATTATATTATAATTCAAAAAATGTCTGTATGTGATGCAGTACGTCAAAAAGGCCTTGGCTCAGCGTAGTGTTCATTGTTTGTTTCTTTAGTCAACTTTGTTTTAGCTAGTGTACTGTGAATTGTTGTGTATTGTAAGTAACAACATGGAACTGCTATCGTAATATAATATTAGACTAGCGACCCTCCCCGGCTTCGCATGGTTTTAGTACGGATCCCTAACTATTTGAAAATATAATATAGCCTATGTTCACCGGGGATAGTGTAGCTTCCCAACGGTGAAAGAATTTTTCAAATCGGTCCAGTAGTTTCGGAGCCTATTAATTACAAAGAAACAAACAAAAAATCAAACCTTTCCTCTTTATAATATTAGTGTAGATTAGAGTGTCGCATCTAGGATAATGTTCTTCTCTAGATCGTAAAAATATGTTGTTGCAATTCTTTTCTGAACTCTAATATGAAAAACAAAACTTATTTTACCGCAGTAGATAGAGATTTTTGAGCTGCGACTGCTTTTGACCTAAAAAAACATCACCCTATGTGTAGGTATAGGTATAAATATGAATTTAAAAAATATTCGAATTAAAAATTCACGTTTATAGAGTCTTATAAAAAATGCATTCATATTAAATGTTTAATCAGTCCTAAGCGGTTGTTGCTTTGCAATTGAAATAAGGTTGAAAATAATATTCAAACCAAATATAAACGTGGTGAATAAGACAATGGTTTCCTTTATGGAAATGGAGTCAAAGATTGTGGCCATCAGTAAGTTAATATCACATTCATCATCAGCCTATATTAATCCACTGCTGGACATAGGCCTCCCCAAATGAGCGCCATAGCGCCCTGTCTTCAGCTTGCCGCATCCAGCATCTACCTGCAGTCTTTCGCAGGTCGTCATCCCACCTGCTCGGAGGGCGTCCTATACTTCGTTTACCGAGTCGTTATATCACATTAATATCTGCGTACCCTTTAACAATGAATCCTACATCTTTTGACTAGAAATAACGTAAACAGATATTATTTTTA
This sequence comes from Eupithecia abbreviata, assembly GCA_943735965.1. Lineage (NCBI taxonomy): Eukaryota > Metazoa > Arthropoda > Insecta > Lepidoptera > Geometridae > Eupithecia > Eupithecia abbreviata. The sequence goes on along the minus strand of OX030997.1, from coordinate 2,570,544 downwards.
TTTATTGATTTATTTTAAGCCGTTATTGTCCCACTGCTGGGCAAAGGCCTCCCTTTTCTCTTTCCATTCCTCGCGATCCAACGCTGCAATAGGCCATGGAAGATGAGTGACGTAACCAATTTTGGGGTCAAATTCTTCAAAGAATCTGTTTTTTGCATATGATTTGTAATCGGTTTTGAACAACGACCGGAATACCGGATATGAACGCATTTTTTAAAACTTTGACTACGGTTTTCGACGACCGCGATCTTTTTTTTTACCTAAAAAATTCAGCCGCTGCGCTAGTGTGGATTTACGCATGTTAGTCACTTGTAGAAAACTCATACCGTGCGTTTTCAGCACTCAAAGTGTTAAGGCATGATTTTGTCAAATTACTTACTACTTAGCTTTATTTATGAATTAAGTGCACTTATTTTTAGTCTAGCTACTAGTTCTCATGATTTTTTTATTTATTTAATTCTATATTTTATTATTTATTTATTTCAGTTTACATTGGAGAAGTGACTATAGGCTTCATCGGAGGCTGGGCTTCACCAGCAATCAGCAAATTTCAAAACTCTGAAGAAACCCCATTATCGGTAACCATAGATGATCAGCAAGCGTCTCTTTTGGGAGCTACTATGGTTTTTGGAGTTATCTTAGGTAAGGCTTTAGTCATCATTTATCATCAGCATTAGTCCACTACTAGATAATACAATAAATAATAATAATAATAAATAATGCTGGACAATTCACACAGCATTATCTAGCCCCATGGTAAGCAGAGCTTATGTTATGGGTACTAGATAACTGATATACATAATACAATACATTACATAGATAGATTTTTTTTTTTTATATATAGAAAACAATACAATACAATATAACTTTATTGCACCATCAATACAAAAAAAAAACGAAAGGATCTTAATACTAACTATAACTAGTAGCACAATCGGCGGCCTTATCTCTAAAAGCGATCTCTTCCAACCTTTGGATGGATAGGATCGGTACGTTTTAAAGCCGTTTTAAGAGGCCTTTCCTAATGAACGCTTTCCAAGTCGCTCAGCGAGCTATGGAAAGAGCTATGCTCGGAGTTTCTCAGAAGGATAAATAACCCGTTTTAATTAATTTAGTGATTGTTGCTCTAACACCTGCTGCTAATAACCTGAGGTCAATAAACCTAAGGTCAGATATAAAGCTGCCTCAGAGCTAACACGATCTCGTCTTGACTGATGTCTGGCAATTAGTCGGTATAGTGCCTCTGATATGATGGTCGTCATGTCGAAACGAATATTATGTATTTTTAATATGAATTTATATTTAACTAGCTGCGCCCCGCGGCTTCACACGCGTGATTATAGATATTTTGGATAATATACAATATACCTATGTAGTAAGCTATATTATTCAAATTCAAAATGATTTATTTTCTATAGGCTTACAAATAAGCACTTAGAATTCATATTTTATACACTATTATCAAATAATATTATTTTAATGTTCACTTCAATTATTTGTCAATTGTGAAGTTTCATCAAAATCCGTTCAACAGTTTTGCGTGAAAGAGCAACAAACTTTCGCGTTTATAATACATATTAGTAGTAAGGATAGTGTCTAAATTTAGAATATATATGATTTGCGTATTTGATTATCTATGTTCTGTATAGTGTATACATGTATATAATACGCCACCGTCTATATACCTATAGCTACGTGTCCATCTAAAGGTAGCCTCGAAAACGCTCTTAGCCATAAGTCCGCCCATTGTGCATCTGTATATATGTTTGTTTATTCTTATATAATAGAATAGAATACATAAATAAATAAATAAATAATGCTGGACAATTCACCATCATCTAGCCCCAAGCTAAGCAGAGCTTGTGTTATGGGTACTAGATGACTGATATACATAATACAATACATTACATAGATAGATATTTTTTTATTATACATAGAAAACGACCAGAACACCCGGAACAAATATCTGCAGATCGTACATACAATTGTTCCGAGGCGGGAATCGAACCCGCAACCTCCTGCGTCGCAGGCGGACCTTCGCCCACCGCGCCACAGAGGTCGTCTGAGGAGAATAGAAAGACATTTATTCATAACAAATTAAAATTAACAAATAACACAATTATATATGACATTTATTCATAACAAATTAAAATTAACAAATAACACAAGTATAATATTATATTATAATGCTGTGTGAATTGTCCAGCATTATTTATTTATTTATTTATTAATTATAGAAATAGGTACACGTAGAGAGTTGTTACAAAAAGGCTCTAACTCAGCATAATGCTGGCTGGCTAAGATCCGTGAGAGACTTAGTCAGCGCTGGTCTTCCGTTAGAGCCCGTACAGGTGACGTCACGAACAGACTATATATACATATATGTCATCATCATCAGCCTATAGCAGTCCACTGCTGGAAATAGGCCTCCCCCAATGAGCGCCATAGCGCCCTGTCTTCAGCTTGCCGCATCCAGCATCTACCTGCAGTCTTTCGCAGGTCGTCATCCCACCTTGTCGGAGGGCGTCCTACACTACATTTACCGATTCGCGGTCTCCATTCAAGAACACGTTTGCCCCAGCGGCCGTCGGTTCTTCGCGAGATATGGCCGGCCCACTGCCACTTCAGCTTGCTAATTCTTTTAGCTATGTCGATAACCTTGGTTCTCTGTCGGATGTATTCGTTACGGATCCTATCCTTCAGAGAAACTCCAACTCTTATGTATATATACGCAATGACATACAAAAACCTTTTCTTACCTTTTCTGTTTTCTTCTCTGTCTGGATGTGTAATAAAGCGAATTTGAATTTTATTCTTATAATTGAGGCCAATACAAAAATGGTTTCAATTTATCAGCCACCCCGGCAAGACTGGTTTTGTGATGCATGAACTGACGTCAAATGTTATTATTCAAATACGGAACAATTCTACTAACATTATAAACGCGAAAGTTTGTAAGTATGGATGGATGTTTTTTACTCTTTCACGCAAAAACTACTAAATGGATTTTAATGAAGCTTCGCAATAATATAGCTTACATATCAGAATAACACATAGGATACAATTTATAAAGATATATACTTATAGTACTTATACTTATACAGACCAGCAGTGGGCGAAGATCGCCACTGACTGGGTCCCGGACGGACAACGGCCACGAGGAAGGCCTAGGCGGAGATGGCGGGATGAGCTCGACCTATACAATAAGGAGTGGGTTCTCCTTGCTGAGGACCGAGATGAGTGGAAGAAGGGGAGGGAGGCCTTTGCTCTGCAGTGGGACACCCCGGGCTAATATAATAATAAAAAAATACATAAAAAATACATATTTATTGCTCCAAAAAGCCGCTGTTCTGAACACTTGTCGGATTGTCCGAAAGTTCTTGCAAACAGAGCATTTAACAAACCAATTAACCTCTAGTGCCCAAAATCAAATCAACCCCACTAATACACACTTGGCTTAGGCCCGTGTCTATTAGTTATTTCCCGACTCTATGTCGAGCAGACAAAAAATCTGAAACAAAATAATAATAATAAAATACTTATAGTATATTATCCTGTTAGCGACTCACCTATCTACTAACGGTCCATCTCAAAATTACGTTACCTTTTCATGGCAAAGGGTTTAAAGCCTAAATACTAACAAGGTAATACTCACACCTCTAAATTCACCACAAACCCAACACTTCCCATGGTCGACCTCACTGGTTGAGTGTCGAGACGGCAATGCGAAGCCACTCCGCACATCGTCAATCATCGGTGACAGTCATGCCGGCCTCTGACAGGTCGCGACATAAAGTCTGACAGGAGTGGCGAGCCAGTCAAAAAGTTACAATATTGAATAATTTATATGTAAAAAATAATAATATTAAGTTATAGTAAAAATTTAAATACATTTATAGAATTGTACAATAATATTTTTATTTTCCTTAAAATCATTGTGCTCTATATGTTGTGTTGTCCTTTTGCTTATTTATGTTGTATTGTGCTTTTATTTTAGCCAAATCATCTTGATGCAAAATTTATAAGTCCTTAATTTTTCGTAACTGATCATATTCTATGTAAGAAGTTTATGACACTCTGAAACAGACACTGGCAGAGTCGTAGCGAAAAGCAAGCGGCGCCAAAGCAAAAAGAAGTTGAAGTTAAAGTTGAATAATTTATAGACATATGCTAACAATTCAAAATATCTATCACCACGCGGGGCGCAGCTAGTCGGTTATAATAATATAGGTACTTGTAAATTCAATTAATTTAGGTAGGTAGTTCACATACTTTTTTCTCAGAAAATTTGCGGTTTCTTTGTTTATTGTTGCATCTGAACAAATATCATGTATAACTAGTTTCTGCCCGCGGCTTCGCACGCATTATTTCTATGGACACATTTTAACACTTTGAGTGCTGAAATCACACGGTATGTGTTTTCTACAAGTGACTAATATGCGTAAATCCACACTAGCGCAGCGGCTGAGAAAATAAAGATCTGTGTAACTCAGCACAGCCGTAATATTTTTCGAACGAAACGCATGTGCGGCGCAACACAACCGCTGTGTAGAGCGGCAGCACGAATTTTTTAGGTTAAAAAAAAGATCGCAGTCGTCGAAAAAAAATCGCAGTCAAAGTGTTAAGGTAATTTCTATCTCATGGGAACTGATTAATGAAATAAAAAGTAGCCTATGTTTTATTCGGGGCCTCGAACTACCTGTATCTAAGATTTCAAAACGATCCGTAACTAACATCGATACATACAAACTGTCGCGTTTTAATATTAGTAGTAGGATTTGCAGTAGTTGATACTTAGGTATACAAATATTTGACAATGAGGTTAGTTGAAAAGTTGACTCACTTTTACGTTCTTCTAAAGTCACCTTAATTATGGCAGAATCAGTCATCAATATTGGAGTTGTTTTTTTACGGTTTCAAATTTGGCATCTTCTTTATCTATATCCATATACATATAGATACATAAAGAGGAAAGGTTTGTTGTTTTTGTTTGTTTATTTGTTTGTTTATATTGAATCGGCTCCCAAACTAATATTATAAAGAGGAAAGGTTTGATTTTTTGTTTGTTTGTTTGTAATGAATAGGCACCGAAACTACCGGAAAGATTTGAAAAATTATTTCACCGTTGGAAAGCTATGTACTATCCGCGGTGAACATAGACTATATTATATATTTTATAAATAAGGGATCCTTACTAAAACTCCAATAATGTAACCCAAGGTGTAAAAAAATACCTTAAAAATTCCAATACCCGTGCGAAGCCGGGACGGTCCGCTAGTCTCAAATAAAAGGTATCGATTTGCGCTCAAAACAGTATTTTGAATCGCTGTAGGTTTCATACACTTTGAATTTTTTGAACAAGTCTTGAGGATCGATCCATCTACAATTTACCTTCTATATTTAAGTAGGTACCTATGTATTAAAAAACAAGGTTTCTAACCAGTACCTGTAGTACATAATTGTTCTCATCCCCTGTAGTACATAATTGTCCTCATCACCTGTAGTACATAATTGTCCTCATCACCTGTAGTACATATTGTCCTCATCACCTGTAGTACATATTGTCCTCATCACCTGTAGTACATAATTTTCCTCATCACCTGTAGTACATAATTGTCCTCATCACCTGTAGTACATATTGTCCTCATCACCTGGTAGTACATAATTGTCCTCATCACCTGTAGTACATTATTGTCCTCATCACCTGTAGTACATAATTGTCCTCATCACCTGTAGTACATAATTGTCCTCATCACCTGTAGTACATATTGTCCTCATCACCTGTAGTACATATTGTCCTCATCAACTGTAGTCCAAATCCGTCAAAAACGTGGGCCCGATTGTAGACTACGAGTTGTTTTGACGGTAGAAGGTAACCAGTACCTGTAGTACATAATTGTTCTCATCCCCTGTAGTACATAATTGTCCTCATCACCTGTAGTACATAATTGTCCTCATCACCTGTAGTACATATTGTCCTCATCACCTGTAGTACATAATTTTCCTCATTACCTGTATTACATAATTGTCCTCATCACCTGTAGTACATATTGTCCTCATCACCTGGTAGTACATAATTGTCCTCATCACCTGTAGTACATTATTGTCCTCATCACCTGTAGTACATAATTGTCCTCATCACCTGTAGTACATAATTGTCCTCATCACCTGTAGTACATATTGTCCTCATCACCTGTAGTACATATTGTCCTCATCAACTGTAGTCCAAATCCGTCAAAAACGTGGGCCCGATTGTAGACTACGAGTTGTTTTGACGGTAGAAGGTTGTGGGTTCGATTCTCGCCTCGAGAGAAATGTGTGTACGATCCACAGATACGAGTATTTGCATCGGGTGTTCTGGTCGTTTTCTATGTACCTATGATAAAAATATATATATCTATGTAATACTAGCGGACCTTTCCGGCTTCGGACGGTTTTTGTACGGATTCCTAACTTTTTTGAAATTATAATATAGCTTATGCCATCGACGCTTATGTTCACCGGGGATTGTGTAGTTTCCCAACGGTGAAAGAATTTTTCAAATCGGTCCAGTAGTTTCGGAGCCCATTTATTCAATACAAACAAAAAAAAAACAAACCTTTCCTCTTTATAATATTAGTATAGATATAGATATTGTATTATGTATATCAGTTATCTGGTACTCATAACACAAGCTCTGCTTAACTTGTAGCTAGATGATTATGAGTGTTATTTATTTAGTATCGGCCTAATCGAAGAGCAAAATAAACTGCAAAATTTTAAAGTTCTTGACTTGTAAATTGGTTTTACCAATATATTGTATTTCTGTATTTCTTTTCAGGTGCTCAATTCTCTGGTTTCCTCTCTAACGTGATAGGTAGAAGGATCTGCCTCATCATTGGAGGTCTGACATGTACAGCCTCCTTCCTCCTCCTGGCAATATCCTCGGAACTTTGGATGTTGATGCTGGGGAGGACCGTGCTTGGAGTGGGGGCTGGACTGGTCTACATCCTGAACCTGACATATATTGCTGAAGTTTCGTAAGTAATTCATCGGGTAGAAGCTACTGTTTTGATTTTGAAATTGTTTATCTGGATTCCTTAAGTTTTTATCAAGTGCCAAAGCTACATAGTTAGTCTTGTTTGTTTCTTTGTACACTTCCTCTATCTGTTCCATCGCCTCTCCTATAACCCTAAGGTTTGCAGGAAAAAAGCTCTTTGTCAGGGTTAAGTTCGCCTACGTGGGTACATTATCTTAAGGGAGATTCTTCCTTATCATTGGAGGTTCCCTCCTTTCTCTTCTTTTACCGAATCGTGGTCTCCACTCAAGAACACGTTTGTCCCAGCAGCGGTCGTCGGTATATTATGGATGATAGTGACATGAAATTTTCCCACTAAACCTGTTGACTTCGTAACAAAGAAATAAAATACTATTATAAAATGATGATTATTACTCTTCCAGATCCAAAAACAGCCGAGGAGTGTTTCTCACTGGCATTGGAACTGCAAATGCGATAGGCATTGTCCTCGTTTACTCCATTGGCCCCTATATTTCCTACTCAGCAATGAACTACGTTGGTCTTCTGATAAGCGCCATATTCACTGCTGGCCTTTTGTATATACCTGAAACGCCTGCGTTTAATGTGATGAAAGGTACGCAAGTTATATAATATTATATTTTTTCAGGCATCAAACAAAACAAGCTTATTTCGTAATATATTTTGACCCACAGTGGCTTTGAGGGAAGCAAGATAATACTGGACAGTTAAAAATAATACTGTTAATAAATAAGTAAATGCTGGACAATTCACACAGCACTGCACTGTTGTTTATTTACTTATGTAAGTAAACAAGTTTAGGTTATGATAGGACTGGGATGCTTTGCGAAGTAAAAATTAATCCAATTAGTCCGTGATAATTAAAAATTAAACTTAATTTAACATAATTAATAGTGCTGGACCAATCGTACAGAACATCTAGCCTCAAGCAGAGCTTAGGTTATGGATACTACATATAAACAGATATACATAAAATAATACATACAAAATCAAACTCGCGTTGCGAAACGCACCATGTTCAATTGCCGATTTCTAATAAGCCATTTTGCGAGAGCTACACTTACATTCACTTATTATTTAATTCAAGTAGTTATATTATTCTTAATACTCGATATTTTATTTTGTTATATTTATTTCAGGCAACGAAATCAAAGCAAAGAAAACACTCCTTAAGCTTGGCCGTAGCGAAGAGATTGAAGACGTGCTATCTGTTCCCAGCAGTACTAAGAAGCATCCCTGCGCGTCCTTTACTGCTATTGTATCTACCAGGAGCAATAGGAAGGCTTTTATGATTGCAGCGGTATTATTGGTGCTGCAACAGGTATTTATGAATTAGTGCTGGTTGGTCAGAATTATGAAAGGATGAGATGGCGTGACGAGCTCGAGGCACATCTTCCATCATGGCCTGTTGCAACGTTGGATCGCGAGGAGTGGAAGGAGAAAAAAAGACCTTTGCCCAGCAGTGGGACAATAATGGCCCAAAATAAATAAATAAATAAAAGAAAGGATACCAAGAGAAGTATGCAAGGACCGGAACCTGGAGGAGGCCTTCACCACTCTGAGTGGTACAATCCACGTAGCAGTAGTTTAGTGATTCGATTTTTTTGTAATAATTTGTGTGGTAGTAAATAAAGCTTATTTTATTTTATTTACAGGTATATAGAATTCAGTACCAATAATTATACATAATGGTAGGTTAACGTCTTTCAGGCCTCAAATTAAGTAAAACTGGCTATATGAAACCAGGGATTCAACAGATTCAGACGATTTTTGACGACATCTGTAGCGCGGTGGGCGAACCCGCAACCTCATGCGTCGCAGGCAGACGCCTGCGACGCATGAGGTTGCGGGTTCGATTCCCGCCTCGGGACAATTGTGTATTCGATCGAATATCTATCTGTGTAATGTGAGGTATGAAGTATGCAGGTAGAAAATGCCTCGGCATTAAGCCCACCCTTTGTACCCTTTGTAGTGCGATAAAGTTTTTTAAATAAAATATGTAAGTATGTATGTATATCAGTCATCTAGTACCCATAACACAAGCTCTGCTTATCTTGGGGCTATGCTGCGTGGTTTGTCTATAAACGTTCACATTCTCTTATGAAATACGAGCGTTGTTTATTACGAGTAGACCGCACATGCCGCGCGGTAAAAATATACAATTAACTCAGTAACTTGCAGCAGTAACCCCTGCGCAAAAACTACCTGCAAGTTGCAGGTAGTTTTTGCACAGAGGGGTACAAAGTATTACGAAGGGACTTGTTTAGCTGTGTGAACCTAGCAACTGACTTTGAGATATTCATGTTTTTTTGATCCTATTCGATTGTACCGGGTTTGTACCCGATTGTACCGGCAAAATTTTCGTTTGTACCCTAAGGGTGTAAAAGTTATGGGGAGGGGGAGGTTTTCCAATAGTGGTTTTTGACCTAAGTGGGTAAAGTGAGTAATTTAATATCAAAGTTAAATATTTTATAGCACTTAGCCATAGATTTCGTAAGACCTTAAAATTTTCAATATATTCAACGTATAACAATTCGTTTTAAGACTGAAACAAACGGGTAAAAACAAAAAACATTGACTTGAAACAACGAAATTGTTAAAAAGTAGCCGGTTTTTGGAAATTCACATAGTTTCTTCAGAAAATGTAAGCTAAGGTTCTACATACGCACATATAATGATAGGTATTGAATTAATTAACATGATTTGAGTAAAATTTGAAGGGTACAAACGGGTACAAACGAAAAAACATTGACTTGAAACAACGAAATCGTTGAAAAGTTGGCGTTCTTTAGATATTGCAAAAGTTTCTTAAATAAATCATAAGTAAAGTACAAGAAAAGCACAGATCCTGATAGGTATTGAATCAAGTAACAAGATTTAAGCAAAATGTGGACGGTACAAACGGGTACAAACAAAACACATTGACTTGAAATATCAAAATCGTTAAAAAGTTGCCGATTTTTGGATATTGACATGGTTTCTTCAGAAAATTTAAGCTTAGGTTCTACAAAGGCACATACAATGATAGCTATTGAATTATCTAACAGGATTTAAAACAAATCTCGAGGGTACAAACGGGTACAAACGAAAAAAACTGACTTAAATCTATGATTTTTTTTCAAAAGTTGACAATTTTTGGAAATTGATATGTTTTCCTCAAAATCTTTAAGCTGAGGTTCTGCAAAGGTACATATAATGATAGCTATTGAATCAACTAACATGATTTGAGTCATATCTGGAGGGTACAAACGGGTACAAACGAAAAACTTTGACATGAAACAACGAAATCGTTGAAAAGTTGGCGTTCTTTAGATATTGCAAAAGTTTCTTAAATAAATCATAAGTAAAGTACAAGAAAAGCACAGATCCTGATAGGTATTGAATCAAGTAACAAGATTTAAGCAAAATGTGGACGGTACAAACGGGTACAAACAAAACACATTGACTTGAAATATCAAAATCGTTAAAAAGTTGCCGATTTTTGGATATTGACATGGTTTCTTCAGAAAATTTAAGCTTAGGTTCTACAAAGGCACATATAATGATAGCTATTGAATCAACTAACATGATTTGAGTCATATCTGGAGGGTACAAACGGGTACAAACGAAAAACTTTGACATGAAACAACGAAATCGTTGAAAAGTTGGCGTTCTTTAGATATTGCAAAAGTTTCTTTAGTAAATCATAAGAAAAGTACAAGAAAAGCACAGATTCTGATAGGTATTGAACTAAGTAATAAGATTTAAGCAGAATGTGGACGGTACAAACGGGTACAAACAAAACACAATGACTTGAAATATCAAAATCGTTAAAAAGTTGCCGATGTTTGGATATTGACATGGTTTCTTCAGAAAATTTAAGCTTAGGTTCTACAAAGGCACATACAATGATAGCTATTGAATTATCTAACAGGATTTAAAACAAATCTCGAGGGTACAAACGGGTACAAACGAAAAAAACTGACTTAAATCTATGATTTTTTTTCAAAAGTTGACAATTTTTGGAAATTGATATGTTTTCCTCAAAATCTTTAAGCTGAGGTTCTGCAAAGGTACATATAATGATAGCTATTGAATCAACTAACATGATTTGAGTCATATCTGGAGGGTACAAACGGGTACAAACGAAAAACTTTGACATGAAACAACGAAATCGTTGAAAAGTTGGCTTTCTTTAGATATTGCAAAAGTTTCTTTAGTAAATCATAAGAAAAGTACAAGAAAAGCACAGATTCTGATAGGTATTGAACTAAGTAATAAGATTTAAGCAGAATGTGGACGGTACAAACGGGTACAAACAAAACACATTGACTTGAAATATCAAAATCGTTAAAAAGTTGCCGATTTTTGGATATTGACATGGTTTCTTCAGAAAATTTAAGCTTTGGTTCTACAAAGGCACATACAATGATAGCTATTGAATTATCTAACAGGATTTAAAACAAATCTGGAGGGTACAAACGGGAACAAACTAAAAACACTGACTTAAATCTATGAGATTTGTTCAAAAGTTGCCGATTTTTGGAAATTGATATGTTTTCCTGAAAATCTTTAAGCTGAGGTTCTGCAAAGGTACATATAATGATAGCTTTTGAATCAACTAACATGATTTGAGTCAAATCTTGAGGGTACAAACGAGTACAAACGAAAAACTTTGACTTGAAACAACGAAATCATGTCAATATCAAAAAATCGGCAACTTCTTAACGATTTTGATATTTCAAATCAATGTGTTTTGTTTGTACCCGTTTGTACCGTCCACATTTTGGTTAAATCTTGTTACTTGATTCAATACCTATCAGGATCTGTGCTTTTCTTGTACTTTACTTATGATTTACTTAAGAAACTTTTGCAATATCTAAAGAACGCCAACTTTTCAACGATTTCGTTGTTTCAAGTCAAAGTTTTTCGTTTGTACCCGTATGTACCCTCCAGATATGACTCAAATCATGTTAGTTGATTCAATAGCTATCATTGTATGTGTCTTTGTAGAACCTAAGCTTAAATTTTCTGAAGAAACCATGTCAAGATCCAAACATCGGCAACTTTTTAACGATTTTGATATTTCAAGTCAATGTGTTTTGTTTGTACCCGTTTGTACCGTCCACATTTTGCTTAAATCTTATTACTTAGTTCAATACCTATCAGGATCTGTGCTTTTCTTTTACTTTACTTATGATTTACTTAAGAAACTTTTGCAATATCTAAAGAACGCCAACTTTTCAACGATTTCGTTGTTTCAAGTCAATGTTTTTTCGTTTGTACCCGTTTGTACCCTCCAAATTTCACATAAATCATGTTAATTAATTCAATACCTATCATTATATGTACCTATGTAGAACCTGAGCTTACATTTTCTGAAGAAACTATGTGAATTTCCAAAAACCGGCTACTTTTTAACAATTTCGTTGTTTTAAGTCAATGTTTTTTTTTTTACCCGTTTGTTTCAGTCTTAAAACGAATTGTTATACGTTGAATATATTGAAAATTTTAAGGTCTTACGAAATCTATGGCTAAGTGCTATAAAATATTTAACTTTGATATTAAATTACTCACTTTACCCACTTAGGTCAAAAACCACTATTGTAAAACCTCCCCTTCCCCATAACTTTTACACCCTTAGGGTACAAACGAAAATTTTGCCGGTACAATCGGGTACAAACCCGGTACAATCGAATAGGATCAAAAAAACATGAATATCTCAAAGTCAGTTGCTAGGTTCACACAGCTGACTTGTTTACTGGTTAAAATAAGCGACGTGTGGCGAATGTGTGCAGGTACTTATATTCCCAATTCAGGAATGATATAGGCTGAAAATTGAGCCTTTAGTGCGGAAGAAATAAGAAATAATGAATAAACTATATTGTTTTTTTATGGGACAAATACTAATCCCCCGAAAATAAATTTGCTGTGGCACCATCTCGGAATTATTCTCTATAACATAGCAAATAAATAAAAATTGGTTCATAATTGACGGAGAAGTTGACGTACAAAAAAATATATAATATACAGCCGAACATACAAAATAAAATAATAATGCTGGACAATTCACACAGCATTATCTAGCCCCAAGCTAAGCAGAAGCTAGTGTTATGGGTACCAGATAACTGATATACATAATACAATACATTACATAGATAGATATTTTTTTATTATACATAGAAAACGACCAGAACACCCGGAACAAATATCTGCAGATCGTGCACACATTTATTATCCCGGGACGGAATCGAACCCTTAACCTCCTTCGTCGCAGTTGACCCTTCGCCCACCGCTTCACAGAGGTCGTCATAGAACCTTCTTTTATACAAGTCGGTTTAAAAGTTAAATAAACTGTTTCTATCAACAGCTGTCTGGCCGCTTATGCGTGATCCTCTTTGGAACTTCCATCTTCAAGTCTGCGGGGTCTACCATCACTCCAGCATTGGCCACCATTGGAGTAGGACTCTCAGAGTTGGTGGCTAGCTGCCTGTCTCCTCTTATCGCTGGGAAGGTGGGGCGGAAGGCGATAATGCTTGTTTCCAATGCTGTTTGCTGCTTAAGTTTGGTAAGAAGCCATAGTATGTACTTATCCTACTAATACAGGGTGGGCCAAAAGGGTGTTGGCGATTTGAAAATTAAATGTATTATATAGGAGAAAGTTTTCAGTTACATTAACAGAGATAGATATTTTACTATAGATACAAAACACCTCGCACACCCGAAACAAATACTTGCAGATCGTACTTACATTTGTCCCAAGATGGAAATCGAATCCCACAGCCTCCTGCGTCGCAGGCGGACCCTCGCCCGCCGCGCCACAGAGGTCGTCAAATATCTTTACATATTACATGGTAAAAAATGAAGTTGCTTCCGTTGTCTTTTCACTTATATCTTATAACGGATCTAAATTCAATTTTCAGCAATAGAGAGTGATTCAAGAGGAAATAAAATGTATAAACTATTTGACACATATGTAGATTTTGACGACCGATGTGGCGCGGTGGGCGAAGGTCCACCTGCGACGCAGGAAGTTGCGGGTTCGATTCCCGCCTTGGAACAATTGTGTGTACAATCTGCAGATATTTGTTCCGGGTGTTCTGGTCGTTTTCTATGTATAATAAAAAAAAAAACCATCTATGTAATATATTGTATTATGTATATCAGTTATCTAGTACCCATAACACAAGCTCTGCTTACCATAGGGCTAGATAATGCTGTGTGAATTGTCCAGCATTCTTTTAATATTTTAATTTCCACGCGGCTGAAGCCGCGGGGGTGCAGCTATATACCTAATATGTTATCAAATCGCTTTAGATACAGGGAAGACTTAGTTGAGTTAATTCATAGTTAAGTCATCCTCGTCGTCCGGATGGAATGCTGCTCATCACCTCGATTATCTTCGTTTCAGGGTACTCTTGGCACCTTCTTCTACGTGAAGTCAATAAAGCCGCAATTGGCTGAAGAAGTGTTTTGGCTGCCTCTGCTATCCTTGGTTGTATTTCTTCTGAGTTACGCATTTGGTAAGAGTTTTTACAACTATATACATAATCATCTTTGTCAACAAAGAAAGTTACAATCAAATAAAAGAAACAAATTAGAACTAGTATTTACATTTGAAACTTCAGATACCTGCAGGCTGTTGCAAACAATCTACAGGTAGCTCAACTAATTCAGGTCAAAACCAGTCGGATGCGTCCCCACGACGCGGCTACGCTGACTTCATTGTCTCCCTAGGCAAGCCTGATGCGTTGCGCCAGATAATAGATACATATATCCTATATACCATATATATCTATAAGCGCTCATCGGGGGAGGCCTATGTCCAGCAGTGGACTGATATAGGCTGATGATGATGATGATGATATACCATATATATATTATTATAGAACACGATAGGAGTTTACAGTGTATAAATATAGATAGAAATACGGCATATATTATGAGTATAGATTGGTTATATTTTTATCTTATCTTCATCATCAGACTTATTGCCACCCGCTGCTGGACTTGACATGCTTGACATTCACCTCGGTCCACTCCAATCTGTTTCACTTTTCATAAATTCCAGGTCTCGGCATAGTCCCCAACACCTGGATGAGTGAAATGCTGGACTCCAACGCTCGCGGGCCCGGCTCAGCCGTAGCCCTTTCCATCAGCTGGACATTCTGCTTCCTCACCACCTCATCATTCGGTTATATGACCACCACCCTGGGCAGCCATTGGACCTTTTGGATTTACTCTGTGGCGTGCGCAATAGCATTTATTTTTACAGCTGTAGTCGTTCCCGAGACACGGGGGAAGACTTTGACTGAGATCCAGCATATGTTGAGTAAATAAGTGTGCTTTTCGAGCAAAGCTTTTCGCTGAGCTATTGCCTTTTTGACTGTAGCACATAATTTTAAATCTCTACTTTTTAAATTGTTCATACTATTACTTAGATAGATAGATAGATAACACTTTATAACACCACACAAAACAGAAAATAATACAGAGATAAAAACTTAGAATAATGGTATAAAAGGCGGCCTTATCGCTGAGAGCGATCTCTTCCAGGCAACCTTGGGATGGACTGGACATGAACGAACAATATAGACGGTGGCACTTTAATCTATATATATAAAATAAAGTCGTGTTTGTTACAACACTTATAACTCGAGAACGGCTGGACCGATTTAGCTGAAAATTGGTGGAGAGGTAGCTTAGAACCAGAAGTCTAAACAATTTGACACATAGATTTCCACGGGAGCGAAGCCGCGGGGAGCAGCTAGTAAATAATAAAGGTAACAAATACTCTAAATACCTACATTACAAACATTATAATAAACTTACATAGACATAAGATAAGGCTATCAATATTTCATATGGATAAATAATGCTGATGCAGCAGTTTTTTGAAGATAGGGAGTGATTTTGCACGTCTGATGTCCAGAGGGAGAGCATTCCATAGACGGGTAGCTTGTACAGTGAATGATTTGTCATATAAAGAGGTAGAGTGAGCAGGGACTTTCAAGATGAGGGTTACTTATTGTTTACTATAACTATAACTTATTGTTCTCTATTTGCCTTTCCGAAAACGAGAGATGGTCCAAAGCTATAATGAATTGGTACCCAATAAACAAGAAACGAAGAAAAGGAAGACCTGTAAAACGATGGGACGATGACATCGTAAAAATAGCAGGGAAGACATGGAGTAGAGTAGCTAGAGATCGAGGAAGATGGAAGGAGCTGGAGGAGGCTTTCACCGCTGAAAGCGGTACTCACATATGTATAGATAGAGATAATATATAGATTAGTATTTAAGTTAAGTGTGAGAAATAAAAGCTGTTTTATTATTTATTTATTTTATATTTGCCTTTCCTATTTGACTGACCTTTGTATCATGTACTGCAGTGTCAAACAAATGTGTTATCTATCTATCTAAATAAGTGATAGAAATGGTTGGTAAGAACCATAGACCAATGTGTTGTTGTTAGTCTATGGTAGAACCAAGAAATTGAAGAAATACTAGGTCAATAAAGTTTTACGCGATCAGAAGGTAAAACTATTTATATACTCGTTAATATAATCATATGAAGAAATGAACGAGTGAATGAGATTATGTGAAAGAACGTTATATTTTAATGCAAAAATATAATGGCGTTTTTTTTTTGTGTAAGTTAATAAATAAATAAATAATGCTGGACAATTCACACAGCATTATCTAGCCCCATGGTAAGCAGAGCTTGTTTTATGGGTACTAGATAACTGATATACATAATAAACTACATTACATAGATAGATATTTTTTATTATACATAGAAAACGACCAGAACACCCGGAACAAATATCTGCAGATCGTACACACAATTGTTCCGAGGCGGGAATCGAACCCGCAACCTCCTGCGTTGCAGGCGGACCTTCGCCCACCGCGCCACATCGGTCGTCAAAAAATCGTTAATCATTGTAATATGCTCTCATTATTGTAGTTACCTGGCTAGAGGCAATGCGCAACGGCATTTTCCCATCGTAAAAAAAAAAAAAAAAAAAAAAAAAAAAAAGGATATGTACCTAAATACAAGACAGTGTGGATAGGCATTTATAATGCCTATCCACACTCTAAATGCCGCATTCTTACGTCATAAACTTGGGTATTACCCTAAGGATATTTTTCTAAACTTTATACAATGCTTTATGCTATGTCAACTTTATGTTGATAGAAAATGTGTCAAAACCACAGATATCAGAAACAAAGGTCAAAACTCTATCACCAGATCGACAATATTCCAGGAGTTATGTAAATTGGATGGCCCGAACCCATCAAAGCTTTTTATGATGTCAAAAATGATGTTGCATTTATAGCAACAGTTTTTTTATGGATTTTAAGAGTAACCGCAGACTAGCGTCCTTACAGATCCAATGGTCTGACGAGTTCTACTAGTTTGCAACATTATAAATTTAAAAAAAACCCATCAAAGCTTGTAGAGGTAAGGTAGACAGGATTTATAATATTACTAACTGCGCCCCGCGGTTTCACCCGCGTGGTGATAGATTTTTTGGATAATATACAATATATCATTATAAATTGTAGCCTATATGTTATTCTGGTGTATAAGCTATGTTATTGTAAAGTTTCATTAAAATCCATTCAGTAGTTTTTACGTGAAAAAGGAACAAACATCCATCCGTACTTACAAACTTTCGCGTTTATAATATTAGTAGGATATAAAACACGTGAAAAAAACATCTTTAGGGAAATAATTACACACTATTAAATAACAATAAGTAATTATATTGATATATAAAAAATCACAGTCGTTCAAAGAATGAACATAAAATGACATATAAAGAAGTACCTACCTAGTATAAAAAAATTTAGGGCCTTATACCTAACAAGCTTCGGCTGCATTTATTTATTTATTTATTGAAGACTAGCGGACCTTCCCGGCTTCGCACGGTTTCTGTACGGATTCCTAACTGTTTTGAAAATATAATATAGCCTATGTTCACCGGGGATAGTGTAGCTTCCCAACAGTGAAAGAATTTTTCGAATCGGTCGAGTAGTTTCGGAGCCTATTCATTACAAACAAACAAAAAATCAAACCTTTCCTCTTTATAATATTAGTTAGTATAGAATAACAAACGACTACATTTAACTTACTATATATACATTTGTGTTAGTACCTACTTTACAATGTTAGGTAAGTTGAGTGATATTCAAAATGTAGCCCACCAACGCTTGATAGGCGAATTAAGAGAGCCGGGCCAGGTATGTTGCTCACAGGTTGTAATACAGGGTGTTACTAAAAAGTATCAAACATAATTTGATTGGCTACCTTAATTAATTAGAGACATGACATACCTACCTTCCTTATTAGGCTCAACTCACATCAAAAGAGCGTCGAAGCGCAGCGCAGTTTCAGTGTTATATGAATTTTAACTTTATTTTCATTACAATAAAACTTATTACCGCTATAAGAAACTCGAACGAGTCGAATTCGCTCCGCGGGCATCCGCGCGACTCGTTCGATAATAAGTTTTATTGTAATGAAAATAAAGTTAAAATTCATATGAAACTGAAACTGCGCTGCGCTTCGACGCTCTTTTGGTGTGAGTTGAGCCTTAATTAAATTAATTTTGATTATTGTGAATAATATGATTGTATAAATTCTCGGATTACTATGTACCTATAAATACTAACTATGTACTATTGTTATTATTTATAAATGGATTGCTCAACCTTACAGGGTACATGTACCTACCTCTAAGCTAAATGACACCTAAGCGTGCCTAAGCTAATATTTTTTGACAATGTATGTGTATGCAATGAATGAATATGAATGAATGTGAATGAGTATGAATGAGTATGAATGAGTATGAATGAATATGAATGAATATGAATGAATGAATTATATATTTATTCTGTATTCTGTGTTCTAAGCTAAACCGGGTTTTTTTAGATAGGCTTAGATCACAGAACACAAAGTTGAAGTGAAAATTTATTCCTTATTATTTCCTTATCGGCTTAAAGAAATATTATTTTCAAAAAATATTAATATTTTTGGGAATAAAATTTCTTCTTTAAATCTTCTCTCCGTTTAAACCCAGTATTTCATACCTTTTAAAAATATTTTGGTTAAAAAATAACTATATAACTTTATACAGACCTTGCTCTAAATTTCCAGCCAACATCTAAATTAGGAGGCTTGCGTTCTGAGATATTTCACTTATAATTGAAGACAATTTATTATTTTCGTGTTAATTACACGAAAATAATTAATTAAGAACCTCCTTTGTAATTATTTGAACTCAGTCTATTGTACATACTTTGCAGAAATTCTGATATTTTGGGTATAATAATTAGTTTTAGGACTTTTAATATTAATTTGTTAACAGAGTTATTATTATTAATGAAGATAAATTATTTATAGTTATGACTATATCGGCAAATACCAATCCATGATCGATGATTTATTCAGTAATTTCCGAACCACCATCATCATCAGCCTACGTAAGTCCACAGCTCACAGTGATACCGCCCAAGGCCATAAAGCAAAAAAAATTGTCAACTACCCTCAATTTAAATACCTATAACGATTAAACGATAAACAAGCTGCCGCAAAGTATAAATATCTAACCGATTTTACCAAATAATATAATCACATACATTTTGACCTCGGAAGTTACGTTGCGCTCCTCTTATCAATAACTTACTAACAGTCATTGTTTTTTTGTCGGTGAATTCTCAGAATTACATTTTTGAGTGGTGTTTGTGACATGGATTTCCAAGACCAAGGTAAGTTTTCAATATTTTTAAAATTTGACTTTATTATGACGAGTTTTTACGTGCTAAGTCATACAGGGTTTCTACAAAATTTTTATCTTAATTTTTGACTTTACATAGACTTACAACTAACTTTCTACATTATTCAACTAGCCTCACCTACCCTTAATTATGGATTAATCTGTCTATTTTGAAAATATAAAGGTTTTTTTTTCATAAATTTGCATATTTAGTTGCTATACAGCCTCTACGACTGCATAGGCTAAGGCGTAGCACGGTCTACGAGAAAATAGGTCAAAACAATATTTTTTCTTTTCAGGTACTTTGATTAAATGTAGTTTTTCAAAGATGCATTTCTTTGAGATTTGGTCTGCCGTAACTGGAGGTGTACTTCAAAAACATCAACCCGTATAATGGACGTATGTTTACAAAAACGACCTGATGAAAGTCGAAAGTATGAGTCTCCTTCACATTCATGGATTCGCTTTTACGAATATTTTGTTCATCTCTCTTACAGAATGGATGCTAAGAAGTGGCAGGTTAGGTCGGAAGATGAGAAGAGACAAGTAGTGGACAAGAAAGCGTATATACAGAAGGAGTTTAGACGTAGACTAGGTTTAATAGTAGACAAACCGCGAAGTGCCGGAAGCGGGACATCAAACGATGGAAATTCAGCACGATTTTTTAAAAATAATTCTGTTGTTTCAGCTGAAATTACTGGCATAAATGAAGATCTGATCGATCGTTGTTCCACAATTTTACAAGTTTTGTCCTCGGATTTTAATATTGATCCAGATAAATAATAATGAACATGCTGTGGAAACTGCGCAACTTTTAGTTCGGGAATATCCGTGGTATAATCTCCCAGCTTCCGTTCACAAAGTCCTTATCCATGGTGCTGAGGTGGCACAGTATGCTTTATTATCTATCGGGTAATTATCCGAAGAGGCAGCCGAATCTAACAATAAACATTATTAAGGCCTTCAGACGAGATCATACAAGAAAAATGCCGCGACAACTTACGAATAGGGACTTATTTAACTGACTTTTACTCAGCTCTGACCCATTTATTACTAGTCTTCGGAAACTTCCCCGTAAGAAAAAAGGCGTTTTATCGAGGCTGGTTTTAGATTTATTAAAAATTTAGTTTAAATATAAATTAGGTTGATTGTATTAAGTTTTATGTGGAATGATTGTATGATTACGTACATACGTTTATAAATAAAAATTAGTTTTCAATTACTTGTATTTTTTTTTTATAAAACATATATGAGAATGAGTATGAATGAATTTATTTGATAATAATTTAAATATAAAATATGACTTGTCTAAGTGCTTATTTTGTAAGCCTAAAGAAATAAATGATTTTTTACTTTACTTTACTTTAATTAATTATAATATTTATTCTGTATTCTGTGTTCTAAGCTAAACCGGGTTTTTTTAGTTAGGCTTAGATCACAGAATACAAAGTTGAAGTGAAAGTTTATTCATTATTATTTCCTTCCTATCATTCTTCCTATCATTATGATTACGTACATACGTTTATAAATAAAAATTAGTTTTCAATTACTTGTATTTTTTTTTATAAAACATATATAAAATATAAAAATAATACATATATATAATTATAACCCCTAAATGAAGAGCGTTAATATTATATTCAGGCTCATTTCCAAACGAGGGACAATAAATCTATAATATTGACTTAATATTTTTTATAGCAAAAGTGCATATTGTACAGTTTATCCTATAAAATATAATTATTAAGTATTAAATTTGGTTAATTATAGTACTAATATACACATTCGAAGCATTTTTTATAATTTTTCCAAAGAAAAATGCCAAATAACAAAATTATGTAATTATGACCACGCTTGTAAGGCGCCGATACCACTGTGCAGCTGGACATAGAGATCCTAATGAGCGCCATAGCGCCATGTCTATTTATTTTCCGTATAAGGCAAATAAATTCCATTTTAATAATAATTGGTAGGTTTAAATTTAATTACAACATTTAATTTACATCTACCACATCCTTTCGATTCTGCCTACCGTTCTGAAACATCATTTGAATCTCCACCAAGCTCTTTCCTTTCGTTTCTGGCACGAATGCCATCACAAAAACAAAACCTGCCGCGTCTATCGCAGCAAATATCCAGAAGACGCCATGCATCCCCAGCACTGATATGACATATCCGAAGACTGTGGTCGAAATAAGGCCGGATATCCATCCGCCAATAAGGGCACATGATGTGCCTAGTCCTCGGACTTTATATGTGAACAGCTCGCCAGCTAACGTGTTGGGGATTGTTGAGAGCCCTGTAAAGATAATTTCCATTTGAGACCTAATTCAGTATATTAATAAGATTGAGTCTCTGCCAGCAAAAAAGTACCCTATTGAGTGTGGGACATAATACAGTGTTTTTAATGCAAATAGAAAAGTCAGCCTGCGACCATCAGTGGCATTGATGATCGAATACATAAGCTGTACTGGGTGTGGTGATGGTAAAACATGTAAAAAGTTTTAATAATTTAATCCCGATGTTATAGCTCTTTCATAGCATAAGGCCGTATTTTATTTATAACCTTTCTAGAGATCAACGGCCTTATGGTATGAAAGAGCTATAACATCGGGATGTTATAGCTCTTTCATAGCATAAGGCCGTATTTTATTAAAAACCTTTCTAGAGATCAACGGCCTTATGGTATGAAAGAGCTATAACATCGGGATGTTATAGCTCTTTCATAGCATAAGGCCGTATTTTATTAAAAACCTTTCTAGAGATCAAGAACATAAATAAATTAAATTATTAAAGAAGAATGGTATTATGATAATCCTTATCACAGCCCGTTGACACCAACTGCTGGATACAGACCTCCATTATTACAGGCTATCTCAACCTAGTCGTGAACAATCATCATCATCAGCCTATAATAGTCTCCTGCTGGACATAGACCTCCCCTAATGAGCGCCATAGCGCCCTTTCTTCAGCTTGCCGCATCATCTGCCTGCAGTCTTTCGCAAGTCATCATCCCACCTGACCGGAGGGCATCCTACACTACGTTCCGAGTCGCGGGCTCCACTCAAGAACACGTTTACCGCAGTAGTTGTCGTGTACAAACATCCACGGCTTATAGACCACATCGATTATACTGACGCTTTGACATTGATTACAAAAAATTTCAAAAATCTGTTTTGTATAATGAGTTAAATAAAATATTAATTACATTTAAAAGTTATACAAACTTACCAACACTGTACATTAATATAGCTGCAACCATAGATATAAGTGGCATTAGCCCCAGATTCTCTATGTGTGGATGTTTTATCATTTTCAGATAGAAGTAAACTCCTAACAGCATCTGAAGCAAAAGTAATAGTTTTGGGTTCATGACTGTTGATATCAAGTAGGACAAAAAAATAATAAAACTTCTGAAACTATCATGGTTATTAACACTAAAGACACTTACGGAATAACGGTTATTCCGTGATCATGGCGCATGAAACTGTGCCGAAATATTGGAAAACTCAAAAATCAAATCATGGTAAATATCCCGTTTTAAATGACTTTAGTGCAAAAAAATAATAATAGTAAAAGGTTTAACTTGTCCAAGTGTTTTTTTTTAAGCCTTAATAAATAAAAATATTGAATCTCTATCTGTTTCATGTAGTTAAGATCTTACACAATTATTTATTTATTATTATTTATTTATTTTAAGCCATTATTGTCCCACTGCTGGGCAAAGGCCTCCCTTTTCTCCTTCCACTCCTCGCGATCTAACGCTGCAACATGCCATGATGGAAGATGTACCTCGAGCTCGTCGCTCCATCTCATCCTGGGCCTTCCACGTCGCCTCTTAGCGTTGGGTGGGCTCCACTCTGTGGTGGTCTTTGCCCACAAGTCGCTGGACATACGGCTGACACATTACCTTAATTATTCTAGACAGATAAGAAGATATTCGATATATTAAGCTTATTGAAAACTTAATTTCCTTGATGGAAACCGATTTATTATCTGTTTTATTGTGACAAATGATTATAAATTAATTTATTTTCATTTTTTATTTTTTAAGAAGGCATGAATGAATGTGAAATGTGAATGTCTGTCTGCTTTTCTTTGCACAATGTCCTATGGTGTTTCCTTTGTCAAAAGTTAGTGTGTTATAATAAAAATATAATTTATATTTTAAAATAGTATTTAACGACATCAAGTGTAACATGTGTACCTACGGTAGAAATAAATAAACTGATAAACGAAAACTGATTAAAACCTTTATCAAGACTTAGAGAATAACCATCTTAACCTTTTTTATTTTCAGAGTTGCACTATTTGCATGCGCCATCTACCTTAGTTACCCAAAACTATCTTTGAATGTAAGCTCATTAATACTAGACCCATATGTAATATTAGAAGATATTCTTCAATACTCTACACAATACAATACATAGTTAAATATTTATATTATACATAAAAAATACCCAGAACACCCGAAACAAATATCGGCATATCGTACAAATATTTTTCCCAAGGCAGGAATCGAACCCGCAACCTTCTGCGTCGCAGGCGGACCTTCACCTACCGCGCCACTGAGGTCTTCAATATTTAGCTTTACAAAGTGTGAACTGCATTATAAATTCTGTAAATGAATAAAACTTTACCATAAACACAGAACAGCCAGCAGTAGACACCATCAGGAGAACTTTCCGTCCATACTTCTCTATGAACATGGGAGATACACAAGTGCCAAGAACAAACGCCGCTCCAATGATGATGGTTGCTATGTCTGGCCTCATGGAAGAACCAGCATCTTTGAAGATGGTGGTGCCGAAGAATAGGAGAGTTAGGATTCCGCTAGACTGAAAAACGAAAAACAATAATGTAATCTACGGATGGTAATTCTACTAATAAACGGTTCGGCATTAAGCCCACCCTTTGTACCCTTTGTAATGCAATAAAGTTTTTAAATATAATAAATCAATAAGTGCAGTGAGGCTATAGTCCAATTTTACTATAGTTTAACCGAAACCGCTGTACCGCTCCTTAGGAAAGTGGGGCGAGGTGGGGGGCGAGGAAAAAAGAGCAAGAGTACGCGTTGACGGCAGACTGATGGATCGGAGCGGCCGATATTTCCCCCCCGTCTCGCCGCTCGCATACCTCAGGCGCGGTACAGCGGTTTCGGTCAAACTCGACTTACGAAGCGTGGCTGTTTCTGTTATGTAATTATACCAGACTAGTGCACCCAGCACAATGAGTGAAGGCCATATTTGCCATGAACTACGCACATAAAATTGTGACATGTAGTATTAATTATCGTAGTTTTAAGTTTGTTGTGTATAGTACTTTTATTAATTATTTATTTATTTAAAAACTTTATTGCACTACAAAACGTACAAAGGGTCTTAATGCCGAGGCATTTTCTACCTGCCGACCAGGAAACACGTGTAGTTCTAAGGTAAACAAAAAAAAATCGTTTCCACTGACTGGGATGGCGACTGGTTCCGGATGCACGATATCGAGAATGCCCAGGCAGATATCGGGTTTATTGATTTGCTAATAATTATAGGTACTTACCTCCTGAAAGAACACTAGGCAGACGGTTATAAACAGCGAGAATTGATTAAACTTGAGAGTAAAGAGCTCTCCCCAGACATGTTTCTGTTGTTGCTGCGCTCGAACCACCGCCATCATTGTTTTGAGCTCGCTTGACACATCCACGTCTCGGCCTAGGTACTGAAGAGTCGATCTGGCTGCTTCCTCGTTATCTGAAAATTAAATATTAAAAGTATTTACTAAAGTGCCACAGTCTATATTGTTATTTAATGTCCCGTCCATCCTAAGGTTGCCTGGAAGAGATCGCTATCAGCGATAAGGTTAACCTGTATACTTCCTTTATTCTAAGTATTTATTTCAGTATTGTTTTCTGTTTTGTAAGGTATAATAAAGTGTTTTATATCTTTCTGAAATTATTTTTGATAATTTTTCCAGTACTAGTAAATACATATATGTAGGTACTAAATGAATGCTGGACAATCTGACATAGCATCATTTTAGCAAACTTTGGTATTAGTAAAATGTTAATGAACACTCATCGAATTTTAACAATGTAATTAAAAAAACGAATCTATGATTATATTTATTCTGTAATCAAAATTTATTAAGGGGCCTCCGGAGGGACGAATTCTTCATACAAACGTAATACCAAAATGATTTCCAATTCAAGCATATTTCCACTATAATATTGTATTACTTGTATTTCAATAGTATTTATCTAGGTTCCTAAATAGATTTTTTTTTTCAAAATACTTACCTAAAATTAAATAAAAGCCAATCGCATTTTGCACATTTTTATGCGAAAATGGACAAGTTTTCTTGCTATTTGTTTCGTATTAAAAACATCAATATCTTATGTGTTATTTATTAAGGAACATAGCTTATATTGTCTAGTTACAGAATAACTATACTTTGTGAAGAATACAAAAACTTTTCAGCCATAATTTTTCGTATTACGGAACAAATAAAAATTTTAACGGCTAATATTGCTATCGCGCACGCATGGGGCGCGGCGCAAGGGTTAAACAGTTACAGCGATATTCGGAGCGATTTTTGCAAGCGAGGGTCGCCGGACCCTTAAGTGTTCGACATGTGAGTAAAAGCTTATATTTATTTACTTTATTTTCTCATTTTTACATACATTTTTCAGTACAACAATGTGTTTAGGATGATGTTGGGACTGCCTCGATTTTGCAGTGCATCGGGAATGTTTGCGGAATACCAGACGGATGGCTTTGCTGCCATCCTCCGTAAAAAGACCGCATCCCTGATGAACCTCTTATCTTTTGCATGATCAATTTAGAATTCAATACCAACCTTTAATCACATAAAACATAGGAGACTCCGGCAAGAACCAGCAAGCAACCACAAACACCAGATTTATTGCTATGACCACATAGCCAACGCCAGCGTAGCTCAGGAATGGACCTATGGAGTATACCAGGAGACCACCGAGCGCATGAAATACTCCTGTTGAGGTTAGGACTATACCTCGTATGTTTGAAGACCTGAAGACAATAAATAAGATTAAGTGCTGAATATCTGCGATCACAAATACTATCCAGATGTCGGGTCGGCGCAAAAAATTTGTTTCGGGTGTTCTGTTCGTTTTCTACATATGTATAATAAAAAATATCTACCTATGTAATGCATTGTATTAAGAACACGTATATCAGTCATCTAGTACCCATAACACAAGCTCTGCTTAGTTTGGGGCCAGATAATGCTATCAATTCACATAGCATTATCTAGCCCCAAAACAATTATCGTCCAGCATTATTTAATTATTACCAACGGCCGTTGGGGCAAACGTCTTCTTGAGTGGAGTTCACGACTCGGTAAACGTAGTGTAGGACGCCCTCCGACTAGGTGGGATGACGACCTGTGAAAGACTGCAGGTAGATGCTGGATGCGGCAAGCTGAAGACAGGGCGCTATGGCGCTAATTGGGGGAGGCCTATTTCCATCAGTGATGATGATGATGATTTATTTATTTATTATTTAAGAGCTACTTACGCAATCTCTCCAACATATATCAGCCCAGTGACTTGGATCAGAGACATGCAAAAGCCTAAAAGCGCCCGTCCGATATACAACATTAGCAGGTTCCTTGCAGATGTAATGAATATGTTGACCAGTAGGCTCAGTGATCCTCCGATTATTAACGTTTTTCTTCGCCCGAGATGGTTGGCCATGTATCCTCCCAAAATGGCACCTGTAATATGAAAACTATTTTTGAGGGCATTAATCGTCACTGAAAATTATGTACCTAGAAAGAAAGAAAATACATTTATTTGACACCATACATAACACATAACACGACACATTGCATAGTAAGAAAATAATAAAAACAAGAAATAGATAACACATACAGAATAGAGCAAATACGTGTTACATAAGGGGCCTAAAAGGTCCCTGTCTCAGCAACTACTACTACTGAGTAATATTTCTGTTGTGTTCGTTTCGCACTGTGGAACGCATTTTTTTACAATAGTAATGTTTTCTTTTCGAGTCAGGGCTGGTTGATGTACACACGAGTACATACATTTTCTGTACCCACGTCCACTTTGACCTCTAATTTATATCAAGGAAAAATGATCTGCCTTTTCAGGGAACCAATGAATCATAATTTTCACCAGCTGCCATGCCGGCCTTGAACAATATATCGAAACTTACGAATCTTAATCTCAATCTTCGATAGAGATCTAGGTTTCTTCATAGGTATCCATATTGTTTTCCATTACACTCATACATATCAAGATTTCCAGATTTTTATCGTTTTATGACCAGATTAGCTTCACTAGAACAGTCGAGTACCTAATACTGTTTTACATAGCCCTAGGTAATTACAAATTCATTTCTCAGCCTCGAGTTAGTGTGTATATTTCCACGCACACAAGCTGCCGGTACACACAAGCTTCTTTGTATCGCTCCAGATCCTTACGTTGCCTTCCATTGTCATCCTCCAGGTAGTGATACATGTTAGGCAAAACCTGGAGCGGTTCAAGACGCGTGGAGATCACCACACGCAATGCTACAACACTCGTGGAGCTGGCAAGCTATCTACAGTCTCATACAGACTGGCTATGTCGGACAGACTCACGCACGTGCTGGGACCCGCGTTGTAACAATTCTCTGTCGAATCAGGTAGTCACAGCACCTAGCTTTTCTATATTTAAGCGGAGACTTAAATCGTGGCTTGTCGAGAAGGCGTTCTACAGTGTAGACGATTATGTTGGAATTTCTAAATAATGTATAATTAATTTTTTATTTCTTCTAAGAATTATTATTTTTTGACTTGTACTATTTTGTTGCCAATAAATTGATTATTCTGATTATTATTCAAGCCGCCGCCCGGGCGTAGCTAGTTGACCATAAAAAACACACAGACAAATTGACAAACTTTTCCTTTTTTTAAAGTCGTTTATTCACTCAAAATACCTGCCTGCAAACAGTATAACGCTTATCAAGTTATTTATTTATTTATTTTAAGCCATTACTGTCCCACTGCTGGGCAAAGGCCTCCCTTTTCTCCTTCCACTCCTCGCGATCCAACGCTGCAACAGGCCAATCAACAGCTTATCAAGTAATAATCTAAATTAATCTTACAATAATTTGAGTCGTAGGTACGTTATGTTGGTTTAAGAATAAATTAAATAGGTTGTACCTATGTAAATACCTTAGTCTGTTTTATTTTTACATCCTTCGCGAATTAACCAGATTTACGACGTTTGAATGCAGATTATGTATGTAACTTTGTTTTTTGCGAACATTCGGTTTATGTAATCAAGTAATAAAGTTGCAAAGTTACGATTTATGTATACGAAAATAGATTCTAAATGGTATTTACCATTTATTCTGGCTAGGTCAAATACTTACACTCCCGCGGCTTCGCCCGCGTGGAAATTTCTACGCAATTTTACCATGTTTTCTCACCGTTTCAATCTTCACTGGACTACGACAAACATTTCAAAACTAAAATCAAAATAAATCGGCCCAGCCGTTCTTGAGTTTTAGCGAGACTAACGAACAGCAATAGATTTTTATTAAGGATTACGTTGGACAAAAAACTTTTAAAATGTTTATTGGGCAGTATGTGATTCCTTATATAAGCTTGTTTAATGCCTTTGTAATAGTTTTATTTTATATAGTTAAGGTAGAGATACGAAGCCTGGCCCTCCAAGGTTGCCCTTGGTAGCCACCAAACTCTATTTTATATAGTTAATGTAGAGATACGGAGCCTGGCCCTCCAAGGTTGCTCTTGGTAGCCACCAAACTCTATTTTATATAGTTAATAAAGAGATACGAAGACTGGCCCTCCAAGGTTGCTCTTGGTAGCCACCAAACTCTATTTTATATAGTTAAGGTAGAAATACGGAGCCTGGCCCTCCAAGGTTGCTCTTGGTAGCCACCAAACTCTATTTTATATAGTTAAGTTAGAGATCCGAAGCCTGGCCCTCCAAGGTTGCCCTTGGTAGCCACCAAACTATATTTTATATAGTTAATGTAGAGATACGAAGACTGGCCCTCCAAGGTTGCCCTTGGTAGCCACCAAACTCTATTTTATATAGTTAAGGCAGAGATACGGAACCTGGCACTCCAAGGGTGCCCTTGGTAGCCACCAAACTCTATTTTATATAGTTAAGGTAGAGATACGGAGCCTGGCCCTCCAAGGTTGCCCTTGGTAGCCACCAAACTCTATTTTATATAGTTAGAGATCCGAAGCCTGGCCCTCCAAGGTTGCCCTTGGTAGCCACTAAACTCTATTTTCGCATCTTTGTTTCTTCATCTAAACTTTACTACAAAATATCGATATCGAGTTGGTCCCATAACAATTTTATTTCAGACTTACAACTTATCCCGTCAAGCTTAAAAAATAACATATACATTTGAAAAATCACGACTTGCCTATACAATTTTAGTGGCATCAACGTCAATTTAACGACCGATGTGGCGCGGTGGGCGAAGGTCCGCCTGGGACGCAGGAGGTTGCGAGTTAGATTCCCGCCTCGGAACAATTGTGTGTACGATCTGTAGATATTTGTTCCGGGTGTTCTGGTTGTTTTCTATGTATAATAAAAAAATATCTATCTATGTAATGTATTGTATTATATATATCAGTTATCTTGTACCCATAACACAAGCTCTGCTTACCATGGGGCTAGATAATGCTGTGTGAATTGTCCAGCATTATTTATTGATTTATTATTTATTTCTTATTAAGTAGGTAGATGTTTAATTTTACGCCGCACGAGACTTCCTGTTGAATCCTTATTTTGGAAATGTATATTTGAAAAAAAAAATCTTACTACATATAAATACCTATTCTTTTAGTCTAGGTTTACCTACCTAGGTATATAGGGTTTAGGTGGGTTTTATGAAAGTGTGATTAGGAATAAAAAAAATGAAGACTACTCATACCTGGTGCTCCAAGATAGACAACGGAAACGACCCAAGACAGCTCGCTGCTAGACAAAATATGATGCACCGAGAAGGGAGTCTGCTCTGGATCCTGAAGTTTTGGCAAGATGGGGGCAGACCAGGCAACCCCATAGCCGTTTATCAACCCTCCGAGATTCCCTGAAAGGGTGATTATCAAATTTAAGAATAAGAACAAGAAAAACTGTATTCGTTGCATTAACAAGTTCCTTAATTACCCATCACCATAAAGACTACACAACTAATAAAATATATAAATATAATATAAATAAATAACGCTGGACAATCCACACAGCATCATCTAGCCCCAAGGTAAACAGAGCTTGTGTTATGGGTACTAGACGACTGATATACATAATACAATAATATATTACATAGATAGATATTTTTTATTATATATAACCAGAACACCCGAAACAAATATCTGCAGATCGTATACACAATTGTTCCGAGGCGGAAATCGAACCCGCAACCTCCTGCGTCGCAGGCGAACCTTCATATATACATAAACTAATTTAAAAAAAAACTTAAATCCTTCAAAATGGCGTCCCACTCAGCATTATCTTGTGAAGGCCATTGTGCATAGCCATCACAACGCTATCTTTAAAATGGAAATGGGCGGGGCACATCCAG
The DNA here is from genome assembly GCA_943735965.1 of Eupithecia abbreviata. Lineage (NCBI taxonomy): Eukaryota > Metazoa > Arthropoda > Insecta > Lepidoptera > Geometridae > Eupithecia > Eupithecia abbreviata. Next base: position 2,539,143 of record OX030997.1, on the reverse strand, counting down.
AGAATGCAAAACGAGAGATGGTCCAAAGCTATAATGAATTGGTACCCAATAAACAAGAAACGAAGAAAAGGAAGACCTGTAAAACGATGGGACGATGACATCGTAAAAATAGCAGGGAAGACATGAAGTAGAGTAGCTAGAGATCGAGGAAGATGGAAGGAGCTGGAGGAGGCTTTCACCGCTGAAAGCGGTACTCACAGATACTACTCAATACTACTATAGACAGAGATAATATATAGATTAGTATTTAAGTTAAGTGTGAGAAATAAAAGCTGTTTTATTTTTTTATTTATTATCACAACGCTAATCTTCCGTCGGAACCAAAAAGGGAGGCTTAGGATTATTTATCGAGTGACGTAATTTTTAAAAGAGTAGTCAAGAAAAATCTTTGTTGCGGAACAAATGTTTGTGTAATTAGATTATGCACATAATTATAACCACTAATACAACGGGTATTTATTGCGTTTATTTAGTTGTCTTAGTGCTCATAAATTATGTGTTAATATAGCGTAGGTTTAAAAATATAGATTACTAGCTGCGCCCCGCGGTTTCACCCGCGTGGTGATAGATATTTTGGATAATATACAATATATCTTTATAAATTGTAGCCTATGTGTTATTCTGATGTATGAGCTATATTATTGTAAAGTTTCATTAAAATCCAAGTAGTGAAAGAGTAAAAAACATCCATCCATCCATCCATACTTACAAACTTTCGCGTTTATAGTAGGAAGTAGCATGCAGATTTTATGTCATGTCAAACAGGACTATTCTAGATGAATGTTGATATTAAGAAAACACCTATGTAGTTTTTCTAAGTAGTACCTAAACTTATCTGCTATCAAACAGCAAGTAAATAAAAATTACAAAAAAGCTTGACCGGTCACCACTGTTTCAATTTTTTTTTTGATGTATTTGTATTTATTCAAAATCAATACATGGGCCAAAGGCCTAATAAATACGGCTATGACTTAGAACCATACAGAGACCAGACGAGTATTTTAGTATCATGATGAACAACTAAAGCAATTTTTATAAATGTATAAAATTGCTTCAGTTGTTTGAATGCTTCGCCTTCAAGGACATAATGAGTATCAGATAATGTACAAAAAATCATTCGAAAAACATAATATAAAAATAAAAAAAATAAATTAAAATAAATGTTTATTGCATTAACTTAAAAGATATAAATACAGGTTCTGGAGTCACCCTTTAAGCAAAATTTGCTTGTGTGAGGAGGAGGAGACCCCGCTCTTACCATTAATATACAAAAATGCTTTATATTACACCAGTTACAGATCGTTAAAAAATACATATGCAACAAGTACAATGAGCGGCCTTTTCTAGGCAAACTTAATGAAAAAAAAGAATTTTGTGAATTTAAGAAAGAAATTTGGGAAAAAATTACACCCCCTGTGTACCAAAGATAAGCTAAATATGAACGAACATTATGAATAGGTAGGTAAGTACTAAAAAATTTATAAATGTACCAAATACCTAACTAAACAATAATAAATAGTAATTGAAACATAATTAAATAGTAATTTACCAATATTCACTATTCTGACAGGACCTTTAAAAACTCCTTGACGAGAGTTTTAAAAACTGGCAAGGACTGCTTTTCTAAAATATAACCCGGGAAAAATATTTGTGTACAAGAAACTTAACTAAAAGCATGTAAATCAAATTACTTACAACACGATGTAACGAGCATTTGAACTTTTATGTAAGTATCTATATTGAACTTAAACTGAATCATTTTTCCAAATAAAAATGGTTTCTTGAATTACCGATAAATACTTTTCAAGTAACACCGCGTCCGTGCGGTAAAAGAACTCGTTTTAATAATAACCATAAACAACGTTTTTGTTATCTTCCAACCAGCGGGGTTATTAAGCTTAATTAGTGGATCCTCGAATGGTAACGTTTCGTTTCAATAAAATTGTGATAAATCTATGCATATCCTACTAATATTATGAAGGCGATTTCGTTGCTTTGGTGGTGAAGAGAGCCAAGCCACAAATTTGTTCAAATTGAAAGAAGTAGGGAGGTAATTTCGTGATACGTTTGATATTTAATGTCAATTTTCTAATATTAATCAGTCAATTTACCCAGACAATAGTTTTTTGTTTAGGGCATTCGTTTTATATTAGTGTTTATGAACGAAATACTACATACTAGTATATGCTTTGATAAATAATTATGTTATTCTGCATTGTATATACATATAGGGAAGTTCGTGAGTTGTACTGTTAATGTCGTGATATAAGGAAGGTAACATCGTGATAGGTAAAACATACAGGGTTTAAAAGAATAAACAGTACAATAATACTAAAAAAAGCTTTATTGTTCTAATTCTGCACATGCATCACACTGGACATAGACTTCGTTCTCATCCGGGGCAACTTTCAAGCATATATTATGATAAGGGCGACCACAGTAGGAACATTGGATCCTTTCTTCTTCTTGCCATTTTTTAATCTAACGTCAGTGGAATATGCTGTGTCACATACAGAACATACCCAATCGTCATCGCTAGTTTGATTTTCTTTATCTTTTCTTTTTCTATTCTTTTTAGCAGCAGCAGGACCTTTAACTTTCGAAGATGGACCAGCAATAGCATCATAGTTTTTTGTATTTACAGTTTCTTCAGCATCATTTTCTTCTACATATCATTTAGAAAATTATCACGACATTACCTGTATCACGAAATTACCTCCCTTTACCCTATATTAATAGAATCAAAATAATGTGATTTTTACGGTGGTGAAAGGAGCGAACTGTATGTAGTATAGTTACAAAAATAATCAAAAAGGTGAAAAGATGTTAACATAACTACTATACATTACTTTAAAGTATAAAAAGGAATACAACCCGCATAGCTCAGTTAACTTAGTTAGCTTAGTTGACGACCAATGTGGCGCGGTGGGCGAAGGTCCGCCTGCGACACAGGAGGTTGCGGGTTCGATTCCCGCCTCGGAACAATTGTGTGTACGATCTGCAGATATTTGTTCCGGGTGTTCTGGTCGTTTTCTATGTATAATAAAAAAATATCTATCTATGTAATATATTGTATTATGTATGTATATCAGTTATCTAGTACCCATAACACAAGCTCTGCTTACCATGGGGCTAGATAATACTGTGTGAATTGTCCATAAAAAAAAAAAAAAAAAACTTCTTGAAATAGATCATCAATATTTGTGAGGATGTTTGTTGCTCTTTCACGCAAAAACTACTGAACGGAATAGGCGGTAATTGAATTTTCTTCTTCCACTGGTGGACAAAAAATTGAAGTGAACAGTAAAATAATTTTATTTGATAATAATTTAATGTATAAAATATGACTTGTCTAAGTGCTTATTTTGTAAGCCTAAAGAAATAAATTATTTTTAACTTTGACTTTGTTGCACAAATTTAGGTCTATGCCTGTAATCTAAGATAGATAGAAGATTCTTTTAATCGCAAAGAACAGCTCCCAGGGCATTTAAATAACAAAGGATTTTTAACGTTTTAACTTTTAAGCCGCGGCAAAACTAGTAGAAGAGTCAGATCGTACACACAATTGTTCCGAGGGGGAATCGAACCCGCAACCTCTTGCGTCGCAGGCGGACCTTCGCCCACCGCGCCACATCGGTCGTCAATAATATGTGTCTAGAAGAACAGTGGCAAACACTATTCTTCCATGAAGCGGACCTGAAGAGTTCAATGATTTTGAAAACAAGATTTTATAATCAACTTGGACCAAAACTCTTGGGTAGGTAATAAGATAAAGAAGAAGTAACAAATAACGGTCTGGAACCCTCTTTATGATAAATATAACAATCAAATTGAAAGAGTTCAGCGTAAATTCTTACGCTCAACTAACTACCGATGCTCCCGCTCGAAGTCCTCCTACGATCACCTACTTGATAAATACTCTCTTTCTACACTAAAACAGAGAAGACTGCTCCTTGATCAACTAATGCTATATAACATCTGTCATAACAAGTTCGACTGTAATAGTTTAGTTAACCAAATTTATATACATGTACCATACTGTTCTCGCCCAATTAGAGAGACTCGTAAGCGTGCGTTATTTGCTACCACTCCTTGCAAAACGAACGCAGGTGTGCGTGCTCCACTGCATAGAATGACAACGGCATATAATAAGTACTTCTCTGAAACAGATCCATTTGCTGCTTCACCAGCTTTGTATAAGACAGCCATCAATCTGATATTGTCAACTGATACTATCCTCGATTGTACTTAACTCTTCATGTGAATTACATTGTTGCAAATGCTCACTAACACCACCCCTTGTACAAGTAAAAAGTGGATAACGGTGCTGGTTCACTTCTAGAATTACGTTTATTTAAGTTTAATAGTTTATAGTTAATTTATAAGTGATACTGTTTGTTATCCCTGAGAAAGAAAAATAAAATAAATAAAAGAAATAAAATATCAATCCATCCATCAACAAACTTTCGCATACATAATTTGAGTAGATTCTGTGATCTATTAATATCTACAGGGTACGTTACATATGTACCAATTCGAAAGGGCGGTCAATTCAATAAATTTCTTTCCGGCCCTGGTGGGGGCACAGAGAGGGGCCTCGAGGCTTGGCCTCATTACCCCGGCGTCAACTCGAGGGGTGACGACAGTCCTTGGGTTTTGTGGGAATATCTCTTTTTTTCCCTACTTCTCAATGTTTTTTTTGGCAGCATTCGGTTTATAATCTCTTTTTTTGTGTTTTTATTGTTCGTTTTTTTTAATAATAATTTATTTAAAAAAAAAGAAAGGGCGGTCATTCTGAACTCAGTGTGGGATCAAACTTTGTTCAAGTTTTTTTTTTAATTTTCAATAAAAAATATAACTTATTCGTGTATGTCTTATAAAAATCAATTGCTGTTCGTTAGTCTCGCTAAAACTCTAGAACGGCAGGGCCGATTTAGCTGATTTTGGTTTTGAAATGTTCGTCGTAGTCCAGGGAAGGTTTAAACGGTGAGAAAACATGGTAAAATTGAGCAGAAATTTCCACGCGGGCGAAGCCGCGGGGCGCAGCTAGTTCGTGTATAATTTAGTGAAGTCATTATTAGCTACTAGTACATAAATATTTGTTAGCATATGTCTATAAATAATTCAATGTTGTAACTTTTTGACTGGCTCGCCACTCCTGTCAGACTTTATGTCGCGACCTGTCAGAGGCTGGCATGACTGTCACCGATGATTGACGATGTGCGGAGTGGCTTCGCATTGCCGTCTCGACACTCAACCAGAGAGGTCGACCATGGGTGGTGTTGGGTTTGTGGTGAATTTAGAGGTGTGAGTATTACCTTGTTAGTATTTAGGCTTTAAACCCTTTGCCATGAGAAGGTAACGTAATTTTGAGATAGACCGTTAGTAGATAGGTGAGTCGCTAACATATTTATATGTGTATAGCACTATAACACTACTTCATTCTTAAGAAACGCGAAAAGGTGACTCAGAATATGCCTTTGTATAAGCTGATTATTCTTATAGATAATGTACTTCCTACTTTTTTGCCTTATTTATATGACGAAAAAACTTATTTACGTTAAATACATCCGACAGAGAACCAAGGTTATCGACATAGCTCAAAGAATTAGCAAGCTGAAGTGGCAGTTGTCTGGCCACATCTCGCGAAGAACCGGCCGCTGGGGCAAATGTGTTCTTGAGTGGAGACCAAGACTCGGTAAACGTAGTGTAGGACGCCTTCCGACTAGGTGAGATGACGACCTGCGAAAGGCTGCAGGTAGATGCTGGATGCGGCAAGCTGAAGACAGGGCGCTATGGCGCTCATTGGGGGAGGCCTATGTCCAGCTGTGCTATATGCAATAGGCTGATGATGATGATGATGATGAGAAGCTTTCTTGTGGTCTAGTTTTCTTTTAGTACAACGGTTGCCAGTTTAATGACCCAAAATTACTGGTACCCTGAAGTCATTGAACTCATTATAAATGTTTAGGCACCTTAAGTTTTCAAAGGACATTGTATATGTCTATACTAATATTATATAGAGGGAATGTTTGATTTTTTGTTCGATTTGAAAAATTATTTCACCGTTGGGAAGATACCCTATCCGCGGTGAACATAGGCTATATTATATTTTCAAAAAAGTTAGGGATCCGTACTAAAACCGTGCGAAGCCGGGAAGGTTTTTTTTTTCTTTTTCAAATTATATTTTTTTTATGCAATAAGTATAATTGTTCATTTGATTGTAGTAAAATGTTTTCAATACTTCATACCTTTGGTACGGGTCTCGTACTCTAGTTCGAATGACGTTCGCTCGATGTTCATTACATCGATGTCTCTACCTCGACGGTACGTTTCGTCGAAGGGTCGTTACTTCGAAAGATCTTATAGTTTAACATCAGTACGTGACCTACTACCGCGAGAGTGACATTTAGGGAAAGATTTGCTACCTTTACCGAACTCTGCCAGGACCTGTCTGAAAATCAGCCCCGCTACTAACTCCGGCTTGTAGCGGCATAACGACGGCATTAGGCGACCGATGTGGCGCGGTGGGCATAAGGTCCGCCTGCGACGCTGAAGGTTGCGGGTTCGATTCCCGCCTCGGAACAATTGTGTGTACGATCTGCAGATATTTGTTCCGGGTGCTCTGGTCGTTTTCTATCATAATAAAAAAAAAATATCTATGTAATGTATTGTATTATGTATATCAGTTATCTAGTTCCCATAACACAAGCTCTGCTTACCATGGGGCTAGATAATGCTGTGTGAATTGTCCAGCAATATTTATTTATATTTTTGGCCCCTTATGTTATGTATGGTGTCAAATAAAAGTATTTTCTTTCTCTCTTAATTTTGGCTTACAAATCCAGTTTGTTTGTAGCAGAGCACCCCCCACAACAACATCACTCTCCCTGAAAAAATCCATCCCATACAAACTACATATGTAGATAGATAGGTAGAAAACACTTGATTATACCACACAAAACAGAAAACAATACAGAAATAAACAGTAGAATAAAGGAAGTATAAAGGGTGGCCTTATCGCTGAGAGCGATCTCTTGCAGGCAACGTTAGGATGGACTGGACATGAAGGAACAATATAGACGGTGGTACTTTAATAAATATGTAAATAAAAAATAGAAAAAAAATAACAATCAAGTTTCTTAGAAAACCCACATTCATTACGAATTCTTCAAACTATATTTTATAGAAGAAGTTATTAAGGTAAGGGTACTGCTATCCACTAAAATCACACTCTAAATTTAGAAAAACAATATAAATTGATCAGTTGGCTCACAGTTGCGCAATAAAGAAATGTTTTCTAAATGTCTTCTCTATTACGACGCGGTTTAGGTTGAAATTAAGAAAAGTAAGAAACAGGAAAAACCAAGTGTAATATTTTTACGTTAAGTCAGCCAAGCTTTGCTTTAGGATTAACATAATCAGTAGAGGATTGACCTGTTATCCGATTGTCCTCTAGATAAAAACGAATACGTACTGTCGGCGGTTCCAAGACGTGGCGAGTTCTATTTTCAGGATGATGTTGCCACTTCCTTGCTTCTGTAGAGCTGAATATCAGACTGATGGTTTTGACGCAGTTTATCGCAAAAATACTACCTCCCTGATCCGCAGAATACAGGACAGTCGCAACAGCATCCTGAAGACTTTATCAGGTAGATGTTCCTCATCGCTCTGGGTAAGCTTTATGCGGAAGGCAATCTATAGAGGATACTACCTAATAAACTGTACTACTAGGTTAATTTTTACTTATTTTTTTTTGTGTTCATACTCCTAACATCATATGGATTTAAATTGTCTGATATAAACAAATTTTATTTTATTTATTTTATTCAAATAATAAATAAATAATGTTCGATAACTCATACAGCATCATCTAGCCAGAGCTAGGCAGCTCAAGGTAAGCAGAGCTTGTGTTATGGGCACTAGATAACTGATATTCTGAAAACAATTGTATACAATGATACATATTTATTTTTAAAAAGCTACATAGAAAACACTCCGCAGAGCCAGAACAAGTATCTGTCTTTGTCCCGAGGTGGGAATCGAACCTGCAACCTCCTACGTTGCGGGCAAACGTTCACCCGCTGCGCAGAGGTCGTCAATATTATTGAGGTATTTTATGAATATGTTAAATGTCTAATTAAATGTATTGGAATGTTTTTTATGACTGTATTTTCTGTAAAAGTCATAATTTAGGGACTGGAAAGACAAAGCGAAAGATCAACGAACCAGGATTTTGATAAAACAATGAAATTATGTGTGTATAGGTTAGTTACCTTAGCGTCTGTTCTTTATTTAACAAAATTGCTTAATGTCGGACGTGCGTCTTTAAAAAGTTATGACATAGGTGTTTTAAAAAAATTGCCTGCTAAAAAGCTAAAACAGAGGCGTTATCTTGTGCTATCAGGTCAAAAAGTCAAAATAGATCTGTTCATTTAAATGCTAGAACTAGCGGACCTTCCCGGCTTCGCACGGTTTAAGTACGGATCCCTAACTTTTTGAAAATATAATATAGCCTATGTTCACCGGGGATAGTGTAGAGTCCCAACGGTGAATGAATTTTCCAAATCGGTCCAGTAGTTTCGGAGCCTATTCATTACAAACAAACAAAAAATCAAACCTTTCCTCTTTATAATATTAGTATAGACTAATTATAATAGTGAAAACGCGAACGGATACTGAACGAGTTGGTTCAGTATTCGTTCGCAAAAAACTAATCACTTCAAAATGGCATTTTTTTTGTCTCTGCAAATACGTAACAAATATATAACAAATACTCTGTAATAAAATCTAAAATATTCTATTTTAGATTTTATTACAGAGTATTTGTTTAAGTCTTGATTTTCCCTCTGCAGAATAAGCGGCGGTTTTTCCAAATCTTAAAAAAACTGTTAAGTGGGTACTAGGTAATAGGATATAATTATTTCAACTTATCAAATGTACATACTTTGTTGGATAAAAAGCTAAAATTTAAAAACAAAAATATAATTGCAAATAACTTAGAGGAAGTTCCTTCCTGTGAAAAACAGGTAGTAAGTAAAAAGTAAGAAGTGTTTTTTTTGAAATTTACGAGTAATTAGGTGCTAATAACAAAAAAATGAAGCGATGCGACCTGAAGAAGTAAAATACTGTGTCGCAGGTTGCAACGCCCACCTCCGGGACTATAGTTATAAAATTAAATTTAAAAAAACCTTTTATTCCTTAAACTTAAATAACATTGATCAATCATACTTATAAAAAAATTGTTAAATCTAGATATGTAAGTATGTCAAATATTATAGAAAATGTCAGTATCTAGATTTCATGATTAATGTTTATTAGTATATTTCTTTATTTAATATTGTATTTGAAAAGTTGTTTGTTTCAATTGAATTTAATGCTTATATTTAATAAGAAGTTAGGACCCCTCTCGGGTAAAAGGCCTCCTCCAGTTCCGTCCAGTTTATGCGGTCTTCTGCGACGCTTGTCCAATTTTGTCTTTTCACGTATTTTTTTATTTCATCTGGCCATCTTGCTAGGGGTCTACCAAATCTTCTTTTGCCCTTAGGACCTTTCTATGAAGTGACTAAAGTGGCCCACCTTTCTTTTGGCATTCTGTGAAGGTACATAACAGATTATGTATGTATACATACCAATTAAAATTAAGTTTGAGTTATATATTAAAGTTATAAATTAAAAAAAACAAGTTAGTGAATCTTTTACGGAACTCTACATCTGTATGTCTTTTCCGGTTTATTTAAGCTAAGCCCTCCAAACACGAAAGTGGTTTGTTAGCTCGCAATTCAAATTATCTTAATACCTTAAATCTCACATAAAGCTAAGTTCCACGCGTTTTGCTCGACGATTATTGTGGCTCGACGTTGCTGTGTGGATTGTCCAACATTATTATATATTTATTTTTTATTGACTCGTTCTTTTACACGGCGAGTCATTTTCAAGTTTCTTTGTAATATCTCATACTATTTATCACCTTGAAGCTACCCTCAAAGCATCCAAGCAGTTGAAGCGTTTTTGATAAATGCGGAATCAATGTTTTCTTTCGGGCTTTTTAATATTAGTTCTTAGCTCTATTTAACTAAAAGCGGGGACCGAGTCGTGTTTTTTAACGTAGAATAAACCAGAGTGAAAAATATTAAAAATATTGATATAGAAAAGAAAACTAGCTCAGCTGAGAACAGCATTCAACTTTATTGTGTATTTTGATTAGATTACGCTAACTGTTGCTAATAGACATAGACATATCATTTATTTGCTTATATGTACACACAATATAAATGAACAATTTAATACCATTCTAGAAACCATGAGCGCAGGTGCTTGAATGAAAAGGCAGGCAGCGATGTTGTTTTTCAATATTGGTCCAGCATTGAAACAATATGGCATTGTGATTGTTGGTAAGTGTTTTACATGTATCAATAACACACTCTCTATGCCCTTGTGTTCAAAAATAACTCAAAATTTTATAATTTGTCGTGATCCTTTTATACCCACAGATCGATCCCATGCTGTATAAGGTTTTAACAAAAAATTAAAACAACATATATATGACAAAATATATTAATTATACGGAACACTCCGGAGAATACTATGTATAACTGTAAAACTAACATCATATAATTAGTTAAGATATGTAGTAAGCTTAAGTATATTGTATATACATTCTCATTTAAGTGAACTCTTTTCTTTTGAGTAATACATTCTTTAAACTGAACTGATAAGTGTACGCGGAGTTAGTAATTACATAGATGTATGTGACAGGACTTTTCATTCTCGAGAAAATACTAGCAGCACGTATTTTGGTGCATCATAGTCTTTTTGCTGTATACAAATTAAAAAGGAGCGATTGCTAGAAAACTTACAGGGACATGAGTTCTTGAGTATCTAAAGGGTCTTTCAATAGGGACTTCCGAACTTTTAAAATTGATAGCGACCATAATTTTGAAGCTACGTCTGTCAAATTGGATGTCATTTATCCAGCTTATTTTGCCAAATCACCATGGACTGATACAGCGTTCCACAACACGTGCTAATGTTAAAATTGTTTTATCAAAATGGGTGTTCTGTTCGGGCAACGAACCGCGAGTTTCGCCCATTTTACGGTCGCCATAATCGTCCTACGGAGAGGACTATTCGCAGTGTGGTGAATAAATTTGAGTCCACTGGTTCAGTAAACGATCGACCAACATCCGTACGTCGACGAAACGCAAGATCTGCCGACAACATCGCTGCTGTCAGTGAGTGTGCAGGAGGATCCGAGGGAGTCGATTGTGCGTCGCTCACAAGAACTCGACCTTTCGCAGACCACAACTTGGCGAATTTTTCGATGACTACCAACTTCTTTTGGCCTGAATTGGATGATCTGGACACCAACGACATGTGGTTTCAACAGGACGGCGCTACGTGCCACACAGCTCACGCTACATTGGATATTCTGCACGAGCGATTTGAGGGCATGGTCATCTCACGTAGAGGTGATATCAACTGGCCACCGAGATCGTGCGATTTGACCCCGTTAGACTTTTTCTTGTGGGGCTTTCTTAAGTCTCAGGTCTATGCGAATAAGCCACAAATCACAGCGGCCCTCAAAGCCAACATAACCCATGCCATCGGTCAAATTCAGCCTGATTTATGCGCCAGCGTCATGGAAAATTGGACATTTCGGATGCGCTCTACCCAGAGAAGCCGTGGCAGACATTTGAATGATGTTGTATTCCATAAATAATGGCATCGATAGGTATTTCAAACGAATAAAAAAATTCGATGATATCTCACACACACTTTGTTTTATTTAAATTTAAAGATAGGAAGCGCTTAATGAAAGACCCTTTATGTCTCTAGTTGACAGGTGCAGGACAGCGTTTTGCATGTGTGTCATCATAACAAAGAAAAACTGAACTTCGATCTATTTCATTTTATTTATGCAAGAAATATGGTCTTAATACAAGGTGTTAATCATTTGTAAAAGTAGTTAATCATTGACCCCATCAATTTCGCTTCCAGCTAACTTCACTGTATTCCACCTCTGGCCTGTTTGTTATGAGGTTCAGTGAAACTGCGATCTAATAAATAAATAAAAATTGTTTATTTCGAGCACAGGACTCGTACAAAAATTACATTTAAAATGAAATACTCAATCAATGACAATATTAATTAATATTACATATATGGACACAACGCTAAGAGGCGACGTGGAAGGCCCAGGATGAGATGGCGCGACGAGCTCGAGGTACATCTTCCATCATGGCCTGTTACAGCGTTGGATCGCGCGGAGTGGAAGGAGAAAAGGGAGGCCTTTGCTCAGCAGTGGGATAATAACGGCTTAAAATAATAATAATAAATAATATGGACACAGATAAAAACTAAAATATGCGGACTCGAGAGACCATATGCGACCGCGGCACCATCTCTTAAAAAGGCTCCTAATAAAGTTCAATTCTGTTTCTTAACTTACTTGCCTATTTCACCAGCGCGAAATCCATGCAATCTTTGAAGGTACAACTAAAGAAGTGGCTGATAGCTCAATCGATATATTATAATGTGAATAAATTTATGACGTTAAAATGTGATGTACATTATTTATAAAAAAGTTCAAATTATGGCTCATTGGAAAAGCTTTCTATAGTGTCAAAGAACTCATGGACCTAAATTTGAAAATTAAATAGCACATTATTGATATTATATAACTTATTAATTTAAATTATTTTAAAATTACATTGTAGGAACCTAGTTTTAGAAATTGTTTGCATGCCAATGTGTTTTGGTGAAGTATGTGAAACTACCTATTCTAATGTTTAAGACCTTGTATTATGACCATATTTGCAATAAATGAATTGAATTGAATTGAATGTATAATGTATTTTTATTATTATAATATGATGTTATAATTATATGTGACCTGTAACCAAAAGTTGTCAATAAATGAACTGTGAACTATTTCACATCTCGAACATTAATAACTTTCTCTTTCAGCTAACTTCACTGCATTCCACCTCGGTCTGTCAGTGGGCTGGCTGTCACCAGTGATGGTGAAGCTGAGGGTCGAGCAGCAGACAGTGCTGCCGCAGCCTTTATCTGAGAATGAGATGGCTTGGATTCTCTCGGTTAGTTGCTTGTCGGCTTTGATCGGTAAGATATTTATTACAAACCAGCTTCTATCTTCAGTTTATATCGGCGGCCGCTGGGGCAAACGTGTTCTTGAGTGAAGACCACGACTCGGTAAACGTAGTGTAGGACGCCCTCCAGCTAGGTGGGATGACGACCTGCGAAAGACTGCAGGTAGATGCTGGATGCGGCAAGGTGAAGACAGGGCGCTATGGCGCTTAATGGGGGATGCCTTTATCCAGCAGTGGACTGATATAGGCTGATGATAAAGTATTAGTTAGTTGCGTATTGTTATAAATTTATGGTATTTTTATAAATGTTAGTTTTTAATTAGTGTACGTATATTCTATTTTGTTAATTTGACGACCGATGTGGCGCGGTGGGCGAAGGTCCGCCTGCGACGCAAGAGGTTGCGGGTTCGATTCCCGCCTCGGAACAATTGTGTGTACGATCTGCAGATATTTGTTCCGGGTGTTCTGTTCGTTTTATATGTATAATAGAAAATATATATCTATGTTATGTATTGTATTATATATCAGTTATCTAGTACCCATAACACAATCTCTGCTTACCATGGGGCTAGATAATGCTGTGTGAATTCTCCCAGCATTATTTATTTATTTTTATTATTTATATTTAACTTATTTCTTTATCGCTTTGGTGCTGCGCTGTAATGACAATGTTAACACTTTGACTGCGGTTTTTTTTCGACGACTGCGATCTTTTTTTTTACCTAAAAAATTCGTGCTGCCGCTCTACACAGCGGTTGTTTTGCGCCGCACATGCGTTTCGTTCGAAAAATATTACAGCTCTGCTGAGTCACAAAGATCTGTATTTTCTTAGCCGCTGCGCTAGTGTGGATTTTCGCAGATTAGTCACTTGTAGAAAACTCATACCGTGCGTTTTCAGCACTCAAAGTGTTAATATAATTATTAAATAAATAAATATTTGCAGCATTTACCTTCACGAGTTACATAGCTGACAATCTCGGCAGAAAGACATCGTTGATCCTAGCATGCATACCTCGACTGGCATCTTGTTTCCTGTTCATCTTTGCGACCAGCTATTGGATGCTGGTGCTTGGAAGGGTGCTGTGTGGGTTATCCGACTATGTGGCTATAACTCTCAGTGCTATGTATTCTTCGGAAATTGCAGGGGTGAGTTTCTTTGATGAACATACTTCTTCTTTGTCGTTGTCTTCATTGCTGAAGGTCGTGCCCGTCCTGGAAGGCTTTCACGGTGACGCTGATGAACCGCTTCCACACCACTATGTCTTCCGCCTGTCTCAGGGCTGCAGGCAAAGTGAGTCCCGTTATAGCCTTAACACTTTGACTGCGATTTTTTTTCGACGACTGGGATCTTTTTTTTAACCTAAAAAATTCGTGCTGCCGCTCTACACAGCGGTTGTGTTGCGCCGCACATGCGTTTCGTTCGAAAAATATTACGACTGTGCTGAGTCACACAGATCTGTATTTTCTCAGCCGCACAAGTGACTAATATGCGTAAATCCACACTAGCGAGTGTGGATTTACGCATATTAGTCACTTGTAGAAAACACATACCGTATGATTTCAGCAGTCAAAGTGTAATATGTTTTTTGCTCTTTGACGCAAAAACTACTGAATGGATTTCGATGAACTTCACAATAATATAGCTTACATATCAAAATAACACATAGGCTACAATTCATAACGATATAATATTGTAAATTATCCAAAAAATCTATCAGCACGCGGGTGAAACCACGGGGCGCAGCTAGTATTACATATATTTGAAATATATATTATACATAAATGGAATGATTGATCAACAATTATATTTAGCCCATTACGAGAAGTTACAGCTTAACTACCCATCTTCATACATGAAGGTGTATGAAGTAAAGTAACTCTTATTAGTAACCTATATGTATGTTATACGTATGAAGTAAAGTATTAGTAACGTATATGTATGTTATATGTATGAAGTAAAGTAACCCCTAATTTCTTCCAGAAAAAAATACGCGGTGGACTAGGCAGTGTAACCCAAATCATGTCATCCCTTGGCGCAATGCTGATGCTGTCTATAGGACCTTTTGTGTCCTACCATACCATTAACATTATCCTCACTTGCGTCACGTTTGGGACATGTCTTCCAGTGCTCTTCCTGCCTGAGAGTCCTTATTTCTTGTATTCTAAAGGTAAGCCAAACCTGAGTATACATTTTGTTTGTTACACTTGAAAACTGTTCCAATCGATTCAGGCCCAGCCTAGTGTGGGAATCATTAGCTCTTTTGTAAATGAATTCTCTCTACTTAAACCATAGCAATTCTGTATTTACTTTAATTCTGTTTAGATGTAGTAAAAAAAAAATATTTTTTATTTTTCATTCCCTTTCCTTAATTCATTTAAATCTCATTAAAAGCAGAATTATATTTGAAATCGTAAAAAAAAGAAGATTGTATTCAGATATTGTTTACAACTTTATCTATTGTAATTGTCATTCTGTAATGGCGTACTATCTACTATCGTTTTCTATGTATAATAAAAATATCTGTCTATGTAATGTATTGTATTATGTATATCAGTTATCTAGTACCCATTACACAAGCTCTGTTTACTTTGGGGTTAGAAAATGCTGTGTAGATTGTCCGGCATTATTTATTTATTGTTGAGAATAGCAATATTATACTTTATTAGCATGTAAACACCATCAGCCTGTTAACACTTTCTACTGGACCTTAAGAGGCCTCCGGAGGGACGAATGCTTCATACAAACGTAATACCAAAATGATTTCCAATTCAAGCATATTTCCACTATAATATTGTATTATTTGTATTTGAATAGTGTTTATCTAGGTTCCTAAATAGTTTTGTTTTCAAAATACTTACCTAAAATTAAATGAAAGCCAATCGCATTTTGCACATTTTTATGCGAAAATGGACAAGTTTTCTTCCTATTTGTTTCGTATTAAAAATAACAATATCTTACGTGTTATTTATTAAGGAACATAGCTTATATTGTCTAGTTACAGAATAACAATACTTTGTGAAGAATACAAAAAGTTTTCAGTCATAATTTTTGGTATTACGGAACAAACCAGATTTTGAACGGCTAATATTGCTATCGCGCACGCATGGGGCGCGGCGCAAGGGTTAAACAGGGACAGCGATATTCGGAGCGATTTTTGCAAGCAAGGGTCGCCGGACCCTTAATGTCCCTAAAAATACCTTAAAAAAAAGAAAAATGCCTTGTTGGCTCTAAATTTCTTCATTTAAATCATTTCTTGTTCATTTAAATCTTGTTTTCAGGAAGAATAAGCGAAGCTGAAAAACTTCTGACGTTTCTTAGAGCTTCAGAAATGGAGGTAAAAGATGAGATCAATGAGTATTCCTCCCAGATCACTGTTACCGTCAACAGGAGCAGATTCATCAAAGATACTGTAGTTCTGAAATCTGTGGGAAAAGTCATATTTTTGGGCATAAGGTTAGTTTAGATATTTTACCTAGTAATGGTATAATAATAAAGAAAAACATTGCTAATTCAAATAAGTATTTACAATTGAAACATAATTTATTATTTAAGTATTATTCTTCATTATATTTAAATTACCGCTTTAAAATATATATTTTACTATAGACAAAATAGATCACCGACCGCAAAGCTAGGCTCAAGCTGCCGCTGACTATATATATTATTTATTATTTATAATCTTGCTTTTAATGAAGGGTTAATTGTCCTCTTTCAGCTTACAAACAATAGGAACTAATGCAGTCACATTCTACCTCCAAACGATATTCGAATCAACCAATACGAGCGTGCGACCGGAGATATCCTCTCTTGTGATTGGCTGCATCCAGTTATTAGCTTGCTTCTGTACTATACTAATCACAGATCGATTTGGTCGAAAGCCGGTGCTGGTGGTGTCTTTGATTGGGATGGCTGTTGGAATGGTAAATACCCTTATTATCGAACCAAAGTCATTATAAATATAACTTCACGTTGCTGTTGTGTTGCGTTGTAATAGACTATTGAACCACAGAACAGTGTATTCTCTGTTCTGTGATTCGAACTCACACAGTTAAAGTCGACTAATGGAACGTACCAGAGGAAAGATCCAGATTTCATCATTGTATTATTCAACACCTTTACTGCGATTACCAATTTGCTTACCAAGCGTAGTGATTATGTTGAATCCCCCCTCATTTGGGGAAGATAATGTTCAACTTTGGTTGATTGTATGCTGACGAGGATAATACCTATATTTTTCAGCATCAGCCTCAAAGTTTATTTTATTTACCTTGGCCAATCGAGACAAATCACTGTCTAACCTGCAATCTTCTCTCATCATCATCTGTGGAACCACCCTTTATCTACATACACGTCAAGATACAAGGGCATGTCTCCAAAATTATCGAAAAATTCTTGGATGATTAAATTGTTTCTTTTTAATTTTAAGAATTCTATTGCAGAGGGAACCCAACATCAGCCACCAACAGCACGATACCATGAGATGCGAATTTAATCATGATAAAAAAAAAAAAAATTCAGATTGGCTTAGGAACATTCTTCAATTTGCAGTCGACTGGGTATACGATATCTGGTTGGCTGAACTACTTACCTCTAGTATCAATGATACTAGTCATTTATTGCAATAACTCGGGTAAGGCATAAGTCATTTAATAACTTCAACTTCGGTATCATCAAGTTTTCTTCTCCCATTCACTTCGACGAGAAACTATCATGAATATTAACACTAAAGTAGTAGTACACTTACTCGTAGTGCCTTCAGTTATTCCGTGATCATGGTGCATGAAACTATGCCGAAATATTGCATAAATAAAAAATAAAATCATGTTAAATATCCCGTTTTAAATGACATCAGTCATCATCTCAGCACTTACACCTTTTTTACTCATGTCATCTTTCACATAGTCTTTCCATCTTGTCTTAACCTGTACCCACCCATTACCTTACACTTCTTTCTAACATGATACTCTTTCCTTCTAATAATATGCCTAAAAATACTACTTTTCGTCTAAGGTGGTGTGAGCTGATTCAAGTTTTACTCCTTAGGGGAAATCTTTATTTGGGAAAACTGTAATAAGCCTACCACGCTTATCTATATCGCTCATCATCCTATTTCAACTTCCTTTCCTAATGTATTCTTATGTAACCTTCTTACTAGTACTTCTATTACTATTCAGGAATGGGCTCCCTGCTATGGACCGTGGTGGCTGAGCTTTTCGATGGGCCCGCAAGAGCTATGGGCGTTTCTATTGGCGTCCTTGTTTCTATTGCGGCCATGTTTCCTATCAATCGGTTTGTCTTTTGTTTCTTTTTAATTTTAAGAATTTGACCTAACGGACCTTAACTAAGCAATAGTTTAGGTACAGTGATTGTTATTGTAGAAATAAATAGTTTTTGATTCGTTGATTTTTTATCAACAACATGGTTCTCAACATTATCTTCTACATCCACCAAAGCAGCGTTTGATCTACTAGCCACGAATTCACGTTATACCAACGGGTTGACAGGTATATTTTAGCCTACCACTTCATCATCATCATCAACTTATGTTAGTCCACTTCTGGATATTGGCCTCCCCTAATTAACGCCATAGCGCCCTGTCTTAAGCTTGACAAATCCAGCATCTCCCTTCAGTCGTACGTCGTCATCTCACCTGGCCGGAGGGCATCCTACACTAAAATTGAGTCGCGGTTTCCACACAAGAACACGTTTACCCCAGCGTATGTCGGTTCTTCGCGAGGTATGGCCGGCCCACTGCCACTTCAGCCTACCACTTATTATAATATTAAAATCATATTATAATAAAGTTGCCTGGAAACGATCGCTCTCAGCGATAAGGCCGTCCTTTATACTGCCTTTATTCTATTGTTGATTTCTGTATTGTTTTCTGTTTTGTGTGGTGTGATAAAGTGTTTTCTA
Organism: Eupithecia abbreviata; assembly: GCA_943735965.1. Classification (NCBI taxonomy): domain Eukaryota; kingdom Metazoa; phylum Arthropoda; class Insecta; order Lepidoptera; family Geometridae; genus Eupithecia; species Eupithecia abbreviata. The sequence continues at coordinate 2,520,114 of OX030997.1, read as the reverse complement.
TCTATCATTTTTATTCCTTTTTCCAGGTATTTCTCAGCAGTTAGCCACGCATTAGGTCCCGCTGCCACGTATTGGATGTTCAGTGCGTCGTGTGTCGCCACGTGTCTGTTCATAGCGTTCCTCGTGCCTGAGACCAAGGGACGCGCCTTCTCGCAGATACAGCGGGATATGGGACGAGCTGATAAACAGGGACCTAGCAGCTGATACACAAGGACCTAGCAGCTGATACACAGGGACCTCGCAGCTGATACACAGGGACCTAGCAGCTGATACACAGGGACCTAACAGCTGATACCCAGAGACCTAGCAGCTGATACACAGAGACCTAGCAGCTGATACACAGGGACCTAGCAGCTGATACACAGGGACCTAGCAGCTGATACACAGGGACTTAGCAGCTGATACACAGGGACTTAGCAGCTGATACACAGAGACCTAGCAGCTGATACCCAGGGACCTAGCTGCTGATACGGAGAGACCGACTAGGCATGCTAATGAAAGATGATACTGATTGTAATATGCCTAGTGGACATCTAGCATTATTTATTTAAGTTGACATAAGTTAGAGTGAGAAATAACACAGCATGTTATTTCTTACTGCTAACATAAAACTGTTGCTAAGCATAGTAGCAGTTTTATGATAGCAGAACTAGAAGAAGAGAATATAAAGGATAAATGTATAATTATAATGTATAAATAAATGTGTTGTATAGTTTTTATACCTTACTTAAATTAATTAACATAATTACTCACATTATCATCGCCTTAGGGTTAAACAATCATTTTAAGCATAAATACATATATTGACGACCAATGTGGCGCGGCATGCGGGTTCGATTCCGCCATGGAACAAAGGTAAACAGGTAAATTTTTTGTTCCGGGTGTTCTGGATTTCTTTAAAAAATATCTCTATATTTTTGTGTTATTGTACTGAAACCTGTTTTTTTTGGACATTTTTTTCTCAACAAAGCACAATATGGATATATCATACATAAGTCTGAATCAATAAAAGAATGTTTTTTCCTAATGCGATTTTACCTATACATATCAATATTTATGTAAAGTAGACAAAAAAAGTATGGTTCATCAACACTATCTGACCACTCTTGATAAGTTTTCTTAATTTTTGTTTTTCTTTTCTATGTTATTATGTTAATTGTTCCTGTTTTTTGTGTATTTGTGCTCTATTTTTATATGTACGTTCTTAATATAAATATTAATTATTTTATATATTATTATCCTAATTAATTACGCCACCGTCAGCTTTAATACGTACCGATCCTATCCATCCAAAGTTTGCCTGGAAGAAATAGCTTTTAGCGATAAGGCCGCCGATTGTGCCACTAGATTTAGTTAGTATTAAGACCCTTTATTTTTATTATTTTCTTTGTATTTGATGGTGCAATAAAGCTATATTGTATTGTAGACGACGAGGCAAAATTTAGCTAATATTTATATATCAAAGCTAATTTCTGCCCGCGGCTTCGCACGCCTTGTGTCTACGGAAACGTTTAATTGTTATTTCTTTACCATGGGAACATGTATGGGGATATACCTAATGTTCTTCCTATGTTATGTCCGTTAGGTTATTTATTTATATTTCCGGGTACCGACGACAGGCATTTTAGTGATGATTAAATTGGCACGTTATTTGTTTTTTTTTCTTCTATACTTACCATAATTATTATTATTGTAATCAGTTATATTATTTGCGTACTACAAGCGGAAACTGTATTAGCTTCATTTTCTCATATTTTAAATGCACTATTAATTGTAGCATAAGCTTTTTGTTTCCCAAATATATAAAAATAAATAATAAATAAAATAAAATAAAAGTAGCCTTCGTAAAGAGGAAAGAAACACTTTATTATCCCTATATCCTAACTTCCGCATAAATATAATTTTAAAGAAAAGGTATTTGACAGGTAAAAATAATTTTCGTACAAATTACATTGGTAACGTCTATACTTGTTCTAACACGATAATGAAGAGCAAAACACTGATTTACCGATTTTTATCAGTAAATTTTCTTTTTACCCTTTGAGGCAAACTAGGTACCTATGACTGACCTAGTTGTGTAAAACAGGTTGACCCTTAGGTTCAACTTGTTAGTTAGTGAATCATGCAATTACGGAACCCTACACTACACAGTGCCGACTTCACTTTGCCGGTTTATTTAAAATCTGGCTTTTTATACAGATAAGTGGCTAATTTACGATTTACATAACCATAAACCATAAAATAAACATCATAAAGCTGAGCATCCACTTCGTGCTATGCTCAGCGACTTTTGACTTGTGCTTCTTGAGATCCACATCCAAATCTGCCAGTGTTCCATCCCTCACGGATGTAGGTGGTAGGGTCGTGCGTTATGGTGGTCGAAGTAAGTAGTAACCACAGATATCAGAAACAAAGGTATTAACACTCAATTCAGTCACAGGCCGTTTATTCACTACATTTATATTATAAGAAGGATTGGAAGAAGGCTCAGCAGTTCATAGAAACACAGTAGAAAGTTCACAGTAGATAGTAGGAGAATACAGAAGATAGATAGCGGTAAGTACGTAAAGATATAATATTTGAAGCAACTTGAAACAAAGTAATGCGCGTCGTATCGAGATTCCAAGCGACTGACTGGGTGACACGAGGAAAGAGGTAGTGGATAAATAAATAATATAATTCAATAAAGTGTTTAAGTTGAATATTGGGAGGGATATTGGGAGATCCCTACAACAGATATTCATTTATTGCATAACTTTATAATAATAATAATTATTTTTGTTTATTAATAAACAAAAATAATGCTTACTTAAATAATCTTATTTTGAATTTTTACTATAATTAGATATTATAATTTTATATTAGAAATAATTCATTTATAAAGTGTGACATATAATTTGACAAATTATGAATAAAATGTTTATCTGTATATCATCTGCAGAAGTTTAAAAACTGTGTCGCATACGACAACGCCCTCCGCCGCCATTATGTACGACGTACGTATACTTTACATACTTATTTTATTTATTTATTTTTATTTATTTATTGTAATAAGTTGACAAAGCAGTTTACAATTACATTTATGCCTTAAATAATAGAGTAGCAAGTGAACCAGATTGTAGACCTAGATGTAAACATAAAAGTTACAAAGAAACAAACAAGTTTAGAAAAGTGTTGCAAACATAGACAAAACAATTTCCATTATAATAACATTGAATTTGCCATTTTTAAGGTACTAGTTTAAATGATAATAAAATTTAATGCGAACAAAGAAAATTAATAAACATGACGTATTCATTGGCGCGGTAGGCGAAGGTCCGCCTGCGACGCAGGAGATTGGTTCGATTCTCGCCTCGGGAAAATTGTGTGTTCGATCTGCAGATATTTGTGACGGGTGTTCTGGTCGTTATCTATGTACAATAAAAATTATCTATATAAGTATATTATGTATTGTATTAAATATATAGTTAGCACGGATCCCTAACTTTTTTGAAAATATAATATAGCCTTTGTTCACCGGGGATTCGATTAACAGAAGACAGAAACTGACGAAATCGGTCTCCACTCAGCATGTGCTATGGTAGAGCAGATCGTACCATAGCGCTGGTCTTCCGTGGAGACCGAGAGATGACGCCGATGCTTCCTGCTATGTTTGACATAATTATAAGTAAATTCTTATCAATAAACAACTGAACTGAACTTAAATCTTCTAGACCACTCATCGATTCAACATCTCTTGTACCTCAACCAAACTTTTTCCCTTAGTCTCGGGCACTACCACTATAGTAAACACAAATGCAACCACACTGCAAACTGCGTAGAACCAGAAAACGACGTGTGTGCCCCACTGCAGCATGTATCCGAAGGTGGATATCATAGCGAAGGCGACCAGCCAACTGGTGGTAAGAGAGATGGTAGCACCAACAGATCGTGCGCTAGGTGTAAACATCTCGCCGATGAATGTGCCCGGGATTATGCCAAAACCTGGAGATTGAAAAATTTTATTAAAAAGAGAGGGTAGTTTTAAGTTTATGAAATAAAAATAAAATAGAAAATATTTATTTGCGTTTTATATAAAATAATACAAATTAAGAATAAAGATAACAAATTAGGAACTAATAAAAATAATTTAACTGTGAGAAAACAAAAAGGCTACCGGCTCAGCATTAAATTCTACATTAATACGGGTACCAATGCAGCATGCAAATTCTTGCTAGAATTCATTGAATTGCTTGGCGCAATTCTGACGATGTCAGTCTCATGGTATTGCAAGTTTTTTTTTTGGGTTAGCCAGTAGTATAGTAAACATTTAGAAAGGGTATTAACAATAATGAAGTACATTAACTGTGAGAGGGTCGTTATCCGAAATATATCAGTTACTATTTTGACAGCTGTGAACTAAAATTCTAATACAAATACATTTACAGGATTAGCAACCATATCTGAATTTCCTTTGGCCCTTTCATAAGTTTGCGCACACCGAAGTCTATGAAACTGACCCTGACCCTTTGGCGTCTAATGATTCCAATCCGAATTAACATAAAACTTGAATGTTTGCATCAGTCTACGATTTTGAGGTCATTTAAAACCTTACACACACCTCACAAGTGCGTACACTTGTGACAAGGTTTACGACTCTACAGAGTCGATTATAGTATGCCGCTTTTATATCTATCGCTTTTTAAGTAATTGAACTGTAAAATAAGCCAGCTATTCAATTAGTCAAGTGCTATTTTTCTCATTAATCAATTATTTTAATATAACACATATTCGATATGGCCAAAGGCGAAACTTACCGAATGCGTAACCTACACAGAAGGTTATAAGGGTCACTAGTGGCAGCCAATTGATATTTGCAGCAACTGGAGATTTTATGTCATCTAAATAAAAGTACATCCCTAGCAGGCCCTGAAATAAAAGAATTCATGAAAATCTATCTATGTAATCAGCCCGTAACACCCACTGTTGGTATAGGCCTCTTCCTTATCTCTGTACCCCTGGCGCTCTGTGCAAGTCGGATCCACTGCTTCCCTACAGCCCCCACAATGTCGTCTGACCATTGAGAAGGTGAAAATATTTAGGAAAATATACAACTATGTGAACAACTGATTCTCAAGATAACATTTAAGGAACCTTCGTTTGTTTGTATTTTTTTGCAAACTGTGGCCACATATAGAAGTCAGAAATGGCCCGTGCGGACCGGTGTGTTGTGTTTATTTTTTTATTTTTCTTTCTTAGGGATAACAAACAGTATCGCTTATAAATTAACTATAAACTATTAAACTTAAATAAACGTAATTCTACAAGTGAACCATCCCCGTTATCCACTTATTACTTGTACAAGGGGTGGTGTTAGTGAGCATTTGCAACAATGTAATTCACATGAAGAGTTAAATACAATCGAAGATAGTATCAGTTGACAATATCAGGTAGATGGCTGTCTTATACAAAGTGTTCATTTAAACTTAGCTTACAAAACTAAAAACAGAGAAGTTCCTGGTATATACAATATTCCAACACATATATATGAGAGAAATTTCCAGCCCGATGTACGCAATAGCGACATTATGATACGTATAAGAATCAACAGCTAAAGAATAACATATTCAGAAAATATATATATAAAAATGTTGTTAATTTGTAAATGTTACTATAGTATTGACGATTTTTTTAATGATAAATTTTAATTCATGTTAAACTATTGCATGTCATTCTCTCAAATATCTTTGCATACCGACTAACGGTCAAGCATGTTGAACCACGAAGTGTATACCTATTACCTGTAACCTTTACAAACACATGTTTTTGGCAAATAAAAAATATTTATCTTTATCATTATCTTTAAAAGAAAGTGACTCACCAAACTAACGATACAAGTTGCCGTGGACAACAGCAACAATAACTTTCGTCCTGATCTTTCAACAAAAACAGGCACTAGACAACAAGTTAAGAACTGCATTACACCAACGAGAATCGTCGCTATATTAGAGTCTACAGACATATTAGCCCTTTGGAATATCGTTGTGATAAACGTCGTTATTGTTAATATACCGCTTATCTGTTGAAGTATGTGAAGAGTTAGAGTTATAAAAAGTGCTTTTCTGTTACTCTTGACTGTGACCACGTCTGTCCATTTGTTGGTTTTGCTATTCTCTATCTCTTGTTTATATAATAAAACTGTGTCGAAATCTTCTTCTCTGTCAAGGAATACAAGTGTCTTTTTTGCTTTTTCTTCGTTTCCTGTAAAAAATGCCGTGTTATTCGAATATTTTTTTATCTTATATAATTTTTTATTATTTGATTATTTATTGTTGACGACCTCTGTGGCGCGGCAGGCGCAGGTCCGCCTGCGACGCAAGAGGTTGCGGGGTCGATTCCCGCCTCGGAACAATTGTGTGTACGATCTGCAGATATTTGTTCCGGGTGTTCTGGTCATTGTCAATGTATAATAAAAAATATATATCTATGTAGTGTATTGTATTATGTATATCAGTCATCTAGTACCCATAACACAAGCTCTGCTTACCTTGGAGCTAGATGATGCTGTGTGAATTATCCAGGAAAATTTATTTATTATTTCAATCTATTCTGTTGTATATTTTTATATGCATTATACCTCTTCGCCGTAGTGGTTTAGCAATTGCTTAACCCTATAAAGCTAACGTTCGTAAAATTTGCACAAATCGAATGAATATCGTCTCGTCCCTTTCGAACAGTTACAACTACGGAATTGCGGTTTCGTGCCAACTTACCGTTCGTTAGACTGTGTTTGGTGGTGGTCGCTTCTAGATGGTAAGTTGCTTAGTTTTGGAGATACCTAATGTGTGTTCGTAATAATTACTAATGGTTAGCTTATGTGTAACTATTATGGTATACTCTATTTACATTTAGGTTTGTTTTACATTTGGTTTACATTTAGGTAACTTTTATGGTATACTCTATTTACATTTTATAATGATCGTAATAATTACGAATGGTTAGCTTATCAAGATAGGATAGGATTCGTAACGAATACATCCGACAGAGAACCAAGGTTATCGACATAGCTCAAAGAATTAGCAAGCTGAAGTTGCAGTGGGCCGGCCATATTTCGCGAAGAACCGACGGCCGCTGGGGCAAACGTGTTCTTGAGTGGAGACCGCGACTCGGCAAACGTAGTGTAGGTGGGATGACGACTTGCGAAAGACTGCAGGTAGATGCTGGATGCGGCAAGCTGAAGACAGGGCGCTATGGCGCTCATTGGGGGAGGCCTATGTCCAGCAGTGGACTGATATAGGCTGATGATGATGATGAGCTTATCAAGATAGTTTAGGAACGTTAGTTATCTAGGGTAAAAATAGCGAGCCCGCGCGGACCTGTGTATTGTGTTCATTTAAACTTACCTTTTAAAACCAAAAATAGAGGAGTTTCTGGTATATACAATATTCCACCAATATATATGAATGAGATTGCCAGTCCGATATACGCAATAGCGACATATGATACATATGGCCCCACAGAAAATACTATCAGAGTGCCGAAGGTGTTAAAAACTGCTGTCATAGTGAGTAGGATTCCTCGAATGGGTGTAGATCTGAAAAGAAGATAATTGTACGTATTTGAACTAGCCACTTGACTATGGTTCTTCATTATGAAGGCGAGAATTTGTGCCGTTGCTTTTGTGAAGATGTGAAAACTACAGAACGAATTGAGCTGAAATTTTGCATGCTTCAAGATCATTTTAACATATAGGGATAATAATAAAATAAAATACCGAAAGGAAGAATTGATAAGCAATTTATTTTGTTTTAAAATCAAGTAAGCAATAAATAAAAACGTGTTCTTGAGTGGAGACCAAGACTCAGTAAACGTAGCGTAGGACGTCCTCCGACCAAGAGGGATGACGACCTGTGAAAGACTTCATGTAGGCGGGAAGCTGAAGACACGGCGCTACGGCGCTCAGCCTATAGCAGTGGACTGCTATAGGCTGATGATGATGAAGCAATAATTATTATTATCTAGCCTTTGAATAGCCAGGTGGTGAATATCAATGGATATAGTATATAATGTAATAACTATGATCTAGTTAAGAAGCTCAAAAGATATTCGACACGTCCACAATTAGCTACCGGACTGCTAACAGTAGAGACGGGAACATTTTTGAATAATTTCTTTATGTAACGAGTATCTGGATAATCCACATTAATGTAGACTTTTCAATAAAAAATTTCACCCTTCTAAAAGCAAAATAATAATTTCCTTTATCTAGCATATGATGAATGCTTGATCTACACAAATTTAATTAAAAAAAAAAAGTCAGTTTTGTTTAAATCAATGTTTAGTTATTAATTATTTACTTTTAAGTCTTTAACACTTTGACTGCGATTTTTTTTCGACGATTGCGATCTTTTTTTTAACCTAAGCCATTCGTGCTGCCGCTCTACACAGCGGTTGTGTTGCGCCGCACATGCGTTTCGTTCGAAAAATATTACGGCTGTGCTGAGTCACACAGATCTGTATTTTCTCAGCCGCTGCGCTAGTGTGGATTTACGCATATTAGTCACTTGTAGAAAACACATACGGTGTGATTTCAGCAGTCAAAGTGTTAAGTCGTGTGCTGTATTTGTTTACTATAGTTAGATAATTAAGTCTTAGCTCTATCAGAAAATATATATTTTCATTTCATTTCATTAGCATAGACTTACGCAATTTCTCCAATATACACCAGGTTCATAATAAATATGATGCCAAGTCCCAAGCCGAAGAGGGTTCGTCCTGCCAAGATCATAGCCAGATTTTTGGCCAAGGCCATTACGAGAAATGCGAGTCCAGTGACCAATCCTCCGAGGAGAAGGCAGGGCTTTCTTCCGACCACATTGGAGAGAAAACTGCTAGCGTGAGGTCCTGTAAAATTCATTCATATAAGTGGCAATATAATAACTAATCTTGATTACTCTTCCAACTTCTAGTAGTTAAATATAATAAATAATAAAATAATAATGCCGGACAATTCACACAGCATTATCAAGCCCCAAGCTAAGCAGACCTTGTATTATGATCGTACTAGATAACTGATAATACAATATCAACATAGACACATATTTTTTACTGTACATAGATAACGACCAGAACACCCGGAACACATATCTGCATATCGTACACACAGTTGTCCCGAGGCGGGAATCGAACCCGCAACCTGCGTCGCAGGCGGATCTTCGCCCATCGCGCCACAGAAGTCGTCACTTAGAGCCCTGCCTCATTAAAACGCCATGGCGACGTCGCCGGCTACGTAACCAAGCAGTTACTTTAGAAATGTATGTTACCTAACTCACTTGGCGACGGTATGGCAACGTCGCCAATTTGGAAGCGTAGCCACAAGCGACAGCTCCCTACGTGGCTTCTGGCTACTCTGGTGGCCTGGCGACGTTGCCACTAGAATGTACACGCATAAACTGCACCTCCATCACTCAGTCGCCAGTCAGCCGCCATTTTGGACGCTCGCTCAAATATTTATTTGTATTTGATGTTGAAAAAAATTAGTTTCGATACTGAAAAGTTTATTATAGAAATTCAAAACCGTCCTTGTTTAAGGGATAGTTCATCTTCATCATTCTAGGTCATCTTCTTTTTTTCCATTTTTCTGCGACGAAACAAAGAAGTGCAATTTCTTCTACGTCCATTCCTGACGACTTAAACGAACTGACTGTCGAGACGCTATGGCCACTCGACATGGCGACCTTCGGTTGCCAGAAGTAGCCAGACTTGTGCCGCCAGCGACGTCGCCACGGCGGCCTAATGAGGCAGAGCTCTTATAGAATGAGATTAAAAATAAAAACTATCTGAGAGTAAGTAGTTCGAATTCAGTCTGAGCCAGAGATCTTTATGTACGCAAATTATAGTAATTACTTGCATAATGCAAGATTAGCTTGGAGCTAGATGATGCTGTGTGAATTGTTCAGCATTATTTATTTATTTTTATGTATTAGTCGTAGGTTCAATAGATTTCTTTCCGGCCCTGGTGGGGGCACAGAGAGGGGCCTCGAGGCTTGGCCTCATTACCCCGGCGTCAACTCGAGGGGTGACGACCCCTCGGTCCTTGGATATAGTGGGAATATCTTTTTTTCCCTTCTTCTCAATTTTTTTTTTTGGCAGCATTCGGTTTATAATCTTTTTTTTGTGTTTTTTTTTTAAGTAAGGTGTGCAAGTTATACCAATGATTACTCCAATAAAGAAGAAGGATCCGACCCACGAGGCTTCCTGATCGCTGATGACACTGGGCAGTGGGGTTTGGAGAGGATCCTGAAGTTTCGGTATCACTGGTGCGGGCCATCCTGCACCAAATCCCACCAAGACCATACCAATGTAAACTGAAAAGTCAAAACAAGTTTTATAGAGTACTAGCACCCCGCGGCTTCACCCGCATTAAATTCGAATTTCACATTTCTAAAATATAATATAACCAAGGAGAAAAGGGAGGCCTTTGCCCAGCAGTGGGACAATAATGGCTCAAAATTAAAAAAAATAAAAAATATACCCTATGTCACCCGGGGATAGTGTAGCTTCCCAATGGTGAAAGAAGTTTTCAAATCGGTCCAGTAGTTTCGGAGCCTATTCAATACAAACAAAAAACCAAACCTTTTTTCTTTATAATATTAGTATAGAGTAGCTGCACCCCGCGGCTTCGCCCGCGTGGAAATCTATGTGAGAAATGGTTTATAAACCTGCCTCTTGAATCACTCTATCTATTAAAGCACCGCATCAAAATCCTTTGCGTAGTTTTAAAGACCCCCTGCCTTTCTTTAATTCACACAATTCTTTCCATCCAAAGGTTGCCTGGAAGAGATCGCTTCTAAGCGATAAGGCCGCCCATTGTACTTGTCACATGTAATATCTTTCATAATGTTCTGTATCTGGTGTACAATAAAGTATTTTTGTATTGTATTGTATTGTAAAGATCTAAGCATACATAGGGACAGACGACAGCGGGAAGCGACTTTGATTTATATTTAGTAGTGACACATAACGACGTAAATATCTACTGAAACCTCGGAAATGGAGGTCGATGGACGGCGCGGGCGGTGTAAAGAATATTTTTCAGGGTGACATCTAGATGACATTGAAGTGAAACAAAATATTTTTATTATGTCTTTGAGAATTCAACAAAGTATTATGTATAATAAAATTATTTATAGACCTACTTAGTAACAGTTGTGATTTGTGTGAAAGGGAGCAAATGCATAGGGTCTGAAGAGACATGTACAAGGTATCATCATCATCATCAGGCTATGTTAGTCCACTGCTGGACATAGGCCTCAATGAGCGCCACAGCGCTCTATCTTCAGCTTGATGCACCCAGCATCTACCTGAAGTCTTTCGCAGGTCGTCATCGTACTTGGTCGGAGGGCATCCTACACTACGTTTACCGAGCAGTTATATGAGTGTAGGCATAATAAATGAAAAATAGGGAGGCACTTCCAGCATAAGGAGGCTTTTGCCGAATAAAGTTTCTTCTAAATAGAATTAGATAGGGTACATAAACATTATTATTATGCAGACTAATTAAGATTTATTGTCATTTTGTTTGCTATATTGCGAGAGGGATGGGTGACTGATATTCTCTTATGTAAAATCATTATTAAAATATTAATATTTTCATACGTACTGATGTCTATTTTTTTGTATGTATAAATAATTAGTGTAATTGGAGATAGTGCCGTTCTAATTAAATAAATAAATAAAATAAATTACCAATTCAATTATTCGACCGATGATGATGTGGCGCGGTGGGCGAAGGTCCGCCTGCGAAGCAGGAGGTTGCGGGTTCCATTCTCGCCTCGAAACAATTGTGTGTACGATCTGCAGATATTTGTTCCGGGTGTTCTGGTCGTTTTCTATGTATAATAAAAAATATCTATCTATGTAATGTATTGCATTATGTATATCAGTTATCTAGTACCCATAACACATGCTCTGCTTACCATGAGGCTAGATAATGCTGTGTGAATTGTCCAGCATTATTTATATATCTGCAGATCATACACTCAATTATTCCGAGGCGTGAATCGAACCCTCCTGTGTCGCAGGCGGACCTTCGCCCACCGCGCCACGTGTTTTTTCTAAATATTTCTGTAGTCTGTTGTAATTTACTCACCACAAAACGCCACTAATAATTGCCTTTGAGGCCACAAACATTTCGGAACCATTATTAATTCGCAAGAAAAACTCAATTTTTTACGTCCACTAATTTTCACGATGAGTATACACTCATAGACTAAACTATAATCTTTAATAGACCATTTTCTTTGCTTTATTTGATAAGATTTAGTAACAAAAAAGATACAACTCCTTATCTGTAGGACGGACGGATTAGTAGCGAGTAAATATTGTATAGGATATTAACTTTGTTATCCTACCTTTGCCAAATCACATTATTATTAAGAATGTGAAAATTTGGATGAATACATCGTTCTTATAGCACTTAATTCATCATCATCAGCCTATAGCAGTCCACTGCTGGACAAAGGCCTCCCCAATGAGCGCCATAGCACCCTGTCTTCAGCTTGACGCATCCAGCATCTACCTGGGGGAGTTTGGGGGAGGGGGTACAGGGGGACTGGGGGCTGGGGGGGGTCACAGCACGGCTCGCTTCGCTCGCCGTGCTGTTTTCCGCGGTCGCATCTTGAAATTAGTAAAAAACGATACCCATATCCAAATTTTTTAGTAGGGGGGGTACAGGGGGGCTGGGGGCGTAGGGGGGTCACGGCACGCCTCGCTAAAACGATACCCATATCTCATTTTTTGGGGTACAGGGGGGCTTGGGGCGTAGGGGGGTCACAGCAGCTCCAGAGTTAAGTCTTTCGCAGGTCGTCATCCCACCTGGTCATCTTTACATAGTATATATGAAGTTCGTTAGATCTTTGAAACTACTCAACTGTTTTTAATCCAGTTTTCAGCTTTAGATAGAGTGATTAAAAAGGAAGGTTTATATAATTTATTAATCACTCTACACTGCCGGGCGGTTGAAGGTCTGCCTGCATAAGGTTTTGGGGTAAGGGGTTCGATTACCGCCTTGGGACAAAAGTTGCAAATTTAATTCTGGGTATTTTCTATCTGTGATAAGAAATAAATATACATATACAATACATATGTATTCCATATCAGTAAGTACATAATATGTTAAAGTCATTTAAAACGGGATATTTACCATGATTTGATTTTTGAGTTATCCAATATTTCGGTTATTCCGTGATCATGGCGCATGAAACTGTGCCGAAATATTGGATAACTCAAAAATCTAATCATGGTAAATATCCCGTTTTAAATGACTTTAGTGTTAATAGCCATGATAGTTTCAAAAGTTTTATCATAATATGTAGTCATATAGCAGGCACACAAGTTGAGATAACACAAGTTCTGCTTAGCTTAGGGTTCAGAGAAACTGTTTGGACTGTCCAGCATTATTTATTTAATTTTTTCTCCTTATAGAACTTTGTATCGCAGAAAACGTTTTTCCTTTAGTTTCTGGTACACAAAACAATATAAACATACAGAAAAGTACACACACTCCGGAAAAAATCCAGAAAGTAGCTGCCGATCCAATACTATTCGTTACAGATGGAAAGAACCTTAGGACTAGAAACACCGTGATGGAACCGGCCAAGGCGCCCGATGATACGCCAGCAGCTCTTGTACTTCCATCAAAGAGTTCTGCTATTTGAACCCATATAAGAGATCCTATACCTGGAATAGAAGGCAAAAATAAAATGAAAATGAAAATGAAATGAAATGAAAATATATTTATTCTGATAGAGCAAAAAACTTAATTATCTAACTATAGTAAAGAAATACAGCACACGACTTAAAAAGACTATTAAATATTATCTATATATAAAATAAAGTCATGTTAGTCTAGTAGTGTTACACTATTTATAACTCAAGAACGGCTGAACCGATTAGGCTGAAAATTGGTGAGGTAGCTTAGAACCAGGAGACGGACATAGGATACATTTTTATCATTTAAACCATTTGACACAAAGATTTCCACGGAGGCGAAGCCGCGGGGCGCAGCTAGTTGCATATAAAATGCGTCCTACTTATATACCTAATAAACGCGGATGTTTGTTACTCTTTCACGCCAAAACTAGTGAAAGGATCGGGATGAATTGCATTCAGGTAATTCCAGGCCCAGAATAAAATATGGGCTACTTTTTATTCCATAAATCAGTTCCCATAGGATATAAATAACCTTAAAACATTTCCATAGAAAAAACGCGCGCGAAGCCGCGGGCAAAAACTAATGTTAAACAATACTAAATAAGTACACATTATTTCATAGTGTCATCTAGCCATCAACTTACTGAACACTAGAAAAAGGCAGTTATTAAAAAAAAAATGTTATTCGAACTTTAACCCTCGGTAGCATAAAATCTTCATAATTTGTTTGTCTAATATCTTCTATCTACCTATCTACGTCAATAATTCTATATTAAAATTACTAAAGTACCAGCATTGTAACTAAACACAACGACGATTATTGATACGAGTGGTAGGTAGTTGAGGAACCCAACTATTTCTTTGTCTTCTGCAGTTAGATTAAAGAACGTTCCTAGGCCAATCTGAAATAATAGAATAAAATAATAATAATAATGATCGCGGAGTGGATAATATAATATAATAATAATAATTTATCTTGTAGTGTAGTTAAACCTTTTGAAATTATTATGGTTATCATGGTTACACATTCATTTACATCGGGTTATTTACCATGATTTTATTTTCGATTTTTCCAATACATATTTTGGCACAGTAAAATATACCATTATAAATGACCTTGAAAGTTATTAAAGTTCAATAAAAATAAAAATAAATAAATAATGCTGGACAATTCACACATCATTATCTAGCCCCATGGTAAGCAGAGCTTGTGTTATGGGTACTAGATAACTGATATACATAATACAATACATTACATAGATAGATATTTTTTATACATAGAAAACGACCAGAACACCCGGAACAAATATCTGCAGATCGTACACACAATTGTTCCGAGGCGGGAATCGAACCCGCAACCTCCTGCGTCGCAAGCGGACCTTCGCCCACCGCGCCACATCGGTCGTCAATCAGAATATTATTTCATAATCAAGCAGGATAATTTTAAGTGGAATAAAGCCACAGCATTACTTACCATACCGATAGCCATTCCGATCAAAAACGTGCCCAAAACTGGTTTCCTTCCAAATCTATCTGTAAGAAGTATAGTGCAGAAACATGCCATAAGCTCTATACAGCCAATTATTGCTGAAGATACTTCCGATCTTATGTTAGTATTCGTAAGAACGAAAATCGTTTGCAAATTAACTGATATCGCATTGTATCCTATAATTTGTGCACCAATAGCTATGACAATCACTTTTCCAAATGTTTTTAAAATTACTTTGTCCTTAAGTAATTCCGTAATTTTTTTTTCTGTGTGATTATGTTCAGAATATTCTTTCAGTTCGTCATCTATTTCGGTTTTTTCATTTCTTAAATATGTTAATATTATTAATGCTTCTTCTTTTCTTCCTGGAAACAAATCAACATGTTAATTATCTTGGTACCCCGAGGCACACTAGCGCCACCACCTATTTTTTTTGTTTTTAAATATTGGGAAGTTTGTGATAACTATTATGCGTTTTATTTAAATGCCAGGCAGATAAATTACCTTTAGAATATAAAAAATATGGCGTTTCTGGTAAAAACGTTATGGGTACAAAAGTAACAACGATAATACAAGTTAGTACTATATTCAGAGTTACGTAAGATACAAAAGGACCCATGGTCAACATAATCATGGCACCCAAAGCTGATAATATCTGGGAAAGGGTTCCGAGGCCCCCTCGAATTTCTTTCTGAAACAAAACTCATGTTAGTAGATATTATTCAACTTATACAGACATTATTATAAGTATTGATATTCATCGCATTTATTTACCTATTTTTAGGGAAAAATTGGTAAAAAAAACGCGCTAAATACCCGTTGTATCATATCAATACTTATAATTATGTGTTCAAGTTGCGATGTTTTAAAATATTTATTAGGTTTAGAGAAATCAACTTCAACTTCTTGCTAGATGGCTCTGCGTCTAGATTGACGCAATTCTGCCAATGTCTTACAGAACTCAAACTAATGTTAAGGTTATTGTTGAATCCGTTCATGGTTGAATCTTTAAGAAATCAAGAGAATAATCATGGAGCAATAATCCCGCCTCGTGCCATATCTCCATATCCAGGAAGAATAGACCAGAGCAATCTTCCTATCAATTTAAAAAGCAAAGCCATGGACATCTGCCTAACACCCTGTCTGACCTATGCTTGCCAAACCATCTCATCAATTGTAACACAACAAAGAAAATGCTAAAAAGACTTAGAGTGTGCCAGAGAGGCAAAGAAAGAAGTTTGTTAGGAATCAAACTCAGAGAAGAAATAAGAAGAAAAACCAGAACAAAAGACGTAGTAAAAAGAATACTGGGCTTAAAATGGAAATGGGCAGGGCACATTCAAAGATTAAAACCAAACAGATGGCCATATATAGTCACAAACTGGATACCGCTTGACCAAAAAAGGGAGACCATTTAAAAGATGGAATGATGACATCACACAAATAGCTGGAAAAATGTGGCCACAAAAAGCCAGAGACAGAAACCTCTGGAGATCCTTGGAGGAGGCATACACCGCCGAACAAAAAAAATCTGACATACGTAATTAATTCTAAATTCAATTCAATTGTAAAATTATAATGTACCTACACGACTACTAATTCTTTATTTTACTATTATTATTGTTTTAAAATAGTTTTATTTTTTATTTTAATAAATAATGCTGGACAATTCACACAGCATTAAGCATGGTAAGCAGAGCTTGTGTTATGGGTACTAGATAACTGATATACATAAAACAATACATTACATAAATAAATATTTTTTATTATACATAGAAAACGACCAGAACACCCGGAACAAATATCTGCAGATCGTACACACAATTGTTCCGAGGCGGGAATCGAACCCGCAACCTCTTGCGCCGCAGGCGGACCTTCGCCCACCGCGCCACATCGGTCGTCAAATAAACATACATACATACACTTGCAATTTCCGAAGAGTAAGTGGCAGTCACAGAAATAGCCATAAAATCCGACAGGCCACAAAGGCATCGTCCAAGTATTATCGTCCAGACATCAGTCGCAAAGATGAACACAAAGCCCATAATTATCTTTGGCATAACACCTAGAATCATTGCTTTCTTTCGTCCGTACTTGTTTGCTAATAGTCCGCTGAAAGGCACTGCTGCAAAAAGGAGTAACATAATTTGGCGTATTTAAAAACTATTTAAAAAAAAACATTTAGAAAAGTACAGTCGAATTATGAAATTCCTCCTTTTTGAAGTCGGTTTAAAAAATAGAATGATGAGTTGGCGTTTCGGAAGATCATTCCCAACCTCACAGATTTCAATATAAATAATGCTGGACAATCCACACAGTATAATCTAGCCCCAAGCTAAGCAGAGCTTGTGTTATGGGTACTAAATGACTCGTATACATTACATAGATAGATATTTTTTTATGATACTTAGAATTACCCAGAACAAATATTTTCAGAACGTAAAAACATTTTTGTCCAAGGCGGGAATTGAAAGCGCAACCTCCTGCGTCGCAGGTGGACGACCAATGTGGTGTTGGTCATCTATGGGTTGGCTTGTTTGCAAACATACTCTTTTTCAATCCTAAGTATTCCCACTTTCCCTGCTTCCAAATCGGTCCAAATTAGATAAATAGAAGATAGGAAACCGAAGAGATAGGAAAGACTTTATTATACCACACAAAACAGAAAACAATACAGAAATAAAAACTTATATTAAGGTATAAAGGGCGGTCGTATCAAGAGCGATCTCTTCCAGGCAACCAAATTATTTTTACGTTTAACGAAGAATGCTTACCAGCAAGAGACATCAGACTACCAATAGATGCAATCCACGCTCCTTGACCCTCAGTAATGGGCTCATGCAGCACGGTCTCGTTCACACTCCTCAGTTTTACCAGTACCGGAGACAGCCAGGATGTGGTCAGACCCATCTGCAGCAGTGTGAGGTTTGCTGGAATTATTTGGAAGCTAGATAGATACTCGTATATAGAAAATACTTTATTATAGTGGTATATACATAACAGAAAACAATACAGAAATAATGGACCAATCTGAGTCTAAGTGCGGATATATGAGTACACACCATAAATGTTTTTAAACTTACGCGATCTGAACACATAATTATAAGTATTAATACAACGGGTATTTATCGCGTTTATTTACCTTTTTTCCCGACGTTTCAACAGGTTTACACTCTGTCGTGGTCACCCCGCAGCATCCCGTGACCACCCCGCAGCATCCCGTGACCACGACAGAGTGTAAACCTGTTGAAACGTCGGGAAAAAAGGTAAATAAACGCGATAAATACCCGTTGTATTAATACTTATAATTATACACACACCATATATATATATATATATATATATAATACAGAAATAAATGCTGAGAATAAAGAAAGTATAAACGTCGTTATCGCTGAGAGCGATCTCTTCCAGGCAACCTTAGGATGGACAGGACAAGAAGGAACGATATAGACGGTTGCACTGGTTGTGGTTGTTGTAAATAATTCAAAAAAAGAAAAGAAAACAAATACACTACATACCTACATTATAAATGATTATAAACTTTATATTATCTATAGTTTAATATGTATAAGATAAGTTAGTTTGTAAATTAGTTTCTTGATATGAGTTTTATCTAATGTTTCTATTTGTGTATGCTTCATAAAGATGAAGCATGAGATAAAGATCTCATCTATTGTTATGATTAATTAGTAAATTTATTTTTGTTCTTTATTTAACTTACCTTTGTAAAAACTGAATTATTTTGTTATTAGTGTTTTAATTTGAGATTTGCGTGTTAAATCTTTATTATTAGTAATTTGTGTTGTGTGCTCAGCACACCGTGGCGCCGCTGAAAACCAGCGCTGCACTGGCTTATGCCAATGTAGCTTTTCTGTGTTCTCGTATTTTAATTCTTTTATTCGTTCCTAATTTGTTATCTTTATTATTATTTGTTCCTAATTTGTTATCTTTATTATTATTTGTTCCTAATTTGTTATCTTTATTATTATTAGTTCTTAAGTGTTGTATTATTTTATATGAAACACAAATAAACATTTTCTATTTCTATTTGATAACCCAATAGGACCGCCATGATGTAATTTTATAGGTTCATACAAAAAATATGATTTAAAATACAATAATAATAAACTTACATAGATTAGTCTATAAATCTTTTTATATGAATCCTTTTATGCTGCTGATGCAGCAGTTTAAGTTTAGCTGGACACTCACGATAGGGCTGGTCCACCAGTTCAAAGTCGCTCAGCGAGCTATGGAAAGAGCTATGCTCGGAGTTTCTCTGAAGGATAGGATTCGTAACGAATACATCCGACAGAGAACCAAGGTTATCGACATAGCTCAAAGAATTAGCAAGCTGAAGTGGCAGTGGGCCGGCCATATCTCGCGAAGAACCGACGGCCGATGGGGCAAACGTGTTCTTGAGTGGAGACCACGACTCGGTAACCGTAGTGTAGGACGCCCTCCGACCAGGTGGGATGACGACCTGCGAAAGACTGCAGGTAGATGCTGGATGCGGCAAGCTGGAGACACAGCGCTATGGCGCTCATTGGGGGAGGCCTATGTCCAGCAGTGGACTGCTATAGGCTGATGATGATGATGATGATGATGATGACATTCGACAGAGAACTAAAGTTATCGATATAACATTAGCTCAAAGGTTTATAAGGTAAATAAAATTTAAACTTACCGATAAAAACAACAATGTATTGCTTAAAAATTGCTCCAAGTTTCTTTTCCTTGTACAACATTTTTTGAATATTCTGTTATATTTAAGAAATAATTCTGTTTATTTGGGTTAATAAATCAAAGATTTTATCACCCCAATTTCAGCTAATTATTATGTGATATCAGTAACATGTTTGAAGTGAATCTAATATGTATGTACGTATGTATCTTCTCTCAGCAACCTAATTATTGTTTGATAAGATAAATCACTGACAATGTGTAGTAAAGTAACAGATAAACTTTGTTTGGGTACAGGGGCCAAATTATGCTAAGCTATCGCTTTACTATGACAATGAGGACGCAGAATCGTCCATAGATGATATAAACTCAAGCTAGATAGGGGTGATTCTTTGGCAATTGTGTCTGGTTGGACAATTTTCCGCAAGTAATCTATATATATAAAAATAAATCCCTATTAAATAAATAAATAAATAATGCTGGACAATTCACACAGCATTATCTAGCCCCATGGTAAGCAGAGCTTGTGTTATGGGTACTAGATAACTGATATACATAATACAATATATTACATAGATAGATATTTTTTATTATTCATAGAAAACGACCAGATCACCCGGAACAAATATCTGCAGATCGTACACACAATTGTTCCGAGGCGGGAATCGAACCCGCAACCTCCTGCGTCGCAGGCGGACCTTCGCCCACCGCGCCACATCGGTCGTCGAATTTCCCTTGGTCACGGCATCACGCATGAACGGCTGGACCGACTTCGCTAATTCTTTTTTTTTTGTGTTTATTATTGTCAGGCGAAGGTTCTTATGAAAGAAAAAATTAAGAAAATTGCGCAGAAAATTATAAAATTTAAGAATACTTAACCACCATATATTAAATTATTTCTAATGTAACCATAGCGCTTTTACAATTCAAACTTTTTTGATGTAGGTAACCTTATGGCGTTTGACCGGTGAACATAGGCTATATTATATTTTCAAAAGAGTTAGGGAACCGTACTAAAACCGTGCGAAGCCGGGAAGGTCCGCTAGTATTATATAAAATAAATAAATAATGCTGGACATTTCACACAGCATTATCTAGCCCCATGGTAAGCAGAGCTTGTGTTATTGGTACTAGATAACTGATATACATAATACAATACATTACATAGATAGATATTTTTTATTATACATAGAAACCGACCAGAACACCCGAAACAAATATCTGCAGATCGTACACACAATTGTTCCGAGGCGGGAATCGAACCCGCAACCTCATGCGTCGCAGGCGGACCTTCGCCCACCGCGCCACATCGTTATATAACTGGGATGTCAAAGGAAATCTTGGATACTAAAGTCATTTAAAACGGGATATTTACCATGGTTTGATTTCAAATCATGGTAAATATCCTGTTTTAAATGACTTTGGTGTTGATAACCATGATAGTTTCAAAAGTTTTAAATCTTGGATAGTACTCAATCCACGCATAAAGCCAAATTACATAATATCTCTTAGTATATAGGTACCTACTCTAAATTATCTTAATCCCTAAACTAAGACAACAAGACTTTTTATGATTCCTCTGTAGCGATAATATTTACAAGCTTTTTATTACATCCTTCGCATATTTGTTAATCTAAGTGAGTTACCTTAATCTACTTGACTTTGGGTCCTTGATCTCTGTTGCAGTACAGATTATCTGCTATACTTAAACACTGGCTTATGGTAAGGTTTACTGAATAGTGGTGGTTCTTTTTTAATGATATCATACATTTTTATTACCATACACGACACTAATCAGTGTAAGTGTTAAAAAGTTTGTTAAGTACCCTCAAGTAGGCCGTAATTTATGGTAGACAGATGTCAAACATCACAACAAACCCTTGTAATAAAAAAACAATTCAAAACCATACCATCTCCGAAGTTATAAAAAAAGAATAGTGAAAAAAGGGGGTGGGCCGATTTTTTTGATGACCACTGTATATACATCGTCAGCCTTGAAACTGTTAGGTTTCTTTTCGTTTCTGCTATCCAGGTCTCGTCATATAGATATAAGTTATATTTTTGGTATTTAATATAGGACGTTAGTAGTTTTGAGTTCAGGTAATAAACTCTATTCCATTCTCTCGGATGCCACTATGAGTCTAGAGAAAGTCCCAAAGATTTGTACTAGTTGGTAACTCGACTTTGTGGCACAATAGCGACTTCCCATATTGATTAGAACGCCCAAAGGTGGTGTGGTTTTAAGTAAAGGTAGAGAATTGAGGGGTTCTCGAGTAGTGACTGCGATGCAATGCGAAACAGAGCGTGGGAAGACCTTCCACTCGATGGACCGACGACATTGTAGCGGTCGCAGGGAGTCGATGGATGAAGGCGGCTCAGGACTGCTATTAGTGTCGTCGTTTGGGGGAGGCCTATGTTCAGCAGTAGACGTGTACGGCCTGATGATGATGATAGGTAGCTATATAATGTAAATTAAAGGCCTAGCTCTTGTCGGTGCATTGATGGATTTTCCTCCACTTTTCTTTTTAAACGTCTAAGTAGTAAATTGGGATATTATTCAAATTCATAGGAGAGGGCGCATATTCTCGTGTTTTTATCAACTTTGTCATTTATTATGATATCTGCAAAAAATGGCCAATCTACATGATTGAAATCTAAATCTCGTTAGGATTTTTACAGACAACACTAAATTTATTACACCGGTATACTCATGTTTTTTTTTTCACAAAAATTCAAATTTTTATTACGGGATATTTACCATGATTAGATTTTTGAGTTTTCCAATATTTCGGGACAGTTTCATGCGCCATGATCACGGAATAACTGAAGTTTTTCTAAGGTTTTATTTCTACTGTATCATTACCAGTCTCTATTGATATTTATTTTTAATCTTCATAATATTGCAGATTTAGTTTTGCGAACAGATTTACGTATTGATCGAACAGGAAATAAAACTTTGAGGCTTAAAACTATTTAAATTAAACTTCATTATAAATAAAAAAAATCTGCATAGTGCAGAGTCAATGTCTCATCACTAGATTCGTAAAAATTGAGAGATAACGAAAAGTATGAGATAAAAAGTGCACTCATTCTAATTCTGTTTTCAAATTACCTCAAGGTATTGTGTCATACTAAAATTACTAAAAAAATTATCAGTACTAATGTTTAAATTTAAATTAAAACCCTACGTCATAATCCAATCCCTTATTGTAGCAAACTGTAAGTATTTTATTTAGTAGTATTATTAATTCATATAATTTTTTCCATCCAAAGGTTGCCTGTAAGAGATCGCTTCTAAGCGATAAGGCCGCCCATTGTACTTGTCGCATATAATGTATTTTTGTAATGATTGATTTGTTATGGTGTACAATAAACAATTTTTGTATTGTATTGTATTGTATTGTATTCTTTGCATTTTGACAATTATTAATACCGGTGTCCGGGGAGGATTCATCTTGTACTTTCTTGTTTCTAGTATTCTTTATTTGGATCCATGCTCATTCCACGCTTTTATTTTCTGTTTGGTAGTTCGGCGGATAGCAAAATAGTCGTGATATAGCTTTATTGACTCGAAATTGTTTTTAATTTTAGTATCGTTGCGCAACATTTTTTATTACTTTACAGACATACTACTCAGGCATTTATATGGTTTTATTTTAAGCATCCAAAAGTATGTAATTATTTTTGTTTTTTATTTGCTTCTTGCCTACATCGTATCGCATTAGGTACACGCGTTTTTCTGGAATTTAAAATAAAACAGCCTAAGTTACTAAACTATAACTATTACACTATTTTAAAAATAATTGTACATAGAAAAATCATTTAGTACATATTCGTGTTTTCCTGGAAAAGAGTCGATTTTATTGATATATTAATAGAAAACGAATTATAAAATACAATACTATCGTATAAAAAGTATTAAATAAAACTAAATTGTAAAGCAGCACATTATATTTGGCGTTAAGAAGATACAAAGTATCGAAATCTACGAATGCAATTCTAAATCTTAAGATAATAAATAAATCTAATAAATAATAATTAATTATGTCTCTCATTTACCATGATCTCGGGCCATAAAGTGACTCGGTCCTTTGGAAGGCTTGCGTGGGGCCGAAGCCAACATCACAGAGGCCCTTTGAGAAGTTAATCTAAAGGCGATGGCTACACATAGCGGGTATCATCCTCGGGTGCACAATATGATACACCCAAAGATGGTATCCGCCAGGTGTAGAGACTATTGCAAAGAAAAATGAAAGAAATAAAACCAGGTTATTGTGATGGATGGATGGACTGGGTAATCGGGCTATAGGGGAGATTGCGGACGTCTGCCATAAACAAGTCAACCATAATTATTAATAATTATTTATTAATGATTAATAAATCTGAAGTCCGATGACGTTTTTTTTTTCAACAGTCCAAAGTATGAAAATTAAAAAAATCCAAAGTCGGCACTCCGTTATCACCTTTATTGAATACTGCAAAAGTCGGCAAAGTCCGAAAGTCGGCACTAAGCTCCGAAATCAAAATGAATTCTGTTTCAGTATACCTCGGTCAGATGGTAATAGGTGTTTCATTCGGATGGACCTCTCCAATGCTGCCGAAACTGAAAGACCCCGATCAGACCCCTTTGTCCAGTGGGATCAGTGATCAAGACGCATCGTGGATTGTGTCGTTCTACTATATTGGATCTATTATTGGTAAATAAATAAATCATCATCATGAGCAGCCTATGTTAGTCCACTGCTGGACATAGGCCTACCCAATGAGCGCCATAGCGCCCTGTCTTCAGCTTGACGCATCCAGTATCTGCCCGCAGTCGTTCGCAGGTCGTCATCCTACATGTACGAAGAGCGTCCTACACTACGTTTGCCGAGTCGCGGTATCCACTCAAGAACACGTTTACCCCAGCGGTTGTCGGTTCTTCGTGAGATATGGCTGGCCCACACAATAAATAAATTATATTGGACAATCCACACAGCATAATCTAGCCCCAAGCTAAGCAGAGCTTGTATTATGGGTACTAGATGACTGATAAACTTAATACAATAGATTACATAAATAGATTTTTTATTAAACATAGATACCAGAACACAATTGTACCGAGGTGGGAATCGAACCCGCAAACTTTTGCGTTGCAGGAGGACCTTCGCCCACCGCGCCTCAGAGGTCGTCATCATTAACTGTTGGAGAATTAAACATAAAAGTATTTTTAATTTTTAGGACCCCACACGGTAACTTTCTTCTCTAACTTCGCTGGACGAAAACCATGCCTTCTTCTCGGAGGATTCATCACTGGACTATCATTTCTCATCCTGGCCCTGGCTAAAAATTTGGCAATGATATATATTGGACGAGTTCTCGGTGGATTTGGCCCTGGGGTACTGTATGTGGTACACTTAGTGTATATTGGAGAAATCGCGTAAGTATTAAGGGCCCTCCGGAGGGACGAATTCTTCATACAAACGTAATACCAAAATTATTTCTAATTCAAGCATATTTCCACTATAATATTGCATTATTTGTATTAAAATAGTATTTATCTAGGTTCCCAAATAGTTTTTTTTTCAAAATACTTACCTAAAATGAAATGCAAGCCAATCTCATTTTGCATATTTTTTTGCGAAAATGGACAAGTTTTCTTGCTCTTTGTTTCGTATTAAAAACATCAATATCTTACGTTTTATTATGGAACATAGCTTATATTGTCTAGTTACAGAATAACAATACTTTGTGAGGAATACAAAAAGTTTTCAGTTATAATTTTTGGTATTACGGAACAAACCAAATGTTGAACGGCTAATATTGCTATCGCGCACGCATATGGCGCGGCGCAAGAGTTAAACAGGGACAGCGATATTCGGAGCGATTTTTGCAAGCGAGGGTCGCCGGACCCTTAACGTAAAGTAATTGCTGGAAACTGCATTAAAATCCTATGAGTAGTTTCAGTAAAAGATCTTAGCGAACAGACAGCGGAAGCGACTTCATTTTATACTATGTAAAGATAAAGATGATAACCATGTTATTGATTTTTTAAATCATTTGATTATTTTTTATACCAACTTATTATCTTTCAGATCTACGCCCATTCGAGGTATTTTCCTTTCCATGGTTGGAATTTTTACACTTATAGGTATATTGGTTGTTTATTCTGTCGGACCCTATCTGCCCTATGCCGCTACGTGCTACATAGGACTAGCAATGACATTATTGTATATTTTCGGAGTATTATTAATTCCTGAAACACCATTGTTTTTGGTTTTAAAAGGTATAGTTGGTTTGTGAAGAGCTTTGTTAACATATTCAGTATACAGTCCGTAACGCCAACAAGTTGCTTTGCTGGAAGACCAGCGTTGGTTGCTAGCATGCTAGTCATCCGACTCATGCTGAGGCAAAGCCATTTTGTTACTGGTCTTACACGATTACCAACACGTTTAGTTTACCTTTAAGTTTATTATGTTCTGTGTAATTCTTTTAACAAATAAATTCATTTAATTTCATTTTCATATTATTAAAGATTATTTACCGGGCGTACCTTTTGTTGAATTTTCCCGTACGTTTCCATCGTTTTACAGCGATCCTGGTCACGGGGTGACTGTATGTACTCGTAGATACTGCATCCACTGTAGGGGAAAATAAATCAAATGGTACGCGGTAAATACATGGTATATAATCTTATGTTTATTAAATAGATATAAAATATATGTATATTTATATTTAGACGACCGATGTGGCGCGGTGGGCGAAGGTCCGCTTGCGACGCAGGGGGTTGCGGGTTCGATTCCCGCCTCGGAACAATTCTGTGTACGATCTGCAGATATTTGTTTCGGGTGTTCTGGTCGTTTTCTATATATAATAAAAAATATCTATCTATGTAATGTATTGTATTATGTATATCAGTTATCTAGTACCCACAACACAAGCTCTGCTTAACATGGGGCTAGATAATGTTGTGTGAATTGTCCAGCATTATTTATTTTATTTATTTATTTAAAATCTTTTTAGATCTCATAAAAAAAAAATTAATGTTATAGATAGATATTGCATTGATTTGACACTGCCGCACATGATATAAAGGTAACAATAGTAATGGTAAACAATAAGTAATAGTATAAAGAATTTAAAAAGTATAAATTTAAAAATTGTGTGTGTGCTGCAGCCTGTCAAAAGGTTAATAGCTCAGCGAAAAGCTTTGCTCTAAGAGAAAAACACTGATTTTCAGTATTACCCTTTGAGGCGACCAGAAGAACGAAACACTGACAAAATAAATGATGTGTTATTGCATAATATTTTGAATTTCAATCATTTTGAATACAATCGAATGAATGACTGTGCAGTGTTATAACTAGTACTGTAACTGTATTATTAGTAAATCATATGAATAATTCTTGTTACAGGCAACGAAAAAAAAGCTAAAAGTATACTCGGACTCCTTAAAAGAGAAGAAGACTTTCAAAAAATTTTATCAAGCACAGATAGTACCGATTCTAAATCGAAGTGGTCGGAAATCGTCACGATCAAGAGTAATAGACGAGCTCTATTTATTGTTATGTCCCTGCACATTAGCCAACAACTAAGCGGCTGTAATGTTATATTTACTTTTGTATCTACAATATTTGAACTGGCTCACTCGTCTATAAATGCATATGTTTCGACTATTCTGGTCGGTGTAACACAAGTCATAGCTGGTGTTATTGCCCTTTTCTTTATAGAAAGGTCTGGTCGAAGACCACTATTGCTGTATTCAACGGCAATTTGCTTCTTGAGTATGGTAAGTTAGCTGTTTTTCTCAGAATTTATTTATTTATTTATTTATAAGATACTAGGTGTCAAATGGTTTAAATGACAAAAAGTTTCCTATGTCCGTCTCCTGGTTCTAAGCTACCTCCCCACCAATTTTCAGCCAAATCGGTTCAGCCGTTCTTGAGTTAAAAATTTCAAATATCTGCAGATCGTACACACAATTGTTCCGAGGCGGGAATCGAAACCGCAACCTTCTGCGTCGAAGGCGGACCTTCGCCCACCGCGCCACATCGGTCGTCATCTGTTCTATTAGTGCTTATAACTGTGTTCAAATCGCATTCGTTTAAAAATATTTTTGTTAATTTATTTTGTTACTTTTGGTTGACACACTAAGGCTATGTCCTTGATTTCTTTCGTTCAGTATTATCTACTGATTAGTATTTATAAGTATATTATGTGGTAATAAGGTTGGGAAATGTTTACGAATCTTTTTCTATGTAATTTATTATTTACTAGCTGCGCCCCGCTGTTTCGCCTGCGTGGAAATCTATGTTTCAAATGGTTTGTAAAACTTCCTCTTGAATCGCTCTATCTATTAAAACAACCGCATCAAAATTGACGACCGATGTGGCGCGGTGGGCGAAGGTCCGCCTGCGACGCAGGAGGTTGTGGGTTCGATTCCCGCCTCGGAACAAATGTGTGTACGATCTGCAGATATTTGTTTCGGGTGTTCTGGTCGTTTTCTATGTATAATAAAAAATATCTATCTATGTAATGTATTGTATTATGTATATCAGTTATCTAGTACCCATAACACAAGCTCTGCTTACCATGGGGCTAGATAATGCTGTGTGAATTGTCCAGCATTAATTATTTATTTATTTTAAAATCCGTTACATAGTTTGAAAGATCTAAGCATACGTAGGGACAGACAGACAGCGGGAAGCGATTTTGTTTTATACTATGATTACTATGTTGGCAAGGATGGCAAATGATTACGAATCATGTTCAAAGTATTTTTTACAACAGTTAAAATAACCTCCATGAGCTTTTTAGATTATGTATTATATAAGTTATTTATTCAGTCTAATTTCAGGGCTTGCTTGGAACGTACTTCTATTTGGATGAAATAAAATCCCCCGTAGCAACATCGATCGATTGGCTACCACTAGTGTCCCTTATTACATTTTCGATGAGTTTCGCTCTCGGTGAGTACCTACGAGCAGGTAATTATTATCTTAGATAGATAGATAGAAAATACTTTATTATACAACACAAAACAGAAAACAATAATAATAATATTAACATAATGCATGGGAGATTCTACAAGGTTCTCACAGGACCTGATGTAGATCTCCTAAGCTCAGTGAACTGGCTACGCTTTGGTGACCTCTTTGGGGAAACTGAAGGTTTTGTCTGTGCAATTATGGACGAGGTGGTAAAGACGAACAATTACCGAAAGTATATCATGAAAGACGGCACGATCGATATTTGTCGAGCGTGCCATCTTCCTGGGGAGACCCTCCGTCATATACTTTCGGGTTGTTCGCACCTTGCTAACTCTCAGTACTTACACAGACACAACCAAGTAGCCAAAATTATACACCAGCAACTTGCTCTCCGATACGGCCTTACTGGTCCTGAAGTTCCGTACTATAAGTACACACCGGCGCCAGTTCTTGAAAATGGCCGTGCCACGCTCTATTGGGACCGATCTATCATTACGGACAGGACTATTCTTGCGAATAAGCCTGATATTGTACTGATAGATCGGTTAGAACGGAGGGCGGTGCTCGCTGATGTCACCATACCGCATGATGCTAACCTCGTTAGAGCTGAGAAAGATAAACTTAGCAAATATCTTGACTTGGCTAACGAGGTTGTCAGCATGTGGGATGTAGATTCAGCGACCATAGTCCCGATAGTCGTTTCGGTTAACGGCGTAATAGCGAAGAGCCTCGATCAACACCTGAAGAGACTCTCGCTAGGAAGTTGGATCAAGGGCCAGATCCAGAAGGCGGTACTCTTGGACTCGGCACGTATCGTCAGGAAGTTCCTTTCTCTGCAGCCCTAGTCACCGACCGCTTGAGCCTAGCTTCGCGGTTGGTGATCTACCGTTTTGATATATTTTTTACTGTAGAATAGTTTTATAATATTTTATTGTAATTTCTATAGTAAAAAATGTATTTTATACGAGAATTTAAATAAATGAGTGAAATAATAATAATAAAAAATAAAATAAAAAAAAAAAAAAATATGACACCGCCCGTCCACCGACGTCTTTTTGTGAAAATTTTTACATTTATTTATATTTCTATTTAATTATGTCGGTGAACATGAAAAAATGATCACAAGAGCGCGTACAAGGGCGGCACAAGCGCACAAACCACCACCACCGCAGCCCGCTTCGGCTAGCTCCACATCCTCGTCTTCAGATGAAGAGGAATTTAGAACGCCGCCTGAGACGAGTGATGTGTTGAGCAGCGAAGACGAGCTGCCACCGTCGCCTCGACCGCCGCGAACATCTGTGCGGCGAGGCCGACCCCCACTATCAGCTGGCTTGGGACCTGCAGGGCGCACAGCCCCGCGACCGGCCCCCGCCGCTGATGGAAGAGTGCGGCGCATGAAATGGACAACAGAAATAAACGAGAACGTCATGCGCGCGTACTATAGGGCTACAGAGGGTGGAACTAACCTGACCGCATACCGATCCAAGATACTGCCGTTGTTTCAGGCCCTTGAACCAACAGTCGAATGCAACGTGCAGCGACTATCTGATCAGGTACGGGTCATACAACGTTCAAAAATGTTGGATGACGCTGCACTTGATCAACTCCGGCGTGAAGCGCTCAGTGCTCTAGTGGTGGACCATCCGCAGTGCAACCAGGTTGGTACGTCGCCACCGCGACACATTACATCAACACCAGTAATTTCCCAACCTGATTACAATGTGGAAGAGGTCAGTCACGAGAATATTGAGGTAAGTACCCAAAATAATGAGCAATTGAGGAGGGCTTTGGAAGATGCGATTCTAAATTATAGAAATTCAAATTTAAGGCCACGTCTGCCTCGCTTTCCTACCCATAGAAGTGCTTTAGCTGTAGTGGGGGCCTTGAACCCATTACTAGTCCCATATCTAATGACTAGTAATGATCTTACTGATACGCACTCTATTCTCTATTGTGGGGCTATTGCGGCTTGTAAGGTTGCGCGGGTAAAGTTTCCGGACTCTAACCGTGCTCCGCGCCAGGCTAGCAGTACCCCTACTTGGCAACAGAGAATAGAGAAGCGTATTGGTAGGTTCAGGACCCTCATAGCTAAACTAATCTGCTTTAGGGAGGGCAACCATAGACCTCGGGTTATGCGCTTTGTGACACAGGCTTTTGACGGAACTGAAGTTCAACCTCAGGACTATTTAGCCTCTGTCACAGAGCGCATAGACTACTTAAAGCAGAAAGTCTATGCGTGGGCAAGCCGAATAAAAAGATTTAAAAAGAGAGTTGACAGATTTTGGCAAAATCGCAACTTTCAAAGTGATCAAAGGAAAGTTTACCGTGACTGGGAGAAACCTGATCTACGTGTGTCTGACGGGCAGGTAGCGGATGTCGAAACCGGAAATAATTTTTGGCGAGGCATCTGGTCCATACCGGTTGGACACACGGAAGCGGACTGGATGAATGTGGTCAGAGCTGAATGTGAAAACATCGAAACCATGGATGCTATAACCATATCACGGTTAGATATAAGTAATGCAATCCGCTCGGTTCAAAACTGGAAAAGTCCTGGCCCGGATGGATTGCATAACTTTTGGTTGAAATGGTTTCGGTGCTCACATTCGGTTTTGGCTACACAATTCCAAGAAGCGATTGAGATCGGGTCACTCCCACATTTTATGACGACGGGTGTAACTGTCCTGCTCCATAAATCTGGTAGTACTGCGGAACCAAAGAATTATAGACCCATAACGTGCTTACCTACCATATACAAGTTGCTTACATCCATTTTGACCACCAAAATTAACACTCATATTGTTACAAACAATATTTTAGCACCTGCTCAGAATGGATGTAGGGTTGGGTCCCGTGGTACTAAGGAGCTCCTCCTCATTGACATGGCCATTAGTCAACAGGTCAAACGTGGCAGAGGGAACTTGTCGGCTGCTTGGATAGACTATAAAAAGGCTTATGATTCGGTGCCTCATACTTGGCTTGAGAGGGTCTTAGAGTTGTATAAAGTAGATACTACTCTAAGATCATTCTTGGGATCATGTATGAGACAGTGGACCACTGTTCTTCGTCATCCAGGGAGCCGAGCGGAACTACCTGCCACCAATGATCAGATAAGGATAGAGAGGGGTATATTCCAGGGCGACAGTCTGAGTCCCTTGTGGTTTTGCCTGGCTCTGAATCCGCTCAGTACTCTACTGAAGGATTCACGAATAGGCTATCGCCCTCGGAGAGATGGTGAGATAGTCTCTCACTTGCTGTATATGGATGACCTCAAACTGTTCGCGCCGAATAAAACACAGTTAATGGCCCTTCTGAATATCACACAGATATTCAGTAGTGCTATTAACATGGAGTTCGGTGTTGATAAGTGTGCAGTCATACAAATACAGCGAGGGAAAGTTGTACATTCTGATAATTTACAGCTTTCAGAGACAATATCCCTGAAATCACTCTCGGAGGGTGAAACTTATAAGTACCTTGGTATGCCAGAAGCATTGGGCATTGTGGACGGAGACATAAAGCAGTTGGTGAAGGAGCGCTTCTTTTGTCGCCTCAAAAAAGTGCTAAATAGCCTTTTGTCAGGCGGCAACAAGGTGCGAGCCTACAACGGCTGGGTTATGCCATTGCTCACGTATACGTTTGGCATACTAAGATGGACTCAGACTGAACTAGACGCCTTGGACTGTAGGGTTCGTCAACTTTTAATCACTCATCGCATGCGACACCCTCGATCTTCGGTAATGAGATTGTATATCCCACGGAAATGTGGTGGTCGAGGCTTTTTAAACACCAAGACCCTACACAACCGTGAGGTATGCAATCTCAGAAATCACTTTTTACAAGTTGAATACCAGATGCATCGCGATGTGGTTGCAGTAGATAAGAACCTTACCCCTCTCTCCTTGGCTAACGAGAACTGGCGCAAACCTGTGGTGATGAGCATCCAGGACCGGAAGGCTATATGGGAGAGCAAAGAGCTGCATGGGAGATTCTACAAGGTTCTCACAGGACCTGATGTAGATCTCCTAAGCTCAGTGAACTGGCTACGCTTTGGTGACCTCTTTGGGGAAACTGAAGGTTTTGTCTGTGCAATTATGGACGAGGTGGTAAAGACGAACAATTACCGAAAGTATATCATGAAAGACGGCACGATCGATATTTGTCGAGCGTGTCATCTTCCTGGGGAGACCCTCCGTCATATACTTTCGGGTTGTTCGCACCTTGCTAACTCTCAGTACTTGCACAGACACAACCAAGTAGCCAAAATTATACACCAGCAACTTGCTCTCCGATACGGCCTTACTGGTCCTGAAGTTCCGTACTATAAGTACACACCGGCGCCAGTTCTTGAAAATGGCCGTGCCACGCTCTATTGGGACCGATCTATCATTACGGACAGGACTATTCTTGCGAATAAGCCTGATATTGTACTGATAGATCGGTTAGAACGGAGGGCGGTGCTCGCTGATGTCACCATACCGCATGATGCTAACCTCGTTAGAGCTGAGAAAGATAAACTTAGCAAATATCTTGACTTGGCTAACGAGGTTGTCAGCATGTGGGATGTAGATTCAGCGACCATAGTCCCGATAGTCGTTTCGGTTAACGGCGTAATAGCGAAGAGCCTCGATCAACACCTGAAGAGACTCTCGCTAGGAAGTTGGATCAAGGGCCAGATCCAGAAGGCGGTACTCTTGGACTCGGCACGTATCGTCAGGAAGTTCCTTTCTCTGCAGCCCTAGTCACCGACCGCTTGAGCCTAGCTTCGCGGTTGGTGATCTACCGTTTTGATATATTTTTTACTGTAGAATAGTTTTATAATATTTTATTGTAATTTCTATAGTAAAAAACGTATTTTATACGAGAATTTAAATAAATGAGTGAAATAATAATAATAATAATAATAATAATATAATAATAATAATAATAATATTCTCTATTGTGGGGCTATTGCGGCTTGTAAGGTTGCGCGGGTAAAGTTTCCGGACTCTAACCGTGCTCCGCGCCAGGCTAGCAGTATCCCTACTTGGCAACAGAGAATAGAGAAGCGTATTGGTAGGTTCAGGACCCTCATAGCTAAACTAATCTGCTTTAGGGAGGGCAACCATAGACCTCGGGTTATGCGCTTTGTGACACAAGCTTTTGACGGAACTGAAGTTCAACCTCAGGACTATTTAGCCTCTGTCACAGAGCGCATAGACTACCTAAAGCAGAAAGTCTATGCGTGGGCGAGCCGAATAAAAAGATTTAAAAAGAGAGTTGACAGATTTTGGCAGAATCGCATCTTTCAAAGTGATCAAAGGAAAGTTTACCGTGACTGGGAGAAACCTGATCTACGTGTATCTGACGGGCAGGTACCGGATGTCGAAACTGGAAATAATTTTTGGCGAGGCATCTGGTCCATACCGGTTGGACACACGGAAGCGGACTGGATGAATGTGGTCAGTGCTGAATGTGAAAACATCGAAACCATGGATGCTATAACCATATCACGGTTAGATATAAGTAATGCAATCCGCTCGGTTCAAAACTGGAAAAGTCCTGGCCCGGATGGATTGCATAACTTTTGGTTGAAATGGTTTCGGTGCTCACATTCGGTTTTGGCTGCACAATTCCAAGAAGCGATTGAGATCGGGTCACTCCCACATTTTATGACGACGGGTGTAACTGTCCTGCTCCATAAATCTGGTAGTACTGCGGAACCAAAGAATTATAGACCCATAACGTGCTTACCCACCATCTACAAGTTGCTTACATCCATTTTGACCACCAAAATTAACACTCATATTGTTACAAACAATATTTTAGCACCTGCTCAGAATGGATGTAGGGTTGGTTCCCGTGGTACTAAGGAGCTCCTCCTCATTGACATGGCCATTAGTCAACAGGTCAAACGTGGCAGAGGGAACTTGTCGGCTGCTTGGATAGACTATAAGAAGGCTTATGATTCGGTGCCTCATACTTGGCTTGAGAGGGTCTTAGAGTTGTATAAAGTAGATACTACTCTAAGATCATTCTTGGGATCATGTATGAGACAGTGGACCACCGTTCTTCGTCATCCAGGGAGCCGAGCGGAACTACCTGCCACCAATGATCAGATAAGGATAGAGAGGGGTATATTCCAGGGTGACAGTCTGAGTCCCTTGTGGTTTTGCCTGGCTCTGAATCCGCTCAGTACTCTACTGAAGGATTCAGGAATAGGCTATCGCCCTCGGAGAGATGGTGAGATCGTCTCTCACTTGCTGTATATGGATGACCTCAAATTGTTCGCGCCGAATAAAACACAGTTGATGGCCCTTCTGAATATCACACAGATATTCAGTAGTGCTATTAACATGGAGTTCGGTGTCGATAAGTGTGCGGTCATACAAATACAGCGAGGGAAAGTTGTACATTCTGATAATTTACAGCTTTCAGAGACAATATCCCTGAAATCACTCTCGGAGGGCGAAACTTACAAGTACCTTGGTATGCCAGAATCGTTGGGTATTGTGGACGGAGACATAAAGCAGTCGGTGAAGGAGCGCTTCTTTTGTCGCCTCAAAAAAGTGCTTAATAGCCTTTTGTCAGGTGGCAACAAGGTGCGAGCCTTCAACGGCTGGGTTATGCCATTGCTCACGTATACGTTTGGCATACTAAGATGGACTCAGACTGAACTAGACGCCTTGGACTGTAAGGTTCGTCAACTTTTAATCACTCATCGCATGCGACACCCTCGATCTTCGGTAATGAGATTGTATATCCCACGGAAATGTGGTGGTCGAGGCTTTTTAAACGCCAAGACCCTACACAACCGTGAGGTATGCAATCTCAGAAATCACTTTTTACAAGTTGAATACCAGATGCATCGCGATGTGGTTGCAGTAGATAAGAACCTTACCCCTCTCTCCTTGGCTAACGAGAACTGGCGCAAACCTGTGGTGATGAGCATCCAGGACCGGAAGACTATATGGGAGAGCAAAGAGCTGCATGGGAGATTCTACAAGGTTCTCACAGGACCTGATGTAGATCTCCTAAGCTCAGTGAACTGGCTACGCTTTGGTGACCTCTTTGGGGAAACCGAAGGCTTTGTCTGTGCAATTATGGACGAGGTGGTAAAGACGAACAATTATCGAAAGTATATCATGAAAGACGGCACGATCGATATTTGTCGAGCGTGTCATCTTCCTGGGGAGACCCTCCGTCATATACTTTCGGGTTGTTCGCACCTTGCTAACTCTCAGTACTTGCACAGACACAACCAAGTAGCCAAAATTATACACCAGCAACTTGCTCTCCGATACGGCCTTACTGGTCCTGAAGTTCCGTACTATAAGTACACACCGGCGCCAGTTCTTGAAAATGGCCGTGCCACGCTCTATTGGGACCGATCTATCATTACGGACAGGACTATTCTTGCGAATAAGCCTGATATTGTACTGATAGATCGGTTAGAACGGAGGGCGGTGCTCGCTGATGTCACCATACCGCATGATGCTAACCTCGTTAGAGCTGAGAAAGATAAACTTAGCAAATATCTTGACTTGGCTAACGAGGTTGTCAGCATGTGGGATGTAGATTCAGCGACCATAGTCCCGATAGTCGTTTCGGTTAACGGCGTAATAGCGAAGAGCCTCGATCAACACCTGAAGAGACTCTCGCTAGGAAGTTGGATCAAGGGCCAGATCCAGAAGGCGGTACTCTTGGACTCGGCACGTATCGTCAGGAAGTTCCTTTCTCTGCAGCCCTAGTCACCGGCCGCTTGAGCCTAGCTTCGCGGTCGGTGATTTACCGTTTTGATATATTTTTTACTGTAGAATAGTTACAATTTTTGTATTTTCTATAGTAAAAAATGTATTTTATACGAGAATTTTAATAAATGAGTGTATAATAATAAAAAAAAAAAATATGACACCGCCCGTGACAGACGTCTTTTAGTGAAAATTTATACATTTATTTATATTTTTAATCAATCATGGATGTAACTGAATCAAAATGATCACAAGAGCGCATACAAGGGCGGCACAAGCGCACCAACCACCACCACCGCAGCCCGCTTCGGCTAGCTCCACATCCTCGTCTTCAGATGAAGAGGAATTTAGAACGCCGCCTGAGACGAGTGATGTGTTGAGCAGCGAAGACGAGCTGCCACCGTCGCCTCGACCGCCGCGAACATCTGTGCGGCGAGGCCGACCCCCACTATCAGCTGGCTTGGGACCTGCAGGGCGCACAGCCCCGCGACCGGCCCCCGCTGCTGATGGAAGAGTGCGGCGCATGAAATGGACAAAAGAAATTAACAAGAACGTCATGCGCGCGTACTATAGGGCTACAGAGGGTGGAACTAACCTGACCGCATACCGGTCCAAGATACTGTCGTTGTTTCAGGCCCTTGAACCAACAGTCGACTGTAACGTGCAGCGATTATCTGATCAGGTACGGGTCATACAACGTTCAAAAATGTTGGATGACGCTGCACTTGATCAACTCCGGCGTGAAGCGCTCAGTGCTCTAGTGGTGGACCATCCGCAGTGCAACCAGGTTGGTACGTCGCCACCGCGACACATTACATCAACACTAGTAATTTCCCAACCTGATTACAATGTGGAAGAGGTCAGTCACGAGAGTATTGAGGTAAGTACCCAAAATAATGAGCAATTGAGGAGGGCTTTGGAAGATGCGATTCTAAATTATAGAAATTCAAATTTAAGGCCACGTCTGCCTCGCTTTCCTACCCATAGAAGTGCTTTAGCTGTAGTGGGGGCCTTGAACCCATTACTAGTCCCATATCTAATGACTAGTAATGATCTTATTGATACGCACTCTATTCTCTATTGTGGGGCTATTGCGGCTTGTAAGGTTGCGCGGGTAAAGTTTCCGGACTCTAACCGTGCTCCGCGCCAGGCTAGCAGTATCCCTACTTGGCAACAGAGAATAGAGAAGCGTATTGGTAGGTTCAGGACCCTCATAGCTAAACTAATCTGCTTTAGGGAGGGCAACCATAGACCTCGGGTTATGCGCTTTGTGACACAAGCTTTTGACGGAACTGAAGTTCAACCTCAGGACTATTTAGCCTCTGTCACAGAGCGCATAGACTACCTAAAGCAGAAAGTCTATGCGTGGGCGAGCCGAATAAAAAGATTTAAAAAGAGAGTTGACAGATTTTGGCAGAATCGCATCTTTCAAAGTGATCAAAGGAAAGTTTACCGTGACTGGGAGAAACCTGATCTACGTGTTTCTGACGGGCAGGTACCGGATGTCGAAACTGGAAATAATTTTTGGCGAGGCATCTGGTCCATACCGGTTGGACACACGGAAGCGGACTGGATGAATGTGGTCAGTGCTGAATGTGAAAACATCGAAACCATGGATGCTATAACCATATCACGGTTAGATATAAGTAATGCAATCCGCTCGGTTCAAAACTGGAAAAGTCCTGGCCCGGATGGATTGCATAACTTTTGGTTGAAATGGTTTCGGTGCTCACATTCGGTTTTGGCTGCACAATTCCAAGAAGCGATTGAGATCGGGTCACTCCCACATTTTATGACGACGGGTGTAACTGTCCTGCTCCATAAATCTGGTAGTACTGCGGAACCAAAGAATTATAGACCCATAACGTGCTTACCCACCATCTACAAGTTGCTTACATCCATTTTGACCACCAAAATTAACACTCATATTGTTACAAACAATATTTTAGCACCTGCTCAGAATGGATGTAGGGTTGGTTCCCGTGGTACTAAGGAGCTCCTCCTCATTGACATGGCCATTAGTCAACAGGTCAAACGTGGCAGAGGGAACTTGTCGGCTGCTTGGATAGACTATAAGAAGGCTTATGATTCGGTGCCTCATACTTGGCTTGAGAGGGTCTTAGAGTTGTATAAAGTAGATACTACTCTAAGATCATTCTTGGGATCATGTATGAGACAGTGGACCACCGTTCTTCGTCATCCAGGGAGCCGAGCGGAACTACCTGCCACCAATGATCAGATAAGGATAGAGAGGGGTATATTCCAGGGTGACAGTCTGAGTCCCTTGTGGTTTTGCCTGGCTCTGAATCCGCTCAGTACTCTACTGAAGGATTCAGGAATAGGCTATCGCCC
The DNA here is from genome assembly GCA_943735965.1 of Eupithecia abbreviata. Taxonomy (NCBI): domain Eukaryota; kingdom Metazoa; phylum Arthropoda; class Insecta; order Lepidoptera; family Geometridae; genus Eupithecia; species Eupithecia abbreviata. Next base: position 2,481,196 of record OX030997.1, on the reverse strand, counting down.
TCGGAGAGATGGTGAGATCGTCTCTCACTTGCTGTATATGGATGACCTCAAACTGTTCGCGCCGAATAAAACACAGTTGATGGCCCTTCTGAATATCACACAGATATTCAGTAGTGCTATTAACATGGAGTTCGGTGTCGATAAGTGTGCGGTCATACAAATACAGCGAGGGAAAGTTGTACATTCTGATAATTTACAGCTTTCAGAGACAATATCCCTGAAATCACTCTCGGAGGGCGAAACTTACAAGTACCTTGGTATGCCAGAAGCGTTGGGTATTGTGGACGGAGACATAAAGCAGTCGGTGAAGGAGCGCTTCTTTTGTCGCCTCAAAAAAGTGCTTAATAGCCTTTTGTCAGGTGGCAACAAGGTGCGAGCCTTCAACGGCTGGGTTATGCCATTGCTCACGTATACGTTTGGCATACTAAGATGGACTCAGACTGAACTAGACGCCTTGGACTGTAAGGTTCGTCAACTTTTAATCACTCATCGCATGCGACACCCTCGATCTTCGGTAATGAGATTGTATATCCCACGGAAATGTGGTGGTCGAGGCTTTTTAAACGCCAAGACCCTACACAACCGTGAGGTATGCAATCTCAGAAATCACTTTTTACAAGTTGAATACCAGATGCATCGCGATGTGGTTGCAGTAGATAAGAACCTTACCCCTCTCTCCTTGGCTAACGAGAACTGGCGCAAACCTGTGGTGATGAGCATCCAGGACCGGAAGACTATATGGGAGAGCAAAGAGCTGCATGGGAGATTCTACAAGGTTCTCACAGGACCTGATGTAGATCTCCTAAGCTCAGTGAACTGGCTACGCTTTGGTGACCTCTTTGGGGAAACCGAAGGCTTTGTCTGTGCAATTATGGACGAGGTGGTAAAGACGAACAATTATCGAAAGTATATCATGAAAGACGGCACGATCGATATTTGTCGAGCGTGTCATCTTCCTGGGGAGACCCTCCGTCATATACTTTCGGGTTGTTCGCACCTTGCTAACTCTCAGTACTTGCACAGACACAACCAAGTAGCCAAAATTATACACCAGCAACTTGCTCTCCGATACGGCCTTACTGGTCCTGAAGTTCCGTACTATAAGTACACACCGGCGCCAGTTCTTGAAAATGGCCGTGCCACGCTCTATTGGGACCGATCTATCATTACGGACAGGACTATTCTTGCGAATAAGCCTGATATTGTACTGATAGATCGGTTAGAACGGAGGGCGGTGCTCGCTGATGTCACCATACCGCATGATGCTAACCTCGTTAGAGCTGAGAAAGATAAACTTAGCAAATATCTTGACTTGGCTAACGAGGTTGTCAGCATGTGGGATGTAGATTCAGCGACCATAGTCCCGATAGTCGTTACGGTTAACGGCGTAATAGCGAAGAGCCTCGATCAACACCTGAAGAGACTCTCGCTAGGAAGTTGGATCAAGGGCCAGATCCAGAAGGCGGTACTCTTGGACTCGGCACGTATCGTCAGGAAGTTCCTTTCTCTGCAGCCCTAGTCACCGGCCGCTTGAGCCTAGCTTCGCGGTCGGTGATTTACCGTTTTGATATATTTTTTACTGTAGAATAGTTTTTTACAATTTTTGTATTTTCTATAGTAAAAAATGTATTTTATACGAGAATTTTAATAAATGAGTGTATAATAATAATATTTATTTATTCAAAAAACGTCTTAAAAACAAAACAAAGTAATAAACAAAACAAAGTAATGTATACTGTGACCTATTTCACTTCTTAGTTTCGACACCTTGCTCTAACTAAGTTCTAGACTTGTGATGTAGACGCAAGGGCTCTCTACCTCGGTAGCTCATTAGATTTACACTATTTTATGAACAACTTATAGTATATAAAAAATAAAAATAAAAACTTTAGGAAACACTGTACTATGTAGTATACTTACAGTTTCTTATACTTAATATTATATTATAATTAGGCCAAAAATCAGTTTATAGGTATACAGTTTATAGGTATGAGTGTAAAATGTGTATGTGTATCTATGTGTGTGGATGAGTGAGTGAGTGGAGTAGAAGTTGACTGTGTGATTGATTAACGAGTTGTTTTTAGTAGGCATTCTGTTTCATCATAGTTCAGGTTTGATAAATATGATTTTATCATATTTTTGCATTCTCTGTAGTTTAAGTCCTTTATATCTATATATTTGCTGATGTTATTATACATGTACGGACCCAAAAAAGAAAAGTGTCTCTGGGCAAGCGACGTGTTACAACTAGGTGTTTTATATATTCTATCTTTTCGTCGTTTGCTTTTTATTTGTGTGTTTTGGTTGTATTTAATACTGTGTTGTTTTAATATTAATTGTTGGATGCATAGTTGTCTAACTGACAATAATTGAGTGTCTGAATATAGTTGTGTTGTTGGGAATCGGTATGGTTTTGAGTATGCAATCTTAAGAATTGCTCTTTGAGCTCTCTCTAGAGGTAGTAAGTGAGTTTTTGCTGCCCCGCCCCATGATGTAGAGCAATATGTAACTATGGACTGACAGAGAGCGTAGTAAATTTGTAAAATAAGGGATTCAGTCGCAGCATGCCTAATTTTTTTGAAAACGGCAATGAGTTTTCTCAGTCGTGTTTTTAATAGATTTATATGTGGTCCGTATGTCATCCTAGAGTCTACAATTATACCTAGGTATTTTATAGTGTCGCAGCATTCGAGAGATGGGCAGTCTGTACAGTTTGTTGGATTTGATCTTAAGCAAAGTCTGTTATGAGCTTTAATCTGGTATGCTGTGTTTGTGAGGTTAGGTTTGGCAGAGTTATTCAAATAAAAAGCTAAGTATTTGGTTTTCTCGGAGTTCAAGGTAAGTATGTTATTGTAGAGTTCTTGGCTGATAATATCAAATCCCTTTTGAGCTTCTTTATATACCTTTTCCCAACTTTCCTCTTGAAAAAAAAGTACTGTGTCATCCGCAAAAGAGATTGTCTTACCAGAAGGCATTTCCGTTTGACAAATTTTATTTATATAGGCAAGGAATAGCGTCGGACCTAAGATACTTCCTTGTGGAATTCCAAAAGTGACTCTACATTTGTTAGATATATGATTTCCTATTTTTACACATTGGTAGCGATCTTCCAGGTAGCTGCTTATTAGGTCTAGTTGTTTGCCACGTATTCCTAGGTCATTTAGTTTTCTCAGAAGGAGTGGTATGGCCACCGTGTCAAACGCCTTTGCCAGGTCGATGAAAATAGCAAGACATTTTTTATGTTTGTCAAGTGAATTAATGATAAAATTGTTAAGTTCCATTACAGCGTCTGCAGTGGATCTACCCTTTCTAAATCCATGTTGATTACTAGAAAGCAATAAATACAGGAATAAACAATAGAATAAAGGAAGTAGGGCGGCCTTATCGCTGAGAGCGATCTCTTCCAGGCAACCTTTGGATGGAATGGACATTTTAAAGATAAAGATCATTTATTTGCATAAACATATTGTGTTATTGAGATGTTACAAACAGGTAGGTATCAAATATGTTTTACCGATTCTCCTTTACTTATCTTACGCCTTTCCATCTTTCGAGACCCTCTTTCAAGTTTTAGGGTTCCGTACCCAAAGGGTAAAATGGGAGCCTGTTACTAAGACTCCGCTGTCTGTCCGTCCGTCTGTCACCAGACTATATCTCATGAACCGTGATTTATAGTTAGATAGTTGAAATTTTCACAGATGATGTATTTCTGTTGCCGCTTTATCAACAAATAATAACTGACTCCGAGTCGAGGGCTTTTAGAGAAACCACTAGAAGAAAAGATTTAGTAAAGGAATTTACACCAAAGCTCAACATATCAGAGCATAGTGTGCGGCACCAGGCTGTAACATTATACAATAAATTGCCTATTTCCTTTAAAAGCATATATAATGTAAATAAAAAGAATAAACTAAAAGAATACTTATTAAAGAAGTGCTACTATTCTTTGGAGGAGTTCTGTGCCGACAAATTTAAGTCTGAGAATCTGTGATAAATAATTTAACATTAACATAGTATAAAGAAGAAATAATTTAATGAATATTTTTGACATTTTTATTATAATTATTTTACATTTTTATTCTTATTTGACATTGTTTACTTGTATTTTTTTTGTATACTCATCTTTTAACTGTCTATATTTATAAGCCTATGTACAATTTCCGACACAATTTAAATTGTTTGTGAAATAAATAAATGAAATGAAATGACGTAAATAAATACTTAATGGGCCTCCCATACAACAAACGTGATTGTTTTGCTCGTTTTTATAGATAATGAGCCGGTTTTTTAGTTTTACTTTTGCTAATTAGTTTCATACTATGGCACAAAACCCTCCGTTTGCAAGTCTATTTGCACAAAGCACATGGCCAGTTTTATTTTGAATACTTTATGTATTGTTTAATTACTTTACAATTTTCTTAAAACTATGTGATTGAATTATAATTTTCTGCTCTCTCTCATCAAATAAACAGAATGTTCGAGAAACCTGTTTCACTTCTGTTTCAGTACCTATTGCCACGCCCTGCTTGGATACCATTGTGTCTCTTATATATTACCTAGATACTAAGACCTACAAATTTTCGCTTTAATCAAATAAATATGAAATACTCTTTTCAGGTTTTGGCGTTGTTCCCGGCACATTCATAGGCGAAATGTTTACGCCTAGTGTACGCTCCGTGGGAGCCACTACTACCATCACCGTCGGATGGCTTTGGGGCTTCATCATGTCTTCTGCTTTTGGATACCTGCTGCAGCTAGGAAATTACATTGTCTTCTATATCTTCACAGTCGCCTGCGCTGGTGCCTTCTTCTTTACTTTATTCCTGGTGCCCGAGACTAAGGGGAAAAGTTTAGTAGAAGTGCAAAAGATGCTGAGTTAATATGATTTTTTAAATAAAATTTGTTAAATACGATTGACGATTTGATTTAACAAAGACTTGAAGCGCTTGTATTTTGTTTCTTAAATTGCTGACGTTTCAAAAAAGTTACTTCGTGATTAAAAAAGTTAGGATCAGCTCACATTGAAACACGAATATTGCTCTCAGCGATATCTCCCGTCGGGCGCACCAATTTGGTTATAGGTACTAATTGGTATAGGTACTACAGTACCTAGTATGTTGCCTAGTACACTAGGTTTGTACCTAGTAATCATTTATTCTACTACCTTGTGGTAGTAACTCATTATTCAGCCTAATCGCCGAATGCCTTCGCATTCTGAAAAGGTTAGTTAGTAGTAAGTAATTACAGTGTATAATCAAACTCTGAAACCAACATTTTTAAGCAACAGGTCAGGCAAACAGTTATACCAATACCAATAAATATTCTAAGAAGGCAAGATTGCATGTAGTAACACAAAGACTAAACTGAAACTGATAAAGAATTACATTTAACAATACTCATGGTGATGAGACCAGAGTTAGCGATACAGGGTTTTCAAGAAGGAGAGTAGCCCTTCAACAAAAATAGCAACATCACCTACTTTTTCTAAAAGGCAAGCTGGCGTTACATCTGCTCATAAAACTGCAAAAGGATTCGTATCTTACAACGCGTGAAAGGACAAAGAGACAGACTAAGTGAGGTTCGATTCAGATCGGGAGCGTAGCGATCGTTGGCAAGACCCAGACGTGCGTCCTTTTCGAGCTTCCTAAGGAATATCTCACTCGTATATACCCTAGACGCTTGGACGCCCTCCAACCAGGTGGGATGACGACCTGCGAAAGACTGCAAGTAGTAGATGCTGGATGCGGCAAGCTGAAGACAGGGCGCTATGGCACTCATTGGGGAGGCCTAAGTCTAACAGTGGACTATCATAGGCCGACGATGATGATATACCCTGGATCCACGTAGTGAAACAGGCTAAAAAAATACATAATAAGAATCGACTAGCTGGACGCGCCACTTGGTCGTGGAGGGCTAAAGTGAAGAAGTTGTATTAATTTAATAAAAATGGCCATTTTATCCTTTCATATTTTATTCAGGTACCTGTTTAATCAAACCCATGTTTTTATATCGACTGTCAAAGGAGCTGTAGGTTTTGTTTGTATCTTTTTTTTTACAATCATAGGAAAACTTACAGCTAGATAAAGATTAGATACCAAGAATATTTAACTTAAAGCCTATAGTTATATGTAAGACTCCACAAATAATACAAATCTATAATTGACTCAAAATCTCCTGAATCTCATCCAAACTCTTCCCTTTAGTCTCAGGAACAAACACCACGGTGAAGATAAATGCACCAGCGCATGCAGCGGTATAGAACCAGAATGCGAAGTGGGCGCCGAGTTCCAACATGGCGGCGAAGGCAGTGGCTATGGCGAACCCGACCAGCCAGCCGATGGTGATGGTAATGGTGGCGCCGATGGAACGAACGGAAGGAGTGAACATCTCGCCGATGAATGTGCCAGGAATAATGCCGAAACCTGGAATACAGTAAAACATAGCTCGCTTAGGTTGCCAGAATGACCAATGGCTTACCGCAAACTTCAAACGAGTGGCTGTTATAATTCCGTCATTATAATAATAATAATAATACTGGACAATTCACACAACATTATCAAGCCCCATGGTAAGCAGAGCTTGTGTTATGGGTACTAGATAACTGATATACATAATACAATATATTACCTAGATAGATATTTTTTTTATTATACATAAAAACGACCAGAACACCCGGAACAAATATCTGCAGATTGTACACACAATTGTTCCGAGGCGGGAATCGAACCCGCAATCTCCTGCGTCGCAGGCGGACCTTCGCCCACCGCGCCACATCGGTCATCATATAACATGCATCTAAATAGTTAAAGACCGTAATGGACTCGCAATCAAGACAGAGACTAGCAAAATTAAAAAAAAATACTAAGAAAGACTTTCATATAATAATATTGATCATGATAATAGTGATAGAAAATCAACTGAATCGAATGCAATCATTTTAAAATTTTATCAATTTCGATCGGATATGCATCATAATTCTTTAGTCATTCATTTACTGAAACGATGGTCAAGTCATTTACTGAAACTTTGAAACAAAACAGAGCGTAACATAAACAAATTGTGAGGTTGAGGTTGTGAAATAAATAATGATGACAATTATCAATATCCAGCAAAAATAAAGGAAGAGAATTCACTAATTGTATCTTGCATATTATATACATGACAATGACGTCGCTATGTCGTGGTTTTCATATATACAGTGAATTTCTACATATATCTCTCTGCTGGAAAGGAATCGGTCTCTAACGATAGGAAAAATTGCTTGATTGATGCAGTCTGAAATGATAAGTCTATTAAAAAACTCACCCATATCATAAAACAAGAAGAAGACCATAAGTGTCACAAGTGGTAGCCATTTAACGTTTGCCTCTATCTCAGCTTCAAGTTGATTAAAGTAGAAATAGGTGCCTAAGGTTCCCTGAAAAAAATAAAATCTATTTTAGACTTCAGTTACGATATATGTATATTAAGTGCTTCAGTTCAGAAAACTAAGATTTGTCATTGCAAAGACGGCGGATGGATGTGAGTTTTTACGTGAAAGAGTGATAAATATCCATATGGATGGATGTTTGTTACTCTTTCACGTAAAAACTACTGAATGGATTTTAATGAAACTTTACAATAATATAGCGATGTATACGCTATATTATCGTACAGAATAACACATGCAGGCTACAATTTATAAAGATATATTGTATATTATCCAAAATACCTGTCCACCACGCACCACGCGGTTTCACCCGTGTGGCTGCGCCAAAGTTTCTGCGCGAAAGTTTGTAAGTATGGATGGACCATCCATCCATCCATACTTACAAACTTTCGCGTTTATAATATTAGTAAGATTAGCTGACATTTCGCATTTGATATGATCAACGCTTTATCTGAGGGTAGTTGTTAAATGATTACAAACATTAAGGACTTACTAAGCTTAAGAAACACACAGCGGTAGACAACAATAATAAGATTTTCCTTCCAAATCTTTCGACAAAGAAAGGAGTTATACAACTAGATCCAAGCTGAGTTATCCCTATTATTATAGTAGCTATGTTAGGCTCTATAGAAGAATCAGCTAAATCAAATATAGTCGTAACAAAGAATGTTACAACTATAACTCCACTCAGCTGCTGGAATATGTTCAAAGTTAACGTTATCAAAAGTGCTTTTCTGTTGCTTTTGATCGTCACAAGATCTGATGATTTCATTGGTTCTGCCTTCTCTGCTTTTGTTGATATAATCGCATCAATCTCTTCTTCTCTGTCGAGGTATTTAAGGGTGTCTTCTGCTTGCTTTTGCTTTCCTGTAACAGAAATTTGCTTATTCGACTTAATGTCGAATATGTTTTGAATATGACGCTTATTTATAGAGTTAAATAATTACCTTTCATCATCAAGAACAGTGGAGTTTCTGGTATAAAAAGTATCCCTGCAATGTACACCAACGTAATCGCCAGCCCTATGTAACTGGTGACAGAGTAAGAAACGTAGGGACCTACTGAATATACGATAAGAGTTCCCAGGGTGCCGAAGATAGCTGTTACTGTTAGAAGAACCCCACGGATGGGAGTGGACCTGAAACGAAAGAAATTGTTTACGAAAAACAGTAAAAAGAAAAGAATGGTTACTGTGTGTTATCCGTAAGAGACAGAAATATACCATCGCGGACTTTTGTGTAGACCTTTTTCAGGTGTACAATAGGTACTGTAGAAGATTATTTTGATCTATGTATCTCGCCAGCGAGAACCCTCTAAAATTATCAGTGTTTCTCTTCTAAAGTCATTTAAAACGGGATATTTACCATGATTTGATTTTTGAGTTATCCAATTGTTCGGCACAGTTTCATGCGCCATGATCACGGAATAACTGAAGGCACCGCGACTGCGAGTAAGTTTTTATGGGCAAACATACCAATCTACCCTAATTTTTTGTCTTATGCTACCAACGTAACCACTACCACCGGTTTTATTATTATCGAACGCAGCTCGATCACGACACACAACACTGACGGTATCAGAACGCGTCGCGGTTGGTACATAATCAATAACAATATCCTGTTTTAAATGACTTTAGTGTTGATAACCATGATAATTTCAAAAGTTTAATTGTTTCTCTTCTATATGTTTATGCATGTTTTATATGCATTATAAACCTTTCTCTTGAATCACTATCAATTAAAAAACCGTATCAAAATCGGTTGCGTAGTTTTAAAGATCTAAGCATATATAGGGACAGACAGACAGCGGGAAACGACTTTGTTTTATACTATGTAGTGATAAGCATACATAGGTAGGTACTCACGCAATTTCTCCAATATACACCAGGTTCATAACAAAAACTATTCCTGTCCCAAAGCCATTGAATATCCGACCAGCGTAGATCATAGCCAGGTTGTTGGCTAAAGCGAGGACGAGGAAGGACAGAGCAGTAATACATCCTCCTATGAGTAGACTTGGTTTCCGCCCAATGGTGTTTGAAAGATAACTTGTGACATATGGACCTGAAAATTAACAAAGAAAATTAAAAATTTGAATTTAATTAGAAGGTTGCGGGTCGATTCAACCGCAACAATTGCTGGGGCAAACGTTTCTTGCGTGGGCACCATGACTAGTAAACGTAGTGTAGGAGGACCTCTGATCAGGTGGGATGACGACCTGCTAAAGACCGCAGTTAGATGCTGGATGCGACAAGCTGAATACAGGGCGCTATAGCACTTCCTTCTTCTGGCTTCGCACGGTTTTAGTACGGAACCCTAACTTTTTTGAAAATATAATATAGCCTATGTTCACCGGGGATATTGTCGCTTTCCAACAGTGTAAGAATTTTTAAATCGGTCCAGTAGTTTCGGGGCCTATTGATTACAAACAAACAAAAAATAAAAACTTTTCCTCTTTATAATATTAGTATAGATAAAACAACAAAAATATTTTCCAATTCTTGACATTTAGTTTTCGCAAAAATGTATGAAAACGAAATTGCTCTCGTCTTATAGTAATTTGTTTTTTAACTTGGTCCTTGAGTGACATAGTCACTTTGTAACAAAACTCCATCAATAAATAAAGATATCAAAAAATAAACTTGGTCATTACTTTTTGTTAAGAGCATACAATAGACAATATAAGCTATGTTCCTTAATAAATAAAACGTAAGATATTGATGTTTTTAATACGAAACAAATAGCAAGAAAACTTGTCCATTTTCGCATAAATGTGCAAAATGAGATTGGCTTTCATTTCATTTTAGGTAAGTATTTTGAAAAAAAAACTATTTGGGAACCTAGATAAATACTATTTTAATACAAATAATGCAATATTATAGTGGAAATATGCTTGAATTAGAAATAATTTTGGTATTACGTTTGTATGAAGAATTCGTCCCTCCGGAGGCCCCTTAAGCCAAGGGGCTAAACTTAAATAACTACTTAATTATAAGCACTAATACAACGGGTATTTATCGCGTCTTCTGCGGCGCGGTTTACACACTGTCGTGGTCACGGGGTGGGCGGTGTAAACCTGTTGAAACGTCGGGACAAATACGCGATAAATACCCGTTGTATTAATGCTCATAATTATGTGTTCAGATCGCGTAATTTTCAAAATATTAAAGACCACTTACCACCAATAGTCCCGATATAAATGACAGAGCCCACCCACGAAGCTTCCTGATCACTTATCACGTTGGGAAGTGGAGTTTGAACAGGATCCTGAAGCTTTGGTACCACAGGGGCGGTCCATCCTAGACCAAAGCCTACGAGCGTTTGGCCTATGTATACTGAAAAATCGGTGTAAAGGTTATTTTCCATGTAGAACTTTTTTACATGGCAGCACTTTTGTGCGTGTCATATTGATGATAATAATTGTTATAATGAATGACTTTAGTAACTATAATACGTCATTGGGGGTGTAAGGGGGACTCCAACATCTCATCTCCCACCCTGCTACACTGCTATACAATCCAAAAAAAAGTTTGATAACTAATTTTTTTTCAACTATTTTCCATAACATGACACTGGCAGAAAAGAAAGCTCCTCAATCTCAAAGGTCCCGAAATCTCCTCAATCTCAAACGTGACAAACTCCGGCAAGTCGTCGGTATTGTCACGGGTGACTGCATGCTAAACAAACACGTATTTAATTTGGGTATCACGGACAGCCCCCTTTGCAGAGGGTGCATGAATGCAGAGGAGACGGCAGCGCATGTGCTTGTAGATTGCGACAGCGTGGCTTCTCAAAGGTTGCATCACCTTGGGACACCGCGGACGCCTAGGGAGGCATGCACCGGCATCAGCGCTGGCCTTATTGGAGGACATACCGTGATACCCAAATTAAATAGGTGTTTGTTTAGCATGCAGTCCCGTGACAATACCGACGACTTGCCGGAGTTCGTCACGTTTGGGATTGAGGAGTTTTCGGGACGTTTGAGATTGAGGAGCTTTCTTTTTTGCCAGTGTCAAGTAATGGAAAATAGTTTAAAAAAATTAGTTATCAAACTATGAAGATTGTATAGCAGTGTAGCAGGTTGGGAGATGAGATGTTGGAGTCCCCCTTACATCCCCAATGACGTATTATAGTCATTTATTTTAACAATTATTATTATCAATATGACAATTATTATTATCAATGTGACCAGTTCATGTGAAGGAAGGTATATAGGAAGGTATGTACTTACCAAATAATGCAGCAAGCAATTGCTTTTTTGGAAAAATCATATTTCAATCACGACACTGTTATAGCTATCAACATAACAATCTCTTATTTGAAATAAAAATGCACTCGTAGGGGGTACTGGGTCGTAGGCATACTTATTTATATACTTTATTTAAGCACTATTAAATAAAATTGTGCAAAAATTTTCACACAGAATTATACCTATCACAAGTTATCACTGACCTGCCAAACGATTGTGAACACTATCTAGATTAGTATTACGAGATATTACCTAATTTTATACGAATGCAAAATTATCTTATTTATATTGATTGAGATTGGATAACAGATGATAATAATTACGGGAGGTATTTAAATTTGTGTGGTTTAGGTATTTAAAACAAGTTTCGTGCTGGCGCGAGTAGTTTTTAATTTGACGACCGATGTGGCGCGGTGGGCGAAGGTCCGCCTGCGACGCAGGAGGTTGCGTGTCCGATTCCCGCCTCGGAACAATTGTGTGTACGATCAGATATTTGTTCCGGGTGTTCTGGTCGTTTTCTATGTATAATAAAAAAATATCTATAGTAATATATTGTATTATTTATATCAGTTATCTAGTACCCATAACACAAGCTCTGCTTACCATGGGGCTAGATAATGCTGTGTGAATTGTCCAGCATTTTTTTTTTTTTTTTTTTTAATGTTTGTATGTTCTATAATATAGCACTACCTACTTGTTGGCAACACTACCCAAAGGTTAGCAGGTAGATAATGCTATCTAGCATTATGCTCACCTATGTACAACTTTTGTGCCATAAAGTATATATCTACGAGTATCTACATATTATTTAGCCTTGGTGCGTTTTTAACAGCGGAAACAGTGGTGAATGTTTGACAATTTTCAACATCAAACTTCAAGCCGGATATCCTTCGAAAGTTGTCGTGCATCCGCTTCCGCTACTTAAATTTCATTTCATAGAATAACTACATAGAACAACTATCGTACTTTGAGGAACGTAAATTTTAGCGAGCTTGAGGAACGTAAATTAAAGCGAGTTAAGTTTAACACTTTGACTGCTGAAATCACACGGTATGTGTTTTCTATAAGTGACTAATATGCGTAAATCCAAACTAGCGCAGCGGCTGAGAAAATACAGATCTGTGTGACTCAGCAAAGCCGTAATATTTTTCGAACGAAACGCATGTGCGGCGCAACACAACCGCTGTGTAGAGCGACAGCACGAATTTTTTAGGTTAAAAAAAAGAACGCAGTCGCCGAAAAAAAACCGCAGTCAAAGTGTTAAGTCCTGAGCTGGAGAACCAAAGTTATCGACTCTAAGAATAAGCAAGCTGAAGTGGCAGTGGGCCGGCCATATCTCGCGTAGAACCGATAACCGCTGGGGCACGTGTTCTTGAGTGGAGACCACAACGTAGTATAGGACGCCCTCCGACCAGGTGGGATGACGACCTGCGAAAGACTGCAGGTAGATGCTGGATGCGTCAAGCTGAAGACAGGGTGCTGTGGCGCTCATTGGGGGAGGCCTATGTCCAGCAGTGGACTAAAATAGGCTGATGATGATGATGATGATGAGTCCTGGACTGATTTTCGCTCAAGACTGATCCGCTCCGCTCTCTCATGTATTTTGTAGGTATTTACTCAAGAAAATAATTTTATCCAGTCACACACGAATTGGTTTAAAAACATTGAGTATCTTTGGTTACACTAAATATTAAATATCAGTAGTAAAGTCATAATATTGAAAAAACATTACAAAGATGTGTTACTTTGGTTTATTTTTCTATCCGTTGATTTTCATTAGATCTTGTAACGACTTTGATTGTTTTTCAAAGTTCTTTATTTAACAAAAATTTGTACAATCGTTGATTAAATAAACACTGTTTAGAACCTAACCAAGTACAAAACCAATTAATTCATAACTCAACAGGCTGAACGCCTTTAAAAGTTTTTTGATAAAAATACTATTTATAATAACTAACACTTATTAAATCGTTTATTACTAAAATTATACAAATTTTAAATAAAAGTTACATAAAATAATTACGTCGTATGAGCATTTTGTAAAGCGCGCATTTTTATAGTTAATATCTACTAGACTTTGATTCAACAGACTAGATCTCATTAAAAACATACATTCGTTCATTTGCAACGACAGTGTGACATTTCAAATTATCCGATTTTTCGTTTTACTGATATTCGGAATCGCGATTCTTTTATCTCCAAAAACAGGTTTTTTTAATCTTTATAAACAACAAAGAAATTAGAGAGAAAATGTTTTAGATATCACGTTTTTCTTGTAAAAAATGCATAGTATCACAGCGTCATCTTGAATTGGAACGTTGTAGATGATACATGGTTTTCTTAAATTGGAGATATGTTGTGGGTCATTCGTTGATGTTCTGTTGTCGCAGATTACAATTTGATAAAATTGATTGGAATGTCCGCTTGTCACGTAGTATACACTAAACAGTAAAATAAAACACCAGTTATCTTTACAGATGACGACAAGGTCTAAGCGGATATTGCTATTAGCACAGAGAAAAATTTACGAGGATTTTTGTTTTTTTTCTAACAATGTGATAAATTTTCCTTTTTTTTTCACAGTATTATTTGAATGGTTTAGTACCAGGTGTGATATTTCTTTCTTAAGATTTCATTTCATTTTCAGTTATACTACAATCTATTCATACATAAAAAAGCTATCATGACAACAATTTAAAAGTTATGTTCATTGAAAAGTTTAAAAGTCGTTTCCTGTAAAGTTAGTGTTTTTGAGATGTCACACTATCGTCGCAAGTGAACGACATGTGAAAAGAGAGCCTTGTTCAATATGATGTATGATTATGCCTTGGTTGTTGACTTCAACGACAAAAGAAGCGAGATCTTAATGGGTGCCAAGCTCAATGGTTAGTCCTGATATTTATTTATAACAACATAAATTATTTTATAACAACTTAAAATATATTTTCTTCTTATAACTTAGAATAATATATTGAAGCCTGACTTGGCTAGTTTCCAATAATACATTATTATATTTTCATAAATACCGTCGTAGCTTGGTTACGATTACGACGATGTTTTGTTGCTACGACGTAGCACTGCTTCGCTGCTTCACTTCTACGTCGTAGCACAGCTAGAATAGACATGTGCTACGCCGTAGCATCGCCACGCTACATGTTTACCAAGTTCTGGGTTGTTTACGATTACGACAATGCTCTTTGAGTTATAGCTTAGTACAGCTTCGCTACTCTACTTCTACGTCGTAGCGCAGCTACACTAGACGTTTGCTACGCCGTAGCATCGCCACGCTACAATTGCTGAGTTGTGGGTTGTTCATAATTATTATTATGACCATGTTCTGTTGCTACGGCGTAGAACTGCTTTGCTACCCCGCTTTTACGTCGATTATACATTTACTAGCTGCGCCCTGCAGCTTTCCCCGCGTGGAAATCTATGTATAAATGGGATAAACCGTCCTCTTGAATCGATTACGTTGGCCTTCTGATTAAGGCCATGTTCACTGGTGGTATATTTACTGGATACCTGAAACGCCTGTATTTAATGTTATAAATAGTACTTAAGCATGCTATTATATATTTTTCAGGAAAAAATGGGTAAATTAAAAATAAAACTAATGCTGGAAAATCTACATAGCATCATCTGTGATGCTGCGTAATATACGCCAGAGCCAGAGCAGAGCTAAGCAGAGCCAGTGTCTTATAGGTACTAGATGACAAATATACTTACTACATACGTAATTATTTGAACAGATACCTAAAACAAACCGACAGGTGGCGAGAATGGAGGAGATATCTTCTTAACAAAGAAATAATAGAAGCTGAAAATTTTATCACTACATATTAAAAAACAAAGTCGCTTCCTGCTGTCTGTCTGTCCCTATGTATGCTTAGATCTTTTAAATTACGCAACTGAGAAAATGTTTGTACCTAAACCAAATCGCGGTCGCAGAAAATTGCTATAACAGTTTGCGGAAAACTATTCGTCCAGTTAAAAGTTAGGCTGGTTTTACCACATTTACACAGAACTCCTGTATCGGTTTCAAATATGACTGTTAAGGTTGTGGAGACATCTACCGTCACTTAAATACTCTATTAATAAATCGTACGCTCTGCGATTCCAACATGGCGGCTTACCAGATCAAAACTATATAAAACCTTAGAGTTGTTAACACAAAACATGTGGTCATACGAGGTTATAGAGACAGAGGCACATAGATCAGGATAACCTATTATTTATATATATTTTTTGTTTTTATGTATTTTCTTGATATTATTGTATACCTATTTGCCTATCAGATATTTAAATATGTCATCATCATCATCATCATCCTATATTAGTCCACTGCTGGACAAAGCAGATCGTCACCCATCAGGCGTCCTACACTACGTTTACCGAGTCGTGGTCTCCACTCAAGAACACGTTTGCCCCAGCGGCCTACGGTTCTTCGCGAGATATGGCCGGCCCACTGCCACTTCAGCTTGCTAATTCTCAGAACTAAGTCGATTACTTTGTTTCTCTGTCGGATGTATTCGTTGCGAATCCTATCCTTCAAAGAAACTCTGAGCATAGCTCTTTCCATAGCTCGCTGAGCGACTTTGAACTGGTGGACCAGCCCTATCGTGAGTGTCCACGTCTCAGCTCCGTAGGTCATAACGGGTAGGACTGGTTGAAAACTTTCGTTTTCAAGCATTGCGGTATGGATGAAGATAATAAATATGTAATCTGTATGTAATGTATCATTATCATCATAGCCACTGATAGATAGATAGATGGATAAAACATTTATTTGGTACTAATAACACACACATACAAGTTAAAATATATATATAGATACAATATTAAACTAAAGTACAATAAAACAATTAAAACGAGCAATTAAAAGAGCAAGTGCTTACTGTAGGTATATGTATATGTGTGCTGCAGTACAAAAAATAGGCTATGGCTCAGCTATATTTTTTACTGTTAGACATATGCCTCCCCTAATGAGCGCCTTAGCGCATTAGCGCCCTGTCTTCAGCTTGCCGCATCTAGCATCTGCCTGCAGTCTTCCGCAGGTCATCATCCATAGATGAATACTGAATACTGATCCCACCTGGCCGGAGGTCAGTACTAAGTATACGTTGTAAATATTTCCAGGCGGAGTGGAACTTTGGTACGACAACTCAATTTAACGAATGCAGTTGGAAAACCTGCGACTTTTGATTGGCAGCGACGGAATTGAATGCCATTTTTAAAGGCAATACTCGTTAGTTATTAGAAAACTAACACTTTATTGAGTTTTTTTAGTAACATAACAATAATGTGTCAAAAATTTGACATGAGGTGGGAATCGAATACGCGACACACTCCTATCGCAGGTAATTAATAAAAAATAACCACAAGACAAGGCAATGACTGATGTATGATATTGTACAAAGAGAATTTAATGTTATTGCCATTAAAATACCTACAATACAATACAATATAACTTTATTGCACCATCAATACAAAAAAATAATAAAAATACTAAAGGATCTTAATACTAATAATTATAACTAGTGGCACAATCGGCGGACCTACATCTTCGCAAACCAGAGACATATTGCCAATGATAGATGTCAAATCAAATACTTCTAGTCTCCCCTAGGGGAAGCGATTTCTTTAGTCCTAGCCATCGCCAAAGAAGTCAACTTCAACTTCTTTTTTGTTTTGGCGCCGCTTGCTTTTCGCTAACTCAAGTTATATTTGCGATCTAATGACTACTGACAGATTTGTGGTAGCACACATTATATTAATAATAATAAGTAAATGGACAATTCACACAGCATTATCTAGCCCCATGGTAAGCAGAGCTTGTGTTATGGGTACTAGATAACTGATATACATAATACAATACATTACATGGATAGATATTTTTTATATTTATACATAGAAAACAACCAGAACACCCGGAATAAATATCTGCAGATCGTACACACAATTGTTCCGAGGCGGGAATCGAACCCGCAACCTCCTGCGTCGCAGGCGGACCTTCGCCCACCGCGCCACATCGGTCGTCAAATGTGAATCATTCTATCTATTACTGAAAACTGCATTTAAATCCGTTGAGTAGTTTAAAAGTTATAAGCGAACAGACAGCGGAAGCGACTTCATTTTATACTATGTTACTTATTGACACTGGCAGAAAATTGACAAACCCTACATATACTATCTTGCCGAGCAAAGAATCATTCAGACATTACTCCTTGGAATTGATCTATGGCAGTATAGACGTATATTCTCTTTGGTATAGACACAGCAAGCCATGAAATAAGATGTTATTGTCAGTATCCCTGAGTAGTCGGTGGTTATTGTTGACAAATTTTTTGATGTAAAAACCAACATTATTTATACAAACAAAATTCTCTGTTAAAATGCTTCGTTGGTCTAAATTTCTGCCAATGATACAACAAAGTCGTTATACATGTTGTTGGTAAGTATATTTTAAAATTGAGAAATTAAAATTGATCAAGATTGTGTTTATGTTTCACATTGAGCGTATCATAAGAGGGTACGTTGTAACCGTTTATGCAAATAGGATAGGAATAGGATATCGCGTATATAAGAGTGGGATAGAACATCTTTTTGGAACGAACGAGCGCGGTGAGCGCAAGAATTCATTTTTTTGTTAGCAAAAACTTTATTGTAAAAATAACTACAGAAGAAACTGGATTGGATGAACCTCCAATCAACATATAAGTTATTTCAAAAGACCATAAGGTCTCGGAGCAAAAGTTACGACTTTGAAGTTATTATCAAAATGACCATTAACCCCATTTTAACTAGGTACCTAGTACCTACCTACATCAGAATACGAATTTCCAAATTTCCGTTCTTAGCGGGTGCCTACGTCTTCAGAGAAACTCACTTTAAAATTTCAGCCCCATAACTCTTGTAGTTTCTGAAATTTCTTGATGAGTCAGTAAGTTTTTTTCTCGTTTTAACCGACTTTACGAAAAAATGAGATGGTTCTATGTTCATCGACTTCTCCGTCAATTATAGACTGATTTTTAAAATTATTTACTCCGTATTTCAAAGACAGTTTAAAAGGATCATTGTGATATCCTATCATAGACACCCTCCGGCCAGGTGGGATGACGACCTGCGAAAGACTTCAGGCAGATGTTGAATACGGCAAGTAGAAGACAGGGTGCTATGCCGCTCATTAGGGGAGGCCTATGTCCAGCAGTGGACTACTATAGGCTGGTGGTAATAAAGATTTCTTGCTTCCAGCACATCGCCTCAACACCTGATTTGTTTCAAGGATTGGTCTTATTGCATGGTTATGGATATCTTAAGAAGTGCCTTGAACCTCAAGTCGATGTACAAAAATACCCATGGCCAAAAACTAGTAAGTTATTAGACTTATGTACATCATCATCATCAGCCTATGTTAGTCTACAGCTGAACATAGGCCTCCCCTATTGAGCGCCATAGCGCCCTGTCTTCAGCTTTACGCTTCCAGTATCTCCCGGTACAGTCGGTTAGAAAATGGCCTGTTATAGGCTATTTATAGCTAAAACTTTTGAAACTATCATGGTTATACCACTAATGTCTGTTATAAAGGGATATATAGATACCATTTGATGTTTTAGTTTTGCGATATCAATTCAATAAAAAGTACCTCGTAGTGTAGTACGCCTTCAGTTATTCCGTGATCATGGCGTATGAAACTGTGCCGAAATATTTGAAAATTAAAAAAATCAAATAAAACCAAATTGAGAACCTAATCTATTTGAAATAAGGTATAAATTAATGGCCCTCTTACAGAACGTATTACCGAACGCAAAAGTGATGATACTGCAAGAGGTGAACGAGCCTATCCTAAATATGGCCATCTGCAAGGCTGCGTCATTTCTAGGGGCCTTTCATGTCATCATCACTGATCGTATGGTGTGGCACCACGACTATAATGGCAGGTAAGAGTTATAGCTAAATAAATAATGCCGGACAATCCATACAACATCATCTAGCCTCAAGCTAAGCAGGACTTGTGTTATTGGTACTAGATGACTGATATACATTTTACAATACATTACATAGATAGATTTATTGTGCTTAGAAAACTACCAGAACACCCTAAACAAATATCTGATGATCGTACACAGATTTGTCGCGAGGCAGGAATGGAAACCGCGATACCTTCGCCATAAAGGTGAAAATGAATGATAAAATAATTAAGAACAAATACAATACAGTTACTCGTTACTGCACACCAAATAAAAAAACAGAAATAGATATAGAAAGACATTTATTTATAACAAATTAAATTAACAAAAAAGACACACTTATAGAATAGGTACATGTACTTTTACACAAGACAGGAAAAAACAAATACAAAATATGTTGTACAATGGGCGGCCTTATATCGCTATGAGCGATCTCTGCCCGGCAACCTCTGAATGTTTTTTTTTTTTTATTTTGATCCACGTACATGAATCTGAGAGAAAAATTAGATCGCGCTATCGAAGTGTTAAAACTTTTCCTATCCCCTTTTCATTTCATTCAGGAAATTGAATTCAGTTTATAGTTTTTTTTAAACACTCCAAATTTTTATTTTCAAATGATAGGCATTTCCGTTTTCATTCGCGATTTATCTTTGTTTTAGGCTTTACTATCTGAAATTATCAGCACGATAAGTTACCCAGATACAGATTGTTTTCACCTTGGACAAGCATATTGTCGTGGCATCGGCTTGCTCATAGCCGTGTCGTAAGGAAAATAAGTAATACAAATAGTTTCATTGTATTTAGTGACTCATCGCTTAGTTCTTGAACTAGTTTGGAAGAAAATCATTCAAGAGCGGCAGAAGGTGTGAATTTTGTGATAATAAATCAAGCCTAGGCTGGGAGAGCCGAAGATTCAAATATCCTGAAATTCTAACGAGGTCCAAACTCAAAAAAGGTTAAAAACTTGTTGC
This sequence comes from Eupithecia abbreviata, assembly GCA_943735965.1. Lineage (NCBI taxonomy): Eukaryota > Metazoa > Arthropoda > Insecta > Lepidoptera > Geometridae > Eupithecia > Eupithecia abbreviata. Next base: position 2,460,581 of record OX030997.1, on the reverse strand, counting down.
TCTACATTGGAGAGGTTATAAATAAATTGAAGATCCTTTGCCGAAGAAGGTTGAACGTGAATTCGGACCTATAAAAAGGTTGCATTATAACCTGGAAAAGATTGAAGATTGAGTTTGAATCTTAGCAACGAAGATCGAAGGTTAAAAATGTGTTGCTCCTGCAGCTGCGGCTGTGGTTCATGCGGCAAGATTCTAAGATGTCTACTCTGTGTGACTCTCTGTGTGTTTTTAGCTAAGATGTGTGGTTTTGAGGTTAATGATGACTGCTGTGGAGGAGATGAAGGGGACTAGGGTCCCTAACAGTTGTATACTTCAATTTTATGGCATAAGTAGGTGAAGACCTTTAATCTAATAATTGTATGCGTTTACTGCTCCTATTATCTGAACATGTTGTGTTACCATGTTTGGATTACAATCTACCTATTCTAAGAACCTTAATTTTTTTTATATTAGTTATGAATGTTTTCTGTTTTTCATATCAATAAATATTAATAAATAAAGTAAAGAAAGTAAATTATCAATGTACCAAGAGCAAACCCCTGACAGTGTTTTAGGTATTCTGTATCCACTATGACTACCTACATCTAAGGGTGAATTCACACAGCATCCGTTTTTCAGGGTCCTATTTTTCAGTCATGTTGTTGTAAGCGAGTGCACGTACTTTTCACGATTTTGATTTACGGCGGTATTTCAGATCCAGTAAACGATTTTTTCCAGTAGCGAAGATCAAAAACGGCCCTGTTAAAAATGGATCCGCTATGTGAACGTACCCTAAGGACCAATAAGATAATGAACGGTACCAAATACCTATGCATAAAATCGCTCCAAGAGATAAAAAAATGTTTACCTCCTATCTTATATGCCTAACAGTAGAGCCATCATAATTATAATAATAATAATAATAATAATGCTGGACAATTCACACAGCATTATCTAGCCCCATGGTAAGCAGAGCTTGTGTTATGGGTACTAGATAACTGATATACATAATACAATACATTACATAGATAGATATTTTTATTATATATAGAAAACGACCAGAACACCCGGAACAAATATCTGCAGATCGTACACACAATTGTTCCGAGGCGGGAATCGAACCCGCAACCTCCTGCGTCGCAGGCGGACCTTCGCCCACCGCGCCACATCGGTCGTCAATTAAGTAAATAACTTACCTAACTAATATTGTATGTAAGTAATAACATAACTAGATAATATTTTAAGTTATTGTAAATCAAAAGTAATGTCATAACTAATTTTATAATCAAGTCTGTTATTTAATGATTTGTGTGTGTTTTATAAATAAAGGAAGTTATTTTAATGAATAACAACGGTGTTTTGATACCCATATCCCTTCTTAAAATTTATTGGACGCAAAATCATACTAATATTATAAAATAGTTTCTTCCCGCGGCTTTTATGAAAAAGTACACGCACGCGTTGTTTCTATGAAAAAGTTTTAACACTTTGACTGCGGTTTTTTCTCGACGACTGCGATCTTTTTTTTTACCTAAAAAATTCGTACTGCCGCTCTACACAGCGGTTGTGTTGCGCCGCACATGCGTTTCGTTCGAAAAATATTACAGCTCTGCTGAGTCACAAAGATGTGTATTTTCTTAGCCGCTGCGCTAGTGTGGATTTTCGCAGATTAGTCACTTGTAGAAAACTCATACCGTGCGTTTTCAGCACTCAAAGTGGGTTATGTATACGTAGATACCATGGGAGAAAAAAGTAACCTACATATTATGTAGGTTACTTTTTTCTACGACATTGTATCAAAACACCGTTGTTATTAATTAAAAGAACTTCCTTATGTTTTATTACAGGCCCAGAACTACCTAAATGCTAATTTCAGCCAAATACGTTTCGTAGTTTTGGCGTGAACAGGTAACAAACATCCAAACATCTAAACATCCAAAGTTTATCATATATAATACTACATATAGCCCGCAGCTTCGCACGCATAAAACCTGCAGTACAGTCGAAAAACGAAGGACTTTAATGCATGTATTCTGCCCTGTATAACATACGGGTGTCACTTGGGCCTTAACAGAACAGCAACAAAATAAAATAAATACATGTCAAAACGGGATAGAAAGAAGCGTACTTGGGATAAGAAGAAGAGATAAGATACAGCTAAAAAGAATCCAAGGAAAGACTAAGTTCGAAAAAGTGCAAACAACATGCAGAAAACTATAATGGCGTTGGACAGGGCATATGTTGAGAGAAAAGAAGGAGAAATGGTCTAGAATAATTATTAATTACCGAATGGCACCCAGGGGGTAGCACAAGAAGTAGGGAAAGACAGATAAAGCGATGGGAAGATGATTTAAAGAAAGTAGCTGGAACGGAATGGACAGAAACGAGTGGAAAGCATAGCAAAAGACAGAAACGAGTGAAAAGACAAGCTGGAAAAATGACGGGAAACCAAGCGCCGAGAGCATCAGCAGTTTAAGTTTTTAATTTAAGTGTTTTTATAATATTATTAACTGTTATCTGTGTCAACCAGCAATAAAGGCTTATTTTATTTATATTAAATTAATTCATTATTTATACAATTCAAAATTTTCCCATTTATTGTGTATATTTACGCAATCAAATAAACGTATACAAAATAATTTTACAAAATGATGTAGCCATCATTCTTGTCAAAATATAATGTTCAGTACATTATATCATAATAATATATACTATTGCAGTCAAATAATTGTATACCTACCTACAATGTTGCGTGAACTTATCCTTTATCATCATCAGCCTACAGCTGTCCACTGCTGGACATAGGCTTCCCCCAATGAGCGCCATAGCGCCCTGTCTTCAGCTTTACGCATCCAACATCTACCTGCAGTCTTTCGCAGATCGTCATCCCACCTGGTCGGAGAGCGTCCTACACTACGTTAAGTCGTGGAACTTATCCTTAGTCACTGTCTATTAGCAGCAGTAACTATCTACAACCCACATACAGTTACTACATATTTAGTTACACAATTACTATCTAATCCTAGTAGGTTTTGGAACTATTTAGTTAAGATAACTATCTAATCTTGTTAGGTTTTTACATTTCGTAATACTCAGTATCGACTACACTATCTCTATTTTATCGATTTACAACATAAATAGGTGAGAAAATAATTCCTAGATCTGGTTGATTGGGTTTATACATATGTCTGACGGCTGAAGTGGCGCTGCGGGCGGTAGGAGGTTGTCGGTTTAATTCCCGCCTTGGTACAAATGTTTGTACGATCTGCAAGCAGTTCCCGTATGGTTTTTTTTATAATACATAGAAAATACTCAGAACACCGCCGCCGGGTGATTATGTAACTCGCGACCGGTTTGCGACAGGCGTAAATTAAGCAATCAGTGCTGTCAAACGCCAATTTTGACGTTGTAGCTGGTGTCAAACTAATACCATCAAATGTATTCTATTAAATAAATATAAAAATTAATATTGTATTATAGTCGTCCAGTAGAACGAAGCTATGTAGAGCTTGTGTTATGGGTATAAGACAAGCTCTACTTAGCTTCGTTCGGGCTAGATTGCCCAGCTTATTTATTTTCTGTCATATCATTGTAGTCGGTACCTCCGTCAAATAATCTTTGTTGTTTTGAAGACATCAAGTTTTAGACAATTACGCAAATGACCAATCCTTTAATAGACGTTTTGAAAGCCTTATCATGAACGTCGCCATTGCGGGTCCAAGCCATTCAAATGCAAATTAGAATAAAAAATAAAGCTGGACAATTCACACAGCATTATCTAGCCCCAACCTAAGCAGAGCTCGTGTTATGGATACCAGATAACTTATATACATAATGCAATGCATTATAAATACTTCATAAAACTTATCTATGTAACTCTGACTCTTTCCAGCATATTTTCAAACATGGCGGACGTGATTTTCGTATCGACAGCGACTCACATGTGCGTCCAGAGGTTCGCTGATAGGTCCACGGTTCCAGTGATGTGCATGAAGTCAAGGACGCACGCTAGCATACAGTCATTGGCAACCGTCATGGCTATAATGGTATTTTTTTTTATCTATAGATAGATAGAAAACACATTATTACCCCTTCCTAGTAATATTATAAACGCGAAAGTTTGTGAGGATGTTTGTTGCTCTTTCACGCAAAAACTACTGAATGGATTTTGATGAAACTTCACAATAACATAGCTTACATATCAGAATACCACAAAAAATACAATTCATAAAGATATATTGTATATTATCCAAAATAATCTATCACCACGCGGGTGAAACCGCGGGGTGCAGCTAGTATAGTATAAAACAAAGTCGCTTCCCGCAAAAAACTACGCAACGGATTTTGATGCGGAAGAGGAAGGTTTAAAGTCCATTTGACACATCGATTTCCACGCGAGCAAAGCCGCGGGGCATCTAGTTGTGTATAAAAAGACGCGGCAACACGACGAAGTGAATTTTAGGTTAAGTATGGGAGTTTGGCTTGTGTATACGTCCCTATATTTTCCAGGAAGAGCTCGGTACAATGGATTTTGTAAACATATCGTGGGTGGGTCCGGCCCACCCCGCTCTAAACTCGTACCTTCTCCTCTGTCCCATGCTGAGAGCAAACCTCCGATTTAAATGCTGTTGTAAAGTAAGTTTCATCTATACATACTTAAAGTTTAAAGGTTGTCGCACACCTGGGCCCAACACTGCCACAAAGCATATGTACCGTCAAATATGAACTTTAACTCGTTATCATCATCAACATCATCTCCTATAACAGTCCACTGGTGGACATAGGCCTCCCCCAATGAGCGCCATAGCGCCCTGTCTTCAGCTTGCCGCATCCAGCATCTACCTGCAGTCTTACGCAGGTCGTCATCCCACCTGGTCGGAGGGCTTCCTACACTACGTTTACCGAGTCGTGGTCTCCACTCAAGAACACGTTTGCCCCAGCGGCCGTCGTCGGTTCTTCACGAGATATGGCCGGCCCACCGCCACTTCAGCTTGCTAATTCTTAGAGCTATGTCGATAAATTTGGTTCTCCGTCGGATGTATTCGTTACGAATCCTAACCTTCAGAGAAACTCCAAGCATAGCTCGCTGAGCGACTTTTAACTGGTGGACCAGCCCTATCGTGAGTGTCCACGTCTCAGCTCAACGGGTAGGACGCAATGCTTGAAAACTTTCGTTTTCAACTTTCGTATGGGTGACGAGAAGACTTGACGAAATCTAAATATAACTCATTATAAAGATATGCTCGATATTTAGATGCATCTTATGTTGACGGCGCCAGATAAATACAGATCGGGGGTCACTCACTTGAAGCTTGCGGTAAAAAATGACCAGAACTCCCGGAACAAATACATAATACGTAATGAATATAGAAATTGTACAAACATTTGTCCCGAGGCGTGAATCGAACCCGCAACCTCCTGCGTCGCAGAGGTCGTCGTATTTGAATGCACATTCTTGTGCTGTTCGGTACATGTTTTTCCACTTCAATTTATTTATGTTATTTTTAGTATTAGCTTTTTTATTTTGTATTTCTTAAGTATTTTTCTTAGTGTGAACTGCTGCCCTGTTTACTAAATTCTAGATTATTAGTAATTCTTTTTGTAATCCGGCCTCCCACGATACGGGTTCTGAACCTAGTGCGGGGACCACCAGTAAAATATAAGCATTTTTGTTGTGTTGAATGAATTTTGTATTTTTTTTTTGTATTCTTTGTAATATATTATGTATATCTAGTACCCATAACGCAAGCTCGCTCAGCTTGGGGCTAGATGATGCTGGACAACCCACCAGCATTATTTATATTTATTACCTATTTTTGTTTTTTTACTTCTAGAAATGCCCAGTCCACCCGTTGCTGCTAGATAAAGCCAAAGAATTCACGAAATCTGTACCCACAACGGTGATGGAATGTCCTGAAAAAAACAACGCTCTACTGAACGCCTGTGTTATTATTTCTGGTCCAGAAGTCACTAATAAGGAAAAACTACCGGAATTTGAGCTAAATGTTAATGTATATAATATAGACTTTTTTATTAGGATCACACAAACAGCCTAGGAAAAATTGAATAAGAAAATAAATAGTACTTTAAGTACCGTAAAACGGGGTGACATTGATTAACACTAGAAGGCCGGCCCTTCTAGTGTTAATCAATGTCACCCCGGCTTCATACTATACCATCAAAGACCGCAGCGGTCAATTTGACGGCACTAGAGATTCAGTCAGAATACCTATGAAATTATTGCGTATATTGCATTAAAATAAAATAAAAATAATAAAAATTTAAAAGAAACAAAAACATAGTTTGTAAAATATTTAAGAATGAAATCGCCGTGCGGTCAAATTGACGGCCTTGGTCTAGTGTTAATTTTGAAATGAAAATGTATGCTGAATCTTTATTTTCAATCGTAAAAATATATAAAAAATTGTATAATGATGGACATACCTAATGCTTTATTATAAAAAGAAGAAGAAAAAAAATTTCTGCTTTTTACAACAAAATAAAAACTGCGTAATCAAAGTTAAAATGGTTTTGGGGTTACTTTGAATATTAGTTGAAAAAAACGGATGGTAAAGGCAAAATAATTAAATTACTATTATGTAGTGCATTTACTATAAATCAAGTTTAAATACATTATGGTTAGACATCGGAAGTTTTGCAGGTCGAAATTTCTTGCTTATTTCACCGCTAACTGTAAAAAAAAAATCCGTACACAGGCACCTTTTAGCGCGGACACTGAGAAATGATCGCCGGAATGCCAATCTTGACAACACAAAAAAATAACAAATTTCATTGCATTTATTTTTACGGAGAAAATTTTGAATTAGCATACATTTTGAATAATCATCAAAGTCACCACGGTTCTCAAAGACACCCCCATTTTACCTCACAATAAGGATACAAGTAAATACACAATTTGAAATATCATAACACACTAGCGACCCACCCCGGCTTCGAACGATTTTCGATATTATATTACATTATGAACTTTCCTCTTGAATCACTATTTATATATATATATTATATTGCTGAAAACTGCATTAGAATGCGAATAAGTTAAAAGATCTAAGCAAACAGACAGCGGAAGCGACTTCATTATACACCTACTATGTAAAAATGACGAAAAAAAGTAAAGACACAAATGCTTGTAAAATCGTCTGGTTTATTCATATATTACAGATCATCGACAGCAACACCAATATGAACTGGATTTATTTCCACACATGCCCGCGCGGCGCTGAAGTCGACGACGAGTTATTCTACCACAGTCGGTCTAGAACATTCGTCGCGTTCGAAAACATGCAGTACATCGCAGCAGCTCTTATGGCGAATGCCATCAGTGGCTGTAAGTTCTAGAGATGGCAGTCGGTAAGTTGGGGTTTTTAGGGTTCCGTACTCAAAGTGTAAATCGGGGCATATTATTAAGACTCCGCTCTGTCCGTCCGTCCGTCTATCGGTCTGTCTGTGCGTCTGTCACCAGGCAGGGTCACTGATGATGTATTTCTGTTGCCGCTCTAAGAACAAATACTAAAAAAATGGAATAAAATAAATAAGGGGGCTCCCATACGATTTTCGTTCTAAGTATCACAATCACTCTAGAACATTCGTCGCGTTCGAAAACATGCAGTCTTCATGCAGTACATCGCAGCAGCGCTTATGGCGAATGCCATCAGTGGCTGTCATTTCTAGAGATGGCAGTCGGTAAGTTGGGGTTTCTTATTATAAAATAAAATATATTTATTTCAAGCAGTACAACTCATATTGGAAAAATTGCACAAGAGAACCTTAAAAACGAATGGGATTGCTGGTGGCGGTGGCGTTCACAGCAGTGCCTGGTGTACGGGCAGTCCACCCTCCCAGCTATCATTACCAGAACAGTATTGGAGGGCCAGCAACCTGCGCACCAGGGAGGCGTCGCGCTTGCACATGGTGGTATGAAAACAGTCGACCCGCGCCGTATGCATAAATATTTGAGAGAAGACGTTCAATAACAGTTTATCATTGAAAAAATCGTCAATATTATGTAACACTTACAAATTAATAACATTTTCAATTTATGTCGAGAGTTCAACTCTTAGCTCTTTCAACTGTACCTACTTACTTAGGTTGTAGCACACCTGGAAAGCAATGTGCATTATCATTTATGGCATTTTATATGCCCAGTATCAGATGACAGACAGTTTGCGAACCACTCGTTTCAAGCTTGCAGGTAATTTTATCAAAATTAAACTTATCTAAAGTTAACGAGGTAACGTTAATCCCATATATTTGGGTGCAAGTTTTTGTGCTGTGTGGCAGCGGGGTTAAATTAAGCGCAGAGCGCGGACCTATATCATTACCGTAGGCCAGAAAAGTCATAGAGCTAGATTATGATTAGATAAGCTATCGAGGAGACTTAGTTCTGCAGCATAATGCAGTTAAAAAAATCCGTCACCTTACTGACGTTGATACTTCTAGACTAGTCTATTTCAGCTACTTCCACAGTATTATGTCTTATGGCATACTACTGTGGGGGAACGCTGCAGATATGAACACCGTATTTGTGTTGCAGAAAAGGGCTGTTCGTGCGATCTATAATATGGGTCCCAGAGAATCCCTACGTGAAAAATTCAAAGAAATAAACATAATGACAGTACCGTGTCTATATATTTATGAAAACTTGTTGTACATTCATAAAAATATCAATCGGTTCACTAAAAAAAGTGATATTCATAATGTAAATACTAGAAATAAGAATAAACTCGCTGTGCCCACAACTAGGCTACACAAGATAAACGTATCTTTTAAAGGGCAATGTATACGCTTCTACAACAAAACTCCAAGTGAGTTACTAGACACATAAGTTATGAACATACTAGTTACCACTAGTATGTTCATAACTTGACAAAAAATTGAAGTGAACTATATATATAAAATATGACCTGTCTAAGTGCTTATTTGTAAGCTTAAAGAAATAAAAACTTTTCATTTTCATTTATGTCAAAATGGCAAATACGGAACGTAGGCTACCTTGATCTTAGGCAAAGACATGCCTATTAAAATATTTTTCTTGACAGAGTTGTTATTTTACGTCATTGTCAAGCAGAAAATCTTTGTAAACAAGCATGATTGTAACGTTCTTTGTTATTCAAGTTTACAAAAATTAATTAATTTAATTAATAAATAAAAAACTAAACATACCAAATCATGAATTATAGTTATAATTAAAAGAGTATTAATAATTGTTCAAAGAAACTTATTTTCTTGTCGTATACTTTGCTAATCAAAATTCTCCGTTCAAAATGCATCGACGATCATTCTTTACTTTGTTCCAACAAGTAAGACATCTATATAATATGATTGTACCGTAAGTACCGGCTCTTTTGATGAAGAAAATCCACATTAATCAGATTCAGATTTCTTTATTGTCATAATTCTTATATAAAGGTGTACAATATAATATATAATATACCTTAATTATGCTAAGGATACGACTCGTCAAAAACTAATTACTAAAGACTGAGAAAGAACTCATAATCATAATCTTTATTTGCATGAATGTACATATGTATAAAGGTCTTAGTTCTAAATATGTCCAGATACAAACTACCTACTCAGGTGTGCAAAATCGTTAATGTCTCTAATGTGAATAAAAATATCATCCAAAATCTTGACCTATATCTAATGAAAAATTATACAGATTTAAATAGAAAGAAAAAAATAGTATATAAAGCAATAAAATTAAAATAAATTAGTCAAACAAGTACATATGTCAATTAGTTTTAAAATTCAATAACTCGCTAATAGGTATCAACGAGTTCTTTCTCTAAGACCCCCAAGGTTTCATCTACATCAGTATTCAGTAATACAATACAATACAATACAAATACACTTTATTGCACATCAAACACAGAAAAAAAAACAGTAAAGAACAAAGATACAGATGCACAATGGGCGGCCTTATCGCTAAGGGTGATTTCTTCCAGGCAACCTTTGGATGGACACGTAGCTATAGTATAGGTATAGACGATGACGTATTATAGACAAATGTACATACATTATATACATTAAAAAATATACAAATACATAAATACTTATATAAACGTTAACGGAAATAAATACTGATTAAAGACACATACATTAAATATTAACTATTTGAAGTCGAAGAAGGAAAGTGTTCATAGACCATATGTTTAAATATGGGGAGAGATTTAGCTAATAAATAATGATTTAGTTAATATTTATAGACATAAAGATACAATGGCATTCATTATCATCATCAGCCTATAGCAGTCCACTGCTGGATATAGGCCTCCCCCAATGAGCGCCATAGCGCCCTGTCTTCATCTTGCCGCATCCAGCATCTACCTGCAGTCTTTCGCAGGTTGTCATCCCACCTGGTCGGAGGGTGTCCTACACTACGTTTACCGAGTCGTGGTGAACAACGGCGTTATTGTTTACTAATCTCCCTTCTAAAGACTTTTGAAGTCACGTTTATGCTTACAGAACTTTTTTAAAACGACTTTCTGCCAGCTACGCACGCACTGTATATAGAAACGTTTTATTGTTATTTCTATCCCATGGGAACTGACATATGGGAGAAAAAGTAGCCTATGTTTTATTCCAGGCCCAGAACTAGCTGAGTACAAAATTTCAGCCCAATCCGTTCAGTTGTTTTGGCGTGAAGAGGTAACAAACATCTACGTACAAACGTACATCCAAATGTCCAAACTTTCGCATTGACAATATCATTGAAAACCAAGCACTTTTAAAGGTTTGGGGCAGAACAGATGTAACTAAAATTAGTAGAGAATAAAAATTGCCTTATATTTATATTTAGTTTTATTATTAAAACGTATCAGTTTTAATAATAAAACTAAATATAAACAATTAATTGACGACCAATGTGGCGCGGTGGGCGAAGGTCCGCCTGCGACGCAGAAGGTTGCGGGTTCGGAACAATTGTGTGCACGATCTGCAGATATTTGTTCCGGGTGTTCTGGTCGTTTTCTATGTATAGTAAAAAATATTTATCTATGTAATGTATTGTATTATGTATATCAGTTATCTGGTACCCATAACACAAGCTTCTGCTTAGCTTGGGGCTAGATAATGCTGTGTGAATTGTCCAGCATTATTTATTTATTTATTTAATTTATCGTAGCACAGTTAAAAAATTAAATAAAAATAATAATCAATGTACTTTCAGCTTACAAAAACCACGTCACCTCATCTGCTTCAAACAATGGACCGCTGAAATGGTAATGAATATCATCTACAGCGCCATCAATCTCAAGAACTTATTATGTGGAGATACGCATTGCACTAGACTGGTAGGTAACTTGGCCGAATATCAGCTATCAGGTCCAGTCTCAGCGGAGAATATCCATCCATGTCATCATAATCATCATGCAGTCTTTCGCAGGTCGTCATCCCACTTGGTCGAAGGGCGTCCTGTCGTGAGTCGTGGTCTCTACTCAAGAAAACGTTTGCACCAGCGGCCGTCGGTTCTTTGCGAGATATGGCCGGCCCACTGCCACTTCAGCTTGCTAATTCTTAGAGCTATGTCGATAACTTCTATCGTATTCGTTAGGAATCTTATCCTTCAGAAATACTCCGAACTCCTTGGCCGAATATCAGAGAGATAATAATAGAGAGCTACGCTAACGCACTCTGCAAGTATGTAGGTAGGTACATACATCCCAAGTAACAATTTCTGGTTCTATAGCAGTCTATAGAACGTATCTCAAACACCACTTTTGGTACTATAAAGACCCAAAGAAGGTCGAGTAAAGCCGATTTGGCGCAATTATATCACCAAAAAGTGACATAGTAGAACTGTAGAAGTGTTAGCGGTGACATTTTAGTTCTATAGAGTTGATATAGTGGTAATCGTATGACAATCTATTGACATAGTGGGTACAGTAACGCTACTTTAGTGTCATTTTATACTGTAGTAGCGTTCGTGTTACCATTAAAGTCCCAATTTGTTCTATAGTAGAGTCCGTAATTCCGATACATCACAAATATCTTTCTTTCGGCACCGGCAGATGGCACGGTCGAAAAAATAAATGATCTGTGTAAAGTGATTTCAGTTCAAGGATTGTAACGTGGTTAGTTTATATTATCTTATTTTGACATTGAATAACTCGTTCAATACTGCAAAATTTTCGTGCGACAAAAGTTTTTCCGATAGATTAGTACTATTTTTATTTAGTAATTTTAACGCGCCTCCGGTTTATTGAGTTTTGAATAAAATAAAATATTAATATAATATTAAAGGTACCGCAGTTTTGTACTATAGAGAAAAATGGTAACTCCGTAACCCTTATTGGCCAACTATATAGTACTCATGACAGGCGGGCAGGGATTCCGGCGCCATCATGAGTAAAATTATCCTATAAAGGTGCTGAAATATCTGCTATAGAGCAAAAATGCTCTATTATGGCGTCGTTAACACTACTAAAGACCATGGACTATTGCAGTGATTTGTGGAACCACGATGTCACTAAATGGTTCTATAGTTGGATATTCATCACTGCTATAACGGTAATCAGGGAAACCTTATAGAGCAAATTTGATACGTAAAGGTGAATTCAAACACTACTATAGAGTAATATTGCTCTGTACTGGCATATTTCAAACTTTTATAATACCTGTCTATAATGGCTCTATAAAATGGTGAAGTAAACCTTTACAAGGACAGGTAATAGGATAATTTGGCTCTATAGCTTACAGAGCAAAAACGTTTCACCAAACGCTTCTATAGAACCCGTAGGTACGCTAAAAACCTTTATACGACGTTTACTCAACCTTTTAGTGAAGTTATAGGTCCAAAATGTTACTTGGGATGCACTGCCGTCTCCTCTGCTAAGCTAGAGCTGAGAATATAAACCTTAATCTAACTATATTTTATATTAACAGTCTGTAATTACTATAACTGGCCTACGGCCGTTCTGATTACATAAATAAATAATAAATAAATACATATATATATATTATTATATTATATATTTATTTCAGCAAACAGAAAATGTTTTCGATACCCCGCGAAACAGGCCTGGCCTAGTGCGGGGGTCACTGTTAACACCTCAACCAGAAATCTCTAAAATATAAGAATATAATTTACATAATTTAAGGTGTTTTTATTTGTATTAGGTTATTTTTTTTTTGTATTTTGTATATTCCAGTCCGTGGAATTGGACAAGGGTAACAGCGAGAACACAAATAGGCTATCGGCTCAGAATTTAATGCTCCATTAATATGGGTACCAATGCAGCGCTTGTTTTGAGCGGCGCGAGCGTTATAATACCTACCTATTTAGTGCAACACTTAGCAATTATATCCGATTCAAAAACCTGGTCATTTTTTGTATACAAAAGTGTTTCAAAACCCGTGGATTATTGGTGGAAAATATGACATTGGTATCATCCAAGCAAAGCTCGAAACAATTTTAGATTACGAAAAGTTTAATTCATCATTTAATTGATCTCTCTTTCATCAAATATCTATTTTGCTCCACATGTGAGATAATGTGTTGTTGAAGTTTGTGTTGCAGTTTTTAGTGATAACCTTGCTGTCACCTTGTCGTTTTCTGTTATTGTTATGTTTTCATTCATAAATATCTTTGTTGACATAAAATATGTAGGATTCTAAATCGGAGTATATGCATGTACTTTCATAAGAAACTCTCCCATGCGAGATGTCAGCGCAGATACCAGTTCTCCCACTAATAGGTTAAATTAATAATCAAAATATTTATCTGTGCTTTTCCAGGAAACGTTGAAAAACGCTGATGTGATGATTCTTCAGGAGGTCAACGAACCGATCCTGAACATGGCCATCTGTAAAGCAGCTACGTTTCTTGGAGCCGGCCACACTATCGTTACTGATAATCTGATCTGGAACCATGATTATCACGGGCGGTAGGTACCCCGAATATCTGCAGATATACAAACATTCGTCCCGAGGCGGGTATCAAAACCCAAACCTTTCCAAGGCTTTGGTTTTGGTCTGTCTGCTTTCTTTGCACAATCCCCTATGGTGTTTCCTATGTCAAAAAACATTGTGTGTTATAATATTATATAATAAAATTGTCAAATAACTATTAAAAATGTATAGAACTTAACGATATCAAATGTAACATGTATACCTATGGAAATAAATAAACAAACAATGTCCAAATGTTCTTTGTTCCAGAATATTCTCAACCATGGCCGACGCGATATTCGTCTCCACATCGACTCATATGTGCGTCCAGAGGTTCGCTGACAAGGCCAAGGTTCCAGTGATGTGTATGAAATCCAGAACCCACGGCAGTATACAGGCATTGGCTACTGTTATGGCGATTATGGTAGCTATTGGCATTTGATTTTTTCTAGAACTCTCCCCCGCCAAGCGTCCAAAATTTGGATTCAATTCAATTCAATTTAAATATTTTTTTATTAAACCTTAAATAACAAGTCTGGTACCTACAATACTAGTATAAATTTAATCCTAGAATGCACAAATATACACAAAAAAAAACGTTTTAGAAGCTAGGGGTGCGCCTTGATTTGGATTGTCAAAAATTTAAAGTAGAGTGGCGACTACGTTGCAATGCGAAACGGAGTGTGGGAAGACCTCCTACCCGACCGACGACATTGTAGCGGTCGCAGGGAGTCGATGGATAGAGGCGGCTCAGGACCGCTATTTGTGGCGTCTTTTCCATCCTGACAATAACGTATGTATTTGCCCTACCATAAATAAAACAAATAAAATTAAATACCTTGACGTAATGCTGGATGAAACACTCTCATTCAAACCCCATATAGAAGTTTTAGTAAGTAGAGTCCGCAAACTGATTTTTGTTTTCAAAAATCTACGCCATATTGCGGTTCAGAAACTTATTATACAAGTCTACCGAGCCCTATGCGAATCCATTTTGACCTACTGCATTACATCATGGGGTGGAGTGGGTAAAACATTATTACTAACTGTCGAAAGAGCACAAAGAGCGATACTTAAAGTATCAACTTTCCGTCCTTTTATTTTTTCTACAAACCTTCTGTTTAAATCATGTGGAGTGTTGTTCGACAGTTATTCATAATGAATATAGTGCTCAAACAACACGCAGCCCTTCCTTATTTATGTCAATGAAAGCGCTAACAAAAGGAGAAAAAATAACGTTTGCCCTAAAGAACTAGATCGGAGACACCTTTTCAAATAAATTTAAAGTATCCTTGGTCCTTTTTTATACAATAGATTAAATGTATTAGCCAATATTTATCCCTTAAATTATAATAGTTGTAAGAAAAAACGGATACACTGCAATGTATGTCATACGATGACACAGAAAATTTATTGACTGTTTTTAAGTAGACCTAAAAAACTTTGTGTACACCTTTATTATTTAAATTTAGTTTAGTGTAAGTAGCATTAGTTATTATCATAAAGTATACGTGTTCGTCGCTTTGTATAATAAGCAAGTTCTAATTGATTTTATTTATTAGTTGTTAGCACTCTTTCAGCCTGAAAAACAGGTTTTCACCTAGTTCAGGCACCCACATTGTTGTTTCCATCAGAATTTAAGTAAGGTACTTTTTGTTACTCTTTAGTCCTAAGATATTATTGAATAAATTTTATTTATTTATTTATCCTATATTGAGATTTGAAAGCCCCGCCCAATTTGGACTGACAAAAATCTGCGCATCGCTCAAGCACATAAGCAAACCGCCACGCCTCACCTCAACGTGCCTCAACCTAGGATTATTTCTAGACCCGTTACTTGCTGACGGAAAGTGCTGAATAAAATAAAATCACAGGTTGTGTACTCACATGAAAGTCGAGTGGCGACTACGTTGCAATGCGAAACGGAGTGTGGAAAGACCTCCCGATGGACCGACGACGGCATTGTAGTAGTGGTCGCAGGGAGTCGATGGTCGCGGCAAAGGACCGCTATTCTTAGCGTCTCTAACATCCTATATTGAGATTTGAAAGCCCTTCGACGGGCCTTCCCTTCCCCCCTGTCTGTCGTCAATTCCGGCAAACTATTAAGTACAGATGACGTCATTATTCGTTTGCGCATGGTCAAAAGAAGCAAAAAAAACATACTTAAGTACCATAAAAATATGACAGTGCACTGTTTAGCACATCACTTGGCGAGCGCGAGCGTTCGTGCAGTCTCAGTAGGTACTCGTACCTACCTACAGAGAAAGACGGTGCACGGACACGCATTTTTGACGTATCATGCTCGCTGCGAATGATAGATATCTACATTAATAATAAATAAATAAATAAATAATGCTGGACAATTCAAACAGCATTATCCAGCCCCATGGTAAGCAGAGCTTGTGTTATGGGTACTAGATAACTGATATACATAATACAATACATTACATTGACAGTTTTTTTTATTATACATAGAAAACGACCAGAACACCCAGAACAAATATCTGCAGATCGTACACACAATTGTTCAGAGGTGGGAATCGAACCCGCAACCTTCTGCGTCGCAGGCGGACCTTCGCCCCACCGCGCCACATCGGTCGTAATAAATCATTTATTTCAGACCATAGAAAAGTAACAGATCTTATTTAACTTATTCTTTGGTCCATAGCACAGAGATCTAGATTATCTGTGGTCCACAGTAATATATACCTTAAAACTAGCATACTCGTACTTAAACTATCAAAAATACTAAATTAATAATTAAGCTAGTACCTACCTATAACATCAGTCAGTGCCCGGCCTAAAGTTAGTGTTTGGCTACTTTCAGGAGGAGTTCGGTACAATGGAAGGCATAAACGTATCGTGGGTGGGTCCCGCCCACCCCGTACTGAACTCGTATCTTCTACTCTGTCCTATGCTGGGAGCCAACATCCGATATAAATGTTGTTGCAACGTAAGTACTTACACTCAATCACTCTATAACTCAAAACCTCTTTAACGTAAACACATAAAACGAAGTGTGTTTAATTATATCCATAAGGACATGTAGAAGCCCAAATTTCATGAAGCTAGCTCTAAACGGTTATAAAGATATGAAGGTCAAAAAGTCGTAAATTTTAGCACTGACTGACTGACATACATATAGTACCTAAATCTAACCTACTTCCAGATGACCTAGAAGGATGAAATCTGGAATCCAGCTCGGTAATTGTGTGTAAGCGTAGGAAAAAATAAAATTCCGCATTTCATAGAATAAGCAATAGTACTAACGTCTCCGATTGCGCCATAGAATACAGTGTAGTTGTTAGGGACCGGCCCGTATATACCTAACTAGCTATGTACCTGTTGTCGAACGAATAGAAAGGATAGAAAGGGAAATCAGAAATGTCTGAAATGTTCTGGAATATAGAAAGAGATAGGTATAGCCCGGAAAATCGTAGAATTTTCTAGTTTAGCTCAGCGGAGGTATAAATGCAGAGTTTGTTTGCAAGTTTAGTTAGTTCTTATTTTACAAATGAGTAAGTGTTAAGGAAAGTAAATAGTGAACATTGCAGTGACTTTGTAATAAGTGCGTAGTTGTGTGTATTCGGTACAATAAACCGACACTAAGTGTTCTGAGGTATTTTACTTGATCATCACTCCCTCCCTAGTTGAAGTCTTACACCTTCGACGAGCCCCTACAAGTGGTGTCTGACTTGGCCAGTTTTTATCAGAATTAATTGAAATTCAAAATGTTGAATAACTTTATAAAATTACTGATGTAATGAAAACTGGCCTAGTCAAATCTAACCTACATAGATATGACTTGGCACTCATTTAGATCTCCATTCTTTTTGCGGGGAAGCCCACAGCCAATCATAATTTTTGTATTGAACTTGGCTCTCCTTTTTTACATTTATGTTTTTGGTGGGATATAATTATTGGGTCAAACACGGAATAAAGGTGGTTTAAGTCTTAAGTATGCACTCATGTCTCGCTATATTCTAATAATATTTAAATAATATAATTTTGACTAATTAGGTAGATCTAGCATCTTATTATTATTCAATCATTTGAAATATTTCAATATATTATATATAGTCTGTGCAAAAAGAAGTCTCGTGGCGAAACGGTGAACTAACATTAACGCAACAAAAGTAGTACATTGGCACACGCGCGCCCTCAATTCCTAAGAGACTTCTTTTTTTTGAACAGACTCTATTTAAAAAAGAACCACTACTTCTCTTGGTCACGCTATAAACTTGAGAACGATGAATATTTCATTCATGAATTTTTCAAATGCCTAATAATTATATTTTTTTAATTATATAATAATAGGTATTTTCTATTTTTTGTTAAGATCGAATTTTGAAGTTAAGCCTTCCTAGAATTACGCTAAAACGGTCGGATTAATTGTCTTTAATGGCCTTTGCCATAAAATTGCAAATTAGGAAGTCCATTCAAAGGGCTTTCAAATGGTAATATATGTAGAATGGTTGGTTTCTCATGAAAAAAGCCATAAACAATAAGTTGCGCGAAGAAGGAAAGTCTTCTCGCTTAACGATAATAATCTACTGTAGTCAGTCCGTAGACGACGTTCGCTACGCACGCTTACCGCGGCCACTAACTCGTTCTCGCCAACACCAGCGAGTTCCAACCTATCTTTCTCGGGGCCCGATTTTTTGGTTTTCGTCAAATACTTCCTTCCTACTACCATTCCAGAAATGTCCAGTATCTCCATTGCTGAAGCAATCAGCAGAGAGCATGCTACAAACAAGCGGCACAGCGGTATTGGAATGCGAAACCAAGTATGACGCGATTAAACAGGCCAATGTCGTCATATCCGGCCCTGAACATACCCAAAAGGAGAAGATACCGGTCTTTCAGCTAACTGCTAATGTAAGGTTACCCTTCACATCACCATCATCAGCACATAGCAGTCCACTGCTGGACATAGGCCTAGCCTAATGAGCGCCATAGCGCCCTGTCTTCAGTTTGCCGCATCCAGCATCTACCTGCAGTCCCCTTCGCATGTCGTCAACAGACCGCTTGAGGTCGGGGCCTAAAAGGCAAGAGGGAATAATGTATCTTCTTAACCTTCGTGATACAACGTCACTTTCAATTAAGCGAGATTGTCGTAAACGAACAAAGATAGATAGATCATTTATTCATTAATAGTTTCTGCCTGCGGCTTCGCACGCGTTGTTTCAATG
This sequence comes from Eupithecia abbreviata, assembly GCA_943735965.1. Lineage (NCBI taxonomy): Eukaryota > Metazoa > Arthropoda > Insecta > Lepidoptera > Geometridae > Eupithecia > Eupithecia abbreviata. The sequence goes on along the minus strand of OX030997.1, from coordinate 2,441,502 downwards.
GAAACGTTTTAGATTATTTCTATCCTATGGGAACTGATTTATGGGATAATAAGGAGCCTATGTTTTATTCCGGAGAACTACCTGTATGCAAAATTTCAGCTCGATCCGTTCAGTAGTTTTTGCGTGAAAGAGTAACAAACATCCATCCATACAAACTTTCACGTATATAATATTAGTAGGATAAAGTAGGTTTCATAACTTAGTGAACACATTAAGAGCCAGCTATTGAATGACCACAACCTATGTATTTATATATATACTTTACTTAACCTAAGAACCCTGTTCTCATGTAAATGACTTTTTATAAATTGTCTTTTTGAGAATAAATGAATATTAAAGTTAGTTAAGACTATATTAGGTTTATCTAAGCACTTGGTTCTCACTTAGGGTAGTGTCCTGGGTAAAAAATATATGTTTCTATAGTCCGTCAGTTAGATTATCATAAGATATTGGACACGTTTTTTTTTTCTTTTGTCAATCAAACAAATACTTACAAAAATAAAGCGCGTCGAAGTTTAGGAGTGGGGGCTCGTGACGTCACAACTCGCTAAAAAGTGTAGCAAGACGTGACGTCACGCGGAACTTTAACAGGCTATATCTTCATATTTTTTTGTTTAATTGACAAAAGAAAAAACACGGTTCCAATATCTTCTAATAATCTAACTGACGGACTTAGTAGATTTTTTTAGGACACTAGCATAAGTGCGAGTCAAACTCGCGCACGCAGGATTCCGTACCTTTATCTATAAAAACTTATAATTTTTTTTTAATATAGGATATCGCCGAAAACGCCAACTGTTATTGGATATACATCCACACCTGCCCCCGCGGAGATGAAGTGACGGACTCAATGTTCTACCACAACAATGCTAGGACCTTCGTAGCTTTTAACAACATGCAGTATATAGCGGCTGCTCTTATGGTGAACGGTATTCTCGGGCGGTACTTCGGCAGATAAGTCGTGTCAGGCCTTGAAAAATATTGTATGTCCGAAGTGGATCAATTGTTGTTACCAAATTATTATTTACTAGCGGACCTTCCCGGCTTCGCACGGTTTTAGTACGAATCCCAAACATCTTAGATAATTTAATATAGCCTATGTTCCGATAGATAGTGTAGCTTCCCAACGGTGAATGAATTTTTCAAATCGGTCCAGTCCAGTAGTTTCGGAGTATTCATTACAAACAAACAAAAAATCAAATCTTTATAATATTAGTATAGATATATGCTTATTCTTATTCTAGAGGAAAATATCACTACATAATGTAAAATAAAGTCGCTTCCCGCTGTCTTGTCTCTATGCCTGCTTAGATCTTTAAAATTACGTAACTGATTTTGATCCAGTGTTTTTAATAGATAGAGTTATTCTAGAAAAAACTATTTGACACATAGATTTCCATACGAGCGAAACCGCGGGGCGCAGCTAGTATTAAAACATTATATATATTGTGCTTTGCGTTCAGTGCGCGTTTTGGTAACTTTTCTATGGTACCAATGAAAATGAAAATGAAAATGAAAAGTTTTTATTTCTTTAAGCTTACAAATAAGCACTTAGACAGGTCATATTTTATACTATTAAATTATTTTATAGTTCACTTCAATTTTTTGTCCACCAGTGGAAGAAGTGAGAAGAAACCACTAATATGTTCATAACTTATGTATCTGTCTAGTACATTCGATTTGCTTAATTGTAAGTTGGTAGATTTTGAGTTGGATCAAAATCTACACAACAAATCAAATCAAAATCTACAATCATAGAAAAGTTAGTATTAGGAACCGCTTAACTAACTCGCTACCCCTCCCTTAAAGTCTCTAACACTTTGTTGTGATTAATTATTGATTGTTTTGATTGGTAAATTATTGTAACTTATTTTTGGTGTGCAATAAAAAGTTGAATGTTTTAGTAACTTGTTTTATTTATTTGCTATAATTATTCTAATTTATCTACAACTTAGCATAACTTACAATAGGTACAGATTTTGTGGATCTTTTTTTTTTTACTTTCTTTTAGCGTATGTTTTGGTTTGCCTAAGCTTTATTGTCAAAAGGTTTTCTATAAAGAGAGTACTTTTACCATGAAAAGGAATATATAAATCTATAGTTATTGATATTATCCTGAAGAAAATGTTCATAGATGTTCAATCTATGTAATCTAATGTATTATATTATGTAAATCAGTCATCTAGTACCCATAACACAAGCTCTGCTTAGCTTGGGGCTAGATAATGATGTGTAGATTGTCCAGCATTATTTATTATATGAATTTGCGCAGAAATTTCCACGCGGAAGAAGCCGCGGGGCGCAGCTATCTTTATATATAAAAATCTATTGCTGTTCGTTAGTCTCGCTAAAACTCGAGAATGGCTGGGCCGATTTAACTGATTTCGTTTTGAAATGTTTTTCGTAGTCCAGGGAAGGTTTAAGCAGTGAGAAAACATGCTAAAATTGCGCTGAAATTTCCATAAGGGTGAAGCCGCGGGGCGCAGCTAGTGACTGATATATTCTGTGAACATTATTTTTCAAAACTATTAAATTGGCAAACTATCAACAAATAGATGATGCTATGTGAATTTTTCAGCATTATATGTATATCTTAATATTTTATATATCACTGATATTTCTCAAAACATTTAAATTAGCAGAGTATTGACAAGTATATTTGTATTTTTTAATGAATTATATCTTTACATATAAATATTGACTCGTTATTATTTTTCCTTATTAATGAACTTCCCTCTCATAAACTTGGGTAGAGCAATAACACCAGGGCAGGGTACTTGTCCGCTGACCTCACAGATGCAAGGTCGCTTACAACCAACTCCGAAATTGGCTGGATTGTCCTTCTTCTCCGCTGCTATAGCTTCTTGTTCTAATAGGTCTTTGGATTTACCTGGAATATTCATTAAATTCATTTATTAACTCAGACAACATATTAGGTAAATTTTTTGTTAGGGATCTGTCTTAAAATCTATGTGAAAATACAAGAAAATATGCTTTTCCTGAATATATATAAAATTAGAAAGGAAGATTTAAAGACCTTTAGTTTGTTCCGATCAAGCTGTCTCAAGAAAGACTTAACTTGAAAGAGTTTGTCTCAGTACTTTTTTGATTTAATTTGGAGTTGAGTCCAAGCACATGGATTATTGTCTAAGGTACGATAGAAAAAATTATGTAACATGGTTATTAAATGCGTAAAATATTTTGAAATAGTTCCTTAAATTTATGCAACATTATTACGACGATTTGATGTTGTATTAGTCCTAGAGGAATCTCTGTGTCTGCCATTTGTGGCCATTGTTCATTGTTTATGGCCTACATGACATAGTTTAAGGTCCTTTATTTATTATATTTTACTTAGTTTACTTGGATTTATTCAGTCATTTTGTAAGGTAGCAATCTATTTGGGTACCTACTTCATTTAACACTATGTTTTAACAAATAATTAGATCATTAATTGACGATTGAATGTAACAGTTTCTGAACTAGCCGTAGCCGTATTTTAAGATCCAGGGTTTCTCTTAGTTTTAACCGCAGTAGATACACAACACAAACAACTAAGGTCATTCTACTTTGCATATATAGGTGATATAATATGCCTAATAAGTAGACATTTAACTCACCGACTGTCTTAATGAGATGCTCCAAGATATCTTCCTTGGATTTATTGTCGACATCTATCAATATCTTGCGCCCATCTTCAAAATAACACTTTACGAATGGTGAAGGAGTCAGATTCTTCAACGTAGCAACTTGTACGTCTGGATTTTTGTATTGTATCTGCGGTAAATACCAGAAAACGAACTCTTTGGCGCCTGTGTTGTTTTGTCCATTGATGTTGTATGCAACTGAGAAAATCTTGATTTTGTTCTTCAAAACTAGCTTTCCCGCGTTTAGGTAGTTTAATGTGCGTCTAATAGGGGCTCTGCCTTTCATGAACGGCATTTTTATAAGATTTCTCAACTATTTTCCCCTAAAAACCTAAAATACGAGATCTAACCTCAAAAGTAGCAATTCAAAACAAACCAAACCAATTAAAGTAACCTCAAAACGTCATGCCATTTGACTGTCAATGTCAGTCTGACGAGACTTTTTTTGGGTAGAATGCGTACGGTAGAATGTTTTCTCTACCCGCAGTATTAGATCTTCATATCCACAACCACAACATAAATTAATATGTAAACAAACAATTAGGCCAACCTATTTATTACTCTTAAAAACCTTACCTTAGTCAGGGTACCTATGTACGACGTCGTACACACCAGTACATTAAATACAAAAGTCTCCTACTGAGACTGTAAAATCAATTTAACTCTTAACTACCTACCCTCTATTTTAGTCACGCAACTACCTACCCGCGGTCTGTGAGACGTCTGCGATATATCGCTCCAGCAAAAGAAATCTATGGCAGTGGGAGATAATTGGAAATGAAACGTATATTTTAATAAGTTTTTTATTTATATTAAAGTAACAAAAATATAAAAAATCAACATGGTTTCTTCACTAAACAAAAATCTCTTCTAAGACCTGAGAAATAACATAAAAAATCTACATATTTATAAAATGAGATCTACAACAAAAGTTACAAAAATCACGAACTTCTCTTTAAAATTTCTATAAATTCAGGAATCAACTTATACAACAACACAGTAATATCAATATAAAAAAAGTTATTTTTATAAAATTGCATGTCATGAACTTTACAGTTTTTCGCAGCAGTAAATACACAACATGTTTGCGCATCCTAGGCAAATTGCTTTCTTGCAATGAAAACACAAGTATTGGGTCTTGCGTTTCTTCTTAGGGTCACAAACAGAGCAGGTCTTGTGAGTTTCCAACCTATCTGCACCAGCATCACTTCCAGCAGCTGCAGAAAGCTGTTCTGCATTGAGCTGCAATACCCGACGAAGAGAAAGTTTGATATCCCGCTGTATGGACGAATTCAATTCTCTACGCTTCATGTGTGGTCTCAAAAGCTGTTTAGCCAGCTTTTCATGAATTTGAATCTGCTTTCTTTTCATGTTCTCATGTTTTTGTCCGATAGGACGGTGGTAAAGACGACCAACAAAAGCGATTCTTGCCAAAAAAAAAATTCTTCCTTGGCCTGCAACTCAATTCTTTTAATGGGATATTGTCATCATCATCTGATGAGGATTGCGTCGACAAGACCTTTGGGGCCGAAAATATTTACTTTCTTCCGCTAAAAATGCTTCATATTCACCATCAATTTCGGAATCCGACTCGCGAAACTCTTCCATCAGAAAATCAACTCCTATGTCTATCTCCACAATATTACAGTCTCCAATTGGTAATTCCTCATCATCGGAAGGGTCTTCCTCCAACCAGCGCACAATATTTTGATCGTCAGTACCCATTTTGCACTAAAATAATAAAAATCATTTGATAAAAAAAAGTCACATAACTACCTACCCGCGGTCGCTCAGACCGCTGACAAATGTTTTTTACTCACCAAAAGCAAACGCGCGCAATTGTGACCTCGACAAGCGCAGGCGCGATGCTGCGGATAGCGGGGAAAAGGTACATAGACGCCCGAGATGTTACAATGAGCACTCACTTCGTAATTCACAAAAATATTACAGCTGGTGTCTGTGAGACCGCGGGTAGGTAGTTAAGGGTTAATTTTGCTGATTACTATTGCAGCTTCTCGTCCCGGCACATGCCTTTATTACCTATTGGTTGGTACCTAGATAACTACGAAAAATCTAGAACATTGCTGAAGCCGAGTCAACGCAAAGTAGCATACGACCACAGCCCACGAGACGACGACATGCGACATCAGACGGACCGATGACCGTCTTCTCTCTTCCCACTTGCGCCGCAGTGGCCGACGACACGGTAGTAGGTACAATGTAGGTACATACCCTACATTGTGCTATTTATTTAGGTATATTTATTTCTATAAAACTTGATTGTTTCGAAAATACTGAATATCGATACCAATTTTTATACAACCGAAAGCAACCGAAGTTTGTGATTCGTTTTCCTGCAAAATGCAATGTATAAGCCAGTGATAAGTAATAGGTTTTGCACGAAAACGAATCTGAAATTTATTTTCATTTACCGAGTACCTAGGTAACAGCAGACTTGGATACCAACCTAGATACTTATTTTTCGCCAAAGGGTACCTAGATAGCTTACCTACTTGCCGACAATAAACCAATTTTGATAAGGATTCCTCGAGCAGAAGTCTAAATAATTACAATTACAATTATTACGATAAGCAATCCTGGGGGGCGGGAATTTATAGCATAGGTAGGTACTTACTACAATTTGTTTTATTTCCCAACGAGCGACGATGTCTCGACGATGTTTCGATTGCATATCGGTTATGTTTCTTTTCTAGCTGATGGGATATGATAATAAAAATGATGACGCAAAACCCCTCCGACGGAGTCCGTGAAAAACAAAATGTCCGTAGGTAGGTAACTTTTAAAATAATATTTATAAAACGAATGTTAGGTTCTTTATGATAATAAAACAAAGTAAGACCATTATCATATTGAAATATGAATATGGCCCTCAACCTCATCAGCCTATTTTGGTCCACTGCTGGACGCAGGCCTCCCCTTGATAAGCGGGTTACGGCTTTTATATCAGGTGCCTTTAATCCCCACGCTGGGCATGCGGATTGGGAATCGCAGTTTGGAGGTAAATTGTTCTGCAGGAGGCTCTGCTGCCCGCGGTGGATATCCCTTAGTCGCCTGAGAAGGTTCAAATTGTTCTGAGAAAAAAATTGCTCTAATTATTTCGTAAGGCGCAATACAAGTTTTTTTTTTTTGTTTTATTATATTTTTATTATATATATTTCAGGTGGATTGGTAAACGCAATAGATGTGTTGAAACACATAAAGAAGCTGCTGTTCTTCCTTTTATTCATAAACGTATATTTTATTCAATTTTTTATGTATGAAAACCTATTTTAAAATAAAAATATATTTAGTGTAGGCATCGCTTCTGAAATGTTGGCAATTGCTTTTATTTTCAAATGATTTTAGAATATACTAGAGTAGATTTTCTTGTCGCTTCTCACGTAGGTACTTACGATATCCACAGGCTCCGTTTTAGAGGTCGATTCTTACGTCGTCGCCGCCGCAACTGCCTCGACCTTAGTACCAACGCTTATGCACCGTAATACCTTTTTACCTACTTTGCCAATGTTTTAACTCTTACTTAAAAAAAACACAGCCTATCTAACATGAACGTTTAATGTTTGATAATATCCTGCCATCGGCTGATTAAACATAAACTTATTAAATAACCATTATATTGTGATGTTTTTCAATCGTAGATAAATGCATATCGAAGCATTCGTGTAATGCGCTAAAACACTTAGCCAGTTGCAATCAACCGGGATACATACGCCGAAGAAAGGTGTGCAGGTTAGGTCAGCATCATCATCATCATCATCAGCCTATAGCAGTCCACTGCTGTCAGTCATCCCGTGACCACGACAGAGTGTAAACCTGTTGAAACGTCGGGAAAAAAGGTAAATAAACGCGATAAATACCCGTTGTATTATTACTTATAATTATGTGTTCAGATCGCGTAAGTTTAAAAATATTTAGTCCACTGCTGGACATAGGCCACCCCCAATGAGTGCCATAGCGCCCTGTCTTCAGCTTGCCGCATCCAGCGTCTACCTGCAGTCCTGCAGTCTTTCGCAGGTAGATAAAGGTGTGGTAGGTGTGTGAGTGTGATGTAATGCAGGTTAGGTAAATTCAACATAACTATCAGCTCTCTAGTGAATCTTCCTCCATACATTGTAGGTAATAATTATAGCTACTGGGTGACAGCTATAGGTATATCATTTAACAGGGATTATTTTCTAAAAAGCTACATTAGCTCAACTCCACTATCGCGCTCGATTTTTTGCCACTTTTTAATGCTTTAAAATGACGTAGAACCAACTTTGAAAACGGGGCCAAAACGATAAAAAGATGTCGCGTCTTCGCAACTAGTCGCAAGTCCAGCCGCGATCAGAAGCTTGTCTATCCTAATATTATAAAGAAGAAAGCTTATGGTTTTTGTTTGTTTGTTTGTATTGAATAGGCTCCGAAACTACTGGATCGATTTGAAAAATTATTTCACCGTTGGGAAGCTACACTATCTGCCGTGAACATAGGCTATATTATATTTTCGAAAAAGTTAGGGATCCGTACTAAAACCGTGCGAAGCCGGGAAGGTCGGCTAGTATTAAATAATCAGCAAGTATCATCTAGACAGTAAGAGTAACATTTAACAGACGTCAGCTTAATCCCATAGATTTCAAATATTAATGTATGAAATGATCTCTTTGTTTCACCCACACATGGTATAACCCTCTGATTCATCTTTGACAAAGAGAACATTCTAATGAACTCACCATCTGATATGCACATGTTTCTCTCATCTTCACGATGTATGTAAATGTATGTATGGTTATTAAGGCACATCTGCTACTCACACTAGCGCCATCTATTTATTGCACAGTTGAATGTTTTTACGTTGAACAAAGGAATTTTAAAAATTTCATTGGATACTTACCCTGCAAAGTCACAGCTATTGTGGTGGCAGTTTAGAAACGCAGGACCCTCTTAACATATATCTTGATGGCAGTATATACTTGTAGTACTCACCGCAAGACGCTACTTAGTAACAGGGGTGGGAACAGAGCGGACGATTTAGATGTGTGATTTTTTTTATAATTTTCGTCTATGTTGATTTTATTTATAATTTACTATCTGTGCCATGCGGATTCGCCGATGTAAAATTATATGTGCCCATAGTTCTATCTATTAAAAAAACCGCATCAGAATCCGTTGGGTAGTTTTAAAGATCTAAGCATACATAGGGACAGACAGGCAGCGGGAAGTGACTTTGTTTTATATTAGTGATAGTGAAGTGGGTATCTTAAAGTATCCTGACGCGTTTTTTTGTTATAATATAATTCTGTTATTTACTGTTAATATGCGACCTAAATATTTTTTTTAAAATATTTTTGTGATTTTTTCTGATTTGCACAATGACACGACTTAGCTATAAATTGCTGTAATGTTATTGTAAATAATAATTCATGTAACATTACAGCAATTTATAGCTAAGTCGTGTTATTGTGCAAATAAGAAAAAATCACAAAAATATAAAAAAAAAAAAAAAATTAGTTAGGTAGCATAACAGTAAATAACAGAACTACCAAAAAATTATACTTAATTATTATTTTTTAGATGGTAACCACCTGTATAAAGGTATTGCACACTTTTATCAAATGTAAAAACATTTTTATTAATTATTTTTCATAAATCAATTTGTTTTGCTACCTACAACCGCACCTAAGAAAAATAAGCGTGGAAAAAAAAACAATAAAAAAATGCTTTATTGCCCGCAGATCATTACAAGTACAGTGGTAAATAATTGGTACCTACATAAAGTGTAATCGTAAATTGCGCAAAACGCTTTCTTTCGCATAACAGTGATGTCTAGGGAACGATTGAGATAATTAAAAACTCGTGTGTGACTATCAGTGAATGCACACATAGGTACTGTTACATTATTTTAGTTGTAAAAGTGATTTACATCGGCGGATTTTACATAATAATTAATAATAAATAAAATACATTTAAATAATCAAGCAAAAGTAAATCATAAAGTTAGTGACCTAAGCATTTACAAAATACTTTGCTACAAATACAGATAAAGAAATTGATTATTAATTAGACAAATAATTACCCTAAAGTTTTTAGAAACACTGCATTTTTAGTGCAACACTAAAAATGCAGTGTTTCTAAAACAACCATGAGAAAAATATCAACAGTTACGGGAAAAAACTGAAGAATTTTCGCAAGGGAATTTGAGTTAGTCCAAGTGAAGTGAGATGAGATTGGCCATGAGTGTTAAACGAATAGTGTTTTCTCAACGTTGGGAATAGTGGGATACGATGCTCGGACCGAGGCTAAAGCAGTACATTGTGGTCGCAGCAGGTAATTTTTTTTAAAAAGATGTACAGCTTTATCTAGCCTCAAGATAAGCAGAACTTGTGTTCTGAGTACTAGACAACTGATAAAAAATTTGGCAATAAAGTGAATATGAGAAAGAAAAAAATATACACATATATATAAAAGAAAGTCGTGTTTGTTACAACACTTATAACTCGAGAACGGTTGGACCGATTTAGCTGAAAATTGGTGGAGAGGTAGCTTAGAACCAGGAGTCTAACATAGGATACGATTTTTAGATTTTTAGGATTTTTATCATTTAAACAATTTGACACATAGATTTCCACGGGGGCGAAGCCGCGGGGAGCAGCTAGTTTTTTAATATATCACAATGCCCTTAACAGTAGCATATTTTGACAGACCTTTTAATTTTAATACTGTGTGTAAATTATTTAAAATCTTTATAAATAGTGTGATATAATATGGAGACGTCACGTCCTACTATCTTAAAGTACATGAATACAGTTCATATTGTGTAGGTAATCATAATAAAAATAGGTTTAATACATTTATAGTGAATTTATTTGTGGTAAATGCGATTATTTGCTTTTTATTACCTATGTTTTATTTGTGTTTTTTTGCAATTGTAAAATTATATATACAGCAATTTATAGCTAAGTCGTGTCATTGTGCAAATCAGAAAAAATCACAAAAATATTAAAAAAAAAAATAGTTATGTAGCATATTAACAGTAAATAACAGAATTATATTATAACAAAAAAACTTGTGTTCTGAGTACTAGAAAACTTACACATCTTTAATAAAGTGAATATGAGAAAGAAAAAAATATACACGGAGAGATATTTTTTAATATATCACAATGCCCTTAACAGTAGCATATTTTGACAGACCTTTTAATTTTAATACTGTGTGTAAATTATTTAAAATCTTTATAAATAGTGTGATATAATATGGAGACGTCACGTCCGACTATCTTAAAATACGGTACATGAATACAGTTCATATTGTATAGGTAATCATAATAAAAATAGGTTTAATACATTTATAGTGAATTTATTTGTGGTAAATGCGATTATTTGCTTTTTATTACCTGTGTTTTATTTGTGTTTTTTGCAATTGTAAAATTATAAGTGGGAACTTATGAATACCCACCATCTTTACACATCTTTAATATTTTTCTGTGTGCTGAAAGATCCCCTAAAAGAAATAAATACAATAAAAATAAATGGCATCCGAAACTAAAATAAACTAGAAAAACCCCACGATAATTTTAATTATTATATAATAGATAGATACGATTATAGAGATAGAGAAAACACTTTATTATACCACACAAAACAGAAAACACTACAGAGATAAAACTTAGACTATGGTATAAAGGGCGGCCTTATCGCTAAGAGCGATCTCTTCCAGGTAACCTTAGGATGGACTGGACATGAAGGAACAATATAGACGGTGGCACTTTAATAAATAATTGGAAAAGAAAAAAAAGAAAACAAATACTTACACTATAATTTTAATTTTTAGGGCTAACTATCAGTAGGCACTGTGCTTATATGTATGTGTATGCAAAATATATATGAATAGTCAGCCTGTTTTAGGTTGATGTATATATACCTAAAATGCCCAAATTATGAGAACACTTAGGTATTCTCATAATTTGGGGTATCGGTAGAGGCGCTGAAAATTGCGCCGCTACCGGATACCGAGAGAAATAAGTAAAGTAAGTACTTACCCAACATACAATATTTAATGGCAATAACTACTGTATTTAACAAAAGAGCGGCATAAGTTGTGCAAAAAATTAAGTCTATCATTGTAAAATAATAAAAGATGAAGTTAACCGTACTTAGAGAAATTAAATAGCGAGGGCTTACGCACTATAAAAACAAAATCTTCATAGTTATGTACTTAGATGCTATAATTATCAATAATGTGTCTAGTATGGATAATGGAAGTTCTGTTATCCATAATCATCTGGCATTTTCGAAGCATACATACATATATATAAATTAATTTTTCGTTGCGTGTTTACGGTATAATGACTTTCAGATGGCTTTAAATTTATATGCTCTCGCTCTAGATGCTCGGAATTTCTCTGAAGCATAAGATTCGTAACGAATACATCCGACAGAGAACCAAAGTTATCGACATAGCTCTAAGAATTAGCAAGCTGAAGTGGCAGTGGGCCGGCCATATCTCGCGAAGAACCGACAACCACTGGGGTAAACAAATAGATGATGATGAAGATGGCCTTGAATTGCGAGTAAGCTCGGCGGCAGTTATTGTTTTTATACGTGCCTTCCCCAAACATCACGGGTTTTTCGTGAACGTCACGGCCTCCCTACATATAACATAGTCATGAGAGATAATTTGCATTAATTCTAATTCCAGTAAACTTAGCATCAATAAGCGCTGGACTAGGCTACGGATGGCCGTCACCCGCCCTCGTTAAACTGACCAATGGCACGGCGGGATTCTCTCAGCCAATCACAGAAGAGGATGGATCATGGCTGGTTTCCTTGCCAGGACTTGTGTCTATATTCCGTAAGTATAGAATTTTAGTCTAGAATACTAAATACTTAATGTATTTAGTCGTAAATATCACAACGTGAACCCTATTGGGCATGAACAAGAAGTGGCAACAAGTGCCACCTTCTGCTTCATCACGAGATTCTTCTAGATCGAGGCATAATGCTCCTCATTAGGAGCATTATACCTCGATCTAGAAGAATAATGGAAACCGCAAATAAAACCACTGTGCAAATCTATACTAATCACACACATATATTTCAAGCCCACTTCATCGCGGCCGCCATAATGGACAGCATCGGCAGAAAGCCATGCATCATCATCACCTCCGTGTTGAAGACGTTGGCATGCGTGCTGCAGAGCCTCGCCAGCGAGCAGAGTACGCTGCTGGCGGCCAGGGCGGCGTTGGGCGCGCTCGACGGAGTGCTGTTCTGTGCAGTGCCCGCCTACGCCTCCGAGATTGCAGATGTGAGTAGACCAGTAGACCATAGTGTTGCAAAGCCTGGCGAGCAAGCCAATTGCGCTGCTAGCGGTCAGGGTGAGGCGTTGGGCGCGTTCAAGCAGTACTGTTCTGTGCAGTGCCCGCCTACGTCTCCGAGATTGCAGATGTGAGTAGACCAGTAGACCATAGTGTTGCAAAGCCTGGCGAGCAAGCCAATCGCGCTGCTAGCGGTCAGGGTGAGGCGTTGGGCGCGTTCAAGCAGTACTGTTCTGTGCAGTGCCCGCCTACGTCTCCGAGATTGCACATGTGAGTAGACCAGTAGAGCATAATGTTGCAAAGCCTGGCGAGCAAGCGTTAGGCGCGCTCAAGGAGTGCTGTTCTGTGCTGTATAGCATTTGCCTTTGAGATTGCTTACTGACATACTGTGGTATGTACCAACTTCAGTAAGTTTCAGACGACTTCATGGTAGAAATACAAAAATACTAGCTGCTAGTTGAGACCTTATAAAAAGGTTTATAAAAAGACTGCCAGTGTTTGAAAAAGGTCTTCTTTCGGTCACCGTACCGTGGCTGCGCGGAAACCCTCGGAAAATATACTAAATAGCAATAAAGCCAACCTTTCTTAAAAGGTACTACAAAATAGCAGGTACCCACTAGGCTCGACCCCGCTGTAGCCTATTGAATTAGAAAAAAAAATATTGTTCTTGATCAAGGTGTATAGCGACACGGTAAGAGGAACTTAAATTGCGATTACACGTAGGTACTATTACTTACTAGCTGCGCCCCACGGTTTCACCTGCGTGGTGATAGATATTTTGGATAATATACTATATCTTTATGAATTGTAGCCTATGTGTTATTCTGATATGTAAGCTATATTATTGTGAAGTTTCATTCAAATCCATTCAGTAGTTTTTACGTGAAAGAGTAACAAACATCCATCCATCCATACTTACAAACTTTGACGTTTATAATATAATATTCGTAGGATTACCAAGATTACGTCTAAATTTAAAAATAGGTGTAATAGGTGTATTCGGGACTCTTGGCAGGTTTTATTTTTATCGGTGAATAATATTTGCAAACGCATCAAAAGACTTGGAATTCTGTCTGATAATGATAACTGAAATAAATATTTGCTGAACAGAAGCTGTTGCAGAAAGAATTCAGCAATCTTGTCAAGCCTATTTGCTATCGTTATGTAAAGGATGTAATAAAATGTAAAAATATTTTTATTTATAGTCTAATCGAGGAGTAGAAGTCTAGGCGCAGACTAGGTAATATCACTTCGTGTGCATTTTTAGTACATTCATCTAAGTTGTCTAGGTTGGAGCAACCGTCCTATGTCTTTTAGCAATGCACAGTTTCAACATGACAAACAATATGAACCTCATAAAACCAGTTTCTACGACAAATCCTTATCCATCCAGGCCATAAGGTTGTGGAATGCACTACCAGAGTCCATTAGAAAAACTATATCCTTGCCTGTTTTTAAAGCTCACGTCAAGGAGTTTTTCCTGCCAAAAGAATGAATATTGGTACTTACTATTTATTTATTTATGTATTTAAGTAGTGTATTATTTATTTTGGAATTTGTAATATTTGTTTTTTAGTATTCTTATTTAGATAACCTATGGTACACCCCCTGCCTTTTCTTAAATTCATATAATTCTTTCCATCCAAAGGTTGCCTGGAAGAGATCGATTCTAAGCGATAAGGCCGCCCATTGTACCTGTCGCATATAATGAATTTTTGTAATGATTAATTTGATTATGGTGTACAATAAAGAATTTTTGTATTGTATTGCATTGTAATATGCCACAGTTCGCACACACGTCTTTTCCAGCGACGACGTTAATCGTTTGAAAGGTTGGGCTCAGCACGTTTCCTCATAAAAACTTGGGGGGTAAGGGGGACTACAACATTTCTTCTTCCAAGCTAACCTAACCTGCACCCTGTTAGATAGCAAACTAGGCTCGGGTGAAAATATGAAACAATCTTCATAATTTAATACGTCATCGATTTTACAATTATTTTCCATTACTGACACTGGCAGAAACTTGTTTGACGACCGATGTGGCGCGCTGGGCGGAGGTCCGCCTGCGACGCAGGAGGTTGCGGGTTCGATTCCCGGAACAATTGTGTGTACGATCTGCTGATATTCGTTCCGGGTGTTCTGGTCGTTTTATATGTATAATAAAAAATATCTATCTATGTAATGTATTGTATTATGTATATCAGTCATCTAGTCACCCATAACACAAGCTCTGCTTAGCTTGGAGGTAGATGATGCTGTGTGAATTGTCCAGCATTATTTATTTATAGAAAAGTGTCCAACCAGACGAAGAATCATAAAATCTTCAAAATTCGTTCATTATCAGTGACATATCTGCACATCTACGAATACTGCTCATCCTCGATGCAAGCCGCGAGGGCGCGTTAATCATACACCTCCATGTTGCTTCTTTGTAACCACTCCATCACAGCTGATGGCAGTCTTAGGTAAATTTATTTTACCAATAAATTGTATTTCTGTATTACGTATTCCAGAAAGAGATCCGCGGCGCTCTCGGGGCAGTTCTGAACATCTCCGTGACCCTCGGCATGGTGCTGTTGCTGTCAGCGGGGCCGTTCATCTCCTACTGGCACGTCAACCTGCTGTATACCCTCGTGACAATGGCGGGGACTTTGCCTCTGTTCTTTCTACCAGAGAGCCCTTACTTTCTACATGCTAAAGGTAAAGGTAGTTTTGATAGATAGATCGATAATTATTTTATTGGACAGTTAAAACATAAAACAAACAAGATAAAATACAAAATAAGTGACAATTTGGTTGAATTGAGGCATGATAAAATGCTGGGTGAAATTCCACTAATATTATAAACGCGAAAGTTTGTATGTATGGATGTTTGTTACTCTTTCACGCAAAAACTACTGAACGGATCGGACTGAAATTTTACATACCGGTAGTTCTAGGCTACTTAATAGTCCATTAGATCCCATGGAATAACATTGAAACGTTTCCATAGAAACAACGTGTGAAACCGCAAGCAGAAACTAGAATTTTAAAAAACAGCTTATTGTTGTGATATTGCTACTCATTTCACTTCATGGTGACTTAAAAATGTATTCACGAAGAACTCGCTTTGTTTTTATCATCTCTTTCAAAGATTTGTCTTGACTCATTTTGCTTTATAACGACTTTAAAAAAATATTTAAGAAGAACTCATGAAATGAGTGTTGACAGTGTGTTTTCTTTTGCAGGTCGGCAAAAAGAATCCCTCAAAGTCCTAACCTTCCTCCGAGGATCCAAAGAATTAGCCAATACAGAAATGCTGGATTACTCTGTTTTCAACAGCATAGTGTCCAATCTACCACAAATGATCAAGAACCCACTCTTCATCAGATCCTCAATTATAACAGGGATTTTAAGTGTCATAGGGCAACTGGTATGCCATAACTGCATTATGGCTTACCTTCAGACGATTTTGGACTCTACGGGGACTACTGTTAAGCCTGAAATGGCGTCAGCGATCGTGGGGTTTATAGGGCTTGTTGCAAGCTGCGGTACGCTTTTTACGGATAAATTTGGGAGGAAGCCTATTTTGATTGGGACTCACATTGGGTCAGGATTTAGCTTGGTGAGACTCTAATTTTCTTAGTTTTTGGTAATTATAGTCCTGTCGATGTCGAAATTTTTTGGGATATTTTTTAATATCTTATTTTCTTATCATTTATCATCATCAACCTATAGCAGTGCACTGCTGGACATAGGCCTCCCCTAATAAGCGCCATAGCGCCCTATCTTCAGCTTACCGCATCCAGCATCTATCTGCAGTCCTTCGCAGGTCGTCATCCCACGTGGCCGGAGGGCGTCCTACACTAAGTTTGCCGAGTAACAGTCTCCACTCCAGAACACGTTTAGCCTAGCGTTTCTCTTCGTGTTTTGAAGAATTTAGCTTGCTAATTCTTAGAGCTATACCCATAAATTTAGTTTTTATCAAGATAATAATCTAGCCTTTTTTTTTTATTTCAGCTTGCATTAGGATTTTTCTTCGAGCTGAAGACTTTGGGTCACGTAATGACTGGAGCGACAAACTATGTTCCCGTCATTTCTCTTGTGATCTTCTTCTTCTGTCAAAGTGCAGGTCAGTACGGCTCCACTTTACCAACAGACTATTATTTTATGAATAACAAGTTTTTTCTCGCGTTTTCGCACGTGTTGTGTATATCAAAACGTTCAAAGGTTTCGTCTATCCCATGGGAATGGTTTTATGGGATATAAATCAGCCCAGGTTTGATTCCATGCGTTTAGCTACATATATAGTTCAGTTCGATCCGTTCAGTAGTTTTGGCGTAAAGAAGTAACAAACATCCATCTATCCATTATCCATCTAAATTATCGCAATGATAATATTAGAGTGATATGAGTCATTCATCACATCAATACCAATAACAGAAACTCTGCTTAGCTTGAGGTTAGATTATGCCATGGACTGTACAGCATCACGTATTTGATCGATTTGATCTTCGCAATGATATTTATATCATTGCGAAAATTTAGTCTGAAAATTTAGAGTGATTCAAAAGGAAGGTTTATAAACTATTTGACACATTTGATTTCCACGCGAAGCCGCGGGGCGCAGCTAGTTTATAATATTAGTGTAATTCTCTGCTTTCAGGTTTCGCCAGCGTCTACATGATAGTAATAGCTGAACTCTTCGACGACACATCCAGAGCAACTGGCATGTCCATCGCATTGACAGCATCCTCCGTCACTGTCTTCATCACCAGCAAATACTTCTCCGCTATATCCTCAGCCATAGGACCTGGTGTGTACTGGATCTGTGCTGGATTCAGCTTCATCACGACTGTGTTTGTGGGGGTCTGGATCCCAGAGACAAAAGGGAAGAGTTTTAGGGAGATACAGGAGTGTTTAGGAGGATTGCAAGGAGATAAGGAACCTGGCGCAATCTGACTGAGTTATCTGACTAACATAAAGCATTTTGGTGTTGCATAATATGTTTTTTTGTTATTTTTAAACACCAAAGCAACCGTTCATTTGGTCCAGAGCAACTGGCATGTCCATTGTATTGACAGCATCTTCAATCGCTGTCTTCATCACCAGCTTCTCCGCTATATCCTCAGCAATAGGACCTGGTGTGTACTGGATCTGTGCTGGATTCAGCTTCATGACGACTGTATTTGTGGGGGGTCTGGATCCCAGAGACGAAAGGGAAGAGTTTTAGGGAGATACACGAGTCTTTAGGAGGGGTGCAAAGAGAAAAAGAACCTGGCGCAATCTGACTGATTGATCTGACTTAAATAAAACATTTTCGTATTGCATAATTTGTTTGTTTGTTATTTACAAAGCAACCGTTTATTTCGTTCATTTTTTAATACAATAAATACCTACGAAGACAGAAAACTCTTAAATAAAGACTGTGCTGACGTAGTTTAGTTAAAGTTGACATCAATTTATTCTGAAAAGATGAAAAGATTTACATAATAGTGTTCTATAATCCATTGTGCTCAAAGTCTGCTGTTTTTTAACACGGTCTTTTTAGAAATGAGTCATAGTGCATGCACTATGTTAAGTCTGGTGAGATGTGAGAGCACATATTTAGGTCTCAGAGTCTATGCAAAAAGAGAAGTCTCGTGGCAAAACGGTAAACTAACATAGGTAATAAAATAACGCAACAAAATTAGTAGATTGGCACACGCGCGCCCTCACTTTCTAAGAGACTTTTCTTTTTGCACAGACTCTACGCTGCGCTCCTTAAACCTCTCTCCAGAAAGTATCAGTTGGTTCAAGTCTTACCTAGGGGAGCGCTCGCAGTGTGTCAAAATTGCCGACATCTCTTCTAATTGGTGCCCAGTAGGTATAGGAGTCCCTCAAGTTAGCGTACTCTCTCCACTCCTTTTCTCCGTCTTTATCAATACTCTAGTTTCTAAAATCAAATTTTCATCATTTCATCTATACGCTGATGATGTTCAGTTCTATCTCAGCTTCGATCCCAGTGATGTAGATCTAGGTATCGACACCATGACGACAGACCTTAGCGCGATTCATCAATGGACTCAGGAGTACGGGCTTCCTATAAATCCTAGTAAGACTCAGGTAATGATCATTGGTAGTAACTATTTTCTATCCAGACTTGACCCAAAATCACTGACACCCATCAAATACAAAACTTTCCGCTACAGTACTGCGCTGAGGTCAAAAATCTTGGCTTGCATATTACCAGCAATCTATCTTGGGACTCTCAGGTTGCCCAGGTTAGTAGGAGAATGTATGGAAGCATGCACTCTCTTAAGCTGATGAAGAACTTCTTACCACAATCCACTAGAATCACATTGGTTAACGCGTTGCTCTTCCCTATCCTGGACTATGCAGATGTGTGCTATCCCGACGCTACAGAGGAGCAGTTAAACAAACTGGAGCGACTACAAAACCTCTGCATCCGCTTCGTCTTTGGGTTGCGAAAATACGATCATGTATCAGTCTTTCGCACCCAACTGAACCTGAAAATTAGAAAGCGCCGAGATTTGCACACTTTATGCCTTCTCTATAAAACCCTCTGTAACCCACTATCCCCTAACTACCTCTCCGAATCCTTCAGCCCACTCTACGGACCCCAGCGACCTGTGAGGGACTCGAAACGACAGCAGCTTGGAACTCCTGACGGCCGTCAGGAGTTCCAAGCTGCAGTCGTTTCGTAGAGTGGTTGCGCTTCCCACTGTCTGTCTGTCCATATGTATGCTTAGATCTTTAAAACTACTCAACGGATTTAAATGCGGTTTTTTAAATAGATAGAGTGATTCAAGAGGAAAGTTCATAAACCATTTGACACATATATTTCCACGCGGGCGAAGCCACAGGGCACAGCTATATGCTGCGTCTTATATGGAAGCAAAGCATCCTACAACGCGTAATAGGATCATGGAAGACCCTACCTTTACTTCCCTATTGTATATAGCCGTAAACTTTGATTGCCAATCTGAGTTCAACAATGCGAGCTTACGTGACGTATTCTGGGATAACGTACATATAACGTAGGTTTTCACAGTAACGTTTTCAAATAATATAGGGTTTCTCAAAAGGTTTTTCGTTTTTGATTTTAGTATTACGAGCCAACCACAAACAGCAGGGGGTAAAGTGGTCGCAATCGCTTGGCGGACTGGGGGTTTATTCTTTATGATATAGGAGATTCCTTACCCAAACCGTGTGACGTCACATAGTGTTCTAAACACAAACGTGATTCCTAAAGACCCCTTGGCGTGGAATCAAAAAATTATATAGGGTGTCTCAGAATGTTCGTTTTTGATTTGAGTATTACGGCCCATCCTAAAACAGGGGGCGGGGAGTGGTGTTAATTGCTTGGCGGACGAATGCAGTGCGCATTTTGCGTGCAAGCATTGTGAGTACATTATACAGATATTTATTCCGGGTGTTCTGGTCGTTTTCTATGTTTCTATGTATAATAAAAAATATCTATGTAATGTATTGTATTATGTATATCAGTTATCTAGTACCCATAACACAAGCTCTGCTTGTCTTGTGGTGGGGCTAGATAATGCTGTGTGAATTGTCCAGCATTATTTATTTATTAATTGGATTCGCTTTAGGGCAGTATTTGTCGACTTAATCATTTTGTGTGGCGGCGTCACACCATGGGAGTATCACAACTATAGTGTACCAACACTGGGCTTACCCGGTCGTATAAGCTGGACGGGACCACGGGCAAAGAGCTTCCCCTATGTACTGTACACACTCCAGAATAGGCTCGCTAGGGCAATATTTGTTCAGTCGACTCAATCATTTTAGTGTGGCGGCGTTGTCGAGTATCAGAACTCTGGTGAACCAACACTCCGCGTATCCGGTCGTGTATGCTGGACGGGACCACGGGCAAGGAGCGTCGCGTATTATTCACCCCAGAATAGGCCCGCCAAACTTTCGAAAGTACAGGTAGGTAGCATAGATTTGTGGGAGGTAGCAATTGTTCAATTACATACTTCATTGTGCAGACAACAAAGGTAACTTTTGAACAAACTTACTTTTTGTTGTTGGTTTAAAGAATAAGAGCGTAACAACTTACATTGACGTAAAATAGATATATAAATTTTATGTAGATGATATATACGATGCTACGCAGAACCCGCATACAAAAGATTTCAACGCGCTCTCGTTTTCTATATATAGTATTAATAGATATATAGTATTAATTTGCGTAGTTTTAAGTTTTTTGTGTATGCTAGTTTTTTAGGTAAATAAAAATATTTTCTTTCTTTCTTTCTTTCTTTCTACAAAAATATGTTAGACTAGGTCTTCAACAGCAGTCTTCTTCTAGAGCGAGGTATCTTAACACAAGCTAATTTTGCTTAAAGGGCGACTCCTAGAACCTGTATTTATAGTTTTTTAAGTGCAACAATTTTTTATTATTCAGTACAACCGAGCGCTTGTGGAACTCTAAATTCTCACTAGTTCGACAATCGAACTTGTGAAAATTTAAGAGTTCCACGGGCCACGGATTTTTATAATGTATATGGCTGGTGTTCTACGAAAGACTATATCGTTCAAACGACAATTCTCTAACAGTCAGATTCTGTTTAGGTAACGCTTGATCATTGATGTATTTAAAGGTTCTATGGTTGACGTCAAATATATGAAAAGTTAAGTTAATTTGTCCGATTATTTTCCGGAGAATACATACCTTCAGAGATGGCGCTTTTTCTTTAGGCCAGAAAGTAAAATAATGTCTCCTCTAAATTGTTAAGTGGATACCTAGGCTTGAAAGTGCGGGCTAAATTAAACAATCGACATCATTTTGGAAAATTGAGCATGTTGTATTTAAAATCTTATTCTTGACAAATACCTAATACTAAAACACAGTGACTTGGATCAACTTTAACCGACATCTTACTGACAGGTCAGCATTTATATTTACCGCAGAGCAGATCTGATGTCTACGGTAAAATATACAAAAATGGCATCGGATACGTATTAGATATTCAATAATAAATTATTATACGCATTGTATGAAATATTTAAGGTGGAAACACATTACTGAAATGCCACGCGACTCGACAAAACGCGTGTTGAGTTGAATCTAGTCGTAATTCTTAAACATCCTAGCGGGATGAAATGCTCCAATGTAAATAAGGTGTCGAAACGTTGCGTCGCGTAACGTTTCAAAAATGTGTTCTTGCAAAGGCAAGAACACTGCCATCAGCACTGTTTTGTGACTCGAATAAAGATTCTAGTCACAAAACAGTGCTGATGGTACTGTTCAGTTTCAATAGAAGTCATTTCTTCTCAGGGGGTTGGACGCACAATAACAGGGTGGCTGGGAGTCATAGCTGCTGCATTCTTGCTGGTCTTGTAAGCAAGGCGGCATCGAAGGGCTCGAATTCATTGACTGTTGGTCATTTGTCACAACTGAAAAAACATACAGAATTAGCATATTAAAACATCAACACCTGATATAAACCTCCTAAAAGAATTCGAAGACCGGTCTTCTGATTCATCTAGTAATTTACTTCAGATGACGTCATAGGGTTGGTACATATCTGACGGAAAATGCGTCGAGTGTATCATCGGTCGCGTCTGTTTGATCAAATAAGACCTGCCACATTACGCGTCTAGTCAGTGCGAACGGCCCGTACACAAACGATCTCCGCTGATGTTACGCCTAGTCTGAATGCATCATACAAAATACACGTGTCGCTACACGTTACGTCGACGGACTATGCGTTGATACGGAACAGACGCTGTACGCTCGACGCACTAACATATCATCGGTTAAGTGTGAAAGGTTGAATGTTCTATTATATACTAGTTGCGCCCCGCGGTTTCACCCGCGTGGTGATAGATATTTTGGATAAATACAATATATCTTTATGAATTGTAGCCTATGTGTTATTCTGATATGTAAGCTATAATAATATGAAGTTTCATCAAAATACATTCAGTAGTTTTTGCGTGAATGGGCAACAAACATCCTCACAAACTTTCGCGTTTATAATATTAGTAGGATAGGATTTGCCTGTTCTGGCGTAACGCGACCGATAATACACGACGCATTTTCCGTCAGATATGTACCGACCCCTATATACTCACCACCGGGGCAACAGCAGGGTAGGTTTGTAATTGAACAACTATTTGTCTGTGGTATTGGCATTGGCATTGGCATTGGCATTGGCATTGGCAGATGCTGCGGCGGACAAGCAGGCACGCATTGAGGCGTCAAAGCCTGCTGCATTTTATCCATCAAGGTGTTCAATTGGCATGTCAACTGGCCCATCGTACTGCACATTCGCTCCATCGCCTTTATCGCAGAAGTATTCTTTTTGGTAACTTGCCTCTCGATGTATTTGTATTTTGTACATTTTGGTGATGGTGGACACGGTTGTGGCGGACACGGTGAAGGTATACAAGCTGCCGGCAGACACTGTGGCGGTGGAGACTGTGGCGGTGGACACGGTGGCGGTGGACACGGTGGCGGTGGACACGGTGGCGGTGGACACGGTGGCTTAGTCTGCGTTAAACATTCTGCTTTCCTTATATCACCACCAGAGCAGCAAGACATGGATGGTGATAAATTTATATTAAAGGGCTGCCGATGAGTTGGCGATATTCTGGAGGTTTTGCAGTTGTCTACCGTGCAGGGGCCGAATTGGGCGTTTGGAACCATTTTCTGGGGTGTAGCGAGAAGACTGTTATGGCCGGGTGGGGGGCAAGCGGCATTCGACGGACATTGAGTGTTGATGCATTTAGGGGGCATGTTCGCAGGGCAGAACGCGTTGGAACAGCTGTAAGGCTCGTCCTTTACTACCTCCTTGGGCATGTTAGTCGTGCAATCGGGGCATGGGCAGCTGACAATGATCAGCCCACGCTTGATATCGCTGATCTTTCCCGGAGTGAAGTTCAGGCATTTATAATGCACCCAGCTTCGACAAGCCCCCTCGCATTGAAGTCCGCTCTTGCGGGTCACATTCCCCAGGCATATCTTGCAAGGGTTCTTTACTTTTTTACACTGTGAAGCCATTGTTATAAGGGTTGGTATGGTTTACGGTTTGATTTCATGGTTCGCGTCGTACATGGTACTTGAATATTGAATCCATATCAAACTGTATACTATATAAACATTGTATACTCTGTCATAATCGAGGAAGGCAAAATAAACTTATAATTTAATCCATCGTCTACATCAGAGATCGTGTCATTTATTATTGACAGTTTCTGACGGAACGGTCCTTTCCTTAAGTCAAATGTCGTGTCTTACCTAGTTATCGTATTATTATCTTTGATATCACGATAAACCTCTGATAAACTTATTCTTCTTCCTTGTCAACTCTACAAAAAATTTACTATGATCCATTTAAAAGAGGTTTTAGAATTTCCCATTTTATTTTATTTTTTCAGATGCTTGCAAAGGTTTGAATGTAAATAGGTTGGTACTTGCTTAGATTTTAATATCAGTCTATTCGTTACCGCAGACTGTTGTACTATTTACGCAAGTTAATTTGTTCTTGATCTGGAGGATCTGTTCTGCAAGGAAGGTCACGGTCTGACACATTTGCTCCAGGGTATCTAACATGCCCGGTGTGCTAGCCGGTGAATTGGGTGAGAAGTTGGCGTTAGACGTCTGAACCGTGGTCGACGATTGCGATTTGAAGGGAGATGCTGGTGTGTTAACGTTTGACTCTGAAAAAATTCAATTCATTTATTTCTCAAACCATTTACATTGTGTCAGATTTTTTTACATAGGAGCACATGTTATTCATAAGTTGATTGTAAGACTAGAGTGAACAAGATCATCATCAGCCTATGTTATTCGACTGGACATAGGCCTCCCCTAATGAGAGCCATAGCGCACTGTCTTCAGATTGAGGCATCCAGCATCTACCTGTAGTCTTTCGCAGGTCGTCATCCCACCTGTTTGGAAAGCGTCCTAAACTACTTCACCGGTCAGAGTCATACCGGTAAACGTAGTGTATGAATCTGAAATAAATTGCAGTTATTATAAGTACTATTTAACAGGTAGGTATTTATCGCGCCCACTGACCTGGTCATGGGATGATTTCATCCCGTGACCACGACAGTGTGTAAACATGTTGAAACGTCGGGAAAAATAAGTTAATAAAAGCGATAAATACCCGTTAAATAGTACTTATGTATTCAGATCGCGTAATTTTAAATATATATATAGTTTTAATAATAGTTGCAGTATATTTAATTTATCTATTGCATATTGCATCTCGAGGTACATCTTCCATCATGGCCTGTTGCAGCGTTGGATCGCAAGGAGTAGAAGGAGAAAAGGGAGGCCTTTGCCCAGCAGTGGGACAGTAATGGCTTAAAATAAATAAAATAAATATTGCATCTCTATCAAGATTAACATAATAAATTAATAAATAATGCTGGAAAATGCATACATTATCTAGCTAGCCCGAAGATAAACAGAACTTGTGTTATGGGTGCCAGAATTATTTGATATACTAGGTACTTAATAGAATGTAACATTAAATAAATAGATGTGTTTGTAATACACAGAAAACACCCGGAACCAATATCTGCAGGCTGATTGAATACCCCTTATTGTGGATTCGATTCTGAGTCGTGAATCAAACCCGGTCTGCGCCACAACGGTCAATTAAAAAAACCGGTGTCCTTTTTCTCTGCTTTTGCAACATTTAATCTCGAACTAAGAAGAGCTTCGATTTTGGAAACTAGATGGCGTAATCCTATTTACTGAGATTCATTTTGTATATTTTAACTGATATCAAAAAAGAAAGTGGTTCTATATCGCTTTTATTAACTTATTTTTCCCGACGCTTCAACAGGTTTAAACTGTCGTGAACACGGGATGAAAGTATCCCATGACCTTGTTGATGATGACCATGAGTTGTGCGCGATAAATAACTGTTAAATAGTACTTATAATCACTGCAACTTGAGTCATACACTACGTTTACCGGTCTACCGTGGTAGCCACAACTCGGTAAACGTAGTGTAGGACGCTCTCCAACCAGGTGGGATGACGAGCTGGCTGTGTGTGTTCTATGTACTTATGTAAGCACCTACGAGTATATAAATCAATTTCCATGTTTAAAACTAATTGTAAATACTTACGATAAGTTTTCTGCAGTATAGGATTTGAATTCGGATTTTGAATATCAATCAGAGACCAAGACTGCAGGCGAATAGCCTGTTTTTTATGGCATGGTGTTTCATTAGTACCCATATCATAGCCATACGGTGCCCCAAAGGGCGGGAAACGAGACTTTCGCCACATGAACGTATCTTCCCTCGTCGAGTCATTTTTGCTTTGAAGGCATTCGCACTGGGTTGGGGCCGGCATGTTAAGGTTCTCATTGCAAGTTTTAAATTTATCGTCTAGAATCTCTTTAGGCTCTGATCCGCAATCGGGGCATGGACAAAGTATCTTCAGAGCTCCTGATTTTAAATCGGCGATCTTACCGGGCGTGTAGCACAAGCATTTATAATGTGCCCACTTCTTACACATCCCTTGGCATTGAATGCCGTCCCTTTTCTTAACTGGTTTATTGCAGATTTTACAACAGTTGTTCTTGTGTCTGTCTTTATCTTGTAGCTGCATTGTTGCGTTCGAGTACTATGCTGGGATTTTAGTTTTGCAAGATTATGGTTTCAGGCAGTGTTTCAGGATGTCTTGCGAATTGACATGTGTGATTTTGATACTGCTTGAGTGGATTGAGTCGTGTGAGTTATGGATGATGTAATTTTTGATGAACAGCAATGGATTTTATATTTGCTCGTCCATTGTCTAGATAAACGGGATTATGAATTATATAAAACAGCACAGACCAAAGACGTCTTACGTAGTTAATGTATTCTCTTTGGACAGTTGCTCGATGGATTCATAGATAATTTCAAATCATTATAAATACTGCTATTGATTGATTGATGACAAGATGGACCAAAGAACAAACCATAGGAAAGTATGGACGTGTTTCATGTTTAAGGACGATCCATGGACGTAGTAACTTGTTGTACCTACAGCTGTATGTCGTACCTATGCATGTTCTTTAGTACCATAGATAGAAAATCAGGCGTTTGGGACCTAAGATCTGTTGTATATTTATTATGCGGTGGTTTATAAAAATAGCCCGCTTAATTTAAATACTCAGAAAAATAATAAAATAACCATCTAATGTGCCGTATTTCTTTCTTGTACTTGTACTCGTACTTCTATGGCTCTGCGTCTCTGCGTCTCTGGATTTTATTTCTATATTCACACACGAACACTAAATATAAAAAGCAAAAGTAGGTACTAGTGTAAGAAGGATTCTATCCAACAATATCAAGCAGCCTACTACGTCCCATACTTTCTCTTTGGGACCAACAAGGAGAAAAAATAGTTTATACCAAAGAGTCAAAACTGACATGTCGTCGTGTCGTTTCCAAGGAGGTTAGGTAAAGGACAAAGAGGACAATCTAGAAATAACTACTCTATGGGAAAATTGTAAGAGCCTTATCTCACTGGCTTTACGAGCGATTTCAAAGCGATGGTGCAGCGAACACTGTTTTGGTTATTTCGGTGACAATAAAAGGGACAAAATTCCTATATAAAGTGTATTATCAGTATCACAATTCACTTATAAAATAAACAGCTTTGCTTATACTGGGTGAAATTGAATTCGTTGGCATCCTTTTATACGGAGACACCACTAATAATGATACTAACGCATTGGAGCTAATATTACTTATTTTTAATTGGCGTAACATTTTACGTCAATTAAAAATATAAATTATGTAAGTATGAAAAACGCTAAAGTTTTCCCTTCATAATTTTTATATTTTTAATTGGCGTAAAATGTTACTCCAATTAAAAATATAAAAATTATGGAGGGAAAACTCCAAAAATAGAAATCTAATCATCTCAATCATCAGCTATAGTACATATAAGTACAAGTAAACACAAAAAATAATAAAAACGAAATATTAAAAGAAACTTTATTTTGAAAGTACTTTATTTTTGGCGTTTTCCATACTTACATAATTTTTATTTTTGATTGGCGTAATATTAGCTCCAATGCGTTAGTATCAAGACACACCTTTTCAAATAAATTTTACAGTATCCTTGGTCCTTTTTTATACAATAGATTAAATGTATTAGCCAATATTTATCCCTTAAATTATAATAGTTGTAAGAAAAAACTTAAGGATACACTGCAATGTATGTCATACGATGACACAGAAAATTTATTGACTGTTTTTAAGTAGACACTAAAAAATCTTTGTGTACACCTTTATTATTTAAATTTAGTTAAGTGTAAGTAGCATAAGTTATTATCATAAAGTATACATGTTCGTCGCTTTGTATAATAAGCAAGTTCAAATTGATTATTTATTTGTTGTAAGCACTCTTTCAGCCTGAAAAACAGGTTTTCACCTAGTTCAGCCACCCACATTGTTGTTTCCATCAGAATTTAAGTAAGGTACTTTTTGTTACTCTTTAGTCCTAAGATATTTTTGAATAAATTTTATTTTATCATTTTTATTTTATTATAATTAGTGGTGTCTCCGTATAAAAGGATGCCAACGAATTCAATTTCACCCAGTATATCTTAAGTATTCTAGTAGGTAATGGTTTCTGCAGCGGGGCAACACACAATTCAGTTCGGGTCAACCCCTACGGGCTTATTAAGTTTAAAATGTAAGTCCTATGTATATTCTTTTTCATAGGCACCCGCCTATTTGAGCGTTCAGCCTCTTCGTCAGTTACAGTAAAGTTAAAATGACCATAAATCATCATCTTAAAAGTTCAAGTAGTCAGTATCACAAATTAGATGAATAACCACAGATTACTGTGGTTATTCATCTAATTTGTGTATTATTTTACTCATGCAAAGAGTCTATGCAAAAAAAGAAGTCTCCTATAAATGGAGGGCGCGCGTGTGCTAATTTACTACTTTTGTTGCGTTAACACTTTTACTGCGGTTTTTTTTCGACGACTGCGGTCTTTTTTTTGTACCTAAAAAATTCGTGCTGCCACTCTACACAGCGGTTGTGTTGCGCCGCACATGCGTTTCGTTCGAAAAATATTACAGCTCTGCTGAGTCACAAAGATCTGTATTTTCTCAGCCGCTGCCCTAGTGTGGATTTACGCATATTAGTCACTTGTAGAAAACACATACCGTGCGTTTTCAGCACTCAAAGTGTTAAGTGTAAGTTCACCGTTTCGCCACGAGACTTCTCTTTTTGCACAGACTCTACGACTGCATAATTAGTTCTGTGCATACGACAATGGCACAATATACGTCAATTATCTACAGACGGACAGACAGAAATTACAAAGTTTCTTTTTTTCTATGTTCGTTGGTTCCTCCGTCAAATATGGACCGATTTTGAAAACTCTTTCGCTAATATATTATATATATAGTATAGAAAATAATCCCAAGGTAGTCCTATAAAAATGTAATTCCCGAGGGATTCGTACTGAAAAACTTAAAAATAGTGTAAAATTATGGATTCGAATATTCAGTTATTTTCAAAACAATCTAATCATTCCATTCACCACTCATTATATAATACACTAGCGGACCTTCCCGGCTTCGCACGATTTTAGTACGGATCCCTACATTTTTTGATTATATAATATAGCCTATGTTCACCGCGAATAGTGTAGCTTCCCAACGGTGAAAGAATTTTTCAAATCGGTCCAGTCGTTTCGGAGCCTATTCATTACAAACAATCAAAAAATCAAACTTTTCCTCTTTATATTATTAGTACCTATAGAAATGAACGTTGGACCTATCCTAGGCTTTATCACTATTTTTAACATCACCTAATCTAGCACCCAAAGTGATTTGAATCTCAGCAAACGTCTTCCCTTTAGTCTCAGGTACAAAAAACGCAATAAATAATGTAAACAACACACAATTTAAACCAAACCACCAGAAGGTAACCGCTGGACCTAAAGCTGTCATGAGGAAAGGAAAGTATTTAGTTGATAAGAAGAGTATGATGTAAGAGAGAAGAGATGTTAGAGAGAGACCGATGCCTCGGGAGCGGTCGTCGAATAACTCGGCTTGGAGGACCCAGTTGATAGATCCTACTCCTGAAATAGGAAATAATATGGATTAAAACACATCGTTAATTGTATTTGATTAATTAATAAGTAGTATATAATAATAATATTGGCCCCCTTAACGATTTCGATGACGGCGAACCTAGATGTCACGGATTTTTATATCATGAGCTCTAATATGGCTCGCTAGATAGAACTTGGTCTAGCGAGACAAAGCCTCGAGCCCGATAATTGGAAGACGTCAGATACGATAACAGAGACCTAAGCCCTCCTACACGTATACATAATTATAACTCATCGGGCCAACTCTACTGCCATACGTGCCGTTAGGTATTCAATAAGTAGTAGGTAACCTAAACAAAGAGATAGACAATTAAACTAATCCTTCACTCAAACTCGTCTGTAGTGCCGCGAGGATTCCTTCAAAACATATTAGTAGTTCGGTATGCTTAGTTGGTAATTTTGTTAAATCTAAACTCCACTCAATCATTTTTCGTTTTTTTTTTTTTTCGAATGGACTATTATGCTCTTGACCGCAGATGGCCATGACAGCGTTATCGGACTTTTGGAGGGCGCAGAGGGCGTCTCGCCGGTAAAATTAGGTTGGGGCAACATGCACAAGGGCAACCACTTAGGTGCGAACCTCGGCTTGGGCTGTTGCCAGATGCTATAAAAGGGTAGGGAGGTAACGCCTTAGGTGCACGAGTGCACCTAAGGGCGGAAACGGGGAATTCTTCGACCCCGCATCCGGCGGGGTCGGTTTTTGGTCGGGTGTGTAGTGTGCGGAAGCTGAGTTGTTGCCGTCACTTCCGGGTTGGCGTCAGTGAGTGGGTCGACGGGGTCACCGAGAACATGTCTCGGTCTACGGAGGAGAGGCCACTCAATAAGGTTGAATCGAATCTCTTATATACCTTCGTGACGGGTAATTGTAGGCTTCATCATCGTAAATGTCATAAATGTAATTGAGATAGTCTTCACAATACATTATGAATAATAACAAGCTCTTTTGAGGAGAATTCAAGGTAGGGATTTTGAGATGACAGTTCATTTCTTCACTAGGATGAGAATTTTTAAGTTTAGTTCGAGTGAAGGGATTTTTTAGGATCAAGCATACCGAAACGTGTTTGGAGTTTGAGTAGAGGTTGAATGGTGGTCGAGGTACGACTAAAGATATGAAGGTAAGAATGACGTGATCACACTGAACAAAACTTAGTACAAAATACGTAATCTCTAGTTAGATTTCCCGCTGCTGGCATCGAACCCTCATATTTCTGCATTGTAGGCGGACCTTCATTCCCTGCGCTACTGAGGTCGTAAATATTGTACCTAATAATAGATACAAGCTTCTGCCCGTAGCTTTGAATCCTACTTAATATTATAACTCAAAAGTTTGTGAGGATGTTTGTTGCTCTTTCACGCAAAAAATGGTGACTGGATTACGATGAACCTTCACAATATTATTGTGTAGTTTACATATCAGAATAACACTTTTATTTCATAAAGATATATTATATATCTATTATCCAATATCTATCACCACGCGGGTGAAACCGCGGGTCGCAGCTAGTAATTTATAAAGTAGATATAACTGCAGACAATTGTAAACAATCTAGAGGTAGCTCAACTGAGCCAAGTTCTTACCAGCACTATAACTGTACACCACGAGGACCAGAGACATGAGAGGTAGGAAATTCATGAAGCCATGCACGACTTCATTATCGCTCTTCATGAAGAAGAATGCTCCTAGACCGACCTGAAAATAAAAAGGAATTGATTTTTTTTAATTCTCATACAGTTGTTCTTAATATTTACTCGAATATACGAGTATATTGTATTATTCAGCATTTATAGTCCAAATATTCAGTTTATTATTCTGAACACCCTCAGGAGGAGATTATTTGTAAAAGTAAAGTAAAAGTAAAAAGTCTTTATTTTGAAACATACTTAGGTGCTAGAACAAAAATATGAAGCGATGCGACCTGCAGAAGTAAAATACTGTGTCGCAGGACGCAACGCCCACCTCCGGGAATTATAGTTGTAACGTGTTTTAATTCAACAAAGTAAAGGTGCATACATAATAGATTGATTGAGATAGTTAAAATTAAGTTTAAGTGCTATATTAAAGTTACATAAGCTATATAATTTAAAAAAAAGAGAAGTTTTAAAGGTGCAAAAAAAAAAGGAAATTACGAAATGATTTAGGGAAAATTTATAAGTAGGTAATCAAAGAAAACAAAGACTGTAACTCCGTGTTCGGGGGTATTTATTGTTTTTTATACGTTCGTGGATTTCTCCGTTAATTATGAACAGAATCCTTTTTTTCATTATATATCTTAATATAAAAGTAGCATTTTCGTGTAGGTAACAGTTTTTACAACAAATCTTGCCACCATTAAAGTGGACTGGAGTCGCAAGAGTTTTTAACAATATCTGAAATGAAATGAAATGAATGAAATGAAAGTTTATTTCTTTAGGCTTACAAATAAGCACTTAAAGAGGTCATATTTTTTTATACTATTCATTATTATATAATAACATTATTTTGATGTTCACTTTATTTTTTGTCCACCAGTGGAAGAAGTGAGAAGAAACCACTAGTATATTCATAACTTATGTGTCTAGTACATATAAATAAATAATATAAATAATTCTGGACAATTCACACAGCATTACCTAGCCCCATGGTAAGCAGAGCTTGTGTTATGGGTACTAGATAACTGATATACATAATACAATACATTACATAGATAGTTTTTTTTTTTTTACTTAGAAAACGACCAGAACACCTGGAACAATTATCTGCAGATCGTACACACAATTGTTCCGAGGCGATCGAACCCGCGACCTCGTGCGTCGCAGGCGGACCTTCGCCCACCGCGCCACATCGGTCGTCGATATGATTTGCTTATCTGTAAGTTGTTAGATTTTGAGTTGGAGCAAAACTCGTTCCAAGCTTTTTTATCTTCTAGATAATCTGATATTTTGTAATAAGCCTTTTTACAAAGAATATGCTTCACAATTTTTTTTAATTTTTATTATCTCTGGTTAAGAGCATAAAGGGGGTTTGGGCTGGTAGAACCTAGACTTTGTAATGGCGGAAGTGTATTCTGGTTTAATAGCGAAGGTAACTAAGGACCAGGTCTCTTGATTATCCTTAGACCATGGAAATTAGAAGCATAAGGTAACAATTATGAAGGTGCTTTACGGAGACTAATTCTTTATTATACACACAAAATAATACATAGAAATAACTTAACTAAACAGTATATGTACGTACATAGGCGAGCTTAACCCTGGCAAAGAGTTTTCTTCCAGCAAAGGGTTATATGAGAGGCGATGGAACAGATAGAGGTGAAGTGTACAAAGTAAATAAGACCTTTAAAGAATGACTTACCATACCAACGGCCAGTCCGACCAGAGTACTAGTGAGGATCGGTTTCCTTCCAAACCTGTCGGTGACCAGAGTGGTGCAGAAGCTGGCTAGCAGCTGGATGAGGCCTATGATCACTGAGCACACTTCTGGAGATATGCTGGTCTGAGTGGATTCGAGGATGGTTTGGAGGTAGAAGGAGACGTTGTTGAAACCACTTAGTTGGGCACCTGGAAAACAGAATAGGGGAAGTTTAGAAGTTAATCATCGTCAGCCTATAGCACCCACCCACCACTGCTGGACATAGGCCTCCCCCGGTGAGCGCCATAGCGCCCTGTCTTCAGCTTGCCGCATCCAGCATCTACCTGCAGTCTAGAAGTTGAACTTCTGGAAATTATGAAGGGAATAAATTTAAGAATCTGGTGGTTATACAAGGAATCATAGTTTAAATAAATAAATAAAAATAAAAAAGGCTTTTTATTTCCTACTAATTACCTACTTTACATTGTTTTTTTTTTAAGTTACTTATTTTAATATGCTTAACTAGTTGGTTTACAGTTTAGATGCAAATGTTTGACTGGATGCATAGGTATAGATAGATATATAGAAAATTATTTTATTGCACACTTTAAAAAAAAACAAGACAGATTAAAATACAAAATATGTGACAATTTGGCGGTCTTAACGCTCAAGAACGATAAGACCGCCAAAAGAGACAGGTATTGGTTACGTCAATATATTTATGACATTCTTGACATGTATTCTTTTATTATTATAATTTTTTTAATATTTATTAATTCTAGGCCTCTTTACAGCCAATCATTTAACTATTAATTTTTATGTGCTAAAATAGGAGTCACTGTTTTGTCTTTGCTTATCTTTACTTCTCCATACAATCCCTTATTGTGTTTCTTTCCAATATAAATGTTTTTTGTTATAAATAATATATTATTTAAATAATATTAGTATTATGTTAAAGTAGATTAAACGACATCAAGTGGATGAACATGTACCTACAGTGGTACTTTATATAAATTAATTGAATTGAATTAAGAATAATATAACTCGGTAAACGTAGTGTAGGACGCCCTCCGACCAGGTGGGATGACGACCTGCGAAAGACTGCAGGTGGATGCTGGATGCGGCAAGCTGAAGACAGGGCGCTATGGCGCTCATTGGGGGAGGCCTATGTCCAGCCGTGGACTGCTATAGGCTGATGATGATGATGATGATGAAGAATAATAGGGGTGCTGCTAGAACGTATCATAATATTCACTCACCACGTACCCGTCATTAGCCCTTACGAGTAAATTCATATGAAGCTATGTTATTTCAAAAAATACCTGCAGTTATAATCACAACCAAAACGAAAGCCTTGATAAATATCCTGTTACTGAAGATGTCTCGGCTGCTAGTCTTAGGAGAGGTAGATTGGAGGGAGTACTCCTTGAGTTCCTCTGACGCGAGGAGTTCAGATCCTCGGAGGAAGGTCAAGACTTTGTGGGCTTCCGTGTTGCGACCTGAAAACGAATGGAATCATTGTTATGTTTTCTCCATTACGTTGGTCAAAAAAAAGTAAATATTTATGGAAGCAAAAGACATGAAATTACAATAAATATAATGTTAGTTTTATACGGAGGTATCTTAAGGAAGGTCACCATTTACATACAAAACATAAAAGGAGCAGCAACTAATTATGTCCTTTGCAGACATATAATTATTACCTAGTATTGTATTTGTTTATTTATTTCTTTACTAGGCTAAGCCTGTGTCGAAGAAATCTTTCATTCATCGCCAAAGACGGCGCAGAGCCCAGATGCCTAGCGAAGTCTGGAGACCAAGATCTACTTTGGGTCGCTGAGCCACAGGATGACATTTCTTCGTAGGGATGACAGGGGTAAGTATAATTTATGGTTATATCAATTAGCAACAGGTGGACTATAGTTTGACCGAAACCGCTGTACCGCTCCTTAGGAAAGTTCGGCGAGGTGGGGGGCGAGGAAAACAGAGCAAAAGTACGCGTTGACGGCAGACAGATGGATCGGAGCGGCCGATATTTCCCCCCCGTCTCGCCGCTCGCATACCTCAGGCTCGGTACAGCGGTTTCGGTCAAACTATAGTAGCTTGATCCGTCAATTATATCTAAGCTAACGGTCTCGCGTCCGAACTTGCATTACATTGCTAAAAAAATCCGACCGTGTTACATCTTGTGTGCACACTTTTACTTTATTAAAAGTCCTGCGGACATGGTCAGGTCTTCGTTGAGACTCGCCACTGTGGCTGAAATTCGGCCAAGAGGACATCGCCATCATTAAGTTATGTACATAAACAATCCATATCTATCACACAATGTGCTGTGGACCGTGTTGCGCAAAATATATTGTCTACGGAATCAGGTATTCAATTGTATCATTGCCTCGGGTGGGGATAGATAGCAGTGTAAAACGACCAGAAAGATTTTTCTGGTTAATTCATATGACTACCAACTTTTTAGTATGTTTATTAGTTTAGCAACAAGGAAAGGAAGCTACAAGGCTGGAACATACCGGAATTCGCAGGTGTAGACTTATCATTGTGAAAATCTTAGAAGACCACTGGATATGGGCAGCGCTGGTCATTAAGAGAGGATTATGCATAGCAACTGTTATGCGACTGGAGATGAAGAGTATTATTTAGCAGACAAAATTACCTTTAGAATACAAGAAGTAAGGGCTATGAGGCAGGAAGAACAGCGGCACAGTGGTAGCCACAATGATGGCTGTGTAGATGCCGTTCAGCAGAAGGTACGGGAGGAATGGACCGATGCACAGCATGAGTACGACTCCGATGGAACAGACTATCTGGAGGATTGTGCCGAGACTGCCGCGGATGTCTTTCTGAAAATAATAAAATAAATAATGTTGGACAATCCACACAACATGATCCCCAAGCTAAGCAGAACTTGTGTTATGGGTACTAGATGACTGATAAACTTAATACAATACATTACATAGATACATATTTTTTATTATACATAAATAACGACTAGAACACCCGGAAAATGTCTGCAGATCATACACACAATTTTCCCGAGGCCGGAACCGAACCCACAACCTCCTGCGTCGCAGGCGGACACAGGCGGACCGGCTGAGAAATAGGTCGAAAGCAGAGAGATAGAAATAGGTAACTTACATAATAAAAGAAACATGGAGAAAACGAACGGTTTTGAACGTTTCCGTATGCTTGGCTAAAACCTCGTTCGTAAACTGTCATTCTTTACCAAACTGAAATAGAAGTCTAATTGGATATTTAAATATACCTCAAAGGAATAATTAAGTAATTATTCCTTTGAGCCAATACAAATACCAATGAATTAGAATTCTGATACATAATAGTAATTATGGTATTGATAATCATAGTCGTGATATATGTATTTATACTCTACTAGCTGTGCCCCGAGCCCGCGGGAAAATCTATGATGCTTTATAAACCTTCCTCTTGAATCACTCTATTAAAAACCACATCAAAATCCGTTGCGGTAGTTCGTAGTTTAAGTAGTTAGTAGTAGGGACAGACAGACAGCGGGAAGCGACTTTGTTTTATACTATGTAGTGATTTAAATACTTAATTAGTCCTTTGAGTTAATAATGGATCAGAATAGTGATATCAGTAATTATTAATATGGTATTGATAAATCATGGTATTGATATATTTATACGACCGATATATAAACGACCGATGTGGCGCGGTGGGCGAAGGTCCGCCTGCGACGCAGGAGGTTGCGGGTTCGATTCCCGCCTCGGAACAATAATTGTGTGTACGATCTGCAGATATTTGTTCCGGGTGTTCTGGTCGTTTTCTATGTATATTATTTACCTTAAATAATCTAAGCCTAAAGTTAACACCGCTGACAAAGATATAAACAAGATCATAAAACTTTTCACAGTTATTAACACAAAAGTAATTAATAACGGGATATTTACCATGATTAGCTTTTTGTGTTTTCCAATATTTCGGCACAGTTTCATAAGCTGTCTCCGTAAATAAGAGCGCACTTGAGGTAAGTAAATGTAATTGGAAGAATAAGTTATAAGTTATAATTTTATCTTTAAACTATCAAATAATATTTTGACGACCTCTGTGGCGCAGTGGGCGAAGGCCCGCCTGCGACGCAGGAGGTTGCGGGTTCGATTCCCGCCTCGGAACAATTGTGTGTACGATCTGCAGATATTTGTTCCGGGTGTTCTGGTCGTTTTCTATGTATAATAAAAAATATCTATCTATGTAATATTGTATTATGTCATCTAGTACCCATAACACAAGCTCTGCTTAGCTTGGGGCTAGATGATGCTGTGTGAATTGTCCAGCATTATTATTATTATTAAAATATTTTATTTTTATTTTTGCAACTTTTGAATACACATTGCGGTATTGTGACTCGTGTGTCCGTTGGCTGTGTTTCAATCGAACTAAACAAAATAAGAGCTCACATTACAAGTGCCCTCTTATTTACGGAGACGGATTTTTTGCGCCGACCCGACGCGACATCTAAATAGAAGGTTATTAGGTATACTCGTATGTATTAATACAACGGGTATTTATCGCGTTTATTTATGTCTCTGCTACAATAATATAGTCGTCTTGGCAGTTTTCGTTTATTCATCTGACTGTACAAAGCCCCGTTTATGATGTGCACGCGAGTTGACGACAGAAAAAATAGGTAAAATTGGAAGGTGCCAACTCGCGGGTGATTTCGATTTACACACCCGCGAGTTGACGAATAAGCCATTTTTCGAAAAGTCGGGAAAAATAGGTAAATACGCGATAAATACCAAAATAGGTTACTGCCTACTTATAATTATGTGTTCAGATCGCGTAACTTTAAAAATATTTATCTAGATAATATTCATTGGACATTTGCTGTCATTTGACATTTGTTAAATGTCGTTCCAGTTGTCCTGCACAGAACAACTACACAAGACAACTGGGAATAAGCGCATCAGTCATCGGTGTCGGTGTGGTCTGAGCATATGTATGTATATATGTATATTTCTTACCAGAGTAGACGACTTGTGTGAATTGGATATGACTTTACCAAAGCTGACGATTTGAAAGACTGACTATTTGAAAATCTGACCATTTGAAAGTCTGACCTTATGAAAATAAAGGGTAGAACTTACACTAGCAACCTCCGACGCGTACATCGGCGTCACAGTAAATAGGAGTGCATCCGAGGCACCAGCTATCGCTCGGCCAAGCAGCAACATCCAGACCTCGGTGGCGCAAAGGTAGAGGATCCCTGAAGCCACCTTCGGGATACAAGCCACTATCAGGGTGTACTTTCTCCCTATTCGGTCTACTAGGAACACTGCTAGGAGGTTTGCTGGAAGAGAAAACGGTTATAAATAAATTGGGTATGCTGATTGATTGTTAGAAAGAGCGCTCTATCGGATATTAGGGGAGGCCTATGTCCAGCAGTGGACTAACTTAGGCTGATGATCATGATAATAATATATTATATAAATTGTTAATAATGTAATATGCAGGAGGTAAATGAATTTTTACACCTTTTAAAAGAATCTACCTACCGGTTCTTTTACATAGATTTTAGTTTAAGGTCACTAATGTGTTCATTAGTGAAGCAATTATTATATATTTTGAATGTCAAATGATGAAAAATATTTGCGTGCAAAATTAATTCGTTTCTCTAGAAGTAAAAAGTAAAAAATCATTTATTTCTTTAGGCTTACAAAATAAGCACTTAGACAAGTCATATTTTATATATAAATTATTATCAAATAAAATTATTTTACTATTCACTTCAATTTTTTGTCCACTAGTGGAAGAAGTGAAAAGAAGTGATAGAGTAGGTAGAATAGAAAATTTATTTATTTATTTATTGAGATAATTACATCATAACAGGTTTTTTTTATTAAGCCCTAAGGCGATGTTTAAAATTATTCATTTGTAACACAAATGTGCATAACTTACAAAAAATATTGTTTTTATAAATAAGTTAAAAATATATGTAATTTAAATATACATATTTCGGTCAACGAATTAGACATATAGACATATGTATCATTTAGCATTGCCATTCAACGTGTCAATGTTGCCAGTATTCTGGGAACTCTGCCCTTCTGATGACGGCTTAGATTTAAAGGAAATTGATATTTAGATGTGTAAATACAGGTTGTAATTTGTTGTTTTTTTATTTGAATAAACTTAAATCATTTTCTTAATTTTTTCGCATTGAAAAAATTAAAAACCGACTCCAAAATTTCTTAGCATCGATAGATAGATAAAATCGTTATTGCCCCTACTTAAATAATTAAAATAACAGTAACAAGTAATTAAATATTATATAAGGGTACATTCGACGGCCTTATCGCTGAAAGCGATCACTTCCAGGTTACCTTTTAATGGATGGGGATTGACCCTGTCCATCAAATGGCACACAAGAAAATTAAATATTTTGACTAAAGCATAAAGAAAACATGTAACTTTTCTTTTACGTCTTTTAAAAACTGTCTCTGTCTCAGCAGTCAGCATTCAGGTTTATGCAGACACTTTGACTGCGATTTTTTTTCGACGACTGCGATCTTTTTTTTAACCTAAAAAATTCGTGCTGCCGCTCTACACAGCGGTTGCGTTGCGCCGCACATGCGTTTCGTTCGAAAAATATTACGACTGTGCTGAGTCACACAGTTCAGTATTTTCTCAGCCGCTGCGCTAGTGTGGATTTACGCATATTAGTCACTTGTAGAAAACACATACCGTGTGATTTCAGCAATCAAACTGTTAACAGCTATTGTGGAGGTTATTTGCATCTACAGCATCCTAATAGGGAAATGGTCAATTTTCTGTCATCCCAGACGGTCTTGACAATGGTACTGATAACATAATTGGTTTTACAGTTTACTTCATTGAATTAATCAACAAACATACAGATGCCAATTATGGTTGCGTAGCCAACCAAAACTTCATCATCATGATCGGCTTATGTTAGTCCACTGCTGGATATAAGCGTCCCCTAATGAGCGCCATAGCGCCCTGTCTTCAGCTTGAAGCATTCAGCATCTCATTAGATAACCTATAGTAGTATTTCGTAGGTCGTCATCCTAGACGACCTACGAAAGACTACAGAACCGCCCTCTGCCTACGAGGGCGTCCTAAGCTACGTTTACCGAGTCGTGGTATCCACTCAAGAACACGTTTACCCCAGCTGTTGTCGGTTCTTGGCTAGATATGGCCGGCGGCCCACTGCCATTTCAGCTTGCTTAGGTTTAGCAGCTTGCGTGTTTGTGTGAGGGTGTGTAGGTATGTTTGTGTTACAACAACAATACTAAATTCCTGTCAATCAGTTTGTTTATATG
The DNA here is from genome assembly GCA_943735965.1 of Eupithecia abbreviata. Classification (NCBI taxonomy): domain Eukaryota; kingdom Metazoa; phylum Arthropoda; class Insecta; order Lepidoptera; family Geometridae; genus Eupithecia; species Eupithecia abbreviata. Next base: position 2,400,780 of record OX030997.1, on the reverse strand, counting down.
TTATCTTAATTTTCCCTAAATATCCTAAGGCTTAGGCTAATCAACTAAAGCCTAGGTTATCTAAAAGTCTTACTCAAAGAACACTTAACTATAAAAAAAAAAATTCGCCTTACAGCTAAAGTAAATTCATTGAGAAGTATATGTAAGTTACATACAAAGATCCATATGTAACTTATAGACGTACTCGTATATGTACCTATCAATGGATTGATAAAGTAATATTATTATATTAACTCATTTATTCTCAGATAAAGTAATGTATCACGGGATCCATAAATTACGTCACACATTAAGGGGTAGGGAGGGGGTCGACGAAGTGTGACATTATATGACAGGAAGGGGCCCTAAATTTCATGACGTCACATTTCAAAATCTATTTTAATCCAAGTGTTAAGTAAAACACAATAAAACACTTAGAACTATTATAGAAAAACTCGTAAACTTATTTCGGAACTGCTGTTTTAATTTAATAATTATTTCTAAATGTAAAATTGAAAAATATGTGACGTCACACTGGGAAGAGGGTCTCCCAAATGTGACCAGCAGCTGTGACCAGGACGGGGGAGGGGGTCAAAAATCATGAAATTCGTGTGACGTAATTTATGGATGAGCCCCTTGTATCAATCCATTGACATACCTATTACTTTATTGAGAACCTCCTCCATTTTAAACCGACTTCAAAATAGGAGGAGCTTCTCAATTCGACTGTATTTTTTTGTCTTTTTCAGAACATTCGACTGGGTGAACCGATTTTGATGATTCTCTTTACTATAACCATCTCCTTTTTTAGAAGTCTAAAACCGATGTGGCGCGGTAGGTGAAGGTCCGCCTGCGACGAAAAGGTTGCAGGTTCAATTCCCGCCGTGTGGGACAAACGTAATGCTTTTAAATAGTACCTATTTTATGCCATTTTTTAATTTGATGGCATTTATCAGATATTTAATACATCTGATTAAATTATTCTAATCAGTAGTTTAGTCAGATATGTAGGTTTCTCAGAGTTAAACTGATATGCTATTTGGACATTCATAATGTAAACACACCTTTAGGTATATTTTATAGACAGACAGACAGCCTTGCTATCGGTTAGTCTGGGTCTCTACTCCTTTATTATAGATAAGCCAACTAAATAGGTATGTCAACGTAGAGCCTAGGTCAAGGTCCGCTAAACCTAATCTGAAGAATAGGAACATAGGTAAATATTATTGTAATTAAGCCATAAAAGGATTATGTTTTCGTCCAACGCCGAGTTTTCAGTGTATTTAGTAAACAACTCATAAACCTACTTACCAACATAAAGAAAAAGTCGTTCTTTGAGCCATTACAGGACCTATTGGTTCGCCTTTTAGAGTCGCTTGTTCTTTATAGTTAACACTTTGAGTGCTGAAAACGCACGGTATGAGTTTTCTACAAGTGACTAATCTGCGAAAATCCACACTAGCGCAGCGGCTAAGAAAATACAGATCTTTGTGACTCAGCAGAGCTGTAATATTTTTCGAACGAAACGCATGTGCGGCGCAACACAACCGCTGTGTAGAGCGGCAGCACGAATTTTTTAGGCAAAAAAAAGATCGCAGTCGTCGAAAAAAAACCGCAGTCAAAGTGTTAAGTAGTTATTTTTTTTATTATTAAGTACTATGAGTAACAACAGTGAATCAATAAATATATTTTCTTTTTTTTATTTATTTATTTCTTTCCATTATGCACTGAATGAAGTATACTATCTACTAATAGAAATTATAACTCAACGCCATTATTATATTTATGTATATTATGAGGACCGATGTGGCGCGGTGGGTGGAGTTCCGCTTGCGACGCAGGAGGTTGCGGGTTCAATAACGTAGACGGCTTTTAGCTTTTTACTTTATTGAACGTAATTGCTCTTTTATTTTGTATGTGACCCAAAATCTAGGTAGTATTTGTGATTGCAGCAAGCAACTTACCAAGCATTCCGGTGAGGAATCCTATAGAAACCACCCATGACCCTTGCTCCGACGTGATTGGTGCAGAAAGAACGGTTTCCGTTTCATTGCGAAGTTTTACCAACACAGGCGACGGCCATGCTAGACCAACTCCCGTACCGAGAAGGCTGAGGTTTACTGAAAAAGATTAAAAAGTAACTTACCGTAATTGCGGGTTACTTTAGCTCTAGGGGGTAACATTGGCTCAAATCGAAAAAAAGTTTCATCTTCTCGCCACTTCGCAGCGATTAGAGTAATCGATTTAGTTTAAGCCGGAATTGATAGATGGCTTTACTGGCAACTAGATATGAATGGACATACGAACAAATCATAACTTCAAAGCGGCCATTTGCATTTTTGACTTGTACGTGTGATAACGTGCTGTTTTTACGTCTGCATACTTCTGAGTGTAACTGAGTTTTTAAGGTAAGTGTCAATGAAAATTACATTCTATTGTATCATAAATATGTTTAGGAATAGAATTATGATAGAAACAGTTCATTTTTCACTACTTTAGATACCAAAATTTTAAATTTTATGTGTGGGAATACTTTGACTCGCAAATTCGGGTTATATTGGCTCTTGAGCCAAAGTAACCCGACTGTATCAATTTCAGCCAAAACAGACTTCATAGGTACCTATTGTATCTTCTACCGAGGACCACGTGATACCTTGGGATGATGAAAAAGACGCCGTTGCTATTGCAAATGTAATGGACTCAATTCTGTTTTAAGATGAGTCTTGTTTGCCAACGGTTTCAAACGAACCAACTCTTCCAGGCATTGAGCCACAGAACGCTGCGAATTCTAAAGCTACAAATATTGCAATCAAAGAACTCTCTAACGAAGCTGAAATTGCTGTAAGCCAAGCTGTAGATTGTCTGAGTAATACGAGCTTAATTGAAAAAAAGATATCGGAAGGAGACTATGTTATGATTATGTGGAACTCACGAAAATATCCTGGACAAGTTACTGCTGTCGTAAATGAAGAGGGAGCCCTGGTAAACTGCATGAAGAGAGGTAAACTTTATTGGCGGTGGCCAGTCTGCAAGGACGAGCAGCTCTATGGTTGTGACCATATTCTCAGCAAGATAGATGTCCCCAAATTTGAAAAAAAAGGCTGTTTCTCAATACCTGAATTAGACGGCTAACTCAGAAAGAAACAAATGCTACCTACGTACGATTTATCTCAATAATAACACTGAATCTCAATTATAAGACTATGAATCTCAATAGTAATACTGATAGATTATTTTGAAAGACTGTTAGATTATTTTATGAGGCGGTTTAAAGGTTGTTTCAAGTTGATTTTTGTTCGTTATTCTTTAAAAATAATATGTCAAAACGTTAATTAGTCTATTATCTTTCATTATAAGTAATGATTTAATAATAAGTTTTTATAAAATTTCAGCAAGAAGTTTGTTATAAAGTTGATTTTTGTTTGATTTTCATTTCGAATTTAAAAAAAATATATATGTCACAACGTTTACTTTTGTTTTATCTTTCATTTCAAGGCCTTACTTTGCCTCTGTACTTGACACAGATCAGATTATGAACGAAATAAAATGACGAGCCATAGTAATCCTCCTCAAAGAACAACTTTGGCTCAAAGTTTTAAAAAAAATATAAATTTAACTGTCACATTTTTTGAATAAATTATTATTTTAATAACTAGCTGCTATCCTTATTTATCAAATAAAACCATTATGAGCCTTACAAGTCAATCAAAGTCTCTTAACACATAGGGATTTCCAAAAATCTATGGAAAAATTATCTAAAGTAACCCGCAGTTACGGTATTATAATTCTTACCAAAGTAGACGACGTGTGTGAATTGGATACCTACCCACGACTGTGTACCAACCAAAGCTGACGATTTAAAAGGTTTACAATTAAAAACGAGCGACTATTTGAAAATCTGACCATTTCATAGTCTGAAAATAAACTACTCTTTTCATTTTTCGGGTTAATTTATAGCCTTTGACACTCACTCTTAACGATGCGCGATGCTTTCTATTGGTAAAAGAATTACCTACTACTGACTACATTTTTTACAATCTTATTTTAACAGGTGAGCTTACTACAGACTCTTGCGAACACAGCTAGGAAGAATATGTATGTACTATGTAGGTAGCTCAACCCGTAAAAATCAGTCAGTTTTATTTACCCACGAAGTCCCGCCATAAATCATTTCCGACACCCAAAGATAAACAAACATTGGTTGGTTCCGGTTCCAGTTCACTGCATTCTTCGAAATGTCAATGTCAAAATTAAATAGGCATAAGCATGGCATAAGATAAAAAGTCCGGTCGTTTTATCCGGCCATTGTCAGGTGCTACTCATTTAGATGATGTCTAGTGCATGAATTCCTATTTAAAACATTATGCCTCAAAATTAAATTACCTACCTATAGGCAAACATCAATTTTACTGTTAAATCTTGTCACTTGTTTGCCTACCTAGTTTAATGCCGCGGACAGAAGCAAGATGGTAATAAAATAACAAAAATTATAATATTTTATTCTTTTTAATATTCTGGTGTTAACTTAAAGTCATTTATACCCCTGAGTAAAGTCAAAGTAAGTCAACTAAAGTATATAACAAAGTCCATTACAAGTTCTTTACAAATAAAATACCTAGGTTCAAAATAGGTTTCATGAAATAGGTTTTTTTATATCTTTTATGAACCGTGAATATAGAGAATGGCTAAGTAAATTGGCTTGACCTAACTATGATCGTACAGACGAGGCTTGCTTGGCCTTGAGTTAGTATGAATGATAAGGTATTTCAAGAATTTATTTAGCAATCAAGTGTGAAGGACGTCTTGGATTAACTTCGGACTTGAAAAACGTCACATACGATGTACATTAGTGTGAATCTTAGATAAGATAGTTCCTTAGAACTAATATTGACTTAATTTCTGTAATAAATAAATAAATAATGCTGGACCATTCACGCAGCGTTATCTAGCCCCATGGTAAGCAGAGCTTGTGTTATGGGTTCTATGTAACTGACATACATAATACAATACATTACATAGATAGCTATTTTTTATTATAGGTACATAGAAAACAACCAGAACACCCGGAACAAATATCTGCAGATCGTACACACAATTGTTCCGAGGCGGGAATCGAACCCGCAACCTCCTGCGTCGCAGGCGGACCTTCGCCCACCGCGCCACATCGGTCGTCAAATAATGATAATAATAATAAAACGCTAAGCATATAATCTTTATCTTCAGATTGAACTAAGTGTGTAGGTACTATCCATAATTTTTTTATTGAGAAATTATCGCGTTGAGACGGTGTTTGACTGCTATATTTTATTTTAAACAAAGGACAATAATACATTCTATGTAGGTAATGCCCCATTAAATTATGGTAAGTAAATTACCGACCTACCTTTTGTACTATACCTACTAGATTCTTCACACTTCACATTATAAATGCAAAAGTTTGGAGGTTTGTTATTGTTCCTCTTCACGCCAAAACTACTATCTATAGGAATCGGGCTGCTGAATTTTTGCGTACAGGTAGTTTTAGGCATAGAATAATTAGGCTACTTTTTGTCATAAAAATAATTCAATTATTTCCCATGGAATACAACGTCGTGCAGAGTCGCAAGCGGAAACTAGTTGCGAATAAAACAAAAACAGAATTATTGTTTGAAGTAAGAATCTAGGAAGTTAAAGTACTTATCAAGAAACCCAGGCTATGCATAGCCCAGCTTATGCACAAGTTAGTTATTCAGAAAGAAAATTCGTACGTAAGTCAAGGACTTATTCTAGGTAGATTATACCTACCTATTACTCACCTATAAATGCAAAACCTCAGCTCGATAATCAATTAATAGTTTGAGTATGCATAATGACCCATGTATCATTTTTAGAATTGTTTAATAACAAAACAAATACCTACTATCAAGGACTACTTATATTTTATAACTTAAATTTCTATGATTCTCTAATTCATCAGTTTATGAATTTCTAACTCTATGGTCTAAAATTTAGACCATAGAGTTAGAAATTCATAAACTGATGACTGAATGATGAAAACATTCATTTAGACTCTAAATGAATGTTTTTACTGATTTAAATAGGCCTGCAAAAAAACTATACATGAAGATGTACCTAACTATTACATGTCATCGCATAATTGACATTATTGCATACATCTAAGCATGAAGATGTTCTTTTTATTTTGAGAGAAGAGAATGCAAAACGCCTTCCTTTCCCAAACAAAGGGGTTTTGCCAGGTTTTGCCATATTCACCAGGCTTGGCAGGTGGATTGGTAATCGCAGTATACGTTGAAGGAAGCTCCTGCCTTTTCTCCAATATTATGCCTATTCTCCAGGGGCTCAGTTGGTGGGGTCGATTCTTACGCTGCTACTGCCAGGGTCAGTTCATTTAAAATGTTATGTTAATAATAAGGTACCTATACCTACCTACCTAATAAAAACTAGCTTCGATATTTTCACAACAGTTATCAGGATCAACTTGAATATCAAACGCGTATTATATAGGTACACACTATATTTTATGGCATTTTACAATATCGAGAAAACTATATAATTTTGTTTGACATAAAGTAAGTTGAAACATAAATATAACATGCTGATATTTACTTATGTACGTATGTATTAAATACAATACTATACCCAGATACATTTATTTATTTATAAAACAAAATTCACAGCCCTTAGGAACTAAAATTGACGAAGCTAAACAAATAAAAACAATAACAAATAATTAGAAAAATCGATTGAAAATGAAAATGAAAAGTTTATTTATTTCTTTAAGCTTACAAATAAGCACTTAGACAGGTCATATTTTTTGAAGAATTGCTTAGTCTGTAAGTTGGTAGATTTTGAGTTGGAGCAAAACTCGTTCCAAACTTTTTTATCTTCTAACCGATTGGACCATTTTAAATAATAATCTCTTTATTTTACCTAAAACAAAACTGTTACAGAAAGCTTTAATTTACCTTGGGTAGTTACGTACCTATGCCTGTACATTTATGTGCCCGGCCCTTGAGAACTTTCTAATTCCTACTAAAATATTACCTACATTTAAACCTTAGAACTTGTATCTCAGCTACAACATTAACAATCTTAATTAAAAACTGAAAACTCACCAGCAACAACTACAGCATATTGCCGAATTATGGGTCCAAATCTGTGCAACATGCTTATCACTTCACAAAACAAGAATTGTAAACACGATTCTTTTCAATCGGGCTTGCGTGCAACCCGCACAAAACGACAGCTTGACTGGTTGTTTGTACTAGGACTAGCCACTATTGGTACTATGTATGAAGTATCAGTGATTTACTTACTATGAAAACTCTATTCGAACTCATAGTTCCTATGATATTATAATATTCAATTTATTTATTCGGTTTAAAGCTGTTTATTTCTCATAAAACAAAAATGTTTACTTATAATGAGATACAATAAATCTTAAAATTAATGCTTCTAAATATTTTTCTTATATATCTAAATATTACACCAGCCTTTCCACCATTTATTCAGATAATTAATTAATCCATTGTGGTAGTTGGCTTGACTTGAGGTTAGTACTTAAAATTAATAACTGATTTTGTCCTCTGGACTAATTTTACATTACCTACCAGGACAGTTACATTTTTCAGCAATCGTGGTTAGGATTATTGATACCTACATAATTATAAATAATGTGTCTACCTAGATAAGTTGCTAGGTACTGCTGATGTGGCGGTCGCATCGGAGGGATTTGATGGAGGATGGAGGCGGCTCAGGTGCCGTATTTTAATGCTGCAACACGAAATTGCGTGTTTCGTTTCGGCATATCTCGTATACCTAGTCTAATAAATTGAATTGGAGTAAGTACAAATTTAAAAAGAAACGAAAACAAACGATAGCATTTAAGGAGAATTAAAATAGGACCGCGCTGTTTGAGGCATCTCGTTTGGGGAAAGTCTAAGGGACGTAGTATACGAACTAGACCAGTTATGAGAGAGTCTATTTAGATCAAATTACATTCATTTCAGACACAGTCCAATGTACGCATACACACACTATATAAATGATAGTAGGATGAATGGTCGCAGATAATTTTGACTTAAATTGTCCAGGTACTTAACAAAGTAAGTACTCAAATCATTTTTGATAATTTGTGTACAAGTGTTTCGATAAGTGCTGGACGGAACTGATAACAATAAGAAGTTTATGCTGAAGCACTTAATGTCACGTAGGTAAGGTAAGATGTAGTAGTAGGTACATTGTTGAAGAGACACTTCGTGAAAATCAGAAAATTTAACTAAGTAATATACTAATTATTTATTATAATTTATTTATTTTAACTAATTTACATATTTTATTATTTCTGTTAATTTAATTTTTTTTATAATATAGTAATTTAATTAAGTAATGTAATTGAGTAATGTGATGAGATATTTTTCTAATTTGGTACCTTACCTACCTAGGTACAATAAAAACATCTCAGGCGATTTTGAGAATCATTTTGTGACTTCGCTATCCTTATTTCGCATTCATTGCATTTTTACTGTGTAACTTTATTATTTTTAACACACTATTTTTTAGATCCATAATATGTTCATGTTGCTGTGGCACCCTCTATTTAGAAAAACACTAGACTTAAGACCACTCTATTCTGTTATTTCGCTGCCATGTGATTTTTTGTTGAGTCTTTAATAAATAAATTGGGTGACCAGCACAAAAAGTAGTAGGTACGAGGTACCTAGCCTAGGTAGGTTAGATAGGTAGTTCCTAATCAAAAATTCAGATCTTTAAGCTTCAACCTACAAAGTAGCAGTCCTCTGCTTACCAATGGTTATGAAATAACATTACATAATCTATGCCAATGGTACGGGACCATTTCATTCATCTCCAATAGGTAGGTAACTAGATACTTGACGGGCTCATTAAACCAGGTAGTAGGTAGGTAATAAATATTAGTTGACGCAATGTCGTCGGTTCAATGGTGTAGTGTAGGTAGGTTAATACCTACGTAGGTAATAAATAGATAAATAAATCTACTTTTTTATTGTAACTACCCAGCAACCAAAATTTGAGATTCTTAAAGGTATATAGGTACATATCTATCTACATACATACATAACATACTATTGACATACGAATTGATGATTGTGTTTGTTTGATTTGATAGATAAATTTAACGACATATTCACCAATTAACAGTACCTACCAATAACTATTAGTAGGAGTTTAAATATATTTGATAACTCGTGTTCAAAATCACTTTTTTACTTTAGTAGATATCGTATTCAGTAACAGGGTTCCTCCTACCAGGAACTGCTGAATCTTGGCACATATATGTATGTACGTAGGTCAGTATATACTTTTTTGTTTCAAACCTGACCTAACTTGTAAGTACATTAGGTAGGTACATAAGATAAGGTACCTACCTATGTCATTGAATCTACCTACTGAGTCATATCCTTCCTGGTTAATTGTAAATCAAAGTGCGATCGCAATGACCTCGTATACAATTTTTGGATAAGTTGATGGAAGTGGAAGCAGTCGCTAAAATATCGTAGACCTACTAGTTATTTTTTTAATTGCAGGATAGTTAGGCTATTACGGTGGGTACGTATTCCATCTTTCAATATTAAGTAAATTAAGGCTTGATAAGATTGGTTTGGCACAAATTGTGCTAATCTACAGGAGGACCTCGTTTCGCCAATTAACAGTAGGTACCAATAACCCAGCAGTAGTGGGTGAAATCGGGTTTAGGTCCGCAACCCTACGTAATACACCACACCAGGACCTGTCTGAAAATCAGCGCCGCTACTTACTTAGGCTTGTAGCGGCATAATGCTGAGACAGGGACCTTTTTGGCCCCTTATGTAACACGTATTTGCTCTATTTTGTATGTCTTGTCTATTCCTTGTAATTTATTTTTCTTGTTTTTATTATTTTCTTTTCTTACCATGTAATGTGTTATATATTGTGTCAAATAAATGTATTTTCTTTCTTTTCTTTCTTTCTAATAAATCCTACGTATAATATTAAAAACGCGAATGTGAGGATGTATGTATGTAAGTATGTTTGTTGCTCTTTCACGCAAAAACTACAGAATGGATTTTGTTAAAACTTCACAATAATATAGCTTACATATCAGAATAACACAAAGGCTACAATTTATAAAGATATATTTTATATTATAAAAAAATATCGATCACCACGCGGATGAAACCGCGGGGCGCAGCTAGTCTACTCATAATCGTCATCCACAAGTTGTAGATGATGATGATTATGTGTAGGCTCACTATGACATGGTTATTTATTTATTTTTACTTGTAATGAGTTTACTTGTAGTGCAGGTGGATAAACTTACATTCTATAGTCCCATTCATTCATTGTCTTACCAGCTACACTACTGAGTTATATTATTATTAATGTCCCTACTATGAATAAGCTACACCTTTATCGTTATTGCCAATGCGTACAAATCTCGGTACCTACCTTTACCTACATTATTTAAAAAAAATAGGTTAACAGTAAGTTAAAATGTCTAATTTTCGTAGGATGGAAATATAAGTAATAATAATAATGCTGGACCATTCACACAGCATTATCTAGCCCCATGGTAAGCAGAGCTTGTGTTATGGGTAACTGATATACATAATACAATACATTACATAGATTTTTGATTTGATTTTTTTATCTACATAGAAAACAACCAGAACACCCGGAACAAATATCTGCAGATTGTACACACAATTATTCCGAGGCGGGAATCGAACCCGCAACCTCCTGCGTCGCAGGCGGACCTTCTCCCACCGCGCCACATCAGTCGTCAAATATACCTACTTACAAAAGATAATATTTCATATTTATTTTATTGCATTCATGTGTCATCATCATTGTGTCGGTACATTTGTAGGTCTTATTATTTAGGTTCATAAAAAAGAGTACCCAAGCAGGGCAATGAGAAAGGTACCTACTACCTTATATAAATAAAGAAAAAAACATAATAATGGAAAATTTAAATAGGCCCTTGGGTATTACCTAATAAAATAATAAAGGTGCGGAATATGGGATTCACCATGGTAGCTACGACGAATTCGTAGTTAATATTAAGTGTAGCTGTAATTTATTATAATAAAATAATAGTTTAATATAGTAATTATAATTTTAATATGAATGTTAATTAATTTATTAAATACTCTTTGGTACATGGTTAGGTATAGAAAAACATGACATGTACCTAATGATTATTACGAATAAAGGACTATTATGGCTATTATTAGTAGGTAGTTATTTATGTAGTAATAATATTGAATCATTCACCTCCCGCGACCTAGGTACCTACGACCTAACAAACATTCACGTGGTTTGCGGTGCTCAATTTGAGAGAAGGCCAAGCGAAGGATACCTACCTACATTATTTGCTTCACTAGCTTACGAGGAAGGTCACCCCTCGGACAAATTTTGCTTTATAATCTCGTAGTCAAGAAATCGTCTAGCTTAAAATATTCACAAATGAGTTTATGTGGGTGATTATGATTACCTGTTACTAATAAAATAAAATCAAATCAAATCATTTATTTGCTGTAATATAGGTACAAAAGTTCTTAATTCACTAAGTAATTCTTATGATGATGATATCAATTTTATATGGTGGATGGATAGGTAGGTTAGTAACCTGTTTTATATAAGTAAGTACCTGCCTATTGGGCTTTTAATTTTATTTAAACTCAGAAAATTGCACAGATTTAATTTTGGAAAGTTCTTACGGACCTACCTAGGTAAACTAAGTAGCTCCTTAACTAATTCTCACTCACCCGATTCAATAAAAAAAGAAAAGATTGTTGAAGTTGTCGTTTCGGATTAATATTTTTCTAATCTACATTAAAAGAATCGTTTTTTACTAACAAAGAAGATTAGAATCAATAATGTAAATTACTTGAAGTCCGGCAATTTCAGATAAAATGTCCGGATAAACTGGTCAGCCCGGTCAGCCCTAGTTGCCCGACCGAAACGAGCGAGAAAGAAAATCTCAATTTGACAATGTCATATTTCTCAAAAGTCAGAGTCAACAGAACAGCTGATCTGGATCTGATATCAGAATTTTTGTTTGTGTTTGTTTGTTTTGGTATCGTTCGTGCTTCCTTAGATTTTCTTTCTTTATTACCTTAGATAAAGGAATTTTACTACCCGTAAATAAACAATGGATGACGACGATTATTGGAATACCAGCGAAACAAAAGCAAAGGCCTTTAGCTTCGACGATGATGTTGTAAGTAATGAATCATTTTGTTTACAATAACCATAGGTGATCATCTATGATTTTCAATATATCCATAAGCTTCTTCAGCTTTACCCCCTTAGAAGAAGATGCATGTTTTTACTACATTCATACCATTCCATCAATCACCAGAATTTTAGTTACTTTGTCACAAGCAGTAGGTATAAATACCACCAAACACCTGCAAAATTCACATATGTTTAAGCTAAAAGTTAAGTTAAGTTAGATTATAAATAACAAGATTTAAACTTAGGTTAGACCAGATTACACTATGTGTTTGTAAAGGCTATTTGAAAGGCTTGATGTTTAAAACCAAGTAACTTAGACCTAGTGACTGATGGTTCCTCTCTAATCTTAGTATTTTCTACCTACCTATCTATCTAACCTTTTAAAACTTTAGTTAACATATTAAAGATTATTTATTGGATATTTACCACATACAGCAATTAAGTCAGCCCATGACCATGATTGCTGTAACAAGATGAAAACAGGAAAAAATACATATAAAAAAATAACAAAAGGAATGCGATGTGATAAATGCCTAATAAATAATCTTTAATATCCCTTCATTCGATTTTCAACCTTAATCCAATCTTCACAGCTATCACCTCAAGAGATCCTGGCCATAGGGCAGAAGCCCTACTCGGGGCAGAAAGAGGAGGATGTGTTCGGAGCTACAAATGTTGATGTCAAGACTACACTTCTGCCGATCACTAGCTTAGTCAGCCCTAAGGTTTTAGATCTCAGTAAGTCATAATCATAATAGGGATTATTATGACATGAAAAAAAGCATGAAATATTGCAGTAAGTATAAAGATTACTAAAGTCATTTAAAACGGGATATTTACCATGATTTTCGGCGCGCCATGATCACGGAGTAACTCCGTGATCATGGCCTCCGTGATCATGGCGCATGCAACTGTGCCGAAATATTGGATAACTCAAAAATCAAATCATGGTAAATATCCCGTTTTAAATGACTTTAGTGTTAATAACCATGATAGTTTCAAAAGTTTTAGTATAAAGGTTGACTTGAAATTAGTTGACATATTTCACCAGTTAATTCTGCATGCAAAATACACACAACATATAAATTATATTAAGCAGGATATAATATACATTTGAAATTAAATAAAAATATATATAAAATGTGTTAATATTTGAATGTCAATGAATTTTAATAATGTTAATTTTGATAGATCAAGGAAGTAAACAGTACACAGATATGATATAACATAAACACTATTATTATCACTGTACTTCAGGACTGTTTCCATCGCAGCCAATCGGCTGCTGAACAGCAATTGAGAGGCCGGCAGGACTCTCATTGCTGTAACTCAAGACTCGAGTGACCTGTCGCTCGACGTTGAAGCTAGAAAAAAGAATCTTAGTTCGATTCGAACCGCATTTCGCTCGAAATACGATGAGACTTTAATCTTTCACATTAAAACAGTGGCTAGTAAACAATAAAATAATGGGGTAGGTTAGGGACTAACAATGAATGAATTAAATATTAATGGTTATATTACGCTTTATTATACTAAAATTAACATAAATAAAATCTAAATAAATATGACGACCTCCTCGACTCGACGACTCTGTGGCGCGGTGGGCGAAAGTCCGCCTGCGACGGAGCTAGTAAAATTCGTGTAGACAAAGATTCGTATTGAAAATGTCATGCTTTTCAATCCGATTCTGTATCTACACAAAATCATCATCCAACAGAGAACTAAAATTATTGACATAGCTCAAAGACATACTCGTACATATAGCTCTAAGAATAAGTAAGCTGAAGTGGCAGTAGGCCGGCCATATCTCGCGAAGAACCGACAACCGCTGGGGTAAACGTGTTCTAGAGTGGAGACTGATACTCAGCAAACGTAGTGTAGGACACCCTCCGGCCAGGTGGGATGACGACCTGCGGGAGACTGCAGGTTAGATGCTGGATGCGGCAAACTAAAGACAGGGCGCTGCTATGGCGCTCATTATTGAAGGCCTATGACAAGCAGTCTACTACTATCGATATAGACTGATGATGATGATCTACACAACACATTAATACTTATCGTAATGGTTTCTCAAGATAATCTGGTAGAGATCTTGAGTGATAAGACCGCCAATTGATACTTAGTTTTTAAGATGTTATTGTACACCAAAATTAATAATACTACTCTCATTCCAGTTCTTCAAGCCCAATCCGGCAAAGAGCTGAAGCAAGAGACCCGAGTGGAAGTCGTGGAGACAGTTCCAATGACCCTGAAGAGACTGCTGCTCGGCCGGAGTTGCTTCTTGCACGTCCACCGCAGCCTGAAGAGTAAGAAAGAGCTGCTGGATGGTGCGTTGGCTATCAATGATGGGAATGCTATATTGACGGTAAAGTTGTGTCCATGTTCGTAACTAAGATTTCATAACTGGTTATCTATCAAGAATTTAGAAGATTTTTCTCTGCGTCCACTTTCGTTACCAGCTCAAAGTCGCTCAGCGAGCTATGGAAAGAGCTATGCTCGGAATTTCTCTGAAGGATAGGATTCGTAACGAATACATCCGATAGAGAACCAAGGTTATCGACATAGCTCAAAGAATTAGCAAGCTGAAGTGGCAGTGGGCCGGTCATATCTCGCGAAGAACCGACGGCCGCTGGGGCAAACGTGTTCTTTAGTGGAGACCACGACTCGGTAAACGTAGTTTAGGACGGCCTCCGACCAGGAGGGATGACGACCTACGAAAGACTGCAGGTAGAAGCTGGATGCGGCAAGCTGAAGACAGGGCGCTATGGCGCTCTTTGGGGGAGGCCTATGTCCAGCAGTGGACTGCTATAGGCTGATGATGATGATGATGACTTTCGTAACTAAGATTTCATAACTGGTTATGTATAAGGAATTTAGTAGTTGTTTTTACAGAAGTAATTTTTTTTACTGTTTCTGAGCAGGTATAGTAAGTATTGTTATTGTTTGTCGGCAGGTGGTGTTATTCCTAATAACGACACTAAACAAGAAATTAGTATACGAGCTCCTGTCCTCGCGTCCCGTCGCTTTGAACCACTACATCGCGTTTCTTCAGAACGAGGGAAAGGTCTCTGAACTAACGGATCTCCTCACGTGAGTCAACAACTGTTGGTTTTTTGTTATTATTAGTGCGTAAGCTTGAGGGCTTATGTTTTAATTTCTAAGATAATTATTACCCTTATTTTGTAATCTAAGAAATTTAATAGTAGGTATCCCAAAGAAAATCCCTAGAGTGCGGACTCTAGCGCCGTTAGAGAATTTTTGGGATTTTTGGGCCCGACGACGAGTCGAAAATCTTTGCGACTAAAAGATTTTCGAGTCGTTGGTTACTTGATTTCGTGGCTTTTTGGTTTGAGCGTTCCCGTACTATATTATTGGGATATTGTTTAATATCCCAATGATGGTATGGTTATAAAATACAAACTCATTATTGTACTCAGATTTAGAATCTAATATATTTTATGTGATCAAAGACGTTTCTGAATGAAAACTTAACATATATTGATAACAATACGAGGAAACAACAAAGGTCGCTAAAAACATTCAATTTTGCTGACGTATAGTCTCTGTTCGCGGTTTCGCTCACGTCTCCGTATAAATCATTGTCTATACCACTCAGGGATATAAAGTAGCTATCTATTAGCAAAGAATTATCAAAATCGTACTTACAATTGGAGAAATAACAATTTAAACGTTTTTCTGAATTTCAGAATGCTCGGAAGAAGTCCTGAAGCTGTTGTAAGTACCTTACCTTCTTACTCTATATTTAAAAAAGAAAGAAGTAACTGCAAGGGGCGATCCTGACGGTTCAAGGGACCTAATTATTAGTAGGTTCCAAGTTGTCTGGTTTACTTATTAACACTTTGAGTGCTGAAATCACACGGTATGTGTTTTTTACAAGTGACTAATATGCGTAAATCCACACTAGCGCAGCTGCTGAGAAAATACAGATCTTTGTGACTCTGCACAGCCGTAATATTTTTCGAACGAAACGCATGTGCGGCGCAACACAACCGCTGTGTAGGGCGACAGCACGAATTTTTTAGGTAAAAAAAAAAGATCGCAGTCGTCGAAAAAAAATCGCAGTCAAAGTGTTAACGTTTCCATAGAAACAAAGCGCGCGAAGCCGCGGGCGCAGAAACTCAATCATTTATTTATCTTTTGACACAATAAACATGTTATTAGTTACGTAAACTAGTTGTTAAATTAATTAATTCTAAATATAATTTCAGATGTATCAATATCAACACGTAGTAAGAAGCCAGGGTAGTGTGGACAACCTCCTTCGTAAGATGAGCAACCTATGCAGCAACCACTTCTCTCAGGGCGACGCGCATCACAGCAAGATGCTGAAAGACTATATCAAACTACTTGGTACGGAGGTTATTATATACTACATATCACTACATAATATAAAACAAAGTCGCTTCCCGCTGTCGGTCTGTCCCTATGTATGCTTAGATCTTTAAAACTACGCAACGGATTTTGATGCGGTTTTTTTAATAGATTGAGTGATTCAAGAGGAAGGTTTATAGTATTTGAAACATAGATTTCCACGAGGGCGGAGCCGCGGGGCAATATAGAGAAAATATATTTATTATTGTAGGTCTTAACACTTTGACTGCGGTTTTTTTTCGACGACAGCGATCTTTTTTTTTACCTAAAAAATTCGTGCTGCCGCTCTACACAGCGGTTGTGTTGCACCGCACATGCGTTTCGTTCGAAAAATATTACAGCTCTACTGAGTCACAAAGATCTGTATTTTCTCAGCCGCTGCGCTAGTGTGGATTTACGCATATTAGTCACTTGTAGAAAACTCATACCGTGCGTTTTCAGCACTCAAAGTGTTAAAATATCCGTAATTAAAGTACCCATAAATAATGTATATTTCGTAACGTTTTTCCAGAATGGCAGAAACACGTAAACAAATGGGAACTGGACAACAAATCAGCTATATTCTGTCTCGCGTATGTGTGCACGCACCATTGGAGCGAGGGAGCGGGCAATATGATGTCACCTCTCACTATATGTCAACGTCAACAAGTAAGTTGTGCCACAGCTATGTAAAGCATGTATGTGTGTGTAGCTGCCAAAAAATAAAACAGGTACACTCTCAAAATTTCATTTACTCGTTATTTTTCCAAGACAAATAACACCAGCCAACAACTACATTTTAAGTGCACAAACTAAATAAGGTTAGTATGCATTTACGGAGGAAAAAAGAAAGGAGGATATCAGTGAAATTTTTTTAAGTTTTAGTTATTGTTTTATTCGACGACCGATGTGGCGCGGTGGGCGAAGGTCCGCCTGCGACGCAGGAGGTTGCGGGTTCGATTCCCGCCTCGGAACAATTGTGTGCACGATCTGCAGATATTTGTTCCGGGTGTTCTGGTCGTTTTCTATGTATAATAAAAAATATCTATCTATGTAATATATTGTATTATGTATATCAGTTATCTAGTACCCATAACACAAGCTCTGCTTACCATGGGGCTAGATAATGCTGTGTGAGTTGTCCAGCATTATTATTATTATTCTGTTACTAGCTGTTCCCCGCAATTTCACCCGCGTTAAACTCGTATTTCACTTTATTAGGTGAATTTTTACACCTTGGTTACCACGTTATATTATTGGAGTTTTAGTAAGAATCCCTAACTTTTTGAAAATATAATATAGCCTCTGTTCACCGGGGATAGTGTAGCTTCCCAACGGTGAAAGAATTTTTCAAATCGGTCCGGTAGTTTCGGAGCCTATTCGTTACAAACAAACAAACAAAACTTTCCTCTTTATAATATTAGTATAGATTGCAATATCTTCATAAATAATTTCATTTGAATTTGTTTCTAATATTTGATTGTAACTTTAATTGTGAATAAATATTACTATACAAAAAAGAATAGGGAAAATAGGTGGTAAGCTTGAGATTTTCCATACTTCTTATTTTGTATAGTAATGACGAAAACTCCCGAGGCACACCGGCTATATTATAATTATTTTTGGTGTTTTAAGTTTCCTGATAATTCAACCAGTTGCATATGCATGCGTCAAAGAGACGTTAAAAGGACTAGCCTTCATTGAAATAACGAGGGAAAAGATCTCTTTTCACTCGGTACATAAACTTTATTTTTTTTCTTTTCAGATAACTCCACTGCAGTATGACTGGGTCGTGTTGAATGTCCACGCGAAATCAAATAAATGGGATTTGGTGGAATCTTTGTTCACGAAAAAAGTAAGTTAACCAAAACTCGAGTTTTTTTTCAAATATTTTTTGTAATTGAAAATAAATATAAGTATTATAGTTTGACCGAAACCGTTGTACCGCGCCTGGGGTATGCGAGCGGCGAGACGAGGGGGGGGGGGGACCGTCAACGCGTACTCTTGCTCTTTTTTCCTCGCCCCCCACCTCGCCGCACTTTCCTAAGGAGAGGTACAGCGGTTTCGGTAAAACTATACTTATTCACTCCAATTATTATTAGAATTATTAGATTCCGAGAGAGTTTGATAGAATTACCATTCTAATGGTATGTTGGAATAGTAATTCTATCAAACTCTCGGTGAAATTAGCGCCCTATTATTCTTTCGTCTATGGGTGATTCTGCGACGATATCTTGTAAATTCAGTACACATGTAGAATGTTTTTAAGAAATCTTCCTATACTTAACCTAAAATTAATTCTTGCCGCGTCTTTTTTTACGCAATTTACATTACTAGTCGATTTGAGATTCTTTCTTCTATAAATATTGCTTACGATTATATCTGAAAGTCGACGCCATTCAAGTAAGTTTCAGTTATTCGTGTCGTGGTTTGTTTACAAACATTCTACATCGAGTTTGGTTAGTGTATTAACACAAGCTCTGCTTAACTTGGGGCTAGGTGATGCTGTGTGGATGGTCCTGCTTTATTTATTATTATTATTATTGTACTTTTTGCATGTAGTGTATAAATATGAAATCAAGGATTTTATTTTTTATTTTTCCAGGACTGGCTAGGCCGCACCACAGTATCCTCACACATCCCGATAGAAACTCTCCTATCTCGACTGAACGAGCTGAAAGCGGGTAGTCGGATATTGACGACGTGCGTCAATAAGGTCGCCAATACTGAGGACAGGCTGCGGCTGGCTCAGGTTTATAAGGTATCTGTTTATCTGTTATCAGTTTATCTGTTATTATTCTACTTTTGTTTATTTGTATTAAATATTTTTCACTATGTTGTCACCGAATTGTCGTCCGTGACTTCAACTAGTAATTAAGGTCTTTGGCTGAAAAACAGCGCTGAATATAATAATGTTCAGCACACGCTGAGCAAACCCCTATTTCGGCGCAGGGTCATGGAGGAAGTCTTATATTATTCTTAATATCACCTATTTGTGTCACTTACCCCCATGATAAACTACTTTATTTGCCGTTTGTTATTCTATGCCTGTATTTTGTACCTGTGTCTTAATAAATGTTTTTTCTATTCTATTCTATTCTAAGTTCTTGGTACTGTAATTGTATCTATATTAAGAAAATTATATTGGAGTTTCTCTGAAGGATAGGATTCGTAATGAATACATAGGACAGAGAACCAAAGTTATTGACATAGCTCTAAGAATAATCAAGCTGAAGTGGCAGTGGGCCGGCCATATATCGCGTAGAATCGACAATCGCTGGGGTAAACGTGTTCTAGAGTGGAGACCGCGACTCGGCAAAGTAGGTGTAGGACGTCCGCCGGCCAGGTGGGATGACGACCTGCGAAGGACTGCAGGCAGATGCTGGCAAGCTGAAGACAGGGCGCTATGGCGCTCATTAGGGAAGGCCTATGTCCAGCAGTGGAATACTATATGATGATGATGATTAAGAAAATTACGACAAGAATTCACCTTATATCTATTTCCTTCCGTCACCAGAAGGAAATTATCGTTTATTTTAATTAAAATTTGTATATATTTTTAATTGGACATTGATTAAGAGATTAAGAGTATAATATTGTCATTTTAATTCACGACGATTATAATAGTAGTAACTAAGATTTTGCACACCTCATCAGGTAGTTTGTATCTGGATATGTTAAAATTAAGAACAAGTAATACATACATTCTTGCAAATAAAAATTAGGATTAGGGAAAGTACCTAGAATGCTGCCAGCATTGCCAAGTAAATTGACAATGCTAATTCGCTTACCGAAATAAAAGCCAGCATTGCGATCACCTGTGGAGTCTGTAGTAGTAGTTAGAAATTTTCAAATTCAAATATATGTATGTATTGCGTCAAACATGGTATAAAGGTGGTTTAGTTCTAAGTAATGCACTCATGTCTCACTATAATCTAGCATGCAATAATTAAGATGACTAATTAAATTAGGTATTATTATTAATATTAGTTAATTTTTTACAAGATCTTTGTATATTGCGTGTGCCTTAGGACCCCAAGGACTTAAGGTTTCCACCCCAAACGGCTCAAATATGTAATCTATCAAGCTAATCGGTCAAGATTGTGTTAAAAAATATTAAGAAAAGCACTTTGTATAAAATGTAAATCTTTTTTTTTCAGATACATTCCGTAGTGATAGAGACACTAGCCAAGCAGAAGGATCGCTCAGCGCTCAACAACTACAAGATGGCGCTCAGTCCGCAATCCGAAGAGTTCATATTAGCTGACAACACATTGCGGGACTTGGTTAGTAATCTAATCATATTTCACACATAAATTCCGCAGTGTGCGCCGTAAACTGTATCAAAACCATCACATATACTTTCGTGCGCCGTAAAACGTATCTACATTAAAATATTGTAACATGATACTCGTAATTTGCAAAATCACTGGTACTAAATCGGCTGTCTCAAATCAAAACACAGTAAGGGACTTCGAACAAATTTTACAGGAGGGCAAAAAAAGCTGATTTTCTTATGCCTTACCAAACTATGAATCTACAGCTCAATATGATTCTTGGAGATGGTAGATAAGATTACTGTCTACATTTTTGGATACTAAAACATTAAAAATATAATTCGATGCATGTTGTTTACTAACTTTGAAATGGGATCGACGCTATAAATGAAGGCACGTGACGCCCCGTGACGTTGGCTGTGTGGTGTCGGCCGTGATAGAATAGCACCACCCCAACTCTTCCCGTGGGTGTCGTAGAAGGCGACTAAGGGACATACACCGGGGGGCGGGCAGCAGCGTCCCTTGCAGCACACTCCCTATACTGCGATCCCCAACCCGCATGCCCAGCGTGGGGATTATGGGCATCAACCCCCCATGGATAGACACGCCAAAAAAATGTGGCCCCCAGTTCCCGGCCGCCTCGCTATTCCTGGCCATGGTAGCGGCCACGGTAACGGCGGAGCAGGGGGTGCTAGGAATCCCCGGGCTACATCAGGCTACCAAACTCTACCTAAACTGACCCTGGCTACGTTTAACGGACGCACTCTGAGGCTTGACCATCATCTAGCGCAGTTGGAAGTGGAGTTAGAGAACATCAAATGGCATGTTCTGGGGTTATGTGAAGTCCGTAGAGAGGGGGAGGACACCGTAACCCTAGACTCGGGCCATCTTCTCTACTTTCGCGAGGGTGATAAAACATCCCAGGGTGGCGTAGGCTTTCTCGTCAATAAGACCCTCTCTAGCAACGTCCAAGAAATCTCCAGTGTGTCGACCAGGGTAGCGTACCTAATCTTTCGGCTGTCCAAGCGGTACAGCATGAAGGTCATCCAGGTCTATGCACCGACCTCGGCACACTTGGATGATGAAGTGGAGGATATGTATGAAGACATATCCAAAGCCTTACATAACACCACTAAGGCCCACTTCAACGTTGTTATGGGGGACTTTAACGGCAAGGTGGGAACCCAGACTGGCAACGAATCCCGAATAGGCCCGCATGGTTATGGAGTCAGGAATCACAGGGGGCAAATGCTTGTCAACTTCCTTGAGAAGGAGGGGCTGTTCTTGATGAACTCTTTCTTTAATAAACAGCCTCAAAGGAAGTGGACATGGCAAAGCCCCGACACTGTGACTAAAAATGAGATCGACTTCATCATGACGGATAGCAAGCACATATTCAGAGATGTCTCAGTGATCAACAGGTTCAATACCGGATCTGATCACCGACTCCTCCGAAGCTCTCTGAATATCAACTTGAAGCTTGAAAGAAACCGTCTGATGAAGTCCACGCTCCGACCTGACCCAATCCAAATCATGGCGGGCACCGAGAAGTTTCAGCAGCTTCTCGGGAATAGATTTGTTGCCTTGGAACCCACTGATGACGCTGACGAGACCTACACAATCTGGTTGAAACGTTGAGGGACGAGGGCATCAAATTCTGTCGAGAGCAGCGTACTGGCAAGAAGTCCAAACTCTCGGATGAGACTCTTGGGCTGATGACAAAAAGACGGGAGACCACCCAAGCGACTTTGTCAGAGAGGTCAGACCTGAACAAGCGGAGATGGTACGGCACGACATTCGGAGCTTCAACATGCGCCTCATTCAAGAGGCGATAGAGCGAAACCGAGGGTCCAAAGTATTCACTCAGCAGCTTGGCAGGAGCCACCTGACAAAGCTTAAAACGCACGACGGGAGGACCGTATCGTCAAAGCCGGAGATATCCGCCGAGATAGAGGATTTCTATGGCCGATTATACGCTGCACATGCCCCTCGTTACCGACGAGATGACCAAGATTCCAGAGCCACCCTGACACGCCACTATACCGACGAACTGCCTGAAATCAGTCAAGACGAGATCGTGTTAGCTCCAAGGCAGCTTAAAAATGGAAAAGCCCCCGGCGAGGACGGTATTACTTCAGAGCTTCTTAAAGCCGGAGGAGCCCCTGTAATACAGGAGCTACGGAACCTCTTTAATACCGTCCTTGACAGTGGGAGAACTGCAAAGGCGTGGAGCGGGAGTTTGGTGGTGCTCTTTTTTAAGAAGGGAGATAAAACCCTTCTTAAGAATTACAGACCCATCTCACTCTTGAGCCACGTCTATAAGCTGTTCTCACGAGTGGTCACGAACCGTCTCGCCAGGAGACTCGACGAGTTCCAGCCACCGGAACAGGCTGGGTTCCGCGGAGGATATGGCACCATAGACCCCATACACACAGTGAGGCAGATTATACAGAAGTCCGAAGAGTATAATCAGCCCCTGTGTCTGGCTTTTGTGGACTATGAGAAGGCATTTGACTCCGTCGAAACCTGGGCTGTTCTGGATTCCTTACAGCGATGCCAAGTAGACTATCGTTATATCCAGGTGCTGAGATGTCTCTACGAGGCCGCCACCATGAGTGTCCAAGTACAGGGTCAGCAGTCTAAACCCATCCAATTGCGCAGAGGAGTGAGGCAGGGGGATGTCATATCCCGAAACTGTTCACGTGCGCATTGGAAGATATGTTTAGGTTGCTGGACTGGAAAGGAAAGGGCATTAATAAACGGCGAGTACATCTCACACCTGCGATTCGCTGATGACATAGTCTTAATGGCGGAGTCGCTTGAGGAACTGAACCAGATGCTGGACGGCCTAGCTTCAGCCTCCCGATGTATCGGTCTTGGCATGAATTTGGATAAAACCAAAGTCATGATCAATGGTCACATTGATCCAAGGCCGGTGGTCGTACATGGTCACCTTCTCGAAACTGTTTCCGAGTACACTTACCTTGGGCAGATTCTGCAGTTGGGTAAAAACAGTTTCGAGAAGGAGGCCAAAAGAAGGATCCAGCTGGGCTGGGCAGCATTTGAGAAACTACGTCAAGTCTTCACGTCATCCATACCGCAATGCTTGAAAACGAAAGTTTTCAATCAGTGCGTCCTACCCGTTATGACCTACGGAGCTGAGACGTGGACACTCACGATAGGGCTGGTCCACCAGTTCAAAGTCGCTCAGCTATGGAAAGAGCTATGCTCGGAGTTTCTCTGAAGGATAGGATTCGTAACGAATTCATCCGACAGAGAACCAAGGTTATCGACATAGCTCAAAGAATTAGCAAGCTGAAATGGCAGTGGGCCGGCCATATCTCGCGAAGAACCGACGGCCGATGGGGCAAACGTGTTCTTGAGTGGAGACCACGACTCGGTAAACGTAGTGTAGGACGCCCTCCGACCAGGTGGGATGACGATCTGCGAAAGACTGCAGGTAGATGCTGGATGCGGCAAGCTGAAGATAGGGCGCTATGGCGCTCATTGGGGGAGGCCTATGTCCAGCAGTGGACTGCTATAGGCTGATGATGATGATGATGACGCCCCGCCCCTCTCCCGAAAAGATAGCGGCAATTTGATGTTTTCTCACTAATTTAAACCCTAATTCATGGAAATATAAACTCCGACGGGTGTGTGCTATACTGTGTAATTTGTAGATTTTATTGTCTTTTAGACATGTTAATTCCCAAATCAAAAACCCAATCCCAATCCAAAACAAAGTAAGTACGTGTGCCTTGCTGTGTTTTGAACTGGTAATCAGCTCTTACTAGGTTTTTGATTTGGGGATTGCGGTTTAGTCTGTGCACTTGCTAGGTTTTATGGTATCGCTATATTGGGAGGCCTTTATTGATAAAAGGGTTTTTGCATATTGTGGGCATTTACTGTGTTAAAAGCATGGTGTAAAAATCTTGATTTCGACAAAAATGTTCCTTACTGTGTTTTGATTTGGGACAGCCGAAATGGTTTCCATAGCAACGGTACGCCATGGAGCAAGAGGTATTTTCATTCGTCATCCATGTGCCATCCTGCTGTGAGGATTGTCCAACATCTCATCACATCAAACTAAAGTCACTCACAAGTTTTAACTACATGTCGCCACTTTAAAAATTTGTTCTCGCTATTGAAGTGTTGTTGTGTCCCAACCCGATTTTCAATATTTAAGAATTTGTGTTGAAAGTGGAAATTATTAAAAAAAAATATTATTGTTTTTCAGTCGATAAAATGGAAAAACTGATCAACAGCATCCAAGGAAAAAGCTCTCTCTGACTTAAGAAATAGGGTACGTAACTATAAGTTGTTAATATACTAGTGTGTAAGCCAGATTTTATTAATTTAAGGATTTTTTTAATTTATCTTTGTACTTATGTATATATTTTATTAAAATGCTTAAACGTTATTCTACTCAGGAGTTTCATTTTACTTAGGCAATGTGACAACATCATGGTATTGTATTCTCTTTGGTAAACATCATCGTGTTCATCAGAGGTTACAATAACTACGCAGTATTCATCTATGACCTACGGAGCTGAGACGTGGACACTCACGATAGGGCTGGTCCACCAGTTCAAAGTCGCTCAGCGAGCTATGGAAAGAGTTATGCTTGGAGTTTCTCTGAAGGATAGGATTCGTAACGAATACATCCGACAGAGAACCAAGGTTATCGACATAGCTCAAAGAATTAGCAAGCTGAAGTGGCAGTGGGCCGGCCATATCTCGCGAAGAACCGACGGCCGATGGGGCAAACGTGTTCTTGAGTGGAGACCACGACTCGGTAAACGTAGTGTAGGACGCCCTCCGACCAGGTGGGATGACGACCTGCGAAAGACTGCAGGTAGATGCTGGATGCGGCAAGCTGAAGACAGGGCGCTATGGCGCTCATTGGGGGAGGCCTATGTCCAGTAGTGGACTGCTATATGCTGATGATGATGATGATTCATCTATGGTGAACACACAGTTATATCATTTGTGGGTGGACATTTTCTGTCAAGTTATTATATTCTCTTTGGGGAATAAGGGGGACTCCAACATTTCGTCTCCAAAGCCAACCTAACCTCCACGTGGTACTTATCCCTAGATAACGAACGAGGCTCTGGTGAAAATATCAAACAATCGTTTGATATTTTCACCAGAGCCTAGTTCATAATTTCATAACTCATTGATTTTACAATTATTTTCCATTACTTGACACTGGCAGAAAAGTGTCCAACCAGACACAGTTGCCAATATCACGAATCATCATCATTTGATTTCTGTCAAACGCTCTAGATAAGTTCTGTTAAGTTCTGTTGTTATTTTGAATTTAGACCTATTTTTAGTATTTTGTATTCTGAATAACTACATATAGCCAGAAATAATACATTCAAGAAACATTTATAATGAACAGAGATTAATCTACGAAACAAGAGGCGAAAACAATGAGGAGACGAACCAGAGAAAAAAATAGCAATACATCAGCCATACATAAGAAAATTGAAAAAACTGCGATTCAAAAACAAATTAAATAAATCTAAACATTAGAAACTATCATTGGACTGAATACTTTTGGAAAAAGCGAATGCATAAGTTTGCACCTTTTTATTCAGAAAATTCCGTTTTCTTATAAAAGTAACAGATTAATCAAGTTTAATCTTCATTTTGATGAAATCTCTCGCCAGTTAGATCGGTCAATTGAGAGAACCTGGTTAAAAAATCGATTTGCTAGAATCTCTTTCATCCAGTGACGGATAAAACACTTTCATCTGAATAAAAAGTGATCAGCTGGATTTGTAACCTAAATTCTGGTGGTACGTGTTCAAGCTGTTTCAACAAACCCGAATTATGGTGTGACGTGTTAAAAGTAGTGTTTTCAACAAACCCGAATTCTGGTGTGAGCTGTTCAAAGTTGTTTTCAACAAAACCGAATTCTGTGTGACGTCCTAAAAGTTGTGTTTTCAACAAACCCGAATTCTGGTGTTACGTGATCAAAGTATAGTAGGTGTCGTAATACAATGTGCTGTTGTTGTTGCTCGTCAAACGGGTGCTGCGCCCGCACTTTGCGCTTTTTGTGCTGTGTTTATTTGTGTGTTTGGTGCTTTGAACAGTGCGGTATTGAGGATTGCTGTGCAGATTGCTCTGATGGTGGTGATTAAATTATGAATATAATACAAAATATGATACCTACCTACATGCCTATTTATTAAAATATGCAATATGTATGCAATATTATTTAAAAGTTTCTGCCCACGGCGTTTCTATGAAAAAATTCTAACGATATTTCTTTCCCATGGGAACTGATTTATGGGATAAAAAGTAGCCTTTTTTATTACTAGAGCTACATGTATGCAAAATTGCAGCTTGATCCGTTTCGTAGTTTTAGCTTGAAGACGTAAAAAACAACCTTCCATCCATCAAAATTTTAGCATTCATAATATTATTGTAATTTACTTAGTTAGGTTAGGTTACCTAACTATCTATTTTTTATCGTGAATCGACCTTCGTTTGACCGCAATATTATTCTCAAGTGACGATGTGGCCAACGACGATATATCACGAAGATATAAATAAATAATGCTGGACAATTCACACAGCATTATCTAGCCCCATAGTAAGCAGAGCTAGAAAGATTTTCACTCTTAAGACTCAGGTTGTTGGTCGGAAAAACAGAAGAGAAAGCTGGGAAGCGGACATAAAAGGTTATGTATACTGACATAAATACTTAGTTTGGTATGAAAAGTGATCGATGTCGCTTGCTTTTATGTGTGATTTATGCTTTTATGTTAATATAATTATATTATGGCGATTCTAGTCACTTTTTATACTTTTTTGGTTTTAGTATTGTATACTCTTTGTTTTTGGTTAACATGACAGAAAACTACGCTTGACAGAAATGTTCTATTTTTGTCAAAAGCCTCTTTCAGTCTAGATTGAGCGATTACGCAAAAACCACCCATTCTTTAATTGACATTTGAAAGCCATTTTCAAGGCGTTCGCGCGTCATATCTATTCAATTGCAAAGTACGAAGACCGTGAAATGGCTTTAATATATCAATTATGAGATGGGTGGTTTTTGCGTCATCGCCCCTAAGTTTATAAACAGAGTTTATTGTAATTTGATTAGGTTATTGATAACCAATTTATTTTTTACTATTTTAAATATATTTAAATTTATATAAATAAAAAAATATATATTTATAAAATGCCAGAAATTAACACTATGTTAACAGATACATTTAATATGAACAGAGATTAGACAAACCAGTGAAAAATATCGCCAAAAAGAAAACTTACACTGAAACACAACTGAAACAGCACTAAACTTACACTTATTATTTGAGAAGTTTAATCCCCGTTCAGTGCCATTTCAGCCCAGAACCTAAATTAGGTAGAACCAGAACCAACACAAAAGGGATCTCCTGGATCGTAAACAAACCGAAACTCTTTTATTATGTGATCAAAGTGTAGTATTTTCAACAAACCCGAATTCTGGTGTTGTGGACCCAACCTGAATAGAACAAATTAAATGTGTTAAGTGATCAAAGTGTAGTAAGTGTAGTAAAACAATGTGCTGCTGTTGCTCTTCGAACGGGTGCTGTGCCCGCACATTGCGGTTTGTGTGCTGCATTTATCTTTGCATGTGGTGTTTAGAACATTGCGGATTAGAAGATATTTGCGAAAGTTGTGCCGATTGTGGTGATGATATTGATTGAATTTTGTGCCTATATCATACAAAATATTATACCTACTTGATAAAATGAGCCATGTTATTTATTTAATTAGGTAGGCAAGGTCCCTATCCATATGTTTTATTGCAAGTAGAATTAGAATTAGGTTAGTTTCGTTTGGCCACGATCTCAAGTGACGATGTGGCCGACGATGTATCGATTATTCACTCTTGTCTTGAAGAGGCTGTATTTGGCCGAAAAAAAAAGAGGCAGACCACTTAGTACAAGAGGAATACTTGCAAAAGCTGGAAGTCCTTTCTGTATCCATTGTTTGGTCTTAAAGATGAAGCTAGATAAAAATATTGGCTAGACTATGGTTAATTCTAAAAACATAAAATATTCGAAATAAGGCTCGAGAATCGGTAAAAGCAGTTCTATTTTCACACCTTGAACTAAGTAAAATATCGGTGCGGCTATTTATTCTGTTTCCTTGGTTCCCTCGTATATATTACTATAATTATATACCTATAGGCTGAGTAAAAGTGCTTTGAAATATTGTGCAAAGTTTTTATCTTTTCACTGAACTTAGTAAAATATCGATGCTTCCTTGAGTAATTTATTAGCAACTAGCCAACCTTCCCGGCTTCGCCCGGTTTTAGTACGGATCCATAACTTTTTTGAAAACATACATAATATAGCCTATGTTCACCGGGGATAGTGTAGCTTCCCAACTGAAATATTTTTCAAATCGGTCCACTAGTTTCGGAGCCTATTCAGTACAAACAAACAAACAAAAAATCAAACCTTTCCTCTTTATAATATTAGTATAGAAGATAGTATAGACTACAAGTATAGTTGGGTAGAACCAGGGTAGAACATTAATCATCAACATCAGCTTTACAACAGCAACATCGGCAGCAGTTTCTGCAGTCACAATCTGCCTCCACCCCACACAGATGAAGGCCGTAAGCTATGAACGTGAAGCAGAAAATGCAGCGGAGGCTTCCACAGAAGTTGCAACAGCACATGGACTGATGGCGACCTGTATTTACCTTCCTTGAATCAAGATCTTGATCTTACAGAACAGTAACAGAAGAACCTAGGTGGGAATGCATGGATTTAGGAGGAATTATGGAATTCTGTGTGCGTATGAAGTTTTTCTCTTTTCATTCCTTAAACTTAGTAAAATATCGGCGCTTCCTTGAGTCATTAATTAGCAACTTCAGGTCCCTTCATATATTCCTTGGATCAAGATGAAGACAGAAGTACCAAGTGGGGAATGCTTACGCATGGATCTGGGAATAATTATGGAACGTTAGCTTGGATCTTGATCTCTTCTTGGACTCTTGATTTTGTGTTCCGTGCATTTATTCTTTGTTCCCTGGTTATTGTATTCTCTTTGTTCCTTTACATAATATTACCTAGTCGGTATTACTACTTCAGTACTTCGTCATTTAATGTCTTATATATGTTATGATTTCAACTTCAACTTCTTGATAGATGCTTCTGCGTCTGGGTTGACGCAATTCTTCCAATGTTTTTTTTTTCTTTGACTCGATAGTTTTAGCATAATTTGCCATATTTAAATGATTTATTTTAAGTACTCAGTGTTATGTCTTTTGGCGTCATTATGACAGTCATTGAACCTTAAAAACTATAGTGTTAGTGATATAGAGAGCTTGGAAAAGGTTTAGATTTTTTAAGGTGGTAAGAAATTTATCACAGATACAAAAAAAATGGAATAACAGGGTATTATCGAACTGGTACCTACTATACTGTGATCGAGGTTAATAATACCCTGCTCATACAAAATTAAATAGGTATCTACAAATAAAAATAATTATTTTTTGTGCAATATTTGTATTTATATAAACTTCACGGTAAAACTACTATTTAAAATAACAATAACAGTCAAAAGAAACAAAGAAATTTTAGTCAATAGACTTTACTTTTCGTATAAAATTCTGTATTGACTTTAGACGACATTTTGAATCCGGTGTCGCGAAACAACTGCTCCACGTCATCCTTGTCCAGCATTAATGTGACCTGTAAAATAAATAAATACAAATAAATAAATAATGCTACACAATCCACACAGCATCACCTGATCCCAAGCTAAGCAGATCTTGGGTTGGATACTAGATGACTGATTGATATTCCTAATAACATTACATAGATCCTTACATCGATTAACATTTGTATACATAGAAAATACCCAGAACAAATATTTGCAGATCATACTAACATTTAAATACTAAATACTCAATGTTTTATTGGTTACATGTGTAGGTCTGTGTCATGTGGTGCTGGATGAAGCAAGCTGGAGACAGGGCGCTATGGCGCTCATTGGGGGAGGCCTATGTCCAGCAGTGGACTGCTATAGGCTGATGATGATGATGATGATGATGTGTAGGTCGGTCTTACAAGGTGGGAATCGAACCCGCAACCTCCTGCGTCGTAGGCGGACCTTCGCCCGCCGCGCTACAGAGGTCGTCAACGTCGAAAGTCCACCTGAAAAGGACTGCCGGTTTGATTCCGACAACCAATGTGTACATTTGCAGAATACAAGCTCCTAAACTTTCGTATTTCATTCAACACAAATTTTAACCCAACTTTGGGCGAGAAAAACACATAATATTAAGTAAGGTACAACACTGTTTTCAGTGATATGACGTGAACGACATCCTCGAGTTGATCTGGAGGTGTTAATTCTAACACCGCGACCGCCACAGACAGAGGCAGGCAAGGGGGTTAACTCACACCAGATAATATGCGAGGTCGCTGCGAAAGTCGACCTTCAGTGGAAATTAGTAGAGCATGTGCACCAGGCCTGTAACGAGAAGTAAATGGATTAGGTTTATGTTAGGAAATGTTTATTTATTTAATTTTTATTTTTATTAATTTGGGAAACAAACATTTTATACTACTTTGAATATATATTCTTATTAATAAATAACTGAACTGAACTTAAATAACAATTATTATATTAGCCCGGGGTGTCCCACTGCAGAGCAAAGGCCTCCCTCCCCTTCATCCACTCATCTCGGTCCTCAGCAAGGAGACAAACAATACATTTCAAAATATTAACAAATAGAGCATATAAAAATAAGAGATCGGTTCATACGAGTAGTAATACTAATATATATAATAGTAATACTAATATATTACACCAATATATAATAAATAGGTACGCTTTTTCATCGTCATCTAGACGTTGCCGCAGATATCACAAATAACTGCGACAGCGTCTAGATGACGTAATCAGGATGTCAGCTGACGATAGTTATTGCTATGGTTACTTGTGGTGCTGGTTGATCCCCAAAAAACCCTTTGAGATTGTTGTTTGGTTAGTGTTCAAGGAAAGTCACTGGTTTATGGTACGGACTATATTCACAAGAGACTAAACTGGTAATGAAACCACTGCCGCAAAGTTATGGTAAATTAAATATAGTGTGAAATTGTTACTACTGGTAAATCCGCGACGAAGGCGGTCGATCGCGAACTGAGTTTTAGGTAATAGCGAGCAAATACGCATTCGATTGCAAGCGCAGCTGAAATGCATAGGATTTTTGAGATACAAGTTAGCAATTAGGACAGTATTTGTTATTAAAAATCACAAAAAATCGTATCCATAAATATAAAACATATCTACCTGATAGGGCGATCACTGGTTTGCCTCCAGCGTTGCCTTAGATGTTCCTGAAAATAAATAATAGAAGATAACTTTCTCGTGTTTTGAGTAAGAACGAATATGCACTCATAATATTTCAATTGCAATCACACTAATCACATTGATTTTATAATCAACAAGTGAAACAAGATCCTTTCAGTATTATTCCTCAATAAATAAAATAAATAATGCTGGACAATTCACACAGCGTTATCTAGCCCCATGGTAAGCAGAGCTTGTGTTATGGGTACTAGATAACTGATATACATAATATACAATACATTACATAGATAGATATTTTTTTTTTATTATACATAGAAAACGACCAGAACACCCGGAACAAATATCTGCAATATGCTGCGATGACAAATATATCGATCGCAGTCAATAATAATCATTTATTTCTGATGTCAATATGTGAATAATTATCACAGTCGGCTCCTACGATATTCAGGCTGTGTCATACATAATCTATATATTAGGTAGCTTAAATTATATAATAGTACTTATATAATTTAAGTATAGAGATAATTTGTATAACATTAGATATTCATATTAATCACATTTGAAAGAACCTAAGGACCGAATTCGTTTCTTGTTAGATACAAGCAGGCTTCTAACGCCTCCCACGAACGCGGGAGATATAGCCATAACCAAACCACCACGCTTGGTTTGCACGAATTATTCTCTATTTAAGCTTTATTTTTAGGCATATCAACAATCGTGAATTCCATTGTGTATACAACCATCACGATTAAACTTTTGAAACTATCATGGTTATTAACACTAAAGTCATTTAAAACGGGATATTTACCATGATTTGATTTTTGAATTATCCAATATTTCGGCACATTTTCATGCGCTATGATCACAGAATAACTGAAGGCACTGCGAGTTAGTTTTATGGGCAGACATACCGATCTACCCTCATTTTTTTTCTTTTGCTGCGAAAGTTACCACTACCATCAGCCAGTACAGAATAAGTCTTACAGTTCCGCACCGACAATAGTATGTAAGAAATTAAATGTTATACTTATAGTCTATCCATCCAGAATGTAGAATGTTTGTAAACATAAGAAATCAGCTGATTTTTACGGTTATCACCACGAAATGTTGCAGGCCTAATAGAATTGTAATGATTTCACATATACATTCTTGTAGATTTATTACTTTTTATAATCCTGACGTCAATTCTATGCAGAATCTAATTATTTCAATTTACAAATCGACATTTTGTGGTCAAAAACAAAGATTAAAATCACTAGAGATTTTTTGTCTTTGTAACAATGCCATCCCTAACGAATCTCAGTTTTGACGTCCCGTGTTGCAAACAGTTGGTTACTTTTTAACTACGATTTTGAATCAAGGATAGCACTATGACCATACATATTTCTGACAGAGAGTATTATTTTAATTTAGCCGGATTATTTAACGTTTAATTTCACGCTGCATATTTGCTTAGCGACAATCAGTCCAAAAGTTATGAATTCTTCCAATTTCATCAATAATGTTTAGTGCATCAAGGATAATACTTTAACTGTTTAAAGTATTTTCCTAAAAATGTTTAAAGTATGTGCCTGTGCACATTTACATTTAATTGAGTTGGCACAGGTGAAAAATCGTTTGAGAGCACAAAAAGTCTAATGATTTTTTAGTCTTATTTCATAATTCTTTAGCTTTTATTCCATTCTATAAGGATAGGTAATGATAAAAGTAGGCTGATTTCACAGGGATGCTTTGTTTATGCCATTTAATTATTTACATCAAATATCACCAGCCCAATAAGGCACCCCCATCAAACCTCAAGATGTGACCTAAATAAAAAAATGTTTTTCACCCCTACATCAGCTGATTGAACTGTCAGTGGCTCTGTTTACAAACATTCTACATTCTGGATGGATAGACTATAGTTTTAAATAAATATTGACATGTATCTAAAATCGCACTATATTTAAATTTAGATAAGCAAATCAAAATGTATCAGACACAAGTGATTATGAACATACCAGTGGTTTATTTTTCACTTCTTACACTAGTGGACAAAAAATTTAAGTGAACATTAAAATTAAAATAATGTTATTTGATAATAATGAATAGTATAAAATTTTACTTGTCTATGTAAGTGCTTATTTTGTAAGTCCAAAGAAATCAATGCTATTGAGTTTGAATTTAATAGATTTACCTCTGAAGCCTGACTAGACACAGTGGCTTCGTACTGTTCGTCTAGCCTGGAGAAACCCTGCTCGAACTGCTCCGCTTCAGTACTGTAGACGGACACAGGGTACTTTCGCGTGGCTGGCCTTTGCGTTGAGTGACGCAGGGGAATTACTTCGAAGTCTTCCTGGTTCCTGAAATATGAGGCGTGTGTCAACTTAACAGGTTCACTGTCCTCCGTCCATGTGGTCCGCAGTGTGCTGCTTAGGACCCAGAGACCTTCGTTGGTGCTTCTAACGAAGGCCTACAGGTCTTGCAGCACTGCTGCGCTGCCGGTTCTTGCGGGGGTCCTACCGGCCGATCTGCTGCTGGCCCGTGCTGGTCGTAGACTTGAGGTGACCGAGGGCGAGCCAAGAGAGGTACACGGGAAGCTCAGGGGGGACATAGATAGGGCGACAATCGATACCTGGCAGGCACGTTGGGAGTCTGAGGACAAGGGCCGTGACCTGTACAGGTTCTTCCCAGATGTGGGAGAGCGCATGAGAGCGCACTTGTTCGGGACAAAGTGCGTAGGATTTGTAGAGTCTGGAGTCACCCGAGTGACTCTTTTCTCACAGTTTCGGTCCGTGTAACCGCAAGGTTGGCAGGACCGTGGGAAGGTTGGAGGGATTGTCCTCAGCCCGTTTGTGGGCTATTTACAGAAAGCACTACAAGTCCACAGCCCACAGGTTCAATTATTATTATTGGTTTTTGTAGTTTAAAATAAAGTTAAAACACATCACTTAGAAATTCGTCAATATGATTTTTCATTCATTCGACATTTTCATCCGAAATTTCAGGATAATGTCTTACTTACTTAGATAGATAGATAGATAGAAAGTACTTTATTATACCACACAAAACAGAAAACAATACAGGAATAAACAATGGAATAAAGGAAGTATAAAAGGCGGCCTTATCGCTGAGAGCGATCTCTTCCAGGCAACCTTAGGATGTACTGGACATGAAGGAACAAAATAGACAGTGGTACTTAATAAATATATAGATAAAAAAGAAAACAAATACCTACACTACATACCATAATACCTATATTACAATTTACAAACATTATAATAGATTTACATAGACACAAAATAGAGCTATCAATGTTGCATAAGGATAAATAATGCTGATGCAGCAGTTTTTAGTACACTTAAGTACCAAGCACCTAGGTACTTACCGCCACAGTCCATATGACGTGGTCTTCGATCTGGTCATCCACCGCGACGCGTCTTCAAGCATGGAGCCCTTGTCCACCACCTTCTTCCTGACATCCAGGGCGTGGTCCAGCTTGTCTACTAGCGAGCCTTTTGCCTTTATTATATCATCTGGAAATAGCAGAGACACATTATGTTCTCTCTTGTCTCGTCTCTATGTATTTTCTATGTGTAGGTACAGTCGATAACAATACAATACAATTACTCTTTATTACACAGCAAATACATAAAAGATACACAAAACAGCAAGGAAAAGAAAAAAACAAATACAAAATATGCTGTACAATGGGCGGCCTTATCGCTATGAGCGATCTCTGCCAGGCAACCTTTGGATGGACATGAAGTGCTAGATAGATAGATAGATAGATAAAGCATTTATTCGACACTGCAGCACATGATATAAAGGTAACAATAGTAAAAGTAATAGTAAACAATAAGTAATAGTATAAAAAAATTAAAAAGTGGAGATTAAAAAATTGTGTGCGTGCTGCAGCCTGTCAAAAGGTTAATATCTCAGCGAATAGCTTTGCTCTAAGAGCAAAACACTGATTTTCAGTATTAGGTACCCTTTGAGGCGACCAGAAGAACGAAGCACTGAAATTATAATGATGTGTGATTGCATAATATTTTGAATACAATCGAATGAATGTGACTGTGCAGTGTAATGAGAACAGGTAGGTATGTAAAAAGAAATGTATTTGTAATTATGTGTTTTTGTTTCTGTGTAACTAAAAAGTTTCTGTGTAATTATAAAATAAAAATAGATACGTATGGGTCGGTGTTTAGTGGCGGTATAATTTCGTCGGAGGTATTTGGGCTTTGGTTTGGCTGGACTCGGGAACCATTTAGGAAGAAGTAGCAAACCATTTAAGAAGAAGTAGCAACCATTTAGGAAGAAGTAGCAGAACAGAAGAAGTGGTAGAACAATTATAGACAAGTGATAACGAGAGATGTAACAAAATTTGTTTTTTTTTTTGCTGTACTTTATTCCAGTCTGTTGTGTGTCCTATAAAAAAATTATTCTATTCTAAGGATATCAAGATGTCAAGAAAGGATTCTTTGACATTGACACGACCTATTTTTTCTTTGAAAGAATAGAATAGAATTTTTTTTTTTGAGATACTCAACAGACTGGAGGAACGTACCTACAGCCAAAAAAACAAAGGTAAGTATTAAATTATATTTCATAAAATAATATGCATAAAATAAACTGACATAATAAAACATGTGCTATAAAACGAATAGCTTGGAAGGTACTTTAATCCCACTGTCTCATGTTGACGTTGGACTGCTATAGGCTGATGATGATGATGACTGTACTGACCTCTGAAGGCAACCGGTATGGTCCTCGTGGTGCGTCGCTTCGTGGTCCGGGTATACGGCACGCTGGGAGAGGGTACCTCTCCCACGTCTAGAGTCAGGCCGGGGTCGAAGTCTTCATCGTCTTCGTACACCTCGTGTGTCTCTGGTTCAGTTGGGAATGGACGGCGGACCTGTTTTTAAAGTAGAATATATTAGAATAGAAAAAAACATTTCTTTTATATATATCCTATTGCAGAGAGCGAGACATTATCCTACAAATAAACGCGAAAGTTTGTGAGGATGTTTGTTGCTGTTTCACGCAAAAAAACAGAGATATGTACAAAGACGAGCTTAACCCTAACAAGAGTTTTCAAAAAAAGTTTTAAAATTTCTTTAAATTTACGCTTCAGACCTGTGAGAAACCCCTGTGGCCTTTCCTAACCTCCATAGTTACTTCATTACCCGGTGTGCACAGCAAAGAGAACTGAGTCAGCGGGCGTCTGCCAGTATGCACGACCGAGCATGTTGGTGTGGGAGAAGTAGCAGACAAGCAGTAGTCTAGGGTGGATTTATAATGGCATGATTTCTTCCTTATTTAGCGCTACCTAAACTGCACGAGAAATTCCTATTTAAGATTCTATGAGTGTCTCAAAAATATTAGCGATTTAGACAGGATTCATGTTAACCTGTCAAAAACCCCTGTTGCCCTTCCTAACCTACAAAGTGTAGTCATTACCGGTGTGCAGAGCAAAGAGAATTGCGTCCGCGGCCGTCTGCCAGTATGCACCGGGCAGGGCGCCATAGGGCCCGGCGTGTACGTCCTCTGACCGAGCATGTTGGTGTGGGAGAAGTCGCAGACGAGCAATAGTCTAGGGTGGGAGGACCCGTAGTGTACCGCGCCGCAGCCCATCGCTTGGAGGTTCCATACGCAGAGTTGGCTGAAGTGACCCCATACTGCACCTCTGGAAAACAAAAAACTAAAATCCCGGCCAAAGCGTGTGGGTGGGCTGTGGGCACACACAGCTAGCCCTCCGCACGACTCGCCTGTTTGCTGTCTTTTTTTTGTCTTGTGTGCCGCAGTCGCGTCAGCGGGTCGCGCGTCGTGCTCCTCGCGACTCGGGTCTCAGTTGTCCTTTGTCATCTCAAGCAGCTATAGTCGTAAAAAATGGTAGTAGTAGTAGAAGTATTTCCAAATCCAGGCAGCCATTTATTAGCACAGCAGGGATTGTGTTGAATAATATCCGCACCTGGCACTGACTGTAAGTGTAAACCATTACCTAGCACAAAGGCAAGCAGCAGTAGTGTTAAACGATCTCCTCAAGCGTCTAAAGCAGCTGTCATGTCAAAGAATATCGTTCTTTCTCGCAAGATCTAACACGGTTAAGGAACCGTTGTTCATTGCCCAATTAGATGAGCTTCTTGATCACTCTATCTTGCGAAGCCGCAATCGTTTCGAATCTATACTAAGCAGCCTCTGTTTAATGAAGCGACAGTAATCTTAAAGTACCTATCTCCTTACCTCGCAGCGACTCTAAAAGGCTCCATCAGCTGGTGGCAGTGACTTTAAAATATAGTCTGATTCCTTGTAGCGAGCAGTAAAGCACCTATCTATCCCCTTACATAGTCATAACTCAAAAAGCAGGAATATCACATTTTATAGACTAGTAGAAGGATCCTCATACCTCGCAGCGACTCTGAAAGGCTCCGTCAGCTGGTGGGGCACAGCCCTGCGCCGCTCGCCCCACCATGCGTCCAGCACGCGGCGGATGGCGCGACGTGCTCCGCGCGACTCCGTCTCTCCTGTCTTGTGCCAGCGGACCTCGCCTACTGTTTGACCGGCGTACGGGTACCGCACTGAAATAAGAATTTCTGTGAACTGGACACTGGCAGATAAGTGACAAACCAGACACATATTGCCAAATCAAAGAAGTAAAGTCAAATAAGAAAGGTAACTTATTTCACATGGCGTGCTTTTTCTACCTCAAAAACTCAAGAGATAATGCATGAGCAAACATGCCTAATACGTGCACTGCAACTTAACCTTTAATCAATGGGGCTTCCCCACGATTGTGATTAAAAAAAACGACAATCATTCCCAGCAGTGTATTTTTGAATCACCTTTGATTAAATTGAACTGATAGTATAATTACTTAGTACGCTACCTGTAGCTCTGCATTCATCGTGTATGAAGTTACACTGGTCCGCCAGTCTCTGGGCTAAGAAAGCTAACTCACGATCCCACTCCTGCCAACATTTTAATATTTTATTTTAAAAATAAGTAGCAGCCGCCACTTAATAACACTTTTCTGGAGAAAATGCACTCTAAACATAGCATAAATAAAATAAATAAAAATTGTTTATTTCGAGCACAGGACTCATACAAAAGATAAAATTAAAATTTACATACTCAATCACAAATCAATGACATAAAAAGCATAAGAGTTCCTAATACCTATTTGGAAACAGATTTGGAGACAATATTTATAGTACTTAGGTACCATAAAGATAAATAAATACCTAAGTACTATAAAGATTGTGTAGCTTTCTACTTACAATCAATGATAAAACGAACAAATATAATTTATTTATTCATTTAATTATTTATTGATTTTAATTCGCATAGCCATTCGCAGTTTTTCCATCGTCGCCTATGGTTCGTATACATGGTGTAATTTGTTCGGCCTGACTAACCAAGCCACAGCCACCGGACTGTCTAACATTAGTATTACAATATTGTTTTTATGATTTGCAAATTGTCTAGTCTTCTATTTGGGTATACGTACCCAAATAGAAGACTAGACAATTTGCGTTGTATATTACTAAGGTTAGAATGAATATATTTATATAAGTACTGTGTATTGTATAATTAGAATGCAATCCTGTTTACATTTTGATGTCAACATCACGCTCCTGACGACCGTGACGTGCCACGCTCTTCACTGACAATCAGCGCTGGGTGGACACATTAGTGGGCACCCAGCACAATGCTGAGTGAAGGCCATATTTGCCATGAACACTGCTACGCACAATAATTTGTAATATAGGTAGTAATAGTTTGCGTAGCTTAAGTTTGTTGTGTATAGTAGTTTTAAGGTGAATAAAAATATTTCTTTCTTTTCTTTCTAAACGAATACAGATATAGTATAAACTAAACGTAGTGTTATGAACTAAGAAATATTTATAGTGCCCATTCTCATAATAAACTAGCCTCAAATTATATCAGAGCTTGTGCAAAACTGTGTGTAAAACTTCTAAACTTTTAGGTAAAGGAGTCTTTAAAAGTGAACATAATATTTTCACCGTGTTTCTATAAAAATGTTTTAGTACCTGAGTTCTATGGCGTTGCCTTTATAAAAAAAAAAACATTTGCGGGGGACGAACGCGCTACTATCTGCGTCTCGATTGGTTAATAATGTAGTATGTTACTTACAACATACATCATGATCTCCGGTTTCGGCAGATGAAGGCCCCCACGCACTCTCTCATTTCCAGCGGCTAGCTTTTGACGACGCCTTTAGAAAGAAGGCATATATCATTTATATATATATTTAAATAATATTTTATATTTATATAAGTTTAATTAAACGCAGGTATGGTTTTCAACAGACTACAGATATTTATTCAGTACTGACAGAAGTGACACATGTTTTACATTTCTTGTGGTAGATGGCGTTACTAGTAGCTAATTAGGTAGGTACTTTTGATACAACTTAAAACAATAAAACTATAATCATTTAATCCAATTTGGTTTTTCTGATGAAAGTTGAATGAGCATTTTACGCTCAAGTACCTACGATGAAGATAATATCGATGACAGATTGAGGTCATTTGATTTTCGCCATTTTGGCGTTTCCGTGAGCGGCGTGACCGTCTATGGAACTAACATAACGGTTGACATGTTGTTTTGTTTTTATAGGCCTCAAATATGATATTTCGTATTAAATTAGGTTAAATTACTATAATTTTGTCCGACCCTCCTCATTCCTCGAGCCTCACGTTATTAATCGACGAGCCCTTAACCCTATCTACATGCTAGGCTTCCGATTGATAATAATGATGACGATGATTTTTGCAACTTTTTAATACACATTGCGGCATTGTGACACGTGTTTCATCATCATCATCATCAGCCTATAGCAATCCACTGCTGGACATAGGCCTCCCCTAATGAGCGCCATAGCGCCCTGTCTTCAGCTTGCCGAATCCAGCATCTACCTGCAGTCTTTGGCAGGTCGTCATCCCACCTGGTCGGAGGGCGTCCTACACTACGTTAACCGAGTCGTGGTCTCCACTCAAGAACACGTTTGCCCCATCGGCCGTCGGTTCTTCGCCACGTGTTTACGTTGGCTGTTTTTCAATCGAACTTAACAACATAAGAGCTCACATTTCAAGTGCGCTTCTATTTAAGTACCTAGACGGATTTGCGTCGACCCGAAATCTAGATGTAGGTACTTATTGGTGATCGCAGGTTGGTATTGGTACATACAATTTAATATAAGGTACCTAAAACATTACCTGTTGATGTAGAAGAGTATAAAGTTCTTCATGTCGTTAGTGAACTTGATGGTGGAGTAGTTCTGACAGGATGCGCCCGGGCCTGGCTGGAAGAATACTAGAATAATTTCAGAGGATGTGTTCGTTCATAACCGGTACTTATGTAAAGTAAGTAAAGTAAAGTAAAGTAAAAAATAATTTATTTCTTTAGGCTTATAAAATAAGCACTTAGATAAGTCATATTTTAAATATAAATTATTATCAAATAAAATTATTTTACTGTTCACTTCAATTTTTTGTCCACTAGTGGAAGAAGTGAAAAGAAACCACTAGCATGTTCATCTCTTATATGTCTAATACATGGTTATTTGCCTATTTTAAGTCTAAATATAATATGATTCGATACATGTCAATATTTAAGTAAAGCTACGCACAACAACAAATTACTTACCTACATACCTACTATTGTCGGTCCGAAACTGAGCGACATCTGGCCAAGCATTAACATCATTGAGATAATCATTTATGGAGTAGAAAGCCTTCTTGATGAGATTTAGTTTTATGTAATTTTTAAATTTACGAATAGGGAGCAAGTACCTACTTACTTAGTTAAATATAAGAATAGCTAGCAGAACCTGCAGTTCAGGCACTGTCATCATCATCAGCCTATGTTAGTCC
The DNA here is from genome assembly GCA_943735965.1 of Eupithecia abbreviata. Lineage (NCBI taxonomy): Eukaryota > Metazoa > Arthropoda > Insecta > Lepidoptera > Geometridae > Eupithecia > Eupithecia abbreviata. The sequence goes on along the minus strand of OX030997.1, from coordinate 2,358,674 downwards.
ACGGCTAGACAGAGGCTCTCCTAGTGAGCACCATAGCGTCCTGTCTTCAGCTTGCTGCATCCACCAGGCCGGAGGGCGTCCTAGACCACCTGTGCTGAGTAGCGTTCTCCACTCAAGAACACGTTTACCCCAGCGTTTATCGGTTCTTCGCGAGATATGGCCAACGCACTGCCACTTCAGCTTGCTAATTCTTTGAACTACGTCTAACTTGGGTTCTAACCCTGTATGATCCTTAAAGTAACCCTGTATGACTTTGTAAAAGTGTAGGGATGTATGTAATCATAAATAAGGACTCACATCAGGGAACTCGCAGGCCACATGCCGGCCCTTGCCCTGGCACAGTCGTTTGTACCGTACCGCGCAATACGGCTGGTCGTCTACAAGCGCCACGGTGATTGCCAACAGCAGCGGCCATAGTATCCACAAGGACATTTCTTCGCAGAACAGAGTTGAAGTAAGATGTAAAGACTTTTCTATCTAAATATGCCCGTACGTAACTGCTGGTATGGCGAACAATTCTGTTAAACCAATCGCTTCACTATGGTAATAGTAGGTATCGTCGCAGGCTAGAGTCTTAAAAAAATCCACTAAGTCCGTCAGTTAAATTATTAGAAGATATTGTATCCGAGTTTTTTCTTTTAACAATTAAACAAAAAAATATGAAGATATATCCAGTTAAAGTTTCGCGTGACGTCACGTCTTGCTACACTTTTTAGCAAGTTGTGACGTCACGAGCCCCCACTTCTAAACTTTGACGCGCTTTATTTTTGTAAGTCTTTGTTTGATTGACAAAAGAAAAAATACGTGTCCAATATCTTCTGATAATCTAACTGACGGAGTAAATAGAAAAATATATTTTTTACCCAGGACATATTATCATTATATAACAGGTAGGTAGGTACAAAATCTTGTCTTCTGTGTTGCCAATTTTGCGACGATATCATTGTCAAACAAAGTGATTTAACAGAATGAGCCCAGAATAATTTAACTAGAAATCCGGTCTGGTTATAGGTATTCTAAACTAGCGTGATAGTAACTAGCGTTGTGATATGAGAAGTCTGAATCCGAAGATATACAAATCGGAGATATACTCGTACCTATGCAGCGAAAATGTTTCTAGAAATAATAAATGAAATAAATTTTGCTGCCTTAATATGTTTGGTCAAATATTTAGGGATTAAGGTCACCCGCTGTGTGCAGTGCAACCCAACTGGTGGTGGTAAGTACATACCTATTCTTCTACATGCGTCGGCGTCGTGGGCACCCAAAGTAAGCAACAAATGTGGGCAAATTCCAGACTAGGTACTTCTTTTTACATACAGAGTCTAGAGTGTAATGGGACCGACTTACCATGAAAAACATAATTAAAAACACATTTTACACAATAATAAACTGCTAAAATATTTAAGAAATTCTAGTAAACTTTGAAACCATAATAGGCAGGTAAACAAAAATCTTATTTCCAACAGAAATCCGCTGATTTTGACAACATAATAATTCTGAAAGAAAGAGGACTCAAGACATTATGACCCTCGGACAAATAAATCCTCTTGAATTATATCTATGTGAATTATTTCAAGGAGGCCTAAACGCATAGATACTTTTTGTTCCTGTATTTCGTACCCAAGCTCACCAAACTTCATTTCAGAAGAGTAATGTAACGCGAGTATAAATAATACGACGAATCACATGTTCATATTATACGCGAACTCGATTTGTGTTTGAGTAGGTACCTACATAGTTTGAGAGATTCGACAGAGGCTATTTCAAAGAATATGAGACCTTGCATTGCAGGGTGCATGTTGGACTTGTGATATTATTTTAAGACCTATCTGTACACATGTAAGCAATAAACCATTGAGTATTGAAAACACTGTCTCATAATTTTTTGCATGTAAAAGTGAGATAGATATTAAATTTTATCGAGCTACCTATGGCCGGAACCAATGAATGTAGTTACCAGAGACATACATTTATTAATTAGGAGATCTCCAAAGGCGCGGAGCGGGAGTTTGGTGGTGCTCTGGGTAATTCATTAATTAATAATAATAAAAGAAATATCTGCAGATCAAATATTTTATTATGAAATCCAATAATTTATGTCCTCTTATTATTTACATCGTTAACACTACAACTACAAAATAATAGATCAACAATACATAACATAAAAATGCCCTATTCTAGAACTCAACAATCAATTAATCCAAACTAGATGAGAAGACAAATTGAGCATTAGGTACATCGTCAGATTTCTATAAGATAAAAATAATATTTTTATAATTGTAAGGCTGGCTGGTATTACAGGGAGTAATGTAACGTATTACCACAGATAATATAATACGTATTACACAGCCAGCGTGCGTGCAGTCAGTAGGTACGGGGAAGGAACGCGCTCGCAATGAGCAACGAGACGGATTTTACCACACCGCGTAACGTACCATACACTCTGCGAATGACGCATTACGCCTCGCAACACCGGTCATTACCCGGCCTTGATACTTGAAGGAAACATGGTTTAGTAAATTCGTCTAGATAAAGACAGGCTTAGCAGTTATTTTCAAGTTAAAAAAAGAACTAAAATGTTGTTAATGTTCTCAATCCACACACAATTAAATTAGATAAGAGAACGCGACAATATAGGTTATAAGTCTCTCATTTTACTGTGACATTATTGATTGTAAATCCCGATATAAATGAGTTAATAGTAATATAGGTTACAGGGATCTGACAAAGTAGACCACCACGATACGACGCTGGTCTTCCAATTCCCTAAAACTGAACTGAATTGCTTACTTTACTATGAGTACAAAGCAGGGATTGTACAAACAGTAGTTTTTTTAAAGCACTAAATCTTTGCTACTAAACAAATTCTTGCTGCACTTTAAAGCTAACAGTTGGTAAAATGTTCCTTAAATACAATATACGAAAAGCGTCTGTCTTTAGAAGGGCTTATTTCAATTTAGATTTTTTCACTTATACAGATAATATCGTAGAGTTCTAGAATAGTCATACATAGAGTTCACTGTGACTTGAATGAGTGGTGAGGCTTTACATAAATAAATTGTTTAAAAATAACATTGCGCAGTAAAAAAGAATACAGTGCTTTTACAAGAGATAAACTATCTCAAAATTTCTCAAACTCAGCCAATATGAACGCTACGCTATGAAAATCGAGCCTAGGTTTGGTAGAAAAATCAAAACAACGCGACTTGAGACAAAGGTTTCAAGTTTTCTTTACTTGAGATATTAAATTATTATTCTGAGTTTCGTTTATGTCAAAACCATTCAGTAGGATGACTTGATTGTCATAGCTCAGGGTCTGTAAAGGTTTTCCAACGTTTCTGACAGCCATATATTTATTACTATTAGGTTATTCGGAAGTTATCTTTTAAATAAATATCTTCTGTAACATATTGTTATACCACGAATGTATCTCTGTCATACAGTAGGGCAAAGGCAAAAAGTAAATTTTATAAACGGCATCGCTTTTGAAGTAAATAACTTCACCATATAAAATTATATATGAACTAGTTAAGGGTCCGGCGACCCTCGCTTGCAAAAATCGCTCCGAATATCGCTGTCCCTGTTTAACCCTTGCGCCGCGCCACAAGCGTGCGCGATAGCAATATTAGCCGTTCAAAATTTGGTTTGTTCCGTAATACCAAAAATTATGACTGAAAACTTTTAAATAAAACGTAAGATATTGATGTTTTTAATACGAAACAAATAGCAAGAAAACATGTCCATTTTCGCATAAAAATGTGCTAAATGAGATTGGCTTTCATTTCATTTTAGGTAAGTATTTTGAAGAAAAAAAACTATTTGGGAACCTAGATAAATACTATTTTAATACAAATAATGCAATATTATAGTGGAAATATGCTTGAATTAGAAATAATTTTGGTATTACGTTTGTATGATGAAGCATTCGTCCCTCCGCCCCTTAAGGCGGTTCCCCGAGGCACACTAGCGCCACCTATTTATTATAACTTTGAACAAAAGAAATTCCATAAATTTCATTGCGCAGTTTGTTTTACCTTTTATTAGCTTTTTTACTGCGTCTGTAATAGTTTTATTTTGTGAACCAAATCATATCATTTATTTTTGCAGGAATGTTGGTACAATAGATCTTAATAAGGTTCCTATACATTCTGCCTCGTCAGGGCGTGCAAAATTGTTACAAGTTAGTTAGCTACAATATTCTTAGGCTTTATAAGTCATGTCAAAAAAAATATAATCATAAAAGGATAACTAAAATGTCAGAAAGAAAATTTTATCAAAAGGTCCTGTAATTTAAATATTCTTTCATGTCATAGAAACATTTATCAATCACTTTCTAAGCTTAATTTTAAATAAATTACATTGCATATGAGGAGGAGAACTTTAGGGAGAGATGCGGAAATAGTGTTTCGTGCCCACCAAAGGCAACTTCTTATCTCTGTCTTCAAAAAGCTTATAAAATGTATCACAACCTACCCAATGAAAGTTTTGAAAAGTTCATAAGTAACGTAATAGATACAGGATAGATTCGTAGATAGCGGCGCTTGTGTGCCTCGGGGTACCTTGCCTTAAGAGCTGCCACAAACTATGGTTTTAATGAATTATGTATATTATTAAAAACGTTTTTCTTAAAACTCGTAGTTTCGAACAAGTTTTGATATTTCAAATTAGCATAACTTTATATTTTTTGCTGATTTTAACATAATCTCTAGGGAACTTTTTTTTGGTGGTCAGCGATAACGGGTTCTGTAGTGGATCACTAACGTTATTTTTTTATCTAGAATTAAATGTATTTAATTGAGTGCAAAATGCTATTCATATCTACAAAAAAAACCCCTACTAGTTCCCTTTGAACGTGCCGTGACGATAAGAACAACTCAGCTAAAGTCCGGCCACGAAGCAGAAAGAATTTCGTACATTGACCTGTTATTACCTGTCTCTGTCACTCCCGCGTTAATATAATGCGTCACGCTCGAACAGATGCATCTGTGCGAGCGTGGCGCATATAGCGTCAATGTGCTTACGAAATTCTTCCTGCTTCGCAGCCGGACTTTAGCATAGAACTCAGTGGTTTTTTAACTCTAAGCATAGTCAAATTACGGGAGAGCTCAATATGTTCCAAGTTAAACTGTGTGTTACGGTTGTTTATAGAATTTCGTTGTTCAAGTCGACGAAGATTATTTGTTTAGAGATTTGATTTTACTTTTTCAATTATAATCCTACACTTTGTATTGCTCTTAACAAATTACTTTTAATGGCGGTTTTTAATTTTTATTCAATAATTTACTAATACATTTTTAATGGAAAAAATGCTAATTTTTAACAATATCTCGCGTTTAATTTATGCATGCAGCAGAGCAATCAACAAAAGTAGGCTTTTTTTAAACTGCCCGTTTTTTTAATGGCGACATTTACATATATAAATGAGATTACAAGAGTTTTAAAACAGTTTAAAAGCCACTAATGTATTCAATTGATCATTACTATACTATTATTTTATAATAAAACTTGCAGGACGCTTAACTAAAAAGCAAATGGCAGTACATTACAAAACCTTCATATTATTTTGCAGCAGCAAAAATAAGCTTAAACCCTAGATAGAATATGATTTTATTAAAATACTTTCATTTTCCTAACTATAACTAAGTGTACACTAAAAACTGTAAATGTTGAATCGAATCAAACTAAATGTACAAATTATAAAAAATAAATGCAAGAAAAAAAACAAACATTAAAAAATTTATCACGAATTGAAAAATGTTTTCTCTAATTTCTATTCGATCCGACACAACACTTACAAATTAAATGCTTTCATACAAAAATCTTTTTTACATCATTTACATATCAGTCATAAGGAAATTTATTACTTAAAGTCTTGTATAAGCTATTTACATCTCTATATTTTTACATATTGTAATAAACTTTTGCAATATCTGTTTACAAGACTAGCAATACATTTACTAGCTATCAAAAACATCTTTTAATCTAACCTAACTTTTCATAATTTGCTCTGGATTGAAAACGCTTAAAGACAATTTCATGTCATGATTTCCGCAAACTTAAAGCTTAATAATTATTATTGTGATGATATTATATGCTATTAATGTCGAATTAGTATCACTTTTATAAAATGTCCGTAATATAAATTAAAGCATACAATACAAGGAGAAACAATATCATTTTCATAAACTAATGAAATTCTAATGTTGAAGATACAACTATAAAAAGACGGATAACGCAATACCAATCAATAAATAAAACTTATATTTATCATTAAGTTCGGGTCAAATAAATTAATAAATAAAAGTATATCATCTTTACGTCTTAAGTTACGTGGAAGGCTTCCTATAAGTGATGTAACAAAGCTGCCTAACTAGACATTACAGAATACGTCAACTTTCTAAACTGACTGTGACATACTAAAAAAAAGTGCTATAGAATTATTTGGCCACTTTTCTCGGAAGTGATTTTTGAACTAATCTTAGAATTTATACTCATTTAATAGATTCTGATAGGATCTCAAACCGTTTCTGTTTTTTTGTAAAATGCGACGCTGCGCGCACTCTGATTCATAATATAACTTTATTTGCTACGCAAAAAGGTACAAGTTTGCGCAAACACGGGGCGCCGCCGCGCGGGGTGTTTTCGTAGAGTCTGTGCAAAAAGAGAAGTCTCGTGGCGAAACGGTGAACTTACATATTTGTACTACTTTTATTAACGCAACAAAAGTAGTACAAATATTGCGCACTGTTTAGTCTAGTAGCCAAGCCACTTGACCTATATTAGATCCGAAAAACTTACAGTACACAGTTTCTCTGTAACCGCAAGGTTGGCAGGACCATGGGAAGGTTGGAGGTGTGAACACCTCCAACCTTCCTATGGTCCTGCCAAGGCAGTATGCCTTTAACAGGCTTTCTTCACGTCGGAACTGCAGTTAGCAATTCGGCGGTAAATCACTACTAGAATAAAACACAGTAGCTTCCCGCTCTCTCCCTATGTTTGCTTAGATCTTTAAAACTACGCAACGGATTTTGGTGCGGTTTTTTGTAATAGATAGAGTGATCAAGAGAAAGGACTATAAACCATTTGACACATCGATATCCCTGCGGGCGAAGCCGCGGGGCGCAGCTGGTAAAGCTATATTTTGAATCAGTGTCGCGCGTCGCTTTTCGGCGTGACCCTTAGGAAGAAAATGTCCGAGACTGTAGAAACACTTTAAATGAAATCAATGTATATCTACTAAAGCATTGATATTCTACTCGAATTTGAATCTGACAAGTGTCAATCGTATTTTCTTTGTTTTAAAGTTGATTTTTCTGTGTTATGTCCTGACAGGGACCATTCGAACACTGAAGCATTGGCGGTTGAATTGTCTTGTCTTGCAAAATTTTGGTCATAGTACTTTTAATTTTTTCTCTATAGTTAAAATTTTAACTGTTATTATAGACATAAGACCTTTGAAAGTATCGTGGTTATAAACACAAAGTCATTTAAAACGGGATTCAATTTACCGTATTTTGATTTTTGAGAAATATTGGAAAACTCGAAAATCTAATCATGGTAAATATCCCGTTATAAATGAATTTTGTGTTATAAGCTGATAAACAAGTAAAAATACATATAAGTCAATAAAAAAACAGGACATAGCTCCCAGTTAGTTTTATACGAGACTCGTCCACAGCTGGACATAGGCCATATGACGTCACAAAGTGCCGCCATATTAGTTTTTTGGCGAGAAACAAACCAAATCAACGCACCAAAGCTTACCTGAGTATTATAAAACGTGAACAGCTTGAGCAACGCACCGCCTCGCTATATACACTTACACAGTACTTACATTAGCTATACAGGGTGTCTCGTCACCGGTGTCGGGGACTTTGGGGGGGAATACGGTAAATTCTATCGACAAATCAATATACTTATACTCTAGATTTAGTTATTTTGGTTTTATTTTCTTCGTTGTAATTGTATTTTCCTCTTTTTAATTGTGTGTATGTGTTTTTTATGGACCTTTGCTGTCTGATAATAAAGAATTTGAATTTGAATATCTCTATTTTTTTCTCGCTCCATACTAAAATTGCGGCTATTTTGTAAGATCATCTTGATGATGCCTATCTTAATCATCAAGCCGTAATAGCTTCTATAGGTCCTAGAAAGACGAAAGAAGTGTCATTTGATAGCTAATAATGTAGACAATAAATCAATATTAACATTTTTTTCAATTTCTATTTCATAAAAAACCAAAAGAGAATGATAAAACTTAAACTTGGTCTTTTATTAAATAGAAATTGAAAATGTTTAAGCATTTATTTGTAGTCTACTCTACATTATTAGCTATCAAATGAGATCTGTTTCTTTTTCTAGGGCCATTACATGAGAAGATATGGCTTAATCAGTACAAAGCAGATGCTCAAAAAACAAAATGACTGTCTTTTTATTATGGAGGGAGAAATATATAAGGATAGTGATTTGTCGATAAAGTTTACCATATTTCACGCCCCCCACTTCTCCGACACCGGTGACCGAACACCCTGTATACATCGCCTGTTAGATTCTGGAACATGAAAGATAATTATAATTATTATTTTTATGTTAAATTCTAGGAGACTTCCTCAAACGCCTGTGCTTCGGCTGGTCTGTTGCGTAGGCCGGTAGATGGAGTTAGTAGTGACAGTACCTGGACAAAGAAAAAATTTATAGAAAAAATATTTGAAATAATATAGTATAGTAGACAATACTTTTATTGAACTCCTCATGGGCCTGCCCACAGGCGGCACGGGCGCGCGGCCCGTGGGCAGGCGCACGAGGAGAGCGGACGGCGGCGCGGGCTCCTCGGCTCGGCTCTAGGGCTACATGTCTATATGTTACCTATGCAGAGTGTTGTGACCTTGCCGCTTGCCCTCTTTGTGCGTGGGGTGGTGGTGGCCTAGAGTGACGAGGGCGGAGGCCACGGCCAGGCCTCCGAGGGGCGGCGCGCGGCCCGTGCCGCCCGTGGGCAGGCGCACAAGGAGAGAGAGGACGGCGGCGCGGGCTCCTCGGCACGGCTCTAGGGCTACGGGGGCCGGGACGCCGTTGCCTGAAGAAAAAACAAGAGTTTACTTAAAGTATGACTATGACCTAAAGTATAACTTGTCTAAGTACTTATTTTGTAAGCCTAAAGAAATAAATGATATTGACTTTGACTATAATCTCTTATTGACATTCCTATATTAATTAATTAAATAATAATTAATTCTATAAATATGAAGTACTTACATTAAGTAAACTTGACAATCTAACAAGAACGAACCCAAAAATTGTTGTGCCCTGACAAGGTTGTATGCATTACCCACTAACTAAGATAATACACCTAAGAACTATTACCTGTTTGCATAAAATCACAATAAATATTACGCACTTATAAGAACATCTCTTATTACAACCCACTCACTAGAATGGCGCGTCAGTACGGTAGTAGCTGTCCATAAAACATATAGAACTTGACATTTTTATTCCTAGAATTAAATATTTCATTAGAAAACTTAAAGGTATCCTCCATTTCAATGATCCTCATATCGCTGGGCCGTCCTACCTGATGATGGAATTGAATAGAGTACTGCCCGGTCTTATAGCTAGGTAGTGCTTGTTTAATTTTATCACCACGTGTCTGTTAAAAATTGTTTTTGTTTTTCTTAATATTAGTCCTTTAGTACGAATTATTATAATAAAATTTACTAAGTATAGCTAGTACACACATCTATTTTTCAATAGATTTCTTTCCGGCCCTGGTGGGGGCACAGAGAGGGGCCTCGAGGCTTGGCCTCATTACCCCGGCGTCAACTCGAGCGGTGACGACCCCTCGGTCCTTGGGTTTTGTGGGAATATCTTTTTTTTCCCTTCTTCTCAATGTTTTTTTTGGCAGCATTTGGTTTATAATCTTTTTTTTTGTGTTTTTTTTTACACATCTTTACGGTACAATGTAGATTAAAATTACTTTTTAATGATTATTTTAGATAAAATGTTAACATGTTTGATAAATAAAATAAATAAAAATAAAAGAATACGTTAACATCGAATGGGATAGGAACCCTTGAAATGTCCATATGTAACACTTACCAGCGCCAACCTTCTCTAGCTCCACCAACACCTGGCTGAAAGGCCGCGACGCCATCTGTTCCATCTCTACGAATAACCGCTGCCTTCTTCTGTACATGTCGTATCTCTGTTAACAGAATTATACCTATCTTTAATATGCTGTTTGGTACTTCGACTGACAATCAGAATGCCTCTCCTAATGAGCGCGTTACTAATATTATAAATGCGAATGTTTCTATGTTTGTTACTTTTTATATATTTCTAGGCGTAGAATAAAACGAAGGCTACTTTTTATCCCAAAAATTAGTTGCCCTGGGATATAAATAAATTTAAACAACGCGTGCGAAGCCGCGGGAAGAAGCCTATGGGAACAAGCTATTGTTTGGGGGAGGCTCACTTAGCAGTGGGCATATGTTTACTGAAATATTGTGGCTTATTCCAGTTTTTCATCTTGATAAATCCCCCTTGAAGGGGAAAACTGCAAAACTGTTTTCTCCCTCAACATCTTTCATCATTTTCACCTCTTATACATAAATGGTAATAAGGTTTTCAAGTTTATGTGTTACTAGCTGTTTCACATGGTTTCACCCGCGTTAAATTCGAATTTCACATTTCTAAAATGTAATATACCCTATGTACACCGGAGACAGTGTAGCTTCCCAACAGCGAAATAATTTTTCAAATCGGTCTAGTAGTTACGGAGCCTATCCAATACAAACAAACAAAAAATTAAACCTTTCCTCTTTATAATATTAAAATATAGATTGTTTTTTTGTATTTCTATTTCTGTGTTAAACTGTTTGTCTTCCGAATAAAGAAAAATAAATTAAATAATGCTGGACAATTCACACAGCATTATCTAGCCCAATGGTAAGCAGAGCTTGTGTTATGGGTACTAGATAACTGATATACATATTACATAGATAGATCTTTTTTATTATACATAGAAAACGCCCAGAACACCCGGAACAATATATCTGGAATATCTGCAGATCGTACAAACAATTGTTCCAAGGCGGGAATCGACCCCGCAACCTCCTGCGTCGCTGGCGGACCTTCGCCCACCGCACCACATCGGTCGTCAATAAAATGATTACCTGTTTGATTTTCCACATAGCCGCCGCCACTAATAGCAGCAGTAGGAAACAACTAGAGAATGTTATGAAGAACTGTTGGAGATTCAGCTTCGGATACTGGGAGAACGAGATCTGAAAATAACAAAAGGATTTTGAATATGAGCCGTATAGTTAAATTCAAAGATCGAAGCGAGGCACTAATGATTGAACTTAATTTAAATAGATTTGATTTAGGTACATTTATTAACATTTTAGCGGAACCAGATTCAGCAGCGGCTGCCTCATTATTCAAAATTTTTATGCATCAGTGTCTCCCTTTAAAAATAGCCACAATTTATGTTTTTAATTTGCTGTATCTTTTGTTTTGTTTGTTAGTTATAAGTTTAGGTTATGATAGGACTGGCATACTTTACGAAGTAAAAGTCCTGAACAATAAATATGATAAAAAAAAAAAAGAGCCGTATAGATCTTTTTCACCACTATCACTCGAAAACTCTTTTATGGCCGAAAACAGTGAGGAAAAACCCGTTGACTTTTTTATATTACAAAATATTTTCACGCTTGTTGAGGTGAAAAGTTGTATGTTTATCAATGCAATAGCAAATGTTTTCTGTTTCGTGTCTTTAACCCACGTAAGCTCAAGAGTCCACTTGTACATGCTGAAAATCAGCGTTGTGAGGTTACTCGCAACATTCAGCTGAGCATGAACCTGTTCTGATAGCGCAGCAACACGGCACTGACCATCACACACGGCTTGATCTACACAACATTAATTTAGAAATGTCTCTTTTGTGTTAAATCAATGTATATTTTTAATTATTTACTTTTAATTCTTTTTAAGTCGTGTGCTTGTTACTATAGTTAGATAATTAAGTCTTAGCTATCAGAATAAATATATTTTCATTTATTTATTTTCATTTCATTCAGCAACACGGCACTGACCATCACACACGGCTTGATCTACACTAAATTAATTTAGATATGTCTATTAATAATAAAATATATATATAAATTAATCCATATTATCAATTACATACTTGAAGTCTTTTTAAGTCGTGTGCTGTATTTCTTTACTATAGTTAGATAATTAAGTTTTTTGCTCTATCAGAATAAATATATTTTCATTTCATATCATTTCATTTCTTTCATTTCATTCATTTCATTTCACTTTAGATCCATCATGACTCTTCTCTAGATAGTTTTGTCCACTTGTTGAACAAAAAATATTTTTTTAAATTCATCTGCTAGATTAAGATTGAATTCAAGCAAGATAATGAATAATAATAAATGACGCTGCATTGGAATCATAAAACGAACGATTTTTCCCACTGTTTTAGTTAAGTTAGTATAATACATAGACCCATTCTGCTTCCCGACGTTGTTTAATGTACAAGACTCGTATCACTACTTGGTTTAATGTATGCCCAACCGGTTCAATGTATCCCATCTGGATAATTTAATCCATGTTTACAGCGATCACGCTGGTAACCGGAGCTAATAAATGCAGCATACCTGTATCCAGAGTGGCGGCTTGAATTCGTACACGTAAACGAAGAACGTCGTTAACGTTACGTTGTCTTCTACGCCGAACGCGTGTTCCGACTTGGCGAATCTGCGGACACATTTAATGCGTTTAATTTAAGTTTTCTTCAGATTTTTGTTATATTCTATACTTACCGATGTATTTTATTATAATTAAATTTTCAATTTCAAAAGATTATGTTGAATGAGGATCATTGATGACATCCTGATTGATTTTGACCTCACGGTATTCCCACTTGGATCAATGTATACTCAACTGGTTCATTGTATCCCCACCAGGAGCAATGACAAATTAGTAAAGTTTAGTTTTTTTACAATCTGAATTGACACCAATATACTTACTTGTATCTAAAATTAGTACAATTAACGTCTTGAAACAGCGTTCTCTCATTCGGATCGCTCCGCGTCCGAACAGTTAGGTTCATTCTCGCGTGCGCAGAGCAAGTTATACTGAAGTCTGCGTCGACATCCGGTTTGACGGGCGCGTTCCGGAAGTTGATAGCGGAAAGATGGCGGTCTTCTTTTTTTGAAAGGTTGAAGGTGAATTGGTAGTCTACTGCTAGGTCATCTGTAAGGAAAGTTATGGATTATTGTCAAGGTAGGTAGGTACAAGGCTGGTACCAGGTCTGTGAAAAAAAATATAACTAATGTTTCCACTAAAAGTTGCCTTGAATAATTGACATGAATGAATTGAAAATGAATTATAAGAATTGAGACCAGTCTGTAAGTCAAATAAATTTTATTTAGGTTTATTTTTGCACTAGTAAAATGAAATGAAAATGAAAATGAAAAGTTTTTTTATTTTTCTTTAAGCTTACAAATAAGCACTTAGACAGGTCATATTTTATAGTTCACTTCAATTTTTTGTCCACCAGTGGAAGAAGTGAGAAGAAACCACTAGTATATTCATAACTTATGTGTCTAGTACATTTGATTTGCTTATCTGTAAGTTGGTAGATTTTGAGTTGGAGCAAAACTCGTTCCAAGCTTTTTTATCTTCTAAGTAATCTGATATTTTGTAATAAGCTTTTTTACAAAGAATGTGTTTAACAATTTTTTTAAATTTATTTATTGATAATTTTTGCAACTCACTTGGAGTTTTGTTGTAGAAGCGTATACATTGCCCTTTAAAAGATACATTTATCTTGTGTAGCCCAGTTGTGGGCACAGCGAGTTTATTCTTATTTCTAGTATTTACATTATGTATATCACTTTTTTTAGTGTATCCCAATGTATCCCATCCCTGGTTAATGCATCTCCATTGGTTTAATCATCCTTACAAGGATTATTATATTGCCACTTGGTTCAATATATCCCTACTTGTTCAATGTTCCACCACTTGGTTCCCGTATACCCGCTTGGTTAAAATACAACTTACAGTAACAAGCTCCTTTATTATGCAGATCCGCGTGGTAATGGTTGGTGTTGTCGCACTTGTCGCAGCGGTCGCCGGCGAGTCCCTTAGTGCTGCAGTAACAGCGGCCGGTATCGGCTGCGCACGCGACGGCTGCGCCGTTGCATTCGCAAGCTGGAAAGGGACAGAAAACGTCATTCTCACCAAAGATTAGTTATCGGGATTTAAACGCGTATGTTATGTTTAACCCTTCATTAATATCATTGGTATACCATAATCTTCCACTGTACTAGTAAGCAAAGATGTTTTGCCAGCCTCTGTGGCGCGGTGGGTGAAGGCCCGCCTGCGACGCTGAGGATTCGATTCCCGTCTCGGGACAATTATTTGTACGATCTGCAGAAATTTGTTCCGGGTGTTCCTGTCATTATCTATTATGTTATATAGAAACATATGTATGTAATGTATTGTATTAAGTATATCAGACTACTCACGCTGGCACTGTCCGCCGTTGAGCGGGCTGCCCCAGTGGCCCGGCGCGCACGCGTGGCAGTGCGCGCCGACCGCTCGGCCCGCGCACGGCTGGATACAGCGCGCGCCCTCATCGCACACCGCGTGCCCGTTGCACTGGCACACTTCGCACATTGTAAAGTGCCATCTGGAAAATTAAAACATAACAATAAAATTTAGATAAAATTGATATACATAAGATAATTTTACTTAAAGCAGCAGGCAATGGTCTGGCACGGTATAGACTTCTCACGATCTTCAGACTGTTTTACGTTCTCCACTGCGCTACCTTTGTTGGATTCAGTACCTGTGTTGTTGGCAGACTCTGGGCGAGTGCGGGCCTCGCGCGCCCCCCGGCAGACAGGCCCCGCGGCCGGCCCCCGCGCCGTCCGCGCACCAGCCGCACGCGGGCTCCGCGCGGCACGCGGCGCACGACACGTGCGCGCCGCACCCCAGCGGAGACGAGCACGAGTGGCCCCCGCCGGAGGAGGTCGACCACGCACGGCAGCCCCCCAGGGGGAAGGACGCGCCGTATGCGTTCTGTAGATTAGAAATATAAATGTATAGGTAACTGATTACACCTACCAAGTCCGCAAAATGTCAGTGGGCCGAAACAGTGCTGTGGCCGAGTGAGTGTTTAGTTTAGACATGATTGTGACCTGTACGTACGCTTCGATTGGCGAGTGGTCGCCGAGTGTGCGTGTTCAAATCCACCGAGCGAGCGAGCGAGACAGTGCGGAGAAGCGGAGGGCTTAGTACTCGGCCCAGTAAATAGAATGGGGTCCGAGTGACTCTCTCGGCCCGTTGCTAGGCGGACCGCTCGATCGAGCACACGACTGTGATTACAAATATCGAACGCTCAGCCAAGGGCACTGTCTCGCCACTCTACTCGGAAGGTGTAGTCAGGCTTTAACGGGTTTGGTTGTCAAACTAGGTCTAGATCTCAGTACTAACGGGATACCATAAAGTGCACACACATAATTTGATAGAAATCTCGAGAACTCTGCGGTGTATTGAAATTACATTGACATTATGACATTGAAATGTTTTGATTTGTAGGTTATTACGAAACAAATAAATTAGTACTTGGTTAGTACTAATTTTAGTTTTTTTCTTAATTAGTTGCATAGTTTTCTTGCATATAAACATGCAATATCAAAGAGTAATCGACTCTTTCTAACATCGCAACAAAATTTTATTTAAACAAAAAAAAATTAATAGGCACACAACTTACCACGAAAACTTTTAAGAATATGAAAAACTTGAAGCAGCTTATACTACATATAATATTTTTGTATGAACTCAAGACCAAAAAACGCGGGTAGAAACTAAAAATAAAATATACCTTATCAACACATCGGCCCGCTGACGCGCACCATATACACTCCTCGGCCGTGCAGTTGGCACATGTGTTGAACGTCGAGCAAGGCGGGCTGCACGGTCCCGTCGTCGCTACGCTCCTGTGAATGTGGTTCATTGTATACCATAAGCAGTCCAATGTATCTGAATATTGTAATGGAATGTAACTTTAAGTAAATAAATAAACTGAATTAAAATAACTTGTTTTTTCCTTGGTATACACAACTGTGACGTCATGCCGTCACAGTAAGTAATGTACAGTTTCAGAATAACTATGGTAAATGTCTGATTTTCCTGATGTTCTCTATTTTTTCTTCTTTAGATTATTTAGTGTGCATTTTCAGTGGTTTATCGTTTACCCTTACTGGTTCAATGTAGACCATCAACGGCATACATTGAACCTATTGACCGTATTCCTTTTTATTAAAACCTTCTCCCGTCTCAAAGATATAATAATAGACTCACGTATGTTTCTTTTCTTACCTAAGTTCCTCTGTAGAATTTGTCGGGACACATTTTATGTGATCATAGTCCCAATAGCAGGCACGTTGACTCAACTCTTCTGTACCCTGCAATTAATGAGTTTCATTATGTAAGCGGGTTAACTACGAACCAAATAGCAAATTGTATTGGTATGTATTGATTGATAATAATTGAAATACATGCAAGCGTAGAAATATAAAAAACCCTTTGATCATAAGACGTTGTCTAGATGGGGAAAATTTGCTGTGAATCATGAAGAGTTTTTTTTTTGTTTACAACCCTGCTGAAAGTCGCAGCGGTATTATTATTTAATTAATGGTTATGGGTACTGACTGATGCTACCTGGCGTAATGTATCATTCGCAGCGAGAATGAACGTTACACCGTGTGCTAATATCCGTCTCGTTGCTCGTTGCGAGCCTTCTTTCCCGGTACTGAATGCACGAACGCTCGCTGTGTAACACGTTACATTACGCCAGGCAGTACCCGGGTTCAACTTCATCATCAGCCTATGTTAGTCAACTGCTGGACATACGCCTCCCCCAATGAGCGCCCTGTCTTCAGCTTGACGCATCCAGCATCTACCTGCAGTCTTTCGCAGGCCATCATTCTACCTGGCCGGAGGACGTCCTAAACTACGTTTACCTGGGCTCAACAATACAATACAATACAATTAATCTTTATTGCACACCATTTTTTTATTTTTAAGTTTTTGTGTTTCACAATAATTACATCTTAATCTAAAAGCTAAATTAAACGGTTATTCCGTTAAAGTATTCTCTATTATTATACATTTCAATAAAAACAGATACACATAAATACAATACAATACATAAATAATACATAATAAATAAATAATGCTCGACACAATTCACACAGCATTATCTAGCCCCATGATAAGCATAGCTTGTGTTATGGGTACTAGATAACTTATATACATAATACAATACATTACATAGATAGATATTTTTTATTATACATAGAAAACGACCAGAACACCCGGAACAAATATCTGCAGATCGTACACACAATTGTTCCGAGGCGGGAATAAAACCCGCAACCTCCTGCGTCGCAGGCGGACCTTCGCCCACCGCGCCATATCGGTCGTCAGGCAGGACATGACAGGAAAAAGACAAATACAGAATGTGTCGTACACTAGACGGCCTCAACAATGGTTTCTATTTTTTTTTTTGGCGATGCCTATAGACAAGAGGTTTATTGAGTCAGTGCTTACATGAGTGTGATGATGTTGATGAGCGTGGCAGGCTGCGCACGAGTGGTAGCGACCGCACGCTTCTTTACTCGTGTCTGTTTCCGTACCGCACTCCTCTATTGATAACGCCATCTGTTGAATTAAACATAAAAGCTACAACGACAGAGTTTATTTAGAGATTGATTTATTTTAGTGTAAATAAATCTTAGATTAGAATCTGTTGAATTAAACATTAAAGCTACAACGATATAGTAGATTTAGAGTTCGATTTAATAAATGTTAGCTAATAGAGCTTAAATCTTAATGTTAGCTGAGATCATATGATCTATTGCGCAAATCCCCACAGCGTATCGAAACCATTACTAGTATGCCATGTCGTTACGCAGCGGAAAACAGAACAGAAAGGTCAGGCGCCATCGTTTTACGTACTGCATTGCGGCTGCGTCCCTGGTACAGCTTTCCCGATATTTTAATCCTAATTCTAACTAGTATTTTAAGTGCGCAGGTGTGTTTGTTTGCTTGTCCTTCTTTCACGGCCAACTAAGCAACCAATTGTCTTGATTTTTCGCATAGAGTTAGTTCTAGTTATAATTATTTTTATATTTTCTATTTGGAATAGCGACAGTTGAAAGGACGTGAAGTAACATAGGCTCCTTAGGTCAGGAAATGTGAAATTCGTGTTAACGCGGGTGAAAACTCGTGGAACAGCTATTATTGTAGTAATATTAAAATTGACAGTAGATATCCGACCTGGTGCGCGTGCCTAGTGCAGTAGTGGTGGCTCGGCTTGCAGGCGCCGCACCACGCGCAGCCGGCCGCAGTGCACGCGCCACACGACGCGGCTAAACTGCAACGGTTCTCATCTGAAACATATCATTATAAAACATCTAATATCAAAGTGTTTTAATTCCTTTACACCTTAGGCTGGTTTTATTATTACGCGTTTCGGCAGCGCCGTTGGAGCGCGCGCGTTTATTTATTTATTTAAACTTTATTGCACTATTAAAGGTACAAAGGGTGGGCTTAATGCCGAGGCATTTTCTACCTGCCAACCAGGAAACACATGTTTTAAATAAAGGGTTGGCGTGCTAACATTACATACAAATATAAGTAGTAGTAACTATGTTTATGACATTTAATAATTTATATATATACCTAAAATACATATTATATTATACATATCTATACGTACGGAGATGTATGGCGGTAGTAGTTGCGTTTCAAAGTCGAGCGCTAAAAAAACAATCGAAAACCAGCGCCGCATGTCTTGGCATGCAGCACAATGCTGAATATACTCCCTTTGCCTATTATAAGAAATTTATTTTTTGTATTTAATATTAGTTTAGATTAGGAAATGGATTGGCAATAACTTTTTTATTATTTAGCGCTTGTGCGGCGCCGTTCAGTAAACGCTTATCAGTAAACGTTAACAGCGCGCTGCCCAGCGGCGCGTCCAGCGGCGTGACTATAAAACCAGCCTAACAGGATTCTTGGACACGTCACTAAATTCAAATTCATCATCATCATCAGCCTATATTAGTCCACGGCTGGACATAGGCCTCCCCCAATGCGCGCCATAGCGCCCTGTCTTCTGCTTGACGCATCCAGCATCTACCTGCAGTCTTTCGCAGGTTATCATCCCACCTGGTCAAAGTAAGTTAAGTAAAGTCTTAAATTCAAATTACATAAGTAAAACTAGGAAAAGTGATCATTTTGATTGTTCACTTCAATCTTTTTGAGGTAAAGTATAGAAGCGAACAAGAAACTTTTGCCTTGCAATGTTGTTGGGCAAATTGCGACTAAATGTAACCCTCAAAGTGAGCTAGTATGCAAGAGGTAAAAACCTACAATTAAAAGACACTGGAACTCTTTTAGTCAACTTTTAGTCAGACAGAATTATCATCAACGCTTACCAAATAAAGGTTCATTCACGCAAGCCTTCATAGAGCCGTCGAAAGATTCCGTCCATCCAACTTCTTCTAGCTGTAACAAGGTTACATTTCAGTTATAAACACATAGTATTCGGTTATATATATACATACATGTTTTTACCTAACTGCGTATGCAGTTAGGTAAAAACTATTTCGAGAAGGAGGCCAAAAGGAGGATCCAGCTAGGTAGGGCAGCTTTTGGGAAACTACGTCAAGTTTTCACGGCATCCATACCGCAATGCTTGAATACGAAAGTTTTCAACCAGTGCTACCCGTTATGACCTACGGCGCTGAGACGTGGACACTCACGGTAGGGCTGGTCCATCTGTACAAAGTCGCTCAGGGAGCTATGGAAAAGCTATGCTCGGAGTTTCTCTGAAGGATAGGATTCGTAACGAATACATCCGACTGAGAACCAAAGTTATCGACATAGCTCTAAGAATTAGCAAGCTGAAGTGGCAGTGGACCGGCCATATCTCGCGAAGAACCGACGGCCGTTAGGGCAAACGTGTTCTTGAGTGGAGACCACGACTCGGTAAACGTAGTGTAGGACGCCCTCCGACCAGGTGGGATGATAACCTGCGAAAGACTGCAGGTAGATGCTGGATGCGTCAAGCAGAAGACAGGGCGCTATGGCGCTCATTGGGGGAGGCCTATGTCTAGCCATGGACTAATATAGGCTGCTGATGATGATGATGATGATGATGAGTATTTAGGAAAACTTTAGTTAACTGTTCGCCAGTGAACATTAGTTAGTGGTACATACCGGTGCACATATACCGAGGTGGTGGCGCCACACGCAGGCCTGCGCGGCGCGCTGTGTGCTCGCGAGGCAGGCCGCCTCGGTGCTGTGTGTGGAGCAAGGCTCTCCGGCAGTGAACATTAGACCGTCTGAACGTAGGCGACCGTCGAAACTGTAACAAATGAGTTTTCCTTTGAATGATGAGGAAAATGAACTCAATTCAATTCTAAATGCACCTTATGCACGCTTAAGAGATGTATCATCGGTAGAATGGAATCCGGGACTCACGAAACGAATACTGTCTACAAACTAAATAACTTTTTTATTTTTTATTTTCTTGTTCGTTGGCTTATAATTTTGTATACATATTTAGCATAATGCTCTTATAAATAATTTCTGTAACTCTATATTTTATATACACACAATATATATGTACAATATATATGTGTCATTTAATTTATTCATCATTTTTCGCACGCATACACATATCTATACTTACAAAACTCTACATACATAAACACTTTTGCTTAGGGCTTGATCTTAGTTTTATCTTTATTTTTTGTTTACACATTGTTTTAGTTAGATAAGGTAACTGATTTTTGTTTAACCTCGATTTTCGTTTCGGTTTGATTTTTTGGTTATACTTAGTTTTGCTTTTCTTTCAATTGTTCAACATAATCTATGTATCAACTATACCTACCATTGTACTTTAGTCGCACTCCCGGTGTCTGTGAGGCAGAGTAGCCCTCGCGTCTAAACACAAGTTTTACTTAGTTAGAGCGACGAGTCGATGCATTTTCAGCACTAAGGTTTTAGGGTAGAGTACTTTACCTAAAGGTAAACTTAAATATTATAGAGATAATCGTAATTAGTTTTAGATAAGTACTCTGTTAACCTTAAGAAACCATTTTTTGAAAATAAATACTTTTTGTTATATTTTTTTTTATTATTATAAACTTTTAACAGGTTTACACACGGTCGTGGTCGCGGGATGACCACGACAGTGTGTAAACCTATTAAACGTCGGAAAAAAAAAAAAAAAAAAAAGCATTACCCGATATAATAGTTCTTGTAATTAAGCAATAAATATTAATTTTACTTTTGACACTATCTTTTATAGTTGGCTGGCTTTCTTTCCCTGCATTATACAGAATCCTGTATGACTATACGACACGCCTTCAAGAACATTAACAATAATTCTTACCCTCCATGTATTATAACAGTCGGCCGTTGTGAGTTCATAAGTTTGGCCGCGGCGTGGGCGGCCCGCGCCGCGCCCGGCGGCGGGGTCTTTTCAATCCAAGACTGACATCTGAAAGTTAATAGAAAACGCACTGAAATAATGGTCCGGGAGCCAGGAACTTTAGTCAACTATTTCCTCCCGAACGAAAATTCGTAAAATTCTTTAGGGATTATTATTATGAATACTCGTGACCGTCAGCTGCGACTCCGTGGGTGGGTTGGGCAGTGGCAGCGATGACGACATTAATGCCTTGGAATAGGGTTCAAATCAGAAATTAACATACGCATATTCCAGAATTCTGATTTGAACCTTATTCCATTGTAATAATGTCGTCATCGCTTGAACAATTGATGATGATATTTAATGTTAAGCATGTTTATTACCTGACGTCGTACAGCATACCAGCACTGCTGTAACACCTGGACCCAGCTGGATTCGTGATATGCGCCGCCGCACTGTCGTTGTGAGCGTTACCGCCGAATACTAGCATTACACCTGCAACACAACAAATATAAAGGTTTTTAACGCATTCCCTGCCAGTATCACGATGCTGGAGAACATCTCGTGGGCTGTGTTAAACTTTAACAGAGGAGGAATCTCAAAAAGCACCATTTTTATTGTAATAATTTGTAATATTGTATGTATCTCTATATTCATTGTATGTGTGTGTTAAAAAAAATGTTTTATCGATGATTGAATAAGGAAGGACGAAGGGCGCATCTTCTCTCTCACGCCCGCATGTAGTTCTGTCCCTGTCATATACATAGCACCGCGTATTATGTATGTACTCTCTGCAAATATGTTAGTAAAGTGACACCGAGTCCTCACCTCACCCGCGATACTAAAGCTACAAAAGCGTGAGGGAAAGGGATGACTCTAGTGATCAAAACAATATGTATTTGCATAAAGCTCAATTAGGCACTATGTAAAATATCATCATCATCATCATCATCAGCCTATAGCAGTCCACTGCTGGACATAGGCCTCCCCCAATGAGCGCCATAGCGCCCTGTCTTCAGCTTGCCGCATCCAGCATCTACCTGCAGTCTTTCGCAGGTCGTCATCCCACCTGGTCGGAGGGCGTCCTACACTACGTTTACCAAAATATTATTTATGTAAAATATAAATTCCTAAAAAATACCTTTTTAATAAAAATAAATAATTATATTTCCTGGGATTTAGAAGGAATATCCATGTTAACGGTCACTGATTCCCGTGCATAGCACTACCTAACCTGCGCCGATCACTGCAAATAACAGTTCGAAGGAGACGGCAGCTTCCTGTGACCAACTTCACACCGGCCCAGATATATTAACAAAGCTGTAATAAAACTTAGTGGAGACCACGATTCGGTAAACGTGGTGTAGGACGCCCTCCGCCCAGTTGGGATGACGACCTGCGAAAGACTGCAGGGAGATGCTGGATGCGTCAAGCTGAAGACAGGCGCTATGGCGCTCAATAGGGGAGGCCTATGTATATAAAACTAACCTGGGGAAACAAATGTAGCGGTGTGTAGATATCTAGGGATAGGCGCAGGCGGCAGCGGCTTGAAGATCTTCTTCTCCACGTCGTACTCGTATAGCGCTGCTGATGGGGCCTGCAAGTCATAAATTAATGATAAAATTTATTATGAAAGAAAATCCGCCCCTAATTCACTTAGAATTAGGGCCGGAGTCAACCAAAGCGGAGACAAGACGAGCGGAGGAGAAAATTGTAAAGCAACCAATAGAATGTCGTTATTTACACATCTCGTCTCCGCTCATCTAAAGCCAACTACAAGAACCAGAGAAAGAGCAGCAGCTTCATGTATGTACTGCATATATAAACGCCTTAACTGCGATCAGTAATCCGCCTTACGACCATAGTAAAAATAATAATTTATTTTAGACCACAGAAAAGTAAGACATCTTATTTGACTTTAGAAATATACTCCTTAACACTTTGACTGCGAACTTTTTTCGACGACTGTGATCTTTTTTTTAACCTAAGACATTCGTGCTGCCGCTCTACACAGCGGTTGTGTTGCGCCGCACATGCGTTTCGTTCGAAAAACATTACAGTTGTGCTGAGTCACACAGATCTGTATTTTCTCAGCCGCTGCGCTAGTGTGGATTTACGCATATTAGTCACATACGGTGTGATTTCAGCACTAGAAGTGTTAAAACTAGCATACATAAAACAAAAAAAACTTAACAAATTAATAACACTTTTTTTTTTATTACGACAACGGCATGTATGACGCAATCATGATTATGGCAACAACTCGTGTGGATATACGTTCAGCAGTGGACGTACATGTGTTGCTTACAAGTAGTTCTTGTGTCGTTCTTATGTTGTTCGTTCTTGTGTCGTTCGATTTGTTTTTTTTTTTCTATTCACATGTCGTTAAATTGTTACTATACGTGAAAATCTTTGATTGGCTCTCTGATGCTATTACTGAAATTGATTAAGTTAGTTTAAGCCGTTGATTTTCCAATAAATTGAATGAGTTACCTGAGTCGCTTCAGACTCTGAGACCAGTCCCCCGTGTATGTAGACTCGGCGAGAGAGCTCGTCCCACGCAGCGCTGTGCCCGAACCCGGCGCGCGCGACCCAGCCTTTAGTGTTAGCGACGCCCCATTCGCCTTCATCTACGTAGTACTCCTGGAAAATATCATAATATTATAAGATAACAAGTTAAACTAGTAGTTATCCCCTGTTGTACCACTACGCCTGTAGAAAATACTCTTGAATTTGTGTGGTATTGGTATTATCACGTGTCGACGTCGCCTGATGCGAGCGACCAATCAGGCGCCAGGAAACCCGGGTGCGCGGGGGCAAGGGGTGGCCTAGAGTGCGTGCCACGCGGCACGCAGGGACGAGGCGGCAAGTAGTTGGATGGATTAGTTGTTTGCGAACGGAGGAACGGTTCGGTCGATCGGGCGTCTCGGGTCAGGTGGCCGAGCGAAGCCACGCGGTTATGGTAGATTGAGTTAGATGCTGTGTGTGAGTGAATAAACTTAACTATCTTAAGCTAACTTAAAATACCTACTTAGTGTTTTGTAAACCGACGAACCCTGCGCCTAAGTATGCCTGTTCAGTGCCTGCTTCCTGGTCGTCTCTTTGGATTCTTGAATCCTAGGTAGGATCAGCTCGTTGTTCAAAATTAAACAATGGTTCAATCACGTTTAGAATTTTGGAGAATTATTGAAGCTGAAGTTATCTACGACTACAATATTAGATGTATCGTACCCGCCTCATGTTACTAAGGTTCTTGGTTGGATTATGAAGTCAACAATAGGTTTCGGTAGTCTATCCGGACCTTGCATTCTCGTCAGCGCGATCTAGCGCCCGTCCACTTTTACTAGCGACATCTAGTTAAGCTTCTTGTCGGTTGTTTGATAGTACCACCGTTCGACGGCCCCTAACATTAAAAATTGACTAATCAGTAATGTAGTAACAAGATGTATATTTGTGATGACTATAAGATGTTGGGGGAGGCCTATGTCCAGCAGTGGACTGATATAGGCTGATGATGATGATAAGATGTTTATTTATTTATTTTTCAGTGGTGACAATCAACTTTTAAATGTTTAGTGACCATAGCCGACCGTAAAACTTATTTGCATACAAAAAGATTAAGGCACTTTGTAAAAATTTGAAGAATGAAACTAAAACGTTACGACGGAGTTATAAAACACTAGCTGCACCCCGCGGCTTCGCTTTCGTGGAAGTCTATGTTTTAAATAGCTTATAAACCTTCCTCGTGAATCACTCTATCTCTTAAAAAATCGTTGCGTAATTTTAACACTTTGAGTGCTGAAAACGCACGGTATGAGTTTTCTACAAGTGACTAATATGCGTAAATCCACACTAGCGCAGCGGCTGAGAAAATACAGATCTTTGTGACTCAGCAGAGCTGTAATATTTTTCGAACGAAACGCATGTGCGGCGCAACACAACCGCTGTGTAGAGCGGCAGCACGAATTTTTTAGGTAAAAAAAAGAGAGAAGTCGTCGAAAAAAAACCGCAGTCAAAGTGTTAAAGATCTAACCATGCATAGGGACAGGCAGACAGCGGGAAGCGACTTTGTTTTTTACTATGTAGTGATGACACTCACAAATAACGTGGCTTTCTATTGGTAAAATAATTTTCAAATTCGGTTCAGTATATCTGGATATACTGAACCGATTTTGAAAATTCTTTAAGGGGGGGTAATCTCCAGAGATTACCCCCTACAACCTTAAACTTTACCTCTTTATAAAATTAGTATAGATATAGATGTAAGGCTGTCATTAATACATACCTGTACTAAATGCAAGTACCCGTAGTGCGGAGAATGTCCAAAGAAGGACAGCATCACAGGTTTCCTCGTGGCCCCGAGGTATACTAGTACTGCCGTGTGACCGGATACATGAAGACCTCCTGTAACAAAAAAGGTAACCGTGAACTGAAGTTGGTCTTTAAATTACATCTATTTGTATTTGCGCCATATATCGTATCACTTCTTTCTAGCGAGAGAAGCCGTGGGTTGACGCTAGTTATGAATAACTTACTCGAGTCTTGTCAGTATCGAAGCGCAGGTAAATATCTTGTGCTGCTAGATGGCGAAAGACTGTTTGTTTTGTGCTAAAATAAATAAATAAATAATGCTGGACAATCCACACAGCATTATCTAGCCCCATGGTAAGCAAAGCTTGTATTATGGGTACTAGATAACTGATATACATAATACAATACATTACATAGATAGATATTTTTTATTATACATAGAAAACGACCAGAACACCCGGAACAAATATCTGCAGATCGTACACACAATTGTTCCGAGGCGGGAATCGAACCCGCAACCTCCTGCGTCGCAGGCGGACCTTCGCCCACCGCGCCACATTGGTCGTCAGCACTAACTGTTGGCAACATGTGCCAACAGTCTTTGGTCTTTGGTCAGGAGGCCTTTGTCCAGCAGTGGACTAGTTAAGCTTTATACTAACCGCAATGTTTGAGCGGCGCCGGCCTGTGCGGGGAGCAAGCTGTGGGTGTCGCGTTGTGCCACTGAGGCCGGTCCGTGTCGAGGCGGATCCGCCATATTTCATTAGTCACTTCGCCGCCTCGACCTTCTAAACCGGTAAGGCCGCCCCTGGAATAGACAGAAAAATATAACTGTGAGAATGAGCTACATATAATTCAACTTCTTGCTAGATAAAACTTTTGCGACTATCATGGTTATTAAAACAAGTCTCTTATAATGGGATAATTACCATGATTTGATTTTTCCAATATTTGCACAGTTCGTTCGTAGCAGAAGGCAAAAAATTTGGATAAATGAAACATTATTGGCCAATATAACTGGTTCCACACTGCTATCAGCGGTATCCTACAACATTAACCAGGTGACTTAACTTTTACGTAGTATCTTGTTCTTGTTTTTTTAAGTTATTATTTTACATTGTTCTTATAAACTAAGTGTTCAATAAAGTAGTATCTATCTCTATCTACCTACATATCTAGTATAAGTTTTAACTAGTAACCTTACCCTCTCTCCGGGTCCATAGAATGCACCACTCCGCCGTACACGATAAGCTCCCGCCCGTGTAACACCGCAGAGTGCGCGAAACGTCCGAGCGGTCTGGAGTCGTACGTCTTTATCGGCGACCATGTGCCTTCCTTTACTTTATATCTGGAATAAACAGGGGAAAGGTCATTTATATTTGTATATATTTCACTGGCGCGATTGTCTTTTGTTTTTTCATAGAATTATTTAACACGGTGACGTCACAAATCTGTCGCTACTGTAGGCTTACTCTTGTTATTTTTGTCGCAGTTTGCAGATGAACCCAACAGACCAATAGACACTCTACCCACCTGTATATAAAGTCGTGTTCTCCAAACGTCTCGCCGCCCACAGTGATGAGCTCCTCTCCGTAGTTCAGCAGGCTATGTGCCGCGGCGGAGGGCGCCCCGTCCCGCCACGCCGCGCCCCACCCCGCGGCGCCTGAGGACCGCCCGCAGTCTGCGCCTGCGCGGGAGGGGGTGCACACGCAACCGGTGGGGGTGCAATGGCCAGCGCCATAGTCGGCGTTACAGTTGTCTGGGAGAATAAGGGATTTTGTTAGTCATCATCAACCTATAATATTCCATGTTGATTATTATTTGTAGGTAACAGAGACTTTGCATGCCATATCTCTTAATTTGTACACAGTAATCGGTATAACATATTTTATACCTACCTGTTTGTAACATCATAATAACACAATATGTTTATTATATTATCTTTATATTTAATAGTCCTCCTCTAATGAGCGCCATAGCGCCCTGTCTTCAGCTTGCCGCATCTGCCTGCAGTCTTTCGCAAGTCGTCATCCCACCTTACCGGAGGGCATCCACTACGTATGCCGAGTCGCGGGCTCCATTCAAAACACGTTTACCCAGCGGTTGTCGGTACCTCGCGCGATATGGCCGGCCCACTTCAACTTAAGCTTGCTAATTCTTAGAATGTCAATAATTTAAATTTAATTTGTTATAAAAAATAAAAATAGTCTTGAAAATTAATGACTTCGGAATCAAGAAGACAAGCGACATTTAACACATGCTCTGCTTAGCTTGGGGCTTGATGATACTGTGAATTGTCCGGTATTATATGTATATATTGAAAATTGCCTGAAAATAGTTTCCACTCCTCGTCGAAATCGCATCAAAGACACAGAAAAGAATCAAGACCTGTGAGCATAGTTAGGAACCATACAAAATGACGTAGTTTACCTGGACAAATGGGATCGTCGCAGGCTACGCCGATCCAGTCGGGTTCACACCTGCAAGTGCCGTCCTCGCATTCGCCGTGATCTGAAACATACATAATTTCATCAATTCATTTCAGACAAACAAATTTATCTTTGCAACTAGTTCATGGCGAACAGGCAAAACACTTTGAACTAATTTGATATTTTATTATTATTTAATTGGTTATTATGTTTTTAATATACTACTCGTTCTTAGTAGGTATATATAAAATATAAATATTAGTTTAAGCATATTTAATTACTGTGGAAACTGTGAAGCTATTGTTCAACCACGATTGTTTCTACTTATTTAAGTTTTATAAGCTGTTTGTTTTCAAACTAAATAAAAATAAAAAAATAAATTTCATAAATTTATTTCCGAAATTTTAGGACTCAAACTTACTTGAACAGTTAGTCCTATGGTCGTTAGAAGGGCAGCTATAGGCCGCATATGTGACATTAAATCCTTCCATCGCGTAGGCGTCATCAGAGAAGAAGTGAAGAAGCGCGCTGCCCGAGCGAGCTATGACCTGCCGCGTCCACGATGACTCCCGCTCCATAACTCCGCTGGAATTAATATAATATTATATAACTAGCTGACTATAACCAGCTGTTTTCCGCGATTTCACCCGCGTTAAATTCTAATTTCACATTTCTAAAATATAATATTAACTAAATTAACTAACTAGGGTCAAAAAAGATTACCAGGAAAGTAACCTAAAGTTGTACAATCCAAATGTATATACGCCCTGCAGATATTTGTTCCGGATGTTATATAAGTATATTAAACTAGCGGACCTTCCCGGCTTCGCACGGTTTTAGTACGGATCCCTAACTTTTTTGAAAATATAATTTAGCCTATGTTCACCGGGGATAGTGTAGCTTCCCAACGGTGAAATAATTTTTCAAATCGGTCCAGTAGTTTTGGAGCCTATTCTATACAAACAAACAAAAAATCAAACCTTTCCTCTTTATAATATTAGTATAGATACATTTTTTTTATCTCTATCTCTTCACACAATGAGCTTAGATAGTACGTATAAGGACAACATGGTGCGAGACTGGTGCTTGTGTTAGGTTTGTAAAAAACCCTGTGTTACAGGTCACCAAGCTCTACCCTGCGGCAATTAAAGACATCGTTAACTAGCCTCAAGACTTTTTACCCTTTGTGTATACGGAACCCTAAACAACAACTTCTAATCCCTTAGTTTTACTTAGTTGCTTGGTGGTTGGTTGGTCCGCGACGCAAGAGGTTGCGGGTTCGCCTATTCCTAGCCTATTCAATACAAACAAACAAAAGTTTGTTTGTATTGAATAGGCTCCGAAACTACTGGACCGATCCAAAAAATTCTTTCACTGTTGGGTAGCTACATTATATTTTAGAAATATGAAATTCGAAAGCAAATAAAACCGCGGGAACAGCAAGTAAGGAATAAATAGGTGGCCTTGTGGACATCACCAGAGATATCCCATAATATGGTGATCTCAGAATTATAATCATTACAAAGTACAAGTAGGTAAATCAATCACCCGTAACCATATCCACATTGAAACACCCTGAGATCACCAATGACTGATATTGACAAACAATCATTGTTTGTTAAGGAAAATCTCAGGAAGTACCTACCGACCTGATTTTGTATTAATAACAAACTTCGAAAAAACGAGGAAGTTCTATGCTCGGCTGTACTGTAT
Organism: Eupithecia abbreviata; assembly: GCA_943735965.1. Lineage (NCBI taxonomy): Eukaryota > Metazoa > Arthropoda > Insecta > Lepidoptera > Geometridae > Eupithecia > Eupithecia abbreviata. Next base: position 2,328,701 of record OX030997.1, on the reverse strand, counting down.
GTATTTATTATTTATGTAATCAGAAAGGCCCTAGGCCAATTATACTAATCACAGAAGGTTAATATAAAAAATAGCGACGGCCGCTGGGGCAAACGTGTTCTTGAGTGGAGATCACGACTAGGTAAACGTAGTGTAGGACGCCCGACCAGGTGGGATGACGACCTGCGAAAGACTGCAGGCAGATCCTGGATGCTGCAAGCTGAAGACTGGCGCCATGGCGCTCATTAGGCGAGGCCCATGTCCAGCAGTGGACGTAGGCCTCCCCTAAGGTGTCTCCGTGTCTGTAGGTTTCTCCGTTCCTGTAGGTGTCTCCGCGTCTGTAGGTATCTCTAAGCGAATACACATTTCCACCTACCTATATACAGCCAGCAACTTCTCAGCTCTCACGCTGTCCCCATCATAGACATACAGGTGGTCCCACCCACACTCCGTCGCGAAGGTTTCCAGCCTGATGCGGAGCACCGGAGTGTTGGGGCCCAGCCGGGGAGGCGACAGCAGCCAGGAGCAGGCTGTGCTGACGCTGTAGTTACCTGGGCCATCGGTGATGAAGCCCATTGTGTCTGTTACGCTGGAAACGGAGAAGTATATGTTGAAACTTATGGAACTATCATGGTTATTAACGTACACAATTATAAGGGGATATTTATAAGAAAACTACGCAATTTATGAATAAATTGAACCTACAAAATAATACTGAAATTATGAACCTACAAATCAAAACATAAGTGATTTCAATAGACTGCAGGGTTCCCAAATTACATTATGGGCTACACTATGCATTTTCATTTTTCATTAGAGGATAGATAAAGAATTTTGTTTATCGTTTTTGCAGATAATTAAAAAATGGAGTACCTACCTACTGTTTACACTTATCAATGGACTGGAATCCAAATCTATTAGGTCCATGTACCTATAGCCCTCTGGCATGGCTCATTCAAGAAAACGAAAAAAAAATATTAAAAAAGTAAAAGTAAAAGTAATTTATTTGCAAAACACGTGTAAAAAAGATGACAAATAGTTTTTTTGAGTCAGCATGTTTGACCAATATACATTGGTGTGCAAAAATAATTAGAGAGTATGGCATGCAGGTCTAAATGTAATTGTACATAACAATAACAAATTTACAAGATTATTAATACATAGCATAAATTTAGATTACATCATTTAGAAATTCGTCAATTTTATAGTAGCATTTTTCACATAAGTTTTTTAAATTTAGTCTTAAATAAGTTTACATTTAAGTCTTTGTAGCTCTTAGGTATTTTATTATAGATTACAGGTGCCATGCACACTACACTCTTTCTCAACATAGTAGTTTTTGATTTGTGTCTGGCTAATCTAGTGTTGTCCCTTCTATTCCTAATTACAATGTCACACATTCGGGGAAACAGATTGGGATTGCTCCTAACAAATAGCGCAATCTCCAAAATGTACAAAGCTGTATGATGTCTTCCAAAGCTGAAGCTACAGCTTCTGGGCTACAGCGGCCGGTCTCAACTGAGAGTAGCTTTGTGTACAGGACATATTATAGTGCACAAGTGTGTGGGCAAACAAACACAAGTGTTCTCTTTATTCCCTCACACACACTCATAATCCAATGGGATGGTAAATCGACTCAACGGGTGAGAGGTCAGGCTCAGTGTTGACTCATATACTTGGTATTATAAATCACTTAACTTCTAGAAATAATTTGATATACATAGGTATAACTTTATACAATGTTTAATGTGTATTGTCGAACCTTGATCAAACAAGATGTGCGTATACGACATATATTTATCGATAACAAATAAAAAATTATATGTTACCTCTATCTCAAAAACAAAGCGGATTTAATTTTTTATCTGGTTTTTTTCGTTTCTTTTTGAGTAAATGGTGTATTTTATTCAAAGTAGTCTCATTTGAGAGCTAGTATATTTTTTATCTATAAATATGTATATGTTGTGTATCCGCACATCTCGTTTGATCAAGGTTCGACAATACACATTGTATTTTACATTCACACATTACAGTACTTCTTACATTTTATTAGCAAAAGAGTGGTGCACAATTGGAACTTATTACCACATCAATAAACACCTTCAAGAATAATCTCGACAACTGGTTACCGGACAAAAATAACAAACTAAAAAAAGAGATGCAATGAATAAACTCAATACTGTAAAAATAATTTATTTATAGCCACACACAATAATAAACAGTTACAAAAAAAAAAGGAAAACACATTAAAAATACAAAACAACTTAAGTAGTAGGGATTTAAACTTTACATAATGTAGCGTGGTAGTAGAGTCTCAAGTTTAAGTATAACTGGTCTTTCCCTATCTGCGTGGCTAATAAGGTCCAATCTCAGCTTGTTGTCATTATCGACCGAGGACGATAGTGACACTACTGTGTGATATAGTCATATCAGTCACAGGCTGCTTCTCATATATTCATATTCATACCATCTAATGTGATTTCATGCATACATAGGTAGTATCTTAGGTGTAGTATCTTAGTGGGTAGGTACAATGCATAAAAACCCTGTCAGGGCACAACAATTTTTCAATTTTCACTTTAGGCTCTAGACAGACGGACCACATTTCAGAACTGCACGCTGACTGCTAATGAACTGCAATTGGACTGCGCAGTTGGTTTGCAGTTCTATTGCAGTCGTGTCAACTGCATTCAAACTGCAAATTTGTGGTTGGAGTGCGGTCCGTCTGTCTAGAGCCTTACATGTTAGCTCAATTATATACCTACAATCATATTTATCAAAAAATGTATTAATATAGGAATGTAATTTTGAAAGAAGTTGTTATTATATTAATACTTTCATGTTTTGTCTGTCATGGTTGTACCTAGTAGCAGCATTGTCATGGGATGCAGCAGGCAGGAAGAGGGCACACCGCAGCTTGCCAGGTGGCCAGTGACTGAGTGTACATGCTTTAAAAGGTCTATGAACTGTTCAGACGGAACCACATAAAGGTTCAACGTCATTGTTAAAAGCATGTGTGAACGAGATTATCATTTGCTAATTAATTCGTTCATGACTCATACAGATTATTTAATTTATTAATTAGTTGATATGATAACACACTTGAAAAAACCTACTTCCAGTGTTATTGTTATGATTCTTATCTTAGGTAGGTTTTTTAGCAATCATTTATTTAAGCGTATTTGATTCTGTTCAATGAATATGTTATGTACATATAATACTGTTTCATACTTTGCTAAGTAAAGTACTTACGACAGCTAGAACATTTTTGCTCAAAATAAGAAACAGAAATTACCTTTGCACATAAAACCAAAATAAATTATATAATTTATGATAATGATGATCTATGAATGTTTTTTATCATAGATAAGGGTAACAGTGAGTTTTGAAGAACTTTGGAATAATAGGTACTTAAAATGAAATATGTAGTCAATTTTTATTTGTTCAATACAAATTTCAGAGTAAGTGTGTCACATCGAAAAACTATAAGAAAGGAGTTTCTTTGTAATTTTTTTAAGAGAAACCTAGAGAACTTTATAGAAACATCAGTCTTGGCAAGTATGCAGAATTTAAAATTTGGATCATGTTATTATCTCAGCTGGCAGTTACAAGAGGCATGATTAGCATTTCATTGGAATAATGTACATCTGATGGCGACCTTCGCGACAGCTCAGGGTGCAAAGAAGCCAAACTGTCGGCATAATTGGATAATCCTACGGCTTTCTCTCGCTAACTGCCCACTCGGAGACAAGGCGCGTCTGCGAAAGGGGTCACTGAACGATCCAAACGAATCACTTTATCACACACAAAACACACTTACTTGACTTTCCCGCCGCAATATTGACATTCAGGACCCTGCCAACCCTCAGAACACACGCAAGTATCATTGTTACATACACCATTTATACAGATATGTTCATTACACTTAGAAAGAACTCCGACACACCACAATAACACTATGAGACATGAACACAGATATGGCGAGAACCAAGTGTATTTTCGTCTGTACTTGGATTTGAACAGGAATAGAAACATTTGCAGCGATTCTACCATTTTGATGAATGCATTTTCAACGAGTTTTGTTAGCGCGGACGTAAAAGCTGTTCGGACGTCGCGTAATTTCGTACGGTACTAAAATTTGGGGATGCCACCTAAATATTGAAATTGTGCCCGTAATAAGATTTAAATACCATTGGACTGTGTGTGGTGGTGGTGTCTCGGGCGGTGGATACAGACAGCACTAGTGATTTTTTTCTCTTTGTATTCAATGATTTTTACTCTTTGGTGGCAGCGTTGCACTTAACGTCGTCGTGCGCGCGTCGTCATTGAGCCACCATCATCGTGCGGGTGGTTACTCGTGCTGTAGGCTATTTTTATCCCGGAAACAATGCATGCAAAGCTGAGGACAAAAACAAAAATAAGTTATAATAATGTATTGTTTAATAATTAGTGAAAAATGATACCGATTTTAAATTAACCAGGTTGGTTTAAATTACATGAAACTAAGCAGTAGGTTCTTAGTTGGCAGTACTTTCTTGACGTGTGTTTTCTGCCTAGGTTTTCTGTCATCATAATTAATCACAGATTAAAAATCGTTACGGTGAAATAAAGGGATGATTTCGTTCGTCCATTATCAATGTTTTAAAATGTTGTCAAACCGTAGATGGATTTATTTATACCCCTCTATCCCTAGATAGGTAGCACGCATAGTCGGGTATGAGACCGAGAATACTAGGTGGTGGTGGTGATGGTAAGTGTTTCCATGCATTTTTTATCCCGATGACCGACGACGAGACGTTTCATAATAAATTAATGTCTGATCCAATCCAACCAACTCTGTGAGCTGGTACTTACATGTTTACCTCCGCACCCGCTAGGAAATCGGAGAGGAATGTTCGGTTCGGGGCAATTTCTGGATAACTGTACTTCATGCGTATTAGAATTTTACTGCAAATTTTATTTTATTTTATTATTACATACTTTGACAAATTTATATAATTTTCATATTTATATAATTAAGTACTTACTTTGACAAATTGATATCATCATGATATCATTTTAAAATTGTATTTAATTGTTAGTATGTAGATACATTGATTGTATTATTCAACTTGGTATTATTTTACCAATAAAATGACTATCTGTTAGATAAAAGTACATGTTTCCAAACTAGCTAGATGTAAGGTTATGTAGTCAATTATGTAGTTACCAAACCTGTACCTACTACCGGTGCCGATAGGATCTTCATAAAATAAAATTAAAAGCCTGAAACGATTCCAAGGATTGTTCCGCGTAATGATCAAATATAATAAAACAAACGAAGTCATCTATCGGGTTCTAAGCTTATTATGGTAGATAATGTCTCAGGCACGCCATCTACTCAACGCTTGCGCGAACTTATTGTGTAATGTCATTTCCACATGGTATTCAATATTGCCAACAGGTGGCGCTGCTTGTACGCAACAAGATTTTATTTTCAGCCATGCGAGTAACAGTGTGAACGAATAGTTTTTGTTTATGTATGGTCACAGCATATTACAGGTAGGTACATTATATTGTACTAACTAGATAAATAAAAACGCAGGAAATGTAGGTGATACCTTGATTGGAACTTGGTACCTACCTACTTTTTTCTGAATAAGTAGGTATTACCTGGATTTCCATCTACCTCTTAGGAGAACGCATTTTAGACGCCCTTTTAAGAATATTTTCTTTTGCAATGATTAAAAAAATACGTCTATTATTTGCGCTCAGCTTGCGAAAAGTCATTGTTTTAAGAAATGAAACGCCCTGAAATGACGCCACTTTTCTATTGTCTTTTTTTGCATTGATGATGTTCAATCTTACTTAAGTAAGGTAGATACTTACCTCTGTTGAATACCATTTAATAACTAAGAAGATTCATAGGTACTTCATAGATGCTTACTTATAATAAAACGAGGGAAAATAAGAAATCTTGAAAATAGATAAAACAAATAACAAATAATACCTGAGAGGTAAATGGACCTAGTACCTAGTAGGTAAGTACCTACCTAATACAAAACTCTTACAACATAAATAAAATACAGCATTACCGCAACATAGCCGCAAATATATGCGGCCTTATCGCTTATAAGCGATCTTTTCCAGGCAGCCGTTGGATTAAGCACGCAGTAGGTATTACCTAACGATTTGGAACTTCTATTTGAGTTGTCTTTGAGTAGCTAATTATAAATAATTTGTGACGAGGGTTAGCTTTTAGACCTCAATGTGCTATGTTTAGTTTTTTTATACCTACCTACATTTATCACGACATAGGTACCTCGTACTTAGAGGTAAAACAAAGCCGCTTCCCGCTGTCTTTCTCCCTATTGTACCTACACTTACCTAGATCTGAGTTTGATGCGATTTTTTTAATAGATATGTACCTAGAGTGTAGTATTCAAGAGGAAGATTTATAAAGTATTTGACATACCTATAGATTTTCACGCGGTAGAAGCTGCGGGTGCAGTTTGAAATAAATGAAAAATAGATAATGCGAAAGGTCAAAAGATTTTCAATATCTTTTCTCTTGATATTCGTCCGCCCCGCCGGGCTGGCCCTGACATTTTTCCGCTTTTTCGACTGTGACAGTCATTTGACAGTTCTACGTATCGTTCGCAAATTGGGGAGGGGAACTCCAACATCTCGTCTCCCAAACCTGCACACTGCTAGATAACGAACTATAGGCTCTCTAATATCAGGCAAACTACGTAATTTAGGTACAATTATTTTCCATTACCTACTTGACACTGGCGGAAGTGACCAATCAGACACATTTTTTTTTTATTCAGATTTTACAACATTCAGATTTTAACAATGTTTATGTCGGTTGACTTAGTAACAGTGAAGAAACTTAAATTAACAAAACGACCACTTTTGGAATTAACAAAACAAAAATAACACTTAATTAAGCAAAGTGAACTTATAGTAGGTATAAGAGAATTATCTAAAGAACTATATACATATATTACTAAACTAGTTACAAACCTGACACATATCGTCACATCAAATATTTGATCTGGCACCAGTGGCGGGCAAAGGTCCTGAGGGTTAGGAGGAAGAGTAGAGATAGCGTTCGATCGGGTCTAGATGGTGCTGTGTGGATTGCCCAGGATTATTTATTTATTTAAACTATTTTACAGGAAGTTATGTACATTTGCCCAACTGCACAAAAATGAGGTTTATCTCTAAAATGTTAAAACCTGATTAATACCAGAGACCACTTGATATAACTGGTCTCTGGTAATACCTATAGGTACACATACATTTCCAAGCAGGTGAAGCCGCTGGGCATAGCTAGCTTATGATATATGTATGATTGATTTTGGATATTATACTTTACCTATTCTTATGGAACTAAGATATCTTACCTCGGGAATCCCTTGATAGAGACTTTACCATCCATGGGTTAAAATCAATCGAACTGTGAGAATTATTTATTATTTTTTGAAATAGTTCCGATCAGTTTCTTGATTAAAATAACCAATTAAGAAGCAATGGAAGTTTAACTTTAAAAAATAATTATTTTACACTGTAATCGGTTTTCGAATTCTTTTTTAAGAGCCACCACCTGCCTCATTATGTAATTACGAAACAAATTACATATTGACCCCAAAAGTAATTTATAACGGGACTAATTTCTGTCTGCGGCTTCGCACGCGTTATTTCTATGGAAACATCATCATCATCAGCCTGTTAGTCCACGGCTGGACATAGGCTTCCTTTAATGAGCGTCATAGCGCCCTGTCTTCAGCTTGACGCATCCAGCATCTGCCTGCCAGTCTGTCGCAGGGTCGTCATCCCACATAGATTCAGTCGTGCGTGTCAAATGAAGACAGGTATCAACAAAAAATAAGTCTGAATAGAAACCTCCTACACTTCCTCAGTCGGCTAAAAATCGCTAATAGCATAAAACGACGCTTTCGCATGTTAAACTCCCATCAAAAATAATTTAAAATAATAACCATATATTCGAATTTCGAACACTGAATTGCGCGGGAACTTCTAGCAGCTGCAATAACCAAGGTCAGTGCCATTGTCCCGTAAAGTGCATTGCCCAAAGTGCACGCGGCGAAAAATGCACACCAGAACGCGAGTCGAAAATGGACGCACACAAAGCGACTCGAAAAATTACACTCACACTTCCACAGTTCTTCGAAAAATTGTACTCACACTTCCATATTTCTTCGAAAAATTACACGCACCCATTCACATTGCTTCGAAAAGTACACACACTCGTCCGTAAAAGTATAGGACCCATCGTGTGTTTATAGGAAAATAAAATTGCACGCACACCAGTAAGGACAATGTGCTTCGACTGCGCCGGAGTTCACTGACAAAAAGTATCCGAATCGAGCGGCAAAGATGAGGTAGTGGGAGAAGACAGGATGTGTTGAACTTTTACACGTCAGTTTCCCTACAGCGCTGCAGCGGTAGAGATTTTCAGTGCTAAAGATGTTGTAGAAAAGTAGATAGTCTTTTTACAAGCTTTTTTACTTGCCCTGTTTGTTGGATAAATCTTGCAGCTGAATTTTGTTACCTGAACCTGTTAAAACCCAGGGTTTAAAGAGTGTTCTAAGCCCTATGTATTGTTTATTATGCTTTTTAAATAAATAAATACAAAAAACTTCTAGCTTAATCCAGTTTAGGCCAGTTATAGACCAGTTGTCCTCTACAGATTGAACTGAAATTTGGCATAGGTAGGGTACTTATTTAACATCGGTGACAATGCAATATCATGGTACCATGAAGCTGGTCTGACGATATAGACAGAAGGTGGCCATGGGAACTCCTAAACGAAACGACTTAACCCCATCAAGTTTGGATTCGTTGGATTAGTCTTCTTAAGCAGTTTGGTCCCTGATTATGAAATGTAGTTTTCTAAAAAGTTTTCATATATTAAAAAAATATTTATCGTACTTAGTAATAAAGTGTAGATATGTAGAAAAGAAAGCAGCAGTCTAGGAAACTGTTCTGTTTAATAAACAAAAAAACAGTGTTTGGTGGTAAAAAAAAATCTGTTGCCTACTGCGATCCCCAACCAGCATACCCTGCGCTTAAAGCTTGTCTAATCTTAGCTTGATTTAATTCGTCTGCTTTTCGTTATCAAGACTTTCTACAATGCAACTTATCTTTGATACTTTCGCTCACCGTAAGTACCTACCAAAATTACATAGCCACACTACACAAGTAAGTCAAGAGCAAGAGGGGTAAGGTCATGGTCTCTTTTTGTGTATTTGTCGGTTTTCGGTAGTTTTCGGCTTTGTCCGACGCAGGCGCAATGTCAGTGTCGGTGATTTGTTTTGTTTTGTTGCTGCGGCCCTGCGGCCCTTTGTTGCGCGTTTTTATACTTGTTTATGTGAATACGAAAACGACTGTCTTTATATTTTTATCGTTATGACTTTGCCATAAAAATGTGAATTTATTTTTAATGACATCTGTAGTGAGATAGAATCTGTACCTCAATGAAATTTGTATTTAAAAAGTATATTAGCCTCGTTAGTTATTGCTCAATTATGACAAAAAATAATAAAAAACGTAGGTCGTACAAACTTTAATTTTGAGCATGTAGCTATATATAAGAATCAAGATTAATTACAGTACAAAAATGGCCGCCAAAACCGCGAGGAGCTATTCTTTTTTTGAATTGGTCGTAACCAAACGGGCTTTGCCATCATTTTTATTTTTCATTTCTTTAGTAAAACCTTTGACTGGTTCGTACTTCGTAAGTGGCTTGTCGCCGTAGGCCTCTGTGTAACCTAAATTAGTTCCATTTTGTGGTTCAAAGCTTTATTTGCTCTTTTTTGACATTGTTACAAATTTTCCTTTCAACAGAATTTCATTTGTTAAGAAAAATGACATTTGGTTGATGAGGGCTGTCATATTTATTATTTTCAAGGGCATTTTAAGCTTGTTATTATCGATCATACATGCTTATTACTTTTCTTAGACTTTAAAGTTAACTGCTTTTTAGTTTTTTAACCTTATTGGCACATTTGGCACACAGAAGGCACCACAACCAAATACCTACCCAAATCACCGTACCAAAAAATATCAATGCTCCTCTCAGAGTGCTGTATTGTGAGAATTTGAAAGTACCTGCTCTTTATTCTGACGTCAGATAACTATATTTTTCAAGTGACTACTTCCTACTCAATATAGGTATATTTAAAAATGTTGGTTTAAAGCTTAGAAAACTATGAAAATAAAACAAACAAATCAACAAATGAAAGAAATTTATTGTATACAGGTTTTAAATATTTTCGCACATTCTCACACCTGCCTAACCAGCCATTTCATTAAGAATAACGTAAGATATAAAGTTCCTAAAGATATAAGGACATTATGAAAAAACACTTCACTCCACATGAGCCCACCAGTTCACCAGGTTCAAGGTTCAAGAAATTATCTACAATTCCACAATTCCAATTTATAAGTCGCCAAGCGACTCTTTTTGGACGTCAATTACAAACTCTTTTATCAAAAGTCAGTCACGTAAGCTTAGCTTTTTTCAATTTATCCCGGTCTAAATTTGACTAGATTCAACACGTCTTGCCAATCGTCATCTCGCCAATTATTCAATTATTCGAGTTTCGCCGATTATGTATTGTGAAATTATAACATTCTTGCGTGAAGTGTAACATAATATATTCATGTATTTATATAATTTATAGCTAATAAAATAATTAAGAGTCGCTTAAATCAACGCGATTCTAATCTGTTTATGATAAACAATAATAATAAAAACTAAAGGAACAAAATAACAAAAATAAAGAGGCGAGTAAGGTATATTGAAAAAAATATTCATTAAAACTTGTACTCAATAATTAAATAACAATATTATAATAATTTGATCTGATTAGCTCACCGTGGTTTGTTTTTTTAACCTGAGCTTCCAATCATTAGGAGAATAACAGTGTAACTATCATTATATTGGTCCATTACCTGGTTTTTTTCAATCACAAAAGTCCAATTAACGGCAAAAGTCAACCCACATGGGGCAACCCCGCCTGTGATGTGAGTTTTTTTGTAAGCGTCAATTGAAATAAATACATAAAAGAATCAAATTAATAACTAATCCATCTTTTAATAAAGATAACATTATATTATATTTCTAAAATTAAATGCTTCATATTGTACATATGTAAATTTTATATTATGGATGTTGTTCCCATCCAAAAACAAAAATGTCTAAGAAGATAAAAAAACCTTTCATTGATATTTTATCCCTTTCCACGATAACTCTAAATGTCAACAAATACAGTTATTGTATGATTAATTAATGGTACAATAATTATGATCGTTTAAAGTTATTCTAGAAAAAGATATATAATTAGGGTGTTTAAGAAAAAAAAAACAATAATAAAGAAATAGAAGTGACAATAAAGGTGAACCTCACATTAAGGTTTTATTACTTTTCAATGAAGGCGAACATAACGACTTTTTACATAGAAAGTCTCATAAAAAAGCTATATGTATGTATTAAGTGTAAAAATAATTGGAAAGTAAATAACGACAATCACACAAAAAAACAATTGTAATTGTGTTCACAAAATGCTTTAAAAATATATGACAATTTAGTTAAGTAATTTTATGTAATTGTTAAGTATATTATTCTCAAGTTCGTAATGTTTTAGAAAGTTTGTAAAATGTTTTGTTTGCACGCAAGAAACAGTTACTCTCTTTTTTTGGTTAATCGATCTCGTTTTCTCATTTTGAACATTCTAAATTAAGGAAGATTTATAAACTTTAGATTAGAATTGAAAGTCATCAAAAGATTCAACTATGAGTTTTTGAAAGTTAGTTAAACATAGTAGTTCCAATGTGACATTTTCTGTCACTGTTGCTTTGATTTCAAGAAAATATTGTCTCATTCACGTTCCATTCGCGCATCAAGTGGAAGTTTCTTATTTTTTATTAAAAATGCAATTTCCCTTCATTGTCTTTTTGATCCAGGGCCATTTGACCATCCGAGCCTAACCTAAGCTTACGGAGCTTATTACGAAAAGAATTAACAAAATTAAAGAATTACTACCGACTACCTTAGTAAAATTACGCTACACATTTAACTAAAATACTTATAACTACGTGGAAAAATGATTGAACAATATACAATAAAATGATTCACTATAACCCAGCGGCCAGCCAGCGAACGACGCCAAACGAGTCGAGGTCTGTAGGGTTGCCATCTAAATAATAATATATTTTCATATTTAAATGAGGTATTTGAGTAGAGGCAGATTTCTCTATATCAGACTGTTTGATATATCGTTCGCATGATTAAAATATTCAACATTTTGGAATCAAAATTGCCAGCAAGTTGAAACCACGAAGGGTCATGTATTCTGCTTCTGAATGTTGAGTATTTTGTATGTGGCCGCTGATATTAACATTTTAAGTGTTAAGGCGGCGTATACCATTTGTACAGACCGAGCCAAAACTGACAGCTTTCGGCAATTCTCCTACTGCTACAATCAGTCGCAATTCTCATAATCCCGGGAATGCATGATCCCCAAACACTGCACAAAACAATGACATCTATAACATCTCAATATAATTATAACTATAAATGTATCGTTAAAAATAAAGCCACTTAAAAATAACTAACGTTACAAAATAAGATTAAACAACATAATGATTTGTTCCCAATGAAAAATTATAATTAAAAAATCTAATAACATTCTAAGCGGAATGTCGATTATTAACTAAATTCTCTTTGCAAAATGTCCCATCCTATTCATCTGTACAAACTTACACAAAATAACTTTTTAAGCTATCAACAAATGTCAGGCATAACACTCAGATTCATGTACGTATTTTTAAAATGTTGATCGATTTCATTCCAATTTTAAAATAAATCGAAATGCGGTCTGGTAGGGCTGTCACTGTCAACACGACGGTAAATAATTATTATAATTTTTTTTAATATACCAAAGTTTTAGATAAATGCACATAACGTTTATAGAGATTAATTTTAAACACTAAATGCTAAAAAGACATCGAAAATTATGCACAAGAAACAAAAAGTGAAAAGACATGCTATCGACTAGTTAAAATTTTGAATATAAAAATTTTTGTTTTCTTTACAAAGAGAATGTTTTCGACATCTCGGCACTCGGGATATGTATTCATGTTAAGATATTTTTCCTTGAGTCAAATATAGATTCTTTCTAAGTTTTATTATACATTATTTGATCTGCATTAAGGTCCTTTGAAATGATATCAATTATAACAATAAAAGTATGTCGAAATGTCGAGTCCAGTCTCCAGTTGTCTATTTTGCACGATATCATGGTCTCCGAAGAAAAAGTACGACATTAATATAGTTTAACTTGTATATAATAATATGTATATTTTAATTACATACATAATACAAAGACTTCTTAATTTCCATGAGGCGCACATTTACACATAACTTACAATTAGTATATTATGATAATTTATTTTCAAATATTTTCCTAAATTTATTCCGTGAGAGCGTATACATTTTTTTCATCTCGTAAATTTAATAATTATAATTTTGATTGAACACCGAATATGTCACAAAATTTTTAAGATATCTTTTGAAGGATTTTGGGGTAAATTTTAAAGTTGATAAGAGTATAATATAATAGTGATTATCCGCATTCTTGTATAGTCGATAAAACATTTAAAAGTTGGACCATGAAAAATAAGAATTTATTTTCTTAAGATACAATAATCGTACATAAAATATATAAGTTTACTAGATGTATTTAATGTACGTACGTGTAAATCGACGGGGCCGAGGAGCTCCTCGGGTCAAACAAACCGCACTTGTAACGCCTAAATATCACATTCAGTAATATAGAAATCCACGTGTTAGCTTAGACACAGTTTATATTACTATTTTATACAAAATAATAATTGCACATAAGTCCGAACGTGGCTTCGTATACGTCGAAGCTCTTAACTCGAAAAGATGTCCCCCATTCCTTTCCTCTTTCCCGTTAGAAAGACAGTACCACAACCGCACTACTTGCCAATAGCGCTAATAATTTCATTCAATATATTATATTACCTATCTAATTATAAAAACATCGCACAAAATCCGCAATAGTTCACTTAAAAATCGATAACATTTACACTCATAGCTAGCTTTATAATTAATTTGTTACATTGTTTTTTTTTACTTACACATTTAAAATATTTAAATAGTTAATTTTATATAACATTAACTTTTGGTTGTCTTTTGCAATGAGGCTCTCCGGGTGTTAATTTCGGACAACCCTAGCGAGAGTTCTAAAGCTTGGATTATAAAAACTTTAAACCCGAGCGTCTTTGAGAGAAGGTTCTTCCGATTGATTACTTTCCTATGAACACCACTGACATCCATACACTAGTGATTGTATCTGTAAAGCTGTGTATACCGAACGGCTGTGACATTAGGTAACTATTGTGATATTTGGTGGCGTGAGGGGAAGCGAACAAAACCTGACTATAGGTATTGCGGGAAGTATGGGACTACAGCTTTCTTGACATAACTGTACCTGCCAAACAAACTAGCCAACTGTCAAGTAATAATTTGACATTGACAGAACGAATCCCAAAAAGGCAGCCCATAGAAAGGCTGAAACATGTCCCGAAACTACTCTGTGCTAAAATAGCTCTGCAAACTTTAATGATCTATATAGTAGTTTTCTTATTTGGTTCGGAAGGCAGTTATGTCGACAAAGCTCTGTGTTGTGTCTACTGTGAACGGACTCTAAATGCACTAACGGATGACGGTAGACCGAAGCACGGCTGTCCCCAACGGAATGTACTTTACTATTATCACAAAGACTGAGGTTCGCAAGCCGACGGTCAGATGACAGCTGTGAAAGACGTATGATCTATCATCGCTCGCACAGACCTACCAAGCTACCTGCGAAGCGTACGACACACACAACTGCTACAGGTTTGTGAAGTATGACGATTCATGGATGTCTTGGTAGATCTGACGTCTGCCTGCGAAGGCCTGGAGATCAACTCGCCTAAGCACGGTCAGGGGGAGCCGCGGGCGCCGGCGGGGGCGACAGCGGCGGGGTGGGGGTTCCATTCCGAGGCCGCAGCTTGTCGGCGCGCAGTCGTTGCACCGCCTCGCGCATCTCCGCTGCCAGTTGACGGTCGGAGCTGTCCAGGCGCGGACGTCTCGCGGGAGGACCGTCTTCGGGCGACGCGTTTCCTGCCAATCTCCGGAGCAGACTCGGGGAGTCTTGGGGAATGCCAGGCACGCGCGGTTCAGCCGTCAACCGCTGCAGGAGCGCCGCTCCAGGGCGTTCCAAGCTGGATCTGATGATCCCTTCGAGGAAGGATCCGTTGGCCGGCGGCGGCGCCTCCTCGCGAAGTCTCCGCATCATGTGTGACGCGTATAGATCAGGCGCAGGATGCGGCGCGAAGCTCGCTCCCGGCCAGAAGGGGTAACCCGGAGGATAGCCTCCGGTTTCAGGACCGTTCAGTCCATTTGTGAAGGGTTTCATCGGTGGTTTCGGAGGTTGCGGCTTCGGAGGCTGCGGTTTCGCATCCGGCTGAGGCTTGGGCTCGCGCTTCCGCGGCCGCATTAGATGTCGCTCCTTGACTTTGTATTCCAGAGTCGAGTGCGGTACACCGTAGTAGGAACCGGCTCTGTGAACCGACATTTCTCCTCTCTGCACTGCCTTGACAGCTTCGACCAAGCTATCTCTGTCGTAGTTCCTATACTTTCCTCTTTTGGGTCGTGTGCCTTTGCCACCTGCAGCCGCTTGACCATTATTGTTAGAAACCGCTCGAGAATTGCTCGGCATCTGGTAGTTCCTCTGGTGGTTGTCTGGAGGAGTCTTGATCACAGAGACATGTCGGTCTGGAGCTCGCATGTACTGCTGCATATCCTGCGTTCTATCGAGCGGCTGCTGGAACTTTTGGCTGATACTCTTCGCTATGACGTCGCTGAGAGATGTGAAAAGGTGTTGCGTCGGGGGGTCAGCGAAGACAGATGGTGGGAGTAGGAGCGGAGTTTGGCAGGAGGAGTTGTGTGGTTGGTAGGTTGGAGTCATCGGTGTGATGGGTGTGACGGGTGTCGCTGGTGACGGGGATTTGTCGTCTGGTGGGGGGAAGGTGGGGATTTTGAGGATGACGGAGGGTGGGGAGTCTCGTTCGGGGTCGCTTTCGGGGTCGGAGTCGTGCTGGTCGGGGGTGAGGCCGAACTTGTTGACCTTGTTGCGTAGGGTGGAGCGGGGGATGCCGTAGACGACGGCGGCTCGCCGCGTGCCGAGGCGCCCGGTCTGGATGTCGCGGAGAGCGGATTGGAGGTCGTCCTCTGTGTAGATGCGCTTGCTTGTACTGTTGCTGGGTCCATCTGGGGCTGAGCGCTTCAATCTGTAACAAAGGTTAAATAACGTTAGGGGTTGAAAGGTTGGTGTTTTTTCAACAAAAACAAGGTTTGTAGTCAACCACTATATTCATAATTAAGGGTTAAATGGTTTAACTGTAGAAGGGAAGCTATAAGAGCAAATAAGGCGTTTATTATGGAAGGCCTAGGTGCAGCAGTGGACTGTATTACTTAGGCTTAGTATTCTTGTTGGAATGCCTGTTACGCCCATTTTCTCCCAAAGCTTTGTCAAAAAAAAAAAAAAGACATTGAAAAGGGCATTCTTACCCTCCCCTGTACTTCACTACATACATAGGAACTACCTTCGCTATTTGTGAAAAAAAAGGCACTCTATTTAAAAGCCAGAAGTAATATAAATGTAACAAAAAACGAGACATTTCCACTTTCACGGTTACAAAAATAGAAACTTTTTGTTTCAAAATCTCATTTCCAAACTGAAATTCACATTATCCATTCTATAATAGAATTTGCTGGTGTCGATTCCTATCCCGTATTTTTTACTTTTCACCGGAGAGTTCGAGACTAATCTAAATTCTAATTGAGTTCTCAGTTTTTCTTTGTTCTGCATAGTGTAACTTTTTTTGAATTTGAATTTATTGTTGGTCTCGACATTCGCATAACCAAAATAATATCTACTACATCCTGACCGGTCAGTACATAATTATTTACCAACTAAGACTGTTAGGACAACGGCCATAAGTAGGTAACCAACAAGTCGAAAATCTGATATCAAGTAACCAAATTTTGGACTTCTTATGGACTCCGAGTGCGAGGGCTTACGAACTACATATATTAACCAAAACCTTGAAGTAATTACAGGTTGAATTTACTTTGTATTGCTTTCATTTAAATACCTAGCTACTTGTAGCGTGAAAAATTGTTATGAGAATGCTGACAACTTCTTTCGAATATTCTAGAGTAGTGCATGTAATACAAATCTTACAAATTCCCTACAATCAAGATCAAAGCTTTCTTCAAGCGCTTTCTTAAAATCGCTCCACAATAGCTATCGAGATATCGTCGATAGTTTCGATATTAAACACAATGTCCAATCGATAACTGAATAAATTCATTCGCTCGATGTGGGTCGCATGACTCGCGAAAACAAATAAAAATGCTTCCAGCCAGTGCATTGACCTTGCATCCTCCGCAGAAACATACAAAAACTGCATCTACAACAACGAAATAAAGCTGAAAGTGAATTGACTGAGCTTGCGAAAATAAGAAAGCCAAAGATGATACCCAAGACGCGGGTTAAATTCGAAGAAAAATATACTGTGCATCTTTTAAATAGAGTTGAGTTTGAGTTTGAGGGGTAGATAAGGGCGCATTCATAGCCCGTTATCGCAGAGCGATGGTAAATATTTCGCATTTTATCTTGGATTAATAGTGAAGCGGTCGGCACTGACCAGGTGTCGATGAATCAATGTACTGTCAGCTTTATCGACTGTTGACTTATCGATAACTCGCCTAGCTGGAAAACACCAGTTAATAGCATAACCTGTTATTACAATGATCTGATACTAGAATCTTTGTTAATGTCCAAACGGATTCGTAACCAATACATCTGACATAGTACAAAACATATTGTATTGTTTTGTACTATGTCATTATACCTATCTTTATTGACAACACCAAGTTATTTTTGCTCATTGACATATATATGTATATTGGATGTTTAGTTTTATAAAATTCGATGCAAGTGATAAATTAGGTTGACTACACTATTGTATTAGGTAATACCTGTAAAAATAGTTGTAATGCTTTAAATAAATAAATAAAAATAAATAAATAAAAGTCAATACCAAGGTAGGACATTTTTCATATACCTAGTCATAATCAGTAGCTTTCTGTGGAAATTTTTAATTAGCCTTAAGTACTTAGTCACATTAGCTGTTAATTTCCCAAATATTGTTAAAATAAAATAAATAAAATAATAATTTCAGGTTATATAAAATTACTTGTTGACACACTTATTATTTACATAAATTTAGGCTACTAAAATTAACGATTTGGTAGTTCGGAAGAAAGTTATCGATATAGCTATAAGAATTAGCAAGCTGAAGTGGCACTGGGCCGGCCATATCTCGCGAAGAACCGACAACCGATATGGGGAAACATGTTCTTGAGTGGAGACTACGACACCGCAAACGTAGAGTAGGACGACCTCCGGCCAGGTGGGATGACGAACTGCGAAAGACTGCAGGCAAATGCTAGTTCAAGTCGAATACAGGGTGCTATGGCGCTATTATTATTTTAATTATGAGACAGATTTTTTTGAAGACATGGCGCTATGGCCCTTATTAGCTGAGGCCTATGTCCAGCCGTGGACTAATATAGGCTGATGATTACAATGATTTTAATTTTACTTACGAAAGAAACACACCACCCTTTAACTAACAAAGGTATGTATTAAAGCACACAACGCTTGTGTGTTGACCGATAGTGCATTTTGCAATGCTGGTAAAAACTGGGGCAGTGACATCAAGTTACTCATACATTATTTGTGTTGTTTTATGGACGGCGCTTTCTAGAATTTTTACACATTCTTGCACAATAGCGTATGTCACTGCCACTAGATTGTAGAATTAGCTCGTTTGTAAAATGACTAGGCCGATTACAACCCGAGGCGGGAATCGAACCCGCAACCTCATGCGTTGCAGGCGGACCTTCTCCTACCGTGCCACAGATGTCGTCAAATAGCTACTGAAAAGGTAAGTAATTCCTAGGGTATTTTATGGCAGCTTAAGTTTCTATAAAAAGAACTCTAAGCTTAATCTACGACCAGTTACGCAGGTTAAGGTGGCAAGATCCTATTCCTCTATTAACACGTCAGAAGTAGGTGTCCAATTTTACCAATTACCGAACGTAAGTGTCAAAATGACCGTTGCAGCGCCGCAGTGTCAAATTTTACGATTGAAGTGTCGAATTGTCATGGCGTCCTGTCAAAAGTTCATTAAACCCGAGTTTAGTTTTTAATGGGTCTATTCGCTGCCATTGTTATTGTAACATGAGCTAGGCTGGATTTGCATAGAAAGCTGGGTTAAGAAAAGTTTGCACTTTTAAAATATTAGTTATGCTTGTTTAAAAACGTAGCCCTTCTTCTTCAAATAAAATTGATTGTTACCGTGATGATTATTAACAATTACGTAATGTAAGCTATTTGTATTAATTACAATATTATAGATTTGATGACGAAGTTTGCGAAAATAGTAATAAACAATATTTTACGATTTAAAAGCGGCTTTAAATTTTACCCGCGTAAATTATGAGATACGTGGCAAAATATAAGATACAAGCATATTATAATCGGATAGGTACTTATAGCCAGTTTTCAGTGTAAATGTGTGCTATAGGAAGTGCAACCGTAGTGAATGGTTATGGGCCCAGCTCACATGGCGTGGCCAATTGCGATTTATCGATCGGTTTTGTTGGTTTTCGTTTAAAATCAATATCGCATACTTGCAAAATAAAACTACGAGCACACACAGAACTATCCATAGCTAATTTTCCTATTTTTTTTAGTTTTCTGTGTTTCTCGAAATACATTCTTATCACTGAGTTTTCATCTTGTTATTTGCCATAATTCTGCTTAGATTACCAATCTAGGCAGCCGGCATTGCATTCTAGGGTACAATTTAGATTCTTATTTTTCAGTTTTATGTTGTCATTAAAGCTTTCTTACCCATAAATTAATAAAAACATATATTAACTAGTTGACATGATAGTTTGTATTCGTATTTAAAAGTGAACAGGAAGCCTATAAGTACTTTCTTACTTGCTCATAATGTTGGACTCAAAATAATAAAACACAATTTCATGTTTTTCCAATTACCTTCATACGTGTCGCGTTCTACCTTTAAATCGTTAAAACTCTAAAGTACCTATTTAGGTAATTTTTGCTCTAATTAGTGACCATAAAAATATGTAAAAAACCATAATAATAAAACTAACATTAGGATAATTTTACAGAGTCGTTTTTAAAAGCAATTTATTACCAGCAAACGCCCCAAACTTTCTGACATTTTTATCAAGATCGTATATAACAAAGAAATGACTGATGGTTAAATTAATCCATTGGCAACTAACGTGTTATGATGACATGACATATGACCGCAATTTAATTTTTGGTATAATATGGATCGTTACCTAATTTAAAAGCAATAAAACATATAAAACTTCCTTGGACCACAATCTCACTTGTAGAGCACTCTACATGTGCTCAACGCTTGATGCTGAAAAGAGTATCTACCGGTTGCTTGATTGTCTGTCGTCTATTTCATCGTTTTGGTTCAAAACTACACTTTCAAAGCAAACGCGACAACAATCGTTACAGGATAGACATGAACATAGGTACCCGACGACGCCAATCGTACTGTGAGGCGGTTTGCTTAGACCTTAGCTAGAGCCTAGCGTGTAGCTTATAAAATGAACATTCGGAGTGCTCAAATCCAGTCCATGAGTGCTCAAATAAGAGGGTTGTGTGCAAGAGTTCAAAGCAGAAAGTTTTGACTACGGAACTTTGTTGGACTAGTTGGAGGATGCTATCGCCCTGACTTATTAATTTTTTGAATCAATCAATCAATAGATTTCTTTCCGGCCCTGGTGGGGGCACAGAGAGGGGCCTCGAGGCTTGGCCTCATTACCCCGGCTTCAACTTGAGGGGTGACGACCCACGGCCCTTGGGTTAGTGGGAATATTTTTTTCCCCATTCTCAATGTTTTTTTTTTGCTGCATTTGGTTTGTTTTTTTGTGTTTTTTTTCCCATTCTCAAAGTTTTTTTTTTGGCTGCATTTGGTTTGTTTTTTCGTGTTTTTTTTTAATAAACCCAAGGTCTCAATGGTGGGATTTTTTGAAACGCAAATAAATATTTTCTATTCTATTCTATTCTTCAGCTTGATACATCCAGAATCAGCCTGCGTATTTCGCAGGTCGTCATCCCACCTGGTCGTAGATCATCTACCACTACGTTTGCAGAGTTTCACTCTCACCTCAAGATACATATCTTTGCAGAACCAGAAGAATATGTCAAACATATCCTTTGTAAAAAGGCTTATAACAAGTATCGGATTATCTAGACCAGCGGTCGGCAACACGCGGCCCGCGGGCCACATGCGGCCCGCGGACGTCTTACTTGCGGCCCGTGAATGTTTTGTAAATAAGTTATAAATATCAAAATAAAAACCCTAAGAACTTTAATGTCTATGAGGAGCTTTTACAGTTATGTATTTTGAAGAGAACGACTACAGGGGAAGATTTGTTTTGTAACTTAGAACAAGCGCTAGTATCAATGCAATTACCATGGGAAAAATTGGTAAGTGTAACAACTGACGGAGGCAGAAACATTAGTGGACAAAATAAGGGCTTGGTAGGTAGAATTAAAACAAACAAACTTTTTCAATTGTCAAGTATAGAAAAAATAAATATGATTCTCGTCTCACAGATGAGCATTTGAAAGCCATTCTACGAATTGCAACTACAAATATGACAGCTATCATACAAGAAATAGCCTCCCAAATGCAACCTCAGACATCACACTGAAATATGTATAAAATCAGTTACCTATTTAGATACTTTGTGGTTTTCATGTCTGAATGATTTACGGTGGTTTTTTCTAGCTGTACGAATTAAATTCCGTCTGTTTTAACAATTTTAAATAGCATTTATGTAATATGACCAATTATACCTAGGTATATTACTTCTAGGGTTAATGTCACAAGTGCGGCCCGCTTTTATTTTATTTTGCCACCTTGTGGCCCTTGCTTGCCAAAAGGTTGCCGACCGCTGATCTAGACGATAAAAAAGCTTGGGACGAGCTTTGCTCTATCTCGAAAACGAACAACCTAAAAAGGTAAAGGTTTCTTCTTCGCTTCTTTACTTTACCTTAAAAAGATTGAAGGTTCTGATTCAGATGATATCCCCCGCCCACTGCAACTTCAGCTTGCTAATTCTTAGGGCTAATTCGTCTACCATGTATCTACCATGTGTATATTAAATTTGTTATTACCTGTTATCTAAGCCCTTAGAGTCAGGCGGAGGTGTTCCACTGGTGCTGGATGTAGACTTGGCGCTGAGGTCCAGAGGCTGCTCCGCTTGCAGGGGAGGCGAGGGTGCTGGCTTCTCGTCTGCCATCCTGAGGGAGCAAGGGGAAGTTTAGTTACCTAGTTCATGGGTTAAGTAACGTTATAAGGCGGGATGACGGCTGATGCACCAAGGAGGTTCCAGATGGTGGATATTACTCTGTAAGCCTAGGTAGTGGAAGGAGACAAGTGTCCTCGAGGTAGATCACCTGCCAGATGGTCGGACGACATCGTCAGGGTGGTCGGGAGACTGTGGACGACACGCAAAGGACCGAGTTAACTGGTGTTAAAGAGGAGGCCTAATACCCAGCAGTGGGTGCGAGCGAGTTGATGATATTTGGCAATTTATAAAATTTTACAATATTTTTATTAGGTTATACTTTAGATTTAATCAAGATTATTTTAATTTTCTTTGTCTTTAGGGCTTATTTCTAGGTACAGTCATCCCGTGACCACGACAGTGTGTAAACCTGTTGAAACGTCCGGGGAAATAGGTAAATAAACGCAATAAATACCCGTTAAAATAGAACTTGTAATTATAATTTCTAGGTCTATTAGAACTGGATATTATAAAAAAAATCAAACCTCAAAAAACATCCGTAGAAATACTCGTAACAACAAGGAATCATGACTCACAATTTCACACTAAAATAAAATTAAAATTAAAAAAATTATGTTTGTTCAACATGAATGCACTGTGCAATGATATTGTTGCAAGTATATTTTAATTTATATTTAACGAAATTATTTCACTGGGTTATTCTAAACTTTATTTTTTTATGTCATGAAGATTACGTCCGTTATCTCGCACGTTTTGAATGGGAATGAATAATAAATCCTAATTTATTAAAAATCCCTTGTCCTTTGTTTGACAAATGTAAGAAATACGTCATTTATAGGGAATGTGTCATACAGTTTCTATATTTTTATGCCTACGACTAAAACAAATGTTTTTTCAATTTTTTTTAATCTATTATACACTATTATTCAAAATGTTTGCCATTTGTTATACATAGATAAGACACTTAAGTCGCTATTTAATGAGCATGATATAACCCGCTTATAAAGTAGTACACTGAGCTGTGTTTTAAATATTAAAAGACTAGCAGCGCCGCGCGGTTTCACCCGCGTAATTCCCGTTCCCGTGGGAATTCCAGGGTAAAATATAGCTTATGTGTTATTCCAGACTATAATCTATCTCTGTGACAAATTTCATCCAGATCCTTTCAGTAGTTTTTGCGTGAAAGAGTAACAAACATCCATCCATCCATCCATACTTACAAACTTTCGCGTTTATAATATTAGTAGGATATCTTTATAAATTGTAGCCTATATGTGCTATTCTGATGTATAAGCTATAATACTTATTACTGTAAAGTTTCATTAAAATCCATTCAGTAGTTATTACGTGAAAGAGTACCAAATATCCATCCATACTTACAAACTTTCGCGTTTATCATAAAGTAGTAGATAAAGGATGTCACTTGGCTATTTAAAACGGGAACATACCTGCTCGTTTTTGTATTTTAAGATATCTTGAGCGAGTCTAAACAGAATATCTGAAATGATGAGTTCAATATTATCCGTTCCATCCATGATAGACCTTCGCAGTTTCAGCCTGCCCGAGCTCTCGCTGCCAATATTTCTCGCCAGTCTGTCTCAACCATTATGATAGAAGATAGATAACTTATGTATTAGGTATTGTAGTCAGTTTTCGCAAATAATCTGAAAGATCAACACTGAACAATACAACCACAACAAATTACTATCCTGTCTACAAATACAAAATCAAAGATAATGTAAACGCTTTACTAAAAAGTATGGAATCTCTTTTGTTAGGTCTTACGCTACAACCTAACAAAAGAGTTTCCATACAATAAATATTTAGAAAAAAGGTTATCAGACCTTTTTTGTCAAGGCGTTGCTAGGCAACCACGTTTATTTAGGAAAAATGGCGTATTGATATGCAAGGAATTGTATAGGTATATTTTTCACACCTTGGGTTACATTATTGGAGTTTTAGTAAGGATCCCTTACTTTTTTGAAAATATAATATAGCCTATGTTCACCACGGATAGTGTGGCTTCCTAACGGTGATATAATTTTTCAAATCGGTCCAGTAGTTTCGGAGCCTATTCGTTACAAACAAACAAACAAAAAATCAAACCTTTCCTCTTTATAATATTAGTATAGAAAAAATGAAATTATATCATAAAAGTCGAATCATATGTATGTTTGGTTTAGAAAGATTTTGATTTTCACACAATATACCTATAATAAAATATAAATGCCTTTTATAACTTGTACAAAAAATGTCTTCGTTGCTTTTTTTACATGAAAACAATAAAAATCCCTACTAAAACCTTGTGTTTCAGCGAGACATTAGCGAATATCCCTCCACAAAATATCAATATTTCACAACTATTTCATTCCATGTTTAAAAACGTGTACCTAACTGTCAAAGCATGACATTTACCCAGCTGTGCAGAGTGCAATGCTCATGGTAAATATTTGTTCGATTTGAATGTCGAATTTTACAAGTACCTAGGTACAGTCATCGACCGCAGCTGGATTGATTCAATTAATATAACATTTCTAAATAAATAATGCAGGACAATCCACACAGCATCAACTAGCCTTAACACTTTGAGTGCTGAAAACGCACGGTATGAGTTTTCTACAAGTGACTAATATGCGTAAATCCACACTAGCGCAGCGGCTGAGAAAATACAGATCTTTGTGACTCAGCAGAGCTGTAATATTTTTCAAACGAAACGCATTTGCGGCGCAACACAACCGCTGTGTAGAGTGGCAGCACGAATTTTTTAGGTAAAAAAAAAGACCGCAGTCGTCGAAAAAAAACCGCAGTCATAGTGTTAAGATAAGCAGAGCTTGTGTTGTGGGTACTAGATGACTGATATACTTAATACAATAACAATACATGGATATATATTTTTTATTCTACATAGATAACGACCAGAACACCCGGAACAAATATTTGTAGATCGTACACATAATTGTCCCGAGGCGGGAATCAAACCCGCGTCTCCTGAGTCGCAGGTGGACCTTCGCCCACCGCGCCACAGAGATCGTCAGAATGGGTGGGTTGCTGGCCGCGATGATGGTGGCAGAAGCTTAGCCAGAGAAGCGCAGGTCTAGGCCACCACAGCACGGCAAGCGAGTTGGAATCGCAGTTCTGTGCTAGAAACTTTCTGTA
This sequence comes from Eupithecia abbreviata, assembly GCA_943735965.1. Taxonomy (NCBI): domain Eukaryota; kingdom Metazoa; phylum Arthropoda; class Insecta; order Lepidoptera; family Geometridae; genus Eupithecia; species Eupithecia abbreviata. Next base: position 2,303,041 of record OX030997.1, on the reverse strand, counting down.
GGGGGCGCTATGCCCGCCCCCGGTGGATATCCCTAATTAGTAACTTCTTACGAGACCCGCGGAAGAGTTGGGGTGGTGCAATTTAAAAGCAAAATACGGCACGTAAAAGTAGTACATATAATTTTTTTTTATATTTCAAACTAGTTTCTTAAAAACAAGTGACGAGACTTTTATTGATTATTTTGTATTCTACAACAATTATTCGTTTTTAACTTTGTTGATACTTAGGTAGGTATTTATTTGCCTTAACAAATGATTCACTTGTTTTTTATTCACAATGAAAAGTATGTTTTCGGTGCCCTATTCGTCCTAGGTGTTCAAATTTATTGATATTGAAGAAAATAAATTAACATTTTCTTTTATCTAGCTTTCGTTTCAACGACTTTTTGTAAAAGAAAATAGATTAAATGTTGATAAAGAAATTTAAAATGTATAGACACGTAGAAATATTTTTTTTTGTATCAGTAATAGAAATGCGAATGTTTGAATGTCTGTAACCTCTTCACGCCAAAACTACTGAACGGATCGGGCTGAAACTTTGAATACAGGTTCAATACCCGATGATAAATATTGAAAATTGACCTTTGGAAAGAGACAATCGGATGATTTCGGCTAAGCGATCAAATCATGGTAAATATCCCGTTTAAACTTGTGAGTGACTTTTGTGATATTCTCCTTTTACATTTAAACTTGTGAGTGAATTTTGTGATATTCTCCTAGTCGAATTACGACGCCGCCGGCGCGGCCAGTCTAACAGTGACTAAGCCATTGGACAATTTAGTACAAAAGTCTGTTCGTCTGTAATACTGATGAATATGCAAAATGTTCAAAACCGCTCCCTATTTTCATGTCAAGATTCCAAGTCGCAGTGACAGTTAGCACAATGTCTTATTTCCATCCGCACAACTAGTGCCCATTTTAACGGTCTCGATAATGGAGAATTGTCGAACTGGGCAGGTGACATGCGCTGAACAGGTGGGACGTGATAGAAACGGCATGACAACGGTTTCAATCAGTTAGTTGTGCTGTTGCAACGATAACGTTAGTGAACCAGTAACGATAGATAGATAGTTTTTTTTATTTCCCTTTACATAGAAATTATGTGCAGTAAAAACTTAAAATTAATTAAAATTTTTGCGGTCTTATCGCTCAAGAGCGATCTCTACCAGACAACCATGGATGGATAGGATCGTGGACAGTACCAGGGGATCTGTGTGCTTAACGATTGTAGTATGTAGTTGTAGAATTTGTAACGGTAGTGTTTAATTATTTAAGAAGTAGTTATAGTAACTGATTTGTAAACAATAAATAAATAAATAATGCTGGACAATTCACACAGCATTATCTAGCCCCATGGTAAGCAGAGCTTGTGTTATGGGTACTAGATAACTGATATACATTATACTATATATTACATAGATAGATATTTTTTATTATACATAGAAAACGACCAGAACACCCGGAACAAATATCTGCAGATCGTACACACAATTGTTCCGAGGCGGGAATCGAACCCGCAACCTCCTGCGTCGCAGGCGGACCTTCGCCCACCGCGCCACATCGGTCGTCAGTTTACAATTTTCACAATTACAATTCTATGACATTCAAATTTGTACATAGAAAAGATATTAGACACCTTTACGGTATCCAATACTATTTTACTTATAGTCCATTCATCATCATCATCTGTAGATGATTCTTTGTGATCATGGTTTGTTAATTAATTGACTATAATAAACACAGTTGTGCAGAGAGCTCTGTTGCTGTGGCTGGGCAACGCATGCGTTAAATACTCTAACTAATATTAATTAAAATCGAAACTAGAAGAAACGATAGCAATATACAGTTTCCAAAAAGCATACTTATCCAGAACCGATGTTAGAACAGACATCACACTTCGGTTTCTAGTTGAGTTTCTAAAATGTCTAAGTTTGACTTTGTTTTATGCTGTCTATGCTTTAAAAAAAACATATATATATCAAACGATAGATGGATAGATTGAGAGATAGATAATAATCTATCTTCCACAATAACGTTACTACAAAAACGTAACGTCAAATACCGTTACCATAACGTTTCAATATCGATGCAATACCACCCCTCGCAACGTTGCACGGTGTGCGCAACGAAACTGAAATGGTGAATAGACTAGAGTGACGCCGCGACAAAGGCGTCTCTCTATTGTGCTCCTTCTTGAAGGATAGTTCGTTTGATTGTCTGTTAGCCTGATTTTAAGGTTCAATTTGGTTTGAAGCTGGTATTGATTTGTGGTGCGTTTGTTTGAGGATATGATTTTGTAAGCATGTGTAGCTTATTAAGTTCTTTACTATGCCACTTGTACGTCATGATACGTCATAATCAAAACGCTAAACGTAGAGCTGAGATCATTTCTGGCTAGAAATCAAAAGCACTCAAAATATCTGAACTAGTAATGGTGGGTTTTGGTAACTGGAGGTTGCAGGAGGACACCCCACCGCGTCACAGAGGTCGTCTTTTGAAATTATTTCTATCAAGAGCTCGTGAAAGAGAAAATTGAAGTGAAATAATGTTTTGTCTATTCTAGGTATTCTTTTTCTAGGATTTGTTGACTCGCCTGATTCGTTGACAACAAACCCATTCGTAAGCAAGTGATATAAACGGTTGGTTTTGAACGAAAACTAATCAGAAACATCGGTTTTCGTTTTCCGCAGGCCCGAAGGTTCAAAAGACCTATATATCATATAGAGATATAAATCATATCTATCCTATTCCTTAGCACGTGTATCCATGAACGGAAGCGGCTCTCATTGCTCATCCGCTTACAAACCTACTGCAGGCGCCTGTTGCATTCTACTACTTTTATTTAACTTCCTTTCATACAGACAAGGAGATTCCTATATTCGTATTTATTCATTATAACATCGACATTCGAAAGGACTTAGACAAGATAAAAAAGATAAAAGTACGGTATTACTGACTGTTGTTACGGGGTGTAATGTAACATGTTACACAGCGAGCGTTCGTGCAGTCAGTACGGGGAAAGAAGGCTCGCAACGAGCGACGAGAGGGATATTGGACGTTTATTGCTCGCTGTGAATTACGCCCGAGCCTTGGCAAAGAACGACTGTGTTTCAAATATTCGGACAGGTTAGGACACTTATACAAATAAAAATGTCGTATAACATCATTTCCTTAAGCCGACGAAAATCAAAAGAGCAAGAGCTTCTATGTTCGGTTGTACAGTATTTTTAAAGTGTTTTCGATATTTTCTCCGTCAATTTATAATCTAATTGGATAATTCTTTCGCTGTTGATCTCGAGGTGGTCCCATAATTTTTCATTCCCAAGTGATAAGTATTTGTCTCTCAAAAATCTTAAAAAAACAGTGTAAATACAAAGGAATTTGAAGTCGGTTTTTAGTTTTTTTTTTACTGATTATTAACTATTATTAGTTTTAAGACAGGCCGCTATGGCGCTCATTAGGGGAGGCCTATGTCCAGCAGTGGACTGCTTATAGGCTGATGATGATGATTATTATTTATAAAATAATTGATTCCTCTATTATCTGTCGATATAAATATACAGACTAAACAATACATCTCCCATAGATATCAGAGCTCCCTCTCACTATTTCAATAACGAGCCAACAAGGTCATAGAGCTCTTAGAGGCAGTAAATAACAATAAATAACATAATAAATCAGTAAGGTCTTTATCTTAACATCTTCTAAGGATTTATGCGTCAGCAGCTTTTTATTTTCTGACGACCTCAGTGGTGTAGCGGGCGAATGTCTGCCTGCAATGTGATTGCGGGTTCTATTTCCACACAATAACAAATGAAAGATTTGTGAAATGACCTATTTGGCGCACTGAGCCAAGCCAAGGTTCTTCACATAGGTTGCGGGTCTAAATTGTCGCCGGAAAAAAATGTTACGGGGTCTGGATATTTTTCATTTTGTACGTATTTATAAAATAAATAGATACACAGGAAAGGGTTCGGTGACGATGGCGCGAATTGCAACATTTTTGTTCACCCAAAAAGTTCTCAACGTGCCTATAGAAATGTATACTTTAAAAACAATATAGGTATAGCACCAAACTTAAAAGCATTATAAAATTAAGGTATTCGAAGTCAATTTTTAGTTTTTAACGGACGAAACGAAAAAAAAGAAGCATTTTTAGATTTTTTTAAGATAAAATAACATAACTTTGACGACCGATGTGGCGCGGTGGGTGAAGGTCCGCCTGCGACGCAGGAGGTTGCGGGTTCGATTCCCGCCTCGGAACAATTGTGTGTACGATCTGCAGATATTTGTTCCGGGTGTTCTGGTCGTTTTCTATGTATAATAAAAAATATCTATCTATGTAATGTATTGTATTATGTATATCAGTTATCTAGTACCCATAACACAAGCTCTGCTTAGCTTGGGGCTAGATAATGCTGTGTGAATTGTCCAGTATTATTTGTTATTTATTTAACACTTTGAGTGCTTAAAACGCACGGTATGAGTTTTCTACAAGTGACTAATATTCGTAAATCCACACTAGCGCAGCGGCTGAGAAAATACAGATCTTTGTGACTCAGCAGAGCTGTAATATTTTTCGAACGAAACGCATGTGCGGCGCAACACAACCGCTGTGTAGAGCGGCACGAATTTTTTAAGTAAACAAAAGATCGCAGTCGTCGAAAAAAAAACCGCAGTCAAGTGTTAAAAATTACTCCATTATGTTCAACTTATTCATTTCATAAATCAAAGCGATTTATAGTTTGAATAAATAATCCCTTATTTTAACAATATTTAACTAGGTAAATTTGAAAGAAAATTCTGTCTAAAATCTATGTATATAATGACAATAGTAGTTTTTAGTGAGAACTTTACATCTAAGTAACTAATGGCTCAATAAATCAATGGGCAAATAAGCTAACGAGATATACAATCTTCTATACATCACCATTAGCAACACAATGTCTTGTTTGGCCACTTGTCATCGTCATTACGTACTGTTGGAACAATAGCGCCAATTCCGTATACATTTAAAATTCAAATGGGCCTAGCAGTGTACCTTGCGGTACGCCACATATTAGTGTATTCGTATGTATGTATTCTATTGCAGTCAAGGTTGTATAGCGTATTTATTATAGAATTTGTATAGTCAATAATTTAATAGAATGTTGGAGGTGGTCAAAATATTATATTGGTGCTGCTGATCGGGTCTCTGGTTTATGCAAAGGTTATCTGAGACCTTTCCGAGACTGTTGATATTTGGGACTGTTTCATGAACTACTAGGTGCGTCCCGCGGCTTCGCCTGCGTGTAAATCTATAGTTCATCGTATCCATCGTCTTGAATCACTCTATCTATTTAAAAAAAACCGCATCAATACCGTTGCGTAGTTTTGAAGATCTAAGCATATATAGGGACAGACAAACAACGGGAAGCGACTTTGTTTTGTACTAAGTAGAGATCGAGTATGTTCCATAAAAATCTCGTCTATAACCGCACGGGTAATGTTGCTTCGTACAAGTAATGGTAGGTACTATTATATTTTCTCATTAAATGTTTTCGTAAGTAAACTGTAGGTCATACCCACTTTGAAAAGCCTGACGTTCAAATATTCAAGCGCATCTCAGATTTAAGCACGTCTCAAGTAGCCTTTTTTGACAGTTTTCAATGAAACTCTGTCAGAAAATCGTCACATGACACGTGCTTAAATCTGAGATACGTTTCAGTCTTCGGGGTTAATTATGGAGTTAAACAGCTGCTGCCGAGCTGCTCTATCTTCCTCTTGTCTGAGAGCAAAACCAGGGTTCTACTTCTTTTAAATATTGATACTCATTTGTTTTATGAACCATTTATCTGAAACGGATATGACGACCTCTGTGGCGCGGTGGGGGAAGGTCCGCCTGCGACACAGAAGGTTGCGTTCGATTTCCGCCTCGGGACAATTGTTTGTACGATCTGCAGATATTTGTTCCGGATGTTCTGGTCGATTTCTATGTATAATAAAATCTATCTATATAATGTATTGTATTATGTATATCAATCATCTAGTACCATAAAACAAGCTCTGCTTAGCTTGGAGCTAGATGATGCTGTATGGATTGTCCAGAATTATTTATTTAGATAATAAAATCCGTCTCAAACCATAATATAAAACACATCACAGTCCCTAAAAATAGCGAGCATCGATAAGTTTTCCGAAGCGCACAGCATCGTTAGCATTTATGTGACCGGCGTACGATCCGACGCCGGATTATCTAAATCGATTGAACGAGCTTCGGATGGAATCTTTAATCGGTTTCTGTTTGCTTGCTGTTTTTGGTCGCCTTGTATTTGATTCTGCTTAATGCATTCGCTACTAACTTACCCCTATATCTTTAGCTAATTCTTCAACTAATCCTTCACTTAAACTCGTCTAGAGTGCCTCGAGCATTCTTTCGAAACATACTCGAGTTTGGTATTCTTAGTCGTTGGTAGGCTTCATAAATTACAAGAAATTACTAATCCGATCGAGCGAGCTGGAAAGAGCTATGCACGGAATTTCTCTGAAGGATAGGATTCGTAACGAATACATCCGACAGAGAACCAAAGTTATTGACATAGCTCTGAGAATTAGCCAGCTGTAGGACACCCTCCAACCAGGTGGGACGACCAGCATCTACCTGCGAAAGACTGCAGGTAGATGCTGGATGCGTCAAGCTGAAAACAGGGCGCTGTGGCACTCATCTGGGGAGGCCTAAGTCCAGCAGTGGACTAACATAGGCTGATGATGATGATGATGATGAAACTGTGGCTGGTGATGCAAGCGAATTTTCCAGAACCACAAGATACATATTATACTTAGATATATTAACGACAAACACCATGAATCAACATATTTAGTATTCTTATTTAGATAACCTATGGTATACCCCCTGCCTTTTCTTAAATTCATATAATTCTTTCCATCCAAAGGTTGCCTGGACTCTTCCAGGCAACCTTTCGCTTCTAAGCGATAAGGCCGCCCATTGTACCTGTCGCATATAATGTATTTTTGTAATGATTAATTTGATTATGGTGTACAATAAAGAATTTTTGTATTGTATTGTATTGTATTGTACACCCTAGCTTGGGATAGGGACCGGCCGATGACGATGATGATGAAGTAGAATGATATGTACTTTTAACTTTATTTAAATTGAATTTCGATGTACGGATTCAAATCACGTCTTGTTTTTATGACACCTCTATCTCTATTTCTATAGCAAGGATTCAAACTTAAAACAAACATCCAGACACACTCACAAAGGGTATTTAAGACCACCATGGTGTCGGAATCAGCATGTGGCAGTAAAATTAATTCTCAGCCTGCCACGTTCCGGATAAATCGGCCCTTTACGATGCTTGCCAGAGTATATCGTGTTTGCATGCAGACGAATATATTCATCGTCGTTCTGGACCTTTGTACTTGTGATGAAAATGATTAGGGATCTTTAAGATTCTCTTTTATTATCAGCTTCTGCCCTTTACACGTGACGCGTTTTCTTGGATAAAAAGAAGCTTAATGTGTTATTTTAAGTTTTGAATTTCATCTGAGGTTGAGGTTTCATTGTTTACGAAAACAAAAAGAGTTTTCGTCCGTCTATCCTTCTTCAGATAGATAGAAACTACTACTTCTTCGTACTAAGACGGCGATCTAATAGTTTCTTTTAAACTTGATACAAAGTTTTCTAATAGTTTGCAATGAGAAAAAAGTAACGTGATTTAAGCAGGTAGAATAGAATAGAATAGAAAAAACATTTAATTAGACACAGGTACAAAATACAGGCATAGAATAACAAACGGCAAATAAAGTAGTTTATCATGGGGGTAAGTGACACAAATAGGTGATATTAAGAATACAATAAGACTACCTCCATGACCCTGCGCCGAAATAGGGGGAAATGGCTCAGCGTGTGCTGAACATTATTATATTCAGCGCTGTTTTTCAGCCAAAGAGGTACTTACCTAATTATATTAGATTAACTGTACAAAAGTTATATTATAATTAATTTTATGATTTTTCAGTCATTTTGTCCTCTTTATCTCAAGTAAAACATAAAAAAAAATGCAGCAATACGTTTACAAACGAAAATAATTATAATATGCAAACAATTTTTGAAATTGCCTTTATGCAGGAGCTTAAGGTTCTCTGTACGTGAGCTCTTAATTTTGACTTCCATTCTCATCTACGATCAGTGTTCTGACTGAAAGCAAATTTGGTGTAGGTGAGAGTCTTTTCTATATTTGGTCTAACTGTAATTTTCTTCTTGTTTCTTTGACAAGCTTTTATTTAATTAGCCCTATCAATATGTGTGGGAGAAATCTAGCAACTGAATTTTAGGCCAATAGTGTTGAAAAGTGCATCTTATCATCGTGCTGTTCTGATGATGGAGACAGAAGTTTGCCATAGGATTTCCTTAACAAAACGACTTAACCCCGTCAAGTTTGATTTCGTTGGATTTGTCTTCTCAAGTACTTTGGTCCTATAGGTTAATGTTTAAAAAAAATGTTTTATTATGCTAGAGCTGCTTTTCGAGCTGTATGATATGTGGTCTGCGCAGCCTCATAGGGTACCGCTTTGATATCAGGTGATTAAGGTGTTGCGTTGGTGTTGGTTGCTTGTACAATAAAATATAAAAATACTTTATTATCGCTTATCGCTTAGAAGCGATCTTTCAGGCAACCTTTGGATGGAAATAATTATGTGAATTTAAAAAAGGCAGGGGTGTACCAAAGATAAAGCTAGATAATATATTGTATTTAGCTGAGAATGGCTTTTTTTCTTCGTTGACACGTCCAGTTCATCATAAAGCTCGGATATGATTAGAATCATGGAGCAAGCAATAGCTAGATAACAAAAGACTTACGTCTCGCCCTGCTGTCGGTTCTGCACCATCCTTGGCAGCATCCACGCTGCAGCGTTCTGCGCGAACGGAGGAGGCACCAGCCCCGTACCCAGCGCTGCTAATGCCGCCATCATCTGCTGGAACTGTAAGAGGAGTAGGTGTTAATGTCAAGAAAAGTTTTTATTTAAAAAATAAGGAAAGGTGGTCAAATTTGACTTGCACCTAATGTATATTGGTGTTATCCAAATTATGTTAGCCACACCACTAAGTGTAAATAAATTATTTAGGTTAGTTTTAGATATAATTTAGTTTTTAGTTCCAGTTCTTGTTTTTTATTTTATTGTTAAATACTCACATAGTCATTAAAATGACTCAAAGCCCCTAAAATATAATAAAGAACAAAAAAAAAGATTTAGATACAGATATGGATAGCAGAAATGAAAATAAAACTTGTGAAAAAGGCACAATCTTTATTTTTATTGTAACTAAATCTTGCAAATTAAATTTGACCTTTTTTACCCTTTGGTAATAAAACGACGTAACCACATCGATATTGGGCTGGTTTTATTCCTCTTGAGAAGTACTCTGGTAGTACATTATTTAGATGATCTTGTTTGACCAAAAAAGATGTTTAATTGATTTCGAGATGTTACCCTAAAATCCCTTCACTCAGAAGGGATTTTAGGGTAGCCCTGAAGTATTTATACTCGGATCTTACTCGGACATACATAGAGAGTATGTCAGAGTCTAAGCAAGTGTCATTGGTTAGCTCTAATAGAAAATCAGCTAGTTTGGTATCAGATAGAAGATATTAAAAACAATTGAAAAAGTCAAATATCAATTCTAAAAGATCATTAAATATCTAACGGAAAATGCGACGGGCCATTCGAACTGACTAGACAGACGCGTAATATGGTAGGTCTAATTTGACGCCCAATAGGGTTCACATTGTGATACTAATCTATATATATATATTATCACCATCCATGATACATAATCACCTACCAATTAAGCCAATGTGATGACAACAATAAATATATTGAGTATTGACCGAATAGACGCGACCGATTATACGCTCGACGCATTTTCCGTCAGATATGTACCGACCCTTACTGCACCTCTGACAGGATTCTTTTTCGATGGGCTGAGGCTGTTGGTGATAAGTACTAGATAATAACAATTGTAATTAATTCACTTATTTCAATGATAGTAATAAGAATGTAATAAATAATTACCTGTATCACCTTTCCTGTCCCATTTTGTCTTTACGATGAAGACAGCCTCCTTTGCATTTTCCCTCCTAGTAGCTATTTTTTAAAATCTATATCCTCCAACTGAGGAGGTTGTATTATATGTAATGAACTGGTTTCTACCCGCGGATTCGTACGCGTTGTTTACATGGAAACGTTACGAAGGTTATTTTCTATTCCATGAGATATAAAGTCTATATTTGATTCCAGGCTTAGAGCTACATCTATGCAAAAATTCAGCCCGATCTGTTTAGTAGTTTTAGCGTGAAGAAGTAACAAACATCCATCCACCCAAACATCAAAACGTTTTTTTAACTAATTTATGTGATAGTCATTTGGTTTTTACCTAGGTTTTAAACATTATTTTACAAGTCGTTTTCGTTGCTTTTTGTGTTTTGTAGTACATCATTTGATGAATTACAAATACCTTTATAATGATAAATTATAAGTCTTGGTTACATAGCAGAGACATATTTATAATTTTGTACGCAGGTTGCAAATCTCCTTGTAGAAATCTATACCGCATCAACAACTGAGTTTGACCCTTTTTGGCCAACAGGCTAGCACGATAGCTATTTATTGTTTCTCTGTAAAGGTAATGTATACTATTGTTATTGTTCGTAACCCCATCACATCATCATCAACCTACATATGTTAGTCCACTGCTGGACATAGGCCTCCCCAATGAGCGCCATAGCGCCCTGTTTTCAGCTTGACGCATCCAGCATCTACCTGCAGTCTTTCGCAGGTCGTTATCCAATCAAATTAAATATATCTTTATCTTTCTGGTTCTATACCTGCGCGATGGCTTGAGGGTTCTGCGCGTGTAGCTGCAGTAGGTTCTGCAGCAGCGGAGGCGCCGCCGCGGCAGGACTCTTCGCTCCCGACACGGAACTGCTGTCTGACTCTGATGCAGGACTCTGAAAGGAACAGATTTTTTAAATATGAAAATACTACATTATCATAATAATAATACTACATAGTATAAAACAAAGTCGCTTCCCGCTGTCTGTCTGTCCCTATGTATGCTTAGATCTTTAAAACTACGCAACGGATTTTGATGCGGGTTTTGGTATAGATAGATAGAGTGATTCAAGAGGAAGCATTATAAAACGTTTGATACATAGATTTCCTAGCGCAGCTAGTTTCAGTATAAGGCGTAATATTTAATGTAATAAATGCGGTCTAACTGCGAGCTCAGCCTATCTTCTCTTTAGACTTGTTACACACTTTGTCAAATGCGAACGCCGGAAGAAATTCAGAAAAGGTAATTTTTGAAATGGAAATCAGTTGAAAACAAACTGACGCGGCTTTAAAAAAAAGCCACGCTCTTAGAACTTCAAAAAAGAGGACATTTTATGTACGGTTGTATGCAGTTTTTATGTATGTTTGTCGATTTTAAGAGCTGGTTCCTTAAATGATTGAGAAATCGTCGAGGGATGATTCTCTTGCATTTGTATGGAGGATAATCCCGAAACGGTCACATAACAAATATATTCCTGAAAAAAAAAACTTTTAGTAGCTACCTAACGTTTATAACAAACTGTCTTTATTTTCCGATTGTTTATTTTATACGTGTATTTTGAACCTGTGTCTAAATAAATGTTTTTTCCTATTCTATAAGGGATTGAGTCCGTTTTTAGTTTTTTTTTTAAGTTTATTCTACAAGACATACGAAAACAAACTTTGGTTGCATCGAATAATTCACTGCACTGTTTCGCGTAACCTTGAGACATGTACATTTTGTTAACATACGGGACTGGCGGTGACAAACCAATGACTCAAAGTCCATCTTTAATTCTGAATAAGAAAATACATTCATATCTCATACTTTTTACCTTTACCTACATAATATTAGCTTTATAGACTTCTAAGTAGGAGGGTAATAAATAAATGCAATGAGACTAGCTTTGCTCTTCAAATAGCTCAACGTTTTACGAAAAAAATTGCTTCCTCAAATAGGTGAAGGTTTCATGAAAAAAAATGTCTACGACATATAATGAAATTCTGTCTCCAAAATTGGAGGCTCTCAGAACGACGAGGCGAGACTCTATTTAGCCTAGAACCTGTTTCATAGACTGGCCACATGCTCTGTTTTGGCTGTAAACATGCCTGCACAAACCTATTTTTGAACGTAAGACGAAGCGTATCTATGACTTAGTTCATCGTTGACAAGCTGAAGATTAGACTACGGAGCGCAGGCAAGACGGCGCGTGTGGCCGGTCGCTTAGCAACACTTCAATCCAAATTATTTATAAATACCTAGCAGACCCCCGTGACATGAATCACTCTATCTATTGCTGAAAAATGCATAACTGTACAAACTGGACTGTGCAGGCACGACGGACCGCGTGGTCGAGCTTTAAGAGAGATATCAATACAACAAACACAAATACTAGTTTACCTTTGACTGCTAAACAATCGTGCAAAATGAATAAAATGACGCCAGCCAGTTGAAATGCAAGGTCGATTGTGATATATTTTGATTTTCCTAGTTTTCAGTTCGTGTTCTATTTCTCTATGATTGATCTTGTTATTGTCAATTATTGATTTGGCAATTTTGATCACAGTTGTCACTGATTGATCAATTTAATCAGAGGCTCTTATTGCGGGTAGCTGCTTCCGTACATAAGTTAATAAGGAAATTGATAATTAGAAAAATTAGTAGTTCATTTCATTGTCGCTTTAGATGGCTTGATATTTTTTATCGTTTCAAACTTGTAGGTTATTATTAGTAAAATACACGCAAAAGTTAATAAATTGTTTAACTTTGGGCTCTAATGTGTCATGGCGGTATCGAGAAAATGAATGGATTTAAAAGGAGAAGGTTTTTATGTTCATGGATTAATTATAGACCGATTTTCTAATTGTTTTGCTATTGTCTAGACTAGAAAATGATCTTGAGGTAGTTCATTAAATTATTTTCCTATGGATTAGTATTTCTCTCGTAAAACTTAAAAACAGTTTTGAATTAAGGCAGTCGGTTTTTGGTCTTTTGAAAAACAATCATATTATTTAAAAATCTAGCCACGTGGATATCTTATCTTCTTATAAAGCATTCTTCTACCATCAGCTTAGCTTCTTCTATCTTCCTTCCCTTTTCAAGCTTTTATTCGACTGTTAGTTTATGTGTCAAATCTTGCAACTGGATAGACCATTTAGAGCAGTTATCCTAAACAGGGTGCTATGGCGCTCATTGGGGGAGGCCTATGTCCAGCAGTAGGCTGCTATTGGCTGATGATGATGACGATGATGATCCTGAACCGATGAGCTTAAAGGCATACTTATGCAAGTTCGGTGACAATGCAATGTCATGGTATCGAGCTGGTCTGGTAATAGAGACAGAAGGTGGCCATAGAAACCTCTAAACGAAACGATTTATTTCCATCGAGTTTGGGTTCGATGGATTTGTCTTCCCAAGCACTTTGATTCTAGAAGATTATCTTTACATACCTATAGTATAAAATTAAGTAGCTTTCGTTGTCTGTTCGCTTAGATCTATTGCGTAAACTAATGGATTTTAATGCTGTTTTCAGCAAAAGACAGAGTGATTCTAGAGGAAGGTTTATAAACCATTTGACACAAAGATTTCCACGCGGGCGTAGCGACGAGTCACAGATAGTATATTAGTTAGCATAAAAGCTTCTTTATAAAATATTTTTTAAATTCATTAACACATATTTCCTTTATTATCTTCACTTTAAGCTCAAATCAACTAAGAATGGATTTCAAAAGTTTTCTTAAATTGTTGACACATTTCCTTTGTTATCTTTAGTTTGCTAAAGTCAACCAAGAACGAATCAAAATGCGCAGTCGAATGTTGAGATTAAATAACGCAGCAGCCGTTCCGGCATACAAGGCCATCAGGTCATCACACGTGCATTATCGTGCAGCGGATAGGTATCTCCAACTCGTAAATATTACCACTCATTTTACTCTCGACTCATTTTAATAAAATGAAATGAGTCATTTTATAATAAAGCTATCATGGTTATTAACTTCTTCGATCTAGTCTTTGTAGGCCTCCATCAAACCCTGCCATTCCAATTCCGCTATCTCTTTGAGTTGTCGATCTTGATAAAAATCAAGGTTGCCTGGATGTGATCGCTCTCAGCGATATAGCCGCACGTGGATACATCTTCTATTCTAAGTATTAATTTCTACATATGGTATGTGTGGTATAATAAAGTGTTTTCTTGGTATCAATTTATTTATAAAACAAAATCCACAGCCGTTAAGGATTTCTTGAGTTTACCAAAAATTTTGGCGCATGCGCTATGATCACGGAATGTGCGTTTTTATTGTCAGATATACCGATTTACCATCATCAGCCTTCGTTTTTTCATAACAACACAAATCATAGCAAAATCCCGTAATTTATAACTTGCTTATCTACGAGTATGAGTCATTTTAAAAACATAAGGTTGATCGTTTTGGGGCACGAGATTCATTTTTCTGTCTTTTAATTTATTTTGCGTTTAACAAGGAATAAGCGGAAAAGTAATTTACCGCAAATCTTTATTACTCTCGAAATCGTGCCAACAAAAGACTAATCAACCTTAAACGAAAATATGGATGGATTGTGTGAAAAAGGACATGACAATGTTTTGCTAAGGTTAGTACGGAAATGACGACTGATAGAGGAGATTGGAAGAAAAATACGTATTGTGCCGGCATGGGATAAGGACTGGAAAACGAATGATGAGTCGTTATATCAACTGAGTATACCTACATGAGTGATTTGAATCGTGACATTTCGTAGATATTTGATTGCAGTGATTCTAGTAACATGGATTTTCATTTACTGGAAGCATTGCAACAACGTTAGTGCTTTTTGAAAAAAAAAAAAATTTATTTGATCAGCAGATGAGACAAAGAAAAATACATAAAGAAAATAGCAAAACTAGTACGAACTCTTTGCACTTTTTCTTTTCAGCCTTCATGGTTACGTCGTAGAAGGAATAAAAAACGCTAACAAAAAAGTAAAAATTCTAAATTCAAACATTGACATAGAACGTAAAACAGGTACAGTGTCATACGGTAACCAGTTGGGCTCACCTTGACGATTCGATAATCACGTCTACCTTGAATATTAACTAACAGATTGTTTTGCCACACAGTACGTCATGTAGGTAGGTACTACATTAGTGCATAGCTATGTCAAGTGCGCATTCGTTACGCGCCAATTTTAGAAGAGCATTTTCGACTCTATCCATCTAGCTCTATCCATCAACAGTTTTTTTTTTCAGACGAAACCTACGTAATTATCGTCATTTTTTTCGATTGTAATTTTCAAGTGATATTTTCAGTTAAGTTAAATGTTTTTATTATTTATACTTGTAAATTTTTAACATAACATAACTACTATCTAGTAGAGCGATGGAAATAAAATTTTATGGGCTATTTAAAAGGTGGATGTGGAGCAAAAACCGACATTTATGCTTCAATTTTGACAGCCGATAATCATTTCTATGTACTTAGTTCAGTGGCCATATTTTTTCTAATAGCCACTGGCAATGCAACGGCTGATGACAGGGCGTCATGGCAAAGCAGCTGCTCCCATTTATTTGAACTTGAACGTAAAAAAACTTGTAATTTTACCGTTCGCCAAATGGTGGGGTCTACACATTCTAATTCTAACTCGCGGCCTCGACCAATAGCGGGCGAGGACGAGTCAACATGGCGCTCGTGGGAACCGGTTAATGGGCCGTTTGAATTTAGAATAGTATTTTTATTAATGTGTTCGAGAACAATTGTTTTTTTTTTTATTTGCTTCGCCATTAGATGGATTGATGCATAAATTTTGTACGATTTGAATAATAACAACATGGCCGTAAAGAAGTAAAGATGTTCTTGTTTAAAAGCACCTGCTTTTTGCCTGACAGTATGTTAAGGTTCTAATAACCATCCTTTATTTTTCTCATAAACGTTTTGGTTCCTGGAAGAGTTCGCTTTTAGCGACAAGGTAACTTGTTAAATTAGGGTTACAATCTGTCTCATAGGGTAATGAATAAAAGTGATATTATCTATCTAGTATCTGTCAAGGTAAGTGTTATATTTTTTCTATGTAGGTAGGTACTTTTTTATTTTAAACATGAAACATTTTACAAGAATTTAATCCTCATTAGTTTTGATTTGACGGTATGCTGTTTTGGTATGCAAAAAAGCGTTTATGAGGTTTTGCAATGGCAAATGTATTGTGATTCTGAGAATAAGCGTGTACGTCATGAAAAATAATGTTTCCTTTGTTAAGTTTACTTTCGATCATAAATTTTTCAACACAAAATGTCACAAAAGCGTATATCAGTAACAAAATGTGATAGAAAAAAAGTTCTTATTCGAAAGCAAAAAAAAAAAACTGCACGCAACCGTAACTTAGAGCAACACTCGCATTTTTGCCGCGAAAAAAAGAAAAAACAACGTTTTCATGTACGAAACTAATAACGCCAACCAACCATGAAATCACCTCATGTTTTTCCATTTCACACTTTGAAAAAAGTAACAAAGAACAAAGTAACAAAGCTTTCAGTGTTTCCGCTTTTTCACAGTGGTGGGGTGTCAGAATTAAAAATATCAAAAGGCTTGTGATTAGGCTGAATGACTTCAAAAACTTTTTTTCAAAGCGGTTTTAGCGGTAAAAATTGTTGCAAGATTTTTTTACAAAGAAAAATGGCGGGATTACTCTCTTCTGAATTAAAAATGACTAAACAAAAGCAAGAGATTCAAAAAATGCCTTCAAGATAGGCCCTGAAAGTCTTTTTACTTGCATATAATTATTATGGCGGGAACGTTTTACTGAATTCAAAATGATAGAAAATAAACACGAGAGGAACAAAAATCTTCCTGTGAAATTTGTGAATATTTTTTCCCCTTGAATTAGAAAAATAAGTATCTCTTAAGAAACATTGGTTTAATATGAATTTCATAATAAAAAATATTACTTTTTATTATGAAATTGACGACACTAACCAACGTTTAATGGATAATGAAATGAAATGAAATGAACTTACCATCAGAATCAGACTTTTCAGCAATATCCTCATCACTCATACCCACTGCGTCTCATAATGATTATGTCTAAATTCCAAAAACCTTACAAGTGCAAAAAACAAATATTTCATCATGACAACACTGACCGTACAGCTACCAGCCCGAATAGAGCTTCCAATTTCGACAATAGTTACGTAATTTCACTCTAAATTCAAATTAACATTCCGCCATCGTAGAAGCGATAATCCCGTTCGAAAGTCGAATAAACCGCGCACTGTTTCGTTCAAAATTCGTTTGTCTATAGTTTAAATCTAGGCTTTTTTTCGCAAGCCGGCATGGATAAGTAAAGGCGTTCGTTCCGCGGGGCTATTTGGCTGCACGTGTATCGCGAGGGGTGGGTCTGAGCACGTGAATTTTCCGAGGTTTCCACCCTCTGCGGACCGCCCCTATAGGCTTTTCTGTCCGGCCTATGCTGTTTAACCGATAGGCTCGGGAAAACTGTAGAGATGGCACGCACTATTGTTTATTATTTTTATCTGAGACTGTCATATCCTATGGTTTTTCTTCTCTACTGTGTCCCAGAAATATGTGTTAGAAATAATATATAATTACGTATATCTTCATCTTTTGAATTATTAATTCAATTGTTGATATATTAAGACCTAGTAGTTGATAATGGGTAAATATCTTAAATTTCTAAGTAAATTTCTTTACCTAAGATGTTCCAATTTATGTCACCTAACATTAAATAAATAAATAATGCTGGACAATTCACACAGCATTATCTAGCCCCATGGTAAGCAGAGCTTGTGTTATGGGTACTAGATAACTGATATACATAATACAATATATTACATAGATAGATATTTTCTATTATACATAGAAAACGACCAGAACACCCGGAACAAATATCTGCAGATCGTACACACAATTGTTCCGAGGCGGGAATCGAACCCGCAACCTCCTGCGTCGCAGGCGGACCTTCGCCCACCGCGCCACATCGGTCGTCAACATACATAGATATTGTTAGTATGAAGATAATTAACATTATTAAATAAAAAAGGGCGCTATGGCGCTCATTAGGGGAGGCCTACGACCAGCAGTGGACTAACATAGGCTGATGATGATGATATAAAAACAAATAGATATTGGTAGCTGCTATTGAAAAGAACCTTGTGAAATTAAATGAAGCTTTTTATCTCTCCTCAACTTAAAATAATTTTATTTTATACATATGGTATATTGCTCAAACTTGCTCATAAAAAAGCAATTAGAACCAATCCATCACCTTTACACATTCTAATTAAATAGAAACTGGGTGATTACTGACATTTATATGGTTTCAAACGTACGAAAATGTAAAGCCTTAAAAAATAACGTAGCTATCTCATTTCACGCTCCAAGAAGTTGAGGTATGTAATTATGGAATATTCATAATAAGTTTTAACTGCTAAACAATTGCCGGGCACGTATCACGTAAATGTTAAAAATAATTTTACAGTCTTCGAAGGTTTTTTTTGCATGTGGTTGAATACTAGCAATAAGCTTTTATAAGGTTACCTACTAATGAGCTATGCTTTGAAATATTACATAGTCGTTTATGTATCAAACCTTAGTAAGAAAGAACACTTTATGTTTTATATTCAGTTGTTTGATTCGTCTATAATTCTGTAGACTTCAAAGTATTGTCGAAACATTTCTGTTAATTAGTATAAATACCGCGGTATTTTATGCATAAAAGGTATAAAATGCAAGGGCTTGTGAAATCTTTTAATTAACTATGTATTTTCATATACAAATGTGTAAACTAATTAAGCAATAATGAGTTAATTATTTCCAAGTACAGGAAACTATAACAATTACGAACAAGAACGCGAGATCAACGAACCTTCATTTATTTTTAAGAAATTTCTAGAACGCACCAAGACACGTTTAGCCGTAAGCGACATATAATTATAGGTAGGCCCTCGCTACGCGATCGTTAGATTCAAAAGAATAAGAAAACTAAGGCTCCATCAAACAGGTTTTACAATTGAGATAAGTGGGTTTATTCGTAAGGTATTAAAAAGTTAAATAGTGATGCTGATACAGTTTTAACGGGCGCTTTATAAAAAAAGAATCAATCATATTTGTTTTTATATATTTTTTTTAAGAAAATGAAATATTTAAGATGCAAATACATCCCTATTGACTCACTCATATAAACCTACATTACAAATAAAACATAACCTGAATCATTTATCCAAAAGCTACATTTGAAAACGAATAGTCAATTCTAAAAGCGCTATCGCTCACTGAACGCTCCAACCACTCGTACAAAATTAGCAGCCACTCACTCCAAACAAAAGATTTAGCAACAACGCCACTCCACTGCTCTCTCTGTCCCAACACTGCCTACTTTTCATGCACTACGCCTACGTATCCACTATTTCAGAACACCGCGAAAACCAAAGCTAAAATAGACTTTATGCGTGTACAATACAGATGGAAATGGATCGTGGTACTACGCACCCTCTCTTTCGCGTGTTAATCAAAATACTAGTTTTCCTTCTTTGACATGGAATCCTAGAAAATGGATAAGGCATTTGGCATTGTTTTCTAAATTGAAACTGGTTGGCGGCCGATCTAAGCTGAGCTATCAAGGCCCGCGATTTCTAGGGTTGCCAATGTCATTTATTTTCGGTCAGTTGTCAAAATATGCTTTAGTGATTTTACTATCCAGCTTATCATAGAAGAGGGCAACTAAATAGTGACTGCAGGTTCAGCATTCGTGAGTGCATAACTTTTAGTTTTTTGTCGCCCTTTATCTGCAGCTTTTGATCTATACTAATATTATAAAGAGGTAAAGTTTGTGAGGTATTAGGGGGTAATCTCTGGATCTAGTGAACTGATTTTGAAAATTATTTTGCCAATAGAAAGCCACGTTATTTGTGAGTGTCATAGTTAATATTAAGGGTCCGGCGACACTCGCTTGCAAAAATCGCTCCGAATATCGCTGTCCCTGTTTAACTCTTGCGCCGCGCCACATGCGTGCGCGATAGCAATATTAGCCGTTCAAAATTTGGTTTATTCCGTAATACCAAAAATTATGAGTGAAAACTTTTTGTATTCTTCACAAAGTATTGTTATTCTGTAACTAGACAATATAAGCTATGTTCCTTAATAAATAAAACGTAAGATATTGATGTTTTTAATACGAAACAAATAGCAAGAAAACATGTCCATTTTCGCATAAAAACGTGCAAAATAAGATTGGCTTTCATTTGATTTTAGGTATGTATTTTGAAAAAAAAAACTATTTGGGAACCTAGATAAATACTATTTTAATACAAATAATGCAATATTATAGTGGAAATATGCTTGAATTAGAAATAATTTTGGTATTACGTTTGTATGAAGAATTCGTCCCTGCGGAGGCCTCTTAACCCGAAAAATTAAAAGACTTTTTCGTGCATCACGATACATTTACTCTACGTTCATGGCAACCAGTGTCATGTTAAATCTCAATGTTTATGACACACTTGTGATAATGTGTTCAGCAAATAAATGATTTGATTTGATTTTAACGAATGTCCTACCGCGAGAAGCCGGAACGGACCGCTAGTTACAAATAAAAAACAAAAGGAAACCGAAATAAAATAGTATCTCAGCATTATGAGTGTACTCACAAATATATCTGACGACCGATGTGGCGCGGTGGGCGAAGGTCTGCCTGCGACGCAGGAGGTTGCGGGTTCGATTCCCGCCTCGGAACAAATGTGTGTACGATCTGCAGATATTTGTTTCGGGTGTTCTGGTCGTTTTCTATGTATAATAAAAAATATCTATCTATGTAATGTATTGTATTATGTATATCAGTTATCCCCATAACACAAGCTCTGCTTACCATGGGGCTAGATAATGCTGTGTGAATTGTCCAGCATTATTTATATATTATTTATTTATTATTGATTAGACCAGGTGTTCTATCTGGGTAGCTTTAGTTTATGCTTTGCTAGTCTAGTTATCTGGATATCTACAACATAGCTTTTGCTAAAATATATTTATTACTATTTCTACGTAAAGTAAAAATATATCAAAACGGTAGATCACCGACCGCGAAGCTAGGCTCAAGCGGCCGGTGACTAGGGCTGCAGAGAAAGGAACTTCCTGACGATACGTGCCGAGTCCAAGAGTACCGCCTTTTGGATCTGGCCCTTGATCCAACTTCCTAGCGAGAGTCTCTTCAGGTGTTGATCGTTGGCTCTTCGCTATTATGCTGTTAAACGAAACAACTATCGGGACGGTGGTCGCAGAATCTACATCCCACCGTCGAGGTAGAGACCAGTCGAGGTAGAAACCCTTCGAGGTAACGACCCATCGAAACGTACCGTCGAGGTAGAGACATCGAGGTAATGAACATCGAGCTAACGTCATTCGAATTAGAGTACGAGACCCCACCCTGACAACCTCGTATTATTATTATTATTAAAACACCTGACTTGACTTGCAGGCTATGAAACCATGACATTCAA
Organism: Eupithecia abbreviata; assembly: GCA_943735965.1. Taxonomy (NCBI): domain Eukaryota; kingdom Metazoa; phylum Arthropoda; class Insecta; order Lepidoptera; family Geometridae; genus Eupithecia; species Eupithecia abbreviata. Next base: position 2,281,442 of record OX030997.1, on the reverse strand, counting down.
ATGTTAAAGCTCATATTAATTTCACCGGCAGGGGGCTCTGATTAAATCTATATATATAAAAGAAAGTCGTGTTTGTTACAACACTTATAACTCGAGAACGGCTGGACCGATTTAGCTGAAAATTGGTGGAGAGGTAGCTTAGAACCAGGAGTCTAACATAGAATACTTTTTATTATTTAAACAATTTGACACATAGATTTCCACGGGGGCGAAGCCGCGGGGAGCAGCTAGTTGCTAATAATTATTTATATTGATGCTTACTGTTATTAAGAATAAAATAATATTTTTATAAATAAACCATTACAACTTTCAATAGACTTCTTCAAGAGGAACGAATTATTCTTATTACAATAGGACGTTGTTGTTTGGTTTAGCTAGATGGTAAGGAGGCATGGTCCAAGGCAAAACGTTTCAGGCATTGTAGTGAGGTCTCTCTTGCGTGGCCAGGGTATTCAAATGTGGGCTTAAACTCGTTATCTTTTGATAAATTGTATAGTGACAAAAAGGCTTACCACAAGCTTCCAACGAGTGGTCTGCGACTCAGTCATCTGATGACGCCGGTATAAAATACATCTTAAATGTTAAGAGTTAAAGCCTATTTGGAATGCACATTTTTGTGCTGTGCTGCAGTGTGCCTTTTAGGTGTGCAACATGCTAAGATTCGATTTCTCCAACTCAACCCATGTTGTAAGAATCGACAAAGGGAAGAAAAGGTAGCAGCTTCGTTCTGTGTATTTCTAATACCTAAACTGCAATCACTTATTACGACTGATAAGTAGTTATTATAAAAAATACCAAAACTGTATTTATTACAAGCAGTTTATATTAGAAAAATTGCACACGAGAACCGAAATAGAGAGAAAAAAAAACTAATAGTATTTGCTTGAAAGGATTATGGCAAGACCCCCTTGTTTTTCCTTCACCAAGGAGCCACGTTCTGCAGAATACATGTTCGGGTACATCTGCTGAAGGGGTTAAAAAAATGGTTTCCAGCCATGGTATATAACCATATGCTCTCAAAGCTCTACCTCCACCGGTCGTCAAGGCATGCTTTAGACAAGGTTTAATTGCAAAGCGTAAAGGGCTCACAATGTCTGTAATTATAAGGAACAATAGCAACGAAACAGATGCGATTTACTAATAAAACGTATTCTGGCCTAGTTTATTAATAACGTGTCTAATTGTGGACGGAGATTAATTTAGGGCAAGTTGAATTTATTTAATGAATGGTTGAATTTTTTAATTCATTCAAATCATAATCGAATTTATCCAATTGTTTTGTAGGTAGGTATGGTATATTTGGTGTAGCGGTGTTTCGCACCAAATTTTTCCTATTATATTTTTCGTTCTTTCTCACAAAATATGTGTTATATTTTGTGAGAAAGAACGAATAATTTATTATGCTTACACAAATAAAATTCTAGGTAAAGTAAAAAGTGGCCTTATCGCTGAAGGATTTCTCCATAGCAAAGGAGTGTGCAGAGAAAACAAAGCAAGATAGAGATTCCTTACACCACAGCAAATAAATGATTTGATTTGATCATGATGACCTACCTTATCAAAGCCGCACAAGATGATGATGATAAAAACTCATGTTTTAAGTTTTCCTCTGAATCACAGATAGAGGTAGGAGGAACTTCTAAGTAGCTAGTTAGGTGAATCATAGATTACTGTTCTAGGATTCAAAGGCCAAGGTCTAATGAAGAATCTATGATGGCATTTAAGTTGCATCATGATGTATTGTTTAAAGTTCAGCTTTTTATTGGAGTGGAAAATTTTCGATGAGTATGCATCGTTGGGCAACTCAAGCCCATGTGCAAGCTCTGCTTACCATGGGGCTAGATAATGCTGTGTGAATTGTCCAGCATTATTTATTTATTATTAATTAATATTGATTAGACCAGGTGTTCTATCTGGGTAGTTTTAGTTTATGCTTTGCTAGTCTATTTATCTGAATATCTACAACATAGCTTTTGGGTAATTATGCTAGCATATGAGTGTATCAAAATATATTTGTTACTATTTCTACGTAAAGTAAAAATATATCAAAACGGTAGATCACCGACCGCTCGCTAGGCTCAAGCGGCCGGTGACTAGGGCTGCAGAGAAAGGGAACTTTCTGACGATACGTGCCGAGTCCAAGAGTACCGCCTTTTGGATCTGGCTCATGATCCAACTGCCTAGCGAGAGTCTCTTCAGGTGTTGATCGTTGGCTCTTCGCTATTATGCTGTTAAACGAAACAACTATCGGGACGGTGGTCGCTGAATCTACATCCCACCGTCGAGGTAGAGACCAGTCGAGGTAGAAACCCTTCGAGGTAACGACCCATCGAAACGTTTAAAGTTCAGCTTTTTATTGGAGTGGAAAATTTTCAATGAGTATGCATCGTTGGGCGACTCAACCCCATGTGCAAGTGACCGAAGTCGCTATATCGACTTCGGTATAGCAGTCACTTGCGACTTTCGGCGACTTGAGATCACATGGACTCTAGTCGCCGAACGTTGCAATACCTTTCACATAAATGCCCAAGGTTTGTATGATAACTGTATGGTTTCTATGGCATATTGTTTCTGTCTTTCATCTTTAAGTCAGGGCGTATTCTATCCAAATTAATACACAGGTAGGGTTGATGATGACAATTAATAATATCACCAAAATTATGTATTAAGCTAATTATCCTGAGCCATAGATAACACAAGACGTATTATATTTTTTATATTGATCGAGAATAATTAATAATTTAACTTTTGATAAAATAACACTACTAAATATCAACGCCATGACACGTTGTATACCAAAATAAGGCGCCGAAAAACGATGATAAACGTCTGAATTTCTTCTCTTGAATATTATGGGCATTCTGTATTATGGTCTCAATATTATGGGCATTCTGTATTTTAGTCTCAATATTATGGGCATTCTGTATTATGGTCTCAATATTATGGGCATTCTGTATCATCAAATGATCACCCAGCGGTGACGTCATAGAAAGTCGCCACATGTATTGTAGCGATTTAAAGCCAAATTGAAATTGCTTTTATAAAAGCTCAATTTTTCCATCAAAATCAATTAGTTAGCAGGAAGTTATTTATTTTGAATTCTGTAGATGTCTAAGAACATCTCGGAGTAGTTTCTCAAACCTTACCTTATCATCCTTTCAAATGCTATACAGCGATCTCGCGAGGGCTACTGTGCCTATTGATGCGCTTACTTGCCTACGACCGCTCTATTGTTCTCGTTGCTGTCTTTTGTAAAATAGTTGTTACTTTTACCCCTCCCTGTACCCTCTTTAAATAATTAAGTTGGCTTATTGCTATAAATCCTTCATTATAATTTATTTATTTCAAATGTAATGCTCAACTAAAGCTTGCATGTAGTCATATTAAGATAAAATGTTTTTATAAATGGTTCAATAACCAAAAGTATGTAATATACGTAATTCTTAACTCCCTAGTATAAAAGTTTGAAAAAGCGCATCGCTTGTAAACGATTGTAAATTTAAGTCAATATTATCTAGGAAAAATGTACACTGGATATGTATTACTATTATATTTTGTTATGTTTATAAATAAAGATATTTAAAAATTGAAAAATTGAAATTGCTATACAAAACTAACCGACATTTCTCTTTGGTATTCCTGGTTTTTATTTATCAGTACTTATTGTAGCAACTTGTTTTACAATCTCAACCTTGGGTCTACCTTGTAGGCTACTCATAAAACGCGGATTTAAAATAAAAAAAAATCTCTTTCTTATTATTGTGGCAACTCTTTTTATACCGTATGATTTATACCTTGGTCTACCTTAGGTTCCCCATTTTAGTCACTTTACTTCCTAGGCATTTTGGATATTAACCTAAGAACTCTGTTCTCTGTTCTTAAATGAATATTAAACTAAAAAAAAAAATAAGACTTCCTGATCAGGATGCCTTATTAAGAGGGTTTAAATTTAAAAGAAACTTACCGCAGCCCCCTGATTCTGCGAACTCTCCACCACATCTCCCTTTTCATCAGTACAGAAGTAGCATTTATCAGGTGGCTTCCAATCCGTGGGCTCTTCAGCAAGCTCCAGTTTCGGCTGCGTCGCCGGCCGCTTGATGAGGCTCTCGAGGATTGTCTCTGGTCGCTTCGGACCGTCGTCCTCGTTGATCTGCTCTATGGTCTTTATCTTTAGCCCGGGAGGCTGGTCGTTGGAGGGAGTGGAACCTGCGATAAGAGAAGTATAGATTGATGGAAAACACTTTACTACAACAACAAATACCACACTAATCCGAATCTTCATCATCAGCCTATATTAGTCCACTGGACATAGGCCTCCAGCGAGCGCCATAGCGCCCTGCCTTCAGCTTGCCGTATCCAGCATCTAACTGCAGTCTTTCGCAAGTCGTCATCCCACCTGGCCGAAGGGTGTCCTACACTACGTTTACCGAATCGCGGTCTCCACTCAAGAACACTTTAGCAGTTGACGGTTTTTCGCAATTTATTGCCGGCCCACTGCCACTGCAGCTTGCTAATTCTTTGAGTGATGTCAAAACGCTCTATTAATTTTTTTTTTTTTTTTAATCTTGCCATTTCCAATAATCTAGTAGGTACAGCACAGAAGCTAAGTATAATAAAAAGTTTATAAAGTACTCAATAAATACCTTCGTCGCTGGAGTCCCCTGGTTTGGTCAACGCGTCCTGGTATTGCTTCCATTTTCTTCGACCCATCAACTCCTCGGCCACTCGTTCTAGACCTGGAAAATAGGAATGGCGGACTTTAGTACTAGAACAGTTGTCTGGGAGATATCTTTGCGAGGGATAAGACTACATGCTGATTACAAGAAATATGTATTTACGCGGTTTATGAATAAAAATATACTTTTTACATGATAAAATGGGTAAATTATGAAATAGGATGTACAAGTGTAGGTTTTCTAGCATGCTTTATGTAATAAAGGTAATAAACATTATTAATAACTCAATAGGTTATTATCGAAAATTATTTTGTTTAGTGTGACGCGCCTTTACATTATGAAGACAATTATTTCACAGACTTTTCTTTAAACAATGAAACAAACACACGTACTTTTGTTAATTAATCTATGAGTTTGACGACCGATGTGGCGCGGTGGGCGAAGGTCCGCCTGCGACGCAGAAGGTTGCGGGTTCGATTCCCGCCTCGGAAAAATTGTGTGTACGATCTGCAGATATTTGTTCCGGGTGTTCTGGTTGTTTTCTATGTATAATAAAAAATATCTATCTATGTAATATATTGTATTATGTATATCAGTTATCTAGTACCCATAACACAAGCTCTGGTCTTACCATGGTGCTAGATAATGCTGTGTGATTTGTCCAGCATTATTAAAAATGCTATTATTATTATTAAAAATGAGTTAGTCAGATAAAAAAAAGAAATTCGTGTTTTAAAGGCACATACACACAGCTTCCGTTTTACATGAGTTTTTTCCTTTATGGCGTATATAGTTCACACACTCGACAGTAGGTATTCCGGATCAAGTAAACGATTTCTTCCAGTAAGAAAAGATCAGTAAAATACGATCCCGTAAAAAAACACATCCGCTGTGTAAATACGCCCTAAGTTTATCTTGAAGTCGTAACATATACTAAATAATTTGTTACCAAGAGTGGAAACCTATCTACTCCTCTGCGATATGTTCCAACTATTTAGAGACGAAATGCTCTACAATTCATATGTACGATACACTTGACCTCTAGAAAGGGCATATCGATCATTATTTATCGATTTATAGCAATAATCGAATGCGCAAAAATATAGTTATTCGGACCTTGGCATCCGTTTCTAGATATCTCGATTTGACGGTGGTAGTAGAGGGCGTAGTGTTAGCGATTAGCGATTTATGTAGTTTTTCTGTCTTGTATGAGAGATTTTAAAATTACATAATCAAGAAAAACTTTTCTATCATTACGCCATGTTTGTACAAGAATTAAAAACACCACTCAAAATGTTTAAGTAATAAATACGTAGGTATTATGATACCAGCTCAGAATAATTCTCTTAAAGGGATTAAACACATAAGCGAAAGTTTTTCCATCGGATAACATAAATAAAAATAATTTTGTTATTACCAAAAACTAAACCTGACTACTATTATCTTAGTTTTAATGTATTTTCAGGAATCGAACCCGCAACCTCCTGCGTCGCAGGCGGCCCTTCGCCCACCGCGTCACAGCGGTCGTCAATAATTGTAAATCGAAGGAAAACTGAACATTTTATAAAGATAACCCCACGTATTTTCCTATTATATCATATAGCTTATCATAATTAAGTAGTCCACCGAATTATTTCCTACCTCGTTGTCTGTACCAGCGAAAATTATTCCTTTACTCCATAAAAGTTAAATTTTCTTAAATTCACATAATTCTTTCCATCCAAAGGTTGCCTGGAAGAGATCGCTTCTAAGCGATAAGGCCGCCCATTGTACTTGTATCATGTGATGTGTTTTATAATGATCTGTAACTGGTGTACAATAAAGTATTTTTGTATTGTATTGTAAAAGGTAAATATATAAAATAATGAATTGCAGTTTTTTTATTTACAGTCAGATAGATAGATAGAAAGCACTTTATTATACCACACAAAACAGAAAACAATACAGGAATAAAGAAAATGATAAAGGGCGGCCTTGTCGCTGAGAGCGATCTCTCCCAGGCAACCTTTGGATGGACTACTTATACAGAGTTTAAAATCGATTGAGCTTGAAATAGTTTCTCGTCAAGGCTAGCTAGCCGCTGCCACTATGCCCGCATACACTGTGCATCGAACAATAAACTTTATCGCCTCGTAATAAATAACATAAATCAATATTCGATAGCCAGTACGAAAACAGACTTGTACTAGTACGAAACAGGTTGGGTTCGTTCACACTGTGAAAGTACGAGCGGTTTTAGGGGTCCGTAACGAAGAATTAATTAAATGAAACCGTTTCGGACATTTTCTAAACGTGAACAGGTTTCACAAGGGTCAACATAATACCAGCGCTGAGTAGGTATTTTTTTTATCTACCCAGCATCATGCTGAGTTGACACCTTTTTGACTAGACACCAAATGGTTTGCCAGACAGGTTGCGGAGGCGATTGGGTGGGTGCCTACTTTTTAAAATTAATTATTTTTATTTCTGAAATAATTTGGTGATAATTTTTTCATTTGTTTTGTATTTTTAAGTAGATAACCGTTTCACCTCTATTGTTTTAGTAATAAGTTTGTGCCTAGTTTTAGCTTTCCTACATATATGTTTTTAAAATGTACCTAACGTTTCGTGTCAAATAAATTATTTCATTTCATTTTATAGGTATGTATAAATATTTATATGATATCAATAAATGTATTTTCTTTCTTTCTTTCTTTCGTAGATATTGGTTTTGCCGCAATCGAAAGTGACATTAAAATAAATATTATTTTGCATGAAATTACCAAGAATACTTCAACATATGAACCGTTGCGGCCATTTTCTTTTGCAAATAGACCGACATTCTTTATTTTATTTGGGAAATAAACAGTACATAAAACTGCGTTATTCGTATGTTTCGACACTTGATATATACTAAAGCCAAAATAATTTCCTCTATTATGTAACGCATGTCGAGCTAAATGAACAGAGCAATACAAAAAAATAAAACATGTTGAAAATATGTACCTACATTAATGTCCAATACCACAACCACTGGGTGAAATTACTTATACTCTAGATTTAGTTATTTTGGTTTTATTTTCTTCGTTGTAATTGTATTTTCTTTTTTGTAATTTTGTGTATGTGTTTTTATGGGTCTTTGTTGTCTGATAATCAAAAATCTGAATGAATTAACAATTTATTTTTGAAATTTTATAGAAACTATACAGGATTTTAACATTAGTCGGGAAGCTACGGAACCCGCAGAGAAATTTCTCTCTTAACGACCATTAGTTGCAATTTTGAAGTCGTGAAAATAATTAACTTTCAATTTCTCAGTTTATTATCCACTCAAAGTAGCGAATAGCCTCTAAATAATTAATAACCAAGAAATAAACTTAAGGCACATCATTCAGATAATTAATAACTCTAGGTCTAATCTCTCTACTATTATATATCTGTTTATATAATAATTTATTAACATTTATAGTATAGTAAAATAATATAATATATTTGTGGATTCCACACAAATGAGATCTGCAGATATTTGTTCCGGGTGCTCTAGTCGTTTTCTATGTCATAAAAAATATATATCTATGTATGTACATATATCGGTCATCTAGTACCCATAACACAAGCTCTGCTTAGCTTGGGGCTAGATGATGATGTGTGGATTGTCCAGCATACTTACATAAATAAAAACCATACAGCTGAACTTAGAACCTCCTTCATTTTTTAAAGTCGGTAAAAGCAATTACTACGTATTTGATAAAAATCAGCAGCGGTCAATCTCTATGAAATATCAATCAATACCTTCTGAGAAAAACCTGCAAAAACTATGAACTGTCTGTTGCAGTCGTTGCAGGGGTGTTCAACCATTTCCTTAAATATCCATTTTCCTCTCTATTTTTCTTAAAATAAACTAACTAGACCCACACACAATACACGGCAGCAGTTTAATATTGATTTTTACCTACTCTTAAATGATAGTACCTACATACTTAAACTACTAAGTATTTAGTACTTTACCCACTTTCAAAGTATAGTATACTCTGTATACATAATTTTGAATGAGTAAAATTAGCAATAAAATAGACCTTCTTAGTTCGTAAACGTTTTATGTCTCATTAATTTAAAATCCAGCTATAACATACAATGTGTCCCAAACCCATAAAAAAAACAAATAAGACCAAACTACCAGACGAACTGAGGCGAAGCCAGCAACGTTACTGTAGTAATTAATTCGTTCATTGAACTCCCAGCAAGGAATAATAAAAAAAATAATTATACATTAGACATGTTTCCGAGTAGCTAATGTTGTGAAAGAGATGGTTTGGTGAGCTAGTCTTGGCTAGAAGAAAAAACCGGATAAAAAAGGTCGGTGCACGGAAAAGCCGGAAAAATAGCCACCAACTAACAAAACAAACAGAGACAGAAAATATACAGAATGCACTTTATATTTTTAGGTGGGTAAGAAAGTTCCGTGCGCGCAAAATTTTATTTGGTTTATTATTTTGATGCTTAAATTATGGCAGAAATATAACCTAGTGTTGCTTAATTTGTTGTTGAAATATATTCAGAGACTGATTGGATTTTTATTAACAACTAGTAAAACCTTTAAGCTTAAAAGCAAAGAAACGTTCGGCGATGTTACTACTTTTATTGTCCAAAATGGATATCTATTATATATAATTTAGATGGTCCTGCTTGTAGCCACGGTGCGCTTGCAGGTCACAATGCAGTGAGATAAAGAATGAGAAATTTTGGTTTTTCAACAAAGCTAATTAAACCGAACGAATCGCACCTTCTCGACTCTTTTCTGTTACTTCTGTTTTAAAAACACTCACAAAACTTTTAACTAATAAAACGTCTTCTCTGTTTTAAAAAAGAGTTGTGACTTTTTAAACCAGATGTAACTAAAAAGAGCCGGAGGCAAGAAGTCGGACTCACCTAGCCCAATCTAGCAAGCTCTAACACAAATGTGTGGTTAGATGCACCCAGTGATTAGTGCTTTGTGCCTTTTTACAGAGGATATTATGGAAATTAATGACGAACTGTCATACGTAATGACCGCCCGAGTTATGCCTTTGATGAATTACCAACCAACTAAAAAGGCCTCTATTTTATTCGTGAATACAATATTTTTCTGCCAAATTAAAGAAAAACAATTTTTTTTTTGTCAGTGTAAACTTAAGTAGGTATACATAGATAGTACCTACCATAGATTCATAAAAATTATAGCTATTCTATCCTATCGCCTATCTGTGTTTATATTTGTGTCTATGTATGTAAATGTAACTACTTGAAAAATACTAATAAACTAAGTATTAATATTATTAATTGTAAAACCTGTGTGCACCTGTTTATCTTTAAATATGAAGTAAAAATAATAAACTCAAAATTGTTGCACGTGTAACATTCAATGCCTAAATAAATCTAGAAATAGTAAATCTAGAGGTAACACACTTAACAAGCAAGTGTAGGAAACGAATTGAGTTTTTTGCTTTTAATATAATCATCAGCCTATATTAGTCCACTGCTGGACATAGGCCTCCCCCAATGAGCACCATAGCGCCCTGTCTTCAGCTTGACGCATCCAGCATCTACCTGCAGTCTTTCGCAGGTCGTCATCCCACCTGGTCGAGGGGCGTCCTACACTACGTTTACTGAGTCGTGGTCTCCACTCAAGAACACGTTTGCCCCAGCGGCCGTTGGTTCTTCGCGAGATATGGCCGGCCCACTGCCACTTCAGCTTGCTAATTCACAGAGCTATGTCGATAACTTTGGTTCTCTGTCGGATGTATTCGTTGCGAATCCTTCAGAGAAACTCCGAGCTTATCGTGAGTGTCTACGTCTCACCTCCGTAGGTTATAACGGGTAGGACGCACTGGTTGAAAACTTTCGTTTTGAAGCATTGCGGTATGGATGAAGAGAAGACTCGACGTAGTTTCCCAAACGCTGCCCATCCCAGCTGCTGGATCCTCCTTAACATAGCACCATGGAAATATGCAGGTGCCCTTGGTTAAGTTTAATAAATTAAAACATAAAATCGGAAACGATAAAGATTAAGATTTATTTATTTAGCCATAAACAGGTTGCACTATAACAAAATGAATAATATATTATCCTATATATGAGCACATACTAGATACTACACTAGTACATCCGTAGATACTACCTCTTTAATATGTAAATATATTATTTTAGTCTAAAAAATAAAACTATAAGAAAATAAAACCTATCGCTAGTTATTTTTACTATTACTCAATTAATTAAACCGTCAAGGAACTGCACAATTTTGATAAACAATAGACAATCAACAATTAATAACAATTAATGAATTCTAGAAAAGTTGAAAAAACAAAAGGTTTTTCAAAATGGCGTGACAAAAACTAGATAATAATAACAAAGGACGCAGAGACGCGTGCGGCGACTTCTGATTGGCTAAAACTACGATTAGACGGGTCTGTTTCAAGGTCGACGTGACTCAGATGCATTTGTGTATGCATGTTTGAATGTTTGCCGCAGTTTGTAAGCGTTAGCGGAAAGGACCAACGACTTGTCTAGTTTCATACTAATCAAGTTTTTGCTTGGCAACTCCAGTCATCCCATGACCACGACAGTGTGTAAACCTGTTGAAACGTCGGGAAAAATAGGTAAATAAACGCGATAAATACCCGTTTTAAAATAGTACTCGTAATTATGTAGTTTCTGCTTCTTCTTTATCTATGGAAACGTTTAAAGGTTATTTATATCCTATGGGAAGTTATTTTTGACATAAAAGTTGCCTATTCTTATAATTTTTTTATTACAGGCCTAGAACTACCAAGCACATCTTCAGTCCGACCCGTTCAGTAGCTTTGGCATGAAGAGGTAACTAAACTAACTTCGAAATATGCAAACTTTTACATACAAAATTGTGAGATGTGTGATAATTAGGGAACGTAATTTTTTATTCTTTTAGTACAATAAATAAACTAACTACGGTAAATTAATTAAACAGGACTAAAAATGTTAGCGACCCCTTGAGAGAGATATACCTAAGCCTTGAATGCTGTAAGTTTTTCAGGACGCCTGTGGGTAGGTAAATTGTCGTATTTGTCGTTGTAGGATTTGACGTTGTTGATTTTGGGTGCTCGATTCTTAATCCGACCTCTCAAATCAACCTGTGGAGGTTGCAAGAGCCAGATTAGGGAGCCTGCTAGAGGAAGAGCTGCTTTTTCCTATCATCAACATCAACCCATAGGCCACGGCTAGACATTGGCCTTCCCTATTGAGCGCCATAGGGCACTGTTTTCAGCTCGCCTCATCCAGCATTTGCCTGCAGTCATTCACAGGTCGTCATCCCTCCTAGCCGCTTTCTCCTATATTTATGACCAATGCGCAAAACAAAACCTAGTGTATTATGTAGAGTTATAGTGTTGTGACAAAGCTATACTATTGAAAAGCTAACTCCTATACTTTAAGCTGAACCATTTTAAATGAATCAACGCGGAAACGTACGATGTCCTTGTTTGGAACATCGCATATTCGCATCAAATCAAGCAGATTTCAATTAACTTTATTAACTGCCATTTTAACTATTTTATAGTTATTAGCATTCTTGAGTTATAAGGAAAATATCTTGCGTAATCGAGAATGTTCGAGATTTCGTAGACAATGAACTGTTGGACATGAAAATTCACGTCATTGAAGCTGGGTTACCTAGTTATTTGGTGTTTTGGCCATTTTTCGTGTTTTACAAGTAGTATTTGTATATTTCCAAAAATAAGAAACAAAATATTTTCTACCCTAGTGTTCTACCCTAGTTTGCATGAGATAAAACATACTTCTACTTTTAACTATTGGCAATCATATAGGTATTTGTATATTTCCAAAAATAAGAAACAAAATATTTTCTACCCTAGTGTTCAACCCTAGTTTGCATGAGATAAAACATACTTCTACTTTTAACTATTGGCAATCATATAGGTATTTGTATATTTCCAAAAATAAGAAACAAAATATTTTCTACCCTAGTGTTCTACCCTAGTTTGCATGAGATAAAACATACTTCTACTTTTAACTATTGGCAATCATATAGGTATTTGTATATTTCCAAAAATAAGAAACAAAATATTTTCTACCCTAGTGTTCTACCCTAGTTTGCATGAGATAAAACATACTTCTACATTTAACTATTGGCAATCATATAGGTATTTGTATATTTCCAAAAATAAGAAACAAAATATTTTCTACCCTAGTGTTCTACCCTAGTTTGCATGAGATAAAACATACTTCTACTTTTAACTATTGGCAATCATATAGGTATTTGTATATTTCCAAAAATAAGAAACAAAATATTTTCTACCCTAGTGTTCTACCCTAGTTTGCATGAGATAAAACATACTTCTACTTTTAACTATTGGCAATCATATAGGTTTAACACTGAATTTAGAAATAATAAATACTGGACAATCTACACTGCCCTGGGAAAACGATAATGAGACCCTGAAATGCAGCGCCATCTATGCGAAAAGTGTCTCTATAGGTATTCATTTATGACTCTTTTGACTGCTTTACGTATTACCACATAGGATGGCCACAACTCTGCCAATAAGTTTACCTACTAACAAAGTTGTAGCCTAAACCAGATCTTGTTTATGAGGAACTGAACTATAACTTTACAGCAAATATTACGACATTAGCTCAAGTTCAGCTTCCAATACTCCCTGAAGTTCGTTCAATAGTTGCGCTTTCAATCTCACGACACGTGTATCCGTGTGGGTGTTATACCAGGAAAGCCTGTCCTTGAGTATTATTCAGCTCTATACCTGAATTGAATAGGTAGCCAAAGATGAAGCAGTTTGATTAGTTACATATAGATTAGCACTTTGGAAGCTTTCAACTTCATTGAAGTAGCTTCTAGAATATTCTTGAGTATAAATCATGATCCTTGAAAACCTACGTTTATTACTTAGGAAAGTTCTAGCTATCAACTAATTGTTAAAATATTGGAGCTTGTTCTAGAGAAAAACCCATCGCAAAAATATTATATGGTTTGTACAAAAAAATTGAACTACCTATTCTTTATGATTCTATATGCATAGGTACATATCGATTTATATCTGTAATTTTTCTACACTGAAACTAATCCACAGAATAAGGACATAACTGAAACTTCTAAATTTTCAGTTGTCCTCGAGAATATGTGACCTATCTCACCATGGCCTAACATTTAGAGCATGATCAATGTAGGTCAAATAATGTTATAAAAACAAAGGTGTGCCCCTATCTCTGACATCTGAAACCTGAGAACAATAAACGGCCGGATGCTGTGCATCTTTTGTGACCTTGGTGTGACCTCGATGACGTTAGCATTGTTTCGTATTTAATTATGCGGAATTTAACTCTATTTTATGGTATTAGGAGCTGATTATGAAACTATAATTTTATCATTTATTTCGTTATACTCTGTAAGAAGTAACACAATATAGGAAATTCTTATTACTGTGTTATTGAAGTAAAGCATTATTTATTTAAATATATTTGAGGATATTACCGAGATGTATCTAAATGTAGTTTTATATACCTAAATCTAAAACAGTGCCCGTAAAAATATTGTAGGAATTCCATTTAATTTTGCTCTGTAGCTATTCTATTTTGTTATTAATGAGTGCTTTGATACGCTTAATTGGATATGATTGGCTTCTATAGTTTTGACATTGAACGAAACATCTGGATGTAAACAAACTAGGTAAGTATACACGAATATTACTGTACGTAAAAAGTTATCTTTTCCATCACCGTTCACGCAACGCGAATAGCACGGCCATGGAAAAAATGAAAGCGTAGATTAAAATCTATGATAAAAATAATTTGCGTTCATACCTTATATTAAACACAAAAAAATTCGCGAGCAACGGCCCACACAAAATGCTGAAAGAAGTAGTTTAACGTAAAAGGTTTCGCTCCCCTGGAATCGAACGTCTATTTGAATGAGGAATTAGAATAAGGCAAAAAATATGAGCATTAGAAAGAGTGTGATCAGCGGTGTGCGAAAGGGACGGATGACCATCGCAGGACGCGATTGGCTGACCGCTTTTTATGCCTTAGTTCCCCTAATCTTCATTTCGAGCAACATCTGCTACGCTAATGTTTATTCGAAATAGTTCTTTAAATTTATCGCTATAAGATCTCATTTGCAATTCACAGGGTTCGTCTTGTTTCTTTTTTCTCTATCTATCGCTCGGTCGTTGCTCGCAAGTAGTTATTTCAATTTTTAATAGTTCTCATCGAAGGATGTCCTTATAAGGTTTGCTATAGGACCAGGTAATATTTTACGTTTTTTGTTGCGCTTCTATTGGTCAGCTAAATTATGGTCTTTGATGATGCTTCCATGTTTGAATACTTTAGGGGCACATTTTTTACTTAAGTGTTTTGTAGTACATTATTTTTTGTCACAAAAAACAACATAATATCAACTTCATTAGTCTAAGTTATTACTTTTTATGCCTTCCGTTAGGTATTTATGACAACAGCTATCGATTTAAATTTATTGCATGTATTAAATAAAGTTATTACAATGTTTTAGCGAAGCGAAAACTTTATCAAAGTACAAAGAACTAATTATTTTAATTATCGTTTTAATAAAAACGAGGAAACTGGCGTAATTGGACAATTTAGACGTAATGTTGGCTTTACGTCATTATGAAGAGATACGACCCTATAAAATTCTATAAGAACGACATAAAATCACAAATCTGTAATAATTTATCATCAGCAGTCGCTGTCATCATGACGGGTAATAAAAAACAGAAAAAATGTTTTGTACCTCATTAAATTTAGATAGTTATTGATATTGATTACCATGAGCATTTATCTATAATGTCAATGTATTGGTGATCTTTTTTAGTAGTTACGAATATTTTTTTAATCGTCGTAAAAAAACAACCTTGATCAGAAGCTCCAAAAACGCATAATTGCACAAGAGAAAAATATGATGCTGGACGCGGCAAGCCGAAGACAGGGCGCTATGGCGCTCATTGTAGGAGGCCTACGTCCAGCAATGGACTGCTATAGGCTGATGATGATGATGATGATGAGAGAAAAATATGGAAATTAGAGTTCATAAACGGACGAGAGACAAATTAAATAACGAACGAGCTGTCAATTTAAAGAAAGCCCGACGTCAAAAGTAAATTAAAAATTATTTCGAATAACAACGACTTGCTCCGATGATGCCAGTATCATTCAAGTTTTTTTTATGAATATTTTTTGGATTGGGTTTTGTGACCCCTTTGTCCTACTAAAATAATAAACGCGAAAGTTTGAAAGTATGGATGAATGGATGGATGGATGGATGGATGTTTGTTACTCTTTCACGTAAAAACTTTTGAATGGATTTTAATGAAACTTCACAATAATATAGCTTATACATCAGAATAACACATAGGCTACAATTTATAGATATAATGTAGAATTATCCAAAATACCTATTACCACGCGGGTGAAACCGCGGGGCGCAGCTAGTTTACAATAAATATGTACCTATAAATTATGTACCTAAGAATCTAGAACTGAGTATACCTAAAGCCTAGGGACAATAATTGGTATCGTATAAGGTATTGTATGCTTCACTGGACGAGGCAGCCCGTGTGAATCTAACCTGGAATATAATACGGCTTGCTGGCAAGAAAAAAAATGAAAAACCAATAAATAGAAGGTCAAAAGCTATAAAGTTTGAAAAGGGCCGTTAAATATATTGAAATTATTGAAGGTAGGCTATTTTAATTAATTATTAAATTTAAACTTCATTGATTTGAATAGTAGGTATCATAGATTGTAAAGCTCTGCGCACATTAATCCAATACCGCTACTACCCAGCACAACATGTGCATATAAATTTGGGCCTTAACTCGTTATCTTTAGATATATTTTCCAGTGATAAAACTTCCCACAAGCTTTAAACTAGTGGTCCGCAAGCTGTCTGTCATATGGTGCGGTCAATTATTTTTTTCAAAATTTTGTGAAAACTTACAGCTGGGTCTTAAAAATAGTTATTTAATTAGTACATGCCGAGAAATACCAGCGCATGTGTGCATGTAATAAAATACATCTAAATGTTACGAATTAAAACCCATATTTTAAAACGAACATTTTCGTGCTTTGTTACAGCAGTGTTTTTCAGGTGTGAGACAGGCTTAAATCAGTACTACCCACGTACCCACCAAAATCATACAACAAAATGACACCGACTTATCATTGATTCATTATCAACCTATAATAGCCCACTGCTGGACGTAAGCCTCCCATAATTAGCGCCCTGTCTTCAGCTTGCCGCATCCAGCATCTGCCTGCAGTTTTTCACAAGTCGTCATCTTACCTGGCCGAGGGCGTCCTACACTACGCGTTTGCCAAGTCGCATTCTACACTCAAGCCAGCCCACTGCCACTTCGGCTTGCTAATTCTTGTAGCTTTGGTTCTCCTCTGTTGGATGATTTCTTTACGAATCCATTGATTAAAAATAATAAAATAAAGGATTTTTTTTTGAGTAAACAAGCCCTACATCAATATAATCATCATCATCAGCCTATATTAGTCCACTGCTGGACATAGGCCTCCCCCAATGAGCGCCATAGCGCCCTGTCTTCGGCTTGACGCATCCAGCATCTACCTGCAGTCTTTCGCAGGTCGTTATCCCACCGGGTCAGTGGGTTCGTAACCTGTTTATGGCCAAATTAAATATATCTTTATCTTTCTGGTTCTATATCATCCCACCTGGTCGGAGGGCGTCCTACACTACGTTTAATATAATAAAGAATCACAATATGAAGAGTGTTATCAATAATGATAGCAATAATCGCTATGAGTGAGTGAGTAAGAAATCAACAAAATCTCAAACACTAAACACCATAATCAAATCTGTGATGTAACCAAAACGGTATAAGTCTAAAATTCAACAAAACAAGATGACTCGACCACAGGTGTACAAATTACATAACCTACGAAGTATTTTAATAACCCTGCCTATTGTATACCCTCGGGCTAGCGACTATTGGAAACTATTCTCATTTAATGGTAAAGTATTTCTCTCGGACCTTGGTTTCGTAATTTATGCAAAATAGTTTCAGACTGGGAAGTTAAAATTGTTTACGGGCAGAGGACAGTGGGTTGATTGGAGTTTGGTACTTACCTACTCAAAATACGATAGTTGATTAATTATAGTTAACTCAGTATATTAATATTAAATAATTAAATAATGCTGGACAACTCACACAGCATTATCTAGCCCCATGGTAAGCAGAGCTTGTGTTATAGTATAGGTACTAAAGTCATTTAAAACGGGATATTTAACATGATTTGATTTTTGAAACTGTGCCGAAATATTGGTTGACTCAAAAATCAAATCATGGTAAATATCCCGTTTTAAATGACTTTAGTGTTTATATCCATGATAATTTCAAAAGTTTTTATCAGTATAGGTAGATCATAAAATAATATTTGAAGTGGCAAACAATATCAGCAATTTTTGTGTCCGATCTGGATACTAAAATAAATTATTAGGACCACAAATTAGACTTAAATGATCATTGATAGGCCTGTCAAGGCAAGTTTCGGTAGTAACTAATGATAAAATTAATTTTAAGAACCATTAACCTCCAAACCATCCAAAGGTTGCCTGGAAGAGATCGCTTCTAAGCGATGAGGCCGCCCATTGAACTTGTCGCTTATTATGTATTTTTGTAATTATTGATTTGATTATGGTGTACAATAAAGAATTTTTGTATTGTATTGTAACCTGAAATCTTTATGGATAAATAAATGAATTATGAATTAGACTTACAAAATGTAGCTTTCAGTCAACAAAATATTTTTCACATAATATCTAGCGAAACTAGCCATTTGAATTGAGTTGATGGATTCCATACCTATTGTTAAAGCTTGGGCCTAGTTTTTCTCCAATGTGAAATCAACTTAACAAAATAAAGGTTTCTTGTTCGCTTCTTTACTTTACCTTAAAAAGATTGAAATGAACAGAAAAATCAAAGGGATCACTTTATTTCCTAGTTTTACTTATGTTATTTGAATTTTGTGTCGTGTCTAAGAATCCTATAGGTACGGTCTAAAGGAAATAAAGCTTTGATATCTGTTAAAACTAAATTTTTTACCAGTGTATGACAACGTTGGGAAATATTCTAAATAATTTTCTGTACAGTTCTCGATTCCTCTAAAATTATATAAATAGTGATAGAGTCACGGTAGAGTTTTCACTTGACAAATTGCACAGTGCGGAATGACAATTCTGAACGCCTGTTGCTTTCCAAAATAGCCCTAAATTGCTTTATAAAAGCGATATAATTAAGTAGCCATACCACACAGGTACTAAGACCCTATAATTTAATAGCTGAACGCAGCGGCAACTTGTAATTTCGCGAAGTTGGCATCACTGCCTAATGACAGTTGGAAGCGCGCGCAAATTCCAAAATGGCGGACACAATCAGGGTTGCCAGATTGAAAAATAACTGCACCTAGATGAGGTCGCGTTATTTGTGAAAAATCGCAAAAGTTCTGTGAACAAAGACGTAGGTTACTTATGGGAAGACTTCGATTTTAATCTTTTCAGAGATGAAGCTTTCGTTTGTGAGCAAATAGGTACTGTTCCAATTTGATTGCGCACAAGTGCCAAGTACAAGCGGTTTATAAATCTAGCTTTTAAGTAATCCAGAAAAGAATAACCCAGAGTAGGTAATAATTAGGTACATTGATGAATTCTGCATTCCTCCTATAAATAAATATCTCTACTAATTTGTCAGTATAAATTTTAATGTGTCATTCTAAACTTCAAAATTTACAACGCTGTGCGATGTTCTAAATTTTGAAAATATCTTTGTTTGAAATGTCTTTCTGATGACGAATGACGACCGATGTGGCGCGGTGGGCGAAGGTCCGCCTGCGACGCATGAGGTTGCGGGTTCGATTCCCGCCTCGGAACAAATGTGTGTACGATCTGCAGATATTTGTTTCGGGTGTTCTGGTCGTTTTCTATGTATAATAAAAAATATCTATCTATGTAATGTATTGTATTATGTATATCAGTTATCTAGTACCCATAACACTAGCTCTGCTTACCATGGGGCTAGATAATGCTGTGTGAATTGTCCAGCATTATTTATATTTATTTATTTATTTCTTCTGATTTCTTGCAAATAATAATATTTCAGATTTTTCGAAAGACGACTATGGCAACCCTGCCGTAATCGAAATGATGATGCGTTACGAATCGCACAAATTAACTTCTTTTGTTAACGTGAACTTGTAAAATTGTAGGAAATCGTCTTTCGAGGCAGGCCGGGAAATCTTACGATACATTGTGAGGGAAACAATAGTTTGCCTTATAAAGTGAATGTTATTGTAGGTCTTTCTCTCACGGTATTCAATAAACAATCAAAAAGGTAACATCTACATAGTTGTTATTCAAATTGTGACGGGGGGAAGTATTTTCCCGTTGTAGTGGGAAGATAGCGAATTCCTTCTCCTAGAGTAAGTACCTAGGTACCTACGTATTATATATAGGTACGAGACGTTAGTCGTAAGTCTATACTTACGACTAACGTCTCGTACCTATATATAATACGTAGGTACCTAGGTAATATATTAGGAAATAATACAGACGACGTTAAGTCCTTATTAGTAAGTGTAAGTACCTAGGTACCTACGTATTATATATAGGTACGAGACGTTAGTCGTAAGTATAGATAATTCGTCTGTATAATTTCCTAATATAGATTAGGAAATTATACAGACGACGTTAAGTCCTTTGCAATCGATAATTATGTTTCATGTTTTGTTTTACTGTGTTTTACCTGGTTTTATAATTAAAACAACTGCCAATAAGTGTTTGTTCAATAAGCAAATTAATTGTAAAAAAAAATCCAGTGATTTTGCGCGATTACAAAGTTTTTTGTGTCTTCGTTAAGCGCAATGCAATGTTGATGAGCTAGAGAAAAAATATTTATATTGAAAAAAAAACTTTTATAATACCATAATAATAGTGTAGGACGCCCTCCGACCAGGTGGGATGACGATCTGCGAAAGACTGCAGGTAGATGCTGGATGCGGCAAGCTGAAGAAAGGGCGCTATGGCGCTCATTGGGGGAGGCCTATGTCCAGCAGTGGACTGCTATAGGCTGATGATGATGAAACTCCGCTCTATTTTTGAGCAGAAGTGAAAACATGTTTCATTTAGCATGTAAATCAGAAACTTATCCACATTGTCGAGGATTTCCAACAGTTTCATGTCCATCATCTTCGTGCATGTTCAAAATACATCAACTTAACTTTAAATTGAATTTATGTTTAGTTCCTTGACAATGCCCCTATACAGCAGCATTATCTAAATCATGATTTCATCATCATCATCATCAGCCTATATTAGTCCACTGCTGGACATAGACCTCCCCCAATGAGCGCCATCTACTGGCGTATCGATCCATGGGGGGGGTTGATGCCCATAATCCCCACGCTGGGAATGCGGGTTGGGGATCAAATCTATTTGGGAAAATTTCTTCAAATCTATAGGAATATTAAATTAGATAATATTTTATCTAATTTAATATTCCTTTTAACTAAGTTATTATCTGTTTTATTGTGACAAATTATTATAAATCAATTTATTTAATTTTTTAGAAGGCAATTGCCTCTGCTTTTCTTTGCACAATGCCCTATGGTGTTTCCTTTGTCAAAAGTTGATTTATAGAATAAAAATGTGATTTAAATTGTAAAATGTATATAGTATTTAACACTTTGAGTGCTGAAATCACACGGTATGTGTTTTCTACAAGTGACTAATATGCGTAAATCCACACTAGCGCAGCGGCTGAGAAAATACAGATCTGTATGACTCAGCACAGCCGTAATATTTTTCGAACGAAACGCATTTGCGGCGCAACACAACCGCTGTGTAGAGCGGCAGCACGAAATTTTTGGGTTAAAAAAAAGATCCCAGTCGTCGAAAAAAAATCGCAGTCAAAGTGTCGACATCAAGTGTAACATGCGTACCTACGGTGGAAATAAATAAACTGATAAACTGAAACTTAAAACATCCAATAGTTTATTGCAAACATAAACGTATGAATAACCAACAATTTGAACATTATCACCAGCCGGCGGGAAATTGTCAAAGATTAGAGGTCAGAAGGCCCTCACTTTCTACGAACTTGGAATTACCTACAAGGGAGATTATCAACCACTAGTTTTACCGGCAGATTTGCTCACGAGAATCACACTAATATTATAAATGCGAAAGTTTAGATGGATGGATGCTTGTTACTTCTTCTCGCCAAAAGTACTGAACGGATCCGGCTGAAATTTTGCAAAGATTCAGCATCAAGAAGCATCCAGCATCTGCCTGCAGATGCTGGATGCAGCAAGTCTTTCGCAAGTCGCCATCCCACATGGCTGGAGGGCGTCCTACACTACGTTTGCCGAGTCGCGGTCTCCACTCAAGAACACAACAGGCAAAAATCAAACATCAACATAAGCAAAAATCAAACAGTCAACATGAGATAGAAATACATAACCTTAAAACGTTTCCAAAGACACAACGCGTGCGAAGCCGCGGTCAGAAACTAGTATTAAACAACTTTTAACAAATAAATAAGTAGGTACCCAACTTTAGATTTATCTGAAGCATTATTGTTCCTAAGTATGAAGCGTTTTAACATACCAATTAAAACATGGAATTCCAGGCACGTACTTTATAATAATTTAGGTATTAAATTAGGTATTATATATTTTCCTATTATTCTAGCTTAGAAACGGAAAATACGATGTTTACAATACGAAATAACATCCCCATTACGTCATCTAAAGTTTTCCGTCTGTTTTACAAATTGGATTTTATTGAATTTCTAAGAAAAATTACTAATAGCTATTAAACAATTGAAACAAATTAAAGATTTAGTATATAGTTTTATAATTGAAACAGTTGGGCTAGCTGCAGACTGTTGCAAACAATCTAGAATCTAGATTTACATTAACTGATACATATCAAGAAGATATCAAGAATTAGCAAGCTGAAGTGGCAGTGGGCCGGCCATATGTCGCGAAGAACCGATGGCTGCTGGGAGAAACGTGTGTGTGAGTGGAGACCACGACTCGGTAAACGTAGTGTAGGAGGCCCTCCGACCAGGTGGGATGACGACCTACGAAAGACTGCAGGTAGAGGCTAGATGCGGCAAGCTGAAGACAGGGCGCTATGGCGCTCATTGGGGAGGCCTATGTCCAGCTGTGGACTGCTATAGGCTGATGATGATGATGATGATAATATATAGAAGGAAGCTTCTGCCTTTCCTCTGCTTGCTTTAGCTGGCTCCTATAAGCTCTCATGTGGCACTTAAGAGGCTTTATGCTCAAGTTGAAGGAATCGATATTTTTTGTCGAGGCGCGGTCTCCAATCAAGAACACGATGTTTACTCCAACGGTTGTCGGATCTTCGCGAGATATGAGCGGCCCACTGCCACTTCAGCTTGCTAATTCTTAGAGCTATGTCGATAACTTTGGTTCTCTGTCGGATATATTCATTTCTAATCCTATCTTTCAGAGAAACTCCGAGCATAGCTCTTTCCATAGCTGAGGGACTTTGAACTGGTGGACCAGCCCTATCGTGAACGTCCACGTCTCAGCTCCGTAGGTCATAACGGGTAGGACGCACTGATTGAAAACTTTCGTCTTCAAGCATTGCGGTATATTATAGAAGTTCTGTATTACAACGTTTCAGCTGATCTTGAGCTTTTTTACCTTAAAGTTCACGCA
The DNA here is from genome assembly GCA_943735965.1 of Eupithecia abbreviata. Classification (NCBI taxonomy): domain Eukaryota; kingdom Metazoa; phylum Arthropoda; class Insecta; order Lepidoptera; family Geometridae; genus Eupithecia; species Eupithecia abbreviata. The sequence goes on along the minus strand of OX030997.1, from coordinate 2,258,013 downwards.
AATGAAATCGCGAGCGGGTCAAGTAGAGCTGATACCGAAAATCTTTTTTACCTTAAAGCCAGGCTAGGCGGGCAGGCAGATCAGCTAGTCATTACATAAAACAGCCCTATACACTGTGCCTGTATGCAATAGCATACAAATACAAGCCATCAGCTGTCTCCTATCAGGCCATACATACATACATCCATACATGCAACGTTCGGCCGTGACACATAATTCTGTAAACATAACACACGCTACGCTGTTAGCGAGTTGACATATGCGTGGTAATTGAAGTGCATAGCGACTCGCTCTTTTCGTTGCGTTGGTTATCAGTTTTACAATTTATATTTTTCATTCTGTTTTGTTTGTTTCACAGTTTAGTCCCAATACACTTCTTTACTTTACATTAAAAAGATTGTGAACATAAAATCAAAGTGATCACATTATTTTGTAGTTAGTAAAGTAAAAGTAAAGTAAAAAATCATTTATTTCTTTAGGCTTACAAAATAAGCACTTAGACAAGTCATATTTTAAATATAAATTATTATTAAATAAAATTATTTTACTGTTCACTTCAATTTTCTAGTGGAAGAAGTGAAAAGAAACCACTAGCATGTTCATCTCTTATATGTCTAATACATGGTTATTTTGTTTTGCTTATATGTCTAATACATGGTTAGTTGAATTTTGTGACGAGTTCAAGAGTTAAAAAGCACTTTGATTTTTGAAATTTGAGTCTATATTCACCCAATTGGGTGCAGGTATACTCCAGCCAAATTCGATATGTAATGTTTGTAACCAAATCATTGAAGTAAAGACCTACAATCGACAAGGAATGTAAGTTGTCAGGAAAAATACACGGCAACAAATGGAATTTTATTTTTTTCATTTCTTGCCGTGTATTTTTAACATATATGGAAACGTTTTAAGGTTATTTATATTCCATGGACTGTTTATTATGTATGAGTGATTTATGAAGTAGAAAAAAGTAGCCTATGTTTCATTCCAGGCCAAAAACTACCTGTATGCAAATTTCTGCCAAATCGTTCTAAATTTTCGGTGTGAAGAAGCAACAAACATCCATGCATTCAAATTAATTAATAATATAATAGAATAATAATAATTTAAATATTAATAATAAAATAATAATTATTATAGAATCCAAACTTTCGTATTCTTAATATCAGTGTAATTGTTTGTAGGACCAGTTACTTCAGAAGATAACCCGCTACAAAACAACAAAACATTTTTTAATATAACCAGGGACCAGTTATATAAAAAGACTGATAAATTATATATATCACTAAAAAAAAGAGATATATAACTGGTCCCTGATATAACCTAAAATACACGATATTATTCGTCTGCAACAATTAGTGTCGTCTAACTGACGATAGATAAGATAAGTTTATGAACATTAGCTAGTTAGTGTATTATGATTATTTATTTTATTTAATGATTATTGGGCACTATGGCGCTCAGGGCGCTATGGCGCTTATTGGGGGAGGCCTATGTTCAGCAGTGGACTGATATAGGCTGATGATGTTGAATAATTTTTAATATTTTATGTAATTGTTAGTATGTAGTTTTATTTTAAATTTTACCAATTAAATATCTATCTGACTATTCGTGACAGTCAGGTTTACCTAAAGGCTGGTTTTAGGTGTCGAGATTAACAGAAACTGAATTATATCACGTATGAACGATAAGCGCTTCCTTATAGCTTTTTTTGTTCATTATGCGTCAGGAACTGAATCAGGTTTTCTTTGTTAGTCGTTTTGGGGCGATCGATGACTCAAAAGAGTTTATTTCTCGTGTTATTTTCTGAATGGTCTTCTTTTTTGTGTCTGTATAATGCTGGAAGATCCACACAGCATCATCTAGCCCCAAGCTAAGGTTGCGGGTTCGATTCAACAAATGTTTGTACGATCTGCAGTTATTTGTTCTAGGTGTTCTGGTCGTTTTCTATGTATGATAAAAATATCTAGCTATGTTATATATTGTATTAAGTATATCAGTCATCTATTACCCATAACACAAGCTCTGCTTAGCTTGGAGTAGAGATGATGCTGTGTGGATTGTCCAGCATTTAATTTTTTCTCAAATAGGTTATTGCATTTTAATGTTTTTAACAAAGTTCAGGTCTTCATTGATCGAACAATAAAGAAGTGTTTTGTTTTGTCTGAGTCTCCGTACAAGCCCCGTTTCAGAATGTAGGTTTGTTATCTACACCAATAGGTATACACTAATCTTTTCATAGTATAAATAGACGTCATCGCTTCCGCTGTCTGTTCGCTTAGATCTTTTAAACTACTCAATGGATTTTAATGCAGTATAGATGAGAAGGCCTTCACCCAACCTGGGGACCCTGCTAATAACCAAACGTGGTGTTATAAATAACGCAATAACAGTACCTAATTTAATGTAGCAAGATCAAATAAAGGCTTTTATTATAGATGAGAAAGGTTTATAAGCCATTTGACTCATAGATCCACACGGGCCAAGCCGCAGGGCACAGCTATTAATATTATAAAGAGGTAAAGTTTGTCAGGTTGTAGAGTAATCTCTGGATCTATACTGAACAGATTTTGCCAATAGATAGCCACGTTAAAATCAAAAATTTACTTATAATTACTCAACGTTTATCGAATTATTTTTATGAAACACTAGTTGTTCCCCGCGATTTCACCCGCGTTAAACCCGAATTTCACTTTATTACGTGATATTTTTACACCTTGGGATACATTATTGGAGTTTTAGTAAGGATCCCTAACTTTTTGAAAATATAATATAGCCTATGTTCACCGGGGATATCTTCACAACGGTGTTTTTTTTTTTGAATTTTTTAAATCGGTCCATTAGTTTCTGAGCCTATTCAAACAAACAAACAAAAAATCAAACCTTTCCTCTTTATAATATTAGTATCGAAATGTCTATCAGGCCAAGCCGGGACGGGCCGCTAGTTTTTATAAAACTTTTGAAACTATCATGGTTATTAACACTAAAGTCATTTAAAACGGAATATTTGCCATGATTAGATTTTTGATTTTGTTATTCCGTGATCATGGCGCATGAAACTGTGCCAAAATATTGGATAACTAAAAAATCAAATCATGTTAAATATCCCGTTTTAAATGACTTTAACGCTAACTAGTATATATGTTAATGAGAGTCGATTATTATAATGATAACATATCAGATGAGACATTAACTTCCCGAGTCCTAGGTACAAACTTGAAGTTGTTTTAGGTTTTTCTATTGTTACAAAGAATGTTTTTATGACTGGTCTATTATTTATGTTCTAGCGCGCTCTGACTGAGTCAAAGTGATCTTTAATGGAATTACAGGTGGGTTAAGTCGGAGTTTGTTTTTGCATTTTTGCGGCTATTAATTGCTTAGTTGTTTTAGATTTAACTCTTGACTTGAAGAGACCCAGGTAATCAATAAATAAATAATGCTGGACAATTCACACAGCATTATCTAGCCCCATGGTAACCAGAGCTTGTGTTATGGGTACTAGATAACTGATATACATAATACATTACATAGATAGATATTTTTTATTATATATAGAAAACGAGCAGAACACCCGGAACAAATATATGCAGATCGTACACACAATTGTTCCGAGGCGGGAATCGAACCCGCAACCTCCTGCGTCGCAAGCGGACCTTCGCCCACCGCGCCACAACGGTCGTCCAATAGGTAAGTAATAAAATACTCTCACAATGCGTTTACACTCCGTTGACTCTTTCAAATAATAACTCAAAAAAAAACTGCTGGAGTCTTACATACATCCAGTTCAAACTAGCCGTTCTTTGCCTTAATTTTTTTTTAAATTTAGGTACAATAAATACGTATTAATAATTTAATTGTAGTTTCAATGGGTTTATTTTATTTTATTTGAAATATACAAAAATAATATTTCTTATATTAGTTTTAGTTTCTGTTAATTAATTTACATTTTAGTTTTGTTCCTTGTTATGCTGTAATTAGGCCACCTTGCGCACCACGGTCTCCACGGCAGACCGTGCGCTGGTACGATCTGCTCTACCATAGCACATGCTGAGTGGAGACCGATTTCGTCAGTCTCTGTCGTCTGTTAATCTAAGTTTAGTTTATAAGAGTCTCTGTTCTGACAAAATAAAAATCTTTTTACTAAATAGTAATTGAACAGAAAAACAGCAACTCCATGCTGCTGTTTAAAAAAAAATTTACTTACATATTTTAGCTACGTCGTGATTTTGCCCGCACGTTTTAGGGAAAATTAAAAAAGCGGACCGACCCGGTTTTTTAAGTTAATTAGTAATTTATATTGACGACCGATGTGACGCGGTGGGCGAAGGTCCGCCTGCGACGCAGGAGGTTGCGGGTTCGATTCCCGCCTCGGAACAAATGTGTGTACGATCTGCAGATATTTGTTCCGGGTGTTCTGGTCGTTTTCTATGTATGATAAAAAATATCTATCTATGTAATATATAGTATTATGTATATCAGTTATCTAGTACCCATAACACAAGCTCTGCTTACCATGGGGCTAGATAATGCTGTGTGAATTGTCCAGCATTATAAAAAAAAAAAAAAATATTTAACCAGTTTAATTTTAATTATACTTAAGGAAGAAATAATAACCACAAGGGTCGTATTCAACTTGCGGCAGAAGCCCATTTCAATAGCGGGACGATAGCGTCCCTTTCCTCGATTGCGTCTCTGACGAGACGACTAACAAACCAACCGACAACGGGTAACCAGTCCGTCGTTGGCGGTACATAGCGGCATAGACCGAACTCAGAACAGCAACTGCGGATTAGAATCGCGCTCATTAACTGACCATCACTTGAATAATGAAAAATAATATCATAAGTTCCGGAAATATTTACATTTATCTACTCCGCATGTTGTAAAGTTAAATCTACATAAGTACCTTATAACTTCAGTCCAATCCAAGTATATCGAGTTAGTAGGTAAATACTTATTTAAGTATCTTTTAAGTACGAAATAAAATAGTTAATGCTAAATCTAATAAGTATCGATAAATAGAGATAAAAACTTCCGCCACAGGTTTACAATTTTATGATAAGTAATCATCATCATCATCATCATCATCAGCCTATAGCAGTCCACTGCTGGACATAGGCCTCCCCCAATGAGCGCCATAGCGCCCTGTCTTCAGCTTGCCGCATCCAGCATCTACCTGCAGTCTTTCGCAGGTCGTCATCCCACCTGGTCGGAGGGCGTCCTACACTACGTTTACCGAGTCGTGATCTCCACTGAAGAACACGTTTGCCCCATCGGCCGTCGGTTCTTCGCGAGATATGGCCTGCCCACTGCCACTTCAGCTTGCTAATTCTTTGAGCTATGTCGATAACCTTGGTAAGGTTGGATAAGTAATGAATGACCTTAAAATAACATTTCAACAAAACTATACATTAAAAGCAACTGAGTGAACTGCTAACCTGTTTAGCACAGTCATAAATTAAGTATAATAATAATATATATAAGCCCGCAGGGCAGCTTGTGGCGAGCTGTTCGTGAGTAGCGACACCACGGGCACCGAGTGCTCCCGAGGAAGTTCCTGGTTCTTGTCTCCGCTTGCGGAGTGGCATCCCAAGAGAACCAGATCCCCACCTCTTGCTTGCCTTCATTGGCCGGTCTGAGTGGAGTCGCGAGAGATGCATCTTAGGATGTAGACTCGTGGTGGAAGTGTCTAATGGCGTAATAGCGAAGAAACCAGCTCACGAGCAGTCTTCATGAAATCGGGGCCGAACCTCTCGACAGTCCTCCGTCGTTTGCGCCGATGTTGTTCCTCTCCGGTAATTTATCCCGGCTTTTTAAGGAACCCATCCAGCATTCGGCAAGCCATCGTCTGCCACTCTTCTTAATATTACGATTGACTTGTTTATGGCAGACGTCCGTCTCTCCTATAGCCCGATTACCCAGTCCATCCATCCATCACAATAGCCTGGTTTTATTTGTTTCATTTTTCTTTGCAATAGTCTCTACACCTGGTGGATACCATCTTTGGGTGTATCATATTGTGCACCCGATGATGATACCCGCTATGTGTAGCCATCGCCTTTAGATTAACTTCTCAAAGGGCCTCTGTGCTGTTGGCTTCGGCAAAGGACCGGCTCACTTTATGGCCCGAGATCATGGTAAATGAGAGACATAATAATATAATAATTATAAGCCTTTATTGCTGGTAACAGAATTTAGAAAATCTCATATAAACTTAACTTATAAACTTAAACTACTATTGATGCTCTCTGCGCTCAGTTTCCCTTCTTCTTACCAGCTTGTCAAGGCCTCCTCTAAGGCTCTCCACTCGTATACATATAATGTAAATTTATTACTGGGGTATATTGCGGGGTAAATGCCGTATAATTTTAGCCAAATTAAGCCATATTTTATAATGCAATATTTTTTTTTTTATTTGAAACTTTACTCTGTCCAATTATACCCCACCTTACCTTCATTAATTTACTAGCTGCGCCCCGCGATTTAACCCGCGTGGTGATAGATATTTTAGATAATATACAATATATCTTTATAAATTGTAGCCTATGTGTTATTCTGATGTATAAGCTATATTATTGTAAAGTTTCATTAAAATCCATTCAGTAGTTTTTACGTGAAAGAGTAACAAACATCCATCCATACTTACAAACTTTCGCGTTTATAATATTAGTAGGATATTTGATTCGGCCCCTAGCGATACAGCTTATTTTAGTACCAGCAGTAAACATTACGTAGATTTTGTGATAAAATAATATTGTATTTGTAAAATAAAGCAAACAAAACGCCATAAGCAAAATAACCTTGTATCAAAAACAGTTGTCTAAGGCCAAGCTACCAAATGTTCTAATCATCGTTATTCTTTTAATGTAGAATAACGCCCATACCATCGCACCAAAACCGACCAATACCACGCCAAGTAACTATCCCACCAACCTAAAACAAACTCTAAACACGAGGTAATAAAATCCTAAATAAACAACAAGATTTACCGCCAATTCTAACAACTCTAGCTATAATAAAATAAACGTTAACACAAGTGGGTAGAGTTGAAAGTAGATCTATTCAGTTCTAATGTGTGAATGAAACACACACAGATGCAGAATGTCACGAAATCCAGTCGTTTCTAGGTTAGAGTGTGCGCGGGCGCCGGTGGGGTGACCATGTTGTGAGACTTATTGGGAAATTTGGTCACAATAAAACGTTTGAAACTATCATAATTATTAACACTAAGGTGCCGAAATATAGGAAAACTCAAAAATCTAATCTTGGTAAATATCCCGTTTTAAATGACTTTAATTTCGGTCACGTTTTTGACATTATTTTAGTTTTACCAGAGTTGGTTGCTAGCTAGTCATCCAACTCATCCTGAGGCAAATCCATTATGCATTAGGCATGTTAGGTACTGGACTTAAAGACATAAGGTACCTTAAGAACATAAGGTATAATTGAGTCTTGTTAATCCATTTAGTCCTTAGTTGTTTTGATTATAATTATTTATTTATTTTTATTAGAATATTTTAGAAATAAGTCTGGGTCAAGGTAGTATGTATTTAAATTCTTCAGGGCCAATCGCGAAGTTTTATTACACGGCATAACTGAAGGGTTAGCTGCATTCGTGAGTGAATCACACATTCTATTTAGGTACATGTGTTTTTATTTTTCTCTTATCCAAAATCCAGCCAATGGGCAGCGAAAATAGCATGCGTGATATACTTACAAAAGCACCTTAATAAAAAGCTAGCCTATAAATAGATTTAATCCTATCAGTAGCATTGATATAAAGGAGTTACAAACATCCATAAAAACACGAATTTCACACTTGTCCACCATTTGGTGAACACTGGTTGTTACCAGTTTCAGTTTCAGAGGCACGAGTTACATTGAATAACAAATTTAACAAAATCACATTTTTTTGGCGTCTATTTTAAATAATAAATTGTCAGCATTATTAGAAAGAATTCAAACGTTTGGCCGACAGTCACACACGTGGTATCAGTTACTTACTACCAGTAAATACATAATATGTATTTACTGTAGTTTAGATGTTATCTAAACGGAAGGTTGGCGAGAGATACAGTAAAGTGGAAAGGGTTAGAGGAAGCCTTTGCCAAAAGAGGGCAAATAGATAATATAGATTCAACAATAGTTTAAGCAATAGTATTTAAGTAAAACCATGTACGTACACATTTAACTGAATAAAAGGTTAAAAATGAAAATGAAATGAGATATTATCTAAACTCCGCCACTATCCCGCATTTCCCGCACAGATGGTGGCATGAGCGCGACCTTGCAGCGAGTCGAGCGTTGTCTACGATTCACTATTTATTTGATACTAACCTGTTACAACGCGGCACAGAATGCGAACACTGTGCTAAGGTCTAGTTCGAGTGCCGCTTTTCATTGCGGCTGGATACTAGGTTTTTGAAATATGGGTATGGAGCTGTGATTATGATGCTGCGGGCTTAGAATTGATTATTTATTTTTTAAGGGAGGCCTTCACCTTATATAAATACAAATCATTATTATCTTCATAATTCTGTCATGTTAACCAACCGTTGGGTTGAAATGGTTATGCAACTATGATATTTGAAAGTTATGATACAACAGGTTTAGAACGAATTTTTTTTTGGAAAGCATTCAGCTAATATAAATGCAAATAATTATCTTTATCATTTTCTACCGTAGGGTTTCCGAATTCTCCTCTTTAGCACGTTATTTAATCATCATCAGCCTATGTTAGTCCACAGCTGGACATTGGCCTCCACTACGCACATCATAACATATTCATTCTACATTGTATAAAAAACGATTTGCATGACTAATGTCAAAAAGAAAAATGTCCAGTTGCTTAATCATACCCAACTATGGAATCGCCCAATCGGAAAAACATCCAAGTATAAAAAAGGAACTAGAAATATAACCAGATACAGAAAATGCACTCTAGTCAAAACCAAGAATAATTTACATCAGCAAATAGAGAAATCTCCGTCAATTTTTCACAGCTTTCAAATCAAGTGGCCATTGCTAATCGAAACAGCGTCATTCATTCGACAAAACGGAAAATAGCTAGTTTTTCATCGACAATTAGTGTTCGTTAATCAAGTTGACTGATAAACTCGTTAGGATTGAGGTCAGGCCGAATCGTACGTCATCGTCAAACTGAGTGCTAGTTGCATATACTCAGCTCTACAATCCAATATATTTTATGTAAACAAAGACATGTTAGGAAGACTAAAACTACTGTACTAAATATTTTGTGTCTGCTGAGTACTGGTTGCATATACTCTGTTGTAGAATCCAATATAATTTATGTAAGCAAAGACATATTGAACACAGACATGAAACCATATAGACTTTACGAAATATTTCATGTTTATGTTTAAAGACAAGAAAAAACTGATTTCAATTATAGATAATAGCAAAGTTACAGTAAAAAAGAACCAGATTAATTAACGAAACATCGCTGTAGTTATTTTGACATCTGTACTAATACTAATATACTAATAATATTATAAAGAGGAAATATTTCATTTTTTGTTTGTTTGTTTGTATTGAATAGGCTCCGAAACTAATGGATCGATTTGAAAAATTATTTCACCGTTGGAAAGCTACACTAGCTGCGGTCAACGTAAGCTATATTAAAATTTTGAAATGTGAAATTTGACGTGGGTGAAACCGTGGGAAACATCTAGTGTTTTTAATATGGAGGGATGTGGACGTATTACGATTATACAAACCCACGACGGGCACTTTGTAATCGAATTGATTTCAAAAACGTACGAGAGATCACAAATTATTGAGGTTGGATGGTAATGTCGTAAAAAATCCATACATTTTTCCTTGTGCTTTACACCTTTGTTGACAAAAACATATATGATTCTTGAACCGAGTTTAGTTGCCTACCTTGGACAACGAGGATTCCTATCATTGCCTCAGTACATGCTGAAAATCTTCAAAGAACAAGTAACAAACATTCAAAGTTTCGTATTAGGTACGAGTAGGTAACTAGTACCTACACAGAAAATTTGGAAACATTTTTTTATGAAAAAAGTCTTCTTCAAAATTTGGAAAGCAATTTTTTTAATGAAAATTACCGCATTTAATATTTTTTTAATTAAATGCTAAGTTATTTAACTTCAGTTCTTGTTAATCAAGGTGATGAGTTAATGTAGAGTGACATCAAAGGCGTGTCCAATAACTTTTAGCGTGCAATGCTGACCTTGACATGAATCTACATTTCACGCATGTTTTAGTGCACTCTAAAATGAAATAAATAAATAATACTGGACAATTCACACAGCATCTCCCCCAAGCTAAGCAGAGCTTGTATTATGGGTACTAGATGACTGATATACATAATACAATACATTACATAGATAGATATTTTTTATTATACATAGAAAATGACCAGAACACCCGGAACAAATATCTGCAGATCGTACACACAATTGTTCCGAGGCGGGAATCGAACCCGCAACCTCCTGCGTCGCAGGCGGACCTTCGCCCACCGCGCCTAATCGGTTGTCTAAAAAATTTTGGTTTTTTTTGTTTAGAGTAGGTAATAATTCTGAATATCAATAAGTAATGCTGGACAATCCACACAGTACCATTTAGCCCGAAGCTAAGCAGATCTTGTGTTATGGGTACTTTTTATAATCTAATCGATATTTAAATTATTTGGTGAAATTTACATATTTAAAGGCTTCCCTCAGCTTTCTTCATCATCAGCCTCCGTTAGTCCACTGCTGGACATAGGTCTCCCCAATGAGCGCCGTAGCGCTTGCGTAGCGCCATGTCTTCAGCTGTCCTTCCCGAAGGTCATCCCACCTGGCCGGAGGGCTTCCTACACTACGTGTGCCGAGTCGCGGTCTCTACTGAAGAATACGTTTACCACAGCAGTTTCTTACAAAATAGATTTTTGGTAATTTTTTCTTAGATTTGAAATCAACCCACCGAGAAATTTTCTCTATGGACTTCATATTAAAAATCTTATTAATAGGTAGTACTAAAAACCCACTGTAGACCATTTTACAGCTTCATAAAATGTGAGGAAAATATGTTCTTGTTGTAAAAAATGGAATTATACACGTAATATATATACGCTTCCAGAAAATACTAAACAAAATGTGGTGAATCTTGCATTCAAGACAAGTCAAGGCTGCGAAGATTGTGTCTCGAATAACTGCCTGTTTCCGCGTTTCATAGAATATTCTGTTTAGATAATACTAGGCTATGTACTTGGTTTTACTTGAGATTTAAAAAGGTAGATTAATCATAATAGTCCACTGTTGGACATAAGCCTCCCTTAATGAGTGTCATATCTTGCGGAGAACCGACAACCGCTGGGGAAACGTGTTCTTTAATGAGAACCGCCATGAGGTAAACGTAGTGTAGGACGCTAGGTGGGATGACGACTTGCGAAAGACGTGGGTAGATGCTGGATGCGGCAAGCTGAAGACAGGGCGCTATGACGCTCACTAAGGGAGACTTATGTCCAACAGTGGAGTATTAGGTATGATTAATCTACCTTTTTAAATCTCAAGTAAAACCAAGTACATAGCCTAGTATTATCTAAACAGAATATTCTATGAAACGTAGAAGTTTTTAAGTGAAACTGAAGCAGTAAAAAAAAATACTGTACGGACAGACAAGCTTGGCGTTTTTATATAGTGAATACATATTTAAGACAATTGCTGTCCAAGTTGGCGGGTAATCGCGGAAGTCGCAATGACTTGTATATTAAAACCTCTTGACCTTCTGTGTCATTTAGATACATAGAGTAAATTAACTAGGTGCTTAGAATATTTTTATTATTTTAATGTATATAAAATTTTAATCATTAGGAATAGAAAAATAAATAAATAAATAAAATAAATAATGCTGGACAATTCACACAGCATTATCTAGCCCCATGGTAAACAAAGCTTGTGTTATGGGTACTAGATAACTGTTATACATAAATACAATACATTACATAGATAGATATTTTTTATCATACATAGAAAACGACCAGAACACCCGGAGCAAATATCTGCAGATCGTACACACAATTGTTCCGAGGCGGGACAGGACATACTAGTGATTTCTTTTTCACTTCTTCCACTAGTGGACAAAAAATTGAAGTGAACAGTAAAATAATCTTATTTGATAATAATTTTATGTATGACTTGTCTAAGTGCTTATTTTGTAAGCCTTAAGAAATAAAATATTTTGAATTTTTTTTAATAGGAAAATGGCTGTTAGACAGTATCTTTAATAAAGGGATACAAAGTCTTTTAGTTTTTTCAATACAATATATCTAGGTATTTATTAAAAAGTACATGCACCTAAGGATGACATCATGGGCGCTCGATAAAAAGATTAGCAATACATTTCGATACTTGAATGATAAAATGTAATTGTTTACAACCTTCATGTTAATCTAAAGTTCTAAACAAATATTTTTTACTTTCATGAATTTCAAGCTTCAAAAATTGTTTGTTGTTATACTGCATTTAATAGACGAACTGCACACACGTACATTGTGACATTATTATTTCAAAATTTAACATTAAATTATGGAATAAATAGTATTTTTTTCACTTCTCAAGCTCAAAAATTGTGTTCTTAGCGGGCGTAAAACACGAGTGCGATATGCCCTAGGAGGAAAAGTACCTATTTATCTTTTTTATATTTTGTCTAAAATCATCAGCCAGTACAAGTAGGTACAAAACATTCGTCCTCTATCATAAAGACTCGAATTTACAAAGAATACACTTCATTTGAATTTATTTTTGAAAATGGATTTGAAAGCGCCCCGAGATGATGTTGTGCTGTGTGAATTCATAATCATAATCATCAGCCTATAGTGGTCCACTGCTGGACATAGGTCTCCCCTAATGAACGCCATAGCGCCCTGTCTCCAGCTTGACGCATCCAGCATCATCGTGTGAATTATCCAGCATTAATTTGGTATTATTTCATATATTTTATCTTTTTCTAATTTTTTTCAGAGAAGCACTGCTACTTTGATATTATTCCCAAATAAGTACTCAAACGCATCTCAGATTTAAGTTCGTCTCAAGTAGGCATTTTTTGACAGTTTTCAATGGAAATTTGTCAGGAAATCGTCAGTTAAGACGGGCTTAAATCTGAGATACGTTTGAATATTGGCTACATTTTATATTAGCCCGGAGTGTCCCACTGCAGAGCAAAGGCCTCCTTCCCCTTCTTCCACTCATCTCGGACGAAGGCCACGTGGAAGGCCTAGGCGGAGATGGCGGGATGAGCTCGACCTGTACAACAAAGAGTGGGCTCTCCTTGCTGAGGGGTTAGATTCGTTTCATAAAAACCTACATTCAAACAGCTAAACAAGCAGGTTCGTATCGCTCATAATAATTAAACCTCAGAACAAGTCCCACAATAAAAAATAACATATTAAACAACAAAATAGAGATTGCACGATCTATACGCAGACCGGTTTCAACGGAAACAGGTGGTTTTCGAATACACACAGACAAACTATTCCTTACCTAGTATAACTGTACTCATTGATACTCGCTTCTTCCACTTGTAGACAAAAAATTTAAGTGAACAGTAAAATAATCTTATTTGATAATAATTTATCGGATAAAGTATGACTTGTCTAAGTGCTTATTTTGTAAGCCTAAAGAAATAAATCACATTGACTTTTTACTTGAAAGCCATAATGACAAATTATCATCATCATCATCAGCCTATAGCAGTCCACTGCTGGACATAGGCCTCCCCCAATGAGCGCCATAGCGCCCTGTCTTCAGCTTGACGCATCCAGCATCTACCTGCAGTCTTTCGCAGGTCGTCATCCCACCTGGTCGGAAGGCGTCCTACACTACGTTTACCGAGTCGTGGTCTCCACGAAACCAATGACAATTATGACAAATAATGACAGTGAATATTTTATTTATTTTACGAATTTTAAGAAAACTTACAGCTATGATTTTACAATAAGGTCTTTGCTTGAGATAAAATGCGTGATTTATACATGACTAGCGGACCCGACAGACGTATGAATATTGATTTCGAATTGGTTCCATCCTCTTTGACGATATTTGCAGCACGCATTCTGTCAATGTTATGTCAAACGCCATAAGGTTACCTACATCCAAAAAAGTTTGAATTGTAAAAGCGCTATGGTTACATTAGAAATAATTTAATATATGGTGGTTAAGTATTCTTAAATTTTCTAATTTTCCGCGCAATTTTCTTATTTTTTTCTTTCATAAGAACCACACTAACACAACAAAAAAGAATTAGCGAAATCGGGCCAGCCGTTCACGCGTGATGCCGTGACCAGGGGAAATAGTGATTAATTTTTATATTAGGTATAGATATGCTTAGGTATATCATGAATGTTTATATAGGACTCTTGGACACGACACAAAATTCAAATTACATAAGTAAAACTAGGAAATAAAGTTATAATTTAAATTTTTTGTTCAACTTCAACTTCTTACTAGATGGCTCTGCGTCTGGATTGACGCAATTCTGTGTCCGTCTCATGATAGCATCGCAAGCTTTCTTTATGGGTACCTAACACACTTGTATAGATTATATATAATATGACGACCGATGTGGCGCGGTGGGCGAAGGTCCGCCTGCGACGCAGAAGGTTGCGGGTTCGATTCCCGCCTCGGAACAATTGTGTGTACTATATGCAGATATTTGTTCCGGGTGTTCTGGTCGTTTTCTATGTATAATAAAAAATATCTATCTATGTAATGTATTGTATTATGTATATCAGGTAGGTAGTACTCATAACACAAGCTTTGCTTACCATGGGGCTAGATAATGCTGTGTGGATTGTCCAGCATTATTTATATATATAGAAATAATATTTACAATAAAGAAAAACATTAACTTTACTATGAATCAACAAAAGATTTTTTGTTATTTTCTATGTTTATAATGTTCGTTTTAAGGTCATTTCTTGAAAGAAACTCAAATCTAGGTTTAATTTAACAACTTTGTTGTAAGAATTTTCTTAATTAATTAACATCATTATTTCTGCCAACATACAGTGTTTTCGCCTTTCTTTTCTTCACAATAAACTTTGATATTAAAATACTACTTGATTCTATTGAAACCAGTGTTTTGAAAGTATTGAACTTTTAGTAATAATGTTTTGTATGTCTTTTATTCCATACTAACAAGGTTTTAGTAGACAAGTGTTGTAGTTAAGTATACAATTATTAAGTTTTATTGTTCTTCAAGAAAGTGTGTTACTGTGACCATAGTGCCAATACAGTGGCGTAGCTATCGTAGGGCTGGGCGGTGCAGTGCACCAGGGCCCTGGAGCTCAGGGGCCCTCTATTCTAACACTTTTACTGCGGCTTTTTTTCGACGACTGCGATCTTTTTTTTAACCTAAAAAATTCGTGCTGTCGCTCTACATATCGGTTGTGTTGCGCCGCACATGCGTTTCGTTCGAAAAATATTACGGCTCTGCTGAGTCACAAAGATCTGTATTTTCTCAGCCGCTGCGCTAGTGTGGATTTACGCATATTAGTCACTTGTAGAAAACTCATACCGTGCGTTTTCAGCACTCAAAGTGCTAAGCTTTGATGAGATAGGGTCAGCCAGCTTCCGAAGCAAGGCTTCAAGTCTGATCACAAGTGTTTTTTTAATTATTTTAAATGAACATCAACAATATATGACGACCGATGTGGCGCGGTGGGCGAAGGTCCGCCTGCGACGCAAGAGGCTGCGGGTTCGATTCCCGCCTCGGAACAAAATGTGTGTACGATCTGCAGATAATTGTTTCGGGTGTTCTGGTCGTTTTCTATGTATAATAAAAAATATCTATCTATGTAATGTATTGTATTATGTATATCAGTTATCTAGTACCCATAACACAAGCTCTGCTTACCATGGGGCTAGATAATGCTGTGTGAATTGTCCAGCATTATTATTATTATTATTACAATCACAGATTTATATATATTTTTGTTATTGTTATTTGGTAGTTTGGTTGAGTACGTCCGTAGCACACTGTATCAGCGATAAGCTCACGTGCTTGACGCCCTTGACGGTCGTGAGATCAATTCCACTATTCCACCCGTCGTGTCGCGAAGAACCGACGGCCGATGGGGCAAACGTGTTCTTGAGTGGAGACCACGACTCGGTAAACGTAGTGTAGGACGCCCTCCGACCAGGTGGGATGACGACCTGCGAAAGACTGCAGGTAGATGCTGGATGCGGCAAGCTGAAGACAGGGCGCTATGGCGCTCATTGGGGGAGGCCTATGTCCAGCAGTGGACTGCTATAGGCTGATGGTGGTGATGATGATGATTCCACCCGTCAACTTTTTAGTTAATTTTTCAATGGCTCTTACTTTCCATCTTTTCTGATGTATGATGTTAATTGCTACGTGGAAACTGTAAAGAGGGGCGGTGAGGGCTTGATTCCTTCTCTATGCACCGGGGCCCTTGTCCACCTAGCTACGCTACTGTTCAGGCGACACTTAACTTAGTACCTACACTACCTACCTAAGTAAAAACATTCATAAAAATTAGCATTTTATTCTCATCGATAAGTACTTTCTAAAGGTAATCAAGTGAAGTCATTCAATCGCTAAGATTGAAAATAAATTGGTAATGTTTGGGTGTGAAGAGTAATTTTAGTGCTTATTTTGTAAGCCTAAAATTACTCGAAATAAAATATACCTATTGAATTTTGAATTTTTAACACGTCGACTGCGATCTTTTTTTTAACCTAAGCCATTCGTGCTGCCGCTCTACACAGCGGTTGTGTTGCGCCGCACATGCGTTTCGTTCGAAAAAACATATTATGGCTGTGCTGAGTCACACAGATCAGTATTTTCTCAGCCGCTGCGCTAGTGTGGACTTACGCATATTATGCATGACATGAGTGTGCGCCCACACATGCGTCACTTGTAGAAAACACATACCGTGTGATTTCAGCAATCAACATGTTTTGATGTTCACTTGGTTACCATTATTTTTTCAATTTAGTTTTTGTGCTATTTGTATTTATTGGCAGCTATTTTTATAAATAAATAAATAATGTTCGACAAACCACACAACATATCTAGCCTCATGCTAAGCAGAGTTTGTGTTATGGGTACAAGTACTAGATGACTGATACTTAGGTAATTCAGTACATTACATAGATAGGTATATATTTTTATTATTAATAGAAAATAACACAAATATCGATCGTACAAACATTTGTCCCGAGGTGGGAATCGAACCCGCAACCTTCTCTATTAGTACTAACTCATCACTATTAGTAAAATAGGTATGTAGATTTGTATCTATTTAAAGTCAATGAATTGAATAGCCAGTTTTCAAACAGACAAGACATGTGTTAGAAATGATTAACAAACGGACTTGCAACTGAACGTAATTACAAACACCTGCGAAGTACAGCTGATTTGTTTGCTAATCAGTTAGTTTTTTTATATATTTAGAAAAAGACACAAGGAATTAATTTAAACGAGTTAAAGTTTTTTTTCAAGTTAACTTTTGTTAGGGATTGGTACAGGTTAAGGGTTTCCTTTTAATTTGTTTAAATGGACAACAATTATAAAACAACATTGTTTTACCTACCTATGATGTATTTTATTGTTTATTTTTTATATACAGGTATGATTGATTTTGAGTTTCAATAAAAATTGGTTATGAAAAAATATAAGAACATCGTCATCTATGGATATAAAATTTTGACTCTGCATTAAAATGAGGTTTAAAATTGGAATGTAGGTCAAGAGAAATTTCATAAAAATAAGAATGTAAAACTCATTTTCTAACCCGCCGTCAGTTCTATTTGCAAATTTAATTTTAGAAAGTCAGTTGCAATCTAAAGAGGCGTCGCTCGTTTTATCAAAAAGTCAACAACTAAAGTTTAGAAGCACAGTTTCGGCGGGAATCTAACTGTAAAAAAACTATGCCCGCCCACATAGCTTACGGTATTTCGAACGTGCGAGGGAGACAGAAAGCGGAATTTCCGCGTGCTAGAGTGGATAGGGTCTATTTTCGTGCGTACGGTCTTTGGCCTGAATGGAGGCTTTTATTAAATTAATTGCGCTTGTCACGAGTTTTGTTTGGTCTTTGATTCTGTTTGATTGTTCTGAAACAGCAAAATATAATGCTCGAAGGTTTTTATAAAATTCAATGATGAAAATGATTGAATATTTCAGATTTTCAGCGCTTATAAAAGCCGCTTTGAAGCGCTTTATTACTGAGCAGCTTGTATTGCATTGAAAATAAACAATAATTCAATAACATTCAAAAACCTTGTACAAAGGCGTTTACCCGGAGTAATGAACTATGTAGGTACAATAATTGACCCTATAAGCTAATATAAATCAGTGTGTAGAAAAATATGTAAAATAAACAATGGTTAGGTAACTACACCAAGTTGTTTTCGATTCAATTAGATTTAATTGCTATTTGAAATGTATAAATTCTGTTATTTTATTAGCAAATGAACGACCTATCTCTATGTAAGTATTTATTATATATTCAAGGTTACCTATTAACATTATAAAGCAAGTTAGGTTATACCTAGAAACTAATTTATTCCCGCGTTTCCTCGTCCGCCATTTTAGTTTGTTTTTACTAATAATATTAGTTTATCGTAGCGAGCCTCTGATTGGTCAGGCCTTGGTCAGGCATAGACCACAGATCTGTCATTGGTCAAGTAAATTTTACCTATTTATTTCGTGCGTCATTGGTGATGAATTTAATTAATGATTTAAAATTTCATTTGTTGCACGACAAGTTGTCATTATATCGACAAATTGACAACAACACCAACAACAGCTTGTTTCTTTTGTTGTTCCAAAAAACCTTTTTTATATAATTGTGTTATGGGTACTTGATAACTGATATACATAATACAATATATTACATAGATAGATATTTTTTATTATACATAGAAAACGACCAGAACACCCGGAACAAATATCTGCAGATCGTACACACAATTGTTCCATGTAGGAATGACCTAATTAAATAGAAGATTCGACGCAAATACTGGTAACAATTTGACAGCAGCATAGCATAAACAAAACCTTGTTTTTTTTAAAGTTTACAATACGTCTTTTTTATATGAACTTAAAAAGAAAACCTTAAAATAAGAAAACAGGTAGGTACCTACCAACGTTCTTAGTACTCATTCAAACTTATTTAGTATACCTACTACCTATCTACCTCTTCTAAGTACTCAGAGACTATTATGTAGGTACTGGTACAAAACAATACAAAAACCTCCTTAGGTATATCCGGTTCCGAGTTTCAATAGGTCAATAACAATAAAATATTAACAAACAGATACCTCAAAAACCCTGTTCAATTCGCGGCATCCGATCCGCCGTTTGTAATTACATACATTTAGGTAGTATTCTATTCTAAGTAGGTACCAATAGAGTCGTATATTCGTTGCAAGGGCACAGCCTCGACTGGCAGATTAGGTGTCGCTGTATGTCGACCTAGTTGCACTTGCCAATGTCATACCGAATTCGAAAAACAAAATTATTTAAATAAAACATTTTGTTATTCAAATTTTCTCAGTTTGAAAATAGAATAGGGATTCTGTAGGTGAAATAAGGAGTTTGTAATACTGGCGATAAGTCTATACAAATTTTGTAACGTGGCGTTTCCAAAAACACAACAAACATTTTACTTTAGAATTCCGTAGATGGCGGGGATCTTTCACGAAGAGTAGGTACCTACCTATGTCAATGTCAAACTATGCACGATCTATGCAACTATAATTTGACAGCTTCTGATATATGTATATGTAGGTATAATAATATAAATGCGAAAGTTTGATTGTTAAGATGGATGGATGGATTAATGTTTTTACAAAAACAACTGAACGGATGTGGCTGAAATTTTGCACAGATGTAGCTTTAAGCCTGGAATCAAACATATAGGCATTTTATCCCATAAAATGATCTCATCATTAATCCATCATCACAAATCATCGTTCCCCTTAGATATAAATTAGGTACTCTATAACGTTTCCATTATAAACAACGCGTGCGAAACCGTGAGCATAACTATTTTTAATATAAAAAATGGCTTATCGACACTTCGTGTAAAAATCTTGCAACATAACCTCAAACATGAGACAGAAATAGCAAAGCATTCCAAATACTCGCAGAATCCACTGAAAATCACAAGTGGGCAGTATTTCAAACGTCGAATTAGATTATAGATCGTAAAATCAACTCCTGCGCAGCTCTAGCAATGACCCAGCGGCATAACCTACAAACTGGGTTCTGCAGTGGAGCGAGCGCCTCGACCTTGTGTAACTGGCTTGTGGTGTCTATTCGGGCTGGGTTTTAGCTGTTATGTTGGCAGTTTTAGCAGCTTTTTTAGTAGGTTGGTACTATTTTAGTGTCATATTTGTTTCTATCATGGATTTTACCACTTTGTTACTATGGAAAATTAACAAATAATATTTAAATGATTAAATATATGCGTATATCGGTTAGATCGTATGAAGCGAGGCTTCATACGTTGTTTCTAAGGAAAGGTTCAAAAATAACCAAAAATATTTAAAATTTATAAATTACTGGATTAAGTACCTACTGGTTTATATTTGTGGGAACTGATTCATTGTATAAAAAGTAAGCGTAACTATATGTTATTCCAGGTCTAGACTTACCTTCATCTTTTTGCAAAATCTAAGCCAGATCTGTTCAGTAGTTTTGATGTGAAAAACTTATAATCATCCATCCATCCATCCATCCATTAAACTTTTCCATTTATACCAACCTAATAGAAGTGTGATTCCAATTCGAAGTGAGTTCATTTGAATATTAATTATATCTAGAGGTAATGCTACAATTAATGTTCAAATGAACTTACCTTTACGTAAAATTCTACTAATATTATAAACGCGAAAGTTTGTAAGTATGGATGGATGGATGTATGGATGTTTGTTACTCTTTCACGTAAAAACGACTGAATGGATTTTAATGAAACCTTACAATAATATAGCTTATACATCAGAATAACACATAGGCTACAATTTATAAAGATAAATTGTATATTATCTAAAATATCTATCATCACGCGGGTGAAACCGCGGGGCGCAGCTAGTTAGATCATAAATAGGTGAATATATATAATAGTCATTCGATGAGATTTTGTGTTTTTGTAGTAACGTTTCTATATCACTAGGTACATACTTAGTACTAGTATAAGCCTATAAAACAAAGTCCCTTCCCGCTGTCTGTCCCTATGTATGCTTAGATCTTTAAAACTACGCAACGGATTTTGATGCGGTTTATTTAACACTTTGACTGCGATTTTTTTTCGTCGATTGCGAACTTTTTTTAACCCAAAAAATTCGTGCTGCCGCTCTACACAGCGGTTGTGTTGCGCCGCACATGCGTTACGTTCGAAAAATATTACGGCTGTGCTGAGTCACACAGATCTGTATTTTCTCAGCCGCTGCGCTAGTGTGGATTTACGCATATTAGTCACTTGTAGAAAACACATACCGTGTGATTTCAGCACTAAAAGTGTTAAATAGATAAAATTATTCAAGAGGAAGGTTTACTTATAAGCCGTTTGACAGATCGATTTCCACGCGGGGCGCAGCTAGTTAGTATATAAAATGTTTTTATTTAGGTATTCAATGTATTCATTTCATCATCATCATCATCAGCCTATAGCAGTCCACTGCTGGACATAGGCCCCCCAATAAGCGCCATAGCGCCCTGTCTTCAGCTTGCCGCATCCAGCATCTACCTACAGTCTTACGCAGGTCGTCATCCCACCTGGTGGGAGGGCGTCCTACACTACGTTTACCGAGTCGTGGTCTCCGCTCAAGAACACGTTTGCCCCAGCGGCCGTCGGTTCTTCGCGAGATATAGCCGTATGTACCTATTCATTCAGTATTTAATAATTTTCCCACTTATATTTAAGCGGTAATTGTTCTGAAACTAGTTTCAAAGAACCATTTAAGCTAATATAACACTAAAGTAGATAAGACCTCTAATCCATCAGAAAACAGCGTGTTATCTAGCCAAGGTCTAGATAACTGATCCCGGCGTGATAGGCCGAACCTCTTTATTATTTGACTAGTTTCTAACCGCAGCTTTGCACACATTTTTGTAAATAATATCTACTACTTTGGCGTGTTTTAAAAAAACTATAAACCGACTTCAAATTCCTAAATAATGAAAATGGGTTTAAAAATAATTATCGAACTCGGTTGGCGTGGTATTGAGTTATTCGTCTATTTGCCGCCATGGATGCAAGTGTCAGAACTGGACCAATCAATAAATTGAAATGGGAACACGGTAAGCTTTTCAAATAAAAAAAGAAATATTACAATCGGTTCACCCACTCCAAAGTTCTAGGTAACAAACATTAAAAAAAACAGTCGATTATATATACAGGGTGGAATTTTGTAATGCCACCTGGAGGGAAAGTACTCTTAACACTTTGAGTGCTGAAAACGCACGGTATGAGTTTTCTACAAGTGACTAATCTGCGAAAATCCACACTAGCGCAGCGGCTAAGAAAATACAGATCTTTGTGACTCAGCACAGCCGTAATATTTTTCGAACGAAACGCATGTGCGGCGCAACACAACCGCTGTGTAGAGCGGCAGCACGAATTTTTTAGGTAAAAAAAAAGATCGCAGTCGTCGAAAAAAACCGCAGTCAAAGTGTTAATACTGTAGTTAAGTAAGTAAGTTTGTTAGAGAGATTTCATCCGTATTATTGACCCTAACGATCTATGCAATAAAAGTAAAGGTTGTAATTTTTACAGATTTTAGTCGGTTCGATTCCCGGGTGTGGCAAGCGAATTTTCGAAAATCTTTGAATGCAGTTTTCTTTCTTTTCAAAATTAAAGGAATGTTTTCTTTGAGTACAATTTTCTATCTACAGTATTAAGAGTACTTTCCCTCCAGGTGGCATTACAAAATTCCACCCTGTATATATATACCTATATTAGTATTTACCTAGGTAAATAAAAAACAGTCGAATTGAGAACCTCTTCCTCTTATTAAGTATGTTCAAAAAACATTAAAAACTCAAAGCAAATAAGTCGCACCCAGATAACTTATAAACACGTAAGTATCTAGCATGAATCTAAATTAGTCATGGCGACACTAATTCAAGAACTATGACATTTGTATCACGAGTAGCAACTATCGACTAGATGATAATCATGCCATTTTGATAACAAGGTCGAATGCACAAGGTCTAGAATGCATTACACTAAAGCGCATGGCTTTGAATTTGGTCGATGATATCATCAAAGTGATTCTTATACAAAAGCGAAGAAAAATGCAAAGAATTTGAATTCCACTTTTCTGTCGTTTTGTTAGTTCTGTTTAAATTGTTGTTAAAGGTTTAGAATTATATGTTATACTTTATAAACACACAAAAAAAAATTATAACTGGTAGGTAATTTTTTTTGAGCTATGCTCGGAGTTTCTCTGAAGGATAGGATTCGCAACGAATACATCCGACAGAGAACCAAAGTTATCGACATAGCTCTGAGAATTAGCAAGCTGAAGTGGCAGTGGGCCGGCCATATCTCGCGAAGAACCGACGGCCGCTGGGCAAACGTGTTCTTGAGTGGAGACCACGACTCAGTAAACGTAGTGTAGGACGCCCTCCGACCAGGTGGGATGACGACCTGCGAAAGACTGCAGGTAGTTGCTGGATGCGCCAAGCTGAAGACAGGGCGCTATGGCGCTCATTAGGGTAGGCGTATGTCCAGCAGTGGACTAATCTAGGCTGATGATGATGATGAGGTTAATTTTATATAAAAATTAAATAATATATAATTAAACAATATACCTAATAGGTATATATAATGCTAAACCTTTTACAAGAATTGGTTACAAAATTATACCTTTATACTTTCTTAGGAGATATCACTTGCAATTCTGAGAACTGTTTATTTTAAGAGTATTTTATACAGTAGTTATAAATAAATGATTTATTTATAAGATCTGACTGTCTGTCAAATAAAAAACAAAAAAATATAGTATTATATAAAAAAGTAAGTCAGTTTTTCGCCAAAAGTTTAGATTTTTAACATGTTTGTTTAAGGGCTTCATTAAGGGCTGTGGATTTTGTTTAATAAATAAATACATAAGAGTTATATGAATGTAGGTACTATTGGTTTCATTTCCACTTTTTCCAAAGAGAAAAAGCGCTTTCACTATTTTTTTAAATCGTATTTTATTCAATTATGTTTTCAAATTACTAGAACCAAAGAAATAATATATAAAGTAGAATATTATGTAATTCGAGTTATTAACTTCAGGAATCCCGTAAGTAACTTATATCTAGGCTTATTTTGACAACCAAACCCGTTAGGTTCGCTTTAATAGGTATTATTTGAGATTATTTTCAAAGGCACCTCTAAATGTTTCGTACCTACCTAAATAATAATTATAATGGCCCGCAGGGCAGCTTGTAGCGAGCTGTTGGTGAGTAGCGACACCACGGGTACCGAGTGCTCCCGGGGAAGTTCCTGGTTCTCGTCTCCGCTAGCGGAGTGGCATCCCAAGAGAACCAGACCCCCACCTCTTGCTCGCCTTCATTAGCCGGTCTGAGTGGAGTCGCCAGAGATGCATCTTAGGATGTAGACTCGGGGGTGGAAGTGTCTAATGGCGTAATAGCGAGGAAACCCGCTCACGAGCAGTCTTCGTGATGGTGAAATCGGGGCCGCACCTCTCGACACCCTCAGTCGTTTGCGCCGATGTTGTTCCTCTCCGGTAATTTACTCCGGCTTTTTAAGGAACCCATCCAGCATTCGGCAAGCCACCGTCTGCCACTCTTCTTAACATTATGATTGACTTGTTTATGGCAGACGTCCGCAATCTCCCCTATAGCCCGATTACCCAGTCCATCCATCCATCAGAATAACCTGGTTTTATTTCTTTCATTTTTCTTTGCAATAGTCTCTACACCTGGTGGATACCATCTTTGGATGTATCATATTGTGCACCCGAGGAGAATACCCGCTATATGTAGCCATTGCCTTTAGATTAACTTCTCAAAGGGCCTATGTGCTGTTGGCTTCGGCCCCACGCAAGCCTTCCAAAGGACCGGGTCACTTTATGGCCCGAGATCATGGTTAATTATAATAATATCCGCGTTATGCTTAACTGATATTTATGACCGTTGATATTAATAATGTAAGATATCAACGGTTTAAATAAAATAAACATCCTAATAATTATTAATAAATATTGGTACTTATTATTTATTTATTAACTAAGTATTACTAAGTAGTATATTATACATATTTTATATATATGTATATATATATATATATATATTTAACATTTATTTATCTTTAAATACTCATATTATGTTCATATTTATTCTAACTATATCCTGGGTACACCCACTGCCTTTCTTTAATTCACACAATTCTTTCCATCCAAAGGTTGCCTAAAGCGTAAGCGATAAGGCCGCCTATTGTACTTGTCACATTTATCTTTCATAATGTTCTGCATCTGGTGTACAATAAAGTATTGTATTGTAATGCAACAAATCAAGTGACATTGGTCAAACGATTGTGTTCCCGGCACAAGACAAAATGTTTGCTATCCTTCTATAATATTATAAACGCGAAAGTTTGTAAGTATGGATGGATGTTTGTTACTCTTTCACGTAAAAACTACTGAATTGACGTTAATGAAAATTAACAATAATATAGCTTATACATCAGAATAACACAGAGGCTACAATTTATAAAGATATTATTGTATATTATCCAAAATATCTATCACCACGCGGGTGAAACCGCGGGGCGCGGTAATATCATAATGATGTTGAATTGGCATGTTCAATCTTTTACAACACCTTTTTTATAAGCTTAAGCTAGCTGCGGCCTACGGCTTCACCCGCGTCAAAATCTAAGTGTCAAAATAGATAACAAGCCTTCCTCTTGGATGATCCGGAAAAACCGCATCAAAATCCGTGGCGTAGTTTAAAGATCTAAGCATACATAGGGACAGAGAGACAGCGGGAAGCGACTTTGTTTTTTACTACATATGTTGTGATATACCTGTTGTGGGTGTTCTGGTCGTTTTCTATGTATAATAAAAAATATCTAACTATGTAATATATTGTATTATGTATATCAGTTATCTAGTACCCGTAACACAAGCTCTGCTTAGCTTGGGGCTAGATAATGCTGTGTGAATTGTCCAGCATTATTTATTTATACCCGAAAAAGAGCTACATGTTTTAAAATAAATACAAATACATTTTTATATTAAAATAATTCCCCTTTCCCCTATGGGTTTATTTATGGTCACCCTAACATACAATATTGCAATTTCGGCCCGTAGTGCACTTGACTCCGTTATCTCTTATCACTGTTATCTCTTAGCTATAATATTGCGTTATCATTATCAGCTGTGTGCTAGGGTGCAGTAAAATTAACGTTATATATATACATACATATGCACGTATATGTAAGTAGATAGGATAACGCGTAGTTTCTAATTAGTTAGGGCTATCTTTTGTCTTCGGTTTTTCTCGCATAACATTTTTCGAGCGAAAATGTCAACTTGCGAAGGGTTGTTAATAGAGAAACGAGGAATTAAATAATTCTTTTAAGGGTTCCGTACTCAAAGGGTAAAACGGGACCCTATTACTAAAACTCCGCTGTCCGTCTGTCACCAGGCTGTGTCTCATGAACTTTGATAGTTAGATTGTTGAAATTTTCACAGATGATGTATTTCTTTTGCCGCTATAAGAACAGAATAAAATAAATATTTAAGGGGGCTCCCTGAAAACATGTTTCTTGTAGAAACATGTTTTTTTTTGCTTGTTTTTATAGATAATGGTACGGGACCCTTTGTGCGCGACTCCGACTCGTACTTGGCCGGTTTTATTTATAGATGCTCTCTGAAATATAGTGTTCTTGAATGAACTACGCAAATTTAGTTAATAAACTCAGTTTTAACCTAATTTTAATTTGAATGCATTATTCAAGGTATTTTCTGAAGACCCAAGTTTGAGTCTTACAAAAAAATCTCTATTTCTTACTCACGATTCGAGATCGCTGGATTCGATGAAAAAAATACTGAAGTATTTAACATACCTGAAACAAAATAAAAATATTGTGGTTAGGAATGTTACATTTTTTTTTTCATTTTGCTGCATCCAGCAGCTCCCTGCAGTCTTTCGCAAGTCGTCCTCCTGGCCGGAGGGCGTCCTACACTACGTTTGCCCAGTCACGTCACTCAAGAACATGTTTACCCCAGCGGCCGTCGGTTCTTCGCGAGATATGGCCGGCCCACTGCCACTTCAGCTTGCTAAATTCTTAGAGCTTTGTCGCTTTGGTTCTCTGTCGGATGTATTCGTTACGAATCCATATCCTTCGAGAGACCCCGAGCATAGCTCTTTCCATAGATCAATGTATGTTAGATATCTAATTAGTACCCATCACAAAAACTGATTGTTTTGGGTCTTGATGACGACGCTGTATGGATTGTCCAGAAATTAAAAAAAAATTGTGTGATATTAAAAAAAAAAGTTGTATGGCTACCATTCTTACCTGATAAATACGAATTCACGTTTCGCGGTCTAGAAAACATCCATTTTGTTTATTGATCGTTAAAAAAAAATCTTTTAATTAAATTATTCGCACCAACTCAAAATAAAACGTGTCCCAGTAAAATTAAATCAAATGTGTCACTTAGTCACCACATGTTGAGATAATGTCCAAAAATAAACAAACAAAAACAAAAATCACACAAAATGTCCCGAATGAATAATGCATGTTTTTGATAAAGGACTTCGGCAGAGATCGTCTGGTTTTCCACCAAGAGAAGCTATATAAACGCTTGTTTAATAAGTAGATTTTTATTAGATGCGCTCCGATGCATCTTCAGCTTGCCGCATCCAGCGGTCTTTCGCAGGTTGTCATCCCACCTGGTCGGAAAGCGTCCTACACTACGTTTACCAAGTCGTGGTCTCCACTCAATAACACGTTTGCCCCAGCGGCCGTCGGTTCTTCGCGAGATAATTATGACCGGTCCACTGCCACTTCAGCTAGCTAATTCTTAGAGCTATGTTGATAACTTTGCTTCTCTGTCGGATGTATTCATTACGAATCCTTTCCTTCAGAGATAATATACCTATTATACCTACTATGTAGTGTTGATAGATATAACATATTTTTTAATATCATTGTGTAGCAAACAATCCCAAAGTCCCTGAGTGGATTGACCGATTGATCGCAGTCAGTGGAATCGGGTCAGCGAGAGACAAAGACTTGAGGATTGCGACCTAATGCGATTCGTGACTTCATCGGGTCAAGGTTTTGTGTTATTCGGACGGACATTTTTTGTCTAAGGTTGCATTTCAAGCGTCGCTTTACAGTTATTTTCATCACCCAAAACGGTAACCCGTAGCTCAAAAACCGGGAGCAAATTCGGTTTATGCTTACTGGAATAATAAATATATAAATAGTTTATTCAAAAACATCCTAGGAATAAAGAATAACAAAAAAGATATAATAATAAATAATGCTGGACAATTCACACAGCATTATCTAGCCCCACGGTAAGCAGAGCTTGTGTTATGGGTACTAGATAACTGACATACTACATAATACAATACATTACATAGATATATATTTTTTTATTATATCAACACATTACTTAACATCTGATGGAACTTAACAATGCGTTTGCCTGAACCAGGTGAAAACCTGTTTTTCAGGCAAAAGGAGGCTAAAAATAATAATTGCTTACGATACTCGTACCTACGCAGTAAACTAGTTTAGTGTAGGTTGTTGAAAAAAGTAATTTGAATTCGGAATGTTTGTTTGATGGGGCAATAAGTTATTGAAACTCTATGGTCCGCGCAGAATAAAAACTACGCAATTTGCACTAAAGGAGGTCCACTTTAATATACGAGCGGACATCAAGTTTTGTCAAAAACCCGCTTCCAATTTTGATCGCCATTGAAAATACACTCATTCTTTTTCTGGTTAACGTTTTGTAGGTATGTACATCAATAGCAGATGAATTAAACAAACACGGGTAAGCTATTGAAGTGTAAATAGCCCAACTGTGGGACGTATATTCAGACAAAACACGAAAAAACATTATTGTCTTCACAACTAGCTCCAACTTTCTGAAATTGGTTTTAAAAAGTTAGGAACCAGTTTTTCTTCAGAAGCAATTTTGGACTCTCAGACATCTCTACGGAGATTAGGATAAAGCACTTTCGTCCTTAACACCTGGAGATAAGGACTCGCGGATATTTCTAGAAAAATGTCTGTGAAAAGAAAATGAACTTTCTTAAAAACTAAAAGTCGGACGGACCTACGAAATTACTTCCTTTGGACAGTGCAATAAAACTCTTTGGGGAAAACCTGAGGCCACTATAATAGCGAGTTCTTATTTTTATCCCTCGAAGATATTTTTATCTCACGTTTATGTGTATTATGTGTAAGTGTAAGTCTTATAACAAATAAATATATTCTTATATAGTATATACATACAACAATGTACTACCAATGTACCTACTTTAACTAGTGCTCTCTTGACACCCAAGACAAAAAGGCTTGTGCATAGTTTGGGTCTCATCAGAAATCCTTATGTATATTTGGAAAATAAATTAAATAAGCATGTAATGAAATTAATTAATTAATATTCCATCATCCAAACTGATGAACCAATTTTGCCTAGATTTTTTTGATTCAAAAAAATAAAAAAAAATAAAAAATAAAAATTCGTTTATTGCGTGAAATACATGTTATAAAGTTCTTATAATGGAATAGGTCTCAATGTATTCTGCCCTATTGGGCGTGCAATGATAAAAATTTACAATAATTAGCTACTATACATTCTTAAAAAATAATACAAAATTGAAAATTGATATAAATTATAAGTCTTAGTGGATGGGAATGTTAATTGATTCCAGTGTCCTAGCAACCAAATGCCTAGTCCAACAAAAGTTTTAAAACAATTGGACCAGATTTTTTAAAAATCAGTCGATCGTACACACATTTGTCCCGGGGATCTAGCCCGCAAACTTCCGCGTTGCAGGCGGACCTACTCCGTTCACCGCGTAACAGAGGTCATCATCATCATCTTCAGCCTATAGCAGCCCACTGCTAGACATAGGCCTCCCCCAATGAGCGCCATAGCGCCCTATCTTCAGCTTGCCGCATCCAGCATCTACCTGCAGTCTTTCGCAGGTCGTCATCCCACCTGGTCGGAGTGCGTCCTACACTACGTTTACCGAGTCGTGGTCTCCACGACACACAGACACGGACAGAGTTCGTCATATACATCGTGATATAACAAAATTTATTTATTTGTGGTGTACAATAAAGAGTTGGTTATGTATTGTATTTTTTTTATTGTATTAATTCTTCGCCCTCGTGTTTCGTAGCCCCGCAGGGCGGGCGGGCGGCCCTAGGGAGGGGGTGGTCTGCAAAACGTAATTGGGACTTTTTCTTCAGATGATTCTTTTGTTTTGCAAAGCGACTTTCTTCTGGAGCGATCGATTGAGACTAATTAGTTTTTAACCGACTGCGGGAGGTGGGTAACGACTGCAGGTCAGTTGAGGTGCATTC
The DNA here is from genome assembly GCA_943735965.1 of Eupithecia abbreviata. Classification (NCBI taxonomy): domain Eukaryota; kingdom Metazoa; phylum Arthropoda; class Insecta; order Lepidoptera; family Geometridae; genus Eupithecia; species Eupithecia abbreviata. Next base: position 2,227,436 of record OX030997.1, on the reverse strand, counting down.
GTGAGTGAACCACTCATACTCGGACATTTTCGCCGCCACAGGTTAATTTGTAACACGTTTTTTATTTGTTAAACGTTTTCTTGAGTGGAGACCACGACTCGGTAAATGTATTATAGGACGCCTTGCGACCAGGTGGGATGACGACCTGCGAAAGACTGCAGGTAGATGCTGGATGCGTCGATCTGAAGACAGGGCGCTATGGCGCTCATTGGGGGAGGCCTATGTCCAGCAGTGGACTATCATAGGCTAATGATGATGACGATGATAATGGGGTTAATTTGTTATTTGATAGTTATGAATAGTATAAAATATGACTTGTCTAAGTGCTTATTTGTAAGACTAAAGAAATAAAAACTTTTGAATTTTCTACCGTCTTTTATTTTTTAACAGAATGTAGCCGAAATGTGTCCAGCATAATCTAAATTAATTGCAGGTTTCTTTTTAATGAAGTGGCCGCTCAGACCCGCTATTCGTAGCGTTGTTTGGGGAAGATTTTGGGAAACGGTTCCTAATCTTTGTTACCTATAATAAATAAATAATGCTGGACAATTCACACAGCATTACCTAGCCCCATGGTAAGCAGAGCTTGTGTTATGGGTACTAGATAACTGATATACATCATACAATACATTACATTGATAGATATTTTTTATTATACATAGAAAACGACCAGAACACCCGGAACAAATATCTGCAGATCGTACACACAATTGTTCCGAGGCGGGAATCGAACCCGCAACCTCCTGCGTCGCAGGCGGACCTTCGCCCACCGCGCCATATTCGTCGTCCTATTATGTAACCATTTTGTAAAAGTTTGAATGTACATTTACCTCAAATTACTTATACTCCACTTTAGTAAAAATACCAGAAAAGTATACACCGACCCAATATCATTTACAAATCGAATAATATCGGTGATATAATAAGGATATTCCAATGCAACTTTTGTACTGCAATCTATACGTAAAGTTCATTTTTGTCTGAGTACCCTCGCTAAAAATGGCAACCATTTTGTTTTTATTGCTAGAATAATAAAAGGTTGTCTATGTTGATAGCTAGAGGTTAAGTATCTATTCATTTAGTTAGATACTTAACCTAAGGTCTTTTAACGTTCTTGAGTGGAGACCACGACTCGGTAAACGTAGTATAGGACGCCCTCCGGCCAGGTGGGATGACGACCTGCGAAAGACTGCTGGAGCGGCAAGCTGAAGACAGGGCACTATGGCGCTCATTGGGGGAGGCCTATGTCCAGCAGTGGACTGCTATAGGCTGATGATGATGATGATGATACTCAGAGACACTCACGCTAGGGCTGGTCCACCAGTTCAAAGTTGCTCAGCGAGCTATGGAAAGAGCTAAGCTTGGGGTCTCTCGGAAGGATAGGATTCGTAACGAATACATCTGACAGAGAACCAAAGTTATCGACATAGCTCTAAGAATTAGCAAGCTGAAGTGGCATTGGGCCGGCCATATCTCGCGAATTCAAAACCTATGCAAAAGGCTTGGGACGGGTTTTGCTCCAACTAGAAAAAAAACAACTAACATGCTAAAGGTTTCTTCGTCGCTTCTTTACTTTAGTTACATAGGTACAGTTTATATATTAATCTCAAAAATATACGTCTATAAAATCTGTCCTTATATCTTGGTCTCTGATTTATAATTTCAAACAAACATCAGAGTCGACCTTTTCTAGAATTACTTTTCAAACATTTTTTTCTTAAAACTTCCAGACACAACAAATGCATTCTTTTTTCAATCTAATGCCTGCTATCCCCTTCCCTCTTGCATGTTTAATATTTGTCTTCCCCTTCGCACACATGTCCAATTATTAGACCGTTCTGATCTAATTAGCAATGCCAATTTAGTGAACAGAATGGATATGGGTGTGTGGAGAGGCTTTAGGGGATAATATTTTTTTTTTATCATATATCGAGTATTCCCTCATATAATTAATATATTAGTCTGTCAATTATTTATATCTTAACCATTAATGTGTTATGCAATATTAGTAGCAAGTATCAAATATTATCAATTTTTTCCTACTTTACTACAAGTAAAATAATCACTTTTCGAAGGAATAGATAAGATCTACCTAGTACCTACGTAAAACGACAAAAATCAAAAACAAAAAAGTTTATTAATCTCTATCTCTATAAATCTAATCATCATCATCATCATCAGCCTATAGCAGTCCACTGCTGGACATAGGCCTCCACCATTGAGCGCCCTAGCGGCCTGTCTTCAGCTTGGCGCATCCAGCATCTACCTGCAGTCTTTCGCAGGTCGTCATCCCACCTGGTCTGAGGGCGTCCTACACTAAGTTTACCGAGTTTCCACTTAAGAACACAAAAATTAAAAATATAAATATAATATTTAATTATAATTAGTTACTAATAATAATAAGCAAAATACAATTTTTATGGCGATGACGTCGGTTCCACTCCATTGCTTCCTCTGTTCCACCCTAATAAGGCTGTGCTAATAATAAGGTACCTAGATAGATCGATCTGTCCCATTTCAGATACAACCCACCTATTAGAACCAGAGATGGCAAGGGGATATTTCTTTTTTTAGAAAATATAAAGATAATTAGAAATGTATGGAAAGAGCTATGCTTGGAGTTTCTTGAAGGATAGGATTCGTAACGAATACATTCGACAGAGAACCAAAGTTATCGACATAGCTCTGAGAATTAGCAAGCTGAAGTGGCAGTGGGCCGGCCATATCTCGGTTATCGAAGTGTAGGACGCCCTCCGGCCAGATGGGATGACGACCCGCGAAAGACTGCTGGATGCGGCAAGCTGAAGACAGGGCGCTATGGCGCTCATTGGGGGAGGCCTAAAATGTGCTGATAGATGTTTTGCTTCAAGGTGTCGTAATTTTTGTCTATTCTTCCCTAATTATTTAAGTTGAAAGAATTCGTTTGAAATATTTTACACATTCGATGACAAAGTGACTTAATTCTGTTATACCCTGGACAACAGTCCCCGTGCTAGATCTACAGTTTTTTTTAATCAATAAAATGTACATTTTTGGTCGGAACATTGCGATTGCGATGCAAATAGTAAACAACAATAAATCCTCATGGACACCGATTCAGCACGCACCCGTTACATTGTTCACGTAAAAATAATGTTTTATCGGCTGATTTTATTGGAAAAATACCACTTATAATATCTAGTAAACCGTTAATATAAGGGATTAATAGGAGATAAATAATGCTGGACAATTCACACAGCATTATCTAGCCCCATGGTAAGCAGAGCTTGTGTTATGGGTACTAGATAACTGATATACATAATACAATACATTACATAGATAGTTTTTTTTTTATTATACATAGAAAACGACCAGAACACCCGGAACGAATATCTGTAGATCGTACACACATTTATTCCGAGGCGGGAATCGAAACCGCAACCTCCTGAGTCGCAGGCGGACCCTTCGCCCACCGCGCTACATCGGTCGTCAAATAATGTTAATAAGGTTTTTGACGCATTTTTCACAAAGATCTAGACAAATCGACGATCAATTTGTAATAGTTTTGGTCGGGGAATTTCGTGAATCATTCGGTGGTTGAGTCAATCAGTAGGTTAAACATTTTTCTAGTCCGCACATGTTTAAACACAAGCTTTTGTCATAATAATACCACATACCAAACATTCATGTTTTGTTTTCGAGATAAAAAGTACCTAAACCTTGTTCTAGATATATTTTTTGTCAACAAAGACCTATTTATAAACTAGAGGTTGATGAGTGCCTCTATCTTCAACAGCCTATATTGATCCACTGTTGGACATAGGCCTCCCCTTATTAGCGCCATAGCGCCCTGTCTTCGCTTCCTATTTCGCAGATCGTCATCCCACCTTTCCGGGGGGCGTCCTACACTACATTTGCCGAGTCGCAGTCTCTACTCAAGAACACGTTTACGCATCGCTTGTAGGTAGGTTTTCATTTTTCGACAATTATACCCAAAAATAGGTCCTTCACCAAAAATAGTTTATTTCCCTAAAAAAATAACCCCAACTATTGTATCGTACCAAAAAATAAGTTCACACACTAATGCCGCTTCCTTTAGCCCGCACTCACAGAGTATCTATAGTGTAGGTGTGTGTCAGTGTGTGTACACCCTATTTTCGCCTAGGTTCCTGTCTAGGTTTATTACGAACCTAGGGAATAGGGTGCGCTTAGATAAATGTACTGATTGCAAAAAAGTTCGGAGTATTTTTTCGAGAAAGTTTCCCATTTTTTTTTTCATTTTTCTAAGTACATATCTTGGTGCTATGACTTGTTGTATCGCGTTTTATAATTTTACAGCAAAATTAATTTAATTTAATTAAGTACCTACTTTGACAAATTGTTATCATTTTAAAATATAACATTTTATTTAATTGTTAGTATGTACATTGATTTGTATTATTCGACTTGTAAATTATTATTTTACCAATAAAATGACTATCTGACTATGATTTGATTATTATTTATATATGGCAGCAAATAATTAAATTCGTAAGTTTATTGATGATTTGATGATTTTAGACAACACGGTCTATGTAAGTAGATTAGAGTAGATTAGATTATTTATTATTTGTATATAATAAATAATCTAATAGGTGATATAATCTTGATTGAGTACTTTAGAGTATTAAAATTAAATGGCACACAGTTCCAGCAGTGTCATACAGTTAGTAAATGCACATGAATGGTGGAATAATAAACAGAACAGCCAAAAATGGCGACTTTTATTTATATCGGAGGTCTAGACTAGACACAGTTTGGATCACTGAGCCATAGGACTGTAGTAGGTAATAATGGAAACAAAATGATACTGGATGTCAAACCCCTTTTTAAAGATTTTTTTTATTTATTTTGTTCCCGACATGAGAATCAAAAGAATTTTACAAGAACCCACATCCCACGCCCAGCGACACAAAGTGAATCGCAAACAAGATCCCTCCAGGCCAGGATAATTTTAAAATAAGAAACGTTTTTGTTGGTCAACTTTCTAATCTAATTAGTACCAATTACTTTGCTGTCCGTACTTAAGTCGAACCCTTTCTGCCAACGATTTGTTTTAAAGGTCGTCGCCCTTGTGCCCTCTTGCTCTGACACAAAAATACGCACATTTTTTATCTCTTTCGCACACAGAGGGAAAGACCGCCTACGGAACCTTGTCAAGGAAAAGCTTTTAATTTTTCCACCGGAAGTCAGATTTTGGATTGAATTTCTCTTCTTTACAATTTTTTTTATGAAAACACATAAACACCTACTTGAAATAGAAAAAAGAGCAGACAAGTAAGATAAATAGAAACTACTTTTTTGCACACTTACAACAGAAAATGTAAATGTTTAAAAATAAAAAAAATCTTGACAAGACCCTAAAACTGAGGAAAATATATATTCTCCTCTCTAGCAGTGGGTATAATAAGTACCTACATACAATTTTTTTTCATACCATTACGACGGCAAAAAGTAAACATATTATTTATTTACAAAATAAAAAACAATACCTAAGTCATTATCTTCCCCACTAGCACCAAAATGTTATCAGAGTTACCACGCAATTTGCGCCAATAACATTTCCCCAAACTTCCTCTGCATTACATAAGGTTAATAAAACAATAAAAAATATATACCACCCTACACGCAATATAAAGTTTCGTAAAAACGTAATTTCGAAATTCAAAAACGAACGAGGGCCATTGGCGTAGGTCAGTAACCTAACCGTCATTCATTCCATTTTCAAACTTGGAATTCCGAGCGAAGAAGCCACTCACACAACTAAACTCACGCACGCAAGGAAAGAATTGGGCGTGCACACACACTTTATTTATGTAGGCCACGCACACATTCACCCTCTTTATGGGTCGACACACAAACACAAAGGAGTTTATTTTCTTATGAAGTCGGAAACAAACTTTTTATGGGTTGCGTAAATTGTTCTGATGATAGTTACATTAGTTACCTAACGATTATACATATAATTTTTTGTTCTTTGTATATTAATTAAATCATCATCATCATCAGCCTATATAAGTTGGACTTAGGCCTCCCCCAATGAGCGCCATAGCGCCCTGTCTTCAGCTTGCCGCATCCAGCATCTACCTGCAGTCTTTCGCAGGTCGTCATACCGCCTGGCAGGATATTAATTAAATACAATACATATATTTTTTTATAAATCAAATATTAAAAAAATATCTGAAATCTAGAATAAATAAATAAATATTGCTAGAAATTAGCCTTATAATAGGTAAAGGAAGTACCTATACGTTGTTATTCTATGCCTGTATTTTGTATCTGTGTTACACATAAATGTTTTTTCTATTCAATTCTATTCTATACGTTGATTGACGATATGGCGTAGCGGGCGAAGGTCCGCCTACGACGCAGGAGGTTGTGGGTTCGATTCCCACACATGAACAAATTAATGTTTGTACGATCTACCAATATATTTTCCAGGTTTTCTGGGTATTTCTTTGTATATTAAAAAAATATCTATGTAATGTATTGTATTATGTATTTCCGTCATCTAGTACCCATAACACAAGCTCTGCTTAGCTTGGGGCTAGATGATGCTGTGTGGATTGTGAATGTCAATTCAATTTTTTTCAACAATTTTTTTTTCCATATTTGTTCGTAACATTCTTATTTAACACCTAATATTAAATCTCATTTTTATCTTATTAATTTTTTTTTTTTTTTTTTTTAAATAGGTTCACGAACTTTTCTAACGTAATTTTAACTAAACGTGAGTCAATGTCCTTTGAAAGCAAATTAAACCTACAAAACTTTTAGCATTACAAAAGTTATTTTCCAGAAAAAACTCAGACAGAAGCCATAAATCAAAACGTCCCGATTCTTAAGGTGCACGCACACCGCCGCACGCGTATACTCACGTACTTCTTGGTGTGCTGTGCGTTTGGGGTAGGTTACGGATTGGGGTGTGCCGGCCGCCGAATGTTAGGCTAGGTTTGAATGATACAGTGGGAATGGTGAGAATCGGTCACTGTGTGTAAAACAAATAAATAATGCTTGACAATTCACACAGCATTTAGTCCCAAGCTAAGCAGAGCTGTGTTATGGGTACTAGTTGACTGATATACATAATCCAATACATTACATAGATCAATTTTTTTTATTAAACATAGGAACCGACCAGAACACCCAAAATATCTGCAGAGTGTAGGTACAAACATTTGTCCCGAGGCGGGAATCGTACCCAAAAATCGCCACGCTACATCAGTCGTCATCGTGTTTTGACAATTGCATTAATTTGCTTCAATATACATAACTAATGTTTGTTTGATGTGATGAGATATATTATGTTCATTAATAACTGTAACTTGTGAGGATTGAATATTTAATATAGGGAGGTGAGTAGTTTCCTCAATAAGAACTAAACTTTTACTCGCTTAATTTAATTATGATTCAATGCATTAAAGAGCACTTCAAAATTCCATTACAGATAAATACTAAAGTCCTTAAGCATGACACAAACGAATATGCATTTAAAATTGCAACATTCGCTCAGGCAAATACCTACCGCTTATCGCAAATAAAACTAAAAAGTAAACAGATAAAATGGCGCAAACCAAGATGTTATTATCCGATAATGCCATTTGCAAGTTCAGTTACCCGACTTGCATTCTTATTTCGTATTCAGATGTCGAACGTGTTACATTGATAGAAGTTAACGGCACCGGATAAAAACTCGATATTACCGGTTCTCTCCGGTGAAACCGGAACAAAGCTGGACCATTAAACATTCTTTGACGTTTACGTCTGATAACGCACATTTAAAAGTGTAATTCCACCAATAAGTACTCTCTTATAATAGTCAAAACAAAAAGGAAATGTTTATGAAATTGGAATGGTGATAAATTACTCATTCATCGGTCAATAACTCATGATAAATAAAATAAATTTCAAACTAAGCACTTGTTTTTAATAGTCAAATAATCAGTCATTGTATAAATTAATGACCATAAATCGTCGCAATCGATAAAAATGTCATCCAACCCAGCATTCATTCGTAATCAGAACAAACGGGATAAGAAACAAACCACAGACTGAAAAAAGACGTATCACATCCCTATTCCCACGTATAAATAGAGGTATTGAGTATCAACGAGTGAACGATCTTTCGGTGTCGAAAAAAAAAACGTCATCGGCCAATGCTCGTGGTCGGCAGTATACGGTGCGACTGCGTTGCTCGCAAAAAACCCGGGTCGTCGACCTCGCGGCGTGTCCTTCGAGAATGCTTAGTGTGTGTAAGTGCGTAAAGTGCGCGTTTTTCGTTCGGACGATTTTTCACTGTGTGCGTAATGCGGATGCTAGGGTGCGTAAAAAATGCGTGTGTGCGTAGGTTGGAAGGACGCAGTGGATGACCGGCTTTAGCCGGAATTTATGATGAAAAACTAGGAATAGGATCAACTTCCTAAAAATAATTTCCTACATATAATTACTTACTGAAGGTGTTTTTGTTTTTTGTAAAATAGGTTTTATGTACTTCCCCGGCTAACTTTGAAAAGTCGGATTGATAACACACACAGGCACACCATGATAACTAATTTTGAGAAACTTCTCCGAATGTTGTAAGACTTCTACTGAATACAAAATAAATCATATTTCTGCAAGATTATTAATTTTGAAGAACTCTGAAGAAGCCCCCGGAGGGACGAATTCTTCATACAAACGTAATACCAAAATGATTTCCAATTCAAGCATATTTCCACTATTATATTGTATTATTTGTATTTGAATAGTATTTATTTAGGTTCCTAAATAGTTTTTTTTTTTCAAAATACTTACCTAAAATTAAATGAAAGCCAATCGCATTTTGCACATTTTTATGCGAAATTGGACAAGTTTTCTTGGTATTTGTTTCGTATTAAAAACATCAATGTCTTACGTTTTATTTATTAAGGAACATAGCTTATATTGTCTAGTTACAGAATAACAATACTTTGTGAAGAATACAAAAAGTTTTCAGTCATAATTTTTGGTATTACGGAACAAACCCAATTTTGAACGGCTAATATTGCTATCGCGCACGCATGCGATGCGGCGCAAGGGTTAAACAGGGATAGCGATATTCAGAGCGATTTTTGCAAGCGAGGGTCGCCGGACCCTTACTACTCGGCCCAAAAGTTCATTACATCTCTTCTTAAACAACTAAACTTTTTTTCCATTTTCTAACCTTTCAAACTATTTTGAAACACCAACTGAGCTTTTGTAACTACGAGCTAGTACCAGAAAACTCTGTTAGCTACGTTCCGTTATTTTTAAATTAAGTGACAACTAGTGCTAAGAAAACCTAACATAGGCTTTAAGGCACTAATAACTAAATTATGTAACCTATTTTTATTAATAAATAATCTATCTATCAATCTATCAAACATTAATTATCGTCTATAAAAACAATCGTATCGTTCTACAAAAAGGATGCTACGTTGCTACGACACGTCGTAACTTTGCTACGCTGCTACGAAAATACTAAGTTGTTGCTACGACAAGATGTAATCAGCTTTAGCAAGAAATGAAATGAAATAAAATGAAAGTTTTTTTCTTTAGGCTTATAAATAAGCACTTAGACAAGTCATATCTTATACTATTCATTATTATATTGATGTTCACTTCAATTTTTTGTCCACCAGTGGAAGAAGTGAGAAGAAACCACTAGTATGTTCATAACTTATGTGTCATACATATTCATTCAGTACATATGATTTGCATATCTGTAAATCGTTAGATTTTGAGTTGGAGCAAGCTAAGTACAACGTACAACGAACAACCTTGCTACGCTGCTCGAACGCGTCGTAGCGCGCTACGCTGCTACGAAAAGACATCTCTAGCTACGATGCTACGGAAAGACATCTCTTGCTACGCTGCTATGAAAATACTTAATTTGCTACGCTGCTACAACGACGCGCTTTTTTCACGATTCTAAAGCAACCCTGACACGCAACTATATCGACAAACTGCTAGATATCAGTCAGGAGGACATTGTGTTAGCTTAGAGACTAAAAATGGAAAAGCTTTAGAAAGATCTCCTATTATATAGATAGATAGATAGAAAATTCTTTTATTGCACACTTACAAAATAAAACAAACAAGACAGAATAAAATACAAAACATGTGACAATTTGGCGGTCTTACCGCTCAAGAGCGATCTCTACCAGACAACCGTGGATGGATAGGATCGTTGGATTGTACATGAGGTCTTATACATGGGGATTGTACATCTGTGTGCATTATATTAATTTATAAAATATTGCATGAAGATACGTTCCTACTTAAAAATAAATAAAATACATAACTAATTATATTAGAGCTGCTTATCCTTTATAACGCCACAGTATTAAGAGAGAACGCCAACGATACAAATTTTTTTTTTTTTTTTTTTTTACGCTGCTACAAAAATATGTCTCTTGCTACTACGATGCGTCGTAGCATGACCAAAAGCAAAACGTTCCATTCTAATTTAATAACCTTTTTTAAAAAGCGTTCCGTTTTTTAAAGTCCGGCTTTTGTAAAATGTTGCCCACCAATCCGTTCCGTTCTTATATAACCTATTTTGAAAACCGTTCCGGTTGTTAAAGTCCGGCTTTTGTAAAGTCTTCCCATCACTAGTTGCGTGCGAGTGGCTACGCATTTTGCTCTTAATTTTGTCATTAGATACAATGCGAGGGAATCGCCGTCGGACCCTGATTGCTTCAGTTTTTTTGTGCTCAAACAACGACTATTTTAGAAAATGGTCAGTGTGTTAGAGTTGTAAGGAGCTAGCTCTAGAGAACTCTAGGAGTATAGCGATTTCATCTTTCATCAGCCTATGTTAGTCCACTGCTGGACATATGCCTCCCCTAATGAGCACGGTAGTCGTAGTCATAGCGCTGGTTGGAGGGCGTCCTACACTACGTTTACCGAGTCTATAATATATAGGTATAGCGATTTAGGTATAATATTTTATTCTGGGTACGTTCACACAGCAGTCAGTTCTACAGGACCGTTTTATCGTATTCCTTGTAGTTGTATGAACGAGTTTGCACTCATTGATGGATCGAATCCAGTGCGACGGCTTATACTTGCAAAACAGAGCAAATACAAAAGAAATTGAAGTCGGTTTTAAGTTTGAACAAAATATTTAAATTAAAACTTTACCTATACGAATACTTCTCAAATGACACGTACCATATTTGTGACTGAATTTTTAATTTCTTTAAAATACAAATGTTCATACATTGTTTTGTTCATACTTTATTATAAAAAAAAAGCCTCTACAGCCAGTGCCATAGCTAAGCCTACACCCCTCCTTACCCGGGAACGTTTTAAAAGTGGAATACCAGAATGGCAAGTCTAACTTGTAGCTAATGATTCGGTAATTTTGTTTAGAGTTTAGTGCCGCCATCTATATTTCTGTGCTGGAAACTGCTACTGTTTTCAGGGTTTGTGAACATTTTGCTCTTTGTTCGATTTTGTTTTTCTTTTGTTTAACCAGGCCAGCATATAGTTTATAATCTTATAATTATATAAATATAAACGAAATATTCCCCTCATATTGTTATACGACCGATGTGGCGCGATGGGCGAAGGTCCGCCTGCGACGCAGGAAGTTGCGGGTTCGATTCCCGCCTCGGAACAATTCTGTGTACGATCTGCAGATATTTGTTCTGGGTGTTCTGGTCGTTTTCTATGTATAATAAAAAATATTTATCTATGTAATGTATTGTATTATGTATATCAGTTATCTAGTACCCATAACACAAGCTCTGCTTACCATGGCGTTAGATAATGCTGTGTGAATTGTCCAGCATTATTTATTATTTATTTATTTCAAAGAAGCATGTTTTCAAATCCTAGCTTTGAAAGCAATTTAGCAAAAAAATTATTTGCTAAACTGCCATAAAAAAATTGGCTAAATTGCTTTCGGATCTTTTTGATGAATTAGTGCCATAGCGCCCTGTCTTCAGCTTGCCGCATCCAGCATCTGCCTGCAGTCCTTCGCAGGTCATCATCCCACCGTGGCCATGGCCGGGCGTCCTACACTACGTTTGCCGAGTCGCGGTCCTATTCTAATACAGGTAACTAAAATATATTAATATTTTTTTTAAGAAATTACAAATATTCTTCCTAAACACTAAACAGCTACGTTCTAATTTAGCTAAGCGCGCCAATTACTGTAAGGGCGGGGACACACCGCAAACATTCGCTGCAAATAAAGCTGAGGATATGTTGTATCTACTACTACATACTTGTAACATCTACGTAAGTGTATTGAGAGAACCTATTATTTGAAGGGTAGGTCATTGGTCGACAACCTTTGTGGCGTGGTGGGCGAAGGTTGCGGGTTCGATTCCCGCCTCGGGAAAATTGTGTGTACTTGTTTCGGGTGTTGCGGTCGTTATCTATGTATAATAAAAAATATCTATGAATGTAATACCTATATTGAATTATATAATATCAGGCATATTGATTTTAGTACCCATAACACAAGTTCTACTTATCTTGGGGCTAGATGATGATGTGTGCATTGTACAGCATTATATACATATATACATAGTTGTGAAATGTCAATAGGTCAGGTGTAAGCATTGTTACGGAGCCATGGCGAAAAATTGTTTACTCCAAACTCTATAGAAAAAATCTAATGATACGCATTTCGTGAGTCTTTTTCTAGTTAAAAAAAAAAAACAACTCACACGGTTGCATTTCGTGTCCAAAATACATTAAATTCAGGAACAATAGCTATTGCTTTATCGTATGAAGTTTTTGAAGTCTATAATCTAAAATCTCTCGATCCAGTCCTGGTAAAAGAGTATCTCGTAATGTCTACACGGTGAAGTAATGTAGGCGTGCCGTGTAGGTGTTCAATAATGCACTTTATAGGTCACTAGACAAGGTTTCAATCACGGACGAAATGTGTTTACTTTTAAAGTTTTAATCAACAGTTTTTTTTTTGGTTTAGCCATTACTTGAGTCTGCACAAAAAAGGTTGGCGTCCCCTTCTTAACGATTGAAATAAAAAGACAGCGAGATGATGAGAAGCGCCAAAAAAAATTAATCAACACTTGATTGTACTGAAAACTATAAAATAACAACTTGTATCTAAATATTACACATTAAAAGTACAATAGGCGGTCTTATCGCTGACAGCGATTTATCTCAGGCAACCTAGGGATGGAGAAAAAGATATGAGATATACTATAGAGATAAATAAATAAATAAATAATGCTGGACAATTCACACAGCATTATCTAGCCCCATGGTCAGCAAAGCTTGTGTTATGGGTACTAGATAACTGATATACATAATACAATACATTACATAGATAGATATTTTTTTATTATATATAGAAAACGACCAGACCACCCGTAACAAATATCTGCAGATCGTGCACACAATTGTTCCGAGGCGGAAATCGAACCCGCAACCTCCTGCGTCGCAGGCGGACCTTCGTCCACCGCGCCACATCGGTCGTCAAATATACTATAAGATATACTATAACAGTTGGTAGATCACAAACGCGACATATGATATCATATAAATAAATAATGCTGGACAATCCACACAGCGTCATCTAGCCCCAAGCTAACCAGAGCTTGTGTTATGGGTACTAGAAGACTGGAAGGCATACATAATATAATACAATACACTAACTACATATATAGATATATTATTTTTTTGATAGAAAATACGCAGAGCACCCTCAAATATTACCTATCTGCATCGATCGTATATAAAGTTGTGCCGAGGCGGGAGTCGAAACCTCAACCTCCTGCGTCGCAGGCGGACCTTCGCCCACCGTGCACGAAAGCGTTTTTAGATCTTTATTTATTAATGGAGGTTTTTCACAAATTGACAAAAGCGTTCTTTATATTATTTATAAGTATTTTACTTATGCACATGAAATTGCAACGTTATCGAAATAGGTCCGTTAATTGTTTATAATAATTAGAAGAATAATGAACTAAGTTGAAAACAGGAAAACTTTGTGCAATAATTTTAATGATGTGCATATAGAAACATGGATATTTTGAAATAAATGTTCGACAAACAAAAATAAAACAAGTTAATGTTATGTTATGTATGTATGTTATGCATATGTTATGTATATGCTGGACAATTCACACATCATTATCTAGCCCCATGGTAAGCAGAGCTTGTGTTATGGGTACTAGATAACTGATATACATAATACAATACATTACATAGATAGATATTTTTTATTATACATAGAAAACGACCAGAACACCCGAAACAAATATCTGCAGATCGTACACACATTTGTTCCGAGGCGGGAATCGAACCCGCAACCTCATGCGTCGCAGGCTGACCTTCGCCCACCGCGCCACATCGGTCGTCAAAGTAAATAATGTGCATATTTATTTCTATATATTGTATTATCTTAGTTTCATAGTGTAGTTTTCTGGCATTCTTATAGGTTTGCATATACATCTATAGGTACTAATATTATAAAGAGGAAAGGTTTGATTTTTTGTTTGATTGTTTTTTTGTATCGAATAGGCTCCGAAACTACTGCACCGATTTGAAAAATTCCATCACCGTTGGGAAGCTACACTATCCCCTGTGAACATAGGTTATATTTTATTTTCAAAAAAGTTAGGGATCCTTACTAAAACTCCAATAATGTTACCCAAGCCAATAAAGTGAATTTCGAGTTTAACGCGGGTGAAACCGCGGGGAATAGATAGTTTATTATAATGTAGGTAGGTACGTTATATTTTATCCCTATTCCCCTTGTTTTTCATTAGTTTGTCATTAGCGTCAAATGTCATTTCTGGTTGGAACCCACACATACTAACCTAAAAATTTTAAAAAAATACTTCCTTTATTCTCAGTATTTATTTCTGTATTTTTTCTGTTTTGGTGGTATAATAAAGTGTTTTCTATCTTTTCACAGAGGGCAAGGCTTTTCCAATAGAATAATAATAATATAATATCTAATAATAGATATTTATTTACAGAGATGGGTTTACAAAGTTGGAACAATAAATAAATAATGCTGGACAATTCACACAGCATTATCTAGCCCCATGGTAAGCAGAGCTTGTGTTATGGGTACTAGGTAACTTATATACATAATACAATACATTACATAGATCGATTTTTTTATTATACATAGAAAACGACCAGAACACCCGAAATAAGTATCTGCAGATCGTACACACATTTGTTCCGAGGCGGGAATCGAACCCGCAACCTCCTGCGTCTCAGGCGGACCTTCGCCCACCGCGCCACATCGGTCGTCACAACAATAAAATACAAAAAAATACAATAAAAGTAATAAGTAAGGAAGTTACATTCTATTACATTCGGTGTAGTAAGGCTAGGTTGCTCTTTCTTTAGGTACATACCTACTTGTAGTAAGGTAAAAATTTAGGGTCAAAGTTAAGGGTCCGGCGACCCTTGCTTGCAAAAATCGCTCCGAATATCGCTGTCCCTGTTTAACCCTTGCGCCGCGCCACATGCGTGCGCGATAGCAATATTAGGCGTTCAAAATTTGGTTTTTTCCGTAATACCAAAAATTACTACTGAAAACTTTTTGTATTCTTCACAAAGTATTGTTATTCTGTAACTAGACAATATAAGCTATGTTCCTTAATAAATAAAACGTAAGATATTGATGTTTTTAATACGAAACAAATAGCAAGAAAACATGTCCATTTTCGCATAAAAATGTGCAAAATGAGATTGGCTTTCATTTCATTTTAGGGAAGTATTTTGAAAAAAAAAACTATTTGGGAACCTAGATAAATACTATTTTAATACAAATAATGCAATATTATAGTGGAAATATGCTTGAATTAGAAATAATTTTGGTGTTACGTTTGTATGAAGAGTTCGTCCCTCCGGAGGCCCCTTAATAACACCTCGCTCTCTTCTATTCAGTCAGAATCTAAATAGAAAATAACGTTTTTTATACTTTTTAATCTGGTTAAGACACTGTCTTTGTAATAGATACCGCGCCCTAAACTCAATCTAATTACAGTAAAAGCACGTGTGTCACGGTGTGCCACAAGCTTTATGTTATTGTGCTAGCTTGTTTCGTTTAGCGACAGAATAGACTACGTTTTGTTTTGTTGCTGTAGTGGATGACTGACTTTATAAAAGGGCAATCGAATTTATCATGATTTCTGTATATTTTTTCAAATAGTTTCTTGAAATTAGAGAAGTGAAAACCAAGTGCTTATAAATACAGACCTAACATAGTCTTTAAGGTATTGTTAACTAAGTCATCTAACCTACTAATCTATATATATAAAAGAAAGTCGTGTTTGTTACAACACTTATAACTCGAGAACGGCTGGACCGATTTAGCTGAAAATTGGTGGAGAGGTAGCTTAGAACCAGGAGTCTAACATATGATACTTTTTATCATTTAAACAATTTGACACATAGATTTCCACGGGGGCGAAGCCGCGGGGAGCAGCTAGTATTAAATAAATGACCTATTTATAAATAAATAAATAATGCTGGACAATTCACACAGCATTATCTAGCCCCATGGTAAGCAGAGCTTGTATTATGGGTACTAACTAGATAACTGATATACATAATACAATACATTACATAGATACCTAGATATTTTTTATTATACATAGAAAACGACCAGAACATCCGGAACAAATATCTGCAGATCGTACACACAATTGTTCCGAGGCGGGAATCGAACCCGCAACCTCCTGCGTCGCAGGCGGACCTGAAAAACGTAATAATCTAGTTTTGTTTAAAAATATTGGTTTATTACTAGATTTTTACCAATAGTGAATAAGAAAGTCATTTATAACGGAATTTACTATAGGTAGTAATTCAGTACATGCCGAAATATTGGAAAAATCAAAAATCTAATCTTGGTCCCGTCAAATTGACTTTAATTTTTTAAACTTGAGTTAAATTTTTACTTAAAACCATTTAAAAACTATAATGGTTATTAACACAAAAGTCAATTTAGCGGGACCGTGATTAGATTTTTTTATTTTTTGATTAGATTTTTTATTTAAGTGTACCTTAAATTATAACGTATTGGTTAAAAAAACATTTTCGAGCCATTAAAACATGAGTTTGCAGTATGGTTTGCAGAAGTAAATAAGTAACATTTTAACTAAAAAAACGAGCGTAGATAAAACACAATGCTACGAAAAATAAAAGCCTCGAATTCAAACACATTTTACATCCAACAAGCAACTTTTAAAAACATTTCGCTGACAAAATAAAAAATGACGTTCCACCGCGCGAGGTAGAATACAAACCAGACTATTGTCAAAAATAACCTAAAAAAGTTGGTCCGTTCCAAATCATCAGACAGCCAACATTACAAAACAAAAGGTCATTGTCCACATCAAGTCAGTGAATTGACAGGCTCCGCCCGCGCTCCCTATTGGAGGGCCAGAGTTCGAAATTCAACAAAAACCGGCAACCTAGTTCCGCCTTCAAATTTTTTTAAGCGCCAAAATGGCGGCGATCTATTTGTTTATAGAACGTTAGTTCGGTTTGTGGATTAATTAGGATGGATCGATTTAAATTTCGAATGGTGCTATTGTTTGGTAGCGTTGTTTTAAAAATTCGTTTTCTGTTTTCGATATCATTGTGTTTTTCCGATTGTTTTTGCGCTTATAATGATTTGTTTTTATATTAGGAAAAACTAGGTAAGTATCTTAGATAGAATTGATGGTAAAGTCTGCTGACATGTTGTCCAGCATTATTTATTTAGATTTGAGTTTTAGGAGTTTGGATTTTTATTCAATACAATTTATGTTGTAATTAAAATATAAATCACCACAAAATGAAATCATCGACACGACAATTTGTTTTGTAGATTCATGTTGTAATTACCTACAATAAAAAAATACTGGCCAATTTACACAGCATCATCTAGCCCCAAGTAGAGCTTGTGTACTAGATGACTTGTATACATAATACAATATATTGCATAGATATCTACTTTTTATTACCTACATATAGTACATAGAAAACGACCAGAACACCCAGAATATCTGCAGATCCTACAAACATTTATTCCGAGGCGGGAATCGAACCCACAACCTCCTGCGTTGACTCAAATTCAAATATGTGTATTGCGTCAAACATGGTATAAAGGTGGTTTAGTTCTAAGTAATGCACTCATGTCTCACTATATTCTAGCATGCAATAATTATGGTGACAAATTAAATTAGATATTACATAATATTATTTATTATCGAACATTTAAAAATTCATTGATGTCATAAAAATTCATTTCAAGCAATTTGATTTTATATGAATAATTATTATTGAATAATTTTATTTCATTTGGTAATTGATTGTATATTTTTACGCATAGAGTCAAACAACTTTTGGAAAACTTAGCTGAACGCGGGGTATATACTTTTTTTTACTTTACCATTATTATACACTCATTTATTTAAATTCTCGTATAAAATAAATTTTTTACTATAGAAAATACAATAAAATATTATAAAACTATTCTACAGTAAAAAATATATCAAAACGGTAGATCACCGACCGCGAAGCTAGGCTCAAGCGACCGGTGACTAGGGCTGCAGAGAAAGGAACTTCCTGACGATACGTGCCGAGTCCAAGAGTACCGCCTTCTGGATCTGGCCCTTGATCCAACTTCCTAGCGAGAGTCTCTTCAGGTTTTGATCGAGGCTCTTCGCTATTACGCCGTTAACCGAAACGATTATCGGGACTATGGTCGCTGAATCTACATCCCACATGCTGACAACCTCGTTAGCCAAGTCAAGATATTTGCTAAGTTTATCTTTCTCAGCTCTAACGAGGTTAGCATCATGCGGTATGGTGACATCAGCGAGCACCATTATTATTATTATTATTATATTTATTTTATTTTGATATTGTCGTAGCCTAAGACTGACCTCTAGAAGTCTAAACAAACAACTAAATCGTCTCATTGTGCCAACCAATTGATAAATATCACTTGCCTACGAGTCAAGGTCTGCAGCCCACAGCCATTTATCTCATAGATAAGTCTGATAACAATTCCGGGTATGACCAATCATAGGCTTGGATTTAAAATGGCGGATTTTTATAGTGGGTTTCTTATCTAAGTAAGTACCTAACAAATTGTAACGCATGGTGTGTCTCACTACAAATATTTTACCATTGCTGAGTTATCGATAGGGATAGCTCTAAGAATTAGCAAGCTAGAAAACGAAAGTTTTCAAGCATTCCGTACTACCTGTCATGACCTACGGAGCTGAGACGTGGGCACTCACGGTAGGGCTGGTCCACCAGTTCAAAGTCGCTCAGCGAGCTATGGAAAGAAATAAATGCTCGGGGTCTCTCTGAAGGATAGGATTCGTAACGAATATCTATGTACATCCGGCAGAGAACCAAAGTTATAGACGTAGCTCTAAGAATTAGCAAGCTGTCAGTGGACCGGCCATATCTCGCGAATAACCGACAACCGCTGGGGTAAACGTGTTATTGAGTGGAGACCACGACTCGTTAAATGTAGTGTAGGACGCCCTCTGGCACGGTGGGATGACGACTTGTGAAAGATTTTTGTATTTTGTTAAGTGGTTTATTAGCACTACAGAATTTATCTACAGAATCTAATAGAGACACTTTTCAAAAATGGGTTTAATAACCTATTAGCGTTCTTATCTCTCGGAGATATTTCTACCAGACGACCATAATGAATGGTAGAAAGACGGATAGATTATTCATTATTGCACACTTATTTTAAATTAATAATATATAATAATTTAAGTTTTTATTGTACCTATTTAAAGGTACAATAAAAACTTAAACACTAAGTAACAATTGGCAGTCTTATCGCTCAAGAGAGACGAGAATCTCTACCAGACAACCATGATATCTACATACGCGGGTAATATACATATGCTTAAGTGTGCGTCTAGCGCTGCTATCCTAAAAACTGCAAAACACCCTTTCCCTTGGGATCTTTGACCGTCTAGATAAACATCGATCCTGGAATTCCTCGGCAATGGACATGGCATTTAGGTACTTATTTAACTTTATCTACTCTACATATTTTATTTATTTTAAAGAGTGTGCTTTCTTATCAGTAGTTCGAATATGAACATCGAAAGCCTACTACCGACTCCGAGTAATAATGTTCAATAGTATTACCTAATCATTGTAACAGCGGCCATCTTGGACGATTCCATCAAACGTAGCTAAGAAAACTTCCGACTAATAAAATTCATCTTTCAAACAAAAAAAACAAAATCAAAATCGGTTCATCCGTTTGGGACCTTCGATGCCCCAGACAGACACACACAGAGACAAGTCACAGTTACAATACCCAGCCAGATTTCTTCAACTGACAATTTAAGAATAAATGAAAGAGCACATTATTGTACTTACTTACACGTAACACGTAACAAAATAACAAAATATCTAAATATTACACATGAACGGTACAATAGGCGCTTTATTGCTGACGGCGATTTCTCCCAGTCAACCAAGATAAGAAAAAACCAGTACAATCCCACCCACAATTTTCTTTAAACTGACCTCCTTATAAAATCTCAAAAACTACCCAGCAAAAAAGCGATTCAGCGGTTTTCAAGTCACTTGACCCGTTCAAGTGGCACATCCAAATCTTCGGCTAGCTTCGCCATCTCGTTCTTCGCAGTTTTATAGGTCGGACGTCGAAAACCGTCTGAGAGGTATCGATCGAGCTTTGTTATATCTTGTTTCTTGTTAATAAGAGATCTGGACTTTGAGGGCTTCTGACCGTTTTGCCTTAAAGCGTTCGGCGTTTTAAAGTTGGATGGTTGCTTTGTTCTAAATTTAAATATTGGGAACTCTAGTCGATTGAGAGCTTGTTTTTATAAACGGTTAAATAGGTACTGGCAGAAAAAGTATATCGCGCTCGGAATTTAAAAATATAATGATAAACTACCGTCTCTACATAATATTATATCAGGATAATGTCGTATGCTTTGTTTCATTTTGCGTTTTAAAATAGGAACTACATACTTAAAAAATGTTCTTTTCGAAATTCAAATGAATATGCGGGAAAAATTGGCATATTACTCAAGAGATGATCAAAGAATAACATTCAGATGGGAAGGAACGCTAGTTATTTCGTGAATACATACATAATGATTTAACATTATGCTATTCATTGAAATTCCAGAAACATTCAAATCAATATCAATGGACACGAGACTCATGTATCGTACCTATCTTGTGCGAAATTTCGGGGAATGTCTTGGGTCAATGAACTGTATTTGGAAACGTCAATACAGACTGTACTGACATACATACAAGCATACACTGTTATTAACTGCGATTGATTCGGATACGTATAGCTTAGCTGTATAGCTATAGGTAAAATGATTGCTATTGCTTCTCAGACGTACAAAGGCTGAAGGATTGTCTCAAGTTGAAATACTCTGCTAATTGATAAACTGTTTTGAATGCTGTTTGGATAAAAATAGCTCTATAGCGCATTGTTTTGCGTAAGAATTTAAGCTTTTATTGTTTTATTACGTTTTTTCGTCGTCCCATGAACAAAATAAAAAGCATTATAAATATGTAAAGGTAAATAATAAAGTTATACAAACACCTTCATCTAACTAAAAACTGTAAAGGTATCTGATGTGGAATTTTCAAAAGACAACGCAAAAACTGCTGAACGGATATTGATGTAATTTTGCATGCAAGAAAGAAGATTGTTTTCCAGGGTATACCTAGATTATAGAAAAACTCATCTCTCATTGGGGTAGGCCTATATCCAGAAGTGGGGCATAGGCTGATGGTGATGATGATGAACCGTTAACACTTTGACTGCTGACATCACACGGTATGTGTTTTCTACAAGTGACTAATATGCGTAAATCCACACTAGCGCAGCGGCTGAGAAAATACAGATCTTTGTGACTCAGCACAGCCGTAATATTTTTCGAACGAAACGCATGTGCGGCGCAACACAACCGCTGTGTAGAGCGGCAGCACGAATTTTTTAGGTTAAAAAAGATCGCAGTCGTCGAAAAAAAACTGCAGTCAAAGTGTTAATAAATTCAAAACCGGAAGGACAGTTTGAAAGTGGAATTACCAACTGAAACTCATCAAGTAAAAACGACACTCAAAAATAAATATTATTTAAAAAGTAAAAACAAACAGTGACAGTGGTAACCGGAATTCCGGATGGCCACTCATCAGACTGACTGAGTTTAATTATTATTCAATTTCATATGTTTATATTTGTACAAACAATAAATGTTAAACTACTTAGCTATTTGAAAGTTAAAACAAAAGTAGGAAGTCAATGACGTTCCTGTTTAATCCGAACGGCTTTCTAAATTTAAAATCCAACAATGACATCTTATTTCTACGTCGCTCTGTCGACCCTCTTCGAATTTTAAATTAACAAATCGATGATCTTTTATTTGCCCTTATGTTGTTACCGGAAGTCAATGATTTCTTAACGACTCTTTGTTTTAAAACAATGTCAA
Organism: Eupithecia abbreviata; assembly: GCA_943735965.1. Classification (NCBI taxonomy): domain Eukaryota; kingdom Metazoa; phylum Arthropoda; class Insecta; order Lepidoptera; family Geometridae; genus Eupithecia; species Eupithecia abbreviata. The sequence goes on along the minus strand of OX030997.1, from coordinate 2,204,964 downwards.
AATCCTCAATTACTGCGATATATCTACCAATTACGAACTTTTAATTAAATACCGCCAAATGGCCTTAAGGATATCGCAAAAGAGCAATGACCTAGTGGACTGCAGTTATATGCATCACAATATATAAATAAATGTATATATATCTCACGTATAAGGTATATTATGTTCCCTATGAGTCATAAAAAGTGTATTGAACTGATAAAGGGCCTAACTGTGAGTCTGACCTTAAATCGATATCGCAAACAAAAACATGTCGTTTAATATATAATTTATTGTTATTTTAGATGGGATTGTAAATAATTGGCTATTGTTTCACATATGTTGAAATATATGGCTCTATTTACTGTATAAATTGATAAAACTACGTAATAAAATGGCGCAGAAGCAATATTTCTTAATGATATTTGTTAAGGTTGTTCTATTGTGAAATGTGAATTTAAACTGGTATTATAATGCCTGTTCATTATTGATATTCCCTAGTAGGTCTTATAATGAGTACAAATACCTGCACTAAGTAAGTATTTATAGTATTTTTACTCCAAGTAAGACTATAAATTTATTTGCTAATTTTTACAAAAAGATTGTCTGATTTATTTACCACAACGGCAATGACTAATCGCTCTCCGTCTTCAAACGCAGATCCCAAATCGATAACATTTAAAAATGGAACGTCAGAAGATGACGTTGCTACATTAGCGATAGCCAACGTCTTTGCAACCTAAGCCGCTCGGTCCCGAAAAAAAGTAAAAAACCTCTACGCCCACAATTCAAAAAGCGAACGCACCTCAAAAGCTGTCAAACTAGCGCGCTGACAGAAACCTGCCCTGCCTCAACTGCGAGGAACGTGCGGTCATTCACCGTAAATTTATTTTGTTTTTTGCCCGCATACAAACTAAATGCACACGTATATACACGTAATAAGTGCTAGATATAAATATAAAGCATAACCTCAGCCACAGATTAAATAAGTGCCTCAACATCTGACGTTTGAGACTGGTACGAAACTGGATTCTTGGATGTACAGTCGAATACAGAGATGTTGCTTTGAGAGATTGATACGTAGGTACTGTGTTTTGTGTGAGAGCTGCTCTACGAGTATATGAATCATTTGTTATTCAGGTTTTTACAAGACTACCTATGGGTTTAATGGTTTCAGGGTTCGTGGTGTATGTAAGTTTATTTATTCCACCATAACTTTCAAATGCCTGAACAGAAGGGTTATGGGGTATCGTTAGAATCGTTAAAATACTAAGGTTTTTTTTACTACAGTGCGTAAGTCCTCGCACTCTGGGTAATCTCCAATTCAATCCTGTAAGTATTTTTTCTATTAACTTTATTATACTATTTACTAGCCTATAATAGTCCACTGCTGGACATAGGCTACCCCTAATGAGCGCCAGAGTGTCCTGTCTTCAGCTTGCCGCATCTGACTGTAGTCTTTCGCAGCGTTTTTGTCATCTAGCAGCTTCGCATCCGTTTTATTACAATGTGGCAACCCCGTAATATTTCATCTCCTTATTTTGCGGGCTTCCACTTCCGGAGACGACTGTACTACGGTTCAGTTCAGTAGCTTTGAGCTAGTATCAGGAACGATTAAGTTTAATGTGTACCTATTGTTTATTTCGTCATTACAAACAATGAATATTATATTTTATACCGTTTGTTTATCAAGAAAGTAAGTTAGTACGGCTATCTATTTAACACCTAACCACTTTGTTTTTAGGAAACAAGCAAGTAATTATATTAAGCTTTCTGAATACCTAAGATTCTAAACAATTTTTCTCGTATAAAATTATAATTTGGGTGGTTTTGGTAAGTATTAAAAACAAAGAACGGTCATAAACTTTTTTAAATCCGACACCTAAAAAGTTAACATTAATCTCCATTCGAATCTCAAGCACTGGCCGGTGCGCGAAAAAGGTAAGCCATAGACAAAATAAAAATGGCGGGAACAAATGACCGCGCACCTTGGAAAGCGCGCGTTTTTGTCAAGACTTGTTCTTCGTATTTTAAAAGACGAATGAGCTGCATCAGTTTTTACTTGAAGGAATTTATTTTGCTCCGTAGGGTTAGATAACCTGATCTGGCCCGCGGCAGCCATTTTAGTTCTCTGCTACTAGAAATTATTGCTTTTTTTGCTGATCGTCAAAGTTTTGTTTTCTTTGGCTTTGTATTTGAATATTGCAATTTGTTTCGGATCTCAGGGAGTAAGATTTATTACACGTTTCGCAGAAACATTATTCTGTGTTAGGTACCATTTTCAGATGTGGGCAGTGGACTCTGCATTTTGTTTAATCTTAAGAAGATAAAATAGTATTTTTCAATGGACATTAAACAACCTTTCTTACTACTTTACTTACTCTAAAGTAGGTACCGTAGTAAGTGAGATTGTTTTTAAACTTTAAAGTAAGATTTTTTGACGATAGACAAAACTATTTAATCTCTTCTATTCTTTGAAATTTGAACGTTGTTTGGTGGGAATCAGAATCAGTTCAAAACACGGTCGGTTGAAAAGTCATGTTTTTTTGACAGTGAAAATATGAAATCTAACATAACAATACAATATAAAAAACAGACACAGATCATTACTAAAATACATTACATGCTATAAGTACAAAGGGCTGCCTTATCGCTTAGAAACTATCTCTTCCAGGAATTTAAGAAAGGCAGGGGGTGTACCATTACCATAGATCATAGGCACCCACCATAAGGTTGGTACCTAAGAGCAGGCGTAGGGAACGGCTGTTCCTCCATAAAGCAAATCTAAGCTAACGCCTTGTAAGACGGAGGCCCTAATTCAATATTTTAATGCAGTGAAAATGTCATAATACGTTGTTGATCTATGTGTTTGTGTGGCTATCATTTTTGTCCGATTTCGGGTTATAGGTGAGGGGGACATGGGGGGTCATTGGGGGGGTCACGGCATTATAATATGCTTGTGTAAATTGTTAACACTTTGACTGCGGTTTTTTTTCGAAGACTGCGGTCTTTTTTACCTAAAAAATGTGTGCTGCCGCTCTACACAGCGGTTGTGTTGCGCCGCACATGCGTTTCGTTCGAAAAATATTACAGCTCTGCTGAGTCACAAAGATCTGTATTTTCTCAGCCGCTGCGCTAGTGTGGATTTACGCATATTAGTCACTTGTAGAAAACTCATACCGTGCGTTTTCAGCACTCAAAGTGTTAATCCTAACTATTGATAATCCTACACCTGCTAAGGCATAACGCCGCCAAGATGATGTTTACGGGTATTTGGGATTAGTTACAGAGAACAATTAGTTCGAATAATAACCATTCAATATACCTATGTAGATGCGAACGTTCTAAATAATACAAAACTCATTTAAAACGGGTTATTTATCATGATTAGATTTTTTAGTTTTCCAATATTTCGGTACAGTACTAAATACTTTCCGTCACCAAAACCGCTATTGTTTTAACCTCAAAACATAGATGAAAGAATGGTACATGAAGATGAAACAAGTTTAGGTAGGCACCGTACCTATAATGGGGTCAGCTTAATTGATTTTGTGTGTAGGTAACTTCCTAAGATTTAAAGTAAAAAATATGCAATAAATATACCAATACGACTTGGTGGTTATTTGGCATAGTAAAAAAAAAGGTTTCATACTTAAGGTTAACTATGTACCTATAAGAGGGCAGATTAATTAGTCTTTGTTTTGCTTATTTTGGATGACATGGGGGTTGATGTGGAGTCTAGATGACGTCATCGGTAGTGTATTTACTTTTTTACACGAATGGCAACCCTCGCTTTGTCTATGCTTGAAATTCGTTTTTGTCGACCCCACACCGATACTTAAATGAAAACAAAATTGACTTTTAAAAAATGGCGTCTCATTAAACTTACAACAAACAAACATCTGCTCGCAAAGACAGCCAAAAAAGTTCACAATGACGTTCCAGACTCCAGACGAGAGTAATGAAATTGACGAAAAAAAGAAACATAAACAAAACGTTTTGCTGTCTGCCGACGAAATTGAGTGACCTCATTTTGAGATGTCGTGTTATTGCAGCTTCTTTTTTCGAAGTGAAGGTTCAATGCTTTCGTCCAAAAAGTATGAATGCTTTTTGTGTCAGTACCTACTGCATAGAGGTAGAGTCTGAATAACTTTAAAATCAAAACTAGCTGCGTCCTTCCTCGTCTTACAAACCTTTCCAAGCGGATATTGTGACATTTCTTGGGGATGTTATCGTATAGAGCTTGAATAAGGAAGCTTAAATCAAGAAGGCTTTTCTTTTTTAAGAAATACACGACTTACATTTTGTTAAAATAGTTTGAAGTTAATATTAGTGGTCACTTTTTTTTTAACCAAAATGAAGTAAAACCTTCTTGACTTAGCTTCATTATTTAAGCTCTCAGGTCCTTTTTATTCGAAATGTAATCATTTAAACATAATTTCAAACAATATGTATGTCTTTACAACATTTAATTTTTGAAATGTTATATAAGTGTAAATGTAACGCATTAATAAGGTATTCGTCGACTAGCAAAAACATAGGTACCTACTTACTGACCCATAACACAAGATTAGTGCTCAGATGAAGCTTTATGTTATATCTCATTAGTGTATTCATATTTTGTGTTGTCTCTACATAACTTACTAGCGAACCTTCCAGGCTTCGCAAGGTCTTAGTACGGACCCTTACTTTTTGAAAACATTATATAGCCTATGTGCACCGGGGATAGTGTAGCTTCCCAACGGTGAAAGAATTCTTCAAATCGGTCCAGTAGTTTCGGAGTCTATTCATTACAAACAAACAACAAAAAATCAAACCTTTCCTCTTTACAATATTAGTATAGATAAGAATACATCTAATCTAATCAAACACTCTTTATTTTCATCAATACAATACAATGATTTATCACTTAAAAAAGGTTTATTTAAAATTAAACACCGACTCGGACATAAAGTTAAATTTTATATCTATCGCTTCGGGACTTAACACTTTGACTGCTGAAATCACACGGTATGTGTTTTCTACAAGTGACTAATATGCGTAAATCCACACTAGCGCAGCGGCTGAGAAAATACAGATCTTTGTGACTCAGCACAGCCGTAATATTTTTCGAACGAAACGCATGTGCGGCGCAACACAACCGCTGTGTAGAGCGGCAGCACGAATTTTTTAGGTTAAAAAAAGATCGCCGTCGTCAAAAAAAAATCGCAGTCAAAGTGTTAAGTAAAGAAGCGACGAAAAAAACTTTAGCCGTTGTTATAATGTAATCTAATTATTTTATTTCTGTGCTACCTTCTTATTGTATTCAGTTATTCTTATTTGTATTTTTTCTTTTAGGTTAGTTTTAATTTAAGTAGTTTTGTATTGTATGCAATGTATTAAGGTTGTATTCTTTGTTTTTTTTTTACTTCTCTATTCTCATATATCTCTGTTTGTTTGTGCTCTACCAATTCTTTGTATAATATATCTTTTTCTCCATCTCTGGTTGCATGGAAGAAATCGCTTTAAGTGATAAGGCCGCCTATTGTACTGTTATTATGTAAGATTTAGATATAAGGTGTTATTTTGTTATTTTGGGTACAATAAAGTGTTCATTCATTCTAATGTAATAACACAGTCAGGTAGACCAACAGAAAGTATTATATATTTCAATGTTTTTTATTATTTCCGTAGGTACAATAGATGAGACACTTAGAAAGCACCAAAGAGTATCTATAAAGTTAATAAACTCTACCTAGATTAAAAGCGTGCTTCGAATATTAATAATTTCGATTTCTAGAAAAATCCAGCGACTCCTAAGAAAGTCGTTGACAGGCTTGTAATCTATAAGTTAGTCATATCCGCCGGAAATAGATCGAGCTAGGCACCGGGGACTTTTAGAAACTTAAGGATTAATGAAACAATTTTTAGCAAGGTCGTATTAGTATGGGAAGCCCACGGTGTTAAATGGGGATTTACTCGAGCGTCATAGAGACCTATTGGGTTGCAAAGTTTAGGTGATAAGAAGAAAAAAATTATAAATAATATATACCTTTCATCGGTGGGGGGAGCGGCTATAGATTTGCAAATATAATATATTATTCTGCCGAGCTTTAGTAAATCCCGAAATACCCTCTTGGGCTCCCCGACTAGGTAAGTATATTAAATCTAATTACCTATAGGTCAAATTATGATTAAGGTAAATAATTTTGATGGTTGTGATGTTAAACTGAGAAAGACTGCAATCAGATGCTGGATGCGGAAAACTGAAGACAAGGCGTTATAATATTAGCTCTGTGCATTAATGCAACACCGCTGCCGCACAGCACAAAAATGTGTGTTCAAATATGAACTTAAGCTCTTTCTCTTAAGATACATTTAACAATGAGCGCTGTTAATGATTACTTAGTGTGCCCATCCCGCATAAGAAGAAAAAAAAATAATAAAGTTATAAATTAAAGCTTTGTTGGTAATCCCCAGAACTAATTGAAATTGAAAATTGAAATTGAAATTGAAAATTGAAATGAAAATTGAAATTGAAATTGAAATTGAAAACTGAAAATTGAAAATTGAAAATTGAAATTTGTTTGTAGAAAAAGTATCTTTACATGCTAGACAGTTGCTAGGACATCCTTTAATTAAAGTATGTAAATATACTTGTGCCAGGATGTCCTGCTCTACTAATGGGTCTTTTTCTACAATTTGACGACCGATGTGGCGCGGTGGGCGAAGGTCCGACTGCGACGCAGGAGGTTGCGGGTTCGATTCCCGCCTCGGAACAATTGTGTGTACGATCTGCAGATATTTGTTCCGGGTGTTCTGGTCGTTTTCTATGTAGTAAAAAATATCTATCTATGTAATGTATTGTATTATTTATATCAGTTATCTGGTACCCATAACACAAGCTTTGCTTAGCTTGGGGCTAGATAATGCTGTGTGAATTGTCCAGTTTTTTTTTTTTTATTATTTTTAATTAGGTATACTTACATAACACTTAATCACTATTATCTATGAGATATTTATTTATAGATAACTACTAAACACAATAGCCTTAAAAAGACTAAAACTTTGAACGGACTTCGAAAAGGAGGATTTTTAGGAAATCAATACAATATAGCTTTATTGCACCATCGAATACAAAGAAAATAATAATAATAAAGGATCTTAATACTAACTAAATCTAGTGGCACAATCGGCGGCCTTATCGCTAAAAGCGATTTCTACATATAGTAATAAGAATCCTAGTTATAATTCTTACTGCATTGTCAAGACTCGATTGTTTAGTTTTGTGTGCCAATAAAGTTATTAAATAAATAGATTCCTATGTTCGGCTGTATATATATATGATTTTTTGAAACTATCATGGTTATTAAAAATCATTTAAAACGGGATATTTACCATGATTTGATTTTTGAGTTATCCAATGAGTTGAGTTATGCAACTGTGCCGAAATATTGGATAACTCAAAATCAAATCATGGTAAATATCCCGTTTTAAATGACTAGTATATATATGATTTTGTTATGTTCGTCGATATTTTATGTACGAGTATGGAACGATTTGGATTTTTATTTTGTGTATTAAGTTTCATAGAAAATAACCCCGAAATGATCTACCTACATGGGATTTAGTATTATATCGTAAAACTTAAAAAATACTGTTCTTTAGTAAACTGTATTCGAAGTCAGCTTTTAGTTTTTCAAACACTCAAACTTCAAAACAATGGAGTCATTATATATATTTATTAATTGGAAGTGTTGCCAATATCCGTTATTTTATGATTGCAAAGCTTTGGAACATAAGACAATGAAAACTTATCACATGGTTTTCTAACGCAGTAACAGACAAGAGATTTCAATTGGGTAAGTAGGCACCTAAGCTATAAAAAGCTATCCTCCAGTACTCTACGTCCACAGCTGATCGTGCCCTTTCCCCTCATTATGGGGGGTTCTGGTCATAATCACCACGCATGGCTGTGGATTGGTTATCGCAGTGGAGGTGTTAAACACACAGAAATATGCTGCCCTTGTGTTCATAGGTTCCGTTGGTCTCTTACGACATCCTGATGAATAGATGTTGTGGACAGTAGAGAAGCTTTTTGACTTTCCGTAAGACGCTGAGAATAGGCTACGTTTCACGCGAGACCGAGACCCTCAGAATAACCCACCGGACAATAAAAGTCCAATTTTCTATACCTACTTTTGCCTTATTAGATAAAAAAATAATATATATATATATAAAATAATGCTGGACAATTCACACAGCATCATCTAGCCCCAAGCTAAGCAGAGCTTGTGTTATGGCGTTATGGGTACTAGATAACTGATATACCTACATAATAGATATTTTTTACTATACATAGACAACGACCAGAATACCCGGAACAAATATCTGCAGATCGTACACACAATTGTTCCGAGGCGGGAATCGAACCCGCAACATCCTGCGTCGCAGGCGGACCTTCGCCCACCGCGTTACATCGGTCGTCAGATGAATGTAGATAGATAGATAGATAGAAAGCACTTGATTATACCACACAAAACAGAAACAATACAGAAATAAAAACTTAAAATAAAGGTATAAAGGGCGGCTTTATCGCTGAGAGCGATCTCTCCCAGGCAACCTTATTGTATGTATTTACGTAAAGTACCTTTCTTAAGTCATCATTATCCAAGCATAGCCAAAACAGAAGCTTTTTCATAAACAAAAGCTTAAATACACTTACACTTAAGATCCTACTCCGCGCCTAAATCATTCTAGAACCCTCTAATCTAAACCATTCACTCCGTAATCTACTCGTAAGAGTATTCCTAGACCATAAATGTTACTAGTTGTAGGTTATGTTGTAAAGCATAACCAAATCAGAAGCTTTTCATAAATAAAAGCTTAAAATATTGTACTAAAGATCCTACTCCGCGCTTAAATCATTCTAGAACCTTCTAAAGTTCTTAACCATTCACTCCGTTCGCAATGTACTAGTAAGAGTATTCCTAGACCATAAACGTTACTAGTTGTAGGTTATGTTGTAACTTGTAACATTGACAGTCGGCTGCGCGCGCGCTGCCTTGGCCGAGCGCACGCCTGCCATTGGCGAATCCAATGAAGGGCGCGAACTTGAGTCATGAACCCTCGAATGACATGACAGGTGCGTTCCGACTTCTTTTTTTCGAATTTCGAATAGAATTTGAATCGTTGGTGTTTAGTTTATTTGTGGGCGTTGCGTTTTGTTTAGAATTTGGAATGGAGTTTTTTTTTGAGTGTTTTAGTGATCTTGATACTTTTAGAGGTCATAAATGTAGTTTTTTATTGAATTCCAGACGTAATTATTATTTATCGAATTGTTGTTTTTATAGCACTAGTACTTAAGTTATAAGATAAAGGACCTCATAACAATATTTTTTGCTTTTAAATACCAGTTTAAAGAGCAATAAAATACCAGGGTGTAGTGACTTTTCGGTTACAAGTATTACCAAAATATTTGTCTCTTTATAGGTCAGAAGTATTAAAGTTATTTATAAATTCGCTCGTATCTCACTTCCTGACAGCTGACATTATATTAAAAAAATATTTTATGTTTTTGTGATATACTTAGGTACTTGTTGTAAATTTTATTTGGCTGTTAATATCCATTATCTACTTAGTGTCGATTGTGAAATATAATTAGAAGTTCTCTTTGGATAACTTTATAACTCTTTACAATGTAAGTAACATATAGTCTTGAAAAATATAGACGCAATCATTGCTGTCAAGACACAGTTATGTTTCAAATGCTTGCTAGAAAATTAAGCATATTTTTAATAACAAGCAAGTTTAATAAACTAAGTACTCTATGAAAAACAAAAACTATGTATTGTTTATATTTTCGAAGAAACTTTTGAAACATGTGTATGGTATCATGTAAGAAGCAGGTATAGAAATATAGATTACGTAATAAAAAATTTAAAAAAATTGCCCCGTAAATGTAGTGAAGAGATAATTTCGTTTCACATTACCAAAAGCGCGGGCGAAATTTTTTCCGACGGCAAAATTTTAGCCTAGAATGGCGCGTAGATTCTTATTATTCACGTAGCATCAATATTAAGCTAATTTGCATACTTCTTAGTTAGAATTTAGTTTTAAAATTATCATGATACTTTATTATATACTTTTGTAGAGTTAAATTAAGATTTTATTAAACTTTAAGCTTTCTTTGCCAAAAAATAAATAAATAAAAATAGTTATAGGTTTAAAGAGTATACGCATTTATGTAATTTATGTTTTTAATGATAAACAAGTAATGGTGTAGCAAAAACATTTATTTCAACGACGTCATTGGCCTTCGATCAAAATATAGGTTGCAATTTATTAACGCACACTCGTGTACGCACCCACACTATTTCGTGGCAGTTCATAGAAAAAGAGTGGGACAAACGTAAAGGAGGGGCGAGATGGTGGGGAGATTTATTAGAAAATACAAAAAATGTGCGTGAAACCACGTTACAACTGCACTACGCACACTTTTACATGCCCCAGTCGTGATAAGAGAATTATTTTAGGCCTAGGGCATGTTAAATAACTTTATTTTTATTAAAACACCGGTACTTACATGCGTCAGAGGTAGCCGCGTCTCCTTCGGTCCAGTTTGACACTTCGGTAGTAATTTTGTAAAAATAAAAAAAAGTTCCAAATTCAAACGTCACCTCATCAACACTCACGAATCCATTCAGCCGCACTTCACAGCTATAACACTGTTACAGCAAAATATATCGCAACACATCGTATGTCATACACAAAAATATTTTTTATTCTCTCTAATTTAGTAAAAATAGTTCGGGTCCTAAGTTTCCAAGTGATATGTACGCATCGCACTAGCAAAAACACTAAATCCAAAATACGGTTTTGATTCGCGAATGATATGAATATTTTTTTTTGTAAAAATAGTCTGGTCAAATTTGTGTTCCTGTTTTGAAATTTCGGAGGTTTTTAGCGGTTACGCGTGTTGTGGTCCTGTGGTGGAAACGGAAATGCGACTCTCAGCCGATTGTGCATAGGCGGGACTGCACGGCGAGCGCACACCGTACTAGACCGCGTGCGTACTTAGCCATTACCTTGTATTTACTGCGACCGAGAACTGGGGATACTGCACTCTTGATACTTGCAGCCCACGGTCTGCAAACGAATGTTGCAAATATGGGAGATGTTTTGTTTATTTTCGCGGGTAAAATGCTATTATAGTCACTTTTGAGAGAAAATTATAACTAGAATAAAAGTTTTACATTTGTTATAAAGAAACTTAGACAAGTTTAAATTAACTTTTAAGTATTTTTGCTCCGCAAACATGAAAGAATCCTGCACCTTTGCGTAGCCTAAACAAAAATTAATTAAAATGGGTTGACATAGGAATTTATCAGGTTTTTCTATAATAAATCAAAGGCCACGCCAGAAAGATCCATTTCGACGTCAAAACATTCGCACTTTCATTATATTCAAATAACGGAAGTAGTTTCTAAAATGAATGCACCAACCTGAAACTTATCAAAACTAATCAATCAACGTCAATCGATTCCTCGAGGAGCCAGAATTGAAATTAAAATTTACAGGCTTAGCCTCACACAATACGCAATAAATCATTGACAAACTCGAATCTGAACGCTTAATCGAAAGTACTTTGCAAGTATCAACTTGTTTCATTCGAGCTATACACCACTACATGCATAAACTGCAATATCGTATACACAGTGCACTTCAGTGTGGGTGCCTTCGCTTGTATGAACCTTGTACGTTTTAGTTCTACTTATCTTAGCCCTTGGAATTATCCAAATGACATCTTATTTTTGCCTCGCAACGTACGTTATCGCAAAATTTTGAATATCAAACGCTAGAAACAGTATTTGAATTTTTCAAAAATGGACCGTTTCTATCTCTGTCTAGCGTGTGCATAGGAAAAGTTGTGTCTGTGTGCAGTTTTTTTATCGTTTTTTTCTCGGCGTGTGGGTGCGTTCGATTGTGTAGTCTTTGTTGGGGTTGTGTGGGTGATAACTGCACAGGGTGCGCTTGTGTGAGTGAGTCTTATAAGAAAATGGTTCGGTGAAAAATTTTGTAGGATTCCGAAGAGATGGCGTTACTTTACAGTGATGAAGTTGCAGCCACCATCAAAAATTAGTTCCGCTGCGCTTTTGCGATTTTCATCTCTACGTGTATAGGATTAAGATTGAAATTATGTTTTACATTTGGAAGAGCTGTTTAAATTTCGAATGCTGGGTCTTTTCTCTGTTTTCTTAATTGCCCTGTAATTTTTAACGGTCATGGAGACGAAAATTAGTTTTGTGTGTAACTTTTAGTAATATTTTGTCTTAAATTTACACAAAAGCCAGACTGGGTGTTTTTATATTAAAGCTTTTTGAGCTCTACATAAATTAAATTTGAGTTTTCCTTTGAAACTTTGGCGTTATTTTATACATTCAATTTTTATACTAATTCATTATATTTACAAAGGGCTTTGGGAAGAACAGATATGTATTGAGGGTATTTTTCTTTTAATCAAAATAGCTTCTCTACATTAAGAAGACCTAGCTAGAACGTAGTCTATTATAAGAATTTTTGCTTACTAAGTACGTAAATTCGCTATCTGCGAATGACTCAATTACAAAACCATGTTTTAACAATATTAACAGTTACAATATAATTATAATACTCAATTCTACGATTTATAAGTCCACCAAAGATATACAACCTGCATTTGTAAATGTTAAGATCGATTTGACCTAAATAAGAGTTTCTTATAAAGGGCTTCAAACTAAACGTATAATCTCATGTTAGACGATGTTCGGAAAATATTCCGATGACGTCACGGCTTCAACGGCGGATAGATGGCGCTGCGTTGCTTAATTTCAAATTTCGAACAGAGCGGAACTTCGTAGTTTCTTGAGGGTTTTTATGTTAGAATATTTTGGTCTACCTACAAATGAGTATTCAGCTTATTAATAATGACGACCTCTGCGGTGGGCGAAGTTCCGCAAGCGACACAGGAGGTTGCGGGTTCGATTCCGGCCTCGGGACAATTGTATGATCTGAAGATTTTTGGGTGTTCCTGGTCGTTTTCTATGTATAATAAAAAATATCTATCTATGTAATGTATTGTATTATGTATATCAGTCATCTACCCATAACACAAGCTCTGCTTCACTTGGGGCTAGATGCTGCTTTGTGGATTGTCCAGCATTATTTACTATTAATTTATGTATTAGGGGGGCATATATCCAGCAGTGGACTAACATAGACCGATGATGATACCACGCCGAATGCTAATCTGAGAATGCCTAAGCTGTGTTATTATTATTTATTTATTTAAAAACTGTTAAGTTTTTACTGCGGAGTTTTTTCGACGACTGCGATCTTTCTTTTAATCTAAGCCATTCGTGGTGCCGCTCTACACAGCGGTTGTGTTGCGCCGCACATGCGTTTCGTTCGAAAAACATTACAGCTGTGCTGAGTCACACAGATCTGTATTTTCTCAGCCGCTGCGCTAGTGTGGATTTACGCATATTAGTCACTTGTAGAAAACACATACCGTGTGATTTCAGCACTCGAAGTGTTAATTGCGCTACAAAGGGTGGGCTTAATGCCAAGGCATTTTCTACCTGCCTAACAACAAGCCAGCTGTTACTTGCAAAACGGATTGGATTAGTTTTAAAACATAAGTTTCTAAACTGTGACTAAAAAAAGTTTTCTTGTTTTAATTCATTAAAAGTTTAAAAGTTGCGTAACGGAACGTATTTTCACAGTTCCCAGTTTGTAGAAGCCTTATAAAGATCAAGAGTGAAGCGAATTCAATGACCCCGGGGGCAAAGGTCTGATGCAAGCGGTTGCGGGTTCGATTCCTCGGGACAAATCAAATATCATCATCAGCCTATGTTAGTTCATAGCTGGACATAGGCCTCCCCCAATGAGCGCCATCATAGCGCGCTGTCTTCAGCTTGACGCATCCAGCATCTGCTTGCAGTCTGTCGCAGGTCGTCATCCCACCTGATCGGAAGGCGTCCTACACTACGTTTCCCGAGTCGCGGTCTCCACTCAAGAACACGTTTGCCCCAGCGGTTGTCGGTTCTTCGTGAGATATGGCCGGCCCACTGCCACTTCAGCTTGTTTATTCTTAGGGCTCCGTCGATAACTTAAAGGGACATATCAAACTGCTTTTTTTCCTTAGACCTCACAGGACACGTCATAACATTCAAATTTCTTGAGTAAAACTAGGAAATAAAGTAGTCGATTTGATTTTTTGTTCACTTCAATCTTTTTAAGGTAAAGTAAAGAAGCGAACAAGAAACCTTTACCTTGTTGAGTTGTTAGTTTTCGAGTAAGAGCAAAACTCATCCAACGCTTTTTTACCTGTTAGGTATTCTTATAAACGCGTAAGTTTGTATGTATGTTTGTTACTCTTTCACGCAAAAAGTACTGAACGGATCGGAATGGAATTTAGCATACAGGTAGTTCCAGGCCCGGAATAAAACATAGACTACTTTTTATCCCATAAATCAGTTCCCATGGGAACGTTCATGGTAATTTCTAATAACCTAAAAATGTTTCCATAGAAACAACGCGCGCGAAGTCGCGGGCAGAAACTAGTTATATAAAATAAAAAAAAAGTAAAAAAAATATTTTTGAAATATAAAAAAGGTTAGAACAAAATTTGGATCAATTTGGGGCTCATAACCACCCCCTTTTTGGCACACATGTTTCACGACACCCTGTAGGTAAAATACTTGAAAAAAAAATAGGGCGGTAACCTTGTACTAGCGTCATCATCATCATTATCAACCTATGTTAGTCCACTGCTGGAAATAGGCATCCCCTAATGAGCGCCATAGCGCCCTGTCTTCAGCTTGCCGCATCCAGCATCTACCTGCAGTCTTTCGCAGGTCGTCATCCCACCTGGCCGGAGGGCGTCCTACACTACTAAACATGGTTGTCTGGTAGAGATCGCTCTTGAGCGATAAGACCGCCAATTGTATCTAGTTTTTTTAAGTTTTTATTTTACATTGTCATTTTAGTGTGCAATAAAGAATTATCTATCTAAACTACTACTAACTCCTAGTGTCCTAGCGTAACTAGTTGTATTTTAGTGCAGATGGTTAGTAAAAGGTGTAAAAGGTCATCTAAAATTATTGACTCTATATTGCATCATGCTCAAAACACATGCGAAATATATAATAGAAAAGGTCACCTTACAAAGTTACCTTGGAGTTTTAAATATATTTCTTTTACACGTGGTTTTGGATTTTAAATGCAGATAACTGAGAAAACTAAAGGCCTATGTATAACAGTGGACTGATATAGGCTGATGATGAACTGAGAAAACTATAAATAATAATAAATAAATATTGCTGGCCAACCTCACAGTATTATCTAGCCCCAAGCTAAGCAGAGCTTGTGTCATGGGTACTTAGACGACTGATATAGGTACTTAATACATTACATAGATAGATATTTTAATAGAAAACGACCAGAACACCCGAAACTAATATCTGTAGATTGTTACTAACATTTGTCCCGAGGCGGAAATCAAATCTGCAGCCTCCTGCGTCCAGGCAGACCTTAGCCCACCGCGCCACAGAGGTCGTCAAACAAACAATTCTATATAAAAAACTAGCGGACCTTTCAAACTTCGCACGGTTTTAGTACGGATCCCTAACTTTTTTGAAAATATAATATAGCCTATGTTCACCGGGGATAGTGTAGCTTCCCAACGGTGAAAGAATTTTTCAAATCGGTCCAGTCGTTTCGGAGCCTATTCATTATAAACAATAATATATATCATATATATATAACAACTAGCGGCACGTCCCGGTTTCACCCGGGTGGTCATTTTTTAATTTTTTTCTCTTTTCTCTTCTCTCCGTAAGAACCATCCTCGTACTTCAAGGAATATTATAAAATATATTATAGAATACTCTCGAGATTTGCGCTTAGCAACACATTCAGCGATTCATTTTTATATTATAGATAAACAATAAATAAAAAGGACATACAGTTATATTTTTATATCTGTCGCTTCGGGATTTAAGTAAAGAAGCGACGAAAAAACCTACGCACAGACTGACTGTTTCGCTGTCAAGCCTATTGTCGAGAACTGTCCATTTATCGGAAAATACTTTAGTAAAATGCTTGTTGCGTCACGTCACCCGCAGGCTTGGCCCACGTATTTTGGCTATTGAGGCGTTAACGTCAGTGGCAGAACTGTACCGGTAAAAATACTGAAATGTTTTTGAGGATTTTCGGTTGAAACAGTGGATTTGTGTTTTTACGCTGGAACCTATACTGTACTATAATTATTAATTGAGACAAAGTTACCTAATTGTAATAAGTACACTCGTCACCCAAAAGTAAATATAGGTACTTTGAAAGCAATTAGCCCTAAGTTCTCATCTTAAGTGAATTATTGTAATTTTTATGAGAATAAAGTTTCTTAAACCATATTACGCTCGAAATTATTCAATGGTTATTAAGACTAAAGTCATTTAAAACGGGATATTTACCATGATTTGGTCTTTTGAGTTTTCCTATATGCATGAAACTGTGCCGACATATAGGGAAACTCAAAATTTAAATCATGGTAAATTATTCAATGTTTATCATTATTAGTTATACATTAAAATATGAACGCTAATTTTTGAATGTTTAGATCGGACTGAAATTTTGTATCTAGCCCCAAGCGAAGCAGAGCTTGTTGTTATGGGTACTAGATGACTGATATACATAATACAATACATTACATAGATAGATATTTTTTCTTATACATAGAAGATACCCAGAACACCCGGAACAGCAGATCGAGAGAGATAATCGAACCCGGAATCTCCTGCGTCACAAACGGACCTTGGTAACCACGCCACATCGGTCGATAAAATTAACTATTTAAGAATTAGAAGCAGAAAATATTATGTAACTTCTAATACCTACCTAACTAAGTACATGGTAAAAACTAATTTCTGCCAAACTAAACTCTGCCATGAGATTAATGAAGTTTTAAAGCCTTTATGAACTTGACACTTAAAAGAAAAGGCAAAACGTCGACATTACATTTTACAAAATTAAAACACCAAAAACTATGAACACAATCTTAAAGCTCAAAAGCTATCAAAAAAAAGAAGCTCCAAAAATAAACCTACAGAAATTTTAAAACAAGATAATTGACTTCCTAAATTGCGTTTTAAGTCACGAATAAATAGGCACTTTGCTGTTTACAAAAAAGTAATTAAAACGAATTTCTATCAGGCCTGTTTTTTTTTTTTTTGCGCAATTTTTAAGTTCGATGGACTCAGAAGTTGACAAGTTACTTATCGATAAGACAAATTTCTTCACAATTCCGTAAAGAAACCTCTTAACGAATTATTCGTTCAATCATAAGAATTAATAACCCTTGCACAAAAAATTAACATCAACTAACATTTCTTTAAAGAATCTTCAAAATTACATAATTGGAAATTCCTTTGAAACTAGAACAAAACCTAATAGGGCGCCATGACACTTTTTTCGTCGCCTTCCTAAGATGGCGCGTGAGGAAATCTAAAACAAAAGACGCCCCACCCTAAAAACTGATATAAAAAGTTTAAAAAGCATTATCGTCTCGCTGAAGCACAGAGTGTTGAATAAACAAGCAGGATTGCAAATCAACAAACAGAACAAGCAAATCCCGAATTTACCGTTGGCACCGGCACGTACGAAGCGCTACATAATCCGGGAGCACAGCATGCAAAGTATAGCACGTTTACCCGGCAAGGCATCCGCCGAACACTTGTTGAGTCCAAATTCCAACTTCTCCACGACGAAACTTCCGGCTAAATCAGCCGAAATTTCACAAAATGTCAATCAAACTTTTCCCCTAAAAACTTTTTGCGAAAACGCAACACGGAACTTTGGCAACAGGAACTTTATATGGCAATATTACATACAAAAATAATTTACGAATTACAAGCACCTATTTTCATTATCAAACCGCACAGCACTTCACTTTGTCTCAAGATTTGCGCAAGAAAATTCAAAGTTCGAATGTTAATTTCAGGCGTTCCTATTTCGAATCCCCTAGAGAGCTTCTAAGCTGGCGTGCACTAGTTTATTTAATTTTTTTTGAATTTGAGGTTTTACTTGAGTTTGGCGTCCGCGGAGGTTTTATGAGAATTATTTAGGATGATAGCGGAGAGAGTTGCATTAGTGCACGCCGTCCCGCTTGCAACAGGTTTGTTTGGCAGAGTGGATGGCAGACAACGCATGCGCGTCGCAGACGACCTATGCAAGTCCCCACAGTGGTCTCACTTATTATCAGGAAAATAGTTTTTAAGGTTATTTGTTATCAGTTTTCCTTGTAGGGGTAAATCTGGTGATAGTTTGGTCTCTAACTACTCAGAATTATGTGATATCAAAGGGTACTTAACTTAATTGATTCTAGATCATTCTTACAGCAATTTAAAACGATAGAAAACTTTATTCTGATGAAACTTTAACCGGATTAAAATACTCTCGTCATTGTGTCATTCATTACCGAGGGTCAATCAAAACCATTTGGTGAAAGGCTGATGGAAAATTTATTCAGTATGTTTAAAAATGTCTCATTATATATATTTGCTAGTGGCTTTCCACTACAAAGCAAATACCTCCGTCACCGTTCCATCTTTCACAGCCCTGTGATAAAAAAAGGCCAACTTATCAACAAAAAGCTTCAAAATTTAAATTTTATAACTTTAAAATTCCATCACATTCTGCCACCACTGTAGAACGCGTTGCAGCGAACTATATCCGCGTATATACGTCGCCTTATCTCTCCCGAATTGCTATCAGCCGGGGGTGGCGGGTGGGAAGAAGGGGTGGGGGACGGAACTTGGTGGTTTCGTGTAAGAACGATCTAGACCACAAAGGCATTTCTAAGTTTCTACGATAAGACGGTCTAAAGACGGCCTTCTTGGACCTCAAGACACCGTTCCAATTTTGAAAAGGGTTGTTTGAGCCTGCCAGTATTACGCTAGTATTACGTGTCGGTTTTTATAGAAAGTATTTTGCAAAGAGGTTGCATTTATTGATGTTGTTAGGTTGGTATGGATATTCGCCCCTGATATGGACAGGCATAGGTGGCGAGTTTACGCTTTCTATTTAATCGTTTCTTTTATTTAGAAGAGGAACCTACTAGTTGATATCAAAATAACACATTTCTAATTTTAGAAAATGTTATATCGGGTTAAAATAAAGAAGTTGGTAGGACTGAAAAAAGCTATATTTTTCAAGAAGCTCTCGTGAACTTGTAATGAGGTCAAATTGCTCGATAGGTTTTACGTTTGACGTTCGTAGTAGTATTACTGCTTTAAGTGGAATTATTACGTACGTAATGAGGGAAGGTAATTGTCTATGAGAGCTCCTATTTCTCATTTACGATCCTCGTTTTGAATCATCATCATCATCAACATATAATAGTCCACTGTTGGACATAGGCCTCCCCTAAAGAGCGCCATAGCGCCTTGTCTTCAGCTTGCTATGTATGCAGCCTTTCGCAAATCGATATCCCAACAGGCCGGGGGCCTACATTACGTTTGCCGAGTCGTGGTCTCTACTCAAAAACACGTTTACCCCAGCGGTTGTCGGTTCGTCGAGATATACCTATGGCCGGCCATCTGCCACTTCAGCTTGCTAATTTTTTGAGCTGTTTGAAATACTTGAGCAAAATATTTAAAAATGTAGCAAAAATTACATAGGCCTAATCAAATTTGTAATAAAAAAATGGAACCATTAGATAAAGCAACTAAAGTAAGGAGGTAAGTACAATCAAATTCAAAATGTAAATAATGGAACGGTTAGACGATATGACTTTGTAATGTGTCACTAAGTGAGATTTCAGAGCGTCAGTGAACAAAGCGAAGGCTATCTGCTGCGTCATAGAGGTAGTGGGTGTTCTTTTGTTACTGAGCTTCAATTGTAACGTTGAGACAATATTTTAGACACGTGTAGGTATTTCAGTAAATATCTCGCGAAGAACCGACAACTGCTGGGGCAAACGTGTTCTTGAGTGGAAACCACGACTCGGTAAACGTAGTTTAGGACGCTCTCCGACCAGGTGGGATGACTACCTGCGATAGACTGCAGGTAGATGCTGGATGCGTCAAGCTGAAGACAGGGCGCTATGGCGCTCATTGGGGAGGCCTATATCCAGCAGTGGACTGATATAGACTGATGATGATGAAGATTATCATTTCAGTAAATAGTTTCACTTTCAACACTGGTAGATAAAAACTTGAAACGGCCATTTTTCCGGGACAAAACCAGCATTTTAGTAACAATATTCTAAAACTCAAACCAGATACGAGTTCCAAACTCAAAGTTACCTCGCCAAAATGTTGGCAGTAACAAGAGCAAATCAACGGCTTATTCGAGACTTTATGTCTATAGGTTTAGGGGTGAATATATGAAGGCCGTAACATTTTTGAAAGTTATAAACGATTCTTCATGCATGGAATGAAAGTTTTGTTTTACTACGCATCCCTAAACTCGGCGCAATAAGGCCCAGAACAAACAAACTAACAAAATTCATACAAGTGCATACAAAATTTTCTGCAAATTTCCAAGTGGGCTTTGTTTTAGAAATGAGCTTTGCAGGATATTACAGAAGTTTCTTTGGATTCCAGGGAAGCACTAATTATACGCGAAGTTATAAATGTGTTTTCGATTCGGGAATTTTAACTTTGTTAAACATGTGGAATAAATGAATTTGAAGGTTTTTTAATGCGTAACGTTTACGTTTCGCTTTATTTTGTACTAGTTCCTGCCCGCGGCTTCGCACGCGTTGTTTTAATGGAAATGTTTTATTTTTATGTCAAGGACCGGTTTATGGGTTATAAAAGTAGCGTATTATTCCGAGCCTGGAGATACCTGTACGCAAAATTTCATCCAGATGCGTTTAGTAGTCATTCATACAAACTTTCGCCTTTATCATATTAGTAGAATTATTGTAAAATACATTTTATAAAATAAATCACTAGTTACAGAATTAAAAGTAATATTTCTTTGTATTTGCGTGTTTGTATTTATTTGTAGTTAGTAAAAGAACAGTTAAGTCGAAGTGGCAGTGGGACGGCCATATCTTGCGAAGAACCGACATGATAACCGTTGTTGGGGCAAACGTGTTCTTGGGTGGAGACTACGACTCGGTAACGTATTGTAATACGCCCTCTGACCAGGTGGGATGACGACCTACGAAAGACTGCAGGTAGATGTTGGATGCGTCAAGCTGAAGAGAGGGCGCTTTGGCGCTCATTGGGGGAGGCCTATGTCCAGCAGTGGACTAACATAGGCTGAAAGGTACTCACCAAGTATATAGACCATGTTCTTGGTCCACCGCTGCAGCTCCTTGCGTATAGCGCGACGTTCCTGCTGGCAGCGCGCGAAGGAACACTCCGCCATGGCACACGACCAGTTACCCTGAAACATACAGACATACATCAATAAGCTTGCCGCATCCACCATCTGCCTGCAGTCCTTCGCAGGTCGTCATCCCACCTGGCCGGAGGGCGGCACTACGAAAGTACAAACGTTACACTACGTTTGTACGTCTCCACTCAAGAACACGTTTGCCCCAACGGTGGTCGATTCTTCGCGAGATATGGCCGGCCCACTGCCACTTCAACTTGCTAATTCTCAGAGCTATGTCGATAACCTTGGTTCTCTGTCGGATGTATTCGTTACGAATCCTATCCTTCAGAGAAACTCCGAGCATAGCTCTTTCCATAGCTCGCTGAGCGACTTTGAACTGGTGGACCAGCCCTATCGTGAGTGTCCACGTCTCAGCTCCGATGGTCATAACGGGTAGGACGCACCGGTTGCGACTGACGATAAAGTCTCGATACGATCCTCAAAAAGACTCGGGGCTCCGGTCTAGACCTACATCTATGCAATTTCAGCCCGAACCATTCACTAGTTTTGTCGTAAAGAAGTAACAAACATACATCCATCCATCTAAACATCCGGGCTCTGGAATAAGGTTTAATTATATAGACTGCTTTTTATCCCACAAATTATGACTAGAAATAATAGATAGATATATAACACTTTATTACACCACACAAAACAGAAAATAATACAGAGATAAAAACTTAGAATAAAGGTATAAAGGGCGGCCTTATCGCTGAGAGCGATCTCTTCCAATAATGTTCTGTCTTTAAATGTTTCCATAGAAACAACGCTTTCTAAGATTATCAGATTATCTAGCTAGACGATAAAAAAGCTTAGAACGAGTTTTGCTCCAACTTAAAAACTAACAAGCAAAGAAGGTTTCTTGTTCGCTTCTTTACTTTACCTTAAAAAGATTTAAGTAAACCAAATATCTTACTAGTTTTACTTACGTATGTCATTTGAATTGTGAGACGTGTCCAAAAGTCGTCCGAGAGTGTATGGTCTAAAGGACGTAGGACTTTGGATAACTCAAAAATCAAATCATGGTAAATATCCCGTTTTAAATGACTTTAGTGTTAATAACCATGACAGTTTCAAAAGACTAATATCACCTTTCTTAATATCACCTTTTTGTGTCACAGACCCCCATGATAAACTACTTTATTTGCAGTTTGTTATTCTATGCCTGTATTTTGTACCTGTGTCCAAATAAATGTTTTTTCTATTTCTACATATATATCTAAAGATATCTGAAGCCACGGGTAGAAACTAGTTGTAACAAGTTACATTCCTCGTGGAAAACGCGCGGAAGCTCAGAAACTTGGTATAAATAAGTTGAAGGTCGCTCAATCCCTCAATCAATAAGTGGGAGTTTCATTCGCATGCCTCGAGTTGAAGCAATTTAAATTGATATCACTGACTTTCACCAGAATTAGATATATGGAGCCATTTGAAATTAAAATCGTATGAAATTATCAAAGTATTTAACAGGGACGGCATTTTATCTGAGCTTAAGTAAATCGCATCAGGGTCGAGCAGTTTTTTAACAACTTTTTTTGATCTCCGTAAAGTGTTCAACATCGGCCACGTTCTTGAATTATACATACATGATCTAAGAATCAAAAGAGCCAAAAAACGTTCTAAGGAGTTATCTTAGTCATTGTTGATATTTACCATGGTAAATATACCATTATGGGATATTTACCATGATATATATCCCGTTATATATGACTTCTATTTGAAAATGTTTTTTTTAATACTGGCTGCATTCATTGCGTCTTGTTGACTATTGTTTGCTGTTGCAAACAATATACAGATAGCTTAATTGTTTCAATTGTAAGTAGATAAGTTCTAATGCCCAAGAAATTTAATCATCATCATCATCATTTATTTGATAATAATTTATATATAAAATATGACTTGTCTAAGTGCTTATTTTGTAAGCCTAAAGAAATAAATGATTTTTTACTTTTTTACTTTACATCAACCTATCAAAGTCCATTAGCTGCAAATTTATTACGAATCAAAACCAGGCCATATATACCTACATAAGCGGCGCAAATATTATGAATTAACCGAAAATAACCTCAAAACATGAAAATATATTGTCATAACTTAAAAAGCGTTATTTTATCGTGATCATGGATGATATCATCAGAATCAGTCATGAAATGACCAAGCCCAAATGATCTTATAGGTAGACGGAGCTGTGACTAATCTTGTTACTGCATTGATCAATGCCAAGGTGACCTGATTTAAAAACAACGCAGTTTTACAAAGAGTTTGCATGTTTTCTTTAAGGTCATCAAGGGCGCTCCTTTGTGTATCACAATAACACATTTCTAATTTGTTTGGATGTTTGTTACCTCTTCACGCCAAAACTACTGAACAGATCGGATTGAAATTGTACATAGATATAGCTCTAAACCTGGAATCAAACATAGGCTACTTTTTATCCCATAAAGCAGTTCCCATGGGATAGAAATAACCTTTAAACGTTTCCATAGAAAAAAGGCGAGCGAAGCCGCGGGTAGAAATAGGTAAGTCCTTCATAAACCTCAATGATAAAACAAGTTAAGAAACATCAAACTCCCCTAACTAGATATACGGAACCTTCTATTAAGTTACGGTAGAAGTTGCCCTTTTAGCCCAATATCCTGGCCATATATTCAATTTACGAAAGTCTAGCGAATTTAATTCCATTTACCTACGTCCTTTAAGCTCTAGCGCCTCTTAAAATGAAATTTCATTACCCTCTATTTCCTGTGAGCCGTCCGTATCGACCTTTCTATCTCGAAACATCTTACCTTCAGCAAAAAGTCCATAGTCTATCCAATTACTACTTATAACATTCATCGAAGTATCGACTCCGACGGTCAATGACCCAGCCGAAGGAGCTAACGAAATTCTACGAAAAACCTCCGTTCTCATCAAGGAACACCCGACACCCGAATGGGTACATTCGCCACCCAAATCTGGCCCCCGAATTCTTATTTCAAACTCCAGACGGGGGCTGGGGGGGTTCCGAAACTATTCTTATTTTAAAATCTCTCTCCACGGAATATGCCACGAAAGAGGTTCTTATTTTAAAAATATCACGCTCCACCGAAATTTTCTTATTTTAAAAACTTGAGGGGGTGCGAACGTTCTTCCGAAATCCGCCACCCCACCCCACTGGCCAGTTATGATATTCTTATTTTAAAATCGCTCGAAGCGTTCGGATTCTGTTATTAAGATGTTGGTGTGTGCAAGCTTTTATGAAGTCGCGAACGTGAGCAAGGAACGTCTAAGACACAAAGGGTGTTCTAAAACGAGCACAATTTTCATACGAGGTCTCAGGCGTAATGAAATTTCTAATATCGTCGCAAAAACGAATATCACACGGTTCATCCCTGACCTACCGTGACCTAGTTGCGTACTGTGCTATCGACATTGTAATTTCTAATTCGGACATTATAATTCAGTGCCCGAGCAGCAGCAATTTTAAAATTCAAATTTCGAATTTGTGGAGAATAAAAAGCAATAGCGCAGAACCAATAATCTTTCCCGCCAATTTCCATCGCTGTCAAATTTGGGACCGCGTTGCCACCCTCCCCCAGGCCCAGATCAATTTACGATAACTTGGTTTCAGTGCTCCGTCCCTCTCCCCCTTAAGACGCGCTATATCCCCCCTCTCCGATAACTTCTAGAACTGGCCAACTGTTCATTACTAAAACCGGATATCTGTCCTTACGGTATACAAATTAACTATGAAAAATGCTTGGGGAATTTTTTAATTGTAATTAATTGCTGTCATACTCTGCAATCTGTGCTGTCGATCGCGATATTTGCTTGTCGTTTCTATTTATCGCTGACTAGACTAGATAAACCTGCATGTTGATTTGCTTTTTAAAATGTCTTCTGCCTAGGATCCATTTTCCTAACCTCCAAAATCATTGATTTCTAGTTCTAGCATGAGACGATTTCTATAGATGAGTGTTTCTAGGGCAGCGTCTGATGTCTGGTTGTCGGATACCCCGTTCTACACGACGTCAGCCCGGACCATTCTCTCTCGCGGATATGGTCTGGACTTATTTTTAACTGTTGTGTGCGTGTGGCGTGTGTGTGTGCACGGGGGTGCTGCGTGCGTGTGTGCGTGCGTTTGAAATATTCCCCCGTAGCGTGGCGCGCGGAATTGATGTTTTTAATTAGTTTCCAACGGTTTTCGTCGGTGGCCAGTATCGCATTTATTGTTATTTATTAAATTAATTGAAATTAAAAATTGCGTTTTTCTGTTGTTTTATTTATTAGCGTAAACCGCATTGCTTTGTATTAAATTGGCTAATGGAATCGAGTACGGCAAACTTTAATTGAATGCGGCATACGGCGGGGCGTTTTCGTCAAAGTTACACTAAAATATAAAACGGAGCGGAGCCGGTAACCCGGAACGTTTCCTGAAAACTTTCCTTTGTGGGCGAAAATTCAATAGGCGGGAAGTTCGAGGCCGCACAACGCGCCCATTGTCCGACCGTTAAATACGGGACATTCGAGTACTAGACGCGTGACGTTTCGTAGGAATAAAGAAATCTGACGATAAATCAAATTTAGAGTAGGCACAAAAACAAACGACGTAAGATCGTGTGTGTAATTAATTTGAAATAAGAATCTAAAAAGCTTAGGTAAGCGAATTTTTAGATTCTTATTTCAAATAAGATATAAAAGAAGAACGACACGTTTTTGCAGTGGGTAGTTTTTACATTCAAATTCAGAACTAAATAAATCGCAAAAGAATTCCAGAATCGAATTACAATAATTACGTTGCGTTGCAAAGGTCATTCTAACGTTCAGCATTAACATTTAAAAAAGTCAATTCAAACTTAGAACGATGTCAATTTTATTTGAATGTTTGCTTTCATTTCGGGCCGAATCGTCGAGCCAGCAACATGTCGTGGAATTTCGTTGCTTCGTATCGTAGCCATTTGGTGTTTCGTATTTATTGTGAGGCAAACCTGTTGCAAGTGCTACGTACTGCTTTTGTTTTTGTTGATCGCTCGCCGGCTAGTTTCGGCACGGACTACCATTTAACAGAGACTCAGCTTTCTGACGCCCTGACGAGGCAGAACCTTAAAATGACTTTAGTGTTAATAACCATGACATTTTCATAAGTTTTATAGGAACCTTATTATTAAAATCTATTGTACCGAAATTCCTGCAAAAATCTATGATTTGATTTCTCTGGCTAATTAATTATTTATTTTATTTTTAAACATGTACATATCATATATACATATATGTACATCTATCGTAACTGCCACATTCATTGCAATAGAGTAAGTACCTTATATTCTAGTCAAGTCTTATCATATTTAATATAGTGTAATTTTAACACAAGACTTACTTTTTAAAATCCTGAATAAATATTATCTACGAACAGTTGTCAATATTAATAATTTTAGAAATAGAGCATAAAAGTAATATTACACAAATACTCGTATACTTTTTTGACATTTTTTGGAAGTCTAGAATAATGAACAATAATAATTATTGATTTCACGAAGTTTTCCTTCTGCGTTACATATTGCAGTGTGCTATTTCAGGCTGATGCAAGTTTATTGGTCCTACGTTGGCTTTGCCACCAACGTTTTGAATTTCGAACGGTTGGAGGCTTCTATTTGGTTTTGTTTGCTAGTTTCGTAACTGAAGCCTAAATGCTGCACGAGACTTGGGACGCGACTTTATAACGCGACTTGTAAGGTTATAGTTTATTTATTTATTTATTTACAAAAGTACCTCTATTTTTACGGGAACACCCAATGCAATAGAGTACATATTTAAATTTAATATTAAAATTAGAAATAATTATATAATACAGAAAAACAACACAAAAATCAACCTTACATTACAAAATCATACATAAAAAATCACAAATCATATCCATTTCCATATACAACATAGTTAGAGTTAGAAATTAGGTTTGCAGTCCAACCATGTTCTTTTATTGTTTTCGAAGTAATTTTTTTGTATTCATGTTTTTTCGCAATAAATGTAACTAATAGTAGTAGAGCATGGTAACATTTTATTTACACATAAAATGTTACCATGCTCTACCAAGACCATAGCTAATAAATAGTAGCCTGTGGAATAATGGCGTTGAAGGTAGCGTCGCACTGAGCGGAACTGCACTGCAGCGGAATTGCGCGGCACGACGCAGCCTATTCATTATTCTTTGTATGAAATCGTATGGGATAGAAGGGTAAGCGTCAGTGGAATTTCGCAGCTTTTTTAATAAGTTGGTTACATTTTACACGCAGTACCGCGCCACGCAATCAAACTGACGCGTAGTGCGTTTATAACTTTACCCCGCACCTGTGACCAAAAGTCGCGCTTCCAAGTCGCGTCCGACACAATATTCAGCAATTCCAGTTTGTAAGGATTAACTTTGGGCTCGGAAGCGTGGCTTCATAAACTGAGACCAGACACTTGTTTTTGAATAAACGTTATTAAACGGAATTCAAGGTATCTCGTGAATTAGTTTGTTAATTAGCTTTCTGTGAATATTACTATACATTTAAATATCACTCTAATTATAAATGCGACTGTTTGGATGTTTAGATGGATGGGTACATGGATGGATGGATGGATGTTTGTTACCTCTTCACACCAGAACTACTGAAGGATCGGACGTTGTTGAGTGATATTTTCTGTTTGATCTGTCTGTCTTTCTATGTAATATACTAATATGATCTCTGTCCAACAGTGGACGTCTTTCGACTGATATTTTCAGTCTGATCTGTCTTATGTAATCATTAGATGCGTTTGTCCAACACTGGACGTGTTTCGTCTGATATTTTCAGTCTGTCTTTCTAGGATGAAATGATCTTTGGAGGACGCCTTTGTCCAGCGTTGAAGGTCTTTCAACTGATAATAATGATGATGACCTATCACTTAGTACAGTTGAACACTGCAAAAATAACAAAGTTATTTGCTGAAAATTCATTTAATATTCGTGAACGGTTTTTAATGTATAAAGCAGGCTTTTTGGAAATAATCCAATTAGTATCCAAAATGGATTGGCGTAAAAACATTATGAATGTAGTAGGTACCAAATTGAACCGCATCGCAGATAAAAGGTATAAAGCCGGGTACTGACCGACCTGACCTGACATTACAGGGCGTAATGTAACGTGTTACACAGCGAACGTTTGTGCAGTCAGTACAGGAAAAAAGCGCTCGCGATGAAAGGTGCTTATTCACATTAGAAAAATAATAATTTTTATACATAATAATTTCACTTATGAGATAGATAGATAGAATATACTTTATTGCACAAAAAGTTGTACATAGGCGAGCATAATGCTAGATAGCATTCTCTACCTGCTAACCTTTGGGTAGTGTGGACAACAGTTTGGTAGGTAGTGCTATATAATAGAGATAATAAAATATACTACTCATAATGATACTAAGCTACTTATATTATACTTAAACAGTAATATATATACCTATATAAATAATTAATATATAATTATAATTACGTACCGAATTATTCTTGCGAAAGAAAATAGTTATAGACTCTAGATCTGAAGACATGTATCGAGGAGGCCTCGCGATATTCAATGGGAAGCCAGTTCCATAGCCGAGTGTCCTTTACAGCTTTGAGATAGGTACACATTACTGGCGGCCCCCGCACGAGGCAAGCCTGTGTCGCGGGAAGCCTGATTATATATACAAAGGTAACTATAACGGTCCAGATTTATAGGGCAAACAAACAAAAATAATATAATAATATTAAGATAAATCGAATCAATTAGTTGATGCAAAACTAAACAAATCAGAACTGTAATCATATTTAATCAATAAATATTTAAGTCACTCACTTATCATAATACAATACAAAAATACTTTATTGTACACCAGATACAGAACATTATGAAAGATATTACATGTGACAAGTACAATGGGCGGCCTTATCGCTTAGAAACGTTCTCTTCCAGGCAACCTTTGGATGGAAAGAATTGTGTGAATTAAAGAATGGCAGGGGGTGTACCCAGGATAGAGCTAGAATAAATATGAACATAACATGAATATTTAAATATAAATAAATGTTAAATATATATAATATATGTATAATATACTACTTAGTAATACTTAGTTAATAAATAAATAATAAGTACCAATATTCATAATTAAATAAATAAAATAAAAATAAATAATGCTGGACAATTCACACAGCATTATCTAGCCCCATGGTAAGCAGAGCTTGTGTTATGGGTACTAGATAACTGATATACATAATACAATACATTACATAGATAGTTATTTTTTATTATACATAGAAAACGACCAGAGCACCCGGAACAAATATCTGCAGATCGTACACACAATTTTGTGTAGACTTTAAATGTATACTTTGTAAATGATCTAAACTTGACACAGTTGACCTCGTCGCGTTTAAGTTAAATATCAAACCATCATCGCGACAAACAAAGAGAATAGTCAAAAAAAAAAATTTTTGGATAGAAAACTTTCTATATGCCTTTTCATCCTACAATTAGTTTGGTACACCCTGTAAGCGAAGGATAGTGCGCAACAGGTCAGCATGGTAATTTACACAAACTTTGTCTGCAGCGGCGATTTAAATTTAGGATATGGAACAGCATTGCTGTCACAACTTAAAGGTAGGCTAAGTTATTGAAATGACAGCAGATTGCTGGTTTTGAAGCAACTGGTGGACTTGCTGATGTCAGCATGACAGCCAGTAAAACCAAACTTATGAAAAACTAATAAATAACCACTTATTTTTACAACCTTCTCTCGCTACGCTCGTGACTCTACATATTCTTGACTGTTTCGCCAGTTTGGTTGATAATCGGTACATTTTAACAAAAAGCGAACTTTTCTTTTATTAAAAAATACGTTGGTACCTAGCTTTAGGACGATAAAAAATTGTGAAGTGAGTATCACAATTTTTCATCTTTCTAGTGGTTCCTTGAAAAGATGTATGTAAATATAAGTACTTTATAATTACATAAATGTTGCCATTTTACATCAAATAAACCTACGTCTATCCAAAAACCCACGCACAATCAAATTTCAATCTTATTACAATCGCACTGAATTCATCCTCAGTAAATCATACCTCTACAACAAAAGAGGTTATCAACCCAAATTCAACGAATGAGGTCGTCATCCCAAATACAAACGAAACAGGTCGTCATCCCAAACAGGCGAATAACCTCCACACCCGAAAACTGGTTCATTGGGGTAGGGCTGCCAATCGATGCGGGCTAGGTCACGTAATAGGGGTCACGCACTTGCGTAGGCTTCAAGGACCCGCCGAAGAATAAACAACAGTATGAAAGAAAGTCGATAGAATAGGTCCTTCTTAAGGAGCCTGTTTGCTTTTGTTATCTGTGCCGAAATATTGGAAAACTCAAAAATCAAATCATGGTATATACATATTCCGTTTTAAATGACTTTAGTGTTAATAATTATCATAATTTCAAAAGTTTTATTGCTTTGGTAGGTTTCAAAATTGGAAAGTGTTCGCAAGAAAATATTTGTTCGGGTTTTCTGGTCATTTTCAATCTTATAATAAAAATAATCTATTTATGTATGTAAGTATATCAGTCATCCAGAACCAATAACACAAGCTCTTACTAGCTGTGCCCCGCGGCTTCGCCCGCGTGGAAATCTATGTGTCAAATGGTTTATTAAAATTTAAGTTTATTGGAAATCTATGTGTCAATTTGTCTAAGTGCTTATTTTGTAAGCCTATAGAAAAAGAAATAAATGTTTTTTTTTTACTTTACTTTACTTTAAAATGGTTTATTAACCTTCCTCTTGATTCACTCTATTAAAAAAACCGCATTAAAATCCGTTGAGTACTTTTAAAGATCTAAGCATACAGGGACAGACAGACAGCGGGAAGCGACTTTGTTTTATACTATGTAGTGATTGTGTTTAGTTCAAAATAGGAGTTTAAACGGAAAAAAACGGAAATCTAAGTTCAATCAAACCTAAGGACACTTTTATAACCTTTCAGTAGGAAGAGAATTCTACGAAAAAGTTTTTTTCGAGAAAATGCCAATTCATAGAACTAGTCTAATTAAGCCGCTATCCAGAAACAATTTTATAATAAAAGAGGTGGAAATTATTTATAATAATTTATTAACCTACTGGAAATGAAAATACAAAAATATTAAATGTTTATTCATTAAAAAAGGATACAGAATATTAATATGAATGTCGCATGTATTTTTGTAATATCTGGTGTGAATTTATTGTGAATGTATTGAATTTCTAATGAAAATACAATACAATATAAATACGCTTTATTCATCACATCAAACACAGAAAAACAAAAACAGTAAAGAACAAAGATACAGATGCACAATGGGCGGCCTTATCGCTAAGAGCGATTTCTTCCAGGCAACCTTTGGATGGACATGTAGCTAAAGTACAGTAAGTAAAATGTGTAGTACATTAATATTAGTTTCTTCCAGTATGTTTATTAGTCACCATATGTCTATCTCACACTATAACAACATACTTATGCATACAATTTCATATTCTTAATTAAAACCGTCTGCGCGCAAAAAATATCTCATAACTTAATTTAACCCCCAATGGAAAATCACCGAAAAAAGGGTGGGGTGGGGGCAACTCGAGCCAATTTAATGTGCACCACTGTATTGATTCGCCGGCATTCTTTCACACAGGCGCGCAGGCCGCCCCCTCTCCCCCCTCCCCCCTAGGAACTTGGGATTCGCGCGGATAAGAATTTTTCGGAGCGCTGATTATGATAAGACGTTTCGACTTGCTGAAACTTTAAGAAAAATTAAAGAAAACGAAGTACCCTACCACCTACCATTTTGTTTAGGGCTACGTACGTAACTCTATCTTATCTTTCCTCTATCCAAAAAGTAAGATGATCTTTAATCGGCGATAGGAGGAGAAAAAAGGAAGCTTTTGATAGTTTACACAAAATAAATGCACGCTTAAAGTGTAATTTTGGCAACCTACGTTAAAACAAACTGTACCAGTTTGTTTTAACGTAGGTTGCCAAAATTAACATAGTTAAAAGTGATTTGATACGTGATCGGATAAGAGGAAAAACCAAAACTGACGTTTTTTCAACGTTTTTTCCAGGTAAAGCAAAATAAATGCACGCATAAAGTGGTAGGTAAGTTTTGTTTTTCGTATGGTGTCAGTGTTTTTTCACGCATACTCAAAGTACGCGAGAGTTATGAATGGAAAAAACACAGGTGACTACACTAGAAGTTAATAAATGAATAAATCATTATTATGGAACAAAATATATACAAGTGGATATATCAGTCATCAAGAATTATTTTTAAAATATATCATCTGTGGGACACTTCATAAAAGATTTTTAGTTCCTTACCTTAGTATTTGACGAAAAAAAAAAACAATTAAAACCAGAAAAAGGAAAACCTCGCAGTTTCCATCTTGAAACGGACTATAAAGGTCGGTGTACACACGAGTTTAATTAGATTTCATGAATACTAATGACGGGATTTGGATTGAAGGCGAACGGTTTTTTCTTCTAAATGTATTTTCAAGGAGAAACTTGAATTGTATCAGAGTACATCTTTGGTAATGTAACTTTTTCACAAGTATCTAGTTATATTTATCCAAGTAATTCGTTAGAGTTTTGCTAGAGATTATATTTTATGTAGATATTGATAGGTAAGATCTAATCTCCCATCCGTGACTAAGACAGAATAAAATATGAAGATTTACTTATTACTAGTAAAAAATAGAAAGCCAATATTTTCGTAAAGCACAAAGCTTGTAGCTTCACACCCGGCAAGTTATAAATGAGCTTGCCCAGTGTGCACCCCACTCAATCCATCTCAGTCAGACATTTTTGTCTTTTTCGCGGCTTCAATT
This sequence comes from Eupithecia abbreviata, assembly GCA_943735965.1. NCBI lineage: Eukaryota > Metazoa > Arthropoda > Insecta > Lepidoptera > Geometridae > Eupithecia > Eupithecia abbreviata. The sequence goes on along the minus strand of OX030997.1, from coordinate 2,171,706 downwards.
TAAATTTTTATTTCCCCGCTTGACCCTAGAGGGCCGGTGGAGTTGATAGTAGTTGGTGGGAGATTCACTTTGGCATGGAAGGGGTTAAGACTTTGTGAATGTTTGGGTTGACCACGAACATTGTTAATTAATTCGTAAGACTACATAAGAAGTTGTCTTTATCATGGGTTTTGTGGAAAATGGTTTACGATTTGCGCGTTATTAATTTTCGTTACGACAGCGCAAAAAGCAAAAAAAACCTCATGTACCACCAATAGGCCGTTTATAACCGCTTTGAAAAAAGGAGGAGGTTCTATGTTTGTCTGCATTTATGTTTATAATAATAATTGTAAGTTTATATAATAAATAAGAAGCCATTTTGAAAATTATATCGCTATTGTATAGAGAATAATCCCGAGGGACCACCCCTTATAAATATGGTTTATGGTGGTATCTTACCGAGGGATTAGTTTTTAGCCCGCAAAAATGAAGGGAGAATAATAATTATTTAAAAACCATCCAATCATTTGTATTGTAACAATTTACCTAGGCACCCTAATTTGGCCGTAGATGGCAATTAATAAATTAGAAGATTTATCTCTAAGTGTTTTTTAACACTACAGTTAATTATTATTTATTGATATATTTGTCCTAGAATAAATTTAGATCTACCGACATTAAAGTCATAGTAAGTACCTATGAGGTACAATATTTTCATTCGAATAATGTAGGTACATAATACCTAGGTATACCTATAGCTATCAAACAATTTAAACCTAACAACATCCGGTCAAAACTTATTTCTCACTATTGTCTACCTAATTTCTACTATCCAATAAAAACAGAAAATAATCAAACAAAAATAAACCCTATCACAACCTCACAAAGTACACTTTCGGCTACCCCCGCGCGGAGTGGTACAGGGTGACCCGTTACCCGCGGGCGGTACCCACCTTGGAAGACACTCATTATGTCCAATTTCATTCTGTTTTTCCTGCCATTGTCATCATGATGGCTCATTTCAAGCCTTTTTCACTTTTTTTGTCGGTTTATTCACGTATTTGAGGCTTTATTTCACGTTTTTTGAGGCTTTCTTCGAGTTTCTGAAAGGGGTGTTTGTTTTTGAAACAATTAAATGGGGCGAAAGGTTCCGTTGGGATCTGTGGTGGAGTTTCTTAGGAATTAAGAAGGCTAGGCTGGAACTCCTTTGTTCCGTTGTGTTTTCAATTGGTTAGGGTAATTTTTAACGTTTTCTAACTCTTGCTTTAGATGTAAAATATCTGAGATATTACATGGCATAAATTGAGTTAAAACTAATAGAAAGGTATCAAAGAGTTAGCCCAATGTCAAGTCGATCATACTATCAAACTTTGAGTCCTTTATTCGGTAAAACGCGTGCCAAGTCATGACATTGAACCCTTACCTACCCTACACGGCGTGAACGGAAAAATCTATCTTTGTAATGTATTGTATTATGTATATCAGTTATCTAGTACCCATAACACAAGCTCTGCTTATTTTGGGGCTAGATGATGCTGTGTGGATTGGCCAGCATTATTTATTTATTATAGTAAAGCTATTGGTAAGTTAAGTAGTAAGTAGTATTCGTCCTCAGTAGGTATGGTAGAATTGGTAGGTTTTGGTTTTGAAAAGGCTAAAGCAACACGGGAATTATAATAAAACAGAAGTAACAGAATAAACGAATAACGTCTTAATAGTGGAAATCGAACCTGCAACATTCTTTCTTACTTAACACTTTGAGTGCTGAAAACGCACGGTATGAGTTTTCTACAAGTGACTAATATGCGTAAATCCACACTAGCGCAGCGGCTGAGAAAATACAGATCTTTGTGACTCAGCAGAGCTGTAATATTTTTCGAACGAAACGCATGTGCGGCGCAACACAACCGCTGTGTAGAGCGGCAGCACGAATTTTTTAGGTAAAAAAAAGATCGCAATCGTCGAAAAAAAACCGCAGTCAAAGTGTTAAGAACTCACCCACTGCACTACCGCGGGAAATTTCTCATGAACCATTCCATTTTAAACTTAAACGGACTAAAATAAATGAAAGCGCACCTAAACAAAGGAAAACTAATATCCTGCATCTCTGAAATATTCACAGAAAACCACAAAATTCAATTTGTATCTAGGTTCTTGTAGGAATACAGAAGGGGATGAGGGTATGAAAAAACTAGGGTGTTTTGTACAGAGGAATTAAACTTGGGGGTTGCTCCCCCTTGCACCCTATGGGGGGAAGACGCTGGATGATTAATTATTGGTTTGTGTGTGTTCCAAAGATAGTGTTCTATTGCTTGGGGGGTCCGATACACCCCATGTATAAGGGACGTATGCTTTATTAATTACACCTCCGTTTTATCCCAGGATATAACGTTATAAAGAAGTTGGGTATTTGTTTATTTTTTGCAATGGCTGCCATTTTTACGTCTGTTAGAAGACTGCAAAAAAGGAGGAGTTTTTTGTTATCGTTGTATGTTCTTTATGTACCTATGCTCGCCGATTTCTTGGTCAATTGTGCACCGATTTTGATGATTCTTTGGTTTTGTATAGGAATAATCACATATACCCGAGGGATTGCAATTTATCCCACATAAATATTTTAAAAATGTTTAAATCTAAAGGATATAGAAGAAGTTATTTAGTTTTTAAAAAATTAACTAGCCCCAAGTTAAGCAGAGCTTGTGTTATGGGTACCTACCAACTAGATGACTGTTATTTTAATATAATACATTACATACTTAAATATTACTTAATATGGTTTAAAAAAACCTTCGTTATATATTTACTTACAAGCTTTGCTTACTTGACGACCGATGTGGCGCGGTGGGCGAAGGTCCGCTTGCGACGCAGGAGGCAACCTCCTGCGTCGCAAGCGGACCTTCGCCCTTCGGGTTCGATTCCCGCCTCGGAACAATTGTGTGTACGATCTGCAGATATTTGTTTCGGGTGTTCTGGTCGTTTTCTATATATAATAAAAAATAACTATCTATGTAATGTATTGTATTATGTAAATCAGTTATCTAGTACCCATAACACAAGCTCTGCTTACCATGGGGCTAGATAATGCTGTGTGAATTGCCCAGCATTATTTATTTATTTATAGATAAAAAAGACAAAGTTCAAAGATTTCACTAATGCGACTTTAATGCCTTCAAAATAGAACTGAATATATCCAGAAGCCTACGTTGTTTGGGCCTACGAAAGTCGTAGCATATTACTTAACTTCAAATTCAACCTTATTCGTACGCAATAAGGTCTAGAAGTTCTTCAGGCCTAGTCTACTTGTTGAGTGCAAAACAAAGCGTTTGGGAGCGAATGTCTCGATTTATGTCAGTTTGTATTTAGGTCACTGAATCTTTGTTCATTATGAACTTTATTCTCACCTACTTAGGTCATACGTTGTAGAACAAATGAATGAATGAATGAACACTTTATTGCACTTAAAATAACAAAATGAGACCTTCTATCTAAATATTACACAATAACAGTATAATAGGCGGCCTTATCGCTGATAGTGATTTCTTCCAGGCAACCTAGGGATGGAGAAAAAGATATAAGTATACGAAGAGTTAAGAAAACACTAAATTTTTATGAGTTTTTGATGTTATTGAGTTATCATACCATACACAGATTTTCTGGAAGAAACTGCTTATAAGCGTTAGGCCGCCCATTGTAGTGTACTTTGGTATATAAAACGTATCTGCTAATTTTCTATCAATTTTAATTAAAAAAAAATTATATACGAAGTGGCGAGGCGAGTAAAGGTCCGCTTGCGATGCAGGAAGTTGCGGGTTCGATTGCCACCTTTGCACAATTGTTTGTACATCTGCAAGTATGCTTGTTCCGGGTGTACTGAGTATTTTCTATCTATAATAAAAATATCTATTACGTAACATATTCTATTAAGTATATCAGGCATCTAGCCCCCATAACACAAGCTCTGCTTAGCTTGGGGCTACATAATGCTGTGTAGATTGTTCAGCATTATTATTATTATACATAAGATTTACTTTCGTTTCTTTCATATTAACATATCTGATTGGCAAGATTGGAATGTGCGCTTATGTCTTATACGATATAGAAAATAAAAAGCCGATAAGTTATCAAAACAGATTTGACACACATTTTTTGAGTTATGACTCTATTCTTTTGACGACCGATGTGGCGCGGTGGACGAAGGTCCGCCTGCGACGCAGGAGGTTGCGGGTTCGATTCCCGCCTCGGAACAATTATGTGCACGATCTGCAGATATTTGTTCCGGGTGTTCTGGTCGTTTTCTATGTATAATAAAAAATATCTATCTATGTAATGTATTGTATTATGTATATCAGTCATCTAGTACCCATAACACAAGCTCTGCTTACCATGGGGCTAGCATACTGCATACTGCTGTGTGAATTGTCCAGCATTATTTATTTATTTATTATTATTCTACTGTCTTCCGGAACTGTCTGTCTTCTATCAAAATCACCGTCTAGACCAATTAACATCCCGATCGAATCCCTTTCCGTCATTCTTTTATTTTAATTCTCATCCGGGGTCCCAGACACCCGAAAACCCAGACAGAATTTAATAACGTTAAAAACAAAAAAAACAACCAAAAATCTAATTAACCCAGACCGCTAACAAAGAATCCTTTGTAACATCTTACGTCTAACAGAGAGAGAGGGAACGATCACGAGAAAAATACACCCCCTACCCCACGGGTGCTTCGGGGGGTTAAAAGAGGAGAAATGGGGTGGATGTATACATTTTTTCTTTTCCTTTTCTTAAGACGAAAATTTGTTACGCTTTTTATACTTATACTCTGGGGTGGTGCACCCCCGATCAATAGAGCCACCTTATCATGCCACCCCTTATCAATTTTTCGTAGTCTCAACTTTTTTCCTTATTATGCAGCCCGACCGGTATAATTATTATGGATGATATGATCAGTGTTTTTTTGCTGTGGCGATTTGTATTGGTCTGGGTTTTGTTTGTTCTGGGCTGGCCGACCAGGTGGGATGACGAACTGTGAAAGACTGCAGGTAGATGCGTCAAGCTGAAGACAGGGCGCTATGTCGCTCATTGGGAAGGCCTATGTCCAGTGAGTTCCAGTGTTACGAGTGCGTGTTGTGTGGCTGCTATTCCACCTCGTGCCCCAGCTACTGGTGGAACGGACGCCGGTTCCTAGGACCCTGCGCACTGCTCCACGCATACCGCTGGATCATCCACTCAAGAGACGAAGATCACACTGCGCGTATGTATGAACTCCGCGATGATTACCAAGCATTCCGCTGTCATACAATTTTAAACTGCAGCACTCGTAACGTATGGCCTGTGGACTATCATAGGCTGATGATGATGGTGACTTTGTTTGAGACTGAAGTCTCTTTGACCTTTACATTTTAGATTCATGAAAACGTAGGCAAGTTTTTTCAAGTTTCTGATTTTAATTCCTAGACAAAATTTCACCTAACTTCTAGCCCCAAGCTAAGCAGAGCTTGTGTTATGGGTACTAGATACATAATACTATAGATTATATCTACAGTTAGTTATTTTTTCATTATACATAGATAAGGACCAGAAAGAAAACTCGTATCAAATATTATCAGATTGTACACACATTTGTCCTGAGGCAGTAGCCTCAGTAAAGTATTACTTGGTTGCTTTTTTGCTTTAATTTATTGTAAGTACCTATCTATTTATTTTTATTTTAATGATTTTAATATTAAATTCACTCATTTATTTAAATTCTCGTATAAAATACATTTTTTACTACAGAAAATACAATAAAATATTATAAAACGATTCTACAGTAAAAAATATATCAAAACGGTAGATCACCGACCGCTCGCTAGGCTCAAGCGGCCGGTGACTAGGGCTGCAGAGAAAGGAACTTCCTGACGATGCGTGCCGAGTCCAAGAGTACCGCCTTCTGGATCTGGCCCTTGATCCAACTTCCTAGCGAGAGTCTCTTCAGGTGTTGATCGAGGCTCTTCGCTATTACGCCGTTAACCGAAACGACTATCGGGACTATGGTCGCTGAATCTACATCCCACATGCTGACATATTAAATTTATTATTTACAGTATAATTTAAATAACATGATGTATTAAGTGTTGAGTCGATTTTACTTTTTTATTGTAAGTAGGTATAACATTTTGTGACATGTTGGTTCATACCTCGGTTTCGGTTTAAAGACATTTATTCTAAAAAAGACACAGTGTCACTTACATGAGAACTAAGTTAATATAAAATAGTGTAATATAAAATGTTAATATAAAAAGGTTAATATAAAATAGGTGTAAATTAAGGTAGGTACTTACCTACATTGAATATGAAAAATGAAAATGAAAAGTTTTTATTTCTTTAAGCTTACAAATAAGCACTTAGACAGGTCATATTTTATACTATTCATTATTATCAATTACATTATTTTATAGTCACTTCAATTTTTTGTCCACCAGTGGAAGAAGTGAGAAGAAACCACTAGTATGTTCATAACTTATGTGTCTAGTACATATGATTTGCTTATCTGTTAGTTGGTAGATTTTGAGTTGGAGCAAAACTCGTTCCAAGCTTTTTTATCTTCTAAGTAATCTGATATTTTATAATAAGCTTTTTTACAAAGAATATGTTTCACAATTTTTTTAAATTTATTTATTGATAATTTTTGCAACTCACTTGGAGTTTTGTTGTAGAAGCATGTACATTTAGTAATGACATTTATATATATAAAATCTGTATATTACTGCTCGTAGTATACCTACCAACCAAATAAATCGTAGTCGTGCTATATCTAGATACCGACCGATGGAAGACCAGCGCTATGGAACAATCTGCTCTACCATAGCACATGCTGAGTGGAGACCGATTTTGTCAGTTTCCCTGTTAATCTAAGGTTAATTTAAAAGAGTCTTTATTCTGACTAAATAAAATCTTTTTACTTTACTTTAATCTATACCTACAAACCTATGCGGTACAACAGTGACACTAGTTGTCTACGTTCTTCCGCGTCCATTGTGATAGACCTTAACCTTGACGAGGTTTTCCTATTTGAGAAACAATCCTCAGTGTTGCCCAAACCAGGATAATGAAAAATTTAAATGATGTAAAATTTGCAGAAAGTTTCACCATTGACTGATGTTATTGTTAGATTATACGTCTTTGAAAATATGTGAACTTTGTAACAAAATAATCACTACATAGTATATAATAAAAATAAAGTCGCTTCCCGTTGTCTGTCTGTCCTCTCTGTTATGTATGCTCTGGTCTTTAAAACTACGCAACGGATTTTGAAGTTGTTTTTTAGTACATAATAAACTTTAAAAATAATTCATACAGGCTAAAATGATAGAACTATCCTATAGAAGTCAGTTAAAAGCGATGTTGTCTTCAAAACATGCTAAAAGAGAGAGCTAACGTTTTTGACCGGCATGAATGTAAAACTCTAGTGTCTATGGGAACCAAGATAAAACCAGTTACTTACTTTGGGCGAGTTTTGCTTCGAATTATTTTAAAGTTGAAGATGCTAAAGGGATGTGACGTCACCTTTTACCATAGAGTAGAAATATCTAGGAGCTTCTCTCATGTGCGAACTTTTTGGTGTTCTAGAAGATTTTTGGATAAAAATTGTTGTTGATAGTGCCTATAGTATATAAGACGCCCTGCGGCCTGCGAAAGACTGCAGGTAGATGCTGCGTCAAGCTGAAGACAGGGCGGCGCATGGCGCTCATTGGGGGAGGCCTATGTCCATCATAGGCTAATGATGATGATGAAATATATATATTAAAAGGTCATAGAACATTATTAAGTTCCTTATTGTACACACACAAAGAGTTTTCTATCATTAAAATTAATTAACGTACCTATAACTAATAACATTTATATTTAAACGTAAGTTAAAACTGGAAGACGGGTCGCTAGCGCAGTCAATCGGCGAGGCCTACATATGTCCAGCCGTGGACAGAATGAATGAATGAACACTTTATTGCACTTAAAACAATAAAATAACACCTTATATCTAAATTTACTACACATTTAAAGTACAATAGACGGCCTAAACGCTGACAGCTATCTCTCCCAGGCAACCTAGGGATGGAGAAAAATATATAAGTATAGGTAAACTAAGAGTTGGTAGAGGACTATAGGCTGATGATGATGATGAAACATAAAACTGTAATCTATAGCTAATTCTTACCCCTCCATTCATCTTACCCTCTGCTATTAACTGCTGTAAGCTAACTGCTGTATTTTTTATAAATAAATAAATTAAAAGTCCTGCTCGAATTTATTAAAAGTAATTTACTTTCTGACCACTCTTAAAACGTTCAGTTTTTACTTATTCAGGTTTTCGACTTATTTTATTTGGATTTAAGATGTTGACGGTATGTTGACTTTTACTTGGGCTGAAGTTATTTAAAAGACGAAAAGAAAAAGGCAACCTGGCAATCCTGTAAATATATTTATCATCATCATCAGCCTATGTTAGTCCACTGCTGGAGTTAGGCCTCCCCTAATGAGCGTCATTAGCGGCCTGTTTTCAGCTTGACGCATCCAGCATCTCCCTGCAGTCTTTCGCAGGTCGTCATCCCAGCTGGAGGGCGTCCTACACTACGTTTACCGAGTCGTGATCTATATAGATAAATTAAATATATCTCTCTGATAAGTTCCCTTGGCTCTTATGACTTCCACGAGCTGAGTTAGAGGGGTCGATTCTTACGCAGGGAGTGACAAGGCCAACGTATCTAATAGTAATGCGTGTCATACAAAGGTTTTTTGGCAGAGATAGCGATAAGGCCGCCCATTGTACAACATAATCTGTTTTTGTTTTCTCCTATCTTGTGTAGTAGGTACCTATCTGTTTTATTTGGTGTGCAATAGGTAAAGAGTAATTGTATTAAATTGTAGTTAATGTTCAGTATAGACACTAACTACTAAATTGATAAATAATTTTATCAGTAGTCGGCTACAGTTATCGAAAACGATAAAATAATAAAACAAAATGGCCACCAAACTATCATAGCAAATGGCCTAGAGAATTCACAAGGAAGCTCTACGATCTATTGCCTGTTTTGACATTGCGCCCGACCTTGGCGCGAAACGCTGTGATTGGTCGAATTTTAAACATGGCGTCGCCCGCGCATTGTTTAGTTTTAATTAGAGAACTGGTTTTGTTTGTTTTTCCTAACGATTTTATTAAACGAGGTTTTGTTTGATATTTTATGGTTGTGTAGAAACCTTATTCTATGTATAATAAATAATAATGGCTACAATAAAAACTAGAAACCAATATCACAGACGACCTCTGTGACGCGGTGGGCAAAGGTCCGCATGCGACGCAGGAGGTCGCGGGTTGGATTCCCGTCTCGGGACAAATGTTTGTACAATTTGCAGATATTAGTTAGTTCCAAGTGTTCTGTGTATTGAAAAAAAAACGATATATATACTGTATAGTATTATGTATATCAGTCATCTAGTAAGTACCCATAACACAAGCTCTGCTTAGCTTGGAGCTAGATGATGCTGTGTGGATTATTTATTTATTATTTATTTTATAATATTATTAATGCCCTCTTCAAGAATCGAACCTACAACCAGCTTGCCGACAAAATTACTAATTAATAATGCCCTAATCGGTGCTATTATAACCTTTACGCGAAATGAAATAATTAAACGACATCATTATTTGGAAAATTAGTAAGCGAGACGCCGCAGTTCACTTTAATATTTAAAATGTCATTGAGTGACAATATGTGACCTATATAGAGAGAATAATAAAGAAACCAATTATTGTAAAATTGTTTCTGTAAAGTAATAGTTAGGTTGTCTACTAAAAAGAATGTTAACACTTTGAATGTTTAATTTTTTGTTTATTTTTTAAGTTGTGTGTGTTTTAATTTTATATGGATTTTATAATAATCTGAAATAAACGAATAATAATTTGACTGTGGTTTTTTTTCGACGACTGCGGTCTTTTTTTTTACCTAAAAAATTCGTGCTGCCACTCTACACAGCGGTTGTGTTGCGCCGCAAATGCGTTTCGTTTGAAAAATATTACAGCTCTGCTGAGTCACAAAGATCTGTATTTTCTCAGCCGCTGCGCTAGTGTGGATTTACGCATATTAGTCACTTGTAGAAAACTCATACGGTGCGTTTTCAGCACTCAAAGTGTTAACTACAATTTTATTTTAGCATAAGCTACGTTAGGTTGTAATTCCGAAAGTCCCCGCGACCCCTAGCATATGTGCCAGGAGAAATTCGTGAGGTTTTAGTCAGTAGGAGTCTGACATATTCTTCCACCGGGGATGGAAGATATCCATGATGGATTTCCTCACAATAAAAAAAAGGCTAGACGATAAAAAAGCTTGGGATGAGTTTTGCTCCAAATCGAAAACTAACAAGGTAAAGGTTTCTTGTTCGCTTCTTTACTTTACCTTAAAAAGATTGAAGTGAACAAAAAATCTAAGTGATCACTTTTGTTCCTAGTTTTACTTATGTAAGTAGGTAATTCTTTCCATCCATTGCCTGGAAGAGATCGCTTCTAAGCGATAAGGCCGCCCATTGTACTTGTCACATATAATATGTTTCATAATGTTCTGTATCTGGTGTACAATAAAGTATTTTTGTATTGTATTGTATTGTATTATAGTTTGAATTTTGTGACATGTCCAACAGTCATAAGGTCTAAAGGAAACACTTTGATATTTGATATAAAAACACCCTGAACACATATTTGCAAGTCTTACTAACATTTGTCTTAATTTAGGAATCGACCATACAACCTCCTGCGTCGCAGCCGGCCATTCGCCCACCGCACCACAGAAAGTCGTCAATCTAATATCGACGACTGAAGACGCCGACGTGGCGCGGCGGAAAAGGTTATTATGAATTTCACCAGCAATAACCCACACTTCATTACACCCAATAAAGCAAAACCAAGAGCTTCCAAACACAAAGTCAGCATAACTTAACCTTTAGATAAATTTAATATTAATAAGCTCCATAAACCATTGTCCTAAAACCTACAGGGAAAGCTTGACCTTAGAAACCTCAGGTGCCCTGCCTAGGGCCTGGTGCATCGTAATTTGTAGTTTTGGTTGCCGTTGCCATAGACAAACATAGAGTGAACATCCATAGAGACATTAATAAGGCTTGGGGTCAAACATGGCGGCGTATTTTTATTTGTTAGTTTTACATGACTGCCCGACAAAATAAGAGTACATAATGTATTAGAGATAAAGCATGTCATGGAATTTAAAACATATGTTAAAACCAATTTAATTAAAATTTTATACGATCATAACTATTAAGAACGAGGTCTACTTTGAAAAACGCACGAAGTTTACGGACAACGTCAGATCGGACTTTGACAGATGACGTACGAAATGAACAAGCTTACCACAAATGCGCGCCCTAAGCAACTTATAGACGCGTCACTAAATACCGTTCGTTTCGGATCTCTAAGAAATAAATGTCAGAATAATTTCATAGTAGAGGTTATTTTCATAGTACGTCGATAGGTCATCGAAAGAACGGATCGGCCGTCTTTCGTTTTGTGCGTTCGTATGTCTTCCGTCATCTTCGTGCATTTTACAAAGAAACAAAACGATAAGGCCGCCTATTATACTGTTAATGTGTAATATTTCGATTATAAGGTGTTTTTTGTTGTTGTTTTAAATGCAATAAAGTGATTTTTTTAACAGGTAAACCTGATCGCACTCAGACTTTATAAGCCTGGCTGGTTCGCCCTGACTCTACCAACTAACCAAACAATAACGAATAGTATTGTGAATTGCACGATTTTTATCCAAATTCGTTTCCAAAACCATTTTATTGCGATCGTTAACAATGAGCCAGTCCAGTTACAGCAATTTGGGCCGGGCCATGAATAAGGATTAACCGGACTATGCCGGATAAATGCCACCCGGTTACTCGGTTACCGGACTGTGCGTTTCGTTTGTTTAAATTTGGAGATTCCAACTTGAAAATATTATAGGACAGGCGTTTGTACAGTCAGCAAAAACGGTTAGATCTTTTTTCTTGCTTCTCGCAAATTATTTATCCGTTATTTCGATGATCCTACTTTGAAAATGATTTTGACATTAATTTATTAGTGATCCGAAGAAGCAACTTGCAACGTAAGGTTGTTCGTTTCGTGAGATCCATCGCCCGAAACTTCGTACCTATTTTGTGTTTCAAAGTAGGCCTCCAGATTATGACGTCTGATTTTGAAGCGGCTTCTGATCTTAATACTTTCACTGCCACCGATACATCCACTGTCCTACAGGTCTTTGCAGGGCAGAGACGCAGAGGCTAAGCTTCAGCGGTCGACCCGGAGGGTGACCCTTCGGGTCGATCGCTGAAGCTTTGGAGTCCAATAAATAAATAAATAATGCTGGACAATTCACACAACATTATCTAGACCCATGGTAAGCAGAGCTTGTGTTATGGGTACTAGATGACTAAACAATCCTACTAATATTATAAACGCGAAAGTTTGTAAGTATGGATGGATGGATGTTTGTTACTCTTTCACGTAAAAACTACTGAATCAATTTTAATGAAACTTTACAATAGTTTTACAAGCTTTTACATCAGAACACATAGGCTAAAATTTTTATAGATATATTGTAGGTATATTATCCAAAATATCTATCACCACGCGGGTGAAACCGCGGGGCGCAGCTAGTACAATATAATACAATTCTTTATTAATAACGCCAAGTTATCATTAAACATGTTAAAATGTAGGGTAAGTCTCTGATATCTTATAAAACTAACTTGTTAACATCTTAACATCTTGGAAGACAGAGGCGCAAACATGGAATAAAACCAGGCAGAGTCAAACGAAACCACGAGTGCAGGCTATAAGCACGTTTCACAGTCGCGAATAAATGCTAGCCGGTTATCTACTAGGGATGGGGCTGGTGAATCATCGATATCGATAGATCAACCTTTTGTTCTAAAAAGATGATGCGTTTTCGTAACAAAGTTGTTTGCACCTCTTTCTAATCTGGTGAAAAATTAGATTACACAAGGTAGGGAAATCATTTATGGGCAATAGCGTGCGCTTCTATAATAAGCTTCCATCTGAAGCAACTGAGCTCCCTATTCGTAAATTTAAAAATTAAATAAAACTAAATCTCATCAAGAAGGCTTTCTACTCCATAAATGATTATCTCAATGATGTTAATGCTTGGCCAGATGTCGCTCAGTTTCGCACCGACAATAGTATGAAGTAAGTAATTTGTTGTTGTGCATAGCTTTACTTAAATATTGACATGTATCGAATCATATTATATTTAGACTTAAAATAGGCAAATAACCATGTATTAGACATATAAGAGATGAACATGCTAGTGGTTTCTTTTCACTTCTTCCACTAGTGGACAAAAAATTGAAGTGAACAGTAAAATAATTTTATTTGATAATAATTTATATTTAAAATATGACTTGTCTAAGTGCTTATTTTGTAAGCCTAAAGTAATAAATGATTTTTTACTTTACTTTTACTTTACTTTAAAAAAGAAAAGAAAAAGCTTATGCAGGGCATATACTCGTAGCTTTGCTTTTTTTATTAAATAATAAACAATGCTGGACAATTCACAGAGCATTATCTAGCCCCAAGTTAAGCAGAGCTTGTGTTATAGGTACCAGATAATTGATATACATAATACAATACATTACATAGCTAGATTTTTTTATCATACATAGAAAACGACCAGAACACCCGGAACAAATATCTGCAGATAGTACACACAATTGTACCGAGGCGGGAATCGAGCCCGCAAGCCCGCAACCTCCTGCGTCGCAGGCGGACCTTCGCCCAGCGCGCCACATCGGTCGTCTAGCTATGCCCTGCTTTTTCATGATAGGACGTTCCTTCGTTGACAGGGAAGATGCCCTGTCAACGAAGGAACGTCCTATCATCTCCGGCAAAACCGTAGAGGGTGTCATTTATGTAAGTTCAAAGGTGTGCACTTATTTTGTGTAATACACGCACATAACGAGCTAGCATAACTCTTATAAATAATATTCTCTATAATGTTGCTATAATTATTGTGAGCACAAATTAATTATTGATAAATAGAAGCTACAAAATGGCATACAAGTAAAATTTGTTGGACTCCCAGTTTATTATTTGGATTCAAGATTAATCCACAACAAGCAACGAATAGATTGTGTGGCTGATATGTATGTGATTTATTTGACTTTATTGAAAACAGCTTTTGCCTAAAAAAACCTAAGTTTCTTAGTGGGTTTTTTTTCGTTATGGATAAATGTTTAGTGTTGTATATGTCCTGATCTATCGATACGTAATACTAATGTAGTAAAGAAAATCATCGACAAGTCTCTCCCAACACTATTTATTTCAAATTGCGTTATATTACAATCAGAGAATACAACGCCGCGGCGAATTTCCTAGAGCCTGAAACTTTCAGTAACAAAGACCTGTGTACTAAGCAAAAACTTACCTTAAACTAAAGAAATAGAGTTCAAAATCTAGTGATAAGAACGAGAAGTTTTCTATGTTGTTTTCGGATGCAACTTATTTGCGAAACCCGAGTGAGAGAGTAAGCTGCTGGGGTTGGGTGAGTGGGAAAGAGATAAAAATACACTAAATTTACGAAGCTACAGGTGGTGTACCTCGGGTACCGACACTGGTGGTAGCAGAACTTTAATATTTTTAAGATGAAAATTTTCCACCGTATATTGTACAAGCTACACCACCGTGCCCAGGAATGCACGTTAGACCGTTGATCGTGATCTACCCTAAGGTTGCCTGGAAGAGATCGCTCCAAGCGATAAGGCTGCCCTTTATTCTTAGTGTTTTTTTCTTTTCTGTTTTATGTGGTATAATAAAGTGTTTTCTATCGATCTATCGCGGTAAACGTAGTGTAGGACGGCCTCCGACCAGGTGGGATGACGACCTGCGAAAGACTGCAGGCAGATGTTGGATGCGTCAAGCTGAAGACAGGGCGCTATGGCGCTCATTGGGGGAGGCCTATGTCGATGATGATGATGATGATGATCATCTATGTATCAACTCTTACTTAACAACATTAATGATACAATACAATACAATACAATATAGCTTTATTGCACCATCAAATATAAAGAAAATAATAAAAATAGAGGATCTTAATAGGTACTAACTAAATCTAGTGGCACAATCGGCGGCCTTATCGCTAAAAGCGATTTCTTCCAGGCAACCTTTGGATGGATAGGATCGGTACGTATTAAAGCTGACGATGGCGTAATTATTTAGGATAATTATGTATAAAATAATTAATATTTTTATTAAGAACGTACATATTATAAAATAGAGCACAAATACTTACACAAAAAACAGGAACAATTAACATAATAATAGAAAATAAAAACCAAGAAAACTTATCAAGTACTTACTTATGTATCTTATTACACTACGTACCTACTGATGAAGAAGAAACTGAAAAAACGTCGACAAAAAGTTTATCTCGTATAAAGAAGATCATAGAAGTAGGCTAACTTCTATGTAGGTAGGTACCGTTAACAAAGCCTAGGGAAATCTAATTGTCGCAAACTTCCACACAGTCATATAATTCAGACTAATCGCTCAAAAGCTATTAAAAACAATTTACTGAACAATAAATTCCGAAGATATATATTTTCAGGACAGCGATAATTTTCGCATTTCACTTCACAAATGCGTGTGAACAGCGCCATCTGTTAGATATGGAGCAATTTCAAGTTTGCCGCAATTAGTTATTTAATATTTTTTACTTTATAATTTACGTAATTGACGCATTTTATATTAGGTTGAAGCGTGTAAGCCAGATGGAGTTTCACACGGTTCGACGATAATATTATCACTACATAGAATAAAACAGTAACTTCCCGCTGTCTGTCTGTCCTGTATGCTTAGATCTTTAAAACGACGAAACGGATTTTGATGATTTTTTTTAATAGAATGATTCAAAAGGAAGGTGTATAAACTCGACAAAAAAATTTTCACGCGGGCGTAGCCGCGTCTCGCAGCTAGTTATTATAATAATTGCTAAAGTTATCAGTCTGTCTGTCCAGAATAGGTACATTTTTAACGCGTTAGTGCACTAACTGGGTCTGAAGTCTCGCTCAGTTTGCATGGGGTAGAAAGAGATGTCCATATTACAACGAAAAGACTTCTGTTACCCATTTAGCGCTCTGACAATGAAGAACAGTGTACGGAGTGGGTGACGCGGGTTCAAGTCCCGACAAAATCTTTTTTTTAATATTATTTAATTTCTTAGATATTACCCCGAGTGCGAGGGGCACTCGGGGTAATGTTATTATAGCGTTGCGTTGAAGCTAGAATTGTATATGTATTTTTCCCGGCCCAGAATGACTATTAACTAGCCAACAGGCCATAACTGTCTATTTTGTCTATTTGGCAGTCTTTTACTGTATTATACTATACCTTTATATCTTAGTTCTTATTTCTGTACCTATTGTTTTCTATCTATCTATTGTCATCATCATCAGAAGTCCACTGCTGGACATAGGCCTCCCCCAATGTGCGCCATAGCGCACTGTCTTCTGCTTGCCGCATCCAGGTTGTCATCCCACCTGGTCGGAGGGCGTCCTACACTGCGTTTACCGAGCCGTGGTCTCCACTCAAGAACACGTTTGCCCCAGCGGCCGTCGGTCTATCTCTCTATTATACCTACGGCTGAAAAAATCCTGATGAAATATGGCAAAGATATACACAGATGGTATCCTGAACAAGGAAGGCTATAATATCGGAAAAGCGCGTGCTAAGCCGCGGGCGTGAGCTAGGTTATACTGTAATAATACTAATAATTATAGATTATTAGTAACTTCTACCCCTGACAGGCAATTTTCGCACAATAACTTAATAACTTATGGGCACTACTTTCGAAACAGCTTTTGAGGGAAAAATTTCCTATTTATTCATCACACTATTATTATTAATGCGAAAAATGACGCATCTAGCATCTACCTGTAGTCTTTCGCAGGTCGTCATCCCACCTGGTCGGAGGGCGTCCTAAACTACGTTTACCGAGTCGTGATCTCCACTCATGAACACGTTTGCCCCAGCGGCCATCGGTTCTTCGCGAGATATGGCCGGCCCACTGCCACTTCAGCTTGCTAATTCTTAGAGCTATGTCGATAAATATTGCTTTACTTATCAAACTCTATGCCGAGCGATTGAGATTTAGTTATTTGTTTCGTGGTTTCTTTACAAAATTCTACATCCAATTCGGCTAGTGTATAGTCCAGCTAGATGTATGGATGTCAGATTATTTAAAAACCTCTTCAGGCCAAAATGAATATATATCAAAGTGCTTTCAATACAAAATATCATAAGAGCCATTTTTGGTATTACGGAACAAACCAAATTTTGAACGGCTAAATTGCTATCGCGCACGCATGTGGCGCGGTGCAAGGGTTAAACAGGGACAGCGATATTCGGAGCGATTTTTGCAAGCGAGGGTCGCCGGACCCTTAATAGCTTAGTCCAACAGTGGGCCGCCGGTAAAGACTGTTGATGTAATGACGTGATCTATACTTAGGGATCCCTGAAATTATTATTTACAAAAGGCCAGGGTATAAATATTTAATCTACATAATGTAAGCATTACAATATTTCACATTTAAAGACTAAATAAAGTCGCATTAAAATAAATAAATAAATAATGCTGAACAATTCACACAGCATTATCTAGCCCCATGGTAAGCAGAGCTTGTGTTATGGGTACTAGATAACTGATATACATAATACAATACATTACATACATAGATATTTTTTATTATACATAGAAAACGACCAGAACACCTGGAACAAATATCTGCAGATCGTGCAAACAATTGTTCCGAGGCGGGAATCGAACCCGCAACCTCCTGCGTCGCAGGCGGACCTTCGTCCACCGCGCCACATCGGTCGTCAAAAGGACTAAATTTTAAAATTTAATTAGTCCTAGTTCTGCTAAATTTAAATTTTCTCAATGACAAACCAAGCCTTTTTTTTGTTCTTTATTATATTTTAGGGACTTTGAGTCATTTTAATGACTATGTCAGTCCCGTATTTTAACAATAAAGTAAAAAACAACAACTGGAACTAAAAACCAAATTATATCTAAAACTAACCTAAATAACTTCAACTCTCTGTGCATATGACATAGAAAAAGAAGGATAATTATTTATATAATATACGGAATACTACAACCGGTATCCACTATCACCAGCGCACGACTAACTGTTGCTCCCGCAACTGAACTTATACTTCGCATTGATTTTGGCTCCTTTCGAATTTCCAGTCTCTGTGCATATGACATAGAAAAAGAAGGATATTATCAAACACAGAAGGACATATTTAATTTTATATACGGAACCCTAAAACGAGTATCCACTATCACCAGCGCACGTCTCTAACTGTTGCTCGGCGCGTGTGCGGGTACACCTATGCTTCGTATTGATTTTGTTCGATCTCTGTCTCAGACGAGTTCTTGCTTATAATTGCAGGCAGCGGTTTGATTCGAATGTTTGTTTTGATTTTTGTTCACTAGGTACTAGCTGTGAAGGACTGCAGGTAGATGCTGGATGCGTCGAGGTGAAGACAGGGCGCTATGGCGCTCATTGGGGGAGGCCTGTCTAGCCGTGGACTAACAAAGGTTGATGATGATGAATGAGGTACTAGCTGATGATAAGACAAGTTTCCTTAATGATGTGTCAGCGGTTTAAGCAAGTTTATCAGTTTAACTGCTATGCATAAGTTTGTTGTTTATTTTTTGTTTGTTATTAATAAGTTCAGGTGATGATAGGACTGGCATACTTTGCCAAGTTAAAGTCCTTAATAATATATAAGATTTAAAGAACAGAGTTTTAGTGTACTAGATGACTGATAGAGATACTTAATACATAGATATATATTTTTATTATACATAAAAAACGACCTGCACCCGAAACTAACATCTGCAGATCGTACGAACATTTATCCCAGAGCGAGAATCAAACTCGCAACCGCCTGCGATAGTCTCAACAATCTCTGTGGTACGCCACAGTGGTAAAAGTAAAGACTCTCATTAAAGAATTCATTAATTTAGGTATAAATAAATAAAAATAAATAATGCTGGACAATTCACACAGCATTATCTAGCCCCTGGTAAGCAGAGCTTGTGTTATGGGTACTAGATAACTGATTATACATAATACAATACATTACATAGATCGATATTTTTTATTATACATAGTAAACGACCAGAACACCCGGAACAAATATCTGCAGATCGTACACACAATTGTTCCGAGGCGGGAATCGAACCCGCAACCTCCTCCCCGCCACAGAGGTCGTCAAGGTATACGTGTTAGCATATGATATTCTCCATCCTTAATTCCGTCTAAAAGTGTCCTATTACGTAACGCAATCGAGTAGTTTTCGTCAATGCTCCCTTTGTCTCCCGTTAAAAACGGGGGGGTTGCAGAAGTGGGGCGCTCAATCGATACCCCCCTCCCATGGGGTGGGTGAAACGGATCCCGTCTAAAGCCGTGGACATCGGGCGCCTTTCTTATAGGGAATTTTGATATTTCCGCTTAGTTTCCTAGTAATTTGTGTTAAAGTTGTTTCTATAGGTAAACACCTATAGAAACAACTTTAACACAAATTGTACGTGTAATATATGTATTTGCAGCATACGTACCTTATTCTCTGTATTGAAGACAGAGCTATGGCGCTCATTAGTGGAGGCCTATTTCCAGCAGTGGACTACTAATAGGTTGATGTTGTTGATGATAATCACCATCATCATCATCAGCCTATATTAGTCCACTGCTGGACATAGGCCTCCCCCAATGAGCGCCATAGCGCCCTGTCTTCGGCTTGACGCATCCAGCATCTACCTGCAGTCTTTCGCAGGTCGTCATCCCACCTGGTCGGAGGGCGTCCTACACTACGTTTACCGAGTCGTGGTCTCCACTCAAGAACACGTTTGCCCCAGCGGCCGTCGGTTCTTCGCGAGATATGGCCGGCCCACTGCCACTTCAGCTTGCTAATTCTCAGAGCTATGTCGATAACCTTGGTTCTCTGTCGGATGTATTCGTTACGAATCCTATCCTTCAGAGAAACTCCGAGCATAGCTCTTTCCATAGCTCGCTGAGCGACTTTGAACTGGTGGACCAGCCCTATCGTGAGTGTCCACGTCTCAGCTCCGTAGGTCATAACGGGTAGGACGCTTGATGACTCTCTTTAATTATTATTTAACTTTACCTGAAAATAGTATGTCGGAAAAAAACTGTGTGTTGCTCTGTTATTGACACAATTATTTTAAGCTAACAGTTAGATCATAATTACACTAATATTATAAATGCGAAAGATTGTATGTTTGGATGGATGGAGGTTTGTGACCTCTTCACGTCAGAACTACCAAATGGATCGGGACGAAATGTGGTGTACAGGTTCTAGGCTTGGGATAAAATACAAGCAACTTTTTACCCCATAAATCAATTCCCATGGGATTGAAATAACGTTAAAACATTTCCATAGAAACAACGCGTGCAAAGTCGCGGACAGAAACTGGTTTTTAATAACATTTATGAAAATACTATGTTATTAGGCTAAGTACTAGTTAGGCAAAGACAGTAGCAGCAACTTATTTATTTATATATTTTGATGTCATGTAATAATTGTTGTAGAGATAATTTTTATAAGCTTGTGTTGTCATACGATTAAATGGCTTTTAGGCAGGCCACATTATTTCATTTCATTTTCATTTATTCAGTTCCACCGTAGGTACACATGTTACACTTGATGTCGTTCAGTTGTAGGTACGTAAAAATTATAAAAAAAAAACAAATTTTATTTTTTGAGAAATGAATAATTAACATATAGTTACCCATTCTAAAATATTTGATGAAGTTATTTTAATGAAAGAACAGTGTCAAGTATTATAATATACGTACTCTAGATCAAATAATAAACAAATTAGTAAAAATAATAACCGGCCGCTTGAGCCTAGCTTCGCGGTCGGTGATCTACCGTTTTGATATATTTTTTACTGTAGAATAGTTTTATAATATTTTATTGTATTTTCTACAGTAAAAAATGTATTTTAATAGAGGATTTAAATAAATTAGTATATAATAATAATAAAATCATTTATTGCCAATCATTTCCTAATCTAAACTAATATTAAATACAAAAAATTAATTTCTTATAATAGGCAAAGGGAGTATATTCAGCATTGTGCTGCATGCCAAGACATGCAGCGATGGTTTTCAAACACATTAGAACTATCTACAATTTCAAAATTGTAATTACTAGTTCCAATGTGTGTCAAAAAAACGTTTGCAGTTAGCAATGTTTCCAATTGAGCTATAGGCAGACTTTTTGTATATGGTAAACAAAATAAATAACAGAACACAACTTTATCCATCAATATGTATATGACAAAATCCTTCCATTATTGCTATCCTTACATATCTTCAGATATTTACATCAAATATCCTTTAAAAGCTTTTAAATTAAACCTGAAAGTTTCAGTAAGTGATATACTATATTTAGTCTATTTGTGTATTAGGTAATGTATAAAATATAGTTTACAGAGGAACACTGAAGCCAGCTTGAATCAACAAGTACGGATCTGAGCGGCATTTATAGTGCGAATGAAGTAAAGTAAAAGTAAAAAATCATTTATTTATTTAGGCTTACAAAATAAGCACTTAGACAAGTCATATTTAAATATAAATTATTATCAAATAAAATTATTTTACTGTTCACTTCAATTTTTTGTCCACTAGTGGAAGAAGTGAAAAGAAACCACTAGCATGTTCATCTCTTATATGTCTAATACATGGTTATTTGCCTATTTTAAGTCTAAATATAATATGATTTGATACATGTCAATATTTAAGTAAAGCTATGCACAACAACAAATTACTTACTACATACTATTGTCGGTGCGAAACTGAGCGACATCTGGCCAAGCATTAACATCATTGAGATAATCATTTATGGAGTAGAAAGCCTTCTCGATGAGATTTAGTTTTATGTAATTTTTAAATTTACGAATAGGGAGCTCAGTTGCTTCAGATGGAAGCTTAAGCTTTAGCTTTAATGACTTCTGAGTACCAGAGCCCCGAGTTCATTTGACGATAGTATCGAGATGATGATGATGATTCATTATTAAGGCAACTGTGTCTGGTTGGACGCTTTTCAGCCAGTAATGGAAAATAATTGTAAAATTAATGAGTTATCAAAATTATGAGAATGTTATGATATTTTCACCAGAGTCTAGTTCGTTATGTAGCAGGATGTGCCACGTGCAGGTTAGGTTGGCTTCGGAGACGAGATGTTGGAGTCCACCTTAATCTTACAAGTAGAGGTGGCTCAGAAAAGTTATGTACCTTAGCATGGGTCTATATATCCGTAGCACCGACGACGTAGCACTGTCGTAGCACAGGCGTAGTTTCACAGTTTTGTGCCTAGTTTCCGTTAAGACTGGACCCTGTGGCCGAAAATTAGACTAGAAAGATATCACCATATCACAACAGTGTGGGTCTAGCTTAAGACTTAGGTATTAATGTGCATGCATAAGCATAAATTAGTATTTTAGATGTAAAGATTTAGGATTATTTCGATATATTATAAATAATGCTAATTAGTAAACGACCTAGTGACGCAGGAAAACTCGTATTATTGTAGGATCGTACGATAATTACAGTAGATATTATTATAATTTTTTTTTTTTATTAAATCATAACTAAGTGCTTCGACAAACCTAACAGTCTAAGGCACTATTAACTAAGTTATGTAACCTGGCTGGTGTCTTAAAAAAATCTACTAGGTAAGTCCGTCAGTAAGATTAATAGAAGATTGGACCCGTGTTTTTTCTTTTAACAATTAAACAGAAAAATATGAAGATATAGCCAGTTAAAGTTCCACGTGACGTCACGTCTTGCTACACTTTTAAGCAAGTTGTGACGTCACGAGCCCCCACTCCTAAATTTTGACGCGCTTTATTTTTGTAAGTATTTGTTTGATTGACAAAAGAAAAAATACGTGTCCAATATCTTCTGATAACCTAACTGACGGACTAAATAGAAAAATATTTTTTTTAACCAGGACTCTACCTATACTGATTTGTAAGCCTTTACTATAGATACTCCCTTACCTTTGGCGTATCCTCACACATACGAGACCTCTATTGGATTTGTTTGTACAAATGGCTTCTCTACGCTTCCTATACTAAGCGGATTTACTGATAAAAAGGTTGCAAACCTAACTTTTAAAATGTTCAATTTTGCAAAGAATATCATCATCATCAGCCTATAGCAGTCCACTGCTGGACATAGGCCTCCCCCAATGAGCGCCATAGCGCCCTGTCTTCAGCTTGACGCATCCAGACTCTACCTGCAGTCTTTCGTAGGTCGTCATCCCAAGTGGTCGGAGGGCGTCCTACACTACGTTTACCGAGTCGTGGTCTCTACTCAAGAAAACATTTGCCCCAGCGGACGTCGGTTCTTCGCGAGATATGGCCGGCCCACTGCTACTTCAGCTTGCTAATTCTTAGAGCTAAGCCTGAGTTGAGCGTGCGTCAATTAATATTATAATTAAATAAATAAAAAAATAAAATAATAAATAATGCTGGACAATCCACACAGCATTATCTAGCCCCATGGTAAGCAGAGCTTGTGTTATGGGTACTAGATAACTGATATACATAATACAATACATTACATAGATAGATATTTTTTATTATACATAGAAAACGAGCAGAACACCCGGAACAAATATCTGCAGATCGTACACACAATTGTTACGAGGCGGGAATCGAACCCGCAACCTCCTGCGTCGCAGGCGGACCATCGCCCACAGCGCCACATCGGTCGTCAAAAATTGTAAATTATCTGAGTTATCAAACTATGAGGTATTGTTTGATATTTTCACCAGAGCCTAGTTCGTTATCTAGCAGGGTGTACCACGGGCAGGGTAGGTTGGCTTTGGAGACGAGATTTTGGAGTCCCTCTTACACTCCAAAAGAGATTAATGCATATTTCACACATCAGTATGATTTGACTTCTTTGTTATTAGCAATTTGTGTCGGGTTTGCCAGTTTTCTGCCAGTGTTATTTCTCATGGAAATTCTTTATTCATAAATATCATCGTCATGATTCTATGACTATGAAAATTCCAGTATAGGCATGGTATCAATAAAATTATTATTACTGGTTCAAAGTTTAACAGGTAATAATCTCATTGGTGTGTTTCCCACATCAGTAAATATTACATAGGCATTAAAAAAGCTTATAATATGTATCACAAAATACTCAATGAAATTTTTTGACATTTCCTTTGTTCAAAGTAGATTATAGATAGGTTATCGAACAATTTGGATATTCTGTCACGTGTGCAGCCATGACCCGGAAGGAAAATAAAACAAACAAGACAGACTAAGATAGGTACAAAATATGTGACGATTTGGCGGTCTTATCGCTCGAGAGTGATTTCTACCAGACAACCGTGAAAGTAATAATAAGATAAAATAGGTGGCGGTGCTAAACATATAGACCGAATGCGAGGTTTTTTAATAAACCCTATTTTATTCAGTAGATTTTAATTTTTATGTCCATGAATATTTATTATAACCTACCCTTTTTTATGTAACTATAAATATACTGGCCTTTGCCCAGCAGTGGCACAATAACGGCTTAAAATAAATAAATAAAAATAATAAATATCTGTCAATGTAACTCTACATATATCTGCGTATAATTTTATATCATTTAATCTATGATAAATGTAAGGGAAAATACGTAAGTAATTAATTATTAAATAACAATTGATGAGAAATATAAAAAATGAGGATTTTGTGTATTATAAATGAATTTATTTTAATATTTAAGAAGGCATGTCTGTCTGCTTTCTTTTGCACAATGCCCTATGGTGTTTCCTTTGTCATAAGTTAGTATGTGTTATAATAAAAATGTGATTTATCTTTTAAAATAGTATTTAACGACATCAAGTGTAACATTGTGTACCTACGGTGGAAATAAATAAACTGATAAACTGATAAACTGAATGCATAAAATCCATGTTATTATAAAGGAAAAAAGCTATTCTACAACCATTATTATTTATCTAAAAACAGACTACATCTGACATTGGAAACGACCTTGTCAAAATGCAGTTTCGTCTAGACGCATATAAATGAGTGTACCTACAGAATACAAATATTTTGCTAAAGTGGATATCTACCTACCTACTGCTAAGAGACAAGACTTTGTTACTACGTGAATAAAGACTGCAGGGAGATGCTGGATGCGGCAAGCTGAAGACAGAGCGCTATGGCGCTCATTAGGGGAGGCCTATATCCAGCAGTGGTCTGTTATAGGCTGATTATGATGATGATAAAAAAACAAAACGTAAAATAAACAGAACTAAAACTCATAGTACTAAATTAGACTATGTATCTATGTATGGCCAAAAGGAGGATCCAGCTAGGCTGGGCAGCATTTGGGAAACTACGTCGAGTCTTCTCGTCATCCATACCGCAATGCTTGAAAACGAAAGTTTTCAACCAGTGCGTCCTACCCGTTATGACCTACGGAGCTGAGACGTGGACACTCACGATAGGGCTGGTCCACCAGTTCAAAGTCGCTCAGTGAGCTATGGAAAGAGCTATGCTCGGAGTTTCTCTGAAGGATAGGATTCGTAACGAATACATCCGACAGAGAACCAAGGTTATCGACATAGCTCAAAGAATTGGCAAGCTGAAGTGGCAGTGGGCCGGCCATATTTCGCGAAGAACCGACGGCCGCTGGGGCAAACGTGTTCTTGAGTGGAGACCGCGACTAGGCAAACGTAGTGTAGGACGCCCTCCGACCAGGTGGGATGACGACTTGCGAAAGACTGCAGGTAGATGCTGGATGCGGCAAGCTGAAGACAGGGCGCTATGGCGCTCATTGGGGGAGGCCTATGTCCAGCAGTGGACTGATATAGGCTGATGATGAGACTATGTATGTATATTGCATTCGTCGGTGCGACCCAAAGGTACGCCGCCGTACCGACCACACTTGTATGAATTAGACATCAAAACGTGGTCCGTGTGAATTCAACTATTTATATGCATACAAATTAGCACACCACCACGTGTTGTGGTCGTGTGGTTGTGGTGTGGTGGTGGTACGTGTAACTGTCGCATAGTCGTGCTGCAAGGGGCTGGGGTGTATGTTCATGAGTCATCCGCAATGAAAGTGTTAACAGCTTACTAAACTAACCTTCGTCCGGCTCTTACTATATCCACGGGCTGAGTTGTAGGGGTCTACTCTTACGAACGAGTCGAATTCGCCGGAATTCCCGCGGCGCCGCGGGCATCCGCGCGACTCGTTCGAGTTTCTCATGCGATAATAAGTTTTATTGTAATGAAAATCAAGTTAAAATTCATATGACACTGAAACTGCGCTCCGCTTCGCTGCGCTTCGACGCTCTTTTGGTGTGAGTTGAGCCTTACGCCGCAAGAGAATAATCACCCAAGAGGCCTCGCATACAAAATAATTAAGCAGGAAGGCGACACATTTATTAAGAAGTATTGTTACAAATGTATAGGAAAACATCACAGACGTGACATCGAGCTCCGGATGTAGGATTCTAAACAGCTATTATAAAAAGGTCTACCATAACTTTCGACATTAATCTAAACAGTTTCTAGGCGTAATTTAGGCTGAACGCGGGTTGGGGCCGCAGACGCCGGTAGACCGATAACGATATTACGATACGATACGACGATGCTACGGTTTTTAGTAGTAGCGCCCCGCGGTTTCACTCGTGTGCAAATCTATGTGTAAAATAGTTTGTAAACCTTCCTCTTGAATCACTCTTATCCATTAAAAAAACCGCATCAAAATCCGTTGCGTAATTTTAAAGATCTAAGCATACCTACATATGGACAGACAGACAGCGGGTAGCTTATTGTTTTATATTTACTATGTAAAGACATCCACAGCACTTAAATTGGAATAAGAAAATTTAGTGTAACTTAACTTGAACATAACAGAATATACATTTAACAAGTTTTGAAAATTTAGGACGATTAGCACCAATATTTTTAATACATTTTTTTAAAACATCAACTATTCAATCAAAATATTTTTTTGCAGAATACGTTTTCTTTTCAGATGATGTTTAAAAAACTCAGCAGAATCAGAAAATCAGTCACCATGCCTATTGACATGCGATTATCAACACAATTCACATACTGCCCGCGTTGTTTACAATCAAAGGCACACCTACAACCCGCTTACTGTATAAATGCGTCCATTGACCATTCTCACCGACTAGATTTAAAACAAATACTGTCACAGTGACCTTACCTTCAATAGTGTTATGATTTATATAAACAATGGGTATGAACGCCATTTTTAGTAGAAATATTGTTTGTAATTTTCACACACGGATTTCTGTTATTATTAGGTCGTTATAACAAAAAAACTTTTGTGATAGCTCACTGGATATTTAAAAAACAAGACGGTTTTCTTAGCCATGTTTATTTAGCAAACAAACTTATTCAAATCGCTCTTTATTTCTAATCAGGGACTGATTTGGTTACCCGTTGAAGGTTTTTTCGATAGGGCTTTTGACGATGTTGTTTTAAAACCCTTTCCGTATGGGTTAAACTTTCGCGAGTCGCGGTCTCCAATCAAGAACACGTTTGCTCCAGTGGTTATCGGTTCTTTGCGAGATATGGCCGGCTCACTGCCACTTCAGCTTGCTGATTCTCAGAGCTATGTCGATAACTTTGGTTCTCTGTCGGATGTATTCGTTACGAATCCTTTAATTCTAACAGTTTCATTTGGTACAATAACCTATGGCATGCGACAAAACGAAACCACTCTACACGTTTTCCAAAAAGCATTCAAAAATTAATATAGATAGATAGATACTTCTTTCATTCATCATCATCAACCTATGTTAGTCCACTGCTGGACATAGGCCTCCCCCAATGAGCACCATAGCGCCCTGTCTTCAGCTTGCCGCATCCAGCATCTACCTGCGGTCTTTTGCAGGTCGTCATCCCACCTGGTCAGAGGGCTTCTTTCATTGTACACTTAAAATTTGGCGGTGTTATCGCTCAAGAGCGATCTCTGCCAGACAACCGTGGATGGATAGGATCGATGGATTATACATGGGGAGCTGTGTGCATATAATTAATGTGATCATTTTGTGACTAATTACCTAAAGTCATGACCAAATATCGCTGACAGCCATAGATCAAAGTCGACTGACACACTGACATAAAAACTGTTTAATAACACTCCTAAAATATGCACGACCTTCTGCCGTGACTAAAATAGTGAGTCAACCTCCGTAGTTAGTAGGTATACTATAGTAAGGTACCTACTCAAAATGTAAGCAATTTACCTACATTAGGTTTCGCTTGGACGTTGATAAGATTTAGGTTTTTATACCTTGCGTTCTACCTTAAAACGTTTTTTGAAACAAAATGTATATATTAAGTAGTATTGTGTACAGGTTTATTTACATAAGACCCAATAATAAGTTAATATAAGTAGATATACGACTTGGAAAACGTAGTGTAGGACGCCCTCCGACCAGGTGGGATGACGACCTGCGATAGACTGCACGTAGATGCTGGATGCGTCAAGCTGAAGACAGGGCGTTGTAGCGCTCATTCTTGAATTAATTCCAAAATAAAATATTACTTAGATAGATAATGCATTTATTTGACACACATGATACAAAAGCAGTGGCGTAGCTATCGTAGGGCTGGGCGGTGCAGTGCACCAGGGCCCTGGAGCTCAATGGGCCCTCTAACATGCGCGGTCCCAGGGGGGGGAGGCTCACGGGGGTCATGACCATAATCTTAGTTAGTAGTAGGTATAAAAAATCACTAGAAAATGTGCGAAACCTGCTGCTACGTGGAAACTATAGGGTGGTGAGGGCCCGATTCCTTCTCTATGCACCGGGGCCCTTGTCCACTTAGCTACGCTACTGAATAAAGGTAACAATAGTAATGGTAAACAATAAGTAATAGTATAAAACACAGAAAAGTAGAGATATAATAATTATTATTGTGTGTGTGCTGCAGCCTGTCAAAAAGGTAATAGCTCAGCGAGAAGCTTTGCTCTAAGAGCAAAACACTGATATAATAAATAATAATAAATAAATAATGCTGGACAATTCACACAGCATTATCTAGCCCCATAGTAAGCAGAGCTTGTGTTATGGGTACTAGATAACTGATATACATAATACAATACATTACATAGATAGATATTTTTTATTATGCATAGAAAACGACCAGAACACCCGAAACAAATATCTGCAGATCGTACACACATTTGTTCCGAGGCGGGAATCGAAACCGCAACCTCATGCGTCGCAGGCGGACCTTCGCCCACCGCGCCACATCAGTCGTCGATATTCAGTATTATCCTTTGAGGCGACCAGACGAACGAAACACTTAAAAAAGAGTTACTTATGGGCATTCAAACTCAAAAATCTGTGTAAAATTTATAATTCGTAACAACTTCTAAATTCATAAGAAATCGGTCGCTTTTTTTTAATCAATCAAATTATTACACATAATATTGGCTGAATCCATTCATATAGCATAGCATTCCACTGCTGGACATAGACCTCCCCCAATGAGCGCCATAGATATTGTATTAGATACTAGCTGCGCCCCGCGGTTTCACCCGCGTGGTGATAGATATTTTGGATAATATAATGTAAAATAATAATTAAATTTATTATATTAATAATTGTAGCCTATGTGTTATTCTGATGTATAAGCTAATAAAAATATTATTGTAAAGTTTCATAAACGTAGCCAGGGTCAGTTTAGGTAGAGTTTGGTAGCCTGATGTAGCCCGGGGATTCCTAGCACCCCCTGCCCCGCCGTTACCGTGGCCGCTACCATGGCCAGGAATAGCGAGGCGGCCGGGAACTGGGGGCCACATTCTTTTGGCGTGTCTATCCATGACTGATGATGATGTAGGCTGATGATGATGATGATGATGAAAGTTTCATTAAAATCCATTCAGTAGTTTTTACGTGAAAGAGTAACAAACATCCATCCATTCATCCATCCATCCATACTTACAAACTTTGGCATTTATAATATTAAGTAGGATAAGTGTGTAATAAAGAATATCCTATCTTTAGTGAGAACCAGCCTTGAACTTTGACCTCTAGAATAAAAGTCAAGAGTTATTTCTGAAAACTTACTCGTAAGTAACCTAAAAACGACCGTAAAAACCTAACTTTAGGCGTAGGCAAGACTTGGCTGATTGTCAAAAAGAATACGAACCTTTTGAATCGACATTTTTCTCTGCAATCATAAACATAGGTACAAAATTAGGTATCTACAGTTCCGCACAAATATCTGTGAATCATCTATCCGGGGTGTAATTTATTTGAAGCAAGCATTCGCCCGCGGCTGAATCATGTTATAAGAAGGTATCATACGTATATCCTTTCCCTGAATAGGTAGGTACTACACGTGGACAAAAAATTGAAGTGAACAGTAAAATTATTTTATTTGATAATAATTTATACATAAAATATGACTTGTTTAAGTGCTTATTTTGTAAGCCTAAAGAAATAAATGATTTTTTACTTTACTTTTACATTATTCTTGTAGGATTTCAATCAGTGAATGTCATAAATAAATTTACCAGCCTATGAAAATGGAAAATAATGACTTATACGCGTGTAATATATTGTTACATAAGTGCCAAATGGAACTTTTTAAAAATTATATAACAATTTTAATACTCTAAATAAATAATGCTGGACAATTCACACAGCATTATCTAGCCCCATGGTAAGCAAAGCTTGTGTTATGGGTACTAGATAACTTATATACATAATACAATATATTACATAGATAGAAATTTTTTATTATATATAGAAAACGACCAGAACACCCGGAACAAATATCTGCAGATCGTACACACAATTGTTCCGAGGCGGGAATCGAACCCGCAACCTCCTGCGTCGCAGGCGGACCTTCGCCCACCGCGCCACATCGGTCGTCAGACTCTAATAATTGTCATTATAGATTGATACCTTCATAGGTACAAGAAAGGAAAACACACTGTGTAAAAACTAAACTCGGTAAACGTAGTATAGGACCCCTTGGACTAGGTGAGATAACGACCTGCGACAGACTGCAGGTATAGATGCTGGATGCGTGAAGCTGAAGAGAGGCCGCTATGGCGCTCATTGGGGGAGGCCTATGTCCAGCAGTGGACTATCATATGCAAATGATGAAGCACAATATGTAGCTATACTGTCGGTGTACCTTTAATAAAAAAAATATTAAAAAATCTTAGTTTCCAGTCCACCCAACTTGGATTTGTCAAGTCAGCCGCCACAGGTTAGCAAGAGTTGGTATCCCTGAAGCGACTAGAGTGCTTGGTTCACAGATATCGTGGTTGCACTGTACAGGAGTCTAATTTCATGGCATAGCATAGACTAAGCCGTGGGAACGTAGCAGAGACTAAAAATATTGTAATATGATATTGGCGTGTAAGCGAAAAATGCAGGTTGGTAAACTTTCGACCTAAATTGCTTGGTTTTGTACCGTAACTATGCTGTAAGGATTTTACTCGACCGGCGAATTTCTAGAGTTTTTTATTATAATTCTATCTCCGTTTTTCCGAAATGTAAAGCATTCGACGACTCGGTAAACGTAGTGTAGGACGCCCTCGGACCAGGTGGGATGACGACCTGCGATAGACTGCAGGTAAATGCTGGATACGTCAAGCTGAAGACAGGGCGCTATGGCGCTCATTTGGGGAGGCCTTTGTCCAGCAGTGGACTGTCGCACAACGTGTAACAACGTGTCGGAAAGTGTGGGCAGAAACTAGTAAATAAATCATCATCATCATCACCAGCCTATAGCAGTCCACTGCTGGGCATAGGCCTCCCCCCAATGAGCGCCATAGCGCCCTGTCTTCAGCTTGCCGCATCCAGCATCTACCTGCAGTCTTTCGCAGGTCGTCATCCCACCTGGTCGGAGGGCGTCCTACACTGTGTTTACCGAGTCGTGGTCTCCACTCAAGAACACGTTGGCCCCAGCATTATTTATAATATACCTAATTGTAATTTATTTTAATACTTAAAACGTATATCTACGGGCAGGTCTAGGCTAGAACCAGTTATGTGTTACCTACCTAGTTAAATGTCCTTTAAAGCTATAGATTGTATAACAAAAATATGTCCTTAGCTCTACCTAGGCATAGATAGACTAGGTACATATCTACATGTCTAGATTGAGCGCAAGGTCGCCTAGATCTAGGTCGCCTGCGTTTCGGTATCTACTTAGGTACAGGGGCCTACTCGAGAGTTTATCTAGGTTATGGTTATGCACGAGCGAGAGGAATTTGGACTCTGCGGTATATTGAACGTGGTATCAGAATAAATAATAAAATAATCAATAATAAATAATGCTGGAAAATTCACACAGCATCACCTAGCCCCAAGCTAAGCAGAGCTTGTGTTTTTTTATATTCTCAATATTATAAAGGGCTTTGTCGCACACGCGATTATGCCGCCCTGGTGAGTTAAACAGAAAAACACAAAATCAAATCTAACTAAAAAGAGCTTGTGTAATGGGCACTAGATGATCGTACAAACATTTGTCCCGAGGCGGGAATCGAACCCGCAACCTCCTGTGTCGCAGGCGGACCTTCGCCTACCGCCTCACAGAGGTCGTCTGGAATGTGATGAAACCATTTCGAAATACAAGCGTGGTGGGGGAAAATGTAGGTATAAGAATAAAACCAAAGCCGAGCCTAAATACACAAAATAGCGTGTTATTAATAAAGTATATTTATATTTTACTAGCTGCGCCCCGCGGCTTCACCCGCGAAATCTATGTGTCAAATGGTTTATTAACCTTCCTTTTGAATAACTCTATGTATTGCTGAAAATTGTATTAAAATCCGTTGAGTAATTTAAAACCCTTAGTTACTCGCGCATAAAAACATACATAAGTACTCGCGTGGCCTGCTTTCCACCCCAATTTTAGAATTAGAAAAAACTACCAAATACGTACAAAATCAGATTTTTATTTATGATTAAATTTTAAAAATTAGCGTTGTAAATTCGAAACTCCTATAACTAGAGACGATCAAACAAACTAATTAAATTAAGGGTTAAAAAGGAGCGAACAGAGAGTGGAAGCGACTTCACTTTATACTATGTTACATTACAAAATAAAAAAAATATTTAGCGCGGAGTCCTTTTTAATAACATCCACGGTTAATCTTAATACCTACTTAATTTGATAGGTTTTGCACGATCTGGTTTCGACTTAATTGTTTCAGACAGCTTAAAGTTATATTTTAAACTAATATATTGTATACTAGAGGCGCCCCGCGGCTTCGCCCGGGTGAAAATCTATGCGTCAAATAGTTTATAAACCTTCCTCGTAAATCACTCCGATTTAAAACAAAGTTAAATTCCATTCGTCGGCTCTTACGACAATCAAGGGCTGAGGCGGTCGATTCTTAAGTCAAACACCACCAACGAATAAACTCAGTTTGAATGCAACGAAAAAATATATCGTACCTTACCTAACAATTTAACGTTAAAGTTAAACTTGGTAAAAAATCCCGAACAAAGTTGCAAGAAATTAAAATTAAAATCTCTGCCTCTAAATAAAATCCAGCATTTAACCAAAAAGCAACGCTCACTCGACTAAAGTGGTAACACTCCCAAAAAACTAAAAACTGCTGCATAATATTTCGCTCAAATTCATTTTGAGAGGGAAAAAAGATGGTTAGAGTGGGAAATAAAGTAGGTAGGTAAATGCTTGCACCGCTTTCTCACGGCATCGTGTGCTCCGAACAACGAAAAATAGTTGCGAGTTTAAAATTTACCCGAATTTTAAGGAAAATGTAAGGGTTCCGTACTTCGAATTCTTATTTAGTTTTTACTATTACTATAATTTTTTTTATTTTATTGCGTTTGCCTGTTCGTGACGTCACCTGTGCTCTAACGGAAGACCAGCGTTGGCTAAGTCTCTTACGGAGTTTAGCCAGCATTATGCTGGCTGAGTTAGAGCCTTTATGTACTGCTTTTTGTAACAGCACTCTACATGTACCTATTCTATAAGTGTGTCTTTTGTTTATTTTAGTTGTTATGAATAAATGTCTTTCTATTCTATTCTAATTTGAAATAAAGTATCGCATGGATTCCGCCCGAGGCTTCGTACGCGTTTTTCCGGGACGAAAAGTAAATTTCGAAACCTTATAAAAGTCATAAAAGTCATTTATTTCATCTTTAAACTTATTTAAAGCACTTAGACATGTCGAAACATTACATAAAATTTGTACAATGTACCTAGATCTCATAAACAATGTATATCGAAATATATTTATGCAAAATTTCAGCCCAATCCGTTCATTACGAAGTATGAAAAGGTAACAAACATCCAAACATGTTAAGATCCACACTTTTGCATTTATAATATTACCTAGTGACTAATGTGAAGTTAAAAAAGTCGGTAATTGAGTTTGGATTCTTTGTGCTAACGATTATTTCGAACAATCTTCAGTCCCCACCAAAGCTAAGCTGAGATGAGCGGAGCAGATATATTTTTTAAATAAAAAATAACCAATAAAACATCGTTATTCACATATCTCGTCACATCACAAAATAGCTTTGACTGATAAAAATAATTATATCAGTCAAAGCTTCGTTAATTGTATAATAATTCTTATTTTAGTGGTCTATGCCTTGTAGTCTATGCCTTATCTCATCAAGAAGGCTTTCTACTCCATAAATGATAAAGTACTTCAATGATGCTTGGCCAAATGTCACTCATTTTCGCACCGACAATAGTAGGTATGTAAGTAATTAAACGTCGTGCGTAGATTTACTTAAATATTGACATGTTTTGAATCATATTATATTTAGACTTAAAAAATATGCAAATAACCATGTATTAGACTTATAAGAGATGAACATATTAGTGGTTTCTTTTTCACTTCTTCCACTAGTAGACAAAAAAATTAAGTGAATAGTAAAATAATTTTAATTGATAATAATTTAAGATACATGACATGTCTAAGTGCATATTTTGTAAGTCTAAAGAAATAAGCGCCATTGACTTTAACTTCATAACTTTTTCCTGTTCCGTAGTCCACCTGAGGAACCCTAAACGAGTTAAAAACAAAGCTGCAAGTTTCAATAGAGGCAGCTCGCGACACGAATACGTTGTTTTTCGTCAATCCTTGTTAATTCGAGTTTTTCTATTTCTACCCTCAATTTACGTTTTTTCGTCGGTTGTTTACCATTTCTATCCGTTTTCGTTATTTTTAACGTGGAGTAGAGAAATTTTAGATGGATTTGTTTATGTGAATGTGAAGTTTGCAAGTGGGTTTTCTTTGATTTTTTATCGTTTAATATGTTGGTTGCTCGTTTGAGTATGATGCAAGCTTTGAGCAACTTGCACTTGTAGTTATTGTTAGCTTAATAAAATATGCATCCGTTTTTGATTTTCATTTTCATTTAATTATTAAGATATTAACATTACAGGTGTTTTTATTAAGCCCTATCTAGGCGATGTTATATGTACGTAACTTATTTATTGGGTTTAATGTCCATACAACATATAGGTACACATCATCATCATCAGCCTATGGCAGTCCACTGCTGGACATAGGCCTCCCCCAATGAGCGCCATAGCGCCCTGTCTTCAGCTTTCCGCATCCAGCATCTACCTACAGTCTTTCGCAGGTCGTCATCCCACCTGGTCGGAGGGCGTCCTACACTACGTTTACCGAGTCGTGGTCTCCACTCAAGAACACGTTTGCCCCAGCGGCCGTCGGTTCTTCGGGAGATATTGCCGGCCCACTGCCACTTCAGCTTGCTACAGGTACACAATATCAATTAATTCCAATGTCAAGCAATTTTTTCTGTAATCAATAAACTTTATTTTGACGACAGTCTCGCCTCATGGAAAGTGAAGATATAACCGACAATTTAACACGATGTTATAGAAGAAACATCACTCTTGAAGAGATCAAGGTTGTAATTGGCCAGAAAAGCAGCAGCAGGCAGCGAGTTCCAAACCTTAGCGAAATATATATAAAGAGAAATAGAGGAGAACTACAACAAATCTCAACAAATTAGTCTCCATTTTTTATTCATATACATGCGCACTTGTGTGTCAAAGCACTAAAGTTATATAGCTGTGTGAACCTAGCAACTGACTTTCTATAAAATATTTAACTTGATATTAAATTACTCACTTTACCCACTTAGGTCAAAAACCACTACTGGAAAACCTCCCCCTCCCCATAACTTTTACACCCTTCTACACCCGATTGTACCGGCAAATTTTTCGTTTGTACCCTACAAACGAAAAATTTGCCGGTACAATCGGGTACAAACCCGGTACAATCGAATAGGATAAAAAAAACATGAATATCTCAAAGTCAATTGCTAGGTTCACACGGCTAAGTTATATCCTTGTCAAATCACACATAGAATTAGTTGATGATTATAAATAATAATAATTAAATAATAAATAATGCTGGACAATTCACACAGCATTATCTAGCCCCATGGTAAGCAGAGCTTTTGTTATGGGTACTAGATAACTGATATACATAATACAATACATTACATAGATAGATATTTTGTATTATACATAGAAAACAACCAGAACACCCGGAACAAATATCTGCAGATCGTACACACAATTGTTCCGAGGCGGGAATCGAACCCGCAACCTCCTGCGTCGCAGGCGGACCTTCGCCCACCGCGCCACATCGGTCGTCAAACTAGATTATTTGTGTATTATGATTCTTTGTTAATGGCAACTGTGTCTGGTTGGACATTCTGCCAGTGTCAAGTAATGGAAAATAATTGTAAAATCAATGACTTATTAAATTATGAAGATTGTTTGATATTTTCACCAGAGCCTAGTTCGTTATCTAGGAGGGTGTACCACGTGCAGGGTAGGTTGGCTTGGGAGACGAGATGTTGGAGTCCCCCTTACACCCCCACGTAGATTAGTTTTTGGCAACAAAATCAAGAAAAGAAAATTGTTGAATTACTCTATCCCTCTGCTGTGACAGTAGCGTATTTCTTTTGTATGTAGGTACGTAGATATTTTAAAAAAGTTAAAATATCTACGTACCTACATACAAAAGATTATTTTTTAATTATTAACAATATTTATAAAAAAGTTAAAATTATGGCTCATTGGCAAAAGCTTTCTATAGTGTCAAAGAACTCATGGACCTAAATTTGAAAATAAAATAGCACATTATTGACAATGTTAATATTATATACTTTATTAATTTAAATTATTTTAAAATTACGTTGTAGGAACCTAGTTTTAGAAATTGTTTGCATGCCAATGTGTTTTGGTGAGGTATGTGAAACTACCTATTCTCTTCTAATGTTTAAGACCTTGTATTATGACCATATTTCTTGCAATAAATGAATAAATAAATAAATAATGCTGGACAATTCACACAGCATTATCTAGTCCCATGGTAAGCAGAGCTTGTGTTATGGGTACTAGATAACTGATATACATAATACTATATATAACATAGATAGATATTTTTTATTATACATAGAAAACGACCAGAACACCCGGAACAAATATCTGCAGATCGTACACACAATTGTTCCGAGGCGGGAATCAAACCCGCAACCTCCTGCGTCGCAGGCGGACCTTCGCCCACCGCGCCACATCGGTCGTCATCGAATTGATACTACGTTGTTCACTAAAAATGACTAGTATTGTAG
Source organism: Eupithecia abbreviata (assembly GCA_943735965.1). Taxonomy (NCBI): domain Eukaryota; kingdom Metazoa; phylum Arthropoda; class Insecta; order Lepidoptera; family Geometridae; genus Eupithecia; species Eupithecia abbreviata. The sequence goes on along the minus strand of OX030997.1, from coordinate 2,133,950 downwards.
TGAAACTTTTCCCAGCTCCATGTTGTCGAAACAAGTTTTCTTTTTAGCGGTGGCACTGAGCCCACTGATGGATTTTTCTGTTTTTCCACGAAACACCGTTTTCAACGGACGGCTATTTACGAATAAACTGTTTGTTTTCACAGAGAAAACTGTGGAGTACGCCTTTGTTTATTTAACTTATTTTAGTGAGCTTTTTCTGGCTACGAATAAATAAGGTTTTTTCTTCTCAATTAGTTGGTGTTTCGGAACTATGTATAGCACATAATCTTATATATTAATTATGATTTCTATCTATTTTGTTCGAAAAGGAATAGGTACCTATACCTACCACAGATATGTAGATTCATTTTGTAAATTCGTCATATAATATTTCCAACTTTCTACGCCATTGTTATAAATAAGTTTTTAGCTGTGCGTTAGTACAGGTATTGAAATTCAAAAAGAGGCCAAGAATACAGGAAAAATAAAACGTTAGTACAAATTATGAGAAGTCAAGATCACGTCTCGATATCGTCAACTGGACTTAGGTCTCTGATTAGGTATTGTAGGATCCATGAGAAATCTAGAAATAAGTTTTTAAATTCTTAAGAATGACTTGTTTAATTTATTAGACATCTTATTGTTCCACGATTTCCTTGAGAACTAATATGCAAGTCAAGAAATGCTGTTTAAAACACATAAAATATAAATTTCATTTACGAGATTTTACAGTAGCTTATGATATGACACATCAAAGAAGCTGGAACTACTCCTGTGTTAAAAGTCCAGTAGGAATTGAAAACAGCTGAAGACAAGGCGCTATGGCGCTCATTGGGAGACCTACGTCCAGTAGTGGACTACTATTAGGTTGATAATGATGATGAATGGTAACTGAACAACTTCTTAAATAGCTAGCTCTAAACTGAACATTTCAATGTAGATGATGATAAAAATGTAAAAAAAAAGTTAAATCGTTGAAATTCCAGTAAACTGGACTTGTTACATAGCTTCTATAGCTCAAAACATTTATACTGTTTACTTTTTAAAACTTTCAGTGACAATGGCGACTCCATCCCTTCCATGTTCTATTTCGGCTAACCGGGTATTGCCAGCGGCTAGATATTGTCAAGTGTCGTATCGTGACGTCATATGGACATTTGGGAAATTGTTTTTTTTTATTGACACGACATTCGTGGTTAGTTTGGTGAGGCTTGAGTCATTCGGTCTAGTTTTTTGTTTGCGGCCATCAATCAATCATTGTTCCATGATGTTTGCATACATACCTATGAACCTACTTGCATACAATAGTTTTACTAGATTTTGCCCGTGGCTTTGTTTACCTATCTCCAACACAACAAACGATGGCGTCTTGCTACACTGCGCAGCCGGAGCAATCGCAGTAGAGGTGTTAAAATGAACGGAAACCTTTACCCTTCTTCGGATAGTATCCCTCAGTAGCCTTTTATGGCACCCACGGGCTGATTTAGGGGGTCGATTCTTACACTTCGACCGCCACTGTATTATTACGCGGTACTACCTATTTCAGCCCCATCAAGATTCATATTTTAACAGTTTCAGCCCGCGGCTTCGCACGTGTTGTTTCTATGGTATCGACCTGAACACCCTTTACAAATATCTGTAGATCACGTTTTGACACATTTTTCCCGAAGCGGGAATCTAACCCGCGCCGCGTCGCAGACGGACCTTCGCCCACCGCGCCACAGAGGGCGTCACAATTATGTAAGTACTTGTTACTACTATGATCTAACACTTCCAAGCTTATGATATAAAATATATAATATATGTAAGTCCACTGCTGGACATAGGCCTCTCCCAATGAGCGCCACAGCGCCCTATCTTCAGCATTATTCTTTATTCCTCACACAAAAGCTTCGACCAAAGAATGGGAAAAAAACAAATCATTTTCCCCAACAAAAAACCCTTCCTGCCGAATCCAGTCGCTTTTCTCTCCACATCCGGTAAAGCAACTGACTATGGTGTAATCCCTGTAACTATGGGGTAATTACCGATAGTATATTCATGCTTGGGTTGCCAGCTTAAACGCTAGTCTGCCGAAATGGGAGGAAAATAGGGATGAGAGCGTAATACTAATAAGAGGTGTGTTCACAGGGGGCCTAAAATTAAGTCGCGTCTGGCTGCGAGCTTTGGACTTTCACCCTGGTGAAATAACAAGATTTACTTTGGAGTTAGATAATATTCAACTACGTCAAGTCTTCACGTCATCCATACCGCAATGCTTGAAAACGAAAGTTTTCAATCAGTGCGTCCTACCCGTTATGACCTACGGAGCTGAGACGTGGACACTCACGATAGGGCTGGTCCACCAGTTCAAAGTCGCTCAGCGAGCTATGGAAAGAGCTATGCTCGGAGTTTCTCTGAAGGATAGGATTCGTAACGAATATGTCCGACAGAGAACCAAGGTTATCGACATAGCTCAAAGAATTAGCAAGCTGAAGTGGCAGTGGGCCGGCCATATCTCGCGAAGAACCGACGGCCGATGGGGCAAACGTGTTCTTGAGTGGAGACCACGACTCGGTAAACGTAGTGTAGGACGCCCTCCGACCAGGTGGGATGACGACCTGCGAAAGACTGCAGGTAGATGCTGGATGCGGCAAGCTGAAGACAGGGCGCTATGGCGCTCATTGGGGGAGGCCTATGTCCAGCAGTGGACTGATATAGGCTGATGATGATGATGAAAGATAATATTGTGTGGATTGTCCATCCACCATAAATAAATAAATAAAAATTTCCAAAGGTTGCCTGGCAGAGAACGCTCATAGCCGTAACTCCTATACCCATAACTCAAGCTCTGCTTACCTTGGGGCTAGATAATGCTGTGTCAATTGTCCGGCATACAAAACAATACAATTACTCTTGATTGCAAACCAAATAAAACAGATACACAAGAGAGGAAAAAACAAACAAATACAGAATATATCAATACAATGGGCGGCCTTATCTCTATGAGAGATCTCTGCCAGGCAACCTTTGGATGGACAGGAAGTAATAGTACCTACAAGTGTAGAAAGTGTCCACACTGGTAGTAAATCAATTATAATGAAAGTGGAAGAATTCAAAACATACACTTTTCCAACCTTCTCTTTATATTTTGTGTAATGTTATTGTTATTTAATAAACAAAATGACATTCTACTTTTCTCGCTGATATACATTATGCTTTTCTCTACCGTTCAGCTTTGACTTTCCAATAAGTACTTACCTAGAAACATACAAAAATTAGGCTGTAGCTACACGCCCGGCAATCGTATCGAAAGTTCAGTGAGTCGAGTTGCGACTATCGAAATAGAAGCAGGCACAAAAGCGAGCGTCGGAAACGGACACTCGCGTAGAAAAGTGCTAACTCCGAAAACTTTTGTTTGCCTATTTAGTTGAAGTTAGCGAATATTTGCAGAGTAATTAAAACGTCTGGTAATTTACATGTACATGAACAAGTACTTTACACAATGCATATAACAGAAATGAAACAGTTGAACTAGCTAGGTAGGTATATGTCCTAATGTTATGCCAATGACATTTTCTACCTATCAACCAAAAGGATTGTGACACATAGGGGCTTTGCCCAGCAGTGGGACGTTTGGGGTCTATTTTTTATTACATTTCTTATCAATCTAAGGCGATATAAGATGACAATTGGTCAGACCAATTCTCATCTAATTCGCGCATGCCCAAATTGGGCTGACCACGGAGGAAATACGCAATAACCAAGAAAACAAAAAAAAATACAACATCTCTTCCATTTTAAAGTAATGTTATTTAAATTTCTATGCATTAAAAACTGTAAATAAAAGATTATTTATTTGCATATACATAGGTATTGTTTTAATAAGCTATTACAAACAGGTAGGTATTAAACATGTTTTACCGATTACGGTGTACAACTAAAAAAAGCTAAAAACTTTCGTCGCTCACTGTCCACCGGCGCCAACCGTCTGGTCTGTCAGCGAAAACCGAGATTACACCGAAACCGAACTAAACTGCAAGTGGATAACTGTTGCACCTGCCTGTACTTACCTGTACCTACCATTTCTGTATATCGATAAGTACCTATGTAGGTGCCTGAATATGAGTTAGCCTTTTTGGAGTATCGGATTTTTAATAGAGATGAAGTAAGTAGTATATATGGTTTAGTTTAAAGGTTTTATTAATAAGAATTGTAAAGATTGAATACAATAACATTAAATAAATAAATAATGCTGGACAATTCACACAGCATCATCTAGCTCGGACAAATTTGCAGATCGTACAAACATTGACGACCGATGTGGCGCGGTGGGCGAAGGTCGGCCTGCGACGCAGGAGGTTGCGGGTTCGATTCCCGCCTCGGAACAATTGTGTGTACGATCTGCAGATATTTGTTCCGGGTGTTCTGGTCGTTTTCTATAATAATAAAAAATATCTATCTATGTAATGTATTGTATTATGTATATCAGTTATCTAGTACCCATAACACAAGCTCTGCTTACCATGGGGCTAAATAATGCTGTGTGAATTGTCCCGCGTTTATTTATTTATTGGTCACAAGGCGGGAATCGAACCCGCAACCTCATGCGTCGAATCTTCGCCTGCCGCGTCACATCGGTCGTCATTTCATTATGCAATTATGCGAAAGCGAGTGGCATCTCTGATGAGTAGAGTCATCATCATCATCATCAGCCTATATCAGTCCACTGCTGGACATAGGCCTCCACCAATGAGCGCCATAGCGCCCTGTCTTCAGCTTGCCGCATCCAGCATCTACCTGCAGTCTTTCGCAGGTCGTCATCCCACCTGGTCGGAGGGCGTCCTACACTACGTTTGCCGAGTCGCGGATAGTCTGATGAGTAGAGTCACAGGTAGTAACAACATCATCCTGAAAGTAATATCTAGTAAATATGACTGTCCAATACGACACCAATGGGTGAAATTACTTATACTCTAGATTTAGTTATTTTGGTTTTATTTTCTTCATTGTAATTGTATTTTCCTTTTTGTAATTTTGTGTATGTGTTTTTTATGGACCTTTGTTATCTGATAATAAAGAATTTGAATTGAAAAAAAAGTTGATATGAAAAGAACGTCAACAAAAAATACAGAACAGAAGTTAGAAGCGACAAACATTCTAGTGCCCAAAAACAACAACCAAATGGTATTGATATCACTACTCAATACATAGATCAGGTCGCTGAAAAACCAAAAAAAGTAAACCAAACGTATTTGAAAACAAAATTGCATTTCCTAATCATAATGAGATAACGAAACGCAAAAGAAATCTTATTATAACCGTCACTGGCGAACAATTAACGAACGCAATAAATATAAAATTCATTTTAAATCCAGAACATTCCATATTTAAATCGAATGTACCGTCCAGTTAGATGCCAGTCGGAACTTTAATTTCCTCAGGAGACATTGACGGTTTTACAATAATCGCTTTATTTTATTTCATTACCATTATTGTAGACGCAACTGTGCGCTGGTAATTTTATTTATGTCAATTGGGTTTAAAGCTGATCATTTACCGACTTTTATTCTGTTTTTACAAAAATTGAACCATAATAGGTTCAATTGACAAACCTGTGTATAAAATTAAAAAAAATTAAAATGTATTTAAATAAAAATAAAGTTACTGAGAATCTACGCAAAAATAATGTAGGTACATAGGTACAATCTATCAAACTGAACAGTTTTGTAAAAGGTATCACTTCCCTTTTGTAAATGGAGCCGGTTATAATCGCGCCAAAACTGATGTTCCAATTACAAAGTGCGCATTGAAACCTGTAAGTTGGCAGCATTGGCTTCGCCGAAATCGTTCTGAATTCAAACAATAGCTCGAGTGTCCTTCCCCGGAATCGGCGCGGAAATTTTTGTTATCTTTTCGTGTTCCCCGAACGGATTTTAAATTGAGAATGTAGTGGGTTTGTAAAATGGTGCTCAAACATTGTTGGAACGTGTGACATTAAGTCTTCACTAGTAACTAGGGTCATCATCATCATCATTAGCCTATGTTACTCCACTGCTAGACATAGGCCTCCCCCAATGAGCGCCATAGCGCCCTGTCTTTAGCTTGACGTATCCAGCATCTACCTGCAGTCATTCGCATCGCAGGTCGTCATCCCACCTGGTCGAATTGCATCCTACTCTGCGTTTACCGAGTCGTAGTCTCCAAGAACACGTTAACACCAGTTGTTGTCGGTTCTTAGCTAGATATGGCCGGCCCACTACTGCCACTTCAGCTTACTAATTCTTAGAGCTATGTCGATAACTTCACCATTGTCGGTAACTTGGCTGATACTCTGATACGTATGAATTGATGGTAGATAAATAATCTAACCCCGAACGGGCAGTTGTTTTTTCTATTCGACACAAGACTTGATTGTAATAAATGACCTAGATAGTTTTGCACTTTACCTATTTTTCCCACTTTGAATGCGTTTTTTGGCTACTTTTTTAAACGCGTTATGCAAGCATTCAGAAAAGTGTGTTTTAAAGTTGTATCAAACCAGCATGGCGACATCATATAACTACGAGTAAGAAAGCAATCGTAAGTACGTGTGATTTCCATCCAAGGACCCAAGCAGCATTTTACGGCCCCAGCACAGTGTTGCCATAACCTGGTGATAAGGGTGCATTGTTTATAATACGTTTCGATTTGCAGAGTTTGTCGGCCGTGACCAATGGATTTTAGAACACGGTTGATTGACCCAATGTGGACTTTACTTTCAGATCTTAGAGTTGCTTATAATATATTTGCGGAAATACTTTGTAAATAAATAAATAATGTTGGACAATCCACACAGCATCATCTAGTCCCCAGCTTAGAAGGAGGTTACCTATAACACAAGCTCTACTTAGCTTGGGAGTCCCAAGTTAGGCAGAGCTTGTGTTATGGGTAGGTACCTACTAGATGACTGATATAGGTACTTAGTACAATAGATTACAAAGATAGAAATTTTTGTATTAAACATATAAGCACAATGGCTATCACAACACCATGCTGAGTCGGACGCCATTTTGTAGCATTTAAGTTTTTTTTTTTTCATTTATTTAGTGGTTATGTAGTATTTATGGTGTTGGGTAGTTAAGGTATTAGTTTAGTAAATTTGTTAACTACAAATCAAAATTTTGTTTGCTACAAATAAAGATAATTCTATTCTAATTCTATAAGTAGATAACGACCTGAACATCCGGAACAAATATCTGTAGATCATACACACAATTGTTCCGAGGCGGGAATCGAACAAGCAACCTCCTGCGTCGCAGGCGGACCTTCGCCCACCGCGCCACATCGGTCGTCACATAACATACTTACACTTCCTGACTCCATTATATAAATATTAGTCTTATAAGAACATTTTATGTTTAAATTTATCTATCAACCTTCTTGCACACAGTTACTTGAACTGAGAGCAAGAAGGTTCTCTCACTGTGGTGGGAAATACGGCAGGTGCTACTGTGCTGAATATTTTACTGTGTGAAGTTGGGCTACTGGTTTTACGCGTTTGCTTATACTGTGCCGGGAGGGTTGCCATGCACTTCCCGTAATTTGGGATGTACCAGATCGAAATTAGATGTTGGATGTTCTTTTTTTTTAGTCTGAGTATTTTTGTAGAATAAAAATAATATTTTGCTTTTTAATTTACTAACGGTTTGGTTGTGTGTCTGAGGGTAGAGTTTAATGATTTAAGAATAATAAATTCACCACATCCGGGAAAAGTAAGACAATTATCCTATCATTTTGTATACCTATTTAAGACATGGGTATTGAGAAAAAAATATATAATTTTGGGTAAGTAAATAACTAACTATGTAAGTTAGATACATGACTCTATGAAAAAAAGTTGTTTGTATGTTAGGCAATCTACTTTCAAAATTTCTAAGAGGAGGCAGGTATATTTTATTGGTTTGTTAGAAATTATTATTGGCAGATAACTGCAGTATCAATACCACCACCATTAAATCGCAAAATACTATTGCATATCGTGCAGTGTTCCCCACTGATCCCCACACAAGGTGACCGACCTACAGGAGAATAAAAAAAGAAATAAAAAACCAGTCCCGCTCATAGTGCATTATTAAACTATAATGAAGCGAACGGGTCCGTGAGAATTACGCATGCGCCAAACACATACTTAGTCAAATAACCGACTCCTGCACAATTTCAATGTAAAGATCAAGACCCAAGAAAATGACAACAGATCGCGCGCCATTCACAAACCAACCAATCTAGTCTGGTCTATCAGATGCTCTAAACTTGACTTTATTACGTAGCGATAGAAGTTATCTCAGAGGTATTTCGTGTCGTGTTTAGAACGGCTGGAAATGTCAAACCTTAACCTCAAAACCGTGACGGTGGACGCCATATTAGATGCGTTCGGGTGTTTTCGGAACGCTTCGTGAGCTTCGGATGCGTTCGGATAACCAGATTACGTGACCTGCGCTTTTTGAACGTTGGTGGGCGTTTTAGTTTTACTTGTGGGGTCTTTTTTGAGTGGTTTAGTGGTAAAAGAGCACTATTGAATTAGATAAGGATACCTTGTATCATGAACTGTCTGATAGCGTGCTAGATGTAAGACCTTGTAATGTTTAAAACTTGTTAATTAGCGTTTAGTAGCCCTAATTAAATATTCTGTTTATGGTAGGTAAATTAAGATACCTAGGTATTAGATAAAAACTTATAGGTATTGGAACTTGAATAGTTTACAAAATAAAATAATCTTAACGGTCTTCAAATTAAATTAATTTTTAGTGCCTACTCTAATATACTTTTAAATTTTATTATTGTTTTTTATTATAATATAGGTATATTATAAAATATACGACGTATTTTATCATTATAAATAAGTTCAGCTTTCCCTATAAAAAATAATAAAACTGGTAGCCCAACATAAAAAACCAATAAGCATGTACTTTATATATTATTTTTTAATAAATAATGAAATCATAAAGATAGTTATTAGGATAGAAAACTAGAACATAAACTTTCTTACAATGCCACTGCGCTGCCTGTCATGGGAGGGGAGCGTTAGTACCGTGTGACGAAAAATCCAATAACCCCTGTCAAAATGATGTATCAAACCCTCCAGCCCACTCAACATTAGACTCTATCGCTAAACACTCAAAGTCTAAATTAGACCGCACGCACATGTCAATATGGCGGACCGATTCTAAATTCAAAAATGACTTGGCGAGCCTAATGACAAGGTTAAGTGTATGAAACGCAAGAAACTGGTTCTAACATTCGCTCGGCCGTTAGCGAATAGACAAAAAATGCGGCAGCCATCTTGGAACTCGGATGATGACTTTTCTTGCTATAAAATTACGTATTAGGAGTCGAGGGTTTTAAGTGGAGATACGTGAGAAACGTTTTTAGAAATCTTAGATAACTGATGAATTTTACATGGATTCTTACCATTACCTGCTCCACTTTTATTATATATATACCTTGTAATATTAGTACGTTGGTAGTGAGGCCTTATCATTCATTAGTTAGTGTTCTATGTACCTAAGTAATAGAATCCTAGTTCTTCGCAGTACCTATAAGGTCTTTGGAAATAATTGTAGATGAGCTTTCTACACTATTAGGTACTTATACCATTATAAATCGTATCAACAACTTCTTATTCATAAGACTTAATTTCTAAAAAAACTTTTATCAAAACAATTTTTTAAACTTACGCGATCTCATCCCGGTCTATGATAATGTGTAAACCTGTTGAAACGTCAGAAAAATAGGTAAATAAACGCGATGAATGCCCGTTAAATTGTTCTTATAATTTTTATCAAATTACGGCAGCATGTGAACCAACCACCTTCTGATCAAAGTAAGATTTCCTGCCACTAGGTCAAACGGTACATTTAATAATTGGTTAGATATTTTATAAACAGGAAATAGTTATTTTCCTGCTAGGCCGTTTCATTACGCAAGTTATCATAGTTTTGAGCCGATAACGAAACTATTATGATAAGAAGATCATTTTGTGTTTAGTTTTCCTTCGTTATACTCGTACCTATACATTAAGGTTAGCACCATCAGAGCGACGGACAGTCCTCTCTGCAGAGGATACCTCAGCAACGACGAATCAGCTGCCCACGTAATCCTGGAATGCGAGGCAGTATTAGCACAACGCGTAGAAATCCTCAACTTGCTGAGGTCGCTCCGCGAAGCCTGTGAAGACCCCTGGAAGATTCTGTGCTTCTGGACGGAGCTAGGCTGGCTATGCTAGCAAAATACGCATAAAGGACCAACTGGAGTCCAAATGCGGATAAAGGAGTACCACCTGAACCTGAACCTGAGGGTGTTAGGTTCGGACTCGGTATGTAAGCTATTTCCTCGTTCCTACGTACAAAGTTATGTACACTTTATTTTAAGATTGAAACCCGAGGAATGTAACATTCGGGTCAAACCCCTGCGGGTTTATAAAGTGTTAATATAAGTAATTATGTGTATTCTTTAAAAATTTATAAAAAATACAAAGTTATGTAATATATGTGTAATAAGCCGAAAGTTGGAGGAAATGAAAGATTTATGAATGAGAAATTATTAATGTATTTAAGTAGTGTTTTATTTTTTTGAATTTGAAATATTTATTATTTGTTTGTTAGTATTCTTATTTAGATAACCTGTGGTACACCCCCTGCTTTTTCTTAAATTCATATAATTCTTTCCATCCAAAGGTTGCCTGGAAGAGATCGCTTCTAAGCGATAAGGCCGCCCATTGTACCTGTCGCATATAATGTATTTTTGTAATGATTAATTTGATTATGGTGTACAATAAATAATTTTTTATTGTATATTTTTTAATTAGTTTTTCACCCTATTTGTATTCTTTTACACACACTCTTGCATTGTTTTTTTCAGCACACACAGTTTTGTCATAAATAGGTACATGAAAGTATTATAAAAATAAATATAAAATTTCTTAAAATTTTTAAAACAATAAGTAATAATAACAGAATACACGAACATGAACATCATATTTTTTTTAAATATGAATGATACAAATTTGACATAATATAAACCTAGTACACTTACGTAATAATTAAATGATGCCATTCGTCGCTAGCAGAATACCTGTACTTATAATAAATGGGTAATTTCCCAAATAACAGGCACATTTTACCCGAGTGGCAACCCTGAAGGGCCGTGCCCACATGACAGCCTATTTAGTATCGATTTTACATGCACGTCCCAAATCACAAGCCTTAAAATGTTAAATGGAGCGTTAGGACACTTTTTTATACCCGGTCGATACCTGTGAATAGCATGACAAAAGTAGATTAACTAAATGTAACTAACATTTTTGTGCATTGAATACTTACAGGCTGAAAATTCGAATTCGTGGTCTAAATTCGAAATGTGTTTTTATTATTGTAGTTCTTGTAAGGTTAATGCTTAGACTGGCTCAAAATTTGAGTTCGTGAAAAGGTTCTACTTAATTGTTTTTTTTTTATTCGTAAGTACCTATATTATTATTATTTTTTTGCGTAATATCTAAACAAAAATTATATATTAGATAAAAAAATCTACGTATCCAAAGCTCATGAAAATAGTTATGAGTGATACACTCACGCATACAATGGAAAGGACTTGCTGACCGCACGCAGACAAAACCAACCAAGGCCAATTTAGACCTATGAATGAATCATCCAGGATATGAGATTACATTCAAATAAAATCTTACAAAGCTTAATTAAAAATATAAGCAAAATGTCTCATTAATTTCGATTTTATACCTATTTCAATTAAGTAGACATTTTGCGTTCAATTAGGTAGACATATTACGTTTAACCCTTAGTTACTCGCGCATAAAAACATACATAAGTACTCGCGTGGCGTGCTTTCCACCCCAAATTTAGAATTAGAAAAAAACTACCAAATACATGCAAAATCAGACTTTTATTTATGATTAAGATTTAAAAATTAGCGTTGTAAATTCGAAACTCCAATAACTAGAGACGATCAAACAGTCTCTGGGGTGTTAAACACCCCACGCGAGTAATTAAGGGTTAATTAGGTAGATATTTTGCGTTTTTTTAATAAGAAATGAATGCGAAGGAAAACTTTAAATAATTCCATATTTTTATATAAAATGGCGTCATCACGCGCTGCTGTTTTTCCGATCAAGTACAACCTGGGTTTCTTTAAGACAAGAGTGAATAGATATCTTCTAGAATCTAGACCTTCGTGATACATCGTCGGACATATCGCCACTGTGACGGACGGAGCCGGGGGCTGAAGAAATCACTATTCGCTGGAGGGACAAATTTTGTAATATAAGTAGCGCCGATTTGTATGGAAATTTGTAATCGTCAAGTAGTCAGCAAGTAACTCTCAAGAAGTCTGCAAGAAGTAGAACCAGCAAATCGGCGCCAGAAACCTTTCAAGAATAAACGCCTAAGAAAACATTCCACCAGTCTTTCAATAAGGAACGTGGAGAACCCTGCCGTAGGTAAAGTAAAAGTAAAGTAAAGTAAAAAATCATTTATTTCTTTAGGCTTACAAAATAATCACTTAGACAAGTCATATTTTATATATAAATTATTATCAAATAAAATTATTTTACTATTCACTTCAATTTTTTGTCCACTAGTGGAAGAAGTGAAAAAGGAACGACACAGTAGGAGCTAGGACAGTCAAATGAAGATCTATCGAGAAAAAAAATCTCAATTCTTTTGTCGTTGAAGCCAACAACCAAGGCAAATATAAAACAAGGTCGCTTCCCGCTGTCTGTCTGTCTCTATGTAGGCTTAGATCTTTAAAACTACGCAACGGATTTTGATATGTTTTTTTTTAATAAATAGAGTGATTCAAGATGAAGGTTTATAAACTTTTGACACAGATTTCAACGCAGGGCGCAGCTAGTGTAGAATAATATTGAACTTGGTTCTCATTTCACATTTCATGTTTTTGATAGGATTAGTATTATCTTAAAGCCTTATAATATGTTACCTTAATATTTAATAATACTTTAAAATAAAATATAACGAAAACTTAAACCGCAGGAATAAAACATTGTCTCATTTCAAACGAACAAATGTTGCCATCATTATTTTAAATGGCGCCAAATGTCCAGCGCTGTTTCAGTTGAAAATTTTAAATTTGGAACGTGGCATGCGATCGTTTCATGTGACATTTTTGTTTTTTTTTTTTGTACAAAAGCAAGCTTGATATAGATTGGTATTAGGGTTAGTCACGGAAGTTGAAATTATTTAGGGACGACATAAACTGGCAACTTTAAGTCTCGCAACCAATTAACTGGCTGCTTCCATGTAGACATTCTCGACCCTAAATTGTAGGCTTTATTAAAGAATAAAAAGAATAAAGTAATTTATTTATAGCCACACACAATAATATAAACAGTTACAAAAAAAAGGAAAACACATAAAAAATACAAAACAACTTAAGTAGTAGGGATTTAAACTATACATAATGTAGCGTGGTAGTAGAGTCCCAAGTATTATTATTTCGACCCCTAAGCATTTCGACCATAGATAGACCTCTGAACTTTGACATGATTTTTTGATCGTCGTAATATTGGCTGGATTGAAAGACACTTAAGGACGGCACTGTAAGGTCTACTTTAAACGATGACTCTACTATGAAAATTGTTTTGACATTTATTTGTAAGAGATACGAAACGAAAGGCGCAAGTTATTGATGCATCTGAAGCAACAAAAAGATGGGCTGAAAGAAGAGTAGGCGTTCTTACAACGAAACCATTGCCATAGTAAAGCGATTGTTAAACAGAATTGCGCCCTGATGTCGTCAAAAGTTGCCACGAAAATAAATTCAACGTAAATCATGGAATTTATGATATTATGCTGATGCGTAAAGAGACGCACAGACACTTTACCTAGATGATAATTAACATCTAGGATAATTAATATCAATCATTATTTTTTTAAGTCAACTGTGGTTTACCTATTATTGTTGGTAAAGTTTACTTACTGTAAAATTATTGTATTTTGTATAATTATGTGTGTCTGAAGTTGCTTATAAATACTTTATCTAACCTCGGAACAATTGTGTGTACGATCTGCAGATATTTGTTCCGGGTGTTCTGTTCGTTTTCTATGTATAATAAAAAATATCTATCTATTTAATGTATTGTATTATGTATATCAGTTATCTAGTACCCATAACACAAGCTCTGTTTACCATGAGGCTAGATAATTATTTATTTATTTTTTATCGGTCTATCATGATCCTATGGAGAGGAGGTTTAGTTGCCCGTTTGCGCTGTATTCTGTAATTAGGCTAACAATGGGTCTTTAGTGGTTCGGTGCTGGAGTGATCGATATTGTTCCAGTTTAGTATTTTATTGGTTTGTTTGCTTCAGAATATCTAACGTTTCCTATCCCTTTAAAAATAACTAGTTTCTGCTTGCGATTTCGCACGTTCTTTGGTTATTCGTGAAGAATAAAGAGTAATGCTGAAGACAGGGCGCTGTGATGCTCATTGGGGAAGCCTATGTCCAGCAGTGGACTAACATAAGCTGATGATGGATAATGAAATGATCTTATGTGTGCAAAATTTCAGCCTGATTCGTTCTGTAGTTTTGAAGAGGTAACAATTAATTCAAACTTTCGCATTTATAACTAGTTTCTGCCCGCGGCTTCGCATGAGTTGTGCCTATGGAAACGTTAAAAGGTTTTTTCTATCCCATGGGAACTGATTTATGGGAAAAAAGCCTTTCCTTGATTGAAGGCTTAAAACTACATCTATGCAAATTTTCAGCCTGACCCATTCAGTAGTTTTTGTGTGAAAGAGTAACAAACATCCAAACTTTCGCAATAATATTAATATTAGTGTGATTATGGCCCTGGCACGCGCGCCAGTCACATTATTAGCCGAGCTCACATCAGTCCGTTGTCATCGGAAATGACCTTTGACCTTTTGGACCTATGGGTCACCATAAAATCTGTCAAAATTTGACAGTTTTTACCTATGGTCCGGGAGCCAGTGACAGATTTTCATGACCAAGTCCCTCCCAAGCAAACATCGAAATATGACATTAGGGATTAATATTATGAATACTCGTGACCGTCAGCTGCGACTCCGGCAGCGATTCCGTGGGTGGGTTGGGCAGTGGCAGAGATGACGTCATTATTGCATGGCATAAGGTTCAAATCCGAATTCTGGAATATGCGAATTTTAATTTGAACCGCAGCTGACGGTCACGAGTATTCATAATATTAATCCCTAATGCATTTTACGAATTTTCGCTCGGGAGGAAATAATTGACGAAATTGTACCATGGCTCCCGGACCACTACCTCGCCACGACTCGGCCATTATTATAGACTGTTGGTCTATTCTGGATACCTAACAAACAAATTAAATAATTTTGTTATTATTGTGCGTAAGCCCTCGCACTCGGGATAATCTCTGAGAAATTAATAAATATGGAGCAAACGGCAGCGCTAGAGTCGTAGGAAATCTCATAGATTTTTGAGTCGTCCGTCGGTTACTTAATTTCGTGGCTCAGTTTGTCCCTGTACTGAGGGGAAGATTGCGGGTTCAACTCTCGTCGAAATCGGAATTTTTAGAAAAACGATTTCTGCGGGACTTGCGGGACTTGAACCCGCGACTTTCCCTGAGTAAGGAAATGCTCTAGCGGCTAGAGCATTTCCTTACTCAGGGCTAGAGTCTAGCTTAACCAACTGACCAACTGCTGAGTTATCGTACTGATATGACCATTTTATTTTTGGTTTATTTTCATGTTTTATTCGTAATTGAAATGAAATGCAGCCAGTGAGAGACGAAAATAGTATGAGTGATAGAGTCGCATAGAGTGCTTCTCGCGACTTTGACGACCAATGTGGCGCGGTGGGCGAAGGTCCGCCTGCAACGCAGGAGGTTGCGGGTTCGATTCCGCCTTGGAACAATTGTGTGTACGATCTGCAGATATTTGTTCCGGGTGTTCTGGTCGTTTTCTATGTATAATAAAAAATATCTATCTATGTAATGTATTGTATTATGTATATCAGTTATCTAGTACTTACCCATAACACAAGCTTTGCTTACCATGGGGCTAGATAATGCTGTGTGGATTGTCCAGCATTTTTTTATTTATTTATTCTCGCGAAAGAATTCCCGCGGAAATTAGTGGAACAATTTTCTTTTACGTAGTTTAGGTAAAGGATTTTTTTATTAGGGGTTTTAAACCCCTAATAAAAAAATCAATGCATTTATTTCTTTAGGCTTACAAAATAAGTACTCAGACAAGTCATATTAAGTATATACTACAAATTATTATCAAATAAAATTATTTTACTGTTCACTTCAATTTTTTGTCCACTAGTGGAAGAAGTGAAAAAGAAACCACTAGTATGTTCATCTCTTATATGTCTAATACATGGTTATTTGCCTATTTAATAGTTTGTAGGTACCTAGTATTAAAATATTTTAGGTTAAGAACCTATGGCGGTTTGTTTTCATTGACCGAGTTTGGCTAGTGCATCGTTGTATTTTTAAATGCATTATTACTGTAGTCCTATACCTTAAAAGCATATAATATGTTGATAATTTACAAGTAGGTAGGTAGCAGCACTGAATGTAGGTACAAGGAAAACCCCAAAATATTTTCCATATCCTCAATCTGCCCAATTTTTGGGAATTATCTAATATTGTTGGTAACACGTTATCGGGCTAAAGGATAATAAAATAATAATATTGACGGATTAGGTTATTTAGGATATTTTCAAGCAATTTCGTTAAATACTTTGTCGGTTTGTGTTTATTTGGTAACGGGACCGAAGACAACCAGCATCAAAATTCGGCAAATTTTGGCGCGAGGTCGATAGCCGAAATTTAATATAGGTAAGTGCACATTCTACTTCATTCATAAAAAAATATTTTATAGGTTATATTTTTTTATAAAAATAACAATCATGGTCGGCATCGGCAAGTAGTAAATGCCTCGGCATTAAGCCCACCCTTTGTAGTGCAATACATTTTTAAATAAATAAAAAAATATCAATCATATTGCAAAGTGGCTAGATATAGGTACGGTAAACCTAAAGATAATGAAGTATGTAGGACTAGAAGGCCATTGGTCTGCAAGGCAACCGGTCAATAGCACTAATGTGCACTACACACACCAAACAAAAATATCTTTCACAAGTTCGTCAACCCAAATATATCTCCGCACGCGATTTCTCTCAAAAGTTAAACAGGCACCAACTTTATAAGGGCGCTTTTTGCTTGCACAATAATAAATCGACGCGCCCAGCGATACGCACATAAGTGAATTTGCACTCGCAATCTAGGAATGCAGCTCACTAGTGCCTAACTTCAGTGCGCTCCAATCAAGTTCATAGATTAAGATTGGCGTAAAGAGACAATACACAAACAACGGTAACTTTGACGCGTCATTGATTTTCGTCTTATAAAATAAAAGAAAACTCACCTAAAATTAATGCAGCTTTTGTCCATATGTATGTAAAATATTCCAGTTCATTTGTAGCATCAAAATAGTTCACTTAACTTATTAATTAAACACTAGTTTAATATTACTTTGCACTTTGTCATCACAATATTCTAGTTTGTACAGAGAAGGCACTATTTCTACATCACAAATTTGAGCAAAGTGAAAGAAAAAAATAGTTTCACTCTATGAGGTCATCGAACGCGCGGTTGCACTATTCCGCCACTTTTGAAAAAGGAACGTTTTGGTCACATTCACAGAAAGTTCGGAAAGTCAGTTTGGCGGGAATCGTCAATGTGCTAGTGTCGGGGTCCATTCGGTGGATTTTCGTATATTTACGTTTCGGGTGAGAAGCGAGGCGCGTGCGAACACTGCCCGCGCGCAACTGAAGATTGTCGTAGGTTAAGTTTGTAAAAAAACCACCGCTAGCTCAATTTTCCGCGTACGAACCAGCCAGAGTTTCTCCGCGCCAAAAACGCATCAAATCATCACCAGCACACATCGTTCGAGTCATACGAGTCCGGAAAGCTCCTTTCGGTCACGAGGCTGCTATTGTTTTGACAGGTCCGTGAATCACAGGCATGTGTGTGTACTACGAGCCTCGGGCCTGGCCAGATGGCGCCACCGTCTTCAATTAATATCCCGATTAGAAAAACAAAACTATCAACCAAATAAACTAGCACAGCGCGTAAACACAACGAAATTACTGAATGCCACTTTTCATTATTATTTCGCTATGCACCGGCCGACGTCACCTAAATAGCAGACGCTGCGAGATACATCCGTCTCTTTCCTGCATGAAGTTTTGAACGTGCATTTCACTTCTAAATTTGAACATTTGGAATTTGAATTAGAACTGTCATCTTCTGGTATCGAATTGTTTTTGTTATGGTGTTTAGTTGCTGAGGTGATAGCGCGCGGCATAGATCGTGCTTGCATGCACGGAACTACACTACTACTGAGGCTAGATGACATTCACAAAGGCTTAAACTCCAAGTTCAGACGATTGCGGCGTCAATAAACTGGCCGATGCCTCGTCGGTAATGTGTGAACGATGTAATTCTGTATCTGTTACTCGCCGCTCGAGATCTCGAAGGGCCACGCGACTTACGTCACTTATTTTTACTGAAATATCCTCCAATAGAGGAAACAATCGATTGGCATTGTGCATTGTTCGTTGTGCATAAATATTTACTTTAAAATTATCTTCCATCGTAAAGCCATCTTAAAGTAAGCAAGCACTCTATCTAGGTCAAATAATTGCTTTGTCAGAGCTGTTTCTTAAATTCATCAGAATAGAACAGCATCGACAGTTATTCTCGTATCGCCAAAACTCACGTTGACCTGATAGTTATTGTATTTTCTGTATGTTAAACTAAGGTATATATTTTACTAGCTGCGCCCCGCAGCTTCGCCCGCGCGGAAATCCCGTGGATGATACCCGCTATGTGTAGGCCTCGCCTTTAGATTCCCTAATCTAAAGGCGAGGCCTCTGTGCTGTTGGCTTCGATCCCACACAAGTCCTCCAAAGAACTGGGTCACTATGGCCCGAGATCATGGAAATGAGAAACACATTTTAATAATTTATTTATTATTAATTTTTTACAATATTCGTCTAGTACAGGATGGAAAAAACTTAAAAAATACGACCCATATTCAGTACCTACATAGTATAAAACAAAGTCGCTTCCCGCTGTCTGTCTGTCCCTATGTATGCTTAGATCTTTAAAACTACGCAACGGATTTTGATGCGGGTTTTTTAAATAGATTGAGTGATTCAAGATGAAGGCTTATTTAAACTATTTGACACATAAATTTCCACGCGGGTTTAGTTATTATTATAATTGGTAATTTCTACGAAAATCTACCAGCTCTACATCAACAAGTCTTCAAATCCGGTGCATCTTGCAGGTGATCCCAATTAGTTAGATTGCTTTCGTTTTGACTAGGTAAACTAATTCGAACTTCGCTTCCTCTACCTAGATCGGATCCGTTTGATTGCAATTCGATTCAACAGTTGTAATCCAAGTTAATTTATAGAGTTCTGTTGACATTCCGTTACTGTACTGAGAATATAGAATTACTTAATTTTACAAAGAATGATATCCCTTTTATGGAGCTGTAATTAATTTAGATAAAAATGTAGGAGCGTTATTTATTTCACGAATGTAATGTTAACTTGTCCGACACCCGAATAAAATTAGTAGGGAAATCGGGAAAATAAAACAAAAAATAATATTTAATAATAGATTGTGTTGTGCTGGTGATTTAGAAAGCATTGTTTATATAATGAGATTCAATCAAGTTTATATTTTAACAATACAAACTGGAACGATCTTTCCGAAACCATAAAGCCTCGTACGAGATTCCAAATTCAAAAACATTTGAAAACAAAAACAAGCGAAATAGAAAGATCTACATTCGGCGTTCTGAAACCATAAAGACTCGTTCGAGATTCCAAATTTAAAAACATTTGCGAATGAAAACAAGCGAAAGTGATGCGCTTATATTTTTTAATTTTTGACTTGTATCCTGTTGTACAATGCAAACTATGTAGAAAAACAATCTATCTACATTCGGCATATTTCAAAAGCATCTCTGAAGCTACGTACAAACGTGAAATGAATGAGCTTATGGAGATTAAATTGATTGTGAAAAATAAATAAAAGAAAAAAAAAAGCTATATAACTCATTCATACGAGATTCCAAATTCAAAAACATCTGAAAATTAAAACAAGTGACATAGAAAGATCTACATTCGGCGTTCTGAAAACATTTCTGATACGATAAAGACTCATACGAGATTCCAAATTCAAAAACATCTGCGAATGAAAACAAGCGAAAGTGATGCGCTTTTATTTTTTTAATTTTCGACAAAAGTGAATCCTGCATTCAGCCTCGAACGCGGGCGGTGTCAACGACCCCTGCTTTCGGGCGTCGCCGACCATTACGTTGGGAAAGGTCAGGATTTGTGTGTGTGCAGGTTTGCAGTTTGTGTGCATGCTTTTACTTTCAACTCGCCTTATTTGTGCGGACTCATTTGGTGATTCGTGGGGCTCATCTGATGGGCTTGATTTAACAGTCTGTCTGGCTGTAGCTACTTGCTTAATATAAACAGTTATCTATACTAATATTATAAAGGGAAAGGTTTGGTTTTTTATTTGTTTGTTTGTATTGAATAGACTCTGAAACTAACGGACCGATTTGAAAAATTCTTTCACCGTTGGACAGCTACACTATCCGCGGTGAACATAGGCTATATTATATTTTCAAAAAAGTTAGGGATCCCTACTAAAACTGTGCGAAGCCGGGAAGGTCCGCTAGTGTTCAATGTTTTGGCATTAATTTTTTGGCAAAAATTAGGGATCCTTACTAAAACTCCAATAATGAAACCCAAGGTGTAAAAAATTACCTCTTGCGAAGCCGGGACGGTCCGCTAGTGTGATATAAAACTTCTGAAACTATCATGGTTATTGACACAAAGTCAACATCGGGATGGTTACCATGATTTGATTTTTGAGTTTTCCAATATTTCGGCACTGTTTCCTTCCTTATTTAATTACGAACTGTGATGTTACTTTCATAAAGAATATAATAATACTAATATAATATAGTAGGTAATCTATAATTTATAAATAATTTTATTTCTAGATGCACTATGAGCTGTAATTATAATCAGGCTGCAGGTAGATGCTGGATGCGGCAAGCTGAAGACAGATATGGCGCTCAATGGGGGAGTCTAGAGGCCTATGTCTAGTAGTGGACTGCTATAAGCGATGATGATGATGATGATGAATAATCACTCTGAAGTATTTAAGAATACAATACAAAAATACTTGATTGTACAGAAAAAATACATTGCATACAAGTGTAATGGGCGGCCTTATCGTTTAGAAGTGATATTAAGTATGTTTGTAATCTAAAATTGTTCATTTATATTGTGTGTATATGTAAAAGTAAAAAGATTTTTATTTTGTCAGAACAGAGACTCTTATAAACTAAACTTAGATTAACAGACGACAGAGACTGACAAAACTCGGTCTCCACTCAGCATTTGCTATGGTAGAGCAGATCGTACCATAGCGCTGGTCTTCCGTGGAGACATGTAGTGGCAAATAAATAATTTGTCTATGTCTATCTCCTGGTGACCTTTGGATGGAAAGAAATATGAGAATTAAACCTACTCTCATCTACCTAGCTACTAAATGCTGAATAAATAATAAATAAATAATACTGGACAATTCACACAGCATTATCTAGCCCCATGGTAAGCAGAGCTTGTGTTATGGGTACTAGATAACTGATATACATAATACAATATATTACATTTGACGACCGATGTGGCGCGGTGGGCGAAGTTCCGCTTGCGACGCAGGAGGTTGCGGGTTCGATTCCCACCTCGGAACAATTGTGTGTACGATCTGCAGATATTTGTTTCGGGTGTTCTGGTCGTTTTCTATATATAATAAAAAATATCTATCTATGTAATATATTGTATTATGTATATCAGTTATCTAGTACCCATAACACAAGCTCTGCTTACCATGGGGCTAGATAATGCTGTGTGAATTGTCCAGCATTATTTTTATTTTATTTTTTTACATACATAGATCTTTTTTATTATACATAGAAAAATATCTGCAGATTGTACACACAATTGTTCCGAGGCGGGAATCGAACCCGCAACCTCCTGCGTTGCAGGCGGCCCTTTACCCACCGCGCCACATCGGTCATGGAAAAATGGAACAGAATCTTTATTTTAAAAACTTTTTATCTGCACTTCGTTAACAACAGAACATCAAACACAATACATAAGTAAACTCCTACGTCAAGTAAAAACATCTGGCATTATCTATGTTTGTAAAATTATGTTATACTAGCTGCGCCCCGCGACTTCGCCCGACTAAGCTAAGCAGAGCTGGTGTGATCTCGACCCATTACACCAGCTTTTAGCTTGAGGCTAGATGATGCTGCATGAATTATCCAACATTATTTATTTTATTTATCTAATACTAGCTACGCCTCACGGTTTCGTTCGTCCTATGGAAATCTATGTATCAAATCCTACTAATATTATAAACGCGAAAGTTTGTAAGTATGGATGGATGGATAGATGTTTGTTACTCTTTCACGTAAAAACTACTGAATGGATTTTTATGAAACTTTTACTTATATTTTTCTTTGAAACTTTAACAATAATATAGCTTATACATCAGAATAACACATAGGCTACAATTTATAAAGATAATATTGTATATTATCCAAAAATTCTATCACCACGCGGGTGAAACCGCGGGGCGCAGCTAGTACATATATAAAGAAAGTCGTGTTAGTTACACTATTTATATTAACACTCAAGAACGGCTGAACTGATTTGGTTGAAAATTGGTGGGGAGGTAGTTTAGAACCAGGAGACGGACATGTCGGACATAGGATAATAGATGATTTATTTATTTATTTAAACTTTATTGCACTATTAAAGGTACAAAGGGTAGGCTTAATGCCGAGGCATTTTCTACCTGCCAACCAGGAAACACATGTTTTAAATAAAGGGTTGGCGTGCTAACATTACATACAAATATAAGTAATAGTAACTATGTTGTTAGTAATGTAGTAATGACGACCGATGTGGCGCGGTGGGCGAAGGTCCGCCTGCGGCGCTGAAGGTTGCGGGTTCGATTCCCGCCTCGGAACAATTGTGTGTACGATCTGCAGATATTTGTTCCGGGTGCTCTGGTCGTTTTCTATGTATAATAAAAAATATCTATCTATCTAATATATTGTATTATGTATATCAGTTATCTAGTACCCATAACACAAGCTCTGCTTACCATGGGGCTAGATAATGCTGTGTGAATTGTCCAGCATTATTTATTTATTTATTATTTATTTATGTTTATGACATTTTATAATTTATCCCGTTTTTTTAATTATTTTATTCCTCTAAGGCGGAACAAAGTTCGCCGGGTCAGCCAGTAGTTAATAAACCTTCCTCTTGAATCAGTCTATTTAAAAAAAACTGCAATCAAATACGTTGCATAGTTTTAACAATTTGACTGCGGTTTTTTTTCTACGACTGCGATCTTTTTTTTTACCTAAAAAATTCGTGCTGCGGCGCAACACAGCGGTTGTGTTGCGCCGCACATGCGTTTCGTTCGAAAAATATTACGGCTGTGCTGAGTCACAAAGATCTGTATTTTCTCAGCCGCTGCGCTAGTGTGGATTTACGCATATTAGTCACTTGTACAAAACTCATACCGTGCGTTCTCAGCACTCAAAGTGTTAAAGATCTAAGCATACATAGGGACAGACAGACAGCGGGAAGCGACTTTGTTTTATACTATGTAGTAGTACACGACTTTGCCGTTAATGTAGACCGCCGAAAAAGCGATATCATTATCACTTGTTATCGGGTTACTGACCACTCTTGTTTGGCGTATTGAGTGGGGTCATGGTCTGAAATCTGTCCTTTTCACTCCTGTTGCTATCGTGATACCTTTCTCTTTCTCTGTACAACACTGTTTTTGCAGATGTTTTGTGAAAAACATCTATGTCTATAAGTTTTATATTTTGTATCTAGATGTAGATACATGCTTTCAAATCTCGTTCCTATAGTTAGGTATATGTCATCATCATCATCATCATCATCAGCCTATAGCAGTCCACTGCTGGACATAGGCCTCCCCCAATGAGCGCCATAGCGCCCTGTCTTCAGCTTGCCGCATCCAGCATCTACCTGCAGTCTTTCGCAGGTCGTCATCCCACCTGGTCGGAGGGCGTCCTACACTACGTTTACCGAGTCGTGGTCTCCACTCAAGAACACGTTTGCCCCATCGGCCGTCGGTTCTTCGCGAGATATGGCCGGCCCACTGCCACTTCAGGTTGCTAATTCTTTGAGCTATGTCGATAACCTTGGTTCTCTGTCGGATGTATTCGTTACGAATCCTATCCTTCAGAGAAACTCCGAGCATAGCTCTTTCCATAGCTCGCTGAGCGATTTCAATTCCTCTCTCCTCAAGCGACTCAAGCGACTCCGCCATTAAGTACAGGTAGGTAGGTATATGTACTTACCTCCTTTTGTTAGGTGTTCTTTCAAATAACACAGAAAACTAAAATCTTGGTACTTGGATACTTGTAGCCCAGGTTGATGGCTTTCACGCCATCATCCGCAAGAAAACAGCCTCGCTGCTGCGCAGAACATGGAGCAGTACCAACTCCATCCTGCAGGTTGTGGACAGCTGTTGGGAGTCTGTTGAATGACTGCTGCAAATCTAATTATAATTTAATTCAAGGATGACGACCTGCGAAGGACAGCAGGCAGATGCTGGATGCGTCAAGCTGTAGTCAGGGCTCATTGGGGGAGGCCTATGTCCAGCAGTGGAATAACATAGGTTGATGATGATGACGACCGATGTGGCGCGGTGGGCGAAGGTCCGCTTGCGACGCAGGAGGTTGCAGGTTTGATTCCCGCCTCGGAACAATTGTGTGTACGATCTGCAGATATTTGTTCCGGGTGTTCTGGTCGTTTTCTATGTATAATAAAAAATATCTATCTATGTAATGTATTTTATTATGTATATCAGTTATCTAGTACCCATAACACAAGCTCTGCTTACCATGGGGCTAGATAATGATGTGTGAATTGTCCAGCATTATTTATTTATTTATTTAATTATAATTTAATTCAAGGATGACGACCAGCGAAGGACAGCAGGCAGATGCTGGATGCGTCAAGCTGTAGTCAGGGCTCATTGGGGGAGGCCTATGTCCAGCAGTGGAATAACATAGGTTGATGATGATGATTAATATAACAAAAAAAAACTATTTTATATAACTTATGGACTTATAAAATACCAAAGCTGCCTTGAACTTTATGATATTTTATCAATGCCAAAAATATTGAAAAAATATTGAACACTAGCGGACCTTCCCGGCTTCGTACAGTTTTAGTAGGGATCCCTAACTTTTTTGAAAATATAATATAGCCTATGTTCACCGGGGATAGTGTAGCTTCCCAACGGTGAAAGAATTTTTCAAATCAGTCCAGTAGTTTCGGAGCCTGTTCATTACAAAAAAAACAAACATTTCCTCTTTATAATATTACTATAGATAAAATGTATCTATACCAAAATTTATACCGAGTTACGAAATATTTCTTATTTATACGCAGTAGGTAAAACATGACTGTCTGGACGAACAACAAGATATCGCCAGGACAAAATTTGGTAGGCACCAAGCTATTTTTAGGAGTGACAAAATTATTTGAAGGGCAAACGGAACGTATACCCGACTTTTAATATCGCTTATTATTGTTTGTAGGTACCTACTTGTAGCTAAATAGCATTATCATCAGTAGGTAGACGCTAACAAATACAGACAGAAAAGTAGCTATACTAATATTATAAAGAGGAATGGTTTGATTTATTGTTTGTTTGTAATGAATAGGCTCCGAAACTACTGGACCGATTTGAAAAATTCTTTCACCGTTGGGAAGCTACACTATCCCCGGTGAACATAGGATATATTATATTTTCAACAAAGTTAGGGATCCGTACTAAAACCTTGAGAAGCCGGGAAGGTCCGCTGGTATATATTTATACCTATTTATAATAATAAAGTAAGTATTGTTATGTGTATTATTATATCGATACCTCAGAGGTTTTGAACCCAAAGGGCGTAAAGTACATTTGGTCGAAACTTAGTCAATAATGCAGTTTTACTCAATTTTTGCGAAAGACTGCAGGTAGATGCTGGATGCGTCAAGCTGAAGACAGGGCGCTATGGCGCTCATTGAAAAATGAAAAAAATGAAATGAAAATGACTGCTATTAGGCTGATGATGATGATGATAAAATTTAACTTTATTAGAGGAGGACTATGTCTAGCAGTGGACTGCTATAGGCTGATGATGATGATGACTCACTTTTTAATTCTTTATGAACTGTTTGACGACCGATGTGGCGCGGTGGGCGAAGGTCCGCCTGCGACGCAGGAGGTTGCAGGTTCGATTCCCGCCTCGGAACAATTGTGTGTACGATCTGCAGATATTTGTTCCGGGTGTTCTGGTCGTTTTCTATGTATAATAAAACAAAAATCTATCTATGTAATATATAGTATTATGTATATCAGTTATCTAGTACCCATAACACAAGCTCTGCTTACCATGGGGCTAGATAATGCTGTGTGAATTGTCCAGCATTATTTATTTATTTATTTTATGTTTATTTCGTTTCCTCAAATCCTCCACAAAATAGGTAGGTACCTACATACTTATTGTACGGTACCTAGTAAATGAAAGAAGAAAGTGCAACAAACTGTACATTCATTCATTCA
Organism: Eupithecia abbreviata; assembly: GCA_943735965.1. Classification (NCBI taxonomy): domain Eukaryota; kingdom Metazoa; phylum Arthropoda; class Insecta; order Lepidoptera; family Geometridae; genus Eupithecia; species Eupithecia abbreviata. Next base: position 2,107,191 of record OX030997.1, on the reverse strand, counting down.
TAATGTTATGAAATAAAATCTTAATGAAAGAAAAAATTTCCAAAATTTTAGCCGAAAATGAGAACAAACATTTAATCGACGTCGCTACACTAGTCGGCCATATTTATCCATTCAGCTTTAAATTTGGAAAATCAGTTGTTTTTTCCTTATTTTAGGCGTAACCACACGACGACACGTGTAAGATGAGGCAATTACCTAATTTAACGAATTGACCCACAAAACCACAGATAAAAAAAATAATCCACATAATTTAAGCTAAAACTAATTGTTCTGCCCTACGTAATACTTTGTGAAGAAATATTATAAGGTACTTTTGTAAGTACCTATCTATGGACGTTCATCTTTCGTCATCACTACATAGTATAAAACAATGTCGCTTCCCGCTGTCTGTCTGTCCCTATGTATGCTAGGTCTTCATAACAACGCAACGGATTTGGATGCGGTTTTTTTAATAGATAGAGTGATTCAAGAGGAAGATTCATAAATTATTTTGCACATAGATTTCCACGCGGGCGAAGCCGCGGGGCGCAACTAGTCAATAATTATTTATTCAAATATCTTAGGACTTAAGAATAACAAAGAATTGCACTACTTCAATTGTGATGTGTGCGATTACACTAAAACCATCCATCCTTTATTTAACATTTGGAAGTCATTTCAATGGCCTGAAAGGCCCTTTGCTATACAAATGCAAATAACCATCCAAAGGGCTTTCAAACAGCTGGCCGGAGGGCGTCCTACACTACGTTTGCTAAGTCTCAATCTACACTTAAGAACACGTCTACTCCAGCAGTACACAGTGAAGCGCTAAATGTATTTTACTTCAATATTTTTTCGCAATGTTTGAGTCATATCATGACACACCTACTGACTTTAATCTTATCTCTTATCGTTCATTGACCTCTGATAAGTGATTACACTACTAACCAAGTTGGGAACTACCAAGGTGGACTGTTTGACCCAGCGGCGACTCAGACACGTACCAACTATCAATCTACTCAGTATTATAATGATTAAAACTATATTTTATTACTTACCTATTTTCAACGCCAAGATTTTCTTTTTGGTTTCTTCATTATGGGCTATAAAAGCCCATAATGACGAATCGACAAACATTGACAGACAGACAGAGAGAAACAAAACAGAGACGAGAGACATTGTTTTTGATTTAACTCATTATTTCTAATTTTAAAGCAATCGTATATAAAAATTATTTTTATGTTACAGGTAGCCGTACTACCTAAACAGTTAAAATAATTAGCATTACTAATAATAGTGCTAGTAATTTCAGATTATGGTACCAACATAAATAATCCATCACCAAAGTTATATTGCAGAAGTACCTATATAAAATAATGTAGCCGAAGAGGTCCATGGTAGCCTCCAACTTATTACATGAACCAGGAACCCAATTATTATAAACAATCGCTATAAATCATCATCATCATCAGCCTATAGCAGTCCACTGCTGGACATAGGCCTCCCCCCAAGAGCGCCATAGCGCCCTGTCTTCAGCTTGCCGCATCCAGCATCTACCTGCAGTCTTTCGCAGGTCGTCATCCCACCTGGTCGGAGGGCGTCCTACACTACCTCTCTCGTCTCCACTCAAGAACACGTTTGCCCCAACGGCCATCGGTTCTACGCGAGATATGGCCGGCCCACTGCCACTTCAGCTTTATCGCTATAATTATATCTTGCTTTTTAACTATTTAATTGTTGTTATAAATAAATGTATTTTTATTCTATTATTTAATATAGTAATAGTTTCGTCACAGAATCTTCACGTAGAATCTATGGATGAAAGAATAGATAAGCAGAGCTAGATTAATAATAGTTTCGACCTTGCCACTTTTGACGTGCGCTCGTCTCTCCAACTGTACAATTCAAATACGCTTTATTGTACATCAAACACAGAAAAATTTAAGAAAACAGTAAAGAAAAAACAAACAAAGATACAGATGCACAATGGGTGGCTTTATCGCTAAGAGCGATTTCTTCCAGACAACCTTTGGATGGACACGTAGCTATACGAATTATAGACTAATGTACTGTAGTTCTATTAAACTGAGTTAGAATGCCAAAATGTATCTCTCTACGAACATACCATTGTCATAGTGAAGCGATTCGTTTAGCAGAAATATAGGGTAATAGGGGTGCTGATCTGACTGTCCCTGAAAATATACTGAAAAAACATCATTAACCTTCAAACATGTAAGTTCCTTTAAATTTATGAGCCGCAAAATTCCCTGAAATGATAACAAAGATTTTATTTGAGGATGTTTTGTTTTATTGTACGCAAAATAGGCCTACATATGTATATGTTGTAACAAAATAAACGACTTAATTAAATTGCCTACATCGGAAAACCCAGGAGCGGTATTTTTGATTATTTACAAAATTATCGATTTAAAATAATGCTTCAACAGGACAAAAATAATACAATATTACCGCAATGCTTGAAAACGATTAGTGCGTCCTATACCCGTTATGACCTACGGAGCTGAGACGTGGACACCCACGATAGGGCTGGTCCACCAGTTCAAAGTCGCTCAGCGAGTTACGGAAAAGAGCTATGCTCGGAGTTTCTGAGGAGGATAGGATTCGTAACGAATACATCCGACAGAGAACCAAAGTTATCGACATAGCTCTCAGAATTAGCAAGCTGAAGTGGCAGTGGGCCGGCTATATCTCACGAGAAACCTCCGCTGAGTGGAGACCGCGACTCGACAAAAGTAGTGTAGGACGCCCTCCGACCAGGTGAGATTATGATCTACGAAGGACTGGAGACAAATGCTGGATGAAAGGGTGCATGAAGACAGGGCGCTATGGCGCTCATTAAGGGAGGCCTGTGTCCAGTGGACAAACATAGGCTGATGATGATGATGATAATACAGCCAAAAGCTACAGTCACAAGAGTATGGAGACCTACTCCCAGCAATGGGCAAGTTAGGTGCGGAGAATGATGATGATAAAAGTAGAATGGACTCCATTGTATTATTTCTCCTTAATTATGCGCGCACGCATGCATTTTGTCATTGAGCAGGTCAGAGCACCACCGGTGCGATAAGAAGTACTGTCAGACCAGTCAGTATACGAAAAATTATAAATATAGGTACTCGTTATTGTTATTATTATTTCGACCGATGTGGCGCAGTGGGCGAAGGTCCGCCTGCGATGCAGGAGGTTGCGGGTTCGATTCCCGCCTCGGAACAATTGTGTGTACGATCTGCAGATATTTGTTCCGGGCGTTCTGGTTGTTTTCTATGTATAATAAAAAATATCTATCTATGTAATGTATTGTATTATGTATACCAGTTATCTAGTACCCATAACACAAGCTCTGCTTACCATGGGGCTAGATAATGCTGTGTGAATTGTCCAGCATTATTTATTTAGTTATTTATTTATTTATTTATTTATTATTGATATGAATGGATGAACACTTTGTTGCACTTAAAACTAAAAATAACACATTAAAAGTACAATAGCTGTGACAATAGACGGCCTTATAGCTGACAACGATTTCTCCCAGGCAACCTAGATATTACTAGCTGCGCCCCGCGTGCAAATCTATGTGTCATATGGTTTGTAAACCTTCCTCTTGAATCATCTATGTATCTATAAAAAACGCATTAAAATGCATTTCGTAATTTTAAAAATCTCTAAGCATAGGTAGGAGAGTAGACAGATGCGTGATCATGGCGCATGAAACTGTGCCGAAATATCGGATAACTCAAAATCAAATCATAGTAAATATCCCGATCTGCATCCTTCCGCGGCGCAGGCAGACCTAACCCACTGTTGCAGTCATAGCTCGTCAGATATATTTGTCACTGACTGTACAACCAAAACATATGATCAAACAAAAGTAGATGCTATGTCGAATTGTTGATGCTTCATCAAAACCCAGGTCATTGAACCCGTCTCCGTCTGGCATCTATCTCTCTCACTCTCACCTTATCAGACTATATCTGTCCCTCTCTTCAAAATACTGAGTCAAGATTCTGAAAGGCTGATAAGCCTTAGATTAGACTAAATAAATAAATTCGCTTAAGTGTGACACATTCATTGCAGTTCGTCTATGATGTAGTCGCCAGATTGTAGAATCAGCGTGTTTAAATAATAATAAATAAATAATGCTGGACAATCCACACAGCATTATCTAGCCCAAAGCTAAGCAGAGCTTGTGTTATGGGTACTAGATAACTGATATACATAATACAATACATTACATACATAGATAATTTTTATTATACAACACCCGGGGATCTGCAGATCGTACACACAATTGTTCCAAGGCGGGAATCGAACCCGCAACCTCCTGCGTCGCAGGCGGACCTTCGCCCACCGCGCCACATCGGTCGTCTAAGTATTGACACATTCGTTCAATAAATCAGATAGGTAATAAATTGAATTGCGCGGTTTTGCAATCGGCCTAGCCTTTGAACAAATGGGATGATTCTAAGATCAGGCGCGGCTACATAGATATAACGCCAATATGGTAGGTTTGAAGTCAAAGTTTTCAATAATCTTAATAGAGTCAGTAGAATATATTAAATAGAGTCAGTAGAATATATTAAATAGAGTCAGTAGAATGTATTAAATAGAGTTTTAGAATTTATTAAATAGAGTCAGTATAATTTATTAAATAGAGTTTTAGAATTTATTAAATAGAGTCAGTAGAATTTATTGAATAGAATTATATATAATGGGTACAGCTCTGCCCGCGTCTTCACACACGTATTTTCTTTATTTTGTCCACAGCTGGACATATGCCCCTCCCATAATGAGCGCCTTCTCCCATAATCAGCGTCCTGTCTTCAGCTACATCCAACATCTGCCTGTAGTCTTTCGCAGGTCGTCATCCCAGCAGGTCGGGGGCGTCCACTACGCTCGCCGAGTCGCGTTCTCCACACAAGAACTCATTTACCGCAGCGATCATTGGTTCCTCGTGAGTTAAGCTTTATACGAGTATGTGAAATGACTCAAACTTTACCCAGAAGTGGGTAAAATTATTATTAAGGAAAATTCACAACGTTAACAATAACAAGTTACAATCTTTTTAGGAACTTCCTCCATTTTTGAAGTCCATTTAATTAAAGGAAGTTTTGGTAGTAGCAGATAATGTATAAATCAGGTTCAATTAAAATAATATATTTCCACACAACGTATTCCCAATATGTTAGACTACTTGCTGTCCGCGGCTTCGCACGCTTATTTATATGGGAACGTTTTCAGGTTATTTCTATCCCATGGGAACTAAATTATTGATAAAATAAATAATAAATAAAATGTTATAATAATAGAGACTAATGAGCTTACAGACAAACGGAATAACCGTTTTAGTTAGCTTTTAGATTAAGATGTAATTATTTTGAAACATAAATAAACGAAAAAAAATCTACGTATAACTAACGGTTCGGGCTGAACTTTTTTAATAAAGATTTTATATAGATAAACAAAGTTTCGCGTTTATAATTTCCCTAAATTATATTATTCTATTTTTATTTAATTTTAGTTGATTTTATTATGTGACATTTATTTTTAATTTTGTATGTGCATTATTAATTATTATGGATCGTGAATCTGACACTAAATGAGTTAATAATAATATTAATAGACACCACGGGTACCGAGTGCTCCCGGAAAAGTTCCTGGTTCTCGTCTCCGCTTGCGGAGTGGCATCCCAAGAGAACCAGATCCCCACCTCTTGCTTGCCTTCATTGGCCGGTCTGAGTGGAGTCGCGAGAGATGCATCTTAGGATGTAGACTCGGGGGTGGAAGTGTCTAATGGCGTAATAGCGAGGAAACCCGCCCACGAGCAGTCTTCGTGATGGTGAAATCGGGGCAGCACCTCTCGACACCCTCAGTCGTTTGCGCCGATGTTGTTCCTCTCCGGTAATTTACTCCGGCTTTTTAAGGAACCCATCCAGCATTCGGCAAGCCACCGTCTGCCGCTCTTCTTAACATTATGATTGACTTGTTTATGGCAGACGTCCGCAATCTCCCCTATAGCCCGATTACCCAGTCCATCAATCCATCCATCACAATAGCCTGGTTATATTTCTTTCATTTTTCTTTGCAATAGTCTCTACACCTGGCGGATACCATCTTTGGGTGTATCATATTGTGCACCCGAGGATGATACCCGCTATGTGTAGCCATCGCCTTTAGATTAACTTCTCAAAGGGCCTCTGTGCTGTTGGCTTCGGCCCCACGCAAGCCTTCCAAAGGACCGGGTCACTTTATGTCCCGAGATCATGTTATATGAGAGACATATTAATAGGATTATTATACGCATGCCTATTCCTTGGACAAAATACGCACAAAAATAATAATATACACAATATATAATTGCCTAATAATTTTATTTTTCTTTATTATGATTAAATTCTAACAAAGCTAAAAAGCCAATATACATACATACATAGTAGCCAAGAACAAAACTTTTTAATTTGGATACAGTTCGAGACAAATTAATGGAAAATTATATAGATTCCGAATTTTGGGCCGATTATCATCATCATCAGCCTATTATTAGTCCACTGCTGGACATAGGCTTCCCCCAATGAGCGCCCTATCTTCAGCTTGACGCATCCAGCATCTACCTGCAATCTTTAGCAGGTCGTCATCCCACCTGGTCGGAGGGCGTCCAACACTACGTTTACCTAGTCGTGTTCTTGAGTGGAGGTCTGTTCTTCGCGAGATATGGCCGGCCCACTGCCACTTCAGCTTGCTAATTCTCAGAGCTACGAGTATGTCGATAACTTTGGTTCTCTGTGGGATGTATTCGTTGCGAATCCTATCCTTCAGAGAAACTCCGAGCATAGACCCGCCGATTAAAGCAACGTTGATTTTTAAGTGGATTATAACGCTATGGAATCTTCAGAATTAATTAGCAAAAAAGATTTGCGTAGAAATGAATGTTTTGCGTAATGACTACGACTCGGTAAACGTATTGCCGAACGCCCTCCGACCAGGTGGGATGACGACCTGCGAAAGACTACAGGCAGATGTGTCAAGCTGAAGACACGCTATATATGGCGCTCGTTGGGGTAGGCCTACGTCCAGCAGTGGACTAGGATGATGAACTAGAGTCATCGCCCTCTGTTTTCATTTCACCCACATAGTCAACAAGGAATTTATTTCCCAATGGAGATAAATAGTGTATTTTTATCATTTTGATAATGAAAACGATATTGCAGTTCAAATAAGTTTATCAACATTTGCGGTGTCATTGAACTGTAAAGAAAGAAGGCTAAAGTTGGCCAATGTGGTACGATATTTATTTTCTTAAGTGGACATTATGGGTGACATATATTGAAGGCAAGCTGAAGACAGGGCGCTATGGCGCTCATTGGGGGAGGCCTATGTCTAGCAGTGGACTGCTATAGGCTGATGATGATGATGAAGATGGGTGACAAACAGCAGATATTATTTATTACATGTACACTGTGTACACTGTTACTGCGTGTTACCACATGTACACTGTTTTGACAGGCACACCCAATACAACAGAGTACTTCTTACATTTAATATTACAATTGCTACATAATTTGATGGTAGCAAATAATATGAATATTTTTTATAGTAAATAAATAAATAATGCTGGGACAATTCACACAGCATTATCTAGCCCTATGGTAAGCAGAGCTTGTGTTATGAGTACTGGATAACTGATATACATAATACGATAAATTACATACCTATTATATATATAGATATTTTTTATTATACATAGAGCGACCAGAACACCTGGAACAAATATCTGCAGTTCGTACACACAATTGTTCCGAGGCGGGAATCGAACCCGCAACCTCCTGCGTCGCAGGCGGAACTTCGCCCACATCGGTCGTCAATAGATTCCAACTTATCTATAATCTATAATATAAAAATGAATCGCTGAATGTGTTGCTAAGCGCAAATCTCGAGAGCAGCTGAACCAATTTCGCTAATTCTTTTTTAGAATATTCCTTGAAGTACGAGAATGGTTCTTACGGAGAGAAAAAAGAGAGAAAAAAAATACCTGAAACAAATGACCACTCGGGCGAAGCCGGGACGGGCCGCTAGTACTAAATAAAATAGTCGTTTCTGACTGTTTTTTTGGTACTTAGTAGGTACCTACCTAACGCTGTAGGCTGGTGTGGTAAGCCATGGTAGGTACCTATGTTTGTTCTGTATTGGTGTCAAATATTCGGTTAAGTCCCCTAATCAATTTTAAGTCCAATTTTTTTAATAACAATGTGGTTGACGTCCAAAACAGGAAAATTTTAACCGGAGTCTTCTAAAAAGTACTTTATTGACTGTTTACCATTCAATTAATTACATTCTGGGAAGAACCAAATTTGTTTTTGCTGATAAATCAATGCGTAGTATAAATAATTTAATATTCAGAGTAGGAAAAGGTTAAAAGAAACTCCTTGACATAGGTACCTTACCTACCTACAGACGTTAAAAACTCAAAAGTTGTTTAAATTTCGAACGCCCCACCACAGTCATCTAAAAATTATCTACTAAATTAACTGTTTACCGTTAAATTAATTACATTCTGGGAAGAACCAAATTAGTTTTTGCTTACAAATCAATGCGTAGAATATTCAAGGAAGGAAAACGATATAAGAAACTCCTTGACATACAGATGTTAAAAACTCGAAACTTGTTTAAATTTCGAACGCCCCACGAAATCGAAATCATTGCGGTCGCCGAAATCCGGTCACAGCGAGGGGAGACAAACTGCCAAAATTATTTGCGAAGCACAATTCAAGGTCGCAGTGAGGCAGGTCAGCTGCTGACGTCACTGGCGCCCTCCAAAACGTGAGGTCGACGACCGCGCCGCCATTGCGGAAACTGTGCTGTGCGCGTTCGGAATTCAAATTGGGCCTTTTGTTGTTGTGTGCGTGAGGCCCGCGCGATTCGGCGCTCGTACACATCCTGACAATGTGATGGTGAGAGCTCTCATTGTCGAGTCTCTGTGTGAGTGCGTCACGCATTCACGCAATCGTGAATTTATTTTTCTGTCGAGCACAATACCTTGACTTTGTCTTAATTTTTGTAAGTTTTATTATTTCCGCGTTGTTAACATTTGGGTTTAAAGATTTCCAGTGAACTACCGACATTTTCCGACATTTTATCATTTAATTCACAACGATTTTACCCAGTGTTTTATAAATTTATAGACAACAAGTGGAACATTGTAAAACAGCTATGGATGAGTGACATAATGTTAGGAAGCCATAATTCTTTAATGAAAAATAAAACCGCTCAGAGCAACGAACAGCAAGCCTGTTAAACGTGTTCTAAAAAGAAAAATGGCCACGGAAATCGTCTAACGTGTTTCAAATTTCGATTGCTCAGAAGTGACATTATGCTCACATAATTTATTCTAACTCTAAGAAGTAAAAGAGCAGACCCTTTTACTTCATGCTAGTTTGTAAAATTACATGTAAAGTGGCTTAAATAAATACATATAACCATCCTAAGATAAAAACAAATACACCTACGCCGCACATAGAAAACTAAACCTACCTAACTAAATTAGTATAGAAATATACTCGAAGCAATGTAAAGACCCTATCATCGACGCACAAAAGTCAACCAGTAACAAACCGCCGAAAATACCTTCTAATTTTTTCTAACACCGCGCCCGACCAATCAGAGCGCCGAAATTTGAAGATGCGCATGAGTGGCCAAATTTTTAAACGAGTTAGACGCACACTAACGTAGCTACGGAAACGTCTGATTTGTTGTTTGTTTGATAGTGTAGTGGGGTGAATTCCCATTAGATTTGGGAATAGATATGTGTGTGTATGTGCCGTGCCCATGTCTATGTATTGTAAATAGATTTAAATAAATGGCTTTCTTTCCCCTTCTTATCGTGGATTATGTAACAGTTGATGGATTAGTTTTAGAAGAGAGTTTTATGTACCTATTAAGTACAATAAAAACAATGTCATTACTACTTTTAGCCCGCTATTCCATCCCCTCGGTGACCAACTATCCGACGGGAGTATATTGAAAACCAGCGCCGCATGTTTTGGCATGCAGCACAATGCTGTATGTACTCCCTTTGCCTATTATAAGAAATTTCTTTTTTGTATTTAGTATTAGTTTAGATTAAGAAATGGATTGGCAATAAATGATTTTATTATTTATTTATTTTTCAAATGTGTTTTGGTAAAAATGCAAACCTAGACTAAAAGAGAATAAAAGCTAAAGCTAAAGCTAAAAGCAGATATTGATCTGAAAACATATTCCTAAAACTTCTATCAACAAAAACGTGAGGCATTATGATTTAAAAGTTCTGTTTTTTATCCAAAATTATTTTAATAAACAATAAAATAAATATATTTCAAAAATAAAATAAGCCTTTATTGCTGGTTGACACAGTTAAATGTTGATAATAATATTACAAAAACAAACAAACGAAAAAAATTACAAACGTAAACTACTGATGCTCTCGGCGCTTGGTTTCCCGTCTTTTTTCCATCTTGTCTTTCGACAAAGGCCTCCTCTAAGGCTTTCCACTAGTTTCTGTCTTTGGCTATGCGTAACCATTCCGGTCCAGCTACTTTCTGGAAAAAATAAATATATTTATGTATAATATAATATATCTCGACGACCGATGTCGCGCGGTGGGCGAAGGTCCGCCTGCGACGCAGAAGGTTGCGGGTTCGATTCCCGCCTCGGAACAATTGTGTGCACGATCTGCAGATATTTGTTCCGGGTGTTCTGGTCGTTTTCTATGTATAATAAAAAATATCTATCTATGTAATGTATTGTATTATGTATATCAGTAATCTAGTACCCATAACACAAGCTTCTGCTTAGCTTGGGGCTAGATAATGCTGTGTGAATTGTCCAGCATTATTTATTTATTTATTTATTTTTTATATTATATATAATTAATAATAATAAAAATCTAATGCCCATTATATGCATATTATATCTTGTTGTTTGTTCTTTTCAGTTTTTTCTCTCTTAATGCAATAAAGCGTATTTGTTTTGTAATATAGTATATTATTTTATCTATTATTAACCTATCTACTAGATAACTAAGTGCAATAGTGCAGTGCATAGCTATCTCTATAAAAAATCCATGCTCCCTTAACATTCATACCCACACCTTAGTACCAATTTACATGTGTGCGTGTCATTACCATTTAGTCAATAGAAGTGTCAAACGCACGCAAACTGAATTATTTATCAGATGATTTCGGCGTTTGATGGATGTTATATTGTGTTTATAAGCAGTTTATATGTTAAATGGTTTAGGCCGGAACGGATGTCAAGAACGGCTGTGGTATGTATTGTGGCACGCCTTAGGAATTATCGTTGATGGTTGTTTGAGTTTTATTCAAATTCAAATATATTGACGACCGATGTGGCGCGGTGGGCGAAGGTCCGCTTGCGACGCAGGAGGTTGCGGGTTCGATTCCCGCCTCGGAACAATTGTGTGTACGATCTGCAGATATTTGTTCCGGGTGTTCTGGTCGTTTTCTATATATACTAAAAAATATCTATCTATGTAATGTATTGTATTATGTACCTATATCAGTTATCTAACACAAGCTCTGCTTACCGTGGGGCTAGATAATGCTGTGTGAATTGTCCAGCAATATTTATTTATTTTATTTATATTTATTTCGTCAAACATGGTATAAAGGTTGTTTAATTCTAAGTAATGCACTCATGTTTCACTATATTTTTGCATGCAATAATTATGATTGATGACTAATTAAATTCGGTTTTATTATTTATTATCTAACATTTAAAAACTCATTGATCAATCGCAACCTCCTGCATAGGTAGCTAATTTCATTAATAAATCATACCTTCTACGTATCAAAAATCAAAAGGGTCTGTATTCAAGTTCCAGCTGTTGCGAAGAGCAGACAAAACCCAGACCTTTTCCGCAACTTTACAATTTAGTGAATTGCCCTCTGCTGCATTCGCGGTACACTTACGAGGAAAATTATCAATAAATTCAATAAATACATTTTTTTATTTTCAGACAACAAAGATGCATATAAAACACATAGGTTCACAAAATACAAACGAAATAAATTCAAACGAATCATATTATTGTAATTCCACCTCCATTCCATGACTATGAAATTTCTATGAACTGGACACTGGCAGAAAAGGGGCAAACCAGACACAATATTGCCAAATAAAAGAAATCATGTCAAGTCGAACGAATTGTCAAACACATCCTTTGTAAAGTGGTAAAAGGCTTTTTTTTTTTAAGGAGGATCCAGCTGGGCTGGGCAGCATTTGGGAAACTACGTCAAGTCTTCACGTCATCCATACCGCAATGCTTGAAAACGAAAGTTTTCAATCAGTGCGTCCTACCCGTTATGACCTACGGAGCTGAGACGTGGACACTCACGATAGGGCTGGTCCACCAGTTCAAAGTCGCTTAGCGAGCTATGGAAAGAGCTATGCTCGGAGTTTCTCTGAAGGATAGGATTCGTAACGAATACATCCGACAGAGAACCAAGGTTATCGACATAGCTCAAAGAATTAGCAAGCTGAAGTGGCAGTGGGCCGGCCATATCTCGCGAAGAACCGACGGCCGATGGGGCAAACGTGTTCTTGAGTGGAGACCACGACTCGGTAAACGTAGTGTAGGACGCCCTCCGACCAGGTGGGATGACGACCTGTGAAAGACTGCAGGTAGATGCTGGATGCGGCAAGCTGAAGACAGGGCGCTATGGCGCTCATTGGGGGAGGCCTATGTCCAGCAGTGGACTGCTATAGGCTGATGATGATGATGATGATGAAAAGGCTTTATAGAAAATATCGGATTATCTAGACGATAAAAAAACTTTGGACCAGCTTTGCTCCAACTCGAAATAATTATTTATAATAATTTAATTTAATTTATTTATTGAGCATTGTTTTTACTCGGTTGAAGATTACCTTTATTTTAAGTTTTGACCTAGCGAGTTCTACTTTTAACTGACAATTTAATAATATTTGCGATTATCTGATTTAATTAATGATATCTAATTTAATTTTACTGATTTTTATATTCACGTGCCTGCATTCGGGCTGCAGATATGCAGCTCTACTGTGCTATTCCACCAATGTATTATGTACCATGTCTTATGTGATTAAATATTACTGAATTACTGAAAACTAACAACCTAACAAGGTAAAGGTTTCTTGTTTGCTTCTTTACTTTATCATAAAAATATTGAAGAGAACAAAAAATCGAAGTGATCAGTTTCCGTTCCGATTTAGTTTTAATTATGCAATTTGAATTGCATAATTTTTTAATTATGCAATTTGAACGTGACGTGTCCCTCTTGAACACGTCACAAAATTCAAATTGCATCCTGCGAGGTCTAAGGAAAAAAGCAGTTTGATATTTTATATTTCTTACCTGCAAAATAAGAGAATATCCATCCTAGCAAATCTAAGTTATTTATTGCTATAGGAAGTTATAAGGGTGATTTGCATTATTATTTGCTAAAATAGTGTATACAATTATATTTTTATTAAACACTAGCTGTTTTACCTGCGTAAATTCTAAATTCACATTTTTAAAATATAATATAGCCTATGTTCATCGGGGATAGTGTAGCTTCCCAATAGTGAAATAATTTTTCAAATCGGTCCAGTAGTTTCGGAGCTTATTCAATGCAAACAAACAAAAAAATCAAACCTTTCCTCTTTATAATATTAGCATAGATACCTTCGCATTTTTTTAAGAGTTCTAAACAGTAGATTAGTTATCAATAAGTCACTGCAAATAAAAAAAGTCAAAAAAGTAAGGCTTTTAACAAATTAATAATTTCATTTTTCATTCATTTTTTTCAGTCATTCAAATCAATTTCTAAAAGCAATTCAAACTGATGTTATTAAATTTTTCAAAAGTAGCAATCAATTTACCAATACCAACCAGCCTAAGAAACACGTTACCAAAAACATAATAATCTCGTCTGGTCTCAATTACTTTAAAATTCCCGATTGATCCTAATATTTTTGCCAACGATTTTGTCCCGCAGTGTAGTACAGTCGTCCTGCAATTTTTAAGCGTAATTATCGCCGTTCCTCAACGTCGCGCGACGACACACGACATTTGTTCCGCAGACTGTACCTGCCTTACACTTTGTACGTTGGGTTCGTAGAATGTTTTCGGTAAAATAGTACCTAAATGTTTTTACCTAGTTTCTTAGGTATTTGATAATATAAAAAGATGCTGGACAATCCACAGTTCATCATCTAGCCCCAAGCTAAGCTAATATACTTAATACAATACATTACATAGATAGATATTTTTTATTATAAATAGAAAACGACTAGGATACCCGGAACACATATCTGCAGATCGTAGAAACATTTCCCGAGGCGAAAATCGATCCCGCAACCTCCTGCGTTGCAGGCGGACCTTCGCCCACCACAGAGGTCGTCAAATAATAATGTGATTGTTTTAAAAAAATAAAAATCCGTGTTTTCTTATCTATGTGAAAAATTATCACTTTTAATTAAATTCACGAACAATTTGCATGAACATAAATAATATAATTATATTGCAATATTTGCAGAGACAGGCGAAATCTCTATTTATATGTGTCACTTAATGGTGGCCATGCTTTGTGAAATGGGAGGACATTTGTACAATGCAGGGGGGGGGGCAGAATTGAACATTACTCCATCAAGCCTAAAGATTTCGAATTTTAAGGACACAAAAATAAATAAATTTTTGTTTACTGCATTTTACGAAATGGTCTCTGCTCTCTACTGTTTTTACACACTTCAGTAAGTAGAGCTTGTGTTATGGAGACTAGATAAATGTTCTAAATGCATTACTATCAACCCCTTAATGATGTTTCTTTAACGTAGGTTTAAGAAAACATCATCAACATCAGCCTTAACTCGTCCAATGCTCGACATGGCATCCCATAGGCATCACCTAGTGAGCGTCATAGCGCCCTGTCTTCAGCTTACAGTCTTTCGCAGGTCTTCATCCCACCTGGCTGGAGGGCAGACTACGTTTTCTTAGTCGCAGTATCCACTCAAAAACATATTTTTTAATTTTTTTTTTTTAAATGCTGGACAATTCACACAGCATTATCTAGTCCCATGGTAAGCAGAGCTTGTGTTATGGGTACTAGATAACTGATATACATAATACAATATATTACATAGATAGATATTTTTTATTATATATAGAAAACGACCAGAACACCCGAAACAAATATCTGCAGATCGTACACACAATTGTTCCGAGGCGGGAATCGAACCCGCAACCTCCTGCGTCGCAGGTGGACCTTCTCCCACCGCACCACAGAGGTCGTCAAGTCTTTTGGCTCTTCTAAAATTCATCAAAAACAACATTAAAATTATCTTTTTTTGTTTGTAATTGGGACTATCCGAAAAACCTCGAAACCACCGTCACCCTACAAATCTTAGGAGAAAGTCGTGACACGATCCCCCAATTAGCAGACGGCAACTAGCAACCAACAGCAACCAGCAACCGTAGCTCTCTGGCAACCGGTGGGTTGACACCTGCCGTGCCCATCCGACCACCTAGTTAGGCAAATTGATCACGGATTGGAGTGAGTTACTTCGGCGGTGTTTGTGTTAAACTAACTTTAACATTCTTAATAAACAAATAAATAAATAATGCTGGACAATTCATGCAGTATTATCTAGCCCCATGGTAAGCAGAGATTGTGTTACGTGTACTACCTAACTGATATACATAATACTAAAGTCATTTAAAACGGGATATTTACCATGATTTGATTTTTGAGTTATCCAATATTTCGGCACAGTTGCATGCGCCATGATCACGGAGTAACAAAAAATCAAATCATGGTAAATATCCCGTTTTAAATGACTTTAGTATTAATAACCATGATAGTTTCAAAAGTTTGATATACATAATATCTACAATACATTACATAATAGATATTTGAACTCTGCAGTTGTACACACAATTGTCCCGAGGCTGGAATCGAGCCCGTAACCTGTAACGCGCAGGTTACGGGCTCGATTCCCGCCTCGGAACAAATGTGTGTACGATCTGCAGATATTTGTTCCAGGTGTTCTAGTCGTTTTCTACTTATAATAAATCTATCTATGTAGTGTATTGTATTATAATAATAATAATAATAGATCTTTATTTCAGATATAAATTATCCATAAACTGAATTAAAAAATACTTATCAATTATTGTACATAGGCTAAATTAGCTAAGTATTATAGCTTTGTATAGGTGGCGATATCCACCCATCGTCTAAATGTGACTTGTGTGTTGACGACCAATGTGGCGCGGTGGGCGAAGGTCCGCCTGCGACGCAGGAGGTTGCGGGTTCGATTCCCGCCTCGGAACAATTGTGTGTACGATCTGCAGATATTTGTTCCGGGTGTTCTGGTCGTTTTCAATGTATAATAAAAAAAAATAACTATCTATGTAATATATTGTATTATGTATATCAGTTGTCTAGTACCCATAACACAAGCTCTGCTTACCATGGGGCTAGATAATGCTGTGTGAATTGTCCAGCATTATTAATTAATATATTATAATATTAATATTAATTAATTAAAATGTTGCTGTTTGACTAAGTCTCTCTGCCAGACTCTTGATAATCGAATTATCACACGAGTCAACTCTGGACATGAAAGACGCAATCCTCTTCCTCTATATAGCGTTAAAAGAGTCTACGCGGGCCTGCGTTAACATCTCAGAAGCGCTACAGAAGCGCTTCATCCCCATCAGTTGCCTAAAGATGTTGTTATAGGCAACGCGTATCCTATCATGCGTCTTTTTGGTGTACTCAGTCCAGAGCCGACACGTGTAGAATGTCTGGCAGAAAGACCTAAACAGAGTTATGTATATCAGTTATCTAATACCCATGTTCTAAGCTCTGCTTACCATGGGGCTAGATAATGCTGTGTGAATTGTCTAGCATTATTTATTTATTTATTTACAAATACCCCCGTATACTCAAACGCATCGCAGATTTAATTTCTTTTTCTCTCTGTCAGAAAAACTACACTTGAGACGGGCGATCTGAGTTGCGTTTGAGTATCTATTCGGGGGTATTTGTATCTCCATCGTTGTTTTATCTATTTCCTTCATATAATTTGCTCTTTTTTTTACCTACCTAATACGTAATGTGTCGTATTATGTATTATATGGTGTCAAATAAATGTATTTTAAATTTATGACGATAAAGAAATCTGAATCTAATATATTATTTTATTGACGTAAAAAAAATATTTTATATCGAGAATTTATATAAATAAATAAATAATGCTGGACAATTCACACAGCATTATCTAGCCCCAAGCTAAGCAGAGCTTGTGTTATGGGTACTAGATGACTGATATACATAATACAATACATTACATAGATAGATATTTTTTATTATACATAGAAAACGACCAGAACACCCGGAACAAATATCTGCAGATCGTACACACAATTGTTCCGAGGCAAAAATAAGAGAAAATAGGAAATAGGAGAAGAATGATGATGATAATGTTCCAGGTGTCTGATTGGTCCATCCTGCTTCCTAAATACAATTGGAGGATCCCTGTGGGAGGCAGACTGCATTCCTCATATACAGCGTCAGTGGCGACAACTATTTATAGATTTTAACACTATTCGTACAGATTTCTCGACCTCTGTGACGTAGCGGAAAGGCCGGCTGCGAAACTGGAGGTTCGAATCCCGTCTCGGGACAAATGTTTCAACGATCTGAAGATATTTGCTCCGCTATAATGAAAAATATTTATTTATCTGGTGTATTGTATTAAATATAAAACAGTTATCAAGATACACAAGCTTAGCACACTTTGGGACAAGTTATTCCCAGTTTTACCAACCGAAAAGACAGTTTTACTTAATTTAAGTAAATTAGTATTGATATCTATATAACAGTAAAAAAGAAGAGAACTAATAAATAAATAAATAATGCTGGACAATCCACACAGCATTATCTAGCCCCATGGTAAGCAAAGCTTGTGTTATGGTTACTAGATAACTGATATACATAATACAATATATTACACAGATAGATATTTTTTATTATAAATAGAAAACGACCAGAACACCCGGAACAAATATCTGCAGATCGTACACACAATTGTTCCGAGGCGGGAATCGAACCCGCAACCTCCTGCGTCGCAGGCGGACCTTCGCCCACCGCGCCACATCGGTCGTCAAAATGATGGGTGAGAATATTTCCTGGGGCAAGACAAACGTGTTCTTGAGTAGAGACTACGACTCGATAAACATACTATAGGACGCCCTCCGACCAGGTGGGATGACGACCTGCGAAAGACTGCAGATAAAATATGTTTTTTATTTTTATTTTATTTATTAAACACACAAAACACATTACAATGTTATCTAAAACAATCATAAAAAAGTAATTTTAATCTACATTGTACCGTAAAGATTTATGTGTGTACAGCTATACTTAGTAAATTATATTATAATAATTCGTACTAAAGGACTAATATTAACAAAAACAAAAACAATGTTTAACAGACACTGGTGATAAAATTAAACAAGCACTACCTAGCTATAAGACCGGGCAATACTCTATTCAATTCCATCACCAGGTAGGACGGCCCAGCTTGGAGGACCAGCGATGTAAATCCTTATTGCAACTCTTTATAATGTCTATGTACTGTCTGTCTTCCAAATAAACAAAAATAAAAAATAAATAGATGCTGGATGCGTCAAGCTGAAGACAGGGCGCTATGACGCTCATTGGGGGAATCCTATGTCCAGTAGGGACTAGGGACCAGCATAGGCTGATGATGATGATTAAAGAAGCGTACAAGAAACCTTTACCCTGTTAGATCAGAACGTCACTTTCCCCTAAATATTTGCATTCGCCAACGTTCCCCAGTACCGCTAATGAAGTGAGCATTGCAGTTAGATGTTTACCAACGCGCGGCTTAGCGGCACTGCTGTGGCTTCGGCACCTAAGTCAATTTATTTCGCGAGCTTCCGAACCACCCTGTAGCTTCACTTTTTCCTTTATTAAATACAATATAATATAAATTAATATTTATTATATATACATTTAATATCGTCAAAACATTCCTAAAAACTGCATTCGACCTCATTTCCCAGGATGAGGTAAATTCCTCATATAAATAAAAGAGCGGCAAGGATCACTGGAATTTATTTTTTCTCCTTGTACAACAAAGGGAAACCCCCAAAGTAAGATCATTGTCTTGGCTTGTCAACTAGAGATGTGAAGCCATGAATAGGGTTGTGACAATCGATATGATGGATTCGCCACACTGTACCTATCTACTCGATAACAGTAAAATATTTTTATTTGATAATAATTTATATGTAAAATATGACTTGTCTAAGTGCTTATTTTGTAAGCCTAAAGAAATAAATGATTTTTTACTTTTACTTTACTTTTTACTTTTATAATGATGTGAGCAGTTTGATGTTTGCGGCATCGGCACCTAAATCAATTTGTTTCGCAAACTTCCGAACCACCCCGTAGCTTTTCTCACTGCGCATTACACCAAAAACTAAAATTATTCGATTCATTTGAAAAAACGAAGAAACGACTTCTAACTCCTTATTTATGTATACACCGACATTTAAGTTTTAACATACCTACCTGTTTTTTTAAAGGTTGCGGGACTAATACAGCTTATATGTCATTTGGGTTCAGAGCAATAACAAATACAATTGAAATGAATAAAAAATTGTTAGAATTGTCATTTTCGCAAAGCTGACTGCGCTCTGATGGCTTGGACCTACACGCTTCGCATACAGCCAAACGGAGAATCTCTTCCTGTAGGTATTTGAAGTAACTTCCTAAATCGGGTTCATCCGTTTAGGAATTACAAACCCACATAGATAAGTACTCGATAAATACCCGATCACCATCATCATTATCACGACTGTGATCACGACCGATGTGGCGCGGTGGGCGAAGGTCCGCTTGCGACGCAGGACGTTGCGGGTTCGATTCCCGCCTCGGAGCAATTGTGTGTACGATCTGCAGATATTTGTTCAGAGTGTTCTGGTCGTTTTCTATGTATAATAAAAAAATATATCGATCTATGTAATGTATTGTATTATGTATATCAGTTATCTAGTACCCATAACACAAGCTCGGCTTACCTTGGGGCTAGATAATGCTGTGTAGATTATCCAGCATTATTTATATTTATTTATTTTATTATCAGCCTATAGCAGTCCACGGCTGGACATAGGCGATACGACAACTTTAATATTGCTGAAAAAATTATAAGTTAATTATAAGTTTGGTTTTTAAATCAAAATCAATCACTTTTGTCGTCTCGGTTGCTGAAAAAACGAAAGTGATTTGATAACATTCAAAATATATTCTAATTGAAATCGTCAGACAAGAAAAAAAATTAGGTTGAGTAGATTCATAATAATTATTTACCTAATAATATAATTACAAGATTAATTATTTCATAAAGACAGTTATTTAGGATTTTTTGAGACAGAACAACATTATTGTTGTTCTGAATCAAAGATCAGAATGACAAATAACCTTTTCCTAAAATGTCCTTTTCCTGTCCAGTGTATCTGTTTTTATGGTGTGTAATAAAGAATAATTGTATTGTATTGTATTGTATTGATACTACGTTTTCTCTTATTTTGTTTAATAATTCCTTTAGTCGCCTCGCCTCACCTAAGGTTTGCTGGAAGAAAACTCTTGTTCAGGGTTAAGCTCGCTAATGTACGTATATATCTTTTTAGTTAAGTTATTTTTAAGTATACAATAAATAATTAAAGAATCAGTAGATAAGCCATTTCTAAAATCAAACCCACACCCCTCACTAAATCACTCCACCACTACGCCGCTCCGGCTCAGTGTTTAGCGGTATTTTGTGCGACAAATCTTATTAGTCGCCATATTGTACGCTAACGTAGATTGTAGGTTCGTTATTCACGGGTTTCACGTTACGTGAGCATTACGTGAATTGATTCCGCTTTTAGACGTAACTTATTTAGGTATTTTGTGGTTAAAGTCTTTATATACTAACTAAATGAAACATAGTATGTATTTTGGTGATTTATTTTGACAACAATTTCTGAGCTACACATTGTTACATATTATTGTTTGTAATTTTTGTATGTTTACTGGGGCAAACGTGTTCTTGAGTGGAGACCACGACTCGGTAAACGTAGTGTAGGACGCCCTCCGACCAGGTGGGATGACGACCTGCTAAAGACTGCAGGTGCTGGATGCGTCAAGCCGAAGACAGGGCGCTATGGCGCTCATTGGGGGAGGCCTATGTCCAGCAGTGGACTATCATAGGCTGATGATGATGGTGATGAATGTTCGTAATGTAATGTTTTCTATAGTTCAGCTACAAATTAAGTAGGTATATCTTATCAAAGTCGATCTTTCGGGCTCACCCGAAAGCGGCTGCAATTTCCATTACAGTCCTGTTTTGCGGCCAGCAATGAAAATTTCCGGCCCCAAAACGATTTGGGATTTCAATTATATTTATATTGTCTTTGTTGACATAAAATATCTTGGATTCTAAATAGGAGTAGGTATAGGAGTACAAATAAAGCTTTCAGTAACATTCTTTGTAACCTATTGAGCAGTGAATGTGTTATGGACATGAATATCTGTTTGGCCGCTTCTATCATTTCCACGCGCGTCGATAGTTTGATAAACCTAATAGTTTGCTACTTTAACGTTAAAATAACGTTATTATTTATACACCGTTATTTTAGAGTCACCTCAATGCCTAGGGGAGTTTTCATTTGTGAGACTAAGGGTTTTTGGTTGATTTTTGGTTGAACTAAAGAATTCATTTTATCTGTGAATATTTCAGAAACCTGACGCTTTAGGACTATTACTATGGAATATTTTTTATTTGAACTTGAGAACGAAGCATTTGCATTTTAGTGTTTGAAATTTTCATTTAGTACACCAAAATGCATAACAGAAGCGAAGTTATAAATACTTTTCGATCGAAACACACGTTACCCTTAATTTTACACCATTTCCGTACAGCTTTACTATTCCCCAACTTTCAGGAAATTTTCCCCACTCGACTACACAATTTACCCTATTTCCTTGTTCTTTTCCCAACTTTCGGGCAGTTTTCCCCGCTCCGCTAGAAAATGTTCATTAGCTCGGACAGTGCGGAAACACACGGAGTTTTCCGACGGCGTCCGAACAGATAATGTCCAGCGAAAATAAGCAAAACTATGGCTTTGTCGAGTTGCGGAGTTAGAAGGACTAGATGGGGCTATGTCGCAGGGTCCTGCCTGTGTGTATGAAGACGTAAGATAAATGCATAATTGTAGCATCATTATATCTAATTTACTGAATCGGTATATTTAAGCCCTTACCAACTAGTGCGACACTGACCGCGACGCGATAGAACCATACGGTTCTAGGCTCGAAGGCTCGTTTACTTCCTACGTGTTTTACGTCTTCTATTTCAATAAACTTTTGAAAAGTGATCAGTGATTCTACTCATTTACTTACTAATTTTTTTTTTTTGCAACATTATCTAGCCCCAAGGTAAGCAGAGCTTGTGTTATGGGTACTAGATAACTGATATACATAATACAATATATTACATAGATAGATATTTTTTATTAAACATAGAAAACGACCAGAACACCCGGAACAAATATCTGCAGATCGTACACACAATTGTTCCGAGGCGGGAATCGAACCCGCAACCTGCGTCGCAGGCGGACCTTCGCCCACCGCGCCACATCGGCCGTCTATTTGACTTACTTTACTGTGTACGTTACCTCCGTACACTGTGATTATTCTTGTCTTGGTCTAGGCAGAATAACATCGCCTTCTGTTCATAACAGTTGGCATTATGTTGAGCCCCGGCCCATTTGCTACTGCAGTACACACCTACTTACTTTGCGTTTTTGTTTTTATTTAGCCTGATTCGTCCCACTGCTGGGCAAAGGCCTCCCCCAAATATTTCCACTCAGTGCGGTCACGCGCGATCTCCCACCAATCTCAAAATGTTATTTAATTTAATATTGTAGATTTTTTTCAATGTATTGCATTCTTTAAATGTTTATAAACCATTTGACATATAGATCTCCAAGCGGGCGAAGCTACAAGGCGCAGCTAGTACATAATATTTTGAAGCCTCATTTTAAGTATAGAATATTTATACTAGGAGATTTCGCTCTTTTTTGGTTTCATTAGTCGGGATTTTGACAAAAACGGTTTACAAATCAGAAAGCACGTTACTAACCTACTTAAAAATTCCGTCTCTTCCAGAACCTATAGTTCTTTGTAACCTATTGAGCAGTGAATATGTTAACATGAATATCTGTTTGGCCGCTTTTATATCATTTCCACGCGCGTCGATAGTTTGTTATTTATAATAGTTTGCTACTTTAACGTTAAAATAACGTTACTATTTATACACCGTTATTTTAGATTCACCTCATTTCACGGAATTTTCATTTGTGAGACTGAGAGTTTTTGGTTGATATTTTGGAGATAATTATATTTATATTTATTTAAAGGAAAACCAGAAGCTTATATATAACACAATAAAAAGTTCATAAATACTAGAAAGCTTATTGAAGGTTTTCACGTATAAATAACAGAATAATATAAGAAGAGACTGTGAAAATAAAGTGAATTGGTACATAAAGCATCTATAAAGTTAAATTAGATAATTATCTTTAGGTTACAAAATTAAAAAATACTAGATTAAGACTTTAATAAATAAAATAAATAATGCTGGACAATCCACACAGTATCGTCTGGCACGGGTCGGATGTGGCGGATCTGGCACGGGCACGGGTCGTTACGAATCCTATTCTTCAGAGAAACTTCGAACTCTTTCCATAACTCTTTCCATAGCAACTTTGAACTGATGGACCAGTCCTACCGTGAGTATTAACGTCTCAGATCCGTAGGTCACCTGAACGTCCTCTGAATATCCCAACCGTGGGGATTTTGCTCATAATCTCCACGCTTGGCCCCTGCCTTCAATCTAGGGAGATGGAAGGTAGCAGTGATCATCATATCACAATTTATAAAACTCCCAAAGGCTGCCATTACTTGGACCATTTCGAACCGAAAATTGAACATTCGGGTTAGTAAAAGAGGAGTAAAACTTTAACAACCGTATGGCACCATCGGCACCCCTTGGATATGTACCTACCTCCGAAACCCCTACTACGAAGGACTTACTGTTGTAGATGACTTGAGAATGATATATAAGTGAGTTGCTATCGACTTACTAGAATCGTTAAGTTTAGACCTGAGTCAAGAGTGTATAACCAAGCTTCTGAAAATGACGCGTCAAATATTATAACAGTCCCTATATATACACATATATATATAATAATGATTTATTTTATATTTTAATTTGAACTAAAACAAAATTAGATATTAATGCAAATTGCTAACGATATTTCAAAAAAAAAATCTATTTCATTATAGTCATAGAGGTGCACTGTTCTCCATTTTTTTGAGGATTTTTCGTTTTTTAATACAACTTTTAAGATTTTCGCGATTTGTTAACATAATAAATTTTAAGATTATTTATACCTATAGTTTTATTTTCCCCTACGTTTCCATCGCGTTACAGCGATAGTGGTCCCGGGGTGACTGGATGCACTCGGAGTTACAGCCGAGAATTGACGGAAAATCCACGACTACCCTCAATTCGTCTTCAGAAACCGGAATGTCCAAGTCCACAGTACGACACACTAGATTTATAGAAATTCTCTTTTACGACTACGCCGTAGAAAGTGCTACGACCATGCGCTACGCGATATGGTAGCAAACAAAATATTTCAACGCACAAGCATATCGTTGTACCTTTTTAAACTGAGAGATAATCATACTAATATTATAAATGCGAAAGTTTAGATGTATGAACGGATGTTTGTTACTTCTTCTCGCGGCGAACACCTCAACAAATAAGACTGAAATTTCGTATAGACGTAGCTATAAGCCTGGATTCAAACATAGGCTACTTTTCCCATCCCACAAAACAGTTCCACGATTCAACCTCTACTCAAACTCCAAACGCATTTGGGTATGCTTGTTCGTAAAAAACCCTTCACTCGGACTAACCTTCGAAAATTTGCTCATACGAGTGAAGAAATGAACAGTCTCAAGGTACCTCGCGTGTTCGCGATCTACCTTGAATGCTCCTCGAAAGAGCTTGTTATCTTTATACATAAAAATCTATCGCTGTTTGTTAGTCTCGCTAAAACTCGAGAACGGGCCGATTTAGCTGATTTTGATTTTGAAATGTCGTAGTCCAGGGAAGGTTTAAACGGTGACAAAACATGGTAAAAATGCGCAGAAATTTCCACGCGGGCGAAACCGCGGAGCGCAGCTAGTTTATAATAGATTTTAGAACGACCATCTCAATGATATTAATGACATTTACGTAGATGAAGCCTACTAACGACTAAGCATGCCGAACCCGAGTATTTTTTGAAGGAATACTCATCATCAGCCTATAGCAGTCCACTGCTGGACATAGGCCTCCCCCAATGAGCGCCATAGCACCCTGTCTTCAGCTTGCCTCATCCAGCATCTACCTGCAGTCTTTCGCAGGTCGTCATCCCACCTGGTCGGAGGGCGTCCTACACTACGTTTACCGAGTAGTGGTCTCCACTCAAGAACACGTTTGCCCCATCGGCCGTCGGTTCTTCGCGAGATATGGCCGGCCCACTGCCACTTCAGCTTGCCAATTCTTTGAGCTATGTCGATAACCTTGGTTCTCAGAAGGAATACTCGAGCCTTTTTAAGAAATATACCTATTCTTATTTGGTAGATTGTGCAAAAACCCAAACTAGCCAGGCCCTTCCGTTCGAGAACCGGTGGTAACGCCAGGGCTAATGCAGCAGGTATTACGACCACTCTGTATTTATGGTCTACATAAACCGCACCCCCCCATAACTCATTTATCTACGCCGGTGGGTAGGCACCTTTGTGATCCTGTTCTTAAAAACATCATAGGAATCTTATAGAGAAACCATAGGTATATGTATTATACTAGCGGACCTTCCCAGCTTCACACGGTTTTAGTACGGATCCCTAACTTTTTTGATAATATAATATAGCCTATGTTCACCGGGGATAGTGTAGCTTCCCAACGGTGAAAGAATTTTTCAAATCGGTCCAGTAGTTTTATTTATTAGAAACAAACAAAAATTCAAACCGTTCCTCTTTATAATCTATATATATAAAAGAATGTCGTGTTTGTTACAACACTTATAACTCGAGAACGGCTGGACCGATTTAGCTGAAAATTGGTGGAGAGGTAGCTTAGAACCAGGAGTCTAACATAGGATACTTTTTATCATTTAAACAATTTGACACATAGATTTCCACGGGGGCGAAGCCGCGGGGAGCAGCTAGTATTAGTATAGATACCGACCGGGGTATAACGATTGCATGTTGATTTAGATGTTTTCATGAGTGTATCACTGAGACTATTTACGCCGGTCATTAAAGACCTCTGTGGCGCGACGTGGTAAGATCTGCGACGCAGGAGTTTGCGAGTTCGATTCCCGCCTTAGGACAAATGTTTGTACGAACTGGAAATGTTTGTTCCGGGTATTCTGCGTATGAATAATAAATGTATATATCTATGTTATCTTTCTGTTTTTTTTTTTTTTTTTAATGCTGGACAATTCACACATCATTATCTAGCCCCATGGTAAGCAGAGCTTGTGTTATGGGAACTAGATAACCGATATACATAATACAATACATTACATAGATAGATATTTTTTTATTATACATAGAAAACGACCAGAACACCCGGAATAAATATCTGCAGATCGTACACACAATTGTTCCGAGGCGGGAATCGAACCCGCAACCTTCTGCGTCGCAGGTGGACCTTCGCCCACCGCGCCACATCGGTCGTCAAACGTATTAAGTATATCGAAACCGTACCCATAACATTTGAAGACATCTGTGGCGCAGCGGGCAATAGTCCGCTTGCGACGCAGGAGGGTTCGATTCTCATCATCATCATCATCAGCCTATAGCAGTCCACTGCTGGACATAGGCCTCCCCCAATGAGCGCCATAGCGCCCTGTCTTCAGCTTGCCGCATCCAGCATCTACCTGCAGTCTTTCACAGGTCATCCCACCTGGTCGGAGGGCGTCCTACACTACGTTTATTGAGTCGTGGTCTCCACTCAAGAACCCCATGGTGGCCCCATGGCCATCGGGCCGGCCATATCTCGCGAAGAACCTACGGGTTCTTCGCGAGATATGGCCGGCCCGATTTCGATTCTCGCTTTGAGACAAAATGCTTGTACGATCTAGAAATATTTGTTTCGGGTGCTCTGCGTTTTTTATGTATACTAAAAAGTATGTAGGTATGTATGTATCTATGTTATGTAATTGTATGCTATATGAGCTATGTAGGTTGTACAGCATTCTTTGTTTATTATTGCCTGAACCTACAACCTACAGAGACAGACTTAGTTCCACTACGCAGACAGAGTCTACTTACGGAACAATCTAGAAATGACTACATTATTAGCAGATTAAGTAAACGACTGCTTTAATTAACGGTATCCAATCCCTAGGGATTAGGGATTTAATGAAGGAATAGTTTTACGCTTTTACTGCGCTGTCTGTCTGGTAGTATTCTGCTTAATTACCTACTCAGTTCAGTTCAGTTCATTTATTCAAAAACAATTTATATTATGTATGTATTAATACTTATAACTACAAATACTTAATCTAAACACATTCTAAATAAAATAAATAAAAATAGGTTAGTGAATCAAAAGCATACATAATAATAATTACTTTCGTCTGATAAATTCGTGAATAGTAAAAAAACACCCCTCCAGAAAAAGTTTTCTTAAATTATTCTTAAAAATATTTGAGTTTTCAATTGCTTTCAATTCAGTAGGAAGAACATTAGTTACTCTCACTCTCTGTTATTCGCTATTATTGTGGATTCGCAACGAATACATCCGACAGAGAACCAAAGTCGTCGACATAGCTCTGAGAATTAGCAAGTGGCAGTGGGCCGGCGATATCTCGCGAAGAACCGACGGCCGCTGGGGCAAACGTGTTCTTGAGTGGAGACCACGACTCGGTAAACGTAGTGTAGGACGCCCTCTGACCAGGTGGGATGACCTGTGAAAGACTGCAGGTAGATGCTGGATGCAGCAAGCTGAAGACAGGGTGCTCTGGCGCTCATTGGGGGAGGCCTATGTCCAGCAGTAACTAATAATAGGCTGATGATGATGATGATGATGATGACTCTCTGTTATTCCAGGATGAACCCAGGTGATAAATATAAATAAATAAAATAATGTTTGACAATTCACACAGCATCATATAGTCCTTACTCCCAAGCTAAGCAGGGCTTGTGTTATGGGTAATAAATGTCTGATATACATACATAATACTATGCATTAGGTACATAGATATATTTTTTTAATAAAATAAATAAATCATTTATTTCAGATCATAGAAAGTAACAGATCTTATTTAACTTATTCTACGGTCCATAGTAATATATACCCACTTTGACTGCTGAAATCACACGGTATGTGTTTTCTACAAGTGACTAATATGCGTAAATCCACACTAGCGCAGCGGCTGAGAAAATACAGATCTGTGTGACTCAGCACAGCCGTAATATTTTTCGAACGAAACGCATGTGCGGCGCAACACAACCGCTGTGTAGAGCGGCAGCACGAATGGCTTAGGTTAAAAAAAAGATCGCAGTCGTCGAAAAAAAATCGCAGTCAAAGTGTTAAAATTAGCATATACATAAAAATATAAAAAGACTAAATTAATAACACGCTTTTTATTATACCAGAACACCCTGAACATTATGTATATTTGCAGATCGTACACACAATTATGCCGAGGCGGGAATCGAACCCACAACCTCCTGCGTCTTTAAAGGAATATAGACGGTGGCACTTGAATAGATACCATACTTGCCTCTACTCAAGTACCACCGTCTATATTATTACTACTTACTACTTAATTTGTTTACTTACTACTGGTACTTATTTTTTGTAAGTAAATGTCTGCATCATCATCATCATCATCAGCCTATATTAGTCCACTGCTGGACATAGGCCTCCCCCAATGAGCGCCATAGCGCCCTGTCTTCAGCTTGACGCATCCAGCATCTACCTGCAGTCTTTCGCAGGTCGTCATCCCACCTGGTCGGAGGGCGTCCTACACTACATTTACCGAGTCGTGGTCTCCACTCAAGAACACGTTTGCCCCAGCGGCCGTCGGCATGTCTGCATAGTAAAAAAAAATATGTTAATCGTTTACGTGGACAGCCTCCTCTATAAATAAATCACACAGTGTTGCCAACTGAACAACGATAACATCCTCCATTTTTCCGATAGCACGCTTATTTGGGCAGTAGTGTCGTGTCAGTGGACCGGACGGGTCTGGTAGACTAATGGGTCTAGTGGGCCAGTCGCTATGATCAGGGCGTAGGGTAATTGCCCAATGGAGATCCGATTGGATGCACTGGGAAGGTCTGCAGGACCAGAAAGGAATTTAGAATTTAGTTAAATGAAAATGAAAAGCTATTACTTTAAGCTTACAAATAAGCACTTAGACAGGTCATATTTTATACTATTCATTATTATCAATTAAATTTTTTTATAGTTCACTTCAATGTTTTGTCCACCAGTGGAAGAAGTGAGAAGAAACCACTAGTATGTTCATAACTTATGTGTCTAGTACATTTGATTTGCTTATCTGTAAATTGGTAGATTTTGAGTTGGAGCAAAACTCGTTCCAAGCTTTTTTATCTTCTAAGTAATCTGATATTTTGTAATAGGCTTTTTTACAAAGAATATGTTTCACAAATTTTTGATAATTTTTGCAACTCACTTGAAATAAATAAAAATGAGGAAATTAAGATTTACTAGGTATTATGTGCTTCTATTGTATGTACAATGTTACACCTTGAACGTTTAGTAAAATTATCAGTTAAACATTTAAATAAGAAAATTAAAAAATACTACTGTGCGTTGTATAGAATGTCCCCAGTTACGCCTTGTGACTAAAGGTATATACAAGTATCACTCAAATACAGACAATACCAAAATAATGACCTCTGCAAAAAAAATTGCACCAATGAATTACTTTTTGACAAAGACGATTTTTTCAAAAATTCTACATTATCTGCTCATGCTTTGCTTTTTTCAACTAAATCTAATCAATAAATCAATTGAAAAACGATGTTCAGAATCCAACAGTTTTTTAATCAATACATTCATTTCACTGTTTCATCAATATTTATGTTCTTATTAATCTTATAAGCAATTTAATTTTTTTTATATTGATTATTAGTAAGTAGAAAACTTCTCAAATTTCATAGTACCTACTAAAGTAGGTAGGTACTACTACTAAAATATTGTCTCCTAATCTTGACGACCGATGTGGCGCGGTGGGCGAAGGTCCACCTGCGACGCAGGAGGTTGCGGGTTCGATTCCCGCCTCGGAACAAATGTGTGTACGATCTGCAGATATTTGTTTCGGGTGTTCTGGTCGTTTTCTATGTATAATAGAAAATATCTATCTATGTAATGTATTGTATTATGTATATCAGTTATCTAGTACCCATAACACAAGCTCTGCTTACCATGGGGCTAGATAATGCTGTGTGAATTGTCCAACATTATTTATTTTATTTATTTATAATCTATATATGTATGTAAGAAGAATATTTATTTCAAAATTTATCTTGTAAATTTTGAAATAAATATTCTTCTTTATATTCTTCTTTATCTGTGTCCCTAAATAGGTATTTAGAGCACTTTGATATTCTATGATAGTTCAGATAACAGATCTATCGTTATCTTTAAGACTTTCATCCTCCTTCTGAGCCCTGAGCAGGAACTATTTTAATTTCAATTTAAACGTATTATATGTCTCAGATCCTTGATGAGCGGTGGTATATACAATTTAAATAATAATAGGTAATTAATAACTAGCCGACCTTCCCGGCTTCGCACGGTTTTAGTGCTTATCCCTAACTTTTTTGAAAATATAATATATCCTATGTTCACCGGGGATAGTGTAGCTTCCCAACGGTGAAATAATTTTTCAAATCGGTCCAGTAGTTTTGGAGCCTATTTATTACAAACAAACAAAAAATCAAACATTTCCTCTTTATTATATAAGAATAGATAATTAAAAGTTTGTTTGTGTGGACGGTACGTACCGAAACGCGTGTAAGCATAATGTGTTCAGAGGACATAGGCGCATTAATGTAGGTATCGCAGATCCAAGTGCTCCATCAGAAACGTTATTTCCGCTTGCCGATCGGTCATTGACCTAATCGAACACTGGTTTTTTTATTATATTTGACCTTTTTGTTTTATTTTGGGTGACGAAATGCATTAATTTTATTTTAGTATTGTTAAGAAAACCCTAGTGTCTAGATTCAAAATTATAAAAAAAATTATATTGTTTGTACATGGGCAAATAAATGATATGTCTGTCTATGTCTACAACTTAGTAAGTATGAGCTAATTGGTTAATCAAAAATAACAGCAATTTCAACCCATGCTTTCTGTTTGGTGAGATCGGCCTTAACCTTGTCCTGAGTTTGAGCGCTGGGAGGTGCGACACAGTTTTAAATTTATGCGCTTTCCAGTGTTCCGTTGTATCTTAGAGATAATTCTTTGTTCATCTATACTAATATTATAAAGAAGAGGAAGGTTTGTTTTTGTTTGTTTGTTTGTTTGCAATGAATAGGCTCCGAAACTACTGGACCGATTTGAAAAATTCTTTCACTGTTGGGAAGCTACACTATCCCTGGTGAACATAGGCTATACTATATTTTCAAAAAAGTTAGGGATCCGCACTAAAACCGTGCTAAGCCGGGAAGGTCCGCTAATTCTTAATAAATAAATTGAAAAATTGAACTTAAGCCAAACGGTCGTCAACCCTAATGAACTTAACCACTATCTACGAGCCTTAGCACCTGTAATAGCAGGTGCAAACTTAGACTAAGCCTGGATAGACCAAATATGGGAGTGTTAGCCCTAATTCGACTATTAATCGTTTTATAACTAGTTGAATGACTTTTAAAAGGGCGATGGACGAAGATCGGATCGTAGGTGTCGTAAGACAGGTTTTTTCGCTTCTTTTATTGTTGACCGATGTGGCGCGGTGGGCGAAGGTCCGCTTGCGACGCAGGAGGTTGCGGGTTCGATTCCCGCCTCGGAACAATTGTGTGTACGATCTGCAGATATTTGTTCCGGGTGTTCTGGTCGTTTTCTATGTATAATAAAAAATATCTATCTATGTAATGTATTGTATTATGTATATCAGTTATCTAGTACCCATAACACAAGCTCTGCTTACCATGGGGCTAGATAATGCTGTGTGAATTGTCCAGCATAATTTATTAATTTATTTATTTATTTATTTTATGGCTTCAAATATGTATTTACTTCGTTGGTATATCTTCTGTTAGGTTTATGTTAGAGTGAAGTTTTATTGAGCGGATAGGTACTAGAATTAAAATAATAATAATGGTTTTACAATTGCTAGTTTGAGATATATACAGAATCGAGTTTAAATATAATTGAAAGTATTTTTTTAGTAAAGAAAGTATTTGAGAGGTAGAATATGGCT
Organism: Eupithecia abbreviata; assembly: GCA_943735965.1. NCBI lineage: Eukaryota > Metazoa > Arthropoda > Insecta > Lepidoptera > Geometridae > Eupithecia > Eupithecia abbreviata. The sequence goes on along the minus strand of OX030997.1, from coordinate 2,074,574 downwards.
TTCCATCGAAGTTTTTTTACTTAACAGTTTGAATGCGGTTTTTTTCGACGACTGCGATCTTTTTTTTAACCTAAAAAATTCGTGCTGCCGCTCTACACAGCGGTTGTGTTGCGCCGCACATGCGTTTCGTTCGAAAATATTACGGCTGTGCTGAGTCACACAGATCTTTATTTTCTCAGCCGCTGCGCTAGTGTGGATTTACGCATATTACACTCAACACTTCACTTGTAGAAAACACATACCGTGTGATTTCAGCAGTCAAAGTGTTAAGAAACAAAAAGGAGCTTAAAAAAGTTACCTAGTTTATTTGAATTTTTGATAAACTTTGGCCATATCAAAATGTAGGGGAATTTGTGTGCCTAATAATATTTATGAAGGTACGAGTTTTTTTTACCCATTTTTTTTATCAAATAAATTTAATTTCAATAATACGTATTCCATAATAATGCACAAATTACTTATAGGTACTTTGTACCTTGGGAGTAGGTAGGTACTCGTTTTAAAATTATTTTTTATCATGAGTGTCATTCGTACACTTTAAAAATGAATGTTTGCTAAATAGATGTTCTGCTATACAGACCATCTGTTAGTTGGACGTTTTGCTACATTGACATTTTGCTAATTAGACTTAGGTACTCCGTTATCATGAATTGTCCACAATTTTTTTTTTTTTAATTTATAAATTTTATTTACACGTTTCCTGCTGTCGATCATTTAGGTCCTTAAGCCTTCTGATCAGGAGGGGATATTGTAGGCAACCTATGTTAGGAGTAGGATTTACTACATTATCCCTACTACTCAATTATGAAAAAAAAAAAACAAAATTAAAAATCCTTTTTTTCTTTATGTATACAAAATAAGCACTTAGACAAGTTAAATTTTATACTATTATACATAAATTATTATCGAACAAGAAATAAGGTGATTTTGAGATTCTGTTCATTCAATTTTTTTGTCCACTTGTTGAAGAAGTGAAATGAAACCACTACGTACATTCATGGTAACCAATAGATGGCCTGTTTTATTTATTTTCTCTATTAAAGTTTTGTGTGGTGTTATAAAGTGTTTTCTATCTATATATATATCTAAAGTTTAGTAGAAGTTGTCCATCTCTGTCAACGCTTTTAAAAAAATCATGAGACATTAAGGTAGCTCCACTGCTTTTTTCCAAATTGCTTCTTAGGCTGCGCCGGCGCAAAGAATGTATGCCCTCGGCCTACCGTTGGCAGAATATTGTAACCCTGAAATAATGGTTTTCTAGACATCTTTTCCGTTTATTTGAAGTGAATGTAGCTGTATTTAAATATTAAAAGTATTTGAAATTACTTCTATTTTTTTAAATACAGCGAGATCTGTTTTGTCGTCACGTAAAATTAATTGCTTCTATTTGAACATGTGTTAAATACCCTAATTAAACCCGTTAAAAATAGTTTTTTTTTAATTGTAGGTTTTAACCAAACGTCTTCAAGTGTTGTTAAAGCTTTTTGTTCAATTACTTTAAACAAATTAAGTTTCTAGGGCAAACTAAACTAGGTAGGTACCCAGCGTTTATGTACGCTAACTATCAGGAAGTGTTTATCTTAATTCTACTAGAGTAGTTATACTCTACTACTAGGTACCTACCTACTAATGTATAGTGCTTGAACGATGGTCATTTATGCCTATAACTTATAAACGCGAAAGTTTGTGAGGATGTATTTAAGTACGTTTGTTGCTCTTTCACGCAAAAACTACTGAATGGATTTTGATGAAACTTCACAATAATATATTCACATGATATCAGCGTAACACTTACATATCAGAGGAACACATAGGCTACAATTCATAAAGATATATTATCCAAAATATCTATCACCATATTCACCATGCGGGGCGCAGCTAGTCTAAAAAAAACTGCATAGTATTCGTCAGTTTCAGAGTTACCCCATTTCAGCATCCGACATCCGTGTCATCGGGCCAGATCGCGAGGCGGCGAATTCGTCGCGGCCTTGGCGCCGGTCGTCGACTCTTGCGCAGCTTTTTTCTCAAAAATAAGACGAACGAGTGAGAGAGACAGTTGCTATTAGGTACTTTCAATTTGGTTGGTAAAAGTTATACTTATAAAAAAGGAAGGGTGTGTTTGTTTACAAATAAGCAACCTATCTTATCTTATTTATGTTTGGGAACCGGAAAAAGGTATTTTCTTAATAAAATAATATGAAAAACACAATACCTAAATTCCCTTTTTTTTAAACCCAAATATGAAAAGGTATTTACCTACGTAAAACATGTTTATATTTTTTTACATATAGGTACAATATCCGAGATTTTTTTTAACGAAAATTAAATAAGTTGAGCCTTACCATAAAACGGACTCAACCCAAGGTCGATGGCCTTAGAAACGTCATTCTTATATTGGCCGCATTTTGGTTTGGCCAAACGAAACGGGTAAACTATTCCCATCCCCCTTCCACTTACGGCAACCTTACACATTTTTCGTGTGCGTGATGCATACCGATTATCTCATGCACCGTGTTCGCTTTTTGAAATTTCACGTTTATGTGCGCAAATGTGACAGTAGTGTGAGTCACAAAAACGATCTGTTTTGAGCTTTGTACTTTTGCTTTGGCTTGCATCACTTGCTCGTTCCAAAAATAATATTGTCGCATGAATTTTTATCGCTACAAAATGTGCGCTGCACGCATTCGTAATAACAACGCACACATTCATAAGTGAACACACGATTTTTTCGATAAAGAAATCATTGTGGTAGGTCGCGGATGTTGTGTTTGTGTGCGACAAACGAAGGCGTGATTCGTTTTTGGGATTCTAAATTCAAACCGGAGACGACCGGTTTTTGTTTAGATGAAAGCTGCTTTGTTATTGGTGGACTTTGATTTGGAAGTCGGCCATTAGTTTTTTTGTAGTTTTTCTATGAAACCAATAAGCTTGAGGCATTCAGTTATGGCTGAACGTGTTTTAGATTTTTAAAACTTTTCTTTGTATTTTGTTCTATAGTGTTTGGACACAATCAATAATCATACAAAACCAGGTAGGTTAGCAATAATTATAACCATAAAAAGTCCTACTTGTTATATTTTCATCATCAGTCCTTCTCGACCTCTGGCTGGACATAAGCATCTTTATGTTTATGTCATTCGCCTAGGTCCTGTGTTTCATTAAATAAAAATTTAAATGTTAAGTGGTGAAATTTTAAGACACAATTTTTTTTTTATAAAAGTTTAGATCATCATCATCATCATCATCATCAGCCTGTAGCAGTCCACTGCTGGACATAGGCATCCCCCAATGAGCGCCATAGCGCCCTGTTTTCAGCTTGCCGCATCCAGCATCTACCTGCAGTCTTTCGCAGGTCGTCATCCCACCTGGTCGGAGGGCGTCCAAAAGTTTAGATACCAATAAAAAAATTTAACCTACTAAATTCGTAGCTATTTTAAACATTTAATATTTTATTTATTATGTAATGATAACTTGGTGATAGATTCAAATTGTGTTGACATATAATCCGATTCCTTAAAGATACTTATAATATAGGTAGCCTATTAGGTACTAATTAATTAATAACCTACATATTTCAGACCCCTCTGCCTGCTCATCTAACTCAGTCATCTAAGTCAGCAAATTTGAAATTTACTATTATAAATTAATTAAATGCGGCAAACTGAAGACAGGGCGCTATGGCGCTCATTGGGGGAGGCCTATGTCCAGCAGTGGACTATCATAGGATGGTGATAAAATGAATGACGCTCCGGACTGTGCGCCCATGTTTTGGTTTGGTTTTGGTTTACGCACTGTCCGGAGCATCGTTCGATAAAATTAATTAACCATTTGAAATCGCTAATAAAATCTGAAACTGCTACGTTCACACAAGGTGCTTGACCGCACCATCAACAATAAGAGGAGTGTGCATCCCGTCACCTGCTCTGCAAAAACACAGGTCCGCGCTCCGGACCGGCTCCGCGCCGGCCCGGACCGGATCCGACCGGTTGAGCTGATTTAATGATAGCGCATTTTTAGAATTAGCTATGGGCCTATGATTTTTAGATAGCCGTAAGTGAGTACAATTTATCTATTGGCAAGGGACCTAGCCAATATTATGTAGGTACCTACCTTTTTTATATCATTTATTTTTGTTTCACAATAAGCATACAATACAATTACTCTTTATTATACACCAAATAAAAACAAATACACAAGACAGTAAAAAGACAAAAACAGAATGTGTTGTACAATAGGCGGCCTTATCGCTATGAGCGATCTCTGCCAGGCAACCTTTGTTTGGACATGAAGTGTTAGAACAAGTATACCTAGACGCTGGCGTGTTATATAGAATATTATTTAATTGGGACATACTAACAAATACCTATGATAGCTATAAGTATAAATACATACATAAATAGGTATATATAATAAAAATAAAAAATATTTTGTCTTTATCTTATCTATAATTATAATAGGTAGGTACTTATTGTAACTAATGTTTTATTTTAAATAAATGAGTGATAGGTATTTTGACTATTAAGAACAATGAATTGATAAATACTACCTTACTTTTTTTTTCTAAGAGTCTAATTGTAATCTAACACCAAATACCTATAAACTGTTCATCAAAATGAATGTTGAAGAGAAATATGTGTACTTTTTACATTCAACAAAAGATTTCCTCTTGAATAGCTGCATATTTTCCCCACTTTTTTGCAAATTGTTCAATCTACGCGTATCGAAATCAGCTAAGCATAAATAAATAGCCCATTCGCTTCCCGGTCATTACCCCTAGAACTAGAACCCTCTTAGATTAGCAGCAGGAAAAAACTAAAATGGCGTATTGTTTTGTTAAAAGCCAGTGTTGGCATAAAGGGTGGTATTTTCATGATTTTAGTTAGAAAACCAACGTTGGGGCTCCGCCAATAGCTGCCGCCCCTGTCAGCAATAGATAGGGGATGATTTTTTGTAAAATAAGCGAAAAGCGCTTCATAGACAAACGTTAGTTCCGGTTGCAGCGCTTTACAATTTTGTGACACTTGATTTATAATTTTGATTTTTAATGGCACCTACAAAACTTCATGGCTTAAACTTTAGATATTTTCTGTTAGGTACCTGCTGATACAATTGCTTAATGTCAAATACTAAACAAAATATCCGACTTAGCAATATATACTATTAGATTATAATCTTAAGGACATAATAAATCTACTAATATCCTTAGAAAACTACAAAGCAACGCAACGCTTCTAAAAACCATTCAGCACAACTACGTAAACTCTACCAAGAAAGCGCTGTATTTGTCTATTCAGCGCTGCACCGCTGGAAGGTAAGAAACCTCCCCTAGTTGGGATCTAGGGCCATCCCAGGCCGCGTTTGCACACATTATTGCAGTTTGATGAATTACCCCGCGACGACGACGCACCGGCGTCGGTCATTCAACCTACGAATGCTCTGCATTCAAGAAATGCAGATTTTTGCACTTACTTAATCATGCCTTTCACCAGTCGATATGTTATTATCAATTATCATTATTGACAATAAATATTGCCTATCACAATTACCTACATATTCATGAATTGAAATAAAACATATACGTACATAAATATGTAAGTAGGTATATGTTTTATTTCAATTCATTTAAATTTACATAGTAAATTCGAAAATTATTCAATTGAAGAAGCAAATATAAACAGTAAATAAAAAATAATGGGAAATAAACTAGAAAGTAAGTACCTAATCGGTAAACTAATAAAATTAAGTAGGTATTTTACTTAGTATCTAATTTATAAGCTCGGTAAAAAGCCACCTACTACTAGTTATTAATATTATCCAGTAAACAAAAATAAAAAAGTAAAGCCTAAATTTAAAAACCATAAAATTTAAAAGTCACCGTCGTAAATCCCCGAAAACAACTTTCGTTTTCGAAAACAAGTTTAGAGAAAGGTCACCTTTTGATTCCTGTTCCTCAACCAACATTACGCGACGAGAAAACAAGATAATTGATAGCCAATTGCTTTATGATTGAAAAGAACAATTAATATTAACAATTGAATATAGCAAATTAAATTGGATAACACAGCGAAATCTAGCCTAAAAAAAAAGAAAGCTATATCTCGTAAAGTAGGTAGGTATTCTTTGTCTTTCTTTATGGATTGTTATTGTTATATTTGCCAATATAACTGCTACTTTAAATTTTATAAAACTATATTCATAAAATTTGATACTGTTTTATAAATATAGTTTAATTTAGGAACGTATTAAAAAAATAATAACTCGTCTACTTACTTTCTGAAACCAAAATGTATAAAATACTTACCAACTAAACGTTCATAACCTACTTAGCCCGAAATCTAACGTAACAAATGTATTAACGATAATAATTTACCATGCGCAGAAATCGAACCAGCAATCTCACCCACCACTCCGACTGAAGTCGTCAAATATGATTAAAAAAGTGGAACATTGAAGCATTGAACTTGGTGCAGTAACCTATCGCAACATGTCATGCGTTGAGGCTGATGTGTGTGTGATGTGCGTGTGTGCGTACATTTCGTGAGTTCGTTCACCTTGCCAGTTGGGGAAGTTACGACTAGGGGAGTAGGTAGAGTCGAAAAAAGCTTTTATTTACATTTAATAAGATGTCCTGAAATACTTTTGATGTGGATACAAATCTCACGTACAAAAGGTAGGTAGTACTTGAAGCCCAGAAGTTGCTTCTCGACTTTTCAATTTAGAGGGCAACCGACTTTTACGAATGTGAAAAAACTAGATTAATAATCATGTAGGCATTTCATAAAGGTACCTCTATAATGCCGTTTAGTTTATCTTTTAAGAATCTAATTTACCAATTGAGCTATTAAAGCTACCTAAAATTTACAAACCTCATTATAATATAACACGAGTTGTGAATTTAAGCCTTAAATTACCTTTTGTAATACCTTATTTTTCTGTATAAAAGCTCTTTTTGTAATAAAGCGTCTCTATACCTCGCCCTGTCCGTCCGATATTTAAGCAAGTCGTGGAGTAGCATTTTTGCCATGCACGCACTTAAGCAGCCGTGCATACACATTACACACACACACATAACTACGTACATACATAATACGCACCTACTTATTACAATATTGAATACGTTTAATGAACGATATTCTTGAGGTAGGACGCCTGAGTTTTTGTGATTTTAGAGTTACGAGCGTTTTGATGAGTGCGGTCGAAAAACATCATAGAAAACTTTCTACAACAAAAGGTGTAATTTCAAAGGATTGTGCTTATTCTTTAGCTATTACCAGGTAATACTTATTTTGTGTGGTTATAATCTGTCATCCGATCGGATTATGTGAAGGAATGGAGAGTGCACCTGTGTTTGCAATTATAGTGCACAAGTGTGTGCGGTACACTATAATATGTCGCGCACATGGCTAGTCCATTGACACTGACTGCCGTAGCTGCCATCGCTTGATAAATTAATTGAAGATATCTGAGTAGGAAAGTTAATAAAAAAATGCAAAAATGAGATGCTATTATTGTAAGCAGTGTAAGAATACATAAGAATTGTGTAAGTGCAATTCAAATTTTATCCCTTAAATTATATTTATTATTATATTAGAAAGATTTTTGTTAATTTTATAACAAATTGTAGGATACTTACATATTAGTTGTTTCTCCCTATTTCCCCCTATATCCTATTTCTTTGATGTTTATTACGAACTAACCTATCCCGTAGGTGTGAAGAGGCCTACATTTCGGAGGCCTCTTAATTTATGTGCCCCACTGGCACAGCTGCGCCGATCGGGGGCTTGGGGCAAGTGTAGGGCGTGGGCGGGCGGCGTTAAGGAAATAAAACTACCATTATTTATTTATTTATTTTATTTAAAGACATAATAATCAGCCTATGTCAATCCACTACTAAACATAGGTTTCCCCCAATGAGCGCCATAGAGCTCTGTCTTCAGCTTGACGTATCCAGCATTTTCCTGCAGTCTTTAGCATGTCGTCATCCCACCTGATCGGAGGGTGTGCTTCACTACGTTTACCGAGTCGTGGTCTCCACTCAAGAGCACGTTTACCCCAACGGTTGTCAGTTCTTCGCAAGATGGCCGGCCCACTGCCACTAAAGCTTGCTAATTCTCAGAGCTATGTCGATAACTTTGGCAAAGGCATACCGCTTACCGCACCCTTACCTTTTTCATCAGTCGGTTTTGGCCTAATGCTGGGCTAGGTATTCCTTCCCTCCTTCCACACTTTTCTATTTTGCGCCACTGAAGTCCAATCTTCATCCCATTTCATATCCCATGTCTATCCCCATTTTCAATTCAACGATCCTATGCACCCAGTTATTTAAGTCTTATAATTAAACCTAATTCTAGATATAACTAAACTTGTTTGTGTGTTGTGTTTGTGTCTAATAAATAATTTTCTTTCTTTCTTATGTGCCTATCAGGGTTGGCATGATTAAAACAAGTTGTTTTAAAACACGTGTTTAAAACAGTGTTTAAAACAGTTTGAAATAAAACTAAGTTTTATATTAAGAAAAAAAACAGGGTTTAAAACTACCTTTAATTGCAAATGAATTTGTATAAATACCACAGACAGGCTGTGGTATTTATACACTGCATAGGTAACTCCAGTAAAGTCCCAGCAAAGTCCCGCAGGGAAAGTCCCTATGTCGGCCGTCGAAAGAAAGTAATTCACTGGATTTAGTGGGTACGGTACCTATTCCCCGCTCTCTCTCTAGTTCTCTACCTACCTACAACACTACATACAAGGTAAAGTGTTTTGTATTGATTAATAATAATAATAATTTTTAATAATTAGATTAGAGGTACTGAGATATGCAACAAAAGTAAATATTTATCGTTTTGTTAATTTTTACTAATGTGAATTAGGAAATAGTTTAGAAATTGATTATTTTATTATTCGCTATAATTGATTTGAAATTGATAAGTAAAAAAAACAAAAAAAACACTTGTTTTAAACATTTTGAACTGTTTGTTTTATAAAATATTTAAAAAACTGTTTTTTTTCCAACCCTGGTCCAAAATAAATATAAATATCAAAATAAATATTATTTCATTTATACAAACTTTTGCGTTTATTATTATTAGTAGATAGGATAATGATCTACCCGCCATCGCCTACCCCGTGCACCACCGTAACAATTCCACCACCGAGCCCTCGCTTGGCCCCTCACATTTTTGGCTCCAATTAGAGCGGTCTCCGTTCCACCGTTCACTATTAATGAATTCCATCACATGCACCTACCTATACTTTAATGTACCTAGAGATCTCATAATACTATAATTTTTATATATTGTTTGTTACCTATAATATTAACATAATGTTGTTTGTTGTCACTTTGACTGCTGAAATCACACGGTATGTGTTTTCTACAAGTGACTAATATGCGTAAATCCACACTAGCGCAGCGGCTGAGAAAATACAGATCTGTGTGACTCAGCACAGCCGTAATATTTTTCGAACGAAACGCATGTGCGGCGCAACACAACCCGCTGTGTAGAGCGGCAGCACGAATTTTTTAGGTTAAAAAAAAGATCGCTGTCGCCGAAAAAAAACCGCAGTCAAAGTGTTTGTACGCCTAAGCGGCAGAATCTGGCGATATAAAATAAGTCTTATGTACTGACTATCAATTTACCGATTCACAAGAAATATATGAATTATGAATATCTCATCATCAATCATCGTCTGCGAACAACGTTCACTGCTGGACATACCTACCGGCTGAACAGATTTGACCATCTATGTCTGCCATAATGTATATGACATGTAATCTATGTTGCTTGGGAGGCCGATTGGTGATCGCATGGCATAAACAATGCTGGACAATCCACACAGCATCATCTAGCCCCAAGCTAAGCAGAGCTTGTGTTATGGGTACTAGATGACTGATATACTTAATACCTACAATACATTATATAGATAGGTAGATATTTTTTATAGATAACGACCAGAACTCCCGGAGGAACAAATATCTTCAGATCGTAAACACAATTATCCCGAGGCGGGCATAGAACCCGCAACCTCCTGCGGCGTCCTACACTAGGTTTCCCGAGAATAATATGGCCAGCCCACTGTTAATTTCATTTGGTAGTTAGTTAGGTATCTGACTGAAAATCTGAATTATCCTTTTAAAAACTACGATTTATCTTTGAGCGTTGCTAACAATTTAACTGTGGAGCTAAAATCGCATACATTATTATTCTCTATGAAAATCGCTTCTGACAAATAAATTCCGTACCTACCTACAGTACGGACAATATAACTTGGCAGGTCCGAACTACGCACAGAAGGTTGCGCAGTTTTTATGAATCAAATGGTGACAAGGGCGGGGTGCGCGGGGCGCTGGTAGACCAAAAAAAGTCTGTCAAAAAAGTTCGTCTCTACCTTTTTTTATTGTTTATTATATTTTAGGGACTTTGAGTCATTTTCGCGGCGGCGGGCCTTCGCCCACCGCGCCGCAAACGTCGTCAAAAATGTTTAGTAACATACATTTTCTCGGTTTAACCGAGAAAATAAATGATTTACTTAAATCTTTGTGATTCTCAAAGGGTTCAAAAATACGTGACCGTGGCTTGAAAAGACTTTTTTCAGATAGACAGACTAGACAAATGTAATAGGCGAGGCCGTTTTTAGTTTTTTAATTTTCTTACCTATATAAATAAGTAAAAATAAATAAAAACCACGGAAATATTGACTTTCGTGGTGCGTCCAGACCTCATGTTCCAGCGTTAACAAATTTTTATATCATTTCTTATAAAAAATAGCACCAATTAAATTGCCTACCTATATAGGTACCTATCGTGTACTAACTGTGTATACCATAAAATCCGTGTACGGATTTTCATAGACGATAGGAACTTTTATATGAATTACGACCTTTTTTTCTATTTTCCATAAGACATGCATTCTCTTTGCTAATCTTTTTGCTTAGTCTGACAGCCTCAAAGAATCAGTTGTCATAAATGTTGTCATTGACTGACTTTGGTTAATTTTGGATTGTTATCCAAAGATTCAAGTGTTACTGTATTCTCTTTGATTCAAGTCAAGTTAGAAAAAATCTCAATATATACAAATATAGAGTACTTTAGTACTAAACCTACGTTATTGATTTTACGTAGTATTCTCTTTGATTAATTACATAACATAACAAAGAGTGAAAAAGTACTTACCTATATTTCTTAATAACATAAACCAGGTCTTCAGTAATCCACTAAAAACTGCACCAGCTAACGCTAAAACAGACATAAACCATGACATCCCGAAGACTAGAAGACCTGCATAACCTGCTGCTGAACAAGATAATGTCGCAGTCAGGTCTAAAGTGCAGCAAGTCGGTCCAGCTGTCCCAGGCCTCGGAGGAATCCTCTGGCGAGCTGGATGAATCAGGTAGACTAGTCTGTGCAAAAAGAGAAGTCTCTTAGGAATAGAGAGCGCGTGTATGCCAATGTACTACTTTTGTTGCGTTAATATGTTAGTTCACCGTTTCGCCACGACACTTGGAGACCGCGATTCGGTAATCGTAGAGTAGGACGCCCTTCGGCTAGGTGGGATGACAACCGGCGAAGGACTGCGGGCAGATGCTGGATGCGTCAAGCTGAAGACAGGGCGCTATGGCGCTCATTGGGGAAGGCCTATCCCAACTAGCATCCAGCATCTGCCCGCAGTCCTTCGCAGGTCGTCATCCCACCTAGCCGAAGGGCCCCCTGCACTACGATTGCCGAATCTGGAAAGTTCAGAAGTGGACGGTATGTGCATCAGCACATACCGTCCACTTCTGAACTTACCTCACCAGACAAGGGGGCTTGCCATAATCACTTACTTTACCTTAAAAAGATTGAAGTGAAACAAAAACCTACGTGATTACTTTACATATTTCTTAATTATATTTACTTGTAATTTGAATTTTGTGGCGTGTCGTCTAAAGGACATACAACACTTGATATTCATGGGCAATAGCGTGCGCTTTTATAATAAGCTTCCATCTGAAGCAACTGAGCTCCCTATTCGTAAATTTAAAAATTACATAAAACTAAAACTCATCAAGAAGGCTTTCTACTCCATAAATGATTATCTCAATGATGTTAATGCTTGGCCAAATGTCGCTCAGTTTCGCACCGACAATAGTATGTAAGTAATTTGTTGTTGTGCATATAATTACTTAAATATTGACATTTATTTTATTTTTTTATTTACAAAATTTTGGGAAAACTTACAGCTAGGTCTTAAAAATAGTTACTTTCTTAGTACATGCCGGTAAATACCAGCGCATGTTTGCTGAAGGCCAATTAAAAAGTTTCCGCAGATATGTACATCATGTAGTCATGTATCGAATCATATTATATTTAAGACTTAAATAGACAAATAACCATGTATTAGACATATAATAGATGAACATACTAGTGGTTTCTTTTTCACTTCTTCCACTAGTGGACAAAAAATTGAAGTGAACAGTAAAATAATTTTATTTGATAATAATTTAATGTATAAAATATGACTTGTCTAAGTGCTTATTTTGTAAGCCTAAAGAAATAAATGATTTTTGACTTTTGACTAGCTAAGCTACACCCCGCTTGGAAATATGTATGTGCCAAAGGGTTTATAAACCTTCCTCTTGAATCACTCCTATTAACACTTTGATTGCTGAAATCACACGCTATGTGTTTTCTACAAGTGACTAATATGCGTAAATCCACACTAGCACAGCGGCTGATAAAATACAGATCTGTGTGACTCAGCACAGCCTTAATATTTTTCGAACGAAACGCATGTGCGGCGCAACACAACCGCTGTGTAGAGCGGCAGCACGAATTTTTTAGGTTAAAAAAAAGATCGCAGTCGTCGAAAAAAAATCGCAAAACCGCATCAAATCTGTTGCGTAGTTATAAAGATCTAAGCATACATAGGGACAGACGACAGCGGGAAGCGACTTTTTTTTATACTATGTAGTGATATTTGTTATCAACAGGCACAGCTGACGAAGAACAAACAGCCATTCAAGAAACCGTTATAGAAGAAGAACAGAAGACTGTAGAGCCTGTGGCAGCTCTTGAAGAACTGCCTAACATCTTCCCTACGCCCTCGCTTAGGAGAATAATACCAGATAAACTCCGGAAGATCGAGGAGGACAACAGTATATATGTACTGCCAGAGACCTTCAAGTAGGTATCCTTATCTAACCTCGCTAGACTATTTTTTTTTCTATATTTCGATACAATACAATACAATACAAAATTGCTTATTGGACACCACATACACATCATAACAAAAAGAGATTACATGTGACAAGTACAATAAATAATAATAAATAAATAATGCTGGACAATTCACACAGCATATCTAGCCCCATGGTCAGCAGAGCTTGTGTTATGGGTACTAGATAACTGATATACATAATACAATACATTACATAGATAGATATTTTTTATTATAGATAGAAAACGACCAGAGCACCCGGAACAAATATCTGCAGATCGTACACACAATTGTTCCGAGGCGGGAATCGAACCCGCAACCTTCAGCGTCGCAGGCGGACCTTCGCCCACCGCGCCACATCGGTCGTCAACAATAGGTGGCCTTATCGCTTAGAAGCAATCTCTTCCATGTAACCTTTGGATGGAAAGAATTATGTGAATTTAAGAAAGGCAGAAGTGTACTAAAAATTTGTTAAATATGAGCATAACATGAATACTTAAAAACAAATAAAAGTAATCTACATAAATAAATATCATACTAATATTATAAACGTCAAAGTTTGTAAGTATGGATGGATGGATGTTTGTTACTCTTTCACGTAAAAACTACTGAATGGATTATAATGAAACTTCACAATAATATAGCTTACATTACACACATAAAATAAGTTATCAGTGCTATCTATTCAATAAAAAGCCCATAGTTTAGTAATTGTCAATTTAATTAATTTTTTTATTTGTATTTAATTTAGTTAATTTAGTTTATTTGTAAAATCTTTTTATTTGTAATGAAGAGCAGGACATCCTGGTCCATCAAGTATATTTACATACTTAAAAGGATGTCCTCACAACTGTCTAGCATGTAAAGATACTTTTTCTACAAATAAACAATTTTCAATTTTCAATTTTTACATATCAGAATAACACATAGGACAATTCATAAAGATATATTATCTATTATATATTATCCAAAATATCTATCACCACGCGGATGAAACCGCGGGGCGCGGCTAGTAATAATATATAATTTGTCAACTCTGAGCCTCCTTCCTGCTGTTAGTGCTACACTTTGACTGCGGTTTTTTTTCGACGACTGCGATCTTTTTTTTAACCTAAAAAATTCGTGCTGCCGCTCTACACAGCGGTTGTTTTGCGCCGCACATGCGTTTCGTTCGAAAAATATTACGGCTGTGCTGAGTCACACAGATCTGTATTCTCTCAGCCGCTGCGCTAGTGTGGATTTACGCATATTAGTCACTTGTAGAAAACACATACCGTGTGATTTCAGCAGTCAAAGTGTTAAAGTTCTAGGATCTGTACAGTACAATGTACCAACATTGTACATGTATGAACATTGAATCCACAATTACTTCGTACTTATCTACATAGGATTAAGACTGGCTTCAATAAAATATGTCTTGTTTGCTTGTTGTGCTTCAGCAATATGTATATGATAGGCACCACGCTTTCAGCACAAGAAAACGTTAATTCAGTCGGTTGTCAGTTCCGCTGGAGATATTGATATATATATTGATTTGTATTGCATGCAATGTATATAGTTTGTATACTTTTTTTTATTTTTTTATTTCTTGTTTTTGATACTTCTCCATCTGTTTGTTTGTGATGTACCAACTCTTAGTTTGCCTATATCTTTTTCTCCATCCCTAGGTTGCCTGGGAGAAATCGCTGTCAGCGATAAGGCCGCCTATTGTACTTTTAATATGTAATGTTTAGATAAAATGTTTTTATATCTTAAGTACAATAATGAGTTCATTCATTCATTCATTGATATGGCCTGGCCGCCCCACTGATATTTGCTATTATGTGACAAAAGCGTTGTACCCTTGCTGATGATTTATAATGGCGTCTTTTCAGAACCAACATTAACCCAGCTCTGATCCCCAAAATCTCCATGACCCCCCCGGATAAGTACATCGACATCCTGGGCGAGATGGTGGGCTGTTCCAAGTACAGGAGCAGCCTGGCGGAGTACTGGTGCCTCGAGACCTTGGCGAACTTGCTGCGCAGGGCGCAAGAGCACGACCTGAGTCGACGTAAGAAACCTCTTCTATATGCTGTCATATACTGGGAACAGCCCACCATCTCGCCCAAGATGTCTATGGAACTGTTTCCATAGACATCTTGGGCGAGATGGTGGGCTGTTCCCAGTATAGGAGCTGCCTGGCGGAGTACTGGTGCTTACTGCGGGGGGCGCAGGAACACGACCTGACCCAACGTAAGATATCTCTTAACACTTTGACTGCGGTTTTTTTTCGACGACTGCGATCTTTTTTTTTACCTAAAAAATTCGTGCTGCCGCTCTACACAGCGGTTGTGTTGCGCCGCACATGCGTTTCGTTCGAAAAATATTACAGCTCTGCTGAGTCACAAAGATCTGTATTTTCTTAGCCGCTGCGCTAGTGTTGATTTTCGCAGATTAGTCACTTGTAGAAAACTCATACCGTGCGTTTTCAGCACTCAAAGTGTTAAGACAACAGTCTAAGGCTGGTTTTATAGTCACGCCGCTGGGCAGCGCGCTATTAACGTTTACTGAACGGCTCTGCACAAGTGTGCGACTTTGAGACGCAACTACTCCCATATACCATACCCCCATACTCTCCATACTCTAACGGCGCTGCCGAAACACGTAACAATAAAACCAGCCAGTTGTTATATTGTTACGACAACAGTGATGACATGGCTTCCCACAAGCTTCAAACAGTGGTTCTCGTGGTGTCACCTGATGCCGTCAATATGAAATGCATCTTAAGCTTTTCTATCTAATCGTAAGCCTCACAGGGTCTTGTGATCATAGTGTTTTAATCAGAATATCAGCGCCTATGCTTTCTCTCCCGAGTGGTAAAGCATTTGTGCTGAGCCGAGACCTTTTTATTTGAAGGATATAATACCTACATCCGACAGAGAACCAAATTTATCGATATAGCTCTAAGAATTAGCAAGCTGAAGTGGCAGTGGGCCGGCCATATCTCGCGAAGAAACGACGACCGCTGGGGCAAACGTGTTCTTGGAGTGGAGACCACGACTCGGTAATCGTAGTGTAGGACGGCCTCCGACCGGGTGGGATAATGACCTGCGAAAGACTGCAGGTTGTTGCTGGATGCGTCAAGCTGAAGACAGGGCGCTATGGCGCTCATTGGGGGAGGCCTTTGTCCAGCAGTGAGCTAACATAGGATGAGCTGCTGTAAGAAACCTCAGTATCTCTTTTTAAAAATATTTTGTGCTATTATTTTCTCGGAATAAGTTAATTAAAAAAAGTAAATTAAATTATGTTGTTTTTATTCAAAACCAGCAACCCGCCCCGGCTTCGCACGATTTTCGATATATACGATACATTTAAAACTTCCTCTTGAATCACTCTATCAATAGCTGAAAACTGCATTGAAATCCGTTCAACAACCTAACATGTTCAAAATAAAGTTATTTTTTTTTTATTAATGTGGCGAGATGAGGATCAAAATTTATTTATAATCATGATCATCAGCCTATGTTAGTCCATAGGCGAATGAACATAGGCCTCCCCTAACGAGCGCCATAGCGCCCTGTTTTCAGCTTGTCCCATCCAGCATCGACATTGTTGCTGATCAACGCACATCACCAAGATCGTTCAAGACCATTTGACAAATAAAATCAGCATAGAAGAATCATTAACACGACTAACGAAAGTAAAATTTACTTAATTTGGCTGTTTATTTGTGTTAATTACAATTATTTTTATTTGCTCGCAATAAGGCCGCCTGTTATTTTTTTATATTGAGTATGTAGGTAATTTTTGTTTCAGTTAATATTTCAATTTGTTTGTTATGCTATTTGAGTGCCCAATGTTATTGATGTAACTAATCGTTTTGTTATTTGCCTAATAAAATTTAAATGTATTTATTTTCGAAAAAAAATAAATTTTCTCTTTGACTGTACAGAATAGGGCAAATCTCTACATTATTCAAAAATACTCCAAAAAGAGGACATAGTTTGATAAAATACTACAGAGGTAAGAAAAGTGGGCTAAACTTATTTATAAAGAAACTTAATTGGAACATTTTATGTATTCATTATTCCAGTAATGTGGCGAGATATGAGGATCAATGTATTTGTAATACCACCTCTCTAATTTAACATGTCTGATATGAATTAACTATTTGAATGAATTCTGTTGCAGCTACGCAGGCCACGCTGATGCTCTGGTTCTGCGAGTGGATGAAGGAAATGCAGTATTACGACGCGGCCAATCGCGAGCGGATGCTGGACCAATTCCTGGTAACCAAGTCTTGTTCATGTCAATAAAGCGTTTGGACGATATAGGACAAGTTCTTTTGACGATATAGGACAAGTTCTTTTGACGATATAGGACAAGTTCTTTTTTCATGCTGGCTGTACTGAGGGTCGACCGATCCAGAAGGCGACGAATACAGAATTGGTCAGAAAAAGATATAGTTATAACCAGAAGTGGGTACACCATAGTAAGAGATAATAATGCTGGACAATTCACACAGCATTATCTAGCCCCATGTTGTACATGAGCAGAGCTTGTGTTATGGGTACTAGATAACTGATATACATAATACTATATATTACATAGATAGATATTTTTTATTATACATTGAAAACGACCAGAACACCCGGAACAAATATCTGCAGATCGTACACACAATTGTTCCGAGGCGGGAATCGAACCCGCAACCTCCTGCGTCGCAGGTGGACATTCGCCCACCGCGCTACATCGGTCGTCAAAGATGGACAGATAAATCAAATGACTTGAACAACTAACTGTAAACCGTTCCTTTATGCTTCAAGTTCGGAATAATGAATTGGCGGTATTTTTTACGAATTGCAAAAAGGTTTTATTGGCGAATCTATGGTTGCATTCGTTGAAAAGAACTGGTCCTGTACCGTCAAAACCCAATAAACACAATAATTAATGATTTCTTCGATACAGGCTAAGCCTACTGAAGAAATCAACAGACAAATGTAACAAGGTAACAATAGCTGTCTGCAAAAGACATAATTCGTTGCTGCTCCCGTTATTTTATTATTTGTGTAATTTGTAATGTATAAAACTAACATAATGAGGGAAGCCGAATTACAAACAGAATTACTAATATTCAAGACTCTAGTAAACAGGACAGCAGTTCACACTGGAAAAACAAAAGAAAAAAGCGAATGATATAAATAGCAAAAATTTAACTGAAATAGAAAAACGTAAATTTTTAAACTCACATATAAAATGTACCAGTAATCGTTTGAAAATACTAAAAACCCGATGAATTTACCATTTGCCATGGGCCTTTGAGGCCCATGGTAAATTCATCGGGTTTTTAGAGCCCATGGTAAATTCATTCGGTTAGTTATACGCCGCTGGATGTGTTTCGTGGTTTACACTTTCTTTGCCCCGGACGTATAGACGACTTCCACCACATACTTAACTTCTCCTGGTATAATGTCCACGATCCTATCCACCCATGGTTGTCTGTTAGAGATTTACGCTTTTGAGCGATAAGGCTGCCAATTATAATTAATCTTTAAGTTTTTACTGTACAAAGTTTCTATTTAAAGTGCAATAAAGAAATTTCTATCTATCTTCCACCACGCCTACCGCAGAGGCAGTGAATGCGTCTACCATTCCCAGGACAATATGCTCGCAGCAGCCCGCTTCATCGCCAACTCAGAACACCTGCCGACCCCCACAGAAGCCCTGGTGAACTACAAGGAGGTGCTGGTCCCCCCCACGGGGCAGGCCCCAACCTCTCGTGTCTCCGATGACCCCTCAGGGTCTGATAGGATGGTGACCTTCCAGGGGTCTGCCTACAGCTGCTCGCTGATCGATCTGGTCTATGTGATACACTTTATTTATGACCTGTTAGTATTTCAATAAAACTTATCTAGGTACTGGATATTGGGTCACTCAACCTGGTGATGGAATTGAATAGGATACTGCCCTGTCTTATAGCTAGGCAGTGCTTGTTTAACATTTTTTTTAACATTCATTACACATATTTTAACGGTACAATGTAGATAGTAGTGTAGGTAGATAGTATAACAATTTTTATGTGATCTGTTCAATCATCATCATCATCATCATCAGCCTATATCAGTCCACTGCTGGACATAGGCCTCCCCCGATGAGCGCCATTGCGCCCTGTCTTCAGCTTGCCGCATCCAGCATCTACCTGCAGTCTTTCGCAAGTCGTCATCCCACCTGGTCGGAGGGCGTCCTACACTACGTTTACCGAGTCGTGGTCTCCACTCAAGAACACGTTTGCCCCAGCGGCCGTCGGTTCTTCGCGAAATATGGCCGGCCCACTGCCACTTCAGCTTGCTAATTCTTTGAGCTATGTCGATAACCTTGGTTCTCTGTCGGATGTATTCGTTGCGAATCCTATCCTTCAGAGAAACTCCGAGCATAGCTCTTTCCATAGCTCGCTGAGCGACTTTGAACTGGTGGACCATCCCTATCTGTTCAATAAATACAATAAAATAGATACTGCAAGCAGATGCTGATTGCGGAAAGGTGAAGACAGGGCGCTACGGCGATTATTAGAGCCTACCCTATGCCTAGCAGTAGAGTATCTGGTATAGACTGATGATGATTTATTTATCACTATATAGTATAAAACGAAGTCGCTTCCCGCTGTCTGTCTGTCTCTATATGTTTGCTAAGATCTTGAACTACGCAAGGGACTTTGATGCGTTTTTTTTAAATAGATCGTGTGATTCAAACAGCAACAGCATTCTAACCGCGATTGCTGCAAAATTTAACTGTCCTCTAATGGACGAATTGGTCCAAATGGCAAAATCTGTAGTTAATTTTAAGTACGAACACCTACTTAGTTGTAAGCAAACTAACACAATGGATTATTAATTTTCTGAATACTCGAATTTCACTTTATTAGGTGATTTTTTTACACATTGGGTTACATTATTGGAGTTTTAGTCCTTACTAAAACTCCAATAATGTAACCCAAAAGCTTTAACTTTTTTGAAAATATAATATAGCCTATGTTCACCGGGGATAGTGTCGCTTCCTAACGGTAATATATAGATATAGATTTTTCAAATCGGTGCAGTAGCTTCGAAGCATTACAAACAAACAACCAAAAAATCAAACCTTTCCACTTTATAATATTAGTATAGATAATTTTTTTTCTTTTTTTTTACAGATTCAGCTCCGACTTCCAATACGAACTAGTCCGGTCTGTATTTACATTTCCACCTGACTACATCCTGATAGACACTCCATACCAACTGCACGTACCTAAGAAACTCTATGCCCCTCTCAAGATCAAGAAAGAGAAGATACCGAAGAAGGAAAAACCAGCTAAACCTAGGGGCAAGCAAGCTCCCGATACCGTCGAGTATTTGGCGTTGATGGCGGTAAATTATAATTTTTATTTATTTGGGAAACAAAAATCTTATACTTAGTATAAATATAACATAGAATTGGAGTTAGTATACGGATGCGATTTGATCACGTAAAATAAAAAATATAATTGTATTTAATTACAATTCCTGGTGACTTCTGATTGCGTAAAGAGGATGAAGAGGCAAATGGAAGCTGTCAAGACCCCTTCGATCGAACCCGCAACCTTCTGCGTCGCAGGCGAACTTTCGCCCACCGCGCCACAGAGGTTCTGATTATAAGCTATTTGTTTCCAGCGTAAAGCAAAAGAAGACAAAGAGATGCAAGAGCGGGAAGACTTGGACCGCGAGCTGTGGAATCAACGCTGCTCCATCCTGCCGCTTAACCTTGCAGCGGATCCAGCACTCTTCGATAAGTACTGGCCGCCGCCGCCCGAGCCAGAGCCCACGCCTGAACCTGAGCCTAAGAAGAAAGGGAAGAAGAAGTAGAAGAGACAAGAATAGTAAATAGTAGTTCATAGTTAGTTCATTAGATAGTACTAAATAGTAGTTAGTAGGTGGGATGACAACCTGCGAAAGACTGCAGGTAGATGCTGGATGCGGCAAGCCGAAGATAGGGCGCTATGACGCTCATTGGGGGAGGCCTATGTCCAGCCGTGGTGGACTAATATAGGCTGATGATGATGAAATAGTAGTTATGTTTAGACGACCAATGTGGCACGGTGGGTGAAGGTCCACCTGCGACGCAGGAGGTTGCGGGTTCGATTCCCGCCTCGAAACTATTGTCTGTATGAGCAGATATTTGTATGTTCTGGTCGTTTTCTATGTTTAATAAAAAAATATATCTATGTAATGTATTGTGGTATGGTCAGTTATCTAGTAACCATAATACAAGCTCTGCTTACCATGGAGCTAGATAATCCTGTTTGAATTGTCCAGCATTATTTATTTAGTGTATTCAGTGGCGCAACTACTGGGTGGCCAGTCGGCAAAATGCCACGGGAAGAGGCACCCGGTCAGAGAATCCCAACTCCCTACATTTATTATTACATTTAGTAAAAAAAAATAGTTGTCTTAAATTTATTTATGTTACTTAGTTGCATAAGTACATGCACAAGTAAAAAAATGTAGGTATTAAAACGATAGATAATTCAAATATAATAAATAAATAATTATAATAAAGATTTATTCGTTATTTCTTTGATAATAATAGTTTTTATTACAGAAACAAATTGAAGGTATAGTTTTTATTACAGAAACAAAGTTAACACTTCGAGTGCAGTGAAATCACACCGTATGTGTTTTCTACAAGTGACTAATATGCGTAAATCCACACTAGCGCAGCGGCTGAGAAAATACAGATCTGTGTGACTCAGCACAGCTGTAATGTTTTTCGAACGAAACGCATGTGCGCAACACAACCGCTGTGTAGAGCGGCAGCACGAATGGCTTAGGTGAAAAAAAGATCGCAGTCGTCGAAAAAAGTTCGCAGTCAAAGTGTTAAGCGCTTCGTTTGCCAAAAATAAAACTACCATCTGGACCTTACAAGGTAGGACACTCAACATTATAAGTGATGACTTCTTTTCACTACACAGGCACATTTAGTAGCTAGGTACACATTTAATCGAAACTCGTTCTGCTTGCTCTCAAAAGGTCTGGCTGAAAATCCGTTATTTTGCTTCTTTAGTAAAATATTACGTAGTGCCCAGGCCTTTTAACATACTGCAGCACACACAGACATCTTATCTTACCCTTTTATTTTAATTTAATAATTGTTTGCTTTTTCTTTGTTAAGTCAACTTTGTTTTATGTTTTTGTTTTCCAGTGTAATGTATAATTGTTGTATTTTGTATGTGTGTCTGATGTCTGTAATAAATGCTTTATCGTAAAGATAAAGCATTTATTACAGACATCAGACGTCTAGAGCCTAATAATTTATAGTATAAAGTATGACTTGTCTAAGTGCGTATTTTGTAAGCCTAAAGAAATAAATGCTAGATTGACTTTATTTCTTCATTTTCTTCTTAGTTAGCTAAGCAAGCACACTAAATTATTAATGACTAGGTTTTACCCGCGGCTTCGCACGCGTTGATTCTATAAAAACGTTAGATAAAATAAAGTAAAGATAAAATAAAGTAAAATAAATAAAATAAAGTAGTAAAGATTATTTATATCCCATGGGAACTGATTTATTGGATAAATTCTTTTATCCCGGGCCTGGAACTACCTGTATGCAATATTTCAGCCCAATCCTTTCAGTAATTTTTACATCAAAATCAATGGTTGCACCATCGATTGATAGGGAAAAGGAAAAACACAACATAACTAACGAGTTACGTATGCACCATTAATGGGGTGAATCAATGGTGCAAACGTAACAGGGGGAACTAATATGTCATAGTATAACAGAAACTGGTCTCTCTCGTGGTCCTACTAGTAGGACAAAATAGTAGGACTACGAGAAAACGGCGAATTCGACTAGGAAACTAGAAGGCATCTAACAAAATAAAATTTCGATTTTAAAGATTACAATTTGTCTATAATATCACTGCATATTTAATGTAGAAGAATACATTTGTTAAAATTAATTACATATAATTATTTATAATGAGAACTGTGCAACTTTAAATTATTATTATAACTATTATAATTATAACTGAATATCTATCAAAGTATAACTTATTATAAGTTATTCAAATGGCGTATACAATACATGGAAGTTAAAAAGTAACATAAAGTTAAATATGTTTAGAAATATTCAAATTGTAGAACTTAAACTAAATTGGCTAAGTATTTTGATATCTTTTAAAAATGGGGTAAGTAATAAATAATAATTTTCGGTTTATTTACTGGTTTTAAATCGGTTACTAAATTGTAAACAAAGGGTGGTGTGAGTTGCAGAACGAAAATAATATTTTTTTTACGATTCGTCAACTCGCACCAGTTGGGACAAGATTCATGGTGTGACTTTATGGCAATGGGGTAAATCCAGACTCGACATTAATATTATTTTATATCAATATAATTTATTTATAGATTATTTTTGAATAACAATCATGGCGTTAGAATATACAAAAATATTGAACTATTCAAAATGGCAATACGGCAGTATTTACAACATTATACATACACCCTTATTTAAGTAACTACATGTTATATTTGGTACAACAATATATTTTATTAATATAATTAAAAATTAAAAATAAAGAAGCAAATATTATTAATAAAACTTAAGTTTTAAAATACTTACAAGTCGTATTTGGCAATAATGAAGAAATAGAAACAGTCGATTAGGGATCCTAAAGGTCGTAGCACACGTATCAACTCGGAAAGGGATCGACACCGTATCAACTCTAGCCGTTCAGTATTATTTGTATGCAACTCCCTACTGCAACGCACACTAATCGGATCGTTACGTAAACGCCTCGGGACAAGCTCAAAACCGCGGTGCGGTGCGCGGTCGACTTGCAGTTCCCGCGCTTAGGCTCTTGCTAGACAAATGGACTGCATTCAAACTGCAATTTGAAATGCAGTCCGTCTGTCTAGAGCCTTACGGTTCTCTATACCCTAGCTTACGTCTCTTCGTCCACGCCCCTCAAAATGATTGAACTTGTGCCGCCTAGCCGTCAACCAGCGGTCGGCGAGACGTAAGCGCGGCGTCGCCTCGCTGTTAGCCGAGTCGACGTGCCGGAGCTTCTGATCCGCTTACGTCACATGGTTACGTTACGTGGACGCCTGTTTGACGCCAAGGTGAAAGGCGAGGCGGTGACGATCTGCCCCTGAGTTGATATGTGTGCTGTGACCGTATAAGTGAAAATGGAACACTTTAGGCAGTCATTGTAAGAATTTGATATTCACTTACTGGCACACAAGTCATAAGTCATTTAAAAAATACCACTTTCAATAATATTTTTTACAGAAACACCTCAAACGTTTTCTAAAATCATTATCTTTTCTGAAACTCATCATTTTCTAAAGTGATTTAAAGATTCATTCTATAGAGTCAATAATCAAGTTATAAAATAACTAACAAATTGCACTCATATAATTACATAGTATTCACTAAACATTACAAAAATTTTGTACTAAACATTTTGCTGAACTAATACGTAAATTGACGTTTAAACAATTTAAATTTTGAGCAAAAATACTAATATCACAAAGTTAAATTAAATAACTTGGTATAATTAAAACATTATTCAAACCATAGAATTACAGAAATTACTGTGTGGCTCTGATCTGCGATAACCTTTAGATCTAAGTCTCGATCACTATATTTGTTACAAGTACATGTACCTAATATACAGCGTGTGTCAGGGCCACTACCGAAAACCAAGGGTAGGCTAAATATTTTCAAAATCATGGTCTGATTGCATTGGGTGTGTTAAGACTACTACCGAAAACTGGCGTTTTCGGTAGTAGTCTTAACACACCCTGTATATACTGAGATTTCAACAAAGAGCCAAATTCTGGAAGACTAAGAAATTATGCAATACTTATATCTGCGACTCAGCTTACCGTGACCAAGATGGAAACGTAGAACAAAGAAAATAAATAAAACAAAAGGTACGTACTCTTGCTCTTTTTTCCTCGGCCCCCACCTCGCCGCACTTTCCTAAGGAGCGGTACAGCGGTTTCGGTCAAACTATAACATACTAACGCAACAATAGTACATTGGCACACGCGCGCCCTCACTTCCTAAGAGACTCTTTTTGCACAGACTCTAGGTATGCATAATCAGTATAGATATGTGACCGTCAATAGTAAAACCCGTAAAATTATAAAAATCCTAGTCACTTTATAATATTCCGGAGAATATGTATAATGAAGAATAATCAACAGGACTGTAGCACTTACGGTGGTTGGTTGACAGATAAGCAAATCAAATGTACTAGACACATAAGTTATGAACAAACTAGTGGTTTCCTCTCACTTCTTCCACTGGTTGACAAAAAATTGAAGTGAACTATAAAATATGACTTATCTAAGTGTTTATTTAATAAATAAATAAATAATGCTGGACAATTCACACAGCATTATCTAGCCCCATGGTAAGCAGAGCTTGTGTTATGGGTACTAGATAACTGATATACATAATACAATACATTACATAGATAGATATTTTTATTATACTTAGAAAACGACCAGAACACCCGGAACAATTATCTGCAGATCGTACACACAATTGTTCCGAGGCGGGAATCGAACCCGCGACCTCCTGCGTCGCAGGCGGACCTTCGCCCACCGCGCCACATCGGTCGTCATAATTTGTAAGCTTAAAGAAATAAAAACTTTTCATTTTCATTTTCATTGGTTTGTTCGAATATTATCTAACGGGTCAGCAAATGTATACCTTTTATATATGGTCGTTATCTGTGTATAATAAAAAAACTATCTACATTATGTAATGTATTGTATTAAGTATATCAGTCGTCTAGTACCCATAACACAAGCTCTGCATACCTTGGGTCTAGACGATGCTGTGTGGATATATATAATATAAAAATGAATCGCTGAATGTGTTGCTAAGCGCAAATCTCGAGAGCAGCTGAACCGATTTCGCTAATTCTTTTGTTAGAATATTCCTTGAAGTGCGAGGATGGTTCTTACGGAGAGAAAAAAGAGCGTATATATAACCTGGGCGATGTCAGGACGGGCCGCTAGTTTAAAATAAGAATATTCTTATTAATAAAGAACTGAACTGAAATGAATAATCCACGTAACTGATCTTTGATAACTAGATACGAACGTGGTTGAATGCATTAAATTCATTCATTCATCACCATCAGCCTATAGCAGTCCACAGCTGGACATAGGCCCCCAATGAGCGCCACAGCGCCCTTTCTTCAGCTTACCGCATCCAGCCTCTACCTGCAGTCTTTCGCAGGTCGTCATCCCACCTGGTCGGAGGGCGTCCTACTACGTTTAACGAGTCGTGGTCTCCACTCAAGAACACGTTTGCCCCAGCGGCCGTACTGTACAGCATAGTTGATTATTTTCCAAAAATCAGAAACTGACTAGATTTTTTTTTATTTTACGGGTTTTACTATCCTACGGTATATATATAAATAAATAGTGTTCCAGAAATTTGGTTCAAGCAACACATAATACATAAATTACATAATACATATTTAACTTAACACTTTGACTGCTGAAATCAAACGGTATGTATTTTCTATAAGTGACTAATATGCGTAAATCCACACTAGCGCAGCGGCTGAGAAAATAAAGATCTGTGTGACTCAGCAAAGCCGTAATATTTTTCGAACGAAACGCATGTGCGGCGCAACACAACCGCTGTGTAGAGCGGCAGCACGAATTTTTTAGGTTAAAAAAAAGATCGCAGTCGTCGAAAAAAAAATCGCAGTCAAAGTGTTAAAAGATAAAATATGTTACCTACGTCTAATTGTAGTAAATTCCTTTTAAATACATATGTATAAATGATCTTACTTTCAAAATGATTGCGTATTGCAACCTATGATTGTGATTTGGTTCTCATTGACTAAGCTCTGCTTAGTTTTGGACAAAGGTAGCTCAGTGTGAAAAAATAATTATTTTCTATGAAAAAATGTAAAGCGATTTTTTTTTCACGCTGTTTAGTAAAGTATGGCTTTACTCAAGACCTATTCTGAACAAGTAGTTATTTATTCTAAAGTAATTTAAAACGGGATATTTACCATGATTAGATTTTTGAGTTTTCCAATATTTCAAATCCAATATTAAAATTAAATCATCCGGGGGAGGCCAATGTCCAGCAGTGGACTAATATAGGCTGATGATATTAAAATCACATCATGGTAAACATCCCGTTCTAAATGACTTTAGTGTGAATAACCATGATAGTTAAGTTATATAGTAATTTATTGTGTACTAGTTTCTGCCCGCGGTTTCGCACGCGTTGTTTATATAGAAACATTGTGAGAAAGAGTAGCCTATGTTTGATTCCAGGCTTATAGCTGTGCTAAATTTCAGCCTGATCCGTTCAGTAGTTTTGGCGTGAAGAATGTAACAAACATCCAAACTTTCGCATTTTAATATTCGTGTGATGGAATGTAATTTTAATACAAATACCTAGTCTTAAATAATTAATATAATTATTAAGCTTATTTTAATATTTTTTAGAATTATTTTATCTTAAGATATTGGCGTTCTTTGACAAGTATTTTTCGATTCAATTATTGTGATGATTTTCGTGTTTATTCACTTTTCACTTTTGGATTGTGAAAATTCTCAACAAAACCATATTTGAACAATTATAGATCAGTTGAGCTATCTGAAGATTGTTTGTAGCAGTCTGCAGTTAGCTCAATTGTTAGTTCTTAATTGTAAATACTCATTCTAATTCTATTATTTAATTGTAACTTTATTTCTTCTTTCTCTCATGTCATAGTAATTATTATCATACTTGAATGTCTATGATAATTCGTCATGATAAATCGAAAAATAACTGCCAAAAAACTTTTACACTGACCATAAGCACTGAAGTTTGTAGAAAAATCCGCCCACACAAGCACTAGGGTAACCACAAAACAGTTAGTAATTCCAAGTTCATTCACAAACACCCTTTCGATCCCCAATTGCACCCCACACCCCACAATCACTTATCAAAACGCGATTACGTTTTAGCCAACGTCAAAAAGGATACAGTTTGTCTATGGCACATTTTCGTCGCAGTTAATGGCGTGTAGAGCAACAAGCTTCTCTGTTGTCTTTGAAAGCAGACGCGAGGGGTTCGGGGGTCCAAGGGGTGAAGTGCGGGCGCTAGAGCGGGGTGCGGCGCGCGCCCCACCCCGCGAAACCCCTGTTTCATGTCTGCCATCTGAAAAAAACAAGGGTATATGCAAATAAGGTATACTCAGCTACATAGTATAAATCAAAGTCGCTTCGCGCTGTCGTTCAGTCCCTATGTATGCTTAGAGCTTTTAAACTACGCAACGGATTTTGATGTGGATTTTTTTAATAGATTCAAGAGGAAGGATTGTAAACTTTATTTGACACATAGATTTCTAAGCGGGCGAAGCCGCGGAGCGCAGCTAGCAGTATAATATTAGGACCTTGACCTTGACGGCCTTGACGCCTTGAGACCTTGAGGCTGTGTGGTGTCGGAGGCTGTGTGGTGTCGGCCTAGAAAGAATAGCACCAACCCAACTCTTCCCGTGGGTGTCGTAGGAGGCGACTAAGGGACATACACCGGGGGGCGGGCAGCAGCGTCCCTTGCAGCACAGTCCCTATACTGCGATCCCCAACCCGCATGCCCAGCGTGGGGATTATGGGCATCAACGCCCCCATGGATCGATACGCCAGTAGAATGTGGCCCCCAGTTCCCGGCCGCCTCGCTATTCCTGGCCATGGTAGCGGCCACGGTAACGGCGGGGCAGGGGGTGCTAGGAATCCCCGGGCTACATCAGGCTACCACACCCTACATAAATTGACCCTGGCTACGTTTAACGGAAGCACTCTTAGGCTTGACCATCATCTAGCGCAGTTGGAAGTGGAGTTAGAGAACATCAAATGGCATGTTCTAGGGTTATGTGAAGTACGTAGAGAGGGGGAGGACACCGTAACCCTAGACTCGGGCCATCTTCTCTACTTTCGCGAGGGTGATAAAACATCCCAGGGTGGCGTAGGTTTCCTCGTCAATAAGGTCCTCTCTAACAACGTCCAAGAAATCTCCAGTGTGTCGACCAGGGTAGCGTACCTGATCCTTCGGCTGTCCAAACGGTACAGCATGAAGGTCATCCAGGTCCACGCACCGACCTCGGCACACTCGGATGATGAAGTGGAGGATATGTACGAAGACATATCCAAAGCCTTACACAACACCAATACACCACCACCTAAGGCCCACTTCAACGTTGTAGATCACGAACAGTTGTGACAGCGCCACAGAGAGCGCCACTATCGCTATGGTGTATGGGTTACGTTCCATTTATTATTCATATCTAGAGATTACCTAGCTTTCTGCAGCTCGATCTGTCCCTCCAGAGTCTTGGCCAGGTAGATCACGAACAGTTGCGACAACGCCACAGAGAGCGCCACTATCGCTATGGTGTACAGGTTACGTTCCGCCCAAGAACGAACCACCTCTATGCAGCCGCTCGTCCAGACGCGTTTGCTCGCTTCGGCTACCTAGAAATAAATAAAATAAACATAAATAATATTATTGAAAAAGTTAGTGATGGGAAATCATCTAGCAACTGTATTGTGACCATGAAGTTTTTGTGCAAGGCTACCACGCTATTTAGCACATAATGTAACGCGCGTTATCAGCGTTATTACGCATATTTTAGTGTGAATAACGTGTGAAATGGCGTTATTCTCAGCTCTCTCAAAGAAAATAAAAGCTCATGAAAGTAAATAAGCTTTGTTTTATTTTATACTAGCGACCCGCTCCGAGTTCGCGCGGGTGCAAATGCGTATATTATTATATATACATGTAAACTTTCCTCTGAATCACTCTATCTATGTAAAAAAATTCGCAATAAGTATACATAGGGACAGACAGACAGCGGGAAGCGACTTTGTTTTATACTTTGTAGTGTAGAGGTACTTACAGGGAAGTTCTGGGCACCGTAGCCACACATGATGTTGACGAGCCCCGAGGATATGCTCGTGGAGTTGATGCAGCATGAGAACGGAACGCCACATCTGGAATACACAGGTCAATCCAATTATCGTTTACTGTAAACACTTTCGTTGTTTGATGGAAAGAAGATAAAGTTAAAACTTTTGAAACTTTCATGGTTATTAACACTAGATAGATATATTGACACAGCATTGATAGCTCTATTTTATGTCTATGTAAGTTTATTATAATATTCGTAAGTAGGTATGTAGTGTAAGTATTTGTTTTCTTCTTTTCTTTTCCAATGTCTATATTGTTTCTTCATGTCCAGTCCTTCCTAAGGTTGCCTGCAAGAGATCGCTCTCAGCGATAAGGCCGCCGCGTAAGTTTGTATTTCTGTATTGTTTTCTGTTTTGTGTGGTACAATAAAGTGTTTTCTATATATATATTTTATTTATTCTATCTATATATCGATTTAAGATGCTATCAAGAAACTGTAACAAATTAGTTACAGTTTCTTGATAGCATCTTAAATCCTATCTAGATCTAGACACTAGAGTTAAAATAAAAATTAATGCTAGCATCGGTGATTAGCGCGGTAGGCAGTCACGCACACAAGCACAGTGACTTCGCTGGCCGCTGCAGCTAACTAAAGTCATTTGAAACGGGATA
Organism: Eupithecia abbreviata; assembly: GCA_943735965.1. Classification (NCBI taxonomy): domain Eukaryota; kingdom Metazoa; phylum Arthropoda; class Insecta; order Lepidoptera; family Geometridae; genus Eupithecia; species Eupithecia abbreviata. The sequence goes on along the minus strand of OX030997.1, from coordinate 2,043,773 downwards.
TTTACTTTTTTTTTTGCGTTTTCCAATATGGAATACATCTAAATATTACGAGTTAAGAGGCCTCCGGAGGGACGAATTCTTCATACAAACGTAATACCAAAATGATTTCAAATTCAAGCATATTTCCAGTATAATATTGTATTATTTGTATTTAAATAGTAATTTTCTAGGTTCCTAAATAGTTTTTTTTTCAAAATACTTACCTAAAATTAAATAAAAGCCAGTCGCATTTTGCACATTTTTATGCGAAAATGGACAAGTTTTCTTGCTATTTGTTTCGTATTAAAAACATAAAAATCTTACGTTTTATTTATTAAGGAACATAGCTTATATTGTCTAGTTACGGAATAACAATACTTTGTGAAGAATACAAAAAGTTTTCAGTCATCATTTTTGGTATTACGGAACAAACCAAATTTTGAACGGCTAATATTGCTATAGCGCACGCATGGGGCGCGACGCAAGGGTTAAACAGGGACAGCGATATTCGGAACGATTTCTGCAAGCGAGGGTCGCCGGGCCCTTAAAGCCCATATTTGAATGCACTGATCTACGACAACCTTTATTTAAAGGTTGTCGTAGATCAGCGCACTTCTACCACGCAGCCTAAAATGTACTATTTTAACGGGTATTTATAGCGTTTTATTTATCTATTTTCCTGACGTTTCAACAGGTTTACACACTTTCACACTCTCTGGGAGGCTCTCATTTCGAGATAAACGCGATTGCCCCTTATTTTAACGCGTATTATTATTATTTGGCATTACTTGTGTCAATTTGGCATTGGCATTATATGTGACAATTTGGTGATCTATCGCTCGAGCGAAATTGTCACATATTTTGTATTATTTTTTTTACTTGTTTGTTCTGTTTTTCAGTGTGCTATTATATATATTGTCTATCTATCTATCTACTTATAAATATGTGTTTAGATCGCGTAAGTTTATAAATATGAATGACTTACCGTTCAACAGACGGCGAGGAGCAGTTGAAATACTCGTTCTTGGCCCAGTCGATGTAACCGTCCGAGGTGAGCCCGCAACAATGGAACTGAAATATCATTTTAAATCAAACACATCTTACTAATATAATAAACCCGAAAGTTTGCATGTTTGTTACTTTTTCACGCAAAAACTTCGCCCGTTTCAGTACAATTAGCCAAATAATTTAAAGTTTATGTTTATCATTTTAAAATTCGTCAACGGAGTAATATCATTTAGAAATAAGATATTCGTTAAGTTTATTATTGAAAACCGAATCTTTTGTAAGATATTTATGGAGCTAGGCATTTTATTATAAATATTTACTAATCAAAAGTTTTTTTTGAGTGTTCTTTGCTAAATTGTGTCAGTCGCAGGTAAAATTAATTCGTCTTTACTGAAATATTCGGATTTAGATTTAAATCCATTAATTTTTATATCTGCATGGTTTTCAAAAGACTAAAACCCTATTATTGTACGAATCTATAACTATATCATATATTGACAATAGATGGCGCTACTAGTGCTCAAACAAACATTTAGACCACCTAATTTGTTATTATTTCGAAAAATTTCGCATTTTGTCTGTACCATCACTGTGACATTGTTGAGAATACCTCACAATATGTAGTGTAAGGACCCAACTGGAGGCCCTAGCATGTGTAGAGGTGTAGTCGTAGGTAGATTACCTATAGCACCTCACTTTGTATTGTCACCGTTGGTAACGTACTAAAGTACAGTTAGTTTGAGCACGCAAACTAAACACACGAGTCACAAAGTTAAAGTTTATTCAAGTTTTATGACAAAGTTCGGTAAAGGTGGCAAATCTTCCCTTCAATGTCACTCTCGCGGTAGTAGGTCACGCACTGATGTTAAAGTATTAGTAAATTGCATCGCGCGCGTGCGACACAGAGTACCTAAATCGCCGCGTGCGCAAAACAGAAAATGTAGGGTGAAACCATACACGTAGACTGCAGATGTTTCCACTTAGTTTGCTGTATAGATGCAGAAGTTTCTTCTATTATTTGTTGTGATATTCACCGATACATTTCGGATGAATTTTTTATGTTGCTTGCTGAAGCTAATGGCGGGCCGGCCTGCCCTGAGGGAGTGAATGAAATTAAATAAGTGTGGACTGAAGGCTGGAGTGAATAGCGATTGATCGGTCACTGAATGAGCTGTTTGCTCTTGTTGTCTTTGGTATTATTGTTTGCCTAATCATAAATTTTTCGACGGGAATCGAACAGGTGGACCTTCAAACGCTGCGCCACTAAGGTCGTCATCAAAGAATATATAATTTTACTATGTCATCATCATCATCATCAGCCTATAGCAGTCCTCTGCTGGACATAGGCCTCCCCCAATGACCGCCATAGCGCCCTGTCTTGAGCTTGACGCATCTACATGCAGTCTTTCGCAGGTCGTCATCCCATCTGGTCGGAGGGCGTCCTACACTACGTTTACCGAATCGTGGTCTCCACTCAAGAACACTGGACTACTATGTAACTTGCTCCAAATACTTACATCACGCTGAGCGAAATCGATGAAATTTTGCAGATCCGGATCGTCTCTGTATGAGTGGACGACCTGAAATTAAACATACAAATCAATACAACAACAATCCTCAACAGCTTAAATTGGTCCATTGCTGGACGCAGGCCTTCTCCTAAGCGCCTTATTGGCTACTAGCTAGATATTTTGGATAATATACAATATATCTTTATAAATTGTAGCCTATGTGTTATTCTGATGTATAAGCTACATATATTAGAGTATTAAAATCCATTCACCAGTTTTTACGTAGGAGGATTATCTCATGGGGGTAATGCCCGTATGATCGCAGTTCGGCGGTAAGTTGTTCTGCAGGTGGCGTTTTTAATATAATAACGAAATTGCTTCAAAGACTTTGAAAATAAGGGAATCATAGAAAAACTGCGAGCTTCTATCAAGTTTTAAATAGCAGGCGATTACAACATAGACATTTTGACTGACTCTAGTAAAACAAAACATTTCGATATTTCCTGGACAATTTCGAAAATACATTTGTTAAAATTATGACGTAGAACTTATTTGTTTATTTTAAGCCGTTATTGTCCCACTGCTGGGCAAAGGCCTCCCTTTTGTCCTTCCACTCCTCGCGATCCAACGCTGCAACAGGCCATGATGGAAGATGTGCCTCGAGCTCGTCGCGCCATCTCATCCTGGGCCTTCCACGTCGCCTCTTAGCGTTGGGTGGGCTCCACTCTGTGGTGATCTTTGCCCACAAGTCGCTGGACATACGGCTGACGTAGAACTTAGCGTCATCAAAATATTCAGCGCTTTTTGGAGTCGAATACGTTTGGCGGCTTTAGAAATTATGTTCTTTAGGTGTTTCTGTGGTTAAGTGTACATGGAGTTTTGACGTCATAATCTTTAAAAGAAATGAATAGCAAAGCTCTTTTGGACCATCGCCTAGTATACAGACCCTGACTACTGTTATTTATTTATTGAGATTGAGATATTAACATCATTACAGGTTTTTTTGTCAAGCCCTAAGGCGATGCTATATCTACTTATACTAACTTATTTATTGGATGGGTTGGTTGTTGGGTAGACTTAAATAGGCAAATAACCATGTACGAGTTTTAGACATTTAAGAGATGAACAAGCTAGTGGTTTCTTTTTCACTTCTTCCACTGGCGGACAAAAAATTGAAGTGAACAGTAAAATAATTTTATTTGATAATAATTTAATGTATAAAATATGACTTGTCTAAGTGGTTATTTTGTAAGCCTAAAGAAATAAATGATTTTTGACTTTGACTTTCGACTTTGGTAGGTTCCTTAAATTTATTTTCTTTTGTTTATCTTTTAGTTTTAGTGTGACAGTCTATCTTATTTAGCTTAATGTGTTTTAATGTGTTTTAATGTGTTTGTCTTTTTGTGTGCGCTGATAAAAGCGTTCGATTCTATTCTTATTCTATTGTTCAAAGCTTTTGAATAATATCATAAAATTCAACAGGATTTCTTACCTTCTCTGTAAAGCTAAGCTCCAGCAACGGTTGCAGCGAGCGAGGGAACACGAACCCGCACACCGCTCCGCCCATCTCAACTAGAAACAGCACCAATAGGCAGAGAGAGTACTGTGGAACAAACATGAATACGTGTTATGTTATTTATTTCCTGTTATTATAGTAAGGATGTAAGTACCTCCAAGTACCTACCTACCAAGTACCTCAATGCCTCAAGACTAAGATGTTGAACCAGTGTGTACTACCTCACATATGGAGCTGAGACATGGCCCCTCACAAACGAGCACGTGTACACCATTAGAGTTGCTCAAAGAGTCATGGAGCGGGCCATGCTAGGTATCCACCTCGTGGACCGAATACCAAACATTGAAATTCGACGAAAAATTAAGGTCGAGGATGTAGGCATTCGGATTGCGGGGCTAAAGTGGAGATGGGCAGGACACCTGGCAAGGAGAGAGGATCACCGATGGACCAAAGCAGTCACCGAATGGTGGCCTAGGGATATGCGGCGGCGTCGAGGCAGACCACCTGCCCGATGGTCAGATGACATTGTGGGCGCTGTAGGGAAGCAGAGGATCCGATTGGCACGGGACCGCCAGGGGTACAGAGATAAGGAAGAGGTCTATACTCAGCAGTGGGTGTTACCGGCAGATTAAATAGATAGATTGTAAAGATAGTCATACAGTTGTTGTCGGTATTTTATCTGTATAATAAATAAAAGTGGCCAAGTATGAGTCGACTCGCGAACGAGGGGTATAAAGTATGTTTAGTATCTATAAAAACGGCAAAAAATCATGCCTGTTGTATGGAAGCCCCTTAAATATTTTTTTTATTTTAATTTTATTATTTATTTTTAAAGTGAATACATAACTATATGTATATGCTGTGAATATTAATAGCGTCTACCTGTTGTCGTTATCACTATTTTTTATTTTATTTTTTTAGCCATTATTGTCCCACTGCTCGGCAAAGGCCTCCCTGTTCTCCTTCCACTCCTCGCGTTATCACTATAGAGAAAAAAACTCACATTGTATGGGAGCCGACTTATATATTTATTTTATTCTGTGCATTCTGTTTAGTATTTGTTATAGTGGCAACAGAAATACATCATCTGTGAAAATTTAAACTGTCTAACTATAGGCTGCAGGCAGATGGATGGACAGGGGGAGCTGGGAGCCCTATGGCACTTATTAAGGGAGGTCAATGTCCAGCCGAACCAAAGTTATTGACATAGCTCTGAGAATTAGCAAGCTGAAGTGGCAGTGGGCCGGCCATATCTCGCGAAGAACCGAAGGCCGCTGGGGCAAACCTATTCTTGAGTGGAGACCACGACGAGTGTAGGACGCCCTCCGACCAGGTGGGATGACGACCGGCGAAAGACTGCAGGTAGATGCTGGATGCGTCAAGCTGAAGACAGGGCGCTATGGCGCTCATTAGGGGCTGATGATGGTAATACTTACGAATTTGAGCAAGCACGTGTTTTCCCGCAATGCGCCGACGCAGCCCGCGAAACTGACCACGAAGACAACGCCACCCAGAATCGCGATCAGCAGACTTATGTTGAGCATCACATCGTATACCGTGTCCAGCTGAAACACAGTTTGTAAGAGTTCAGTAAAAGAATTATCCTAACTTTTATATTATATAAACAAACAAACAATCAAATCTTTCCTCTTTACAATATAAGTATGGACTAGATGCGCCCCGTGGCTTCCCCCGCCTGGTGATCTATGTGTCAAATAGTTTATAAACCTTCCTCTTGAATCACTCTATCTATTTAAAAAAAACCGCATCAAAATCCGTTGCATAGTTTTTAAGATTTAAGCATACATAGGGATGGACAGACAGCGGGAAGCGACTTTGTTTTATACAAATGAAGTGAAGAGATTTAATGTGTTCAAACTCAAATTAGCTCAACATATCATAAATGATAAGTCACTTATTATTAAGCGAACACATTAAATGAGCCAGCTATTGAATGACCACAACCTATATGTATAACCTTAACCTAAGAATCCTGTTCTGACTTTAAATTGTCTTTTTGAGAATAAATGAATATTAAACGTAAGAGTTAAGTCTCAAGAGTTTATCCCTGCTAAATTTGATTAGGATTCATTAGCAGTTTGGTTGTTTTGACAACCAATATAGATAGATAAAATAGTGATATAAGTACAGATAAATAATTGTACACTTAATTATAAACAATGTACAATAAAAACTTAACAATTATGTAACAACTGCCAATTGTTACTAAATTTTTTACTGTTTTTTTTTTATTGTTCAGCATTATTTATTATTATTGTTACTTATCACTCAAGGCCCATCTCTAACAACCATAGACACACCACACCACCACAACCACAAGACATATAAATAAATATGTATGTGTTAAGAGAGAGTTACATTTGCTTTTTTAAAATGATTATTGAGTTCACGCAGGGATGCCGAACACACTCACCCTGACGAATTTACTTTTTAAGGGATGAAACATAGATACATAGATAGATAACACTTTATTACACCACACAAAACAGAAAATAATACAGAGATAAAAACTTAGAATAAAGGTATAAAGGGCGGCCTTATCGCTGAGAGCGATCTCTTCCAGCAAAACATTAGCGTTCTTCCAACATAAGGTGCATACTAGTGATGTAGTGAGGGAACACACTCACCCTGATAGTAGTAGATAAGTCCCTTGAAGGGATGAAACTTTGGTGTTCTTCCAGCACAAGGTTTGTAGTAAACCTGCTTACATTCAAAATGTATTTATGGATGTTCATGAATCAAGATATAAGTGACCTCACCTTGATGAGCCCTGTGGCTTGCCATTTATCAATAAATGCATAGAGCCCCACCGCAACCAGTAAACTGCCGAAGAGCTGAAATAGAATACATGCTTAACACCAACAAATTGCTTTGCCGGAAGACCAGCGTTGGTTGCTAGCATGCTAGTCATCCAACTCATGCTAAGGCAAAGCCATTTTGTTACTGGACTTACATGATTACCAACACGTTTAGTTTACATTTAAGTTTATTATGTCTGTGTAAGTCTTTTAACAAATAAATTCATTTCATTTCATTTGCTTGATTTTAGCAAGTGAAGTAGACTGTCCTCTATCCCAATCTCTATTTCAAGCCTAGAGAACTTTTTTCAAGTATAAAATGTTTTATCTTTGTATATAAAAATCAATTGCTGTTTGTTAGTCTCGCTAAAACTCGAAAACGGCTGGGCTGATTAAGCTGATTTTGAAATGTTTGTCGTAGTCCAGGGAAGATTTAAACGGTGAGAAAACATAGTAAAAATGCGCAGAAATTTCCACATGGGTGAAGCAGCGGGGCACAGCTAGTATTTTATAAATAACAAAGTCAAAACCAGTTCCCAGTTTTAAAAAGTTTTCAAACCATTTAAGTTATTGAGTTTTGTATTTTGCTTGTGTGTATCGCTTATGCATGGTTAAGGCTGAACTTTTCACAAAGACATAGGTACTTAATTTCCCCATAGGTACATTGTATTGTACCTAAACATACCATAAAAACTGCCATCAAAGGAAGTGGCTAATATGTAGTAGTATTATATATTATTCTACATGAAATAGGTACCTATGTATACAATTTGTGTATAAAATATTTTAACATTGTATCTGATTGTTTCCCTAACAATGGGAAAACACAACACACAGAAATAGTTATCAAATTCGAAACAGGCAAACGGATGTGGTTACAGCTTTAAAATAAGACCATTTCGCTGGAAACAATGAAATGATTCACCCATAGCTAATACACCCATAAGTACCTACATATTATGTACACAGATTCTTAGGATTGTAAACAGATTTCTGACACAGATATTACTTTTTTTACCAAATATCAGGCAAAACAAGAAGTTGTGTGTATTTACTCGAAGATAATTAGTAGTTTTACTCAATTACTCACCCAAAATATAAAATTTAACACAAAAATCATGTACTTCACACAGCCACTAACGTAGGTAAAATTTGGTCCTCTCCTGCGGTGCATTCTGATTTGTTGATCCATTTTTGTGTATCAGAAATATATTGAGGTTTCCCAATAGTTTACATTGATGAATACGCTAGTTTTCAAGCAATTTTTGAGATTTTTCTCCAAAACAACTCAAAAATCTCTACACAAGAACAACCAACACACCTCCCTCACTCTGTCTGTCTGTACAACAAAGTCACACAAAAAAAACTCCTACCGCGAGACAGATGGTAATTTGACAGTTAAGTTACTTGACATTTTATTACAATAAACCATGGTCGGAAGAAATCACCAAGCTTGAAAATAAATTGAAAATGTCCGGCCGAAGTCAGAGAAAACTACCTATTGAACGTTGCGTCGTCGTCGTCGTCGCGTTGTCTCGTCGTCGTTTGTTCTTATAATCGGATGATTCGGATGGAGCTTCATTATTTTATAAACTCGACTCATGCTTGTATTTATTTACTAGCTGTTCTCCGCGATTTCACCCGCGCTAAATTCGAATTTCACATTTCTAACATCAAACATCAAAATGCTTTATTTCCTTTAGACCTTATTACAGGACACTTGGACCTGAACCCTGGACTTTTATTTTTGGTAATTTAGGTAATAAATAAAAAGATAGTCACTTTAATGAATTTAATCTATGATTGTTTCAAAAATATGATCTAAAACACTATTTTAATGCCCTTCATCAACAGTCATGGTCAAGTTGTCAGGGTCGTAGGTGGTATCAATAAAGCGATTCTTGATTATGTGTTTGTACACGAGAGCGGATTTCCGAGCGGAGCGTGTGCGCGCTGGATCCTCGAAGTCGACTTCGTAGAGACCGAAACGTTGTCTGAAAAGTAATACGAACGAGCATAAAATATCATACAAAACTATTGTCCTCATTCTTTTGAATTATTAAAATTAGTATTAAAATGTATTATAAAATAGGTAATATACGTTATTAACTCTGAACAATAAAGGTGTAATTCAATCAACTGTGCGTAAAAGAGTATCATCATCATCATCATCATCATCCATCAGCCTATATTAGTCCACTGGCTACTCACGTATATCCTTCCATCCACTCAAAGTTATCCATAAGACTCCATGCCATGTATCCTTTCAGATCAACACCAGCATCAAGTAGATCCAGAACATTCTCCAGTGCTGTTCTGTAGTACATGACTCTGTCATCATCCACTAAGCCAGACCCAGGGGGAGTGCTCCACCCATTCTCAGTGATGTAGAACGTAGGACGGTTGTATATCTTGTCAAGGTGAGTGAGGCAGTCTAAGAGGCTGTTCGGTGCAAGCTGTAGATGAACAATAGTTGTCAATAAATGTACCTATAAAGTACAATGTCATTTAGGGCGAAGGTACGGTAGAAGATACTGAGGTAGAAGGTACGTGCGAGAACTAGTTTATTTCCTATATTTATACCTTAGCAATACCGTACCTACGTGTAATTCGTGATGTTTATTAGTAAACTTGATTACTATTTTCCGTATTGCATCTTCAAATAAAATGTATAAACCAGTTGCGAACTATCATCGTTAGAGTTATCATAATATCCTACTCCTTGGTACCTCTAACAATAAGGATTTAGTAGTGGGAAACCGGGCATCCACTCCTTTGTTGCTCCAAGGCCTACAGACCTCTAAATCATTGGTTGGTAGTTATTGTTAAGTTCATCATGCGAGATGAAATTCCAGCGTTTCCTGGATCAGAAATTTATAGTTTTCGATTCACATCTATTTTTATATTTCAGCTCATGTAGGTGCGTTCACTGCTGAGCACGCTTCCCTAATAGAGAGGGGATTTGTCAATCACCAAGCTTGGTAAGCGACGGATTTGTTTTTAACACCTCTAATTCGCGATCCTCTACTGCGATTTTTATGTACCCATAACACAAGCTCTGCTTACCATAATGCTGTGTGAATTGTCCAGCATTATTTATTATTATTTATTTATTTCCGTTACAAACAAAACAATATCAATTTAAACCAGTTATCACACGAATTTGTATTACAATGCAATAAATCTCGTTAGAGTTCTGTTTCCCGAATTCCCGGACTAAAACCCAAACTATAAAAATATTCGCTTTCAAAAGAGAAGCAAGACCTCAAAACAGAAGTAACAGTAAGTAATAACTTACAAATAACCACGGTGACGCCGATGGCATCCATTCATCAGGGATCGAGCTTAAAGAACAGCTGTCAGTGTAAATAGTAGGCTCTGCATCTCCGTAATCATGAGCTTGGACAAACATCGCAGAGTAATGGTTTACTCCGAAAAAATCAGAGGAACCACGCACGAAGTTCTTTTCTTCTTCTGTGAAGGTTGGGAGGCGGGAGTGAGTGTAGCCTTGCTGCGCGCTCTTCTCAGCGACGACTTTGGCGAGCTCTTTGGGGAAACCACCTTCTTTGGAGAAGATTGGCTCGGCGTAAATTCCCCACTGTGAATGAAATATATTTTATTCATCATATAAAGTCCTTGAGGACGATTTAATTTAGGTCCACCTGGTCTACCATTGTGTGGTTCACCAATCCCTTGTATGGTTAAGGTAAGATGCCTTTTTTAATATTGAAACGTATGAATTCAACATTATAGATATATAGAAAACATCTTACCTTACGTAATAATACAAGGTAAACAAGGTCAAAACAAACGAACAGCATTATGAAGATTTTCCCTGCCAAATAAACGATGTCTACATTACCTCAGCTTGTCGTCTCAGCTCAGCTGCAGTCTTATCTTCCTCGGAATCTGTCAACTCGGAAATCCCGCTGACGCTTATAGTGATACCGCATTCACCATCTTGTTCAGCCTTAAACTCGTTATTGTAGAGATGGTACGCCCTTGCATGAGCCATCACGAGGTTCTTAGCGCAGAGATAGGTTCCTACACTGGTCGCATTTAATAGAGGAGCTTTTGCGTGAGATCCGTAACCATCTTGGCAAATCTGGGGCGGTTCATTGAACGTAATCCAGAACTTTACTCTATCGCCAAAGCTCTGGTACGCTACTCTAGCGTAGTCTTCAAACCATTCAGCTATCAGAGGATTCGCGAAACCTCCTAATTCCTGAAGCTTTTGTGGCAAGTCCCAGTGATACAACGTTATCATTGGTTGAATGTTGTATTTCAGCATTTCGTTGATGTAGTTGTTGTAAAAATCAATGCCAGCTTGGTTTACTTCGTGGACAAGACCATCAGGTAGTATCCTACACCAGGATAGTGAGAATCGGTAAGTATCTATACCGAGTTCCCTCATCATTTCTACGTCCCTTTTATAGTTGTGGTAGGAGTCAGCAGCCATATCTCCGTTGCTGACATCTTTGATAGCAGTGGGGTTTGTGTGTGTCAAATAGTCCCAGATATTTTCGCCTTTTCCTAAACAAATGAAACAGAAACTGTAGGGAAGATAAGCATATACATATGGTTATTACTAAAAATTTTCTCACCATCTTTGTTCCATGCTCCTTCGATCTGATAGGCAGCTGTTGAAGTTCCAAAGAAGAAGTCATCTGGAAATCGCCGATGAGCTTCGCAGGTAATGAATAGACTGGAACAAATTAGATACAGATTTCATGAGGTAGGTACCGGATGCGCTTCAGGACACGCTTGTGAATAAAGTTAAAACACAAAAATAAATACACGTATTATCTATTACCTACTACGTACTAAAAATGCTGGTAGCTTATAAAAACTGAGTACTTACCAAAGTACAAGAATACTTCCATGCAGCTTCATCGTAATGTCTAAGATGCAGCCCTCTCGTAAACGCCTAGCTTTTATTTGATTAAATCTTTGTTAAAGGTGAATGATAAAAAAATTGCACAGAGTGCATTTGAGTTCTAGAGCAAAACAAAAGATAAGAAGGTAATAAATGTAGGTACCTATCTGATAAAAATGTAAAAACCTACTGGAGGCTTTAACCATTGATTAACATGTCAGATTTTATCTCTCAGTTTATAAATTCCTAGATATGGATTTAACTTTTCAGTTTGTGCATGTCATTTTAAAGCTATTATTGTCACACATTGATTGTAAGTAAACTTGTTGGCTGTGTTCGCTGGATGATGATCTAGCAATAGCATCCATCTGTTGTTTTTTTCAACAGTCAAATTTATTTAATTATATGTATATGTGTACAGAGACTGGTGTATAGAATCAAACGGAAAATGCGTTTGTTTTTATTTTCGGTGTTGGCCAAAGTGACCTTAATGCATTCGCTGCCCGCTGCGCCACAAGGGGCACGGGGCAGGCTTCTGCGCCATAGGCCATGAAACTGTTAAACGGAACGGGGACGAACACAGACCCATACCCACCAGGACACGTAATTGTAGACTGCGAGCCGAGCAAGCCGCGATATAATTCGTGAATAAGGCAAGTGGCCTACAGTGGGGATCGATCTCTCAGGACGACATGGATAGAAGTACTTTTTTCATCTCTAGGTGGACAGCTGCCCCACATGTGCAACCTTGGCATCGCCCTTGGTTATCACTACATTACTACATCTACAGAGGCGTTTTCTGTTAGCTGACCCCCTGGCAGGTTTCTGGTGTCGTAATTAAATTAATAATCATAAAATAAATAAATAATTCTGGTCAATCCTCACAGCATCATCTAACCATCATATCGGATAAAAAACCATGAGTTGATTGATTGACAGTTAATCATTGGATTCCAACTTATAGATTGAAAGTTAGATTATCTTACAATAAGATAACACAGATCAAGATAACTACAATAAGATAACAAAGTACACTTGAACAAATTTCGTGTGCAAAATATCACTAGAGATATAAGTGCTCGCTGCTAGAGATCAACAAATAGGTATCTGGGAAGGTACTCGAGATAGTGTTTGAATGGATTCTGATGATGTTAGCGGTATACCTACGCACAGAGTACTTGCGAACTTGCCCCTTTTGTTATTGTTTAGGTACTGGAGGCCTCACTTGGTAGAATTGTGATGGCAGTTATGCAAAAACAAAAAACAACTGCGAGCCAGCTTTTATAAATTTATATAAGCGTACCTATAATTATTAATAACAATGTATACTGTCCGACGGAACCTGATTTTTGAACTCAAAACGGAAACCGAACCTTTGGCTTCGGTGTCAGTTTCGGTCGAAACCGAAGCGGAACCTTTTCTAAACATAATAATATCGTGAAAATCTCGTGCATTTTTGTCCAACGTAAAACTGTTTTTGCATGATGACAGTTTAATTTAACGTGTCCATTTGTATAATGTAATTGGGGATTTTCTAGCGAGAGTTAAACGGAGCGAGCGGCGCACGCGGCGGCGCGGCACCGTGAACCACACGCTTACAAACTTACGCCTTTCAAACTCTTTCTAGCAACGGAAAAAAACAAAAACCAACCAGCTACGGGAACGTCGGGAACGAGGCGCGAATGTGTCAAATATTGCAAAACACAGGGACCAAAATATAGCTCTCTATTTTAGGCGATCTACCGTACAAAGAAAAGTCGCTCATGACTTGATCGGTTCTTACTGTCAGTTTCAATTAATCAAAAATGTCAATGTCAATTAATGTCAAAGTAGATGGCGCAATTATTTGAACAATGCTATGCTTTTTATTCGTATTCGTCTTTTTATCGCTCTATTATCATATCACCCATGAATTAATTATGATTACATACAAGATAAGTAATAGTGCAAATAACGACTGTGTGATAATAGATGACTTCGTATATAACAGTTAGCTTCATTCAAGTAGATAATAAAATAAAGTGTCTGGTAATTTGAACTTGAATTTTATGAGCTCAAATTGAAGAAGTATCAAGGAAAACATGAAAATTACATTAATTTTCGCTCTCAGGCAAGTCATTTACTCTTTTACCACCACCAATTGCTACCACCCGTATGAAAATTGAGAGGAAATACACTAAACATACAATAACCTTTAATTAGTTAAAGTTTGGAAGTTTGCACATCTGTAACAAAATTTTGAATCAGAATCAGAAATATGGGTATGTAACACAAAAAATCCATCGTAATAAATGGACAGTTTTATTGAATAGTCTTAAGTTTGAATTTTGTAAATTTTTAAAGTAGGTACATTAAATTTTGTGAGCAGACTTAAATAATTAATGTTTTCCATATTATTCCATATTATTATGCATTTAACTCGAAATAAGAACTGAAATTTTTGTGTTGTTTATAAAAAATTATATTGCAGTATAATATCGAGTTCCAATGGATGGACAGACACAAAGATCCGGAGTTTCCCTCCAGGGTTCATGTTTGGAGCGGCCACGGCTGCTTACCAAGTGGAAGGCGCCTGGAATGAAGATGGTAATAATGAGGAAATCAATTTCGACTAAGAAATAACTCTGGTTCAATGCTCAGTCTAAATACCCATTTAAATAAGGTTTAAATTTCTGAACGAACTAGTTTTTGCTTGTATTGAAACATTTAAGGTTATTTCTATCCTATGGGAACTGATTTATGGGATAAATAGTACCTAGTCTATGTTTTATTCTGGAATTGGAACTACCTGTATGCAAAAAATCCGTCAATCCAAACTTACGCATTTATAATATTACTAGCTGCGCCTTGCTTGCGCTTTCGCCCGCGTGGTAATCTATGTGTCAAGTGGTTTATAAACCTTCCTCTTAAATCACTCGATCTATTAAAATAACGACATCAAAATCCGTAGCTTAGTTTTAAACTGCGCTTAATATAATAATGTTCAGCACACGCTGAGCCAACCCCTATTTCAGCGCAGGGTCATGGAGGTAGTCTTATTTTCTTAATATCACATATTTGTGTCACTTACCCCCATGATAAACTACTTTAGAATAGAATATTTATTTGTAACTCAATACACAAAAACATAAAACAGACATGATAAAAAAAATAAAAATAAAGGATAAACAGATTTTTGTAATTGAGTCACAAAACGGACCCTATCTCAGCATGGGTTAGTTGTAAGCATGTTACAACCAACGCTGGTCTTCCGGTAGAGCCGTTTGGTGACGTCACGGAAGATAACACAAGACAATATATAACAAAGAAATAAAAGACAAGACTAAAACAATAAAATATAAACTATGACAACGGATAGCGGTTCTACATGGAATAAAAATTAGGCAGATAAGTAAGTTTGCGTTTTAGTTCATATACAAAAATTAAAATACAAAAGATAAAAATTGTAAAATTGTAACAGGCGAAATCAAAAAGAAACACATAAAATTACACACGGATAACTACTTCAACAATTACATAGCATCATTATAATGATACTTGTATCGTTTCTATGACTTTCTTGTTTTTTCTGACCTTCAAAAATAAAATTGCGTAGTTTAAATTTAAAACCATAAAAACTTTGCAGGTTCCTTATTGGAGGGGGGATATTATACCAGCACCGCGATGCAGCGTAGCGAAAACTGCCTCGAAAAGAGGCCGAGCTATGGCACTGCATCGCGAGCTGTTTGGCACTCTGTCGGGGTCCGCACGATCTGGTGCTACAGTTCCATGAAAGTTTCTCATAGAGATATATATGGGTACACGGTGCTTGAGGACACCAAAGAGTAAACAAGCTAAATGAAGTTTTCTACGATGTCTCATCTTCATAATGCCATGTTGATTAAGAAAGGGTGTAACATGACCTCTCAACGGGATATCAAAGCAAAAACAGCACAGGCATTCTGTACTCTCTGAATCAACTTTTTGGTTTTAGCAAGCAGTCTAGGACTAATGACTGTATCAGTGTAATTCAGCTTGGATAGTATGAGTGATTCCACAAGACGTATGCGTAGGTCTATTTGTATATGAGACTATACAATACTTTTAGCCAGTAAAAACAGTTAGCTACGGTATCAGCTACATGTTTTTCGAAGCGAAGATATGTATATATAATAGTCCATATGTAAACCTAAGTTGCGAGCTTCGTACACGCGCTCTACAGGCGCATCCATAATCTTCACATCGACACTTGGACTCAGATTAACTAGTTGATGTTTGCTACCAAAGATCATATATTTGGTTTTTGAGGGGTTGAGTAAGACTATTATTTTTAGACCACTTTAGGTATTTGCCATTTGTTATTCTATGCCTGTATTTTGTACCTGTGTCCAAATAAATGTTTTTCTATTCTATTCTTTAAAGATAGCATACATAGGGACAGAGAGACAGCGGGAAGCGACAGCGAATGTTTCAATAATACCCCCTTCACAGATAAAGGAGAAAGCATATGGGATAGATACCTCCACACCCACCCAGAGCTGATAGTAGATGGAAGGAATGGAGACGAGGCAGCCGACTCCTACCACCATGCACTGAGAGATGTGGAGATGCTCCGGGAACTCGGGGTTGACTTCCTGAGGTTCTCTATATCTTGGCCGAGGGTGCTGCCTACAGGTGAGGGGCTTAAGAATGTACAATATAACTTACTCTACTTTACTTAGAGTCTATTCCATTACGTGACATAGGACTCCCCAAATTAGCGCCTTAGCCCTATTCTCAGCTTCATTATTTATATTTCTACTAGTTGCGCCCCGCGTATTCGCCCACGTGGATATCTATGTTTCAAATGGTTTATAAATCGTCCTCTTGAATCAGATAGATATTTTTTACTATACATAAAAAATACCAAGACCACCCAAACAAATATTTGCAGATCGTACAAAGATTATCCCAAGGCGTGAATCGAACACACAACCTCCTGCGTCGCAGCCGACCCTTCGCCCGCCGCGCCACATGAGTCATCATGCAAAAAACATCCTCTAACTAAGACTATAATAACATAATATTTTTATGTTCCAGGCTTCCCCAACAAAATAAACGAAAAAGCGCTCCAATACTACGACACCTTAATCCAAGAACTGCTAAAGCACAACATCAAACCTATGATCACCCTGTACCACTTCGACTTACCACAAACACTGCAAGACTTGGGGGGCTGGGCGAACCCTCTGTGCATCACCTGGTTCGAGGATTACGCTAAAATTATATTTAACAGGTAAACTATAAACCTATAATTAAACCTTTCTTAGTGCTGAACCTCCCCCGAGCTCGTTTCTCCAGGTCGTTTCTCCTCTGAGACAAGGAGGAGACTTTCACCGCGCTGGTCAAGGGAAGCCTCTACACACCGATAAGGCGGACCTTATACACGCCTCTCTGAGCGTAAGTACTACAAGATTCTACAAAATAATACCCAGTATCTGCGAAATACTACCGAAAAATTCCAAAAATTATCAAAATCAACCAAGTATCAACCATTTCCTGCCTAAATCTACCAAAATCTAGAAGAACATCAAACCTATGATCACCTTTTACCACTTCGACTTGCCGCAAACACTGCAAGACTTGGGGGGCTGGGCGAACCCTCTCTGCATCACCTGGTTCGAGGATTGCGCTAAAATTATATTTAACAGGTCAACTATCAACCGTTAAGTTTAAGAACTATCGCACTTGCAATGTTAATGTTCCTACAAGAAATTGTTCATTAACTAATGGATAACTAATTCAAATAACGCGATAAAAAAAATTGGACTGCAAATTATTGTTGTGTATTTGTTCGTTGATCTATCCTGTAGGCTCCTTAATTCTTTCAGTTCTTTATTTTAATATTTATTATTATATTAATATATTTATATTTATTACTTATGTTAAAATAACAATTATTCAGTAAGGGTCCGAAGGGGGCGTGGCTTACGCAAGCCGGAGTACCGGTTTTCGGTCGTATTTTCAGACCGCTGGGAAATTATAAATATTGGTCCTACAGTTCCGGGAGTAGAAACTTTTCTCTTTTTTAATCTTTTTTCAGATTTGAAAAATCCTTAATAGTTCTTGAGATATTTGCGGGACACCAAACCCACTCTTTTTTTTAAACTTAATTGTTTATTATTTCAGCAATTTTTGCGACATTGTATTTTCTCAAAAAATATCTACAGGCCATTCCGAATCGAATGACACCTTAATCATAATTTTCTGAGACTTAGAAAAAGTTTTGACCTAAAAAGCACTTGTTGACTAGACTATCAGTAGTTTTAGCATAAGAAGTAACAAACATCCATCCATCCATACTTTCTCATTTACAATATTAGTATGGTCTTTTACAGATATGCAGATAAGGTTGAATATTGGATAACCATCAACCAGCCTAATTCAGTGTGCATCGAAGGGTACGGCAGCACCGTTATGGCCCCAGCGGTGAACTCTAGAGGCGTGGGCGAGTACCTGTGCATTAAGAATGTTCTGCTGGCCCACGCTAGGGTGTATAGATTGTATGAGAGGGAGTTTAAGGAGAAGTTTCAAGGTGAGTTTTAACAGTTATTTTTCAGTTAATTTACAAAAAAAAATTTGATTCTCGCAATGGACACTTTAGGGTACCTACCCACTTCCCTAGCTAAACCCTCCTACATGTATACATATAACACATAGGGCCAACTCTACTGCCATATATGTCGTAGGATATTGAATATCCTACGACATATATGGCAGTAGAGTGACCAAGCTCGGTCTAGCTTCTAGGGTCATGTCATGATAGAAGAATCCGTGTTATCTAGGGTCGCCGTCATCGAAATCGATGAGGAGGCCTATATAATATATAGTTCCCGTTGACCTAGAATCATATTTGGCAAGAAACAATGTGTTTAGAGGATTTTGTATAACATAGATTAGTTCCGATGCACGCCCAGAGATGTCGCTAGTAAAAGTGAACCGCGCCTAGATCGCGCTGACGAAAACGCACGGGTGCATCTTATAAACTTTATAAGATGCACCCGTGCGTTTTCGTCATTAACTAGGCTTTATAATATAAAGCCTAGTTAATAAAGTTGTGATAATTTTGTTGTGAGAACGGTTAGGTGGATTTAGCTTTGCAATAAAGTAGCATTGTGAGTTTCAAAGCACCGTTTTTTTAAATAAATAAACGGAACCCTCTCGGTGCGCAAGTCGGACTCGCACTTGATGTTTTATTTTTAAGTTATGTTGTTCATAATCCTTGAGGCCAACCAACATCATCATCATCGCCCTATGTTAGTCCACTGCTGGATACGCCAACCATAGTCTCTCAAATTAAAATTTCCAGGCTCCGTCGGTATCTCCATGGCTGTGAACTGGATGGACCCGGTAGATCTGAAATCTGCGGAAGATAAGCAAGCGGCTGAGATAGCCAGGGCTTTCACAGTAAGTACCATGATATAAGTGTTCTTGAGTGGAGACCGCGACTCGGTAAACGTAGTGTAGGACGCCCTCTGACCAGATAGCATGACGTCCTGCGAAGGACTGCAGGCAGATACTGGATGCTGCGAGCCCAAGACAGGGCAAATTAGGGGAGGCCTATGTCCAGCAGATAAAGGGATTTTTCGTGCCGAGTCTTCATTGTATTGCGAATGTTTTCTATATAGTTCTGATGATTTCCGACTTCAAAGCACACGCCCCCACTCAAACGCAAGTCTGATTTAAGAGCATCTCAAGTCTTGATATTTTGACAGTTTTCAAAAAGAATGTGTCAAAAATTCATCTTTAATCGTGGATAAAAGTAACGTTGGTTTCTGGTAAACAGTCCGCACACATAAGCAAGCATCCCTTTTCATCATGATAATTATTCATCAATCATTCATCATTCATTTGTTTATTAGCTTGATTTGTCCCACTACAGGGCAAAGGCTACCAATTTTTAAAGTAAATTCATCGCTTATTATTGTAAAATCCTCTTATTTTCAGATAGATTTCTACCTCCACCCGATATGGTCCAAACAGGGCGACTTCCCCGACATCGTCAAAGACACCATCGCCAGGAAGAGTAAAGAACAAGGATTCTCCAAGTCTAGGCTGCCTGGTTTGAGTGCTGATGAAATCAAGATGTTAAGAGGTAAAAACATAACTAAATACATAAAAAACAAGCTGGTGCTTCCCATGTGGTCACATTTCAATTTGGTGTGACAATGGTATCCATCCAGAAACAAATTACTGCGCTCCAAAACGCAAATAGCTGACGCTGCCCAAAAAGCCGCCTAACTCAAGTGGGACTGAGCTGGACATGTGTGACGTATGTCAGACCAGCAATGGGCGAAGATCGCCACTGACTGGGTCCAGGACTGACGACAGCCACGTAGAAGGCCTAGGCGGAGATGGCGGGATGAGCTCGACCTATACAGCAAAGAGTGGGCTCTCCTTGCTGAGGACCGAGATCAGTGGAAGAAGGGGAGGGAGGCCTTTGCTCTGCAGTGTGACACCCCGGGCTAATATAATAATGGTATCCATGAGAAAACCATAAAAGTCTTAAATTTGTATTAAGTAGGTGCGCGACAAATGGACGAATAAGTTATTAACACATTTATCCCGCCAACCAATTTCGATAATTCTTTTTTTTTTAAACTTAGTTTCGTTGAAGTCGATTTTAATTTTTTATAACAGCCAAATTATCTGCTTATTGAAGAACCTCCTACTTTTTTGAAGTCGTTTGAAAAGAGGCTTCTTTTGATCGATATTTCGAATTCTTGTCTCAAGGATTTGGCGCCCCCATGAAACTGCCGCCCGGGGCAAGTGACACGATTTGACTCCCCCCCCCTTAGATCCGGGGCTGACACAGAACATTTTGAACCCACAGGCTCAGCAGATTTCCTAGGCATGAACCACTACACAACGTTCCTCACCAGTGCTGCTATCGAGGAGTTGGAAGCACCTTCCTTCGCTGATGACGTAGGGCTGCGCTTCAGCCAGGGCCCGCAGTGGAAGCGGGCCAGCTCTAGCTGGTTGAGGGTATGACAGTCCTTGTAGCTCATCATATCATCACTACACAACGTTCCTCACCAGTGCTGCTATCGAGGAGTTGGGAGCACCTTCTTTCGCAGATGACGTAGGTAGACTCCTGCGACGCAGGAGGTTACGAGTTCGATTCCCGCCTCGAAACAAATGTTTGTACGATCTGCAGAAATTTGTTTCGGGTGCTCTGGTCGTTTTCTATGTTTAATAAAAAATATCTATCTATGTCATGTATTGTATTAAGTATATCAGCTATCTAGTACCCATAATACAAGCTCTGCTTAGGGCTAGATAATGCTGTGTGGATTGTCCAGCATTATTTATTATTTCTATCCCACGGGAACTGTTTCATGTGATAAAACGTAGCCTAATAATTGATTCCAGGCGAATACAGATATAGAGAAAAATCACTATAATATTAACCTTAGTATATTAGCATCCAAACTTTCGCATTTTTAATATTAGTATTAATATTGTTTCAGAGTGCCCCGTACGGTATCTACAAAGCTCTGATCCACATTAACCTTAAATACGAATATCCAGCTGTCTTCATCACCGAACACGGGTGGTCTACTGACACAGGTAAAGTACCATCATGCATCATCATCAGCCTATATCAGTCCACTGCTGGACATAGGCCTCCCCCGATGAGCGCCATTGCGCCCTGTCTTCAGCTTGCCGCATCCAGCATCTACCTGCAGTCTTTCGCAAGTCGTCATCCCACCTGGTCGGAGGGCGTCCTACACTACGTTTACCGAGTCGTGGTCTCCACTCAAGAACACGTTTGCCCCAGCGGCCGTCGGTTCTTCGCGAAATATGGCCGGCCCACTGCCACGTAACCACGCACCAAGTACCATACACCTCGCCATATCAACAATGGGGCGCGTTTCTGTAGCGTATCAGGCATATTCGCAGCGGTCAACCCCCATATAAATGATACATATGTTACTTATTATGTTATTTTTAAACTAAATAAATAAAGCTGGACAATTCACACAGCATTATCTAGCCCCATGGTAAGCAGAGCTTGTGTTATGGGTACTAGATAACTGATATACGTAATACAATATATTACATAGATAGATATTTTTTATTATACATAGAAAACCAACATAACACCCGAAACAAAATTTGTCCCGAGGCGGGAATCGAACCTGCAATCTCCTACATCCCAGGCGGGCCTTCGCCTACCGCGCCACAGAGGTCGTCTATGGTTCAATCTTACAAACTGTTGATTGTTTATACACAAATTAGATTTCTTTTACTTCAGGTCTAAAGGACACAGACCGTGTGGAGTGCATACGTCAGTACCTATCAGCGTTGCTGCTCGCTATGGAAGATGGTGCCAAAGTGCTGGGGTATACCGCATGGAGTCTAATGGACAATGTGGAGTGGACTGCTGGTACCAGGTACTTTATGTCCAGTCCATCCTAAGGTTGCCTGGAAGAGATCGCTCTCAGCGATAACGCCACTCCTATGCTACATTTATTCTATAGTTTATTTCTGTTTTTTTTTTAAATCCTCCAATGCGATTACTAATCCGCCAGCCGAACGTGGTGATCATAAATAATAATGCTGGACAATCCACACAGCATCATCTAGCTCCAAGCTAAGCAGAGCTTGTGTTATGGGTACTAGACTGATATGATGTACCTTAAACCTACATAGATATTTTTTATCAGACATAGAAAATACCCGGAACAAATATATGCAGATCATACTAACATTTGTCCGAAGGCGGGAATCAAATGCGTCGCAGGAGGACCTTCGCCCACCGCGCCACATCAGTCATCATCGTTATTGTGATCTTCATTCTTTATATATTTTTCAGCGAACGCTTCGGCCTGTACGAGGTAGATTTTGAGCACGAAAACAAAACGCGCACTGCGCGTCTGTCAGCCCTAGCTTACAAGCACGTCATCGAGACTCGAGCGGTAGACGACACTTGGAGCCCTAAGGACTTGAAAATAAGCATTACACCCAAGAAAACAGCTAAAACTGAACTGTAATTTTTAAGAATTTGTTATGGTATATAGTTTGGTTTGTTATTTGTTTTTGTACTAAATAAATGTATTTTATTAGTGGCGTAATACCCTTCGATCCCCGTGGCAAATTCATCGGTGTATTGAATTAGGTTATTTGTGAGGGGGGGAGGAAATATGTATATCGTCACTTGCAACAAACAACCAATTCTTACAAATAAACCGTTCGCGACCCACCTTTACACTGAGCCTTCACACCAATGTGAAGGAGGGGAAATTAATTTCCCCGCCTTCACACTGCTTACTGCTTGGTTGCATGCGTAATAGAATTGAGGTAACTTAAATAAATTAATGACAAAACTATTTTCTTTACTAAATGTGGAATAGTTTTGCTGTCAATGCCATCTAGTAGTGGAAGTTGAAAGTACTTTGCAAGCGCTACATAACATGGCAGTACAGTATTTAGTTCATCTTTATTTCAATAGATGGCGCTAAAAGGTTATTAGATAACATGGCAGTACAGTATTTAATTCATCTTTACTTCGATAGATGACGCTTAAAGGTAAACTTTCTAGTTGTTCCGAAGCTTTACAATAGATGGCGCCCAAAGGCTTCATTCGAACTTGAGGGATTGTGAAATGTCTAGAATTTTTAAGATTTCTTCAGAATGATAATCGAACTTTTAAAATTGAAGTGATGCATTAAAAAGAATGATTTATTTTAAACCAATAAAAAAGTGCAGGTGCAAAGGTGGTTCTATGTTCGGCTCTATATATTTGTATGTACGTTGATTTTTCCGACAATTTTGGACCGATTTGAACAAATATTGGTGAACGCAATAAGAGCCAGACTCAACCATTGCTGAGTGGAGAAGAGATGGGTTTTAAACTTCTAATAGAACGTCGTTATTCAAACATACAATAAATATAGGTACCTACTTTGACGCTAGTTCCTTTAGTCGAGTCCTACGACATCCACGGTCTGTATTACAAGGGTCGATTTTAACGTCGCAACTGCCACGGCAAAGTCTATCTACTCATCATCATCAGCCTATATTAGTCCACTGCTGGACATAGGCCTCCCCCAATGAGCGCCATAGCGCCCTGTCTTCAGCTTGACGCTGCAGCATCTACCTGCAGTCTTTCGCAGGTCGTCATCCCACCTAGTCGGAGGGCGTCCTACACTACGTTTACCAAGTCGTGGTCTCCACTCAAGAACACGTTTGCCCCAGCAGCCGTCGGATATCTACTAATTGGCATTTATTTTATAATACTATTTTAAAATGTAACAAAATAATACAGAACAAGTTAAATAAACCATTGTTCAAAAACACCCCATCGAAACAAATCCGACATCATCAAAAGCGAAATTTCTTTATCCAATTTTTACACACATTATTTTCGGTATTTAGCCCCCACTAAATGCAAAAATAACAATAGATCAACAAAAAAAAGGCGGATCTTCAAACAAACTCGGCGGGTGGCGCTTTTCTATAAAAAAAACATTGAAACACTTTGAAACAATTATTGTTTGTTTATTATAGCTAAAGCCACTGTAACCCTTATGTCTGTAGACGAAAGAGCCAGTTTTATATAGCTATTTTTAACAAAAGCCATTGAAAATAGCCATTGATCTGTTAAGCTACCTATAGATTGGGTATGGTCGGCAAAATCGCATCATGATTTTTGTAAGTCGATCGTGATTCGGTCCGTTTAATATTTTTTTAATTTTACTTTTATAAACTTTTACTCTCTTTAGCGTAAGAGGGTGTACCTATTTATTTGGTTTGTGAGACCGTAATTTAAGTAGTCTTTTACAAAAGGTTGGTACTTATGAGTTTTTCTATTATTTCTATTAAAGGTACCCTCTATGAAGAATGTTGAAGGTTTAAATCATGTGTAAATAATAATGTAAATAACGAATGTTCGCATCACACTACATAATAAAGTCATTTAAAACGGGATATTTACCATGATTTGATTTTTGAGTTATCCAATATTTCGGCACAGTTTCATGCGCCATGATCACGGAATAACTGAAGGCACTGCGACTGCGAGTACATAAGTTTTTAATTTGGTAAATATCCCGTTTTAAATGACTTTAGTGTTATTAACCATGATAGTTTCAAAAGTTTTACACTACATAATATTATAAATCCGAAAGCTTAGATGATAGAGATAGAGATATTTATTACCTAGATACTTCTTAACTAGTTTAACCGAAACTAGAAATCATCGAGGTCAGAGTGCGAGGCAGTGGATTGTTGGCGCGAGCTACGGTTCTGCAGAAAGGCTCTGAAAAAAGCCTAAGGTTTCTGTGGCGAAGGTAATTATCGGGTAGGTAGAGAAAGAGAAGGTTGTGCAGATCTGGGGCGTAGATCATACCGCGGAGTATCTTGCACGTAGTTCCCGTCTGATCGTACGCTCTCCTGGTTTGTAGGAGTAGAGTTGAACATTGATTCGGTTCAAGCTAACCTTAGTTTATTAAACATTGAAATTGAACCTTAGTCAGTTAGCAAATGCAGAATTTTTGGCCCAAAGCATTGTGAAAGATCAAATTGCAAGGTTTTTCAACTTATTTACTTAGATGTTTATATCTCCCTGTGTTACCTCCGTACATATGTATACATACCAAGATGGCGGATGCCGTGAGTGAAGGGGACTGAGTTTATTATATTTACGGGCTGTGTGAAAAATGTATGATTATTCCGCTAGAGGACGGATGATATTTCGTGTGCGGTTTAAGTGGAAATGGACTCTTTCGAAATACTGTGGTGGTTTCGATGTACTTTAAAGTCGGACTCCACCAAAACGGAGACGAGATACTCTATAAAAATATAGATAAATAGTATAATTTTTAATCGGGACCATAATTTTTATTATTTTTGAAACGGTTAAACGTCAAAGTTAACCAGCGAAGCCGCTTAATTGTCCGATTATCTTTATATTGGTGAACAACAGTCTTCAGGATTATCAGCGTTAAGCACCGACTCATAGTCAGTGTGTGTGTACCTATGTGTGTGTGCGTAAAAACCGTTTTCCAAATTTTACCTACTAGGTAATTGACGAAGAAATTGACGATCATACATAGAAAAATACAAACAGCCGAACATAGAACCTGCTTTTTCTTGTTATTCGTCGCATATAAATGAGATTATATTTACGGTTTACATTTAGTACCTATATCGATCGACATGTATAAAAAAAGTAATAAATAAAAAGCCCTTTCCACACCACATCGCCCCAGCTTCCCATTTGACATTGCCGCCCCTCTCGGAGACACCGCTAAGTAACTTGTTAGAGTGGTTTGTCCGTCTGTCTGTCACGACATTTATTATGTAGAGCTGAGACAAGAGGCTCCTTACATTTTTACCCGGGTTTAAGGATTTTGATCCGAGTTTTGAGATCTTTATTTAGGGGGCCTTCGAGATAACACTACATGGTTACATATCGGCATCTAAGTGATTTGTTAGTAGGTATATACGTATATACGATACGTAGTGTAGGACGCCCTCCGACCAGGTGGGATGACGACCTGCGAAGGACTGCAGGTAGATGCTGGATGCGTCAAGCTGAAGACAGGGCGCTATGGCGCTCATTGGGGGAAGCCTATTTCCAGCAGTGGACTACGATAGGCTGATGATGATGATGAAGCGATATATTTAGAAACGGTCTTTGAACTCGACGTAATTTTTTCATTAGATTGCAGATGTCACTGCGATTGCGTCAAATTTAGCTTAATGACGCTTTTGTTTTGAGGGTGCGACATAATCTTAGTGGAGACCACGACTCGGTAAACGTAGTGTAGGACGCCCTCCGACAAGGTGGGATGACGACCTGCGAAAGACTGCAGGGAGATGCTGGATGCGGCAAGCTAAAGACAGAGCGCTATGGCGCTCATTAGGTGAGCTGTCTATAGATTGTTTGCAATAGTCAATCAATTAGAGACGTAAGATCTATATTAATACCAGTCTTTATAGTACATCCAAATCTGTTCAGGCATTTAAAAGTAAAAAGTTAAGTTAGTTATAAAGAAACTCACATATGGACACCGCAAAACTATTTTTCAAAATACTTATAACAGATACTACTGCCCGCGGCTTCGCACGCGTTGTTTCTATGGAAACGATTTAATGTTAATTCTATCCCATCGGATCTAATTTATAGGATATAAAGAAAAAGATATTAATCCAGGACAGGAGCTACCTGTATGTAAAATTTCAGCCCGACCCATTCTGTAGTTTTGGCGTTAAAGAGTACCTAACAAACATCCATACGTACAAACTTTCGCGTTTATAATAATTAATAATAATAAATAATGCTGGACAATTCACACAGCATTATCTAGCCCCATGGTAAGCAGAGCTTGTGTTATGGGTACTAGATAACTGATATACATAATACAATACATTACATAGATAGTTTTTTTTATTACATCGAAAACGACCAGAACACCCGGAACAAATATCTGCAGATCGTACACACAATTGTTCCGAGGCGGGAATCGAACCCGCAAACTTCTGCGTCGCAGGCGGATATACGCCCACCGCGCCACATCGATCGTCATAATATTAGTAAGGATCTACAGTAATGTAGCTTACTTAGCAACTTACCTATGTCTGACCAACATTTTTGGATTTCTGACAAATGTAGGCTAAATAGAAATAATTTCGAAAAAAAACTTTAATCCCGTCCGTCCATTATGAAGAATTATAATAGATAAAGTGTAGTAAATCCGTCTGTCCGTATGTAATCTTATTGAGGGTTTTGCTAAGAGGTATTACTTATAGTTCAATTGCTATTATAGTGGGTATTAAAGTAAACTAAACTATTATAAAAAAACTATTATACTCAGTACCTATTATAAAGTACTTGAGTAATTTTATAAGGGATTCGGTACCTTTGTGGGTTTTGATAGATATTGCCGTCAAGGGTGTGGTACGTACTAAGATAGATTGACGACCGATGTGGCGCGGTGGTCGAAGGTCTCTGCCTGCGACGCAGAAGGTTGCGGGTTCGATTCCCGCCTCGGAACAGTTGTGTGTACGATCTGCAGATATGTTGTTCCGGTTGTTCTGGTCGTTTTCTATGTATAATAAAAAATCTATCTATGTAATGAATTGTATTATGTATATCAGTTATCTAGTACCCATAACACAAGCTCTGCTTACCATGGGGCTAGATAATGCTGTGTGTGTTGTCCAGCATTATTTATTATAGATTCTGTTGTAAGATATGTATTTTCTAGAGTTGGCTACGCATATAAAATAACCATAAATATCTCGAAAAATCATGCTGTATATCCTGTATACAAAAGGATGATTTTTCGAGATATTTATGGGTTTTTAAGAAACAACCTGCCGAGGTAGAAACCAAAAGTCCAAATATTTTATTTTCTTTAGGCTTACAAAATAAACACATAGGCAAGTCATACTTTATACAAGATTATTTTACTGTTCACTTAAATTTTTTGTCCACTAGTGGGAGAAGTGAAAAAGACACCACGAGTATTAAACCCTTCGAGGTACTTACTGATCTTGCGAGGTCGACCCATCGAAACGTACCGTCGTCGAGGTAGATACATCGAGGTAATGAAGATGAATTCTCTTACAAAAATCAATAATTTATATTTATAATTTTAACCTATTACCACACTCTCCAACAAAATACTGAACTATGACGTCATAATCCGTCTTTGCATTACGCAACCCATTGTTAATCTTAGGCCATTGTTGTCGGAAACTACTCAAGTATGACGTTAATGCGATAAAGCGACTTAAGTTTGGATTTCTTTGCTTTACTTTGTGCGGTAGCTGTAAGAATTGGCCTGGTCATACCTATTATGGCGGAATGGATGGGTTTTTGAATATTTTTTTCCATGTGTAAAGATTTTTGTAAGCGTGTTCGTCTGACGGTTGGGAGGGGCCTTGGTAGCTTTACAACTGTTCAACTGCACCTGACAACCGCTGGGGTAAACGTGTTCTAGAGTGGAGACCGCGACTTGGCAAACGTAGTGTAGGACGTCCTCCGGCCAGGTGGAATGACCACGTGCGAAGGACTGCTGGTAGATGCTGGATGCGGGAAGCTGAAGACCAGGGCGCTATGGCAATTATTTCACGTGTTTAAGTTGTTTGCTCCAATTCCAAAAGTAACATCCTAAAAAGGTAAAGGTTTAGATAGATAGATAGTAAACACTAAAGATACCACAAAAAAATAGAAAATAATACAGAAATAAACAATAGAATAAAGGAAGGAAGGTTTCTTGCACGATTCTTAACACTTTGAGTGCTGAAAACGCACGGTATGAGTTTTCTACAAGTGACTAATCTGTGAAAATCCACACTAGCGCAGCGGCTAAGAAAATACAGATCTTTGTGACTCAGCAGAGCTGTAATATTTTTCGAACGAAACGCATGTGCGGCGCAACACAACCGCTGTGTAGAGTGGCAGCACGATTTTCTTAGGTAAAAAAAAAGAACGCTGTCGTCGAAAAAAAACCGCAGTCAAAGTGTTAAGTGTGTTTTCAATTCACAAATTATTTTATTTATTTTTATTTTACAAATGAACAAAATCCACAGCTCTTAAAAATAAATAAACTTCTCTTATAAATATCAATGACAGCTAATAAAAGGATTTACATTATTATTAATATAAAAATAAGGACGACATCACCGAAAATGCCACAACACATTATTTCCTAGTTTCACTTTATGTACTAATTTGAATTTTGTTACGTGTGCAAGAGTCCTATAGGTAAAGTTTAAAGGAAATGAAGCACTCGATGTTGACTATTATCTTTGTAAAGTATCTTAGATATAAGTATTAATACAACGGGTATTTATCGCGTTTATTTACCTTTTATTATAATTATGTGTTCAGATCGCGTAAGTTTAAAAATATTTATCTTAGATATATCGAAAAAGTTAGTATCTTTATACAAACGAAAAAATGGCATTGTCGCCAAACTCACAATCAAGATCTACTTGCGTTACACGAAACGATCCAAGATAATCTAAAATAAACATATTCCCAGAAAATGTGACGCAAACTTAGCGCCAAAAGAGTTTTTTTTAATTTATCCTCAAATCTCTCGAGTCTATTGTCTATGGTTCATTGGACGCGTTCGAAAACATCGACAAGCTCTGACGCACTCAGATAAATGCGCTGAATGTCGCGAATTCTATGACAAGTTTTTTCTTTTTAATCTATTAGTGGTGGGAAACATTGAGATATTTTTATCGATAGAAATATTGCTTGAGTGACTCAGTGACCTCAATATTATTTTATCTTCTAACATAATCTTTATTCTTCTTAGAAAATAAAACGGAGATTTGTTTATTTTCAAAATAATTTTAAACGTCTTGTTGCAACAATTAGGTATTTAAAAAAAATTACATTCATGTCAGCGTTTTCAAAAGCTCTTCAATTTCTAAAGTGAACTGTGTGCATTTCACCATACGTTTTACCATCACACTAATTATAATTGCGAATATTTGGATGGATAGAACGAGATGGAAAAGGAGAAGGAGAAGTAATAACCATACATCCATGCATCCGCATGGTTGATGTATGGTTGTTACTTCTTCATGCTAAACTACTGTATGGATTGGACTCAAATTTTGCATAGATGTAGCCCTAAGCCTTGAATCAACATAGGCTGACATAGAAACAGTTCCCATGGGATAGAAGTAACCTTGCGAAGCTGCAGGCAGAAACTATAGTTTTCAATAAATAAAGGTAAGCATTATTTACCTACTCATTCATGTAAAATTAGTTATTTTTCAGTTTTTTAACTACTCGATTGTGGAGCAGTTAAACCAAATGTCGATAATCCCATCCCTACGATCCACAATCGCTATCTCATCATCGGTGTTGCCAGAAACACTTTCAGTGCCATTATTTGGTAACATTATACGTTTGTTTGGGATTTCTATGGAACGCCAACAAAACACCTCTTTGAGACAATCCTGAGGCTACTTAAGCTTTTTTGGGATTAATCTTTGTCACGTATTTAGGGTTCCGTGAAGTATTCTTCATAAGATTTTATATAAACATTGCTACGGGTGACTTAATTTATCCATAATTCATAGAAACTTAAAACAAATAATGCCGGAAAATTCACACAGCATTAGATAGATAGAAATTTTTTGATTGCACTAAATAGATAACTATGTACAGAAAAAACTTAAAATATATTACAATTGGCGTTCTTATCGCTCAAGAGCGATCTCTACCAGACAAACATGAAGCATTATCTAGTCCCAAGCTAAGCAGAGCTTGTTTTATGGCTATTAGATAACTGATATATTACATAGCTAGATATTTTTTATTATATTAAGAAAACGACCTGAACACCCTGAAAAAAAACGTACAAACATTTGTCTCGAGGCGGGAATCGAACCCGTAACCTCCTGCGTCGCAGACGGACCTTCGACCACCGCGCCACAGAGGTCGCTGAAAGGTTGCCAGGTAGAGATCGCTTCTTAATCCCTTTGTTTTTAGAAATTTAATAATCTCCCCAATATGAGTGGCTTACGCACTATTCTAACAAAAACCCCTTTGTTTTTGTCTGTTAAAATAGTTTTATAGGTTTCGCTGTTTTTTTTAGAACAAAGTATCTTGTACTTCATCATCAACCTATGTTAGTCGACTGCTGGACATAGGCCTCCCCCAATGAGCGCCATAGCGCCTTGTCTTCAGCTTGCCGCATCCAGCATCTACCTGCAGTCTTTCGCAGGTCGTCATCCCACCTGGTCGGAGGGCGTCCATCTTGTACTTGGTTCTTATAAAATTTAGTCTTTAGTAACTTCGTTCAGCTAAAATTATTTATTAAGTTTCGTAATGTAATACTCAACTCTCTGTTATAAAATCATTTGAACAGGTAGTTGGCCAGAACCCATGGCACCTGTGATACTCACACTTGGCCGTTTTATTTTACTTAAGATGCTCTATCACTTTATCTTATTGACAGTGAGAGTGAGAATAAAATGCGGGACATTAAGTAGAAATAGGACGCTTCAGTAGTTATTTGGGACAAAGTAAAAAGTATATGTTGAAAAAAATATAAAATCGTGAATGGGTCAGGCATAAGTAGATAATAATAATGCTGGACAGTCCACACAGCATCGTCTAGCCCCAAGGTAAGCAGAGCTTGTGTTATAGGTACTAGATAACTGATATACTTAATTGTCAAATCGATTGATACGCAGATATTTGTTCCGGGTGTTCTGGTCGTTTTCTATGTATAATAAAAAATATCTATCAATGTAATGTATTGTATTATGTATATCAGTTATCTAGTAACCATAACACAAGCTCTGCTTACCATGGGGCTAGATAATGCTGTGTGAATTGTCCAGCATTCATTAAAAATGGAATTGCTCAGATTTAGTTTTATTAGTAGCGAAGAGTCAAGGGTACGAAATATGTATTTAGAAACTAAACGCCATAAAGAATCTCATGTAAAACTTTTTAATGTGATTCTCTTAAAATAAATAAAACGAATTCATTAATTTTATGAATGAATGAATTTTTATTTCTTATAAGTCTTACATAGAACATAATAAACTTAAACTACGAGGAAAGGTGTAAGCGTGTAGGTCCAGTAACAAAATGGCTCTGCCTCAGCATGAGTTGGATGACTAGCATGCTAGCAACCGACGCATGATTGTCTTCCAGCAAAGCAACTTGTTGGCGTTACGAAGAAAAAGAAGAATTAATTATTTTAAAATACCATAAAATAGCGCCTTCTAAAATTGTCATGTCCTTCCGACACATCAAATGGAAACCCCCTTTTAGGCGAACACAATTTCTTTGTAGATTCTATCCCTGGTTAGGTCCTTTCTTATACACGAAAATAAACAAGACACTTAACTTATTTTCCAAAACCAGAAGAGGTTGCAAACAGATCCTACATTCATGGCTTCTTGATATGGACTATGATGAGACGGAGGCCATCTTATCATACTGTAGGTAAATAGATATAGATATACAGAATAGTATTTGCAATTATTAATTTTTATTTTATTTTATTTGTATAGTAGCACGTAACGGAACTGAAGTAACAAGTCAAAGTCATTCAAGTATGTTCCGAACAATACTTTAGTATTAACTTTGTCACTCTAAATTAGAACCAAACTCCTTGTTGGTCCCTATGGCACAGGGTATCCTAGTGTAGAGATCAAAGTGAGATCACTATAATATTTAGTCCTAGTATATTAGCAAAATATGAATAATCTTAAGTTGATCTGATTGTGTTTCTATGTATGCATGTATTTTTGATCAAATAAAAAATTATTATTATTATTATTTAATTTACCTTTTATAAAAAAAAAATATTCTTTATCGACAGAAACAATCGATGGCATCCCTTCTCTAATCATCATCATGATCAGCCTATAGCAGTCCACTGCTGGACATAGGCCTCCCCCAATGAGCGCAATAGCGCCCTGTCTTCAGCTTGCCGCATCCAGCATCTACCTGCAGTCTTTCGCAGGTCGTTATCCCACCTGGTCGGAGGGTATCCTACATTACGTTTACCGAGTCGTGGTCTCCACACAAGAACACGTTTTCCTCAGCGGCCGTCGGTTCTTGGCGAGATATGGCCGGCCCACTGCCACTTCAGCTTGCTAATTCTTTGAGCTATATCGATAACCTTGGTTCTCTGTCGGATGTATTCGTTACGAATCCTATCCTCCTGAGAAACTCCGAGCATAGCTCTTTCCATAGCTCGCTGAGCGACTTTGAACTGGTGGACCAGCCCTAGCGTGAGTGTCCACGTCTCAGCTCCGTAGGTCATAACGGGTAGCACTGGTTGAAAACTTTCGTTTTCAAGCATTGCGGTATGGATGACGTGAAGACTTGACGTAGTTTCCCCTTCTCTAAACTATCATTGAAAACAAACCTATGTGCTCTACATTCCAAATTCAAATTCAAAAATTTCCCACATCATTAAAAGTTAAAGCGTATTCCATACAAAAGTTTTTCGTTCACCACGAAGTAGCGATTTCCTGCAATTTGTTAAGGGGATATCTTTAAATCTATTCATTATTTTAACAAACAAGTAACGTTTGGAGCGTGCCGCCCATTACGTCCTTAATTAAATAAAACGCGGGAATATGCTACCCTTTGCGTGGGCTGAGCTTTATAGAGCTAGGAAGTTATAGAACTGTTTGGTTAATGAGGTTGGTTTATGATGTATGATTTAATGACAAAGAAAATGAAAACAAATAATAGAAATAAATTAGAACTAGTATTTGCAATTGAAAAAAATGAGCTAGCAGACTGTTGCAAGCAATCTACAGGTAGCTCGACTGATCTATATCAATACCAATCGGAAGCGTCCAAGATGCTGGCTGCATTGCCCCGCTGTATGACGATGCTGATGCGTTGCGTCGATCATTAGATCGTCGATATCGTCAAGAAAGAAGCTATCGCTGCCAGCATACAAGAATATAAATAATATAATTTACTGTATGTGCTGCTGGTTTTCCTTGTATTAAATAAATAAATAAAGGTACTGGTGAATATTTGTAGCTATTTTATTATATAAATAATCAATTCATCTTTTTATCTGAATAAGACTCGGTGCGTTTAACATTTATTGTAAAAATAACATAAATGGACATGATCGTGCTCTACCATACCATATAGACATGCAATTTTTTTTTATATATAGTACTTATATTTTTTCGTTTATCCTACTCTTTAAAAATATAAATACATTGTAATTTAACATACGGGAACATACCTGGTTTTCATTGTCAATTTCAATTCTAATTATCTTCGTAGCTCTACACCCATTACCTACCAAAAGCGTGTCGTATCAATACACCTCTCAAGCCCTATTGTTACCCCACTTCACTGCAGTGTGGAGGGCCCTTTAGCTCCCTTTAGCGGCATTTAGGGTCTCAAAGTGATCCTTAGTTTATAACAATTATAACAATAACTTTGTAGATGATGCTTTTTGAATTTCGAAGTTTTTCTCATGGCTTTTAGGGTAATTAATTTTAGGGTTGATTGGAACTAAAAATGGTACAGTTCATATTATTATGATATGATTGAAATTTTGAATTGATATAGTCGTAGTTCTGGAAAAGTACATAACTATGTACTTAAGTACATATCTACTATAATTTTTATTCAACAAAAACGTGTGTTGTACAGTCAGCGTCAAATTGATATGAACGTCTATAGTCAAAATGAATGATCTGAAAAACATAAAAGCAACTTGATATACGCTGTTCGAATCATCATATTGTAAGTACCCAAGGTGTTCAAAATATCTTACTTCTCATTAATTCATATTTATGTGAGTAGTCACACAGTGGAACAGCGTCGATCGCTCCAACCGTCCCTATTATCACCAGATATATGAACCCATCAGCCACCTCTATACCCCAAATCCTCTAAAACCTACGCCAATTCCCCAAAACAATACAAGCAAATGGAAAAATCGTTTCCCGCCCAAATTTTCCCGCCGAAATCCAAGAATCCATTACGCGACATCATTTCCCCACTTACCTAACACGTAATAAAGGGAGAAAATGAAATAAATAAATTCCCAGCTAACTGGAAAGCGCGACAGCGAAAGTTAATTTGAAAATGGAATAAACACGCAGCCAATAGGAACGCGCGCCGAGGGAGCGTCGCCCAATCGCATCGCTGGGATTTTCGCGCGCTGAATTTTTATTAGCCAAGATAATAACGCGCCATTTTGTGACGGTCTGTTTTCGTTTTTCGGGTACCGGTGGGCAGATGGAAAATCTTTGTTAATAATAACCCACCAATCTATGAAATGAAATGAAATGAAATGAAATTAGACCAATTAATAGATCTTATTGAAATTATTCTACGATCCATATTGATATAACAGGTATCAGATAAAAAACATAAATTAAAAACATATTTTTATAAATATACTTATACACATTATATTTGCGACTACGACGTGTATAACGCAATCATGGTGCCAGTAAAATGTCAATTAATTTTATCATTCAAAAATATCTACCTGCATATTTTATCTCCATTAGCAACTTCTAAATACCTCAAATATACTTACATCAAAATATACACATTTAGTGGTAACCTATATTATACCTACCTGTCCCCTTATTTTCGACGACTTTCCACCCGTGTTTGGCTTGTCTTAGACACTAGTAATAACTCTATATTCTCTCTGGTCTATATCTACTTATATATCTATATCGAATCATCATTTCTAATTTGCATCATGCTTTTAGCAAAGGTGATCTTTGCTTGCAATTTTTTTTATTAAACTCGGGTGTTTTTATTCCTAACATGTATTAATTTGGAAAAACACATTACATCTGAAGACATAAACAACTTAACACAATTTCTATGCAATCTATCCAAAAATTTTAAAACTTCGTCTCTGAATTTTGGCAGGGACATTTTATGTCCTTGCCAAAATTCTCGATTAGTCGACTTTTTTTTTTCCAATAATCAAATTACCTACATCATAAAATAACATCACTGTCTATGTTTTTTATAGTAATGAGGTGATACGAATCCTCTACCGAAAGATTTACGAACGTTCAATAAAGAAAATGCTACGAAATACTTGTACGGAACCATCATACATTTCCCAAACACGTCCCTGACTCGTCCCGGCTTTGCCACAGGATTGGACAGACGTAAATGGTGATAGGTACGTGCCCAATTTCGCGCCATTACACTGTTTGCATTTATTTCAACCGATTTCGTTATTCTTGAACGAATATAATGTTATTTTGTTCGTGAATGTTACCTATTTTTACCGAATTCGAAAAAAGGAGTTTGTATGTTCGTTGTATTACTGTAAATTACTATATACCAACGTAATGAGTTTGTAGTTTTTTTTTGTATTTATTTGACTTTTCGAGGATGCAATAATTTTCTTTGAAATGTTAGGAAAAAGTTTTTTGCTTTTCTGACTTTTCTCGTACTCAAACCAAAGAACTTTTTTTTGATCTGTAGGTACATATAAGAAACAGGATCGATTGGCCTCAAAAAAAGTTTTTATGAAAAACGCCTATTTTCTCGGAATATGTAGCTTTTTATGATAAATCTGGGACGGGGATGATATTTTTTCTAAAAAGGTTTCTTGAGGACATTTTTATGAAACTTCAAAATACTTTGTGTTTCTGCTTTATTTCTTTCTATTATTTCAATATTTATTATTAACACTTTGACTGCGGTTTTTTTACGACGACTTCGATCTTTTTTTAACCTAAAAAAATCGTGCTGCCGCTCTACACAGCGGTTGTGTTGCGCCGCACATACGTTTCGTTCGAAAAATATGACGGCTGTGCTGAGTCACACAGATCTGTATTTTCTCAGCCGCTGCGCTAGTGTGGATTTACGCATATTAGTCACTTGTAGAAAACACATACCGTGTGATTTCAGCAGTCAAAGTGTTAAGGGATTAGAAGTCAAATTTTAGTTTCTCAAAATACAAATTATTGCATAAAATAACAACATTGTCTATTTTTAAAATAACATTGTTTATTTTAATGTAATTAGGTGCTACGAATCATCTACTAAAGATTTACTTCAATTTTTAAAAGCATCTTCTTGAGAAAATTCACACAACATTCCTTCCATTAGTTACCTCTCGTTTCACCCTTCACATCTCCTGCGAATAGCTAATTCCATTTTCAAATTCAAATTCGGAACCGGCGCGATCGGAGCGCGGAAACGGAAAAGGCGGGAAATAATTAGCCAGCTCTGCCTGCGGCGAAGGAAGGCCAGCCATTCTGCCACTCCGGAAAACGGAAAATTTTCCAACGAGTTGTCGTATTTTAGCGTCGCACTTGCCATTTTAATATTTTCTGAATTGTAGAGCTGAAAATAAAATGTGCATTTGCTGGGATGTTTATTGTTGGAGTGGAAAGTTTATTTTTTGATTTGGAATGTTTTTAACAGATATTGTGATAAGGACTTCATTAGTTTCGAATTCGAAAATCGAATAATGGAATGTAAATGGGAGGCTGCGATGTTTATTGTTGGAGAAGGGAGTTTATTTTTATTTTTTGGATTTGGAATGTTTTTAAACGGAGATCTTTAATTGTGATGTGGACTTCATTTGTTTCGAATTCGAAAATCGAATAAGTTTGCATCTAATTCTATTTTTTCCAAAGATTTTGAAATATGTAGAGATGACAACTTGGATTAAAGGTCAAATTAACCAAGACTTTACCTACCGAATGTTTTTTAATTCGCAGATTTTTCCAAATAGATTTCAGAATCAACTTTCACAACTAGACAAGATATAAATTAATGCAATGAGATTAATTAATATTTAATATCTTTACATAGTATAAAATGAATTCGCTTCCGCTGTCTGTTCACTTTTATCTTAAGATATAAATTCATTTCATTTCATTTTTCATTTCATTTTTCATTTCATTTTTCATTTCATTTTTCATTTCATTTTTCATTTCATTTTTCATTTCATTTTATAAATGTTCTCATCGAATTTTAATGCACTTTTCAGCAGTAGGTATATTATTTCTAGTTAGAGTGATTCAAGAGGAAGGTTCATAAATCATTTGATAGATTGGTTACCACGCGGGCGAAACCGCGGGGTGCAGCTAGTATAATTGAGAAATGTAATTAAATTCTAAATTACACGTAAGTTATATAAAATATACACTGGGTAAGTCAACCCAGTGCAATTAAAAAACCGCTTATAAAGCAAAACAAAGAACATCAACACTAAAGTATGCAATCCACAATGACAAGTATGAACAAAGCGAACTTGCGTTGCAATCTCAACTCGCACGAACTTCAGATTGCAACAAGAGTAATCAACAGCTTCATTCGAAACTCGTTGATATTTCTTACTGTGACGCTTTTGGAAGTATCCAAACTTTTTTTTAACGTAAGCGACTAAACAAATAAAATTATTTTTAAACCTTTATCTTAACAAATCGTTATCTTTGGAACAAATATCTACACGGGAAATAAATAACTTATGTGAACGAAGCGTGTATAATATCAAAATTCTTCTAATTATTTTGACATATTGTAATAAAAGTTCAGGCATATATACCATTCATCATCATCATCATCAACATATTATGTTAGTCCACAGCTGAACATAGGTCTCTCCTAATGAGCGCCATGTAGGGCCCTATCTTGACGTATCCAGCATCTACCTGCAGTCTTTCGCAGGTCGTCATCCCACCTGGTCGTAGGGTGTCCTACACTACGTTTACCGATTCGTGGTCTCCACTCAAGAACTCGTTGTCCCCCCACCGGTTGTCGGTTCTTTACAAGATATGGCCGGCCCACTGCAACATCAGCATTTAATATACATCGTTGACGACTGATGTGGCGCGGTGGGCGAAGGTCCGCCTGCGACGCTGGAGGTTGCGGGTTCGATTCCCGCCTCAGAACAATTGTGTGTACGATCTGCAGATATTTGTTCCGGGTGTTCTGGTCGTTTTCTATGTATAATAAAAAATATATATTTATGTAATGTATTGTATTATGTATATCAGTCATCTAGTACCCATAACACAAGCTCTGCTTAGCTTGGGGCTAGATGATGCTGTGTGAATTGTCCAGCATTATTTATTTATTTATTATTTTATTTATAGGTAGTATGACAAGTATTTATAATAAGAGGTAGGTAGGTAGGTGTCCATCCAAAGGTTGCCTGGCAGAGATCGCTCTTAGCGATAAGGCCGCCCATTGTACAGCATATTTTATATTTGTTTTTCTTTTCCTGTCTTGTGTATCTTTTATGTATTTGGTGTGCAATAAAGAGTTATTGTATTGTATTGTATTGTATTGTATTGTAGGTAATATTCACTGAAATCTTTGTCACTAATTCGAAAGATGCCTTCTTACAAAGTTTTTTATCCTCAAAGTTGTTACTAAATATTCAGCTAAAGACACTGCACTCTGTAAGTAAATCTGAGAAAATACTCTATTTTAGGAGAAAATAACACACTTATGGACGTAATTGTATTAACTTAGTCGTAAATCACACTTTAGGCTGGCTTTACACGATCAGTTATTACGAGCTTGATGTCAGTCCTCGATGAATTAAAAACTTACTTGCGCAAACTTGCACTAACCTAATTTCTTCAGCACTATAATGACAGTGATAACATGCAAACCTTGTATGGATGTTTGCTACAATACAATACAATCCTACTCTTTATTGCACACCAAATAAATAACAGATACAGAAGACAGGAAAAGAAAAAAAAACAAATACAAAATATGTTGTACAATGGGCGGCCTTATCGCTATGAGCTATCTCTGCCAGGCAACCTTTAAACCTTTGTTAGCTCTTCATGTCAAAACTACTGCACAGATCAAGCTGTAATTTTGCACTCAGGTAGTTTAGGCCTGGAATAAAACATAGGGTGAACATAAACCATATACTTTTTATCCCATAAATCAGTTCCAATGGGACAGAAACTATTATTCCTGATACAATTCCACGCACGACCTAATCAAATTTATATTTTCTTTGGGAATCAACCTCATAAATGCTTTGATCTGTACTTGACCGTGTATCGCGTGCCTAATGCTCCGTCTACA
Organism: Eupithecia abbreviata; assembly: GCA_943735965.1. Lineage (NCBI taxonomy): Eukaryota > Metazoa > Arthropoda > Insecta > Lepidoptera > Geometridae > Eupithecia > Eupithecia abbreviata. Next base: position 2,003,515 of record OX030997.1, on the reverse strand, counting down.
CAGAATTATAACCCACACACACATCTTAAAGTATGAGTTAATATCATAAATAACGCACACACACAAACTAAGTGTATGAGTTAGTAATTAGCGAGTCCCTCTCCGTAAACTTTATTTATTTCGGTGAGTCGTCTCCATTTAAGAGATCTTGATGTTGTGACGGAATGGTTTTGATACTTGGTATTGATTTGCTCGCCCTCCGTCCAAGTGGGACGACGAAGACTTGATGATGATTGATTTAGTAGAACTCTTAGGTGTAGATCTATTTCAAGCCACTGCGGCAACTAAGTTCTTCAGTAGATGGATTGGAACACGGCAAACCTTTTCTTGAACAAATTCTATATCTATATAATGTATTAATTAATTATTTATTTCAGTCATCTAGTGCCGTGATGCTGTCTGAATTGTCAAGCATTATTACTATTATTTATATTTCTGAATAATGGGATTAAATAACAAAGCAACACGCTGTCGAACTGAAGACTGATTGAATAAATTTGTCTTAAAAAAGCGACATTTATGACAATACCGTGAACGGTAAATTAATCAATTAATGTTATAATTTTGGCCATAGTTTTAATCTGTAGTATTATAAATTTTAAGGTTTTTTGGTATTATAGTGCGTTATCCGTCGCACTCGGGGTAATCTCTAAGAAATTGAATAATATACTTACCAAAAAAAAAAAACGATTTCGGCGGGACTTATTAAATACTTGATAATTGATTTTAATAGTATAATATATTTTATTTTATTATTCATTTTATTTGTAATTTCATGATAATCTTCAAAATATCAAGACCACTTGAGCAAAGTATAAGAGTTTATTCATGCTCTTTAGAAAACATCTCAAAGGTGTAGCCGAGTCGCTATGTGCGGTAGCTTCGCGCGGAAAACGCTTTTCTAGAATATTATATATAATATTATGTTAAGTTGGTACATTATATCGAGAAAATTCTAAGAATCTGGGTCATGATATATGCTACGAGTACATACAAACTCTTGGTTATCAAACTTTAGAATTCTACAAAAGTTTTTGTATAGAATCACTTAATCAAATACCTGTATTGTATAGACCAAAATCTGAGACCTTTGCGGTAAAGGGAAACCAAAAAATAAACAATATAGGTACACAACCGCCGCAAGCTGCTTGCAGCTCGCGCAGACCTTAACAACTAGCTTATAATATAGATAGTAAATTCTGTATTGCATAGTTAAACACTCAAAAAAAACAACAAACAAGATTAAAATTTATAAAATAAGTGGCAAAAAAATTACTTAAATCGTGGCTCGTCGAGAAGGCGTTCTACAGTATTGACGATTATGTGCGAAAAATTTAATAATATCTTGAGTATTATTACTTAGTTATAAATATTATAATACATTTATTATAATCTAATTATCAGTTATTTGATTATTGTCTAATTATTTATTTAACTCAAATGTGACTTGGAATATTCGTTTTTACAAATAAATAGATTATTCTGATTATTATTATGCAATATGGCGGTCTTATTGCTTAAGAGTGATCAAATTGATCAATTATATTATTACATATCTTTTAAGTTATTAGTTGTACAAAGTTTCTTAGACAGAACATTCTCTATCGCACACTTATATATCTATCGACTACATAGTCAACACTACATAAAAAACCACATACTCCATTCACGACAAAAAAAAACTTGCAATAACCTAAAGCATTTAAATCAACTGTCAAAGATTAGCTGTCAAACCAGATAAAACAAGTTCGACATCTTGTAAAAAGTAATTACAAAAACATCGTTCGTCTCGCCTGTACAGTAGGTACCCTCGCCAAGATGTCCCCGCAAATTTGGCGGGCGTTGCTTAACATTTAAATGTGGAATCATACTTCCCTAAGAAGGATTTGTGTGGATAAGGTTCTAAGCGGATTATTTTCCGTGAAATTATCGTGGTTAAGTATTCAGAGTCCCAACAGTAGAGACCCTGCCCTTAAATAAAGTCGTCTTAATCGACCACTTTTATAACTATATCTCTCTTTCCTAATAAGGTTTGCTAGAAGATAACTTTTTGAAGATCTCCCTTGCCTTTCTAGATATTTTTTTTTATTCTGTACTTAATTATTTATTGTTCAATTAAAAATAACTTAATTATTATTTATTTAAAAACAAAATCCACAGCCCTTAAAAACTAAAATTAACATACTTAATCAGTTTCGTACCGACAATAGTATGTAAGTAATTTGTTGTTGTGCATAGCTTTACTTAAATATTGACATGTATCGAATCATATTATATTTAGACTTAAATAGGCAAATAACCATGTATTAGACATATAAGAGATGAACATGCTAGTGGTTTCTTTTTCACTTCTTCCACTAGTGGACAAAAAATTGAAGTAAACAGTAAAATAATTTAATTTGATAATAATTTATTGTATAAAATATGACTTGTCTAAGTGCTTATTTTATAAGCCTAAAGAAATAAATAATTTTTGACTTTGACTTTGACTTAAACACAGGATTTACTTTATATAAAATTAAAAACGCTAAAACATTTGAATAACATAAGAAAAGAGAGTATAAACTATCCGGAGCAGAGCTTGTGTTATAGGTACTACCTATAACACAAGCTAAGGTTTGCTGGAAGAGAACTCTTTTTAGGGTTAAGTTCGCCTTTGTTTAAATTTTCTAGAATAAGTTTGGTGTTATTTTATTTTCGTGCAAGAAGTATAAATAAATAAATAAATAAATAAATAAAACAAGCTCTGCTTACCATGGGGCTAGATAATGCTGTTTGAATTGTCCAGCATTATTTATTTATTTATTTTATTGTATTTTGCCAAGATTTATTTGAGGTTCCTACTATATTGTTTATGAAATTTTGCCAGAAGGTAGTTTATGTTATCGCTATTAACTATTATGGACAGAGCTATATATAATGAAGTGGCAGTGGGTGGGCTATATCTCGCGAAGAACCGACAACCGCTGGGTAAACGTGTTCTTGAGTGGAGACTGCGACTCGGCAAAGGACGCCCTCCGGCCAGGTGGGATGACGACCTGCGAAAGACTGCAGGTAGATGCTGGATGCGGCAAGCTGAAGACAGGACGCTATCGCGCTCATTAGGGGAGGCCTATGTCTGGTAGTGGACTAACATAGACTGATGATAATGATGAGATTCCTTGGATTATCCATCCTAAAGCACCGTCCCCCCGCCACCCCCGCAGTGTCGCCAAGAAAGTAAACAAGTAAATTCCCAAGTAATAAGGAGCCCGCTAATCAGCCGGGAGTGGTAATTACGATCTACGGTTGTTCTGTCCACGGAGATCGCTATCGTTTTGAATTTGGAACTCGAAAGGAGTTTGTGCGGAAGGTAAATTAATGATGGTTTTTGTTTGAATGACGCATCTGTATTTTTGCTGCTTTATTTATTTAAGAATTGTGGCTATTTATGTTTGAAATTCTAACATAAATATTATATCACTGCACAGTATAAAATCAAAGTCGGTTCCCGCTGTCTGTCTGTGCCTATGTATGCCTGTCCCTAAATCAGTATCTTTAAAACTACGCAACGGATATTACGCAAATTATATGTTACTAGATGCGCCCCGCGTCTTCGCCCGCGTGGAAATCTATCCGTCAAATGGTTTATGAAGATTTATAAACCATTTGACGGATAGATTTCCACGCTCTTGAATCACTCAATCTATTAAAAATACCGCATCAAAATCCGTTGCGTAGTTTTAAAGATCTAAGCAGACATAGGGACAGACAGACAGCGGAAAGTGACTTTGTTTTATACTATGTAGTGATGATATACATGTTACACAGTTATTTTTAAAACTGTCAGTGATGCGGAGCGCACGTCATACGATCGGAATGGATTCGTAAAGAGAACATGGGAACGCCATCACGCTCCGTCCGTAGATTACAGATTAGGATGATCGATTTGAAAATGGAACGAGAATGGAACGTTGTGGTTTATTCCTTGCTCACATTATGTACCTTTCGAATTTCCTAATTATTATCTAATGTAGTAGATGTTACGTTTGTACAAATAACATTTCGTAGTAAATCAAAAAATCTTCATCTCTATTTATATAGGCACTATTGATATCAGTTCTTCGCGATATATGGCCGGCCTACTGCCACGTCAGCTTGCTAATTACCTTTGACCTAGACGTAAATTAAAATTTGATTACTTAAATTCAATACATGTTGATTTCAGACTAAAAATTATGTGCAGAGAACAAAATTTTATTCGACAAGAAAACTTAAGAAATAAATATAAATTAAACTTGTGTATTCCTCAAATTAATAATACTATGTTTTACAAAAGTACCTATATATCAGCTATCAAAGTGTTTAACAACATTCCTTTAGAAATAAAACAACTAAATGGAAATATGTTTAAAACTCGATTAAGAAACTGGCTTGTTAGTAGTGCGCACTAGGTATAACATAAAAGAGTTTTTTGATACTAGTTAGTAAGTTAAAGTTAAGATGTAAATAAACCCACCTGTACAATTAGTAGTAGTTAGTACTAGTAATTGTCTAAATATTGTATGTCCGAAATGGATAAATTGTTGTTACTAAATTATTAAATTAAGACCTTTCCTATGGATGTTTTACACAATTTAACAATAAATATATTCTTATTCTTATACGCTTTTGATTCGAAACCTCTAAACTCATGCTGATCTAAACTTTTTTGACAATTTTAATTAGGAAATAAACAGCGCTTAAATTCTAAATTCAAAAACAACAAATACTTACCTACTTCCTCACCTATCAAAAGCCATGAATTGGCTGAATGTCCATGGAATGGAAAAGTCATTAGGTTAGGTACCCTTCGCCGTTCACGCTCCATTCGACGCGGCCTCGTAGGAACAGTCTTTGAGCCGTTTGAAAATCGAAGCTGCCGTCAATCAGCCAAATTGGAGGTCTGCAAAGAACGGAACGCACATTGCTGACGTTCTCAATACAAATTTTGAATTCGTATGATGCTAGTGATGTAGTTTAATTTGAAATTGAGATTGGTCTTGGTATTTCATTTTAGGTATTGCATAGCTAGAAGATAGAGCAAAGTACTTTCAGCAATCATCAGCCTTTGTTAGTCCACTACTGGACATAGGCCTCCCCTAATGAGCTCGCTTCCAGCAATAAAGCTTTCGAACCTATCATGGTTATTACAAGTCTTTTAAAACGGGATATTTACCATTGATCTGAGTTTTGAGCTATAGAATACTTCAGCACAGTTTGATGCTCAAAATTCAAATTGTGGTTAATATCCCATTATAAATGACTTTTGTACATACAGCCGTTCTTAATTCGAGTAATCTAGATTTAATACCTGTTTTTGATAGAACTACAGTATGAGCATTGCAATGTTGATGCTATATCTAAAAGTTAAAAGCAAAGAGCAATTTAGGGATTGCTCTTTGCTTTTTATAGAGACACCAGTTTGTTAAATATAATTCCAGCAATAAATAGTTACTATTTTTCCTTATTTCTAAATTGACGACCTCAGTGGCGTAGCGGGCAAAGGCACGCGACGTTGCGGTCTGATTACCGCCACAGGACAATTTTTTGTACTTATAAGTAATAAATAACAAATTGATGTGTCCTCGCATGTAGAAAACTACTACTTAACTAACTTATTATTATAATCTTATACTAAGTCTCGAATCTCATCCATAGACTACATCATTACAAATAGTCCTCAAACTTTAATACCTCTGGTCTTCTTGTCCCACCACTATCAAAGCGTTCGGAATTTGAAATGGAGGTGTGCTCCGTTCTGCCAGCAGTGCACCTTCTGTTCCGGAGTGTTTCGGCGTTGATTAACTGTTTTTGAGTCCGGTACGATACGAATGTATTGGAACTGTGCAATATGTTCGAAACGGAACGTTATAGAGTATAGGCAATGACTTAATGGAATCGAGAAACTATGCCGAGATATTTTAGACATGTACGGAATACAAAATAAATTATATTTCTACAAAAAAATAGGGTTTTGAAGGAAAAATTAAGCGTCCTACACTACGTTTGCCGAAGCAACAACCGCTGGGTAACGGTTTACCCCACCGCTTGTTGGTTCTTCGCGAGATATGGCCAGCCAGCCCACTTCAACTTGGTAATTCTTTGAGTATTCGTTATTAAAGTAATTATTGCTTTATACAAATCAACTAAAATTTAAAAATGTTAACAGTTCAAATCAGAACTAAGCGTGTCGTCCTTCGTCGTCGAATCAAAAAGATGAATCTTTCGATTTCAATCTCCGAATGCGGGCGTTCGAATTTCAATCGTCATAAAACGAAACGCGTTGAAGTGGCCAGTACAAAGACGACTACAAAACTAGAGTAGAACGGAACGCAATCAATCAAACATACATTAAAACATCCAATCTCAGCCCCAATGCAACACTAAATTACCAAATAACCGATGACAAAACATCAGAATCCTCTTTAGGGCCAGCTCTTTGTGCGGCCCCCAAATGCCAATCTGGGGAGATTGCTTTTTTCTTTTGTCAGTTTTGAATACGTCTGAATACGTCACCCGTGTGTAGTCGATTCGCTTTGTAGATGATTAAATACTGGGCACTAGGGGTGGGGTAAAGAACGTGTCTTATAACCTGGAGGATTCGATAATCGTGCGATCAGTTGGTGAATTCAAACGTTTTTGCGTTTGAATTAAATTAATAATGCTGGACAATCTACACAGCATCTAGCCCCAAGCTAAGCAGAGCTTGTACTATATGACTGATATACATAATACATTGCATAAATATATATTTTTCATTATACATAGAAAACGACCAGAACACCCGGAAGATATCATTATCAACATTTGTCCTGAGGCGGGAATAGAACCCGCAACCTCCAGCGTCGTAGGCGGACCATCGCCTGCAGCGCTAAATCGGTCGTCCATCGAAATGTTTGTATGGAACGTTTTTGCGTTGTGTGTCATCGAAACGCGCAAGTTTCAGCCATGTTCGGATAGAACACTATTTTCGATAAGGCCGCCCTTTATACTTTCTCTATTCTAATTATTTATTTCTGGATTGTTTCCTGTTTTGCGTGGAATCTCTCTATATATCCGACCGCTGTGTTCTTACCTTCCTACTGTTACTTTATTTTATTAGATTAGTTAGGTTGTTTTTTTCTACAATAGTTTTTTCTTTTGTTTTTCTTTGTAAGTACATTATCCAGGATTATACTAATATAGGTGTAAGCACACTCGGCTAATATAATCTTAAGCACATACTTAAGTACGTATTTTAATAAGTAGGTACTAAGTATAAACTTTGTAAATACTTCTCATTAAGTGAACGTTATATACTATGTTCTTTGAGAAAAATAAAGATTCTTTAAACCGATAATCTATTCTTGCTGCACATAATCTTCATTTTGATTAGGTACGTATATTATAACAAAATGAATAAAAAAGCGCCCGAAATAGTACGAGTATTACAGGCCAATGGCAACATTTTGATAAATGTAATAATGGCAAAAAGTTTCCTGACTAAGCAAAGATGACTGAAACTGCCTGCTATTTTAGTATCTTCTAAAATGTCAGTGGATAAAGTTTTAAATGTTTAGTAAACCCTTGAACAAAAGACCTCATTTCTTCTAGAACCTAAGGAACTCAAAGGGTTACCAATAATAAATATGAGAAATTAGCTGTAACTCATAACTTTCTAGATAATAAACGCAATCTGATTTCAATATTTTTTATTATATCGCCAAAAGTTTCCCAACGATATAATATTTTCAGAAAACCACTTTCCCATCCCTAGGCTACGTAACTTCTTTTGTCACACATAATAAACCTTTTCCAGTCGACCTAAGGTTGAAAACATTTTCGTCTTGTGCGAGAAAATTTTCGGCCAGTGTGCGTTCCCGATTGGTTATTTAATGGTTTCCTCATTCGTTGTATGGTGATTAATTCCGCGTTCTATTTTTGAATGGTTTTATTGTTGTGATTTGTACAGAGTGCATGACAAAAGAACAATTATAATCCATAGATCATAGAACTGAATCTTAACATGGATAAGAAGCGAGTATGTTTATTAGTCTACAAACTTTTTTTCGTCGTAACTTACAAAGCTTATTCTCAAAATCAAAAGTTACATTACAACATTACATTACATTCTTCCCCCATCAAATAAGAATCCCTTACATCAGCCCGATTGTATTAAAAAAACTTCTATCAAAATATTGATATTCATTCCGTAATTCTGAACACCTATTTTCCGAGACGGTAAACTCTCCAATACCGATACAAAACCCGAGGGAATATATTGAAAAAGACACGCCTCAACTTTTAATATGAAAAATGGTATTATCATAGAAAACCAGAGTTGGCAGCACAGGAAACCAACTCGCTTACAACAACAGACTTTATTTCATAGCGGTATAAGCTGAAAATTGGTTGAGTGTTTTCAAAATGGAACGCAAACGTAATTTGGTGGTTGGAATTTCAAAGCAAAATGTGTTTACGTAAATGTAAAGAAGATTGAACTTTAGATGTAAGAATTTAAAGGTGTTTGTGATGGGTAAGGGTAATATTGTTGCCAGCGATCTTTTTCCTAAGTTGACACTTCTACAAAGGTATTGTTTAGCATTCAGTAAAAGACAGTTTTTACAATAAATATTAATGAGGTTCAATGTAATTGGATTTATTCCGTTCTTTGATTAAGAAACTTGTTATTGGTTTATTTAATTGCATATTCTTGAAGATATTTAAATAATTAATATCATCGCTCAAAGCTATGAAAAGCAAAAATACCTTTACAATTTATTTTAGCAGTCTAACCTACTTTATATTGTGTGTTGTTTTCTTCTTAGTATATTTTGACCTCTGGAAAGTAAATTCCAAATTCAAATATCAAAACCGACGCCACAGAAATATTAAAAATAAACAACCGCCACTGCGTGCAAACTTCAATCGAAAATGGAACGTCGCATTTTCCCGCGCCGCGCCGTGACAAAAGCTGCCGTCAAAATGCCATTGCTCAAATGAGAACGCAGTCATTCAAAAGTGTGGTGAAACGGAAAAATCATCGGGTGAAAATGTCAGGCTTTCCCGGTAAAACTCAATTCAACTGCATTGATGCAGAAAGAGCAGAAAAATATTTAAATGTATTCGAAGTTTGAATTTTACAGAGTTGTGTTTTGTGGCCATTGATGTACATAAAAACTCACACACAGTAAATGGAGTGTAGGACGCCCTCCGACCAGGTGGGATGACGACCTGCTAAGGTCTGCAGGTGGATGCTGGATGCGTCAAGCTGAAGACAGGGCGCTATGGCGCTCATTGGGGGAGGCCTATGTCGGTGTGGACTGCTATAGGCTGATGATGATGATGATGTACATAATGTTTCGTATTCTTGATAGGCACGTGCACAACAGAACCATAAACCGCTGGGGTGAATGTGTTCTTGAGTGAAGACCATGACTCGGTAAGCGTAGTGTAGGACGCCCGGGCGCCCTCCGGCCATTGGGATGATGAGATGCTGGATGCGTCAAGCTGAAGACAGGACGCTATGGCGCTATTTCAAATCCTAACTTTCAAATTTAAATTTCGATTTCAAATCGTCGGCCACATCATCACTTTCCATCAGGTGAGATTGTGGTCAAACGAAAGTCTATAAACAATAAAAATAAAAGCAATGAAAAAATATATTTTTAAATAAAATATGTTTTACGCTGGTAATGCTTTGTCGTGATTCCTTTATCCTGCGTGACATGAGCTAAACCGTTGCGTGTGGAACGATTCACGTAGATTTACATTGATACTTACTATTGTTTACTTACATTCTACTTATTAAGGTTCATCATCATCAGCCTATAGTAGTCCACAACTGGACATAGGCCCGGGGGGGCCTATGTCCAGTTGTGGACTCCCGGCCAGGTGGCATTATGACCTGCAAAGGACTGCAGGCAGATGCTGGATTCGGCAAATTGAAAACAGGGCGCTTTGGTGCTCATTATATATATACAGCTATGGGGGCCTATTGAGCATATGATACTTACTATTGTTTACTTACATTCTACTTATTAAGGTTCATCATCATCAGCCTATAGTAGTCCACAACTGGACATAGGCCCGGGGGGGCCCAGTCCAGCAGTGGATTGCTAAAGGCTGATGATGATGATGATTAAATGTATTATTATTATTGTAATTCTCTATCGCATTATTCAGTCTCTACGACCTTCGTAGACCATGCTACGAAATTCGTAGCACACGATTTAATGAGAAACATTCGTTTAGAAAGTCAAAGATTGATAGTTGTTTTAAAATAAGAATACTTTACTAAAAGACCGGGCAGGTAAGACATTTCCATGCTCAAGTTGAGATTCGAATCGAACGAGTTTTCAAAAATCAATTTGAAAACTGGAACGCAGAGTTCGAAATGTGAAATTCGAAACTCTAAAGGCACCTGTTTGAGGTGAGCGCGGGCGTTGATTAGACGAGCGAAGTATTAGGAACTAGTAGGGTTGACACTTTTTTATAATATTAAGTAAATATTTTATTTTATCGCTCAGCGAGCTATGGAAAGAGCTATGCTCGGAGTTTCTCTGAAGGATAGGATTCGTAACGAATACATCCGACAGAGAACCAAAGTTATTGAATAGCTCTTAGAATTAGCGAGCTGAAATGGCATAGGGCCGGCCATATCTCACGAAGAACTAACAACTACTGGGGTAAACGTGTTCTTGAGTGGAGACCGCGACTCGGTAAACGTGGTATCGGACGCCCTCTGGCCAGGTGGGAATGATTGCTGGCAGATGCTGGATGCGGCAAGCTGAAGACAGGGAGCTATGACTCTCATTAAGAAGCTTAATAGCTTGAAATACATGAATATGTAAAAATACCAAGAGCTTTATTTATCGAGGGACATTCAACATCTAATTAGATATTGATTTATATATATGGCGCTCATTAGGGAAGGCGTTTGTCATCTGTGGACTACTATAGGTTCATCATCATCAGCCTATAGCAGTCCACACCGACATAGGCCTCCCACAATGAGCGCCATAGCGCCCTGTCTTCAGCTTGCCGCATCCAGCATCTACCTGCAGTATTTCGCAGGTCGCCATTCACCTGGTCGGAGGGCGTCCTACACTACGTTCACGGAGACATGGTCTCCACGAACACGAAGAACACGTTACACGTTACTGTAGGTTGATGATGATGAATTATTGAAGGGAAAGAGCCCTATTACGTAGAGCGTATTCGAAGCGACGATTGCTGTGTCTTGTCGCGCGCTGGGAAATCATCGCACGTCACAACGAGAAATGTGTATACTAGGTGCGCCCCGCGGCTTCGCCCTCGTGGAAATCTATGTGTCAAATAGTTTGTAAACCTTCCTCTTCAGTCGATCAATCAATCTAACTTTACGTAGTTTTAAAGATCTAAGCATACACATCACGACTCGGTAAACGTAGTAGGACGGACGGACGGAGTGAGATGACGACCTGCGAAAGACTGCAGGTAGATGCTGGATGCGTCAAGCTGAAGACAGGGCGCTATGGCGCTCATTGGGGGAGGCCTATATCCAGCAGTGGACTAATATAGGCTGATGATGAAGCATACATAGAGACAGACAGCGGGAAGCGACTTTGTTTTATACTATGTAGTAATACATAATACATACGCTTGCTACCTACAAATATTAAGTACCAACATAAATTAAAACCTAGATTTTTAAATAATGAGTCTAAAGTAAAGTAAGTAAACCTTTGTAAGGTATCTTACTGATGTTGAGGCTTTTGATAGGTTTTGATTTAGGTTTTTTTTTATTTATTGTAAAAATAATATTATTATATTTTGATGCGGTTTTTATAATATATAAAATGATTCAAGAGAAAGATTTATAAACCATTTGACACATAGATTTCACACGGGCGAAGCCGCGGGGCAGATAATAAGGAATAAAATAATAATAAGTAAATTCAAATAATATTACAATAAAAGTTCTCCATAATGTCAATTATCATTTTTCCAATCAATTTTTAACGGAAACCTATCAGATTGGCAACATTTTCCACGTCGTTATGAATTGCCAACAAACAGCCTGAGGGTAGACAGTGACGCCGCGCGCGTTTGAACCATTGTCCAATAAGCGCGACGAGTTTTCAAACACCATTCAAAATATTCCATTTTCAAAAGTTCAATTTATTCAAGGTATTTTCTACTAGCGAGTTTCGGTTCTAATTCTTTTGTTTTTGAATGCGGCATGCATACATTGTGTTCTATTTTCAAAAAAGTTCAGTTCTTACTTGGTTCCAGAAATGCTCTTTTGTAACTGAACTTTTTCGATAAGTAAGTATCAAAATAGTTTAGACGTGACCAAAGAGGTTGCGGGTTCGTTTCTTACGACTTTTTGTGTATGCTATAGTAGGAAAGTACACAATGCCTTTAAATTAAAAAAAAAAAAACAAAAAAAACGTTGAGAACACTATCAGTCTAAATTTAAAATCAACGTCATTGAATGATTTATCGAGAAAAGTAATTCATTAATTCAACGAGCTATCTATTTGACACGTAATTGCCCAAATAAGCTAAATAACTAATAACTACAAATCAAAACACCAGCCCCTGAACCATCAAATACGTTCTCTATTACAATAAAATTGAACACAATTACATTACTACCAACATAATAAAGCTAAGCTAAAAATCATTCTGTTCACCCTACGAACCCTATCAGACATTTTAATTTACTCATATAGCTTTATCCCCATTTCAATTTCCACCTTCTCCCACAACTAATACAGCACAAAATAATATAGCCACCAATCTAACATGTATGGCTTTTGATCACGAATGAAATTGACTTTTATCATTAAAGGAATAGGGTCTAAATTCGTAAAAAAAAATCAGTCTCATACAATCATAGAAATCACTCGAATGCGAATGAAAAAGGTGTCAAAGATCGAATTTACGATTCATTATACTTAATCCTGACGAAAATGGGGAGAGGTTTTACTCTTCTATCTAATATCGACCTTATAGCTTAGGCTTTAGATGGATTTTTCGATGGGAAGAGATTCGTTTTAAAAAGTAAGCATGTAAGTACCATTGTGGCAGATGGCGCTATCGTGTTCTAAATACAAAGTAGTGTTTAGTAGGTATCTACTTTATTGATTGGTTTTGGCCATAGACAATGAGTTTGGAAATAAGTTATCTTTTTTAATGATTATTTTCAACGAACTATATATGAATGCCTGAAATTAATTATTGGGGATAGGAATGGTTTCAAGAAATGTTTATTCTTTCTGGCAAAAAATAATTTTTGGATAAAAATAATTTTTAACTCGTCTTGAGTTAATCGCTGTTTTCACTAGAAATGCATTTTACAAACGACATTGCAACATCTGTTTTTCTAATTAAAATAATGAAAAATCTTGGCCGTAGGGCGTCCTACACTACGTTTACCGAGTCGCTGTCACCATTATAGGACACCTTTACCCCAGCGGCTATCGGTTCTTCGCGAGGAATGGCGGGCCCACTGCCACTTCAGCTACAAAATACCTACCATGCATTAATAATAATAATGCTGGACAATCCATACAGCATCATTTAGCCCCAAGCTAAGCAGAGCTTGTGTTATGTGTACTAGATGACTGATATACTTAAAACAATTAATTACATAGAGAGCTTTTTTTTATTCATACATATGTATGTAGAAAACGATCAGAACATCCGGAACATTATTATTAGTACCAAATGCTACTTGTGTTAGTAGAACAGAAAAATAATTTTTTTTTTTTTTTTGTCTATTCTTGTGAAGTCATGATCGTGTGTTTAGTGCTAAGTTAGAGTTAATCTTAGGTTGTAAGATGTCAATTTAATGTGTATATATATTTTTGTCTTATCTGTGGTCTGCCACCCGTGTGGACACGCGCGCGCCAATGGTTCTGTCAGAAAACCAGCGTTGCTCTACTTCTTGAGGAGAAGTAGAGCAACATTATGCTGAGACAGGACCTATTGGTTCACTTTGTGGAGTCGCTTGTTGCTTGTATATAATACATACGTAGTTAATTTTATTTATTTCTTTATGTTCTTGTTTACTTATATATTATTATTATTTAGTAGCAAGCTGTACCTACTTGTGAATCAATAAATGTATTTTCTTTCTTTCTTTCTTTTAGTACCTACATTTTGTTCCTATTCTATTTTTTTCTTATTTTATGTGATACGTGTTTTCTAGTAAGAAGGTACAGGTTTTATGTAGTCTTAAATTATAATTGTGTAACTGAACTTGTTTGTGTGTTGTGCCAGAGTCTAAAAAATAATTTTCTTTCTCTAACATAGGTATATCTGCAGATCGTACAAACATTTGTCCCGAGGCGGGAATCGAAATAAAATAACATAATTAAACCCAAACAGTAATAACACTAATAAAAGCCTGACACAAACAAAGCTTAACCCTTATAATGAAATGATCATAAAACGCCCTGCAGACCGCGGTCGCAAATAAGAGGAACGAATTGAAAATATGTGTTGGGCCATTAGCCGGCCGTAACGCGCTCCCGTGGGCATCCGCCTAATGCGGGGCCATAGAGCAAGCCACAGATGGAGTAGTGCTTACATTTTATTGTTCTTTTTTTTGTTTTGTTTTTTTTTGTTTTATATTTCTCAATAATTACATCTTAATCTAAAAGCTAACTTAAACGATTATCCCGTTTGTCCGTAAGCTCATTAGTCTCTATTAATAAATAATGTTGTACAATCCATACAGCGCCATCTAGTCCCAAAGTAAGCACAGCTTGTGCAACTTGGGTACTATATAACTGATATACATAGTATAAAATGAAGTCGCTTCCGCAAACTAGTCCAGATCAAATAAAAAGAAACCTCTGTGGCGCGGTGGGCAAACTTCCGTCTGGAACGCAGGAGGTTGCGGGTTCAATTTCAGCCCCCTGAGGCCGAAATTGGGCCAATATCTGCTGATCGTCCCAACATTTGTCCTGAAAAATGTTGGGAGGATATGCAGATATTTGTTCCGGGTGTTGTGGTAGTTTTCTATCATCATCAGCCTATGGCAGTCCACTACTGGACATAGGCCTATGAATTATAAAAAAAAATCTATGTATTATAAAACATATCTATGTATATATACATATATATCAGTCATCTAGTACCCATAACACAGGCACTGCTCAGCTTAGGGCTAAATGATGCTGTGTAGTTTGTACAGCATAATTTATTTATTCAAATTATTATAATTTACTAATTAAACAAAATTATTACGGAACGCGAACACAAAACTTCAATACGAGTACTATTATTTGCTTGTGTGCGTGACTGCCTACGACAATAATTTCCGATGCTATCATTAATTTCATTTATTAGTATTGTTTAGAGAACTCTAGCTGTAGGTACTCTAGATAATAATAAATAATAAATAAATAATGCTGGACAATTCACATAGCATTATCTAGCCCCATGGTAAGCAGGGCTTGTGTTATGGGTACTAGATAACTGATATACATAATACAATACATTACATAGATTTTTTTTTTTATTATATATAGAAAACGACCAGAACACCCGGAACAAATATCTGCAGATCGTAGCAGATAAACTTATGTTAGGATTTAAAGACGATATCAACAGTAAACTGTAGCAAATTTTTTACAATAAATAATTATATCTATGTATTATCTAAGAGTACCTTCTTTTATACAATTTCATCTCAATAAACAAACATTTGACCATCACAAAAAAAGCTAACAATAGAAAGACAAATAGACAATAGTCTATGACCGCTTTGTCTAGTCTATGGCCGCCCCAGTGTTTTCGAATCTAGAGAGGGTCGGATTTCGCGCCATTTGGCCAACCGGTCGTGTAATAGCTCTGTTAGGCGCGGTATACACTGAGCGGTACTACCACTTAGACAGATTAATTTTTACCAAAAAATAGGTTTTCTATATCATCATCAGCCTATGTTAGTCCATTGCTGGACATAAGCCGCCCCCAATGAGCGCCATAGCGCCCTGTCTTCAGCTTGACGCATAAAGCATCTCCTTGCAGTCTTTCGCAGGTCGTCATCCCATCAGCATCTAAAATATTATCACCTACGTAAAATGTCACGAATAACTTGTTTTATTAATAGGACCTGTATTATATTATCTGTGATAGGACTAACAAATAATTGAGTAAATCCTTATTTATTTAGTCTAGTGTATCACTGCCCTTACAATCTCTAATGTTCCTCTCCAGCCAGTATTGTCTATTTGAATTCGAAATAAGCCTGTTCGAAATTCGAATTGAGATGTTTGTTTATGATTCAATGGTCTTTGATTTGTCGACACTCCAGCTTGAGTGGTGTTGTATCCGATTACTGTTTTCCGATTGGTTGTTTCTAATTTGAATTTAGAATACAGTAGTTCGGTACGGTACGAACCATTAACGGTATTTATTATGGTACCTACGAAACGCTATTGTCTTTCATAGACCATCACTGCATAGTATAAAATCAAAGTCGCTTCCCGCTGTCTGTCTGTCCCTATGTATGCTTAGATCTTTAAAACTACGAAACGGATTTTGATGCGGTGTTTTTTTAAACATAAGTGATTCAAGAGGAAGATTTATAAACCATTTGTAACATAGATTTCCACGCGGGCGAAGCCGCGGGGCGCATCTATTTTCACAATAATTTATATAGTATAAACTATGACTTGTCTAAGTGCTTATTTTGTAAACTTAAAGTTATAAAGGGTATTAAATTTTAGATTTTTTGAATTTTAGCCCGCAAACAATCGCAATCATCAAAACTGTCAGTCTAACATCTCTATGCCCCAATCTCATCTCTCGATCATTTAACCAGTGTTTATAATCATTAAGTAGCGTGTCCCCATAGACCCACTATGTCCCCTCAGACCTACCTTTGTCTCCATAGACCAACCCTGGTCCCTCAGGAGGGACAGGAAGGGCATGTGTGCTGCGCGGTTGAGTGGTTTTTAATATTTTTTGCCAATTATGAACATACTCTGGAGGAATGGTGAGATTGATGTGTTTTTGTCATTTGGCTTTTTGAGGTTAGTTGGTTGGCTTTTTATGATTGTTATTATTTGGGCGCCATATTGGCCTTTTAGGGGTTGCGGTGCAACATAGGCATTATGACAGATTTTCGGTTTAAAGAATATTTATTTCTCGAATGTTTCATTGCAATTATCTGAGAAAACATCTTAAAGTTAAGTATGTTAGATAAAACTTAGATCAACCAAACAATTTTTGGTATCAACCAATAATAACGTATAATTAAAAATACCAATAATAATGTATAATTTAATTCAATATTGTTAATTTACTTTACCTGTAAGTTTAAAAAGGCTACGTATCTGTAGCCGAAATTAATGTGACGTGTATTTCATGAAAGTTACGAAATAAATGATTATTTATTATTGATTATCTACCTACTTTAAGTGTACAGATTTTGAGAAATTACTCCGAAATCTTTTTTAGAAAATAAATTATATTTCATAGAAGTCTAGGAATTTAGCTTTTAAAAATGCAATTTAAATTTCGCTCTAAATTGATCAGACGAGCAGCCATCAATCAACGACTACCCGAATTTAAAACTCGAATTACACTTTATTAGGTGATATTTTTACACCTTGGGTTACATTATTGGAATTTTAGTAAGGATTCCTAGCTCTTTCGAAAATATAATATAGCCTATATTCACCGGGAATAGTGCAGCTTCCCAACGGTGAAAGAATTTTTCAAATCGGTCCTGCAGTTTCGGAGCCTATTAATAATAATGCTGGACAATTCACACAGCATTATCTAGCCCCATGGTAACACTTATAGGTACTAGATAACTGATATACATAATACAATACATTACATAGATAGATATTTTTTATTATACATAAAAAATGACCAGAACACCCGGAACAAATATCTGCAGATCGTGCACACAATTGTTCCGAGGCGGGAATCGAACCCGCAACCTCCTGGACCTTCGTCCACCGCGACACATCGGTCGTCAAAGCGTCATCCTATTCAATACAAACAAACAAAACAAACATATCTTCCTTATAATATTACTATAGAAAAGAGATTTCTATGACCTTATGTTGTAAGCCTAAAGAAATAAAGGTTTTTTTTTTTTTTTTTTTTAACCTTTCTCATCCTGTATGACAATTAATTATGCTGCATCCATATTGTCCACTCCACTCGCGTCGTCCCCTCGGTTGGACAATGCGTCTTATGTCGCCGTAATGGGTAATTACATGGGGAAGATTATCTTTGATGTTGCCTTTGATTACTTCTATGAATTATTGAGTTGAAATGTTTTGCAAAAGAATAATTGCTTAAGTTTGTTCTAAATCATACTTCTATACTCAATCACACTTATATGTATATTACATTATTCTAAATGCGAAAGTTTGGATGTTATTAGATGTCATTGAATCGGAGCTGAGACGTGGACACTCACGCTAGGGCTGGTTCACCAGTTCAAAGTCGCTCAGCGAGCTATAGAAAGAGCTATACTCGGAGTTTCTCTGAAGGATAGGATTCGTAACGAATACATCCGACAGAGAATCAAAGTTATAGACATAGCTCTGAAAATTAGCTAGCTGAAGTGGCAGTGGGCCGGCCATATCTCGCGAAGAACCGACTGCCGCTAGGTTGTTCTTGAGTGGAGACCACGACTCGGCAAACGTAGTAAGTGTAGGACACCCTCCGGCCAGGTGTCATTTTGGGATGATACCTTTTTGATGCTAGGTTTATTACAAGTAGATACGTACGTAGCGAAAGAAGAAACTAGCCTAATTCCACCTAATCTATCTATGTATATACCTACATTACATGTATATATTATACAAAAAAGTCGGATTTGTTGTTAATGAGCGCCATAGCGCCCTGTCTTCAGCTTGCCGCATCCAGCATCTAATCCACCTGCAGTCTTTCGCAGGTTGAGTTAGCTATGTTTTATCATTGTTTGTTTTTCTAGTGTATTGTAGAATTAATGTATTTTGTATGTATCTGAAGTTGCAAATAAAGACTTTATCTATCTATCAAGAACCAAAACTGTTACTTTAAACCAAATTACGTTACTTTTAAATAAGTAACCTTATAACGCTCCAAAAATCTAAACAGACAAATTGACTACCCGGCATTACCCACTAGTAGGGTAGCATGATTACACGATTTGACAATTATCTGGTGGATGAGGCAGTGATTTTTAATCTGTGGCTAATGGGGAGTGCGGGTAGTTAGAGGGTAGTGAAAATTGTCTCGCATCGTTTAGTTTTGTTATCATTGTTTGGGCGGGGTTGTTTCAATGCTTGTTTACGTATTTGTTAAATGGTTATTAAATGTTTCTTTTATCAAATCAAATAATTTATTTATTGAACACATTATTACAGGTAGGTACTGTCAGGTCTTATAACTAGAGTTGTGTCAAATGTATTCAATCCGCAAGCAGGTGTGCAAATATTAAATCGCAGTGATTCATGGTCGTTCAATAATTAAAATAATCATCATCATCATCATCAGCCTATAGCAGTCCACTGCTGGACATAGGCCTCCCCCAATGAGCGCCATAGCGCCCTGTCTTCAGCTTGCCGCATCCAGCATCTATCTGCAGTCTTTCGCAGGTCATCATCCCACCTGGTCGGAGGGCGTCCTACACTACGTTTACCGAGTCGTGGTCTCCACTCAAGAACACGTTTGCCCCATCGGCCGTCGGTTCTTTGCGAGATATGGCCGGCCCACTGCCACTTCAGCTTGCTAATTCTTTGAGCTATGTCGATAACCTTGGTTCTCTGTCGGATGTATTCGTTACGAATCCTATCCTTCAGAGAAACTCCGAGCATAGCTCTTTCCATAGCTCGCTGAGCGACTTTGAAATGGTGGACCAGCCCTATCGTGAGTGTCCACGTCTCAGCTCCGTAGGTCATAACGGGTAGGACGCACTGATTGAAAACTTTCGTTTTCAAGCATTGCGGTATGGATGACGTGAAGACTTGACGTAGTTTCCCAAATGCTGCCCAGCCCAGCTGGATCCTCCTTTTGGCCTCCTTCTCGAAACTGTTTAAAATAATAAAGGATAATAAATATAATCTAAAATAAATAATTAACTTTAACAGAATTAATTCACAATCATTGTTAAAACATAATAATATTCTACTTAAAATTATATATTCATTGACACTAGAAACATTTATCATGCAGCCACTTAATTAATTTTTGTTTAAATAAATTACTATTGAGGTCTTTAACAGATTCTGGTGACTTATTAAAGATAGTTATCACTTATCAATATTATTGAGCTGTTATATATAATACAATGTACTTAAAGTTACACTTACCTTGAGCAGATCCTGCAGTTGAGTAAAAACAATTTCGAGGAGGCCAAAAGGAGGATCTAGCTGGGCTGGGCAGCGTTTGGGAAACTACTTCGAGTCTTCACTTCATCCATACCGCAATGCTTGAAAACGAAAGTTTTCAACCAGTGCGTCCTACCCGTTATGACCTACGGAGCTGAGACGTGGACACTCACGATAGGGCAGGTTCAATAAAAAAACAGAATAACTATAAAATATTGGAAAATAGACGAAAAAATATTTTCCTATACGAAATATTCATGGATTTCGTAACTGTCAAACATTGACTTAATAAATCATTTATGATACATATGATACATGATGTTGTTTAACAATTATTACGAACAATCTAGAGTTTTCTTATTCACTACCTTATTCTTGCAATAACTGACGTGAATAAACATAATCGAAACTAGCACTTGATTATAATACTTAGTCCAATGATTTTAATGGTCTGTAGCCATTAAAATTATTGATCATGCTGTTCAGGGGTCTAATTCTGCTACCAATGCTTATTATGACAATCAATGGCATCGTCACAGAATCGCCGCGTAGAATCCTTTCAACATTTTTTTTCCAATTTCCCAATGTGCATCTTGTGCATGTCTCTATTTGTTATAATTATTATAATTTTGCACGCCAACGCGGTTTTATAGGTATTAACACTTTGAATGCTGAAATCACACGGTATGTATTTTCTACAAGTGACTAATATGCGTAAATCCACACTAGCGCAGCGGCTGAGAAAATACAGATCTTTGTGACTCAGCACAGCCGTAATATTTTTCGAACGAAACGCATGTGCGGCGCAACACAACCGCTGTGTAGAGCGGCAGCACGAATTTTTTAGGTTAAAAAAAAGATCGCAGTCGTTGAAAAAACATCGCAGTCAAAGTGTTAATACATCGGGTATTTATCGCGTTTATTTAATTATTTTTCCCGACGTTTCAACAGGTTTACACACCGTCGGGGTCAAGGGAAGACTGGAGTACGTTGTATTACTACTATATATAATTTTGTGATTTCGAGGAGGCCAAAAGGAGGATCTAGCTGGGCTGGGCAGCGTTTGGGAAACTACTTCGAGTCTTCACTTCATCCATACCGCAATGCTTGAAAACGAAAGTTTTCAACCAGTGCGTCCTACCCGTTATGACCTACGGAGCTGAGACGTGGACACTCACGATAGGGCAGGTTCAATAAAAAAACAGAATAACTATAAAATATTGGAAAATAGACGAAAAAATATTTTCCTATACGAAATATTCATGGATTTCGTAACTGTCAAACATTGACTTAATAAATCATTTATGATACATATGATACATGATGTTGTTTAACAATTATTACGAACAATCTAGAGTTTTCTTATTCACTACCTTATTCTTGCAATAACTGACGTGAATAAACATAATCGAAACTAGCACTTGATTATAATACTTAGTCCAATGATTTTAATGGTCTGTAGCCATTAAAATTATTGATCATGCTGTTCAGGGGTCTAATTCTGCTACCAATGCTTATTATGACAATCAATGGCATCGTCACAGAATCGCCGCGTAGAATCCTTTCAACATTTTTTTTCCAATTTCCCAATGTGCATCTTGTGCATGTCTCTATTTGTTATAATTATTATAATTTTGCACGCCAACGCGGTTTTATAGGTATTAACACTTTGAATGCTGAAATCACACGGTATGTATTTTCTACAAGTGACTAATATGCGTAAATCCACACTAGCGCAGCGGCTGAGAAAATACAGATCTTTGTGACTCAGCACAGCCGTAATATTTTTCGAACGAAACGCATGTGCGGCGCAACACAACCGCTGTGTAGAGCGGCAGCACGAATTTTTTAGGTTAAAAAAAAGATCGCAGTCGTTGAAAAAACATCGCAGTCAAAGTGTTAATACATCGGGTATTTATCGCGTTTATTTAATTATTTTTCCCGACGTTTCAACAGGTTTACACACCGTCGGGGTCAAGGGAAGACTGGAGTACGTTGTATTACTACTATATATAATTATGTGTTCAGATCGCGTAAAAAAAAATTAAAGTGGTTTAAGCTATTACGTTAATCATTATCATCATCATCATCAGCCTATATTAGTCCACTGCTGGACATAGGCCTCCCCCAATGAGCACCATAGCGCCCTGTCTTCAGCTTGCCGCATCCAGCATCTACCTGCAGTCTTTCGCAGGTTGTCATCCCACCTGGTCGGAGGGCGTCCTACACTACGTTTACCGAGTCATGGTCTCCACTCAAGAACACGTTTGCCCCAGCGGCCGTCGTCTGTTCTTCGCGAGATATGGCCGGTCCACTGCCACTTCAGCTTGCTAATTCTCAGAGCTATTATTAATATAATTAATATAATATAATGCTGGACAAGTCACACAGCATTATCTAGCCCCATGGTAAGCAGAGCTTGTGTTATGGGTACTAGATAACTGATATACATAATACAATAAATTACATAGATAGATATTTTTTATTATACATAGAAAAAGACCAGAACACCCGAAACAAATATCTGCAGATCGTACACACATTTGTTCCGAGGCGGGAATCGAACCCGCAACCTCCTGCGTCGCAGGCGGACCTTCGCCCACCGCGCCACATCGGTCGTCAAATGACAATGACTTGATTTTGATTTTTTATTTTGATTTTAGTGTGTTTCTTTGTTTGTGGTTGTAGCCCAACAAAAACCATTTGTTGAGTTTGCGCTGGAAGAACGTATCATATCTCCTATTTTACTGTCGTCTAAGAGCGAAATGTTTAATTCAGCAGAATAGACCCCTGTTTACCTAATTCTCCTCTAATATCGGAAATTCGGAATTCAACAAATGATAATTACAATTCCATGAAAATCCATTCCAATTATGATAATTTCAGATAACTCAAAGTGGAGGTATCCACATATCGTTACCCCATTTTCGGGTAAAATAGGGGAGAGTAGGGTAGAGTGGGTAACATGAGCGGCTGTAATTAAAGAGCTCTTCAAAGCACGGATAAAGAGGGTTAACTGAGTTATTGTTATAATTAAGGGTTTTTTTGGGTTGAAAGGTTTTTTAGGTTTTCATGTTTGATTATGTTGTCTAAGTAAGATGGCATGGAGCGGCATAGAAAATGGCATGGATATGTTATGCAGAATTTAAGTATCAAGGTGTAAAGCTAGAGTGATTCAAGAGGAAGGTTTATAAAGCATTTGACACGTAGATTCCTTTAGTCCTACTAATATTATAAACCCGAAAGTTTGTGAGGATGTTTGTGGTGTTAGTTCACGCAAAAACTACTGAATGGATTTTGATGAAACTTCACACACAATACATAGGCTACAATTCATAAAGATATATTGTATTTTATCCAAAATATCTATCACCACGCGGCGAAACCGCGGAGCGCAGCTAGTATTATTATTAATATGAAAAATAAAATAATCCGTTTCTGTGTGTAACGTAATGAATGATACGACAGATTAAAAAAAAAACACAATTTGTAAACTGACGATAATGTCCCGTTCATCTGTCCAAACAATTATCACAGTACAACAAATAACAATAAAATTGTCAACAAATCGTAATTCTAATTCCAAAATTACCGCCATCTGCTCCCGTTTGTCAGATCCCAAAGGGTTTTGGCGCGGTTTTGCAGCGGCCATTTTCGACCATAGACAAATTTGCAATTTTACGCGCCATTGATTGCAGTCTTGTTTAATTAGGCGGGTGAAACCCGTTTGTTTTTTTTTTCTTTTGTTGAGTTCGGCTTAGACTTTAACTGTAGAGAAAATTAGCGGAATTAATGGAGGTTTCGTTTTCAATATGTTGCCTTTACTTCGTTCTCCAAATTATTATAAAGTAGGAACATTATTGAACCTACTAATTTCTGCTTTACACGCGGTTTTCTGGTAAGTATAAGAACAACCAAGTAATTAATCCATAACATATACCTATTATAATATACCTACTCAAGTCTAACGTGTTCTAAATAAGAGCTTTCCCTAAAAGCACAAACCTCCTCCTGTTTACACACCTACCTCCTTGAATCAAGACTCCTTTGTAACTTTGCAACATGGCCTTCCAATTTTGAATTTCCCTACACGCCGCAAGCCTCATTCAAATCGATATTCCAAATACAAATCACGGCGGCGGCGGGCGCTCCATTCTGCCATGCGTGAAATATTCAAGCTCTCTACAAAAGGGCTAATAACTCGTGTGAAGTACCCTTAGCACGCCTGGGGAGGTGGCTCATACAAAAGGCAGAAGCGATATTCGTATAATAAAATGAATATAAATACATAATGACGAACAGCCGCTTGCGACGCAGTAGGTTGTGGGTTCGATTCTCGCCTCGGAACAAATATTTGTATGATCTGCAGATATATGATTTCTGTGTCGTTTTTCTATTTATAATAAAAATATCTATCTATAATATAAATAAATAGCCCCATGGTAAGCAGAGCTTTTGTGATGGTACTAGATAACTGATATACATAATACAATATATTACATAGATCATTTTTTGTTTAAATATGTTGATTTATAATTATAACTGACAATAAAAATAAAATGCGAGCGCGTTGAACTCTTTTCTATCAAAAATTTTTTTGGTTAAGTAGGTGCACAAAAATAGGTATAGATAGGTTTTTGTCACTGGTAATTTATAGTATTAAAACCTCACTGGTAATTTTTTAATGATTTAATCGATCGGCGGCAATAATCGGTGCCGATCGCTTCCGCTTATGCCTTAACCCGCCATATTGGATACAAAAATATTATTTATCTTTACTACAATCGGTAATTCCTTTGTCGGCTATATTTTTATCCAGAGATGTTTTTCTAGTGGCGTCTGCCATTTTTTTATTTATTTTATGTCGGAATATGACTTATTATGGATACGAATAATGAGATTTAACAAAGCAACAAAGAATGGCGACTTTGTAAAGGAGTTCTATGTGAGGTCAAAGCAACAATAATCATATCCTACTAAATAAACTTAATAATATTGTATAATAATATATATTAATTTGACGACCGATGTGGCGCGGAGGGCGAAGGTCCGCCTGCGACGCATGAGGTTGCGGGTTCGATTCCCGCCTCGGAACAAATGTGTGTACGATCTGCGGATATTTGTTCCGGGTGTTCTGGTCGTTTTCTATGTATAATAAAAAATATCTATCTATGTTATGTATTGTATTATGTATATCAGTTATCTAGTACCCATAACACAAGCTCTGCTTACCTTGGGGCTAGATAATGCTGTGTGAATTGTCCAGTATTATTTATTTATTTATTTTATTTATAATAATTAATTTATTAAATCAGACACCTTATTTAGGTCCATTTTGATGTGAGCGGTCTTATATTTTATGTACTAGGAAAGCACAATAGGTACATAAAATTAGAAAGGAAGTTTTAAAGAACTTTACTAGTCCCGATCCATCTGTCTCAACAGAGACTTTCTACTTGATCAGGCAAGATTACCGAAACAAATATCTGCAGATCGTACACGCAATTGTCCTGAGGCGGGAATCGAACCCGCAACCTCCTGCGTCACAGGCGGACCTTCGCCCGCCGCGCCACATCAGTCGTCAACGATGTATATTAAATGCTGATGTTGCAGTGGGCCGGCCATATCTTGTAAAGAACCGACAACCGGTGGGGTAAACGTGTTCTTGAGTGGAGACCACGAATCGGTAAACGTAGTGTAGGACACCCTACGACCAGGTGGGATGACGACCTGCGAAAGACTGCAGGTAGATGCTGGATGCGTCAAGATAGGGCCGCGCCGCAGAGGTCGTCAAGATATTATCGGCAAACCGAACTCAGGGCTCAGATTCAGTGTTTTAGTGTTTAAATTAAAGCAGCTGGTAGCCTAATATCTAAATGATTCCAAATCCATGTGTGTACCCATCGTAACAATCAGATGATCGCAAGACGATCTGATAAATTGCAATGACCTTATTGCCGACGCAAGCGGGCAACTGTTGATGAAATGGTTTTGTATTATATTAAGAAACAACGCCATGACAAGTTGTTTATTAACTTGTTGTATGTTTAAAACTAAAACATTCTTCATATTGATGATATATGAAGAATGTTCATCGTGACGTCTCTTTTTCTATAGGTTTTGCTACAGCGCCTCTATCGTGCGGACAGGAAACTACACAAGTCCCATAGAAATATGAGACGTCCTTGTTTTACGTCTAAGATTTCAAATTAACGCTTACCTTATGGGATACACGGGGTTCCTAAGAGCACAAACCTATTCGTAAACCAAGATCGAAGTTTCTGATTCGTTTTTGTGCAAAAATTGCAATTAACATAAAGAAACATATAAGTAATCTATTCTATTTAATAGATAAATATGCAAAAAAAGGTAATTTGTTCAGGTCGTAGTAATTAAATCTGCCACTGTCAGCAACATTTGTCAGTACTCAGTCGCTCGTCTGCGCCCACCCTAATCTTTAAACCATCGGTTAACGTTAATCTAACGCACCAGTCACAACACGGTTAGTAAATGCATACGAGTATTTATTCAAATACTTCTGATAAGGGAGTCATTTGGGCATTTGGGGTGTTTGGGGTTTCTGTCTGGCAATGTGTTCTAACGGCGAAGGATCCAATTCGACCTTTGTGGCGCGGTGGGTGTAGGTCCGCCTGCGACGCAGGGGGTTGTGGATTCGATTTCATCCTCGGGACAAGTGCGCACGATCTGGAGATATTTGTTCCATCATCATCATCATCATCAGCCTATATTAGTCCACTGCTGGACATAGGCTTCCCCCAATGAGCGCCATAGCGCCCTGTCTTCAGCTTGACGCATCCAGCATTTACCTGCAGTCTTTCGCAGGTCGTCATCCCACCTGGTCGGAGGCCGTCCTACACTACTTTTACCGAGTCGTGGTCTCCACTCAAGAACATGTTTGCCCCAGCGGCCGTTGGTTCTTCGCGAGATATGGCCGGCCCACTGCCACTTCAGCTTGCTAATTCTCAGAGCTATGTCGATAAGTTTGGGTCTCTGTCGGATGTAGGTATTCGCTACGAATCCTATCCTTCAGAGAAACTCCGAGCATAGCTCTTTCCATAGCTCGCTGAGCGACTTTGAACTGGTGGACCAGCCCTATCGTGAGAGTCCACGTTTAGGCTCCGTAGGTTCTGGTCGTATTCTATGTATATAATATTTTAATATTACTCGTATGATAAGACTTGACTAAAATACTTAAAATTTGACTTGTATATAGGCTTACAAAATAAGCGCTGAGACAAGTTATTTATACTACCTATAAATTATTATCAAATAAGAAATAAGGTGTTTTCAAATTTCTGTTCACTTTCATTTTTTTGTATACACTAAGCAAGTAGAACATAAATCCAACACAGATCCGTCAAACAAATAAAAAGCGCAGATAGGACGTGAGGGGAGTACCTAGTCTGTATTCGTTACGCGGCACTCACCATCGGAACGTATCGTACATACGTACGTACGTACGTTCGTATCGTACGATAAAATGGCGGACTAATGACTGAATAACTGATATTTATGTGTTTTGCTGAGCTTTGGGTGTTCGCGGTTAGGTTTTGAGATTGGGTTCGCGCTGGGCAAAATATTCGATGTTTTTGGAAGGTTTGAAAATATCGAGATCATCAAATATCTGAAAAACCAAAGAGTTAATTATATTAACCTTAAGAAGACAAAAACTCGGTGATAATTTGACAGCTCTTCTTTGTAAATATCTTATATATCCTTGTAATTTATTGTATTAAGCATTTATCCCATAACACAAGGTCTGCTTAGGTTCGGGCTTAATGATGCTGTCTGTATTATGCAGCATTATTTATTTATAGAACATTACCAATAGTTATAGAAATTTGGCGTAAACGTACTAATATTTTTCATTTTGTAATAACTTTGGCAATTTTATGCCTGTTCAGCACAACCGTTTTCTACAATGGAGCACATTATTATTATTTTTTAAAAGCTTTTCCAAAAAGTATCGAATACTCTATCCTGAACGCGCGTCCCAGACTTTTACCGAAGCCCGCCAAAAGTAATACTCCACGAATAAAAAATATTTCTTTCCACTCCTAGTTATCATTGTAAAACGAATTAAAAACCAGACCGTACCGGCACCGTACGGTAGCGGTGCTATACCGTACGGTTTCGGCAAAGGGTTGGAGTGAAAAAATTGAATATGAACGAAATGGACGGATTATAGAGTTAGAGATGGGGTTGTCGATGAAGTTTTGTCGATGGATTTTTTAGATTTTTGGCGGTCGTTTAGTTTAGGTATATTGGTCGCCGTACTTAGGTGTTATGAGACTAAAAATATAAAAAGTTCTGAGGGACGGTAGCGGGTTCAAGTGCCGCTGAAATCGATTTTTTTTTTGGGATATTATTACCACATCCTGCCTTGTTTGCGGAAGGCAGTTCAGTGGATGAAATCTCCCTCGTTTGCAGAAGATACCTAGAGCCCACTGTCTCGCGTGGGTCATGATAGTGAGGAACCATCGACTTTCAGAGGCAGCGTAGGTGTAAACGAGCAATATTCCTCGGAAGCAAACAGGCTATGGCTGTCTCACCGAATGTTTGGTTTGTAACTTGGGTTTAGTTTATCAGGGGACGAAATCTCCCTTATTTGCGGCTGCAGTGGACAAATGTGAGTTTAAGTGAAATTATTTATATTTATTTAAAGGAAAACCAGAAGCTTTTAAATAACACAATAACAAGTTCATTAATACTAGAAAGCTTATTGAAGTTTTTGAAACTATCATGGTTATTAACACTAAAGTCATTTAAAACGGGATATTGACCATGATTTTATTTTTGAGTTATCCAATAATTCGGTAGAGTTTCATGCGCCGTGAAACAAATCATGGTAAATATCACGTTTTAAATGACTTTAGAGCGTATTAAATAAATAAATAAAATAAATAATGCTGGACAATTCACACAGCATTATCTAGCCCCAAGTTAAGCAGAGCTTGAGTTATGGGTACTAGATAACTGATATACATAATACAATACATTACATAGATAGATATTTTTTTATTATACATAGAAAACGACCAGAACACCCGGAACAAATATCTGCAGATCGTACACACAATTGTTCCGTGGCGGGAATCGAACCCTCAACCTCCTGCGTCGCAGGCGGACCTTCGCCCACCGCGCCACATCGGTCGTCAAAATTATTGAAGGTTCACGGAAGAATTATACACTAAGCCTTGTTATAACAATAACAATAAGTAGCAACAGTAGCTTATTTATTTATTGATATGCAAAACAGAACACAAACTTGACATCAATATTAAAAATTATATCCAAGGTTCTACTAGATTGTGATCCAAGACATACATACATATTTTGACGACCGATGTGGCGCGGTGGGCGAAGGTCCGCCTGCGACGTAGGACGTTGCGGGTTCGATTCCCGCCTCGGAACAATTGTGTGTACGATCTGCAGATATTTGTCCCGGGTGTTCTGGTCGTTTTCTATGTATAATAAAAAAATATCTATCTATGTAATATATTGTATTATGTATATCAGTTATCTAGTACCCATAACACAAACTCTGCTTACCATGGGGCTAGATAATGCTGTGTCAATTGTCCAGCATTATTTATTATTTATTTTTGTTATACATACAAAACATGATTCGATAATAGAGCAGTAAACGAAGATCGTAATTTTTTTTTCTTATTAAATTTATTATTTTCTATACGCATACAATTTATAAAGTTAAAAGGCAATACATACATCAGTGTGATTATGATACAGTAATCTATAATATAAAAATGAATCGCTGAATGTGTTGCTAAGCGCAAATCTCGAGAGCAGCTGCACCGATTTCGCTAATTCTTTTTTTAGAATATTCCTTGAAATACGAGGATGGTTCTTACGGATAGAAAAAAGAGAAAAAAAATCAAAATTGCCTGAAACAAATGAGCACCCGGGCGAAGCCGGGACGGGCCGCTAGTATAATATAATATGAATATGATAAGATAATATGATACAGTAATATAATATATAAAACCAGTAATAAGTACCAAAAGTACCAGTAAGATGACCTTTTTGTGAAGAGAAAATAAATATTTAGTACTAGCTGCGCCCCGCGGTTTCACCCGCATGGTGATAGATCTTTTGGATGATATACAAAATATATTTATAAATTGTAGCCTATGTGTTATTCTGATGTATAAGCTATATTATTGTAAAGTTTCATTAAAATCCATTCAGTAGTTTTTACGTGAAAGAGTAACAAACATCCATCCATACTTACAAACTAGTAGGATTTATTTAATTATCGTACAAAGAAGAATACGTCGTAAATATCCCTGCCCTATAAAATCTGCGATACACAGTGGCTTCAAAAGAATTTAAAAAATGGTAGTCAAATGAAGTTAAAAAGTCGATGGAGAGCTGCGGACTTATTACTCGTACGGATTACGCCTCGGGTAGTGCGAGAGCTGGTGTTAGAAACATTACATCATATTCATTGATTTATTGCATACACGTACATTCAATTCAATTAGACATCATTTATGGTAGAGAAACAATTAAAGTGTCCATCATCATCATCAG
The DNA here is from genome assembly GCA_943735965.1 of Eupithecia abbreviata. NCBI lineage: Eukaryota > Metazoa > Arthropoda > Insecta > Lepidoptera > Geometridae > Eupithecia > Eupithecia abbreviata. The sequence goes on along the minus strand of OX030997.1, from coordinate 1,972,604 downwards.
CCTATAGCAGTCCCTGCTGGACATAGGCCTCCCCCAATGAGCGCCATAGCGCCCTGTCTTCAGCTTGACGCATCCAGCATCTACCTGCAGTTTGATTTATTTATTTACCAGCACTGCGGTTTTTTTTCGACGACTGCGATCTTTTTTTTTACCTAAAAAATTCGTGCTGCCGCTCTACACAGCGGTTGTGTTGCGCCGCACATGCGTTTCGTTCGAAAAATATTACAGCTCTGCTGAGTCACAAAGATCTGTATTTTCTCAGCCGCTGCGCTAGTGTGGATTTACGCATATTAGTCACTTGTAGAAAACTCATACCGTGCGTTTTCAGCACTCAAAGTGTTAAATAGTCCCAATTCATCATCGTTAAATTTCTGTTTGACGTTATTTGAGACCTATAAATACTAGTTGCTTTTGTTATTATCTATTATTATTTATATACTTTAAACTTGTTAGCTTCTTGCAGTATTAAGAAAATCAGATGATGTAGAATATTACACTCTGTCTCTCGAACTATAAAGCCCCTTTGAGTATGACATGGCACATCACTAGTTGATTAAACGAGTTTTGAGTTTTTTTAACTGTGTTTAATTTGGTGTATTTGACGCCCCGTCACAGTTGTCTTATTTCGGAAAATGCAAAAAAATCTCACTAATATTATACAGGGTTATTGATAATTAGACGTATTCCCGTTAGGAGGCGATAGGAGTGACTATTTGCGATAATTATAATCTCATAATCTTTATTCAATCACAATAATAGAATAGTATCTGAAATTTTGTACATGCACATGCGGACCTTATTTAATATAATATACAATGTCATACACAATGAATACTTTAGTAATTTATACAAAAAAAAATACAATAATAATAACAAATAATAATTCAAAAAGAAAAATATATATATACGATGTCAAAAAAAAAACAATATTATTCTACAACAATGTCAGCATTTAAGAATTCGTCTACCGAGTAGAAACACCCCTTCAACAAAATATCTTTCAGTTTTAATTTAAATAAATTTGGATTGTCTTATTTAGAAAAACTTAAAAAACTTAAATTTGGATATAACCCCATGTGCATTATGCAAAAGTAAACCATTTTCAAGTTATCATGTTTTTTTAGCTTTTTTCAAAATAGGTCAAAAATCCAAAATCACAACTTGATTTAAAAAAAAAACTATGTATTAACATAATTTTTTTCTGCTGATTTATAAAAACGATTAAATACTGGTTATTTATCAATATTAAAAACACAATTCTCAGTCCAAATTTAAAAATGTGAGATGCAAAACGATATTTTTTGTGATTTGTTTTCACTAAAATACCTTAAAACAAAAAAAAAAAACATTATGAAACTTGGCTAGCAGATTATTTTAAAAACATAACCGTTTTATTAGCTCCCCAATGCATAACAATTTGGAACTTTGAGTTTTTTTTAAAATCAAGTTGTGATGTTGCATTTTGACCTATTTTGAAAAAAGCTAAAAACATGATACTTAAGGGGCCTCCGGAGGAACGAATTCTTCATACAAACGTTATATCAAAATTATTTCTAATTCAAGCATATTTCCACTATAATATTGCATTATTTGTATTAAAATAGTATTTATCTAGGTTCCCAAATAGTTTTTTTTTTTCAAAATACTTACCTAAAATGAAATGAAAGCCAATCTCATTTTGCACATTTTTATGCGAAAATGGACAAGTTTTCTTGCTATTTGTTTCGTATTAAAAACATCAATATCTTACGTTTTATTTATTAAGGAACATAGCTTATATTGTCTAGTTACAGAATAACAATACTTTGTGAAGAATACAAAAAGTTTTCACTTATAATTTTTGGTAATAAGGAACAAACCAAATTTTGAACGGCTAATATTGCTATCGCGCACGCATGTGGCGCTGCGCAAGGGTTAAACAGGGACAGCGATATTCGGAGCGATTATTGCAAGCGAGTGTCGCCGGACCCTTAACTTGGAAATGGTTCACTTTTGCATAACGCACATGGAGGTTATAATTATCGCAAATAGTCCCCCCTATCACCTCCTAACGGGAATACGTCGAATTACCAATAACCCTGTATGTATGTATATAATATACGACCGATGTGGCGCGGTGGGCGAAGGTCCGCCTGCGACGCAGAAGGTTGCGGGTTCGATTCCCGCCTCGGAACAAATGTGTGTACGATCTGCAAATATTTGTTTCGGGTGTTCTGGTCGTTTTCTATGTATAATAAAAAATATCTATCTATGTAAGTATTGTATTATGTATATCAGTTATCTAGTACTCATAAAACAAGCTCTGCTTACAATGGGGCTAAATAATGCTGTTTGAATTGTCCAGCATTATTTTTTAATATTATCTATATGCGAAAGTTTGAATGGATGTATGTTTGTTACGTTACGTACACGTAGACTTGGAATAACATGTAGCCTTTTTTATAAAATAAATCTGCTCTATATCTACTAATACTGCTTAAATTGTATCTAGTTCTACATTTTATCTCGAGCTTATTTTACTGTAATAAATAACTGGATTTATTTATGTTTATCAAACCAAATATTTTGAGAAATTAATTAATAATTAGTAAACGTGTTCTAGAGTGGAGACCGCTCGGCAAACGTAGTGTTGGACGTCCTCCGGCCAGGTGGGATGACGACCTGCGAAGGACTGCAGGCAGATGCTGGATGCGGGAAGCTGAAGACAGGGCGCTGTGGCGCTCATTATAAGGGAGGCCTATGTCCAGCAGTGGACTGCTATAGGCTGATGATGATGATGATGAATTAATAATTATAAGGTGGCAATAAAAACTACCCCACTTGGATTTTATCTAACGCTCAAAAAATAATTTTCTATTCGTAATTCGAACATTCGAATAAAAACTACAACGTCACAGGCAGATGTCAAAGAAGTAAAAACATAAAAAACAGAGGTGACAAACGTAAATTTACCCCTTAAAGTATGCTACAAATTTATAAATACAGTTGATGGAAGCGCTATTGGTCGGTATTTAACGTACCGACAATAGTATGTACCTAAGTAATTTGTTGTTGTGCATAGCTTTACTTAAATATTGACATGTATCGAATCATATTATATTTAGACTTAAATAGGCAAATAACCATGTATTAGACATTATAAGAGATGAACATACAAGTAGTTTTTTTTACTTCTTCCACAAGTGATCAAGAAAAATTGAAGTCAACAGTAAAATAATTTTATTTGATAATAATTTATAGTATAAAATATTACTTGTCTGAGTGCTTATTTTGTAAGCCTAAAGAATAAATGCTATTGACGTTGACGTTAATAAAAAGCGTAATAATTTTAGAGTAACTGTTTTAGTTCATTTTTCGTCCACCGGCAAAGATAAGTTGGTAATTCTCTGATGTTTAATTGCCTCACTAATTTCAGTGACAAATTAATGGCTTTTACTATTCGGAGTTCAAAGTGCGGAACGGTATAATGGTTTTTAATGGAATGACAATTTAAACATCATCATCATCCTTCCCAGGTTTCTTATGGTCGGCCGTATATTTCTGATCAATTTTTTTTGTATCCATCCATTTTATATTTTTGGTCAGACCTGTAAAAATATACATATGTTAGTAATTAATAAATAAGATGTAAAATATAAATGAATTTTTAAATTAGCATCCTCATTTGAAGTTTTCAGCGTAATATTTTTTTTATCCACAAAATAATATTTTTATATCATGGTGCAGTTCTCTGAATGATAAATAAACGGATGAGCAGCAGCTTTATCAGATAACTTATATTATAATAACCTAACCTAGATATATATAATGTACGAAAACTTTTGTCAAAAATTTACCAATTACAGCACTAAGACAAGGCATATTAACCATTGCCAACGAAATAGTATGGTAATAAAATAAAAAATATACTTACTTATCTTCTAACAAGCCTACAGATCAATAACCGAAATGAAACCATTTCCACGGATATATAAATTTAATTAAGCGATTCGCGATATTAATTCGATTATTACTCGTCATAAAAAGGTTACTATTACTACCTACCTCTCCCGCGCAAACTGCGCGCGAACACGGAAGGCGCCATTATCATAAACGAATTAAAATAATTTGGGTTTTATCGTTCGGTAATAGAGATTACATTGGTTTATCGCGACAATCCTTAATTACCGAGGCAACGAAAGCCCATTCCATATTTAAAAAGTCGATCCTCTTCAATTATTGCATTCTAACCTCAACTTTCCCAAGCAATATGCTACTTTAAAACTTCACGCTAGATTGTATTTTCGAGTGGCTTTGTTTATAGTGCCATCTATCGCATGTTAGATCGAGTTGGTCGTGGAATCTCAATTTAATTAAAAATGGAGGGTTTTTGGTTTTATCTTTGATCGCGCGTGTGCCAAAGTGCCGCCACGCTCCGATTGACGAATTCTTTATCAACTGTCACTTCATTATCGTGATTGACTTGAACGCTCTGGGCTTGTAGCTCTTTGATTGATTTTTTTTTTTGAAACGGAAAATTAGGATGTTATGAAAGCTTACAATGAAAAACGAACGAAGTTGACGGATGACGTCGTACGCCTTACTACCGTGGCTAAGTAACACCTTTCGTTATGGATCTCTAAGAAATAAATGTCAAAATTATTTTCGTCGTCGAATGTCGAATCGCTGTAATGATTTTCCGTTCGTTTTTCAAAGTAGACCTCCTGGTGTATTTCCTGTTATAGAAAACACCTCAAAACGAACAAGTTTTAACGTCAAAGATTAAGGAAGAGGGCAGAAACTACACTTATCAAGTATGACTACCGATGTGGCGCGGTGGGCGAAGGTCCGCCTGCGACGCAGGTGGTTGCGGGTTCGATTCCCGCCTCGGAACAATTGTGTGTACGATCTGCAGATATTTGTTCCGGGTGTTCTGGTCGTTTTCTATGTATAATAAAAAATATCTATCTATGTAATATATTGTATTATGTATATCAGTTATCTAGTACCCATAACACAAGCTCTGCTTACCATGGGGCTAGATAATGCTGTGAGAATTGTCCAGCATTATTTATTTATTTATATTTTGAACTAATAGTCATTACAGTTAATATCTACATTATATCTAAACTATTTATACTTCACTCAGATCATGAACAAATATTGCCCAAAAATCAATTATTAGTACGGGAATCAAACCCGCAGCTGTCTGCATCTTCGGCAAACTTTCATCCACTATGCCACAGAGGTTACCTATGACTCTACAAACATGGACAAGGTGGGTCCTATTCTAAAGCCAACACGACTTAACTACTTAATTCCAATAAACCTATGGGTTTACTAATGGCCCCACATTAACCACACTGTATCCATACGGGATGCTTGACTGGGTGTTTCATTTTTAGAGGACCAAACGGAACGGAAAAATCTGCTTCGAATGGATCCTGCGATGAGTGTTCAGTTGAATGCGAAAATAGAATGAAAGAATGAACACTTTATTGCATTTAAAATAACAAAATAACACCTAAAACACCTAAATAGAGTTTGTTGATATATATGAAACTGGCGAAAAACTAAAACAAAAAAAACTGCGAAAATAGAATGAAAGAATGAACACTTTATTGCATTTAAAATAACAAAATAACACCTAAAACACCTAAATAGAGTTTGTTGATATATATGAAACTAAACAAAATAAAACTTTTACACAAACATTAAAAACGCTTATAACAGGTATTACAAACTACCCAATAAAAAAAATATATTTCGCAAAGAACTGTATGGTTATAACCGGTTATTACCATACAGTTCAGTTATATAGTTACATAATCACCTGGCCGACCACCGCTGGGGTAAACGTGTTATTAAGTGGAGAATGCGACTCGGCAAACTTAGTGTAGGACGCCTTCGGGCCAGGTGGGATGACGACCTGCGAAAGACTGCAGGTAGATGCTGGATGCGTCAATCTGAAGACAGGGCGCTATGGTGCTCATTGGGGGAGGCCTATGTCCAGCTGTGGACTATCATAGGCTGATTATGAAGATAAATTTTATGTTATTCAGATAACATATAATTCGTATAATTATTAAAATATAAGCCTTTATTCAGATGGAGACTTATATTATAGTAATGACAACACCCTGTATAGTATCTACTGTGAAACAATGATGCGATATTAATGTTTTAACGAGCCGATGTCGTGCTTGCAATGTTCATGATCACTGGGGCCTACTGCTACACGGTGTGCGGGGCCGGTCCGACTAAGAATCTAAAATATAAAAATAAAAATCTCATATCAGATCGCTAGTCAAAAAATTATCTAAAGACTCATTCTTTTATTAAGGATATAAAAATAATAGAATTATAATTATAACTAGTATTAACACTCAAGTGTATCTTTTCTCTATTTTTATCCAATTTAAATTTTTATCCGTCAATCAAATCCGAATGGCAATGCTAATCCAAAATTTATCTTTTTTGATTTTGCAGTTGTTTTAAGTCAGATTGTCAGATTTATTTATTTATTCAAGGAAAACCAGCAGCTCATACAAAAAAAATCAAGAAAGTAGAAATAGGCTAATATGTGGTCTGAAGTATTCAACCAATCGTGATCGAGCTGCGGTCGATAATAATGAAACCGGTGGTAGTGGTAACGTTCGTAGCAAAAGACAGAAAATGAGGGTAGATCGGTATATCTGCTCATAAAAACGAACTCGCAGTGTCTTCAGTTATTCCGTGATCATGGCGCATGAAACTGTGCCGAAATATTGGAAAACTCAAAAATCAAATCATGGTAAATATCCCGTTTTAAATGACTTTAGTATCCAACCATGTAGCAATGTTGCCAAACACACCATTTGAATGGTCATTTGAGGCCAATATCAGAAGTGGGTGTGGAATTTAATTGGCAATAACTGAAAGCATTTTATACTTAACTACCCGCAAAGTAGTAGTTAAACGTCCGAGTGACTACACCGTAAGTATTTACTAAAGATAAACGACTAAACTTAATTATTTAGTTTCCTTTGTCGTACAAATATTACTCACCAGTTCTCGGGTCAATATTTTATATCTTTTATAGGCTTCGCACTTCGATTTGACGACCTCTGTGGCGCGGTGGGCGAAGGTTCGCCTGCGACGCAGAGGGGTTTGATTCCCGCCTTGGAACAAAATGTTTGTACGATCTGTAAATACTGGCTACTGGTGTTCTATTTTCTATATAATAAAATAACATACATCACAGACATTAGAAATTATTTATCGTAGACATTGTTTTATCATAATTATATTACAAAAATGTATTTTCCTTGTTCTACCATTTTGGCATTGACCACTGTAACATGTTCGCAGAATGAATTAATTTAATCACTTCATAATAATAATAATGTCAACGCTTCGATGCTCAAAACTTTTACACGATCATTTAAATATAGGTTAGAGATGATTACTTTAATTCTAGCCACGTTCCAAAAACAAACATAAGCAAAATAAGTACCGTTATGCCTTAAAATAAAATGCATCGAAATTTTAGAAATGAAAAACTTACTTTAGAAATAATAAACTTGACAAAAAAGCTCAATTTTCATTAAATAAACGGTTTTTTGTTCTTTCATTAACAACTATTCTTCTATTTTCAAATTTAGAGTCGTATTTTGAATTTAGAGCTTATAGATAGCGTAAAGCGCATTTTAAACAGTTGAACTGAAGAGGAGTGATATTATAGTATAAAAGCTATCTCGCGGTTAGATCGCTAATTTACGATCGAGCTGCGATAACGTTTTTAGGGGCGCAAGCGCAGACAGTGAATTTGGTGATAACTGATAAGTGATAAATTAAGGTGACACGTAATTTTTGCATTCTAAATATTTGTAAGAGTGCGAAAAGCAAATGGTCGAGTACCTGAACCCACATAAATAAATAAATAATGCTGGACAATTCACACAGCATTATCTAGCCCCAAGGTAAGCAGAGCTTGTGTTATGGGTACTAGATAACGGATATAGGTACATAATAGAATACAATACATAGATAGATATTTTTTATTATACATAGACAACGACCAGAACACCGGAACAAATATCTGCAGATCGTTCGTACACACAATCGTTCTGAGGCGGGGAATCGAACCCGCAACCTCCTGCATCGCAGTCGTACCTTCGCCCACCGCGCCACAGAGGTCGTCATCACATTAATGGACTAAGCTTCAATCCGCGGTTTTGTACGCAAAAGTAGAACAGCATCTTTCCAATATAGCCCAATTTCAGCCTTATTCGTGTAGTTGATTTGAAATGAAAAGGAAACTAACATTCAAACTTCCCTTTTGTAGTATGTGTTTTCGCGTCTAGCTTCCCCTTATGGGCCGCACGCGCAGAGCCACCAAATTCGGCAGTTAATTAATACGGAACACGAGCTCGAATTAAAAACATTATTTACGTAATTTATGGATCATCATCACGGCATGTGCTGCCAGCTTATGGGCTTCTGTTTAGTGTAACATTTTTATTTCCAAAGCTGGTTTTTTAAAGTAATTTTTCCCGTTTTTTATAGTTACTCAGTTTTATTTATTTAAACTTTATTGCACTACTAAGGGTACAAAGTTTTATGGGTACTAATTATTTGTGCGGGTTTATTATGATAATTTAATCGGCAATATGTAATTTTTTCAGGTTCGCATCTAAATACACAAAGTTGAAAGCCTTAGGCAATTACCTACCAACGAGATCCTGAGATTACGTTTCGTAATAATATCACTAACTAGATTCTGTCCGCGGCTTAGCACGCGTTTTTGGCAACGTGTAAATGTTATTTCTGTCCCATGGGAATTGATTTATGGGATAAAAAATAACCTTTAAACCTATATGAATAAGACAAAAATAGAGAATAAGAATAAGATGTTTTATTCCAGAACTAGAATAATAATAAAAATAAAATAATAAAAAAAAATATTTCCAAAATTTCAGCTAAATCCGTTTATAGTTTTGGCGTCAAGAAGTACGTTTTTTTTTAAAGTCCCTAAAATTGTGTTTACCATCTCCGCGATATTTAAAGTACAAGACAATAAATATTCGTAAAACAATTTAATTTGTATACAACCATGTTTTGGTTGGTCCTTGAATATATTTACATAAAATTATTTTGAGCTGTTTTGTTTCATAAGTGGAGCGATGAGCATAGCGGAGAGATCTAATGTGTCTATCTCACTCGTTTAATTTACATTATCATTTGGTTCGAAAGCAAATCCTGAAGGCTTTAGCTTAGCAGCTGTTTTAAGGTTTATAGCATAAAAATGTGTATTATAAAAGATCATTTGGGGTGAAATTTGATTTAATTTTATATGTATTTCTCATAATAATTCTGTGCGAGATAATAATAATAATAATGTTGGCTTCGACCCCACGCAAGCTTTCCAAAGGACCGGGTCACTTTATGGCCCGAGATCATGGATATGAGAAACACATAATAATAATAAGCCTTTATTGTTGGTAACAGAGTTGAGAATATTTCAAAAAATCACTTAACTTAAAAACTTAAACAACCTAATGGCCGTAATAAAAAATACGATGTCAAGAATATTAGCGTAATAAAAAATACGATGTCTAGAATATATCCGCTCCGCTTACACAAAGAAAGAGGCCTTATAACAAACGGACAGACGGAAGACAGATATACACGTAATTAGACAATAAATTAGGCGACTTATAAACGATGCGTAGCTTGTTATGCCCTAATGCGATTACCTTATCTGATCATCTATGCGTAGAAAGCCGCTAGGTGCGGCTCAGACGAGTTATTCATTTATCAGAGTTATCCGTTATTTTTAACTACATAATATATTTCTATCGGTGTAGAAAACTTATCATCATCCTATAGCAGTCCACAGCTGGACATAGGCCTCCGCCAATGAGCGCCATAGCGCCCTGTTTTCAGCTTGACGCATCCAGCATTTGCCTGTAGTCTTTCGCAGGTCGTCATCCAACCTGGTCGGAGGGCGTCCTACACTACGTTTACAGAGTTGTGATCTCCACTCAAGAACACGTTTGCCCCAGCGGTTGTCAGTTCTTCGCGAGATATGGCCGGCCCACTGCCACTTCAGCTTGCTAATTCTCAGAGCTATGTCGATAATTTTGGTTCTCTATCCGGTGTATTCGTAACGAATCCTATCGTTCGTTTCCTTATATTTAACTACATACATATTTCTAAAGGTGTAGCAAGCTAATGGTTCATAATTATTGAGAAGTTATAATCACACTAACTTATAAATGCTAAACTTCGTAAGTTTGTTTGTTTTTACGCCAATAATAAATGTATCAGGATGAAATATCTAGTTGTAGGCCTGGTCATATAAGCTACTTTTATAACGAAATAACGCGTGTAAAGCCGCGGGATGCAGCTAGCTGTTAAATATGAGACCTCACTTCACGTTAACGTTCACAAAAACACGTAAGACTTTGTTTGCCTCTCAACCTCGCACAGTAGGAACTTGAAATCCGATTCAAGATCGATTTTAAATCGATTATCTTCAATCATTCTCAAAAAAACTCAAGAATAAGGACGTTATACACCTCTCAATCACTTTTGACAAGGTATTTTGAACCTTACCCCAACGTAATAAAGTTTGAATAACTGCATAAAAGTCTTTGTAAGATTAACGTTTGAAATCTGAGGTGCTAATAGGTGACAAATTCAAGTTCCATTGACGTTTGAATTTAAAAACATTCGATTCCAATTTCAAAGAATGTTGGTACAGGGGGAAGAAACTGCTGACTATCATGAGCCACACTGATTTCGTTTGGGAATAAAAACTAGCTCTTTTCTTAGGCTTATTATGTAGATACTAGCTTTTCCCGCGGCTTCGCATCTATTTTTTTGGATTAAAAGTAGCCTAAACCCACACCATCATCATCAGCCCATACAAGCCCGTCAGAGGTATAAATTAAGTTATTTGATTTTTATTTAATTTTATTTGATTTTATTGTGTGATTTTGTTTTGTGACATTTATTTTTAATTTTGTATGTGCTTTTTTATGGATTGTGAATCTGACAATAAATGCGTTAAAAAAAACTACATTTAAGCAATATTTCTGCCTGTCTGTTGCTGTAGTTTTCGCTAGAAGTAAATACCTCTAAACTTCCTAATATTCGTGTGATTTTATAAAATCTCTTTAAATCTTATGCAACGGTAAAGACAAGTTTATTGAGCATTGGTTTAAGGATTTGGAGTGCATGTGTTTCATAAGCACGAATCAAATACAACATACCTGTGCTACATACATACCTCTTCCATTAGGTATTTAGTAGAAATGTCCTGACGTACTGCATACATCAACAGTATTACGTCACAAAGGTCCAAACAGTGGTTTACCTGACTTTGTGATGTTGCAACCAGATTAATTCTGTCTGTTTCATTTACTCTGTTATTCCGTTTTCAAACATTGCGTAATTGATTGTATTTACGTGAGCTGACAAGCGTTGTTTACGCGCAGTAGGTACAATGTGATTATATCCATTTAGCGCTCGCAAACTGTGAATTGTGGCTTTCGGTTTGATGCTATTTGTGTGTTCGCTGTAAAATATTGCTGAAACGAACATTTTATTGTTTATGCGTGCGAGTTTGACCTCTCTCGTTTGCTCATACGTTTGACGACGATTTTTAGACCCAAGGATCTGAACAGTTTGTTATGAGCAATTCGCATTAGTATTTGAATAATTCGGAAAGGTTACTTTTATTCCCCCCGTACACAAAGGGGAGTGTCCAATGACACCTCGCTGATATTTTGAAATAAGAATGCCGCATTCGCAATTCGAAACTACGAATTACAACATTAAAGAAGTAGGGAGCTTTTTTATTGTGTTCTACTACATCTATTTATTTTGATTCGTATTTCAGTGTGTTAAGGTATATTTTAAAGAGAACTTTAGCTTAAAGTTATCTTTGTCGAATTATACAAAGCAGTTTATTTTTCTCTTTGTCCAGTATTAAACGCGTCGATTTGGGCGTTAAGTTCCTTTTTTAAAATGAATAGGTAAATACAGACGAGTCAAGTTACAGAGATTTGAAAATGATAGTTATTTTCGTTTGAAAAGCTTTGGTATAATTTAGGCCTATTCGCACTGTGATAGAGTTCACTTTGCAATGGAATAGAGCGTTTAAAAATAAATTGTAATATAAAAGCTTTTTAATAGAGCGATGGGATTTTAAGCTTAAGTAATTTTCATGTTAAATGTGTCTGATTAATATATAAAAGTTTAAATTCATTGTAATTTTTTTCTTTGGTTATTATATAGGTAGGTACTCGTATTTAAAATAATTCATTTGATTTTTTTATCAGTTAAAAACATGGTTTGACCTTCATAGTTTACCACATTTGATACATTAATAGAATTTTTTTTCAAAAATCGACCATGGTTTATCAAAGACTCATCTTCCATAGATTAAGTCATAAAGCCATAGAGTATAGAGTCACCAAATCGCACCCAATATGTCACTTCCGGTAGAATGATGGCTCCGCCATTGCCACCTCCTCCCATCCAATTTAAAAGCTCACGCTTGCTTTTTTGGGTCATTTAATTCGAATTAAGTCCCGTTTGGGGTATCATATCAATTAATAAGTAGATAGCGGATAATTTACGGGAAACGTCAGTTTTAAAATAACTAAATGTGTGCGTGCTGTGGGGAGGATGGGTCGGGTAGGATGAGCTGTGGTGATTGCAATTTTGCATTTGTATTCAGCGTTGCAATTAATGTTGCACGAAATGCAATTGCTTAGAAATTAATTCCACAAAGAAAAATGCTCATACTATAACAAAAACTAAATACATTAACTAGTCATTGATCCTGTTGAGGCCGATTCCTATGACTGTGAATCTGGTTTTTTAACCGAATTTGAAAAAAGGAGGAGGTTCTATGTCTGTATGAATCTAATTTGAAAATTATTTCACGATTTTATAAAGCCGAGGAATTCAAATTTTTATGACATACATAAAAATTCAATTCTCGGGATTAGTATTTATGCCGTATTTCGTATTCAGAAGGCATATTTACAATTAGCAATGAAAATTGATTGTGTGTTACACTAAAAGATTGCTCGTAGATAAACAAGTTGATAACAATGTAGATGTTAAGTTACGTTTCTTAATCTTGATGAAATCAATCTATTAATGCAATTTAGGTATAGTGCGTGCGATGTGTCCCTTCCTCCCCAATACACGCACACCTCTAATGGCCAGTTCGCTGTCACACGTGTTTGTTTTGAAACTTGTAATTATTCAAATTTCGAACGGCAGATGCGCGGTAATCGGGTTGACGAAATTAATTTGTTTTTTTGGGAGTTATCACATCTTGTATCCAAAACTTACCAAAAAGTTTTAAATAAACATTTGCGGTGGTCTCCATACCAGAAGAATATACAATCGTATACGCCAAAAAGCTGCTCATTCCCGTAGTAGGCGTGAATTGAGCCGCCTTTGCTTAAACGGGGGCCACACAGCTCTATATCGTAAAAACTTCTGTGGAATAGCTTCAAAAATATTTAATGAATTACCAGCTGCTCTACGAGAGTAAGCCTTGTGATGTTTAAACAACAATTATAAATAAAATAAATAAATAAATAATGCTGGACAATCCACACAGCATTATCTAGCCCCATGGTAAGCAAAGCTTGGGTACTAGATAACTGATATACATAATACAATACATTACATAGATAGATATTTTTTATTATACATAGAAAACGACCAGAACACCCGGAACAAATATCTGCAGATCGTACACACAATTGTTCCGAGGCGGGAATCGAACCCGCAACCTCCTGCGTCGCAGGCGGACCTTCGCCCACCGCGCCACATCGGTCGTTAATTATTTAAGATACTTACATTAAAATGCTACTATATACATATCAATGAATTTTTCATGGATTCTAACCTTAAAGTTTTGTAAGCCCTAATTTTATTATTTGACATCTGTATCATCGTTCGAAAAATATTACGATTATGCTGAGTCACAAAGATCTGTATTTTCTCAGCCGCTGCGCTAGTGTGGATTTACGCATATTAGTCACTTGTAGAAAACACATACCGTGTGATTTCAGCAATCAAAGTGTTAAAATTTGCGTGTGATTTTGATGTGTGATATTTTCTAAGAACCAATGTTATTGTAATACATACACATAGTCTGACATTATTTTAATTAATTTTCCAATCAGTATCCATCATCCATCATCAGCCTATATCAGTGTTCCAATCAGTATACATATTTGCAATTAATATTATATAATTTTGCACGCCAAAGCTGTTTCAGCTGGTGAGTCATCGCATGAGACGTTTTAGAATAAGCGTACTAACTTATAAATAACCCGTTGACTGAAAATAAATGATTTTGATTTTGTCATTCTCTATTGATATGTCCACACAATATATTGTGTCCAAGATGATGATTCCTTATATGTCAATATGTGTCTGGTTGGACACTTTTACTGCCAGTGTCAAGTAATGGAAAATAAATGTCAAATCGATTGATATGCAGATATTTGTTCCGGGTGTTCTGGACGTTTTCTATGTATAATAAAAATATCTATCTATGTAATATATTATGTATATCAGGTATCTAGTACCCATAACACAAGCTCTACTTACCATAGGGCTAGATTAGATAGAATTGTCCAGCATTATTTAGATAGATATGTAGATAGATAACACTTTATTACACCACACAAAACAGAAAATAATACAGAGATAAAAACTTAGAATAAAAGTATAAAGGGCGGCCTTATCGCTGAGAGCGATCTCTTCCAAGCAACCTTTTATTTATTAAGGTGTTTTTTGTAAGTTTTTTGGTAAATAAACTTTTTATATTTGTATTGTATAGGTTCAAGCTTATAGTCTGATGACTAACAATTAATAACATTCAAGCAGACACACCTTCCTAATTTATTTGTGTAGCTCGGGTCATTAACTTCACTAATTGTTATCTACCTTTTATTTCAGCTATTAAAATTATCGTTAAGTAGTTCGTTGTCAATAAGGTTGGGCGAAGTAAGCGTAATTTTTTGAGTTGTAATTATTAGTCGCGTAAATTTAATCGGTTCATACATAAACCTTGTTTTTGCAAATATTTATCTTTATCTATCAAAGACCTCTGTGGCGCGAAGGGCGAAGGTCCGCCTGCGACGCCGCAGGAATCGAATCCGCAACCTCCTGTATCGTAGCAGACCTGCCCCCCCCCCCGAGCCACAGAGGTCGTAATTCCATGCAGTAAATAAATAATTAATAAATTAATATGACTTTATTTCGGATAGCCATGGATCCATATTTAGTTTGAAGCACTGCTGCACAAAATAATGCAGATATCATTTTGAAGTTTTGTCTTTGTATTAATATTTATTTATTTATTTATTTATTTATTTATTTATTTATTTATTTATTTATTTATTTATTTATTTATTTATTTATTTATTTATTTATTTATTTATTTATTTATTTATTTATTTATTTATTTATTTATTTATTTATTTATTTATTTATTTATTTATTTATTTATTTATTTATTTATTTATTTATTTATTTATTTATTTATTTATTTATTTATTTATTTATTTATTTATTTATTTATTTATTTATTTATTTATTTATTTATTTATTGCTGGACAATTCACACAGCATTATCTAGCCCCATGGTAAGCAGAGCTTGTGTTATGGGTACTAGATAACTGATATACATAATACAATATATTACATAGATAGATATTTTTTATTATACATAGATAACGACCAGAACACCCGGAACAAATATCTGCAGATCGTACACACAATTGTGCCGAGGCGGAATCGAACCCGCAACCTCCTGCGTCGCAGGCGGACCTTCGCCCACCGCGCCACATCGGTCGTCATATGTCCCACACTTACTAACTAGGCAAGTAGAATAAAAACTTGTAAAACACCTATTAGGCATCTGATTTCTTCTGGATAATTTAACACTTTCGCTGCCAAGCGTGTTGGTTTGTCTATAACAAAACTCCTCTTCTTTGAGAGAAGCAGTAGACTTTCATATTCATTTAATCTCAAAAAGACAATTTATATAAAGTCACTTACATGAGAACAGGGTTCTTAGGTTAAGTATATACATATGTACATATATAATACTCACCTATTAGTAACTTTGACCCGTATTCTACTTTTGTTTGTTTGTATAAAAAAAAAAACACTTTGTTGTCACCGAATTCTCGTCGGTGGCTTCAATTAGTAATTAAGGTCTTTAAGGCTGAAAAACAGCGCTGAATATAATAATGTTCAGCACACGCTGAGACAACCCCTATTTCGGCGCAGGGTCATGGAGGTAGTCTTATTTTCTTAATATCACCTATTTATGTCACTTACCCCCATGATAAACTACTTTATCAAATAAATTATATATGCCAGTATTTTGTACCCGTGTCCAAATAAATGTTTTTCTATTCTATTATTATATTCTATATAGGTTGTGGTCATTCAATAGCTGGCTCATTTAACACTTTGACTGCGATTTTATTTCGAAGACTGCGATCTTTATTTAACCTAAAAAATTCGTGCTGCCGCTCTACAAAGCGGTTGTGTTGCGCCGCACATGCGTTTCGTTCGAAAAATATTACGGCTGTGCTGAGTCACAAAGATCTGTATTTTCTCAGCCGCTGCGCTAGTGTGGATTTACGCATATTAGTCACTTGTAGAAAACACATACCGTGTGATTTCAGCAATCAAAGTTTTAATGTGTTCACTTAATGTGAAGTGACCTATCATTTATGATATGTTGAGCAAATTTGAGTTTGAACACATTACATGAGCATACACTTTTAATTTGGGTGGGTAAAGCTGTGCGCCTTCACATAGTATAGTTTTTTTACCATAGTTAGTCCGAGTTTACGGTAGAACGATAAAGCTGGCACGACGACGCGACGTGAATTACGTTAGCTTTTTTCTCCTAATTTAGACTTACACGTGCTGATGAAAATGACCCTTACCCTTCTAACAATTACGCCGAACTGCATTCCTTTTTTGTAAAACAAACGGTTTTAAAAAGTGTTTCCGGAAGTACGACGTGAACCGGAAGTGGTCAGTTTTGGCGCCTACACCCTTCTTGCCGATGTTTTACCGCTCAGCAATTTAAAAATGGTTAAGCATTCATTTTACATGCATTTTGATTGGTTTAAGCGCGCGCCCGCTAAACACTTTGAGTGCTGAAATCACACGGTATGTGTTTTCTACAAGTGACTAATATGCGTAAATCCACACTAGCGCAGCGGCTGAGAAAATACAGATCTTTGTGACTCAGCACAGCCATAATATTTTTCGAACGAAACGCTTGTGCGGCGGAACACAACCGCTGTGTAGAACGTGTATCGCGCAAAACCGACAACCGCTGGAGTAAACTTGTTGTTGAGTGGCGACAGCGACTCGGCAAACGTAGTCTAGGACGCCGTCCGGCCAGGTGGGAGGACGACCTGCTAAAGACTGCAGACAGATGCTGGATGCGGCAAGCTGAAGACAGGGCGCTATGGCGCTCATTGGGGAAAGCAATTCTCAACATTTCTTTTATTTAGCTTACACAATGTAAATTACATATATTTATTTCCATATATTAGGGGTAGGTATTGGGCTCATATATAAGACAACAAATTATATTGCGGTTATTATTATGCGAAAACTATATTTATAGGATTGTAATTTTATTTATTACACAAAATCCTTAAATATTACAAAAATACTAAAAATCTAAACTTATGGCCAAAAACGAGCAACTTAACTTTTGCATGTGTTACTGTATTTTTGTAATTATGAGTATTACTGGAGGTAGTGAGTGAGTGATTATCATTAGGGGAGGCCAGCAGTGGACGATATAAATTGATGGTTATGATGAACGCGTGCGTTGACTCGTGTAAAGTACCTACATTCTACCAACAAAACTCATAAACTCCCCACAAGTACCTGTTTACCGCCGGAAGTGGCGACCGTCCCCGGATATGCTCCGGATGTGGCAACACCCGCGCGTGCCAGCGTTTACACGATTACCCCATTTTCTGGGTGTTTATTCTGATAAAGATCGATGTTGACTTTTGATGTTTGATTCGTTGATTGATATAATGCGGGATTGCGAACCCTTGTTTTATAATTGCTAATAATTATGTTGTTGCATTTTTTACTAAAGGTTTTATTTTGTTATTTTTGCTCGTACATTTCTTTATAATTTAATAGGTATGTATTTTGATGATGAGTAAATTACAAGTCTTTGCTCATTTATTTTTTAACTTGTAAGTAAAACGAGGCGTTTTGGGGACGCTTTCTACTGGTGTTGATATGGATCAGTTGAGCAGCATGTAGATTGTTTGCAACAGTCTGCAGTAAGCGTTATTGTAGCAAAAAAATAAAACCAGCTCTAATTAATTTCTTTTGTTTGATTGCAAATTTCATTGTTAATAAAAAATATGGGTTATAAAAAAATTAAATTAAGTAAGAACCATACGTACGAACTTAAACAGTTCTGTAGTTTTTTTTATATTGGTATCATTAAATAAATAAAACAATATAATTTCATATTGCATATTTAATATCTTCTTCCGACCACAGCATAAATATTACAATGCATCGAAGATTCAACTACTATCAATAAATAACATTAATATTTGTAGAAATACAAAGCATTCACATTGATATATTTATTTAAGCTAGCAAATATACAGATTTTCGCGATAGAGATGGCAACACGTCCGTTCTTCATTATTTGAAATAAGAATATTACCACAAAGGTGCATTAAAAAAGGCAATGGAACTTCTTTGAAACGAAACCAAGGTGGAGCAAAATGTTGCCAGAATCTAAGAACAATAAAAAAATACAAAAATTAAATAACAACAGTGAATTAATAAGTCTCAATAATTATTTACATCTAATTAATATTTGAGTTTTAATTATCTAATTATTGGCTAGTTTACCTTAACATTGATAGTTACAGAAAATAATACTGTGATACAACTGAATAAGGTACAGTTTTCAATAATAAATATTATTTTACATTGTCTAGTGATGCTCTAAAACTGAAAATAAGTTTAAAAGTTATTTTTATTCGTTGTTTAACTTATTCAGTTCATTATCTAACTATTTACAACGATATTAAGCTTACAGTATCAGATAATAATTTGTAAAACGTTTTTATTTACAACATAATATACTTTATTATTTACAACATGGAATGATGACTTTTGTACGTTACGTTTTTTTTTCTACTCTTACCTAACATAATACATATACATACTAAACACATAAAAAAAATACAATTTTAATATGTTGTAACACATAAAGAATAACATAGTAAGACCGTCTAGTCGATTAAATCAGATGTAGGTACATATTTGTGAGTATACTATTATCGCTATTTAGCCGGGTCACAGAGTGAGCGTAACGTGTCACACAGCGAGCGGAACGCGTCACACAGCGAGCGTAACGTGTCACACAGAGAGCGTAATGAGTTACATAGCGAGTATTTGGCATTTAGTACGGGGAAAGAAAGCGCTGACAACAAGCAACGAGTTGGATTTTTGACGTTTCATACTCGCGGCAAATGGTAACACTGGTCAGTAGCCAGCTTTAAATTACGAATAAAAAACAACAGTTAATGAACGAATGAGCGGCGAAAACAGTATGATTGATACCCACAAATACATCTGAATATAATTTGTACATTCTAACATTTAAATTTCGAACAATTTGGCATTTCACACTCATAATGACTAGGCTACAATGTTCAGTATCTATCCGCTGCGTACCTTCCAGCAGCTGCAAGCGAGTACTACACTAAGCTCGACAGCGGAGCTCTAGATGTGACTGGGGAAGCCGGCAGCGGCTGCATCTGCTGCGGCGCTTGAGGGGTAAAGTACACGCCAGGTTCGTTCGAAAACTGAGGGTGGAGCGGCATTGGAGTGTGAGGCATCGATGTTGGTCGGGACTCGTGGTATAAAATTGGCACGCGGACCAACCGTTGAGCTGCATGGGCCATATTAGCAGCTTCTAGTTCTGCAGCCAACTGCCTTTTCCACTTATTCCGACGGTTTTGGAACCAGATTTTGACTTGCGTCTCTGTTAGGTGCAAGCTGGCGGCCAAGCCAGCGCGCTCGGAGCTGCTAAGATATCTCTTCATGTCGAAGGTTGACTCGAGTTGGAAGACCTGGGAGCGGGAGAAGACGGTGCGTGTCTTCTTCTTCCGTTTACCTATATGAATAAGAATAAGTTTATTAATTAATAATATTGGAATTCACACAACATCATCTAGCCTTAGTAAAGCAGAGCTTGTTATGGGTACTAGATGACTGATATACTTAATACAATTAATTACATTGATAGATATTTTTTATTATACATAGATAACGACCAGAACACTGGAACAAATGTCTGCAGAAGTGCAGATCGTACACACAATAGGGTAGTGAGTGTCGTGGAAAAAAAAACATTATTATATATAATCCGTCAGTTAGATTATCAGAAGATATTGGACACGTATTTTTTCTTTTGTCAATCAAACAAATAATTACGAATATGAAGCGCGTCAAAGTTTAGGAGTGGGGGCTCGTGACGTCACAACGTGCTCAAAGTATCGTAAGTCGTGACGTCACGTGGAACTTTAACTGGGCATCTGCGTAATTTTTTGTTTAATTGACAAGAAGAAAAATAACGTGTTCAAAATCTTCTAATAATCTAACTGACCGAAGTATTCGTTTTGTTTAAGACACTAGCCTATTGTTCTGTTGCGGGAATTGAACCCGCACCTGCGTCGCAGACGGACCTTCGCCCACCGCGCCATGGAGGTCATCGAATTAGTAAATAAGAATATCATACCTAGGTTTGCATTGGGGTCCCGTTTCTCGTCTTTATCGAAATCGTCGCTTTCGTCGACATCTGGGTCCGAGTCTTGCGGGTCTTGTTGTTGGGGGTAGAGCGCGGGGTGCATGCGCGGGGAGCGGGGCGAGGAGCGGCAGGGGGAAGGGGGGGTCGGAGCGCGCGGGGGGCTGCGCGGGCGCGGGGAGCCGCCCGCTGAGCCGTCTTCGTTAGTGGTGGAGTCTTCTGGAACAAAAGAGATTGGGTTAGTTTTCATCATCATCATCATCTTCAGCCTATTTAGTCCACTGCTAGAGTGATTTAAGAGGACGATTTATAAACAATTTGACATAGATTTCCACGCGGGCGAAGCCGCGAGGCTCAACTAGTTTATCTTTATATCCAAATCTGTAATCGATAACGTTAAAAATAGTATCGTAACAATCACCAAGGAAAAAACAATAGATCAACGAAATAAAATCCGTGAAATCGTCCAACAAAGGCGTAAAGTATCCTTCGATTAGTATTTATAAGGGTTTATTACAACCGCGCTATCGGATACGAAGCCGTACAAAGCTGCCGTGATTAGTTCTTTGACGAGTCGATAAAAATGCATTATAACTACTTATAACGGTTATTTGAAGGTTATAACAACGGTTTTTATTTGAGTACCTATTAAATTCGAATAAATATTCTTTCTAAATGGTTACTATACCAATGCGTAACGGTTATTTGACGGTTTTTAATAACGGTTTTATTTGAGTACCTAATAAATCGTAAATACTATTTCTAAATATTTACTATACTAATGCACAACCCATAAATAAAGCTTGCGATGGTACCACGAGACGGACATTGGCAGAATTGCGTCAATCCAGACGCAGAGACATATAGCAAGAAGTTAAAGTTGCAATTCCTTGTCTTCATATATAGTTTATAATAAATAAATAATATATTATGTTCATAAATAAATAATGTTGTACAATCCACTCAGCGTCATCTAGACCGCAGCTCTATTCTTGATAGAATACATTACATAGATAGATATTTTTATAGAAAATACCCAGAACACCCGAAACAAATATTAGCAGATCGCACAATTATTTGTCCAAAGGTGGAAATCAAACCAGTAACCTCCTGCGTTGCAGGCGGAGCATGTCGCCCGATATGCCACATCAGTCGTCATCATTAGGGAAGGCCTATGTCTATACCAGCACTGTAGGTACTAATATGGACGACCTCTGTGGCGCGGTGGGCGAAGGTCCGCCTGCGACTTTGTTGAAAATATAATATAGCCTATGTTCACCGGTGATAGTGTAGCTTCCCAACGGTGAAAGAATTCTTCAAATCGGTCCTCTAGTTTCGGAGCCTATTCATTACAAACAAACAAAAAAATCAAACCTTTTCTCTTTATAATAATAGTAAGTATAGAAAAGATTGAAGTGAACAAAATTCAAAGTTATCACTTTCTTTCCTAGTTTTACTTATGAAATTTGAAATTTGTGACGTGTTCAAGAGGCCTGTACGGTCTAAAAGAAATAAAGCAAAGTTTGAAGTACTTAAGTAAAGGAATGGGAGTAGGTAAATTCCCGGGCGACCACTAGTCTACCACTAAATCTTAATCACACCCCAACACCTATATATCTAGCTCGCCTGATCAGGTATCCTGTCTACAAAGGTATCGCTGACATAATTTGAGAGCAGGACGGAATGCCATCACTTGACTGTTGTTTGTAGTACGATCATGATTAAGTTAAGGAAAGGGAGTAAAGTCCTGGGCGACCACTAGTCTACCACTAAATCTTAATCACACCCCAACACCTATATATCTAGCTCGCCTGATCTGGTATCCTGTCTACAAAGGTATCGCTGACATAATTTGAGAGCAGGACGGAATGCCATCACTTGACTGTTGTTTGTAGTACGATCATGATTAAGTTAAGGAAAGGGAGTAAAGTCCTGGGCGACCACTAGTCTACCACTAAATCTTAATCACACCCCAACACCTATATATCTAGCTCGCCTGATCTGGTATCCTGTCTACAAAGGTATCGCTGACATAATTTGAGAGCAGGACGCAATACTGCGACTTGACTGTTGTCATATACAATATCGATTACAAAGCTGATATAGCTGAAACTGTACCGTTGGTACCGTTAGTGGACGACCAATGTGGCACGGTGGGTCCGCTTGTGACGAAGGAGGTTGCGGGTTCGATTCCCGTGTCGGGACAGAGTCGTGGTACAATTACTTCAAATTTTTTGTTTGGAATCGATCTTTTTCCCAACTAAAAGGCTTGAAGGGTCTGGACTGATTTTAATTGGACGCTAAATCATGCTCATAATCATTCGAATGTATGAAAGTGTTCCTTGCAATCTATTTAAAATTACGTGTAAAAACCACGAAATTAAACAAAAGTAACTCAGACAGGAGTCACTCCCAATATTCAAGTGCGTTATCGTTTTAATAACGTTAACAACCACCACAACCGAAAAGTCTTCAAAGGTCTAGACACTTTTCGCTCAATAATTAATAGTGAACCATGTTAAATCACATTAACGAATCACGTAACGTTAACAGTGACCTGGCTGTCTCCAGAGCACCGTGCTCGGACAGTGATTCCATCGATTTTCGAAGCCTCCTCTAATCCTTTGTTAGCACGCTTGCTGTTTACACAAACGCTTACTAGTTAAGCTCTTTATGCAAATGTATGTTTAGTAATTAGTTAATGTGATTATGACGCTCGGGAATTGGGTGTCAAAGCGCGCGGAAGAATATTAATTTTTCGTGTTGATAATGCTGACGGAATTAGGTTGACGGAAACCTATCGATTACCTGCGAAGTCACTTTACAGTTAATTTATGATAATAACTATTTCACGTTTTTTTTAACGTACTTCTATTAGCATTTCATTTTCATTTATTTATTGACACTTAGTGTCGTTATAATATAAATAATTTTTATACATATTAGTTACATAATTAATATTACTTATACATATATAAAACACGATAAGGGATTGTATGGAGAAGTAACGAATATCATAATAATGCAACTGTAGGCATTGTCAAAAATAAACTAAATATATAACTATAACTTTTAATGGTGCAAGTACCGAAGATTCCTTTATCCTAAGAAAGAAGATCGTTTAATTAATCAAAAAAGCTTTTCTTTTAAGTCACGTAAAATGTATAAGCTTTACATAAAATAAGTTAATAAGGATTGTGAAACAGTTAACGGTATTGCGAAAATGAAAAGTTATTTTTTGTCAAAGTTTACCCATCACTATAAAAAAGTAAAAAGGGCAAGCAATCACACAAACTACGCGCCGAATAAACCGCATTCCAAAATTAAAACGAGCGACATGTTTCCGACACATAGAAACGCGAGAGGGAACGAGAGTTTCTGTTAGGTGTGAGAGGGATAGATGTACGTTTGACGTTGCTATAGACAATTATAGCGAGATGGAGGATAGACTTGAGGGAAAACGTTGAAGGAGTTTGAATTTTTTCGATACTTTCAGATAAAAATACTGAAAATATCAAAATAATTCGAAGAAGAGGAAAAAATCCACTTTACTCAATCTTGTTTTAGGACTTTTCCGGAATCAAATAACTTATTTTTGGTTTAGTTCAAGTGAATTCATGAACTTAGGAGAAACGTCTTGTTTTATGTGCTAGGAAACAAATTATGATAATTTTTCTTTGAATAAAAACCTAAATATAAATAAATAAATAAATATTGCTGGACAATCCACACAGCATTATCTAGCTAGCCCCGTGGTAAGTAAAGCTGTGTGTTATGGGTACTAGATAATTGATATACATAATACAATACATTACATAGATAGATATTTTTTATTATACATAGAAAACGACCAGAACACCCGGAACAAATATCTGCAGATCGTACACACAATTGTTCCGAGGCGGGAATCGAACCCGCAACCTCCTGCGTCGCAGGCGGACCTTCGCCCACCGCGCCACATCGGTCGTCAATATAATGTGGCAAAAAAACATTAACCCTATTTATCTTAGAACTCAATATAAGTATAGCAGGGATCTTTCGCGAAAGATAGTAAACTACTTATATCTTTACTATCATGTCAACCCGTGCAGGGTGTATCGTCTATGTTTATGTATAACAACTCATTTACTGCTCGAGCTGTACAACTTTGGAACACATTACCAGTCTCAGTAAGGCGTGCTAAGTCACTAGCAATATTCGAGAGCATGGTAAAGGAACACTATTTGTCCTGCTGTCACTGACCACACCCTTGTTTTTTTCCGTTATAAAATATTATATATTTATATAAGTAGGTATGTATTATTTTTTATAAAGTATATATGTATTTATAGTAGATAGGTATTTGTATGTAACATAATAATATGAAATTTCATGTTGTAATTAACTACATAATAACGCACACAGATCCCCTTTTTCAATCCAACGATCCTATCCATCCACGGTTGTCTGGTAGAGATCGCTCTCGAGCGATAAGACCGCCAAATTGTCACATATCTTGTATTATTATTGTTTACCTTGTTTGTTTTATTTTTAAGTGTGCAATAAAAGTATTGTCTATCTATCTATAATAATCATCATACATAGACCTAGACTATAGATAGACCAAATAATATCAAACTAAATTCTCCATCTACTCAGTCTGGTAGAACTTTTTTAGACGTTATAATAGCGCCTCATTGTGAATTCATAATTGTTATCGTTATGAATTTGTCATTAAAACGTCCCAACTCTAGTCCTCATTGTACGGTCGGTTTGGACCGCGTGAAATGGCGCCGCTTTTGTTTTGCGAGGGTTTCGGGAAATTAAAGTGGGGTTGCCATGTGATGACGATTAGTTTGTC
Organism: Eupithecia abbreviata; assembly: GCA_943735965.1. Taxonomy (NCBI): domain Eukaryota; kingdom Metazoa; phylum Arthropoda; class Insecta; order Lepidoptera; family Geometridae; genus Eupithecia; species Eupithecia abbreviata. The sequence goes on along the minus strand of OX030997.1, from coordinate 1,946,925 downwards.
TGTACTGCTCGTGTACTGTTTGTGTGTGCTGTGCTGTGACAGAGGCTGCGGGGGACGGGGTTGCCATGATCATTGTAATTCAAAATCCTTGTAATGCAGATAATATGTTGTGTAAGTATTTGTTTTCCCTTTTTATCAAATATTTATTAAAGTGCCACCGTCACCAGTCCACCAGTCTATCCTAAGGTTGCCTGGGAGAGATCGCTTTCAGCGATAAGGCCGCCCTTTATACTTCCTTTATTCTAAGTTTTTATTTCTGTATTGTTTTCTGTGTTATAATAAGTAAAGTTTTCTATCTACTTAATTAAACCCAAACTATCAAAAGTAGCTTTCTCGCAATGCCTTCAGTTATTCCGTGATAATGGCGCATCAAATTGTGTCGAAATATTGGAAAACTAAAAAATCATGGTGATTATCCCTTGAATCACTATTAAATCACTATATCTATTAAAAAAAACCGCATCAATATCCGTTGCGTTGTTTTAAAGATCTAGGCATACATAGGAACAAACAGAAGCGACTTTGTTTTATACTAAGTCGTTTGCGATCACAAATACTATCTCACATACAAAATCAAAGCTAAAAGCCGTCTCCGTAAATAAGAGCGCTTGTAATGTGAGCTCTTATTTTGTTTAGTTCGATTGAAACAGATTTAAACACAGCCAACATAGTGTCATAATGCCGCAATATCATGCAACATCCACGGGATTGAGCGAACATTTCAAGTGCGCTCTTATTTACGGAGACGGATTTTATGCGTCGACCCGATATCTAAATAGTATTTGTGATCGCTGTATAAATAAATAAATAAATAAATAAATAATGCTGGACAATTCACACAGCATTATCTAGCCCCATGGTAAGCAGAGCTTGTGTTATGGGGTACTAGATAACTGATATACATAATACAATACATTACATAGATAGATATTTTTATTATACATAGAAAACGACCAGAGCAGAACAAATATCTGCAGATCGTACACACAATTGTTCCGAGGCGGGAATCGAACCCGCAACCTTCAGCGTCGCAGGCGGACCTTCGCCCACCGCGCCACATCGGTCGTCTGTATGTAGTGATAAATAGTTGTTGTTATTCACCTCTAGGGGGCGAAGTCCGCTGCCAGTACCAGGGCGCGGGCACTAGGCCTCCGTAGCGGCCCGCCAGAGCGCTCCATTGAGATATAAGGCCAAGTCTGCAACAAACAAACGTATGTTTTAAAATCGGAAAAGCTATTCAGTAATATATGTTCACTAGTGGACAATAATAATTCATCATCATCATCAGCCTATAGCAGTCCACTGCTGGACATAGGCCTCTCCCAATGTGCTCATTGGGAGAGGCCTATATCCAGCAGTCATTGGGAGAGGCCTATATCCAGCAGTGGAAGCTGAAGACAGGGTGCTATGGCGCTCCGTAGCACCCTGTCTTCAGCTTGCCGCATCCAGCATCTACGTACAGTCTTTCGCAGGTCGTCATCCCACCTGGTCGGAGGGCGTCCTACGTTTATCGAGTCCTGGTCTCCACTCAAGAACACGTTTGCCCCAGCGGCCGTCGGTTCTTCGCGAGATATGGCCGGCCCACTGCCACTTCGGCTTGCTGATTCTTAGAGCTATGTCGATAACTTTGGTTCTCTTGTTAGTATAAAATTTGACTTGTGCTTATTTTGTGAGTCTAAAGAAACAAAAAAAATCGCGCGATGATAGAAACAGAAATAGAAAATATTTATTTGTGTTTCATATAAAATAATACAACTTAAGAACTAATAATAATAAACATAACAAATTAGGAACGAATAAAAGAATTAAAATACGAGAACACAGAAAAGCTACCGGCTCAGCATTTGTGTGATCAATACTGTTGCGACAAAAAGTGCTCGGGCAAAGATTACTCAAACCAACCACCGTCAAATAGAAAATCACAACCCTCCACTCAACCAAAAACGGCTTCCGTAATAATATTGTTTTTTCCCCTGACTTTTTACGTCTAAATATATTTCGGGGTGTCAAGACACGCTCTGAAGAGGGTGCCATAAGGCTTTACTTTGAATTATGGGATTCCAACGGGGAGGTGACAATAATGCGGAATTTGGACGACTTTATAATGTCTTAGGGAATTTATGGAGGCTTTGCTGGTAACACTGGAGGTATTAAAGATGGCGTTGCGTTTTCTTGATTAACTCAGGTATTTTGTATTGGAAAGTAAGTTTATAATCCTGAACTGGGTAAGTTATATTATCTGGTTAGGTATGTATAGGTACTAAGCGAATGAGATGACTAAAAGTCATTAAATCTAGTAAATATGGATATTTAAGAACTAAAGAAGTCATTGCCTACTTTACAGTTTAATATAAAAAGGTCATAATTAACATCATCATCAACGGCCACTGCAAAACATAGAATTCCGAAACGACATATAACATCATAAAATTAAAATAATTAATGCTGGACAATTCACACAGCATTATCTAGCCTCATGGCAAGCAGAGCTTGCGTTATGGGTACTAGATAACTGATATACATAATACAATTGGGCCGGCCATATCTCGCGAAGAACCGACGGCTACTGGGGCAAACGTGTTCTTGAGTGGAGACCACGACTCGGTAAACGTAGTGTAGGACGCCCTCGGACCAGGTGGGATGACGACATGCGAAAGACTGCAGGTAGATGCTGGATGCGTCAAGCTGAAAACAGAGCGCTATGGCGCTCATTGGGGAAGGCCATGTCCAGCAGTGGACTAATATAGGCTGACGATGAAACAATTTGAAGAAGTAAATATAAGATGTTTAAGTTCCGTGTGTAAATCCTCTTTTACTTTAATTAAATTATCTCAGAAATATATATCCTGTACACAATTTCCTTTAAAAAAAACAAAATGGCTTCTCCCGCCATATCACACCTTCAGTATTTATATAAAAACAATCGTTAAAAGTAACCTGAAATAAATCACAGTTACCTGGGCTGCGACAAACAACAGTGAAATGTCTCGCCCATTGTCGAGAATACAAGCTTTCTCACTTACTCGTCGATCGACTATCGACGTATAAATATCGACGACACAAAGAGGATTGCAGCACTAGGCATGCTCCAGGGAACGCTAAATAGGGATGGGGTAAAGAGAGCTGTTTTTTGATTTAGTTGTCGATGATTTAAAAAAGATGATTTAAACTTATTTAGGCGCGTTGAGCACTTTTTAGGTGAACAAAAATCATGGAACTCGCGTCATTATCACCAAACGCTTTTCTAACTGTGTATATGTATGTTAAAGAACAATAATTTATCTAGAATTTTAATTGTATTTTGTAAAAAATACAATTAAAATTCTAGATAAATTAAATATGTACTTTAAATAAAAAATAAAAAAAATAAAAAATGTACTTTAACTAAGTGTTACAATTAAATGTTACATATTTAAGTATCTATATTCAATATTAAACTTAATTTAATTATCTTTAAGATAGCCGCGCTGCAGAGTGAGACCCTCTAGCACAGGTATTACATTACTTAAAAGAGGGTCCACTACCACTGAAATATATTTATTAATTTAATTTAAAGCAATAAACTATTTGACTTGATTTTTGTATATATGTATGTGTACTTTTTGGGTGAACAAAAGCGTTAAACTCGCGTCATCCTCACCGCACGCTTCCCATTATAAATAAAATGTAATTTTAAATTTGAATTACGTTTTCACGTCTATCGGCAGTTCCGAAAGACTGTCCCACATGTTTTTAACAACGCATAACAAAAACTCTTCTTTCTTTAGGGCTACCATTTAATATTTTATATGTATAGAAGTTTATCTGTAATAAAACTAAACCGTATTAAAAGACAACATTCATACGCCCCTAGGATAAGATGCAGTGAATCTAACACCTTATCGGTAAGACCCGTATGGTGATTATGTTACTCGCGACCGGTTTGCGACAGGCGTAAATTAAGCAATCAGTGCTGTCAAACGCCAATTTTGACCAATTTTGACGTTGTAGCTGGTGTCAAACTAATACAAAATTGACGTTTGACAGCACTGATTGCTTAATTTACGCCTGTCGCAAACCGGTCTAGAGTTACATAATCACCCGGCTGGCATTGTATACCTGCCATCTTTATAAAAAATGTATTTGTAGAACAAAAATATTGTAAAATTAATAAACTATCAGCTAAACTGAATACGACAGAAGAAAATCGAATTCAATACGATCAATATTTCGTAGACGTGCTAAGAAGCTACGAACGTCTACGCGCTACGCCGTAGCAAAAACCGTAGAGCTCTTGTAGAATCTTGATTTTTAATAACTCTTTAGAATACGACAAATCATGCTATAAATATATACATATATTTATATATATTGCTTTGTCATTTCTGGTCCATCCTAATATTGCCTGGAAGACATACTTCCAGGAAGGGGCATACTTCCTCTATTCTAAGTTTTTAATTCTGTATTGTTTTCTATTTTATTTTACATTATATATTAACAGGTGTGATATAATAAAGTGTTTTCTATGTATCTATCTATGCCTCATCAGTAATTTTATTGTAATTAGATTGAATATTATGATTAAAAAATTCGAAAGTTTTCATACAAAAGATTTAAACGGAAACCAATACCCAAAATGTTTTACCCGTTCTACTTTTAAAATTCTGAAAAATTCTCTTGAAAACTCTTAGTTTTATATTCTCGGGATTTTGTATATCTGAGCGTAACAACCGTACATGATTTACCAAAAAATAATAAATGAATAATGATATGAATATGATAAAAAGCTATAACTTTTATCTAATATTGCCATCGAAAAATATTGCACGTAAAATGTTGCATAAAAATCTATCGACATCGCCCAACCTTAGCTCATTTATACCTATTAGAGGAAGTTTTATTTTTATCGATATTCCGGCACAATAGCGATCGCGCTTTTATCGACTATATTTTATTTAGAGAAGTGTCGAGATCCCCACTAATGGGGAAATAGTAGAAAATGCCGCATTGTGCTTCAAGGTGGAAATTCAGAAATTATCTAGCTTTTTACTTAATAGTAATTCAAATATAAACTCAAACGCTGGCTTATTGAGCAAACTTTCTACAGCTACGACGAATTCGTAGTTAGTGTTAAGTTAAGTTGTTAAGTTATAATTTATTATCATAAAATAATAGTTTAATCTATTTCTGTTAATTAATTAATTAAATACTCTTAGGTACCAACATAATTAGATACCTATAAAAACATGACATGTAATTATTATTATTATGACTAGTAAGATATCTTGTAGATTTGATCTAGTACCTTTATAAGTCTTCTTTTGGGCAGAGGTTACTTTTGACCTTTGCCCTAAAGAAGAATCAAAGACTTAGAAAGTCTTTGGGTAAGGTCAAAAGTATTTAAAGTGAAGAAATATCAAAAGAAGTATAAATAAAAATGTCATATATCATATTGAAAGATTAAGTACCTTTTGTAGTTAGCTCCAAAAAGAAATTGATTAACACACTCTTCATTATATAGAATTATGTAGATAGAATAATTATCACTTAGAACAGGCTACAGAGGCATTGGTTTAATATTTTTTGTTTGGTGAATTTTATAATCACATGCTGTCAGTCAGTATTTTGGTAACAAAACAGACTAAGCACTCTTTCAACACCTTTAAAAATAGACTTTCCCATCTCAGTACATTTCCCTAAGCCGATAACATCATTACAAGCCTCCCTAGGGCAGAAACTTCCCAAAACTCCTTCCAACAAAAAAGTAATTGGCCAAAGAAATCGATAAAGTATAAAAAAGGTAATATTACCAATTTGCATCGGCTAATCCGCGAGAGAACTTCGCGCAAATTCCATTACAATTAGGGCGTGCAAAACCGGTTTTCGGTTTTGCTGAAAACCGGAAAACCGGACCAAATTTTTGATTTTTTGAAAACCGGTTTTGAGAGACAAAACCGGTGCCAACTCCGGTTTTCCCATTAATGAATTAAATCTTGATTTTAATCCACTTTTTTCGAATGCACTCAAGAAATATGTAATTTTGAGTCATCAAATATATCCGAATGCAACATATGCCCACCTACACTCCTTCCGCGACCCCCGCACCCGCGACGCGATTCCTGCGTTCCGCCTGCCTTCGTTGTTGCCCAAATACACTTGCCGGGAGTGCACGTGCACAGCGATAACGTTAAGATGATAACTATGTTTTGTAAGGGGTGTTCCAGAATGTTTTTCGTTTTTTATTTGAGTATAATGCGCCAACCACAACTGGTGTGCAGTAGGCTCAATCACTTGGTGAACTTTTTTAGTTTGTTAGCCATTAAATTATTAACGGGAATGCAGTGCGCATTTTGCGTGCAAGCGTTTTATAGAAACATCGATTCGTAGACTGTGTTTGACGTCTCTACATGATAAATTTCAATTTAACGACTATGAGAAATTGCCAAATTTAATCAAGCATTAAGTGAGCAAGTTTAAAGAGACTTAGAATACAATGCCGGATTAATCAATTGGGTGCTTAAAGACTTCGAGAAGGAGCATGAATGTCGACCACGTACGCCAGTGTGTTATGAACAACCATGACAATCACTATGATTACGCGCAGCTTCGTTTAATTTGAATGTATCCGCGCTTCGTCGCATTATTCACAAAGATTAACATATAAAATTGTAAATGTTCAAGCAATTAGGCCGGTGAACCTCATTGAATGACTTAAATTCTGTAGGACAGTGAGAAATTGTTTTAGGAATTACAATATCATCTGACTCTCCGGCAAATCGATTATTACATAAATGGTCATGTTAACCAACAAAACTCCACCCAGGGCTGCCAGTTATCCGATAGAACTGCATCAGAAATCACTAAAACTTTAAATTGAAATGTGTCCTGTAGAGACGTCGAACAGTTGTGTAAGAATAGTGTTTTTTATTAAACGATCGCATGCAAAATATGCGCTGCACTCCCGCGATGTGTTCCATGACTATTAAACTGCAAAAGCCCATCAAGCGATTGAGACCACTCCCCACCCCCTGTTGTTTGTGGTGGCGCATAATACTCAAATCAAAAACGAAAAACATTATGAGACACCCTTTATGTTTAAAAAATATTATTCTTCATTCTTACTTGTTGTTGATTTGATCTCAGTTAATTAAAGTTTATTTTTAAGTTCATGTTAACTAAAAGAATATCGTTTTCTTCTTCAAAATCTACTATACAAAAAATAAAAAAAGTTTGCCAAAACCGGTGCTAGCACCGGTTTCCGGTTTTGGGCCCTCAAAACCGAAATTCAAAACCGGTTTTCAAAACCTTCCGGTTTTGCACGCCCTAATTACAATGTTTGAAATCGGAACGACGCCAGCCGCGGCGTGATTGGTCGGCTCACCGCGCTCTGATTGGCAGTCTCGGTAACCCCGCCTCCCCCGGGGGGTATAAAAATCGATGCGCGCTATCCGAGCTTTCTTTTTTCCACGGCGCTTCGCCCAACACTTTTCACTTGTTAGTAATAATGGCATTTGTACTTTCTTTTATGGTTTAAAGTGTTTAGTTGTATCCGTTGTCCGTGCAAGCGACGTGGGGCTCTTTTGTTAGTGCAGATAGGGTATTCTACGTTTAAAAGCATGTCTTTTCTATCTTCTTGGTTCTGGATGACACTCGAGCGTGGCGAGGCTGCTTTTGAGTGGTGTGATTATTACCTGAATGGCGACTGGTTCCTTTTATTGCGAGGGGCAACAAAATACAAAGATTTCTGCGATCTTTTTTTACAGTACGATAAAGTTTAGATCACTTACTGTATTTAACTATTCATTTTTTGTTTGCGCATCTCTCTTCCTTGTCTGTGATGTAACTAATTAATCAGGTTCAAACTGAAAACCAGCGTTGTTCCGCGCCACGCGTGGTTCAGCACAGAGCTGAGTTTGACACTTTTTGGCTAGCACGGTAGCTATTCATTGATTCTCTGGGTTTATTTTATTTATTTTTAAAATGTACCTACTGTGTACTTTGTATGTACTCTTATTGTTTGTGTTATTATGTTATTATTGGCCAAATAAATTTATCTTTATATATTATTCGAATAGTTGAGTATGCTTAGCTGAGACAAAATAATAAAGATATTAGGAACGTCTTATGATAAGTAGGTATTCTTGAAAACATTGTGTCGAAAGCTTGACAGGACATTAGAACTACATATGTTCTTGGGTCTTTAGACGCATACGATGAGACATACTGTAAGGCATTTCAAGTGAGTTACATTGATACCAAAGTTATCTACATAGCTCAGAGAATTAGCAAGCTGAATTGGCAGTGGGCGGCAGCCCACTGCCAATTCAGCTTGCTAATTCTGAAGCTTGCTAAGCGGAAGTCGGTTCTTCGCGAGATATGGGGACATATCTCGCGAAGAACCGACTTCCGCTGGGGTAAACGTGTTCTTGAGTGGAGACCACGATTAATTACGATGTATTTGGAAATAAATTGTCCCGAAGAACTCAAAAAAACCGTGAAATTACTAGGAAATTTGAAGACTGTTTTAGGTTTTTCTAACAATAAAATCATATTTAATCACTATTCAATATTTTTTTCACTTACGACATCTGAATGGTACAGGGCGGGCCTATTTTATGCATTACTTTATGCACGCGGCTCCAAACATTTGATTGGAGCCGCGTGCATAAACTAGTATGTTATATAACTCAAAAGCCGCAACATATCCTGACATTCCTCTACAACCCTCCAAGTAAACCGATAAGTGAGTAAGTACCTTTCCTTTCCCCTAAAGACGCTGAGTGTGTACTTACTTTACTGAAGTCAATGGTGTGAGTGGTGTAAGTCATAGGCAGTAATGGCTGCCAACTATCAGCAATTAAATAAATGAAATAAATAATGGTGGACAATCCACATGACATCATCTAGTCCCAAGCTAAGCAGAGCTTCAGTTAAAAAGTGCAATTAATAGATAGACGTATTATTCAATATGATAACTTTATTTCCTAGTTTTACTTATGTAATTTGATTTTTTTGTGACGTGTCCAAAAGTCCTGTAAAGTCTAAAGGAAATAAAGCACTTTGATATTTGATAATAAAACATTAATTATCATCATCATCATCAGCCTATAGCAGTCCACTGCTGGACAAAGGCCACCCCCAATGAGCGCCATAGCGCCCTGTCTTCAGCTTGCCGCATCCAGCATCTACCTGTAGTCTTTCGAAGGTCGGAGGGCGTCCTACACTATGTTTACCGTGTCGTGGTCTGCACTCAAGAACACGTTGGCCCCAGCGGTCGTCGGTTCTTCGCGAGATATGGCCAGCCCACTGCCACTTTAGCTTGCTAATTCTTAGAGCTATGTCGATAACTTTGGTTCTCTGTGGGATGTATTCGTTACGAATCCTATCCTTCAGAGAAACTCCGAGCATAGCTCTTTCCATAGCTCGCTGAGCGACTTTGATCTGAGAATACCTACCTCATTTATTATCCGCCATTTTGTCATCTCTTGCACCGCACAAAATGGTGCTAAATTATTTACGTTTACAAGGGGAAGATCTCAAGGAGGGCGTTTCGGTTATTTAGTATTATTAACTTTTCTTCAGAAGGGCGCTTTTGATTTATTCTTGGGGTAGCTGGGTAATTTGATGGGCCGCCTTCTTGAGTTTTGAGTTTATGTAATAGAGTCACCTATTCATTGGCATTTATTAAGGAATATTTGTAAAGATTTTTCTAATCCATACTAATATTATACATTCAAAAGTAATTCTGTCTCTCTGCAATGCTATGGCGGTTCTCATAGCATTGACAATTATCAATTTTTTTTATACAAAACTAGCTGCGCCCCGCGGCTTCGCCCCCGTGGACATCTATGTCTCAAATGGTTATAGATAATTTATTATCCCTATCCCACCCCTTTTCATCCCCCTGTTAATAAAAAGCATCCTATCCTTTATCTCAGTATCTCTCCTATATATTTGTAAATTTTCATCCAAATCCAGTCATTAGTTTTTAATTTCCTATATAAACTTTCACCCCCCTTTTCACCCCTTTAGAGGGTGGTTTCCGGGATAAAAAGTATCCTATGCTCCTGGTTCTCAGCTACCTCTAACACACTTTTTACCGCAATTTTCAGCTAAATCGGTTCAGCTGTTCTCGAGTTATAAATACTGTAACTAACACGACTTTTTTTTTATATATATACTCGTATATATTTCAGTTCAGTTCAGTTCAGTTCTTTATTAATAAGAAATATTCTTATATGTCAAACATAAATAATACATAGCAGACAAAGAAAATACATTACAAAAACAAGAAAAGTACAAAATAGTTCGAGATTTAAGTACAGAGTTTTTATAATAAATAATTCTATAAATTCCTTGGTAATTTTACCAATAGTGAGTTATTCAAATAAAAGTTATAATAAATATTATAAGTGTGGATCAGCGACATTGGCGTCATCTAATTTATCATTTAGAAACTCTTCTAAACTGTAGTATGCCCGAGAAACCTTTACCTTGTTAGATTGTTAGTTTTTGAGTTTGAGCATTTATTTAATTTATTTATTTTATTTAATGTAATCAGAACGACCTTACAGAGGTATAATATATAGTGACTTATACAAATCAAGTTATAATAAATATTATTATATATATATATATAATTAATTAACGCCTTCCTCGGAGATTGGTGGGAGATCGCACATGACCGCACTGAGTGGAAAGATCTGGGGGAGGCCTTTGCCCAGCAGTGGGACGAAACAGGCTAAATAAAAATAAAAAAAAATAAAAAATATATATATTGATTATTATAATACTTGTGTAAATTTTGTAGCGTCATCTTAACTTGTCTTTAGCGAAAAAAGTGAGTTTATACACAGAAATGCTGTATCAAACCTAGATTGGACGTCAGGTTTTAGTTATTGTTATGTAGAGTAGGTATTGGACTCAACAAAATAACCTTAACACTTTGACTGCTGAAATCATGTGTTTTCTACAAGTGACTAATATGCGTAAATCCACACTAGCGCAGCGGCTGAGAAAATACAGATCTGTGTGACTCAGCACAGCCGTAATATTTTTCGAACGAAACGCATGTGCGGCGCAACACAACCGCTGTGTAGAGCGGCAGCACGAATTTTTTAGGTTAAAAAAAAGATCGCAGTCGTCGAAAAAAAACCGCAGTCAAAGTGTTAAGGGCTAAGCCAATGTGATAACAATAAATATATCGAGTATTAAATCACTATAAATACATAGTATAAAACAAAGTCGCTTCCTGTCTTCTGTCTCTATGCTTAGATTTTTAAAACTACGCAACGGATTTTGATACTTTTTTTAATAGATAGAGTAATTCAAGAGGAGGTTTATAAACCATTTGACATTGTTTTGAATTCCACGCGGACGAAGCCGTGGGGCGCAACTAGTTAACTATATTGTTATTATTTCTAAATAAATTGCTGCGCCCTTACAGGGTACATGTACCTACCTCTAAGCTAATAACACCTAAGCTAATTTATGTGCCAATGTATATGTAAATAAATGAATAAATGAATATGAATATAAAAAACATTTGTGAAACATATTCTTTGTAAAAAATCTTATTACAAAATATCAGATTACTTAGAAGATAAAAAAAGCTTGGAACGAGTTTTGCTCCAACTCAAAATCTACCAACTTACAGATAAGCAAATCAAATGTACTAGACACATAAGTTATGAACATACTAGTGGTTTCTTCTCACTTCTTCCACTGGTGGACAAAATAATTTAATAGTATAAAATATGACCTGTCTAAGTGCTTATTTTTAAGCTTAAAGAAATAAAACTTTTCATTTCATTTCATTTCAGTATAAACCTGGATACAAGTACCTACCAGAGCTACAAGCAGTATCACCCTCCGAAGCCAGGGATTGAAGCGACGTTGTAAATAAGAATTATAAGATCAAGGGGGACTGAGACGCAAGATGTCGTTACCGGGTATTGAGAGAAGAGAGAAAGCAAATCTTTGTCTTAAGGGAAGGTCATTTTGTGCATGAAAATAGGAGAAAAATTATAGGTATTTTTTTTTTCATAGACTTCGAAAAACTTCTATGTTTGGTTGTAGGTATGTTCACCAATTTCTGTGCCTTTATTTTTGTCCCCTTTTACAGATAAAAAACTGTGTAAAATGATTGTCACGCCTATTTGACAGTTATTCGGCTGACTCGCAAATAACATTATTTTAAAAATAATAAATAAATACCACAAATCACGAAACAAACAAACATTGGTCCCGCGACTTGAATCAAACCCGCAACATCTGTTTCAGGCGGACCATTGATCACTGCGCCAAACAAGTCGTCTAAGTTATATAGCTTAGATCTTTGTTAAACAAAAATAAATCCAAAGAAATACGACAGCACAAGATGCTAAAAAGAACAAAAATCTTCAATTAAGCCTCCCCTAAGCAATTATTTCATTAAACATTAATTAGCCAAAGAAAGCCGGCTAAACACGGATAAACAAGTCGGGGAAATTAAAAAGAAAACCAACAATGACAGATTGTTTACAATTTCACAAAATGTCTTGTCACTTTTGACATAATTAGTCAAGGAAAAGATACGGAATTATGGTGTCTTGTGTTGCCAGTTTTAGGCATTTATTTAGATTTTTCTGCAATTAATTATGAATTTTAATGTTTTTCTTATCAATGCTTATAATAATGGCGACTTAAGCCATACTAGACTATGACCTGGGGCCCAACCTTACTAACCAATCTACATACAGGGTGTTTGGTGGAGGGTTAGACAAACTCGGTGGGTGTGTAGGTGGACCTATTTGTAAAATACAAATTGAAGTAAGACTCTAACTCTTTACAATTTTTTTGAATCCTGTTTTTTTATATTTTTAAATAATTTTCCGAAAATTTAACTCTTTTCCCCTACAATTTTTTTTGGAACATGTTTTCGATTGTTCTTTTTATTTGGTTTTGGTATAAGATGTATCCTTCATCTATTGAAGGCATTATTCATTTTTAAAAAAACAGTAAATAATTAGTTATACGCTCTCAAAGTTAAAAAAAAATAAAAAACTGAGTTAAGAATGTCATCTTTACAAAGTTTAAAAAAAAAACTAAAAGCGATCGAGGAGTTCAAATGCTTTTAAAATGTATCTTATCATCGCTTATTAAGTCTATAAACTTGTCAAAAATTACACACTGAAAGGGAAAACGAAGTAAAAATACAAAAGAAAAAATAAATCTTTTTTTTTCTACTTACCTAACAAACCTTTTTACTTCTTTAATCTTAGATTGATATGTCTATTAGAGGATTCAAATTAGGTTAAATTTCGTTGTTATTTTGGGTATTTCGTTGCCTTTCGAGTACTGGTAGTGGGATCCTCGTTAAACGCTTGGAGTATGGCTTCGTCTACAGCAATATGCTGCTGCGTTCACTGACTCGTGGTTCTCGAAGGGTTAAGTTTACCGTTTCTCGAAGTCGCCGAAAGGTAAGGCCCTAAGCTAAGCAGAGCTTGTGTTATGGGTACTAGCTAGATGACTGATAAACTTAATACTAAGATATATTAAGTTATATTATTAATACAATACATGGATATATGTATATTTTTTTATTATACATAGAAAACGACCAGAACACCGGAAACGAATATCTCTCTAATATCTCCCGATCACACATACGTACATATATTTGTCCAGAGGCGGGGATCGAACCACCCTGCGTCGCAGGCGGACCATCATCCACCGCGGCACAGAGTTCGACATTATTATAATAGTTACAAGTTACCTACTTTATAGTGAACCAATGAAAACATTTTCGTTCTTGCTTCTTATTTAAATTAACTAAATAGTATATGTACATAGGCGAGCTTAACTCTGAGAAAGAGTTTTCTTCCAGCAAACCTTTGGGGTTATGGACAGGAGAGGCGATGGAACAGATAGACACAGTAAACTTGACAAAGTCTTCTTTTTCCCACATCTCTACCCAACCAAATAACAAATCCCCAGAAATAACCCAACCAAATTAGTAATCCCCACTATCCCTTAATAAAAGCAGTCGTACAGCCATTTGGTAGCCGTCACTCGGCCATCTAATCAGGGTACAGTGGGTACTGTGTACCCGAACGGGTTTTTTATCTGCCGACAGGGCTGTAAACCGACAAGGGTTAAATTGAGTCGTGTAAGGTTAAGAATGTCTTCATTTGACATTTGGGGTGGTGTTTGTGTTCGTGGAATTGTCTGTTGTTTTTATTATTTAGTGGTTTTGCTGAGTTTTGTTGAGAATTGGGTAAATATGCCAAATTGGGGTAAATATGCCAAATTGGGATAAATATGCCAAATTGCAGAATTAACCCATCTTTTTAGGTTACCGTTTCGCTGTCCTGCTGAAAAGGGGCTATTTTAAACGATTATTTTGTAAATAACTACTTAATCATCGCATTTAACACTTAATTTTCCTGTAGCAAGCAAAATTATTTAAGGAGTATTAATGTTTCTATTAGGTACTAGCGGCCCGTTCCGGCTTCTCCCGGGTGGTCATTTGTTTCAGGCAATTTTTAAAAATGTTCTCTTTTTTCTCTCCGTAAGAACCATCCTCGTACTTCAAGGAATATTCTTAAAAAAGAATTAGCGAAATCGGTTCAGCTGCTCTCGAGATTTGCGCTTAGCGACACATTCAGCGATTCATTTTTATATTAATTATAGAGATATCAGCTTCGATCACAGAACACAATAAAATTATTTAAAAATCCTTCCTATCGTAAAGACTTACTATTTTTCATTTTTACTTAGCATAAAGCTTTACTAAATACATACTACATGGCTGACACTATGGTGCTATTGTCGAATTAAATAATTATTGAAAAATATTTTAAAATTCTTCCTCGATAGACCGAGTCTGAAAGTTTGGCCCTTACTTTTTGTTACACTCTGTATAAGTTAGTTACCCAGTTCGGAACTCAAAGTAATAAAACATAGCTTCAAAGTTGCAATCTTGAAAAGCAAACTTAAAGGCTCATTAAAATATCTACTTAATACAGAACTTGTTACTTCGTTCAACCAGTTTTAACTTAAAACGATGCTGTGCCTCGTTTGTATAGCGCTAGTGATCATTTGATGCTACTGGAATGAGACAAGAGGCAAGTGAGAAGAGTAATAAGATCAAGAGGTTTTGGCTTTCTTAAATTTCCAATAGTTTAGCTAAAAGATCTCAACAGAGGCTCCATCAAATCGAGTAGTTAGTTGAATGACGCTGATAATCGTTATTTCCAGTCGACTCGATATGTAAACGCTAGAAATATCTGACTAAAACACAATGAGCACCTAATAAATCAATGTGTTGACCGAGTAGATGCAGGTAGATGCTGGATGCGTCAAGCTGAAGACAGGGCGCTACGGCGCTCATGCGTAGGGGGGAGGCGTATGTCCGGAAGTGGACTAATAAGGCTGATGATGATGATGATGATGATGATGCTGATGAAATGATACACAAAATGACACACTTGGCATATTACCTTTGATGAAAGCAACTACAGATGGAGAGACGCGACAGCGTGTCAAAATTTGAAACAATTATATCATTATCTTCGTGCACGCACTATCTAGAGTTTATTTCATCTATTGATCACTGCGCCCATGATACCATTGTCATAGAATAGTGATTGGTTATATTTGGCGCCAGTCCAGTAACTAGCCCATGTAAACGCTCCAGCTATCTTCGCATAATGACCACTAATCGAAGGCTGCCCTGTGGCTAACCTGCAGAGCGAGGCAAGTGGCGGCAAACTACTAGTATTGAATACATAACCTACCACTTTGCGTACCACTTTGTAGATTAAACGCGGAATTACGTGAATTGACTCCTTTTGAAGCTAGATTGGATGAACAGTCGCTTCTAGCAGGTTTGATGGGATATTCTCTGTGCTTCTATTCATTCTATTATTTATTATTATTATAATACAATACAATACAATACAAAAATTCTTTATTGTACACCATAATCAAATTAAACATTACAAAAATACATTATATGCGACAGGTACAATGGGCGGCCTTATCGCTTAGAAGCGGTCTCTTCCAGGTAACCTTTAATACGACCTATAATACGTCTATTTACAATACAATACAAAATACGCTTTAACTTGATGTGCAATAAATCGTATTTATATTGCATTGTTTTTTTCCTCTGTTTTATCTGTTACTAGCTGCGCCCCTCGGCTTCGCTCGCGTAGAAATCTATGTGTAAAATTGTTTATAAACCTTCATCTTGAATCACTCTATCTATTTTAAAAAACCGCATCTAAATCCGTTGCGTTGTTTAAAAGATCTAAGCATACAATATATCGACAGATAGACAGCGGGAAGCGACTTTGTATTATACTATGTAGGGATAGAAATAAAAACCTTACCTTGACAACATGGCATCATTGGCGCTGCCAAAGTGACTCGACGCCAGCGCCGCCTCCAGAACATTAGAATCTCTTCTTGGCTCCGCTCTATTCAATATCGAACTGATAGAAAAACTCGTGTACGGCGCGCTCCCAGTCGCTTTCTCCTCTTTGTCCTTCTTCAGATCGTAGAAAGGGCTCTTTTCTTCGTTCCTATCGTAGTAAGGACTCTTGTTGGGTGACGAGGGGATGTCCGGGCTAGATGCACCCGAGACCACGTTGACTTCGATGTCGCGGTCATCGTGGGAGGAGACTGGGGAGTCCATTGTTGGGTTAGTGCATTGCGGGCTGGAAGAGAAATGCCAGTGTCAATAATAGTTATAAATGTAAATGACATACCCACAAACATGGTTCGTTGTTAACCGCTCTTATTGAATTCGTCAAACTATGTTAGTTTTCATGGTACAATCTATATTTTTAAACTAGATGCGACCTACGGCTTCGCCCGCGTAGAAATGTATGTGTCCAATGGTTTATAAACCTTACTTTTGAATCACTCTATCTATTAAAAAAAACTGCATCAATATCCGTTCGTAGATTTATATTTTTCATACAGACAGACAGCGGGAAGCGACTTCGTTTTATACACTTTTGTACTATGTAGTGATGAGCAAAGACTGACTGAGTCATTACGAGTGTAGGCGGGTTAACTGTGAACCATATTTGTGTTGGAAGAACACCATTCATCCCTTAACGAGATATTTTTTTGGTATTCTTCCAACGTAAAAAAGGTTCGTGGGTAACTCGCTTACTTCCTATTTTATGTCTATCTCAGTTACATAGACATAAAATAAGGCCATTTTACTTTTTATATTTATTTGAAGGAAAACCAGAGGCTTATAAATAACAGACTAACAAATTAATTAATAATAATAATAATAATAATTTATTTGATCAAAAATACATGCATACATAGAAACACAATCAGATCAACTTAAGATTATTCATATTTTGCTAATATACTAGGACTAAATATTATAGTGATCTCACTTTGATCTCTACACTAGGATACCCTGTGCCGTAGAGACCAAAAAGGAGTTTGGTTCTAATTTAGAGTGACAAGTACTAAAGTATTGTTCGGAACATACTTGAATGACTTTGACTTGTTACTTCAGTTCCGTTACGTGCTACTATATATACAAATAAAATAAAATAAAAATTAACAATTGCCATACCTATTTTCTATATCTATTTATTTACCTACAGTATGATAAGATGGCCTCCGTCTCATCATAGTCCATATCAAGAAGCCATGAATGTAGGGTCTGTTTGCAACCTCTTCTGGTTTTGGAAAATAATTTAAGTGTCTTGTTTATTTTCGTGTATAAGAAAGGACCTAACCAGGGATAGAATCTACAAAGAAATTGTGTTCGCCTAAAAGGGGGTTTCCATTTGATGTGTCGGAAGGACATGACAATTTTAGAAGGCGCTATTTTATGGTATTTTAAAATAACTGACATAATGAAGAGTTGCCTTACTGTCAAGAGGCTACGTTCTCGATAAAGAGTTTTGGTTGGATACAAGAGTGGTTTTTTGTGAGCTACCTTGAGAACTGCTCTTTGGCCGCGCTCTAGCTTTAGCAGATTCGTCTTGCATGCTCCACCCCAAGCTACTATACAATAGTTGATGATTGACTGACATAGACTAGTGTACACAAGTTTTGTCAGAGTCTCATCTGCTATAGCTCTCAACCGCTTAAAGATAAACATAAGCTTCCGGACTCTGCCAGTAATAGCTTCTATATGTTTAGCCCATGTAAGTCCTTCATCAACAATGACCCCAAGATACTTCAGAGAGTGCACCTGTTTAAGAACTGGGCAGTCACAATTCGTTGTATCAATCAAGGAACAATTATGAATTTTTAAACTAAGAGGTCGAATTGGCTGTGTTCGTTCACTAATTCGAAATGATATGAATTTAGTTTTATCAACGTTCAGAGTTAAGATGTTTTGTTGTAACCAAGTACCTACCATATTCAATCCAATCTGACTATTCTGCTCTACTGAGTCCCAACTATCACCATAGAAGACAATAGCAGTGTCATCGGCAAAAGTAAAGATTTGACCCTGGGTAATGTCAAGGGAGCATAGATCATTGATATATACCAAAAAAAGTGTTGGACCCAAGACACTACCCTGGGGCACACCAAAGTTTACATCCAGATAGTCACTGTATTTATCTTCTACACGGACTCTTTGTTTTCTGTTTGTCAGGTAGGAGGTGAACCAACTTAGTGCAATTCCGCGAATCCCTAATAGTTCTAGTTTCCTTGTGAGTATTTGACGAGACACCGTGTCAAATGCTTTGGCAAGATCGAGAAAAATTCCAGTGCATTTATAGCCTTTGTCAATCTTGTCGACTACAAGGTCACAAAGCTCAACTACGGCGTCCTCTGTGGATTTTTTGGCTCGAAACCCAAATTGCTGCGGAGCTAGAAGTTTGTTATCTTCTAGAAACTTCAAAAGTCTGCGGTTGACAAGTTTTTCTAACATCTTGGATAAACAACTAAGAAGAGATATCGGCCTATAATTTGATGCTAACTTTGGATCACCATCTTTAAGAATTGGTGTAACATTAGCTAGTTTAAAGCTGTCAGGTACGATTCCGCTCTCCATACTCAGATTACAAATATAAGCAAGGGGCTCCGCCAAGACAGTTTTTGCTTGTTTTAATATAATATTAGTTATGTTATCGTGACCAGATGAGGATTTTAATTTTAAGGTCCCAATTAAACGCTCTATCTCTGCTGTGTCAGTGGGTGTAAAGAAAAAGGATTCGGCTGAGTTATTTTGTAGTGGTAAATTATTTATTTTGTTTGCCAGATCGGACTGTGATACTTTCAATTTAGACAGTATATTATTAGCTAGGTTCTCTCCAACACAACTAAAGTAATCATTAACCAGGTTAAGTGAATCTGTCGTAGAAGTAGCAAGTTTGGTTAGTTCAATGTTTGAAGTAGTTTTAGAGTTTAATCCACAAATTTGTTTAATAGTATACCACGTATTTTTACTATCACCTTTATATTTAAGTAGTAAATTCTTATTGTACATATTTTTTTGATTTTGAATGATATTGTTACATGTATTTCGATATTTTTTGTATTTGGCCCGCAAATCTATATTATTTGGATTTTTCTTCACCTTTAAATGTAGTTGATCTCGATGGTCAGCACATTTAAGAAGCCCTGCGGTCATCCAAGGAAGGATTATTTCATGTCGCTTCTTGCGTTTACGTTTAATTGTATGCTTCAAAATAATCTGATTAAGTATATTAGTAAAAAAGTTTGTAGCCATGTTAATATCCGACAGAGTATATAACTCTTCCCAGTTAAATATACTTAAATCATGCACTAGTCCCTCATAGCCTATTTTGGTCCTTACCTTATGGCACGGTACTGTAACCAATTGCTTTTCAACTGCAAATACTAAAGTATCATGATCTGTTACGTCAGTAGTACATACGATCGATTTACTAGGCAGGCGCGATTTTATAAAAAAGTGATCTAAGCAGTTTGGACCACGGGTCGGGTAAGAGTGGCCTGGCACATAGCCGTAGTGTGCAAGGAGGTTAATATAGTCATCTAAGCGCGGATGTATACTACCCGATTTTATGTCTATGTTGATATCACCTGTTAACATGCAACATTCTCCCTTGCAAGTACTCAATATATTATCTAGGCTGTTCAGGAAGACGCTAATATTGTTAAAGGAGGGAGATCTATACAGAGCTATTAATGTATAGGTTTTTTCGATATCAATAACTAAACAGTTAGCTTCACGGAATGGTGGCTCTGAGACGTGTACTTCCAGATCACTTTTGTAATTAATACTAAGAATCTTATAGAAGGTTTTCCGGATATAAATATATGGATAAACTAGGTGCGCCCTACGGTTTCACCCGCGTAGTGATAGATATTTTGGATAATATACTATATATATCTTTATGAATTGTAGCCTATGTGTTATTCTGATATATAAGCTATATTGTAAAGTTTCATTAAAATCCATACACTAGTTTTTACGTGAAAGAATAACAAACATCCATCCATCCATACTTACAAACTTTGACGTTTATAATATTAGTAGGATAATGCTGATGCAGCAGTTTTTTGAAGATAGGGAGTGATTTTGCACGCACATTATGTTTCCATCCATCCAATTTGATTGAAACTCTTTATTCCAAACATCTAAAAATCTCAAAAACCTCCCTTTTCTGATCCTAGACAACAGAAATAACAAAACGAAAACGGATCAAAAGCTAAAAGCCACAAAGATATTTAAATAATCTCATTCGGTACAGGAGGAGCATTATTCAATCATATCAAATCTTATAAGCTAACACATCTTTCGATAAATATAGCTATTACTTATTCAACAATAGGGATCCACCCTCTATATACGGTGGGATCGAGTAATGGGTATAGAAATGTAACTCCGGTATTGTAAATGTACTAGACACATAAGTTATGAACATACTAGTGGTTTCTTCTCACTTCTTCCACTGGTGGACAAAAAATTGAAGTGAACTATAAAATAATTTTAATTGATAATAATGAATAGTATAAAATATGACTTGTCTAAGTGCTTATTTGTAAGCCTAAAGAAATAAACTTTCATTTCATTTCATTTCATTTAAAATGATCTCGTAATCATCATCATCATCATCAGCCTATATTATTCCACTGCTGGACATAGGCCTCCACCAATGAGCGTCATAGCGCCCTGTCTTCGGCTTGACGCATCCAGCATCTACCTGCAGTCTTTCGCAGGTCGTCATCCCACCTGGTCGGAGGGCGTCCTACACTACGTTTACCGAGTCGTGGTCTCCACTCAAGAACACGATTACCACTGCCACTTCACCGTATGATCTCGTAATGTTATTCTGCAATTGGTTTTCTCCTTATGTTTTGCTCATGTCGCCTCTATTCCCTGAGTTATTATAAATTCTGGTAAAAAGTAGATAAAAGATAGAAAGAATATACTTTATAGCACAAAAGTTGTACATATGCGAGCATAATGCTAGATAGCATTCTCTACCTGCTAACCTTTGGGTAATGGACAACAGTTTAGTAGGTAGTGCTAGATTGTAGAACTTACTTTTACTTGTTAACTACTCATAAAAGTACTTTCTAAGATACTTTTATTTAAGTTTATTGCATTTATTTCAGCTTAGATCATTAGATTAATCAATAGAAAGCTAAACTAGTATAGTATATATACTAGTTTAGCTTTCTATTGATTAATTTAAAAAAACACTTGGACTTATCTGTTTTGCCATACCATATAAACATAAATAAATCGCCTAGTATCAGTAGTCCGATAATCTGACTGATGAGACTTTTTAGTCTATGATCGAACTGATGAGACTTTTTAGTCTCATCAGTTCGATGATGCTGATCAATACAGATCATCGGACTTCTGAGCCTTTCAGTCCGATATTTATACATTATGCAGCAATGCAATTGTAATTGGTTATTGTAATGGATCATTTGAGCTAGCTGTAGATGTTTGCAACAGTCTTCAATAAGATCAATTATTTTTATTATAAATACTACCGAGTGTACACTATTTCACTGCAATTTTCTTTGTTATTAAATATCATAATGCAATGGCAAGTACTACTCGCAATTACAAATATTTATTTTGTTAAAGAAATCAGACTTTTCTGCGGTAAAGGTATTTTTATTTACCTTATTTATTTCATTAGTAATTAGAACGGTGGAATCACCAATAACACTAATTATGGGCAGCAAAGGTAGAGTTATAAGACTTCTTTTTTTTTAATGCTGGACAATTCACACAGCATTATCTAGCCCCATGGTAAGCAGAGCTTGTGTTATGGGTACTAGATAACTGATATACATAATACAATACATTACATATAGATATTTTTTAGTATACATAGAAAACGACCAGAACACCCGGAACAAATATCTGCAGATCGTACACACAATTGTTCCGAGGCGGGAATCGAACCCGCAACCTACTGCGTCGCATTTACAGAGGCAGTTTCACATCTATCCCAACATTACTTATTAAGACCGTGCCTAAGGGAGAACGTTAAATAAAGCTAAGAACAATAATGCACTTAACGGTCTTGAATAATAAATGGGCGTCTTGAGTTGAACCTAGGCGGAGTTAAGATAAGTGCTACTAAATTTTGATCCTAATATCTAGTGGTTTTAGGAGTTATTCCCAACGTCTCACATGGACGAGCTCATTTCAAGCGTGACGCTTCAGACATTAATAAAATCTATACTCGACTTCGACGACCTCTGTGGCGCAGTGGGCGAAGGTCCGCCTGCGACACAGGAGTTTGCGGGTTCGATTCCCGACTCGGGACAATTATATTAAATAATAATAATAAATATATACCGATGTGGCGCGGTGGGCGAAGGTCCGCCTGCGACGCAGGAGGTTGCGGGTTCGATTCCCGCCTCGGAACAATTGTGTATACGATCTGCAGATATTTGTTCCGGGTGTTCTGGTGTATATCAGTCATCTAGTACCAATAACACAAGTTCTGCTTAGTTTGGGGCTAGATGATGCTGTGTGAATTGTCTAACATAATAAGGTCATGACAGAAATGTCATTCTGTACACAAAATGTTCAAAAATTTAATTCCTCGTTCAAAAATACTCATCTATCCCATTAACCGTTCACTATTGAATACACTACGATATATGACCCATGTCGACCGCCCATCGGCAAACACATCCAACCTGAAATTCACAATTTTACAAAATCCCATCTTTTCATATGAAATCGCTGTGCGATCGCCACTTTTCGACATGAAATTGATGTATTGATTATAGCCGGTGGGTAATGGCTGTTGGCACATTGCTTTTAATACGCCACTTTGCGTTTTCGGAAATTGACAGTTTTTCGGGATATTTGGTTTATTTGTTTTAGCTTCGACATTTGCTTTTTAAGGTTCCGTAGCAGATGGGTGAAAACGGGACCCTATTACTAAACCTCTGTTGTCTGTCTCTTCGTGCGTCAGCGGAATATATCTCAAGCAATAAATGATTTTTATTGATTATTATTAGATAGATAGATACATGAAACGTTTATTATTATTAAACCGTGAAAGGTAAACAGTTAATTATTTTTTTTGTATTTCTCTTGCAGCCACAACAACATAGTATAATAAAAATGTTTTTTTTTTTTTTTTTATAGACCATCGTGTCACCACAATCTGTCTCCTCTCTCTCGATAGAAAGTGACGATGTTCAATATCAAACCCCTATTTATAAAAAAATCTACTAAGTATATTTTCAAAACACATGAACTACGTATTCGGTTTGAATAGTTATGAAGTTTGAATAAAGCTTTTTAAAGTGGTAAATAAATAAATAAATGCGGGACAATTCACACAGCATTATCTAGCCCCATGGTAAGCAGAGCTTGTGTTATGGGTACTAAATAACTGATATACATAATACAATACATTACACAGATAGTTTTTTTTTTTGTTATACATAGAAAACGACCAGAACACCCGGAACAACTATCTGCAGATCGTACACACAATTGTTCCGAGGCGGGAATCGAACCCGCAACCTCCTGCGTCGCAGGCGGACCTTCACCCACCGCGCCACATCGGTCGTCTAACAACACAAAAGTCATAACGGGATATTTACCATGATAGGTAATATTTATGAATTTTCCAATATGTCGGCGCAGTTTCATGCGCCATGATCACGGAACAACTATAATCAAATCATGATCTATATGCCGTTATAAACGACTCTTGTATTCAATATTCGATAGGTACCTACTCAATTCTTTATTTCTTACATACGTGACTACACATAGGTCTTAAAATAATATTACAGAAGTTTAGTTTAGTTTATTTATTTCTACCGTAGGTACACATGTTACACTTGATGTCGTTAAATACTATTTTAAAAGATATACCCGATAAACTAAAAGACGAGGAAAAGGATAAAACATTTCAAATAAAATTGAAACAATATCTTATAAATAAATGCTATTATGATTTAAATTATTTTTTTAATGACAAATGACAATTATTTAAATACATATTAAAAAAAAAAACTTATATTAGTGACTCAAATAAAACTATGTGATTGATTTTAAATTTTCCGCTCTCTCTTTCTCTCTTATCTATTAAACTAAGCTTTTCAGAAACCCAGCTCAAAAAAAATTTTAATAAATTCATTTATAATAATTTGTCACAATAAAACAGATAATAAATAATGGTATAAGTTAAATTGAATAATAAATTAGATAAAATGTCAAAGTAATCTGCTGTATAAGGGCATTGTCAAACTATACTAAAAATATTGTACAAAATTAAATAATATACAAGTAAAATACAATGAAATAATGTAATGTAAGTCCAACATGTTTTCAAATATAGAACGTTTATTTCCATGCCACCTATTTAAACATAGAACGTTTCAAACCAACTTTAGAATCAAGCCGCGATAAAATCGATTGAAAGCATGGAAGCATTCACCACACGCGTGAGTGATTTCAGACATTGGCTTTACTTAGGTAATTGTTATTTCTATCGTAGATTTTAGATTTACATTCTAACTAGCGACCCGCCCCGGCTTCGCACGGGTGCATTGTTAAAGTCAAAGTCAATAGTCATTTATTTCTTTAGGCTTACAAAATAAGGACTTAGATAAGTCATATTTTATACCTACTATAAATTATTATCAAATAAAAATATTTTACTGTTCACTTCAATTTTTGTCCACTAGTGGAAGAAGTGAAACCACTAGGTAGTATGTTCATCTCTTATATGTCTAATACATGGTTAGTTGCATATTTTTATAAGTCTTAATATAATGTGATTCGATATATGTCAATATTTAAGTAAAGCTATGCACAACATTTAATTACTTACATACTATTGTCGGTGCGAAACTGAGCGACTTCTGGCCAAGCATTAACATCATTGAGGTAATTATTTATGGAGTAGAAAGCCTTCTTGATGATTACTTAAGTACATATAAAGCCATTTTTCACAGTTTCCATTGTGAATAACCTTAAAACTTTTCCATAGAAACAACGCGTGCGAAGACGCGGTCACGATATACATAGTTATTTGCTAATCTGTGTTCATCTTAAAAACTCTTTACAAAACTATACAAATACAACATTTTTACACAAAACATTTGAAATACACGTAATAATTCAAACAACGAATGCACACTTTTTAGTGTGTAACTATACCTAAACAAAACA
Source organism: Eupithecia abbreviata (assembly GCA_943735965.1). NCBI lineage: Eukaryota > Metazoa > Arthropoda > Insecta > Lepidoptera > Geometridae > Eupithecia > Eupithecia abbreviata. Next base: position 1,921,310 of record OX030997.1, on the reverse strand, counting down.
CTAAAAAGTTTTCAATCAAATATTTATCAACCTCTTTATAAAGACCATAGAACCTTTTTACACACTTTTGAAAACATTTCAAACCTAAAACGCAAACTTTTTAAATGTAAATGATGAAGCTGATGCGTTGGTACAAATCGATGGAAAGGTATCAGTTTCATTTGCGCATCAGTGGCCCCAAACACCGGCCGTGTGATTTTTATCTATTAGCTTCGTATTGGATTACATTGTTTAGTAGAAATAAGAAGGTTAATTTAAAGTTTTTGTTAAATATACTTGCACAAAAGAAGTTTTTAATAGCATCAAACCAATCGGATAATGTGTGGCCTTTTAAAAATAGATTTAGTTTTTATATCATTTCCTAAAAAAATATTTATTACTATTGTGAGAAAATATATTATTTCCATTCAAAAATGTTGAAAAGATATCTAATACTGCTACAATGGTAGGAAGAAATGTGAATCCTAAGTTTTTAACCCTTGTCGCGCACTCAAGATCCGTTTCTAACTTAGTCAAAATTTTAGTTAAAAAGGATATTAACGAATTTTAAAACTAATTAACTCAGTAACCTATCGTGACCTACCACTAATCGTCCATAACCAGGCCATTAATTTGTGTACACCTCGGCCAATAAAGTTAAGTTCTTTATTTGTTGCCGCAGAGGCGCGGTCTGACGTCACGATTTATTAAACGCAATGACGTCACTATTAGGATATTAAGTAGTTACTGACACGACTCTGTTAAGTGTGGCTAATTTAATTTAGTAGTCGACGCTCGACAAGTTATAACAAAATGGCGTGAAACTAAAACAGAGGCTTAATTTATATAGACAATTATGTAAATTCACTTTCTTATCTCAATAAAAATATATAATACAGCTATAGGTACCACAACCCAGTCTTTTAGAATTTCAATAACTTGCTAAGCAAATAACATACCCCAAAGTTAGGCAAAGATCAAAATTATAAAAAAAAATCGTCAAATAAATTTACCGATCCATCTAAACCAACATTTTAAGGCCTTTGAACTAAATTATACCGTAAAATAAACGAAACCCGTCCAAATATTCATATGAACCATCAAGCCTACCCTTTACAAAAAAACGCATTAAAAAATAACTAATTAACGCTTACAGGAACTTCATGGCAATTAGACAAGTATTCTAAATTGCGCCGATGTTGTAAAATGACTAAATAACATTACAAAGTCAAATTTTGACAACCCTTTTACAACTGAGATGCGTTGACTTTGTAATAAATTTTTTAGTGTATGTTCATGATTCACTGGACTTATTTACACCGAATGGAGAATTGTATAAAAAAGTCTCTAAACACTGTACACGCGTTTTTTTTTACTGAATGAATCGATGCTATATTTCAGAGAAACGTAAATTTATCAGCTCATTAAATATTGAAATTCGAAAATGCATCGTCAATCCCGCCCGATATATCACTTTTTTTAAAAGGAAACAGAGTCTATGAAATACTGCAATCCTTCATCCAGTCAAAAAAAAAACGAGGGGAAAGGTATAATGGATTTTTTTTATCTTCTCTACAAAAAAATATAAGATGCAATAAATCTTTGCGTATAATTTTAGTTTAGGTTAATTATAATATATTATGTAATCAATAAACGTTTTATTATTTATGTATATCTATGATTATTTTACCTCTAATGACGAATATCAAATACATAAAATAATAAACCTACAAATATCCTTTCTCACTTTCTTTCAACCACTATTTTATAAAACATATTCCTAATTCCAAAAAAACGTCTAAATTAAATTAATTATAACGGTGTAACCCGGCCTGATTATACGCAGGCAGGGTAAGGGTTAGGTTTACCAAGTTTATGGGCTGATAACGATCTAAGTGACCATCTGCCATCTGCCAATCTTGTTAGAATGCGAGGCACCTTTGCTTGCCGACGCGCGTTCAAATTTCGACAAAAAAATTGTTTGCAGACGCACTATCGTGTCTCAATCGAGTTTAAACAAAAATTCTGTCTAAATGTACTGACTTGTCGTACATACATTGTGTGTTACTTGTGCTAAATATATCTACTTAAATTTCTGTGGATGTATCCTATAAACGTTTCTGTAGTTCGAAACGAATTATTTTAATTTTAAATTAATATTTAGACGTTAGAGGTTTAATGAGTTTAAAAAATAGACTAAAAATAATAAGACAGAAATCCAGATGAAGCTTAAAATATTACAAAAATAACTCTAATACCAGAGAACCAAAGTTATCGACACAGCTCTGAGAATTAGCAAGTTGAAGTGGCAGTGGGCCGGCCATATCTCGCGAAGAACCGACGACCGCTGGGTAAACGTGTTCTTGAGTGGAGACTACGACTCGGTAAACGTAGTGCGAAGGATTGCAGGTAGATGCTGGATGCGTCAAGCTGAAGACAGGGCGCTATGGCGCTCATTGGGAGGCCTATGTCCAGCAGTGGACTAATATAGGCTGATGATGATGATGAACTCTAATGCAAATATATCAAATAACAATATATAATTCAATTTATTAGTCTTAAGAAAAAAACATTTTCGTTCTGTTTGTTATTATATTCCGTCCTTTAAAATGCCTATGGCCCTGTAAGTATCTTGTTTGATATACACTATATATACATATTTGATATACATATATATATATATTTGATATACATATTTGATATACTTGTAGATTACTTACTTTTACCACAGTGTCAGTCAACTTAGCATATGAAGGCCACACCTTGACACAACGATTTACAAAAACCACCGTAATTATGTAAAATTAATTAATATAAATGCGGACAGGGGAATTAATTATATTAATTAACTAATGCAAATTTATTTGAATGACAAGCGGTGGCTTGTTACACTCATTTATTTTGTTTTCCCTGAAGATTTACATAAATTATTTTTTTATTTGGTGGGCCAATAATACTTTGTAACGTTAAGATAACGACTAAGGTTAGATTTTTTTTTTTGACGACCTATGTGACGCGGTGAGCTATGGTCCGCCTGAGGCGCAGGAGGTTGCGGGTTCGATTCCCACCTCGGAACAATTGTGTGTACGATCTGCAGATATTTGTTCCGGGTGTTCTGGTCGTTTTCTATGTATAATAAAAAAATATCTATCTATATAATGTATTGTATTATGTATATCAGTTATCTAGACTCATAACACAAGCTTTGCTTATCATGGGGCTAGATAATGCTGTGTGGATTGTCCAGCATTATTTATTTATTATTTATTAATTTGACATAAAAATAAATGTTAACGCGAATCGTCAAATTACAAAGGTATACACTTTTCGTCCAACGTGCATTTATTTTAGCTTTTAACTTTTATAAAACTTTAGGGCAGAAAGGTTAATTGCTTCTTATTACATTATGTATGTTCATTTTAATAAGTACAGTGCGTCCTACCCGTTGACCGACGGAGCTGAGACGTGGACGTGCACGGTAGGGCTGGTCCACCAGTTCAAGGTCGCTCAGCGAGCTATGGAAAGGGCTATGCTCGGAGTTTCTCTGAAGGAAAGGATTCGTAACGAATACATCTGACAGAGAACCAAAGTTATCGACATAGCTCTAAGAATTAGCAAGCTGAAGTGGCAGTGGGCCGGCCATATCTCGAGAAGAACCGACGGCCGCTGGGGCAAACGCTTTCTTGAATGGAGACCACGACGCGGTAAACGTGGTGTAGGACGCCCTCCGGCCAGGGTGGGATGACGACCTGCGTAAGACTGCAGGTAGATGCTGGATGTGGCAAGCTGAAGACAGGGCGCTATGTCGCTCGTTGGGGGAGGCCTATGTCCAGCAGTGGACTGCTATAGGCTGATGATGAATAAGTAGAGTGTACATTCGAACGATCTATATACTTCCACGATTCTCGACATTTTCTCTTTAATAGAAAGAATACAAAAGTCATCTAGTCCCAAGCTAAGCAGAGCTTGTGTTGAAGTGGAAATCTTTGTGTCAAATGGTTTATAAACCTTCTTCTTGAATCACTCTATCTATTAAAATAAACCGTATCAATATTCGTTGCGTAGTTTTAAAGATAAGCGTACATAGGGACAGACAGACAGCGGGAAGCGACTTTTTTATTATTTGTCGACTCGAAATATGTGGTGAATTATGAGAGATTAGATTTTTATCAATCCGACATAGTTTGTAACGATTATTATTCTAAATGATTTTGTTTACGACAGTAATCTGTCATTTGGAATTGAAATTGCTTTTTATCACGGAAAAACGCGGAATGCGACAAGTCACACAAATATTATAAAAGCGAAAGTTTAGATGGATGGATGGATGTTTGTTACTTCTTCACTTCGTCACACCAAAACGACTAAATGGTCAGACAAATATTATGCATAGATCTAGCAAGCCTGGAATAAAACATAGACTACATTTTATCCCATAAAACAGCTCCCATGGGATAGAAATGACCTTTAAACGTTTTCATATAAACAACGCGTGCGAAACTGCGGGTAGAAACTAGTAATAACTTCTATAGTCTATTGAATATTCTGATTTCAAAATTAAAGTCATTTAGACGCCTGTGTAAAATCTGTAAAATTATACAAATGTTATGCAACAATATCATAATCGATTACAACTTCGTCATAAACAAAATCGATTACTTATCATAAAAAATCGAATCGGTAAAGCAAGAGGACCAATCATGAATTTTTGATTGTCTGTCGAACTACCAACAATAAAATGGTTTCTTTGTGTAGACTAGACACATCAATCTATCTACATAAAAAAAAATATCATGTTTAATTAAATGTAGCTTTCTTTCAATACTAACCTTGAAACAAATAGCGGGAAAACTCCTCCAATCACCGCCACAGAACTCCGTACATCACAACACAAACCAGTCACATAAAATTCAACTCTACAGTAACAACAATAAGTCCAAAATAGTACTTCACCTTTCAACGCCCTAGTTTCAAGGATTTAAATTGAAAAGAGGTTCAAAACCAAGAAGGTTGCAAAGTGACCAACCAAAAAGTTCAAACTCCAAATTTGAAAAATAACAGTTTTGGTGACGCGACTGCGCGGGAAGCAAAACCTCCCCTGCGTTCGACCTTTGCAAGTTTACTTTAGCAACTGACAGCTACCCTTAGAATTTGGGGCGTCACTATTCTGTAGAACCACCCCTTACGCCAACCTAACGCTCTCTCCCCATCCTTTTCCAGCAAAAATACAAAGATACTTTCGGAACCATGCGACGAAAAATGATTCTTGTGCTGGTTGGAATAAGGTAGATGGCAGTTGAAAGATTGAGTGTGAGGGTAGATAATCGATCGTAAAAGTGAGACCGCGAGTGTAACACAATTAAGGGAAGGTACTTAGGGGCAAATCGTCGAAACTACTTAGGTGCTTATGTTAAATCTGTTGGATGTTGATCATTACAGCTTAATGGTTGGTTTGGGTTGAATTTCGAGAGGTCGTAAAAATGTGGTTTTTGATAAACATTTTTGCTTAATCGAGTCTTTGCGCTTTCTCGTAAAACTTTTATTTTAGTGAGTTTTTAAAGTACACTTACAAACCTAAAGGTAAAAAAGGTCCGTGTAGATTATGAAAATGCTTTAAATTGTTTTTTTATAATATGGCGACGACCTCTGCGGCGCGATGGGCGAAGTTCCGGGTTCGATTCCCGGGACAAACGGTAGTACGATCTGCAGAAATCGGCTCAGCTTCATCTAGATGAAGCTGAGCCGATTTCTGCAGATCGTAGATCGTCAAACAAAAAAGAAAAACATTTGAATGCTGTGATAATCTAATCTGTGTCAATCTATTTCATTGTTTTGCCTTCTTATCTTTATTAAAATACCTACTCATAGCTATAAGTAAAAGTTTTTCTTGTATTAAAAACTTTGTGTACTTTAACTGTCATTATTATGTAAATGTTACATATTTAAGTATACAAATTAAATATTAAACTTAATTTAATTATTTTTAAGATAGCCGCGCAGCAGAGCGAGACCCTCTAGCACAGGTATTACATTACTTAAAAGAGGGTCCAATACCACTGTAATATATTAATTAATTTAAGTTAAAGCAATAAACTATTTTGATTTGGATTTTTGATTTGATTTGATTTGAAATGCATAAATAAATAATATAAATAAAAATACACATATTAATATATAATATACTTATGATGCATATAAATATGTCAATTAACAGTTCATGTTGAGGTAAGAAAGTGTTCATAGACCATAATATGTTCATATGTGACAATATTGTAACTTAAATTAAATTATGATAGTATGACTCGAGTGATAGGTAACTATTATAAATTAAAGACTTTAAAGTGCCCCTATACAGCAAAATATTATAGTACTAGCTGCGCCCCGCGGCTTCGCCCGCGTGGAAATGTCTGCGCAATTTTACCATGTTTTTCACCGTTTAAACCTTCCCTGGACTACGACAAACATTTCAAAACCAAAATCAGCTAAATTGGCCCAGCCTGCAGCAGTTCTCGAGTTTTAGCGAGACTAACGAACAGCAATTGATTTTCATATATAAAGATTAGTTACATAGTAGTTAGTGTTTAGTATTTTTCGTGTTTTGACGAGTCGTAGCCTCAGCATAATTAAGGTACGATTATATTGTACGCTTTTATATGTTTGATTTATGACAATAAAGAAATCAGAATCTGAATCTATAGAGTGCACCTGTGTTTGCGCACACACTTGTGCACTAAAATATGTGCTGTGCACTTGGCTAGTCTCCGTTGAAACTGGCCGCTGTGGCAGAAATTCGGCTAGACTTGCTAGCCGAATTTGTGCCACAGCGGCCAGTTTCATCATCATCAATTTCGAGGAAATAAAATTATATCCCAAAAATGTTTCGTCTTGATTTCGACGGGACTTGAACCGGCACTGCACCTACCTTCCCTCAGTATGGGAATGCGCTACCAGGTAAAATAACTTTCAAAAATGGTCTTGAAATTAATAATAATTATTGGCATTTGTTATTATTAATGGAAAACTCTGAATATATTATAAAAATGTTTTATTTCCTATTTGAGTGTCTTCCTGTAGATTGATTGCAACAGTCTGCAGTTAGCTCAATTATATTGTAAATACGAGTTTTATGTTTCTATTATTTGATTGTAACTTTCTTTGTTAATATAGAGGAAAAACACTGACTACTACTGTCACAGCAGAGGGATAGTGTCCTCAACAATTTTCTTACTTTTGTAACCAAAAACTATCTATGTGTGAGTTCGTAAGCAATTTTTTTTTCACTTTCTATTTTTATTTGTATTTTTGATGATTTTCTTTATATTAGTGTGTTTTTTTATTTGTTTGTATAGCTGTAATGAGTAGTCAGTCCGTAACGCCAACAAGTTGCTTTGCCGGAAGACCAGCGTTGGTTGCTAGCATGCTAGTCATCCAACTCATGCTGAGGCAGAGCCATTTTGTTACTGGACTTACAGACTTACCAACACGATTCCTCTTAGTTAAAGTTCATTGTTCTGTGTAAGTATAATAACAAATAAATTCATTTCATTTCATTTCAATAACTTCAGTGCTTTGACACAAACACTAGTGCACGAACATACAATTGAGACTAATTTGTCCGACCAGAACACCCGGAACAAATATCTGCAGATCGTACACACAATTGTTCCGAGGCGGGAATCGAACCCAGAACCTCAGAATAACGCGTAGGTACTTAGAGCTTTGTATAATTAATGAGTAATGTGACAGAGAGCCATATTTACATTTGTGTCATATTATGATCTAAAGGTGGGTATGGCACACAATATGAAAACTATTTCGCTTGTACCTACATACAAAGTTACATAATTATGTACACTTTATCTTAAGATTGAAACCCGAGGAATGTAACATTCGGGTCAAACCCAATTCGGGTTTATAGAGTGTTAAATATAAGAAATCATGTATATTCTTTAAAAATAAATAAATACAAATACCTCCTGCGTCGCAGGCGGACCTTCGCCCACCGCGCCACAGAGGTCGTCTGACTGATAGATGGATGGATGTTTGTTACTTCTTGACGCCAAAACTACTGAACGAATCGGACTGAATTTGCCATACAGGTAGTTCTAGGCCTGGAATAAAACAGGCTGGATACTTTAATCCCATAAATCAGTACCCATGGAATAGACATAACCTTAAAATATTTTCATAGAAACAAGGCGCGAAGCCGCGTGCTATTTTTTACATTGGGTTAATTTTATTTTATTTTTTATTCATCTTTCTTTGGGATAACAAAAACAGTTACACTTAAAAATTAGTGATTAATTAATTAAAGGTGTATTTCATATTTCTTTTGTTAGGGACTGATGAACAGTAACTATGAAATAAACTCACTGGAAATCACTTTTACATTTATTGGTGAACTTTACATGGCAGCCATTTTATATCGAGAGAACGGATCGGCTCGTCACAGGCGACGACCATAGACTGAGCCATAGATAAGAAATTGATTATGTCTCAACATCTTTATGGTGAGCGACCAAGTTTTATTATAACAATATTAAAATTTATTAAGGCTGAGATTGCAAATAATAATAATGAATAATTCTAGATATATTATAATTAATTATTATGTGACTTACAGTTGTAACTCGATGCAGTATCTAGTTTAATAGTATTAGGTTTTTTATTAGGTATTCCTCTGATCTTCATATATGTATTACCCTAAAGTCTAAACTAAACCTTCCAACACAGAATTAACAACAACCAACCATTCTATTTGACGTCCACCATTCATTGCAATTAACTCAAGCTTTTAGCTCCCCCTCTCTCAAAGCCTTAATCCGTCCCCTCTGCACTATTATTTACAAATAAAGCGCCCCGAGGCTGCAACCGGTAAATTGGTGTGGTCGCTCGCGGCGTCCTGTCGCCCTGTAGTGCCTACTTAGGCCCCTTATAATTGCCCTTGTAGCCTCCCTGTTCTTCCGGGAGGGGGCTGTCGTCGTTACATCTGTGATGTCTTCTGTCTAACTAAAAATACCTTAACGTAGATTCAAATTCGAGGAGGATCCAGCTGGGCTGGGCAGCATTTGGGAAACTACGTCAAGTCTTCACGTCATCCATACCGCAATGCTTGAAAACGAAAGATTTCAATCAGTGCGCCCTACCCGTTATGACCTACGGAGCTGAGACGTGGATACTCACGATAGGGCTGGTCCACCAGTTCAAAGTCGCTCAGCGAGCTATGGAAAGAGCTATGCTCGGAGTTTCTCTGAAGGATAGGATTCGTAACGAATACATCCGACAGAGAACCAAGGTTATCGACATAGCTCAAAGAATTAGCAAGCTGAAGTGGCAGTGGGCCGGCCATATCTCGCGAAGAACCGACGGCCGATGGGGCAAACGTGTTCTTGAGTGGAGACCACGACTCGGTAAAAGTGTAGGACGCCCTCCGACCAGGTGGGATGACGACCTGCGAAAGACTGCAGGTAGATGCTGGATGCGGCAAGCTGAAGACAGGGCGCTATGGCGCTCATTGAGGGAGGCCTATATCCAGCAGTGGACTGCTATAGGCTGATGATGATGATGAGAGTCAAATTGCTATTAATTAGTTTTGTTGCAACAAAATGCACGGCTATGCAGACATTGAAATTATTAAAATAACGCAAAAGTAATACGTTTACTTATCTTGTGACTCTGGGGCATTTAGAAAAGTCAAACATTTTGAAGATAGAGAATTCATATAGGGGCTGGACATAAATAAAAGAGCTCTTATCGGGAATTACATAAAATATTTTTTGTCTCATCGGTCTTCTAAAGCTTTATTTAGCTATGCTATATTCTTAATATTTATATTATACCTCTGTGAGGTCGTTCTGATTACATTAAATTAAATAAATAAATAAATGCTCAAACTCAAAAACTAACAATCTAACAAGGTAAAGGTTTCTCGGGCATACTACAGTTTAGAAGAGTTTCTAAATGATAAATTAGATGACGCCAATGTCGCTGATCCACACTTATAATATTTATTATAACTTTTATTTGAATAACTTACTATTGGTAAAATTACCAAGGAAATTATAGAATTATTTATTATAAAAATTCTGTACTTAAATTTCGAACTATTTTGTATTTTTCTTGTTTTCGTAATGTATTTTCTTTGTTTCCTATGTATTATTTATGTTTGAGATATAAGAATATTTCTTATTAATAAAGAACTGAACTGAACTTTTTCGATTCCTTACTTCATCTGTAAAAGATTGAAGTGACCAAAAATCAATACAATACAATGTGGTCAATTCATTCCCTAGTTTTATTTATGTATGTAATTTGAATTTTGTAACTTGTAAAAGAGTCCTTGTAAGGTCTAAACGAAATGAAGCACATCGAAATTAAATAAAATAAAGAAATGTAAAATAAATCTCCTTTTTTAGGCTATGTTTTAAGTTAAAGAAAGAAAAAACAGTGTAGAGTTACATCCTAGTAGTAGGTACCTACATTTAAATAAGTAGTATAAAAAACTTGTACAACTTACGAGTATATACATATTTTATTTTCCATTCCATTATCCAACAGTACCATAAACACGGTAACGGGCTAGGCTACCGATGATGATGGTAACGAATGAACTTGGTTTCTGATTTTCCATCATAATTTTTATTCATCGACTTCGTATAATTCGTAGCAAATTCAAGAAACTCGCGTAGCGGTTCTACGAGAGCGTAGACCTCTACGCATCTACGAGCAATCGTAGCAGCGCTACGAAAGCTCTTCTTAGGCCGTCTAACGCCATCTAGTGCGTGGATGACACATTACATTATAAATATGTAGAGTGACGCCCTCTACACAAATATTGCGGATAGTAGGAATACTTAAGTTTCCTATTGTTACTACAGAGATGGCGTTTGTTGCGAATTTTATAGCAAATTATTTTTGCTGAAAACTGAAGACGTGTTCTTTGGGTTTTTTTTTAATATACCAAGTAACCTTATGTAATAATTATGTTTTAGAAGGAAATAACTACATATTAGCTAACAGTAAGCAGAATAATATATGAACCACCTAATTCGATAAAAAAAAATGTTTAACTGTTTATTATCCCTGGGTCTCACAACACACAAAAGCTATAGGTATTTAATCCAGGTACCGTTTGAGCAAAGCAACGGGTGGAAACAATTTTAAATTAAAAACCGTATTGTGTTCAAAATATCTTTATTCCCAACCTTTTGATACAAAACATTTTTTATCTATTCGAAGCACTAAATAAATAAGATCGGACTTGAAATGTACAGAGTGTAATGTTGGTAGGTAGGAGGAGTAATTAACACGACTGTAGTAGGTTGAATACTGAATATTTATTGAGTTAAAACATGTCTTTTTATACTATAGATTTACCTCTAATTTGAATTTATTAATTCTTTATTTTTGTAACATAAAATGATATTCTATTTTCTTATCTCAAGATTCTCGGTAAGTAATCCGATATGTTTGACATTTAATAAAATATAATTCTATTTTTCCTTGTCTCTAAAGTAGGTCAAGTGACGTGGTACAATAGGTATGTACCTACACTACAAGAGGTAAAAACCTACGTTTCGCGATTTTAGCTTTTACCTGCCAAAGGTTTAATTAACGAGCGTTTAATTCGATAGTATTTTGATCTAAAATATAATACCTAACACTTACATGGCCCGAACGAACACATTTTCCCACAGCCCCTCTTGACGGATTTGCCAGCCTGGGCAGTGAATGCATTAAGAGCTTTTTTCCTATAAACGCTCTACTTTTAAAAACTCGCGTGTATGTAATCTAGGTTATCAGTGTTCTGGTTCTATATATACACTAGCCAAACTCGATGTAGAATGTTTGTTAACAGCCCATAAAATTCACTCTGTTGCCGCGTTTTTTTAATACGCAATTTAGTACTAGTCAATTTGTGATTCTTCCTTCTATAAATAGTTACCCGTCTTACAATTATATCTGAAAGTTGACGCCAATGATTTGTTTACAAATATTCTACATAGTTTGGGTAGTGTATAGTTTCGTACATCTACAATATGAGTCTGCGTCGAAACCATTGTCATTGTAACAGGATTTATTAGCAGAATTCGGACTCGGACAGTCTACGAGTTCTAGACTTTTTTCTAAAGTTAGTAATTAATAAGGTGTATAGCGAAATCAGTTTTCTGACCAACTATAATATTTTAACTAAACGCATTTAAGATGCGTCTATTAAAATCACACTAATATTATAAATGCGAAAGTTTGGATGGATGGATAAATGTTTGTTACTTCTGCACGCCAAAACTACTGAACGGATCAGGCTGAAATTTTGCATTGATATAGCTCATGCAATAAAACATAGGCTACTTTATGTCCCATATAACAGTTTCTATGGGATAACGTGTCCATATAAACAAAACGTGCGAAACCGCGGGCAGAAACTAGTGAGTATATAAATTTTAAACTAAAACAAAGAACCTATGTAAATATGACCCAAAGTAACACCAACTTTATTACCTTCCCAATATACAGACGAATTTACAGAATAAAAGATTTTTTTTATTTGCCTTTTTTAATTAAGAAAAAACTATGTAACTTATACATAAATCAACTAAACTTAAAAATAAGATAGCTCTTACGATAATGACTTAAAATTTCAAAAACTTAAAATCGTACCTAAAATATGCTTAGGTAGGTAATTTGACATAAAATAAATCACAAATATTAACAGGTTTTTTAATGAAAAGACATTTACGTCAAACCTATTCCAATTCTTTCTAATGGTCTCATGTTTTTCTTACTCTAGTTACCCCCTTTTAGGCTAATTTTAGTGTCACGCTGACGATCGGCGCTGAGAGCTCGGCGCGTAGCAATCTGTATGGACGCTATAGAAAGCTTTTAGAATAACGCCGACCGTTCAGCGCTGACAGTACAGTTCGCACTTCCTTCTCGCCGCTCGTCAGCGCGCTGAGCGGTCGGTAAAATCATGTCGAAAACTATAAAAAAAAAATTTCGTCATCTCTCAACTTTTTTCTATAAGGTTTCTATAGCGTCCATACAGATTGCTACGCGCCGAGCTCTCAGCGCCGATGGTCAGCGTGACACTTAAATCAGCCTAAGATGTATTCTACTGCATTATACATTAGCATACAATTTAGTACCTTGTAAGATAGCTTGATGACAAACAGAATTTGACTGGTCCAAGTGCTTATTTGTAAGCCTCAAGAAATAAAAACATTTGAATTTTTAATTGAATGCGGTCATAGAAAACGTTATTTTAAAGCGGCATGGTCCTAAGGTAAGTAAAGCTGATCATACAAATCAAATCTCAAATTAATTTAAACCATAAATTCGTTTGATCAAGTATTTTGTATGACAAATCAATTTTCTAATACATTTAATAAAGTTAGACAAGTATTATGTACTATATTTTATAAAATAAGGAAAATGTTACCTTATTTTATAAAACTGAAGACAAAATAAATTTTAATTTTTTTCTTAGAAAATCATAAGAACAGTGTAATGTGTAGTTTTCATATCAGTCTTCGTATCAGTTGTTCAATAAACTTTATACAAGATTTCATTACAACATTGAGAATCTGATGGTGGTTCGATGAATTTACATTTTGATAATGTAGAAAAAGCTAAAGGTTACTTAATTTATAACTTTATGAAATACTTATTCTTTTATTGAGAAAATTAGGTAAAAAATAATTTACTATGTGGTAGGTAGCATTACAGGGCGCTATGAAGTTCATAAGGGGAGGCCTAATGTCCAGCAGTGGACTAACATAGGCTGATGATGAGGTAGCATTACACTATCATAAAATGTACTTGGATATATGTATGTAGGTAATATTATGTGTACTTATTATTTTGTTTGGATGGTATTTAGGAACAATTTCTTCTCGTTTTGGCACAATCTGATGACAAACGACGATGTGCGTAAAGAAAATTGTGTAATTTTATGTTTTTTTTTAAACAAATATTTTCTATAATTTTTATAAAAATATATCTCTCTTAGCTTACGTTTTTAATTGCGTCCGTAAGTCGTAATGGTAACACAAGCTTTTATTAAAACTAGTTATATACAGACAAAAAAAAGCATAGTATAATAAAAAATGTTACGACAAGCCTCTGGTATATTAATAATATTAACAAATTAATAAAAATGTGAAACTATATATGTTATTGATCTTTTTCTTTGTTTTAAGTTATTTTAGAGATATAATTACATAGAGCAATGTAGTTATCCAGGTATGACGTAACTTGTTCTTTTTATTTTGTTCGAAATTATGAGGACAAAGATCTCTTTTTTTTTAATTTACTATTAATTCGGTTTCTAGTTTTGAAAATTGGCAGACTGGAGAAGCCTTTGACAGTATCTTACAAAGAATAATTCGACAAAAAATAATTACGTACGCCATCTATCTCGCCAGTTCGAACTACTTTAAACATTTCTTAGACTTTTTATATTTACACATCAAGGCTTGAAGACGCACGCTAGGCGTGTTTGTTTTCAACTATATTTTTTTTATTTTTAACTACTTAAACTATTAAGTTTACACGATTTAACGACCAAAATGTTCAGTCTCAGGTCCTTATTAATAAAGATGGCGACATTATAACTCTTAAGCAAAATTAAATCTTCACCAAAGGCCTGTTTAGAGATATCATGGGGAAAAAAGTAGGATTTTCGCAAATCCACTGACTTTCACTACCGCTATGGGTAGTCAATACCGCGTAGTACATATGCTGTATTGGCTACCCTAGTAGGCCTCAAGTTGGCTCTTAGTTTTTTCTGAAAGAACATCAGAAGATCAGCAAGTATTATTAACCGGCTGTTAACTTTGCCGAATGATATATGAAAAGTTCTGCCAAAAATATCAATAAAATCACCGATATCTTTTAGAAGTATGTACACTTCTCTAAAAAGCGAATAGGACAATGGTGTTGCCATGTTTTATCATTCCGCATGAACCTTTTGAGCGTATTAGAACTATATCAATATGTTCACTTATATTACGGTCAAAATCTAAAGTCCGAATAGGAAACAAAATCTGCCTAAAATAATTACAATAAGCAAAATAATAATAGTTATATACAGTGAGGTAATCAAACACTAAACTAAGGACTGTACTAAGAAAGATATGAACAAATTATTATACAAAAAGTTGAGTAAAAACACATATTTTATACGCAATTTCAGTAAATTTCCAAATTTTCTGTTGTTTTTTGTACTCAACTTTGGCTAAAATCACTTGTTTATATCTTAATATTGTATCATGTAGCATTAATCAATGTTCTATACAAACGACACTAAGATATTTACTAGAGTACCTCGACATACCAAGAGGTAGAATGTAGTAAGTAAATTTTAAACCAATGTACTAAAGCGTATCTTAATCTGTTGTACAAACATTTCATAATACTTTGTAGAAAAGCAGCAAATTAAACCTAATAATTTCTTTTACATCATAATCTACAAAATCACTGCAAAATTATGCAACAACATTTTCCTTTACCTAACTTAGGTATTGAGCAAAGACCTTTTAATATGAATGTAATAGGAATTTGGGCTGCATTTACTTATATTAAAGTTCAAAATGGACTATATGCCAATGACATAATAGTTGATGACATATAGTTATATATCAACAAAACGTTGCACAGAACTGTCTTTTATACTAATATAAAGCTGCAGGTGGGTATTGCACAACCCTGTATACTCATTTATATATAAATAATATACAAAAACACTGCACTGTTCGATATACACTATATACTCCACAAAACTGTTCCTGTGTTCACAGTATACAGCAAACCAAACGATATTCGCAGACACAAATATGTGTATGTTCACACAGACAGTATAAATTCACACCGATTGACTTCTTAACACTTTGACTGCGAACTTTTTTCGACGACTGCGATCTTTTTTTAACCTAAGCCATTCGTGCTGCCGCTCTACACAGCGGTTGTGTTGCGCACATGCTTTTCGTTCGAAATACATTACAGCTTTGCTGAGTCACACAGATCTGTATTTTCTCAGCCGCTACGCTAGTGTGGATTTACGCATATTAGTCACTTGTAGAAAACACATACGGTGTGATTTCAGGACTCGAAGTGTTATGGGAGCGTTTTTCAGTTTTCTGGACAGTTCTTCAGTCATAAATAGGTGTAGATGTCATCACCAGATCGTAGAATCAGCCAGTTTATACAAGAATGCTGATTTGTTGGGAACAGCTATTGATTTCATTTTACGATATGCTGAGTGACGTTATTGTTGAACGTTGATTTATAGGCATTTGAGTGGCGCAGTTTTATAAACCAGCCCTTTCCACAAACTGGCTGAAAACACGATCTAGCGGCGACATAGCTATATTATATTTAGACTACATAGGCAAATAACCATGTATTAGACACATATGAGATATGAACATGCAAGTGGTTTCTTTTTTACTTCTTCCACTAGTGGAAAAGTGAACAGTAAAATAATTTTATTTGATAGCAATTTATAGTATAAAATATGACTTGTCTAAGTGTTTATTTTGTAAGCCTAAAGAAAATAAAATATTTTGAATTTGATCAGTTTATAAATGAAAAACACCAATTATAACAACTGCCAATGAAAACTTGAAAAACTGCCGCCGTTAAGAAGTCAGAACCGCGCGTATTCCATCAATATCGCCACTGTGAGAGTCAAAGCGGCTATGTAATGCCATTGTCAGGGGTCGTCGTCTCTGGTGTCGTTCTTCCGCTGGCTCAGTTTCTTCTTCATGTCCAGAAGCATTTGTTCGAAGGACATGTCGTCGGTGCGCCGCGGCGGTAAGGCCGCCGAGCCGTGGAAGGCGCTTTCTGTGTATTTCGCTTCTAGACCATCTGCGGATGAAAGTATAATATTTAAAAGACATATCGGGAATATTCCTGAAGCCAATGCCACGCCGATGCCGGACAATTCACACAGCATCATCTACCCCAAGCTAAGCAGAGCTCGTGTTATGGGTACTAGATGACTGATATACATAATACAATATATTACATAGAAAGATATTTTTTATTATACATAGATAACGACCAGAACACCCGGAACATATCTGCTGATCGTACACAAAAATGTCCCGAGGCGGGAATAAAACCCGCAACCTCCTGCGTCACAAGCGGATCATCGCCCACCACGCCACAGAGGTCGTCGAAAAGACTAAATCGGTGCTTATCGATCCTCAATCACCGTTATACAAGTGCCTGCTCCAAAAGTGCATAGGCTAAGGCATGCTAAGTGTAACCACCGATTTAGGCTGCCCGTGCATTGACGCGGAGATAGGCAGCGGAATAGAGAAATTTTAACCAATTCCACTGGTCCACTGAAACAGAGCGAATATTTAATGCAATTCCATAGGTTCATCATCAGCCTATATTAGTCCACTGCTGGACATAGGCCTCCCCCAATGAGCGCCATAGCGCCCTGTCTTCGGCTTGACGCATCCGGCATCTACCTGCAGTCTTTCGCAGGTCGTCATCCCACCTGGTCGGAGGGCGTCCTACACTACGTTTACCGAGTCGTGGTCTCCACTCAAGAACACGTTTGCCCCAGCGGCCGTCGGTTCTTCGCGAGATATGGCCGGCCCACTGCCACTTCAGCTTGCTAATTCTCAGAGCTATGTCGATAACTTTAGGTCTCTGTCGGATGTATTCGTTGCGAATCCTATCCTTCAGAGATACTCCGAGCTCTTTCCATAGCTCGCTGAGCGACTTTGAACTGGTGGACCAGCCCTATCGTGAGTGTCCACGTCCATTCCATAGGTTAATATTTAATAAATCTGCCCTCCGCTGCCTTGTTCCGCATCAATAGACAGGCAGTGTCGATTGTATTTACAGATTTTGGTTACTGATGAACATACCTAGATCAGCATAGGTCTGCCTGCAGAAAGCTCTGCGGCCCCCGAAGCCGACGTCGTACTGAGGGAAGGTCGCGGCCGCTTCCACCGCCGACCACGCGTCTCGCGGCCGCTGGTAAGTCACGAAGCCATAGCGAGTTCTGGAATAAATATTACTAATTATAATTGAAACAATTATATCAGTAAGGGTCGGTTGGTACATATCTGACGGAAGATGCGTCGCGTATTGTCGGTCGCAATACGCCAGAACATAATAAAACATTCAACCTTTTACACTCAACCGATAATGCGTCGAGCGTACAGCGTCTGTTACGTTTCCGTTTAAGCTACATCACATACCCATCTTCCTTGCTGTGCAGCCTAACTTCCATAACATGCCCGAAAGTGGAGAATTGACTGCGGAGCGTTGCCTTGGTGACGTCCTTGTCTAGCTTACCGACGAACACTATCCGACGCTCCTCTACTGGCGTGTTGTTATCTCTGTAACAAAATAAATCATTTAAAGACGGAGTTAACAAATCTGTAAGACTATGTGTCCTGTGTGAAGATAGCTTCAGGGCGAAGGAATATGCGGATGATGTGCGGATGGGTATCTTAAAGCTATCTAGGACAGGGGTGGCCACCTTGAATAGGCAAATAACCATGTATTAGACATATAAGAGATGAACATGCTAGTGGTTTCTTTTCACTTCTTCCACTAGTGGACAAAAAATTGAAGTGAACGGTAAAATATTTTTTTTGATAATAATTTATTTATAAAATATGACTTGTCTAAGTGCTTATTTTGTAAGCCTAAAGAAATAAAAAATAAAGATTAGACCAAGATCGACTGTTTACTGAGGAAACCCAGTGAGATCTACCGATTACATACTTCTTAAAATTGTAAATGAAACAGTTTAGTTCAGTATACAAGTATGTTGTAATTTTAATGTAATAAGAGGGAAGACGTAAAATATAATGGGAAGCGGGCGTCCCGCGTTAATTTTGGACTTTGGTGAGGTTGGTTTAGCAAGAAAGACTAGGAAGCTACAACGATGGAATTAACAGTAGCATTTGGTTGTGTTCCGTAATACCAAAAATTATGACTGAAAACTTTTTGTATTCTTCACATAGCTCTTCAACGCGTAAGATATTGTTGTTTTTAATACGAAACAAATAGGAAGAAACCTTGTCCATTTTCGCATAAAAATCTGAAAAATGCGATTGGCTTTCATTGAGATTTAGGTACGTAAATTGAAAAAAAAAACTATCCAGGAACCTAGATAAATACTATTCAAATATAAATCATAAAATATTATAGTGGAAATATGCTTTAATTAGAAATCATTTTGGTATTAAGTTTGTATGGGGAAGTCATTCCTCCGCTAGCCTCTTAACAATTCACACGAGGATTCACAGGATAGATGGATAGATTCCAGACAATCTTTTTACGACTTTTTATTCTTTCTTAACACTTTGACTGCGATTTTTTTTCGACGACTGCGATCTTTTTTTTAACCTTAAAAATTCGTGCTGCCGCTCTACACAGCGGTTGTGTTGCGCCGCACATGCGTTTCGTTCGAAAAATATTACGGCTGTGCTGAGTCACAAAGATCTGTATTTTCTCAGCCGCTGCGCTAGTGTGGATTTACATATATTAGTCACTTGTAGAAAACACATACCGTGTGATTTCAGCACTCAAAGTGTTAATACTATACTATCGTGATGTGTCTATGATGTTCCAATTCAAATACAATTGCGTTGTGAGTTTTGTCATTTGTGAATTGAAAAATGGTTGTTAGAAATATGTTTGTTACGAATAGAATTTTAATATTATGCGTTTCTAGAACATTCGCTGAGGATTTAGTTAGGCTGAGGTATGTAAGTAATAAGAAGTGACGACGCGACGCTTTATAATGATGAGTCATGCTAGTTCATTTGACTCAATGACTAGTGTTTTAATGTAAGTAGTAAGTGCGTAATATATGTAATATACGGTAATTTAATGCAATTTTTTTTTTATGCAAACTAACTTCCTGTGTTCAACGTAGGAATAGTATACACCGTAGAGTAGACAACGATTTTGACAAAAAATAGGAGAATATAAAAAAAAGTTGAAAAATTTGTTATTAGTGTCATTTTATTTATTTATTCATTTATTTAGATTTGACTTACAGTTATTTAAATACCAAAACGTCAAACATTATATTTTATAAACTAAAAATAGGTAGTTAAGTAAATTTTTAACATTAAACAATCAAATTAAAGTCATTAACGCAATACACTACAATAACAATCAATTGATAGATTCTAAATATATCTAATAAAATTCATACTAATCAATCAAATTAAAAATTAAATTCAAAATACATTATGTGCATGTCAAAAATAAAAACAAAAAAAAAAAAACAGGTCAAAGGGTACAATTTAGAAATGAGAGCATCAAACGGTGTAATTTGGCGATGCTATCAAAGAATACGTCGGCGTCTGTTGCGGCGACAAACTCGTTTAGGAGGTTTAGTACTCTGGGGGTGGGAGCGCTCTCCCCAGCATGCGTTCGGTAACCGGGAGGTATCGCAAACAGCGGAGGCCGACGCCGCGGGCCGACAGCTCCGACTGCGCCCACCATGTGCCGTCTAGGGACCGCAAGGCCCATATGCTGTAGAGCTGCTGGGTTGTCAACTCTACCACGCAGTACCATGATATAATGGATAAGAAGGAGGAGCTTCCGCCTAAAGTGTAAAGTATCCAGACCGACCATGCCGGAGACGAACAAGGATGGATAGAGGTATGGATAGTACCCGTACATGCGTTTATACAAATATCGTGCAAACTTTCTTTGGACTCTCTCGACCATCATTCTGTATTTGTCCTCGTGAGGATCCCAAACTATCGCTCCAAACTCCAGACGACTACGTACAAAAGCATTGTACAACATCAACGCTGCTCGTAAATCGGGAAAATCCCAGGTTACACGCATTACGAATCCTAGAATTTTGCACGCCTGCTTGCATATAGCCTGTATATGAATATTGAAGTTGAGCTTTGGATCCATCACGAGGCCAAGGTCTCGTATGGTCTGAACTCGCTCAAGAGGAACTCCCGACAAAGAGTAGCTGTGCACAATGGGATTGCGACGACGTGTAAAGGTCATAGTTTTGCATTTGGAGGTGTTAAAAGAGAGATGATTGGCTTCACTCCATTCAGCGACAAGATCAATGTCATGCTGGTGCGCCAAACAGTCGTCTGTTTCACGCACAGCCGTAAAGAGTTTTAGGTCATCTGCGAACAGGAGACTCTCAGAGGAGATGACAACAGATGGTAGATCGTTTATCATTAGTAGAAATAGAGTCGGGCCTAGCGTACTTCCCTGGCTAACACCAGAGCGTGTGAAATAGGTCTCCGACACATAATTCCGAACGGAGACGTATTGGCGACGGTTCCGTAGGTAACTAGCAAAAAATGCTAGGAGTTTTGGTACGAAACCCATCACAGCTAGCTTCTGGAGGAGAATGTCGTTATCTACTAAATCAAACGCCTTTTTAAAGTCAAAATACGTGACATCCACCTGAGAGCCCGTATCCATACATAGTGATACATAGTCAACAAAGTTTATGTGATTTGATACCGTAGATCTGGCTGCGCGGAAACCATGCTGAGAGTCGGCGAAGAGTCCGCCAACCTGGCGGCGTATCTCATAGTCTAGGACAGTCTCAAAAATTTTTCCGAAGATAGAAGGAACAGCGATTGGTCTATGCATATCCACTAGTGTGTTTGATGCACTCTTGGGTATTGGGGTGACTTTTGAGACCTTCCAACGGTTTGGATAATAGGAGCGCTGTAGTGAGAGATTAAATAAATAAGTAAGGGGTTGCTCAAATGCTGATTTACAATCCTTTACCAGATATGCCGGTACCGCGTCTGGACCAGTCGACGATTTCGGTTTCAACCGCCTAAATGCTCTACGAATATCTGGTATCCCAATGTGATTGATAACTACTGTACCACTATCTACGGAGCCGGACATAGCAACACCATATGCCGCATCTGCGTTCAAGATGGGTTCATTGCCTAGGAAAACGGAGCTGAAGAAATTAGCGAAGACATCCGCTGCTTTCTGACCTGCAACAGCCGTACCCCGCCACTTAAATTCTCCAAGTGGTGGTCTGCCTTGTCGTTTATCTTTGACGTATTGCCAGAATTTGGAAGGTTCTCTTATGATATTAGTCTGTGTTTGTGTTATGTAGTTTTTAAAGGCTGTATGTATTAATTTTTTAACTAACTGTCTATAGTACTTGTATAGCTCTTGATTAAATTGATTTCCAAATTCCTTGAATTTCTTAAAGTGAAAATACTTATTTTTAATATATTCTATAATTTCCCGTGTATACCAACTCGGATATGAATACTTCCGTGAGAAAGTGTTTGGGTTTCGCTTGGCCGGCACACACTCATCTAAGCATCCATTTATCTTGCTATAGAAAATTTCGATAGCAAGGTCCGGATCACTTTCGCTGTAAAGCTCACTCCAATTGATCTCACCCAGAGACATATAGAGTCTATGGAAGTCGGCTTTCCGAAAGTTCCACTCCTTCATGGGTGGAGAGCAATGGATAAAGCCATCAGATACGAGAGAGGGAGAGATCTGGCACCTACGCGGTAACAGAAAATCAATATGAAGTGGGGGGTGGTATTTATCAATCGGAACCAATGCATCGGAGGCGCACTCGACTGCCAGGAGGTCCCTGTCCATCCCAGTGAGTACCAGGTCCAACAAGCCACCGTATTCGTTGACAACATCGTTAAATTGATGGACATCACATAATTCGCAAAATAGATCAAAATGAGTCCTAACATTAACGCTACAAGAACTCAAATTAAAGTCTCCAGTAATAATTACATCTATGTCAGAATATTTACATAATACATTTTCAATACAACATAAAACATTAATATATTGCTCGTCTTTGTAAATCATACTAAAGTCATTTTGACGACCGATGTGGCGCGGTGGGCGAAGGTCCGCCTGCGTCGCATGAGGTTGCGGGTTCGATTCCCGCCTCGGAACAAATGTGTGTACGATCTGCAGATATTTGTTTCGGGTGTTCTGGTCGTTTTCTATTTATAATAAAATAATATCTATCTATGTAATGTATTATATTATGTATATCAGTTATCTAGTACCCATAACACAAGCTCTGCTTACCATGGGGCTAGATAATGCTGTGGGAATTGTCCAGCATTATTTATTTTATTTATTATTTATTTAAAACGGGATATTTACCATGATTTGATTTTTGAGTTATCCAATATTATGACTTTAGTATTAATAACCATGATAGTTTCAAAAGATTTATTTGTATCATAGTTTTTATTAGATAATGATAAAAATAAGTTATATATCATTTATTTGCATAAATATATTGTGTTAATAAAATGTTACGGATCCACAGTCTATAACTATACTATAGCTAAGTGTCCATCCAAAGGTTGCCTGGAAGAAATCGCTCTTAGCGATAAGGCCATTGTGCATCTGTATCTTTGTTTGTTTGTTCTTTACTGTTTTTTTTTTCAGTATTTGATGTGCAATAAAGCGTATTTGTATTGTATTGTTTCGGAGTACGAATTGAGAGAAATTTATTTATTTATTTATTTTTATTTTAACAATGCATGGAATGTCTCTGTTGCTTAAATAGAAGTAATGTCAAAAGAATATTAAAACCCATAAAAATAGGTTTTAGGCAAAAAAGTATTTTCTATATATCTATGTACATAATATTCATCATCATCATCAACCTATGTTAGTCCACTGCTGGACATATGCCTTCCCCAATGAGCGCCATAGCGCCCTATCTTCAGCTTGCCGCATCCAGCATCTACCTGCAGTCATTCGCAGGTTGTCATCCCATATGGTCGGGGGGCGTCCTACCCTACGTTTACCGAGTCGTGGTCTCCACTCAAGAACACGTTTGCCCCAGCGGCCGTCGGTTCCTCGCGAGATATGGCCGGCCCACTGCCACTTCAGCTTGCTAATTCTTAGAGCTATGTCGATAATAATATCATAACATCACCTACTGCTTGTTAGGCTCAACTCACACCGAAAGAGCGGCGAAGGGCAACGAAGCGCAGCGACCCGCTCGGTAGAGAAGAAGAATTCGCCGGAATTCCCGCCGCGGGCATCCGCGCGACTCATTCGAGTTTCTCATACGATAATAAGTATTATTGTAATGAAAATCAAGTTAAACTTCATATGACACTGAAACTGCGCTCCGCTTCGCTGCGCTTCGACGCTCTTTTGGTGTGAGTTGAGCCTTAGCCATAGTAGCATATATAGATAAGATAGCAGATTACATTATCAAGATAAACTTACCTTCACTTCTGTAATATTACATAACATTAGAATTTTATCAGACCTTGATGTTTCAGTTAAATTTCAGCCGAGTCAGTGTTTGGTGCCAGCAAGTGGCATTGGACTCGCCTCAACACTGACCTCGAGATTATTGGGAAATTGAGAGATATTTTAATGTTTTCCTTGTTTTTTTACTTGCCTTTGTCAATGCTAATGTTTAAAATAAGTACTTAGCTAGCTAGATACGACAGAATAAGATTTTTGTAAAAAAATCCAATTCTTTAATTATATATCTTTTGTTATTACGAGTCAGGTGGTACGTTGAACAGGTTTCAAATGTATAAAAAAAATGCTGGCTAATCCACACAATATATCCATAATGGTTTAGGGTAATGTAAACCATTATACCTATTATTATTATTATTATATTAGCCCGGGGTGTCCCACTGCAGGGCAAAGGCCTCCCTCCCCTTCTTCCACTCATCTCGGTCCTCAGCAAGGAGAACCCACTCTTTATTGTGTAGCTCATCCCGCCATCTCCGCCTAGGCCTTCCACGTGGCCGTTGTCCGTCCGGGACCCAGTCAGTGGCGATCTTCGCCCACTGCTGGTCTGACAATAGTAGTTTAGTTGAGTTGGTATTCACTCAGATCCAAAAAAAGAACATCAATTATAATTAAAGATTTTTTTTCCCTCTTTTTTTTTCCCATTATACCTAGCGTCGGTTAAATCTTTGACTGATAAAACTAAAATATTATAGTTCTCAACACCGAAAAGCACTTGTTTTATGGCGCATGCAACTTTGTCGAAATGTTGGTGAACTCAAAACAAAATAATGTAAGAGCAAGTACAAAGCAGCTATTCAGCAGCATGTGTTCTTCGAAAAGATATCTAATCGGGCAATTCCAGTTAAATTACCATTTTAAATGAATTTTTCATACAATAAACGTCAAAATTACCCAACGAAGCTGCTAATTGTCTGATTATCTTATATGGAAAACCAACCTCATCAAAGTTCAGACTAAATAAATAAATAATGCTGGACAATCACAATCATCTAGCCCCAGAGCTTGTGTTATGGGTACTAGATGACTGATATACTCAATACTATAGATTACATAGAAAACGACCAGAGCACCCTGAACAAATATCTGCAGATCGTACACACATTTGTCCCGAGGCGGGATTCAAACCCGCAACCTGCGTTGCATACGGACCATCGCCCACCGCGCCACAGAAGTCGTCATAATAATTTTAGAGTCAGAATAATTGAAGTAATAATGACATTTCTTACCTATCCTCAGAGCTAAAACTTCTATACTTCTTCCTATACGCCTCCAGTTTGTAGGGACTGCTGGATCTTCGCGAATTGCCGGACGATGACGAACTCGACGATGAACTCGATGACGATGATGACGATGAACTGGAAATAGTTACAGAATTACGTTAGAGGTAGTTTAGTTGAGTTGGTATTCACTCAGATCCAAAAAAAGAACATCAATTATAAATAAGGGTTAAAATAACATAGGTTATAATTATAAAGTTAGTTATAAATATACGTATATAACCCTATATGCGTTTGAGTATTCGGACTCAAACGCAACTCAGATTTAAGCCCGTCTCAAGTGATTTTTGACGATTTTCATTAACACTTTGACTGCGGTTTTTTTTCGACGACTGCGATCTTTTTTTTAACCTAAAAAATTCGTGCTGCCGCTCTACACAGCGGTTGTGTTGCGCCGCACATGCGTTTCGTTCGAAAAATATTACGGCTGTGCTGAGTCACACAGATCTGTATTTTCTCAGCCGCTGCGCTAGTGTGGATTTACGCATATTGGTCACTTGTAGAAAACACATACCGTGTGATTTCAGCAATCAAAGTGTTAAAAATTGACAAAAAATGGCTACTTGAGACGTGCTTAAATCAGAAATGCGTTTGAGTATTTGGGCGTAGTCAAGTTATAAATCACACTCGTATATTATTATAAATGCGAAAGTTTTGATGTTTGTTACCTCATCACACCGAAACAACTGAACGGATAGAGCTGAAATGTTGCATAGATGTAGTTCTAGACTTGGAATAACATATAGGCTTTCTCAAACGAAAACCTCTTGCGAAGCCGCGGAAACCAGTGCTATATATAGTTTTGTGGTTACTACGAAAAGCAGTAGGTGCTGAATGCGGCTAAACACCGCGCTAAATCGCTTATTAGGCGAGGCCGCTGTAGTCCAGCAGTGGAATAACATAGGAATAGGCTTACGATGATTGTAAGTATCGACTCGATACTCGCAAACACAGATTGATAAAGAAACCAGCTGAAAAATCATCCAGATAAAAAACAATTGAAATACACTACTTGAGTAGAATATAAGTAGATAACCTACTACCAATATTTGATTGGACCAAATTCATGATTCTAATCGAAAGTACATAATATACATAAAGTACGTATCGTGTAAATACGTACCATTATGGAGAATACCTAAAGAACTGGGTTGTTTTTATCTCCAACGTTCCTAGCTATTAAGTTTTTCTTCTGTACTTTCGCCATCGCTATAGATAAATACACGAAATACCTTCAGTTTCGATGTCTCATTGCTTACCTAGAAGAAGAATCTGAGCTTTCCGAAACAGTAGGTTTCCTTAACGGCGGTGTCATGGATTTGACAGTCTTCCTCTCAACGCTTGGTGGACTAGGTTTGGACTTTTTAGCGGCAGGGCTTTTAGATCTTGGTTTTGATCGCGACCTTGACCGATTTCTTCTGATAGAAGGCGACCGTCGGGGTGTCGAGCGTCTTTTGTGATAAGATCTAGACCTGGAGCGACGTTTTCTCTTGTAAGGAGAATCAGATCTGTCCGATCTCTCAGATCGTCTGTACCGTCGGAATCTACCGCGTGATCTAGATCTACTGCGAGTAGGAGACCGTCGTCTTCTTCTACTGCGGGAAAGAGACCGCGATCTTCTTCTGTACTTCGATTCGTAGCGGTCTTTCGATCGGGAACGCTTGTCTTTAGATAGCGAGCGCTTTTCTGCGCGAACAGGTTTCGCAACTTTAGCTTTTTCTTTGTCTTTCATTCTGACAGGGCTGCTTTCGCTTGACATTGACATGTCGCTGTCGTTTCTTCGTCGGTTCACTGATGATTTTTCCTTGGCTATCGTTTTAGCTTTGGGTGTCTCTGTGTCTTCTCGTTTAGCTGGTGCTTTAGTGGGTGATGCTGTTGGCTCTGTCTGTATCGTTATATTAGCGAGAGCCGGCTTGCTTCTTTCTTTGGCGAGATGGAGGATGACTTTATCTTCGCCATGATCAGCCTTCAAGTCATACTCTCTCACGATTGTTGCTCTTCCGAATTTGAAAACTTCCCGCTTTTCTACAGGTGACCTCGGCTTAGATTGTTTTTTCTGTTTCTCTCTTTCCTCATCTTCGGGAGCCTTTTTCATGACCACGTCTTGTATACTTGCGAAGAGAGAATTGCTAGACATTTTCGTGTCAACCTGCTTGCCAACACTTTTGAGTGTAGCGGTTATATCTTTGAACCGTTCTTTATCTATCTTAGTTTCAGAATGCTTCTTATCTTCCGGTCGTTTATCTTTTTTGACATCGAATACATTCTGTTTAAGAACGTTTTCAGATTTGTTTATCTTGAAATTGATTCGGGATTTTAGGTCAATTGGTGGAGTTAAAGATTTTTCGGTTTTTCTTTTCTGTTTTTCGATCATTTTCAAATCTGCCTCCACCAGTTTTTTTATTAGGGTTTCGTCTGTGTTCGTTCCCACGCTGACTAGGATAATTTCATCATAATCGGTGTGAAGTTGTGGTTTTTCGATAACAGGCTCTGGTACCGGTTCCGGTTGGCTCATGCCAACTATTTTCAACATTTCAGCGTCGCTTATCAGAGGCTGCAACTCCAAATTTTCTACTTTAGGTATTTTGCTCATAACTATATCTTCGTCTCGTTTCCTCAAAGCCTCAGCTTTTTGCTTTTTAGCATTGGCTACGATCTTTCTCGATGCCTCACGGATGGGATCATATAAGTTTTTGGGTGCGTCGTTGTTCGGTTTCTGTTGTTGGTCTGGAAGTGTCAGAACTACGGGTTTCACAATCTTATCAGTGATTAATGGATGCGGCATATCAGGGAATATAGACTCAGGGCTAACAGCAGTGGAACTGTTATTGGAACTAGCTCCTTTCCTCAGTTTATACTCTTTAAGATTGAGCTTTTTCCTTTTGTGAGGCTCTTCTTTCTTGATCTCGTCAGCTTTGTTCAGTTCCTCTTCAAAGGCATTTATTTCTTTTTTGATCGGCATAGTAAGTGGTATTTTAACGTCTTGCTTATTACTAAAAAGCGCAGTATAAAAATGTTCATCTTTTTTCTCCTCTTTTGGACGGGGTTCTTCTTTTACGATTACATTTTCAGCCTCAATACTACGTAAATTTTTATTTTTTATTCTAATTACCTCTTTTATATTCTTTTCTACTTCTTTTATATGGTCTTTCACATGTTTTTCGGAGTCCTTGACATATTTTTCTTCTTTGACACGTTTTTCGATATCTTTTATGGGTTTTTCTTCCATGTTTATATATTTTTCCTGTTTAATTTCGTTGAAAACGTTCGGAATCTCACTAACACTACTACTTATTCTACACTTCTCTACACTATCATTATGTTTAATCTGAGAGTCTTTATGATCACAGTTGAGAATAACTTCAGATTTATTTTTAATAGTTAACTTAATGCTACCGTTTGAATTTTGACTACAAGGAGTATCACTTGCTTTAGAAGCACATTTGTTAATCACAGAACTGTTGCTTTTAAGAACTACATCGTTTACACTGTGCGTAGGCGAGAGTTTTTTACGACAGTTAGACTGTGCGGGAGGTTTCACAGCCGGCTTTACGCTTTTCTTTTTCAAGTCACTGTCACTTATAACTTTTTTGTGTTTAGTGTTCTTTTCGCTTTCATCGTCACTGCTGAGGTTGTAGACAACCTTTTTGTTTTTGCAGGATCTATGTCTCGAGCTCAAGATTCTGTTGTTGCTTGACAGAACCTCAGGCTTGAGGAGGCTTTGCCCTCCTTTCAAGTTAGGGAGACTGTGCCGCTTTTTGGAGGAACAGTAGTCATGATCGGAATGAACGGGCGACGGGGACCGCCTGACGGCTGTGTTAATCGTAGTCGGCATCTGCAATAACGTTAAAAACGGTGAAAATGCCCTTTGGTTGGATCTGAGGAACACCTATACAGTGAGTGGTACTTACCAATATTTGCCGCATTTTGTTGTTCTTCAATTGCACTCCCGCGTCCTGTATCCTCATCCCGTTGGTAAGAGATTTATTAATTCTCTTCTGTTCTTCGACTGGCACTATCCTCAGTGGCTTTTTACTTTTATTCAACTTTTCGGTCGCCTCAAACTGTTCCAGAAGCGAACTCAGGTTGTTCGCTGCAAGGACAGGTATGACTGTATCATTGCATGATTCCACGTCAACAAAGTCATCTAAATCAGCCGGAGCCACTTTAGATTCAGCAATTACTGGTTTTGCTACAACTGTTTTCGGAGCCATTGGTTTTGAAATCGGCTTTACAATAGGGATCACTGATTTAGAAACAGGAATATGTTTCATTGCAATAGGTTTCACAATAGTGATAGGTTTTATATCCGCTTTAGGAGAATTGAAATTGGGCTCTAAGGGAACTATTTTAGCTTTGCGCGGCGGCTCAATCACCATCTTTTTAGGTGTTGCTTGAGACTCCAGCACATTCACGCTTTTATTGAGGTTTAGCCCTTTACGTGCAGGCGGTGGAGTCTTTTCTACGCAAAACTCTAGAACTTTCGAGGAAGGAATGACGCTGGGAAGGGGTGTAGATGTCAATTTCCTAAACGAGTCATCTGGATGTGTTAAAACCGTGATATTAGAATCTATCGTATCCTCTATTTCCATTTCCTGAAGATTCAAATCGTCGTCTTCTTTTTCGAATATAGCTGCCGGTTTATTTTCAGTTATTAGAAAACTGTTTACATCTTCATCTGTTAGAGTACGTGGGATGTCATCGCCTTTGTTTGACTTATCTTTGTCATTCTCAAACGTTAGATCTGACAAGTCAAGATTCAGGTCTTCGAAACTTAGGCATGTTTTAGCATCATCTATGTCTAAACATAAATTCGATGAATGCATTGGAGAATGTGGCAGAGAGCATGACTTTTGTATGCTTTTAAATTTGTTGTATGTCATTTCTTCGAGCAGGTATCTCTTTAGGTCTTCTATATTTGGTAGAACTTCTAAATCAGATTCGTTTATTGATACATCTAACTTGCTTTCAGGTTCTACTTCGGGTATAACCTTTTCAGGTTTTACCTCTGGTAAAACTTCTCTAGGTTCTATTTTTATGGGCTTTTCTTTTTTTATATTATTTCCTATGACCAAAAATTCATCTACGTTAGGCATAGTTTCTGTTATATGAAACTTAGTGCTTTCCTCTTCAGGGAGTTTATGTTTTATGAAAAAGTCGTCAACATTTGGCACAGTTGTATCTTCTTCCTTGCCTTTGTCTTTTATAAAGTATTCATCTACGTCTTTCACAACCGGACCATATACAGACAGCATGTCTTTATCTTTGATAAAATATTCATCGACATTTGAAACGACTGGCGTGTCTATATTTAGGTCTATGATATTATCTGGTGCAGGTTTTGGTCTGTAGATAGTACTACCATAATTAGGATTATCTTCAGGGTTTATATATTCGCTCTCATCGTATGCGTCATCTTTTTCAGTTATAGCGAAGTCAGCTTGACTGCTGTCATCGTCTGAAGATGCTTCTATTAAGTCCAAATCGGGGTTAACTTCGTAGACAGTAATGACGTCGTAATCATGGCCTTCTACAAGAGTGTTATCTTCGAGGTTTCCCTCTCTGACATTGTGCGAGCCATTTTCCTTGACTGGTACGTTTATTTCTTGTACACTATCATCCTCCACATCAATGTTTTCGTCTGAATCATCGACATTGATTTCTTGTATAACAAAATTGTCATCAAGTTCCTCCTCGTCATCGGATTTATCCTCCTTAATGACAATGTTCTCCTCGGTATCATCTTGGCCGTCGGAAGTCTCTTCGTCTGAGCTTGTGTCTTGACTTGATTGTGTAGTGTTTACCTGAAATGAGACAGATTTATGAAAAAATAGGCAAATTACTCATGACAATGTCTAGCCATGAAGATTTTATAGAGGGAAAGAATCTCTTCTTTCTAAACCGAGTCATAACTTCATATGAGAAATTTCGAATACTTTTTAGCTGGCATTAGCGTTAAGTAAATGATGTACGTAATAAATAAAGACCACTTTATCTTTTTTCCCATCAATTAAACCTAGTCAAAAGTTTAAGGCACATCACAACGGAATTAAACGGCATTTTTTGGCTTAGGGAGCCTCCATGCACGTGAGGCAGTCATTCCAATCTCGACTCTATACCTACCAATAAGACAGTAACTTCATACTCACTGTCTGACTCTGGCACCACTCCTCACCATCTTCCTCGCTCTGGGCGATAGATGGCGCCCGTTGCAGCGCGATCTGCGGGTATTCCGGGCTGTTCTGGTTGCTACCTGTTAGGTTTAGTTCCAAAGTGTATTCAACTCTTAAAAGGGTTTTGTTAGTTATAGATATAAATTATCTATTGTTACAAATCTGTTACAGTTTACTGTTGATAACGTCTTAAATCCTAAAATAGGTATATCTAGACACTAGAGTTCTTATAAGCTTTGTAAATATTTTTGCTAATTTAAACCCTAAAATAGTGTGTAAGACAGTGAATAACACTTCAGCAGCCTCGGGGATTGTTGTCTAGGGTAGAGTAGAGAAAAATGACGTCATACACATGGAACACATAATTATAAGCACTAATACAACGGATATTTATCGCGTTTATTTACCTTTTTTTGTATATATAAGTGCTTATAATTACTTGTTCAGATCGCGTAACTTAAAAAATATTAATGAAATGGAATACAGTGTAGCATAATGTCTTACCATCAGAAGATGTAGAGTCGCTCTTAGCGCGCATTATCTTGTGCCCGATGCTACGATAGCGGGCCTGGTGGAACGAGTTCAGGATGTGCGACTCCATGTCTGTAACAAGTATAATTTGGCGTGTTTAAAAAACTATAAACCAACTTAAAATTCCTAAATAATTAAAATTGATTTAAAAAGAGTATCATCGAATCGGTCGGCGTGATATTCAGTTATTCGTCCATTTGTCGCGCACATACTTTATGCAAATTTATGACTTAGGTATACGGTTTTCTCATAGATGCCATTGCCATCGTCAGAACTGAACCAAATTGAAATGGGACCAAACGGGAATAACAAAAAGTCATAAAATCGGTTCACCCAATCGAAAGAGTCTGAGGTTACAAACAAAAAAAATACGGTCGAATTGAGAACCTCCTTTTTTGAAGTCGGTTAAAAATAAACACGTAAATTATAATTATAATGCTTTAAGCCCAGGTTCATTAACCTGGGCTTAAAGCGTTATAATTATTCAAACCAACAAATTACAATGGAACAACACGGCATTTTGCTAGAATACGAAGATCCGTTGAAGCCAACGTTCGAACTTCTACTAAATGAAACTTTTACTGCCGTGAGCAATGTGATCTGTTTTTGGGCATATTGCTGCGACACCGGCCACGCCCCCTTTTCATATCTCCTTTGTTTCTGATATCTGTGGCCCCTACTCTCAAACCTTGACGCGCTAATAAGAAATGAGTGTCCAATATCTTCTGATAAAATCTTAATAGAATAACGTTTTTTCACCCAGTACATTTACTGGGTATCAGAAACAAAGGAGATATGAAAAGGGGCTTCAACGGATCTTCGTATTCTAGCAAAAAAAAAAGCCGTGTTGTTCCATTGTAATTTGTAAAAATAGAAGTGAAAATAAGAACTTTAAGTCAAATGGGATCACATACCATCGCTAAGTACTTGAAATGATATGTTTTTCATACTAAAACCCTAAAAACAATTTGATGCTGATTGATTTCTTGATTTCTTAACTTTTTTATTATGTGACTAAACGCCAGTCGCGGTATTGTTGTAATTTGTTTACAATGCTTGCTCTGTACTAATGCCTATTCGAACGTTGAGTTCCAATAGCGCAATGTATAATTAACATAGTGAAAGTAATAGAATACCATCAACCGCGTGGTACGGGCACTGCTCATGGTCGTGAGTTAGTGATGTGCCCCGAGTGTGTTATTTGTCGATAAAGATTGTCATTTTTGATACCTATTATTTATTATATTGACGACTTAACCAAATTTGGATTAAATGTGTACAAAGATATATTTTGTGTATAATAATAAGTACTATTACGACAAAACAGGACAATCACTGAGCTACTCAATTAATTTTTAACCCTCGATCGAAAAAGGAAGAGGGCTAATATAAGTCTGTGATCAAGAACCTCACTATCAAAACATCCATGATTACTCAATTAGTGTATTACCTGTTAATTTTTATGCGTAAAAACAATAATCAAGTACTTATCGTTTTACGTTATATCGACAAACAATCCCTATCGTAGACGCCTATTATTGCTACTGTAGTGGTGCTGTACGGACATCACTTGCAACCTAGTGTGCGAACCAATAGTTGCTCTCTATGCGTTGTGTGCATGACAAGCACACAACGCAAAGTAATAAATAATAATAAATAAATAAATAAATAATGCTGGACAATTCACACAGCATTATCTAGCCCCATGGTAAGCAGAACTTGTGTTATGGGTACTAGATAACTGATATACATAATACAATACATTACATAGATAGATATTTTTTATTATACATAGAAAACGACCAGAACACCCGGAACAATTATCTGCAGATCGTACACACAATTGTTTCGAGGCGGGAATCGAACCCGCAACCTCCTGCGTCGCAAGCGGACCTTCGCCCACCGCGCCACATCGGTGGTCAGATGTATGATGAGTAATGTTTTTATTTTGTTTAGTTATTGTGCGTGACTTTTTCTTGCGACACTTGGTTTCGCATAGGATTGGCATCTCTCTAGATCTCTATGGTAGGGGCTTATGACACGTGCTAAAATGTGTCGCACGGCGGTTGGCGGGCGTCACGTTACGCGGAACTGTATTTTCATCATTTTTTGTTTACTACACTACGTTTGCCGATTCGCGGTCTAAACTCAGATGATGTTTACCCCAGCGGTTGTTGGTTCTTCTCGAGATATGGCCGGCTATATATGATGTTATTCCATATGCAGTAGGTAAGGTACATTATATTTAATATTAAATTTTTCGATTATCATCTTTCAAATTAGTAAGTAATTGGGAGTACAAAGGATGTACATGAACATTCATAGTGTACCTATACCAACATTAATATAGGCAAGTAAAGATGAAACGAGTCGCCCGCTCCGCCCCGGCAGGAATAATACTTAAGTCTTAAAACTTAACACTTTGACTGCGGTTTTTTTTCGACGACTGCGATCTTTTTTTTGACCTAAAAAATTCGTGCTGCCGCTCTACACAGCGGTTATGTTGCGCCGCACATGCGTTTCGTTCGAAAAATATTACGGCTGTGCTGAGTCACACAGATCTGTATTTTCTCAGCCGCTGCGCTAGTGTGGATTTACGCATATTAGTCACTTGTAGAAAACACATACCGAGTGATTCAGCACTCAAAGTGTTAAAACACACATTTCGTCATAAAAGTTAAACAAAATAACTTTAGAAGTTTTACAAAGCCATAAAACTAATGAAAAAGAAGCTCTAAGACACATAGTTCTACTAGTTTACATAGTTACATATTTAACAAAGAACTATGTAACTTTGTCACGATTACCAGAAGTTCTGGTAAACGTTGAGTTTGAGTTTTTGACTACACTACGATACCGACCTATTTCATTAAGTAGGTACTACCTGTACTCCAATTCAAACACGTGAATATTTTTTGTATATACAAAGGGTTTTGTGTTACAAAACCCGAGGAATATCGGTGAAAAATATTTAAAGACATTGGTAACATTAAAGCAAAGCACGAAGCTCGAAAAAATTTGGTTTTGAAAGCTTTCATTCGAGATAGATAGAATTGATCTCTCATTCGTTATCGAATTCAAATTAAAACATTTTTCGCTGAACATGTGAGATTATTATCCACCCAACGCTAAGAGGCGACGTGGAAGGCCCAGGATGAGAATGCGTGACGAGCTCGAGGCACATCTTCCTGGTAGTGTTTTACTTTTTATTGATAGCCTAGCTGTTACATTGTTGTTTTCTGTTATGGTTATCGTTATCAGTAATTGTTAAGTTTTCATTCATAATGAATGTCTTTGTTCACATAAAATATCTTGGATCTAAATCGGAGTATGTACTTACTTACTTTTTTTTTATATACCTACTTACTTGCAGCGGTATCTAGGAAGACCTTTGGTACAGGTGCTTCTCTAAAGCGGTTGCGTAACTTCCTTCCTACTTGTACCAAAACTGCGCTTGCACAATCCTTACTACTCCCCCTCTTAGACTATGCAGACGCCAGCTATCCCGACCTGAAGACCAACTCAACAAGCTTGAGCGTCTTCAGAACTACTCCATTAGATTTATATTTGGCCTGCGTAAATTTGATCACATCTCTGTGTACCGTAATAGGCTCAAGTGGTTACCCATTCGTCTTCGTCGGAATGCTCATGTTCTCAATCTTCTTTATTCTGTCCTTTTCCTTCCATCATCACCGTCTTATCTAAAAGACCGTTTTGAGTTTCTCCATATGTCCCACCCACGATCCCTTCGCTCGTCTGATACCCTTCTCTTAAAAATCCCATCACACACTTCCCAATTCTATGGTGATTCCTTCACGTTGCAGGCCGCCAAACTCTGGAACGCCCTTCCCGTTTCTATCCGTCAAGCGAAATCCCTTCCTATCTTCAAAAGTATGGTTCATCAACACTATCTGACCACTCTTGATAAGTTTTCTTGACTTTTATTTTTTTCTATGTTAATTGTTCCTGCTTTATGTATATTTGTGCTCTATTTTTATATATGTGCGTTCTTAATATAAATATTAATTATTTTATATATTAAGTATATAATTATCCTAAATAATTACGCCACCGTCAGCTTTAATACGTACAGATCCTATCCATCCAAAGGTTGCCTGGAAGAGATCGCTTTTAGCGATAAAGCCGCCGATTGTGCCACTAGATTTAGTTAGTATTAAGATCCTATTTTTATTATTTTCTTTATATTTGATGGTGCAATAAAGGTATATTGTATTGTACTTTTAAAGATGAAATAGTAGGAATGCGTTTCAATCGTCTATTTAAATGCAATGTAAACAAAGTTAATCTTATCAAGGAACGTGATAAATTGTTTTGAACTCATATGATAGCAATTTTGTATCTTCTGAGCGAATCGGTCAAGTAACACATTTTGATCTTATTTCTTTTACACTTCTGTCAAGTTATATTGTGATGAAGTTTTTGATAAACCAACAGAACCCTTCGTGTGTGAATCAACTTGCAAGGG
Source organism: Eupithecia abbreviata (assembly GCA_943735965.1). NCBI lineage: Eukaryota > Metazoa > Arthropoda > Insecta > Lepidoptera > Geometridae > Eupithecia > Eupithecia abbreviata. The sequence goes on along the minus strand of OX030997.1, from coordinate 1,884,588 downwards.
TTCCGTACAGTACCATTGATTTTAAGAAGACGGACGGACAGACAGCGGAGGCTTAGTAATAGGGACCCGTTATCACTCTTCGGTGTGGAACCCTAAAAAGTACCTAAATTGTAAATTTTGAAACTAAGACGAAACATCTACTCTGTTATGTATGATGTATAATGAAAAATATCTATCCATCTAATGTATTATATTGTATTTAATATATCAGTCATCTAGTAGGTAGTAGGTACCATACCTGGTACCTGTGGTACACACCCTGCCTTTTCTTAAATTCATATAATTCTTTCCATCCAAAGGTTGCCTGGAAGAGATCGCTTCTAAGCGATAAGGCCGCCCATTGTACATGTTGCATATAATGTATTTTTGTAATGATTGATTTGATTATGGTGTACAATAAAGAATTTTTGTATTGTATTGTTTTTTATTGTTGTTACTAAATTATTATTTAAGACCTTTCCTATGGATGTTTTACACAATTTAACAATAAATATATTCTTATTCTTACCATAACACAAGCTCTGCCTACCTTAGGGCTAGCTAATATAGGGCTAGATAATGCTGTGTGAATTCATCATCATCATCATCATCATCAGCCTATATTAGTCCACTGCTGGACATAGGCCTCCCCCAATGAGCGCCATAGCGCCCTGTCTTCGGCTTGACGCATCCAGCATCTACCTGCAGTCTTTCGCAGGTCGTCATCCCACCTGGTCGGAGGGAGTCCTACACTACGTTTACCGAGTCGTGGTCTCCACTCAAGAACACGTTTGCCCCAGCGGCCGTCGGTTCTTCGCGAGATATGGCCGGCCCACTGCCACTTCAGCTTGCTAATTCTCAGAGCTATGTCGATAACTTTAGTTCTCATTCGGATGTATTCGTTGCGAATCCTATCCTTCAGAGATACTCCGAGCATAGCTCTTTCCATAGCTCGCTGAGCGACTTTGAACTTTGCGTTTTGTGTGAATTATCCAGTATTATTTATTTCCAACTCTATTCCTTAATCTAACTAAGCTGTTCTTTATGCACTTATTACAAATGTTATGCAAGCGTGATATTCACGCATTCTGTAGTTTAAGTTATAGTTTCTATAGAAATGTTTTAATATGTATTTTCTTGGTGTTGTCTTAATAAAAAGAAATACATAAATATATTATCATAGTTACAAGTTGTACCTACTTTAGCTTGGGGCTAGATGAGGCTGTGAATATCTATACTATTATAATAAAGAGGAAAGGTTTGTTTTTTGTTTGTTTGTAATGAATAGGCTCCGAACCTAATTGGACCGATTTGAAAAATTCTTTCACCATTGGGAAGCTACACTATCCCCCGTGAACATAGGCTATATTTTCAAAAAATTTAGGGATCTGTACTAAAACTGTGCGAAGCCGGGAAGGTCCGCTAGTATATCTATATATATAAAAGAAAGTCGTGTTTGTTACAACACTTATAACTCGAGAACGGCTGGACCGATTTAGCTGAAAATTGGTGGAGAGGTAGCTTAGAACCAGGAGTCTAACATAGGACTTTTTATCATTTAAACAATTTGACACATAGATTTCCACGGGGGCGAAGCCGCGGGGAGCAGCTAGTTGTATATAAAAAGTAAAGTAAGCTCTTTGCTACCATTTCATTGGCTGTAACAATTTATCAATCACCCACCCCACTGTCACATATAGATAACCTAGAGATAAGATAAGGCGAACCAATGTCAGTTTTTGTTATTAAGATAAAATAATACTTTTTATTCAATTTTCTTGACCTATTCAGGGCCCAAACTTGTTTGTGAAGTCATGACCATGTGTTTAATGCTAAGTTAGAGTTAATCTTAGGTTGTAAGATGTCAATTTAATGTGCATATATATTTTTTGTCTTATCTGTGGTCTGCCACCCGTGTGGACACGCGCGCGCCAATGGTTCTGTCAGAAAACCAGCGTTGCTCTACTTCTTATGGAGAAGTAGAGCAACATTATGCTGAGACAGGACCTATTGGTTCGCTTTGTGGAGTCGCTTGTTGCTTTTATATAACACATACGTAGTTAATTTTATTTATTTCTTTATGTTCTTGTTTACCTTACAGATTATTATTATATAGTAACAAGCTGTACCTACTTGTGAATCAATAAATGTATTTTCTTTCTTTCTTTTTTCTTTCAAACTCAACAGGTTTTAAGATTACTAAAGGATATGGCCACGTGGAAGGCCTAGGCGGAGATGGCGGGATGAGCTCGACCTATACAACAAAGAGTGGGCTCTCCTTGATGAGGACCGAGATGAGTGGAACAAGGGGGGGCCTTTGCTCTGCAGTGGGAAACACCGGGCTAATATAATAAAAATAAAGGATATGGAGGTTTAGCTTATTTAAGGATCAAGACATGTTCAAAATATTATAAGATACCAGCTGCGCCTCGCGGCTTCGCCCGCGTGAAAATCTATATTTCATATGGGTTATAAACCTTCCTCTTGAATCACTATTTATTAAGATACCCGCATCAAAAAAGATCTAAGCATACATAGGGACAGACAGACAGCGGGAAGCGACTTTGTTTACCATAATCACTACATATGTAGTGATAATGGCATAAATGAGTATTTTAGATGGTTTGTATAAGATTGAGGATTATTTCGATTTATTATTATTTAGGCTAGTTAGTAAATGATCGTTTAGGTGATGCAGGATTACTTGTATCGTTGTAGGATTGAATTTGAACTACAGTTGATAAATTTATGTAAAATATGTGAGAAACAAGTGCTAAGACAAACGTAACATAGGCTGGCACTGCTAACTAAGTTATGTAACTTCTTATAACTTTGTAGCATACCGAAAAAATTAAAAACCACAAAAAAAACCTCACCCCAACACGAGACAATCATTGATAATATGAATTATTATACTCTCAGAGCTCTGCTACACATGCAAAGCCGGGGCGCGTAGCTAGTTACAGCTATAAAAGAAGTTGGCAACAGAGTTGCTGAGGTAATGTGTAAACCTTGAGTTTAACTGACTATTTGCTTGACAGAATAAATAAACAAGAAAGATGTCGTTTCTTTTTGTTAAATTTCATTGACCTAGTCCTTGAGTGATGAAATTATATTTATCAGCTGTATTTGTCTATAGAGGAGATAATTATATCCACAAAATCACCTCTGTGGAGACACTTTGAAATTATTTCACTAATAAGGTAGCATTAAGTCTAGTGGCCCAAGAATTAGTGAGTATCAGGTGCAGCGCATCAGCATTGCCGTACAGCAGGGCAATGCAGCCAGCATCTTGGAGGAGATTCTCCTTGTTATTGTTAGGGATTTGTCAAGCTTCTCAAGAGTAGTTTCCACATAGCCCAACTTTGGGCTATTTTTTTTTTCCTTTGGGTGGCTTGGATATCACAGCGCCCATGATAGGCCTATTGTGATCGAACTTTGGGCTATCTGGAACATGTGTAGAACTTGTAAGTACTGAGCAGTCAGCCGTAATTTACTTGATAAATCATTCTAATAAGCTATGTAACTTTAGTTAAGTTACCTACCTAGTTACAGTCTAATCCTACTAATATTATTAACGCGAAAGTTTGTGAGGATGTATGTATGTTTGTTGCCCTTTCACGCAATGGATTTTGATGAAACTTCACAATAATATAGCTTACATATCAGAATAACACATAGGCTACAATTCATAAAGATATATTGTATATTATCCATAATATCTATTACCACGCGGGTGAAACCGCGGAGCGTAGCTAGTATTAGTAACTACATAATATAAGTTACGGCTTAAGCCTACTAACTTCCTATTTTGAACTTGAAGCTACATATAACAAATAAAACCTACTTGTCTACTTTACTACCTACTTTTATTTTTGACAAATGAATAAGTCTATACTTATCCATTTGTCAAAAATAAAAGATATGTGAGGTAACAGCTGATCTGTCAAAAAACAACAACAAAATACACAAAAAAACAGTAAAAGAACAGAAAATCAAAAAACAAAATATAATGAACAATAAGTTTTAACAGGATATTGATTGGGAAATAAGGTTTGCTAAGTTTTTGTTGGTTTATTGTAAGGGCCCGATAGACCAGTATGTATGGAAGGTGGACAAGCTTTTGCCCAACAGCAGCCTGATAAGATTTTACTTATCTATACTTTTTTGTTTGTAATGAATAGGCTTCGAAACTACAGGACCGATTTGAAAAATTATTTCAACATTGAGAAGCTACACTATCCCCGGTGAACATAGGCTATATTATATTTTCAAAAAAGTTATGGATATTTACTAATTCTTCAATAATGTAACCCAAGGTGTAAAAATCACCTAATGTGAGATTAGAGTTTAACGTGAGTGAAACCGCGGGGAACAGCTAGTTTAATATACATGTACATAAAACTAGTCAAACATTACACATTTTAGAAAAAAAAACAAGACAGATAAGACTTTATGCTCTACATACTATTTCTACATACCCTACATACAAATAAATAAATAATGCTGGACAATTCACACAGCATTACCTATAGATAATGCTCTGAGATAATGCACAAGGTCTGCCTACCATGGGGCTAGAGCCCCATGGTAGGCAGAGCTTGTGTTATGGGTACTAGATAACTGATATATAATACAATACATTTAGAGAATACAATCCCGATCCCGAATCCCGGGATCTCGAACATTTCCCTGAAAATCCCGTGACGACTTAGCTAATCTCGGGATTTTCGGGATTGCCACAAACAAGTCTAGTTTGTTTTCCGTAGTCCGTTGCGCCTGGACTATACTTGATAGCCCTATCTTAGATGATACTATAAATAAACCAGCTGTTGATTATATAGACGACAGCGATGATGAACACCATTTAGAAGACTTAAACTGTCCAGAATCAATCGTAATGTGACAAAATCGTCTTGCGCATATGAATATCACTTAGAAACAGAATATAAGTATATATTGTCTATTCCTCCAACCAGCATAGGACCTTAGCGAGCGTTTTCAGCTGCTGCTTATGTTGGCATAAAACTACGAAGCAGGCTTCGAAGTCAAACATTGGATGCTTTGATATTTCTGCGATTATCAGGGTTGGAAAAACAACAGTTTTTTTTATATTTTATAAAACAAACAGTTCAAAATGTTTAAAAAGAGTGATTTTTTGGTTTTTTTTTTGCATATCAATTTCAAATCAATTATAGCGAATAATAAAATAACCCATTTCTAAACTATTTCTTAATTCGCATTAGTAAAAATTAACAAAACGATAAATATTTACTTTTGTTGCATATCTCAGTACCTCTAATCTAATTATTAAAAATTATTATTATTAATCAATACAAAACACTTTACATACACCTTGTATGTAGTGTTGTAGGTAGGTAGAGAACTAGAGAGAGAGCGGGGAATAGATACCGTACCCACTAATCCAGTGAATTACTTTCTTTCGACGGCCGACATAGGGACTTTCCCTGCGGGACTTTACTGGTGGGGAGTTACCTATGCAGTGTATAAATACCACAGCCTGTCTGTGGTATTTATGCACATTCATTTGCAATTAAAGGTAGTTTTAAACCCTGTTTTTTTCTTAATATAAAACATAGTTTTATTTCAAACTGTTTTAAACACGTGTTTTAAAACAACTTGTTTTAATTATGCCATCCCTGGCGATTATATTTTCGAAATTCGTTTTGATTTCTTGCAAAAGAAAAAAGTCAGAACAAAAAACTATACTACTTTTTTGTTTCTAATCCCGGGATAGGCCTGGGATCCCAGGATTACACTTCAAAAATCCCATAATCCTGGGATTTAAAAACATGCTTGGGATTGTATTCTCTAAATAGATAACATACAAAACATATCATACAAAGACTGTCAAAACAGCAGCAACAACTTCACTGTATTCTCTATTATTTATGGCTTCGGTAGCAAGTACCTAAGTAATTCCAGGCCTAGAGAAGCTTCTATGGAAAGTTATCCTACTAATATTATAAACACAAATGTTTGTCAGTATGGATGGATGGATATTTGTTACTCTTTCATGTAAAAACTACTGAATGGATTTTAATGAAACTTCACAATAATATAGCATAAACATCAGAATAACACATGGGCTTCAATTTATAAAGATACAATGTATATTATCCAAAACATCCATCACCACGAGGGTGAAACTGCAGGGTGCGGCTAGTAAATAATAATTTTCATTATTATTGTGTTGCATTCAAAACAGCAAGTAAAGCCCTCAATTTATTGAGAGTTTCATGCAACATGATTAAGCACTAATTGTATTTAACTATTGGTACCTGTTAGAATGTGGAGGACTTTTATGTAATTCAGTCAACAATTCAGACTAGGTTGATAGTCTGTCAAATGAAAGTAGAGACTGAAAGTGATAAGTATCACTTTTTAACCTAAAAACCAGCATTGTTTACCAACTCCTCTTATGCAGTATGTATTGAAAACATTTGGCTGATTCTACCAGAATTGTGCAATTCCAACATCATTCTCAGTAGATATATGGGCAATTGTACATTGCGGGGTTCCACAGCCGGTGTATAGCAACCAAAATATTCTCGCGCGAACCGAACTGTCAAACCATGTGTACCCATTCGATTCGACACTCAAAACAATGAGCGAATTACGCCGATCACGTGATCAACGACAATTTGAACACAAATACACGCGTGAAAATACCTCCATGACCACGAATGGTAACAATACACACGCGCTCGACGAAAGATAACGGTATTCCTCGAGTTGTAGCAAAAAATCTGCACCAAAATCGGACACTTATAGGTTAGGTTCGCGATAGCTTATTTACACACTTTTTACTGTTTTATTAGCCTTTTACAACACAAATTAGAGTATCCTATGAATGTTCAATGGTTTTACATGCTGTTTCGAGCGATGTAAACAAAATTTACAGAGTAATGTGACAAAAAAACACCCGCGCAAACCTAACCTTGATTGAGCAGACGGATAGTTTTCTAGTTCAAGGTCCTATGAAAAAACTGAAAAGTCACATGAAGGCGTTACACAAACAAAACTGAAATATCATTACGACCCGCACAGAAATCTATTTATAACAAACAACAGACGAAAAAAGCACTAACCTTACAACCTCAAGTGACGGCTTTACCCATGTACAATTTTATAATGTACTTCCAACTTTTTAACACAAAACACCATACACATATCACAAACACGATTGTTTTAGCACTTTCCGATCACACAATTTTTACTAGAAATGCTTTTTTTTATAAAAAATTAGCACTTTTCACGAAACATCACATGTTACGAACTTCACGACAGCACTAAAAATATGATGCATGATTGCCATCGTCAAAATTCAATCTGTCAAATCAAATTGACGTATAAATGACAACGATTTAACACCGAGTTCGCTCTCGATTCTGTTATCGATCTGTACTATCTGATATCGACGATTAAATACAAAAAAGAAAAAGCTGTGCTGCAGTGACAAAGATTAAAACATTAGATAAACTAGCTATAATGAGCCCAATCAAGGAAAATGTGGAAGACAAAGAGTTAGAAGAGGAAAAAGAAAAACTTTTGCACCCAAGGGAAGTAGAAAAACTTTTAAAGCGAAAAGAAAAGGAAGTTAAACTAGAAGCAGAGGATGTTATGAAGAGAGAAATTGATTTTTTGAGACAGAGATGTGATTTTATTCTTCAGTAAGTACAAGTATATAGCATCAATCCTTTATTTAGTACACACTTAGGATTGCCTTACATAAAATACAGTACCTATAGTCTATCCATCCAGAATGTAGAATGTTTGTAAACAGAGCCACTGACAGTTCAATCAGCTGATGTAGGGGTGAAAAAAATTTTTTTTATTTAGGTCACATCTTGAGCTTTGATGGGGGTGCCTTACTGGGCTGGTGATATTTGATGTAAATAATTAAATGGCATAAACAAAGCATCCCTGTGAAATCAGCCTACTTTTATAATTACCTATCCTTATAGAATGGAATAAAAGCTAAAGGATTATGAAATAAGACTAAAAATCATTAGACTTTTTGTGCTCTCAAACTATTTTTCACCTGTGCCAACTCAATTAAATGTAAATAAGTGCCTGTTTAAAGTATTTTCCTTGAAGCACTAAACATTATTGATGAAATTGGAAGAATTCATAACCTTTGGACTGATTGTCGCTAAACAAATATGCAGCGTGAAATTAAACGTTAAATAATCCGGCTAAATTAAAATAATACTCTCTGTCAGAAATATGTATGGTCATAGTGCTATCCTTGATTCGAAATCATAGTTAAAAAGTAACCAACTGTTTGCAACACGGGACGTCAAAACTGAGATTCGCTAGGGAAGGCACTGTTACAAAGACAAAAAATCTCTAGTGATTTTAATCTTTGTTTACGATCACATAATGTCGATTTGTAAATTGAAATAATTAGATTCTGCATAGAATTGACGTCAGGATTATAAAAAGTAATAAATCTAATAGAATGTATATGTGAAATCATTAGAATTCTATTAGGCCTGCATCATTTCGTGGTGATAACCCTAAAAATCTGCTGATTTCTAATGTTTACAAACATTCTACATTCTGGATGGATAGACTATAGTTGTAAACATTGCAACACGTGGTGCGGCGGGCGAAGGTCCTGCAAAGCAGGAGGACAATAAATACTAATTCTTTGAATTCCTTAGTATTTACACATTTACACTGATTATACATTTTTATGTTTTTTTTTATAAAATAAACCGATTTTTTGGTTTTTCGAAACAACAAATTATTATATTTACAGTAATGAGCAAGTTCGAGCCTCATACATGCTTCGTGAAGCTCATCGCGAAAGGCAAGAAAAGATAGCAGCTCTGCAAACACAGTTGGAATGTAAAAATATGGCGGGCTTGATGTTCGTCATGTGCTCGGAAAGAAATAAGAGCAAGTTGAAATTACGGAAACTCTCAGAAGGTTTTCTTATTTAATCTCGTAAACTTGACAAATTTTAACATGACATGACACTACGCAATTGTAGATTAGTAAAATAAAAAAATATATAGGTATCGATTTTCAAATCGAGTTGATAGAGAAAGTGATAGTGTTTATTTTTATTATTTTCTTATTTGATGGTGCAATAAAGCTATATTGTATTGTGATAGAGTGACTACTGGTAGATGATTTTTTTATTGAAAAAGCGCGGCAATTTAAACAAAATCTGAGTATGGCAGCCCCTTAACTACAGGGCAAAAACTTTGTTGTCAATTTATTTGATAGGTACATAACTAGTATTATCTATCATGAACATCATCTCCTTCTCTTTCTCTCTCTTGGATTGAAGCAAAAATTTTAAAATTATTTGCACTGACTGTGTCTTTAATACAAGAAAACTAAGTAGAGTATTTATATAGGAAACAGTTACGCACAGCTGTTTATTCCAACTTAAAAAAAGCTGCTATGTAGCTTGGAAATAGAAGCCACTACGACCGCAGGCAGCACTGCGGTCAACCGCAACTGCTAGGCGCAATGTCGCCTGCCTGCGGTTGCAGTCTGCAGCCCATCTCGGACTTGTACCTTTATACTGTAACAGGTGTCCAGTAATTAATGGATAGCCCCGCAGGTACATGTTATGACTTATGAGGCACACCGTGGCGTGGCCACTTATTTTTTTTTAAACTTAGAAATATCGAACCATAGACAGCATCCATGTTTGACATGGACGTTTTTCGTTAGGATACACACTAGGCTACACTATAAACTTCTAGACATGGCAAACAGATGTCACTGGTTGGATATTTTAACTAGATTCGCTAGTGTTCCAGATATGCGGTAAAGGGTTAAGAATGTTGATATCTTGGTTCTATTTGGCATAGCATAATTAAATAAGACGGGCCTAAGTTTGTTCTGATGAAAATTATTGATATTTTCAGAATATACAACTTACATTCTCACTCTGCAAGATATTTTAACTGATGCACAACAGTTGATCCTGAACTTGTCGAGAGGGTACAAAACGGCCGCACGGGTAGACAACGAATGGCGAAATAAAATGAAAAACGTTATAACTGAGGTAGGTACTTCTTTATATCCCGTTTCGACTTAATATACAACGGATATGTACCTACCTATTCTATATTTAAACAGTCTGCAGTTAGCTTAGGGTGTAGATAAGCTACCTAAGCTGATAGGATTCGTTTCGTAACGAATACATCCGACAGAGAACCAAACTTATCAACATAGCTCTAAGAATTAGCAAGCTGAAGCTGAGCAAGAAGTGGCATTGGGCCGGCCATATCTCGCGAAGAACCGACAACTGTTGGAGTAAACGTGTTCTTGAGTGGAGACCATGACTCGGTAAACGTAGTGTAGGACGCCTTCCGGCCAGGTGGGATGATGACCTGCGAAGGACTGCGGGCAGATGCTGGAGGCGTCAAGCTGAAGAGAGGGCGCTATGGCGCTCATTGGGGAGGCCTATGTCCAGCAGTGAACTAACATTGGCTGATGATAATGATGACGATGTACCTACTTCATAGTGAATAAATTATCGAATTTTCTTCTTTTTCTGTTGTCACCAGTTTCAAACATTCGTCAACAATTACATCGGTGGTACTCCTGAAGCGAATCAGTACTTCTTCGATCTCGCTAAACTGATGAAAACGGCAACATCGACCAAGGACAACCCTCAAGAAGACCCTTGCGAGGATGAGGAAGAAGAGGGCAATGTGGCTGATAAAACAGAAACCAGTAACTTTTTATTTTATTTATCAAATCAAGGCCCGGGGCACGGTGTAGCGTGAATCATCCAGGATTCACGCTACACCGTGCCCCGGGCCGTGCCCCGGCCAGGGCACTGTCAAACAATACCCACCGACATTTCAACACGGTGTCCCGGCCGAGTCCCGGCGGCGGCGCGGCGGCGGCGGGGCGCGGCAGCGCACGACCGAGCCACGGTCAGGCATGACTCATGCCTGACCGCGTGCGTTTTTTTACTTTTAAAGTAAAAAAAAACAAATGGCAAACCATAATGTTTGACAGTGCCCCGGCCGTGGCACGGCCCGGTCGCGACACGGTGCGGTGTAGCGTGAATCATCCTTTACTCGTAAAGAAGAATACTTTAAGTAATAAGTAGTAGGTACTTAGTAGTTTGTAAACTGCACATTGTTATCCACATTCCTTATGGAGCCACCTCCATGCAATGTCATGTGGCAAACGTTTTTGTTATTTCTTTTTTGTCTAGTTTATTATATGTATTTTGCCATGTTTATATATAAAGAATAAATTAATAATTAATGCTGGACAATTCACACAGCATTATCTAGCCCCATGGTAAGCAGAGCTTGTGTTATGGGTACTAAATAACTGATATACATAATACAATACATTACATAGATAGATTTTTTTTATCATACAAAGAAAACGACCAGAATACCCGGAACAATTATCTGCAGATCGTACACACAATTGTTCCGAGGCGGGAATCGAATCCGCAACCTCCTGCGTCGCAGGCGGACCTTCGCCCACCGCGCCACATCGGTCGTCAAGAATTGATTTCTTACGGGAGTGACATAGTCACTATGTGACAAAACTTCATTCATAAATAAAGATATAATAAAAAAATGCTCGTAAAAAATTGTAAAGTCATAGAAAAGAAATAAAAAAAAATATTTAGACACAGGTACAAAATATATCAGCTGCCGTCCGCCCCATTTAGGGAATAAGCAATAATACCTACTTCGGTAGGTAGGTAGGTACCAACCTTATATATAATGAAAATTTTTTTTGGAATTTGATTTGAGGTCGGTTTATAGTTTTTTTCAAATTATTTTTACAGAAAAAAGAAAAATAGGTATAAAATAAAAAAGTGAATAAGTTAATAATTCATATCATACGATATATTGATTGACGACCGATGATGTGGCGTGGAGGGCGAAGGTCCGCCTGCGACGCAGTAGGTTGCGGGTTCGATTCCCGCCTCGGAATAATTGTGTGTACGATGTGCAAATATTTATCCCGTGAACACTGGTCGTTTTCTATGTATAATAAAAAATATCTATCTTTGTAATGTATTGTATTATGTATATCAGTTATCTAGTACCCATAACACAAGCTTTGCTTACCATGGGGCTAGATAATGCGGTGTGGATTGTCCAGCATTATTTATTATTATTTTTATTTATTTATATTTATTTTGTATTCACTATATAGTGTCTAAATCATATTTCGTCGAAAATAATTTGGCGTGTTTTAAGTCATCTGTCTTAGAATATAGATAAATAATTATTTTATTGCACACTTAAAAATAAAACAAACAAGACAGAATAAAATACAAAAAATCTGACAATATGGTGGTCTTAACACTCAAGACCGATCTCTACCAGACAACCGTGGATGGATAGGATCGTTGGATTGTACATGGGGATCTGTGTCATTATATTGCATAAAAATACGTTCCTACTTTTAAAAATAACTAAAATAAACATAAATACATATAACTAATTATATACCTACGTATATAAATACATACTCTTAATTTTATAAAGGGAAACAAGGACGAAACATCTCGGAGTAGTTTCTCAAAATCAGTCACCATCACCATACCTATTGATTTATATTACTTGTCTAAGTGCTTACATTGTAAGCCTAAAGAATTAATGACTTTGACATTGCAGAAAAGCCATGGTGGGAGCGGATGGGAGACGACAGCCGTCCCTTCCTGGTGTTCGGAGACATGGCCGAGTTCAAAGTACCAGAGCGGAGAGAGGTCCTCACCAAAGTAAAAGCCGAGAAGACTGCGCCAAAAAGGTGGAAGGAATATGGTTAGTAGCGCCGTAGCGCCATCTTTCTTTGCCGATGAATCTATACTAATATTATAAAGAGGAAATGTTTGATTTTTTGTTTAGTTTGTTTGTAATGAATAAGCTCCGAAATTACGGGACCGATTTGAAAAATTCTTTCACCGTTGGGAAGCTAGACTATCCGCTGTGAACATAGGCTATATTATATTTTCAAAAAAGTTAGGGATCCGTACTAAAACCGTGCGAAGCCGGGAATGTCCGCTAGTGGAAGATATTGTTAGAATGCTTGAGGTCTTTCGAGATTGATGAATGAAAAATGGATGCTTGAGTGTTTTTATTTTTGTTATTTTGTATAATTTTTAATCGTAGGTCACTTATTTAGTTTAATCATTTTAGTTTAAATATGTGGATATATAATTAATATAGTATTGTTATTATTACTGTTTTGAAATAAAAAAAAATATTTCTCTTTTCTATAGACCTCTGTGTCGAAGGTGTGGCTGCGACGCAGGAGGTTGCAGGTTCGATTCCTGCCTCGGGACAAATGTTTAAACTGCAAATTTTAATTGTTCAAAGTGTTCTCAGTATTTTCTATATGTATATTGTATTTGATAAAATATACACCTTTCTTTGTCATAGGTACTTATTTATAATATATCATGTCTATCAGATAACTAGCTTAGTACCTACAGTAACATTAGGTGTGAAATTAAAATAAAGTTAAAATAAGTAGTACTAAGTTTTCTATCATTATGAAGTACTAGCTGTGCCCCGCGGCTTCGCCCTCTTGGAAATCCATGTGTCATGTGTCACATGGTTTATAAATCGTCCTCTTGAATCATTCTATCTATTAAAAAACCGCATCAAAATCCATTGAGATCTAAGCATACATGGACAGAAAGACAGCGGGATGAGACTTTATTTTATTCTATAATAATAATAATGTTTATGGCAGACGTCCGCAATCTCCCCTATAGCCCGATTACCCAGTCCATCCATCCATCACAATAGCCTGGTTTTATTTCTTTCATTTTTCTTTGCAATAGTCTCTACACCTGGCGGATACCATCTTTGGGTGTATCATATTGTGCACCCGAGGATGATACCCGCTATGTGTAGCCATCGCCTTTAGATTAACTTTCTCAAAGGGCCTCTGTGCTGTTGGCTTCGGCCCCACGCAAGCCTTTCAGGACCGGGTCACTTTATGGCCCAAGATCATGGTAAATGAGAGACATAATAATAAATCATTTATTTCAGACCATACAAAAGTAACAGATCATAAACTTAATCTACGGTCCATAGTAATATATACCTACCTTAAAACTAGCATACCTACATAAAAATATAAAAAAAAACTAAATTAATAACACGCTTTTTTTGATTAAGGCGACAGCGTGTATATATCGTAATATCATTACGACATCTACACACTGTCGCCTTCATCGTCGTAATGATATTACGACATCTACACGCTGTCGCCTTCATCAAAAAAGATTGATATCTTTTTTGCATACATAATTACCTACTACATAATTATTATGTAGTGATATCTAATCTACATGGTACCTTTATCTTTCAGTGTTCAACCAAATGTTCCTATCATCTGACTGCAACAATATGAACGATAACATCGACCAGTTTGCACAGGTCCCTGACGAGCATTGGGCCGAGTGCTCTGGGCCTACTACAAAAGCAGATATGTCATCTAGAGTTGTAAGTCTACGCCTCTACTGAGTCACTAGAGCAAGCTTGCTTATTTTTAGAGTTCCCTTTCGTGCTCAAAGGGTACAACGGGACCCTATTAGTAAGAATACACTGTCAGTCCGTCCGTCTGTCACCAGGCGTATCTTGACTTGCCTTTTTTTATTTGGCAAATGTGCCTGGCTTACCTCTAGGCTGTATCTCATAAATCGTGATAGATAGACAGTTGAAATGTTCACAGTACCTATTTATGTTGCCGCTATAACAACAAATGCACAGAATACGACGACCGATGTGGCGCGGTGGGCGCAGGTCCGCCTGCGATACAGGAGGTTGCGGGTTCGATTCCCGCCTCGGAACAATTGTGTGTACGATCTGCAGATATTTGTTCCGGGTGCTCTGGTCGTTTTCTATGTATAATAAAAAATATCTATCTATGCAATGTATTGTATTATGTATATCAGTTATCTAGTACCCATAACACAAGCTCTGCTTACCATGGGGCTAGATAATGCTGTGTGAATTGTCCAGCAATATTTATTTATTTAATAATATAAATATTTGAGGAGGCTTCCATACAACAAACGTGATTTTATTGACATCTCGTCTCGAAGACGGATCAAGAGTAGGTCTTTCCAACATCTCGTCCCCCAAGCCTACCTAACCTGCACGTGGTACACCCTGCTAGATAACGAACTAGGCTCTGGTGAAAATATCAAACAATCGTCATAATTTGATAACTCCTATAATTTACAATTATTTTCCATTATTTGACACTGGTAGAAAAGTGTCCAACCAGACACCATTGCCTTTAACAAAGAATCATCGTCATCATCATGCTATTACAAAATTTTGAAAATAAATAAATAAATAATATTATTATAAGGTAAGCTCTTGTTGAACATAGTCCATTTTTCAGTCTCTTGCGACGAGCCGCCGTGGAACTAGCCGAGTTAGCGAAGACATCCGAATTAACATGGGGTCGATCCTCAAGATTATGTAAGTACCTACGGTAAACCAGACTAAAGGCTGCCCGTGTAGAGCCATTGGCTTTGAATAGTAAGACGAGCACATCATCATCATCAGCCTATATCAGTCCACTGCTGGACATCGGCCTACAAAATGAGCGCCATAGCACAAGCTGAAGACAGGGCTTCAGCTTGCCGCATCCAGCATCTACCTGCAGTCTTTCGCAGGTCGTCATCCCACCTGTTTGGAGGGCGTCCTACATTACGTTTACCGAGTCGCGGTCTCCACTCAAGAACACGTTTGCCCCAGCGGCCGTCGGTTCTTCGCGAGATATGGCCGGCCAACTGCCACTTCAGCTTGCTAAAGACTAGTACAAATGAATTGAATCACACCCCCCAATTATAACAGGCCCTAATTTGTCCCTGTCCATTTTACATTATCATAAACAAGAATTTAACGCATATTGTGCAGATTACAAGCCAACATTAATTATTTTGGAATTTGAAGTCGGTTTATATTTTTTTAAAACACCCCAAGTTATTTAGACTCAACTTGTTTTTGTTTTTCAAAATTCTTTATTTAACACAAATTTTTACAATCGTAGATTAACTAAACACTGTTTAGAACCTAACTAAGTACAAAACCAATTAATTAATAACTCACAGGGTTGGAAAAAACAGTTTTTTTATATTTTATAAAACAAACAGATCAAAATGTTTAAAACAAGTTTTTTTTTACTTATCAACTTCAAATCAATTATAGCGAATAATAAAATAATCAATTTCTAAACTATTTCCTAATTCACATTAGTAAAAATTAATAAAACGATAAATATTTACTTTTGTTGAATATCTCAGTACCTCTAATCTAATTATTAAAAATTATTATACACTTATTTATTATTTATTCATTTGCAATTAAAGGTAGTTTTAAACCCTGTTTTTTTTCAAACTGTTTTAAACACTGTTTTAAACACGTGTTTTAAAACAACTTGTTTTAATCATGCCAACCCTGATAACTCAACAGGCTGAACGCCTTTAAAAGTTTTTTGATAAAAATAGGTACTATTTATAATAACTAACACTTATTAAATCGTTTATTACTAAAATTATACAAATTTTAAACAAAAGTTACATAAAATAATAACGTCGTATGAGCACTTTGCTACTAGCACTTTGTAAAGCGCGCATTTTTATAGTTAAGTTTATTATAGTTTATTTAGACTCAACTGCTTCTTCTTTTTAATTAGAAGCTCTGGGCAACCGGCTCATACTGAGCAGACAGCTATTCTTGGAGCCAGGGATTCCATGGAGATCGCTTCGACCACCAAACTGGTACGTCACTTCTCACTACAAGGTTGCCTGGGAAAAATCGCTCTCAGCGATAAAGAAGTTAGATAGTAGGTTTTACCTCCACCAAGCGTCATGGCGTGATTTGATAATGTATCTCTGTTGACTACTTAATAAAAATCAAACGGCGAATGAAACTGTGCCGAAATATTGGAAAACTCAAAAATGTAATCATGGTATATATCCCGTTATAATTGTCATTTGTGTTCAGATGGTTTCAGAAGTTTTTAACACACACACAAATTCGTCCGTAACGTCAATTTGTATTAAGGTTTTTCGCTGAAAAACAGCGCTGGTCATTAAATGTTCAGCACACGCTGGTTCATCGAGGCAGCCATTTTTACCATAACCCTTTTGTGTCACTTACCTCCAACATGGAGGTAGTAGTAGATTGTACTATAAGGGACCAAAACAATATTTTTACAGCGAGGGCGCTTTTTTGAATCCAGAGCGAAGTGAGGGATTTGACGCTGTACACTAAGATGTTCCAAATTCAAAAAGTGCGCGGCAAAGATAATTGCGGCGCACATTAAGTCCTCTTTATAAAAAGAGGATAAAAACTTATTACTGCCCGCTAAAAGTTTCTTATAGAAAACATCATCCTTTTCGAATAGATTGGATGAAAACCCCTTTGTTTTCCGTTTGATTATTCTATGTCTGTATTTTGTACCTGTGTCCAAATAAATGTTTTTTTTATTCTATTCTATTCTAAAATCTAATAAATAAAATTGAATTGCAGCGTACAACAGAAGGACGAACAAAGCCTCAAGAACGCTCCAACGGTAAAGTGTCCATCCAGGTCGGCGCTAGACGTCAATCCTTGTTTGATGAAGAGATGGAAGCTGTTAGGGACGACATGAACCAAGCTTGTGCATTGTTAGTGCTACCTCCATATTTGTCCGCAAGCCGGTAGCTCGGCCAGCGAGGGGTCACGGGGGCCCCGCCCCCAAATCTTAGTTTAGGTATAAAAAATCACTAGAAAATGTCCGAAACCTTAAATAAATTTTAATCTCAAACTCTATTCTACCTAACATGTAACTTTACAATATGGTTAACCAGTATCCATTGCGGTAAAAACAAATCGTGGCTCGCTCCGCTCGGCGATATTGCTCGTGTTTTGGGCGTTTTGTTATGTTTCGTATCAGTTCTGCAAAAGCAACGGTACCTATTTTGCTACAGTAATTTTCTATCAATCTAATCACCACAACAAATAGCGCAAAATCCATTTTTCGAAGGCCACAAAAAAAATTAAGGACACAACAAATTTTTCGCGATTAGTTCCTTCTGAGTATAGAAAAAAGAACGCAAAAATCTACCGAAAACCACAAAATTTTCGTGGCTCGCTCCGCTCGCCGTTAATGTCTTCTATATTATGTTTATTTTATAATTTTGGGAAAACTAACAGCTAGGTAGCTAAATACTAAACACAGTGTGTAATTAACGGCTAATTATAAGTTTACGATACTCTTTACGATGCTCGCTCTGCTCGCCGTTAATTATTTGTTTTGTATCGTCTAAATGCTGCGGTTATGTCTATCGTTCCTCCGCCGTTGTAGCTTCCTCGTCTTTCTTGCTAAACCGACCTCACCAAAGTCCAAAATTAACGCGGCTCCCCCGCCGCTTAATCTACCCATTATCTATCAATACCAAGTCATTACGTCCTACATTTTCGGGGTTCGCTTTGTTCACTGTTCTTTCTTTTGAGTCATAGGTAGTATCGTAATTTTGCTTACCTGCAATATTCTGTAATGGGACAAAATGATTTCAGATTGAAAGATAACAAGGGCGACATCGAGGAGGATGATGAAGTGTCAGTCAGTAAAATGTTAGTAAATGTTGCTTATTCTTTGTTCTCATTATGAAATTCAATTTTTATTATAGAAAATACAATTAAGAATTATAAAACGATTGTACAGTAAAAAATATATCAAAACGGTATATCACCGCGAAGCTAGGCTCAAGCGGCCGGTGACTAGGGCTGAGAGGAACTTTCCTGACGTTATTATTAATATTTTGTATGTTTTTAGGAAAATGCAGAAAACTGATAGCAAGGAGGTTATTACTCATCACAAGCCCGACGTGGATCATGTTATAAATTACGAAAAGGTAAAAATATCGTCTCGGGAGATCTCGCGCTTTTCAGAACTATAATCAAATTATGAAGCTGGTTACACACTACGGTTACACACTATTGAAACGCCACGCGACCCGACGAAACGCGGTATAATTTATACAATTTGGGTCAACTCGACGGGTCGCGTGTGTTGATCAAGTGGTCTGAATAGTGTTACTAGTGCTCATAGACCAATAAACTAGTGCTAATAACAATCGGGCTACAGGTGTGTCCGGTGGAAAAGTGCCAGCGTCTGAAGGCGGACTCGTTCACCCGCGCCCTGCCCCCGTACATGCGGGCGAACCCTTTTACGCACTTCGAGCAGCACTTCGAGGAGTACGAGACCTGCTCCCCAGGTCAGTATACTTACTCATCATCATCATCAGCCTATAGCAGTCCACTGCTGGACATAGGCCTCCCCCAATGAGCGCCATAGCGCCCTGTCTTCAGCTTGCATCCAGCATCTATCGTCTACAGTCTTTTGCAGGTCGTCATCCCACCTGGTCAGAGGGCGTTCTACGCTACGTTTACCGAGTTGTGATCTCCACTTAAGATATTATTAATTTGACTGGACCTTGTTCAAAACTTTTTAATGAGAAAGCCCCGTTGTTTCCCGCCAGAATACTCAAATTTTATTGGAAATAGCATTGACTTCCGCTAGATGTCACCAATAAGCTGTCTCCACGCCACCTAGTAGGCGCGACAGTGGTGCCAATAGTTTGTACTATTGAGCGCCATGATCTTTTATTTCATTGGCGTCTTGTTTCCCGCCTAGTACGGACGTGCTACTTTTCAGGCTATGTAAGGCTTATCAATGATCATACTGAGAAGTTATTCAGACCTACCTTAAAATTTTTGTTGTGAACCAAACTTTTCGCATGGAAGAGAATAGTTCACTAAAAAACTATCTACCCTCAATTTTATTTTGTTCTTTTTGCCACCCAGATATGAAAGACTGGTAGGACACATCGAGTAATCATAGGAATCGTAAAGCAATGAAAATGAATGCTGATTTACCTACCCACATTAAAAATATGTAGAGTAATAAGACACTACATCTGTGTCCATTTTGTCTGAACAATTAAATATGACGAATTGATTATTATATTGTTGGTCTTGCCAATAATAAGTTTTTAGCCTATGTAATACAGTTGCAAAGGGATCTCTTTGTATTGAAATCCGTCTATGTATAGAGTTGTGATTGTGACAATGGCCGGAGTGAGTACGGTAATATCTTCCGTGCTTATTACGACTAACTACCCTCTTTATACTTATTATCATCGGTAAAAATTCATAGTCGTTTGCGTTGTATGATATGTCGTTGATAGGCTAATACTCGGTAAATATTTAGATGTTTTATGTACCTGCATTATGCTAAGGATGAGAAAGTTATCAAAACATTAACTTAGTACCCACGGCCTATGTCCTTGACGTGCGGAGCTGTTTGTTTAGTACCAGCGAACCAATATTATAATAACGTGTTATCGGGTGGTCTTTCCCTCAACATATGTGACAACAGTGTACACTGCATTCTATTATCACATCACACATTATTTATAATGTCAGTTAAGCGTTAAATCCTTCATTTTTATTTATTATTATATATATATATATATATATATATATATATTTTTTAAATTAATATTGTGATGAAACAGTCACTCGTCTCGATCCAGAGCTATTTTGGATGAGGCACATTGACAAGAGTGACGAATACATCTGCAAGTAGAGTACCTACACTACATTGAAACAAATAACGTTTGTGCTGGTTTGTGAACTACACTAGTTGTAAGATGCAGGGTATCTAGTGTCTGATAGTTACCATCATGCATCATAATGTTATTTATTGACGACATGATAGGTTTCTCTTCATAAAGTTTGTACAATGACATGCTTTCTATATCCTGTTGGCCTTTTTAAAAAGAAATACCTGAAGCATCTGATCCGTAAGATTGTTACGCTTTTACAGTTGGAAATGCATATATGCAAATGTTATCTCAACAACTGTTGTATTCCAAACAAAGTGGGGTGGGGGAAAACTTAATTAATTATTGAAATCTAAGAATAAAACATCCCATATCTGGGCCTCTTAGATGAGCAAAGCTCCGCTACAATTGAAAAGGTTTATTGAGTACCTACCTACTGTATTGGATTAATAACCTATTTGAGTTAAAATGGTTTAATCGACCATACAATCTTCAGAGATGGCCCGGAGCAGTAAATTTATTTTGGATCAAAATATTTATTTTTATAGATGAATTAATGATTTTTGTACTTAAGGACATATTAAATTAAACGAAAGTTTGTGAACCGTTTCTAAAAGAAATTCAGCCATGGCCGCCGCGGTCTTATTTAACGGATACTATAATAATGTATTGTTTTAAGTTTATCAGTAATCTAGTACCAATTACGCAGGTTCTGCTTAGCTTGGGGATAGGATAGATGATACTGTGTGAACTGTCCTGAATTAATTGACTATAATATAATAGTATTACGTAGTGGTCTATAATATACATATAAAATATACATATGGAAGTAGCACAGAGTAACAATTTTATTTTTCAATAAATTTAATGACTTTTCCCTCGAACTTTTCGAACCAGTCACAACAAGACATTTGGATGTCTACATGTTATTTAAGCCTACTGTTTTAAATATTGCTAAGTTATGATTTTGGGCATAAGTGTGTTACTTATGTCATCATCATCAGCCTATGTCAAATCCACTGCTAGACATAGGCCTCCCTTAATGTGCGCCATAGCGCCCTGTCAGTACTTATGTATTTAGTTTGAATGTCATAATGTCTAATTTGCATTCAAACCTTAGTTTACTTTAGTTTACTATAATAACTTTTATTTTAGTAAGTTCACATTGGCGTTAAGTGTCTCCACCACCACCAGGCGATAACAAACATCTCTCATTAAAAAGTTTTGAACAAGGTCCAGTCAAATTAATAGAAGCGTTTTACATAAAATAAAAAGCATATTAATTTACTTACCTTGTTCAAAACTTACATTTTAAATCTTGCCTGGTGATATTCGACGCAATGAAATAAAAGATCATGGCGCTCAATAGTACAAACTATTGGCGCCACTGTCACGCCTACTAGGTGGCGTGGAGACAGCTTATTGGTGACATCTAGCGGAAGTCAATGCTATTTCCAATAAAATTTGAGTATTCTGGCGGGAAACAACGGGGCTTTCTCATTAAAAAGTTTTGAACAAGGTAAGTAAATTAATATGCGTTTTATTTTATGTAAAACGCTTCTATTATGAGGGTACAATATTGCAACAAAAAAATATTGATTGAGATATTAACATCATTACAGGTTTTTTTATGGACCCCTAAGAAGAAATAACAACGCTATTTCTACTCATACTAACTTATTGGGCCTAATGTACATACAACCTAAGTATACAGAAAACTACTTAATTTATACATTTAATTTTAATAACACGCTGTGTCATTTCCATGGCTTTCGGCAGGTTTTGGTAAAATATATCTACGCTGTATTGGGATAGAATATTATTATTATGTCTCTCATTTACCATGATCTCGGGCCATAAAGTGACCCGGTCCTTTGGAAGGCTTGCGTGGGGCCGAAGCCAACAGCACAGAGGCCCTTTGAGAAGTTAATCTAAAGGCGATGGCTACACATAGCGGGTATTATCCTCGGGTGCACAATATGATACATCCAAAGATGGTATCCACCAGGTGTAGAGACTATTGCAAAGAAAAATGAAAGAAATAAAACCAGGTTATTGTGATGGATGGATGGACTGGGTAATCGGGCTATAGGGGAGATTGCGGACGTCTGCCATAAACAAGTCAATCATAATGTTAAGAAGAGCGGCAGACGGTGGCTTGCCGAATGCTGGATGGGTTCCTTAAAAAGCCGGAGTAAATTACCGGAGAGGAACAACATCGGCGCAAACGACTGAGGGGTGTCGAGAGGTGCGGCCCCGATTTCACCATCACGAAGACTGCTCGTGAGCGGGTTTCCTCGCTATTACGCCATTAGACACTTCCACCCCCGAGTCTACATCCTAAGATGCATCTCTCGCGACTCCACTCAGACCGGCCAATGAAGGCAAGCAAGAGGCGGGGATCTGGTTCTCTTGGGATGCCACTCCGCAAGCGGAGACGAGAACCAGGAACTTCCCCGGGAGCACTCGGTACCCGTGGTGTCGCTACTCACCAACAGCTCGCCACAAGCTGCCCTGCGGGCTTATTATTATTATTATGTCTCTCATTTACCATGATCTCGGGCCATAAAGTGACCCGGTCCTTTGGAAGGCTTGCGTGGGGCCGAAGCCAACAGCACAGAGGCCCTTTGAGAAGTTAATCTAAAGGCGATGGCTACACATAGCGGGTATCATCCTCGGGTGCACAATATGATACACCCAAAGATGGTATCCGCCAGGTGTAGAGACTATTGCAAAGAAAAATGACAGAAATAAAACCAGGCTATTGTGATGGATGGATGGATGGGTAATCGGGCTATAGGGGAGATTGCGGACGTCTGCCATAAACAAGTCAATCATAATGTTAAGAAGAGCGGCAGACGGTGGCTTGCCGAATGCTGGATGGGTTCCTTAAAAAGCCGGAGTAAATTACCGGAGAGGAACAACATCGGCGCAAACGACTGAGGGTGTCGAGAGGTGCGGCCCCGATTTCACCATCACGAAGACTGCTCGTGAGCGGGTTTCCTCGCTATTACGCCATTAGACACTTCCACCCCCGAGTCTACATCCTAAGATGCATCTCTCGCGACTCCACTCAGACCGGCCAATGGAGGCAAGCAAGAGGTGGGGATCTGGTTCTCTTGGGATGCCACTCCGCAAGCGGAGACGAGAACCAGGAACTTCCCCGGGAGCACTCGGTACCCGTGGTGTCGCTACTCACCAACAGCTCGCCACAAGCTGCCCTGCGGGCAGCATTATTATTATTATTATATTATCCCAATATTTGTGTTCTCGCAGTTAAGTTCCTTTTATAAGTTCCAATTTTTTTTTATTGGGTCTTAATTTGTATTAGTTTATAATTTCTATAACTTACCTTACACCTTTCAGAACAATTAGCTATACTAAGCCAGCGCATAGCAGACCGGAAAGGCCATTTGGAGCAAGAAGCGTCCCTCAACGAATGGACACCCAGCGTGGAAGGCGTCGCCGTCCAGACCTCTGATATATCTTTGACGCTGCCTCCCTGCACTTGCAGAAATCCTTTCAACACCCCTGCATCAAGTCGGGGAATGGTTTATGACGGTACATACATTACATAGTATAAAACAAAGTTCCTTCCTGCTGTCTGTCTGTCCCTATGCTTAGATCTTTAAATCGGATTTTGATGCAGGTTTTTTTAATAGATAGATTGGAAGGTTCAGGAGGAAGGTTTATAAATCATTTGACACATAGATTTCTACGCGGGCGAAGCTGGGGGCCGCAGCTATGTGTCTGTAACGGATTGAGCGAAGCGAGATAGATATATATTTTTAATTGATTACCAGCTTAAATAGAAATATAAAGAAATCTTAATAATAACACTAGTTGGTTCGATTGGAAAAAACCCTTCATCGACTTCCATTGTGCACAACCAGTTGGTCGGTTTAGTTGGTCGGACTGGAAGTCGTGAGAAACCACAAAAAGTAACTTTTAATGCGTCCTGTACACGTTCGGCCAATGCGTTGGGCCAATGCGCCAACCTGTGAACTCTGTTTGCGGAGCGCACCAAGATCCTTTGATGTGTGCACGAAAAACTGAGCGAGCCAACGTTGGCCGCCAACTTCCAACATGCGCCAAGTAGGTCTCAACGTTGGCCCAACGCATTGACCCAACGTGTACAGGACGCATAACGGGATATTTACCATGATTTGGTAAAGTAAATGGATAGTGGTAACGTTCGTATGAAAAAGACAAACTGTCTGTCTGCGTGTCTAAAATTTTCATAGATAATGTATTTTTGTTGCCGCTATAACAAATGCTATAAAACAGAACAATAATAAATATTAAAGGGGGCTCTACTTATCACAAATGAGTTCTAAACTGGTTTAAATAATGTTTATTTCCAGTGACAAGCCTGATTCCCGTCAAGAAAAATTTAGACACAGTCAACCAAGAGTGCCTCTACGATGACGACATACAGTTTAATCGCTTCAAAGTCGTTGGAGAACAGGACAGCTTAAGGAATCTGTAAGTATTGGAAACAATAAATAAATAAATAATTCTGGATAATCCACTGTTGGTGAGAATGCGAGGCAGTGGAGAGTCGGCGCGAGCCACGATTCTGCAGAAAGGCTCCGAAAAAAGCCTAATGTTTCTGTGGCGAAGGTAATTATCGGGTAGGTTAAAACGAAAGAGAAGGTTGTGCAGATCTGGGGCGTCGATCATACCGCGGAGTATCTTGCACATAGTTGCCGTCTGATCATCGCTCTCCTAGTTTGTAGGGAGTTGTACCCGAGACATCCCTGGAGAAACTTGGTTGGGTACATGAATGGGTAGTACCCAAAAAGTTGCTTGTACAAAAACCTTAGAAACGCCTTTTGAACTTTCTCCAGTGACAGAGCGTACGTACTTTCATGGGGGTTCCATACGCAACAGCTTCATTTCAGCTTGCTCTGTACAAGATCCCCGAACAACAGCCGCACCACACTGTCACTGCGAAAGTCCCGGGGGTTTCTCAGGACAAAGCCAAGTCTCTGGTAAAACTGCTTGGCGACTGTGGTGATGTGGTCGTGAAAAGTGAGCTTTCGGTCAAAAGTTACTCCCAAATCCTTAATCACGTTACCGCGGATAGTATAATCGAAGGATACCGGATTTTTCTTTCGACCGAAACTCACCACGGAGCATTTGGAGGGATTAAACTCCATCTTGTTATCTAGGCTCCATCTACAGACCGCGTTGATATCACCTTGAAGCACCGCACAGTCTGCCACAGAGCCCTAACCGCAGAGCTTGTGTTATGGGTACTAGATGAATGATACACAAAATACCTACAATAGATTACGTAGATAGATGTTTTTTAATTTACATAGATAACGACCAGAACACTCTGAACAATTATCTGCAGATCGTATACACAATTTTCCCAAGGCGGGAATCGAAACCGCAACCTCTTGGGTCGCAGACGGACCTTCGCCCACCGCACCACAGAGGGCGTCAATATCAAAATATCCTACTAATATTATAATCGCGAAAGTTTGTAAGTATGGATGGATGGATGGATGTTTGTTACTCTTTCACGTAAAAACTACTGAATGGATTTTAATGAAACTTTACAGTACCTAATATAGCTTATACATCAGAATAACACATAGCCTACAATTTATAAAGATATATTGTATATTATCCAAAATACCTATTATCACGCGGGTGAAACCGCGGGGCGCAGCTAGTATTACCATAAAATATCTTTATTAACAAAGCAAATTACAATTAAATAGAAACAAATTAGAACTAATATTTTCAATTGCGTAAACCTGTAGATTGTTTGCTACAGTCTGCACTTTTGTAAACAACCTAACTGACCCAAATCATGTTATTTGATAATAATTAATAGTATAAAATTTGACTTGTCTAAGAGCTTATTTGTAAGCCTAAAGAAATAAATAATGTTGAGTTTGATCAATACCAGTTGGAAGATTTGTCCCGCTCTGTATATGGCAATGCTGATGCGCTGCGCCAGAAACTCATAATAATAAAGAATTAATGACATTTCAGTAAAAAATTGGCGGAAAATCAAGATCGAAGCAGAGTCCAGGAACTAACAAAAATTCTGAAGCAGCATCCCAAATTGCTAGATATCTTTCAAGGCAACGCTCATTGCTTATAATATAACTGAACCATGGGAAGACTCAAGAAAACCATCATCATCAGCCTATGTTAGTCCACTGCTGGACAAAAGCCTCCCCCAATGAGCGCCACAGAGCGCCCTGTATTCAGCTTGACGCATCCAGCATCTTCCCGCAGTCCATCGCAGGTCGTCATCCCACCTGGCCGGAGGGTGGCCTACACTATATTTGCCAAGAAAACCATGTCAATAAAATTAGGAAACCAGTGAGAACCAAGATGAAAGAACGTTATGATCGTTTTCGTCTCGTACCGATTAGTAGAGGAAAGAAGAAGATTCTAGATAGAACCATGGAATACAGATCTATAGTCACCATGATAGACTGAGCAGATGGACCAAGAATAAGTTATAAACCAGAAGTTGGATATTATAATATAACCCCTACTAGATGATTTTGTTCTATACGTTGATTCTTCAGATCGTCTAATCTAATGCGTGTTCAAATTAAAATATCAAATTACAATTATTGAAAATTGACCGTCTTGTAGTGTAGAAGTAACTTTATTTCTAAACGAAACGTAAACTATCTCTACCTGCAGATCATACAAATATTTGTTGCGCTGTAGGAATCAAACCTGCAACCTATTAAAAATAAAAAATAAATAAATGATTTATAATTATTAAGTATATCATATAAATAGGAAGTTGTTCTGCTATATAGTCATCTGTTACCTATAATTGGTCACATAGGCAAATATTGCTACTTTAGGCCTTATCCTTTATGTTGACTCTTTCGATTGTCTAATGTGTTCAAATAAAAGTTTCAAATTACAATGATTGAAAATTGACCGTCTTGTATAAGTAACTTTATTTCTAAATTAAACGTAACAAATGACTAAAACCTAATAAAAATGGAAATAACGACGAATTATCATTAAAACTATGTTACAAAATGACAAGGACTAGAAATTTGACATTTTATAGTTAATAGAACCATATTTAACACCGTTTCAGATATAAAGAACATTAAATAGAACAAACACAAATTAAATTATGTATTAAAGAAGAATTATTTACGGTTGATAGTTAACTTTCTGGATGTTATATTCTATAGGATGTATGATGCCTTTAATCTCCCTTTGTATGGAGTCTTCAATAGTAGTCAATGGATCCTGCACCATTGATTTAAGCTCTATCGCATCAGGAGGGAAGTCATTAAGAGCATCTTCGTCTTCAAAGTCTTTAAACACATCGGATTTGATTCTCTCCAAATTATCATCAAGATCTATATGGACTACAGCAAAATCTTTTGCAGTTTCTTCTTTAGTGATTAGATTAGTAGAATCAGTGATGCTATGTTTAGATTCTACAGTATTTCTGGAGTGTACAGAGCATTTAGAACTAACAGATTTCAATGAAGGTGTTTTACGTCCTACAGGGATTGAAGCCTCTGTATCTTTTTTTTCTATGATCACCGGTTGTTCTTCAGCCAGGCGAGTTTGGCTGTTTTCAATTATAATGGGTGCAGGATTAGGTACAGTTTCGAATGGAACGGACAAGCTGTTGATAAGTGTCTCGGCTTCTTTGCGCCTCATTTGCTTCCTTTCGAGTTGTTTATGCAGTTCTTCAATCCTTTCTTCTTTTAGCTTCAGCAGGCTATCAACGTGTTCTACCTAAATGGGCATAAAAATATTAAAGTATGCAGTTGTAAGGTTTTCTTAACGGATGTAAGCGGGCTACAAACCTTATTTGTGTTGGAAGAACACCAACTTTACATCCGTTATAAATACATCAAACTACGATAGTTTTAATGCAAGGTTTTCTTCTAAAACCGGGTATTAACCAGCGGGAGTAATCAATGAGATCTCTATCTCTCTCTATCTTTGGGCGTTATGTACGGCGCTTCGAGCATGAAAAGTCCAATACTGCGTTTTATTGCGAGGGTCTTCGTTGATAAATATTTTTTAGCTATCCTTTGGAAGGGCTATATTGGTGGGGAAGCAGTGTTGGTAGGCTGAAGAAACTATAACTGTATAATTTAGTAACTAAATTATACAGTTATAGTATTAATAAATATATACTATAAGAAAATTCGACGTTAGTCTAGTCCCAAGTTAAGCAGAGCTTAATTTATGGGCAGATAACTTATACATAATTATAATACAATACATTACATAGATAGATATTTTTTATTATACATATATAGATAACGACTAGAACACCCGAAACAAATATCTGTAGATCGTACACACATTAGTCCCGGAAGCGGGAATCGAACCCGCGACCTTCGCCCACCGCGCCACAGAGGTCGTCAAATATAGGCGTTTATATTAAACTAGCGGACCTTCCCAATATATATGTCCACCGCGGATAGTGTAGCTTCCCAACGGTGAAATAATTTTTCAAATCGGTCCAGTAGTTTAGGAGCCTATTCATTACAAACAAACAAACAAAAAATCAAACCTTTCTTCTTTATAATATTATTATAGAAGTATAGATACCTTCTGCTTAAGTAACTCGACGGAATCCTTAGAATCCTTGAGCTCCTCCTTCAGCGCGAGGTAGGACTCGTAGCTGACCACCTTCTGCTGATGTGTTTCTAGGACGCCGTTGATCCTGGTCTTCACGGGAACCACCAGCACGTGCTCTGGAAAGCGCACCCGGTAAGTGGAAGAACCTAGAGTCAGCATTGCTCTCTGCTCAAAATCAAATACGTACAGATCACCTCATCTCAACAGCGTATGTATATTGGTCCATTGCTAGACGCAGGCCTCCCCCTGATGAGCACTTTAATAATAATAAATCATTTATTTTAGACCATAGAAAAGTAACAGATCTTATTCTACGGTCCATTGTAATAGAATGTTAGTTTTTTGGTTTGTGTTTTAAGTTTAAGTTTTTTTTTGTTATATTTCTTTTTCGCTTTGGTGTCCAACTGTAAAGGCATTGTAAATAGTTTATCAATAAATAAATAAATAAATATAGGTATAGGTAGGCCTTAATAACACGCTTTTACTGATTACCCCGACAGCGGGTAGATGACAGGGTGTCAGCTGACGTTGGTGCATGGCGGCAATTTATTTGCTTTCATTTCATGGGGGTAAGGTACAAATAACACCCACGCTGGGCATGAGGTTAGAGAATCGCAGTACGGTGGTAAATTGTTGTGCACTCGGCACAGCTGCCCGCCCCCCGGTGGATATCCCTTAGTCGCCTCTCTAGACACCCGGGAAGACTTGAGCGACTGAACTGCGCAAGATCATGACAACACTTTCTTACGAGTTAAACTGAGTCCTGAATTAATCCGTTCCGCTGGAGCCGTGGTGGAGCCCGGTTGGCTTCAGAGGCAGTTTTATTTTTTTATTGTTTTATTTAGCCTGTTTCGTCCCACTGCTGGGCAAAGGCCTCCCCCAAATCTTTCCACTCAGTGCGGTCACGTGCGATCTCCCACCAATCTCCGAAATTAGCAACGAAAATTTACGGAATCCTAAATCACGGAACTAAACTAAGATAGATAGAAAACGCTTTATTATACCACACACAACAGGAAAAAAAATATTTTAATTTTTAGAATAGAGGAAGTATAAAGGGCGACCTCACCACTGAGTGCAATCTTCCAACCTTAGAATGGACTAACACTGTGTTTTCAACTGATAACTTAAGAACCGCGTGCTACGAAGAAAAGGAAGGACAGTATTCTTACCATCATCTCCAAGAGCCTCGTAGTAGCTGCCACCGCTGGACAAGTTAGGTTCATCATCCTTGCTCTTGGCATCTACGTCACGACGGATCTTGTCTCGGACTGGAACAAGATAAGAGTCATGTTTACAAACTAAGTTTGCTCAATTAACATAATTCGATGTGAATATGATGTGTCCTTACTAATTGTATGACTAAAATCGCTATGTTTTTTTTTTAATTATATTGATTTTAGTACAAATATACTATTTAGATAATGCAAAATTACCTAAGAGTATTCCAAATAAAATTTTCTACTATTTCAAAGCAGTCTCTTTAAATGTACATTTTCTATCAACCCGCGGAATTGCTTCGGATACTGTCGATTATATCAATTATTGGAGACGAAAACAAAATTGCGTTTTATAGATCCGTCGGAATCGAATTTGAATCCGAAACGTCGGATAACGGAAACGAATCGAATAAATTAAAATATCCCCTATAAAATTATCAGCAGTGGAATAACGCAAAAACTATGATCTATGTGGATAACTTTGGTTCCAACAGTGGAGGAGTGGTAGGTTTCCCTCTGGTCTGATGCAATGACGACCTGTGAAAGACTGCTGCAAATGCTGGGCAGGACGCTATGACTCTCATTAAAGGAGGCCTAGGTCTCATTCATTATTATTATGTCTCTCATTTACCATGATCTCGGGCCATAAAGTGACCCGGTCCTTTGGAAGGCTTACGTGGGGTCGAAGCCAACAGCACAGAGGCCCTCCCTTTGAGAAAGTTAATCTAAAGGCGATGGCTACACATAGCGTGTATCCTCCTCGGGTGCACAATATGATACACCCAAAGATGGTATCCGCCAAGGTGTAGAGACTATTGCAAAGAAAAATTAAAACCAGGCTATTGTGATGGATGGATGGACTGGGTGATCGGGCTATAGGGGAGATTGCGGACGTCTGCCATAAACAAGTCAATCATTATCCACTGCAGAGCAAAGACAAGCATCGTCCCACTGCAGAGCAAAGGCCTCCCTCCACTTCTTCCACTCATCTCGGTCCTTAGCAAGGAGAACCCACTCTTTGTTGTATAGGTCGACCTCATTCATTAGTCTCATTAAAAGTAAAAAAAGTATTTATTACAGCAAAAGACATTTATTATTGAAAATTACAATAGAGAAAATTACACATTCTTATCTACATTATTATTATGTTAGTCTGATTATGACTTACCCATAACCAGCACCCGCTCGATGACCCTCGGCGCGCAGTTCGCCAGCTGCTCCATGGTGTTGCAGCACAGGTTCAGCTTGAGTTTCTTTAGCACCTTCCGATTTAGGGTCATCCAGTTGTTGAGCTTCAGCGAGTGGCTGTTCCGGGGCGGGTAGTTGTGCATTTCCACGAGCTTCGGGTAGTGGACGGCCAGGATTTCTGCTAGGAGGACTGTGGAGGTAAAAGGTAAATAAATAATAAAATATGATAAATAATGCTGGACGATCCCACTCAGCATCATGCAGCCCCAAGCTAAGCAGAGCTAGAACCCATCTATATAATTAACTAGCGGACCTTCCCGGCTTCGCACGGTTTTAGTACGGATCCCTAACTTTTTTTAAATATAATATGGGAAGCTACACTATCCGCGGTGAATATAGGCTATGTTCACCGCGGATAGTGTAGGTTCCCAACGCAACGGTGAAATAATTTTTCAAATCGGTCCAGTAGTTTCGGAGCCTATTCAATACAAACAAACAAAAAACCAAAGATTTCCTCTTTAGAATATTAGTATAGACAAACTTACAAATTGATAAATACGAAAACGCTTATTGAAGTTTTTCACGGATACATAATTGAATAAAACAGTTAACAGTTGTCAACAGAATTCTTTATTTTTTATATTTATTTATTATAATGGAGTTTTGTCACAAAGTGACTATGTCACTCCCGTAAGAGATTAAATTCTTTATAATTTCAAAGATCGGCGATTGGGTGCTATTTTAGACGTTGTCACTAACATGGATATGACTTTCCGAAAATGGAAATTCCAGAATTTTCCGTTCGTTTACTTATGAAACTTAAATCTATTGTGCACCAACATTTTTCCGCCACGGTTAGACTGAATAAAATTCAAATTGTTCTCACTTTTAGAACTTGAAGTTACTTTCCGCCATATTAAATGTAAACCATTAGGTTGGCCTAGGAACTACTGACAGGAGTGACAGGTGTTGATCAAACTTACCACAATAGATAATAAAAACAATACTAGTCCTTACTGTTGTTGATTGGATTATCTATTGTAGGTTCAATAAATCCACCTACTTGCACATTTCTAGGAATTGCACGTGCATTCGTTTGAAGAGAGCATACACAGTAACGTAAAATATTATTACCTCCCTGTAGGTACAAAATTTGTAGTTATTGTAATTTTTTTGACTCATTCGCTTACTTCGGTTTGTCGAGTGCTGTTCAGTTTGCTATCCGTGTGTTTTGTGGCCTTATTTGTTGACCACTGCGCGTTACCTGGATTTTGGATTTCACTGCATAACTTGACTGTTTTGGCTTGAAAAACGGACTACGAGTATTGCAACTGGACTGGATACCTTTGGCATTGATTGGACTTTGTTTGGGTGAGTATATTTTTTAAATATTGTGTTAAGCTAAACAGGATTGCATATTATTTTTTGGTAGATAAAAGTGATATTGTAGAAATTTTTTACGTAATTCCTACCAACTTACAGTGCGGCAACTTGTTGATATGGACAAGCTGTGAGATTGCAAATTCCATTTCCCTTGGAGTCCTATTTGAATTCATATTAGTTTAGTTCTAATTATAGTAAAACTGCTCTTTAGCTATATAGGTAACGTGCTTCAAGTCTCTAGTAAACTTCCTCTTAAGCTTATTGTATTTCTTTATCTTAGATTTTCCCTGACTCGGCACTTTTGGCTTGATAAAACGTACTTCGATTTGCTGCTTTGATTGGATATTTTACAACAACTTTTGTCAAGGTGAGTAAATTAATAGCTAATTAATGTTTTCTATTTTCTGTGCTACTTGTTCTTTTTCTAAATTAATGCACTAGTATTGTTTTTAATCTGAGTCCGAAACAGATATTTTCCAATATTTTTACTATATTGCTACTTTACTGTTCTACTTAAATCAACAATTGTTTTACTTTGTTAGGTAACGGTATTTCAAGTGTTAAAGATAGATAAAGATATAGCTACAACGATACTTATTTTTATTAGGTGTAGCAGATATGGCGAATGTTACGCGACAAACTGTTCTGAAGTGGATAGATGACCACCCAGAGTTAACGTTCGATCCTGCGACAAATTCTATCTATTGCACTAAGTGCAAAATTACTTTCAAAAGTAAAAAATCAATCTTTATGAAGCACATCAACAGCAAAGTGCATACTCGCAACAAGAAAGTCAAAGAAAACTTTTATTTTAACTTCATACATATTTTTTTAATACAATGTAACATACCCTGGGCACAGGTCAATAATACTGCTTTAAAAAAATGTTTTGAAAAATATTTCTGTCCATTTCGTTGTTGTACTTGTGACAGTAATTTAAAGTCTACCCAATGAATCCATTTCTATATAAATAATATAAATTCGATGCTAGCGATTAATTAAGTTGACTACACTATTGTATTAGGTGATACCTGTGAAAATAGTTGTAATGCTTTGAATAAAATACAAATACAAAATTTTAAGGAAAACATATTTGGATAAAGTTTTTAATTCCAAATTACATGCAATACATGAAAAAACAATGAATGAAAAATTATGGATTTCATTGGATGAGACGAGTGATTTCCTAGGAAGGAATATGATACATTTCTTGATAAGACCATTAAGTGAAAATATAGCAAGCAAATCATATTTAATTGCTTCAAAAATTATCGAGAAAGTAGATGGTCACCATTTGAGCCAATTTGTAATTGATTGCCTCGAAACCTTATGGTCAAATTCATTTGAATTTGATATGGAAGTAAACAATGTCCTAATATTATGTACTGATAGTGTTTCATACATGTTGGCTGCTGGAAAAAAATTAAAATCATTTTTACCAGCCATGAAACATGTGACATGTTTGGCTCATGCACTTCACAGGGTATCAGAACAAATTAGATTAGAATATGCAGACGTAGATATACTGATATCAAACGTAAAAAATATATTTTTAAAAGCCCCGAACAGAGTTCAGCCAAACTTTTGATCGTTCGGATGACGAAACACTTTCATCATCGGAAGCTTGGCAGTGACGTTAGATGTAAAGGACGTTTGATACTTTCGGTCCTCAAATTTTGATATTTATTCTAGATTTTCGAAAAAAGACTTAGTTTAAAAAAGAAATTGTAATGATATTTTGTAAAACGCGCCGGCCTGGAACATTGTTTCGCAGCTGCTTAAACTATAGACAGGATATGAAACCTTATAGAATACATCTACATTCATTTAGGATAGTTTCAAATCTTGACTACGGTTAAATCAGCTGGAAAGCAATGTATAGTAATATATATATATATAAGTGTAATGCCAGCGTTTTACAAAACATCATTAATTTTTTTTTCCACTTGGTATTTTTTGCAAAAACCTAGATAAAATTCATACTTAGCGCCCAAGTACGTCGCCATGTCCTTAAATTTTGTTATGTAAACTATTCAGCTTGCTGGACATCTGCAGAAGTACACCGAGGTGGATGGTGCGTAGTGGACTTAGCAAAGCCTGACATAGAACAACTATTCAAATGTTGGGACTTATAAAAATCTACTTCCCATTTTAACCGACTCTGTCAATCTGTAAGGAAAGTAGATTTTTGCTTTATTTTCTTAGCGTTCATTCCATATCCAGAGAACATTTTTGCATTTAGTAATAAAATGTCAGATTTCAAGCTTTGCTGGATTGTCTTTACCCTAATATTGTAAGGAGAATACTCACCGGGAAAAATATGTTTGCGTGACAAGTATTTAAATATATTTTTTTCCTGAAATATGCTTTTCGTGAGTACTATCTTATTCTGATATATTTTATATACCTAAGAGATTTTATATTTTGTTTGTATTTTAAATCAAGAAATATACTCTGTTAATTTATATGAGTGTTTTTTTTAGTAAACAATTATCCTATTCGGAATCCCATCATTAATATTTTTACATCTATTACTTAGGCGATCAACACACTGCGACGCACCACGCTGCATGTTGCATGAAGAATGCGTGTTCTAACGTTGCTTGCATCTCCGTTTGTATAGAAAACACGAAACATGCAGCGCGCACGCACGCAGGTGCGTCGCAGTGTGCTAACAGCGTTAATACCACATTCGCACTGAAGATATTTTTTTGTAGTTTCCTAAAGATACTACAAAAAAATAAAAAACGAATACGACTATGACGTAAAGAAAGGATACTATCCTTCCTATGTGGATTCACTTACGTGGATACACTATCCTTCCGTGATTCCAACATTCATCCATATTCGATATCCCAGTGATATATGTAATTCTGAGGTTTTCCATTTTTTGGTCATATCCATACTTTTGATAACATCTTTTGTTAATAGCACCCAAAAGTCCGATCTCTGATAATTATAAACATTGCAAAACACACAAACTCAACAGAAAGGACACACAAACGGACAACAAAAGAAAAACAATAACGTTTGCCACATGACAATAGAAATCTTGCGTGCACAAATTTACAATTGTAAAAAGCCCACATGAAACAGCAGAAAATATCAACTACTGGCCAAGTGTAGGTAGTCATACTCTCAGAACACCCATCAAAGTTTTGTCACCTGCGAGATTATGCTTTGTTACAGACAATGATTGCTATGCGACTAGACTCAGGTGATTAAGTTTAAAACTCAATAAATGAATATCTAAAAATAAGAAAATATTTATCGATAAATCGTGTAAATGATGTTTTAAGGAAAGGGATGGAATGATGGCTGAATGATGCGATTTCTCTAAATAATAATTTGGTAACATTATTTACAGGGAAAAGGCACGTATATACCAACTCAATCTTTACCGAACTGTGGTAAAAAACTAGTTAACTTGTACCAAGTTTGAAGCGATTTTGCTAATAGACTGAAACTAAAGTTAGCTTTATGCACCTATTCTTTGTTAATATCTACGCAATATAATTTTTTTAGGTGAAATGAGTCCCAAAACTCACGTTTTGACGTAACGAAAAATCAATTTTAAGGGAACAAAACACCTATTTCTCAAATATATTTTAATGAGAATCAAAGTTTAATATTAAATAAATAAAATAAAAAGAGCTTTATTGTTCCAAAACAACTAATGTTAACAATATTAACTAATAAAGGCGTACTATTTGTTTGAGGATCAAAAGTTTAGGATATTTAATTAATTAGTGATGGGAGTCGAAACACGATTGACTAAACTTGACTCGATAGAAAAAATGCCAAAGTTTCTTCTAAATCTTCATTTTTACATTATTTTACATTAGAGTCTATCTCTACGGAGAAACCAGTTTTATTTGCTAGTTATTTAATATTATTGTAATGAAATTTCTTGGACGTGTTCCCTAAGAAATACTTTAGACGATTATGGTTTTAGTTTTTTCAATTCAATTCAATTTATTTAATTCAGCTTCACAAAATACATGTTACAGCTATAGAGAGTTAAGAGTAAAGCAAGACATATGCAATTACAAAACTTTTTTTGAGACATAGTATTATTTTAGAGCAATAACAAATTTGAAAATAAAAACCAGTGAAATTGCGCGCGGGCCGGTCATTCCGTTGCTGTCGCCTCCCTTTCTCGCCTTCCGCGGGCGGCGTTCGTTCGTCCTTGTCTCGAAAAAGCGAACTCATTACGACGAGTCAGCGTGATTTAGGCGTAGCCTTAGAGTTTCTCTAGGTACATACATCTAAAGTTTTAGCAGAGTCGGCGAGAATTTATTCAAACTTAAATGATGTGTTTGCGAGAGCAAATGCCGATGGACTTAAATTAATAAAGATTGGACACTAAATGTTTAATTTGGACCTTTGTATAAACTTAATTATTTTGTTAAATTGTTGTTATATGTGTGTTATATTGCTATTTGTGATTTGCGTGTTAAATTGTTGTTATTGTTATATTTATTAGTTTTTAATTTGTATTTATTTATATGAAACGCAAATAAATATTTTCTATTGCTATAAATGATGATGAAGTAGAAAACAGAACCTGCATCAGAAAAGTCACGGTTAATCTTCTTTGTAGGTCGAGACAACTTGAAGCCATCCACCCATCCCAACACCGATTCTATCTCAGATAGGGGTATTGGTGTATCGTAAGACCCCATGGCTTTTTGCCAATTTCACACGAAGGTGTAGTTATCAGATGATTGATTTTTATAATTATTTATTTTATAGATTGTAAATTGACAGGATAATTTTGACATGGTTGCTTTGGTCAATTTTGTTTTGGTTTTTATTTTGACGTGGGTAATGTCAGTTCTAAGCAGAGTTTATTGGTTTTAGAAAAAAGGTTTCAGAAAAACGGTCATCCATGAGTTTATAGAAACTTTGCTAAATATTTTGGACCTACAAAGATTTTACTTTGTTTGTGTCGTTTCCCATGGGATAAAACTAACGTTCAAACATTTCCCTAGAAACAATGCGTACGAAGCCGCGGGCAGAAACTAGTTATCCATATTTGTTTCTCATTCATGAAAAGAATGAAATGACCTCTTGTTTACGCCCGTTGCCATGGAAACCCATAGCAGTTAAATACACCTCGGGCGTAACATATTATGCTACATGTGAATG
Source organism: Eupithecia abbreviata (assembly GCA_943735965.1). Classification (NCBI taxonomy): domain Eukaryota; kingdom Metazoa; phylum Arthropoda; class Insecta; order Lepidoptera; family Geometridae; genus Eupithecia; species Eupithecia abbreviata. Next base: position 1,846,437 of record OX030997.1, on the reverse strand, counting down.
TTACATTACGCCCCGTAAGACCGTCCAAACGACTTTATGGTTTTTGTTATGAATTTATGATGGGGTCACGGTCGCCACAACATTGTACGTTTTCTAGAAACCGGCTTTCTAATGAATCGGTTGGGTTACCTTCTCACTTCATACGATCACCTAGCTATAGCCGCGAAAACAGAGCTTGTGTTATGAGTAGATATGTACGTACATCATCATCATCAGCCTATGTTAGTCTATAACTGGAGATAGGCCTCCCCTAATGAGCGCCATAGCGCCCTGTCTTCAGCTTGATATGTAATAAAAATAGACTAATAAAGTTTGATTAGTCTATGCCTTAGCCAAACTCTATGGTTGCCCTACCAAACTCTTTTTTCGCATCTTTGCCTAAACATAACAAAACAAAGATATTAGGTCTGTTCTGTACCTAATATGTAGTTTTTTTTTGGAACCTTTGTACCCAAAGCCCAAAGGTTAGCAGGTAGAGAATGCTAACTAGCATTATGCTCGTGCTAGTGTGCCTCGGAGTACCGCCTTGCTGTGGTAAACAAAGTTTTCAATCGTTGGCGGTAAATACATCTTCAAACACTTCAAAGGATTTACTCTGAAGAGGCATAACTCGTAACCTAGGGGAGACCGGGGTTCGAAGTGCCGATTTTCAAATAACACGCAAAAAGAATGTCAATAAATGGACTGAAATTCAATATTTAGGGGTTTATAGACGCAGAATTTATGCTAGTTTTACTTGATGTAATCGTTTTTACTAAATTTGTAATATTTTTAGCGCCAGCATATTTTTTTTGTGAAAAATCGATAAGGAACAACTGACCCCGTCGTGGGGCTGGTTGTTCCATCGTTGAGGCAAGTTGTTCCGGCAGCAATTTCAATTGATAATGTTCTAGTTGTAGTGTATAGATATGTATAAATCAAACACAAAATTATTGAATGAAATATTCATGAGTCATTTATTAAAAATAAGGATTAAAATTACTATCTTTGGCAAAGAATCATCAAAACGAACACTTATAATGAATCAACTTTTAACTTTGTATTATTTAGGACATTGCGATCAATCAACTAGCATTCACAAGTATAGTTATTAGTAATTACAAGTCTTTAATCAGTCTAATCCAAATAACTTTGTACTATTCGGAAGCTTCGTCATCAGAGTTGCAATTAGGACAAACATAGGAGTGGACTTCGTCCGAATCCAAACATTTTAAATGTGCCCAGTTCTTACACAAGACGCTTTGATGCCACTATTTTCCTGGGCTTTAATACAGTGGTGACTCCTGTTTCGTCCAAGTTTTTTCCATATCTTTGATGGTGTCAAGTTATGTTTTAACATGACATCACCCAGTTTGCTGAAAAATTCTCCAACATTGTGTCAGTTGAAACTAACTAGATGCGCGGCCTGCACTGGTCGGCTCAGGAGTTCTTATCGACAAAGACGGATTTCTCTTCCGAAATCCATCTTTGTCAGCTCCTGCAATTCCGTTTTATGCCATGAATCTGGAATGTTAGGCTTATCATATTTCAGAGCACACTTGTGTGCTAACTTCCTCACTTCTTCTGGAAGAAGGCAAAATAAATCGATGAACATTTCAAAAGATATTCAGCCAATGTCTTCTCATGGTCTGGGTTGAACACCTTCTGGAGTAATAACCCACAGTTGGAGTTACACCGGCCTTTAGCTTTTTCACAAAACGGAATCATGTCATTTGGCATATTTCTAGTTCCCGCGCTACGGTTTTGAGCTTCCGACCGTCTTTGATTACAGCATTACCTGCCCGCTGCAAAAGTTGTTCAGAAGTCTTGCCCCGTTCCGTTTTTCTTTTGTAGTTTCGCATTCTAAAACAATTTTTGTTTCAAATTCATTATTTACCTTATTATGGGGTTCAAAGTTCCGCGGAACAACTAGCCCCGGATCAGCGGAACTTAGAGCCCCAAATTTAATTTTCAAAGTTATCCAAAATTCTTCTAAAATAGGTAACATTACGTCAATAATGACATTTTTAAAATATTCCCAATAGTTTTTCCAACTATTAAATGCAAGTCGCACATTAATAGCTATAAAACTGTTCGAAATAGACCAAAAAGTTTCAACATTTTTCATGTTGAAACTTTTTGGTCTATTTCGAACGTAGTATCATTGAACGAACGAGTGTATCATTATTTACTTACGTGACAATTATGAACCTCCATTCGACTACCACACTTTCCGGTTGCCAAGGCATCACTAAAATAGCTGATGCAATAGCGCGATGGTATGACGTCTTGCACTGCATTTCACACATATTGCTATCTCTTTTCCTTCCAAAGTAATTTGCATCGGAACAACGTGCCCCCGGCACTTTGAACCCCGGTCTCCCCTACTTGTTATTTTAGAAAGCTTTATTGACTTTTGTATGGAAGTTGTATGGTCACATATTGATGTCAATACAATAGAGAGAAATCTTTGGTGTAGCAAGTACCGCTCGAGGCGGAGAGATGAGTTGGTAGAGGCATGTAAGGGTTACCTCGAGCACAGATTAAGGCACGCGGCAGCGTGTCCAAGCCAAGTTCAAGCAAAGGAGCGCGCCGAGTGTATCATTACACAAACCACTTGGTGCCACTTTTGACCCTTCTATAACTCAAAACCTCTTTAACGTAAACACATAAAACTACGTGTGTTTAGTTATATCCATAAGGACATGTAGAAGCCCAAATTTCATGAAGCTAGCTCAAACGGTTATTAAGATATGAAGGTCAAAAACTCGTAAAAATTCACACTGACTGACTGACATATATATAGTACCTAAATCTAACCTACTTCCAGATGACCTAGAATGATGAAATTTAGAATCCAGCTCGGTAATAATTGTGTGCAAGCGTAGGAAAAAATCAAAAAAAAAGAAAGTCAAAAAATAAGTGATGTTAGCGACAACGACCTTATGTCAATGGAATAAGGTTTAAATTAAAAATCATCCACATTGCATAGAATAAGCAATAGTACTATGTCTCCGATTGCGCCATAGAATACAGAGTAGTTTTTAGGGACCGGCCCGTATAATACCTACCTAGCTATGTACCTATGTCAAAGCATTGCATAGAATAAGCAATAGTTTTTTTTTTCAGAATTAAAACTTTGAATAACTTTATGCTTATATACTTTTTTACTATATATGACTGATGTAATGAAAACTGGCCAAGTCAAATCTAACCTACATAGATTTGACTTGGAACTCATTCAGATATCCATTCTTTTTGCCGCGAAGTTCACAGCTAATCATAATTTTTGTATTGAACTTGGCTCTTCTTTTTTACATTTATGTTTTTGGTGGGATAATATAATACATACTGTACCTCGAGTGAACGATGCCTAACCAATAGATAAACAAAACAAATAATGCTGGACAATCAACACAGCATTCTAGCCCCAAGCTAAGCAGAGCTTGTGTTATGGGTACTAGATGACTGATATATGAATTACACGAATGATAAATACTTACCTATTACCATAGATTAAATGAATAGATATATTTGATTATACTCAAACTCAATAGGATTTATTTCTTTAGGCTTACAATACAAAATAAGCACTTAGACAAGTCAAATTGTATACTATTCATTATTATCAAATAACATTGTTTTAATTTTAATGTTCACTTCAAATTTTTGTCCACTAGTGGAAGAAGTGAATAAGAAACCACTAGCATGTTCATATAACTTATGTGTCTGATACATTTTAGATCTATTTATTTATTGTAATAAGTTTACAAAGTAATTTACAATCACATTTATGCCTTAAGGGGCCTCCGGAGGGACGAATTCTTCATACAAACGTAATACCAAAATTATTTCTAATTCAAGCATATTTCCACTATAATATTGGATTATTTGAAATAATTCATGTTAAAATAGTATTTATCTAGGTTCCCAAATAGTTTTTTTTTTTCGAAATACTTACCTAAAATGAAATGAAAGCCAATCTCATTTTGCACATTTATATGCGAAAATGGACAAGTTTTCTTGCTATTTGTTTCGTATTAAATACATCAATATCTTACGTTTTATTTATTAAGGAACATAGCTTATATTGTCTAGTTACAGAATAACAATACTTTGTGAAGAATACAAAAAGTTTTCAGTCATAATTTTTGGTATTACAGAACAAACCAAATTTTTAACGGCTTATATTGCTATCGCGCACGCATGGGGCGCGGAGCATAGGTTAAACAGGGACAGCGATATTCGGAACGATTTTTGCAAGCGAGGGTCGTCGGACCCTTAAGTAATAGAGTTACAGTAGTGAACTAAGTTGTATACCTAGAAGTAAACATAACAAGTTTAGAAAAGTGTTGCAAACATAGACAAAACAATTTCCATTATAATTAAATGTCACTGTGTTTTATTTAAGTAATTATAATAGAAAATACATTTATATCGTATTGTATTAAATATAATTGCTCAGTATAGTCGAATATAATTTGCGAAATTTATTGAGGTTAGAGTCAAATATATATGTATATCTAAATCTAATCTATACATAGATAACGACCAGAACACCCGCAACAATTCGATGTCGCTAGATCTAAGCTTACATACAATAGCAGTTTTCAAGTGCTAAATCAGTTTCTCCCAGGTTTCCGTCGAGAAAGCTTTACATGCGCGCGCGCAGTCTCGAAGATAACGGAGCGAGGCAAGCACGTGTCGATTCTAGTGGTATCTGCTGAAATATATCGGTAAGTTTGCTTTACATAATCATAAATCAAATACATTGTATTTACATGAATAGGTATTTATGAAGTTGGTGAGGTGAAGATGCTTGTTGTAGAATCTCTAATCTACAAGAAATTTTATAATCACTACATAGAATATATTATATACGTATGCTTAGATCTTTAAAACTACGCTACGGATTTTGATTAGATAAATTTTGCCATAAACATAAATTGTGACCAATAATACTTTGGGATCCTAGAAATCTAAATAATAATCAATAATTCGACGACCGGTGTGGCGCGGTGGGCGAAGGTCCGCTTGCGACGCAGGAGGTTGCGGGTTCGATTCCCGCCTCGGAACAATTGTGTGTACGATCTGCAGATATTTTTTCCGGGTGTTCTGGTTGTTTTCTATGTATAATAAAAAATACCTATATATGTAATGTATTGTATTATGTATATCAGTTATCTAGTACCCATAACACAAGCTCTGCTTACCATGGGGCTAGATAATGCTGTGTGAATTGTCCAGCATTATTTATTTATTTATTTATTAATAAGACACCTACAATGAAACAATGCAGCCAGCGTCTTGGGGACGCTTCCGACTGGTAGTAGTGTGGATTAGTTGCTAGTGCTACCTGTAGATTATTTGCAGTCGGCAGTTAGGTAATGTTAATGTTTCAATTAGAAATACCCTACTAGTTCTAATTTGTTTCTGTTATTTGATTGTTACTTTTTATTGACAATAAATAATTAGACAAGAGCTAAGTCGTTTGGCTGAATGCTCTAAGGCTAAGTCTAAATAATAATAGAAACCCGGAATAGATCTCTATAGAATATAGGCTAAGTACTGGTAGGTACCTATTCTATGTTTTCTTAATGAGAAAAGAACTTGATTAAAATACTTATCTACGAATCTTCCAAATTAACAATTAATTTTAATTAGGTACCTACTGTTTTCGGAGCGAAAATTTGTATAATTAAGTTTTAATTAGCATACGTTCTATTGGTACAGTCAGCTGCATTAAATCATAAATATCACTTTAGTAATTTGTCATATCATCGTGCCTTTAGGTACTGACTGTTTGGTGCCGACTTCAATTTTGCACCACCCCAACTCTTCCCGCGGGTATCGTAAGAGGCGACTAAAGGAAGACGGCAGGTAGATGCTGGATGCGTCAAGCTGAATACAGGGCGCTATGGCGCTCATTGGGGGCGGCCTATGTCCAAGAGTGGACTAATATAGGCTGATGATGATAATGAAAGGATATCCACCGGGGCGGCCAGCAGCGCCTCTTGCAGAACAATTTACCACCGAATGTGGATGATTTACAATACAATATAACTTTATTGCACCATCAATACAAAAAAAATAATAATAATAAAAATACTAAAGGATCTTAATATTAATTATAACTAGTGGCACAATCGGCGGCCTTATCGCTAAAAGCGATCTCTTCCAGGCAACTTCAAGGCTTTGGATGGATAGGATCGCTATGTTTTAAAGCTGACGGTGGCGTAATTATCAAAATAATTGTATATAAAATAATTGATATTTATCTTAAGTACATATATATAATAGAACAAAAAAAAACCGGAACAATTAATATAGAAAATAAAACTAAAAATAAAAATCAAGAAATCTTATCAAGAGTGGTCAGATAGTGTTGATGAACCATACTTTTGAAGATAGGAAGGGATTTCGCTTGACGGATAGAAACGGGAAGGGCGTTCCAGAGTTTGGCGGCCTGCAACGTGAAGGAATCACCATAGAACTGGGAAGTGTGTGATTTATGGGATAAAACGTAGCCTAAGTTTTATTTCTACCTGTATGCAACATTTCAGCCCGATCCGTTCAGTAATTTTGGGGTGAAGTTAAGAGGTAACAAACATCCAAACTGAAGAGGTAACGAACAATTGTGTGTACGATCGGCAGATATTTGTTCCGGGTGTTCTGGTTATTTTCTATGTATAATAAAAAAAATATCTATCTATGTAATGTATTATGTATATCAGTTATCTAGTACCCATAACACAATCTCTGCTTAGCTTGGGGCTCGATAATGTTGTGTGAATTGTCCAGCAGCATTTTTTTTTAGTGTACTATAGAGTACTTACAAAAGTGTATACATATATTAATGCCACCGACAGTACCAACCTTATCTAACTTTGTACCTACTGTTATTTTAAGTACAAATAACAATCTCGTAGAGAAAGCGGCAAGTTTAAGTCATCGAAGCGGAAAGGCCCTGTAAAAACTTAATATTGTATATCTACGGGGCTTACTTTCTACGTTATTAGACACCTTTCAGGCCTTTTGCCTTTCACTGATAGATCACCTAGATCTATTTAAGGCTTTGCCACGACTACCTAAGATTCAGATTAGCCCAAGCTGAGCAGAGTTCGTGTTATGAATAAATAAATAAATAATGCTGGATAATTCACACAGCATTATCTAGCCCCATGGTAAGCAAAGCTTGTGTTATGGGTACTAGATAACTGATATACATAATACAATACATTACATAGATAGATATTTTTTTATTATACATAGAAAACGACCAGGACACCCGGAACAAATATCTGCAGCAGATCGTACACACAATTGTTCCAAGGCGGGAATCGAACCCGCAACCTCCTGCGTCGCAGGCGGACCTTCGCCCACCGCGCCACATCGGTCGTCAAAGATAAGGATATGGGTACTAGATAACATAATACCATACATTACCATCCATCGCGGGCAAAAAATACCCTTTATAGTCACCCAATGAGTTATACAAATTGACGTACCTACCTTACGTAACCTTTACCTCGAATTACCGATTAAACTATTTAATTTTAACACTTTGAGTGCTGAAAACGCACGGTATGAGTTTTCTACAAGTGACTAATATGCGTAAATCCACACTAGCGCAGCGGCTGAGAAAATACAGATCTTTGTGACTCAGCAGAGCTGTAATATTTTTCGAACGAAACGCATGTGCGGCGCAACACAACCGCTGTGAAGAGCGGCAGCACGAATTTTTTAGGTAAAAAAAAAGATCGCAGTCGTCGAAAAAAAACCGCAGTCAAAGTGCAATTGACTATAAGATATTGTTTGGTCTTAACAAAAACCATTGTTCTAAGTGCTTACATGACATATTCCATATAAGAGCTACCTTTGACATCGTCATTAACTCATTATAGTAATTAGGAATATGGTTGTGATACACGGGTCGGTTTAACAGTAAGGTTGTTTGAAAAACATCTTTATTATTTCATCGTCATTAGCCTATGTTAGTCCACTGCTGGACATGAGCCTCCTCTAATGAGCATCATAGCGTCCTGTCGCATGTCTCGCCATGCCAGCCCCGACCGACGCGACGGGCCTTTGTCACCGCTAACGTACCAGCTATTTTCGAACCGAATGTTCTGTTGCGCGAGATGATGGTAAAAGGCCCGTAGACAACGGTATGACACTAGTCCCATAGTAATTTGCCGCAAATTATAAATAATAAATAAATAAAAATAAATAAAAATAAATATTGCTGGACAATTCACACAGCATTATCTAGCCCCATGGTAAGCAGAGCTTGTGTTATGGGTACTAGATAACTGATATACATAATACAATACATTACATAGATAGATATTTTTTATTATACATAGAAAACAACCAGAACACACGGAACAAATATCTGCAGATCGTACACACAATTGTTCCGAGGCGGGAATCGAACCCGCAACCTTCTGCGTCGCAGGCGGACCTTCGCCCACCGCGCCACATCGGTCGTCAAACTAATTAATAACTAATTTCTCACAAAAGGTCGGTTAAAAAGCTTTTATCCCATGGGAACTGCAACATGAGACAAAAAGTCTTTATTTTATTCCATGTCTAACACTACCTGAATGCAATATTTCAGCCCGATCAGTTTAGTAGTTTTGGCGTGAAGAGGTAACAAACATCCATCCATGCATCTAAAAATCCTCTACACTGTGAACACAGACAATATGTAGATACTTTTGAAGATTTCCACGACTAAGTAGTCAGCTATAGGTACCTCGTACCTCAACCTTGCCTACCTTAGATGACACAACTTGACAGAAGACAAAACTGCTATTAGCTTTTATTTGCTTTGATCAGTCAGTGAGTTCTAGTGAGGCAAAACGGTTGTCTGTTAAAAATAGGAGTTTCGGATTGAAGATATCTGCGTAAGTTTATATTGTATTGTTGATGAGTGTTTTGTAGCTTTATTTGCAAAATGGTATTATGTTTTACAATCGGTTAGGTGTCGAAAGAAAGAATTAAATCTTGAGTTAGATCAAAATGTTCGTAATCGTAATTTAATCTAGTCTAAATAGTTTAATTTCTGTCATATTTGTTTTAATTAATTCAGTTTACCTACTATGTAAACGTGTATCTAAAATAAATTTAGTTTATCTAAAAAAATGCTTTAGGTAGGTACTTATACACTCAATATTTATAAAACTGATGGATAAATAAATAATTAAAGCTAAACTACCCTCAACTCAAAGTAACACTATTTACTTGTATTTCGAATATAATGCTTTCTGCTGGGGTGTTGCCCTGTCAAGTGTGGTCAGGAAATTATATTAAATTTCGTGTAACAATTACCTATAATATTGTTGAAGTAGGTACGTAAAGTAATCTACCCATTTATTATTCTGAGCACAACACTGTCGCCAGTTTACAGCTGATATAACACGATAAAAGGCGTGTAATGTCGCAGGCAGAAGCAAGTAGCAAATAGAACACAAAAATAATACAATTTTATTGAATCTAAAATATTTATTTGAAAAAAAAGCGTGGGGTGGTGTCAATAGTTAGAAATATTATTAAGAGATATGAGTGTGGCTTTTTAAGTTACTTAATTATTTTAAAAAGCACCCCACGCTTTTTTAACAATCAAACATTTTTAACTATTATTTATTTTTATTCGAATAATAATTCTAAAATAATACAAAATGTTGAGCAACAATATCTAAATCGATTTCTGCTTCTTCATACTCGTAAACAATAAAATCGATTTACATAAAGAATCTAAAGCATTAGGACAGGACATAGGGCATGTCTATGAATATTATAAATTTATAACAATTCGAATTGTTATATATTGAATGATTACCTATTTTGTTGAGGTTTAGTTCGATGACGATGATTCCTTTATACTTCCATAGATGTGCCCCGCGGCTTCGCCTGTGGCATCGCATTTGGTCACGCGACGTACGCGAACGCACTAACGATCTGTCCGTAAATAATATTAATTTTGTTGTAATTACCACATAAATTGCCATTATAGTGAGTGCAACAGAACTGTGAAGGCTGTAGGCCCTTGTGTCATTGTCAGTGTTGGTGTGGAGAGTTCTCGACTGCTGATAATTGGTAATAAACCCTGAATCAAAAATCTCTTTTTTTTTTCACTGTGAGGGTGGTAATTTATGTGCAAATAATTTCCTCTTCCATCACTCTATCGATTAAAAAACCGCATGAAAATCCGTTGCATAGTTATAAAGATCTAAGCATACATAGGGACATACAGATAGCGGAAAGCGACTTTGTTTTATACTATGTAGTGATATACATCATGCTAATCAAAAGACCTCGCTAATGAATTCAATACGCATCAAATGTATCAATACAACCTTCTTTAGATTAGGCAACATCCGGGCCATGGTCAGCCATTTTTGATTCTTGGTCATTTGAATTCAATTGTTTTGTGTTCTTAGCTAATATACCTACCTAGCTACGTAGATATAAACAAAGGTATGGTGGGGTAATTAGGCGTGTAAATCGACAGCTGAGATTAGGTACTTACTACAACTACAACAAGTAGATACCTACCTACTAGACAACACTTAACCTCATTATCGATCATATGGTCCAGGTACAAAGCGATAACGACATTATTCCCATGGAATAAGGTTCATATCAGAAATTAAAATTAGCATATTCATGAAAATCTGTCACTGGCTCCCGGACCAATAGCGCGTTGGGTACTAACAAAAAAAATGTATACTATGACTAAATTCGGCTTAAATTAATTACCAAAGGGCCTTTATCCCGCGTCCTTTCATTACCCAACATAGGTAGGGTAGGTACCATAAATAAATAAATAATTCTGGATAATCAGCATCATCAGCCCCAAGCTAAGCAGAGCTTGTGTAATGGGTACTAGATGACTGATAAACAAAATACAATACATTACAAAGATATACATTTTTATTATACATAGAAAACTAAAACACCCGGAAAAAATATTTACAGATCGTACAAACATGAATCGAACCCGCAACCTCCTACGTCATAGGCGGGCCTTCGCCCACTGCGCCAGAGAAGTCGTCGAACCATAAGCACACTAAGCGGTTTTCCTCCACCTTCATAATTCATACCGCTGAGGTTTGGAACACGCTGTTGTTTTTCTGGTCAGTTACCACCTGGGTCTCTTCAAGACTGAGTGTATAGTTATCTTCTAGACTAGACCTTCGTGATACATCGTCGGACACATCTTCACTTTCCATCAGGTGAGATTGTTGCCAAATGAAAGTAGGTATATTCAATTAAAGAGATACATCGTAGTGAACACTAGCTATCGCCCCTATCAAATGGTTTACAAACCTTCCTCTTGAATCACTCTATCTATATATAAAAGACCGCATCAAATTCCGTTGCGTAGTTTTAAAGACCTAAGCATACATAGTTACAGTCAGACATACACCGGGAAGCGACTTTGTTTTATACTATCTATGTAGTGATGAGTATGTTACATACTCATTCAAAAACTGAATCTCGGAATTTCGGTTCCAAATATAGTCATCTTGATTCGTATATATTTGACTATGGCGATTAGTGTTGCAAGTTGTGAGAGAAGTTTTTCGAAGTTGAAGCTAATAAAAAATTACCTCAGATCTACTATGAGCTCCGCTAGACTATTAAACTTGGCTATATTGTCGATTGAACAAGAATTGGCTGCTAATATTGATTTTGACAAAGTTATTTCTGACTTCGCTGTTCATAAGGCCCGTAGAATCCGCTTGTAAAACCGCTCATCCAATTTAACTTCAATAAAAGGTACCTCATTGCATTGCAAATGTGTTAATTTTAATTAAGCACCTATAGAATGGGGGCGGCAAAATGGGTCTCCCACCCCAGGCGCCGAGATGGCACGCTACGCCACTGAGTATGTATACTAGCTGTATGGAGTTGTGTTTTTTGCAATGTGATCTAATGTTATGTCGTGGAAACGTGATGCGAATGACGTGTGACCCTAAGTAATTTGTCTGATGTTATCTTGAATGAACATTATGTTTGTAGGTAAACTACCAACTTAGGTAGGTAGTTAAGTTAGTTATACCATACTCTTAATAGAGAAGGATCTTTTATGATGACATCTCTTCCATCTCTTCCAACTAGCTGATCCTCAAACGCGTGTTTCAACGTTATAAGAAATTACGTACATATCAGCCTAATCAAATCACAAATCACAGATTTCTCATGGATGCCATTATCAGAACTATAGACCAAATTGTAGGCTAGGTGACAACCACACGGGAAGCACCAGCTTCAAGCTAAAAAAGAATCGTCAATATCGGTTCACCCAGTCGAAAGTTCTGAGGCCTGAGGTAACAAAAAAACAGAGGTCCATAAAATTACAAAAAATACCAAAAAAATAATTTCATAAGGTACAGTAGGACCGCATACCTAATAATTATTTAATTTAAAACAAGAAGAAACAAGATTTTAAACGATAGTATTTTTATTTTATGAATAAAAAAATAAATTTAACGAATAATTCTCATGCTCCGCTTCAAAAAACCCTTCGTCGTTAATAAAAAATATGTACCTATCTAATGACCGTCTCGAAAACTAGACGCAAAAATAGAGTTACTAGGTAATAAACAGTTCTCAAGCGAACCAAAATCTCACGTCGTCGTCGTTGTCGTAGGTGTTAGGTATGTAGGTTACCTACGTAACAGTTAATACACGTAATAATTAATCTTTGCACGTCACGGATTTGTAATCTGTTGTATGTACATGCACACAAAAGTTGAGCTACGCCTGTCTTATGTCATAGCCATAGCTAATAGCTTCACGTCTCTAACCTAGAGTCCATTGAATCTGCCGGTAGAAAGTTAGGCTGGTAATCAGAAAGTCAATGATGTTGCAAGAAACGGAGAGTTGAGAGAAAATGATTGAGTATCAGAATTATTATGGCTGTAATAAAAATTATAATACACAACATTAGAATATTAATCGGTACGTAAACTACAAAGTATAAAATGTCACGGTAAAATTTAAAGGTAGGAAACTAGATCTCAATAATATATAGAATAGATGGATAAAGCACACTTTGACTGCGATTTTTTTTCGACGACTGCGATCTTTTTTTTAACCTAAAAAATTCGTGCTGCCGCTCTACACAGCGGTTGTGTTGCGCCGCACATGCGTTTCGTTCGAAAATTTTTAAGGCTGTGCTGAGTCACAAAGATCTGTATTTTCTCAGCCGTTGCGCTAGTGTAGATTTACGCATATTAGTCACTTGTAGAAAACACATACCGTGTGATTTCAGCACTCAAAGTGTTAACGCAATTATTGAATTATATTTTGTGCCTAGAATAAGTCGTTAGATTATAACTTATATATAAGTATTAGCCACTTAGCTAAATACTGCCGTGCCCTAGCATTTCAAACACTAAACTTCCCCTGTACAACATGTTTGCAATAAAAAAATACAGTCGAATTGAGAACCTCCTTTTTAGAAGTCGGTTAAAAATATTGAGTATTAATCTAAGTCTCTAAAATAATAGGTAGGTATATAACTATGGCTAACTAACTATAGGCATATGTCCAGCAGTGGACTGCTATAGGCTGATCATGATGAAGATGATGATATAACCAAAGAGATTTTACATATAGAGACGTCATACTCATTGTAAAGAAATAAAAACATTGCGATATTTTACTATAGCTACATACCTAGCGTCGACGTTCGAACATACAACGCCGCATGGCATTATCTCTGTCACTCATAAACGCAACGCACGAATTACTTGTCGCGTTCGTGTAGGTGGCAAAGCGGCAACCGGGCGGCATTGATTTTTGAGTAAAATTAAATTTATTGTATGATTTTCCATTTTAAACAGTACAAAACAAATAGAAGACATAAAAAGACACATCCTTCTTGCTTTTCACAACCGTCCCATAGTAAGTATTGCACTTTCTAAACACACAACATGGCATTTTAATATTTTCCATACTCCAAAATCCCGCTTCAACGTACGTCCGCGTCGCGGCCAGGAGCAAGACGGACTGAGTTCAATTCAGGCACGTAGGTACCTGATTTTCGTCTTGTTAGGCAGACCTCGGTACAACGGATCTACGTATATAACATCATTGGATATAACTATACTTCTAAGCAGGTTGATTGGTTAACTATTTCCTAAAAGTAGTGTACCCATTTTCAATAATATATTTTATATCGAGCGATTGGAGTCGCGTCATAATGATTTTAAATCATTTGAGGTGCGTGTTCCAATTGTGAATATTTCGACCTTCACGAATGAAGAATTCTGGCCGAAGAATGTGCTGTTCCGGCGTTTTCGCGGACGATTACGGCTGATTTTTGTGTCGCGCTGACCGTCAGCGCTGTCCGACAATCAGCCTACCGGTCGCAGCACATATTGCGTCACACACGTCGCCGACATTACGTGTTAGTAAATAGGTTTATTTTTATATATGTTAGAATTTTATATAGGCCGTAGTTTTTAAGTATTTTCCATCCTGTACTAGACTAATGTTGCCTGAAATAAATTAATTATTATTATTATTTACATAGGTTGACCAATGATCACCTTATAAATACATTATTGATCAATGATCATTAACCTCATTACCCATTCGTAATTAAGGTTAAATGAATCAGTTTATTAGGGTTTTGTTTACCTACAAATCTAAAACGCGCAGGTGTCGCAGTATTTCAAATTAGTAGGTAAGAATAGGTTATTGATACTACCGACAGTTTAATAGGTATATTATAGGACCGAATTTTTCCGGTGATTAACGCATTCAGTGCCTACACTACACCCCACACACGCCACACCACGCCACGCAGCTTGCTTAGGAGAAGGAGTGCGTCAAGGGCCATTAAAGTATTAGGCGTGCCTTTGACCCAGAGATGTGTTAAGTTTTGCTTATCTTTTGTAGGTACCTACTTAGAACTATCAGCTAGCGAACCATCACCCACTTTATAAGGTTTGACCCACATTATTACTGCTCTGATGGCAACTGACTTTTTAACCGACCGCAAAAAAGTTGGAGGTTCTCAATTCGACTAGGCTGTATTGTTTATGTTTATTACCTCAGAACTTTCGACTGGGTGAACCGATTTTCATGATTCTTTTTATTTGAAAGTTGGTGCTTCCCGTGTGGTCCAGTTCTGACAATGGCATCCATGAGAAAACCATATAAATCTTAAATTAACCATAGCGAATAATAACTCAATATCAGACCAACCGATTACGATGGTACTTTTTTTAAACCCGTTTCATTATTTAGGAATTCGTTTTTTAAAACACGTCTAATTATTTCATAAAACCTTTTGTTTCCAGCCATGTTAATCGTGGAAGCGTGGAAGGCCCACTACCTGTACTGGCTGCTGCCTGCAGTGTTCATCCTTACGCTCCTGGCTGCCTTGGGGCTGGTCTCCGTACTCCTCGCCATCAGGCTCTACGCGATCTATACTTGCGGACGGTGCGCGAATAAGAACAGGTATGAACACTGAGTCTCAGTATAAGACTGAGTGGAGAGCGCGACTCGACAAATGTAGTTAGGTGTGTGAGTGTGTGTGTGTGTAGTGTAGTCTTAGGACGCCCTCCGGCCAGATGGAAAAAAAACCTGCGAAAGTGTAGGCCATCCGCCCATGAGGAATAATAAATAACCTGCGAATGCTGGTTGCAGCAAGCAGAATATGGCTCTCTTGGGGACGCCTATGTTCAGCGTGAGCTAGTAAATTATATATTGATGAATGCACTTTAACTAGATGGGCTGACGACAAGTGTAGGTATGTTGATGACGCGACGGCACGTAACGGATCAATCTTCAATCACCTAATTATAATACCTAGGTACCTACTATTAGGTAAATAAACACAATAAATACCCGTTACGGTATTTATTGCATTTATTTACCTATTTTTCCCGACGACGTTTCAACAGGTACTTGTAATTATAAATATTTACTTCAAACATCATCATCATCAGCCTATAGCAGTCCACTGCTGGACATAGGCCTCCCCCAATGAGCGCCACAGCGCCCTGTCTTGTTTGTCGCATCCAGGATCTACCTGCAGTCTTTCGCAGGTGGTCATCCCACCTGGTCGGAGGGCGTCCTACCTACGCTTCACTAATTGAAACACTTCTACCAGAAAATTAAAACCCGTATGCTAAACAGACTTGTTTTCTTCCAGGATGGACGGAAAGACAGTAATAGTGACTGGTTGCACCAGCGGAATCGGATTGGAGACCGCTCGCGAGCTGGCCAATAGGGGAGCCAGGGTCGTCATGGCTTGCAGGAATATGGAGGCCGCTGAGAAGATTAAAGGTAGGGGACAATGAGATTTTACAAATATAACATCATTGGTAGGGGATTCCTTTTTGCGCCAGGGGCTATGAGTTCAGTTTTTTTTAGTTATTATATTCATTTACTCTCAAAAAGACAAATTACATTTATACGCCACTTACCTACATGAGAACAGGTTTTTTAGGTTAAGCACCTATAGATAGATACAGGTTGTGTTCGTTCATTATTTGACTCATTTAATGTATTGAATTATCTTATTTATCATTTTCTTTAATTAATTTAATAATCCCTTTTAAGGAATACGAATTCGGCTTCCCACGCATTGTTTTTATGAAAAAGTTAAAACATTAAATCGTGATGAACACATCACCCAGGGTTAAAAATTAATAGGATCTACGGATCTACCTAATTTTTTTTATACTAAAATCAAATAATTATGTAAAATGGGAAATTTTTACATAAAAACAAGCGCCGACCTTCGAGCAATTGATGAGATCGATCGATCGGTTGGATGGACCAATTTTTTATAAAAGGGCCAATAGTGATAAGTATATAGGGGTCAGGTTATCTATCTGATATTGAACTATTCAAGGACAAAATACTTGTATAGGTACTGCGAAACTCGATGTAGATTGTTTGTCCGCCCAAACTCACTCAATTGCCGCGCCTTTTTATAAGCAATTTACTTGTCTATTTCAGATCCTTCCTTCAATAATTTTTTCTAACAATTACGTATTTGAAACTCGACGCCAAACAAGTCAGTTTTGTTATTTAGGTATCTTATAGTATTTTTTTCCTACTAGAAAGGGAAGACTTATTTAGATGACAAATAAAGGCGTAAATCTCACAAAATTAAAATTACAGAAACTGCCTTGGACCTACCTAGAGACATAGTTAGCGTATCCTTAGGTAGGTATCTAATCTACAAAGGTTAACCCTACCTTTTTATTCGACTCTAAACACAAACTTAATCTTCCAGACGAAATCATCGACTCAACGAAGAACTCAAAAGTCATCACCAAGAAGCTGGACCTGAGCTCCTTCGCGTCCATCCGCGAATTCGCCGCAGACATCAACAAGACAGAAACCAAACTCGACGTCCTAATCCACAACGCAGGCTACGCGGAAACCTTCAAAAAGAACCTCTCAGCCGACGGCTTAGAACTCACAATGGCGACAAACCACTACGGACCATTTCTGCTGACACATCTCTTGATAGACTTACTGAAAAAAAGCGCTCCCTCAAGAATAGTTATCGTAGCATCATCTTTGTACCGTTTTGCGTCAGTGAATCTTGAAAAGCCGAATCCTATAGATACTTTACCTGGGTATCTTTACTACGTCTCAAAAGAAGCGAACATTCTCTTTACTAGAGAGCTTTCGCGTAGACTTGAGGGTACAGGAGTGACTGCGAACTGTCTACATCCAGGGTTGATAGATTCTGGGATATGGAGGTCGGTTCCGGCACCTTTGAGCTGGGGGTTAGCTCTAATTATAAAGGGATTCTTCAAGACGCCAAAGCAAGGAGCTCAGACCTCTGTTTTCTTGGCTACAGATGAAACCTTGGAGAAGGTGACAGGTAAGTATTTCTCGGACTGTGCTGAAAGTAGTCTTTCAACAAGTGCGAGCGATATGGGCAGGGCTAGGAAACTGTGGGAGATTTCTGAGAATATGGTTAAGTTAGAGGAAAATGACCCTAAAATCTCAGTCTAAAAGGAAGTCTCGCTTCGCGTACCTTGATATTGTCAAGTAACTTGGTTAAGAACTTTATTACCTATTAAGAGATATATTTAATTTGAAGCTAGTTATAAATATGGTACTGCTTTTAAATCATACTATTTAAACTTGTCATAGTAAGTCTAAAGTTGTTGCCGTTTATATTGAAGACTCAAAATTTTATATTATTATTTTTGCTTCCAAAAAAGAAAAATGCTTAGGGTGATTTGATTAAAAATGAGTTAACAATTTGTAATAGGCCAATTTTTTAAAGAAATTCGTTTATTTACATTATTTAAACATAAAAGCTTATGTCTAGTGTATATATATAATACATTGTTAATAAACTTTTTGAACAAAACTTAAATTACTTTTATTTCTAGTTTTATGGAAACTAACAACAAACTAAAATATTATGAAGCTCAGTCTAATAAAAATATCCAATTAAGCTGCTAAAAACTACTGGCAAATTTACCTTTTCCATAAAATACTTAAGACTATAAATAAATAATGCTGGACAATTCACACAGCATTATCTAGCCCCATGGTAAGCAGAGCTTGTGTTATGGGTACTAGATAACTGATATACATAATACAATACATTACATAGATAGTTATTTTTTATTATACATAGAAAACGACCAGAACACCCGGAACAAATATCTGCAGATCGTACACACAATTGTTCCGAGGCGGGAATCGAACTCGCAACCTCCTGCGTCGCAGGCGGACCTTCGTCCACCGCGCCACATCGGTCGATGAAGACATAGACTTATAAAATAAATTATGGCTACATGAAAGGAATATAATTTTGTGATAGTGTTAGGTATAAAATACACTAGCCAAACTCGATTTCGAGTTTTTGAAAGAGACTATTCACCTGGCTAATAATAAAATAGCAGATAAATTGAATGTGCAGTCTTTTATAAAACAAGGAACTAACATTTTTATGTGTGGGCGCACACTCATGTCATCCGTAATATGCGTAAATCCACACTAGCGCAGTGGCTGAGAAAATACAGATCTGTGTGACTTAGCACAGCCGTAATGTTTTTTCGAACGAAACGCATGTGCGGCGCAACACAACCGCTGTGTAGAGCGGCAGCACGAATGGCTTAGGTTAAAAAAAAAGACGCAGTCGAAAAAAGATCGCAGTCGTGTTCGCTTTGCTTGATAATGCCCTACAAGATATGCATTTTAAAGCGTTTATTGAACTATACTACGCTATCTAAAGGCGCATTCTTCTGTTTAACAGGATTCTTTTTTCCGTGATGGAGTATGTAGTTGTAGGAGCCAGTTTATTTGTTATTGTTGCTTTTTTTCTTCAATGTTTAATTATTTTTTTGGTTTTTCAAATTTCATCACTCATATAATTATTGTAATTCTGCCTCCATCCCGGACACTGGCAGAAAAGTGCCAAACCAGACACATATTGCCAAATAAAAGAAGTTAAGTCATACACCCAACAGTATTTCGGATCCAGTAACTGTTTGTTTCCAGTAGCGAAGTATCCATAAAATCCAGTCCTGTGTAACATACCCGCTGTGTGAATATACTATAATTCTTCTTCTTCCCATCATGGAGTAAGTTGCCCAGTTTTCTGGACTGTTTACTCACAGCTTTCAGTCTATCAAATCAAACTGGTCCAAGAAAGTCTGGTCCACGCCCAGCGCGGTTCCTAAACTCTCTCTCGGCCTCCTAGTACCCCAATCATCACTATCTATGCACATAACATCCAAATACTGGTCCTCTGGCTTACCAATAACACTGCAACTTGGACTTAGCAGATCAGGCAATAAGACTCTATTTGCTGTGAATGTATCAACATTTATATTCTCTTTTTCTTCTATAATGGCCTTGATATCATTGGATTTTTCTGGGAGTACACTGGCGCGAACTTTCTTGAACCGATTGATGATTTTCTCTAGAGAACTTGTCTTTGAGACTAATCGCTCTGTATTTTTTGGGGTTTCAGTCTTCTCGTTTTGTATGGTATCATTTAAGTTTTGTTCAACATTAAAGTCTATTAGCATTTGATTGAATTTTGTGTCCGGAGTTGTGGTTACAGTGATAACTGGCAAGCTAGCTGTGCTTTGCAAAGTGTCTGTTATTATTTGTGTTGGTCTGGTGTCTGCATGAGTGGTTGGCGTGCTATGATTGCTCTCTCTGTCTAATGCTGTGATACCTGACACTTCCAATAGTGAGTTATTGGCCTCTTTCATTATTGAAAGCTTTCTTCTTTCGGCTTTAGTAGGTCTCTTATTCTCATATAAGTTAGGACTGGAATAACTCCTATACAAACCATTGCTATCACCCGAGGAATTTGTAGATTCATTGAACAACCCACCCTTTTTTACTTGTATATTTGGTCTCTCAGTCTTGTATTTGAATTTCTTAGAACTGCTGGATTTCTTTGTTGATAGGAGTCTTTCAATCTGTTGTTTTGTGAATCCTGATCTACATTCTGCCATTGTTTGATTTGCTCTTGGTATTGTAGATATATTTAAGTTATCTTTAGATAGAACAGACATGTTATGGCAGTTGTGGCTTACGTTAGGGTTGAGACGGTCGTACGAACTAACTCTGCATGATATTATGCTCCTAACAAAATCATCTCTTGGTTGGATGAATGGAACCATCAAAGACTTTGGTTGTGGTTGAGTGAAGCTAAGGCTGGTTCTCCTGTGAAGGTTGAACTGGTGTTTGGACAGGCTGAGTGGAGTGAAGGTGTCGAATAATGCTGGTTGCTGCAGTTCTCTGATGCTCCTCAGGTCCGACAGGTCAGGTAACGGTGGTATTTCAGGGATTTCTCTCGTTGATATTGAATAGTGATACAATGGTGATGGCTGAAAAAGATAGCTAGAATTAGGTATTTGAATCTAATAAGAAAAACTTAACTAATATTTAACAAACCAGTAAATATTTATGGAATCAAATAATTATATGCCATAAGGCAATGTAAGGCTGGTCATGGCAAGGTCAGGGCAACCCTGAGAGCTTTAAACATTTGTTTCCTTCCTTACAATAATGGCTTTAAATTGGTTTAACATATTAACGACCTCTATGGCGCAGCGCGCGACGGTCCGCATCTGACCGTTTGCGGGTTCGATTCCCGCCTCGGGAGAAATGTTTATATTACTTATTTTCTCTTCAATGTACTATTTTATTTTCTCTAGTAATGTACTGATTACTAATACTCATAACACAAGCTTTGCTTAACTTGGGGCTAGATAATATTATGTGAATCATGTGAGGTCTTAATGCATTCACTGCTGCTAGATGTGGCCGGAGAACGACATCTGTGTCTTGGGCCATGAAGTGTTAGTTTAAGTAGTATACATAAGAGCTAATTTAAATGATACCTCTAGTTTAGATTCAGCATTCCTGACTTTCTCCATCACCGACTTCATACCCAACACAAGCTCATGATAGTTCTTCCTGCCGGCTTCCAAATACTCATTGAACTTGTAGATCTCATCACCAACCACTTCATTCTTCATCACAAAACCTGTAGCAATAACAAATCCTCTGATAAGGTTTGGAAAGCTGAGTTTCTCTTCTTTGACTAAGTTCTTGAGTATGTACTTCTGTTCAGTGTTCACATGCTTTTGGAGTTCTCTAGTGTCTATGTAATCTGTTTTGTGGTTGTATTCTATCATGTATGTGTTTTTATCGGCTTCCCCTGTACATCGGGCTATTAGTGACTCGGTTTGTTCTTGTGTGGTTTTGCTTATTGATAGTAAAGGAGACATTTTTTCAATCCATTTTGATTCGAGTTTGTCAATTTGACGATCTGTCTCTGATAACCTGCGGTCGAAGAATGGAGCTGGCTTGCTGACATCTTTTATCTTCAATAATTCATCGATTGCTCCTTTTTCTAGTTTTTCTTTAGCTATGAAGCCATCAACCAAGTCATCTATGTACTTCTGTGGTTTCAAAGTCGTTAATTTTAATTCCATTTGGGTAATTTTATTTCTCATGATCTCAGCTGCTTTTTCTACTACTTTTCGCTTTTGTAAATAATTAGATAACCTATTCTCACAACTACAAGTTTCTTTTTCAACATGCTCCAAAAATCCTTCCTTTTGTGATTTGTACATTTCAGTCATAGCATCGTACAGTTTCTTCTGGTGGTCATTCATTTTAGTAAGCAGTATCTTTTGTACAGCTAGTTGTGACATTTGGAAGAGGAGCATTGTGACTTTGTAGCATGCTGGATTGACCAAGTAGGAAGACATGACTGGTAATAGCAAACCCCTGCTACTGTAGTCGCTTATGAAGGAGGCTAGCTCGTTTCGGTAGGCCCTCTCAGCCTTGGTGTCGTACAGAGGCCAAGGCAAAGATGCTGAGGCCGCATGATCGATGATACAAACAAGATAGTATGAAAGTTGATTGAACAAGGCCTGTGTGGGTTTCTCGAGCGCATTTTCCTTGAAAACTTGATGGGAAAGCTCTGAAGGCATCGCCTGAACCTGGTTGAGTATCCCAATATTCAAATTTATCTCTTTTTTCAGTCCAACAACTAGATCTTTTTGCTGTGATACTGTAGCCATTTTAGCTCACTTATTCGGCACTTTTCTGGAAACAGAACTTATCTTTTTCGGACGGAAACCATTTCGAACTTTTTATATAGACAATACGCGGTCTAACTAATTGAATATGATTTTAAAGGAAATGGAAAGCAACACACACAACACAAACATACGAATTTGAAATGTCAAAATTTCCGTTGGTTGTTTGGTTGGTTCTTTTCTTTTTTTGATTTGCTTGCTTCAATGACCATAGACAATAGCTGCTTCGAAGGTAGTGATTTCTTCCGTCCAGCACCCAGATTCGTCGTTTGCGTAGTAAGTTTCGACATCTATGCTTGGACTTATTTTGGATAACATTATTAACGTTAATGTAGTAGTTTGGACATCATTTTCAGCGATGTTGATATTTTTATGTTGCTAGACCATTAAATTTTATAACATGTTTTTATTGCATGTTTATAACATAACATCTCCATAGATAATATAGTTATTTTTTCTCGATGGAAGAAAGGAAATCGATCGATCTACGGGTGATCTATTTATAACATAACATTATGCGCGTTATCAGCGTTATTACGCTAATTTTAGCGCGGATAACGCGTGTTACGGCGCATTTTAACGCGAATATCTCGTGAAAAGGCGTTATTCACGTTAAAATGCGCCTTAACACGCGTTAATCGCGCTAAAATTAGCGTGATAACATAACGCGAGGAGGTCGTTCTCAATCATGGCATGGCACTGACAGTCAGTTCAGTTGACACCGGTCCGGTATGCCCCTTTCAGAGTTTTGCGATTTTGGCTACTATTCCATGGTGATAAAAGTGAAAACGATTCTGTCTGTATAAACATAAATAAATAAAAATCGTGAATAACATCAAAAATTACTAAATAAATTCCGATCCCACGTTTGTTTGATAAATTCTATTTTTACAGCAAATTGCGTACCTTTACAAGTTCCGTGAAAGTGAAAATGGAAGAAGTCGAAAATGAAAACGACCAAAAGCGCTCCAAGGTAACTGCTAGATTTTTCTGGAAAGATTCCGTCTATTTCCACCTGTTATTTCTAAGGCTTCTAGACTCTTACAAGTAATTGTCAGAGCCTAAAATAGATGATTTTTTTACCTCCCTCAGCATGAACAGATTATAACATGAACAGTACTGAAAGTTCAAATACCTAATTCAATTAATTTGAACAATTTTACCGGCAATTGATTGAATTTTTATTGCTTTACCATCTTTACGATTATTATGTATATTAGACGAATTAAATAATCCTTTTATTACCCTTAAATCTATTAGTCATCAATGATATTGAAGTTTGAGACCTGTTTTTGGCCAAATAAATGTATTTTTCACTACTACCTAATTTCCAGGAGCGAAGTCCCTCGCCAGGAGTGAAATCTACAGCCGTGGTCAAGTACACTGCATTCCAGAGCCCCGTTAGCTATGCTCGGCTGCAGTGTAATACAGACCTCAACCTGCCTCCGTCTAACTATGGCCCTGCTATCGATTCCTACGGGCTGAAGCAGATACTAACGGAAACTGGAGTATCAAGGTTAGATTGTCAAAAAAAAAACTTTATCAAGGGCCTTGTATTGGAATTGTCAAAGATAATCTTTTTGGGTTAGTAAATGGGACAATACTTTAAAGGGACTGTCATTATGCTTTCTCTGTTTCTCCCATTGCCTGTCCAACATACATATTTTACTTAGAGATAGATAAAACAATCAACTTATTTTAAACCATAATGTTCAGCAGAAAATGTTTCAGACAAAAATATTAAAATTCTTGAATATAGGTAAATATATCTATTTTCTTTAGTTCTAAAACTATTGTATCTTCTGGTTTATGGATGTGGCAAGCTGACAACAGAGTGCTATGGCATTCATTGGCGGAGACCTATGTCCAGTAGCCTTATATAGGCTGATGATGATGAATTTAGGCACATTGGTAATGCTTGGTTTAGTAGTAATATATATTATTAAATCATTTATTTTAAATTCATAATCCATAACAATACTGGTAGACACGCAAAAAGGGCCCACCGGTGGCCAAGTTGCGGAAGCCAGTCCAGATACAAGTAACAAGTAAGTCCATAACAATTATCTGTTATTTTCAGTTTCCGCATGGGACACATGTTCCCTGACTGCGTGGGAGAGGTGGATGTGATAGCGGGTGCTGAGTGCATCAAGAAACTGCTCAAACTGCCTTACCAGCCCAACGGCACTGTAAGTCACATGATTGTATTAAAAAATCAAAATGCTTTATTTATAGTATATTTATACATTCTCTTGGACATTATATGAATTCTGTGAAAATGTGTTTGTAATCAGCAATGCAATGACAACGATTCTAGATAATTGTCATTAATATTATTCAACCTACATGGCTATTTTCTGCTCTGCGAGGGTTATTATTTTGACATTATAACAGTTGCTGGGCCGACCGTAAGTTGTAGCCCTAAACCTTGAAGGCTTTGATCTTTTACTGAGGAACATCTTGTGATATTTTCACCGCAGAGATGGTAGTCTGTGATAAGACTTTGAGAGGACCAAGTAAAAGTTATCACTTGGCACTTAGAAATATTTAAATGTAGATGGGTTGAGTGACTCCATGCTTGAATAGTATTAAGGTCATTCTGCAATTCATCACAGTCTTGTTGATATTAATAAAACATTAATTGAAAAATATCTTGAGCCAGCATATTTCTCAATTTAAATGTGTGTCACCTACTGACCTTAAAACAAATAGACAAAAATGTGACCAGGCAGAAAAATTAAAAAGTATAGCATTCAGTACTTATTTTAGTGTATTGGAAACCAGACATCTTTAAAATGTATTTTCGTATGTTCTATTCTGCTGAAAAATCATTAATTCTCTTCTCACCGTTCTAGAGATTTCTATAAAAATAATCTAAAATAAGTTATTTTAATCACAAAATATTACCAATATCTGAACTACGCGATAAAATATTTCATTTAACTATATTTCGTGTCGTTTTATAATAAATCACTGTAGAAAATACAAAAACGCAGGCTGTGTGCAATTTATTACTAACATTCATTATAAGATCATTACTAACAAATTATGGATCATAGTATTCCGAAATAAAGGAGAGAATTTTATTTTATTTATTTAAAAACAGAGCGCAGAGTTTAAACCATCACAGAATTTGGTAATTTTCGCGGAATGTGCCAAATTATGGCCTTAACAAGTACACGAGAACTCACTTCTCGATAAATTGCCAAATTCTGTCCTTACCAACAAAATAGTAAGTTAATACCTACCTATCTATTTCTTATCATCTGTTCTTGTTATTTTAACAGGTCAGTATGATGGTGCACCGAGTAGAAAACACCCTGTTACTGGATGATTTCGACGTGTACGACTATCTGATGAAATCTGAGTGGTCCTGGCTGAAAGACTTCTTCTATGAGAACATCTTGAAGACTATGTCGGAACAAGTTAGTCAGTTTTTATAGTAACTCCTGGCTAATGGAATAAAATATCGATATTTTCGATAGTAACAGTTTTTACTGTGATTAATCAAAATACCAAAAATTGTAGCTTTTTTTTATGATTCTGATATGATGTGTGTGTACTATTGTGTCCGCACTTAGACTCAGATTGGTCCATTGTGCGTGGTGTGCTCTGCTAGTCTAACCAGCCTAACTCCGTCTAGAAGCACAGAATCTTCCTGGGATCTTCACAGGCTTCGCGGAGTGACCTCGGGTGGTGGAGGATTGCTAGTCGTTATAATTCTGATAATACATACCTCCCTGACTAAATAAATCGAGACGCGTCATCCAAGTTCGGAAATAGACGAGCGACGTAATAGCATTGTCTACGACCAAAAGCGTTACATGAAAAATTGGGAACGCTTTTGGTCCCTACTGTATCTCAGACAAATTATAAAATTAGTGATGTATGAATAATATTGTGAGAGTGTGTATAGTCGATTGCTTTTTTCAGGAAAAGATGTCATTAACTCTCGCACCGGTGTCAAACTCAGCTCTACAGCTGACGAACATGTTTCTGTCGCACAGCGTGGCTCAGCTCCCGCCGCGTCACATCCCGCATATTGACGCGCCGGCTTGCATCCCCCCAGCTTGCATCACTGGTAAGATACTTATGATTAAGCAAGTGAATCATGACTACCGACGCATGACTCGTCTTAAGAGTCTATTAAAAGAATCTACCATACCAGAGGAAGGCCAGCGACTTTCTTGGTTCTGTTGTGACACATTTCACTGACACGCTACAAATCTAAGGTATAATAGCTTTCTTATATTAAATTATCATTATCATCATCATCGGCCTACGTTATTCCACTCAGTTAGTTTGGTTAGACATAGGCCATGTGAGCGCCATAGTGCCCTGTCTTCAGCTTGACGCATCTAGCATCTCCCTGCAGTCTTTCGCCTACTAATTAAATGATAATTTACTAATAAGCCAAAACTAGAAGTGCAAAAGCACCCATAGCTTCTTGCTTCCATTTTGTTCCTTTACTGCATAACAAAATGGCGGCCTAAAATTCCCGATAATGCCGCGAATCCTATTAGTTTCTCTATAATTGAACTTAGTTATTGGAAAACTTAAACAGCAAATCATGGTAAATATTCCGTGTTAAAGGACTTTTTATTATTTATTCCAGGCCCATACCTCCCCGAACCAGAAACCAAACCCGACCAGCCAACAGAATACCCCTCGGAACATCTATACAACAGGAACGTGCACTGGACCTTTGAGGACATACACATGCTGATCGGCAGCGACCTGCCTATCTTCGGGGATAAGGACCGGCCGTGCGTGTCGCTGCGGCTGCGGGACGCGAGGGAGCCAATTAATGTGTTGACAGGTATGTTAGAGTACTTTAAAAGGATACATTGCGCGCCATTTTGTGAAAAGGGTAGGCATAATATTTTACATTAATTATCCTAAAATCAAGTTTTTGTTTATGTAGAAAAGTAGTAGTAAGTAAGTAAAGTAGAGTAATAGTAGTAGTAGTAGATTTTGACCAAATTACAACAAAATAGTGCACATTTTCATGTGTTTAAACATTAAAGGAACCAAAAGAAAAACTATGTAATGTATTGTATTATGTATATCAGTTATCTGGTACCCACAACACAAGCTCTTAGCTTGGGGCTAGATAATGATGTGTCGATTGTCCATCATTATTTATTTATCTTCAATATCATTATTATTTCCAGGCATAGACTACTGGCTAGACAACCTAATGTGCAACGTGCCAGAGGTCTTAATGTGCTACCACATCGATGGAATCGTACAAAAATACGAGCCCATGAAAACAGAAGACCTTCCAAACATGGAAAACTCTAAATTCTCACCGAAAGTGATAAGAAACGTCGCACAGAACATCCTGTCCTTTCTAAAGTCGAATGCGACGAAGGCCGGACACACGTATTGGTTGTTCAAAGGGCCGGACGATGATGTCGTTAAGTTGTATGATCTGACGTCGCTATGCCCTGATAATATGGATAACCCGTTCACTGCGCCTGTTGCTATGCTGCTGTATAGAGTGGCGAGGAATATGAGGTGAGTTGGATACCGGTCAAGTGTATTTCTATTGTATGTACGTACATACCTTACGAGTTATTGATCTATTTGGTTAACTGGAACTTTTTAGGAATTCGAAGCATCGAAAGGGCTTTAGCGCTTTTAATGAATGAGGTATCAAAACACTCGTCTGATTCCTGTTGAGTTCTTAGCTTCTTTTTGTAGAGTGTGTCCCCTCCTAGTGTGTTTTTTTTTTTCAAAAACACAAAATTAATGACTGAGTGAAATGCTTTCATAAAATCAATGAATAAGTGAAAACTGTTAAGCTTCAGTTAGACCACCATTGTTTTTATTTATTTAATTGTTATAAGCTGTTTGTTTTCCATCCTAATAAAAATTAAATATATTATTTTGTTATTTCCAGATTAACAAACAGATCAAGACACGTCCGTCAGTTGTTAGAGCACGTGGTGTCGCTGTTGCAAGTATCAAGATATCCGCAGATAGTAGCCTCGTCGCACTACATGCTGTCAGACTTGTATCTACCCGCCACTACGAACCCGGCTTGTCCGGATTTTAAAGGTATTTTTTACAAAATAATAAATAAATAGTCTCGGGCACTCGCTCGATCACTCAGTCTCGATCGCGACGCGGTTCGAGTCACTAGTGTATTTGGGTCTACGCAAAATGTCAGCACAAGGTCACCCAAGTCAGCGCTTCTTCGTGAAATAAAATATCTGTATTAGATTTTATGTGTATGTGTGTGGATAGAAACAACGCGTACGAAGCCGCGGGAAGAAACTAGTCTAAACTAAACATGTAATTCTAATATCATCCTATTTATATTACCCAGACGAAAGCGATTCGGACGGCGAAGACTTTGATTTCGACGACTTCGACAAAGAAAACTACAAAGACCCTAGAGAAGAAGATAAAAGTGACGAGAAAGAGACAGAAAATGAAGAAAACAGCGAGAGTGAGGAGAGAAGCGATGACAAGTCACTCGCTGTGCAGATCAGGGGACTCGCGCTCAGGGATATTGGGGATCGGATGGGGGATAAAGGCGTAAGTCACTCTAAAATTATAAATAAGTATAATTACTAAGAAATTAAACTGGATATTCCAAATCTATTCGATCCATACATCCATATATTCAGATGCGAATAGATATATATTTGTTCGTTAGTCAGTCAAGTATGTTCGGGGCATTACTTTAGTATTGTCTATGTCAATATACACTAACTCCTATTTGGTCTCTACGGCACAGGGTATCCTAATGTAGAGATCAAAGTGAGTTCACGATTAGTTTTAGTATATTAGCAATAATATGAATCATTTTAAGTTAATATGATTGTTGTACTTGACGTTGTTGACGACCGATGTGGCGCGGTGGGCCAAGGTCCGCCTGCGACGCAGGAGGTTGCGGGTTCGATTCCCGCCTCGGAACAATTGTGTGTACGATCTGCAGATATTTGTTCCGGGTGTGGTTGTTTTCTATGTATAATAAAAAATATCTATCTATGTAATATATTGTATTATGTATATCAGTTTTTTAGTACCCATAACACAAGCTCTGCTTACCATGGGGCTAGATAGTGCTGTGTGAATTGTCCAGCATTATTTATTTATTTGTACTATGAATTTGTGATCAACTAAATGTATATCAACAGACATTGAGCGTGACAGACCTTGCAGACCAGTACCACCTTGCAGTGCCTTGGCAGACCAAAATATATTTACAGTAGAGATTGTATAAACGTGTTTATACAAACAGTGCATACGCCGACACCGGCCATGCTGGCAGAATAGACATGAATAGTAATATTTAGTCTGCGCGGGTCTGACGTACTGTGCCGGTGGAAGTAATTGGTGGCGCGGTGGGCGAAGGTCCACCTGCGACGCAGGAGGTTGCGGGTTCTATTCCCGCCTCGGGACAAATGTTTGCAGATATTTGTTCAGGGTGTTCTGGTCGTTATCTATGTATAATAAAAATATATATGAATGTATTGTATTATGTATATCAGTCGTCCAGTACCCATAACATAAGCTCTGCTTACCTTAGGGCTAGATTATGCTTTGTGAATTGTCCTGCATTATTTATTTATTATTTCTTTATGTCCTTAACTTTTTTTATTTTCTTCCAACAGAGTGAGAAGCAGAAAGCCAACTCCGCTAAGGGCCTCGGCGTTTCTCCATTGGACAGATGTGGGCGGGCGCTCTCACATGCGCTAAAAGGGCTAATGGCGCTACATAATGTCACTTTTGATAAGTGCAAGGTAATTTATTATTAGTTTTTTTTTTTAATATCAACTTCAACTTCTTGCTAGATGGCTCTGCGTCTGGATATTTTATATATGAAATCTAAAATTGGTATTTAGCAGTCTTTGCCAAATGATGGCCTTAGATGGCTGCCAAATAAATGAAAAACTATTTATTATCAATATATATTATCAGGTACAAATAATACAAGCTCTGTTTACTTTGAGGCTAGATGCTGTGTTGATTGTCCAGCATATTTATGTATCAAAATATCACGCGAATAATAACAATATTTCACAATGTAATGCATTTCAAGAGTAACCGCAAACTAGCGTACTGACAGACCTATTTAATTAATTGACACTTATCATTTTTAGGAAGAAGAGCGCGAACGTCTAAAAAGCCAGATTATCAACGAAGAGCAACATCCTAAAATGGCGAATCCGTACGAACCTATCAAGATGGACTACGAACCGCTAGCGACGAAAGAAGACCCTAAAGGTACCTTGAGACTCCTGTTTTTATAACCCCTGACGAAAAGGGGGACGTTTTATGTGTCTTTCTGTGTAATGAGACAAAAAGACACTACTAACTAATTTGAAAACTTAAATGCTACAAAATGGCGTCCGACTCAGCATTATGTTGTAATAGCCACTGTGCTTAGCTATCACAACGCTGATCGTCTGCCGGGACCAAATTGATGTTGATGATTGTTTTAATAATAATAAAAAATAAAAAATGCTGTATCCACACAACTACCATGTTAAGCAAAGCTTTTGGTACTAGATGACCGATATACTTAATACAATATGTAATATACATATTTTTTATTATACATAGAAAATACCCTGAACAGATTTGCAGATCCAATTTTTTATTTATTTAGCTTGATTCCTCCCACTACTGGGCAATAACTGTTATTATGATGATTTTATATAGAAATAATAAGGTATCTACTTATTTTGTAGAACACTCATCAAGAAGCAGAAGAAGAAGACGTAAAAGCGAGAGAGCCAGCGAGAAAGAGATACAGAAAAGAGAAGAAATAGCAAATGAAGTGGAAAACTCTTTAGTAGAGTCTAACATTGATAAGAACGCCATTCTTATACGGAAGGAGATTCTACAGCCTTCGCTACAAGAACCTAATAGGTACGTTCTAGAAATCATCATTAATTTTATTCAATATAAAGATATAATACAAAAACAATTAAAGTGTCCATATTCGAGCTAGCATATTTAAAAGTAAAAGCAAATTAAAATAAAATTCAAAACTAAAATGACATACCTGATATATAAATGAAAATCACAATCAAAATCATCTAAATCATAATTAAAATCAAGATACCCTCTACAAAATTAATTAATTTTATAATATCTTTAGACAAATGGATAACAATAAGTTTTAAGTACATACGTAAATGTATTCACTGAAATAAAGTTTATTTTCCTTCCAGAAACGACAATTTCGCGTGGAAGCTCCATTTAAAAACCCTGCTCTACGAAAAGATCTGCCTCGCATACGTCACATTAGCCGAATACAGCTACGCGCATGAACAATATGGCTTCTCCCTGAAGTACATCGACATGGCGAGCCGCTGCCAACAGCTGCTGACGCATATGATCATCAAGAGCAAGGTGGTCAATGCCAGCTGTCTCACAGGTTAGAAGAGTTAGGGAAATAGTCCGCCATTTTGTATTAGAGTCAACAAGATGGCTGATTCACAGGTATGAGATGTAAATACGTTATCGCATTTAACAACGTTGAAATTCTAATCACACGAATACTAAGTATTGTAAATGCGAAAGATTGGATGTTGAGTTGGATGGATGTTTGTTACTTCTTCACGCCAAACCACTGAACGGATTGGGCTGAAATTTTGCACAGATGTAGCTCTAAGGCCAAGTCTACTGAATGGATCGAAGTGAAATTTTGCACACATAAAGATCAGGACCGACTGGATATAGACCACTTATAATTCTAAGACACGCATGCGAAGCCGCGGGCACAAGCTAGTTTAATATAATTTGATGTATGTACATTTCAGGTCGAGTTGGCGACAACTACTTCCAACTATGCAAACACTGGCACCGACTCGAACAGTTCCGTGCGCAGTACGCGACCGACCACGACATCGACGCGAAGCTGCGGCTCGAGATAGAACACGATCTACGGGAGGAGGTGGACGATATCGTCTCGCAGGAGTACGATATAGGTGAGCTTGTCGTCATTGTCTAGTAACTATAATACTACATTGGCCATAGTAAAAAATCGCGTAGGCTGTGTTTCAGGACGTATCCACAATAGAGGACGTGAAACGTGTGCGTGCTACGAAGCGGCACAATAAGAGCTTCTCGCTTCGCTCGTCAGTTGCTAACGGAGCGAGCCGCACACGGATAGTCAAGAGCGGAAGTGACTTATAGAACGCGACAGCTCGCGCTCTAATCAATTAAGTAATATTTAAATGAACACAGCCAATTCTAAAAATAACAAAAACCTTAAGTGGTAAATTTAGTTTAGTTAGATTTTTGTAATTTTTTGAATTTTTTTGGGATACATGTAAAATATATGTGTTACAGATATATGTCTGCCCAAGAGCGAGACAGAAGCAATGCTGCTGTCCTGCATCTTCTACCGACGCGCGTTAAACGACACCGGCACGAAGAGAGCCGAGCTACTCCGAAGGTTGGCGTCTGTTAGCAACGAACTGGCCGTCCGATACATGAACGATGCGCAACGTATGTATTACTGTCTCCTTTTTAATATTAGTCGCATTGTTGTTAGAGCGAGACAGCAATGAAAAACAGCGCTCTTCACAAATGGTCCTAGGTGTTGAGTTTTTAGACTAATGTAATTTTCTATCCAGCTGAACATTTTTTAAAACGCGTTTGTTTATTCTTGGATATCTATTCGTTGTTGCCTAAGAGCAAGTTACAAAAGAAAATATATCCCGAATGTATACTTAATGATAGTTCTACAGGATGGAATTTAATGATAGGTATCATTAAATTCCACCCTGTAGAACTATCCTGAATTTATTATTGATAGACTAATGTTACGTGAAATAAATGAATTATTATTATTTATTTTACTGTCTTTTTTCAGAAATCTACGTAAAATACGTAGAAGAAGACCCAAAGGACCCGAAAGCGAAGCTCCTCCACAAACAATTCGTCGCCATCTCCAAGAAATCTATAGAATGTCTCGACGAAGCCACAGAGATATTCCGTTCGGTATCGGATCAGGCGAATCTCGCCCTTCTGTACTGTAACAAGGGACGGTACTTGCGGTTCAAGGCGCACTGCGATCAGGGGGGATTCACGTAAGTTCATTCTCTTTTAACATACAGTTTTTTTTCTTTTGGTGGCTTGAGTGTCACTGCGGCCATGATATTGTGATCGCCACTTTATTCGTTCAGCCCCGAAGCCGTAGCGTTCATAACTCGCCACTAACCCTTGCAGCTGCTAGGCACTGTAGGATTTTCTTCAGGGTTATGTCTCGTAGCTCGCTAACATCCAGATATTTTTTCGCTAATTTCTTATAACTATCAATATGTATTACAAAACAGATATGACGTTCAAATCCCGTCTTGCGGTAAAGCTGATTTCTTTCATTACTTTTTACTGCGTCGCAGGCGGACCATCGCCAACCACGAATCAAATATATCGTCAAATATATGAAAATAAAGATCGCATGTAAGCGATAAGGCCGTCTATTGTACATGTCACATGTAATGACTTTTCGTAATGATCTGTTATCACTAAAGCCATTTAAAACGGGATATTTATATATTAAAAAATATCTATCTATGTAATATATTGTATTATGTATATCAGTTATCTAGTACCCATAACACAAGCTCTGCTTACCATGGGACAAGATAATGCTGTGTGAATTCTCCAGCATTATTTATTATTTACCATGATTTGATTTTTGAATTATCCAATATTACGGCACAGTTTCATGCGCCATGATCACTGAATAACTACTGACTTTAGTGTTTAGTACGGAATGACTTTAGTGTTTAGTACGGAATGACTTAAGTGTTTAGTACGGAATGACTTTAGTGTTTAGTACGGAATGACTTAAGTGTTTATAACCATGATAATTTCAAAAGTATTATTATGATCTGTTATGGTGTACTGTACAACAAAGCATTTTTGTATTGTAGAAATGCGGAGTATATATAGGAACAATAGCTATAATATAAAACGACCGATAATATAAGACGACCTCTGTTACGCGGTGGGCGAAGGTCCGCCTGCGACGCAGGAGGTTGCGGGTTCGATTCCCACCTCGGAACAATTGTGTGTACGATCTGCAGATGTTTGTTCCGGGTGTTCTGGTCGTTATATGTAAAATAAAAAAAAAAATCTATTATATTAAGTATATCAGTCATCTAGTACCCATAACACAAGCTCTGCTTACCTTGGGGCTAGATGATGCTGTGTGGATTGTCCAGCATTATTTATTTATTTATAAAACAACGACTAATAATGATGTTAATAAGTGTGGTTTCTATGGCTGCTGGTGATACACTGACCTCCGTAGGCGTCCGGTCCACGCTCGCGGCACTAGTAACCTACTTAGGTCGAACTGCTGATGCTGCGAATATACCTCCGTGGTCGATGTATCGAACATGTATTGTATTGTAATATATGTTTAATTGTCTACCAACAGAACAGAGAAACGCATCCTCTACAAGCAAGCGGAGGAGCTGTACCTCCAAGCTCTGGCCACCCTCGGAGACAACCACGGCTCCATCTGGCACCTCGTCTGCTGGGAGCTGAGCTGCCACCTGTACACTCGCGCCGTGCTCATGCAGGAGGAGCCTGCTCTCTATGCACTGGTGATGACGACTATTGTACTGTAGGTCCATACAGAGACACGCATCCTCTACAAGCAAGCGGAGGAGCTGTACCTCCAAGCTCCGACCACCCTCGGAGACAACCACGGCTCCATCTAGCACCTCGTCTGCTGGGAGCTGAGCTGCCACCTGTACACTCGCGCCGTGCTCATGCAGGAGGAGCCTGCTCTCTATGCACTGGTGATGACGACTATTGTACTGTAGGTCCATACAGAGACACGCATCCTCTACAAGCAAGCGGAGGAGCTGTACCTCCAAGCTCTGGCCACCCTCGAAGACATCCACGGCTCCATATATTTGCAGATCCTACAAACATTTGTACCAAGGCAGGAATCGAACCTCTAGCGTTGCAGGCGGAGTTTCGCATGCCGCGGTCACTCACCACGAATGTGCGATTAGCACAGCGCTCTGTCTACCAACGTGACCACTTACGCTCGATTCAATCCTCATCACCACCCTAATTTCACCGCAGCGCACGCCTCGGCCTAATAAAGGAATTTTTAGATGACACTGGAGGTTTATCAAAAATACACAGGAGAAGTAAGGAAATCTTTGGAACGCTTACAATTTATATATCAAATAAATAAATCTTTATTGTGAACATTTTATAGGCCTGTACACTTCACACAGCATTATCTAGTCCCAAGCTAAGCAGAGCTAGTGTTAACATTTCAAGCGTAGCAATAACTAAACTACACCATTATCTTTCTCAGGAGGTATCAGAAGTGGCGGAGGCTCTCAAGCACGCGCTCAAGTACTGCCTGCTGAGCCCCGGCCCGCGGCAGTACATGTACCAGTTCCGCGCCGCCATGATCTACCACAGACTGGGGCAGTTGTACCACTCGCAGTACCGGTTAGTACGGCTCGCTTTGCTCGACGCACTATACTGCATACTGCAGACCGCATTATATCGTACTAATCAGCTATCGTACAAACCGCCTACTCTTACAGAGTTACACATCACTTTAATAATCGTAAAATATTTCTTAAAGTACTGTGTCACATAATGTATACATTATGTGGCTTTAAGAAAGACGTATACATTATGTGAGAAGATATAAGACAAGAAAGCATTTAGAGTTTAAATATAACACCGGCTATCTCCCTTTCAGCTTAATCCACGAAGAAGGCGCGAAACGCCGCACGCTAGGGAGCATGTGCCGCACCAACTACCAGCAAGCAGCCAACATGTTCGCTGCGCTCGAGGACGCAGCCATGTTCCTGACGGTGCAGCTGGAACACGTGCATGTGTTGGAGACTCAGGCTACCTGTGAGTGCCACTCCATCATCAGCATATATTAGTCCACCGCTGGACACAGGCCTCCCCTAATGAGCGCCGTAGCGACCTATCTTCCGCTTGACGCATCCAACATCTACCTGCAGTCTTACGCAGGTCGTCATCCCACCTGACCGGAGGGCGTCCTACATTACGTTCACCGAGTCACCTTTACCCCAGCGGTTGTCGGTTCTTTTTTCTTGTGAGATATCGCCGGCCCACTGCCATTTTTACGCTAGTTTAGTTTAGATTTTGTGCCAACAGAATCAACTCGAATGGTATATTTTTATCTTCTGATCAAAGATTTAAATCGTTAGATGCGACCTTTGTCCAAAAACTGTGGCTTTGTCTTTTGTGCGAGTCAACGATAAGACGACGCGCGCACAACTACTAACGAGTTTTAACACTTTGATTGCTGAAATCACACGGTATGTGTTTTCTACAAGTGACTAATATGCGTAAATCCACACTAGCGCAGCGGCTGAGAGAATACAGATCTGTGTGACTCAGCACAGCCGTAATATTTATCGAACGAAACGCATGTGCGGCGCAACACAACCGCTGTGTAGAGCGGCAGCACGAATGGCTTAGGTTAAAAAAAGAACGCAGTCGTCGAAAAAAAATCGCAGTCAAAGTGTACCTTGTTTGTGTAATAATTTTGCACACTTTTTTGTGAAAAAGTAAATGCACTAAAATCGAAAATATTTGAATGTGTGCGTCGATCATCAATCGTGAGTACGACGCACGCACACAACTAACGATTAGTTAAAAATAGTGTTATTGAATATTTGTGAAATGTACTTCCTTTCTCACTTCCAGTCTCAACAAGCATCAGACTAAAATCCCTCCAGTCCGCCATCCAACTGCTTCGACAAACGCACTCCGTCATGAAACTAATCAAGAACCGCGACGAAGACGAACCAAAGGAACTCAAATCCGAAGACATCGACGACAAGTCCATCAAGAGCGAGCACAGTCTACTCTCCCTATTCGAGAATAGACTTAACTTCGCATTAAAAAGTATAATTCAGTACTGCAGGTCGAAGAGTAATAAGGACTATGAGAAGATGGGCGATTTGTATAAGAGAATGTATTGCGCTAGTTTGAAGATTAAGAAGGATAGTGATGTCAGGGTGTATGCGGGGAGTATCTGTGATGTGTTGATGGATATTGAAGGGATTTGTAAGGAGTTTGAGTAAATAAATAATGTAGGGCCATTTACACAGTATCATCTAGCTCCAAGCTAAGCAGAGCTTGTGTTGTGGGTACTAGGTGACTGATACTCGTAAGTATTACAATAGATTACATAGAAAGGTAGTTAGTTAGTATTGTATTATGGATATCAGTTATCTAATGCCCGTAACACAAGCTCTGCTTACCATGGGGCTAGATAATGCTGTGTGAATTTTCCAGCATTATTTATTTTATTTATTATTTACTAGCTGCTCCCCGCGGCTTCGCCAACGTGGATATCTATGTGTCAAATTGTTTAAATGATAAAAAGTATCCTATGTTAGACTCCTGGTTCTAAGCTACCTCTCCACCAATTTTCAGCTAAATCAGTCCAGCCGTTCTCGATTATAAGTGTTGTAACAAACACGACTTTCTTTTATATATATAGATGTACTTGCCCTTAATGTTCCATGGGCGTATGTCCCACTTACCCGAGGACTGAGGGGTCGTCACCCCTCGAGTTGATGCCGCGCCGGGGTAATGAGGCCAAGCCTCGAGGCCCCTCTGTGCCCCCACCAGGGCCAACCACCAAATCTAGCGTGTATGGGCGTATGTTATAGCAGTCGATTGAATATAAAAGTTAACTGTTAACAGAATAACATCAAAGAAGCAGGATACTGGATTAGAAACGATAAGACTGATGTTTTAGAAGTAAGCTTATTTTATAGTTATCTCTTACGTTGAAAATATATATCTTGTTTATAAAAACTGCTTTTTATTTTACCGCAACTTCAACAGACTATATTGGTCCAATTCAAGACGCTGATTGAGTTCCTCCTGATAAGCGTCTGGGTTTTATCTAATGGGGAGTAATGCCCATTATCCCCGCGCTGCTGGGCATACGGGTTGGGGGATCGCAGTTCGGTGGTAAATATAATAGTTCTGCCTACCCCCCGGTGGATATCAGTTAGTGGCCTCTAAGGATACCCGGGAAGAGTTGGGGTTATATTTTAGTTTACCCATATTCATCATTAAATTGTCTCTGTGCCCTTTGTTTTCATAAGGTCAGACTTTCAAATAGTCACTCTTTCTAATCGTCAGATATATAAATCAGAAAATAGCTATACCTACCTTTTTCTCACATATAGTCAAAATCTATGGTATTTTTATTTAACCAAGTAGAAAAATAGGTACTCTGCATAAGTACCAGGACATCATAAGTAGGTACCTATAAAAGAGGTATTTTCATTTAACCAAGTAGAAAAGAGGCTTGCAGGAGGCTTACCTCGATCGATATTTATAGATTTAAACAGCAGCGCCTCTAGCGGCTTGGACTAGGACATAACGTTTCTGCTATCCTGGTCTTGTAGGTTAAATCCAAAATACAATTCACGTCGTATCGTATCTTTCTGCGGTGGCGTGTGTTCTTTGCCTATTTTGACACGAGTTCGGCCATGAGGATGTGTTAGTCCTCGTCTCTAAATCAGTTACCTGGGCGAAATAGTTAGGCGATGAGGAAAAAGCCGAAAATTCTACCTTACCAATTTGTTATTTTTTACTTATGCAACATTGCTGACAAGTTATCACTTTTGAGAACTATTTTGGTATAGCTATGTATTTATGGCATTTGTCCATAGAGCTAATAATACAATCTAGTTTTATTCAACTGGGCAGAGAACCCGTTTGTTCTCAAAGTACGATCGTCGAATTCGAATTTATTTTCACATTTGGTCGACCGCCTTATTTTAATCGAGAAACAAAAAACAATTAAAATTACATTTAAATATAGTGTGAAAACAAACCTTAAATAAACGCTAGTAATTTAAAACGGGATATTTACCATGATTTGATTTTTGAGTTATCCAATATTTCGGCACAGTTTCATGCGCCATGATCACGGAATAACTGAAGGCACTGCGACTGCGAGTAAGTTTTTATGGGCAGACATACCGATCTACCCTAATTTTTTGACTTTTGCTACGAACGTTACCACTACCACCGGTTTCATTATTATCGAACGCAGCTCCTTCAGTTATTCCGTGATCATGGCGCATGAAACTGTGCCGAAATATTGGATAACTCAAAAATCTAATCATGGTAAATATCCCGTTTTAAATGACTTTAGTGTTGATAACCATTATAGTATCAAAAGTCTTAAATAAACAACTAGAAATACATCAACAATAACTTTATTCGTACAAATACAGTAAATATATTTACAAAACAGTAATTCAATTATAAATACACTATTATCACAACACTTAGCACCTGCATCTTTGTACCTACTGGATTTTATTAAAGGCACTTTCACACTACTATACAATATTTTTTAAATTTAATTTAAATTTCCGCTTACAATGTATTTTGTTAATATGTTATAAATTAATGTCAAAAATATTTTAAATGACAATTGTCAATTTATTAACTAATTTAATTAAAAATAAATAATAGATAGCATCATTTTATGTGCTGTCAAATTAGTTTAGTTTTCAAATAAATTATTCTATACTACTTTTCTACATTATTCTAAATTCCCTGTAAACATTTGTTCATAAAATCGTTATATTTATAATTCATTATATATTAATGGTACAATAATAACTGTGTTAGTATTCAATCTAGTCACAAATTCGTTTATAATTCTCTGCATAAATAATAATAATGCGATTAAATATACGGAATAAATATCTTAAGTGATTGCGAATCTTCATTGTTGTTACAATATTTCTTAATAGCTAACCGAATAACTACTCTTTGGTTTATAAAAATTAGTACCTATCGGTCATGCTTTTAGTTAAACTAAGTTTAAGTTAGTTTCCTTGTATGAAAGCGCCTTAAGAGTACGGTACTTAAACCCATATTTCGACACCAACAATATCATTGGCAATATTGTCCATATTACAGGCAATATTGAATAAATTATCAATAATATTGTTAGTGTCTCGCGGGCATAATACTATAATCTAAACTAGCGTCTTTAAGAAACAATATTCGAATGTCTTCAAGCTTTCCCCGATTTTGATGGCCTGAAAAAAAACCACAAATTAATCATTAAAAAAAACCAAATTAAATTAAAAACAATAAATGTACATAGGTAGGTACAAGGTGTAGGTTAATATAGTAGAGACGAAGTGGAATCTACGAAAGCAATCTATAACGACGTAGTTTTAAGTACCTACCTACAGAAGATAGTTATAGTATCGTGTCTATAAAATAAGCTACGACTACGATATTACTACATAGTATAAAACAAAGTCGATTCCTGTCTGTCTGTCCCTATGTATGCTTAGATCTTTAAAACTACGCAACGGATTTTGATATGGTTTTTTTAATACCTCTAGATAGAGTGATGCAAGAAGAAGGCCACCAAACCATTTGACACATAGATTCCCACGCGGGCGAAGCCGCATTATAAAATCAAGCCCGGTAACTCAGTCATGGTCATCAGCGGTCAACAGCATATTAGTCCTTTCGAAAAAATACAGCATTTACAAAGCTAGCTACGACGTAGTGTCTACGAAAGTGGCTACAGCGTAGCGTCTACGAAAGTTACTACGGCGTAGCGTCTACGAAAGTTGCTACGGCGTAGGCTTATACTCGCAGATAAATCATACCACGCCGAAGGGCGTCCTACACTACGTTTACTGAGTCGTGTTCTCACGTATACCCCATCAGTCGTCGGTTATGGAGATATGACCGGCCCATTACCACTTCATCGCTGAACACAATTTGTACCTCAAACCTTACTCATAAAGTGTAAGTAATATCTAATACTGTCCAATACGACACCACTGGGTGAAATGACTTATACTCTAGATTTAGTTATTTTGGTTTTATTTTCTTCGCTGTAATTGTATTTTCTTATTGTAATTTTGTGTTTGTTTTTTATGGACCATTTTTGTCTGAAAATAAAGAATTTAAATTGAATTGAATGTACTCACTTGCCAGCCAGCATCTCCTGTATCTCCTGGAAGCTCTTGCCCTTGGTCTCTGGCACCAAGAACAGCGTAAAGAAGAATGACACCACACAACACACCGCGAAGATCAGAAACGCGACGCCCATGCCAATGGCGTCCGCTACCGGGTTGAAATATCTGAAAACAAAGGAAGAGTCAAATCTCTGGGGTTTTTAAATACAGTGAAGTGGAGATAGATTAACCCTGAGATTTTATTTTTCTAAAATGGTTTAGCTACCTACCAACTCACTTAAAAACTTTCAACCGCAAAAGATTTGACTAGTCCCGTTTGTTATGGTGCAAATGGTCCCTTCATGGTCCTTGGTGGTTATAAATAGTCAGAATTCAGCAAAAAATGCCGTAAGCTCTCATCTGGTGACTGCGCAATATGGTTTTTGACCCGGAGGCGTATATTTACTTTATTGGTGACTTATTCTGTGGGATTGTTTTGATGTTTCCTGAGCATAGACAAATATTATGCCAAAACTGGACGCTTACTGCTAAACACCTTCACTGCGTAGCCTCGGCGGTGCGCTACCTGGTGGTGCTAGAAATGTATATGCGCATCGTTGTAAATTAAAGTGTTAGTTTTAAGTACAATTTTAACAGGTATTTATAGCGTTCATTTCCCTATCCCCTGACCACGACATTGTAAACCTGTTGAAACGTCGGAAAAAAGAAGTAAATAATACGGGTCACTTACAAATCACAATTTATAAGATGATTGAGGAACTAAGATAACATCAAAAAAAACTTTTGAATCTATCATGGTTATTATGTGGATATTAGCGCATAAAACTGTGCCGAAATATTGGTAAGCTCAAAAACCAAATCATGGTAAGTATCCCGTTTTAAATGACTTTAGTAAAACAATATCGATGAGATCTGAAAGGAAATGAAAGTTTATTTCTTTAGGCTTACAAATAAGCACTTAGACAAGTCATATTTTATACTATTCATTATTATATTGATGTTCACTTCAATACAATACAAAAATACTTTATTGTACACCAGATACAGAACATTATGAAAGATATTACATGTGACAAGTACAATGGGCGGACTTATCGGTTAGAAGCGATCTCTTACAGGTAACCTTTAATCAATTTTTTTTTAAATTTTTTGTCTCTAGCCCCAAGAATGCAAATTATAAAAGAAAATCTATTAATAGAGCTAAATGTTTACAGAAATTGAAAATGTTATTAATTTGTAAGTGTTAATTACTTATAGTGACGATTGTTTCAATGATAAATTTTAGTTCATGTTAAATGATTGCACGTCATTCTCTCAAATATGTTTGCATACCGACTAACAGTCGAGCATGTTGATCCACAAAATGTATATGGCTGTTACCTTACACATCAATAAATGTCTTTGGAAAATAATAAATCTTTATCTCCAGAGTTACCAACCTTGTGACCAGGAAAGACAGCGCCCAGCAGTAAGCTGTGGCGATAGGACTGGCGATCGCTTTCACTTCTATAGGGAACAACTCGCCCATCACAGCCCAGGGCAGCGGCCCCAGCCCCCAGCAGTACGTGACGATGAAGAGCACTAGCGCCAGGATAGGGAGGAAGGATATATTCTCCGCTATGGGGGACTTGCTGTCTGCTAGAATGAAGTACATTCCGAGGAGACCCTGGGGGAAAATTATCGTTATCAGCATCTATTATTATCATTGGAATATTATTATCTTCTAATTATTTATTGGAGTGCCACCGTCTATATTGTTCCTTCATGTCCAGTCCTTCCTAAGGATGCCTGCAAGAGATCGCTCTTAGTAATAAGGCTGCCATTTCATCATCATCATCATGATGCACATACATTGCCCCTTATAAGCTCATCATCATCAGCCTATAGTAGTCCAGTGCTGGGCATAGGCCTACCCTAATGAGCGCCATAGCGTCCTGTCTTCAGCTTGCGCTTGCCGCATCTAGCCTACAGTCTGCCTTATATAAGATACATACATTTACCTTATGTAGCCTAGTTGTGGGCACAGCGAGTTTATTCTTATTAACACTTTGAGTGCTGAAATCACACGGTATGTGTTTTCTACAAGTGACTAATATGCGTATATCCACACTAGCGCAGCGGCTGAGAAAATACAGATCTTTGTGACTCAGCAC
Source organism: Eupithecia abbreviata (assembly GCA_943735965.1). NCBI lineage: Eukaryota > Metazoa > Arthropoda > Insecta > Lepidoptera > Geometridae > Eupithecia > Eupithecia abbreviata. Next base: position 1,802,742 of record OX030997.1, on the reverse strand, counting down.
AGCCGTAACATTTTTCGAACGAAACGCATGTGCGGCGCAACACAACCGCTGTGTAGAGCGGCAGCACGAATTTTTTAAGTTAAAAAAAAGATCGCAGTCCTCGAAAAAAAATCGCAGTCAAAGTGTTAATAGTACTACAAAGAAGCTCGGCTTGCTGGTGCAATAAGGAATACTCACAAGTCCAATGGCAGTTCCCGCAGAAGACACAAGCAGCAGCAACCGACGGCCGAGCCGGTCTACAACCAGCGGAGTTATGAACGACGCTACCACCTGAAAAGAAGAGAGGATCTTTGTAAATTTAAACATTACATAAAACAACTTATTAAGAAGGCTTTCTACTCCATAGATGATTGCATCAATGATGTTAATGCTGGCCTGATGTTCCACAACAACCATAGTATGTAAGAAATTCAATGTTTTGCTTAGCTTTGCATTAATATTGGCATGTATCAAAAATTGCATTATATTTAGATAGAGATAGGCAAATCAACTGAATTAGATACTTATGTGATATATGTAGTGTGTAGGTATTAGTTCTAGTAGCTTCTTTTTCACTTTTTCCACTAGTGGACAAGAACTTGAAGTGTAAATAGTAAACAATCTAAAAAAAATTGATACTAATAAAAAACAATCTTTTTTGATACTAATAAAGTATAAAATTTGACTTGTCCAAGTGCTTATTTTGTAAGCCTACATAAATAAAATATTTTGAATATTAATTTCATCTTAACGCTTTTTTTGGCTAGGTACTTTAAGTTACTTCATACCATTTTCACTAAACGATTTTATAAACGAGTGGATATCAGCAGGGCTACCACGCTATTTAGCACATACCGTAAAGGTTGCCTGGAAGAGATCGCTTTTAAGCGATACGGCCGCCCATTGTACTTGTCGCATATAATGTATTTATGTAATGATTGATTTGATTATGGTGTACAATAAAATTTTTGTATTGTATTGTATTGTAACGAAATGCACGTTATTAGCGTTAGCGCTATCACTCTAATTTTAGCGTGAATAACGCTTTGTAACGCTAAAATACGCGTTATTCACGCTAAAGTAAGCATTATAATAACGTGCGTTACGTTAAGTGCTAAATAGCCTAACCTTGCAGTTTTCATAAGTAAGATAGTGCGCGCTACAAAGAACCTATTCCGCAATTTACTGCGCCTTTTGTGGCAGAACCGTTGATTTTTTTAAGATTGATAACCAGTACAACGGTATTTTTAAGTACATATTTACTTATCTGAAATCGGCCGATCAGAAAAAGCTATATCATTTTTAGTGTAGTTTTCTTCTGGCCGGCCTAGCTGATTCTACGTCAATGAACTGTAGAGACCATAAGTGTGAGGCCAAACGAGCATAAACTATCGCGGAATTTCGCATAATGATGATTGATGCATTTCGTTTCATAGAAAAGTCCTGTTCGATTCATACGGCGACGCAAAATGAGTTACCTGCTAACTCACACGCATAGTTCCAACAAAATTGTGTTCGCAGGGTGAGGGGGCAAGGAATACGTCAGTGAGGTACAGATTGTGTGAGCTATAAACGTTGGAAAGCAAAAATTGCGCTCGTCTGGCAGCCCAACAGATTTCTACTGAGCAGAACTTATGCGACCGAAAATACGCGACTCACAACTCAAACAATTACGCTCGTTTGGCCGCACCATAAAGGTTTCAGCTCCTTACCTGTATAGCTCCAATAATAATGGTCGCAATAGGCGGATCCAAGGCAGACCCAGCTGCTGTGAAGATGTTGGTCATGTAGAACAGAACCGCGTTGATTCCACTGAACTGCTGGAAGGAGACCAGCGCACAGGAGATGTAGAACGCCTTGAAGTTACCTCCGCGGAAGATGTCAGCTACCTGTGATACAAGACATAAGACGAATAAGTTAATCAGTTCATTTTAATTTATCGCCTTTTTCAGCGTTGCAGGAGCAGCACTCGATTTAAAGAAATGCGGTGCGTTCGGCGAGGGTGCGAGTAGGTACGCATTCAACTTAATAATATAATACAATGAAGTTAAAAAAAATTCAAGGTAAATGTTGTGTCAACGCAACATATAATACTCCGATGTAAAAGCCTGGACATATTACAAAACCCAAGGAATGACGGATACATATTTCACGACATTTGCATTGGTATCTATAATACAGGTATCAATTAATACAGGTATTAAGGGCTACAGACAGTCTACGTATGTAGTGCATGTGTGTGCTAGATGTCGGGGTCTCCTGCAGGCACTCGGCTTGTAAGAGACAGTGCAGCAGGAGACCTCATGAGTGTGTGCATAACAATATGTAATAGATAAGCTATGATTAAGTTTACTGTTATTTATTAAATAAAGAAATATATAAAGGTCAGACGGATTTAGTATAAAAAATGTTCAACGTTCAAAATAGCATAAACAACAGAAGGACGGTGTTATGGTTTCCTTTTAATCAACGTGACATCGAGCATTTGTTAGGCGTCTCATGGAGCTGTATTATCGCTACATACATCGCTTAACGCATTCACTGCCCAGCTTGGAATTGGTGGTGGTGGAACATAAAGATGCGCGCCGTAGAGTGGAAGATGGGCATTGGGCAGGCTTATTGTGCATAATGGAAGTGTTATTAGAGGGTAAGGGTATACTTTAAGTTATTATATCAGACAAATTAATTATGTTATGTGATTCTCTAGGTACCTATATAGATATGTATAATATAATATGTATTTTAGGTATAAGTATATATAAATTATAAAATGTCATAAACATAGTTACTACTAATTATATTTGTATGTAATGTTAGCACGCCAACCCTTTATTTAAAACATGTGTTTCCTGGTTGGCAGGTAGAAAATGCCTCGGCATTAAGCCCACCCTTTGTACATCTAATAGTGCAATAAAGTTTAAATAAATAAAAAATTCTTTATTCTATATATGTATATTTTTTAAATGTGATGCGTAATAATTGCCCGTTAAAATAGTACTTGTAAATAATGTGATCTGATCGAGTTACTTTAAAAATATTCGATGCGTAACAACTAATAAGCCTTCAGTTTCTTTTATTTCGTTTTGTCTTCGGTCTGCACGACTTGGCTCGGCCTCCGCCTTCATCATCATCATCGTGAACCTATAATAGTCCACAGCTGGACATAGGCCTCTCTGTGTGCCTCGCTGTAGGACTAGTGACTCACCGTCGCGGACTTGGACAAGGACTCGTTGACTTCAGCCTGCATCTTGTCTAGTTCTGCCTGCACGCCCGCGCGCGACTTGCCTCGGATCGTGGCGAGGCAGTCCGCTGCCGCATCCGGGTTATCTGGAAACATTTACGTTTATTCCAACCAGTTATACACGTGGTCCGCCTAATAGAATCTAATTTATTACTATTCAGTTTAATTTTTCATTTCAATTTAATTTAATTTCAGTTCGTAAGAATTACTAACATTTATTATAAGATCATTACTAACAAATTATGGATCTATAGTAGTCCGAAATAAAAGCGTCTATAAAAAAAAATTATTTATTTATTTATAGACGTATTATCAGTAATACCAAAACACATTATTAAAATAATAAAAAAATAATGGTGGTGCTTGCGCATACAGCATTCATGGTCTGAGTTATATAGGGCTAGCTAGATTTTAACACCGCGAGCGCCACTGCCACCGCGATATAAATAAAATAAAAAATAATAATGCTGGACAATGCACACAGCATTATCTAGCCCCATGGTAAGCAGAGCTTGTGTTATGAGTACTAGATAACTGATATACATAATACAATACCAACACAATAACATAGAATAACATAGATAGATATTTTTTATTATACATAGAAAACGACCAGAACACCCGAAACAAATATCTGCAGATCATACACACATTTGTTCCGAGGCGGGAATCGAACCCGCAACCTCCTGCGTCGCAGGCGGACCTTCGCCCACCGCGCCACATCGGTCGTCGATATATGTAAGTACAGTACATTTACAGTAAAAACTCTTTATTCGCGGGGTATGCGTTCCGTAAATATGCCGTGAATTCAGAAACCATTGATCTGAAACGGTTATTTGTTTAGGAATATAGGGGATACGTTCCAAGAACTCAAAATAAAACAGAAAATCATACTAAAACTAAATTTAATCAAATAACGTAACTCGTTTTTTTTTTACCGAACAATGACAAAGGTTTAATATTCGTAGTAAAGTATTTTTCTCTTGTTTTGCCATTAAAAGGTTCTTCAATTCAGATTAATAATCGGCAGCGATGTTCGTAATTTTCCTTTTGAAAATAAGACTTCGCGAAAAAGGAAACCGCGAATAAGGATCTTTTACGTATAGTAAAACTAAATTAACGAAGATATTTACGATGATAGACAGTAAACAATACTTACTCTTAGTCAAATAATAAGTCGGCGACTCGGGCATGAAGAAGAAGGTGACGGTGAACACCGCCACGAAGCCCACGCCCACGTACGCGACCTGGGAGTACGTTATGAACGGCCCTATGCTATACACCAGCAGGAAGCCCAGGGTTATGAAGGCTTGCAGGAACGAGCCTAGGGCACCTCGAGTGTCGTCCTGGAAGGGAAGATCATAGATTTGATGTTAGACATACATATGAATTAATGTAAACGTGGAAGAGCGAAGCCACCTAGCACAAGTATTTTCATAATACTTAAAAGGTGGCTTCAAATATGATTATGACTATGTATCCTTTATTATTGAATAAACATTTTGTATTTGTATTTGTAGACAGCGTGTAATATCCTACTATTCCTACTAATATTATAAACGCGAAAGTTGGTGAGGATGTATGTAAGTATGTTTGTTGCTCTTTCACGCAAAAACTTCACAATAATATAGCTTAAATATCAGAATAACACATAGGCTACAGTTCATAAAGTTCATAATATATTGTATATTATCCAAAATATCTATCACCACGCGGGTGAAACCGCGGGGCGCAGCTAGTAGTAAATAAATAAATAATGCTGGACAATCCACACAGCATCCTCCAGCCCCCCTAAGCTAAGCAGAGCTTGTGTTATGGGCACTAGATGACTGATATACATCATCATCATCATCATCAGCCTATATCAGTCCACTGCTGGACATAGGCCTCCCCCAATGAGCGCCATAGCGCCCTGTCTTCAGCTTGCCGCATCCAGCATCTACCTGCAGTCTTTCGCAAGTCGTCATCCCACCTGGTCGGAGGGCGTCCTACACTACGTTTGCCGAGTCGCGGTCTCCACTCAAGAACACGTTTGCCCCAGCGGCCGTCGGTTCTTCGCGAAATATGGCCGGCCCACTGCCACTTCAGCTTGCTAATTCTTTGAGCTATGTCGATAACCTTGGTTCTCTGTCGGATGTATTCGTTACGAATCCTATCCTTCAGAGAAACTCCGAGCATAGCTCTTTCCATAGCTCGCTGAGCGACTTTGAACTGGTGGACCAGCCCTATCGTGAGTGTCCACGTCTCAGCTCCGTAGGTCATAACGGGTAGGACGCACTGGTTGAAAACTTTCGTTTTCAAGCATTGCGGTATGGATGACGAGAAGACTCGACGTAGTTTCCCAAATGCTGCCCAGCCCAGCTGGATCCTCCTTTTGGCCTCCTTCTCGAAACTGTTTTTACCCAATTGCAGAATCTGCCCAAGGTAAGTGTACTCGGAAACAGTTTCGAGAAGGTGACCATGTACGACTACCGGCCTTGGATCAATGTGACCATTGATCATGACTTTGGTTTTATCCAAATTCATGCCAAGACCGATACATCGGGAGGCTGAAGCTAGGCCGTCCAGCATCCGGTTCAGTTCCTCAAGCGACTCCGCCATTAAGACTATGTCATCGGCGAATCGCAGGTGTGAGATGTACTCGCCGTTTATGTTGATGCCCTTTCCTTTCCAGTCCAGCAACCCAAACATATCCTCCAATGCGCAAGTGAACAGTTTCGGGGATATGACATCCCCCTGCCTCACTCCTCTACGCAATTGGATGGGATTAGACTGCTGGCCCTGTACTTGGACACTCATGGTGGCGGCCTCGTAGAGACATCTCAGCACCTCGATATAACGATAGTCTACTTGGCATCGCTGTAAGGAATCCAGAACAGCCCAGGTTTCGATGGAGTCAAATGCCTTCTCATAGTCCACAAAAGCCAGACACAGGGGCTGATTATACTCTTCGGACTTCTGTATAATCTGCCTCACTGTGTGTATGTGGTCTATGGTGCCATATCCTCCGCGGAACCCAGCCTGTTCCGGTGACTGGAACTCGTCGAGTCTCCTGGCGAGACGGTTCGTGACTACCCGTGAGAACAGCTTATAGACGTGGCTCAAGAGTGAAATGGGTCTGTAATTTTTAAGAAGGGTTTTATCTCCCTTCTTAAAAAAGAGCACCACCAAACTCCCGCTCCACGCCTTTGGAGTTCTCCCACTGTGAAGGACGGTGTTAAAGAGGTTCTGCAGCTCCTGTATTACAGGAGCTCCTCCGGCTTTAAGAAGCTCTGAAGTAATTCCGTCCTCACCGGGGGCTTTTCCATTTTTAAGCTGCCTTAGAGCTAACACGATCTCGTCTTGACTGATGTCAGGCAGTTCGTCGGTATAGTGGCGTGTCAGGGTGGCTCTGGAATCTCGGTCATCTCGTCGGTAACGAGGGGCATGTGCAGCGTATAATCGGCCATAGAAATCCTCTATCTCGGCGGATATCTCCGGCTTTGACAATACGGTCCTCCCGTCGTGCGTTTTAAGCTTTGTCAGGTGGCTCCTGCCAAGCTGCTGAGTGAATACTTTGGACCCTCGGTTTCGCTCTATCGCCTCTTGAATGAGGCGCGTGTTGAAGCTCCGAAGGTCGTGCCGTACCATCTTCGCAATCCGCTTGTTCAGGTCTGACCTCTCTGACAAAGTCGCTTGGGTGGTCTCCCGTCTTTTTGTCATCAGCACAAGAGTCTCATCCGAGAGTTTGGACTTCTTACCAGTACGCTGCTTTCGACAGAATTTGATGCCCTCGTCCCTCAACGTTTCAACCAGATTGTGTAGGGTCTCGTCAGCGTCATCAGTGGGTTCCAAGGCAACAAATCTATTCCCAAGAAGCTGCTGAAACTTCTCGGTGCCCGCCATGATTTGGATTGGGTCAGGTCGGAGCGTGGACTTCATCAGACGGTTTCTTTCAAGCTTCAAGTTGATATTCAGAGAGCCTCGGAGGAGTCGGTGATCAGATCCGGTATTGAACCTGTTGATCACAGAGACATCTCTGAATATGTGCTTGCTATCCGTCATGATGAAGTCAATCTCATTTTTAGTCACAGTGTCGGGGCTTTGCCATGTCCACCTCCTTTGAGGCTGTTTCTTAAAGAAAGAGTTCATTAAGAACAGCCCCTCCTTCTCAAGGAAGTTGACAAGCATTTGCCCCCTGTGATTCCTGACTCCATAACCATGCGGGCCTATTCGGGATTCGTTGCCAGTCTGGGTTCCCACCTTGCCGTTAAAGTCCCCCATAACAACGTTGAAGTGGGCCTTAGTGGTGTTATGTAAGGCTTTGGATATGTCTTCATACATATCCTCCACTTCATCATCCAAGTGTGCCGAGGTCGGTGCGTAAACCTGAATTACCTTCATGCTGTACCGTTCGGACAGCCGAAGGATCAGGTACGCTACCCTGGTCGACACACTGGAGATTTCTTGGACGTTGTTAGAGAGGGCCTTATTGACGAGGAAGCCTACGCCACCCTGGGATGTTTTATCACCCTCGCGAAAGTAGAGAAGATGGCCCGAGTCTAAGGTCACGGTGTCCTCCCCCTCTCTACGGACTTCACATAACCCCAGAACATGCCATTTAATGTTCTCTAACTCCACTTCCAACTGCGCTAGATGGTGGTCAAGCCTCAGAGTGCGTCCGTTAAACGTAGCCAGGGTCAAATTTTTTTACTGAGTGGCAGCCTAGTGTAGCCCGGGGATTCTTAGCACCCCCTGCCCCGCCGTTACCGTGGCCGCTGCCATGGCCAGGAATAGCGAGGCGGCCGGGAACTAGGGGCCACTTTTTCTTGGCGTGTCTACTCATATGGGGGGGGAATGCCCATAATCCCCACGCTGGGCATGCGGGTTGGGGATCGCAGTGCAATTTAGTGTGCTGCAAGGGACGCTGCTGCCCGCCCCCCGGTGTATGTCCCTTAGTCGCCTCCTACGACACCCACGGGCAGAGTTGGGGTGGTGCTATTCTATCTAGGCCGACACCACACAGCCAACTACTACAACTATACTGATATACATAATACAATACATTACATAGATCGATATTTTTTTATTATTCATAGAGAACGACCAGAACACCCGGAACAATTATCTGCAGATCGTACACACGTCCCGAGGTGGGAATCGAACCCGCATCGAATTTTGCTTGTATGTTATTTATAGCCTCTGGTTCATTAATATATAAAAACTATCGACGTAAGAAATCACCAAGTTCCAACATACCGTTGCAATCTCAGCACAGTACATAGGCGATATCGTGAACAGCATCCCGACAGCCAGTCCCCAGAAGATACGACCCCCGTATATCATCCCGACGCTGTTGGCCGCGGCTATCAGTATCCAGCCGATGAACAGAGGGATCACAGTGGATAGGAGCCCCCATTTCCTGCCGATCTTGGACGCTGCGAAGCCGCCGAGGAACGGACCTGAAAATAACCAACAAATAGCGTCAGTTGATGAACTCTGTACAGTCAAGTAATAATGTATTTGTGTCTGTGAGGCAGAGTAGCCCTCGCGTCTAAACACAAGTTTTACTTAGTAAGAGCGAGGAGTCGATGCATTTTCAGCAAACAGGTAAACTTAAATGTTATAGAGATAATCGTAATTAGTTTTAGATAAGTACTCTGTTAACCTTTAGATTTTCTTTTTTTTTTTTAATAAATACTTTTTATTATTGTCTCTCATTTATCATGATCTCGGGACATAAAGTGACCCGGTCCTTTGGAAGGCTTGCGTGGGGCCGAAGCCAACAGCACAGAGGCCCTTTGAGAGAGTTAATCTAACGGCGATGGCTACATATAGCGGGTATCATCCTCGGGTGCACAATATGATACACCCAACGATGGTATCCACCAGGTGTAGAGACTATTGCAAAGAAAAATGAAAGAAATATTATTATTATTAATAATAATGCTGGACATTTCACCGGCGCCCTGCGCAGCAACAAGCTCGCGCGCGGCCTCGTCACGCCAGCACACAAGCAACGTTAAGGTACAATTCCGAGATGGGCTGCAGACTGCAACCGCAGGCGACATGGCGGCTAGCGGATGCGGTTGACCGCAGTGCTGCTTGCGATCGCGGTTGCATCTATTTCCAAGCACGGTTCGCGACACCACTGGCGCTGCAGAGCGACCGCAGGCATGTACGAGTATGTAGTATCGCTTGCAGCCTGCAGCTGCATTTTTCAGCCTGCGGTCCATTTTGGTATTGCGCCATATTGATATATAAGAGCAATATATTAATTTTTATATCGAATACCCTTTTTTGACATATACGAGTAACATTGTTATCAATGAATGATTTGTATTTGAACACTGACTCACCAAAGATAGCTCCGACGGTGAGCAGTGAGCCGATCCAGGATGTCTGGTCGGTGGTCACCAGCGTGTCTAGAGGCGTCAAGCTCGTGTCGTTCAGCATCACGTTGACGGGGGAGGTCCATCCCATCGAGTAGCCCGTCGAGGCGATCGCGATGTTCGCTGGAAAAGAATACAAACTATTAAACTGAGTAGTTATCAAGTAGAAGTATTCTTCAAAATATTATGTAGGATAATCATGGACTTTGGGAGGGCTTTGTCATCTGCGACACAGTTTTTAAACTTTTGCAGATGACATCGTTTTCATTTTGACGACCGATGTGGCGCGGTGGGCGAAGGTCCGCCTTCGACGCAGGAGGTTGCGGGTTCGATTCCCGCCTCGGAACAATTGTGTGTACGATCTGCAGATATTTGTTCCGGGTGTTCTGGTCGTTTTCTATGTAGAATAAAAAATATCTATCTATGTAATATATAGTATTATGTATATCAGTTATCTAGTACCCATAACACAAGCTCTGCTTACCATGGGGCTAGATAATGCTGTGTGAAATTGTCCAGCATTATTTATTTATTATTATTTTTAAGTATAAGTATGTAACTATATGTAAGCATTGTTATTGTTCTATAATAAACGATTTATTTATTTATCTAATTTACTCTGTGAACGAAATAAAAGCAATTTTATTTGTATTTGTTGTATTGAGTAGACATTAATAGAAACTTAGTTTCATTACAGATTACTTTGAGAGGAGAAGTTGATTACAACAGTTAGTCATCTGTCATCTTCCAAACTGCAATGATTAGTAATAAATAGGCCTCTACCATGTGGCCTCTTTCATGTGGCTTCTTTCATTTGGTCTCTTTCATTTGGCCTCTTTCATGTGGCCTCTTTAATGGCCGCAGTGACACGGAAGTCATCTATCCATCGCCCACGCTACAGAGTGTAAGGGGAAGTCTACATGTATGACTCATACCAGATCAAAGTCAATATAATTTATTTCTTTAGGCTTAAAAAATAAGCACTTAGACAAGTCAATTAGTCAACATCATCTGATTCAGATTCAGATTTCGTAGTAGGAGGGAATCCGGATGCTGGGTGCATGCCAGATGCCGCGCTACTTGCAACACCTTGGGCTATTTGTCATATTGTCACTGCGTTTTAGTGAACCTGAACATGAACGATCATTTCTATGATAGAGAGATGAACAGGTAAGGCTGGTTTTAAAGTCACGCCGCTGGACGCGCCGCTGGGCAGCGCGCTGTTAACACTTTGACTGCGATTTTTTTTCGATGACTGCGATCTTTCTTTTAACCTAAAAAATTCGTGCTGCCGCACTACACAGCGATTGTGTTGCGCCGCACATTTTCATTCGAAAAATATTACGGCTGTAATGAGTCACAAAGATCTGTATTTTCTCAGCCGCTGCGCTAGTGTGGATTTACGCATATTAGTCACTTGTAGAAAACACATACCGTGTGATTTCAGCAGTCAAAGTGTTAACGTTTACTGATAAGCGTTTACTGAACGGCGCTACAGCGCGCGCGCGACTTTGAAACGCAACTACTGCCCCATACATCTCCGAACCGAACGCGCGCGCTCCAACGCGCAACGTCGCTGCCGAAACGCGTACCAATAAAACCAGCCTTAGACTTATTAAGATAGATGCATCTTTAGCTGTATATCGGCTATCTCTATAGTCAATTAAATAGCTACGTGTTCATCCAAAGGTTTCCTGGAAGATTTTTTTTACACGTTCTTAGCGAATAGGTCGCCTATTGTGCATCTGTATCTTTGTTTGTTATTTTCTGTTTTTTTTTTGTCTCTATGTGCAATAAAGCGTCTTTGTATATTATTGTATTGTATATCCAATAAAAATAACTAGGTACCGAATAATTTTTACTTCTGATGATTTTTCTTCCAGAAAATAACTTCTTTATACATTTTGCTCCATCTTGCGTCGCAATAATTATATATAAGACAGCGCGCTAGATGGCGCTCATTAGGGGAGGCCTAGGTCCAGCAGTGGACTTACATAGGCTAATGATGATAGTTGTTATTGTTGCTAGCTAATACACACAAACTCACAATAACACGCTTAGCTCGATAATTTACTATGTCTAAGTCAACACTTCCATACGTTTCCCTTTATTTACCACCTGCTTTATGGAAGTAGGTACACTCGTAAATTACACCAGTACAAGGCGACTGGCTTGCATTTCAATGACTTATGAGGTTACTGGCTTTTGCACGCGACTTTGCATTGCATGCCAACTAACATAAAGTAAGAACAGATAGTAATAGCTCGATTTGTACTCTCTACTTTGCATAGCAGTCATCTAGAAACATCATAAAGTAGAAAAAATTGCTCAGTTTTATCTCCAAAATAGAGCTATTCTACTAGGTGACGCACATATCCTCATGTATGCCGATGATGTCGCGGCGGTTGTCAAAGCACCTAATATGGAACAGTTGGAGAGGACACTGAACACGGTGGCGAACCAGCTCCACGTCTGGTTCACTATTAAATGTCGATTTGAAAAACAAAAGAGGAGAAGGTTCTATGTTTGTGTGTACGTATGCTTTTTATGTGTGTTCGTCAATTCCGGACCGACTTGGAAAATTCCCTCGCTATTGTATGGAAAGATCCTGAGGGAGGGTAAATAATGAATACTCGAGGGAATTATATTATGGGATAATGTCCCGAAACATTTAAAAACCTGTTATATACCTACTATACTGATGTGGCGGCGTGGCGGGGTAGAGTACTGTGACGTAGGAGGTTGCAGGTTCGATTCCCGCCACGGGACAAATGTTTGTACGATCTGCAGATATTGGTCAAAGTGTTCTTGTCGTTTTCTATGTATAAAAACAAAATCTATCTATGTAACGTATTGTATTATGTATATCAGTCATCTAGTACCCATAACACAAGCTCTGCTTAGCTTGGGGCTAGATGATGCTGTGTGGATTATCCAGAATCGCCCGCCGCACCACAGAGGTCGTAAAATAGAGGAAGTTGTAAAATTTATACATCCGAAAAATTCTTTATCGAACATCGCGTAGATAATCTTCTTGCCACCGAACAAATAGAGTCTGTTTATATAATATCATTTTAAATAGAGTACATTCAATATTTACTTGAAACTAAGATTTATTATCTTAGTTTTAAGTAAATAGAGTTGAATGTACATTGTCTGACATAATGAACGATCTTTAAACAATGTATATAGGGCATAGTAACATTAGATACATAATCTATTTACAACGTGTAAATAACATGTGGTGATTGCCAGATGACTATATATAATTCTGCACGTGTGCTGTTTTCAGAGTTTTAGTGTTACGACATATAATTGCGAAGGGTTTTTTTTAATTGCCATATTACCCACTTTACTGATTTAGGAAAACTATGAGAAAAATTACAATAATTAATAATTTTACTTAGGTATTTTTTTTTTCAGTAATATCCGTAACCTGAACGACACTAAACTTGGAATTATCGAACATTGTATAGGCTCCCTCGATACAGGCCTGGCCTAGTGAGGGTGCCTTCAGAGATTACATAACATTGTAGATAGGTACGTCTCGACAATAACACAATGTATTACACTAAATTTCAAGTACAGGTACATTGAAATACCTTCTCAACATGTATGTAAGTGCTAATTATAAGATTAACTGTATTAACTCACCATGTATGTAAGTGCTAATTATAAGATTAACTGTATTAACTTATTAGTTTTGTTGTAATAAATGATTTTCATTTTTTAATTATTTTTCTTATGCCCTATATGTTAGTATTTATAAAAAATAAATAATTAAGAATAAAAATAGTATACAGGCTGTTACAAAACGTAAGGACCAAACTTTCAGAGGTAGGTTGGAAAGCATTGAAAAAATCCCGAATCGAGTTTTCGAAAAAGTTAATGTTTATTACATAGATGGTATAAATGAAGTCGCTTCCGCTGTCTGTTCGCTTAGATCGTTTAAATAACTCAACTGATTTTAATGCAGTTTTCATCATTAGATAGAGCGATTCAAGAGGAAGGTTTATAAACTATTTGACACGTAGATTTCCACGCGAGCGAAGCCGCGGTGCATAGCTAGATATAACTAAATGGCTTCTAGACAAGACAATATTTACCCAAATGGGGCAAAAACCACTCCTTCAAGTTTGGTCTTTACTCTCATACACTTTGTAATATGGTTATCGTTTTAAAAATGAAGTACATATTTACCACGCACACATATATTTAATATTTATTTATTTATTTATTGATAAACTATTTACAATGCCTTTACAGTTGGACACCAAAGCGACAAAGAAATATAACAAAAAAAACTTAAACTTAAAACACAAACCAAAAAACTATTCTACACACTACTAACTACCACTTAATATTAAACTTAAAATAAACCTATTTACATAATCATATATCAATAGTCTAGCAGACAACAATAAGCCCAGATGTTTTGCTGCAAGGTCAATTTTACAGTTAAGCAGACTATTTACAATAATCCCAAGACGTTTTGCTGCAAGGTCATTTTTACAGTTAAGCAGACTATTTACAATAATCCCAAGACGTTTTGCTGCAAGGTCAATTTTACAGTTAAGCAGGCTATTTACAATAATCCCAAGACGTTTTGCTGCAAGGTCAATTTTACAGTTAAGCAGACTATTTACAATAATCCCAAGACGTTTTGCTGCAAGGTCAATTTTACAGTTAAGCAGGCTATTTACAATAATCCCAAGACGTTTTGCTGCAAGGTCAATTTTACAGTTAAGCAGACTATTTACAATAATCCCAAGACGTTTTGCTGCAAGGTCAATTTTACAGTTAAGCAGGCTATTTACAATAATCCCAAGACGTTTTGCTGCAAGGTCAATTTTACAGTTAAGCAGACTATTTACAATAATCCCAAGACGTTTTGCTGCAAGGTCAATTTTGCATATCAGACTAAACGAATTCTGACGTTCTATAATAATCATACCAACTTAAAACCCGTTGACTGAAAATAAATGATTTCATTTGATTCTAGTCTACTGGCGACCCGCCCCGGCTTCGCACGGGTGCAATATAGATACTAATATGGGCAGTGTGGAGTGATTAATAAATCATATAAACCTTTCTTTTGAATCAATCTATCTATTGCTGAAAACTGCATTAAAATCCGTTAAGTAAAAGTTTAAAAGATGTAAGCGACAAACAACGGAAGCGACTTCATTTTATACCTGCTATGTAAAGATGTACTTGTCCTACTGATCGCTGTAAAGCATAATTTTGTGCTTGACAGCAATAAACAGAAGGTCCAACAGCGACGCAGGAAGTTGTGGGTTCGATTCCCATCTTTGTACCTAAAATCTCATGAACTTATGTAATAACAACCTACGTATTTCCTGCTATATATGAACACAAGAGACAATCATTCGGTACAGCTAAGAGCAGTGAACAATGGGTGATAATATTGACAATATCGCATTGAGCGGCCTAAACGGATAGCTATTATCTACCAAAACATTGACCACATGGCATAGAAAGATAATGAGACATTATATATAATATGTAACGTGCTTTTAATTATGAATATTTTAAAATGTTTGACGTAATTTGGTGAAGTCATGTCGTTGTTGCTATAATAATTATTACGTTTAACTGTACTCTGCTGTTAGCTCAATTGTTTCAAATGTAAATTTTATTTATTATTTTTATTTTAAGCCATTACTGTCCCACTGCTGGGCAAAGGCCTCCCTTTTCTTCTTCCACTCCTAATGTAAATACTAGTTCTAATTATTTTATATTATTTAATAATATAATAATAATAGTGGAAGAGATCGCTCTCGGCGATAAGACCGCCCTTTATACCGTTATTCTTTTAGACGACCGATGTGGCGCGGTGCGCGAAGGTCCGCCTGCGACGCTGAAGTTTGCGGGTTCGATTCCCGCCTCGGAACAATTGTGTGTACGATCTGCAGATCCGGGTGTTCTGGTCGTTTTCTATGTATAATAAAAAAATTCTATCTATGTAATGTATTGTATTATGTATATCAGTTATCTAGTACCCATAACACAAGCTCTGCTTACCATGGGGCTAGATGATGCTGTGTGGAATGTCCAGCATTATTTTTTATTCATTTATTTTAAAAAATCCCGAGATTAATAATGTTAGTTCTATTTTTTTAGTTTTTGTTGTGGTATAGGTACTAGGTACTAAATGTCTGTATCGTACTTATATACTGTAGAATACATTACATAGATAGATGAAATATTTGAATCGGAGAACAAAATATTAAGGTTTTACTAATTTTATTAATATATGTTTGGGATATTTTTTAATTTCTTAGAGATTACCAGCGTGGGCTTATACTCACTCTACTTTCAAAAAAAAACATTACCTAGGTCCGGCAGTTATCTGGTTCCCCGGTTAATAAATAAACTTCTAATGGAACTACTCGACAATATAACACCTAATAACATAAAATATAAACTTTGACCGCACTTCTTATCGAACCTACATCATTAAATAAATAAATAAATAATGCTGGACACACAGCATTATCTAGCCCCATGGTAAGCAGAGCTTGTGTTATGGGTACTAGATAACTGATATACATAATACAATATATTACATAGATAGATATTTTTTATTATACATAGAAAACGACCAGAACACCCGGAACAAATATCCGCAGATCGTACACACAATTGTTCCTAGGCGGGAATCGAACCCGCAACCTCCTGCGTCACAGGCGGACCTTCGCCCACCGCGCCACATCGGTCGTCAAATATAAACTTAGATGGCACTTCTTATCGAACCTACATCATTATCAGAGGGTTTGATTCAGTTACTGATCTATTTACTTACCTAGCTCCAATTTATAATATTATTGCCTGAAATTGGATAATTTTATTGATAAACCTATGAGATTTTATTCAGCTGATATTTATAAGTATTAATACAACGGGTATTTATCGCGTTTATTTACCTATTTTTCCCGACGTTTCAACAGGTTTACACACTGTCGTGGTCACGGGATGACTCACATGACAGTCATCCCGTGACCACGACAGTGTGTAAACCTGTTGAAACGTCGGGAAAAATAGGTAAATAAACGCGATAAATACCCGTTGTATTAATACTTATAAATATGTGTTCAGATCGCGTAAGTTTAAAAGTATTTATTCAGCTGACTCAGCTAATAACACATCTATACAAACCTTTGTGGTTTCCTTCTTGTTATTTTAAGCTTTTTTATGTAACAGTATCTTTAAGTTAGTAAATATATAAAATAAAAAAAAGGTATAGACCTTGCGGTCTACCTAGGCACAGATAATATAATACCTAGGTAATGATTTTGGCAGAGGGATCACATGTCCTAGATCCTTGTGGTCTACTATGTAACCAGTGCCATCCAAAAATAGACATTCATGAACCTCACGGAAAAGAAAATTGAACGATTACTTCATTGAAATACAATGAGATCTCGTGAATGCGATCTAAACTCGCGCTTCCTGCGCACGCGCCGATCGGCGTAGGTGACTTCTGTCCGCTCATTTAATGACTATTTGTGGACTTGAATGGACTATGGAAATCACAGAATTCATAAATAGGCCTGTTAGGTTAAATACTAGGTTTTTGATCCAAAGTAAGAATAATCCATGTAAGAATAATACTATGTACTAAGAATAACTCAATTCAATTCAATTCATTTATTGCAAGAATTATGGTCATAATACAAGGTCTTAAACATTAGAATAGGTAGTTTCGCATACTTCACCAAAACACATTGGCATGCAAACAATTTCTAAAACTAGGTTCCTTCAATGAAATTTTAAAATAATTTAAATTAATAAGTACAAATTTAGCAGCCTCTAGAATATACATACTGGGCAATGTTAATAGTTTTAATTTAATGAAGATGTCAACTGATTAATGTACTTTGTAAGCCTATTTTTGAGAGATTAAACGTCTATTATTATTATTTGTTTTTATTATATTTCATTCAATTTCTTTATTTTACCTCAGTTAACACGGTTTACACCAATTGCAGTAATTAAAAACAAAACACTATTGATTGGAAAAGTAATTATAAATTTCCTATGATACCTAACTAATGCACACACACAGACATGCCGCGCCGGTCAGTACAGTGGTACAGTACACCTTTATAATCAAGACTAGCTACGCTCCGCGGCTTCGCCCGCGTGGAAATCTATGTGTCAAATAGTTTATAAACCTTCCTCTTGAATCACTCTATCTGTTATAATAACCGCATCAAAATCCGTAGCGTAGTTTTAAAGATCTAAGCATACAGACAGCGGGAAGCGACTTTGTTTTATACTATGTAGTGATAACCAAAGAAAGTGGAACCGCACCGGGGGGCAGGGAGATTAGCTATCAGTACCGGAGTTAACTGTAATCCTCCTTATCGTTTACTGTAATCCTCATTCGGTAATCCATCATAGAGTACGTGGTGTCGGATAAAACGTAGCTTAAAGCATTTTGGTATAATCATTAATCACAAAAATGATATTTATAAATGCGAAAGTTTGGATACTAAAGTCATTTAAAACGGGATATTTACCATGATTTGATTTTTGTTATTCCGTGATCATGGCGCATGAAACTGTGCCGAAATATTGGAAAACTCAAATATCAAACCATGGTAAATATCCCGTTTAAAATGACTTTCAGTGTTAACAACCATGATAGTTTCAAATTTCGATCGGGCTGAAATTTCGCTATAAGCCTGAAATCACAAAAGAAAATTTATTAAAAAATACTCGTAATGATAATAAAAAATCTAATCGTTTGGATGGTCGATACATCTCAACATCCTAACCTTCGCATTTTATTGTTACTCTTCACGCCACAACTACTGAACGAATCGGCCTGAATTTTTCATTCAGCAGGTATATAGATACCTGATGACCAGAATGGCCATTCTGGCCATTCTGGAGAATATAGATTCTCCAGGTGTAGGTACGCCAGGACGCCATTACCTAGTCACGTTTCGACAATAGAAGCATGGTAACATTACGTCTGTGACAATCATAACTATATTTTTAAATCACAGCTAAACGTGTGAAAATAACACACAATTGCTTCCGTGAATTATATCTAAATGGACACGGACTGTGATTTGACATCATCACTATCACTAAAGTCATTTAAAACGGGATATTTACCATGATTTGATTTTTGAGTTATCCAATATATTTTCGGCACAGTTATTCCGTGATCATGGCGCATGAAACTGTGCCGAAATATTGGATAACTCAAAAATCAAATCATGGTAAATATCCCGTTTTAAATGACTTTAGTGTTGATAACCATTATAGTTTCAAGAGTTTTATCATCACTATCATCTAAACCCTCAAAATGGAAACAACGCGTAAAGATAGAAATAACCTGAAAACATTTCCAAAGCCGCTGGCAAAAACTAATCCTACTAATATTATAAACGCGAAAGTTTGTAAGTATGGATAGATGGATGGATTAATGTTTGTTACTCTTTCACGTAAAAACTACAGAATGGATTTTAATGAAACTTTACAATAATATAGCTTATACATCAGAATAACACATAGCCTACAATTTATAAATATATATTGTATATTATCCAAAATATCTATCACCACGCGGGTGAAACCGCGGGGCGCAGTACATAATAATGATATGTTTTTCATAACATATAATTATATTGATAATGATTGAAACTATTATACTGCCTACGCGCGTTATCAAATGAAGGGTACAGGGGAAAAAGGGTAATCGTCAAATGTGATTCATTGTGAGAAAAAACTGTATTTACTTTGTATCCTTATTTAATAAACTATTTAATACAGTAGCACTTAAAACTATGTTTCATAGCTTAAATTATAATTGGGGTTTCTACTCTTTAATATTTCTTCATTTTAAGTCATTAAAAAAATAAAGAATGTTTGCAAAATATTACTTCTAACAAAGATCATATCAATTGACACTGATCCATTTTACAATTTTAGTATTTATGTATTTTAGTTCCAACTCAATTTAATTGTAATATTCCAGGTATGTGTAATAAAAATATTATAAATAACTTGCTATTTAAAAGATAATATTTAAATTAGCTAAAAAAAATTACAAGGAAAAAAGATCATAGTCAATGACCTTGATACTTTTAACATGTTCACCTACCTACAATTAAACTTAAAAAATCTTTAAAATATTAAGGGAGCAAAAATGACTTGTCAGTAATTTAATGTTACTTTTTGGCCAACTGTGAGTAAAAATGTTGTGCTTCAGGCTTACAAAACTTTTTTAAGCATTGCAAATCTTCATATTTTTCCTTGGATATTTTTATCAGATTTGAATAAAGATTTTGTATGTATCGGATTTGAATAAAGAGTTTGTATTGTATGTTTTTATTATGTACACACAATCAATATACAGATCAATACGTACTCAAATAACTTATAAAAATAATTTATGCAAAATACCGCGAAAGAAAACAATGTGAAATGAATAGAATAACTGACACTAGTTAGACAGCTAAGTGTCAAAACGACAACAAAGATCAACGTCCACGACAATGATATTTTTTTCTGCAACAAGGGTGACATTGTTCTTTCTGCGATGCAGCCATACAATCTATAACAGCTAGTTAGACAGCTAAGTGTCAAAACGACTACAAAGATCAACGTCCACGACAATGATCTTTTTTTTTTTTTTTTTTTTTTCTGCAACAAGGGTGACATTGATCTTTCTGCGATGCAGCCATACAATCTTTTTTTGAGTTCCTTGTGCACTCTGATATTTTTAAGCGTTTTTCTTTAATATAGCCCAAAAGATTTTTTAATTTCGCACTAGATGGCATTGTTATTATTTTGTTTACTGAAAAGTTGACAATTATCCTTTTTCCCCCTGTACCCTTCAAATTCTAGTTTTGTTTGTAAAATAATACGCATAGTGACGTTAATGCGTTACTAAAACATGATCTGTCCCTTATTGTAGTGAGACAAATTATATATGATTGTATATTGAGTTTGATATACCGAACGACGATTGAATATAACTTCATAATCAGACCGTTAGTAAGTTCAAGTTGTAAGAGTTTTTGTTATGTCGCCATAATAAAGATAACCTTTCTTATTGGGGTACTTATTCGCGATAATCTGAGCCCCCTTTATCGCAACGATAAAGCATTATTGGAGGTCAATTTATACATAACATTTGCGTTTTTGGGGTTCCGAGTCAACAAGGAACCCTTAGTTTCACCATGACATTTGTCCGCGGCTTAGCTCAGAAAATGGTAGCACTAAAACACTATTATTTGGCATGGGTTACCAACATATTAATGCCAGTTTTAGTTTTTTAAAAAGATCAAAGTCAAAGTCAATAGCATTTATATCTATAAGCGTACAAAATAAGCAATTCGACAAGTCATACTTTATACTTTATCAAATATTTTTTTTTTTATTGATCACATTAATTTTTTGTCCACTAGTGGAAGAAGTAGTGTAATAAAATTGGGAAAATTTCGTACAAATTCCACTGAAAATGAGTTGGATTAAGTTGTTAGTTGTGGAAAACAGATCGGAAATAAGTGTAAGTTAGTGAATGGTACACCTACGGAACCCGTAGACTGCGCGTGGCCCGCCACACACTTTGCGGATTAATCTGACTATCAGGGCTTAACTAAATAAAATATTGCAAATAAAGATATACTCACTTATAATAATGACCTTACTCTGCTAATTGAGCTAAAAAATACGCTTATAAATAAGTTTTGCGATACTAAAACATAAACAGGTTTTAAACCTTTTGAAACTATCATGGTTATTAACACTAAAGTCATTTTAAAACGGGATATTTACCATGATTTGATTTTTGAGTCTTCCAATTTTTATGGCGTGATCATGGCGCATGAAACTGTGCCGAAATATTGGTAAACTCAAAAATCTAATCATGGTAAATATCCCGTTTTAAATGACTTTAGTATAAACAGGTTTTACATTTCATTTTATTTTGGATATTTCCTCTTAGTATTGTGTAATATACATTTAGTTAGAGCCAGTAAACCGCACTCAAAAGTATATCTTGGGACAGTTAGGTATTTAAATAGAGTAGGCAGGTAGGTACAAACGCAATAAAACGAGCACATTCAGTATTTTCTACATACATGTTAACACTTTGACTGCGATTTTTTTTCGCCGACTGCAATCTTTTTTTTAACCTAAAAAATTCGTGCTGCCGCTCTACACAGCGGTTGTGTTGCGCCGCACATGCGTTTCGTTCGAAAACTATTGCGGCTGTGCTGAGTCACAAAGATCTGTATTTTCTCAGCCGCTGCGCTAGTGTGGATTTACGCATATTAGTCACTTATAGAAATTACACGGTATCTAAAAAAAAACAATTTACATATTGTTTTTTTTTGACACGTTAACGTATTGCACCTGTGTAAGTTCTGTATTGTGTAATTAATTACTGATAAAGTATTTTATTTTTATTTCAAAATTGTTACATTATTTCTTGTACATGAGGCATGTAAATGATATGCCTATGTCTATCTTTGTATGATTTTGATTAAACTGACATCGCTAACAGTTACTGTGCTGAAATCAGATAAGATTGGAGTATATTATAATTATGATAGCAATCAAACTCGTGACTATGATATAATGCTTTGATTGCTTTGACAAACCGAAAATCCGGCTCAAATTCCTTAAATACCGATCTTACCGATTGAATCTAAGAGAAAAAAAATTATAAGAAAAAACCATAGTATGTAGTATAAGAATATACACAGTTTTTTAACTTTTAAGGGAGAAATACTTATCCCTCGGGAATAAAATTGTTAAAGGACCACATCGTGAGTATTTTCCGTACAATAGCGAAATAATTTCCTAATAGGTCCATAATTGACGACATAAAAATATACAGCCGAACATATAACCTCCTCCTCTTTTGTTTTTCTTTTCGTCGGTTAATTAATATACAACACAACAGTAAAGTAACAATAACGAACTAAAGGCGGAACCACATTTTTGATCAGGGCCTGCAGATGTTTTAGTGTGGTTGAAATATTTTCATTAGTTCATATTTCTAAGTGGTGGAACCATATAGTTCGCTTTAAATTTTCACTTAATATTAAAAAACTAAATTAGTTATGAACAATTTATTTAAAAAAAAATACCTATATTATAATCTTAACGCTCTCAACGGATTACCTAAGGCCTTCCCTGACTGCGACATATTCGCAGACGAACTAAAAAAATTATTGTCAGTTTGTTTGATCTATTGTGAGAGGGATGGGTGACTGTCTTTCTCATATGTAAAATAATTTGTGTAATTGGTGATTGTGCCGTTCTAATTAATTAAATAAATAATAATAAATAATCTAATCAAGTATCTAGACTGCTGAAATCAAATCTGAAGACTCAATATTTGTCTGTAAAATCGCGACTGAAAATTATCAAGATATGGAAACCGGTATGTATTTCCCGGACAAGATAATCTATACATTAATCTATGATAATAATAATTATAATTATCTATAAAAATGTTTATATCTCCTTCGGTAATTCTCCTAATTATTTATCACAAACATCATTTACAAGTAATATTATCGCATATCATTCATTCATTTATATATCTACATAGTTTGGTTAGACGACCGATGTGGCGCGGTGGGGGAAGGTCCGCCTACGACGCAAGAGGTTGCGTGTTCGATTCCCGCCTCGGAACAATTATTGTGTGTACGATCTGCAGAAATTTGTTCCGGGTGTTCTGGTTGTTTTCTATGTATAATAAAAAAATATCTATCTATGTAATGTATTGTATTATGTTTATCAGTTATCTAGTACCCATAACGCAAGCTCTGCTTACCATGGGGCTACATAATGCTGTGTGAATTGTCCAGCATTATTTATTATTTATTTATTGTCAGTAGTGCAGTCAATGGACTGCAGAAAAATAAATCCGTTTCATGACACATCATAAATAAATACCTTCACATATTATGACTGCATAACATGAAAAAACTAATAACAAAATGCAACCTCATCATCAACCTATGTTAGTCTACTGCTGGACGTAGGCCTCCCCCAATGAGCGCCATAGCGCCCTGTCTTCGGCTTGACGCATTCAGTATCTACCTGCAGTCTTTCGCAGGTCGTAATCCCACCTGGTCGGAGGACGTCCTACACTAAGTTTACCGAGTCGTGGTCTCCACTCAAGAACACCTTTGCCCCAGCGGCCGTCGATTCTTCGCGAAATATGACTGGCCCACTGCCACTTCAGCTTGCTAATTCTCAGAGCTATGTCGATAACCTTGGTTCTCTGTCGGATGTATGCGTTACGAATCGTATCCTTCAGAGAAACTCCGAGCATAGCTCTTTCCATAGCTCGCTGAGCGACTTTGAACTGGTGGACCAGCCCTATCGTGAGTGTCCAAGTCTCAGCTCCGTAGGTCATAATGGGTAGGACGCACTGGGTGAAAACTTTCGTTTTCAAGCATTCCAAGTGTTTGCAAGCTCGCTGCGTAACACGTTACATTATCCCCGTAACGCCGGTCAGGTACCTACACTTTTATTACCAAAATAACCAAGTACAGTTGAACCGCACCAGGGGGCAGAGAGATTAGCTATCAGTATCGGAGTTAACCGTACGTAATCCTCCTTATCGTTAACTGTAATCCACATTCGGTAATCCATCATGAAGTACGTGGTGTCGGATTAAACGTAGCTTAAAGCATTTTGGGATAATCACAACTATTAACTAATAAATGAATAAATGCGAAAGTTTAGATGTATGTATGTTTGTTACTTCTTCAAGACAAAAGTACTGAACGGATCGGCCTGAAATTTGTATAGGTGTAGCTATAAGCCTGATATCAAAGATAGTCTATTTTTTATCCCATACCTACATCAGTTCCCATGGGATATAAATAACTTAAAAAGGTTTCCAAAAGTGTAGAGTTCAAAATTATCACAATAAAAAAAAAACAAAGCGTGCGAAGCCGCGGGCAGAAACAACGTAAAGATATAATCAGTTCAATAATGCAACATTTGTACGCCTGATGGCAGATCACAGTGCTCTTAATTTTAAGTCTGAACATCCCTGTAATACCTGTGTATCACAATAAATAAATATATGTACTATGAAATCATTTTTATGGAAATAAAGATTATGATGATTGATTAGTGACAAAATTATAACAATAAGGGAAAACAACAATGTTGTTAAAATAAATAAATATAAACTTATACAAAGAAGAAAGACAACACCCCGAAGAAAATCCTACAGTTCCTAGCAGCTGCAAGGGTTAGTGGCGAACTATGAACGCCACGGCTTCGGGACTGAAATGTAAAAGTGGCGATCACAATAGGCCTATCATGGCCGCCGTGATACCAACCCAAAGCAAATAAAAAAAAAAATAGTTTTTGTTTTTGTGTTAAACTCAGAAAATTCGAGAAAACGGACAGAGCCACATCAAGTAAATACTAATGCTGGACAAGTCGCGTAGCATCATCTAGCCCTAAGCTAAGATTTTTAGTATGGTATAGATGATAGGACAGGTCACATGTTTCAAGAAAAGTGCCTATTAGTACAATAATGAATTATTATTACATTCATTTTATTATTTTCCCTATAAATACAATCACCAAATACATCACACTCAATCAGAGGATCGTAAACGTGATTTTTTTAAAATTCTATCATAAATTTACATGAACAACTTTCGCCTTTAAATTGAGTTTGTGGAGGGTATTGAGTTTGTGTAGGTTATTATTTAAATACCAAAGGTGACTTTGGAATGTAGTTTAGAAATGGATTGAATGTAGGTATCACTTAAACAGGTTTAATTATACATTATAATTTGTCATTGTTTTAGAATGACTTGTTTTTCACACGCACATTTGACTGGACTGAGGGGGTCTGAGGGTCGGTACACATCTAACGGAAAGCGTATCATCGGTCGCGTCTATTCGGTCAAATTAGACCTGCCACATTACGCGTCTAGTCAGTTCGAACGGCCTCTACACAAATTATATCCACTGATGTTAGGCCTAGTCTGAATGCATCATACAGAATACACGTATCGCGACACGTTACGTCGACCGACTATGCGAGGGAAACGTAAAAGACGCTATACGCTCGACGCACCAACGCATCATCGGTTGATTGTGTAAGGTTGAATGTTTTATTATATATTTGCCTGTTCTGGCGTAACGCGACGCATGTTCCGTCAGATATGTACCAACCGTAAGGGTCTGTTCACAACGAGACGCAACGCAAGGCATCTCACAGACGCAGCGCTGCGCAGCCTGTTATCATATTAAATATAATAAATAAATAATGCTGGACAATCCACACAGCATCATCTAGCCCCAATCAGAGCTTGTGTTATAGGCACTAGATGACTGATATACTTAGTACAATAGATTACACAGATATATATATTTTATTATACATAGATAACGACCAGAACACCCGGTTGTAGTAATAACTAACTTAAGAATTAGAATATAAATAAGAAAAGTTTTATTTGGCCAATGAAAACAGGCTACACTATTAAAGCAGTAAACACCTACAAAAAACACCAGTACACAGTATAAAAAAAACATAAATAAAATAAACCTACAGAAAAACAAAAATAATAATAATACATGGCTACCGTGCTAGCCTGAAGGTCAAAAAGGGTCAAACTCAGCTATGTGCTGAACCACGCGAGGCGCGGAACAACGCTGGTTTTTAGTTGAATTTGTAAAATGATAAGATTTTGTACCCTTGTTAGTTCCACATTTTTTTCATTATTAGTCACCGTACTTGTCTTCGCGGTAACGCCAAGGTACGTGTGGGGGAATAATCGTATTATTTTGTCACAAAAATATTTATATTAACTAATTTTCCTTAAATGATATCACGAATTGTATTCGTTTGTCCAATATAATGGTGCTTATTTCATTTGCAAATAATAACACTATACAGTCGTTACAATGTGTATAAAGCCTGTGTTTGTATAGAAAGCGGTCCAATTTAAGAAGGTTACAAATTAATCTTCATTGCTAAGAGAAAATGTCTATTAAAAAATCTATTGATTGGGTATAAATCTCAGATTAGGCGCCGACGACGTCACGCGTCAAACCTTGTCAAATCGTGTTACATCCTACTAATATTATAAACGCGAAAGATTGTAAGTATGGATGGATGGATTAATGTTTTTTACTCTTTCACGTAAAAACATCGAATGGATTTTAATGAAAGTTTACAATAATATAGCTTATACATCAGAATAACACGTAGGCTACAATTTATAAAGATATATATATATATATTGTATATCATCCAAAATATCTATCACCACGCGCGGGTTAAACCGCGGGGCGCAGCTGGTATTTGATAAATCAATTTTGATAACATACTAAACTGGGACAAGAAAATATTTTCAATTCATGAATTCTTCAAGTATTAGGATAATAAATATGTAAATTATAAACAATAAATAACCTGACCCGAATATACTTAGCACAACATTTCTTCTGTAAGTAAAATGTTATTAACACGTTAGCTGCGAGAACAAATTCGCGATGTCAGACACTGGTGACTGACACGGCCTGATCAAGTACCATGGCTGTCAGGCACCGGTGACTGACATGGCAGCTAACGTACATCCTACGTCATGATGAGTCGAGAAAGTAGTTAATGTGACATTATCGTAATGCGTATCATTAAACATTCTCTGTAATTGGAGCAGACTTACATTTTCATACATATTCCTTCAGCATTTCGTCGTTTACGTAGTTATAGTACATTATGTATATACGTGTTCTCACTCACTGCCTAGCATCTGTAGCACACACGACCCAGAGAGACCTGTTAGGACGCAGTTACAAGTACTCGTGGAATTAGATGTGATTCGTGGGCAGTGGAACTGTTAACACATCCACTGCCTAGCATCTGAAGCAGTGTGTTGTGTTTTATTGTTTTTTATTGTATTGTATTGTATTGTATTGTATTGTATTGTATTGTATTGTATTGTATTGTATTGTATTGTATTGTATTGTATTGTATTGTATTGTATTACGTATATCAGTAATTATACATAGTACCCACAACACAGGCTCTACTTAGCTTGGGGCTAGATGGTGCTGTGTGGATTGTCCAGCATTATTTATGTACATATATTATAACTAGCTGCACCCCGCGGTTTGCCCCGCGTGGAAATCTATGTATCAAATAGTTTATAAAGTTTTATCTTGAAGCACTTTATATTTTGCTGAAGTTGAGTACTAATGTAATTTAATACGGGATATTTACCATGATTTGATTGACTTTAGTACTAATAAATTTAGGATTAATAAATAGTTAAACTTCATATAATCTAACTTTTGAAACTATCATGGTTATCAACACTAAAGTCATGGTAAATATCAAATCATGGTAAATATCCCGTTTTAAATGACTTTAGTGTTCATATAATCTATATTCTTATATGTATATAAATCTTATAATATTTTATTCTTAGTATATATATTTGTTTTTTTTTTCTGTTATGTTTGCTCTAAAATTCACTTTTGTTAAAATACTCAGTACATAACATATTATTTTTATTATTCACATTCTATTTTTATCTGTATTCTTGTTTGATTTTATTTATATTAGTGCGTTTTTGTTTGCTTGCTTGTATAGCGGTAGTGAGTAGTCAGTCCGTAACGCCAACAAGTTGCTTTGCCGGAAGACCAGCGTTGGTTGCTAGCTTGCTAGTCATCCAACTCATGCTGAGGCAAAGCCATTTTGTTACTGGACTTACACGATTACCGACACGTTTAGTTTACCTTTAAGTTTAAGGTTATTATGTTCTGTGTAAGTCTTTTAACAAATAAATGCATTTCATTTCATAATAACCATGATAGTATCAAAAGTTCTAATCCGTAGAGTAGTTTAAAAGATCTAAGCGAACAGACAGCGGAAGTGACTTCATTTTATACCACTCGTGTGTAGGTAGATTAATAATATATTATTCGTCTTGAAAATTCTAAGCAAAAAAGATTAGTCGTTAATTTAATAGTAGTAGGTAGGTTATTTTATAGCTTATTGCAACGAGTGAAACAATTATTTAACACTTAATTGTACCAATACCAACACATGAAAAAACATGATTAAAATACTGATTAAGAATAGTTTTCTTCTTAATCAGAAAATACTGATTAGGAATAGCTTTATTCTTAATCAGTATTTGAATCATGTTTTTTTATATTAAATGGTGTACGTAGGTACACCGTCTATATACTATAGCTACGTGTCCATCCAAAGGTTGCCTGGAAGAAATCACTCTTAGCGATAAGGCCGCCCATTGTGTATCTGTATCTTTGTTTGTTTGTTCTTTTTCTGTGTTTGATGTGCAATAAAGCGTATTTGTATTGTATTGTATTGTATTGTATTGTATTGTATTGTATTGTATTGTATTGTATTGTATTGTATTGTATTGTATTGTATTGTATTGTATTGTATTGTATTGTATTGTATTGTATTGTATTGTATTGTATTGTATTGTATTGTATTGTATTGTATTGTATTGTATTGTATTGTATTGTATTGTATTGTATTGTATTGTATTGTATTGTATTGTATTTTATGTAGGTACACAATTTCATTAGGTACACCATTTCGCTGAGAGCGATTTCTCCCTAGCAAAGTTACTGAAAATAATAATATCATGATGTTGTTTTAATATGTATAATCGTACGAATAATACATAGTTATACGTGTTATCGGTGTTTGTTTTTCCCGGCGTTTATCAATTTATTAGCATGCCTACATATCTGTATTATTGAGTAGTATAATAATAAAAAATAATCAAGTAGGTTAGGTAGTGCACCAGCATTGCCATACAGCGGGGCAATGCAGCCAGCGTCTTGGAGACGTTTCCGACTGGTATTGATATGGCGCTCATTGGGGGAGGCCTATGTCCAGCAGTGGACTACTATAGGCTGATGATGATGATGATGATGATGATTGATATGATCGGTTGAGCTACCTGCAGATTGTTTGTCAGCTCGATTGTTTCAATTTTATATACTAGTCCGAGTTTGTTTCTATTCATCATCATCATCATCATCAGCCTATATTAGTCCACTGCTGGACATAAGCCTCCCCCAATGAGCGCCATAGCGCCCTGTCTTTGGCTTGACGCATCCAGCATCTACCTGCAGTCTTCGCAGGTCGTCATCACACCTGGTCGGAGGGCGTCCTACACTACGTTTACCGAGTAGTGGTCTCCACTCAAGAACGTGAACACAAGAAACGTGAACAAGAACGTGAACAAGAACATGTTTGCCCCAGCGGCCGTCGATTCTTTGCGATATATGGCCGGCCCACTGCCACTTCAGCTTGTTTCTATTATTTGATCGTAAATATCTTAAGTAGGTAGGTAAGACCAAGTGTGGAGAATCGCAAAATATGCGTTTATGTATTTATCGATACGTACGTACGTACTTATCTTAAAAACAATTATGGACTACAGTATATTTTCCTGTAAAATACATTTAAAAAACAATCTTTTGATTGTGCATACAATTACTTAGCCTATCTTTATTCGTAAATTATTATTTAACAAAGAAAATTACAATCAAATAATAGAACCAAATTAGACCTACTTTTAAAATTGAAACAATTGAGCTAACTGCAGACTGTTGCAAACAATCTACAGGTAGCTTACACAACCAATCCAATACCAGGAATTCGAAATTGATTTATGTAAGTATGCCGGAGGTGGCGGGTTCGATTCCCGCCTTGGGAGAAATGTTTGAACTGGTGTGTACATGATGCTGTGTGGATTGTCCAGCACGTTATAAAATAAATAATAAAATAGGTTGGTACCTAAGTCGTCTATGTAATTTCGACATCCATCGTATGATAAGACCTATCAACTTACCGACTAATACAGTTACTATGTTCGTACACATTTATTTAATCACTTCTCACTTCTTCCACTGGTGGACAAAAAATTGAAGTGAACTATAAAATAATTTTAATTGATAATAATGAATAGTATAAAATATGACTTGTCTAAGTGCATATTTGTAAGCCTAAAGAAATAAACTTTCTTTTCATTTCATTTCATTTCATTTCATTTCAATATTTGAATTCACACTACGATTTAAATTATCTCTTTTGGTAGTTTAAACTGGGCATGATATATTTATTAGGAACATAATTTTCAGAAAATTATCAGTGACATGTGCCTACCTATTCGTTTATTCATATCTTGGTATAACACCACATAATATTCTCTATAAAAAACATATTTTTGTATAGGTACTCGTTCGTTTTACTGTTTTTTTTAAGAAACATATTTTTAGGATACTTTGCTCATTTTACTGTTTTCTTAAGAGTTATATTTTTATGAGAAACACATATCGATTGCGCTCAATTTACTGTTTTTTTTTTAAATGAGAATCACATACCAATGGCGCTCATTTTACTGATTTTTTTTAAATAATAAACACATACCGATGGCCGCGATGATATGTTGCCGCCACGGTTTCCCAGCCTCCATCGTAGCGTGTACTGGCTAGTTGCTGGCAGAAATGCAGAATCGATGGGACGATGGCTTAAGCTCCGCGTATGTCATACGTCAGCTGTCAGTTGTATTGTATGACATGCAATACAACTGACAGCTGACGGTATACAGACGGTATGTATAACCCTATGGCGCTATGACAATGTGTACCAATGTGTCCATACCGTGTGTTAATGCTTTTATATATAGTAAATGTAATATTCATGCAGTTTTTAGTTATATTAGCACTGTTTTTTCTAAGTTTCTTGTTTGTAGTTTTGTGTTACACTTTGTTGATTCACAGTTAATGTTTTTCTTTATTGTAAATATTATTTCTATTTTTAACTATACAAGTGCGTTACTCATAAAGAAAGCTTGCGATGCTATCATGAGATGGACACTGGCAGAATTGCGTCAATCCAGACGCAAAGCCATCTAGGAAGAAGTTGAACATTGACGTAACTACAGGGTGGCAAGTCGGCAAAATGCCACGGGCCCCCAGCTGGAAGAGGTCTTAGTCAGAGGAGAATCCCAACTCCCAACATTTATTATTTAACATTTAGTAAAAAAATTGTGTTGTGTTTAATTTAACTTTTTTTAAACAGATTACAGACAAATTTATTTTGTTAAAGGGTCCGTTATAAAATAAAAAATACTATTATTGTTGGTTCAACTTCTTTAGAGAGGCTCACGAACGGCTTCATCATCGTGGATTGTCCAGCGTTATTTATTTATTTATCATGTAAACGTTGCGGCGATCCATCTCCTCGACAACACGGGCATAGTGAGAAGGCTCAAAAGAACAAAACCTTTTGAGTTAGTGTAGTAATAATAATAGTGTATGTGCCGAAGTGCTATTTTAAAGAACACATGAAAAAGTGTGTACCTACCTTAAGTATAGAGACAATAAGAAAAGTGCCGTAAAGTAAGAAAAATGTTAATTAA
This sequence comes from Eupithecia abbreviata, assembly GCA_943735965.1. Taxonomy (NCBI): domain Eukaryota; kingdom Metazoa; phylum Arthropoda; class Insecta; order Lepidoptera; family Geometridae; genus Eupithecia; species Eupithecia abbreviata. The sequence goes on along the minus strand of OX030997.1, from coordinate 1,770,697 downwards.
AAATAAGTTTAAACTAAATTACTCATTAGCCAATTCTATGGCTAGATTGTAATTATACTGTAGTGTATTTGTACTGTACATTTATTATTTTTTATCTGCCCCAACTTTCAATGATCTCCATATGATTGATCTCTTACTCCCTCTCTTACTCGCTTACGATATTCCGCATTTCCGCGACCTATATATATCTACAAAATGTTTACTTTCCCTAACGTTTTCTCCTACAATTATATATCCTTTGTTTTATTAATGTAAATTGGATAAAATTGTAAATATCCGGGCGTGGTTTCACCGGCGTGTAACTCGAATTTCACTTTATTGTATAGGTGATTTTTTTACACCTTGGGTTACCTACATTATTGAAGTTTTAGTAAGATCCCTAACTTTTTTGAATAAAATATAGACTATCTTCACCGTGGAGCTTTCCAACGGTGAAAAAAAATATTCAAGTCGGTCCAGTAGTTTCGGAGCCTATTCATTAAAAACAAACAAAAAATCAAACCTTTCCTCTTAATAATATTCCTATAGACAAATATAAGCATATTGTTTGTTATTGTTTATGTCATATTTTCTTGTATTCTTCAAAGTTTAATTATTTTTGTTCGAGGTTAAAAATCACATTGGTTTTTTTCAAATTTTAACCACTCATATAATTATTGTAAGTACGCCCCTATTCAATGACAATGAAATTTCTATGAACTGGACACTGGTAGAAAAGTGGCAAACCAGACACAAAAAAAAAAAACAAATCAAATAAGTCAAGTCTCAAGGCTATCTCTTCCGCCATTTTAAAATAATGGCGCGAAAAGCATAGGCTTTGAGCTTTAGGCAAAAGTGTAATAAAATCTGATGAAATAAACACAAGGTGGCCTATTTGATTTTATCACGGATTCAGGATGATACGGACGCAACCCAGAAACGTTTTTTTATTTTGTTAAACTCCTATTGACATATTTTTTTTGTTTTTTGTTAGTTAATTCATTCACGAAACACATTGTTCTCAATCAAAACACTGAATTTTTGTTGTTTATCCGATTCAAACCGAATCCGAGCAAAACTTTTTTAAAAGCTAGTTGAATTGAAAGGTTTTTGGAATGATTCCAAAAAGTTTCAACACGATCTATCTAATTTTAATTTTATATACACTAATATATTTTTTTTAAATTGAAAGCAACTTACCGATTCCGGCAATGGCATACTGCCGCCACACTTGTCCGGCCTCCATCCTGTATTCGCTATTACTGCCAACCCCGGTCGACACCGGCTCGTAGTGTCCTCTATCTTCCATACGTCACGCTACGTCACGCCGCGTCACTCTGCGTAACACTTCAATCAACAGGCAATGGGTTTGGCACGGAGCAGAGGTTTCGCTTCCAAATCTGAAAGATATGGATTGAACTTGAATGTTTTGTATAATTATTGGCCGATTTTTAATTTATTCGCTGAAGCTGAAGATGCGACTGTAAAAACGAAAAACATAAGAGTATCGTGGAATCAGAATCACCTTTTTGGTTTAAAAAAAATCCAGTGGGAACCGAAACTGTTATTTATTCTGTACCTAAATATAGAGTTAACTTCTTTTTGATGCTAATACCTCCCTCTCAGTTAATGAGACAAAATATAAAGAAAGCATAAATAAAAAATTATTACCTGTACTAAAAATTTAGGTAAAGTCAATGCAACTTCTTACCCTACTAAATTTTGTCTCGAATTTATGAGATATTTAATTCTATTTTAATTATTACGCTAAAAATGTTGGTCCTCTATCTTATCTAACTCTTATTATGTTTATTATTGTTTCCCTGTAGGTTATTTTTTTAAATTTTATGTTTGCTGTGTTTTACTGTGTTAATGTGTTATTTTATTGAAACCTGTCTTTGGCCAAATAAAATCATTTTCTTTCTTTCTTTATCTGGAAAACCTACCTAGACATAGCCTTAGAACCCTTTTGGTTACAATCCGTTATACATTAGGCACTAACTTATCATTGAAGTGGTACATAAATCAATCGAAACACTAGTTTTACATGTAATTACACATAAACTCTCAAAACTTAAGTACTTTATTTACTATACTATAGTCTATTTGTCATTGAATTATTAACTATCACTCGAGGAATTGATTAGATAAAGGAATAGGAAGGTTTTACTTCTCGTTATAAGAACACTTGAGAATTTAAAGAGAAACGTTACGAAATAAAGGACAGTTTATAGTATTTAGTCTATACTAATATTATAAAGAGGTATGGTTTGATTTTTTGTTTGTTTGTATTGAATAGGCTCCGAAACCACTGGACCGATTTGAAAAATTCTTTCACCGTAGGGAAGCTATCTGCGGTGAACATAACATTATTAAAATTTAGAAATGTAAAATTTGAATTTAACGCGCTGGTGAAACCGCGGGGAACAGCTAGTATAGTATATAGTACTATAATTTCATGAATAATACATTATAATCAATTTCACGGATTGAATCCACGTAGAATGATTATTTTTCATACTGGTAAATACTGGATTTTCACGCGACGAAAATCTTATACGAGTAAATAATTTTAAATGTAAGCTTGTGTAAAGAGAACAAATAAATGATCGATTATTAATCGAACCCGCTTCTTCAGGTAAACATAGCCAACAACGCCACTAAGGTCGTTTATATTTATTCCAACAGCCAAATCGACTTGTAATCACGCTCGTAAATTGTATTTCCCTGCGCTGAGAGACGACATAAACAATCATGTTTCCCTAAGCTTAAAATAACAATAGTTCCATCTGTTTGAGCGTGGGATGCTAATAGGTTAATCGCCTAAGATATATTATTATTTTGCTAACAAATTGCTAAAGCAGTCTGCCAACAGTCATCATCATCACGATGATGATATAACTAATCTAATGTATCATAACTTTGTTTTGAACCATAATTTTAGTCCGAAACCCCCCATGGATATGACAGAATTCAGTAAAGCTGTCATCTGTCCGTTTTTTTAATAATTATGACCAACGCACAAATATCTTGATCACGGACTGCGATATAAGAATAGCTAAAAACGCGTACAAACACTGAGGCTGGCGTTCTACTTAATTTTATATCAGTAACACCAAAGATATCTGACAAACATCGAATTTTACCAAAAAATATAGTCAAATAAAGAGTAGGTGTTCAATACCTTGATTTGTTTGCGGAAAACGGACCCAAAAAGCTTAAATAAAACGGTGTTTCACAAACTCAACATAAGCGGAAATTTATCGTGACTAATATTAGCCCAATGTCTTTCCTACTTCCTCCAAATTGTGATCACAATCACGTAGTGTCTAGTGCGTTATGTTTTCCTTGAGGATAAAGAATTTGAACTCTTAATGTGGAAGACACAGCCACTATCATGGACGGTTGTTTTAGAGGAAAGGAGGATGCGTTAATGTAATTTTACTTCTTTGTTTGTATTACGGTTAATGCTACGTGCTATTATATATATTTGTTTCTATTATATTTATTTATATAAACAACTAGGGAAAGTGCTATGCTCGGAGTTTCTCTGAGGGATAGGATTCGTAACGAATACATCCGACAGAGAACCAAAGTTATAGACATAGCTCTAAGAATTAGCAAGCTGAAGTAGCAGTGGGCCGGTCATATCTAGCGACCACGACTCGGTAAAAAAAAATTCGGTAAAAAAAAACAAAATTAAAAAAAAAACGGTAGTGTAGGACGGCCCGATTCCGTTTTAGCCAGGACACATCTCCGCTTCAGTCTAGCTAATACGCATCTCCGCACAAATTCAGTTCATACACCCTACCTGAAAAACGTCTCTCCTCGTTTCCGCTTCGCATATTTCCGCTTATATCAGGTTTGGTAGAGTCTGGGGCTTGATGTTTTCCTAATATGATTAAAAATAATAGAAACAAAAGAGGCGCGATGTTGCAAAAGTAGTTTGTCATTATTATTTGTCCTCGCGGTAAGGACGCACATAGAGCAACGCTAAAAGTATGTAAGTGGTTTTTTCCTGTATTTTTCTTAGCGGGAATAAAAGTATTTGAATTGTATTGCAGTCTCCTTGCAATTTTCTCTGAGCAATTTGCGATGTGTAAGGAAATAACATTGCTATTGGAGTTTTCTCAGGAGACGAATTGCAATTTCAAGCAGTGTACCTACCTATAATAAAAAAAGTGATGATATAGATCCGTAAAAAAAACGAATTAATGAAGCGTGAGTCATGGAATTTTTTAGAAGAGCTTTTCCCAGCAGTGGGAAACGTTTAATAATATATAATAAGAACGCTCATTATCTAGCGTAATCTGAATTTGTATTTTCCTGACCTATGTTTCTGTTTTTTTTCAATGTGCAATAAATTGAGAACCCAAACTGCTCCTATTCATATTGTATTGTAATCAAGCACCTATGCGAGCAGAACTCGCGGCCCAAAACTATCAATTCAATTACATAATTATCTAGGTAAATAAGTGTCATTTTTATGTCCTTTATAATAAATTAATCAAATACTATCTGACTTGAAATATTTAACAGAGTTGTTGTTTTTGTCAATATTTTAATCCGATAACATGATAAAATCATTAAAAGGAAGTTGATAAAAAATAGGCCAAGTGGGTCTATGCGAGTCAAACTTGAAGATAACCTTTATATATATGATGGTAAGCCTTTCAAAACGCAAAACTTTGTGCTTTATTTTCTTTATAAATTACAAGATTATTGGACACGTAAGAAATTTCAATATACCGTACATAATATAATCCATCATCAGTCTATGTTAGACACAGGCCTCCCCCAATGAGCGCCACAGCATGTATGTATATATGTATTTTACTTGTTGTGTGAATTCTTTTTTGGGCCTGTTTATTTTATTTATGTGATTTTATTTGGTTCCCTTTCTTTGTGTTAATTCTGTTTAATTTTAATTCTAAGTATTTTCTTTGTCTGCCTTTTTGTGATATTTATTTTCTTTATTTTTATAATTTGCATAATGTAACTACTTCGTTTTAAATGGCTGTGCATATATGATTTTATAATAAACAATAAACAGCGCCCTGTCTTCAGCTTGACGCATCCAGCATCTACCTGAAGTCTTTCGCAGATCGTCATCCCACCTGGTCGGAGAGCGTCCTACACCGTTTATATATATATATATATCGAAATATATTTCAATATATTTATCATATATTTCAATTTCCTTTAAACCGTATGTTCTTGAACACTATTAAAATTAATTATGTAGGTAACTTCTTCATAAAACAGTTGGTAACAAGCACCTGGTTTAATCTTTGCCTAAAGTATATTTTTAATCTTCGATGTAAATCAGTAAACACGTTATCTACAAAAATACACAGTAAATACTTACTGTCTGTGTTTGTTTTGCACATTTACCCATTCTACATGACAATATAGGGTTCGGCAAATAAACTAATAATGTATATAATTTCTTAATATATTTTTAAACAGCTCTTTCTTAACACGTTGAGTGCTGAAATCACACGGTATGTGTTTTCTACAAGTGACTAATATGCGTAAATCCACACTAGCGCAGCGGCTGAGAAAATACAGTTCTGTGTGACTCAGCACAGCCGTAATATTTTTCGAACGAAAAGCATGTGCGGCGCAACACAACCGCTGTGTAGAGCGGCAGCACGAATTTTTTAGGTTAAAAAAAAGATCGCAGTCGTCGAAAAAAAATCGCAGTCAAAGTTTGAATTTCGATATACAAAAAATAATAATAAACTTATATTCGACGATTTGCAACAGTCGCAGTAGTTTTTTTATATCATGAATTATCTAAAATCTAATTCTATGTATAATAAAAAAATATCTATCTATGTAATGTATTGTATTATGTATATCAGTTATCTAGTACCCATAACACAAGCTCTGCTTACCATAGGGCTAGATAATGCTGTGTGAATTGTCCAGCATCATTATTTATTTATTAGTTCACTGATGGACATATGCCTCCCCTAATGAGCACAATAGAGTCCTGTCTTCAGCATGCGCATCCATCATCTGTCTTTCGCAGATAATTATCCCACCTGGCCGGAAGGTGTTCTATACTACGTTTGCCGAGTCGCGGTCTACACTCAAGCTCGCGTTTACACCAGCGCGGTTGTCGAACGGAAAACGATTTTGATTTTAGTAAAGAATATAGTCTTCTTCAATAAAATATTATACATGTCTGATGTTCAGTTCAGTTCTTTATTAATAAGAAATATTCTAATATGTCAAACATAAATAATACATAGGAAACAAAGAAAGTAATAACGAAATAACAAGAAAAATACATATATTTCGAAATCTAAGTACAGGAGTTTATAATAAATAATTCTATAATTTCTTTGGTAATTTTACCAATAGTGAGTTATTCAAATCAAAGTTATAATTAATATTATAAGTGTGGATCAGCGACATTGGCGTCATCTAATTTATCATTTAGAAACTCTTCTAAACTGTAGTATGCCCTGTCCACTAGGATTCTCTTCATTGCGGTTGACGCGGCGCTGGTTATAGAGTCCGGCAGTTTATTATAAATTTTGCACTCCTATATATTCAATTTTGTTTTTTAGTTAGTAGTTATATATAGATAGTTCAAAACGTAAGATTAACGTAAGATAAGTAAATAAAATTAAAATAAAATAAATAATGCTGGACAATCCACACAGCATTATCTAGCCCCATGGTAAGCAAAGTCAACAACAACTCTCTAAATGTACCTATTCTATAAGTGTGTCTTTTTTATGTTAATTTAAGTTGTTATGAACTGATATACATAATACAATACATTACATAGATAGATATTTTTTATTATATATAAGTAAATCATGAATATATGTATTTTACTTGTCTCTAGCCCCATGGTAAGCAAAGCTTGTGTTGTGGGTACTAGATAACTGATATACATAATACAATATATTAGATAGATATTTTTTATTATATATAAGTAAATCATGAAGATTTATTTGAAATTGGCTGTTTAAAAATATTTTAATGCCACCTCTTAGGAGATGGGTCTAATTGAAATAGGCGTACTGGCCCTTTGGAGTAAGTCTAGAAACGGTCTTGACTGTTAACAGATGAAAGAATACACTAAAGTTATCATTATCAATGTTTATACGGACGCAAGATAAAAAATAAATAAAATACTTTGTAAATATGTCGTAGAAAACTAATATTTATCTGTATTCGGTTTAAAGAATCTTTATTTTTCTCAAAGAACATAGTATACATATATAACGTTCACTTAATGAGAAGTATTTACAATGTTTCTACTTAGTACCTACATATAAAATACGTACTTAAGTATGTGCTTAAGATTATATTAGCCGAGTGTGCTTACACCTATATTAGTATAATCCTGGTATAATGTACTTACAAACAAAAACAAAAGAAATATCTATAGTAGAAAAAAAAACAACCTAACTAATCTAATAAAATAAAGTAACAGTAGGAAGGTAGGAACACAGCGGTCTGCATTCATTTTACCGGCCGATAGCTGCTCATAGGTACTTAGGCTTACGCTATTGTTTTGCCAACAAAAGACTTTTGTGGACGTTGACTGCGCGTGCGTTTGTAGTCTGGGAGCATGTATTTAACTAGTTAAGTTCATTAAACAACTTTAGATATAGTTTTTTCTTTGACGGCTGTAATAAATCTTAATGCAATCAACTGTATCAGTTCTCAAAAAAAATGGCTTTTCAGAACTTTTTCATGGGTAAAAAGGATTGAAAATTAAATTTTTAATGCAGTGTATTTCAAAAAATATTGGAGTCGCAGTTTATATCTCCATACCACAGTTGTAGTATACCTACCTACTTTCCTATGTACATAAAAAAACATAGTTACGTAAATTATATTTTTTACTAGCTGCGCCTCGCGGTTTCAGCCGCGTGGTGATAGATATTTTGGATAATATACAATATATCTTTATAAATTATAATAACTATGTGTTATATGTAAGCTATATTATTGTGAAGTTTCATCAAAATCCATTAAGTAGTTTATAATATTAGTAGGGTGTGCAAAATATCGTAAATAATAATGGAGCCAAAAATCCGCGTATTTTTTTTGTAAAATACAAAAAAAAACGTGTATTTATGATTATTTTAACAATAATATATAACTATAATAGTAAACAAAGCAGTTTCGTTTTACCGTATTTTACTCATCTATACTAATATTATAAAGAGGAAAGGTTTGATTTTTTATTTGTTTGTTTGTATTGAATAGGCTCCGAAACTACTGGACCGATTTGAAAAATTATTTCACCATGTTGGGAAGCTACACTATCCGTGGTGAACATAAGCTCTATTATATTTTCAAAAAAGTTAGGGATCCGTACTAAAACCGTGCGAAGCCGGGAAGGTCCGCTAGTACTCCATAAAATACAAGATATCTTCAGCACAAATAATTATCGTTCAAGAAGTCAATGCATTACTTGCTTACTTATGATTGCAATAATTTAAAAACTCATCATCTCTAAGAAATAGGCATTCCTAAGTGTTTCCGCGATTACTTTGTATTGTTGTGACTATGTGTGACAGACACTTAAAAATGAGACAACATAGGTACATATATAATTATAATTACCTATGTACATACATATGTATATAGGTAATTATATACCTATGTCCTCCCCCAATGAGCGCCATAGCGCCCTGTCTTCAGCTTGCCGCATCCAGCATCTACCTGCAGTCTTTCGCAGGTCGTCATCCCACCTGGTCGGAGGGCGTCTTTTACTACGTTTACCGAGTCGTGGTCTCCACTCAAGAACACGTTTGCCCCAGCGGCCGTCGGTTCTTCGCGAGATATGGCCGGCCCACTGCCACTTCAACTTTCAAATTCTTGTTGGCTACTTTACCTCAAAAAGATTGAAGTGAACAAAAAAATCCAAGTGATCACTTTGATTATATCCTAGTTTTACTTAAGCAATGTGATATTTGTGACCTGTCCTAGAGTCATGTATGTAGGGTCTACAGGAAATACAGCTCTTTGATATTAAATATTTGTTTAACAATATATTGTTATTATTTAGTGTCTATTATTTATGTACCTTGTATAGTTACTTAATTGTTTATTTTTAATTTCTTAAATTTTTTAAATTTTTTTTTGTATTATTTTTATATTATTTTATTATATATATATTATTTATTATTATTATTATTTAATTTTTTTATATCTTTAAGTTTATAATCTACCTTAATCAAATAGTAATAAGTAGGTACTTATGTTTTGATTTTTAACATTTAAACTTGCTATTGACTGTCTGTTTAAAAATATCCATTTATAAAATGTAAATACGTCATTGGTCATAAGAAAAACATAGTATTTTAAGTTTGACTAGAATAAGGATTTTGTTAAATGAATAAAATAAATATTTGATTTAATAGAACCCGCAATATTCTGCACGCGGCGGACAGTTGCCCGGTGCGCCACAGTAGGGGTCGTTAATTGTATTTATTCAGGAAAATACCCGAATATTGTAGATATTATCAATTTATCTATTCATTTCGCTATCTCTTAATACCTCTTGATATTTGTCGGATTTGGACGTTATCAATCGATTACGTTCTTCAATGTGGAAAAATAAAATTACAAATTGATTGAGGTGACCATGATTTTTATATATCATGATCTGATTCGAAAAAACTTTCCTATTACCTATAACTAGCAACGTGAATAATTGTACTAGTGGTTTTCTTTTCACTTCTCCACTACTGGACAAAACATTTAAGTGAACAGAAAATAAAAACACTTTATTTCTAATTGATAATATTTTAAGGTATTAAGTTTGACTTGTCTAAGTGCTTATTTCGTAAGCTTATTTTTGCAGAACGTACAAGCATTTGTTACAAGATGGCGGGCGAAGGTCCGCCTGCGACGGAGGAGGTTGCGGGTTCGATTCCCGCCTCGGGACAATTGTATGTACGATCTGCAGATATTTATTCCGTGTGTTCTGGTCGTTATCTATGTATAATTAAAAAATATGTACCTATCTATGTAATATATTGTATTAAGTATATCAGTCATCCAGTGCCCATAACACAAGCTCTGCTTAGCTTGGTGCTAGATGATGGTTTGTGAATTATCCAGCACATTTTTTATGCTACATACTAAACATACTATTGGTTTCTTCTCACTTCTTCCACTGATGGACAAAAAATTGAAGTGAACTATAAAATAATTTTAATTGATAATAATGAATAGTATAAAATATTACCCGTCTAAGTGCTCATTTGTAAGCTTAAATAAATAAAAACTTTTCATTTTCAAACAAAACCTTTATTTCTCGTGTCTACGATATTATCACAATATTATGTCCTTCCTCACCACAACGCATCCGACCTACATTATTATTATCAAACACAGCACTATCGACAGAATATACAAAACCGTACCTACCTCTCAATAATTACGTTCGAAACACTGTTTTAGAACAATAAACACACGTGTTCTCTGATTCAATAGATGTCATGCATATATTTGCTACTAGTTTCCGCCCGCGACAACGCACTCATCTTTCCAGAACAAAAATAAACTTACCTAGAAATCAACAGATAAATACAACGGCAGACTGATGGATCGGAGCGGCCGATATTCCCCCCCGTCCCGCCGCTCGTTTACCTCAGGCGCGGTACAGCGGTTTCGGTCAAACTATAATAATAGCTGTCTTCAAAGGACATAAATTATTTGCTGCTTCCTTTTATTTTTGTGAGTAAATTGTGACATTTCCTAAGATACATATGTCTATACCAATATTATGAGGAGGAAAGGTTTGATTTTTTGTTTGTTTGTTTGTAATGGCTCCGAAACTACTGGACCGATTTGAAATTATTTCACAGTTTGGAACCTACACTATCCTCGGTGAATATAGGCTATATTATATTTATTAAAAAGTTAGGGATCCGTACTAAAACCGTGCGAAGCCGGGAAGGTCCGCTAGTATAAAACAAACATAATATATAGTTGAGGATGTGCATCTAACGTAATTCCCTATGTCTTTTGCTGCAATAAATTATATACTTTATTAAAATAAAAAATAAAGAATATAATTTATCTAGAAGCTAACTTAAACGAATCTCCTTTGTTTTAGGGGAGATGTAGGCAGTCGGAATCAGTTGGCAATGGGGCTAATAATAAATAATAACTCAAATATAACGAAAACTTAAAGCAAACGCGCGAAACTGCAGGTGGCAAGCTGAAGACAGGGCGCTATGGCGCTCATTAGGGGAGGCCTATGTCCAGCAGTGGTCTGCTATATGATGATGATGATGATGCGCGAAATTAATGATTTCATGCGTTAGATGTGTGTCAGAAAAACGTACAACGTTGCGTTTATAAACCGCGAATAACTTAATATTTTTACACTTGACAATATATGTAGGCAATCGTGATAAGGCTAAACAGTAAGGTAATCCATTGGCTTACTTATCAGTTAATTCTACGCGATTTGTAATGTTTTTATTTTGTTTTTATTGCAGATGGCGAAAGTTCGTTATCCAAAGACAATAAATAACAAGGCTTTATAATCCATATGAAGCAGCTAGAAAAGGCTCTGCAGATTAAGGGATTATGCAGATCGCTGGAATGAATACATAAATAAATAATGTTTGTTACAGGATCAAAATAATGAATGGTTATTTTATAATTTTGCCTCTACAGAGCAAAAAACCTCTAAACTTAAAAACGTTTTATTTCAATTCCCGCTAAAGTGATTCCCATTACCTAAATCTCCCCTACATCTCATCATCATCATCATCAGCCTATAGCAGTCCACTGCTGGACATAGGCCTCTCCCAATGAGCGCCATAGCGCCCTGTCTTCAGCTTGCCGCATCCACATCCCCTACATCTACAGTCTTGCTAAATTGATTCGTAAATTTTAGGATTTCCGCCATTTATGCTTAAATAGGTAACAGAAAGATATACAGAATTTAATTACTAGCGAATAATACTATTATCATCATCATCAACCTATGTTAGTCCACTGCTAGACATAGGCCTCCACCAATGAGCGCCATAGCGCCCTATCTTCAGCGTGACGCATCCAGCATCTACCTGCACTCAATAATACTATAATCTATAATATAAAAATGAATCGCTGAATGTGTTGCTAAGCGCAAATCTCGAGAGCAACTGAACCGATTTCGCTAATTCTTTTTTTAGAATATTCCTTAAAGTACGAGGATGGTTCTTAAGGAGAGAAAAGATATATTTTTTAAAAATTGCCTGATACAAATGACCACCCGGGCGAAGCCGGGAGGGGCCTCTAGTAAGTGATATTAATATGTCGGTTTAACATTATTGAAGTGTTACAATCACGTAAAGCCTTCCTCCTAGATTTAACATTAGAAAAGGACTCGTGACTTGCTGGTACAGTTAGTTCCGCACGCCCGCCCTTACAACTGGCATATTATGCTATTGCGGTGATTACGGAAATTGCAAGACGAATAAGGGCCGGTACATATCTGGCGGAAGATGCGTCGAGCGTATCATCGGTCGCGTCTATTCGGTCAAATTAGACCTGCCACATCCCACGCACAAAGGACCAATCGGAGTCTAAGTGCGGAAAAAGGAGTACAACTACCATAGACCTGGCACATAACGCGTCTAGCCAGTTCGAACGGCCTGTACGTACGCAAACGATCTCCGCCGATGTTACGCCTAGTCTGAATGTATTATACTAAATACACGTATCGCGACACGTTACGTCGACCGACTATGCGTTGACGGAAACGTAACAGACGCAGTACGCTCGACGCACTAACGCATCATCAGTTGAGTGTGAAAGGTTGAATGTTTTATTTATTTATTTTATTATATTTTCATAATTAAAACTTACAGCTAAGGTCTTAAAAATTGTTATTTTCTTAATACATGCCGGTAAATACCAGCGCATTATATATAATAAATAAAGTAAATAAATAATAAATAATGCTGGACAATTCACACAGCATTACCTATCCCCATGGTAAGCAGAGCTTGTGTTATGGGTACTAGATAACTGATATACATAATACAATACATTACATAGATAGATATTTTTTTATTATACATAGAGAACGACCAGAACACCCGGAACAATTATCTCCAGATCGTACACACAATTGTTCCGAGGCGGGAATCGAACCCGCGACCTCGTGCGTCGCAGGCGGACCTTCGCCCACCGCGCCACATCGGTCGTCAATATATATATATCTATATATTTGCCTGTTTTGGCGTAACGCGACCGATAATAAGCGACGCATCGTCCGTCAGATATGTACATACCCTTACAAACAAGGGGCATGTGTGGACACTCAAAAGGACAAAACAGATCCCAAATTACAAGGCGTCTCGTAACGCAACTACTAAGTTGAACAGGGGTGATTCCGGAAATCAAACGTCAACATCGTCCTGGTACGTAATCACCCTGCGGGTCAATTTTTGGTGACGTCATGTCATTGAAAATATTTTTTAAATTTCCCATATTTTTAATTATGTTTTAAATAAAAAAAAACTTAATTTTTTGTGTTCTTTGCACGTACCTTGCATGTAAATTTACAGTTATCAAAATCAAGTATGAATTTGTCCTTTTTTTCCTTAGTTCATTCAGTACATATTTACATATACTATGAATAAAATATTAATAAAAAAACATTAATTCAATTGAATTGCGTGTGAAACCTGATATGAATGAAGCTCATGTGTACAATTATAAAATTTTATGATATAAATTAAAATTACAAATCGGATACATAATAAAACTGTTTATTATGTATTTTTTATGTTTATTTTTCCCAAGATATTTGCTTGTATTTTAAGTAGGTAGGTACTTACTAGAATTGCCTACTTGAGGGAGACACCGCGGAAAATATTTTAATAAATGTATACGCATCTATGTACATACCTTGGTTTGGTACAAACATTTGTCCCGAGGCGGGAATCGAACCCGCAACTTCCTGCGTCACAGGTGGACCTTTACCCACCGCGCCAGAGAGGTCGTCGCAACAGATCCTGTTTTTGTTTCTACCTATTTATTAATAACTAGTTTCTGCCCGCGGCTTCGCATGCGTTTTTTCAGGGTAAAAAGTGTCCATCCCCGGAAAACAGTCTACCTCCTTGCCCAATTTCTTTAATATCCGTTCAGTTGTGAAAAAGTAACAAACAGACAGACAGATAACGTTACTTTGGAATTTATAATATAAGTATGGATTAAAAGAAAATTATCAACAATTAATAAAATAACTTACTGTGTACCACAGCATAGCTACATAGTAGAAAAATAAATAAATAATACTGGACAAATTCACACAGCATTATCTAGCCCCAAAGTAAGCAGAGCTTGAGTTCTGGGTACCTACTAGATAACTAATATACATAATACTACATAGATAGATATTTTTATTATACATAGATAACGACCAGAACACCCGGAACAAATATCTGCATATCGTACAAACATTTGTCCCGAGACGAACCCGCAACCTCCTGCGTCGCAGGCGGACTTTCGCCCACAGCGCCACAAAGTAGATACTGTTAAGCTGATAAGTGATAAAATATGTTATCGATTCAGTAGTCGCTAAGTAAACGAATTAAGCTGGACTAAAAATGCCTATATTTTTATTTCAATCTTTATGGTTGATCGTTTCGAGTTGCCGCGAGATTTAAATTATTTTATGGTTTTAGTTTTTTTTTGCATTCTACAATGAATAAAACTAGCGGAAAAGTAATTTGCCGCAATTCGTGAAGCATTTTCTGTTAACTTATGACAAAAAAAAACTTCGATTGGTGTTTTCGGAGCATTTGGAAATACAAATGCTTCGAAAACACCAGGAATACAAACAAAACTTTAAGCTAAATATTTTCCCAAATGATCGAAAAATTAAATAGAAAAAACCCAAAATATAACTAATAACTACGGCATGAAAAACATAATGTTTGAAGGAGCGCGTTTATATAACAGCCTACCTAAAAATATTAAAGACCTAAACACTCTAGAGCTCAATTTAAAGTTCGCCTTAAGTGCCACATTTTACAAAGTTGTCCCTAAAAATAGTCAAGCTTACATTATTACCTATATGTTATTTAATATTTCAGAAATTGTGTATAGTGTGTGCGCGCCTTTACTTTGCTCTGTATAGTATTTTTGCTAACTACCCACATAATTTTAATAATATAGCTCGTACCGAACTACTAACATAATAATAAGCTTATTTTGTTTCTCACCAGTGATTATTAATCTTTTGAGAAGTAAATAAATATCTTAAACCACAAAATACAAAAACGACAACTTTTTCGTCATCATAAACGTAATCACAACTTGATACTAAGGACTCAGAAGTAAGCTAATATTGAAATTGTTACTAATACAAGATTCTCGCATCTTCTCGCAAAGTATTAAATATTGACCACTTTGTCTGTTTACAGTCAATTGTAAGGTAATTATAGGTACATATTTCTGTCATGGAATAAATAAATTTATTTTAATGCTATTCTATACTATGGATTTTATTATCTGCAATAAATAAATACAATACAGTGAAAATAAAATGTATACATGATGATTTTTACAGAAATCTCAATGAGGCACTTTTTAACACTTTGACTGCGTTTTTTTTCGACGACTGCGATCTTTTTTTTAACCTAAAAAATTCGTGCTGCCGCTCTACACAGCGGTTGTGTTGCGGCGCACATGCGTTTCGTTCGAAAAATATTACGGCTGTGCTGAGTCACACAGATCTGTATTTTCTCAGCCGCTGCGCTAGTGTGGATTTACGCATATTAGTCACTTGTAGAAAACACATACCGTGTGATTTCAGCTGAAAAAATATTTCGAACGTACTAAGAAGAGGGCACTTTTTACGGACTATCAGTACTTCACTATTAGTACTTCAATTTGGCGGTGGACCATCAAATTGAAGAGCCTGCAATAAAAACCGAACAGATAAACATGAAATATTATGTATTATATTACCTACTATTTACCTTATTAATTATTATAACATATAATTTTAATTTCGTATTAACTTTTGGAATTGTCATTTAAGCAAAAGAAGATACGCTTTAGTAAATGGAAGGTACCTAACAATTTTCGGGAAAACGACAATTTAGATAAAAAAGAATTTAGATAATAAATAAATATTATAAAGATATCTAAAACCCAATCGGTTCGCACGATAGCGTAGGGGACTCAGCTGTCGTTGTTTTTTATTATTTATATTAAAATACCGTTCAGATTAAAAAGGGCCAGAACAATGGGATCAACATATATTAGGAATAACGTTTAGTATTTTCGATGAGTGTTATTTATTTAATTTTTGTCGGTGTATGTTTTCTGACCACCACAGAGTGCAGCCCACCCAACGCTAAGAGGCGACGTGGAAGGACCAGGATGAGATGGAGCGACGTGCTCGAGGCACATCTTCCATCATGGCCTGTTGCAGCGTTGGATCGCGAGGAGCGGAAGGGGAAAGGGAGGCCTTTGCCCAGCAGTGGGACAATAATGGCTTAAAATAAATGTTTTCCGTGTATGTTGTAAATTGTGTCTCGTTATATGAACTCTGTATGTATACTGTGTCTGAAGTAAATGTTATTTGATTTGATGTTCTAAAAATATCTCAAAATTCTCTGTTGGCGACCAATACAGCTTTTAAAGTAAACAAAAAGTAGGTACATTCTACTTATGGTGTTAATATGTGGATAAGATAACTCTAGTACTAACTCCATGGTTGTCTGGTAGAGATCGCTCTTGAGCGATAAGACCGCCAATTGTACTTAATTTTTAAGTTTTTACTGTACATAGTTTATAGTTAAAGTGCAATAAATAATTTTCTATCTATCTATCTATCTAGTATTCCCCCGTACATTTTCTCACTGAACCGGGAAGGGATTCCTGGCCAAAAATTCCGGAAATCCCCTTTGCAAGGAATTGTACGAGATGATAATTGGAATACGCCTACATTTTCCCCTACACATTATCTTCTACACACAACTTTTATAAAGTGTTATATGTACGAAATAAGACAGTTCCTTATTTTAATAAAATACTTACCGGGTAATTTCAGGACAAAAACGAAATCGTCGATTCACGGTCACAAAAAAATTATTCACAAATATGAAACTGAAAATATATGTACATAAAGGGACCTAGATAGCGCGCAGGACTGCACCGGCCGACGTTTCGCCGTCCAAACTGATAATAAATCATTATAACCAAAGTTATATAGAATCAGTGATTATGCCGTGACGTCATCGATATACGATTAGAACTTACAGTTAACTTTAACTGGTTTATTTAGAAATAGGGCGCGTTATCTTTGGTAGAGCATTCCACTTAAAGTTTTCACGTAGGCGCGTAGTTGGCGCCTATTAAATTACTGACGAATAAGTAAAGATATGACGAATAAAAAATACTATGATAAATAAATGTAATTTCTTTTATTATTTATTTAAAAGAAAAAGTTAGGTATTAAATAAAAGTTTTTGTTTAATATTTTGTATTATAACCAGGCATGCACCGACCATAGTATGTAAGTAATTTGTTGTTGTGCATAGCTTTACTTAAATATTGACATGTATCGAATCATATTATATTTAGACTTAAATAGGCAAATAACCATGTATTAGACATATAAGAGATGAACATGCTAGTGGTTTCTTTTTCATTTCTTCCACTAGTGGACAAAAAATTGAAGTGAACAGTAAAATAATTTTATTTGATAATAATTAATGTATAAAATATGACTTGTCTAAGTGCTTATATGTAAATAGATCATTTTTGTCTTATGGCTTTTTTGACATGAAGTATCAAATATTTTTTTTTATTAATCTCGCTGAAGATTTCGTTCACACAGTTTTTATTATTGTGAAATCAGCGGTTTGGATCAGTGATTATTAACACAATAACTCATCAAGAAGAAAGTTCAAAGAAGGGAATTAGATTTAAACATTCGACATAATAATGATATTGTTGAACAAACGAATTCCTAGGAGTAATTATAGACCACCATTTAAATTGCGACGACTGATGTGGCGCGGTGGGCGAAGGTCCGCCTGTGATGCAAGAGGTTACGGGTCCGATTCCCGCCTCGGGAAAATTGTGTGTACGATCTGCAGATATTCCGTGTCCGATTGTTCCGGGTGTTCTGGTCGTTTTGTATGTATCATAAAAAATATATATCTATGTATGTAATGGATTGTATTATGTATATCAGTTATCTAGTACCCATAACTCAAGCTCTGCTTACCATGGGGCTAGATAATATTGTGTGAATTGTCCAGCATTATTTATTTATTTATTTTTAAATCTATAATTAATTGGAAAGAACAGATAGACTTCGTATATGCAAGAATAAATAAATTCGTGTATGCACTCAGGACAAACCGCAAAGTTGCATCAATAAATACGGCAGAGATGGTTTACCATAGTTCAACTTCAACTTCTTTTTTGTTTTGGCGCCGCTTGCTTTTACCATAGTTACAAAGTATCAGTTCTCCGGTATGGACTTTTACTTTGGGGCAATTCCTGTGAACTCCAGAGGGCTTTTATTGCACGAAAGTGTATTCGATCTATATGGTACTTGGAGAGCACAGAATCTTGCAAACCCTATTTTATAAAAAATAAATTACTCGCCCTACCATCTTTGTACATTTTAGAGACTGCATTGTTTGTAAGGAAACACCCTGACCTATTTCAATACCGAAGTAACATCAATCGGAGATTTGTAACACATAAACATCTAGTGATGCCTGGACCGAAATTAGAACTTTTTAAGCGAAACTGCACCTACTGTCATCATCATCATCAGAAATAACCGTCACGCCGTGACGCGCGACAGTAACTGCTCCGCGTTAAATTTTTACTTTTTCATGTAAAATGGCTAAATTTTGCCTGGAAAGTTTACTTCTCGACTTGCAAAAGACAGTGGTGATACTTGTGAGTAGAGTGGAGTCGCTGGAGGCTGTAATAACTGAGCAATCAGGGATTATAGCAAATCTAGATCCATCCACTAAGTTGCCTACCATCAGCCTATATTAGTCTACTGCTGGACATAGGCCTCCCCAAAAAATCGATCCATTTGGGGGTGATGCCCGTAATCCCCACGCTGGGCATGCGGGTTGGGGATCGCAGTGTAGGGAGTGTGCTGCAAGGGATGCTGCTGCCCGCCTCCCTTAGTCGCCTCCTACGACACCCACGCTTGCAGAGCTTGTGTTATGGGTACTAGATAACTGATATACATAATACAATACATTACATAGATAGATATTTTTTATTATACATAGAAAACGACCAGAACACCCGGAACAAATATATAAAGTCTTAAAAGAATGGCTCGTGCTACGCAGCTTTTATACAAGAGTTTAGATATATCCGGAGTTTAAAGTTGAAATTATGTTATTGACATTTAATGTAACTTTAATTTTGAATATTTTTATTGTATAGATTGGCTTGACATTTATTTTAATTCAACATTACTTTTATTACTTTTTATTAATTAGCATGAGAATTATTATTTGAAATATATTGTTGTTTGTGAAACTTCGTTGGAACATTTTATGTATTTATTATGCCAGTAATGTGGCGAGATATGAGGATCAATGTATTTGTAATATCACCTCTCTAATTTACCATGTCTGATATGAATAAACTATGTATTTGTATTTGTAAGGGGTTTCTTGTCTTTGCCATGCATTTTAATGTATTTTGTTTTTCATTAACACGTTCCACCTCGACGGGGAGTTTTTTTTATAGCTGAAATAAAACGTACCTATATTATTTCTTAATAATAAAATTACTCATGTGCAATAGCACTTCTTGTCTGGTTTCTTGTCTTTTTCCATGCATTTTAATGAATTTTTTATATTGTAATATATGTATTGTATTATGTATATCAGATATCTAGTACACATAACACAAGCTCTGCTTACCATGGGGCTAGATAATGCTGTGTAAATTGTCCAGAATTTTTTGTTTATTTTTTTTTTTCATTAACACTTTCCACCTCGACGGGGAGTTTTTTTTTAATTATATAGGTACCTTAAATTAAATAATTAAATTAAGTAAAAGGTTTATTTTTTCTTCCTGATAAAATTACTCATGTATATTACAAGTATTGAAATATCATTTATTTGCCACTACATGAACATAAGCCACCGTTTTTTTATTTTCATTTTTGGGGTTCCGTAACTAGTGAATACTGAACCCTAAATATCCACGTGGAACTTATTATTTGCCTTATACTGACCCAGGTACTATCAGTCAGTATGATATCACTTTAATCTATAGTAAAAATGCGATTTACTATATTGCCGAATGATAAGATATATTTTTTAAAATAATTTTAGTAACCATACCCTCAGCGTTTCAGGTTTATTATTTAGGGTAAACTAATAACGATTAGTTTATTAGTAAATAATAAACTTTTAGTTTGGTTTTTAAGTTATAAATTATTAGTTTAGGGTATTCGCTAAAGGGTTCTTCAGTGTAATAATAACAATACCTTAAAAATATTGTATTAAAACAACCAAATATCACATTACATCCAAATAGTAATGTACCGATTTAATATTTTAATAGACTTTTTCTATGGGCTTCTAAGCCATAAAGCCGCCCATTGTACTTGTCACATATAATGTATTTCATTATGGTCTGTATCTGGTTAACAATAAAGTATTTTTGTATTGTATTGTATTAAAAGCTTAAGCAAGTAGTCCAGTCTTAAGTATACCTGCCCAGCAGTGGGCCCTAGTGGGCAGATAAGGTTATGTAGAAAAAGCCTTTATCAGTGTTAAAGAAAACTTTTAAGAACTCACCGATAGACCACTGACGCACGGTCACAACGTCGCGTAGACACTGACTAAGTTACTCGTATGTACCAACCAAAACACTTGTAAAATGCATCTACTACCTGAGAATTATCAAAGGCCAAGAGTGAGTAGGTATTTTATAGCTTTTCTGAACGATGGGCCATCATTAGCATATATCATTAGCATCCTAGGCTCTTCGCTCCGTCTCCCTGGCGCACGGTCGCGCCCGCTCTCCCATACCTAGGACCCTCGAAGCCCTAAACAGACTCCTGGAGGCCTTTCTGGATACCGACATATTTGCAGACGAGTGGACAAGTCTGATGCTTACATGTTTAGCTTTTTATTAATGCCATTTTTGATAAGGTTTTAATTTTTACCTATTATTAAAAGTTTTACCTATTTTTGACTTATATTTAATTCTTAATTTTATAATTCTCGATTCATTTCTTGTTTGTGAGACAGATAATTTCCAGATTTTGTGTTTTTTTATGTTGACTCTTTAGTAATTTGAATTTGAATATTACCTATGATAACTTAAGATTGATTTGTATAGCTATTTCTAGCATTAAAAGTTTTGAAACTATCATGGTTATTAACATATATAATAGCTTGGGGCTAGTTCTGTGTAAAATGTCCAGCATTAATTATTTTAGATATGTATATTCTACACCAAATCTTTCAAGTTCCGCGTCGATATAATTATCATACTAACTGCGCCCCGCGCCAAATCCGTTGATCAGTTTAAACATCTAAGTAAACAGACAGCGGAAGCGACTTCATTTTATACTATGTAAAGATATGAAGTAAATACATTTTTCAAAGTTTCATTCGAGGTCGTGAGCAACGGCTGGTTTTAGATTTTCAAACAAAAATAATTTGTGGACGAACTTCGATGTATACAACATAGCCGCTACGCCGCGTAGCCAAGTTGTGTCAATGCTACGTCGTAGCTGTCGACGCGCTACGTCGTAGCTGACGACGCGCTACGTCGTAGCTATCGACCGTCTACATCATAGCTGTATGCCGTCTACGAGTGCTCTACGACAAAGTTTGGGGACTATATTTTTTATAAAGTTTTTTATTCGATCGATATGAAAGACACGGAAAAATTTATGAAAAAAAATTAAAATGAAAAATAAATTGCTACTCTAACAGAATTCGTTACTACAGAACCATAACCGTAAGGTAATACAAAATAGTTAAGGGAACTAAGCAGTTACCGAATGGTGGCCTAGGGATACGCGGCGGTGTCGAGGCAGTCCACCTGCCCGATGGTCAGACGACATTGTAGGGGCTGTAGGGAAGCAGTGGATCCGACTGGCACAGGACGCCAGGGGTACAGAGATAAGGAAGAGGCCTATACGCAGCAGTGGGTGTTACCAACGGATTAAATAGAAAGAATACAAAATAGTTTGTATTAAAGTGCTGTCAATTTAGTTTATAATTCTTTGTTAATGGCAACTGTCTCTGGTTGGACAATATTCTGCCCGTGTCAAGTAATGGAAAATAATTGTAATATCAGTGACTTATTAAATTATGAAGATTGTTTGGTATTTTCACCAGAGCCTAGTTAGTTATCTAGCAGCCTGTACCACGTGCCGGTTAGGTTGGGAGACGAGATGTTGGAGACCCCCTTACCCATAAATTAGTTTATTTCAGTTACTTCCAATAAAATGCACCCTTAGGCCGAAACCACAGTAGAAATATTTCTAACAATAAAAGAAATAAACGCAATGACGGAAAAGTACTTATATGTACAAACAGAAGTCCGAGACAAGAGAACCCTTCAGATAACTGTGTCACCTTTATTTAGCTCAACGAGTAGGTACAGTCAACCTCACTGCCTATAATCACCTCTATTAAGTACAGTTAACGTAAAATCCCGCCTTAGCACAATTTTACATATTATCTGTAATTTTTTGTTATGGGTGTTCTATTCTATGTATAATAAAAAATATCTATCTACATACATATTTATTTACTTTTCTAGCACGATAAAATACATATATACAAAACATTATACTAGAAAATTAATAACAAAGGCGAACTTAACCTTCAAAGAGTTTTCTTCCAGCAAACATGTAATTATTGGGAGAGGGACGCAAAGTTATAGAAGTGGCGGTAAGATTATAAATAAATAAATAATGTTGGACAATCCACACAGCATCATCTAGCCCCAAGCTAAGCAGAGCTTGTGTTATGGGTACTAGATGATTGATATACATATTCAAATACAATACATTCTGGAAGAGATCGCTCTTAGCGATAAGGCCGCCCTTTATACCTTAATCTAAGTTTTATCTCTGTATTGTTTTCTGTTTTGTGTGGTGTAATAAAGTGTTTTCTATCTATCTATCTATATATAGATGTTTTTTACTAATGGTTGTATATGTATATTTTATATATGTATATTATATAGGTATTTTATTATATATATTTTAAAAATGTATATTTTGAATAATAATATGTATATTTTGAAAATGTGTTCTTATTTAGAGTTCGTCTTATTTTTGGCGTTGACTGTACTTATAGATGTGACTGTAGGGAGACGAATGAACTGTATACTTAGCTATAAATAATATCTGTTTTGGCAAATATTTATTTTTTCTCAGACAAAATGTACATAATTAAGTCAACAATGATATTTGCCTATTAAACATTAATGTTACTAACTGGTAAAACACACATTAAAATCAGATGACGAAAATAAAGCAAATAGTGTGATAAGTACCTTCTTTTTGGCCTCATGAAACAAAACGTTGTTTGTACTGTCCACAGCTGGACATAGGCCTCCACTAATGAGCGCCATAGCGCCCAGTCTTCAGCTTGCTGCATCCAGCATCTGCCTGCAGTCTTTCGCAGATCGTCATCCCATCTGGCCGGAGGGCGTCCTACACACTGTTTGCCGATTCGCGGTCTCCACACAAAAACACGGTTACCCTGTATAGTTGGGTTAGTTTTAGGCACCCGTCAATGATCAAATGGGTTTGATTATACAAAACTCAAAATCAGAAATATTAACATATCAAGTCTCTCAAGCTCGATACCATATAGGTCATTAAACAAAAACAATTAATCTTAAGTTTGTACGAAAGAAGGTTGTAATTCGAACATTTAGTTTAGTTATCTTCATTCAATCTTACATTTTAACATGATAATTTCGACGATTGATAACTGAAAATATCTTCTAATCTGATTGCATATCATATCAATCTCAAAGGTAGTCCATTGGTTTAGTATTAGTAATCTTTGGCTTAATGAAACGAAAACAAAATGTATAAGATTTATTCTACCTAATGTAAAACAAGTTAAGGCTGATATAAACGTAAAAGGAGAAACATTAGAAATTGTAGACAATGCCGTATTTTTAGGAATAACCTTAGATAGTAAACTTCAATGGGGCCCACACATAGATAAGCTATCGAAGAGACTTAGTTCTGCAGCATATGCATGTAAAAAAATCCGTCACCTTACAGACGTTGATACTTCTAGACTAGTCTATTTCAGCTACTTCCACAGTATTCCACTTCCACTATTCCACTTATGGCATACTACTGTGGAGGAACGCTGCAGATATAAACACCGTATTTGTGTTGCAGAAAAGGGCTGTTCGTGCGATCTATAATACACAGAGAATCCCTACGTGAAAAATTCAAAGAAATAAACATAATGACAGTAGGTACCGTGCCAATATATTTATGAAAACTTGTTGTACACTCATAAAAATATCAATAGGTTCACTAAAAAAAGTGATATACATAATGTAAATACTAGAAATAAGAATAAACTCGCTGTGCCCACAACTAGGCTACACAAGATAAATGTATATTTTAAAGGGCAATGTATACGCTTCTACAACAAAACTCCAAGTGAGTTCCAAAAATTATCAATTAATAAATTTTAAAAAATTGTGAAACATATTCTTTGTAAAAAAGCTTATTACAAAATATCAGATTATTTAGAAGATAAAAAAGCTTGGAACGAGTTTTGCTCCAACTCAAAATCTACCAACTTACAGATAAGCAAATCAAATGTACTAGACACATAATTTATGAACATACTAGTGGTTTCTTCTCACTTCTTCCACTGGTGGACAAAAAATTGAAGTGAACTATAAAATAATTTAATTGATAATAATGAATAGTATAAAATATGACCTGTCTAAGTGCTTATTTGTAAACTTACAGAAATAAAAACTTTTCATTTTCATTTATTTGTATTTAATATTCACAGTGTCATTTAGCCGTGAAGGCCATTCATTAGTAGTAGTGTTTGATAGTGGTAACGTTCGTAGCAAAAGACAGAAAATGAGGGTATATCGGTATATCTGCGCATAAAAACAAACTCGCAGTGTCTTCTGTTATTCCGTGATCATGGCGCATGAAACTGTGCCGAAATATTGGAAAACTCAAAAATCTAATCATGGTAAATATCCCGTTTTAAATGACTTTAGTGTTAATAACTATGATAGTTTCAGAAGTTTTTTTGCTATTCATTAGGTTTTCTGTTGCTAGGTTAATGTAACATATACCTACTAGCGACCCGCCCCGGCTTCGCACGGGTGCAAATGCATATAAACCTTCCTCTTGAATCACTCTATCTATTCTAGTCCAAGAGGCCTGCAGAGTCTAAAAGCACTTTGATATTTGATACTAGTTGTTCCCCGCAGTTTCACCCGCGCTAAATTCGAATTTCATTTCTATGGGGATACAGAGAATATAATATAGCCTATGTTCACCGGGGGTAGTGTAGCTTCCCAAAATTCTTTCACCGTTGGAAATAATTTTTCAAATCAGTCTAGTAGGTACTAGAGCCTATTCGATACAAACAAACAAAAAATCAAACAGTCATTTCCTCTTTATAATATTAGTATAGATTAAAAACCGTATCAAAATCCGTTTTGTACTTTTAGAGATATAAGCATACATAGGGACAGACAGACAGCGGGAAGCGACTTTGATTTATACTAAGTAGTGATTTACTTAAGCTGTAGCCCTTCCTTCAATTAAATAAATAGCAACCTAGGCGTTTCAAGTACAAGTGTAGTGTATGATTATTCGACCTGCTTGTATAAAACCTAGAAATAGAGGAAACTCTACGTGTCCACTCCATGTTATCATTTGCAGGTAACATGAGTGCGCTTTCGTAATGATTGTAATTTTCCTACTACATTTCAAGAGCATTCAACATTACATGACAAACCGTTTAAAAATGTCGATAAAGCTGTCATGGTTGTGTTT
Organism: Eupithecia abbreviata; assembly: GCA_943735965.1. Classification (NCBI taxonomy): domain Eukaryota; kingdom Metazoa; phylum Arthropoda; class Insecta; order Lepidoptera; family Geometridae; genus Eupithecia; species Eupithecia abbreviata. The sequence continues at coordinate 1,744,680 of OX030997.1, read as the reverse complement.
GTCATTAATACACAACATGTGGAAATTCAGATGAAGATTTTCTGAGGTAACCATCGATTTACTTTAACGTTTATGGCAGGTTTGCTACCTTGCAAATGTTAGGGTGGTCGTAGCTCAAATCAGTTTGCTTCAAGCTTCTTATGTCTTTATTTATGGATTTTTTTGTGGTTTTGAGGATGGATATTTGTATTTGTATTTATTCAAAACATATCTATTCTGTTTTATCTATTGAGTTTTGTGTCTGTCTATAGTGTTTTTTTATGTTTTCCTACTATTTACATTATATTAGAAAGTGCGGCAAATACCTTGCCTTAATAAATGAACAGAACAACTTTTGCGAGGTGACAAAACACACAAGTTGCCCAAAAAAACAGACATTTTATAGATATTCTTAGTCAAAATCCATAATTAAATTAATTCATAAAACTTCTTGCATAATTCAAACGTTAGAAAAAAAAGTTATCTTTGATCGAAGCTAAGTTGTTACCTTCTTACGAACCTTCATAGTATGTGACCTCCTTCTTTACCTCAAAGTAAACCTCAACCTTTACCGTATAGCGGCTCACATCCCAAAACACTGCCACTAATTCCTGACTGTCACTGTCATATCATATTGTTACTCGTAAATCGCAGGTAAAAATGCAAACTCGCTATTCTAATTTAAAATTATTCCGTGTAACTATAGACCAATAATGGCGCAGCCTAAATACGTTCGCCCAAAATCAAACTCAAAAGACCAGGATGAGATCGATGCTGCTATAAAAGCTGCCCATTTCTACGGTCCCAGCATTGAGTCAAAATTTGACGAGCTCAAGTATGATGTTATACACAAAATTGAGAAAGAACTCACCGATTCCCAGAACGCTAGGGATTACATATCACAGAAATACGATGAACTATGCAATAAAATCCAGTATTTGACTGAGCTGGACGCGACTGTAAATGGTTTTCGCAGCGACGTAAAGTCTATAGAGAAACAGATTTCCGAACTGTCAGCTAGAGTGGACGATATAGAAAAGAGGACTATTTGCAAGGAGTGCCCGTCTTTGACCTCCTCTATCTTCGATTGAGGCTCTACTTTGAATTATTTGCCCTAATAAATCTTACATCCGTAATGAATTCGTCATATTATAGTTTTTATAGTAAAATAAATTTCTTATTCTTATTCGCATAACCAAACATAGAGAGGACCAAAAATATCGATATAGCTCTAAGAATTAGGAAGCTGAAAGTGTAGGACGCCTTCCAGCCAGGTGGGATGACGACCTGCGAAGGACTGCGGGCAAATGCTGGATGCGTCAAGAGAAGACTGCTATAGCGCTCATTAGGGGATGCTTGTCCAGCTAGGTAGTCTACTATCTCTACCTAAACTGAGTCGGTTATAATAAAACGTTTATAATAGCAATAAAATCTTGCATTTTGTACAGATTTCTTCAGTAAAATTAGCTACCTTCCAACTTCCTACCAATTCTTAGGTTTTGTTATTATAGTGCGTACGCCATTCGCACTCGGGTTAATCTCTAAGAAATTAAATAATATCCCAAAGATTTTCGAAAGCTTTGGATTAGCTTGGGGCTAGATGATGTGTGGATTGTCCAGCATTATTTATTTATTATTTGTACGGCGATAAAGAAAATAAAAAATACTTAGTTCAAAATAATTTTACTATCCCAATAATTAAAAATTATCACAACTAACAAAGATTTAACACAAACTCAACAAACGCAATGATATTTGGCACAATTCTTTCATACTAAACAGGTACTAAATTGAAATCAATTTCTACTAAATGCTACCCCATGGGTCATTTGCACATCGCGACTTTTTTCAGCGAGACAGTCTGTACATGTAGCAAAGGGGCTTTACAGACAAGAACAAATATTGCGGCAACAGGCAACTCACAACTAGGTGTTTACATACTGACTTCTTCTTAAAATATGTCTTAAAGGCATAGTTATACGATCAATATTAAAATGTCAGTTTCATCAATCTCTGTCTGCATAGAGCTAAAGATGCTCGTACTGTAGCGATATCCAAATAAAACTGTATCGCCGAAAAAAGTCGCGGTTGGAAACGACTCCTAAATTGTTCATTTTGTCCATATAAAACTATTATCTATATACATTTGTTAAATTCTATTCTAATTGTTCATATTTATTATTTACACTAATTTATTATTAAATGTTAGTTAATTACATAAAAAAATATTCGGTTTCATTTGTATCATTAAAATTACTAAAAAGTTTTCGTTCTTGCACTTAATTTTATTCATTTAAAATTAAATGGACTAAACAACAAAAATAAACTTACAAAATACGTCACCGTTAATTAAATTTAAAAACTAATAAATATTAACTATTCAAAACTAAGCCTTGGTTAAATATGTGTACCTAAATATTCTTTATTTAAAAATAATATTCATTCATTATCAAAAATATTATTAACAGATAATCATGTCTAAAACTTTACTGTACTTAATAACATTAATAATTATTATTCAATTTCCATGTGATATTTTACTTACAAAATAAACCATCATATTAGTTTGTGTACCTAATATACATATAAATTTGTTATTGTTTTTATAAAAAAGCGTTTTCAAAGCAGAAAAAATAGAAGAAATGTAAAACACATATATCAACAAATTTTCCAAAATATTCTTATATTTACATTTGTGATAGCCCTATGATGTTACACTATGCTACTGATTTATTTTACACATCTCCACTCCATGTTTTTATTGTTCTACAAGATTATAAATACAAATTACTTCCCAGCAAGAATAGCCTGAATCTGCGACACAGTCTTCCCTTTCGTCTCAGGGATCAAGAAGAAAACAAAGAATATACACAGAATCATAAACGCAGCGAAGAACCAGAAACAGCTGTATATACCGATCGCATCCTTCATAATAGGGAAGCACAGAGTGACGACAAACACCAACATCCAGTTCGTGATGACGGTGACACCGGTGGCAGTGCCTCTGAACTCAACAGGGAAGAGCTCAGACATCATCATCCAAGGAATAGGACCGAAGCCCATCGAGAAAGAAATGATGAACAGAACCAAGCAAACTAAAGGCAACCAGCCATAAGACGCAACGTTGTACAGCGACGCCTGTAACTTAAAGTATATCCCCAACACGATTAAGCAGATACCCATGATAATACAGCTCTGAAGCAGCAAAAGTCTACGACCAGCGCGCTCGACTAGCAACGAACTAATGTACGTAGCAATGGTTTGAACAACGCCGACGATGATGGTGGCGATTACAGGGGATATGTTGGAGCCGGCGGATTGGAAGATATTGTTTGTGTAGAAGATGACGGCGTTGATGCCGCTGAACTGCTGGAAGAACATGAGGCCGAGGCCACAGATGAAGGCCTTGCGGGGGCCAGGGCTGGTGACGATGCTGAGGATACCGGCGCGCTGACGGGCTGCGTCATCCACCTGGAAAAGATAATGTTTGTATTAATATCAATGGGATAGACATACATATCTATTAGAACACACATACATTATCATGAGATAAAAGTTCTCTCAAAATAAATAATTAATAAAAAATAAAACTAGCGACCCGCCCCGGCTTCACACGGGTGCAATGCATATATTTTATACAGATAAACCTTCCTCTAGGATCACTTTATCTATTTAAAAAACTGCATTAAAATCCGTTGCGTAGTTTCAAAGATCTAAGCATACATATGGACAGACAGACAGCGGGAAGCGACTTTGTTTTATTACTAATAAATAATGTTGGTGTATGTTATTTGTTATATTGAAATTGCGCCAAAATAAATAAATATTAAAAACGCGCTATTACTATATTTTTATTTACTATATTTCCAACTCTAACGTCGGTTGGTTAAAAATCGTACTGTCGGGGTACGATTTTTAACAAAAAGAATTGGAAATATAGCGCGGTTTTTTTTACAAATAAGAGGCAATTATCGTACCCTTTGTTCCTATGACTTATTTATACTCCCTCAAAATCAGCTGAGAATATAAATGAACAATGGCATGACCGTTGAAAAAATGAAAGCCCGGTATTACATTTGGTATATGGATCGGTACCGTTAGGTTTTATTAGTGCTCAAACTCGAGGACTCTAGTCCTAGGGACACTAATTCCATCCTATAAATACGAATAAACGGACCTGCAGGGGTAATTTAATACGTCAGAGAGGCGTGATTCTATATCGGTAAAGTATGACGAATCGGATTCGATTTTTTTTGCATTTACAATAGTCGAGTTTCCGACAGTTGTCTGAAACGATTCCGCCATAGTTATTGTTCCTGCTTGCTTATTAATTTAAAAGTCTCTCGTCTAGATTCAAGGATAACTCGTACCTTCATAACGTGAACATAATAGGATTCGTAACGAATACATCCGACAGAGAACCAAAGTTATCGACATAGCTCTAAGAATTAACCCCTACGCATTTAGAATAGAGCGCCTATATATATATAGCGCTAATAAGAAAAAATATAAACTAGAATAGACAGTTGTTTACGAGGGAGTGCTGTTATTTAATAACTTGCCTAATGAGATTAAGGAATGTGCTAGCAAAAGCACGTTCAAAACAAAATTAAAGAAATATATTTATAAATAGCTTTAATAAAGCATTTTTAGTTTATAAAAACAGATACATATACCTACTTCCTATATTTACTGACTATACTTACCGCCTACTGGCCTCGGAGGGAGGTGTACCTAATATTTAGGTTAAGCATTATTTTTAAGATTTATTGTATCTCATTATAAGTGAACATTTTTATAAATAAACATCTTTAAACCGAATCAGCAACAATTCATATTTGTCAACAATACACTCACTTCCTTCTGCATATCCTCTAGTTCTCCGGACAGGTCTGCGTCAGGTCCGCGCAGCCAGCGCAGGGACTTCTCCGCGTCACGGCGCCGGTTCTGGCCGAGCAGGTACTGGGGCGTCTCCGGCATCCACCTGGAACAGACCATCAGGGTTCAAGACGGGAAAATGGGCATATACATATAATAACGGTTACGATAAATAATAAGGGTTTTTCAAATCTTATACATATGTAAAGGAAGGTCGTGTTAGTTACACTACATATTTATAACTCGAAGAACGGCTGAACCGATTTGGCTGAAAACACGAGTCACTTATAACGGGATATTTACCAGGATTTGGTAAATGGGTAGTGGTAACGTTCGTAGCAAAAGACAAAAAATGAGGGAAGATCGGTATGTCCGCCAATAAAAACTTCCTCGCAGTGCCTTCAGTTATTCCGTGATCATGGCGCATGAAACTGTGCCGTAGTAGGTATTGGAAAACTCAAAAATCGAATCATGGTAAATATCCCATTTTAACGTTATAAGCTAGTCTAGTAATACAATAAGGAGTCCTCACCAAAACACAGCGACCAGCAGCGGCGGCAGGACAGCCGACACTATGGAGAGCGTCTTCCAATGCGTCCACCCGCCCACCACGAACGTGAAGAGGATCCCCACCGTGAGGAACAGCTGGAAGAACGCGCCCAGGGACCCTCGGATGGAGGTCTCTGCTATCTCTCCGATGTACATGGGCGCCGCTACGCAGATGCCTCCTGGAAAACGGATAGAAAAGGAATAACTTAACATTTCTGTCGTTTCTTTCCTTTCTTTACGACCTCTTTATGATGTAAAAGTTGAGGAAAACATTTGAATTAAAATAAATTTTGGTGAATATGGGTACATAATGAATTGTTAAAAGCTAATTATAAATAAATAAATAATGCTGGACAATTCACACAGTACTATCTAGCTCCATGGTAAGCAGAGCTTGTGTTATGGGTACTAGATAACTGATATACATAATACAATACATTACATAAATAGATATTTTTTTTATTATACATAGAAAACGACCAGAACACCCGGAACAAATATCTGCAGATCGTACACATATTCGTTCCGAGGCGGGAATCGAACCCGCAACCTCCTGCGTCGCAGGCGGACCTTTGCCCACCGCGCCACATCGGTCGTCTAATTATGGCTTTATAAATTTTTATGAATTTTGGACAATATGAACCCTAAACCAATGATTTATTGACGAGCTCAGGGAGTTGCGGCTAAGGAGTTCTCGACGTATAAAAGTAATTCATATTTAGGAATACAGTCTAGTTTTAATTATTGTTTGCTTCTATTTGTATAATATTTGATTGTATTCTGTATTCTTGTTTGTGCCAAATAACGTAGCAATGTAAGTACGTATACTATTATAAGAACTGGTCTTTACGCTCACGGTCAAGCAAACAGTCGGACATGACATGGCAGTCTGCTAATATTTGTTTTGGAGATATTTTAGATGTCTGCGAAACCATCCGTTCTTCTAACTAATCTAAACGTAGCAAGTACCTGTTGTTGCTCATAGCGATGAGGCCCCATTGTACCCACATTCCTTATTTGTCTTTTTCCAGTCTTGTGTATGTGTTTTCATTTGGTGTGGAATAAAGAGTAATTGTATTGTTTTGTATTGATAATCGCAAATACGCATTCAACTACAAGCTAAAATATCTGCAAGTTCGGTTTACCCGAACATTACCTGTGCCAAGTCCAGCAAAGAACCTCGCAGCGATCAGCATCGGCGCGCCCGTCGCGAAGATGGTCAGCAACCAGTTCAGCATGAAGGGCACCGCCAGCATCAGGATAGTCGGCCGCCGTCCCACCTTCTGCGCTATCATACCGGCAGGCAGGGCGCTGATGGCGGCGCCGATCGCCAAGATCGAGGAGACGATTGAGCCTAGAATAATAAGATAGCAGATTATCTTATGATGCAAACATCCTAAAAAACCAAAGCAAATCCGCACTCAGCGATAAGGTCCCCTTTCATCATCATCAGCCTATGAGTCCACAGCTGGACATAGGCCTCCCCCAATGAGCGTCATAGCACCCTGTCTTCAGCTTGCATTGGAGGAAGTTGCTGAGGCTGCGTCAAAGGGGCAACTTTACTTGACAAATTAGGTCTTCGTAGGATCTTTCGTTTTTGAAGCAATAATTTTTGGTACCTTATAGATAGATAACTCTTTATTGAATCACACAAAGTTTTAATACACTACACACTTCATCATCATCATCTTCAGCCTATGACAGCCCACTGCTGGACATAGGCCTCCCCCAATGAGCGTCATAGCGCCCTGTCTTCAGCTTGCCGCATCCAACATCTACCTGCAGTCCTTCGCAGGTCGTCACCCCACCTGGTCGGAGGGCGTCCTAGACTAAGGTCCCCTTTAGGCTAAGTACGTACAATTATCATTTTGGACATCCGCCAGATGACGTCTTCTGCATGAAATAACTTTGTTCTGTCTGACCGATTGATTTATTATTTAGGGAATTTTATACATAGCGTGAAAAGCTTTACGAGAATAGATGGCGGCAAGATCTTGCCCATCCTCTCAAAAAAATAAAATAATGCTGGACAATTCACACAGCATCATCTAGCCCCAAGCTAAGCAGAGCTTGTGTTATGGGTACTAGATAACTGATATACATAATACAATACATTACATATATTTTATAATATATAGAAAACGACCAGAACACCCGAAACAAATGTCTGCAGATCGTACAAACAATTGTTCAGAGGCGGGAATCGAACCCTCCCGGCGAAGGCGGACCTTCGCCCACCGCGCCATAGAGGACGTCATAGCGGTGTAGTGTATTATTAACATTATTAATAGTTAGACTTGGAACACACATACTAGCGTTGTTTACCCGAGTTTACGCGTAGGTGTGAACTGTGAGACGATTAGTGCGGTCACTTCACGTGAACGTATTTACGTAAGTTACGTCATCACGGTCGCGTGGGCGAACACTTTCCACTGGTTTGAACAATGGAGTAATAGAATATTTAAATATTATTTATCAGGTTTTTATGCTTTTTTCGTATTTATTTAGTTTTTATTTTTATATGTCTTATGATGACAGAGTTGAAAGACGTTTAAAAATAAAATCTCCTAAACATAAAATGGTATTAAGCTATAATTTTAAGATGAGACGGAGAGATCTCATTTAAATAGTAATAACTATAAAATAAAAACACAAAAATATTTAGTTTTTCGCGATTTGTTAACATATTTTATTTTATTTATTATTAGGTACACAAAACACATGACAAGCAATAATAGAATAACACAAAAAACAATTAAATATGATTGGCTGAAACGTAAACGCACACAACAAATAATAGAGTGACATGTTAAGAAGTAGTTATACATCATAAAATTTTGAGAATTTGTACATAATACAATTTTAAATATATTATGATAGATAGATAGAAAATTCTTTTATTGCACACTTACAAAATAAAACAAACAAGACAGAATAAAATACAAAACATGTGACAATTTGGCGGTCTTATCGCTCAAGAGCGATCTCTACCAGACAACCGTGGATGGATAGGATCGTTGGATTGTACATGGGGATCTGTGTGCATTATATTAATTTATAAAAATATATAATATATTAAAGAATATTTATCGGGTATTTGTCGCGTACCTTTTTTTATAGGAAAAATAAACTCGATTAGCAATAGCAGTCGCAGTCAGCATCTAGTCTTACTATTTAAATTATAATACTTAATGAAGTAGCTGGTAATAAAATCAATAAATTGCCCAATAAAACTGGTTATCTAACAATAAAATTAAGCAATAAACCTTTAGGTCACGGCCAATGTTGATAGCTACGAAATGCCAAATACATATATAATATTTGAAGATATATATTGAGATTTATAAAATTTCTAGCTGTTACCCGCGTTAAATTCGAATTTAACATTTCTAGGGAGATTAAAACGTTGTTTTAATGATATAAGAATACTTTGGGACAGACAGACAGCGGGACGCGACTTTGTTTTATACTATATACTGATTTTACCCGCAGCTGCGGTTAATGCTATAACGCTTACTTTCAGTGGTGGTCAACAGGAAAGCGGCGGGTTGTCCCAGCGAGTTTACCAATGGTCCTGTAGTCTCGTTGACGACGTGCACAGTGGTGTTGGTCGCGTTGGCCGTCTTGTTGACGAAGGGTTCCAGTTAGGGCAATACTGATCCATGATAGAACACTTACTTTCAGTGGTGGTCAACAGGAAAGCGGCGGGTTGTCCCAGCGAGTTCAACAATGGTCCTGTAGTCCCGTTGACGACGTGCACAATGGTGTTGGTCGCGTTGGCCGTCTTGTTGACGAAGGGTTCCAGTTGGGGCAGCGCTGGGGAGGTCCATGCTAGGATGGTGCCAGCGACTATAGCTCCGATGCAGGCTGGAATAATTAAAAGCTAATTTAATTTAAAAAAAACGAATATCAAAATATTGTTATTTAATAAAATATATATTATTAAAAGTAATTAAATACAACCAATATATATTTTTTTTTTAAGTACAGAAGAAGACTGTACTGACAGGTAGACTGACAGAAGCACTTGAAAAAGTAAACGGTGACGTCACACGTGTTTTTATCACCCGTATATGACCTAATACCTACCCTAATATAATAGAATGTTTGTGTGTGTTATATTTTTTTCAGTAATGTAACCTACACAATCAATCAAAAATATATGCATATAAGTACCCTATATATATATTATATATATTGGGGAAAGCCTATGTCCAGCAGTGGAGTGCTGAAGATGAAATACCCTATCAAAAACAAAAACAGTAATCTCTGCTATGCGATACATAAAACATGGTGTCGAGACGTCGTCGCTACATCAGCCGAACTCAATGTTTACTATTTATAAGTAGTCGACACGATGCGTGCCAAAACCACGCAATGGGTAATCAACACATTACCTAAACGTTCTAAACATTGCGTTTACATGAAACACACATTTTAGATTTGCTCTAAATTTTATTTTGACACACCTCCGAAATTAAATTTGCTTTCATCATGATCATCATCATCATCATCAGCCTATCCACAGCTGGACATAGGCCTCCCCCAATGAGCGCCATAGCGCCCTGTCTTCAGCTTGCCGCATCCAGCATCTACCTGCAGTTCGCAGGTCGTCATCCCACCTGGTCGGAGGGCGTCCTACACTACGTTTACAGAGTCGTGCGTGGTCTTCACTTATGGGCACTAAGCCCCCATAACACAGCCAATCGAGTTATAAAATGATTTGGGGCAATATATCCAAATACCTGGATGCTGGATGCGTCAAGCTGAAGACAGCGCTATGGCGCTCATTGGGGGAGGCCTATGTCTATGACTAATATAGGCTGATGATGATCGAATTACCTGCAACAGAGGCGATGTACTGCGTCACTTTCCGCGTCTGTCCCCCTTTCTCCTGCACGGAGAGCATGTGCATGGTTGGCTTGTCCATGGTTGCTGGTTATACAGCATGCTGCAACGAAATATAGAAACTTGTGAGAGGCTGCAAGGAACATAATATTTATTTGAACAACAAAGGACCATCGATAGAAGAAAAAAAAGATATGGGGTAACTCTATGACGACAAAGATGTTCAGACTGACCTCAACATGGAATAAGAAGTTATCTCTAGTATCGCTTGGACTCTTCTGTGTACCAAAGGGGTTTTCTAAATTCATTGCGACAATGCGCAGCAAATACTATTTTTATTATTATGAAATTGAGACATAATACTTTCTTGTTTATTTTGCAGCTTTACTATGACATTTCTTGACATGTATAACCATAAACTTTATATTCTCTTTGTGTAGGTATAACTATAATTTATGGACAATGTCTGAATAAACAAACTTTTTAATTATTGTATTTATTTATAACATAGCCAATGTTGTTTGATTCCTGGCTTAGAGTCACATATTACAGGCATTTTTATTAAATGTGAATAAGTAACAACATCCATCCAAACATCCAAATCTTCGCATTATAATATTAGCGGACAGTACCTACAGAGTTATTAGTACTTAAGGGTATGGCGACGGTTTAACCCTTGCGCCGCGCCCCAAGCGTGCGCGATAGCAATAATATAAATTTGGTTGGATTCCGTAATACCAAAAATTATGACTGAAAACTTTTTGTATTCTTCACATAGTATTGTTATGGTATTGTTATTCTGTTACTAGACAAAAGCTATGTTCCTTAATTAACAACGCGTACGATATTGTTGTTTTAAATACGAAACAAATAGGAAAAAAACTTGTCCATTTTCGCATAAAAATGTGTAAAATGCGATTGGCTTTCATTGAATTTCAGGTATGTAAATTGAAAAAAAAAAACTATCCAGGAACCTAGATAAATACTATTCAAATATAAATCATGAAATATTATAGTGGAAATATGCTTTAATTAGAAATAATTTTGGCATTACGCTTGTATGGAGAATTTTTCCACCGCAGGCCTCTTGAGGGCTATAGAGATACATAGGTTGGCAGGTGTACCTTCAATACAAAGTTGATGCCCTTTGAAACTGAACCAAGAATTTCATTATGCATAATAAAATAAACGTTAAGAATTATAATTATTTGCTCAACAACCAGTTTTATCTCTATAGGGTAAGGTAAACTACAGTCACTGCGAATAAGTTAGTAAACATTCCTAATTATGAAGTGAAGGATACCTAGGATACATAAAACACAGTTTAAATTCATTTGACTTTTCTTCTAAAACTAAGTGAAAGGAAGCTAGGACCCTTCCCTACAGAAGAATAAATAAATAATGCTGGACAATGCACACAGCGACATCTAGCCCCAAGCTAAGTAGAGCTTGTGTTATGGGTACTAGGTGACTGATATTGTACGATTTATGTATGAACCTCACATTTGCAATCCGCAAGCAGCGGTGCATTTTTACCTACCTAAGCTAAGAACGACAGCTCAGTACGCGTACGACCGCTGTCCCGCGTATTCATCTCAAGCAACAAATCAAGTATCAATTTAAACATCTCTCTATCAATTATCATCTCCATCTCTTATCACACTATCAATTATCATAGAGCCGTAGGCATATCGTAGGGCCGGAAACCGTACAGATATACTTAATTTATACAATTACTGACCTCGTCATTAATTTATCCTCCTCGTCACTAATGGTTGTCAAAAAGTTAGGGATGCTTACTAAAACTCCAATAATGTTACCCAAGGTGTCAAAATATCACCTAATAAAGTGAAATTCGAGATAAACGCGGGTGAAACCGCGAGGAACACCTAGTCCCGTATTAAAAGACGTGATAATAGTGAATTTGAGGTTTAGTATGGGCGGTTTGTTTAGAAACATTTCACATCGAGTTAGGCTCAACGAACGAGTCGAATTCGCCGGAATTCCCGCGGCACCGCGGGCATCCGCGCGACTCGTTAATTTGGTTATATATCAACCTCACTCGAACATGGTTGAGTCGAGTCAGTGCGTCACCGTTACCGTTACCGTTGTAGGTTTCATCGTCGTAAATGTAATTGAGATAGTCTCCAAAATCCATTGTAAATAACAACAAACTATTTCGAGGAGCATTCAAGGTAGGTAGCGACGTACCATGAGATGACAGTTCGTTATTCCACTCGTATGAGAAAATTCTCGAAGGCTGTTTCGAGTGAAGGATTTTTTTACGATCAAGCATACCGAAACGCATTTGGAGGTTGAGTAGAGTTTGAATCGAGGTCGAGGTAATGACTAAAGATATGGGGGTTAATCTTACTATATTTTAGATTAACAGTCTGTATTAGTACAATTGGCCTACGGCCGTTCTGATCACGTAAATAAATAAATAAATAAATGACAATTCAACATTATGTTCCTGAAGGATTTTTACAGGTAACTGTACAAATTCCTACACATTATATCACTAGCACATAAGCATAGATAAGTTATGAATTAGTGATCATTCGCAGCCTTGGTTCGCGCTAATTTAGTGCTAATCCAGTGCTAAATAGCTGGCTTGGCAGATGATGATTATATATCTCTTAATAAAGAGTTAGGTTGGTACGTTTTATAACGTTAGGATTTTTTATTATTCTTTTGGTGTTGGGACGGGAAAAAATGCAGATTTTTAACGAACTTAAAAAGCTGCTCTTCAGCTTGCTAATTCTTAGAGCTATGTCGATGACTTTGATTCTCTGTCCGATGTATTCGTTACGAATCCTATCCTTCAGAGAAACGCCGATCTATGTCATCATCATCATCAACCTATATCAGTCCACTGCTGGACATAGGCCTCTCCCAATGAGCGCCATAGCGCCCTGTCTTCAGCTTGCCGCATCTAGGTACCTGTAATTAATATATCAGTTATTTTCAAAATTTTAATTGATATTGTGTGTACATTTAGTGGCAAATAAATGATATAAGTCTATGTCTAGATATACTATGTTACAGTACGACAAACAGACAGACGACGGATGCCGAACGTAGGGTTATTATTAGGATCCGTTTAGCACGGGGATGTTAGGGAACCCTAAAATGTTGGGCATCACAAATGAGGATAGCAATTTATTTAGCAGAGTCACCAATAAAATGAGAAATTAAATCGAATAACCAACAATTGTATTGTAAATAAGAGACGCAACAGTGCATGAGTCAGTGCCTCGGGAATGATGTACAGGGTGAATCATTGACATGGGCATGTCGCAACATTAGTTCTTGTTTATGCTACCTTAGTAGTACTATTTTGTGCCGTAAAATAGTACCTACTAGGATAGCACATCCGATAGAGAACCAAAGTTATCGACATAGCTCTAAGAATTAGCAAGCTGAAGAGGCAGTGGGCCGGCCATATCTCGCAAAGAACCGACAACCGCTGCGCTGGGGCATACGTGTTCTTTAGTGGAGACCACGACTGACCACGAATGCAAAGCAGTCGGATTGTTTACTTGCAATCCTTCATCTTTTGGAAACTGTAGGTGGTAATTAGATAGATAGATAAAGCATTTATTCGACACTGCAGCATATGATATAAAGGTAACAATAGTAAAATTAGCTCTCTCTAATATGCAAGATTGCTCAGTCATCGAACTATGCTTGAGTACCTAACGCATTTCTAGTACTTACATTTCATTTCTCTTATTTATATCATAGATCGATAAAATTTGTCAGAGCTTATTGACTATAACAATGAAGGATACACACAACATGTACTCATTTAGGGTGTTTCAATAGGAGACGGCCAGATAATTATAACATAAACGTCACTCAAGCAAACACTTTCATAAAACGGGACTATGTACCGGAGCTCTATGACTAAAACCATAACAAAGTGATCACCCTGTATATTGCGGAACTACCAGTCATCAGTATAGTTCATCACAGGGTTACAACGGTTAAATTGGTAAAACAAATACGCAGAGTTGATATATTCTCGACGACGAGAAAACTCGGCGTAGTTTTCTAAACGCTGCCCAGCCTAGCTGGTTCCCCCACTTGGCCTCCTTCTCGAAATTATTTTAACCCAACTGCAGAATTTGCCAAAGGTTCCAAAGTGTTCTCGGAAACTGTTTCAAGAAGGTGACCATATACGACCACCGGCCTTGGATCAATGTGGCCATTGATCATCACTTGGGTTTTATCCAAATTCATGCCATGTAAACTATGCACAACCCATACTAAGGCTCTTTTGTCCTCGCCGCGTCGAACGAATCGCCTGTTTCGTTTATTCATTTGTTTCTATTCAATTCCTTCGACTCATTCAGAACGTCTGACTCTATCCGAGAGATAAAATTTACAGAAGGTACATGTAAATTCAATGTTATTCCCCAAGAAATAAAGATCACAGTGCGATGACAGAGCGTCGAGAGATACCCATCCAAAACCACCCAAGTGAACGCTATCTTTATTCAATTGTTTTGAACGGATAAGAACGACCTATTATCAAATGGTAGGTATCTGGTTTATCTCATGTCTATGCATGAAGCTCGTATGAATATGTAAAACAAGCCTGGTGTAATATTATACTATGATATGTGTGGAAAACTGGACAACCGCAATATATTGGCAGATTGTGGTGGATAACTGGACAACCGCAATATATTGGCTGATTATTGAATGAAATGTGGAATAAAACAGCGGTCCTATTTGCGAAATTGCAATGTTTATTAACAAGAACTAAAAATTCATGAAGATTGGAGAGATAAATTCATCATTCAAGTTCATTGGGGTGGATTGAATAGGAATCCAATTATTTAATTAATTAATAATAATTAAGAAAATTCATCGATTAAGGTAGCAGCCGATGAATTTTCTCTAAAAATATCTACAGGCCATTCCGAATCGAATGACACCTCATTCATCATTTTCGGAAAGTTTTGACCTAAAAAGCACTTCTTGACTAGACTAATCATGAAATTCACGAATAGATAATTTCCCTATACCAAATTAAATTAATTAATTATATTACCTAATAAACTGGTAGTAGCTAGATACTTGTTATACAAATAGCATTCCAAAGCTCTAGACATGTAAAATTTGGGTTCGATTCCCGCCTCGGAACAATTGTGTGTACGATCTGCAGATATTTGTTCCGGGTGTTCTGGTCGTTTTCTATATATAATAAAAAATATCTATCTATGTAATGTATTGTATTATGTATATCAGTTATCTAGTACCCATAACACAAGCTCTGCTTACCATGGGGCTAGATAATGCTGTGTGAATTGTCCAGCATTTATTTATTTATTTATTATTTATTAATTGTAGAATGTCATTATCACGCGACGCCAAGGCCGCTGGAGTGATTTCTATCAGATATGGACTCGTGAAGAGTCTTGACAAACGCTATCTGATTGATAACTGATAGATTTGGCGCCGATTATGATCGGCTACCTACTTCTTCGAATGTTGTCAATAATATAATCACGCTATGGTTTCATGTCCACATTTTTATAACCTTTTAGCGATGCCGAAAATCTTATATTATCATAGGTAATATAAATGAAGCAAACCTGCCTAAATTAGAAAAGGTTAAATCCTTTTCTTTAGCGACGATAAAGTCATAATATTTCCCTAAAGTCTGAATAATAGCTAAATACTCAATAGCTACTCAATGTTTTATTGCTTACATGTGTACAAATAGGTCCTCAAATAAAGTAACAAAACTTCAACCAATAATAAATGAAGAAATAATAAATGAATAATTGACTTCAAGAAATAATAAATGAATAATTGTTATTATTAAAATAATAAATGGTAATAAAAAATGGAATGTATAAAATCGAGTTAATATCAATAGCAAATTCTAATCTATTTGTACACATGTAAGCAATTAAACTTTGAGTAGCTATTAAGTATTTAGCTAAATGCTAACCTAAATTTTAAGTCACCACGTAAAGCTAGCATTTACTAGCTTTACGTGGTGTCCCCTATCGAAATGTTTTAAACAAGTGGTTTTGGCTTAAGGTTATCAGAATCTTGGATTAAGATAAGCTGGACTCGGCTACCGTTTTGATAACATACTAGAAATCTAATCCCACATAAGATATTCTTAGATAACAGAACATCAATATCATAAGCTCAGCTCTGCTTACTTTCGGGCTAGATAATGTATTGCCAGGATTATTTATATTAGCATCACACTTAGACGCAACTTAAACCCGCAACCTAGGGAAAGTTTCTTTGCAATAGTCTCTACAACTACTCGCGGATACCATCTTTGGGTGTATCATGTTGTGCACCCGAGGATGATACCCGCTATGTGTAGCCATCGCCTTTAGATTAACTTCTCAAAGGGCCTCTGTGCTGTTGGCTTCGGCCCCACGCAAGCCTTCCAAAGGACCGGGTCACTTTATGGCCCGAGATCATGGTAAATGAGAGACATAATAATCCAATCCTAAAACTAGTTACGACGCGAAATGTAAAAAAAATGTATTTTGAACTACGCATGATTTTTGTATAGGTATAAACCTTCCTCTTGAATCACTATTGCTGAAAACTGTATTTTAATAGATCTCAGCAAACAGACAGCTATACCTTCTAAGAATGAGTTTTTTAAAGATGGTGGGGGTGAATAAAACTACAGATTGGATTAAGCAAATTGAAGGAACGGACACAAAAGTTGTGAAAGTTGTTTTTTGAAGTGATTGTTAACCAAATTTTAAATAAAATTTATTGTGAGTCAAACTATTTGTTGAATGAAATTTATGGTTTACCCCAAAAATTAAAAGGACACGCGGAGTTTATGCGAAGCAGCGGGCGGAAACTAAATAAAATAATAATAAAATAAAAAAGCCGTTTATTCCATAACCTTAATTAGTAAAGTAATCAGTAAAAGTGCAAAATGATTAATATGTAAAAAATAATAATTACTTCTATACATATATTATATTTTTAAATTCCTTATTTACATATGTCAAATCATATTAAATTAAAAATGTCATTAGTTAGATTTTCTTAACATGATTTCAAATATTAATGTAATTAAATTAAATTGGGCGGAAACTAGTTCCAACTAAGATCCGTCGTAGATTCCGTCTAAGTGCTTATTTTGTAAGCCTAAAGAAACAAATGATTTTTGACTTTTGATCATTTTTGAAATATGAAAAGAATGATTATTTGATAAAAAAAATCTTCGGATTAAATTAAACTGACCGGGGGCGTCGACCACAGATGCGTCGACCACTGGGGGCCTAAGCCACGAACCCGATTAAAATTGGTATTTTATTTTGTTTTGATTGAAGATGCCTAATTTGTTGTGTCTAAGATGTCTAATTTGTTTCTTTATACACTTCCTCTATCTGTTCCATCGCTTCTCCGGTAACCCTAAGGTTTGCTGTAAGAAAACATTTTGTTAGGGTTAAGCTCGCCTATGTACATATCTTTTTTAGTTAAGTTATTTTTACGTTTTTTGTCTACAATAAAGAATTACAGTAGATGCCTATATTTATGGTTCTCTATAAACCGGAAAGATAAAACATAATACACTTAAACTAAATAAATAAAACTTGATTTTTAGAGCACTCAACTGTTCAATCGATAATTTGGAGTATCACCATGCCATAAATTATCTTATCGTAATATTATCGAGTATCGATAAACGTATTCGTTTATCGATACTCGATAATATTAATGGCGGTGCCAAATTACTCTTTTTGTTACACTTCGAGTGCTGAAATCACACCGTATGTGTTTTCTACAAGTAACTAATATGCGTAAATCCACAATAGCGCAGCGGCTGAGAAAATACAGATCTATGTGACTCAGCACAGCTGTAATGTTTTTCGAACGAAACGCATGTGCGGCGCAACACAACCGCTGTGTAGAGCGGCAGCACGAATGGCTTAGGTTAAAAAAAAGATCGCAGTCGTCGAAAAAAGTTCGCAATCAAAGCTCTTGTTATAGCTTATTAGCGTGATATCCTGTGATCAATAAAAATAAAAATTGCCAATTTTTTTCCAAATTTCCAAGAGACTAAAATCTATACCTACCTTACAACTACAACCTTCTTAGAAATTAAATAATATCCCAAAAGTTTAAGATTTCGGCGGGACTTGAACTCGCTACCTTCCCAAGTACGACTTGCTGCTTACTGGGACAGTAGCAATTACATTAGCTTTATTACATTATATTATATTGCTTGCTGTACCTACTTGCTTAAATCTTTTTTACCTGACTATACTCAACAGCTTCAATAATTTGATGGTGTCCGAGTCGACGGTAGCAAAAATATTAAAATCAACAATTGATAAATGGGACAGTGCGTCCCAATTTCTTCTGTCCCAGTAAGCAGCAAGTCCCAAGTATGGGGAGCGGGTTCAAGTCTCGCCGAAATCGAAAACTTTTGGGATATTGTGTAATTTCTTAGAGATTACTCTGAGTGGAGGGCTTACGCCAGCTTACGGACTATAATTTAAACTTTAAACTTAAGTGTTTCCTTTAGACCTTTCAATCCTCTTGGACACGTCAGAAACACTCTTGAAAAAATACTTTTTTAATAATCTAGCAAGAAAAACTCAACTAGGTAACTAAATAACTGAAAAACTGCACCTAACTAAAGAACATGCGCTAATTGATCCCCTTTTTATGAACATTTTCAGGTTTCATATTATTATTATGTAGTACTCGTAGTATAGAAGTATGCTGTTGAAATAGCTTTCTCTGCGTCTCGAGGTAGACAAATCCAACGAACTCAAACTTCACGGGTTAATTCCAAAGAGTTAATTCGTTTGCTAGTACCAACCATAGACAAACAAAATAATTTGTCTATGCTGGTACCATCTACTAGTACCTACCTACTTAAATACTCAGCTAGGTAGAAAATTAAACCCGCATGGTTTGGATTTGGTACACGATACGTGTTTATTTTCCCTTTATCACTTTTCCACCGTTCAAGGTAATCTTCAGGGCCACGTCCTAACCCGGTCGTTAACCCGAACAGTTGCTTTGTTCACACAAATATTTGTACAGGGGGCACCAGACGAGGTATGGCTTTTGTATAAAAATGCGTAGATGATAGATAGATGAAAAGTCTGAACTGAATAATATAAATAAAGTTGGATTCAACTACCAATTGAATCCATCGTGTTAAAATAATTAAGTTATTCCTAACGTCTCACCAGGAGACGCCGCCATTTCACACCTTTTTCCAGCGACACGCGAAAAGTATTCCCAACGTGCGTCGCGTCGTCGTCGTGGCATAAAAAGTAATTTACGTCTCACGAAAGTTGAGCATTTA
Source organism: Eupithecia abbreviata (assembly GCA_943735965.1). Taxonomy (NCBI): domain Eukaryota; kingdom Metazoa; phylum Arthropoda; class Insecta; order Lepidoptera; family Geometridae; genus Eupithecia; species Eupithecia abbreviata. The sequence continues at coordinate 1,725,095 of OX030997.1, read as the reverse complement.
TTTACATTATTTAATTATCTTTTTCAGTAGGTTATAGGGAATAATTATGTAGATAATTATTAATAATTACCTAATTATTTTTCATTTCAAACAATCCATCTAGCTAGATGGAGATTTAAAAACATGGACAAAAAATAATAATTCATCAAATTGTCTGATTGATTGTAATATATGTATTATTCTCTCGTTGCTTCTTGTTCTTGTGAGCTTGTGCCATTATCCTTGAGTGGGTATCAATACGACACGTTTCTTTTATCGAGAGTTAGCGATGAAAATATGTAAAAGGCAGGTTATTTATGATATAGGTACAACAAGGTACGAGTGCATTGACTGGGCCTCACTTATTTATTATACATAATAAGCTACCTTACCTGCAGATGTTTTTAATAAAATTAACGAATGCAATGCATTTCATTTGCATTCATGTTTTTACCTAACCTTTATTTAACCTCACCTGACGTACGTACACCCCTGTTTTGATAATAAAGTAGGTAGGTAGTTACCTACCTACTTATGAGTATTACGAACTTTAGTGTTTTTTTTTACATTTTCAGTTATTTACAATTCGGAACATTGACGTTAATTGTTGACTTTTGGACTCAAATATTCCAAAAAAAAAATTAGTAAAGAATAGCTAATTTAAGTTACTACGGTACCTTACTAACCTACCGAAATGTATGTACCTACTACCTACCTACCCTATGTTGAAATGAGCATAAAAATGAGAAGCCCGAATTTTATGTGGTTTTATATAAAACCCTTTACCTAACATTTTAGGGGTTTTAACTTTTTACCCAGGTTTACCGCACAAATGATTACGTTTTTAATGATTAATTCAATGACGCATACCCACGTAGTTCTTACCTACACACACTTAGAATAATAAATAGCAAAAGTTTAGTGTAGCATTGTTTTCGATTTGCGGTAAATTGCTTTTCCGTTAGTTTGAAACCATGTAGAGCGCAGAAAAAATTCAAAATAGAGGCAAAAAAGTTTTACCTATGATAACCACGTCATATCGTATTGATCCCACTTAGGTTTAAATTTCACTAGTCTGCCCGTGGCACGCGCGCTTTACACACGTTTCATTTAATTTATTTTCAACTATAGTAACGCAAAGGAGCTCTTACTTATGTCAAATAATAAGACAGTAACGTATGTTGAAGTAGGTAATCATCATCACCATCAGCCTCTATCCTACCGCATTTGAAGTAATATTAAATATTAATTAATAATAGTCACATAAAAAGTATAGTGATAGGTAGTTACACGGTTAATAACATAATATCTGGCTGTAAAGACTACTTCATACAAGAATTTTGAAACTATATACAAACAAACATCATTCAATGAATCATAAAATGAAAACTAAGCAAGTGATTTTAAATTAAATAAATAGACACAAAGGTAATTAAAAAAGTCAATTTAAATAGTCTTACAGGAGTTGTGGCTTTAGAGAGGCCAATGTCAGACATAATCAGTTGGGGCAAACATTAATTGTATTTTATTTATTTTATTGTTTCTACAAAATCAAATAAATAAATAAAATAAAATAAACTTAGCTATACATCGTAAAGATAAGTTTCTTTCCAGGTCTAGACCGATCCTTTTCATATATTTGGCGCGAAATGCGTAAAAGAAAAAACAAAACCTGAGATCCAAAAGATAGATATAGAATGGATCTATATCTATCCGTCCATGCAAACTTTTGTTTAAAGGTGCTTACTTTAATAAAAAATAGTAAAAGCACAGATAAGATAGGTAATGTTACTTCGTGTAAAAGTAGCATCCTGTTCTGTGCCGCCCTGTACTCTGATAATTGAGGGTCAAGGGGTCAAAAGGATGCACTCTTCGATTACTAATTGAACTAAATAGATGCGGCTGCATCCATTTCCTACGAGAGGATATGGATTAGATCTTTAACTAACCTATCTGGTTAATACTTTTTGGTTCTAGATAAAGGTTAGGTTTTTTTAACACTCACTCTTACCCAATTTATCTTGGCCTAACATTCTTAAACTATTTAAAAACATTTGGATAGGTACACTTTTTGAATCTATGAAGCACTCGTTCAGAAACTCGTTCGAATCATTCGAAATTCGAAACACCATTATCGCATCAGCTTTGAATTCTATTTTTTATTACGAGAATTTGGGAATATTTTGTTGATTTTTAGCCCAACGTCTGTTATTTTCACAAATACTTCAAAAATACCAATAAATCGAAGTTTATAGAAAATGTTTATTTGCGTTGCAGCTGATTACTTTCCCGTTAGTTTTATCCTTGTAGGAAGCAGAAAAAAATTGAACACGATGACTTTCAAAGGTTACTATCTCTCTCTTTATTTGATGCAATGTCACCACGGCCCAGGGTGCCAATGGGAATAAAAAGGGTGCGTAAAGGAGTTAGAAAGGCCCCTGTAAATCCTTATCGTGACCTAGGTACCGCAGTAGTCGAAAAAGAAATTCTTATACTAATAACAATTTTTTTTTTTTAATCTCTTATTTCACCTTAGAGAATTACTTTCTCTAAGCTTTTCACGAACGGATTAAAGGATTTAGGTTACAGTTACCTACCTAGTTCCTAAGTAGGTATACCTACATTTTTCTAACAATTTTACCTATCTCGTTTGCTAGATTTGATTTGGATTATTTTTTTATATAAGTATCTTCCTAATAAAACGATAATTCCTAAATGAGGGTAGGTAAGTACCTAGGTTAGAAATGAGAAAGAACTGTACGTAGGTACATAAGTAAAGGAAAGCACGTTGATTAATAAAAGTTATTTTATGTACTTAGCTATTTAATTATTATCTTAACCTGTGTAGCTATTATCTGCACTCCCTGAAATCAGCTAATATCCATAATACCCTACTTACAATGAGTTATGGATGTCTTAAAATAACTAAAAACAAACTATAAAATAAATCTTACCAAAATCGTAAATCAGTTACAAAAATGTCACAACACCGACACTGGCCACTGAACCGAGATTAAAATAAAAACTAAAATAGATAACGTTCGATTTTTAAATTATGTAACGCGTTGCTAGCGCGCGGAGGACGGGTTGGCGCGCGCTGCGACTCCCACGGATTTCGGTACACTGGCCAAATTATTTAAAATCACCGATCATTTCTGTCCTGCGTCGGCATTACGCAATAATTGAACCAACTACCTTCTTTTAAAAAAAATAGAGCACCAAAGCAAGAACCTTTCTGACCTGGATTAGGCCGGTGACTGAGAAAGATAACCTCCAAATTCTGTCCAAATATTTTCACAAGCCGTTGTTTTGATCGTGTGACGTCATGCTAGGGAATGATGACCTTTGAAAGCCACGCCTCCAGTGACGTAGGCGGTGTGGATCTTGTTTTACTTCTTTTCGCTATTTTTAGCTTCGTATAACAAACGGCATCCGCTATAAACTCGGCTATAAAAGATAATTAAATTATTGACACTTGGTTAACTCGATGCTTTAATTAAAGGAACTTTTATTAGGCAGGAATACCTAATAAATACTGCCAAGCCTTTCTTATTCATCATTAAATGCATAAGTAACTTTCTCGAATACCTAGACGTCTCGCAAGTCGCGAATCTTCAACAGTTTTCAATACAACCATTGTCAACTATACCAATGTACTTTAGTGGTACTCCCGGGGTCTGTGAGGCAGAGTAGCCCTCGCGTCTAAACACAAGTTTTACTTAGAGCGAGGAGTCGATGCATTTTCAGCACAAGGTTTTAGGTATTATAATACTATACCTACTTAAAGTTAAATTTAAATGTAGGTACCTAGATTAAGAAATAACGTTACTAGTTAACCTTTACAAACCATTTTTGGTAATTAAATATGCCTACCTACTTTTATTATTAAAGTTAATACGAGTCTGTACGACTTATGATTATGACGTGTTTAATCTGAGTTAGGTAGGTACCTATATTTGAGTCAAAAATAATACAATAACTACATTAGAGTATTCGGGGATTATGTTAGCACAATATTGGCTATAAAGCAACCAGCATTTAGGTATTTATTTTTGCACGAGTTTAAATAACACAGCAGCTATAAAATAATGTTTCTCAGTCTTCAAGTGGGCGGAAAAGGATTTCCGGCGCGGGGCAGACGGTGGCCATCTGCCTAAAACGCGCAGATCTTACCATATAAATATATTATTCACACACACCTAACACAAGCTTTTAGGTAGTATTTAAAGTTTATACTGTTCATGCTGTGAAATGTCCGGCAATGAAGTCTGATGTGATGTGTCATGCCCCAGAAGGAGAGTGTTCGGGACAAAGTGCGTAGGATGTGTAGAGTCTGGAGTCACCCGACGGACTCTTTTCTCAGTTTCGGTCCGTGTAACCGCAAGGTTGGCAGGACCATGGGAAGTTTGGAGGGATTGTTCATGGCTGTATGATCCATTATGGACATCTACATACTATACACCGCGATTTTGAAAAAAAAATAGTACCTATTAGGGCCACCCTCCATACAATAGTATTTTAACCCCTTTGCGTCAGTCGTAGTAATAGACCTGGAATAAAATGTAGGTATCTAAAAGGTACCTTCGCTACTTTTTATCTCGGAAAACCGCGTGCAAAGCCAACGCAGTTGCGGTGGTTGTCTAAGTTGTCAATTAAGTAGATAAATTGTTACGCGTCGCTTGAAAGTTTATTTGAAAAACTAGCATTTGAAGCCTCGCACGCATTTTTCGGCGTGGAGAGTTAACATCTAAATATTGGATGATTGTAACTGTTGTGTTTGTGCGCATTGGATGAGTGTAACTGTCAAATATTCCGCTCTTGTTGCCCACTGAAATTCAGCATAATTTATTCATTCTTTCAATTAAGGTGTCCATCATCATTATAAAGAACTGATTAAATTCACGTGATCTCTTCCATCAATGTCAATATCGTGATAGGGCACTGATCTACATTGGTAGCATGTCCCCAATATACCTAGGTCAAGGCCGCTAAGGTCAAGGTCATAAAGGTCGTTTAGACTAACATTTGGAGGGAGAGGAAACGACGCGACGTTCAGTAGACCAACTCAAAGCGTTTGAAAGAGCTTGCAAGTAAGAAATCATTTAAGTACCTATGGTCCGGGCGGGAGCCTGTATCAGATTTTCATAATAATGAATAAGGTTCAAATCAGACCAACCCACCCACGGAGTCGCAGCTGACGGTCACGAGAATTCATAATATGAATCCCTAATGCATTTTACGAATTTTCGCTCGGGAGGAAATAATTGACCAAATTTGTACCTGGCTGCTAATCATTTCTAAACGAAAACCTTTTTAAGTTACCAAGGAAAATAAGACCATCTTCAAGTCTCTACCCGCACAATAACACTTATTTACATCAATCATATTAACAGGTGTTAATTTAATTATCCACCGTGAATAGCAGTAGCGTTAATCTTCACATTAATGTTAACGCAGGCCAGTTACGTCACTAAGTTTTAAGACGTAAGAAGGCACAGCGGTCGACCCAACGCTCCACACAAACGGCGTTGACGCTGATAGTAGCGCCATCTAGTTTAAACGTAGGTACCTACTACTTTTATCGGGATATTTAATATTTATTACTGTTACATGTGGTGTTTTGTGTGTTCCTTTACTTCGGTAAATATTTCGAAACAAGAACTTTGTGTAATAAAAAAAGCTATGATCGTTTAATTTGTTTATTTTCAAGTCTATAACCAAATAAGACTATTTACATAAGAATACAACTAGTCGTATCATTTATATCCAGCGTTAATAGCAGTAGCGTTAATCTTCACGTTAATGTTAACGCACGCCAGTTGTGTGACGAACAGTTTGAAGACGTAAGGCACTGCGATGGAGGCTATCTCGCCCGCTCCACACAAACGACAGGACGTGTCGTTCACGCTCATAGCGGCCGGGCCTAGGAGCGTGCCGCATTTTAAACAGATAAGAGCCTGTAGACAAAAAATGACATTCATTATAGGTATTGTAGGTCGACGACCTTTGTGGCGCGGTGGGCGAAGGTCCGCCTGCGACGTAGTACAAATATAATACAAAAAATATTTACTAAAAGCTTACAAATAAGAACACCTTAATTAATGTACAGTGTGTAGTCATTGATTTTAGAGGTTTCTGCGAAGTATATTGCGAGTTCGATTCCCGCCTCGGGACAATTGTGTGTATCTGCAGATATTTCTTCCGAGTGTTCTGGTCATTACCTATGTATAATAAAAAAAAAATATCTATGTAATGTTTACTCATAACACAAGCTCTGCTTAGCTTGGGGATAAGGGGAGGATTTAAAGGGCTTTCAGGGTTATTGAAATGGCTTTGAAATATCAAATAAATAAATAAAAATTATGAGATGGGTGGTTTTAGCGTAACTCCACAGAAATAAATTACTTTGATTTTTATTTTTATCTACGCTAAAGCTGTCAGATTTTCTTATCGCTGGACATAAAATCTGATAACAGAATAATTGAACAACGGATTGCACTCGACCACCTCATGGAATAATCGTATGTATTTGGCGGAAGTATTACAAAGGAGATAAGATAAATAAACATTACTAGTCTAAATATCGAAAAGCCGATGTGAAGTCGGCTACACAGACTTTAAATTAAAAATTAAATGTTCATTAAGTCCATGAGCTACACTGTTTAACACTTTGACTGCGACTTTTTTTCGATGACTGCGATCTTTTTTTTAACCTAAAAAAATCGTGATGCCGCTCTACACAGCGGTTGTGTTGCGCCGCACATGCGTTTCGTTCGAAAAATATTACGGCTGTGCTGAGTCACAAAGATCTGTATTTTCTCAGCCGCTGCGCTAGTGTGGATTTACGCATATTAGTCACTTGTAGAAAACACATACCTACCGTGTGATTTCAGCACTCAAAGTGTTAACACTATTTAAGGTGCTAGATCACGCGTGAAAAGTTAGAGAGAGAGAGAGAGAGAGAGAGAGAGAGAGAGAGTTTTCGTAGTTTCTAGGTTTTAGCAGTCTAGATAGAAGATAAGAAGTTCTGCGCACATTGTCAGCCATTTATAAATAAATAATTTTAGGACAATCCACACAGCATTATCTAGCCCCAAGCTAACACATGTTATGGGTAGTAGATGACTGATATACTTAATACAATTATTAGACCAAATAGATATTTTTATTGAAAATGAAAAGTTTTTATTTCTTTAGGCTTACAAATAAGCACTTAGACCGGTCATATTTTATTCATAGGAAACATCCCGAAAACCCTGAACAAATATCTGCAGATCGTACAAGTATTTATCCCGAGGCGGGAATCAAACCCGGAACCTCCTGCGTCGCAGGCGGACCTTCGCCCGCTACGCCACTGAGACACATGCAGTGACAATTAACAGTACATAAAACTTAAATTTGTGTTAATAAATTGCGAGAAAAAAATTAAGGTTACCTCTGTCTTATCAGAACAGTGGAACAGTCTATCCTGGAGTAAGAAGGCGGCGCCGTGAGACAGCAGTGCATCTCGCTCCATCTCACCGAGACGCACGCCTCCGCCGCGCCTTCTCCCTTTCACTGGTTGTCGGGTTAGGGCGTCTACTACGCCTGTTGTTCGGACCTGGGAAAGATAAATGAGTTTTTAGAACAAGAAAATTTATCGATAAAAAAGGTATAAAGTCAATTATTTTGGCATCCATATCAAATGGCGGTACAATATATACCAAAATGGCGACTAAAACTTTAGTTTAAATGTTAGTTTCATGGTTATTAACACAAAAGTTAATATCAAAAATGGCAACTTCTCTCTTTGTCTTCAAAGACAAACGGAGAAGTCGCCATTTGTCAGATTCTATTTATTAGAGTCTATGCCATTTTTATTGACTTTACTCCTATAGCCACCGGTATAATTTTCCATAAGGGAAGTCACCCGTTCGATCTGCTTAGTGCGATTTCCGGCTAGATCTCTTTTGGTGCCTCAACCTTATGCGTCCATAATATTTCATATTATATGAAAAACCAGCGTTAGTCTGTCTAATGCTATCTTACTAGTAAACCCAACCTTTGCTATGGTCGAGCCTGTTTGACACCACCGGTCTTAAATTTAGTGTCTTTCCGCTTTTTAGTCTACCCTATTTGTTTGTCCACTCCGCTGTACATCCGCTCCGTGCCGCAGTAGTTGTAACACTACACTCGTTACTCTGCAGTAACTGTGCCCCACAAGCCCGTACCTGCCACTTATCGGACACCATATGCCTGAGTCGCTGGTAGTATATGACCCCGTAGAAGATGTCCGCTGTCATCTCGCGTCCGTCCACTCCGCTGTACATCCGCTCCGTGCCGCAGTAGTTGTAACACTACACTCGTTACTCTGCAGTAACTGTGCCCCACAAGCCCGTACCTGCCACTTATCGGACACCATATGCCTGAGTCGCTGGTAGTGTATGACCCCGTAGAAGATGTCCGCTGTCATCTCGCGTCCGTCCACTCCGCTGTACATCCGCTCCGTGCCGCAGTAGTTGTAACACTACACTCGTTACTCTGCAGTAACTGTGCCCCACAAGCCCGTACCTGCCACTTATCGGACACCATATGCCTGAGTCGCTGGTAGTGTATGACCCCGTAGAAGATGTCCGCTGTCATCTCGCGTCCGTCCACTCCGCTGTACATCCGCTCCGTGCCGCAGTAGTTGTAACACTACACTCGTTACTCTGCAGTAACTGTGCCCCACAAGCCCGTACCTGCCACTTATCGGACACCATATGCCTGAGTCGCTGGTAGTGTATGACCCCGTAGAAGATGTCCGCTGTCATCTCGCGTCCGTCCACTCCGCTGTACATCCGCTCCGTGCCGCAGTAGTTGTAACACAACACTCGTTACTCTGCAGTAACTGTGCCCCACAAGCCCGTACCTGCCACTTATCGGACACCATATGCCTGAGTCGCTGGTAGTGTATGACCCCGTAGAAGATGTCCGCTGTCATCTCGCGTCCGTCCACTCCGCTGTACATCCGCTCCGTGCCGTAGTAGTTGTACCCGCCGGCCTCGAGTAGACGACCGAAGTAGTTGATGGCGGAATCCTTTTCGTTGAAACGGAACGGTGTAGCGTCGTATACCTGAGGATTTGGGAGGTTTTAATATTCATATCATTTATTGTGATGACAAGTGTTAATTATATATTTCATATTTATAAAATTAATAATACATTAACAATACTGGAAAAATATTTGTTTAACACTTACATTGCCCACGACGCACATGTGGTTTAAGCAATGCTTCTATCTAGCTGTGGCACTACCCTACGGGTCGCACCGCAGAGGCTGGGCAGTTAATGCGTTAAGTACCTATACATATTTGTAAAGAAATAGTAGTCAAGAGCAACATATATATCAAGAAATAATTTTGAGGACAATTCACTTCAGAGGTTCTAAAAATACTGACCAAAAGTTAAAGTAATAAATATTACCATAAGAGGAGCAAGTCGCAACATTTTGTTGTTATTTTATTCTTCTGAAACATTATTTCTAAAAACGGCTCGAGTATTATAGTCACTCACATGTCCGTGCAAACTGGCAGACTTCCCCGCCATACACTCCACCATCATGGCGATGGTCATCCGAGAGGGGAACCCGTGCGGGTTGAACAGGATATCCGGGATGAGACCCGACTCCGTGAAGGGAAGGTCCTCGGCCGCCCACTTCTGGGAACAGATGCCTTTCTGGCCCGCGCGGGACGCGAACTTGTCGCCCACTGTTGGGTTTCGCTGTGGAATTAGTTTACACATGTTAATAGAAATTTAATTCATATTTCTTCCAGACTTGCGTTTTAAATCATTAATATTATAAACTAGTTTTTGCCCACGGCTTCGCACGCGTCGTTTCTATGGAAACCACGTGAACCCACGCGAACGGGATAAAAAGTACTACCGTCTCCTGGTTCTAAGCTAGCACCAATTTTTCAGCCAAATCGGTTCACCCGTTCTTGGGTTATAAATAGTGTTACTAACACGACTTTCTTTTATATATATATATATAATAATAATAATAATAAACCCGCAGGGCAGCTTGTGGCGAGCTGTTGGTGAGTAGCGACACCACGGGTACCGAGTGCTCCCGGGGAAGTTCCTGGTTCTCGTCTCCGCTTGCGGAGTGGCATCCCAAGAGAACCAGATCCCCACCTCTTGCTTGCCTTCATTAGCCGGTCTGAGTGGAGTCGCGAGAGATGCATCTTAGGATGTAGACTCGGGGGTGGAAGTGTCTAATGGCGTAATAGCGAGGAAACCCGCTCACGAGCAGTCTTCGTGATGGTGAAATCGGGGCCGCACCTCTCGACACCCTCAGTCGTTTGCGCCGATGTTGTTCCTCTCCGGTAATTTACTCCGGCTTTTTAAGGAACCCATCCAGCATTCGGCAAGCCACCGTCTGCCACTCTTCTTAACATTATGATTGACTTGTTTATGGCAGACGTCCGCAATCTCCCCTATAACCCGATTACCCAGTCCATCCATCCATCACAATAGCCTGGTTTTATTTCTTTCATTTTTTTTTGCAATAGTCTCTACACCTGGTGGATACCATCTTTGGGTGTATCATAATGTGCACCCGAGGATGATACCCGCTATGTGTAGCCATCGCCTTTAGATTAACTTCTCAAAGGGCCTCTGTGCTGTTGGCTTCGGCCCCACGCAAGCCTTCCAAAGGACCGGGTCACTTTATGGCCCGAGATCATGGTAAATGAGAGACATAATAATAATATAATATAATGCTGGACAATTCACACAGCATTATCTAGCCCCATGGTAAGCAGAGCTTGTGTTATGGGTACTAGATAACTGATATACATAATACAATATATTACATAGATAGATATATATATAGATAATGCTCATAAGAAGCATTTTTTGTAGCCAAGATAATGACTGTTGTTTTAAAATAATAGGATAGCGAAATAGCTATCTGTATTTATAAAAATTGGATAGGTAGTTGACTCAATTTTTTTTTAATGAAATGATGGAAGGACCAAAAAGTATTTCGTATATATCAGCCCATACACGTCCATTGCTGAACATAGGCCTCCACACACAAACTTTGAACAAAAAAATGAAGGAAGATCGGTATGTCTGCCAATAAAATCCCAGTGCAGTGACTTCAGTTATTCCGTGATCATGGGCATTTGTTCCTTACCTGTATCCTAAACACGAGGCAAGCCTTCTTGAGCGTGGGCGTGAAGTCCCCACACTGGCGCACGCTGTCCACGAACACCTCCTCTTTACCTTTGTACTTTTGGACCACGAAGTTGTTCTTTTCACCGTCGAAGTAACTGCAAACAAAAGTGAACTTTAAGGGCCTTTGTTAACACACGTTTTTCTATCTGTGAAAATGTACGCTTTCGCGCGCTTCGTTCTACAGCGCTGTGTATGTCAAATTCAAAATATTTTATTTTCTTTAGGCTTACAAAATAGGTAAGCACTTAGACACAGTGGACAGTTAGACAGTTGAAATTCAATTGAATGGGTCAACACAAATACATCATCATCATCAGCCTATATTAGTCCACTGCTGGACATAGGCCTCCCCCAATGAGCGCCATAGCGCCCTGTCTTCAGCTTGCCGCATCCAGCATCTACCTGCAGTCTTTTGCAGGTCGTCACCCCACCTGGTCGGAGGGCGTCCTACACTACGTTTACCGAGTCGTTGGAGACCACGACTCGGAGACTCAAGAACACGTTTGCCCCATCGGCCGTCGGTAAAAATACATCATCACAGATTAATTTATTTAATTTTCGATGATGATGATGACAGATGATGTATTTCTGTGATTTCAATGATTCGTGTGCTAGTCGACTCGCGCTTGGCCGGTTTTTTATAGCTAGTGGTTAATCTTACCAGCAGTAAGGGTCATCAGGTCTGATCCTAGCTCCCACCGGAGGCAGTCCATCCTCATCGACATGGTCTCTCAGCTCTGGCCGCGTGTCGTCTCGTCCGAAGAACGAGAGAGAGTGAGTCAGCTCGACAAACTCAGTCTTGTATACAGTGCCCGCTGCGAACCCGCGTTCGTAGGCGGATTTGTTGATTATCATCGCGTCTTCCATGTCGTAGCCCTGAGTAACAAACATACATTGTTGTACAATGTTTTATTTTTACGATTTAATAATATTATTTTAATAATAGGTTATCTTACAGCGAGTACACCAAAACTGAGAAGATGTAATGTATTGTATTATGTATATCAGTTATCTAGTACCCATAACACAAGCTCTGCTTACCATGGGGCTAGATAATGCTGTGTGAATTGTCCAGCATTATTTATATTTATTTATTTATATTTATATAAGTAATGCTAATAATAAGATATTCTATTTCACGAAAACGATTCTCCCGACGACTTTTCTGCATTTATTTGCCATGTGCTGACAAAAACACAAGTGACTCAGACCGCGTCGTGATCGAGTCTGACACACTAACTCAATGTGCACGGCTAACAACAACCTAGATCAAACCTTCGTGAAATAGAATATCTGCACTAACTTCTGTCAGGCCGACACAGCATGTATAAAACGGTGTTAGTTAACGTTCTATACATGCTGTGTCGGCCTCTTAAAAAAATTAGTTTAAAAATTTAACAATGACCAAACTCTAACAAGCGGGTACATAATAATAACCGTATTATTTATCGGATAAATAAAACAGTCATTATTTTTTATCCTTAATACGTAGCCTATGTTTGATTCCAGGCTTGGAGCTACATCTGTTCCAAATTTCAGCCTAGTCTGTTCAGTACTTTTGGCGTGAAAAAGTAACAAACTTCCATCAATCCATCTAAATATCCAAATTATAATATTACTGTGATACCTTACCTACAGACTAATGCTAACACTCGCACTATTTCGCCGGCGCTTGCAGACGATATAATTTTGTATCAACGTCCTTCATTACTCGCAGTTCTATTGTATTAAGAATAAGGTTCAAAATAAGGCTCATAAACTAACCGTGTAAGATATAACAGCGACAATAGCATTAGTGCCCATAGGAAAGTCGTCAATCCCAACGTTATCATAATGCGTAGGCCGGAAGAGTGGCGTGGCTGGCGTTTGCAGACGATATAACTTTGTGTCGGCGTTCGTTGGCCACGTGTGGATGGGTGTGCCCATAGTTTGTTTACCCATCTGGCACTGGTACATGTTACTGCAAAGAAAAGATTACTATTATGATGATGTGTAGATTGTCCAGCATTATAATATTATGTTAAAGATACTATTATTTGTATAAACAATACCCAAAAAAAATAGAGATAATAGACACGGGAATTTTTGGGATATTAGATAATTTCTTAGAAATTACCTCGAGTCTCGCACTCGCTAACGCATAAACCTTAGTATGCAGTAATTCCGTGATCACGGCACATGAAACTGTGCCGCGATATCGGAAAGCTTAAAACTAAAATCAACTCAACACAAAGGTCATTTTTAAAATATTGGAATACTTAAAAATCTAATCATTAGTATCAAGGTAAATTATCCCTCCAAGTTTCTTATTTAGTTTTATTTGTTTTTTATGTACCTATGTGTATCTCGAAATAAATGCTATTCAATTATATGTAACCTTTATAGGAGCAAGAAGACATCCTTAATTTTCCTTTAATGTTTTACAGAATATTTGAGACCTTTACAGAAATATCAAGATTAAGGGCATTTACAAACTGCCTTGTTTCGTCACCTTGAAGGTGATAGCTGAAAATCAGTGTTTGCTCATAGAGCAATATTATCACTGAGCTATTACCTTTTTGGCACTGCTACACACACGCATTTCTTAGTAATTACTTTTGATAATTATGTTTTGTTTTAATTTTGTACTTTTATGATTAAGCTGATTAATTGTATGTGTGTGTTTTATGTGTCAAATAAATGATTTACTTACTTACTTACTTACTATTTACTGTGTTATTTATAAATGCCGAATCGTCGAATTTTTTTGATTAAGATTAGAATAGAAAATATTTATTTGAGTTTTAAAATATGAAACAATACAATATATTTACCGCGGTGATTGGTTGCAGTCTGGCATGGGCACTAGCTGAGCGAGGTTACTCATGAACGCTGACTTCGACAGCTCCAGGTGACTCGTTTTACCTGCAACATATCATCATCATCATCAGCCTATATTAGTCCACTGCTGGACATAGGCCTCCCCCAATGAGCGCCATAGCGCCCTGTCTTCAGCTTGACGCATCCAGCATCTACCTGCAGTCTTTCGCAGGTCGTCATCCCACCTGGTCGGAGGGCGTCCTACACTACGTTTTATCGAGTCGTGGTCTCCACTCAAGAACACGTTTGCCCCATCGGCCGTCGGTTCTTCGCGAGATATGGCCGGCCCACTGCCACTTCAGCTTGCTAATTCTTTGAGCTATGTCGATATAATAAATGTCTGCAAAATATATGTTGCATTAATTATTTCCGAGATATCATATCTGATTTATGGGTAATCAGTATTTATTTCCATTAAAGTTTATACAAGTATTTATGTATTTGTATGTTTTTTATTGTATATAATTTATATTTACATTAGTCTATAATACGCCACCGTCTATACCTATACCATGGCTACGTGTCCATCCAAAGGTTGTCTGGAAGAAATCGCTCTTAGCGATAAGGCCGCCCGCTGTGCATCTGTATCTTTGTTTGTTCTTTACTGTTTTTTTGTGTGTGTGATGTGCAAATAAAGCACATCATTTGTTCCGTTTCCGTTCATTTGTTCATCATCATTACCGGGCCTGGAATTACGGAAGGGATCAGGCTGAAATTTTTTTTACAAGTGTTAAAAAAAATTTCAGCCTGATCCCTTCAGTAATTTGTCGGAGGTCGTCCTACACTACGTTAACCGAGTCGTGGTCTCCACTCAAGAACACATAATATTAGTAGGATGTTCTATCTACCTTTGATAATCTCGTTCTGCGCTACCGCGATGTCTAGGTACAGTTGTTCCAGAGTCCCAATCAGTTCCAACTGGCCCGTAGCGAGGTGGATAACGGGTCGCATCATCCTGGCTTCGTGTGTTATCAGGAACACGCCAGCGTACTGTGCGCATATCTGTGCACAAAGATACAAATACAGATTAAGAAACAATGCAATTACAAAGTAAAGTAAGTAAAAGTTGTTGATGTTTAAGGTTTGCACTAATTTTAATAAAAAAAATACTCTAAATCTTAATATAATGTGATGTTAGGTACACAACAAAATGTATAAATAAATAAATAAAAATAAAAAATAAATTGTTTATTTTATTTTTATTTATTTACAGGACTCATAAAAAAGATAACTTTAAAATTTACATACTCAATCACAAATCAATGATTTATGTAAGGCTAAGCACAACAATTAATTTCCTACATAGGGGACATAATAATTTGGTATTTTACGATAAAAACTAACATAGTTTCACGAATTCATTGCAAATAAATAAATAATGCTGGACAATTCACACAGCATCATCTAGCCCCAAGCTAAGCAGAGCTTGTGTTATGGGTACTAGATGACTGATATACATAATACAATACATTACATAGATAGATATTTTTTATTATACATAGAAAACAACCAGAACACCCGGAACAAATATCTGCAGATAGTACACACAATTGTATCGAGGCGGAAATCGAACCCGCAACCTCCTTTTATGATGATGCTCATAGTCTGAATTGTTACTTTATGGCATAAATGAACATTACTATCCAGCCAAACAATTGACCCTAAGGTTTAGGGTCAGTTATTATTAACATTATGATATGTTTCTCATTTCCACGATCTCAGGCCATACAGTGACCCGGACCTTTGGCGGCTTGCGTAGGGTCAAAGCCAATAGCACAGAGGCCCTTTAAGAGAGTTTCTTCCCTTTAATCTAAAGGCGAGGGCCACACATAGCGGGTATCATCCTCGGTCCGCCAGGTGTAGAGACTATTGCAAAGGAAAATGAAAGTTAATTACCTGTTTCCTCGGTACAACAACAATCTCCGTCGTAATAGGTATTTCCTCCCCCTTGACCTTCAGCGTCCGTATATGACTGGCTGCTTTATTGACCATATCCTCCGCGAAGTACCCGACCAGCCGCCCGTCTAGGAACACGGGGTATTTGTACACGTCCCGAGAGAGGGGCGTAGCGCCGACTATAGATACAGGCTCCATTCCCCACTTTTCTAGCACGGAGGGCATTTGTGCTAGGAGCTTCTTGTCTGCCATTTGGGTTATCTGAAAAAAAATGATGCGATTAAACCATTTATTAACCATTTATCCATTTATTTATTACCATGGGGCTAGATAATGCTGTGTGGATTGTCCAGTATTATTTATTTATTTATTATTTATTTATTGTTATAATTTGGCGTGTTGTAAAAAACTATGAACCGACTTCAAATTCCTAAATAATGAAAATGGGTGTAAAACTTAGTTTAAAAAAGAATCATCAAAATCGGTTGGAGTGATATTGTGTTATTTGTCCATTTATCGCGCACATACTTAATGCAAATTTAAGACTTATAATTATGATTTTCTCATGCATGCCACTGTCAGAACTGTGACAATCAAAATGGGGGAATGACCAGCTTTTAAATATAAAAAGAATCATCCAAATGGGTTCACTCAGTCGAAAGGTCTGATGTAACAAACATAAAAAAGGTGGAATGATAATCTGCGAACTGCAGGCTAATACTGTACTGGACACTTCTAAAGAAAGGTTGCTAGCTACGGGGCGCTCATTATCATAGCTCTAAGTTATATGTATACCTGAGCCTGTGTAGTAAGATGGTTCAACAGGCCGCAGGGCGAGCCGTCCGGCGTGTGGACGGGGCACACGAAGCCCCAGGCGTCAGGTAACAGCTGTCTCGCGTCCGTTGTACGCATCTCCATGAAGAATGAACCGCGGTGGATTGACCTGGAATGGTAGGTAGCTTGTAAGTTTGGTCTATGCTTAAAATGGACCTTAAACACACGAGTGTAAAGTCTAATATGATTAAGACTTAAAATAAAAAAGAAAAAAAAATTTGATTTGTATTAGTGTAAGCTTCATGTACTTTGAGTTGAAAATCCTGCACTCGTATGAGGAAATTATTTGAGCATCGCAATACAAGTAAAGTTTTACGATCAAGGTTCCAAATAAATAAATCGAACCGAAGGTTCTGACTGAAAGATCGAGGTTAGAAATTTCGAATGGAATGTCAGAGAATTATGATCTGCTGATATCTAGAAACGATTTTAGATTATTGTCTATACTTACTTGAAATGCGACATATATCTCATGCGATTGATGTTCTCGGCGACTATCGTGAGTCCCTTGTACTGCGGTAGAGTGAGATAGATAGATGGAGCGTTGCCGGTCGCTAGGAACGTCTCCATCTTGGATTCGAAGCCGCCCGTCATGCGCAGGAGTTGACTCAGCTCCCTCTGTGGACAGAAAGTCGTATTTTAGAAGGTTGGTAGCTATTTTTGTTATAGATTCATTTTAAAAAAGAAAATAAATAATGCTTGATAATCCACACAGCATCATCTAGCTCCAAGCTAAGCAGAGCTTGTGTTATGTGTACTAGATGACTGATATACATAATACGATACATTACATAGATAGATATAGAAAACGACCAGAACACCCTGATCAAATATCTGCAGATCGTATAAACATTTGTAGCGAGGCGGGAATCGAACCCGGACCTTCACCCACCGCGCCACAGAGGTAGACAAATAAGCTTTTCGCTTCGGCCAACTTACACAATCGTATCTTTTGGATAACACGCCAATTTTCAAAACTTTTTTTATATCACTAAGTTAAAATGAATGCGGAATACTACCTCTCCAATACTAAGGTTCGGTTCTGTCCTGGACTTCTTGTAGATCTGTATCCTGACGAAGGACATGAGCGTCTGCAGCCGCTCCTTCAACACCTGCAGGTACAGGTGCCCGCCGGTCAACACCTCCTGGCACATCACACCGTCGCTGCCTTCCATCTGGGAAATATTTACAAGCAATTAATATTTGTTTTTTCAGGCTTTTCCCAGACAAGCTTCTATATATCAAGAGGTATCAATAGGTTAGTAAATAGCAAATGAAACTGCTTTTGCCGTAGAAGTATATATCTGTGTCATAATGAAGATTTAGAGGAAACTTCCCAATTTTTTTTAAATCGATTCGTGTTTTGACTCTCGTAACTTACGAACTAGAATCTTAAGCTTTTGATGCTCAACATCAATTATAAAAACATAAAAAATTTATTTGCCTCAGAGTTGATTATCCATACCTACAGTCAAAATGTGGGTTTGTATACTCACTATGTCTGTCCCAGAGTTACTATCAACACCTCTGCCAAATTTCATTGAGATCCGTTCAGTTGTTTGGACGTTATAAGGTAACATTTAAACTGAACGGATTTCAATGTATAATTCGTTGTGTAATCAGTAATCAATGTTATATCATTTTGCGCGTTTGCTACCGTTTGTAGGAATCGGCGGAAGATCAGCGCTGCGTGTATTTGTTCTACCAGTACTTGTAGCATTCAGAGCCAATTCCTAATTTTTTAGCTATAATCCACAATATAGCTACCTAATGTACTTCTTTAATTATAGTTCAAGTTCTTGTCTAACGGTGCGATTGGTTATAGTTAAAAATAAAATTTCTTTCTTTCTAACAGATAGACAGTTACTTACAAATTAATAATATTGTATGTATTGTTTTAAGTATATGGGTCATCAAGTACCCATAACATAAGCTCTGATTAGCTTGAATTAAGAAGATGTTTATGGAAGACACTTTGTTCATCTGTTCTTTAAGATAGACTTCTGCACGAATTTTTTTTTTCTTTCTTCTTTCTCTCTTAGAGCGCAGAGCTGTCACTAAAGCTCACCTTACACTTGTTCTGCACCGTATCAAACATCTTCTGACACATATAGACGAGTCCGTGGAACTTGTCTACATTCCCCGGCAGGTGTATCATCACGCAGCGCTCTATCAGGAACTGGGCTGCCTCCAGGTCGGTGCTCCAGGGAGGCAGTTCCAGCTTGGGGCGGAACATGCGCCCGAGGTAGAAGAGACATTCTGATGACGTGTGGAGACCTTCTTCGTGGAGCTCGCGGAGCATGTTTTGGATGCAGCTGTAATGTTATAAAATTGTATTACAACCTTTTTATAAATAAACTTTTATGGTGTGACGCAGAAGACAACAACGCAGGAGAGCAACCAGTAACCCAGAACAAATCTGCAGATCATACAAACATTTGTCCCGAAACGGAATAGAAATATTATGTTAACCTGTAAGTTTTCCTAAAATTAATAAATAAATATCTAATTTAAGATACAAACTCACTTGACATAGTACAAATCGTTCTTCTTCCCGTGCAGCAACAGTCTGTAGATGTAGTGGTCCGGGTAGTCCACCAGGCACTTGAGGATCAATACTAGTGGAGCGTAGTACATAGACTTGCGGTACGAGAACATCAGCTTGGCCGTGCCGTTTGTTAGGAAGTGCAGGACGTTGTTCTGGAATAGACATTAAATATATTAATATTGACAACACAAAAATGCTATATTGTATTGATTACAAAAAAAGGCGACATGCGACAAGTACAATGGACGGCCTTATCGCTTAGTAAAGAACAAACAAACAAAGATACAGCAACCTATTTTATTATATATTTGACTGAATGGTTGAATGTTTAAATATATATTTGCTGTTCGGGCGTTACGCGACCGATAAAACGCGACGCATTTTCCGTCAGACGTGTACCGACCTTATAAGTAATACTCACAGTGCTAGTCTGATCAGCTGTGACACACCGTATCAGAACTCCGTAGTCTGAGAAGAGGTTCCCTCGCATCCTCCAGTTAGGTCTCTTGATGGCAACGGGGAAGTTTCGGCGGGTTACCAGCAGCATCCGGGCTAGCCGCTCGTGGCCCTGCGGAGTTGGATTGATCAGTGGCGTAACTATACCGTTCGAAGCCAGTGACAAATCATTGGATACCCTATCTCTATATTATTTTACATATGCATAGAAATTTTGTTAAATTTTTGTACTTGTGTATGCAACTAACTAAGTAGGTAACTTAAATTAATCAAAGACTTTTTTTACAAAATTTGATATAATTGTATCTTATAAATGTTGGGACTTGGGATTCACTTCTGACCGGGGGCCCCTTCCGGCTGGGGGCCCGTGGCATTTTGCCGACTTGCCACCCTGTGGTTACGCCACTGGGTTTATTTAAGTGTAAGAACGACACAGATTGGGCCCATTATCAGCCTTTCTTTTACCCAATTACTCTCTTGGCCACCTACAGAGTCTACCTTCAATAATCATGCGTCGGATCTTGTTTATACATATAAAGTCAAGTGTGTGTGTGTAACTCGCGAGCCAAGGGTTTCGAAAATTAGTGAATTATGGAAATCCGCCGCGCCCTCGTGGATATTTGTGTTCGGGATTTTACATTTAAGAGCCGATGGACGCGGCGGGGCATCGTTGGGAAGCGGTAGGGTAGATTTGTGTAAATTCACTCAAAACTCATTATAAATTAACTACAAAGTAAATAATATGACGACCGATGTGGTGCGGTGGGCGAAGGTCCGCTTGCGACGCAGGTGGTTGCGGGTTCGATTCCCGCCTAGGAAAAATTGTGTATACGATCTGCAGATATTTGTTCCGGGTGTTCTGGTCGTTTTCTATACATAATAAAAAAAATCTATCTATGTAATGTATTGTATTATGTATATCAGTTATCTAGTACCCATAACACAAGCTCTGCTTACCATGGGGCTAGATAATTCTGTGTGAATTGTCCAGCAATATTTATTTTATTTATTTATTTGTAGTTAATTCGTTTTGTTTGAATCGAACTATAAGCTAATTTATTGAGTGTACTGTTATTTAGAATTAGGATGCTGTAGTCTATCTTCCTTATGGTAACAAGTTGTCCAGAACATGGCTTAGTCGCAGTTAACCCAATACAACAGCTGTTGCTAGTGCTAGAGAATTCAAGTAGTGCTTGAGGTGGTGACAGTATGGACTGTTCAGTGATTTAATTTTATCAGAAACATAAAAAAATTCTCTCAATCAAAATAATCAATATTTACCTTAATAAAACTGAGTAGGTAAATAGGTAAATATCCCGTTTTAAATGACTTTAGAATATTTACCTTGACAATAAAATATCCACCCCACTCATCAGCATGCTCATTACATTCCACCAGCTCCTCGGGAGACATGTCAGCAAGATGACACATTTGAGACTGAAAATATTGTTCAGATTAGTTCAAAAGAACTGAACTTCATTACTGTCTTATTCTTGTTTATTTAATAAAATATTAATATACCTTAAATATTAATTTAATAGCTTAGGTGCTAGATAATGCTGTCTGGATTGTTCAACCTTATTTATTAATTATTTACATAAATATTTCAGGTAAATGTAAGGAATAATTATAAGCTGCTCTAAGACAGTAACAATGTTTTTCCTGGTCCCTACACTGTATGTATACAAATTTAATTACCCAATAATTTCCTTAAAAATATATTGATATAGCAAACCGAATAAAAATCCATGCAGGATTTGTATGGTTGATTAGATTTGAACAATATTTTAATTATTTGTTTGTTTGTTTCAACTAGCTTGATTGGATTGTAAATAATAGTTATTAGATAAAACAATAAGGTTGCTACTCACCCTGACCATAATAGGTATACTCCCAACCGACCTATCAACCGTTACCACTTTCTGATTGTGCTGTAAAGTCATTCTCACTTTGAAGTCTCCTTTGTATGTAGCTGCTCTTTGCCTACATTCTGTGGGCAATACTCTCATGTTCCGAACACCCACCATCTCCATCGGAACGGAAGGTTTTGTGAACATAGCATCTTCGATAGTGATCTTTACCCGATCGCCATTATTCAGCTGAAACTCAACAGGGACTAAATCTTCCACAGCAGCTTTGAGACCATCTTTAAGCATGTAATTGAATGATTCTATGTGAGGCGCACCCAGGTTTTGTAAATACTGAAAAATATAATAAAAAACTTGGTAAATAATATCGTAAATTGCAACAATAGAAATACTTGCGGAGGAGGTTATGTACCGGGTTGGCGATTTTCGGAGGCTTCCGATAGTCAGGGTGGCTTGTGTACGCCAGGGATGGCGATTTGTCAGCTATTTTCTTCACATCCATTTCGTTTTACTACTAAAACCACATTTGTTACAGAAAACACGTGCGATTTTCAACAACAACAAACAATCATGAATGAAAAATAAAATATTGTCAATCAATTGTGACATGACATTGACAAATTTTGATGGTAAGAAAACATTTACAACAACACAGATTAAAAAAATATTCACCACAATGCACCTTCACCTATCCAAGTACTGCGCGCCCGACATTGCTTCAGTTATCGCACAGAACAATAATATCCAGTTATCGGTACCTACGGTACTGACGGTACTCATGTCGGTTGGTATCAACATTAGACACCTTCATTTTAAATATTTGTATTTCTAATAATTTTTTTTAGTTAAAACGGCAAAATAAATGCATAATTATAGTTCAACTGTCGACCATAAAAGACTAATGAGATACTTACAGCCCGTTGACAACGGACGGACAGACGTAAAGACAGTAGCGGATGAGTACAGAACCCTAAGTCTTTTTCAGAAGAGCTGCACAGAAAATAAGAATAACATAATGAAGCGAATGTTTCATTATTAGTCATTGTTGCTCCACTATCATTGTAAACGCCCCCCTGTGTTAGACGCCCAAGTAAAGATATTAGATAGTAGCCTGCCTGAGCTTTGTTTAACTAAGGAAATATAAAACCACTGCTTTGTATACTTATCATTTAATACCAAAATACAGGTAAATATAATGGTCTCTATTACAATAGACAAAACAAGAATACCTAGTTCTCCTCAACTAAGAAAATAACAGGTCACTTTTATAAAATAATGTATATCTATTACTTAAAATTAGAACTCGACTAACAACTTTACATGTGTGTGTTCACTAAACACCATTTATTCAACGCATGCAAAGTTATTTGACTCAACCAAAAGCTTAGAATCAAGACTAGTCTAAATCCATAGCTTCTTGTTTCTTTTCCTTCTTCTTCTTCTTTTTCTTGGCGCTGGCGCTACCATCCACTTGATCGACATCGCCATTTTGTCCTAGTTCATCTAACGCTTCCTTCATTACTTCTATGTTTTTTTTCGGAATGTCTCCGGTCTCGTAGAACTTGAGGCGGTCTTCGACTTGCTGGCGTAGTTTCTCGCCGAATATCGTCGTTTGGTTTTCTGGAAGAAAATTTACAAATAAGTCTCTTTCACTCTCAAATACATAGTAGGTCCTCTACTTAACAAATAAATTGTCCCTAATAGCTTGATAGATTAGATTGATAGTGGCCTTACTATGGCTTTTTAAGTTCTGGCCCACTATGTCATTATTATGCTCTATGGCACTCATTAGGGGAGGCCTATGTCTATGTATGACTTACTATAGGCTGATGATGAATAAAAGTACTTACCAGAGAAGCAATCAATCCTTGAAGCGATAGAACACTTGTTAGCCAGATATCTGCTGATACGTCCCTTGTTCTTCAGCCCGGCGCGGCCGATGAACGTCGAGTGGTAAAGGAGGCCGTATTTAGGCGTGTTCGAGCGGGTCTTCAGCGCGCGGAATAAGGCCTTTTCAGCACCTGGGTAACAGATACATTTTACAAATATATTCTTAACTAAATAGTCTTACAACTAGGAAATATACCTCCTGTCAAATTAACAGTTCTGATCTTTCGATCACAAATACTATCTAGCGGTCGGGTCGGCGAAAAAAATCCATCTCCGTAAATGCGAGTGCACTTGTAATGTGAACTCTTATTTTGTTAAGTTCGATTGAAACACAGCCAACACGTAAACACGTGTCATAATCATAATGCTGCAACGTGTATTCAAAGTTGCAAAAATCAAAATAAAATATTATTTGTTAGTTTAAAGCTATAAATATATACAATCTACATTTACTAACCTCAAGTGCGCTCTTATTTACGGAGACGGCTTTTAGCTATGATTTTCTATATGTGACCCGAAATTTATTATTATACGTATTTGTGATTGCAGCCTATTTTAGAATAGCTTATTTCTCATGTAAGTGATATTGTGTTTTTTTTTAGAAAAAAATTCTTTTAACCGTACTATTCCGCCTCCATTCCATAACTATGAAATTGCTAGGAACTGGACACTGGCAGAAGTGGCAAACCAGACACATATTTCCAAATAAAAGAAGTCAAGTCATATTATAGTATCTTGAATTTCACCAGAGTATAGTCATACCTAGGATCTGCAGTGTGGACGCAGGGTACTTGGCGAGGCTGGTCAGGGAACCAGCTTTGGAGATGAGCCTGGCGCCGACCTGGTCACCCACCAGGACAGTCAGATTCGGAGCGACGGAATTCATCTTTGTGTGGAGGTATTCGGCCATTTGTTTCCTAGAATACAAAATTCTTTATTTGAAACAGAAACTTATTGTACAGGGTACAAATTGTGGGCTGACAACCGCAAAAAAAAAAAAACTGTGTAAAAGAGTCAGCGCCCTCCTCTGCAACAAAATAAAAAAGTATGTTTCATTTAGAAAATAAAAAGAGAAATAATGAAATGTACATGACATGACAAGGTTTATAAGAAATTCATTAATTAAGGGATTATTTTATTGTAAGTCAGAATGGTGCTCCTGAGGACACCACCGGTATTATAGGAGTCTAGGCAACAAGAGCTACATTGCTTGTTGTTCTGAGTGTGAATTTATAATGGAAGTTCTTTTGTTCTCGTGTTAACGGCATTTTCGCGATTGTATTCTTTCTTTGAATATTTGAGCGTTGTCTGAAGTTCGTTCCATTTTTTTCCGCGTAAATACAGCTATAATAATTACTTAAGAAATATAATTAATCCGTTTGGAAATAACCTATAAATGTTGCAAAACTATTGAGCACACACAAACACTGGCCTATGTGTGAGGATAAATATGCGTTACTCTAGCACTCTATTATTACCGAAAACGATGGCGCTAACGATAGATCAAAGAGTGCAAGTGTTTACTTTAGGGCATTGTATGTTTATTCTTATTTCTAGTATTTTAATTATGTATATCGCTATTTTTAGGGAACTAATTTATATTTTTATTAGTCATCATCATCATCAGCCTATAGCAGTCCACTGCTGGACATAGGCCTCCCTCAATGAGCGCCATAGCGCCCTGTCTTCAGCTTGCCGTATCCAGCATCTACCTGCAGTCTTTCGCAGGTCGTCGTCGCACCATCATCATTCATTCATTCATTTTTATTAGTGCACAATAATTTTTCATAAATATATTGAATAAGACTGATCATGATATAGAGTGAATAGCCAATCATTGTGGCGATCCTTGGGATGTCCATAATCTATGTAGGGACTCTACATAGATTATGCTGATGATGGATGAGATTAGCTTAACTCAAGACAAACATTTTATATATGTAAACAAATGACATATAATCTATAAATATCTCTGACTGTGAAATACTTCGTTTTCTCATCCATTCTTCATTCATTGTCCTCAAGTTGGGAATTTATAGTCATGCATATAGGAAATATGATATATTCTTTTATAAATTCCTCATTTGTATTATTGTATATTTTGATACACAAAAAAACAATTTCTATTACTAAAAATAAAATAAATTCGTGGATAGGTTCTAAATATCTTGTCTAGACTATAACAAAGTCTTACCTGTAATTATGGAGGGCTACCACTCTCCCAGCAAACATCTGTATATTAATCAAGTCCACTGGCGAGATATCCATGCCCATCGACATTTTGGACGCGTCAATAATCGCCTGAGCTTTCTCAGAGTCTCCCAGTATTTCTGTGAGAGGTTCTACAGATTCCTCAGTCAGGGTTTTCCGGTCTTTGATGAGTTCAGCGCATTTTGTGTAGAGGTGGTTTTCTGGGACGATGTTAATCAGCTCTGGGAAGTGGTAGGAGTACCACTCTCTGAAAATAGGTGATAATAATGTATGAAGTTGTGGGCCAGTCAGTCACTTAACAATATTAAAGCCTACCAATATTAGATGGTCTAACAATAGCTTCCCCAGTTGTATAGCTAGCAACATCTCTAGCCCTATGTTCTGGCTTGGTTCTGTGCACCAGAGTGGGAACCATAAGTAGGTCTATTTCTATTTCCATTTTAATGTTTAATTTATAAAAAAAACAAAACAGGTCATAAAAAGAAACCCATAGGGGTTTCTGTTTTGTTTTTTTTTGTTGTTTATAGTTTTAATGAGATTATCTAGGTTTTATTCAATCTGCAAAGAGCAACTGTATGGCAAGCATACACTAGATTTAATTTCTTTTCTACCCTAGTCAAGACAGTTTTTAGTCTACTTTCTTCTGATGGGAGCTAGCAACAAACTGCAAACTTAATGCTATAACCACTGGAATTTTAAAAAAGGGCTGTTTTAGGGCTTATTTTTTTATTAATCATTTTAATTTAATTATTATTTGTCGGCTTGGCCATTCTTTTTGGTATATACGTCTAGCTGGTCCTTCCATCTACACCTAGGCCTTTCATGCGGCCTACACCCATTGAAGAATGAACATGAAGTCCATTCAGGGCTTAGTTAATATGTCAAATATCTATATTTATACTTTTTTGTTCTGCTGTGACCAAGTGTCAAATATCTCTAGATTTGTTGGTTGTCTAACAAAATCTAATAACATATGTATATAAGAAACTTTGCACTGCAAAAAAATCTTGTAAGTACCTGATCCGCATAGAAAATGTGTTGACATCCTTATCCAACTGGTCAAGTAAAGCAATAGACTGTATGATCATGTTGTCGACTCGGTGAACGTTGAACTTGACTCGTGCTCGAGAGTACGAGTGGCCGAGACCAAGCTGGGCTACACTGCATGCCTTGAGGGTGAGTCCTTTGATGAGGGCATGGAAGTGGTGGCGAATTCCTGGAAAGAGTATTGAAATTTGTTTTTAAAGTCTTTTGTCTTTCCTATTTTCAGTTTAAAAAGTAAACATAAATAATACAGGGCTGCTCTATCATATGACCAAGCCTATTCCTACCAGATTGGCCTACTTTTGGAAAAAACTATAATACCTGTTCATTCATTATTCCATTGAGGGTTGAGTATATCTTTATACATTCCGTCTTATTTTGCTTCTCCTTGAAACTTTTTCAAGCACATAGGTAGAAAATAGAGTCACACAGCACAGGTACAATGAATTATTTCTGCCTTTTTCTAATTATTACAAATGAGATATGAGTTGTTTCGGATTGAAAATGACAGCCCTTAGATTGTATTTGGTGAAATATGGGGTCAAAAGTCTTACCTCTCAAAATTTCTGGTACAGCGCCAGTATGAGAGCATGGTATCTCTAAAGCTTCACTGATAGCTGCTCCAAGTTTTGGGTCCAAAACACCAAGTGTGCACTTTCCTCGCTTCTTGCGCTTGGGCAGGGCTCCTTCCAGGAAGAGGTTCAGGTCTTCCGGCACTATACCTGTTACAATGAATGCAAAAATTAACGCTTCTAGGTTGTTTGGAATCTCTATGTTGTAGTTTGTTTACAATGATCTGATAAACATACGATAAAGCACCACACAAAATGAATAATAAGAAGCAAGAGTACGTGAGCAGGGTAAAACGTGGTAACTAACCTTCTGAAACAGCATTGATGTTTTCAAGCGCGACCACAGCAGACTTGAATGGTTGGAACGCAATCAGCGTCACGACAGAGTTGAATTTCTGCAGGTCTGTTACGGAGTCTTCAACCTGAGGCAGGAAAGCCGCGAGCTCCTCAAATTCTGCGACACGAAACAACGCAAAGCCAGCGCTGTGTTCGTACAAGACGTGTAACTTACTCTGAAACAATTATTTATTGAACAACACTACAATAACACAAGCAAGGTAATCTAAATATTAAATATCACGCACCATTTTAATGTTTTTCAATTATTTATTGTCATATTTCTAATGAAAATTGGGGAGAAGCAAACACGTGTGTTTTGTTTGACCCCACAAGAATTTTGATTTTGAAATTTAAGGTTAGATTACGTTCCGTCCGACAGCAGTAAACATTCGTTATGTTGACAATCGAGTTCGAGGTGGAAGACTGATGATTACCGACGTGAATTGGAACGTTTGTGTTTGTTTCCACTGTCTCAAAGAATTTTTTATTGTTGCAGAAACCGGAAATAAAAACATGAAATAAAAAATGTAACTATCTTTAAGTTAATAAATAAATAAAAAAAATAAAAAAATAAAATGAATATGTCTATGGTTGGATTTGATTTGCGATTGTGGCCAGCCGGTGGTCCGCCATTTTTGTTTTCGTTCATTCATTCATTCATTTAGTTTTTGGATTTTCTGCTGTGTTTGTCGTAGAAAGAATCGTAAATTCCGCCGCAGTCAGTGTAATTCAGTGTATCTAGGAAGCTATAGATAAAAATTCGACAGTGAATTAGTCGGGTAAGCTTTTTGAATGTCCTCTAGTTTGTATTGCACTGTATGACTCACAATGACTATGAACGCAAGACACCGGTGCATTGCGACAAGACCAAATATCGATCCATTGAATTCCGTCTCCGACTAAGAAAGACGCCAACCATTGTTATTTGGTATCTACGTGGTATTTTTGTCAAAAAATCCAACAAACTTGCCGGACTGTCATTTCAGAGTAAAATTACACTAACCGTGACTGTTTTCGCGTAGATCAAAATGGCTAACCGCAGACCTCAACCGGGCGGAAACGGCGGGCGTCGAATGGACTTCCAGCGGATGGACCAGCGCAAGAACTTCGAGAGGAGCGGAGTGTCCCCGTGGCAAGGCGGCGGGCCGGGCGCGGGCTTGCCTAACCTGCTGCCGCTAGGCGGAGGCTCCACGGAGGCCACGCTCGCGCTCGCCAGCAACATCCTGAACCTCCTGCAGCCTCGCCAGAACCCTGTCCCCTCCCTCCTCGACATGCCCATCCGGCGCGACTTTGTTCCCTCTATGGGACGGTTTGATCGGTGTAATTTCCCTCCGCAACGGGTAAGTTTCCTCTTAACATTTTTGTGCTCTTATTTCGTTTTTCTTCGACAGTACCCGTACTGATTCTTACTAGTTCAGTTTCCACAGATTTTATGTGAACTTCAATGGAATTCTAAAATGGATGAAAGAAAATCGAAAGTAGCGATTGATTTGTGCCGTGCTGCATGATTCACGGCAATGTTTTTAGTCCTCTGCCATACCTACTACTAGTAAATATTTATGCTTGAGTACTCATTATTTGTTGCTCTGTACCACATTTTACTGTTATTCTCTGCTTCTTATTACAGCGACTTCGTGGCTTTTAGAGCCATTTTTACTAACTCTGTTCTTCTGATCGATTCCCTTTAGATGGTCAATCACAGTAATTTCCGGCGTACGGGCAATTACAATCGCGCTGGTGAGCGTATCAACAGCAATCGTAAACAGTTCAAGCCCAACGATGGGCCGCGGCAACAAAACAAGAGCCCCCAGAAAAAGGAGGCCGATTCTAAGGCTAAACCTGTCAAGGAGAGGTAAGGAACCCTGGTCTCCTTCCGGTGTTACACCGTACTTCTATGGCCCTTACTTTAAGTGGGGGTGACGAGGCTTCCCCCATGTTGGCTAGTCGGATGTCCCCCCCTACCCGACTCCAGTCCGGGCCCTTTCAAGCTAAGGGCGGGCTATTCGAGGCCTATGCTGTGTCCATTGCGTTCACCTGCTCTTCTACTACTGGCCAAATTGGCAATACATTTCTGCCTGTCAAAGAATGAGGACAGAGTTCACTACAAACACTTCTTACGCATCAATGTCTTCTCTATGGACTGAGTGGTCCATATTTTTGTTGCTCCTACATGGAGCGGGAGGCTAAAGCTATCTCTAGCCATTGTTTTGTGGAGTCCTACTGATTTGTATAGTAATTTATTAAAATATGTACCCTTTCAGTGAAAACAGCCTGGTTTTAAGTTCCTTATAAAGGGGGTATTAAACAATATTTTTTTTTATTTGAAGTTTTTCTTTTATATAATTTCTTTTTGATTTTAATTTAAAGTCTAATCTGCCCACTGATAATCATATTATAGGGCTGTAGTATATTGACTGTAGCCAGCACATAATCATTAAATCTGGCAGGGCATTCAAGGTTCAATAATAACCCATTGTCTATGTCTGATATTACCTAGTAGACTATAATAATTTAGTTATCAGGGACACTGACCTTATTATTATGTAAATAATCAATAAACCTAAAACCAGGCTGTTTAAACCACCTTTCTTAAAACAACTACCTAACCTACCAGTCTACACAGCGAAACTGAAGACAAGAAGGATAAAAACGAGACAGAAACTGGAAAAGAGGATACCAAGTCCACGGAAATCAAGAAGGAGCCTCAAAAGACCCGCTATGATGAGGTCCACACGTCGCTGCTGAAGTGCCACATCTGTAACAAGAGCATGTGGGATGGAAGGTCTTTCGAGAACCATCTGAATGGCCGCGCTCATGCCATTATGATGCAGAAGGCGGCTGAGAGCTATGCCTTGACTGCTGATACCATGAGGCAGGAGTTTAAGGTAAATAAATCAATCAATAATTTTACTCAAAACAACTTAGGACTTATAACAACTTTGTTGGTATCGATATTTTACGCGCATAATATCGGTAATTATACCGATACTTATTGAAATACCGGTATTTTAGTACCGATACCAATGAAGTACCAGTGTGAAGTATTTACAAGTATCTGTTGTAAAAAAGTGTCTATACCAATGAAGGTTACTAAATGAAATACCTACTTTGACTTTTCATCCATACAGACATAATATCGCAAGACCTTTTGTGAAGTAATTGTGATGCATCTTAGATGCATCATCACCATCAATGAAATACAATGAATAATAATATCATAATAATGTTGCACAAATAATCTCCATAAAATAATAATAATAAAATCATATGAACGAAAAAAGATACGAGACACATTATAAACGCACTCGAAGTAGGTATTTGAGTGTGCTGACGCCAGGGTTGGAAAAAAAACAGTTTTTTTATATTTTATAAAACAAACAGTTCAAAATGTTTAAAACAAGTGTTTTTTTTTTTTTTTTTACTTATCAATTTCAAATCAATTATAGCGAATAATAAAATAATCAATTTCTAAACTATTGCCTAATTCACATTAGCAGGGTTGGAAAAAAAACAGTTTTTTTTATATTTTATAAAACAAACAGTTAAAAATGTTTAAAACAAGTGTTTTTTTTACTTATCAATTTCAAATAAATTATAGCGAATAATAAAATAATCCATTTCTAAACTATTTCCTAATTCACATTAGTAAAAATTAACAAAACAATAAATATTTACTTTTGTTGCATATCTCAGTACCTCTAATCTAATTATTAAAAATTATTATTATTATTAATCAATACAAAACTCTTTACATACACCTTCTATGTAGTGTTGTAGGTAGGTAGAGAACTAGAGAGAGAGCGGGGAATAGGTACCGTACCCACTAATCCAGTGAATTACTTTCTTTCGACGGCCGACATAGGGACTTTCCCTGCGGGACTTTACTGGCGGGGAGTTACATATGTAGTGTGTAAATACCACAGCCTGTCTGTGGTATTTATACACATTCATTTGCAATTAAAGGTAGTTTTAAACCCTGTTTTTTTCTTAATATAAAACATAGTTTTAATTCAAACTGTTTTAAACACGTGTTTTAAAACAACTTGTTTTAATCATGCCAACCCTGGCTGACGCTCATACGTGTAGGAATCGACCCCAGTCGAAGTCGATAGTAGACCGACTTGACTGTCGGTAAAAACAAACTTATTATGCTGTATCCATAAACTTACCACATAATCATTCATCAAAACTTTATATCTTTGTAATGCATTGTATTAAGTATATCAGTCACCTAGTAACCATAACACAAGCTCTGCTTAGCTTGGGGCTAGATGATGCTGTGTGGATTGTCCAGCATTATTTATTCATTAGAAGTTTTATGTTCCAAAGTATAAATAATTAATGTACTTTGTAAACCTATTTTTGAGAAATAAAACTTTTATTTATTTATTATTTAGATCCGTGAGATGAAGCGCTCTCGCAAGTCTGGACAGGCGATCTCCCGCGACTTCTACTGCGCTATGTGCGACATGTACGCGGGCGACGGCGGCGTACATCGTACCACTGTCGGACACAGGTAATAACACTTACGTTGAACGTTTTGGAATCCGCCATCAGCAAGGCTACCACGCTTAAACACAACGTAACGCGTTATCAGTCTTTGTTATAACGCGAATAATGCGTTACAGTGACGGTGTAGCGTGGGTTGCTAAATGGAGGTTGTACCAAACACCACAAAAAAAATCGAAAACAACATTCTAACTGTAGAATCAACGAAGAGAGAGGGAGACTCGAAATTTTTGTTACATATTTGGTGGGCTGGTTGTAGTACTTTTTCATACCCCTCATATTTTTCAAATGTCCACGCGGGCGAAGCCGCGGGCCGAACAGCTAGTAACTGTATGAAAATTTCATCGAGTTTAAGTTGCGCCGTTTGTGAAAATAGTCTGAAACTAATTTCAAACCAAGAGTTTCAAAAGGGTTTAGTTGCAATTTCGTTTCAACGTTCTGACCTAATAAAAAACGATTGACAAAAATCAAGCAAGCGTTCAGCGGCGCGAGCTACAGTTGTGTGTGGTGAGTGAAAAAGGCAAAGAAGCTTCCGTGGTCCGCGCCTCTCTCGGGCGATAAACCTTATTTGCGCGCTCCTTGCCACCAAAAATGACATTCGTATTGTATTGTATCAGGAAACTGAAGAAATACCTCCACCCGACTTGCACTTCCTGCCACAAGGAAATGCCGACTCGCATCGAGATGGACGAGCACCGCCTGACCGTCGACCATCTGCGCAACATTCACGACAAGCAGGAGGACATATACAAGCCTAAACAGGAAGGTTAGACTTCTGATCATGTTAATATACAGAAATCGAGTAGATTAGGCCTACCACATTTAAAGCAACATTCAGTAAACCCACCATCCCTTTTCCGCGAGCTTAAATCGATCAGTCTCGTAATTTTTTAACTAAATCGGTTAATACGGTACCATATTTTTTTCTGGTATTTTCTGAAGAATTTTACTAAAAAGTGCCTATGTCGTCGGCAACCGGGAATTCCCGGTTTGACATTACCCAGGATTCTCGGTTCCTCAAAAATGGCCTTTTTTTACGTAGGTTAACAGTGTGTAAACTGTTTAAACGTCGGGAAAAATAAAAGTAAACACCGCTAAGCTAATAAGATCGCGTGTGTTTAGAAAAAATAAAGAAAGAAAGAAAATATTTTTATTTACCTTAAAAACTAGCATACACAACAAACTTAAAACTACGCAAATTAATACTATATATCTAAAAAAATATTGTGCGTAGCAGTGTTCATGGCAAATATGACCAGCATTGTGCTGGATGCACACTAATGTGTCCACCCAGCGCTGATTTTCAGTGAGTGAGTAATTTTCAGCGTGTTTAAAAATATTAATTGTTATAAACTCTTGTTCCTCAGTGATGGTGGTGGCTACGTTGGGCATGGAGCAGTCATTCCTGCGTGAGGACAGACAGCGCAAGCGCCGCGACCACAAGGAGAAGCAAGCGCCAGCCCCCGCTGCTGTTACTGCGGAGGGCGAGGAAAATACTGTAAGTATACCCTGGCCACTGATTTATTTTTTAATAATAATAATAAATCATTTATTTTAGACTGTAAAGTAACAGATCTTATTTAACTTATTCTATGGTCCATAGTAATACATATATACCTTTAAACTAGCATATATAAAAATACTTTATTAAAAACTCGCTTTTTGTGATAACGCCGACAGCGTGTAGGTAGATGTCGTAATCAGGGTGTCAGCTGACGTCTGTGCACGGCGCGGGAGCTGCCTGCAGCTCGCGCACAACTTAACTACTAGTTGTATCTATACCAATATTATAAAGAGGAAAGATTTGATTTTTGTTTATTTGCATTGAATAGGCTCTGAAACTACTGAACCAATTTGGAAAATTCTTTCACCGTTGGAAAGCTACACTATCCCTAGAAAGCCCTAAAATTTCAAATAATAAAACAAATACCCGTGCGACGCCGGGACGATCAGCTAGTTTGCCTATAAAAAGATGCGGCAACATTCTACATTGAGGGCTAGTGTATAGCTGAAGTGCAAAAAATTTGCAAGCTGAAGTGGCAGTGGGCCGGCCATATCTCGCGTAGAACCGGCAACCACTGAGGCCAACGTGTTCTTGAGTGGAGACCACGACTCGTAGGACGCCCTCCGACCAGGTGGGATGACGACCTGCGAAAGACTGCAGGTAGATGCTAGATACGGCAAGCTGAAGACAGGGCGCTCTATGGGGGAGGCCTATGACCAGCAGTCGACTAACATAGGCTGAAGATGATGAAGTGGCAGGAAATAAATCTTCTCCATAAAATGCGACAAAATATTGTTCTATTCAGGAGGTTACAGTGAAGAAAGAACCTGAGGAAGTGGACAATGAGAATGGAGTGAAGAGCTTCGACAGTGAGCGCACCATCACCGACATCAACGACCAACTGGACGTCTCCACGGTCGCTGCGGACCAGTTCCCGACTTACAGGTTATTATTATTATAACTAAACTACTATAATTACTACTAAAAACAAACTACAACTCCAACATAAATATATTCTACTAATATTATAAACGCGAAAGTTTGTGAGGATGTATGTAAGTTTGGTTGTTGCTCTTTCACGCAAAAACTACTGAATGGATTTTGATGAAACTTCACATTAATATAGCTTACATATCAGAATAACACATAGGCATTCATAAAGATATATGTATACTGTATTTGTATATTATCCAAAATATCTATCACCACGCGGGTGAAACAGCGGGGCGCAGATAGTTACTTATATTTCTGAAACTACATAATATGTAATGTTGGCAAGCCAACCCTCTTATGTAAAACATATGTTTTGTGGTTGGCAGGTAGAAAATGACTCGGCATTAAGCCCACCCTTTGTACCCTTTGTAGTGCAATCAAGTATTTAAATAAATAAATAATAAAAACGGGATTGAAGAGTTCCATAGGCCATCAAACCCGTCTACA
The DNA here is from genome assembly GCA_943735965.1 of Eupithecia abbreviata. Taxonomy (NCBI): domain Eukaryota; kingdom Metazoa; phylum Arthropoda; class Insecta; order Lepidoptera; family Geometridae; genus Eupithecia; species Eupithecia abbreviata. Next base: position 1,689,944 of record OX030997.1, on the reverse strand, counting down.
CCCACAAAAAAAAGAAACTCTCCTAGGCTCGTTATTTTATCAATGTATGTAGTATTATTAACTAGCTGCGCCCCGCATCTATGTGTCAAATGGTTTATAAACCTTCTTGAATAGCTATCTATTAAAAAGAAACGGCATCAAAATCGGTTGCGTAGTTTTAAAGATCTAAGCATACATAGGGACAGACAGCGGGAAGCGACTTTGTATTATACTATGTAGTGACCAAAGTTATCGAAATAACTCTAAGAATTCGCGAGCTGAAGTGGCACTGGGCCGGCCTTATCTCGCGAAGACGGAACGCAGGGGCAAACGTGTCCTTGAGTTGAGACCACTCGACCACTCGGTAAACGTAGTGTAAGACGCCCTCCAAACCAGGTGTGATGACGACCTGCTAAATACTGTAGGTAGATGCTAGTTGCGTCAAGCTGAAGACAGGGCGCTGTGGCGCTCATTGGGGGAGGCCTATGTCCAGCAGTGGAATAACATAGGTTGATGATGATGATGATGATGATGTAGTGATACCTTCAGCATAATATACCTTCCTTTCAGCACGGAGCGCGGCGTGGGTCGCTCTTTCCTCTCGGAGTTCAAATGCGTCCAATGCAAACTGTGCAACAAACTGCTGGACAACGAGGAGACTGCTGAAGTGCATCTGAGGACCTGGAAGCATTACCAGCTGTTTCTGAAGGCATTGCAGCCTATTCCACCTGCACACAAGGTAATTTACAACAACATTCATTCCACTAAGGAAATCCAGTACAGGGAAAATGAATCGCGGGCAAAAATCAATTATCTATCAATAAAAATTAAAAAGGTTTTATTTCAGAAAGTCTACAAAAAAAAATCTACTTATTGTAATTTCGTTTAATTAGTTAAATTTATTTAACAAACAAATTTATCTTAAGGTTTAAGTATATATGTGTACGTACTTCGGATTAACCTTTGAAATCAGAGGATTTTGTTAAAGTAAAAAAGCGTGGGGTGCTTTCTGAAAATATTTCTTCAATGTCGCTACTCCTATCAGTATCTAGTTATGTGAGGCAAGTGTGCGCTGTTGGCAAGAGAACGAAAATCCATGTATCCATGCACCCCACGCTTTTTTACTTTAAAATAATTTCTTTTATTTATCATTCTTATCCATAATTTGAATTATTTAAAAAAAAAACTACTTTTTAGTTCGGTTTATTTATAAAAGCGTGGTTTTTTAGTTTTTTTAACTATTATTTATTTTTTTAAACTAAGAGTAGAGTAAATAAATAAGTGAATAAATGTAAAGAAAGCTATGCAATAGATTGATGACTTTCTTAATGATAAATTCTAGTTTTTAATGAAAATGTATAGAATTATTGTTTTTGTTATCACGGTTTTAATATTTTTTAGACAATACGTCTATTAATACAATTATTATTTTAGCAACAAAGACATTGCATGATATTTATCTCAATTTGTACGCTGTAATCGGTAAAACATGTTTGATACCTACCTGTTTGTAACATCTTATAATAGTTTGACCGAAACCGCTGTACCACTCCTTAGAAAAGTGCGGCGAGGTGGGGGGCGAGGAAAAAAGAGCAAGAGTACGCGTTGACGGCAGACTGATGGATTGGAGCGTCTTATATTTCCCCCCCCCCCGTCTCGCCGCTCGCATACCTCAGGCGCGGTACAGCGGTTTCGGTCAAACTACGTATAACACAATATGTTCATGCAAATTAATGATCTTTGTCTTATTAATATAAGATTTGTATTAATAAACATGCAAAGAACTATGCTCGGAGTTTCTCTGAAGGATAGGATTCGTAACGAATACATCCGACAGAGAACCAAAGTTATCGACATTGCTCTAAGAATTAGCAAGCTGAAGTGGCAGTTGGCCGGCCATATCTCGCGAAAAACCGACGGCCGCTGGGGCAAACGTATTCTTGAGTGGAGGAGACCACGACTCTGTAAACGTAGTGTAGGACGCCCTCCGACCAGGTGGCATGACGACCTGTGAATGACTGCAGGTAGATGCTGGTTGCGGCAAGCTGAAGACAGGGCGCTATGTCGCTTATTGGGGAGGCCTATGTCCAGCAGTGGACTGCTATAGGCTGATGATGATGATAAATAAACAACCCTCGCTTGCTCCCAACATAACGCTTCAACCTCTGAACCAGCAGGAGTCAACTGCGGCCAAGCGCGGCAACGACTCCGACGACGGCAATTGGAAGCGGCGCCGGACCGACGCGCAGCAGGATGACGCGACAGCGGAGAACCATAACAACGAACAGGAACAACTCAATGGTAAGTGATTAATAATAAATAAATAATGCTGGACAATCCACACGGCATCATCTAGCTTGGTGTCGCATTTATTGTCACATCTAGCCTGTGTTATTCACTAACCAAACGCCAAACTCTATGTATATATATTTTATTACATGTATGTAAGTATTTTATTTATCATATCTCATAACCTACAAGAACACAGATCCCCTGGTACTGTCCACGATCCTATCCATCCATGGTTGTCTGGTAGAGATCGCTCTTGAGCGATAAGACCGCCAATTGTAATTAATTTTTAAGTTTGTTCTGTATATAGTTTTATATTTAAAGTGCAATAAAGAATTTTCTATCTTTTTTCGTCCTATGTAGAATGTTGAACAAACCACGACGCAACTCAACTGTAAGTGAAGTGATGTTGCATTCATCATCACATCCATCCTAAAACTGCCCAAAACCATAAAGTTGCTACCAATGACATTATTTAAGAACAAACTTTATAAAGTACTGACATCAAAATGTTATTATAACATAAATGACTTTTTATTAGATAAGAACATAAATATTGATGAATGAGTGATTTTAATTAAATTAATTTAATTTATTAAATTAATTATTAATATATTTGTAATTTAATATTCTCAATGCATAAATATGTAACTTAATTTGTTTAATTTGTTCTTAACTAGACTCTTGTACTGACTATATTTGCATGCCCTATATTTAGGCAAAACATGTATGGTGCTTACTATTTACTACTCTTCCATCTTTGTGACCCATGTTTACAAATAAAGACTTTGAACTTTGAACCTATGCTATTCACTTGTAATCAGAAATCAGTAATATTTATTCACAAAAGGCATGGCACAAAATAAATCGCAAGTGTCGTTGATAACTGAACCTGTATCTAGTTAGTACTCCTCTACTCAATTTTAAGTTATGGTGGTATGCAAAATAATCCTGCGAAAGACTGCAGGTATATGCTGGATGCGGCAAGCTGAAGACAGGGCGCTATGGCGCTCACTGGGGGAGGCCTATGTCCAGCCGTGGACTGCTATAGGCTGATGATGATGTATGCGACAGGGCGCTATGGCGCTCATTGGGGAAGGCCTATATCCAGCAGTAGACTGCTATAGGCTGATGATGATGATGTATGTATATGTTATCAAAAAGGTAATTATTATTATTCAAAACTTTTTGTAATATTCGCAGACTCGGACAAACCTGATCAGCTGGAGGTCTCAGCTGGTGACGTGGACATGCCTGCTCAGGACGAGCTCGAGGACTGGGAGCAGTCTGTGGATGAGATACTGGACGATGAGAAGAACAACCTGGAGGCTGGTATGTAGACCTGTAGATCAAATGTAGGCCACTTTACATATACCTCTTCATTGGGGCAATGGACAGCTAATTCTGTAAAAGCCTTTCCACATGTCATGTCAACATGAATGTGGTGGATTCCGTTAGCATATTTTTATATTAAGTATCAGTTAATCTAGTACCCTTAACCAAACTCTGCTTACCATGCATTGCATTTTTGGAGTTTATTAAGTTCTTTAGTTTCTGCCCGTCGCTTCTCAGACGTCGTTTCTATGAAAACGTTTAAGGTCCCACGGAAACATCTTTGGGATAAAAATAAACCTACATATACCAGTCAAGGTCTACATTTATGCTTTCCGCCCGATCCGTTCAGTAGTTTTCGCATGACGTGAAAAACCTCCATCAAGCTTTCGCATTCATAATATTAGTGTGATTCTGATTATATTAAGCACTCAGGAATTAAGCAGCTAGAGTAAGCAGCAAAAAGAGAAGCGTCTTAGGAATTGAGGGCGCGCGTGTGGTAATGTACTACTTTTGTTGCTTTAAGTTCACCGTTTCGCCACGAGACTTCTCTTTTTGCACCCCATTATTGATTTAGTTTTAAATTAATCCAGAAGCTAAGCACTGGGATTGTTCTCTAGGGTAGAATATACAATAATGACATCGCATTGTCACACATTTCGTACATTTGATGGCAAAGTGACGTATTTTTTCTCTTTTCTACCCTAGACAACAATCCCCATGCTTGCCCTACAGTAAATAGTTTCAGAGATAGGTACTGAACTTTCGTGAAAGATGTTGAAACAATGGACGCGAATCCAGGCCGCTTGAGCCTGGATTCGCGGTCGGTGATCTACCGCTTTGATATATATTTTACTGTAGAATAGCTACATAATATTTTATTTTCGGTAGTAAAGAATGTATTTTATATCGAGAATTTAAATAAATTATGTGCAATAATATTTTACAGCTGACGCGGAACCTGACAACGAAGAGATCTAAGCGACTGTTCTTCCAAAGGATAAATGTCTGATATTCTCATAATCAGTTGTCGTCTGTTAACTTTGACCTTTAATAGATAAAATGTCAGTTAAAATTAATTTCACAACACTAGCCTAGTATAATTGCCCGATTATCTTTTAGAAGAACCTTTCCCTGACACGAGTTGCCCGCACGTCGCGACAGATGGCGCAGCTAAATTTTAATGTAGTTTTGTTAATTTTTAGTTTCTAAGAAATTAAATAATTTCGATTTCAGCGTTTTTTTTTGGGATATTATTAAATTTCTTAGAGATTACCCCGAGTGCCCCTCGCACTCGGGGTATAATAACGAAAACCTTAGATTTACTTGCACTTAACGTGTGTTGTTTTTCATCGATTATAATCGAGTAAAGATAAATAGATATAAGATTTTGCACTATAGTTACTGGAACTAGTTTATGCAAGGGCCTATTTCACCTTCAAATTGAAGTTCTAGGTGGACTAACTATTTAATTAAGGTGGAACGTGACACGAGCGGCGACAATTTCAAAAATTAACTTTGCCGACCCGACGTCGTCTACATAGTATTTGTGATCGCAGACCTTGACGGATCGGTACCTACCCGCCCCCTGATTATGTAACTGCGACCGGTTTGCGACAGGCGAAAATTAAGCAATAAGTGCTGTCAAAAGCCAATTTTGTATTAGATGACACCAGGTACTACGTCACCCACACTAGGTTTCCCTCTGCCGGACAATCGGTGAACTAAAAATTGCTTGCTAAAATTGCGGTCGCGGTCGCGTCGCTGTTGCTGTTGCTTTTACATAATCAGCCTGCCGTACTGGTTTGTCTGCACCCGCCTCTATGTCTTTACCCTTAGGCGCGCGGGAATAATTTCCGGCTGTACGCGTCACTATGATAACTGACCGTTTTAAACTCGTGCAAAAATAACGCAATCTATTCCACACATGCATAATGCTTTTCTCTAAAATCAACATTTGGAGTCCATTGATTTTGTTGATTGATTGTTTTTAGCATTGGCTAATGTAAACGGCTGGCGATTGTTAAATTACTTTAAGAACTCTGAAATTCGAAAAATCAGGAATTCTTTTTAAGTCTTAACTAATCGCCTCTAAATTACGAAGAACAAGCTACAACAATGCTTTTGTTACGCAAAGATGGTGAAATAGGCACCTTGAATTGATAATAATTTTACTAATTAGACACCAATGAGGATAATTTTACTAATGACACCAATGAGGGGTTTTCACGAAAAAAAATAGTTTTTCTAGACTGAAAAGAAAAGAAAGACCTTGGCGTATTGTATATCTGATAGAGTTTGACGTGACATCCTCTTCGATTTTTTTTTTGCTAGCGGACCTTCCCGGCCTCGCACGGTTTTACTACGGATCCTTAACTTTTTGGAAAACATAATAATATAGCCTATGTTCACGTAGCTTCCCAGCTGTGAAAGAATTTTTTAAATCGGTCCAGTTATTTCGGAGCCTATTCATTACAAACAAACAAAAAATCATACCTTTCAGCCTTATAATATTAGTATAGATAATAATGAAAATTGTGCGTTTGACCACCACTTAAGAAAGTGAAGGTAAGCGTGCTCAATACGCTTACCTAAAAGAAACCTGATCACACTAGTTTTAATACTTCATTAGCCGAGTTGCACAAAAGCTTTTATTTTATTTTTCATTTCCTTTCTTATTCGACTTTACTTACGTCCTGTTACATACAGTCTAAAAATGCCAACAACGCCAAGTCCGGTCGTAATATATTTTTTTAAATAAAACGAAGAAACCAATATAACTTAATATTGGCTTATAAAAAATCAAGTTTCGAGTTTGGCTGTGACTTGATTTCGTAGCTTAGTTGGTTAGAACATTCCAATACTGAGGGGAAGTCGCTGGTTCAAGTTCCGCCAAAATCTAAATTTTCTCTATATTATTTAGTTTCAGATTTAGTTTTAGATTTATAGAGATTACCCCGAGTGCGAGGGTTTACGCACTTTACTAATATAAACCATAGATATTGGTTTCTATATTATTTCCTTGTCTACGATAATTTTAGATATATGTCTATACTGGATTTAGCCCGCGCGGTTTAGATTATACTTTGAAGTAGCCTATGGAATAAGTAACTATATTTCTAATTATTCAAAAATCTTGTAACTCTCTCTCTTTTATAATAATATAATTGTATTTTAAAAGGTAACCTCTTAATTCATAATGGTCTGTAAAATCAAACAGTTGATAAATATGTAGTGTTATTTCACACTTAAACTTAATCAAATTTTAACTTAGCATACCTAATGTTCAGAGGAAGTGAAATTTTGAAGCAAGTTTTCATAAAAATTCTATGTTGAATTGTTGATACAACTGATTATATTATTTTTTAAGTTTATAACTCTCCTTACTGACACTGGCAAAGCGGCGCCATTAAGAAAGAAGTACAAGTTATAATGCCAACAACTTTTTTGAATGATTATGAATTGTCATCTTAGCTAGAAAATGCTGGATCTTCAAATAAACATAGGTTTGGTCTTTGTTCTGTTACATGGCTTACCATAATATCGAACCAAATTTATGGGGCCTTATTATTCAAAACTTACTATTTAGTATGTAATTTAACTAGGTTTAATTTAAATAATATTAAAATTGTCGAAAGCAAAAGTGAAGTGCTTGCACTTTTGAATAGGACAACTTTCTAAAATTTCGCTATTTGTAAACATAATAAAGATTTATTCATTGTGTATGTATCGCGTGTCATTTGTTTTATTTCCCCTTACGTTTACAAAAGGTACGCAATAAATACACGATAAATAATCCTAAATAAGAATAAGGCTATTAAATTAATTAAAACAAATTGTCACCTAATTCTCGTAGGTACCTATGTAGGTATAATGTTTTAAGATTATTTTTTGCGAGAAGACTTTACTTTTTGTAATGTAATGGTATATAATTTTTATCCATGTTATAAGTCTCGTTACATAAAAATTGGGGGTTTGAAAATTATAGCCACTCTCATGTTATTGGAATCGCGTCTTGCTTTTCCCGGGATGCTGATATAAAAGTAGAGTATAGAAACAATAGCTGTATTGTATAAAACTATGACTAATAATGATAGTGATAAGTGCAGTTTGGCTGCTGGTGATGCACTGACCTCTGTAGGCACCCGCTCCGCGCTCGCGGCAAAGGTAACCTACTTAGGTAGAACTGCTGATGCTGCTAATATACCTCCATGATCTATGTATCTATAACACATGCTACCACGAGATCGTTGATGACGAAGCTGTATCTAAGTGGGACAGCATGAGAGTCTGTCATTAAAAGCCCAATCTTTATCTATGCTACTTATACTATGTGTTCTGATTCGATTTTGAAATAAGTTTTAGCTGTCATTTTTAAACAAAATTTCATAAAAAGGCTAAAAATGTATGCACATGGGGTAGGTATACTTGTTTGTTTTATTTAAAGTTAGGTCTATAATTTAATTGTTTGCATTATTTCAATTACTACGTACTTACAGCCCTACTTAAATAGCCATGTGAAATGTTTTCAATTAATTATCTTCATATTAAAATAAATGTTATGTATCTATTTTTTGTTGTTTTATTTAGTTTCATGTAGTCAAGTAGGTTACATTTTTGTATTTTGATAACGATAATTATACAAATTATAATTAAGTACCTATGTAATTCAAATGAAAACAACAATTCAAAATGTCCTACCCGTTATGACCTACGGAGCTGAGACGTGGACACTCACGATAGGGCTGGTCCACCAGTTCAAAGTCGCTCAGCGAGCTATGGAAAGAGCTATGCTCGGAGTTTCTCTGAAGGATAGGATTCGTAACGAATACATCCGACAGAGAACCAAGGTTATCGACATAGCTCAAAGAATTAGCAAGCTGAAGTGGCAGTGGGCCGGCCATATTTAGCGAAGAACCGACGGCCGCTGGGGCAAACGTGTTCTTGAGTGGAGACCGCGACTCGGCAAACGTAGCCGACCAGGTGGAATGACGACTTGCGAAAGACTGCAGGTAGATGCTGGATGCGGCAAGCTGAAGACGGCGCTATGGCGCTCATTGGGGGAGGCCTATGTCCAGCAGTGGACTGATATAGGCTGATGATGATGATGATGACCTATGTAATTATAAATAATTGAAACGCAGTACCTAAATGCAGCTGTGTGAACCTAGCAACTGACTTTGAGATATTCATGTTTTTTTGATCCTATTCGATTGTACCGGCAAAATTTTCGTTTGTACCCTAAGGGTGTAAAAGTTATGGGGAGGGGGAGGTTTTCCAATAGTGGTTTTTGACCTAAGTGGGTAAAGTGAGTAATTTAATATCAAAGTTAAATATTTTATAGCACTTAGCCATAGATTTCGTAAGACCTTAAAATTTTCAATATATTCAACGTATAACAATTCGTTTTAAGACTGAAACAAACGGGTAAAAAAAAAAACATTGACTTAAAACAACGAAATTGTTAAAAAGTAGCCGGTTTTTGGAAATTCACATAGTTTCTTCAGAAAATGTAAGCTCAGGTTCTACATAGGCACATATAATGATAGGTATTGAATTAATTAACATGATTTGAGTGAAATTTGGAGGGTACAAACGGGTACAAACGAAAAAACATTGACTTGAAACAACGAAATCGTTGAAAAGTTGGCGTTCTTTAGATATTGCAAAAGTTTCTTAAGTAAATCATGAGAAAAGTACAAGAAAAGCACAGATTCTGATAGGTATTGAACTGAGTAATAAGATTTAAGCAGAATATGGACGGTACAAACGGGTACAAACAAAACACAATGACTTGGAATATCAAAATCGTTAAAAAGTTGCCGATGTATGGATATTGACATGGTTTCTTCAGAAAATTTAAGCTTAGGTTCTATAAAGGCACATACAATGATAGCTATTGAATTATCTAACAGGATTTAAAACAAATCTCGAGGGTACAAACGAAAAAAACTGACTTAAATCTATGATTTTTTTTCAAAAGTTGCCGATTTTTGGAAATTGATATGTTTTCCTCAAAATCTTTAAGCTGAGGTTCTGCAAAGGTACATATAATGATAGCTATTGAATCAACTAACATGATTTGAGTCATATCTGGAGGGTACAAACGGGTACAAACGAAAAACTTTGACTTGAAAAGACGAAATCGTTGAAAAGTTGGCATTCTTTAGATATTGCAAAAGTTTCTTTAGTAAATCATAAGAAAAGTACAAGAAAAGCACAGATTCTGATAGGTATTGAATCAATTAACAAGATTAAAGCAAAATGTGGACGGTACAAACGGGTACAAACAAAACACATTGACTTGAAATATCAAAATCGTTAAAAAGTTGCCGATTTTTGATTATTGACATGGTTTCTTCAGAAAATTTAAGCTAAGGTTCTACAAAGGTACATACAATGATAGCTATTGAATTCTCTAACAGGATTTAAAACATATCTGGAGGGTACAAACGGGTACAAACGAAAAAAACTGACTTAAATCTATGATTTTATTTCAAAAATTGCCGATTTTTGGAAATTGATATGTTTTCCTGAAAATCTTTAAGCTGAGGTTCTACAAAGGTACATATAATGATAGCTATTGAATCAACTAACATGATTTGAGTCATATCTGGAGGGTACAAACGGGTACAAACGAAAAACTTTGACATGAAACAACGAAATCGTTGAAAAGTTGGCGTGCTTTAGATATTGCAAAAGTTTCTTAAGTAAATCATAAGTAAAGTACAAGAAAAGCACAGATCCTGATAGGTATTGAATCAATTAACAATATTTAAGCAAAATGTAGACGGTACAAACGGGTACAAACAAAACACATTGACTTGAAATATCAAAATCGTTAAGACGTTGCCGATTTTTTTATATTGACATGATTTCGTTGTTTCATGTCAAAGTTTTTCGTTTGTACTTGTTTGTACCCTCAAGATTTGACTCAAATCATGTTAGATAATTCAATAGCTATCATTGTATGTGCCTTTGTAGAACCTAAGCTTAAATTTTCTGAAGAAACCATGTCAATATCCAAAAATTGGCAACTTTTTAACGATTTTGATATTTCAAGTCAATGTGTTTTGTTTGTACCCGTTTGTACCGTCCACATTTTGCTTAAATTTTGTTATTTGATTCAATACCTATCAGGATCTGTGCTTTTCTTGTACTTTACTTATGATTTACTTAAGAAACTTTTGCAATATCTAAAGAACGCCAACTTTTCAACGATTTCGTTGTTTCAAGTCAACGTTTTTCGTTTGTACCCGTTTGTACCCTCCAGATATGACTCAAATCATGTTAGTTGATTCAATAGCTATCATTATATGTACCTTTGCAGAACCTCAGCTTAAAGATTTTGAGGAAAACATATCAATTTCCAAAAATCGGCAACTTTTGAAAAAAAATCATAGATTTAAGTCAGTTTTTTTCGTTTGTACCCGTTTGTACCCTCGAGATTTGTTTTAAATCCTGTTAGATAATTCAATAGCTATCATTGTATGTGCCTTTATAGAACCTAAGCTTAAATTTTCTGAAGAAACCATGTCAATATCCATACATCGGCAACTTTTTAACGATTTTGATATTCCAAGTCATTGTGTTTTGTTTGTACCCGTTTGTACCGTCCATATTCTGCTTAAATCTTATTACTCAGTTCAATACCTATCAGAATCTGTGCTTTTCTTGAACTTTTCTCATGATTTACTTAAGAAACTTTTGCAATATCTAAAGAACGCCAACTTTTCAACGATTTCGTTGTTTCAAGTCAATGTTTTTTCGTTTGTACCCGTTTGTACCCTCCAAATTTCACTCAAATCATGTTAATTAATTCAATACCTATCATTATATGTGCCTATGTAGAACCTGAGCTTACATTTTCTGAAGAAACTATGTGAATTTCCAAAAACCGGCTACTTTTTAACAATTTCGTTGTTTTAAGTCAATGTTTTTTTTTTTACTTGTTTGTTTCAGTCTTAAAACGAATTGTTATACGTTGAATATATTGAAAATTTTAAGGTCTTACGAAATCTATGGCTAAGTGCTATAAAATATTTAACTTTGATATTAAATTACTCACTTTACCCACTTAGGTCAAAAACCACTATTGGAAAACCTCCCCCTCCCCATAACTTGTACACCCTTAGGGTACAAACGAAAATTTTGCCGGTACAATCGGGTACAAACCCGGTACAATCGAATAGGATCAAAAAAACATGAATATCTCAAAGTCAGTTGCTAGGTTCACACAGCTCCTAAATGCTGCACCACACCAACAAAGAAATTGAATTAATTCGTGGATAGAAAAAATAAGCCCTGTGATTTGAACACCATAGACAAGTCTCATTGATTGACTTTGACATTCTGCTACGTTTGTTCAAAGAGATGAATACTATTTTTTTATGTTGTTACTTGTTTGTTTGTTTGGTAGGTACTTCGCGTAGGTACCTATGTTTTGATTGAGTATTCTTCTAATTTTTACCGCTATTAAATGAAGAACATGAAAGAATCAAGGCAAGGGCAGACGCCAATCGAGAGTTTATCTGAATTACGTAGTTATTTCTCATCGCACAACTCAACTCGTGAATATGTAGCGCATAGTTCAAAAGTGCATTCTGTTGGTTGGTCCTGTGATGGTAGACGCCTCGCATCAGGATCCTTTGATAAAAACGTGGCTATCTTCAATTTGGAGCGCAGCAGACTGGTTTGTACAATACAGACTTATTTACATTTACAAAAGTAACAGAAAAAAGTAAGGTTATGTTTTTGTTGTTATTTCACTTTTCACACTAATAATGCTTGGGAATACGTTACATTATTGCCTATGCAACATGACCAACCACTATCTCATAATCATATGGAGGTACAAGCAAAGTATTACCTTGGTTGTTATTAAATAAACGCACTTGCACCCACCAACCCACTTTAAATGATTCTAAACATCGACAATAATGGTTTCAGGCCCAAGACTTCATTTGCAGAGGACACACTGGCTCAGTAGACCAGTTATGCTGGCACGCAACACACCCTGATCTGCTCAGCACAGCCAGTGGTGACAAATCTGTAAGGATATGGGATATTCGGTAAGATATTAAGAAGATTAATGGTAGGTATTTTGTTATAGTAGGGCCATCTGAAACCAATCATTTTAATTGAGCACTCAAGGCAATATTAGTCTGTGCTTTTCTGCCACAGAAATAACCTACTCAACTACTAGACTGCACCATACATTGTGTAAATAATTGAAGTTGAAGTTGCTTCATCCCTTTACTATTTCAAATATTTGCAATCCATGACAATGCTATGTAATTTTCTCTATTCTACCTACCAGCTATCCTATTATATTGTGACAAATTATTATAAATTAATTTATTTTAATTTTTTAAGAAGGCATTTTTGTCTGCTTTTTTTTGCACAATGCCCTATGGTGTTTCCTTTGTGATAAGTTAGTATGTGTTATAATAAAAATGTGATTTATCTTTTAAAATAGTATTTAACGACATCAAGTGTAACATTGTGTACCTACGGTGGAAATAAATAAACTAAACTAAACCAGACAACAATCCCTGTGCTTACCCTAGAGCTAACTGACTATTACTAACTGTACTTAATACATAATTAAAGGCAAGTACCATTGACATGAGAGTACAATTATTTATTTTTGTGTCTTCTACAGTTATAAGTATAGTTAATTTAAGATGTATAGGGAAGGATAAAGAATGAATCAAACCCCCAAGTGATTGTTTGACACTGATTTAATTCATTGCAAATAATAGTAATAACTAGCTGCGCCCCGCGGCTTCACCCGCGTGGAATTTTCTGCGCAATTTTACCATGTTTTCTCACCGTTTAAACCTTCCCTGGACTACGACGAACATTTCAAAACCAAAATCAGCCCAGCCGTTCTCGAGTTTTAGCGAGACTAACGAACAGCAATTGATTTTTATATATAAGATTTACAATAAAATGTAAGCATGTATAAATGTGTTAGTGAATCTGCTGAGCTGTATGACCTAGTTCATTGACTCTACCTATCATGTGTAATATAAAACATATGTATAATAAAAAATATCTATCTATGTAATGTATTGTACATCAGTGATCTAGTACCCATAACTCAAGCTCTGCTTAGTTTGGGACTAGATAATTCTGTGTGAATTGTCCAGCATTATTTATTTACTTGGCACTAGTGGCACTACTCACCACCACTCACATAAAGAAGATGAATGTGTCTGTTGGTGTTCTAAATATAAATTAATAATTTCCAGGTCTCACAAATGTGCAGCCTCTATCAACACAAAGGGAGAAAACATCAACATAGCATGGTCCCCGAATGGAAGCACCATAGCAGTTGGCAACAAGGAGGATTTAGTCTCTTTTATTGATACTAGGACTTTTAAAGTGGTATGTTTAACTACTAACTTTCTGTAATGTTATTTCAGTATGGGACCCATTCTACTCATCAAATATCTTTGTCCAATTTCTATACCCAACATTTAATCACACTTTGATGGATGCCCATTCCACTTATCAAATATCTTTGTCCAAGATTCTTAGTAATTTGCATAGTTGAATTCAATTCAAATAACATCATTCCACACCAGGGTTGGAAAAAAAACAGTTTTTTTTATATTTTATAAAACAAACAGTTCAAAATGTTTAAAACAAGTGTTTTTTTTGTTTTTTTTACTTATCAATTTCAAATCAATTATAGCGAATAATAAAGTAATCCATTTCAAAACTATTCCCTAATTCACATTAGTAAAAATTAACAAAACGATTAATATTTACTTTTACCTCTAATCTAATTATTAAAAATTATTATTATTATTAATCAATACAAAACACTTTACATACACCTTGTATGTAGTGTTGTAGGTAGGTAGAGAACTAGAGAGAGAACGGGGAATAGGTACCGTACCCACTAATCCAGTGAATTACTTTCTTTCGACGGCCGACATAGGGACTTTCCCCGCGGGACTTTACTGGCGGGGAGTTACCTATGCAGTGTGCAGTGTATAAAACGGCCTACATAGGAACTTTCCCTGCGGGACTTTACTGGCGGGGAGTTACCTATGCAGTGTATAAATAACACAGTCTGTCTGTGGTATTTATACACATTCATTTGCAATTAAAGGTATTTTTAAACCCTGTTTTTTTCTTAATATAAAACATAGTTTTATTTGAAACTGTTTTAAACACTGTTTTAAACACGTGTTTTAAAACAACTTGTTTTAATCATGCCAACCCTGTTCCACACTAATATTAAAATTGTGAAAGTTGGGATGGATAGATGATTCTCAACAGATGTTGAGAATCATCTATCCATTCCAACTTATAATAGTTTTGCCAGAGCTGCGAAAATAGAGATTGGTGGCTACCAAAGGCAACTTTGTACCTCTGCTGGTAGCGTTACAACAACAATTGTGATCAAGCAATTAATATGTCAATATGAAAACTGATATTTTGTAGGTTATTAAGTAGGTATATGTTTTATTCCAGCTCAAAGCTACACCAATGTAAAATATCAGCCCGATCTGGGCTGATATTTTACATTGGTGTAGCTTCATCAGTTTTCATATTGACATATTAATTGCGTGATCACGATTGTTGTTGTAACGCTACCGGCAAAGGTACAAAGTTGCCCTTGGTAGCCACCAATCTCTATTTTCGCAGCTTTGGCAAAACTATTATATTATTAAAATGAAAACTATTACAGGGGCATTAAAAAAGCTTTTTAGGTATTACAAGATTGCTAGTGAAATTCCCTTTGTTCATGGTTGTATATATAATAATAAATAACATAAAATAGGTAGATTTTGATGATTTTTTCGTTGTTGTATAAAGGTTGATTTAGAGGTGGTCCTATAAATGTTTCATAATCGAGGAATTGATATTAAGTGTACCGTAAAACATATCTAAAGCATCATCACATGATAATTTTATATTTATATTTTTATATTTATTTAAAGGAAAACCAGAAGCTTATATATAACACAATAAAAAGTTCATAAATACTAGAAAGCTTATTGAAGGTTTTCACGGATAAATAACATAATAATATAATAAGAAGAGACTGTGAAAATAAAGTGAATTGGTACATATAGCATCTATAAAGTTAAATTAGATAATTATCTTTAGGTTACAAAATTAACAATAATGTTTACTCCAAAAACCTATCACCAAAATTATCATTATTGGTGCCAAAGAATTCTCTGCTGAGCCGCCGCCTGGCCGTGCTAACACTTGTGCAGAATAAATCGAAATCATATTGCTTACATAAGTAATTATGTAAGTAATTTTCACACCATTTGTAGCATATAGTTTCTTTGGCAACGGCCGTAAACAAGAGCTCTTTTCATTCGTTGTTTCATTCATTTGTCATCCATTACATCTAACTAAATTAGACTCCATTTTGAACTAGATGTCGCCACTTGAAAAATTTTATCGTGCTATCGAAGTGTTCCATCAAAACCCATTTTCACTTTTTAGCTTTTTTAAGTATTCAGTTTTTTAAAAGAAGCTAAATGATATGTTAATGTTGTCTTGTATTTGTTTTAGGTGCTGGAAGAACAGTTTAATTTCGAAGTGAATGAAATATCATGGAACCTAAATTCTGATCTTTTCTACTTGACTAATGGACTTGGCTGTGTGCACATAATGACGTAAGCAAATTATAGAATCTACAACCGCTGGGGTAAACATGTTCTTGAGTGGAGGCCATGACTCGGCAAACTACGACTCGGTAGTGTAGGACGCTCTCCGGCCAGGTGGGATGACGATCTGCAAAACACTGCAGGCAGATGCTGGATGTGGCAAGCTGAACACAGGGCCCTATAAATAAATAATAAAATTTATTCAAAAATATCTTAGGACTAAAGAGTAACAAAAAGTACCTTACTTAAATTCTGATGGAAACAACAATGTGGGTGCCTGAACTAGGTGAAAACCTGTTTTTCAGGCTGAAAGAGTGCTAACAACAAATAAATAATCAATTTGAACTTGCTTATTATACAAAGCGACGAACATGTATACTTTATGATAATAACTTATGCTACTTACATTAAACTAAGTTTAAATAATAAAGGTGTACACAAAGATTTTTAGGTCTACTTAAAAACAGTCAATAAATATAAATATGGCGCTCATAAAATGAGGCCTATGTCCAGCTGTGGCCTAATATAGTCGTCTGATGATGATGATATCTCTGACGACAAATTCTCCTAGAAAGAATTGTAAATTCTCAGTTTACAATACTTTGATTTTTAAAACTAGTTTATTAACTTATGTACATAGTTGTTTACGAGAAGCCTAGTTCTTGCCTCACTAGTTGTCCTTATAGTTGCATGTTTTTTATTCTCAGTTATACATAAAACTTTTGAAACTATCATGGTTATTAACACTAAAGTCATTTAAAACGGGATATTTACCATGATTTGATTTTTGAGTTATCCAATATTTCTGCACAGTTGCATGCGCCATGATCACGGAGTAACAGAAGGCACTGCGAGTTTTTATGGGCAGACATACCGATCTACCCTCATTTTTTGTCTTTTGCTACGAACGTTGCCACTATGGTAAATAAATAATATGGTAAATCGGCTCGCAGTGCCTTCAGTTACTCCGTGATCATGGCGCATGCAACTGTGCCGAAATATTGGATAACTCAAAAATCAAATCATGGTAAATATCCCGTTTTAAATGACTTTAGCAGTTATACATAGACTAACTCATATGTGGATAGCGCTTTAGACGACATTGTGAATATCGCTCATCTTTAAATTTCTCTCATTATTATTATTATACACAAATGTAAAATAATTTAAATGTGTATTTTGTTATTCCTCAATAAATAAATAAATAGACAATAAGATGCTTATCAGGGGAGTCCAATGTCCAGGTGTGGACTAAGACTCTTGATTTGATGATGTAGTGCAACAATATTATCTTATCTTCCAGATACCCCGGTCTAGAACTGCAGACAGTGATCAAGGCCCACCCGAGCACCTGCATATGTATAGAGCACGACCCGACGGGGCGCTACTTCGCGACCGGGTCGGCGGACGCTCTCGTGTCGCTGTGGGACGTCAACGAACTGGCTTGTCTCAGAGTGTTTACAAGGTAATGCACCTCATCATCATCCGGCCATCATATAGGCCTCCAACCTTTAGTGCTATTCGACACGGTCGGATCTGCGCCAATCTCCCAGGTAATTTGACAAAACAGCGGGCGAAGGACTGCCGCAGAAGGTTGCGGGTTTACAGGTTCCTCATGTTCTGGTGGTTTGCAATAGAAATAATTTATTATGCCATCTTATAAAAACCATGTATACTTAAAGCTATGTGAAATACAATAATAAACAAAACTTTACAGATTTAAAGAAACATTTCAACACATTTTGTTGTTTACGCAAATTTGCGGTACCTATAATAAAAAATACAAAAATCTTTATTAGAAACAAGAGACTTATAGTATAGGGTTCAGTTGTGGGCCGACTACCGCAAAAGTTAAGAAACTGTGTAGCGGAGTCGGCGCCTTCCTCCGCAAACAAAATAAATAGGTATGTTTCTTTAAAGAAATAAAAAAAGAGAAATGTGTGTGTAGTGTGTGTGTGTGGTATGTGTGTGTGGTGTGTGTGTGTGGTGTGAGTAGGAGAGTGTGGCGCTCCTGAGCGGTCTCATGAGAGTCCGGGCAACAGGAGTTACCGTTGTGAGTGTGGGTGTGTGAGTGTGAAAGAGAAGGGGTATATGTAGGATTTCACTCAGTCATTTTTGATATTTTAAAATTTCTTCAGCATCCTCGTAGGAGATTGATTAAAATAATAAAAAATGTCTATCCATGTAATGTATTGCATCATGTGTAATTCATCACAAAAATAACTACTAACCCATAACAAGCACTGTTCAGCTTGGGGCTAGACGCCTGAATCTATTATTTTTTGACGACCGATGTGGCGCGGTGGGCGAAGGTCCGCCTGCGACGCAGGAGGTTGCGGGTTCGATTCCCGCCTCGGAACAATTGTGTGTACGATCTGCAGATATTTGTTCCGGGTGTTCTGGTCGTTTTCTATGTATAATAAAAATATCTATCTATGTTATATATTGTATTATGTATATCAGTTATCTAGTACCCATAACACAAGCTCTGCTTACCATGGGGCTAGATAATGCTGTGTGAACTGTCCAGCATTATTTATTTATTTATTTATAATGTGATGTTGTTTCAGACTGGAGTGGCCGGTGCGGACGCTATCGTTCAGCTTCGACGGCCGCCTCCTCGCGTCCGCCAGCGAAGACCACATCATAGATATTGGAGATTCTGAGACTGGTAAGAATAATAAAGATATAGATACATTTATTTGGCCATCAACCACCGATTACCCAGTCCATCCATCCATCACAATAGCCTGATTTTATTTCTTTCATTTTTCTTTGCTATAGTCTCTACACCTGGCGGATACCATATTTGGGTGTATCATATTGTGCACCCGAGGATGATACCCGCTATGTGTAGCCATCGCCTTTAGATTAACTTTCTCAAAGGGCCTTTATGCTGTTGGCTTCGGCCCCACGCAAGCCTTCCATAGGACCGGGTCACTTTATGGCCCGAGATCATGGTAAATGAGAGATATTATTATATAACTCATTTATTTTCCACTCACAAAAGGCCTTACAATAATGTTCGTATATAATATTCGTTATGATCTATACACATTATTGATCTGTTTTTGATATCGGACCTCTATGGTTCTTATGTTCACATATAGATAGATAAAAATAAATAAATAAATAATGCTGGACAATTCACACAGCATTATCTAGCCCCATGGTAAGCAGAGCTTGTGTTATGGGTACTAGGTAACTGATATAAATAATACAATACATTACATAGATAGATATTTTTTATTATACATAGAAAACGACCAGAACACCCGGAACAAATATCTGCAGATCTTACACACAATTGTGCCGAGGCGGGAATCTAACCCGCAACCTCCTGCGTCGCAGGCGGACCGTCGCCCACCGCGCCACTTCGGTCGTCAAATCATCAGATAGATAGATAATTATTTTATTGCACACTTAAAAATAAAAGAAACAAGACAATAAAATACAAAATATAAATGATCGTGTTTCCAGGAGAGAAAGTAGCAGAGATCCCCGTGTCAGCATCCACATTCACAGTGTCGTGGCATCCGTCGCGCTACCTGCTGGCCTTCGCGTGCGACGACAAGGAAGCGCCCGACAGGAAGCGAGACGCCGGCAACCTCAAGCTGTGGGGACTCTCTAATAGCTCCAGTTAGAACAGAGATATAACCGAATGATTCCCATGGGTAACTAGGGGTGTTACCAGCTCCAGTTAGAACAGAGATATAACCGAATGATTCCCATGGGTAACTAGGGGTGTTACCAGCTCCAGTTAGAACAGCGACGGTAATGATTCCCATGGATAACTTGTACGGGTGGATACTGACCAGTGTTACGCGGCGTAATGTACTAATCTAGAACGGGAATTACGATACGGGACGTACGGGGCGCAGCCAGGAAACGAGATGCCATCAAACCTCACACTGTGTGGACTCGCTAGTAGCTCCTGTTAGAATAGAGATGTAATGGTCCGGGAGCCAGTGACAGATTTTCATGACCAAGTCCCTCCCAAGCAAAACTTCGTAATATGCATTAGGGATTAATATTATGAATACTCGTGAACGTCAGCTGCGACGCCGTGGGTGGGTTGGACTGTGGCAGCGATGACGACATTAATACCATGGAATAAGGTTCAAATCAGAATTCTGGAATAAGCTAATTTTAATTTCTGATTTGAACGTTATTATTATTAACCGTACTGACTGCACGAACGCTCGCTGTGTAAGGGTCGGTACTTATCTGACGGAAAATGCGTCGTGTATTATCGGTCGCGTTACGCCAGAACAGGCAAATTTATAATAAAACATTCAACAATTCACACTCAACCGATGATGCGTTAGTGCGTCGTGTATTTTATATGATGTATTCAGACTAGGCGTAACATCAGCGGGGATCGTTTGTGTGGTCTAATTTGACTGATTATACGCTCGACGCATTTTCCGTCAGATATGTACCGACCTTAACACTTTGACTGCGGTTTTTTTCGACGACTGCGATCTTTTTTTTTTGACCTAAAAAATTCGTGCTGCCGCTCTACACAGCGGTTGTGTTGCGCCGCACATGCGTTTCGTTCGAAAAATATTACAGCTGTGCTGAGTCACAAAGATCTGTATTTTCTCAGCCGCTGCGCTAGTGTGGATTTACGCATATTAGTCACTTGTAGAAAACTCATACTGTGCGTTTTCAGTACTCAAAGTGTTAACACGTTACATTACGCCCCGTAACGCCCGTCCGTATCCGGCCTGTGTATGGATAGTGCACTGCCTCTGCGGTACGACCTGAAGGGACGTGCCGTAGTAAGTGTAGGAGGGAGACATGTACCTACTGGTATTTAAGCTAAACTAGTAATAAAGACTAATTTTCTGTCAGACTAAACTAGGAATAAAGACTAATTTGACTGTCAGAGGTATTCGTTTCATTTTTTGGCTTCCAAATGACCTTCCTTTCCTTGATAGGTACCTGTACTACTAGGAAAGCAGTTCATTAGATATAGAACGAAATAAGTACTTCTTTCAGGATTATTTATTGATCTATTTCGGAACAATAATTATGCCGTCCTAGTAAACGTAACCAGAATTATTCCTCTCAAGATTGACGGAGACGCTCGACGTTCGATAGGTATTTTACAATTATTTTTAACACACGACGGTTATGTATTGGGAAAGAAATTGCAAATTTAAAAGCTCGATTCATCTTTCAGTCTGTTTTTTGCAGGAATATAACTTATTTTGTGTCCCTTAGATGTCTAAAAAAAATCTAAGTATGTAGTTTCTCAAAACCAGTAATGACTATTGGGAACAATTGATACAAATTCAATACTTATAATCGTTCTGCCACAGTATACGATGTGTTCTGTGGCTCTGTCGTCCATACCTATACTTTAACACTGATTGCTGAAATCACACGGTATGTGTTTTCTACAAGTGACTAATATGCGTAAATCCACACTAGCGCAGCGGCTGAGAAAATACAGATATATGTGACTCAGCACAGCCGCAATATTTTTCGAACGAAACGCATGTGCGGCGCAACACAACCGCTGTGTAGAGCGGCAGCACGAATTTTTTAGGTTAAAAAAAGATCGCAGTCGGTCGAAAAAAATCGCAGTCAAAGTGTTAATAAAGGGAATGCAGGGAATACTAGGCTGTCTGGAGACCGACTCTTAGGGTCAACTCACACGCGACGCTGCTGCGTGCATTTTGCTACAAAATGTAACATTATTAGCTACGCAAAAAGGTACACAGTTTATTTACATAATACGAACATTCCCCACGACACCGCACTGCGCCAATTTGTATCTTTTTGCGTGGTAAATAAAGATATATTTTGAATCAAAGTGAACTCGTCGCGTCTCGTGAGTCGAGGAATTCCTTAATCCCAGATAAAATGAAATAAATTACTTATTTGAATAAATAGAGATTTATTATTGATAAATGTGCATGTACAACCAAAAATCTCAAAGAATAGGTTTAACAATAGTGAGGTAGATAAACACAAAAAACTTGTTCTATTTATCAGCAACATTATGCTTAAGTATTATAGGGTAAAACATACCATTACTGGCCACCCATTGGCAAAAATAGATTTACCTTTTTAATAATAAAAATAGAAGTAGAAAAATATAAAGAGAAGCTTTGTATGTGAGTAGGTACTCGTATATACATAACATACCTATATGTATGTACATATTACATTCACGACCCAGCTTCATCGGCCGCCTGAAAGACCACCATGTAAGCTATACATGTGCGTTTAATATTTAGCGTGGTGGGCCAGGAAAGTGTTAAAAACTAACTAAATACTTAAATTAATAAGAGATTGGGGGTACATTATGTTAGTCCACTGCTGGACATAGGCCCTTCCCTTTTCAATAGCTAACAACTAATGATGTAAATTCAGAGACCGCATAAACTAATTTACCGCACTAAAGACGTAGACGTCCCTCCCTTTCATCTACATTCGAAATAAAAGGGATGGCATCCATATAAAGTGAAAAATTCGTTTAGTTTTGGTGACAACTGAATGAACCCCAATCTCTTATTAATTTAAGTAGATCATAAAAGTAGGTACTGCTTAGGATAAGATAACATTTTAATTTGTGATGAATTTTCTAATTTAAATGAAACCATTTGTTCAGAATTCGGTGGCTCAATAACGAGTGATTTACCCTTAGTAATAAAATAATATTAGACAACTCTGTCATTAATTAAATCTAGAAATAAAGCGTTTACAAATATGTACCCTTAGGGGAACCTACCACAATAATAAGGATATAATTATTTAACATAATAACTTATTTCAGTTAAAAGCTTTGGATTCCATCAAAATTCTATCTATTAAAATAATTTACCGATGACAAAAGTTATTTGTTTTCTTTGTTCATACTAATTCATAAACATAATTCCGAAATACATGAAACACTACACTTGCTTAAGTTGAGAGAACATTCAAAAGGTTTGAATTTTACAATCAGAGGTCTTCTTACTTCTATCATATAGAATTATATTATATTAGGTATATAAAATATATTTCTATTTTATAGAATTTTAATTTTTCAAGTAGTGCTTTACCATTTACTTCAGAAAAATAAAATAGGTCTATATTTGTACTACTATCACCAACTTTGTACCTTGTTAACTTCATCAAAAATGCAATACTAAAAAAAATATTACAAAGAGATTGATTAAAACTTTAAAAACATCAATAGGTATGTATGTACTCACTACCTTCTATTGACATAAATTCCGAAAAAGTAATAACTCTTTACATAATAACAATGTAGTATTAGTTATTAATTGCATTACTTACAACAATTATATATGATTGTGAGATAAATAATTCTAAATAAGGGGTTTTGATTTTACTAATATCCATTGCCTACTACAATTCCTACGGATATATTTAACAAACATCAATAGGTATAATTAGCTTTGGCTGTGTGGTGTCGGCCTAGATAGAATAGCACCACCCCAACTCTGCCCGTGGGTGTCGTAGGAGGCGACTAAGGGACATACACCGGGGGGCGGGCAGCAGCGTCCCTTGCAGCACACTAAATTACACTGCGATCCCCAACCCGCATGCCCAGCGTGGGGATTATGGGCATTCCCCCCCATATGAGTAGACACGCCAAGAAAAAGTGGCCCCTAGTTCCCGGCCGCCTCGCTATTCCTGGCCATGGCAGCGGCCACGGTAACGGCGGGGCAGGGGGTGCTAAGAATCCCCGGGCTACACTAGGCTGCCACTCAGTAAAAAATTTGACCCTGGCTACGTTTAACGGACGCACTCTGAGGCTTGACCACCATCTAGCGCAGTTGGAAGTGGAGTTAGAGAACATTAAATGGCATGTTCTGGGGTTATGTGAAGTCCGTAGAGAGGGGGAGGACACCGTGACCTTAGACTCAGGCCATCTTCTCTACTTTCGCGAGGGTGATAAAACATCCCAGGGTGGCGTAGGCTTCCTCGTCAATAAGGCCCTCTCTAACAACGTCCAAGAAATCTCCAGTGTGTCGACCAGGGTAGCGTACCTGATCCTTCGGCTGTCCGAACGGTACAGCATGAAGGTAATTCAGGTTTACGCACCGACCTCGGCACACTTGGATGATGAAGTGGAGGATATGTATGAAGACATATCCAAAGCCTTACATAACACCACTAAGGCCCACTTCAACGTTGTTATGGGGGACTTTAACGGCAAGGTGGGAACCCAGTCTGGCAACGAATCCCGAATAGGCCCGCATGGTTATGGAGTCAGGAATCACAGGGGGCAAATGCTTGTCAACTTCCTTGAGAAGGAGGGGCTGTTCTTAATGAACTCTTTCTTTAAGAAACAGCCTCAAAGGAGGTGGACATGGCAAAGCCCCGACACTGTGACTAAAAATGAGATTGACTTCATCATGACGGATAGCAAGCACATATTCAGAGATGTCTCTGTGATCAACAGGTTCAATACCGGATCTGATCACCGACTCCTCCGAGGCTCTCTGAATATCAACTTGAAGCTTGAAAGAAACCGTCTGATGAAGTCCACGCTCCGACCTGACCCAATCCAAATCATGGCGGGCACCGAGAAGTTTCAGCAGCTTCTCGGGAATAGATTTGTTGCCTTGGAACCCACTGATGACGCTGACGAGACCCTACACAATCTGGTTGAAACGTTGAGGGACGAGGGCATCAAATTCTGTCGAAAGCAGCGTACTGGCAAGAAGTCCAAACTCTCGGATGAGACTCTTGTGCTGATGACAAAAAGACGGGAGACCACCCAAGCGACTTTGTCAGAGAGGTCAGACCTGAACAAGCGGATTGCGAAGATGGTACGGCACGACCTTCGGAGCTTCAACACGCGCCTCATTCAAGAGGCGATAGAGCGAAACCGAGGGTCCAAAGTATTCACTCAGCAGCTTGGCAGGAGCCATCTGACAAAGCTTAAAACGCACGACGGGAGGACCGTATTGTCAAAGCCGGAGATATCCGCCGAGATAGAGGATTTCTATGGCCAATTATACGCTGCACATGCCCCTCGTTACCGACGAGATGACCGAGATTCCAGAGCCACCCTGACACGCCACTATACCGACGAACTGCCTGACATCAGTCAAGACGAGATCGTGTTAGCTCTAAGGCAGCTTAAAAATGGAAAAGCCCCCGGTGAGGATGGAATTACTTCAGAGCTTCTTAAAGCCGGAGGAGCTCCTGTAATACAGGAGCTGCAGAACCTCTTTAACACCGTCCTTCACAGTGGGAGAACTCCAAAGGCGTGGAGCGGGAGTTTGGTGGTGCTCTTTTTTAAGAAGGGAGATAAAACCCTTCTTAAAAATTACAGACCCATTTCACTCTTGAGCCACGTCTATAAGCTGTTCTCACGGGTAATCACGAACCGTCTCGCCAGGAGACTTGACGAGTTCCAGTCACCGGAACAGGCTGGGTTCCGCGGAGGATATGGCACCATAGACCACATACACACAGTGAGGCAGATTATACAGAAGTCCGAAGAGTATAATCAGCCCCTGTGTCTGGCTTTTGTGGACTATGAGAAGGCATTTGACTCCATCGAAACCTGGGCTGTTCTGGATTCCTTACAGCGATGCCAAGTAGACTATCGTTATATCGAGGTGCTGAGATGTCTCTACGAGGCCGCCACCATGAGTGTCCAAGTACAGGGCCAGCAGTCTAATCCCATCCAATTGCGTAGAGGAGTGAGGCAGGGGGATGTCATATCCCCGAAACTGTTCACTTGCGCATTGGAGGATATGTTTGGGCTGCTGGACTGGAAAGGAAAGGGCATCAACATAAACGGCGAGTACATCTCACACCTGCGATTCGCTGATGACATAGTCTTAATGGCGGAGTCGCTTGAGGAACTGAACCGGATGCTGGACGGCCTAGCTTCAGCCTCCCGATGTATCGGTCTTGGCATGAATTTGGATAAAACCAAAGTCATGATCAATGGTCACATTGATCCAGGGCCGGTAGTCGTACATGGTCACCTTCTCGAAACTGTTTCCGAGTACACTTACCTTGGGCAGATTCTGCAATTGGGTAAAAACAGTTTCGAGAAGGAGGCCAAAAGGAGGATCCAGCTGGGCTGGGCAGCATTTGGGAAACTACGTCGAGTCTTCTCGTCATCCATACCGCAATGCTTGAAAACGAAAGTTTTCAACCAGTGCGTCCTACCCGTTATGACCTACGGAGCTGAGACGTGGACACTCACGATAGGGCTGGTCCACCAGTTCAAAGTCGCTCAGCGAGCTATGGAAAGAGCTATGCTCGGAGTTTCTCTGAAGGATAGGATTCGTAACGAATACATCCGACAGAGAACCAAGGTTATCGACATAGCTCAAAGAATTAGCAAGCTGAAGTGGCAGTGGGCCGGCCATATTTCGCGAAGAACCGACGGCCGCTGGGGCAAACGTGTTCTTGAGTGGAGACCGCGACTCGGCAAACGTAGTGTAGGACGCCCTCCGACCAGGTGGGATGACGACTTGCGAAAGACTGCAGGTAGATGCTGGATGCGGCAAGCTGAAGACAGGGCGCTATGGCGCTCATTGGGGGAGGCCTATGTCCAGCAGTGGACTGATATAGGCTGATGATGATGATGATGAATAGGTATAATACTTTCTACTAATATAATTCCAAAAAAGAGAACATTTAGGTACATTACATCAATTGCTTAATATGGTTGACAGAGAAATATATAGTTAAAAATTACAATTTATATAACTAATATCAATGTCTACTACCTTCTACTGGCATAATTCCTATAAAGACAACATCTAGGTAACTTCAACTGACATTAATTCCCAAAAAGATAACATTTAGGTACATTATATCAATAGCTTAATATGGTTGATAGAGAATTATAAGTCAAAAGTTTGGATTACAATTTATATAGCAAACATCAATATGTCTACTACCTTCTACTGATATATTAGGTAACTCTGAAAAAGATGCAACATCTAAATATTTTAACAAACATCAATATGTCTACTACCTTCTACTGACATAATTCCGATAAAGACAACATCTAGGTACCTTCAACTGACATTAATTCCCAAAAAGATAACATTTAGGTACATTATATCAATAGCTTAATATAGTTGATAGAGAATTATAAGTCAACAGTTTGGATTACAATTTATATAGCAAACATCAATATGTCTACTACCTTCTACTGATATATTAGGTAACACTGAAAAAAAATGCAAGATCTAAATATTTTAACAAACATCAATATGTCTACTACCTTCTACTGACATATTAGGTAACTCTGAAAAAGATGCAACATCTAAATATTTTAACAAACATCAATATGTCTACTACCTTCTACTGACATAATTCCGAAAAAGAGACTTACATTACGGTTGAGAGAGAATTCAATGTTTGTAAACGATTTGGATTTTACAATCATCGTTTGATTATATTTTTTTCCAAATTTCCATTAGTTGAAGGGACAAAATACTGCTACCAAATTGCTTAACTTTGGGAGATAATTCTTTGTAAGGAGTTAAACTAACAAATTCAATAAACATCAATAGGTTTACTACCGTTTTCTGACATAATTCAAAAAAATATATTATTTAGCAATTGCATAAAATTTAAAGACAAATTTGGGAGAGAGAATTATTATTGCAAGAGTCAGAAAGTCCTAAATCCTTTTTCAATAATCAATTAATTAATTTAATTAAAAAAAATTGCTCGCTTTGAAAAATCCTGAAACCTATTTATACAAAGTAACAAACCAATCGGATTTACATGAAACATCGGGAACCCCTTTCTACCCTTATTTAGCCTACTTTTTTCCTTTGACTACACAAAAACTACAAGATTGAGAAATAATTATATGTAAAGGATTTACCGAAATATTGATGATATTGAATTTGTAATGTACAAATTCAATATCATCAATATTTCTAAAACATCTACTATTCGAAGTTTCTACATGTAACCTTTCTCAATAAGACAAAACACAACGTAACAAGTTATAGATAGATTAAGACCACAGAACTGAAAAAAACCAGTTCTGTGATAAAGTCTTTATTTGCAACTTCACACATACAAAATACAACACTAATAAAATTATATAATGATATAAAAGTAACTTATAACCGGATATTAACCATGATTCGATTTTATTTTTATTTCGGCTCAGTTTCATGCGCCATGATCACGGAATAACTCAAAATTAAGCTCGAAATGCCTCGAATCATGGTAAATATCCCGGTTTAAATGACGTTTGTGTTATTAATCATGAAAATTTAAATCAATCAACAAATCTAAATATAATGTCTGTGTGTGCAAAGTTGAGAGAAAAATCTTTGCAAGGGGGCATAGACTTTTCTCTTTTTTGAGGGAAAGATCTATGCAGACGTAAATTTTTCTTTAGTTTTGATCAGGGTCGTTGCGAATATCAGCTTGTCCATTGATAGATGCTGAAGTTCAAATCGCGACAACATTTTACTGTATTTTTATTTATTTAAAAGAATATACATAATAACATAAACCCGTAGGACCTTTGACCCGAAAAGTTTACATAACTTTGTTCGTAGGTACGAGAGACTAAGTAAAACTCTCGAAATAACTTACATTATGATCTAAAGGTAACTTGAACTTAACTCGCTTTTGACCGTTTTTTTTTTATGGCAAGGTTTACATCAAACAACGTGAAAAGAAAATCTCGTAGCTTTTAACTTTGCTTGGTGAGAGACTGCAAAAGATCGAGATCGGTTGGAAACGTAGGACCTTTAAAAAGTAAACAAAAATGTTTATTTCAGACATCTATAAGACAGATATCTTGTGATCCATATAAATAAATAAATAAATCACTACATAGTATAAACCCTGTCTGTCTGTCCCTATATATGCTTAGATCTTTAAAACTACGCAACGGATTTTGATGCGTTTTTTTATTAGAATGATTTAAGAGGAAGGTTTATAAACTATTTGAAACATAGATTTCAACGAGGGCGAAGCCGCGGGGCGCAGCTAGTAATAATATTATATAAATATAATAATAAAAAAAAATATATAAATCTAAAAATTTACCTAGCAGTAGGCGAGATAGGCTAATATAAAATAAAGAACAAAGATCAGTCAATGAAATAAAAAAAAAGTATCAATATCCGCAGATGTATACAAATCTGAATCAGCAACAGCCCTGTTCTAGATAACATTTTAACACAAAAGTCACTAAATAATAAAATATAATGAAATATTGGATAACTCAAAAATCTAATGATTATAAATATCCCGTTATAAGTGACTTTTGTGTTAACCATGATAGTTTCAAGTTTTAACATTTACAATCATAAATAGCTCTAGATCTATGTCCTTTTACCAAGTTTCTATTTGTAACTTCCCTTCATCCAGCATGCTTTCTAAGTAACTCTCAGCAGGCTCAGGACCTCTAGAAAAGACATGATCGACAAACGCTTTCTTTACGGCGTCCGGCATGTTCTTAGCGCTGCCGGATATGTAGATTAAACCGCCCATTGTTATAAGGTCCCATAGGAGTTCGCCGTTCTCTGCGATTTTGTCCTGTACGTAGCTGGAAATAGAGATGAGTTTTGGCTGTAGCATAGCAAATTAATCGGAAAGATAACTACTTTATCTAAGTTTATTAGTTTTGTAATAGATCAAAGGGTTTTTTTTTTTTTTTTTTTTTTTATATTGTCTAGTATACTTATGTAAATGTTAAATAGTACACTAGAGTATAATTACAATCTAGCCATGGAATTGGCTAATGGGTAATTTAGTTCTAACTTATTTTTATAACAACATATTACTAAGAACGTGTCCATTGGCACTTTTCTTATTGTCTCTATACTTAAGGTGAAGACACTTTGTTCGTGTGTTCTTTAAGATAGCACTTCTGCACATACACTAATTATCACTACACTAACTCAAAAGGTTTTGTTCTTTTGAGCCTTCTCACTATGTCCGTGTTGTCGAGGAGCTGAATCGCCTCGACGTTCACATGATGATGAAGCCTTTGTTCGTGAGCCTCTGCGTATTTTTTTATGACTGTGTCGACAAATTCAATGTTTAGGTCCCGATGAATATCGTCATTTCTTACGTACCAAGGAGCATTAGCAATTGACCTGAGTACTTTGTTCTGGAATCTTTGTATGATTGCTACGTTTGTCTTTTTGGTGCAGCCCCAGAGCTGTATACCATAAGTCCAAATTGGCATAAGGACTTGTTTATATAAAAGGAGTTTATTGTGTACTGCTAAAGTAGAATTTCTCCCAATCAGCCAGTACATCTTTTTGTAGCGAATCTCTAGCTCTTCTTTTTTCTTCTTGACGTGAGCTTTCCAGCGTAGCTTGGCGTCTAAAGTCATGCCCAAATACTTCGCTGTATTTTCGCATGGTATGATGGCCCCGTTAATGAAAACTGGATGGTATTCGATTTTTTTATTTGTGAAGTTGATGTGACTCGACTTTGATTCATTTAATCTTATTCGCCAGGTTTTGGTCCAGTTGTGAATTTTATTAATCGCTACTTGTACCTTTTCGGCTGCCTCTACGTGCGTTTTTCCAGTGGCTATTATAGCAGTGTCATCAGCAAAAGTTGCAATGGTGTTGCTTTCATGTTCAGGGATGTCATGAGTATATAAAAGGTATAGGACCGGACCCAATACACTTCCTTGTGGCACCCCCGCTTTAATTTCCTTTATGTCAGAGTAAAAATCCTCTTGCCTTATTCTAAAAGCTCTCTTATCTAGATATGACTTAATTATTTCTACGTATTCTATTGGTAATATACTATTTAGCTTTATTATGAGGCCTTCATGCCATACTTTATCGAAGGCTTGTGCCACATCGAGAAAGATTGTGGTACAGACTTCTTTGTTTTCCAATGTTTTCTCGATTATATTCGTTATTCTATGTACTTGGTCTACTGTGGAATGTTGTTCTCTGAATCCAAATTGATGCTCTGGGATGAGATTCTTTCTGTCAAGTATTGGTTTAAGCCTTTTTAAGAATAGCTTTTCAAATAGTTTTGACATTACTGGTAGTAGAGATATTGGTCTGTAGGATGCAGTCTCTTGAGGTGGTTTTCCTGGCTTTGCAATCATTATGACTTCAGCAATTTTCCATAAATCTGGCACGTATTGTAGTCGGAATGAGGCATTTATTAGATTTGTTAGTTTAACTAACGCTTTTTTAGGTAGATTATGTAATACTTCTCCTGAAATTAGATCAAATCCAGGAGATTTTCTTGGATTAATTTTTTGTTTTATTTCACGCCAAACTTCTCTAGGTGAAACAAGCTTTATATCAAGATGTTCATCGCAGGGTGCATCTAGGTTACAGATTTCTTGGCCTTCATTTGGCTTAAAGATGCTCTCTAAATGTTCGGCAAATACTTTAGCTTTTTGCTCATTGCTAACGGCCCATTCCCCAGGTCCTGTTTTTATTGGTGGGATCTGATTAATTGGTCTTTTCATGTTCTTTGCAGCTTTCCAAAGAGAGTAGTCTGTACTGCGGTCATTGGTTAGACTTCGTAGATAACTATTTGTTGTGTCAGTGTTATGTTTTTGAATTTGTCTTTTAAGTTTTTTTGTAAGAAAATTCAACTTATTTTTGTCTTGCGGAGATCTTGTTTGGTGCCAGCGGTTCCTTTGTTTACGCTTTTCATCTATAAGCAGTTTTATTTCAAGTGGATAGACATTCTTAACTCTTCTTGATTTGATGGTAGGTGTAGTTTCCCATGCAGTTTGCTGTATAAGCTAAGTCTTGGTCGAGTTGCTCGGGAGTTTTCAGTGGAACTTTCAGTTCTACTTTAAAGTCCAAGTCAATCTTAAATTTATCCCAGTCTGTATTATTGTTTACTAATGTTGGATTCCTTTCAATGTGTAGAATCCTCTCATTAATTTCAAGGTATATTGCCGAGTGATGAGAGTTCATATCGTAACTCTGCGATGCTCGTAGATAGTTTTGGGATATGTTTTTGTACACAAAAAAATCTATTAGGTCAGGAATTTTTTGTGGATCTGTTGGGCAGTACGTTGGATACCCTGTTGAGATAACATCACATTTCTCTGCTCTTACTGCGCTCATCAGCTCTCTTCCTTTTGTGTTGGTTAATCTGGAGCCCCAGTAGGTATTTTTGGCGTTAAAGTCACCCCCTAGGATAAATTTTTCACCTAGTGTTTGAAAGAAGGTCACAAACGTTTCTGTTTTGATGATGTGTCTTGGAGGGCAATATATTGCTGCCACCGTAAGCAAATATCGTTTAGTTTCTATACAAATTGCCACAGCTTGGATATCTGGCTCTTCATATGCATTTAGCTCGTGATGTTTTATGTTTGACTTTATGATGACTGCACTGCCTCCTCTTCCTTTATTAGATGGGTGTAGTGCGTAGTAGGCTTTGTAGCCTTTTAGTTGAATATGAGACTGATTTGTAAAATGTGTTTCAGATAAGAGACACACGTCTATGTTGTTTAAATCTAGGACTACTTGTAGTTCTTGTTGATGTTTCGATAGTCCATTACAGTTCCAGGCCATTATCTTTAGGTTTCCAATCATTTTGAATGTTTGTTTATAGCAGTTTTGGTGCTATTTTCAATCATCTTCAAACGCTTGTCAAAGCTACTCATGAACTTTAGGATTTCGTCCAGTTTGTCGCTTTGACCAGTTTTGTTCTGGTTGCTTTGGGTTGTTGCAGGTTTTCCAGCAGTTGCCTGGGCAAAAGATAGCTTTTTGTTTACAGCTGTCGGTGGTGGCGCATGAGGTAAGCGACTTGTATTGGGCTGTGAGAGCAGTACTCTGTCTCTTGGGGCTTGCTGTTGTCGTGTGGCAGGTGTTGCCTTTACTGTTTTGTTCCGCATTTTTTGCATCTCCTTGGCTATCGTGCAGCCTCTGTAGCTTGCAGGGTGTGGCTCTCCACAATGCACGCATTTTGGTTTTTCTGCCATTGGTTTTGTACAGTTTGGAGTCAGATGTTTGCCGGTGCATTTGACACACCTTGGCTCCTTAGCGCAATATCTTTGGGTATGTCCATAACCTTGGCATCTTTTACACTGTGGAATCAGTTTTGTGGTACGAAGGGGCTGAATCTCAACAACACAACCCAGTATATATTTGATGGCGTAGATATTTTTGATATCTTCTTCGTTGCTGAATGACAGCGTGAACATGTTAAGAGGTTCCTTAGTTTTCCAGCTCAATTTATTCACTGCTGATTCAATTTTGAGTCCTTTGCTTTTGAGGTCTTCAACGATTTTCTCTAATTTGCAGGTAGAGGGTAGTTTCTTGACCATTACTCTGATGGGTCTCTCCTGTTTGTTTTCATAGGAGTGCCAAAGGCAGTTGTTTTCATTCAGTGCCTTGGTTATAGTACGATAGGTTTCACCACTACAGGCATTCACTTTTACGCTTTTACCATTCAACATTTTTAGGTTAAATGTCCCAGCAGCATGTTCCATGGACAGGAAGTCATAGAAGTTCTGGAAATTTTCCACACCATCTACTATGATTGGTGGAGGTAGGGGAACTTTCTTTTCTTTTTCTTTTGTAGTTTCTTTTTCTTTTGTTGTTTCAGGTGAGAGTTTCGGTGACGCGTTCAATTTCCTTTTTTTCTTCTGCCTAGACTTCGCTCTCAACCATTCCGTTTCTCGGGCTAGCTCCTCCTCATCCGTGCTATATTCAATACGCGCGGTAGAGGTCTCCATGCATGGTGATTTCGACGGATTTATTATAGTGGTATCTACAACACATTTAAGCTGCTGCTGCAGGATACTTATTTGGTTTTGGAGGTCTCCTACAAGACTCTCAAGTTTTTCTCTCTCTTGTCTTTCTTCATGATAGCGTTGTAGAACTTTATTATGTTCTTCGGCCAGGAATCGTTCCGTTTCCGTGATAGAAACTTTTTTCGGTGAATTCATTGTTACGGCATGCAATTTGCTTCGCCTTAACAATAAAATGTGATATCGGCAGTAGACATGCCTAAACTTGATGATCTAGCAAGGTCATTTCGATCGGCCCGTGTCGGACGCGACGTTTGTTATGATGCGTTAGCACTTTGCACAATCGGCACGCGCGGTTGCGTGTGACACAACTTATCTCGAGGGAGATCGAACGATCACTCAGATCAAAGGGATAGGCGACCACAAATAGTGATAATTGTACCAGGTTATATAACATTTGACCCACGGCGGGCTTCACGCCAGAAGTCGTCATAATTGACACCAGTAGTATGTACCTACGACCTCTATGGCGCGGAGGGCTAAGGTCTGCCTGCGACGCAGGAGGTTGCGGGCTCGATTTCCGCCTCTGGACAATTGTGTGTACGATCTGTAGATATTTGTTACTAGGTGTTCTGGTCGTGATCATCCCCATGTAATGTATTATGTATCAGTCTTCTAGTACCCATTACGCAAGCTCCGCTTAGCTTGGGGTTCGATGATGCTGTGTGGATTTTCCAGCATTTATCATTACTTACATCTTGTCATCCTGATCCCTTGAGAAGGCACAGTACAGGCTGAGCTTCTCGTCTGCAGCCAGCTGTTCCAACTCCTCGCGGCAGTGGAAGTCCTTCTCTCTATATAAAACAATAAACGAATAAATAATGCTGGAACGGAACGTAATATTTAACGGACATATTTTCGCGCAATTTTTATAAACTATTCATTCTGTCTTGAGATTTCGTCGAGAGTAATCAGTAGTTTCGTCACATTCTTTTGTTCTCGCATAAATTTAACCTTTTAATTTTCGTGTTATCGATATCTCTATCGTGAGGTTCGATATCGACTAGTGCCGTGCGTGGAATTGTTTTTCGTTGGGAGCGATAGTCGAAGTTGTACGAGACACCACTGTATAGCTCTCACGCTCCGACCAGTTTCTCCAAGCTCGCCCTAAGCTAGCCCGCCAAGTGAAGTACAGATCTCGAAAGGTATAGTTAGCCGCGACGCGCCGAGGAATCCTGGAAACGAGTGGAGTAGGCTACACACCCGACTTGCAAGGTTAGTGGTTTTTCGCAACACTCGACACATCCCTCATCCATACGATTCAACACTTCTCACTTTCATTATCCAAGATAGAAACACTCTCGTCTCGTTAGTGTTGACATAATTTAGACTCACACTCATCAAAAATATCAATCATACAGTCCACTCTCTTATAGATTTTAAATCAACCAAGCTGGGAATCGACCATTTTCGCGAAACGGAATTCAGAATCTGAGTTCCGGCACCTTGCCTCACACATCTATACTAATATTATAAATAGGAAAGGTTTGATTTTTTGTTTGTTTGTTTGTAATGAATAGGCTCCGACACTACTGGAGCTCAAAGAATAAGCAAGCTGAAGTGGCAGTGGGCCGGCCATATCTCGCGAAGAACCGACGGCCGCTGGGGCAAACGTGTTCTTGAGTGGAGACCACGATTCGGTAAACGTAGTGTTGCCCTCCGACCAGGTGGGATGACGACCTGCGAAGACTGCACGTAGATGCTGTATGCAGCGAGCTGAAGACAGGGCGCTATGGCGCTCATTGGGAAGGCCTATGTCCAGCAGTGGACTGCTAT
This sequence comes from Eupithecia abbreviata, assembly GCA_943735965.1. Lineage (NCBI taxonomy): Eukaryota > Metazoa > Arthropoda > Insecta > Lepidoptera > Geometridae > Eupithecia > Eupithecia abbreviata. The sequence continues at coordinate 1,654,187 of OX030997.1, read as the reverse complement.
ACGCTGATGATGATGATGATTACTGGACCGATTTGAAAAATTATTTCACCGTTGGGAAGCTACACTATCCCTGGTGAACATAAGCTATATTATACTTTCAAAAAAGTGAGGGATCCGTACTAAAACCATGCGAAGCTGGGAAGGTCCGCTAGTATCTTAAAAATTCAGATTTATCAGTAGTCTCGTGGATCAAAACACATGCAAACGTCTACTATGGAAGAGGAATTAATGCTAATCGCACTACTTTTGACTGAATATTCAAAATCTGATTTTCTGTTTTATTATTATCTGATGTGTGTGCCCCACTCTATTTAAATGTATGAAATTACGCGCGTTCTGAATTCAGAATCTTAAAATTCCGATCAGGAATTCAGAACGCTCGTCAGTATCCTTCTTACAGATCGATCTGAAAAATCCGAATGTGCGTGGAGAATGTATAATAAACAGGGAGTGTATTATACATTCTCCACGCACATTCTGATTTTGCCTGTTATCAGTAATTTATTTTAGTGTTTAATATTAGTTTAGGTTAAGTAATTTACTTGACTTTGACTGCAGATAGATGCTGGATGCGTCAAGCTGAAGACAGGGCGCTATGGCGCTCATTGGGGGAGGCCTATGTCCAGCAGTGGACTAATATAGGATGATGATGATCATGAAGTAATTTACAGGCAATAAATGATTTTATTGTTATTATTACTATAATTTGTATGGATTCCGGGCTTTCTTAATTAAAAATCTGAATTTCGTTTCTGAATTCAGAAAGACATTCTGGATGTCTGAACAATAAAGCAATTAATGATACTGGAACTTAAACTCTTTCCACGCTCTTATTTCCTGTTTGTTGATTTTCAGTATATGAGGGATTCAGTACATATACCGACAGCCGAAGAACAGCTGTAGGACGTCGCTGTCCGCGCTACCTTTAAAGTCATAGTACTGGATCAGGCTACGGAAAGGCGCTAGGCCTGTGCCTATCATTATGTGGGGGATTTTCTTTATATGAGGGATTCAGTACTTACTTATACCGACATCCGAAGAACAGATGTAGGACGTCGCTGTCCGCGCTACCTTTGAAGTCATAGTACTGGATCAAGCTGCGGAAGGGCGCCAGGCCTGTGCCGGGGCCTATCATTATGATTGGGTTGAACTGGAACAAGGAGTTAAAACTATTATATATACATATATTTAAGAAGTCGCTCAGCGAGCTATGGAAAGAGCTATGCTCGGAGTCTCTCTGAAGGATAGGATTCGCAACGAATACATCCGACAGAGAACCAAAGTTATCGACATAGCTCTGAGAATTAGCAAGCTGAAGTGGCAGTGGGCCGGCCATATCTCGCGAAGAAACGACGTCCGCTGGGGCAAACGTGTTCTTGAGTGGAGACCACGACTCGGTAAACGTAGTGTAGGACGACCTTCGACCAGGTGGGATTACGACCTGCGAAAGACTGCAGGTAGATGCTGGATGCGTCAAGCTGAAGACAGGCGCTATGGCGCTCATTGGGGGAGGCCTATGTCCAGCAGTGGACTAATATAGGCTGATGATGATGATGATATTTAAGAAACAACACGACAAGGCATTCTACGTGTATATAAAGCGCGCGCTTAACGAGCGCTGCTCATTTGCCATCTCCAGATAGTCCAAAACAAGTTCCTGCGTAAAGCCACGGGCTCCCCCTGGTATATGCGCAACAAAGATCTCCATCGCGATCTCAACCTCGAGTCCATCGTCCACTACATAAAGACTGCTACCCAGCGTCATTGTGAAACGGCCCCTGAACACTCCTATCCTCTTATATCCTCCATACCTGATTATCGTATAGACGACCCTCCCACGAGTTCTCATCGTAGACCGAGACATGTTCTTGGTGACCCCGTTGACCCACTCAGTGACGTTAACCCGTTAGTGACGGCAACAACTCAGTTTCCGCACACTAATCACCCGACCAAAAACCGACCCCGACGGATGCAGCATGTAAGCAATAAACCATTGAGTATTGTGCAATGACTCACTCTCGCCCGCTTAGGGAACTTGAAAGTTCCCATGGAGATCCATCCATAGAGCTCGTCTCCCGGCTGTAGGTCCTTCAGCCAGTTGGAGCAGAGCCCCAGGCGGGGCTTCACCAGCCTGCCCGAGTAGTTCACCACTGCTACTAGCAGGTCCACCTGATAAATAAAAGTTAGTTTAAGTTAAATATGTTAATATCAGGCATATCACATTTTATGTTTAAATTTGTTAATAGTGGAGACTTCACTGGTCTATGTAAATCCTTATTGTAACTCTTTATAATGTCTATATACTGTCTGTCTTCCAAATAAATTAAAATAAATAAAATAAAATATTATAAATTAAAAGTTTGGATGTTTAGATGAATGGATGTTTGTCACTTCGTCACGCCAATACTATTAAAAGAATCGGGCTGAAATTTAACAAATTTATGTTCTAGCCGAATGCACCCCGAGAGGTGGGCTAATGCTGCAACACCCTGGGTCCCGGAAGGAAGCCGCGGGCGAGGTCGGCCAAGAAAGCGCTGGCAAGACGACCTTAACGCCTTCCATGAGATTGGTGGGAGATCGCACGTGACCGCACTGAGTGGAAAGATTTGGGGGAGGCCTTTGCCCAGCAGTGGGACGAAACAGGCTAAATAAAAAATAAAAAAAGTGTTCTAGGCCTGGAATTAAACATTGCTAATTTTTTTCCTATAAAAATATCGTATAAAAAGAAGCCATTGTTGTATGGGACACTGCCCCATGGGATACAAATAACCAAAAAAACGTCTCCATAGAAAAAAGCGTGCGCAGCCGCGGGCATAAACAAGTTCTTAATCCAAAATTAAGGACAGGAAGGAATTAAAAATTAATATATAAAAATAAATAAAATATAATTATATGTGCCTGGTTATGACTGTAGCTAGCAATGGAGAAGGAGCGAGGCTTGATATTAGAGAACAGCTCGAAGAGAATCTCTATCGTCAGCTTCGAGCAGGTCTTGTGGAAGTCGTGCAGCACCTGGAACAATACGAACATTTCTTTATAATCATCCTACTGATATTATAAACGCGAAAGTTCGTGAGGATGTTTGTTGATCTTTAACGCCAAAACTACTGAATGGATTTTGATGAAACTTCACAGTAACTTGAACTTCGAAACCACATCTTTACAGTAGCAACATAACAATATAATGACCCTTATTAGCTCGGCGTTACCTCCCTACCCCTCTAATAGCATCTGGCAACAGCCCAAGCCAAGGTTCGCACCTAAGTGGTGGCCCTTGCGTGTGTTGCCCCAACCTAATTTTACCGGCGAGGCGCCTTCTTCGCCCGCCAAAAGTCCGGTTACGCTGTCGCGGACAACAGCATTAAAGTCCATTCGAAAAAAAAATTACATTCAGTCTTTTATCGAATACGTCATCAGTCTAAGCTAGAAAATGGATACCACACCGGAAGCAGTAGCTCAAGTGGTTGCACTAATGAAACTGGGCAGAACCAAAGACAAGTGGCTCATCAGTTAAATTCGAGCAGATATGCTGTTCAACGTGTACAGTGATATCAACAAACTGGTGGCTATACCAGGCGACCAGGAACAGCCATAAGTTAATTACATAAGTTCGTTTGAATGACTAATGTAATGATTTATGAATACTAATATAAAAATATGGTAAACGTCCAGCAGTGGACCTTACCTCCAGTATAGTCCGTTTTGGCCGTCGACTGTAGTTAAGCCAGTCTTCGTACCCCGTCGGAGCACTGAGTTCCAAGCACTTGTCTCTCTCTAACGCGTCTTCAGAGACGCCGGCCAGAAGAGAGAAGGCGTATTGCGACGGGAACGCCCGCAGGTCCCATAGTTGCTCGACGACCTTTCGCATTGTGAGGGGGTATTCAGCAGATATTAGGTGGCGGGGGACGGCCATTCCTGAAGCAGATAGACATTTTTAAACTTACGCGATCAGAACATAAATATATTTTGTGATGCGATAGGTACTGAAGCTGTTCTAATATTATAAATGTATGTAATCTATACTAATATTATAAAGAGGAAAGGTTTGATTTTTTGTAATGAATAAGCTCCGAAGGTACTGGACCGATTTGTTATTTCACCGTTGGGAAGCTACACTATCCCCGGTGAACATGGGCTATATTATATTTTCAAAAAAGTTAGGGATCCGTACTAAAACCGTGCGAAGCCGAGAAGGTCCGATACTCAGTCAGTCACTCTATAAATTTAAAATGTAATGTGAATTTGTGACTTATCTAAGAACATGTTTTTATCAAAAGATAAATTAATGAATTGAATTGAGAACACATAATTACAAGTTCTATTTGAACGGGTATTTACCGCGTTTATTTCACTATTTTTCCCGACGTTTCAACGAGTTCAACGTTTACACTCCGTCGTGGTCACGGGATGGAGTTACCGCCTAAATAACTACCCGTTTTTTTTTTTTGCTTAGGTTGGCTTTGGTGTGATCGCCAATTAATATACGTTCAGCCCCGAAGCCGTAGCGTTCATAGTGCGCCACTAACCCTTGCAGCTGCTAGGAACTGTAGAATTTTCTTCAAGTGATGTCTAGCAGCTCGTCTGGGCTTGCCCAGATAGACCTACCCGTTAAAATAGTCCTTGCAATTATGAGAAGAAAGTTTTGAAATAGCAAGTAAAGTTATAGGTCGACGGTGTAGGACGACCTCCGGCCAGGTGGGATGACAACCTGCGAAAGACTGGAAGCAGATGCTGGATGCGGCAAGTTGAAGACAGGGCGCTATGGCGCTCATTAGGGGACGGCTATGTCCAGCAGTAGACTACTACATATGCTGATGATGATGAAGTTATAGGTACTTAACACTTTGAGTGCTGAAAACGCACGGTATGAGTTTTCTACAAGTGACTAATCTGCGAAAATCCACACTAGCGCAGCGGCTGAGAAAATACAGATCTTTGTGACTCAGCAGAGCTGTAATATTTTTCGGACGACACGCAAGTGCGGCGCAACACAACCGCTGTGTAGAGCGGCAGCACGAATTTTTTAGGTAAAAAAAAAAAGATCGCAGTCGTCGAAACAAAAAACGGCAATTAAAGTGTTAAAGAAATTACCTATACCACCAATATTCATGGGGTATTGTGTACCTATTTATTGTCGTTGAACGCACGATTTCAAGTCTTTAATTATACAGGGTCCCACGAAACATGTGATTAGCGGTCCAGATCGCCGAGAGCATTCACTTTCAGCATTCTGGACAGCTAATCAACATCATTACCTACTCTATGGTGATTAGCTAAGTCGTCGTAGTCACAGTCGTATAAATGTGAAAGTTTGGAAGTTTAGACGGACGGATGTTAGTTACTTCATCACATCAAATAAAACAATTGAACAGATCTGGCTGAATTTTTATTAATAATTTTAGATGTAGCTCTAAGCCTGAAATATAGGCTCCATTTAATTTCATGGGATAGAAATGACCTTTAAATGTTTCCATTAGAAACAACGCCTGCGTAGCCGCGGGCAGAAACTAGTAGGTACCTACTACATATGAACTAGCTCTGTTACTATACTCATAGTGATGCTGCAATATTTGTTTTGGAGAAACTTCACGAATTAAGTCAACATTTTATCATAATTTGTTCATATTTATTTAAATTTATATATTTTTTATAAAAAAAGTAATTTATTTCATCTTTAAACTTATTTAAAGCACTTAGACATGTCGAAACATTAAATAAAATTTGTATAATGTTGACATTAGTTATTTTTCCGTACCTTTTTTATTAAAAACTAGCTATTGCCCGCTACTTCGTTAGCTTGGCTATTCAACCTACAATGATCACTATTTTTTTCATATTTTAAAGCCCTTCTTTTTTAGTGTATTGTTTTTCTCATGGCTGTCGATAGTTTCAAGCAAAAAACTCTACGAGGTCATAGATTATTAATAAAAAAAAGGTGTAGTTATTAAAATTATCATTTATTCTTATTCATCCTTTTCAAGCCAGCCGTCCCCGTCGCTCAGGGACCGTCGATTAGCGGCCGTGTTCATGCAGGGGCGGAGCGCCCACTCCGTGTCGGCGGCCGTGAGAGCGTCCCTAACAGCTTCAGAGCTTCATTTGGGAGCGTGTAACATGGATATTGGCAATGCAAGATAATAAACGCGAAAGCCACTCTGGAGATCTCTGTTTTCTTTTTACGCACGGATGGATGTATTAGAAGATTTTTTTCTAGATACTATGTATTTTCTCGCAGCGCAATAAATAGACTTTGTCTTAGGCTAAATTACCTACATTCTTAGGCTATTCTATTTTTGACCCCAGAAAAACTCGCACGAAGCCACGGCTAAAAGCAAGTATCCATTGTTTTTATTACCAAACAAACACAATCGATACTCGCTTTTTACCATACCTATAGTTTACATTTTCAAATAAAATATTTCACGGTCATCAATTTATAAATGAAAATAAGCGTCTTATTAAAAATATCATTTATTCATCTTTTTCTAGCCAGCCGTCCTCATCGCTCAGGAACCGTCGTTTAGCGGCCGTGTTCATGTAGGGGCGCAGCGCCCACTCCGTGTCGGCGGCCGCGAGAGCGTCCAGAGTCCCTAACTTTATCTCGTACAACTTCATTTGGAAGCGCGGGCCTATTTCTGTTAGCTCTATGTCTTTGCCGGCCTGAAAAAAAAACATAGCTATTAACTAGAATCAATTCAATATAAAAACATTGTTAGAAACTAGTATGAAGTCAAAAACATAAGATATTAGTACCCATTTCTTGTGTATGTAGATTAAAGTGGCACGACGAGACCGTGTCCAACCGGCGTCCTACACTACGTTCGCCGAGACTGTAACTTTACGCTTTTTCTCGGGATAAAAAGTGCAGCTTATTATGTTATTTTGTACCTACGTATTATCTACGAACTTAAATATTTTGGATATAGAATGCTCTCTCCACTACTTAAGGAACACATTTCATTCGCAATTTAAATAATCCTAAGGGTCAGCTCACACCGACACGCGACGCGACCCAAAACATCTAGGGACGTAGTGCGACGCACGCTATACATCATAATCATCAGCCTATGTAAGTCCACTGCTGGACATATGCCTGCCCCAATGAGACACATTGGCTGCGCAACACACGCTATTATGTCATTAAATTTTGTATCTTTTTGCGTAGTAAATAAAGTTGTATTTTTAATCACTCTTAAAATTGCGCGTAACGTCGCGTGTCGGTGTGGTGAGCTGATCCTAAGAGCCCGTTCCCACTTGTCGTCTGTCGGGTCCTGGTTTTAATCGGATGATTATGTGGCAGAACATTTTACATGAAACTATTCACACTTGTTGGAAACCGTTTTGTGTCGGCGCCGACAAGAAATGACGTGTGTTTTGTTAGCCCCTCTACGTTCAAAAAAAATCGTGTTGCATCTTGCTCGCCTAAGAGTAAGTGTAGAGCTGTTCACATCGGTCGGATGTCGGGGCCGAAGACCCTCTCCCCGCTACCCCCTGTTGCGTCCACGCGTTCGTCGCTGCGATCACACACACGTAGAGTGATAAAAATTGGCACCAGTTTTGACCGTGGCCGACAAACGATTCATCATCGCCATCATCATCAGCCTATGATAGTCCACTGCTGGATATAGGCCTCCCCAATGAGCGCCACAGCGCCCTGTATTCAGCTTGATGCATCTAGCATCTACCTGCAGTCTTTCGCAAGCGATTATTAACCGTTAATGTGAACAGAAGCTCCGACATCCGAATAATATACGGATCCGATTGACGACAAGTGGGAACGGGCTCCAAGGTTTTTATTACCTTTTTGTACGTATGCTGCCTGAAACAGACATAGTCATCGTTGTTCGCGAACGTAATGACACGTTTCGAGTCCGACTTCGGAACTGGGAACAGGTATTTGAGAATACTCATTGTTCTGAGACCTGCAACAAGGAAATAATAATAAATAAATAATGCTGGGCAATCCACACAGCACCATCTAGTCCCAAGCTAAGCAGGGCTGGTGTTATGGCTACTAGATGACTCGAGCGTCTTAGGAATAGAGGGCGCGCGTGTGCCAATGTACTACTTTTGTTGCGTTAGTATGTTAGTTCACCGCCACGACGCTTCTGTTTTTGCACAGACTCTATACATAATACAATATATGTACTACATAGATCATTTTTTTTTTATTATAAATATAAATACCTAGAACACCCGAAACAAATATTTGCAGATATATAAATACTTGTTCCAAGGCGGGAACAGAACCCGCAACCGCCTGCGGGCGAACATTCGCCCGCTACCGCCGCGCCACATATATTCGTAAAAATTCATAGTAAAAATACTATTATTATTGCTATGAATTACGTCGAATTATAGACGAGTAGCTGAGAGCTGATATGTCTACATATATCACAGTGCTTTTGAAGTTCACTACAGTACAGTGGTCAGATTGTGCGTTCGTAACCAGTGAACTTTGTTTTCGAAGCTGTTCACAGAGTGAGCTGTTACAACCTCTTTAGGAAACCGGTCATTAATATACCACAGAGACATGATGAGCTGGAAATATATTAAGCTTACCAAGATCAGATTTGAAGTTGTGGAAGACCAGATGTGGGAACTGTTCGCTCATGGGTCCGATGCCTGGTATGTCATGCCGCATCACCACTCCTGAGAGGGTGAATGATGCTGTGGGCCCGTACGGTAAGTGGCAGATTACCTGGAAACAACAGGAATCATGTACTCCAACCTCATCACCAACACATCATCATCAGCCTATAGCAGTCCACTGCTGGACATAGGACTCCTACAATGAGCGCCATAGCGCCCTGTCTTCAGCTTGCCGCATCTAGCTTCTACCTGCAGTCTTTCGCAGGTCGTCATCCCACCTGGTCCGAGGGCGTCCTACACTACGTTTACCGAGTCGTGGTCTCCACTCAAGAACACGTTTGCCCCAGCGGCCGGTTCTTCGCGAGATATGGCCGGCCCACTGCCACTTCAGCTTGCTAATTCTTAGAGCTATGTCGATAACTTTGGTTCTCTGCCACCAAACACAAGAGAAATAATAATAATAATTTTAAAAAACTATCACTCGTACTAATATAGATATATAAGCAGATACTTAAGTACATATTTTATAAGTAGGTACTGAGTCCAAGTTTTGTTTTTCTCATTAAGTGAACTAAATGTATGTTTTTTGAGAAAATAAAGAATCTTTAGGCCGATGTTAATTTATATACTGTAGAACTGAATCTCTAAACACTACATATAATGTATATAGTATAAAACAAAGTTGGTTAGTGTTAGTGTTGGGTTAGTTGTTAAGTAATTGAGAAACTTACTAAACTATCAGGAACACCTCTATGCTCATGCACTACTATAAAGTCTGTGACTTCATTTGCTCGACATGCATGTATTAACTGGGACATCTCATAACCACCTCTGTTCATTCTCTGACTGTTGGGAAATACTAATCTGTAACAACATATAAGTTCTGTATTAAATATTATTCATCAGGTATTTATCGCATACTTTTTGTTAACATAAGTTTTGCTTGCAAAAATATGATAGGGGACATTCGGGGGACATTCGTTTTTACCAATAGTTTCAGGGCTTTTCAAAAGAACATAAGGTTCATTTATTTTTTATAGGATTTGAAATATCTGCAGCAAATAAATACACTGATCCAGAAAGGTTATTAAACAATAACAATTAGTCTTAAGTTTGTATGAAAGAAGGTTGTATTTCGAACATTTTGTTTACTACTTATCTTTATTTCATTTGAATCATCATAATTTCGATGATTGTTTACAAAAAAAATCTGATTGCTAATTTTATTTAATATTCACACTGTCATTTAGTTAGTAAATAAATAAAGATAAAAATTAGGTACCTTAGTTCTTTGACAAACATCTTGAGTCTCGCACTAGGCTCTCTAGAGGTGGTTATCATAATTTTAGGATCCTCAACTCCTGCAAATCTGTACTCGTCATCTTGCGAGCTCTGTGTGTTGGCGCCGCCGCTGAATCCACCAATCACTGCTGCTCTCTCCGGACCTAAAGATGAATCGTACAATTGAAAACAATATCTTACATTCTATGGAAAATTAAAATAAATATTTCATGCGTTCACTTAAAATAGATCTGGTGTTATTGAAAATAAAATGTATATTAATCAAACACAAGCATTGGCGTTCGTAACCATAACTTTCATCAAATAAGGTTATGTTTTTACGAAGTTAGCATGATACATATAGGACACATGCTTGAAAATCACTTACCTTTGTCTTCGAATTCTATGTTTTTCTGTAGTCTCAGTGCTTCCTTCCTCAAATCACCATGAATGGGAATGTTTTCTTCCAAACTCTTCTTGAGTTGATCTTTCTTGGCTTGTATGCTTTTTTGTTTATCTTCCACGGACTTTCTGTATAAATATTCGCGGCGCAAACGCGCCTGTCGTCGTAGCATTTTTGTTTTTCAATAGTTTTTGGATAAGTTTATAATTATTAAAATTTAAAAACTACACGCGTCCGCGTTGTTGTGACAGGACGGAAAATGAAATCTTGCATGATATGACAAAGACATTTCCACAATGTTGGTTTGGAAATTGACAGTAGATAAATAAAAAATAAAATCTTTTTATTTATGTTAACTTCAGGGGCAAGTATGTTGTTTGTCGTTGCGAAAAGCAAGCGGAACAATTAAGAAAGAAGTTGAAGTAGAACGTTTCGTAGCGGGCAATTCAAATATTTGATGTATGTATTGGTATTGTATTTTCCGTTCAGCCAGACGTCTGTCTTCACTAGGGTACGCATTCAACTACCACCAAAGCACGCTATTTAGCACATTAAATCAATGCGTTATAATACTAATTTACGCGTGAAAACCGCGTGAAAAGGCGCATTTTAGCGTGAATAACGTCTTTTAACGCGTTATTCACGCTAAAATTACGTCATGTGCTAAATAGTGTGTTAGCGTTGCAGACGGGTTTCCCTATGGATTTGCCGTAAACAGCCGCGCCGCCGCCGCCGCCGGCCGCCCGCGCCGTGCCTACTAGTGCGATGAAATAAACCTCTTTCACTGCACTCGTTGATTGCATACTATTACTAATTGAATTTATGTTTTTAATATAAATAAAACTATTAAAACTTCTGCGATCCCTTAACATAATTATTTTTGTAATGAAAATTTATGGTCTTTATATGTAGGGGAAGTAAAAATTACGTTTTTTGTTTTTTAATTTTCCTGTGAAAGGAGACTGGAAAATTAAAATAACCACACGCCACATGTCCCTGCTCCATGCTGAAGTACGGCTGCGTCAGTCACAGTTTAAAGCCACAGAAAAAAATCATACCCTCATGAAGTTGTTCCACCAGTAAAATTTGATCAGGTTTTATGTTCAGGTTATGAGTTTCAAATATATTGAAAAGGTCATCAATATCCTCTTGGGTATTCCTTGGCCTGATGTTGAATACATCTCCAGGCCTGTAGTATATACGTGAATAATCTTTTTTTCTTAATTCGATCAATCTTACATCCTGTAATAATAAAATATAAATTCATAATGCTGCTCAATTCATACAGCATCACCTAGCCCCAAACTAAGCCCTACAGCTTTATGGGTACAATATAACTGATAAACAAATTACGTTATGAGTCCTGCCTCAAGACATATGTTTGTACAATCTGCAGATTTGTTCAGTATTCTGTGTGTTTTCTATGCATAATAAAAAATATCTATCTATGTACATAGTTGAATGTATAAGTATACCCATAACACAAACTCTGCTGAGATTGAGGCTAGATGATTCTGTGCTGATTTTTTATTTATTATTGTACTCCCAGAACAGTTATCTCAACCTCGTACAAACATTTGTTCTGAGTTGGGGATTGAAACCGCAACCTCCTGCATCACAGGTGGAATACAAATAGTTGTACCCTCACTGAAGCTTTAATATAATTAATGTATTAATTATACTTACTTGAGAATGACTCTCATGTGTGGTCCTTACATTACTCTCAACTCTCACATGATGTGCAGAACCATCATCAGAAAAATAAATGTCATGGGCTATTTTTTCATCAGTTGGTGTCTCCACGTGTTCAGCATCTTGCAATGAAACGGTCCACCGTGGAATAAAGAAACCGCTTTCAATTTTTGGAGATGAAAAGGTAGCGAAGAAGTTATCTATCCATGGTCCCATCACTGCTTCGTGGCCAAGGTCATGTTGGTAGTCACAGAGCCCTGCAATTATTATACATTGCTTTTAAATTATCACATTCTCGAGGTATACCTATGGCTCAAACTTAAAGAGCCTTTAAATATAAGTTAATAAATCTTGGTTGATATGGGCTGATAATGTTTTAAAGTTCCCTCAAAATAAGAAGTTAAATTGGTAGAGTATTTAGTCATTATTTCAGTCTGAAACCATCATCTCTTAGTCAGCTATCTTTATAAACTTACAATAAACAACATCAATTTAGTATCAGCCTTATATTACTTAGAAGACTCACCTATATCAAGTAATGGCTTTGCTCCTAGTTGTAGCAGCCTCCTGAATAACTTCTTCCCCGCATAATTATATTTAGGGTATGAAGAATCACCTAAAGCGAGAACACCGAAATTCAGCTTCCACAATGCTGTTGTAGGGAGGTTTTTCTGCTTTAGAAACTGCCAGGTCTTAAACATGTTGTCTGGTACTTCTCCCTGGCCAGTTGTAGAGCACACAAAAACAGCATAGTGTTCGAAAATAAGGTTTCTAACAGAAAAATCATCCATGGCCTGAACGGGACCTTTAAAATCGTACGTTTTCGATTTTCTCCATATTCTTTCAGCAGCTTCTTGAGCGGTACAGGTTTGGCTGCCATATAAGATTAATAAGCGACCAGAAAAAGGCGTATCGCAGAACATATGTGCCATAGTGATATTTGTCTTACTTCTATGTTTTCACTGTATCGATCAATAAATCTTCAACTTACAAAAAAATTAAATAACACTAACAGCTGACTGACTGATTCGATTTGTCTGGCATTGATTGTTCGTTGGTGTTGTCACGTTGTTGTCACATTTACATGATGACAGTTATTGTATGAATTTTTTTCTCTTCTTTTCTTTTGACGACCGTTGTGGCGCGGTGGACGAAGGTCCGCCTGCGACGCAGGAGGTTGCGGGTTCGATTCCCGCCTCGGAACAATTGTATGCACGATCTGCAGATATTTGTTCCGGGTGCTCTGGTCGTTTTCTATGTATAATAAAAAATATCTATCTATGTAATGTATTGTATTATGTATATCAGTTATCTAGGACCCATAACACAAGCTCTGCTTACCATGGGGCTAGATAATGCTGTGTGAATTGTCCAGCATTATTTATTTATTTATTATTTATTTTCTCGCATTCATACCTACTTTTTATTTCAGTTTAATTCGAATTCTTTCGTAGTGGTCTTCAAAGAGATGTCTTATCTTTCTTACGTAGTTATTGTATTGTCTGTGGTCTAATCTACGGGGCAGTAAGCACTATGTAATGTAAGATGTTAACAACCAGAAATTCATCGCAAACATTGTATTTTTCAAGTTTAAAAAGGCCAGCAAACCAGCACATCCATTCCATCCATTATAACGCCGGCGGCGGCGGCGGCGGCGCGCCGCGCCGCTTGGTCGTCTCTCATTGGGCCATTCATGTACTCGTACCCCTGTTTTACTTGCCAAAGGATCAGGGCACTTTCTGGCATAAGTGTACAACCTAACCTCTTTTTTTCCTACCAATTTTACTTTGTTGGTTTTGCGGGACCAATAATAATCAATAATTATTAATTGATCCCGCAAAACCAAGGTCCCTCGGGAAATTTTTTATAGCACCTTGGATCATCAAATAAAAATTATAAATGCGAAATCTTCGATGAACAAACAAGACTCCTATTACTCCTTTACCCATAGATATTATCTAAACTTTGTAGATTTATGACCAATTTGTAGTAACTTTTAAATTCAGTTTTTTACATTAGGTACTACATAACATAGAGTTACTATGAAGTTGAATTATGTAGTGATTACCTAATTATTCGGGGAAATGAAACGAAATTAATGCCTACCTATGTAGAGATGCAAATAATAGAGAGGTCCTTAACTTAATTATGACGCTGTTTATAAAAAAGCAACAGCGACCGATTCAACTTTCATTTCTGGCAGCTTCAGCGAGCTAGAGAAAAGCTTTAGAAATGTCAACCCCAATTTTCATCCCTCGCATGTCCCTCGCTCAATACCCGCTTTTCTTCCTTGTTGCACACACGCGGAAGACATTATCCCGTCTCTCTCAGATTTGGCGCACGGCAGTCTCGTGGTTTGACTTGGCGGGCTCAGTCGTTCCGTAGCAAAAACGCGGGAAAAATCTGTTTAGTGAATGTAGAAAATAATAAGTGAAATAGAAGAGGAAATCACAAAATCAAAATGTAAGTCCAAAAAATATTGGAGATTTATTCTCAAAATGAATAATTTATGAGATGATCTTATTTTTGACCTCTGACATTTCCCCGGATGGGTAGTGATGTAGTGATGGAGATTTTATGTTCGCAATTTTATTTCCTAATGGTAAATTAACGAAAACAGGATCTGTTGATGATATGTATGTAATGTATTGTATTATGTATATCAGTTATCTAGTACCCATAACACAAGCTCTGCTTACCATGGGGCTAGATAATGCTGTGTGAATTGTCCAGCATTATTTATTTATTTATTTATTTATTTATATGTAAATCTATGCATATTTAACATGTTTTCTGTATTGTCGCACCATTCATTATATACTTTTTTTTATTAATATTAGGATCTATCATTACCACGCGTCTTTGTACGTATACCTCGTACCTACCTTTATATTTTGAAAAATCTTTATTATTATTGACATTTAAAGCTTAAAAGCTCGGTCCTTATTATATTTGCTGGAGATAACTTATAATAAGTAGGGTTAAGCTCGCATTTGCTTCTCTATTTTGTAAGTTTTCTACAAATTAAATATTATAATTATTAATAGAATTATTATCTAAAGGATTGTGTGTGATTTTTTAAAAGAAGCCCTGGTAAGGTACTAGTAGGTACTAGTAGTTAGGTAACTTGAATTGAACACGATAATAAACGCTTCGCTGGACTGAAACGAAAATTTATTAACAAAAAAAAATGCATTTCCCCTATCCTCGTGCCTCATAATTACCTGCCACCAACCTACCTACTTACTGCCTTTGAATTAATGATGTTATTAAACAATTAGCAAATAAATTACGAAGAAATTTAAAAATATTTACGGAATCCAACAATGCGGGCAATTTAAGGTTTTTGTCGATTTTCAGTAATAGATCCATTTTACAAAAATTCCCGCCAAATAACCGCCATTACGGATGTTGCGTCAGATGAACACGTGGCGCCATCGATCGGCTTCCGGCGCTTACACCCCATTGAGGGTTACCCCAAGTTACCCCTCGCTGACCCTAACTCACTCACACAACGTCTCGCAATAAGTTATTCTTTTTACTTGCAAATTGGCCAAAATGCTTCTGTCTATCTATCTACTCAACCCGTGAGCATCCACTGCTGGATATCATCATCATAAGCCTATCCAGCCAGTCCACAGCTGGACATAGGCCTTTTACCAATGAGCGCCCTTTCTTCAGCTAGACGCATCCAGCATCTCCCTGCAGTTTTTCGCAGGTTGTCATCCGCACTTGGTCGCAGGGCGTCCTACACTACGTTTGTCGTGTCGTGGCGTGGCCTCCTCCCTCATCCACTCCTTTCCAGCTATTCTATCTAGCGATGATACCATAGGGCTGGTGAACAAAAATGCAAAATAACTAGGTTTTTTAAAATTAGTCACGGTATGAATTATTTTTTTGAATACAGTTTAATAAAAATTACTTATTATCTCTTTGAATAAAAATAATGAAATTAAAGAAAATGTAACTAATTTGGTACCTAGCAAAAAAATATAAGAGAAAGGACGCGAGACTTAATGACATTTTAGACTTAGTAGAGTCCAACACATTTTTGGTTCAGAATCTTCTAGCAAATCACGCCCTTTCATCTTTCTAGAATGAAAGATTAAAGATTAGTGGGTATTTATTTATCAATAGAGTTATTATGATAGTAGGTACAAGCTGTGCGTGCAAATAACAAAATTGAATAAAGGGGCGCAATTCTCACGTTGGACGGCCGTCGAACCCTTCGAGATTTAGCAATGATAAAGTCGAATCGATATTTCCTATCGTCTAATAAAACTGCTAAATGTGACCAGACCATATAGATGGTGTCCAGTGGGAATTTTTTTATATGCAATTTGAATATTTGAAAGAATCCGATGCGCTTATCCGCGCAGGGAAAACAAAAACTGTTGACGACTTGCTTTGATTGAGATTTTTTCATTTTGTAGTCGGTACGTGTATTTCTTCTACAAATACGCTGTGTTTGCGTCAATTTGTGGGAGGGCGTGCATGGCGAGCGACAACTTTCTATTAGATCTCATCGGAAATCTTTGCGTGGAATTTTTAAATTTTTTTCGATATCCGCAAAGTAACAGGTTCAGGTTACTCCATTTTCCGCATTTGGACTCCAGTTGGTCCTTTATGCGTTCCGCAAAGTAACGCCTGAATATATTATTAAAAATAAATAATGTTGGTTAATTCAGACAGCCTAGCCTAAGCTAACCAGATTATTTATATGTGTATAGCCGTTTTATTTCATTTACAAATCTAAATTCTGCCATCGGACCCTGTACAAAATATAGTTAGTAACAAGGCTGTCCTGCTGTGCAAACGATCTACACCTACGTCATAGGTTGCAAGGTCATGTTCACTGTCACATCCTCACATCACAACACAGGATTTATTGAAAGCATAAAGATAACGCATCGAATCATTTGACCTATATTATACTAACTATTTACCCTATGCCCACGTAATACTATTTATATTATTAATCGACAGATGCCGTGGTATATAGATTAAACAAAATAAATTCTGGTCATTTCTGGTCTATAAATGTTCATAATGGTAACATGATGTACCCATGTGACCTACCCAGCTAATTACACAATGATTGTGCCTCGGCAATACAGGTAAATTTATAAACTTTGACGAAAACCGCGTCCAATTAAAATACCTACATTTAACAATTTCGTGCCTACTGCTTACTTATTTTGGGTTTAATAATTACACGCCTAAAATACGCAGAATATGCTAACCTCCAATTAAAAATAAAATAGGTTCAGCTCAGGGACTTTATCAACTAAAATTATTTGTTTTCAGAACTTATCTATATAAACATAACTTTAAAATAAATTAACGTTCTATGGACAGATGTAAAACGTAGGTACATGTGTGTTTAGATATAAATAATACTGTCAAGCTCCCAGTGTATTGTATTATATTATCTGTGGCATAGGTAAGTGGTTATAGTATAGGTTTTAGGTAGGTATAATCTCATGTGTTTCGTGACATTGTATTCCGTAAGAATTTGTCAAACAACTCGCGACGCTAGCGCCTTTTTTTCTTTAGCGTCGTAGACGAGTGCTAAACCTAAGTATTTCATCTAACCGAGGTCTTTGCTGATGAAATATCTGCCACAGCTTTCAGCAGAACTTTCATGTCCTTCATTAAATAACTCACTATTACATAAGCTAGATAGCTGTTATGTCGATGCCAGAGAATAGAATAGACACATAACTGCCATAAATGTGTAATCGAGACGCGACGACGTCAAACCGAATATCGAATGGGCCCACCTCACGCGTATATGTCACCGGGCGGGGTATATTTTATCGCCCTGATGATATGATAATAATATCGCCGTGGGAAACACGCTAAAAGAGGTGTTTTAAAATCTGATTAATTAACGAAACTCTTAACCGTCGGTTAATTCGTCCGTAGAGGTAGGCCTTCCAAACCAAAAATTAAATCAATTTTGTAAATGCGAAGGTGACTGTGTGACTTTTTTTCATGAGTAGGCAGGATTAACGTTTCTTAATGTCCAAGATCCATGGGGAAGAAAAACACGTGCGAAGGCTCTTGCAGACGACAGTCGCACTGATATTGTAATGATGTGCGGGTTGTTCCGCATTATATTACGTAATTAATTATTTATAATATATACTTATATTATAATTATTAATGAAATAATTTCAATAGAATAGAATGACATTTATTTGTAACAACAACATAACTACAAAAGACACACTCATAGAATAGGTAATTAAATGTATAGTCGTTTTTGGATTGACGGATGGATGTTTGATTTGGCTGATATTTTTTATACCTAGGTTGGTATTTGTAGTTCCAACACCTGGAATAACAGACACGTGCAAAGCCGCAGCCAGAAGCTGTTGTGTAAAATAAAACCTTGAATTTTCAAAAATGGCTACCGTCCACTTTTATCTAAATCTCGAAGTAAAGGGTCGGACCCTTGGCTAGGGCTACACCCCTTTGTGGGTCAAGGTTGTCTCTAAGGCAAAGCAAAAACCTTGGGGTGCTGCGAGAAATCAATAGCTTTAGTATTCGATGTGTGCTTTTTATATTTTTCTATGTCAAATCGTGATAAAAATAGTTTGCACAGGATATCGTACATTTTCGAAAGTAAAGAGAGTTGGTAGGATTTTAAGCTACTTGGCAGTCTGGCTATATGTCGCGAAGAACCGACGACGGCCGCTGGGGCAAACGTGTTCTTGAGTGGATACCACGACCCGGTAAACGTAGTCTAGGACGCTCTCCGACCAGTTAGGATAACGACCTACGAAGATGCTGGATGCGGCAAGCTGAAGACAGGGCGCTATGGCGCTCATTGGGGGAGGCCAACATGCACCCTGCAAGGGCATTGCAAAATAAATTTTAAGTTAAATGCTAGGTTATATACAGTTAATAATATGCTTAATTTACCTATTGAATTCAAAATTAACCAATTCTATTATATCAAATGACTTCTAAAATTCACATAAAAAGAAACAAGATTATATCGATATAGTAAGTGCTTTGGTTATACATACTGTAAACTCCTATCGTCTTTAATAAATAAATAAATATGGGCTGAAGATGGTGATTTTACGGTGCACGGTGTTAAAGAGGTGGCACGAGTAATTTTTTAAGAAACGCAAAATCACTAAAACTAATTGGGTCCTTATTTGCCTAGTGTCTGCCTACAACAGCTGCCCTACTTAATATACTGGCTCTACCAAACAATTTAAACAACCGGTCCACATGGGAAAGATCTGTAGCACTATTTCTCAGCTACCGACCTCTTTGTACGACTCTTTGTACGTCTCAAAGGAGTCTAGATGAAAAGGCGCATTACAACCTCTTCAATAGCAATTTGGCTCCCCCAAGGACTTGCGTATGGTCTCTGTTGTACGCTTTGTTTGTTATTTTATTTTGATTTTGATATAATCCTGTTTTTGAAAAGATGTTTCTAGAGATATTTGTAGTTGCGACGTATAACCTTCTTTACATAATATAAAATGAAGTCCATTTTGCTGTCTGTTCGCTTAGATCTATTATACTAGGTATTCCACGGATTTTAATGCAGTTTTCAGCAATAGATAGAGTGATTTAAGAGGATGGTTCGTAAACCATTTGACACATACATAGATTCCCACGCGGGCGAAGCCGCGGGGCGCATGTAGTACAATTAAATTAGTTTATACGTTAATACGTTCTAAATGAAAATGAAAAATATTATTATATAAATATTATTTTCTGTAACAAAAATTCAGGATCAACCTACTGTTTTCTTGAGACCAGTAATTTGACTAAACGAACTATAATCTAGTGGGCTAGACTTGCTCTACGTATCAACTTAGTACGTAGAATACCTAAGTCTAAAGTTTTGTCTACCTACATATTAAAGCACAAGAAATTTCACAAAAACTATGAAGCTTTCTCATGTTAATGCACGAAAGAAGCATAAAACCTACGAACTTGCGTAACCTATGAAAGTTCGTAGACCCTTCGTAGCACCATGCTACGAAACGCTACGCGTCCTTCGCGATATGGATTTAGCTTTACCAACTTTATTTGATGCGAGTTTGATTTATCTATTTTTATGAAGCGTCTTGGACATTTACCTACCTACCTATTTTAATCGTGTTCTGGCTGTTAGTAAGTTGTAAATAAATAAATTACCAACACGGCATTTAATATCATACAATCTGCTATAAGTAAGAGGCTGCCATTTCCAAAAGCTATTGCTCAGTTCTGATTTAGTCAATTTACAATGTATGGTCGACTCACCACACGCATGAAACAGAATATAAAAATATTTCGGCAAAATAAGTCATAAATTAAAAATAATATTAATAATTATCAAAGAATCATCTTCAATCATTCTCATAATCTTGACCGGGGCTGACAGGCAGGACCCACTTGATTTTTCTGCAAAATCCAAATAAGCATAAGTATCTTCTTACCACCAACACGCATAAAGGACCGACTGGAGTCCAAACCCGGAAATAAGAGTACCTCCACCTTAACCTTTACCTTCTTACCTCGGTAGATAAAAAAACCAAATATTTTGTTATAGGTAACCGGCATGCTTACAAAAATAGTATTTCACTCCAGCAGTCCAGCTAGACGCGTCATTATATTAGAATCGGAGTAATCATTCTCAACCAGACGAATTGAGACTTCCTCACAGTAACAACATACTGAATTGAGAGTTCCGTCCGCGAGTTACCATCTCGATAATAACCTCTTATTTTGATGACGGCCATTATTGTCCTTGTTGATTCAAAATTCAAATTCCTTTATTTTTAACCGACTTCAAAAAGAGGGTTCTCAATTCGACTGTATTTTTTTATGTTTGTTACCTACCTCAGAAGTTTCGACTGATTTTTAAGATTTTTTTTTTTTTATTTGAAAGCTTGAAACATGCTTGAAAGCTTTGGTGCTTCCCGTGCGGTCCTAATTTAATCTGGTCTAGTTCTGACAATGGCATCCATGAAAAAACCATAAAGATATATAGATGTGTGATAGATAGACGTGCATATGCTTACTAACTTAGGCTATTTGGAACTAGATTTTATCCGCGATATCGCATTTGGTCACGCACATATAAGTCTAAAATTTGCATTAAGGGGCCTGCGGAGGGACGAATTCTTCATACAAACGTAATACCAAAATGATTTCTAATTCAAGCATATTTCCACTATAATATTGCATTATTTGTATTAAAATAGTATTTATCTAGGTTCCCAAATAGTTTTTTTTTCTAAATACTTACTACTTACTAAAATGAAATGACAGCCAATCTCATTTTGCACATTTTTATGGGAAAATGGACAAGTTTTCTTGCTATTTGTTTCGTATTAAAAACATCAATATCTTACGTTTTATTTATTAAGAAACATAGCTTATATTGTCTAGTTACAGAATAACAATACTTTGTGAAGAATACAAAAAGTTTTCAGTCATAATTTTTGGTATTACGGAACAAACCAAATTTTGAACGGCTAATATTGCTATCGCGCACGCATGTGGCGCGGCGCAAGGGTTAAACAGGGACAGCGATATTCGGACCGATTTTTGCAAGCGAGGGTCGCCGGACCCTTAAGTATTAATGCAAATTTTAGACTTATATGTGCGTGACCAAATGCGATATCGCGGATAAAAGCTAGTTCCAAATAGCCTAAGTTAGTAAGCATATGCACATCTATATATTTGGCACCGAGTCTAAGCCGTCGACCTGTATGTATTGTAGATATCAGTTATTTATGTAACAATCGATATCACTGAAATAGGGCACTCCGAACGTGGAAGTATGAAGATAGCAGAGGTCAGTCAGTGTGTTTTGTAATCTGAACCTTGAGCTTTTATCTATAGTATCGTATTTCATTGCACACACGCAGAACAACGTAACCTGCCGTTATGAGTTCAGCTGAATTCTGATTATGCATTTTTGTTTTTGATGGTCACAGATTAAGCTGTGTTCTCGCTTTGTCGGTTAACTTTGACGATTTTTGTATGAAAACTTCTGTCAAAACAACACAATATAATAGATACCACTACAATATAAAACAATACTTTCTAATACTACAGATGCAATCATTGAAAACCGAAAAGTCAATTTAAATGCAATTGCCCTGTTATTTATCTTTTTAATAACACGGTGCCAAACTGTACTATAGGTATCTCTATATCTCTTTTATCAATACTCTAAAATAAACATATAAGTACATATTTTATGTGGTAACAACAATGTACCTACTTTGTCAGAGTCTTTCCAATGGTTGACCACACGGTAACCTTTCTCTACTAAACACCACTACATAGTATAAAACAAAGTCGCTTCCCGCTGTCTGTCTGTACCTAATGTATGTATGCTTCGATCATGAAACTACGCAACGGATTGAAGCTGTTTTTTTTATTAGATAGAGTGATTTAAGAGGAAGGTTTAAAAACCATTTAACACAGATTTCTATTGAAGCCGCGGAGCGTTGCTAGTTATTCCAATACTCAATCTCTTTTGGACAAAAAATTGAAGTGAACATTAAAATAATGTTATTATATAATAATGAATAGTATAAAATATGACTTGTCTAAGTGCTTATTTGTAAGCCTAAAGAAATTAAAAACTCTTGTATTTTGAATTTGAATTCTTTCTCCCACAGGTCCCCAAAGAAAGATGACTGCGAGAGCGAGACTCTCAAATCGGATGAAGGGGAGGACAATAAGGGCGGAGCCCTGGAGGCCAAGATGTCCCTCCTGAACGGGATCACTGTGATCGTGGGCTCCATCATAGGCAGTGGCATCTTTGTGTCTCCCACGGGGGTGCTCAAGTTCACAGGGTCGGTGAATGCTAGTCTGATAGTGTGGGTGGCTTCGGGAGTCTTCAGTATGGTAAGTCTTCATAATTCGTTTATGCTAGAGTACCTACTAGCGCAGTATGCCTAATGCCTATACTGCCGGACTAAAGATCTCTTCTCTACTTCATAAATTATATCAACGCACCGAAAGAGTATTGTATAGGTCGTATTATAATAGGCCTATTATGGCCGCAGTGACATCGGGAGAAACAAAATAAAAATGTATAGGTTCATCAGGTATAATTCAATGTTGTGCGAAGCTTTACATAAATATTGACTTGTATCTAAAATCACTAAACAATCATATATGAATATACTAGTGGTTTCTTTTTCACTATCAAAAACACCGCGGACCTTCGCGCCACGCTACAAAGGTCGTCAAAATATAACATCGTACCGAAACCTCGTATGTAGGTTTTGCAGTTTTTTTCGTATTGATCAGGTGACATTGTTGAGCATTGTAGTCCACAATGTCACCACCAAGGTCTATTGACTACAAAAAAACAATTAGCAAATTTTTTCATATTTTTGATAGGAACCGTAAAGCGACTGCGACAGTAATCGACAGGTGAATCCCAACCAACACGCCGAAGCTCAAAGTCGTCTACGGTTTCAAATTCAAATAAATTCGTTTAAATAAATATAAAGGTATCTTTAAGAATAAGTTTATTCGGGTCTCTACGACTCCATGGATTTATAATACCTACTAAAGCCTCTCTAAACTCATCGTTAAGACAATCTGTCAGCTTAAATCTTAAATAACTCATTTCGACGTTTAGCCAGAGCTAAATGACGAAATCCTCTTTCCAAAGTCCCATAGCAATAAGCAAGAAAGCGGCCTTATTAAAATATTCTATAGCTACCAACCTATATAGCCTGCTAGAAGGTTTTGTACCCACCCTAGTGGATTCTAAGAATCGCTTCATTACGGTATAATTTTTGTTTGCTCAGCGTAATATAAGACATAAGGTACAGAATGGGTACAGATAAAGACAAAAGTTGGTGACAAAGTCTAGTTCCAACAAATATAACGTAGTACATAATATATAGTATATACAATCTATCTATCTACAAGGAAGACCTGTAAAACGATCGGACGATAACATCGTAAAAATAGCAGGCAAGGCATGGAGTAGCTAGAGATCGAGGAAGATGGAAGGATCTGGAGGAGGCTTTCACCGCTGAAAGCGGTACTCACATATGTATAGATAGAGATAATATGTAGATTAGTATTTAAGTTAAGTGTGAGAAATAAAAGCTGTTTTATTTATTATCTATCTACAAGGAGTGTAGACTGTAGATATATAGAAAAATTGCACAAAAGTTGTACACAGGCGAGCATAATGCTTGATAGCATTCTCTACCTGCTAATCTTTGGATAGTGCGGACAACAATTTAGTAGTCTGTCCTAGATTACCTTGTAGGGTTGGACCGCTCATTGTTATCCTATTAATAGATATTATTATGGCGAAAGTTTTTGCCGTTGTTGTGTAGAATTTAGTCGAGGACAACGAAAAACTGAAATTGTTGTTCTCTTAAACTGAATGGTTCGGACTGAAACTTTGCACACGTAATAAAAAATGTTAGACAAATCACATATCATTATCTATCTAGCCCCAAGCCAAGCAGAGCTTGTGTAATGGGTACTAGATAACAGATATACATAATACAATACATTACATAGATATATATTATACATAGAAAACGACCCGAACACCCGAAACAAATATAATATGCAGATCTTACAAACGCTTGTCGTGTCCCGAGCCGAGAATCGAACCCGCAAACCCGCTTCTCTTGATCTTTATCGATATAGAGGTAGATAAAGATCTGGACCGAGAATATCATATAGGGTATGTAGTTTTTGTCCAGGATAAGTGGCAATATAAATAATTTGGAATTTTGGAAGAGTTCGCTCTCAGCGATAAGGCCGCCCTTTATACTTCCTTTATTCTATTGTTTTCTGTTTTGTGTGGTATAATAAAGTGTTTTCTATATATCTATCTAATTTGTATTTTAACAGCTCATTAATAAATTTGTTAACACTTACAAATCTAGGAATCTTTTTATTGTTTTCAATAAACTTATCCCACGATTGTCAATAAAATGTGTATAAAATCAGAATGGCCTATCCAACCTCAATTTCAATATCTGTTTCTGCTTGCTGATAACGGCTATTTACAATTCGATAGTGTAGAATGATGCTGTTTTCGTTATCATTAATTACATTCTGTTTATTTCAATTTATTCAAATTAAACTGTTGTGTTTTGGGTGGGTTATGTAGGTACTGGCTGAAAATTAATTACAAACAGAGATATATATTTTTTTATTATACATAGTAAAAAAACAGAACACCCGGAATAAATTACCTACCTGTAGGTCGTACAAATTTTGTCCTGAGGCGGGAATCAAAGCAACATCCTGCGTCGCAGGCGTTCTTCTAAACCGCTGCAGCTGCCGCGCCAAATCGACTATCAGAGATAGAGGTTTCAGATTTAGGAACTATAAATTCTTCATAGTTCATAAAAACCTTAATTACTTTGGTGCCTATTACGATTTCTACGTTATTGATAATGATGAATGATTTGTAGAAGGCGGTAGGTATAGTGCTTTACTAAGAAATAATGTTGAGACCTCGAGTAGGCACTAAAACCAAGCCTTATTGCAATTACATCAAGTTTTATATTGATTTCTTAGAAGGATTTATCGAGATTTTATTGCACAGGGTATTCTGGGAAGGCAGTACGGTAATCTTAAATCTGCGCGGAGTCAATGACCTCCGAATGCTTCCAGACGAAGGGAAGGGGGTGCCACCCGGTAGGGGTAGACCAAGGACGTTCCAATGTCATCTGGCTCTTGTAGTGTTTAGATGTTGGTTGGAGGTTAGCATTGTAGCTTCAGTCGTTGGCAATATTTCGAATTATATAATTTATTATAGGTACGAGTAAAGGTACTACTACCTTGTCCGCTAGAATGAGAATGAGGTCCTAGTTCGGGCCAAAAGTTTAGGGGCTTTTCTAGCAAGAAAACTTTATAGTAGCAGCCCGGAGTTGGCGATATTACAAACCTGTGTAGTACATAAAAATCTCAAGCACTTTGGTTATTAAGATTTCTATACTAATGATGATGGATGATGAATGATTTGGTAGGTATAGTGCTTTACTAAGAAATAATGTTAAGACCTCGAGTATTATATTATAATTATGTATATCTGACGGGCTCTGAGGCTCAAATGTACTTTTATTATTTATGTTATTGTACGTAACCTGTTTATAGCCAAATAAATGTATCTTATCTTAATCTTCACCCCTCAGGTAGGAGCCTACTGCTACGCCGAGCTCGGCACCATGATGCGAGTGAGTGGTGCTGACTACGCGTACATCATGGAGACCTTCGGCCCCTTCGCGGCCTTCATCCGGCTCTGGATCGAGTGCATGATCGTCCGGCCTTGCTCTCAGGTGAGGAAATGAGTCGTCATCTCTTTAGTAGGTTCTCTTATGGTACAAAGAACCTCGGCACCATGATGCGGGTGAATGGTGCCGACTACGCGTACATCATGGAGACCTTCGAAACCTTCGCGGCCTTCATCCGGCTCTGGATCGAGTGCATGATCGTCCGGCTTTGCTCTCAGGTGAGGAAATGAGTCGTCATCTCTTAAGTAGGTTCTCTTATGGTACAAAGATCCATGGTGCCTAATGGTGCAAAGAAACTGGGCACTATGGAGAGCGGAGCTGACTACCGTACATGGTGCCCATCCCTTTGGATCCTTCGTGGCCTTCATCCCGCTCTGGATCCAATGCCAGGCCTTGCTCTCAGGTGACGAAATGAGTTTTCATTTAAAGATTTTTAAACATACGCGATCTGAACACATAATTATAAGTATTAATAAAACGGTTATTTATCGCGGGATGAGTATCATCCCATGACTAAGACAGTATGTAAACCTGTTGAAACGTCGGGAAAAATAGGTAAATGAACGCGATACATACCCGTTGTATCAATTTTTAATTATGAGTCTATATCTCTCAGTTATACCTAGTAGATCTGAGGTATTTATGAAGTTATGTAGATAGATAAGTACAAAACTGATTTGAATAGCTAGGTTTATGTTATCCATATTGTAATTTCCTATTAGATTTGCGTATGTATGATCGTCCATTATTATGTACCGAAGCTTTTAACGCTAATGCTTTTATTCATCGTCAACTGCCGTAACCACCTTGAAACTGTCAATAAGGGTCATATTCTCAACCTCGGACGTGTTAGACGTTATTACGGCAAATCAGTTCATAGTTATTGAGTTCTTGACTTTACTTGTTTTATTTGGCATAGTTATTGAAGCTCTGCTGGCTTGAACTTTGCTTAGAAAAAGCCACGAGGTACCGATCGTAGGTCAACTTATTCACGTTTTCTGACAAAGACAAAAAACAACCTTTCTATCTACCTAGGAACTAATAGATTCCGTGTATTTTTAAAGGAGAGAAGAATAAAAAATAATATTGGGTTTTGGCAGCCCCACGAAAGAAGCGTTAGTTTTCAGTTTGTTCGAATTATTCTTTGACATTAAGAAAATGCCTCATCAGGAAAGGTTTTCTATTATTTTATCCTAAAACATGCATGGTATATTAATATTTTCAAAATCTAATAATACATTTTCTATAGGAATTCCAAGAGGTCCGCAATTTTAATTACTATTTAAAGACAGCAAAGGTGCCTTTAAATATTAACATGAAATCCCCAAACTTAAATATCAAAACACAGCATAACTCTATCCGACATGTTTCATTTAATTTATTTATATTTCAAACAATTGACATGCGATAGGTACAATATTACTACAGAACTCCGTTCCAGAATACAGACCTAAGTCGTTAGAACACAAATTGGTAAATAATGACGATACAAAAGCTTCGATAAAACACACAAATAAGTGCTAAACACACAATAAAACCGGCAAAGCAAATAATAGCTTATTGAAACAAAGCTGCTTGGGATCCTACAATAGTACCACGTTGGGCGCCAATGGAGCTTTATGTACGGAATATTCCATTTGCTATTTATTTATGTAATGAAATCGTATTGCTGATCTTTATTAGAAGACTAGATTTTGTCCGGGGCTTCGCACGCAATGTTTCTAGATTAACCCCTATTTAATTCCACCAATTTCGAGATAATTTTTTAAAAGAAAATTTGTAGCCTTATTTATTGTCTTTCGTTCCCGAGGACAACAATGCCAGGTTAAAACATAAAATATCGAAAACATCTTGAAAATCTGAACAAAGTCTATATAAGAAGAAGAGATGCAACTTAACAATAAGCAAGGGCCTTTGACTGCGGTTTTTTTTCGACGACTGCGATCTTTTTTTTTTACCTAAAAAATTCGTGCTGCCGCTCTACACAGCGGTCGTGTTGCGCCGCACATGCGTTTCGTTCGAAAAATATTACAGCTCTGCTGAGTCACAAAGATCTGTATTTTCTCAGCCGCTGCGCTAGTGTGGATTTACGCATATTAGTCACTTGTAGAAAACTCATACCGTGCGTTTTCAGCACTCAAAGTGTTAAACAGTTGAATTATTTTAACGAATTTCATTTCTGAATAATTTATTGTTTGGCATATGCATAGGTGAATGTCATGAACGCCATCTAGCCAAGTTACAAAACAATACCGTGATATAATAATGACGTCTAGTCTCCAAGAGCCCTAGTAACGTCTACAGGAAATAAAGTACCTACTTTGATTTGTCCTATGCGAGTAGTCACTTATTAGTTATATGTATATCATCATCAGCCTATATCAGTCCACTGCATAGGCCTCCCCCGATGAGCGCCATTGCGCCCTGTCTTCAGCTTGCCGCATCCAGCATCTACCTGCAGTCTTTCGCAAGTCGTCATCCCACCTGGTCGGAGGGCGTCCTACACTACGTTTACCGAGTCGTGGCCTCCACTCAAGAACACGTTTGCCCCAGCGGCCGTCGGTTCTTCGCGAAATATGGCCGGCCCACTGCCACTTCAGCTTGCTAATTCTTTGAGCTATGTCGATATCCTTGGTTCTCTGTCGGATGTAGTCGTATTCGTTATATGTATATAGTAGGCGCCAATTATTTTTTCTTCCGAGAAAATAATAAATAATTTTCTTTCCTTATTTTTCATCAGACTTCTCAAATAGGATTATCAAAATGAATCGCCTCCCTCTAAATCCGATTATATCTTTCCATATTCGCTATTCTATTTCAAACCTTATCTACAGGCAATAAAACTCAAAATCAGATATTTAAATCATTCTACTGAGCGCCTTAGAAATTAATCTACCGGCATTTCAGAAATCGATTTAGCTGTCCATTATGTAATTGGATTAACGATAAGGTTCATTATCCTCTACAATCCGCCCCAATTCTAAGAAAAACTGCTCGATATTAAACCTTTTGTTTCAGGCGATTGTGGCCCTTACCTTCAGCGTTTACGTACTGAAGCCAATATTTCCTGAATGTGACCCGCCACAAGAAGCTACTAGGTTGCTGGCAGCTTGCTGTATACGTGAGTACTTTATATTTTTAACCGATATCTAAAAAGGAAGAAGGTTCTCAATTCTACTGTATTTTATATATATATGACAATAGCATTTGAATGAGTAAAGCTCTCCAAAGCTCTCTCTCTCTCTCGCTGTAACGCCATGGAAACGTAGGGTAAAATAAAACGATAAATGCAGTTAATGTCTTCACTGATTTGTTCCTTTCACGTCTTTTTTCTAACTCTTGTAGTTTCGGACTTAGCCATCACCGCCCTTCTAAAAAAACATACATATATTTACGCACGCATAAATCCTTGAAGAAGAGCTTGAAGAAATTATTTTTATGCGTCTCAAAGAAAACCATCACATTAAGATACATAGGTACTTGTAAATATTGATAACGTATTAGTTACATATAAGATATCCTATGTGACTGACTTAGTCACTGTTAGATTCAAAGTCACTAATTAAATTAGAATTAAATTCTTGTAATTCTTTATTGTACACAAAACACTTAAAAATAACTTAACTAAAAGAAGATATGTCCATAGGCGAGCTTAACCCTAACAAAGAGTTTTCTTACAGCAAAACCTTAGGTTTAAAGGAGAAGCGATAGAACAGATAGAGGAAGTGTACAAAGAAACAAATAAAATAAAAAAAACATTCGTTTCAAGTGATAATTAATATACATAAAATAGGTACCCAACCCACATATCATGCCTTTAGGTATATTAATATCTAAAACAGCTATGATATTTCTACATAAAAATAGAAATAATGAAACAACGTGAATGAATGCCCACTCGAGCTCGCTACAAAAGTTTAAGCTATGCTATTGTATGGAAGTGTTTTAACAAGAGTGGGTAGATTGGAAACATCCCTTGACTGACGTCATAGGACTAATGCAAATATATCACTTCAGAGGGAAGTGGAAAAGAAAATACGAGGCTATAAGGAATAAAGACTTCGTGGACTTGTAGCATAATGGCATGGTAATGATGAATAATGACGATAGGTATTATTATGTAAATAGCGATTTATCAAAATAAATGAAATGAAAGGAATGAAAGTAAAAGATGAATCGTTAAAACTATTTCATTAGCATCATCATCTAAAGGTTGCCTGGAAGAGATCGCTTCTAAGCGATAAGGCCGCCCATTGTACTTGTCACATGTAAATAATCTAATAATCTTTCATAATGTTCTGTATCTGGTGTACAATAAAGTATTTTTGTATTGTATTGTATCATCTTGTCAGCACATATAGGCAACCACACCACCAAACCATCTTCAGCATCTTCCCATCTTCACACGTCGTCATCAAAAATAAAGTAATAATTCTGGACAATCCACAGCATCGTCTAGCTCCAAGCTTGTGTTAGAGCTATGACTATTATATTTAACTGGTGGGCGAAGGCCCGCCTGCGACGCAGGAGGTTGCGGGTTCGATTCCAGCCTCGGAACAATTGTGTGTACGATCTGCAGATATTTGTTCCGGGTGTTCTGGTCGTTTTCTATGTATAATAAAAAATATCTATCTATGTAATATATTGTATTATGTATATCAGTTATCTAGTACCCATAACACAAGCTCTACTTACCATGGGACTAGATAATGCTGTGTGAATTGTCCAGTATTATTTATTTATTTAACTAGCAGCCCGTCCCGGCTTCGCCCGGGTGGTCATTTGTTTCAGGCAATTTTTAATTTTTTTCTCTCCGTAAGAACCATCCTCGTACTTCAAGGAATATTCTAAAAAAAGGTTTGCGAAATCGGTTCAGCTGCTCTCGAGATTTGCGCTTAGCAGACCAACACATTCAGCGATTCATATTTATATTTAAAAAAAGATAGCGTAGATAGTATTTTACGTCAAGACACCGATGATAAATTGATTCTAAGAAGGACGCAATTTCCTTATATCCATTTTTTCCTGGAATTACTAGAGCCTTGCGAACGTGAAAGTGAGGTAATATTCGTACTTATTAATATTACGAGGCTGCTTCCGGATTCCAACTACGGAGTTTGAGTGAAGGTTTTGGCGTAAAGGCACAGAATAACTACATATAATACCTTTTAGTACTAAAGTCATTTAAAACGGGATATTTACCATGATTTGATTTATGAGTTATCCAATATTTCGGCACAGTTGCATGCGCCATGATCACGGAATAACTGAAGGCACTGCGACTGCGAGTAAGTTTTTATGGGCAGACATACCGATCTACCCTCATTTTTTGTCTTTTGCTACGAACGTTACCACTACCTCCGGTTTCATTATTATCGAACGCAGCTCGATCACGACACACAACACTGACGGTATCAGAACGCGACGCGGTTGGTACATCACTTCTTTGGTTTTTGCACATTCTCACAACAGGGTTCCAGGTTCCCGATAATTGGAAGCCATCTTCTCGGTTGAAGTTCCTGTGTTTCGTAATCTCAATGGCCTCCTATTAGTACTAGCGTAGTATAATAATGGATACCATTTAAATATAGAATAGAATATATTCTAATAAAGTTCTTTTGCTGTTTTGTTGGGCCGATTTATACTCAATACTCAATATTTTTATTGTAAACATGTTGTAGGTACAGGGATCTTAAAAATAACATAGTTTCACACATGTATATATATCTGTATATACATATATCTTAACATTATTGAGATCTTTACTTTAGTAAGTTATAACAAAGAAAATAAAAGAATGAGATTATAACAAAGAATTATAAATCAAGAAACTCTTATTATTATTTATTCGCTTTGACAAAACAATCCTTTTGATGTCAAAAGATTTGTTTCGAAGTGAAACGTTTATAAGGATCTGTGCTCCCTAAACATTGACATAGCATCTGTTGAAGCCTTTGTTGAATCATTTGAGAGATGAATAAATACTATTTGACTCAAAGTGTTCTTACCTTTTTGAAAATTGGTGCAGCCGCTGTCCAACTCGAGTCAAGACCTAGTTAGCTAGATTAGCAAGGGGATGAAATGCATAAGCTCTGACGAGATCTGCATAATTGCGACCCTTAAGATCTAATTAATATATTAAATTGTATTCCATCTCTCCCTACCCAAGCATAAAACAACCATAATTATAAGTATTAATACAACGGGTATTTATCGCGTTTATTTACCTATTTTTCCCGACGTTTCAACTGGTTTACACACTGTCGTGGTCACGGGATGGCTGGAGCACTGGAGTTACCGCCTCTGCGAAGCGGGGGCTAGTTTATTTGAAACTACCCTCACTTGGTTTTCGATACTAGTAGGCATGTCCAGCTGCACACTTGGACGATATACTACACTAACAGTATCCGCGACGCACTGAGAGACTTGGCTAACTGGAATCCAGTTATAGCCAAGTGTACTCGTCGTAAACCGGTCTCTCAGTGCATCGCGGATACTGTTAGTGTAGTATGTCGTGTCAAATACATATAAATACCCGTTGTATTAATACTTATAATTATGTGTTCAGATCGCGTAAGTTTAAAAATATTTTAAACAACCAGGTGGTAAGGTGAGGTATACGTGTTCTTGAGTGGAGATCACGACTCGGCAAACGTAGTGTGAGACTTCTTATAAACGAGCGATCTACAGATCGCCCTCTGCAGACAGGTGCTGTATGCGGCAAGCTGAAGACAGGGCGCGATGGCGCGCCTGTTTCGCGGGGTATCGAATACATTGTCTGCCATGATTATAGGAGAACTAGTAACTTACTACATACCTTCTTTTCCAGTGCTGCTAACCTTCGTGAACTGCTGGTCTGTCCGCGCCGCCACCAGGGTACAGGACTGGTTCACGTATGCGAAGCTGTTGGCTCTCTTCATCATCATCGCTGCTGGGATGTATCAACTGTGCTTGGGTGAGTTTTTTTTTAATTTCTCGCCATCAGCAAGTCTCGCCTCGACCTTCGTGAATTCTTGGTCCGTCCGTGCAGCCATGCGCCACCATAGTACCTACAAGATTGGTTAAAGTAAACTCTCTCTGCTTTGTTTACAATACTCAATTATTCAATACTAGCTGCCTCCCGCGGTTTCACCCGATATTTTGGATAATATACAATATATCTTATTTCATTGTATCTTGTAGTTTTTAAGATGGTAAAATGTACTAGGCATAACGATTTGGAGTTATCTATAATGTTATGGTCTTATGTAAATAAATAATTTGAAATTTGAATTTGAATCTTTATGAATATGCCTATGTGTTATTCTGATATGTAAGCTATATTATTGTGAAGTTTCATCAAAATCTATTCAGTCGTTTTTGCGTGAAAGAGCTACAAACATACTTACGTACATTCTCACAAACTTTCGCGTTTATAATATTAGTAGGAAGGATTTTTTTTCTAGCATGTGTATGAGTGGTCTAAAAATAAAATAACAAAAGTCCCAACTGACATAACAAAGTAGACCTTCATAGCAAAACTTTCGTAAATTCTTTGATCAATACAATAACTAGGTACCTAGAACACATTGTATTTTGTCTCGAGGTCACCTTTCACGTAACATTTTTGTTTGTACACCTTTCATGGATTGTAATCTATATATTAAATATTTTACAGCCGCTTGTTCGTACAGATACAGTTTTATTCATAATACCATTATTACATTTCATTAACTTGACTGTAACTTAAATAAATATAAAAAAAAATTTTATCGCTATTATATGGGCAAGTTAATTAATTCAATTAATATCATAAAGAATCAATTCATTCTTAATTAATATTAAAAATAGACATAGAACCTTTACCCGCCGTAATATCAAAGCTCTCGTTAGTTCGAGAAGATAAGTTCGTATCGCATCACTAATTCTTAAAGAAGCAGAGTCTATGAAATTTTGTTTTCTTTCATTCTGTCAAAGAACATAAATGCGTGGACGGACCATGCCTATCTGTTGTTAAATTATCATCCAGAATTCGCCCTTTACGTATACTTACGATAGAATCGTAATCGAAACCACAGTCGAAAATCTTCCCTTCGGTCTTCCCTGCGATGACATTCCAGTTTCCCTCCTATCAAAATAAAAGTTCTGCGTAGATTCCATAAAGACATTTTTTGTGCAAGTTTTCTATTTCTGGTACCGAATGAATTATAACACGAGTTATGCAATAATTAATTCTACTTTCCTAACGGTCCGCACATGAACCAGTTTCAAATGTTCGTGACCATGGCCTCAAAATTTGCAGAAATGTTTTACTATGTTTTGCAACTTATTAAGCGTAACCTGTTAATTAAGCCTATATTATTTGTAAATAACTAATAATTACGAATGTTAACTGAATTCTATGCCTATCGTTTTCACAAAATGGCGTGCATTGCGCCCTTTTATTTTAACAGTTTTAAAGGTCTTATATAGGAACGAACGAAGTCGGGTGGGTGGGTTCTGCAATCGAATTTACGGTGTAAATTTAAGCGCTAATCAAAAACCTAGGCTATGATTTCTGAGCATTTCCAAAGAAAAAATGGTTACATCATCATAATCATCATCAGCCTATAGCAGTCCAATGCTGGACATAGGCCTCCCCCAATGAGCGCCATAGCGCCCTTTCTTCAGCTTGCCGCATCCAGCATCTACCTGCAGTCTTTCGCAGGTCGTCATCCCACCTGGTCGGAGGGCGTCCTACACAACGTTGACCGAGTCGTGGTCTCCACTCAAAAAATGAAAAATAAAAATAAAAAAATGGTTACGTACAAGCCATTAATTTATGACACTTTTCATTGACAGAAAAATGCTCCTTTTTTGTTTTATGGTAGATAATATATAATTAATGCATAATGTTTCTTTTATTGGAATTTATTTTAGTAGGGATCTATACCTTCATCATCCCACTCCCCGTAAAAAGTTATTTAATGAACACAACCACTTGAATACCAATCGGCGTCCCTCTCGACCCTACAGAATAAAACCAATTACGCTTTGCAAATTGATTTCTTTCATCTCCCAGCTTTCGTTTCCTTCCTTATTTTTTGCGTTTGACATTGATGCTCAATTATTATTATAGGGGCTTCAAATTTTCTTTTTTGTATTTACTATCACTACATAATATAAAACAGATTTTGATGCGGTTTTTATAAAAACCTTTAAAAACCTATCACACTATCTATGAAAAAAAACAGCATCAAAATCCGTTGCGTAGTTTTAAAGATCTAACCATACAATAGGGGCAGACAGACAGCAGGAAGCTACTTTGTTTTATACTATGTAGTGATATCAGTCATCTAGTACCCATACCTACCATAAGCTCTGCTTAGCTCGGAGCTAGATGATGTGTGAATTGTCCCATTTTTTTATTTAATATCGATGCTTCCTCCTATAACAAAGAACTGACCTATCAATGTATGAAGTAAGAGCAATCTTGGTCCGGATGGCGTCGGCGGCTTTATTAAATGATTGCTCCAATCCGGGTGTCAAGCGTCGTCTGGGTCGAGAGCAGTCTTAAATTAACTTGGTTCATGGGAAGGACTGTTTTTGTTGTCTTAACACTTTGACTGCGATTTTTTTTCGACGACTGTGATCTTTTTTTTAACCTAAAAAATTCGTGCTGCCGCTCTACACAGCGGTTGTGTTGCGCCGCACATGCGTTTCGTTCGAAAAATATTACGGCTGTGCTGTCACACAGATCTGTATTTTCTCAGCCGCTGCGCTAGTGTGGATTTACGCATATTAGTCACTTATAGAAAACATATACCGTGTGATTTCAGCAATCAAAGTGTTAAGACTTTAGTTTTGGTCTGTGGCGTAACTATACCGCTCGAGGCCCGTGGCAAATTCATCGGAAACTACAAATGTCAAAATAATGACATTTTTTTTTACTACAGCTTTGCTTAGCTCGGGTAGCCCCGAGCTAAGCAAAGCGAGCTTTTTTATTATTGCTTTATTTATTAGGTAGGTACTTATTTATTTATTTAATAAGAAGAACAAACTAGGGCTGAATACCTAGTATCCTATTAATATTATAAACGCGAAAGTTTGTAAGAATGGACGGATGGATGGTTGGATGGATGTTTGTTACTCTTTCACGTAAAAACTGCTGAATGGATTTTATTAAACTGTACAATAATATAGCTTATACATAAGAATAACACATAGGTTACAATGATATATTATCCAAAATATCTATCACCACGCGGGTGAAACCG
Organism: Eupithecia abbreviata; assembly: GCA_943735965.1. Taxonomy (NCBI): domain Eukaryota; kingdom Metazoa; phylum Arthropoda; class Insecta; order Lepidoptera; family Geometridae; genus Eupithecia; species Eupithecia abbreviata. The sequence goes on along the minus strand of OX030997.1, from coordinate 1,617,726 downwards.
CGGGGCGCAGCTAGTACACAATATTAAGTATTATTGTATTGATAACCTCATATTGTCCTATTTATCTTCAGGCAATGAAGTATGTTAAATTGTCCATCTGACAATATTAATACAGACATCAAATCTTTTATAGTTTTAATTAATATAATATAGGTAATTTAACATGAAATATTGGAATGTTTTCAGGTAAGACGGAGCACTTTACTTTCGAGGGAACAACAAGCGATGTGACGTCTATAGCTCTTTCTTTCTACTCGGGACTGTTCGCCTACAACGGATGGTAAGATTTTCCAACTTTATCTGACTGCAGGCAGATGCTGGATGCGGCAAGTTTAAGACAGGGCGCTATGGCGCTCATTAGGGGAGGCCTATGGCTCTAGACAGACGGACCGCATTTCAACTGCAATCCAACCGCGCGGTTCATTTGCAGTCGTGTCAACTGCACGCCGACTGCAAATGAACTGCAAACCAACTGCGCAGTCCGATTGGAGTTGGTTTGCAGTTCTATTGCAATCGTGTCAACTGCACACCGACTGCAAATGAACTGCAAACCAACTGCGCAGTCCGATTGGAGTTGGTTTGCAGTTCTATTGCAGTCGTGTCAACTGCACACCGACTGCAAATGATCTGCAAACCTACTGCGCAGTCCGATTGGAGTTGGTTTGCAGTTCTATTGCAGTCGTGTCAAATGCACACCGACTGCAAATGAACTGCAAACCAACTGCGCAGTCCGATTGGAGATGGTTTGCAGTTCTATTGCAGTCGTGTCAACTGCACGCCAACTGCAAATGAACTGCAAATTTGCGGTTGGATTACAGTTGAAATGCGGTCCGTCTGTCTAGAGCCTATGTCCTGTCGAATCATCAGTTTGTAAAGAAACTTTGATGTTGCATTATGTGATGAAAAAATTCAACCAACACTGTTAGGCTTACGCCCTGCAGTGGGTAGGTACCTACGTATTCAACGCTGATAATTTATTTATTTATTTTAATAGACGATCAGCTTCTTGCTGTTGTGCCTATATCACACACTGTTGAATTTATTCATTGCGTTACTTTTTTTTAGTTTGTATGTCTCGTAACCAGTTTTCGAGTTTATTCTTGAAGGCGTTTATTGATCTGGCTGATATAATGTCTTCTAATGATTTCAATTAAACGTAATTCCAGGAACTACCTGAACTTCATAATCGAGGAACTAAAGGACCCCGTGAGGAACCTCCCCCGCGCCATCGCCATCTCCTGCACTCTGGTCACCGTGGTCTACACGCTCACTAACGTCGCTTTCTACACTACGCTGTCCCCTAATGAGGTAAGTAACTATAAGTATATCATCATCAGCCTATGTTAGTCTACAGCAGGACATAGGCCTCCCCGTAAGACGTTGATGGCCTCCCCCAATGAGCGCCATAGCGCCCTGTCTTCAGCTTGCCGTCATCCCACCTGGTCGGAGGGTGACCTGCGAAAGACTGCAGATAGATATTAGATACTGTACCGGATGCGTCAAGCTGAAGACAGGGCGCTATGGCGCTCATTGGGGGAAGCCTATGTCCATCAGTTGACTAACATAGATTGATGATGATGATAAGACTTGACTAAAATATAATGGTACTCTATTATAATGTGTGTGCCCGTTAGGATAGATATAGTACATGATTAATAAATAAATAAACATTTATAAGATATTTTCAGTAAATTCAGTAAATTTAATTTATTCACCATAACATTATTACTAATATTGGCATGTCAATTAAGACTACAATGAATACTCTTAAATTAAATTAAATCCTAAATTACAATAATATAAGTATAGACAATAATAACTTATCACAAATTGACAAATGAGCACGTTAAAAACTCGTTAATGCTATAAAATTGGTTACATACTAAAAAGTTCTTTATTTTTGCTTTAATAATAAGATAGAAAACACTTTATTATATCACACAAAACAGAAAACAATTATTGTTAAAAATATTTTTTCAATTTAAACTACAGGTGCTTGGCTCAGCAGCGGTTGCTGTAACGTTTGCAGAACGTCTCTTCGGCTACTTTGCGCTCTCCATCCCTCTGTTTGTTGCTGCGTCTACCTTCGGAGCTGTTAACGGAGTGCTGCTCACTTCATCACGGTTTGTACCTTATTACTTCAACTTCTTCCTAGATGGCTCTGCGTCTGGATCGACGCTATTCTGCCAGTAAATAAATAAAATAAAATAAAAAAGCCATTTATTCCATAACCTTATAAAATAATAGTGTATAATTAAAGTAATTGACAAGTAAAAAAATAATAATTGATTCTATATGTAAATAAAATAAAATAATTGATATATAAAATTAAAATTAAAAATACAATACATCTTAATACAATACATCATCTAGACTTCAAAATAAAATTGCATGCATTTACTTAGTTAGATGTTGATTTTGTATACGTATACATATAGATTTCCATTAATTAAAATATTATTACATATTTCTTGGTTAGGACCCCTTTCGAGTACAGGCCTCCTCCAGCTCATTTATGTTAGGTAGTTCTTGGAGCTAGCTTATGAAGAGGTTGAATATTCTTCTGTTTCTCTGGTTTATTATGAGCTGGAAAGTTTCGGTCTAGCTCTCCCGCGGTGAGCAGCCGTATTGGGAGGCTTCTTTTCGGTTTTTTGTGTTTGTGTATTATTATCTTAAGAATTGGGAGAGGCAGCGCTTTTGCTGATTGTGTTCTAGGTATTTTCTCTTGTTTGAGATGTAAAATATTGCGTTATGTTTCTATTTTCATTGTTGTGTCTTTTTGCGGCTTTGCTAGTGTCCTTGATGTTGCTCATCTTTGATCCATTTTCACTGTGGATTGTCCTCATGAAATTGTTTTCTTTATTAGGCATTTTTTCCAACGGCGAGCCAGGTACTCGAACAACCAGCTTGTTGTACTTAATAAACGCTTGGTTTCCTTTGTTTAATTCGTTTTTTAGCTGTGCCTGTGCCATTCTGCCATTCGTCTCTAAATAGCATCGCAAGCTTTCTATAATACCTCATTAATTAAATTACTTACCTTATCTTACCCATGACTTGACTTGACTTCTTTTATTTGGCAATATATGTCTGGTTTGCCACTTTTCTGTCAGTGTCCAGTTCAAAGAAATTTCAGCTCATACTAATCTAAGTTTAATTTATAAGAGTCTCTGTTCTGACAAACCAAAAATCTTTTTACTTTTTACTTTACTTTAAAATTATTATTGTAATTTCGCCTCCATTCTTAGGTACCCATGATGAAGATGATTCATTGTTAATGATAACTATGTCTGGTTGGTTTCTGCCAGTGTCAAGTAATGAAAATAATTGTTAAATCAATGAGTTATTAAATTTATGAAGATTGTTTGATATTTTCACCAGAGCCTAGTTCTTTATAAGGCAGGGTCTAGGTACCACGTGCAGGTTAGATTGGATTGGGAGACGAGATGTTGGAGTCCCCATTACACCCCATGACTTGGAATTTATGCAAATATAAATAAATAAATAATGCTGGACAATTCACACAGCATTATCTAGCCCCATGGTAAGCAGAGCTTGTGTTATGGGTACTAGATAACTGATATACATAATAAAATACATTACATAGATAGATATTTTTTATTATGCATAGAAAACGACCAGAACACCCGGAACAAATATCTGCAGATCGTACACACAATTGTTCCGAGGCGGGAATCGAACTCGCAACCTTCTGCGTCGCAGGCGGACCTTCGCCCACCGCGCCACATCGGTCGTCTAAATAAACCTGTCAATAAGACTAATTACTACTAGAATATGTCAAAAACAATCCTAGTAGTTATTGTCCACGAATGGAACGTTGCGCAACAACACCCCTGATTGATGGCCATCGTTTGTAACAGAACTATCGAGATATAGTTCTGTGGATTTTGACGTTACATTTTCACACAGTACGTGTATTTACTATACATGTACCTTTTTTATAAGTGTGTCTTTTGTTAATTTATGTTAAATGTATTTATATTCTCTGTCAGGTTCAAAACAGCAACAAAATTGGTTATATTCTGTATCCTGATTTATTCTATATTATTCATCTGTTTTCACATTCTATATTATTCATCTGTTTGCACAGTTTATTCTATATTATTCATCTGTTTGCACAGTTTATTCTATATTATTCATCTGTTTACACAGTTTATTCTATATTATTCATCTGTTTTCACATTCTATATTATTCATCTGTTTGCACAGTTTATTCTATATTATTCATCTGTTTGCACAGTTTATTCTATGCGGGAGCAGCTCAAGGCCAACTACCCGGCATGCTGACGATGGTGACGTCACGATCGACGCCCGCGCCGGCCGTGCTTGCTGTGGCCTTCCTATCGTTGTTGTACCTCACCGTGTCTGATATCTATGCGCTTATTAACTACGTGGGATTCGCTACTTGGGTATGTAGATTGCTCAATTTGCTCATCACCTTATTTTTAGAGTTCCGGACCCAAAGGGTAAAACGGGACCCTATTAACTAAGGCTGGTTAAAGTCACGCTGCGCGCTCCAACGCCTGTCGAAACGCGTAACAATAAAACCAGCCTTATATACGACCTGTACACGTTGGGCCAACGCAACGTGTAGAGATCTACTTGGTGCATGTTGGAAGTTGGCGGCCAACATTGGCTCGCAAACCGACTAGTGTCGGTTTTTCGTGCACATATCAAAGGATCTTGGCGCGCTCCACAGTGTTCACACGTTGGCGCATTGGCCCAACGCATTGACCGAACGTGTACAGGACGCATAAGACTCCGCTGTCCGTCAGTCATATCTGTCTGTTCGTCTATCACCAAGCTGTATCTCATGAACTGTGATAGTTAGACAGTTGGAATTTTAACAGATGATGTACATATATATGTTGCCGTTATAACAATAAACATTAAAAAGAGAAAAAATAAAAACTTAACACTTTACCTGCGAATTTTTTTCGACGACTGCGATCTTTTTTTTTAACCTAAAAAATTCGTGCTGCCGCTCTACACAGCGGTTGTGTTGCGCCGCACATGCGTTTTATTCGAAAAATATTACGTCTGTGCTGAGTCACAAAATTCTGTATTTTCTCAGCCGCTGCGCTAGTGTGGATTTACGCATATTAGTCACTTGTAGAAAACACATACCGTGTGATTTTAACACTCAAAGTGTTAAGGAGGCTCCCCTACAACAAACGTGATTTTTTTGCTCGTTTTTGCTCGATATTGGTAACGGTAACGGGTATATATTCACAGAAGGTCCAGAAACGCGTATAGTATATATACCTAATGCAACATATCAGCACTGTTTTGTCAGTAGTTTTTGCGTGAACTAATAACAATCAGACACCCAGGCACGAGTAAAAACGTACATATACCCATACAAAAGTCTCATCACAACATACTCATATGCCTTCTAGGTTTTGGACTACCTAAGTTATTCATAACGGCTTAATTTTTGTGAAATAATCGAGGATAGTATAAAAAAAAGTAGCTTCACGCTGTCTGCCTATGTACATAACTATGCTTAGATTTTTTTAACTAGATGCAGTTCTTTTATTAGATAGAGCAGCGGTTCTCAAACTTATTTTCCCATAGAACCCTTTTGGAGAGCAAAATATCAGACGGAGCCCTTAAATAAATAAAAAAAAATTGTTTATTGCAATCTTTTTTTAAATAAGTAATCATAACAGTAAAACCGAATGTGAGGTATTTGGTTTTCGTAGTATGCGGCTACGAAAACCAAATACCACAACAGACTGGACGCGAATCCTGTTTCGCATAAGTATGTGGATGGGAACGGCAGAATAACTTTTAGGGTCATTGTGGCAAGAAGTGGATACTCCTCCAGGATTCTGCACCAACAATCATTGAGAGGCATCATTTTGAACATTGACTCCATACTGTCGGTCCGACCGACAGTGTTGAACTATCGACTAGAGAGGAGAGGTGTATTTTAGATTTTTTTCTCTTTATTACCAATATTCACACGGAGCCCCCAGAGAGGCTTTGCGGAGCCCTAGGGCTCTGCGGAGCACACTTTGAGTATGGCTGAGATAGTGATATGAGAGTGATTCAAGAGGAAGGTTTATAAAGCAGGTACATAGGTGCATTTCCACGCGGGTGGAGCTGCGGGCCCTAGTAAAAGTACATGTAATAATGTCGTATTAACTTAATTTCAGTTGAGTATCGGAGCGGCCGTAGTGTGCCTGCCAGTGCTTCGGTACACGAAGCCAGATATGGAGCGGCCTATTAAAGTCAACCTGTTCTTCCCGAGTAAGTTCTCGTGCTTGAGCATAGATACATTTACTTACATTTTCCTTTTACTGTACTTCTGTCCTAAAACGAATCTGTCGTAAGCAGAATCTGACCTAAACAGAATCTGACTTTAAACAAACAACAAAGTGAATCTGTCGTAAGCAGAAACCGACCTAAGCAGAATTTGACCTAGACAGAATCGGACCTAAACAGAATCTGACTTACAAACAAGAAAGTGAATCTGTCATAAGCAGAAACCGACCTAAGCAGAATTTGACCTAGACAGAATCGGACCTAAACAGAATCTGACTTTTAACAAACAAGGGGTTCTAATAGTATCTAGTCGACGTTTATCGACGATATCTAATCTAGTCGAGTAGCGCAGCGGGTGAAAGTCCGGCTGCGACACGTCAGGTTGCGAATTTGATTCTCACTTCGGGACAAATGTTCGTACCGGTCTACAGATATTTGCTGGGGTATTCTGGGTGTTTTCTATGTTTGTAAAGATATCAATCTATGCATGTAATGCTTTAAATAGGTACCTAGGTGCTAGGTGCAGCGATGCTTACCGAATTCTGATTATTTATTTGCAAATCCCTTCTAGGTAGTGCAGAATTGCCGTCTAGGTTTTCGACTACCTAAGTTATCCTTTTCGGCTTAATTTATATCAAATAACCGAGGGTCGAGATGGGTTGATGATCATGTATAGGTAAATTTATGTCGGCGGTTACGTTTGCACCTTTGATTTGCCCCATTAATGGTGCAAATGCAGACGAAACTAACCAGTTTCGTCTGCATTTGCACCATTAATGGGGATTATTAATTTGAATGGTGCAAAGATAACTAACCAGTTATCTTTGCACCATTCAAATTAATACAACTACTGACCTTGCTTTCCTCGCCGTAGATAAACTCAATAAAAAAATTGTTTATTTAGCGTTTGTTTTTGACGTGGTTTTTTTGAACGAAAATGAAAATTTTATTTATTTCTTTAAGCTTACAAATAAGCACTTAAGGTCATATTTTATAGTTCACTTCATTTTTTTGTCCACCAGTGGAAGAAGTGAGAAGAAACCACTAGTATATTCATAACTTATGTGTCTAGTACATTTGATTTGCTTATCTGTAAGTTGGTAGATTTTGAGTTGGAGCAAAACTCGTTCCAAACTTTTTTATCTTCTAATTCTTCTTTTTTTTATCTTCTAGAATAGAATGTACATTAAAAAATAACAGTATGTCTAAGGTATATGTACATTTCAAATTTATTGTATTTTCCCCTTTTTACAGTAATCTACATAATCTGCACGATACTGGTGGTAGCCTTCCCCGCATTCGCGTCTCCCGCCGAGACTGGTGTGGGCTGTCTCATGATCCTGACGGCGGTCCCTATCTACCTGCTGCTGCTCTATCCTAAGAAGCAATTAGGCTGCCTGCAGTCTATCACAAGTTAGTATACATCCAACAGGGTTATTCCAGTTTTCCCCCCTAAACTAAAGGGAAAAAAGAGGGTTATCTCAGTTTCCCCGTCCTGATATCCCCCTAAAGGGAAAATGGGAATAGAAAAAATAATAGTAGCAATATCCCCCTGAAAGCCCACATAATGGGGAAAACGGGAATAAAGACAGATGCCATTCCCGTTTCCCCCCTGAAATCCCCCATAAGGGGAAAACTGGAATGGAAAATGTAATAATTCCAGTTTTCCCCCTGAAATCCCAGTAGTCATGACAAGATTCCTTTCCATTCTGATAGCACAAGAATTATTATTATATTATACTAGCTGCGCCCCGCGGTTTCACCCGCGTGGTGATAGATATTTTGGATAATATACAATATATCTTTATAAATTGTAGACTATGTGTTATTCTGATGTATAAGCTATATTATTGTAAAGTTTCATTAAAATCCATTCAGTAGTTTTTACGTGAAAGAGTAACAAACATCCATCCATCCATCCATACTAGTAGGTTAAACAAAACATAGTAGGATAAATTCCTCTCTCTCTTAATTATCAAATTTATATTGTTTTCTCTTTCTACAGGATCGGCAACGCACTTAGTACAGAAGTTAACGTTAGCTACGAGACCCAAAGTCAAGTGAACCAACGAAAAAAGAGGATTCCCTAAACGACATATCGAGCTGTTTCGATGCATGTTTCTTTATCTTCACACAAACTTGTGCTTCGTGAGGCTATTTACTTTAAGTCATTAAAATAACAGTGCACGATATTTTTACTATCACACGGTATATTATGTACTAAATCGTGTCATAGTAAAAGAACGTTCTAAAAAAATCTAAACGCCTACTCTGTAACATTTATCGAATGACATATATTTTTTATAGAATCGCTGATTATCGATATTATGACGACTATCAAGATTAACCCTTAAATGAAGGGTATTGTGATGTACAGACGCAAGCGATAGTTGCCAATCATGATTCAATTTGATATTTATTTAGCCTATTAAAGTTTGTGCGAAGAAAAGTAAAATATGAAATCTTGTTACTGTATACATGTTCAATTTTTGGAAAATGTATTTGTACAATAAAATTAAGTAGGAAAGGCAGCTTCTAGAATGTTCAGGCAATGCTTTTAGTAATGCTCAACCAAAAACAATGCATACCTGCCTGCAGAAAGTTCTTATAAAGGCACCTATGTTAAAACTACCTAAGAATGGGGGATAAGTTGAGTTTAAGATTGATGAGTAATTATGTTTAGGTTTTTAGATTGTTTTTATATTCATTTTAGGTAAGTACTTACTTGAAATGGACAATAAATAATAATAATATTATAATGACTTTCCGACGCTGCTAGCTAGTTATTTGTACCTAACTTCATGCATGTAGCTTTTGTAAATTAATGTTTAATATATTGGATAGAGGAAAATTAATGAATCATGATGTTCGAGTTAGTTTAGCGTTGTTGTGAATTTATATACCCTTTGGAGGTGTTTATTGTGTACTCGTATAAATGTCTGCATGTTCTATTGGTAGGTAATAAGCAATTTATTTATTTATTTAATTCACACTTTCGCATTAGTTATCTGACAAATTGATATTATTAGTGAATTTCATTTATGGCTGTGTTTTTAAAAAGGAACACCAAAGATGTTTTGATTTATCTACTAAGCTGAATGACTGGAGTTATTTTTATTCAGTTTAATGTATTTTTTTTACTTTTTATAGTTTTGGTGGTGTTTCCTTACTGGACGTTAATCATTTTATTAGTATTTTTTTTATTTGCGTTATATCGATGATTACATAGGTAAGGTACCTAGTTACATAACAAAACATTACATAGGTTATTGATGAAATTTAGTTTAGAAGCACAACATTCCATAGAAATTTAAGTGCATTTATTTTGCTGATGTAAGTACAAAGAACTTCACATTTATTTTTACTAATTAGATATGTGAAGTTTTTGTAATAATAATTATTCTTTGTTTCATCTAAGCAAGTAGGTTAAATACTTCCATACCATGTGTAATGCCTATTGTTCTTGTATTTTATATTTTAAATATTGTGAATCAATCGTTGTACTAATAATATCTACTAAATTGACTTACAATGTTACAAAATAACTAAATGTGTCGATGTTTCTGTTAAGCTTCCTGCGATGTCTTAAAGGATGCAATATGACAATAAATACCTAACTTATTGAAAATAATTTATTTTATTTGATTGTCCCATAATTCACACACTGTATAATATATCGGAATAGAAGGTATTTTACATATTTCACAGAATTTTATTAGAGACTCCAAAGGACCGCGTCCATCATCCATTGCCAAAATTTTCGTCGTTTCTACCTCAACCTACCCAGTTTCCGATATATAGTCATTACCTACAGTTTCTTCTGCGATCATATTTCATTTTAATTACCATGTTTTCGTGAAAACTTGGAAATATAGTTTTTCCAGCGTCGGTACTTTATAGGATGGCAACACGGTAGCATGATCGTATCAAAATCTCCAATTGTGTGATACTATCAGAGCTGTCATGTGTCAATATTAATCAAATTTTGCGACTGTCGTGTCGTCTCGTCAGGCAAGGCAGTGTCTGTTTGTATACATACATTTCATTTTCACGTGGTGGAGTAGAAATAGAATCGTATTTATTATTTTATTTTTCCATTCTTCAATGAAATTCGACGAAAATGGTGAAATTTGGTAAAAATAAGCTGAAAGCACTTAACAAGCTGGCTAAAAAACAAAATGCAGTTTCCAATATCCCCCAATCCACAAATAAAGTGGTGAAAAAGAAATTGAACACCGACAAAAAAGTATCATTTCAAAGAGAAGTTTTGCTTCGAAAGGTAGCTGAAAGTCCGCTCGTTAAGAAAGTTTCTGCCGAAGAAGTAATTTTAAACGAACTAACCAAAAGATCAGCGAAAAAATCCAAGAGAAACCAGAAGCCAACACAGAAACCAAAAAAAGTTAAACCTGTCGAAAAACAGAAGAAGCGTCAGAAAACACAAATTAGTGACACGAAGTTGCTTTTAAATCTAATGAAGAAATCATAGGAGATCGCAGGCTGGGGCTCTTGTCACGAGACTATGTGGTGTAAGACTTAGAGCATTAAACCAAGGGTGTAAGTGTTATTCTTATAAACAGCAACACAATAGAAAATAAAATTGTTCATGTACCTATTTATGAACTATTATTTCTGTGTATAAATATACTACCAAAATATATCCTTTTAATTCAACCTTTCATTTCCCTTATTTTAATACACTGAACTTAGCAGATAAGTTATAGGCTGGTGATGATGAACTTAGATTTATTTTGAGTCATTCCCTGTCAGTAACACCCTGATTTTGAATGTAAGCAACTAACTATGAAAATTAACCTAGTTTGTGTACGAAGAACATCAACATAAACTTGATTCACTCAATCAAGCTATCAAACTATCTGATAATAGGCAGGCAGCCCAAAATTACTTTCTTCCAAGTTCTGTCTAACCACTTCATACCTTACCTCAGTGGTCTCATTTTTCCTCGTAGCCAAACTGCTTATTATACAATTGACCTGAATAGTTTCAAGTATTACAGTCCAAAATAAATGATTGCCATGAGGAGACAGCTCAAGAGTTAATTTAAGTTGGGCAATGTTTTCTTATTTATTTAGATTTGACTTATCTTTTAAAATTTGCAGTTTTTCAAAGTTGTCTGGATCTGAATTGGCTGTTAAAACTACAATTTGGTTATCATTTATGATGCATTATGGCACTAACAAAATTTTAGCTTATTTGAAAAACATTATCTTGTTCCGCATTTACAGAACCCTTAGAGCGATGTGGCGCGGTGGGCGAAGGTCCGCCTGCGACGCAGGCGGTTGTGGGTTCGATTCCCGCCTCGGAACAATTGTGTGGTGTACAATCTGCTGATATTTGTTCCGGGTGTTCTGGTAGTTTTCTTGAATGAAATGGATGGTTCAATACCTAGCTAGCTATCTTCTAGTTTGTTCCTACCTATATGGAGACTTTAGAAAACCCTTTTCAAATTAAAATCATTTATAAAAAATATCAGTCAATTTAATCGCAAGATCAAATTTTAATTAAGTAGGTAGGTACTAAGAATGTTACACACTATGTAATGTATTCCCTGCGCCATACTTTTAACTGGGTCAAAAAATATGCTAAGGGAGCAGACCAAACTACTATCATGACTGCATAGTGTATCAGCTTCTCCTGTAAACAGAACAATAAAAATCGTTTACGCAGGTACATTAATTATTAATATTATCATTAAAGTAAAGACCCAACTGCAGAGTATTGAAATAAAACATTTTACTTATGTAGGTATATAAAAAACAGGTACAGGCTTGTAGCTACTGACATCTGCTGCCTACAATGTGGAAGACATTAGTTTCACGAGAATCGAAACTGTAGCTTTTGTATCTTAACTCTTAACACTTTGACTGCGATTTTTTTCAACGACTGCGATCTTTTTTTAACCTAAGCCATCGTTCGAAAAATATTACGGCTGTGCTGAGTCACACAGATCTGTATTTTCTCAGCCGCTGCGCTAGTGTGGATTTACGCATATTAGTCACTTGTAGAAAACACATACCGTGTGATTTCAGCACTCAAAGTGTTAAGCAGATCGTAACCACATATCTACGTCGCATCGGTACCTATTTATTTAATTTAAAAACTATCATAAATGCATCTTACAATGTGCTTTAGCAGTAGTGTGGAGTAAAGTGGAAAAGAAAAGCCAATGCATACTGTTCTCATTACATTGGTTACTGTTCTATTATCTCGTTTGCCGTAATTTATAGTCCTTATTAGAATTGGTTTTTCCAATATACGACTATAATTTATTGTTATTTTTTTATGCTGGACAATTCACACAGCATTATCTAGCCCCATGGTAAGCAGAGCTTGTGTTATGGGTACTAGATAACTGATATACATAATACAATATATTACATAGATAGATATTTTTTATTATACATAGAAAGCGACCAGATCACCCGGAACAAATATCTGCAGATCGTACACACAATTGTTCCGAGGAGGGAATCGAACCCGCAACCTCCTGCGTCGCAGGCGGACCTTCACCTACCGCGCCACATCGGTCGTAAATAAATTACGGCAATTAACTTACTCCAAAGGAAACTTTGACTCTCGGAGGGGTACAAACACAAAGAGTCATCTGTGCGTTCCTCTTATGCTGAACCATCGGTAAAGCCCGATAGACAACCGCTCTGCGTAGCGCTCCCAAGCTTTTCATCAACATTTTTGAGTACGGATGCTTTATATTTTCGAAGATTTTAAAAAGTAGTACTAGTTACTTTAGCAAATAATATTATGTTTGAGTGACAGGCAGAGTGAATAAAATAACTAATTGGTGACAGTGTGAGGAAGAAAATGAGCTTCTTTTTTTGAAATATTTTACTTTAAAATTATAGTCTCTTTGAAAAAGTTCACATTTAAGAGGTTTCACAAAGTAGATCCGCTTAAATACCTAATTCCTCCGACAACCTTTATAATGGGCGCATTCAGACAGCAGCAGTTTTTTCAGGCGCGCCGGCGGCGCGGCGCGGGGCGGCGGCGGGGCGGCGGCGTATGACGTAGTTTTAGGAGCGAGTTCACACACCCGTCACCCGACAATATTCTGGATTCCAGTAGGTAGCGTATGATTCGTAAAAACCGGATCCGCTGTGTAAATGCTCACTGAGACACAATTTTACCTTCCTGAATGCAAATTCCCATGAAAGACGAGAAACTAATAGATTTTTATAAATTCCCTTGATTGTAAGCTCTATTTTAGACGCTAGAAAAAAACAATTTTACTAGAATAGTCGACAGTTTATTAAAATCAAAATACTTGTCATCAATAAAATTACCTTCCCTATTAATGTTAATCTAAGTAGGTACATAAAAACAATTATAGGCGGGTTGGTTAACTACGTATCCACAAAAGGATGCTTTTAAAATAACGAAATAAACATCACAAACAACTGAATAAATTATTCTGCTCACTGCTTTACGCGCGGTATCGGTTTCCCTGATTATTGAGTCAACGAAACAATTTTGGAGACAATTTTAATGTCCATTGTGTTTTGGCTTACACAAAAGTACATAATACTTATACCTATAGGATTTAGTAGGTACCTACTTAAAATTAATTAATGATTTGGACCAATTCGTAACTTACGGACAGTTCAATTTTTCAGTGGTATTTTACAACAGCATATGTAAGACAGATTATTTTCTGTGTGTAGGTAAAACAGGAAACTTGAAACATTATCTGGATTCTGGATCTGTTCAGTAGTTTTGGAGATCTTATGTAACAAAGATGCTTACATCTGCGCAAACTTTCGCCTTATTATATTAAGTATTCGTAGGATTTGATTCATGTTCACGATTATGGCTTTTAGGATTCCTCCTTTTGGGATAGAAACGCTTATTTCTAGGCATTCTCTGAATAGTAGACAGCTCAAAGGCTTGTAGATTTTTATACAACTCCCCCTCTTTCACACCTAATGCAAAAGCGCATTCCTTCAATACAAATGCAAAACTTTTGGGCAGCTCATTGTAAAGATGTTTCTCAAACTTTCGACCAAAAGCTCCACGAAAGTGAAAAAATTTAAACCAATATCTAAATTTCTCCACATTTTTGTTCAGAAATGGACTCAAGGGCTCTTTTTCTTGTTCCGATAACTTATTTCTAAGCGTTTGGAGTTCTTGTAACACACTTAGAGGCATTTCATCTTCGGAGTCTGGTCTTTCAAGTTTCTTCTTTTCCTCAGTCCAAGTTAGGAGTGAAGGATCTTTGGCGTCTTTTGCCATTTTCTTGACTATTATTTTCGATAGCTCTGGATCGAGCTCCATTTCACCCTCGTCCACGGTTTCCACTGTTTGTAAATACAGTTGGCCGGCATCGTAGATTTCTTCGTCAAAATCTGGGTTTATTTCAGGTAGTAATTCTTTTGCATGAGTTTCTCCGTCACTCTCATCGCTAAATAGCCTTTCTTCGTCTGATGCATTTTCTTTTTGCGAACAGGTATCTTCTTGAGGTTCGTCGTTTAGATCGCTATGATTGCTTATTATATCAACCTCCATGGCATTTGACATTACCGTATCATCGGCAGTCTGTTGTGGTTCTTGTGAGGATGCGTTGGCTTCATTCTCTTGTATAGCGTTCTGGATAGCCGTGGTAACACTTTGGGCTAATTTGTTTAAAATATCTTCCTGCGCTGCATTGTGGTAATCAGCAATAAGGTCTTTGAGAAGGCCTCTTCTTGATAGCTCTAATGCGAAATTCCTTTTATTTTTTCCTGGCAGTCTTCGGGATAAATGATCGGCTCGTACAGAAAACATACCCATTTCTTTCCTTGCTCCATTAACAGCACGTGGCCTAGGGTTATATTCGGCTGGCAAAGGAAGTTTATGCTTTTTACACATGTGCATTATTATTTCTTTTATTGCTTTGGCTCTGTCAAATGTTTTCTCGTTAAAATTTACTGAGTCTAAGCTTGAACATTGACTAACAGAATCATTTTCCTTGTTGCGCTCACTTTGATTTCGTGGAACATCTTGAAAACTGTCGTAAACTGCGTCCGGCGCATAACACTCAAATGTGTTTTCATAATCCATTTCAGTATTAGGTTCAATTATTTCGTCTTTTATGTTTGGTTTGAAATCATCATCGAATATATTCACGCCTTCAGTTTCCTCCCCAATTTCATCAATCGCTAACTTTTTGTTCATTTCTTTTAATTTGGTTATTTCACTTTCATCTAACTTCCCTGATTCGAAAACCTTCGTTTCGTCACCATTTAAAATGCTGTTGGACAAAGTAGTATTGGTAAAAGAATGTTCACTAACAAAATCTGGAAACTTAGAGTTGCTTGCAATGCTGTCACTCAGTTTCTTTAGCATATCTTTTTCAGCTGCATCAAGTTTAGATTCTACAATATCGTTGTAATCCTCAAACTGTATGCGAGATGAAAAAGAAGTATTCGCCACTGAAATTTCACTTATTGAATGCGACCTTGACTCAATTCCAAAGCCTTCATTAAGTTCAGCTTTTTCATTATTTTTGTTAAAAGATTCGTCTGTGCCATTTATGACTTTATCTTCAACTAACTTATAATCATCATTTATTTTGTCTTCTGAACTGATTTCGGCATTTTCAACGACGTTATTTTTGGGGACAAAATTAACTATAGGTTCGTCGTCACTATCTAGTTCATCTACTTCTACCAAATGTTCTGATGTGGGAGGTTTCGTTATTAACCAGTTGGGGTTATCACAATCTCTTACATACACCATGCGGTGATTAAATCTCTTGTTTTTTCTATTCATAGGTTCATTTGATACAAGCTTGTTGCTGCACTTAATACCTTTGATTAGATTTCTTTCAGTGGTTGAACAAGGGTGAACAAGATTCAAATCTGTGAGAGCATATTTCAGTGAATAAGAAGAAAAATCTTCACTCAATCTCATTTCAACTTCAGGGTCTCTTAAATGTTGGATGATAACCTGGGTATAATCATAAAAGGGGGTGACCGTGTGCATGAATTCACTTCTGGGGATCAGGTCCGACTCAACCTCACCCCCTTTTATCCTGTTTATAAGATCATGTGTCATTTCATCTCTCAGATTCTTGTCATACTCTGCATTAAATACGTCCATGTGGTGTTCTAAGGCTGTATAAACATCAGTGTCCCAAGAAGTTTTGTTGGCTAATCGATGTACATAGTTCCGTAGCATTATTTGTCTGAATTGGTAGAATGTGACCCATTCTCGGAAGGAGAACAATTTGTCTGTGGGCGGAGACTCGCCATGGACTAAGTGTGACTTTTTTCTCTCCTCAGTTTTGTTTATTGCTTCAGCAGCCCCCGATAACTTGACCTCATAGAAATCATCAAGGCCTAGACAGAGCTTCAAGGCCCAAAGTATGTAAGTCATGACTTGGAGCTCGTAATACGGCATTTTGTAAACGAGAAAATCCTTAGCATTTACGTCTAGATTAGTAGGTTTGTAGTGCATTAGGGATAGAACCAAAGGTTTCAAGTCTTTGGGCAGACAGAGTTCTTTCAAATAATTGTCAGTTAACAACCTTAGGTCTGGTACTACCGGGTTGCCTAGATCTAGCCTCTTAAATAACGTCATCGCTAGTATACGAATTCTATTGACTTTAAAATGAGCCACACCTCGATTAATAGTTCTTCTTAACTTCTCTGGTTTAATTTCAGGCGGTATGATGTTATGTATTCTGTATGGAACAGATAATATTCCATCCTTGAATAGTTTTAATAGATGTGTAAGAGTGATAACGCTCCTGTCTAAATTAAGTCCAATGTAGATGAGTGTGACTAGTAAAGTGTATGAGAATTTCTTTAAGAGTCTATCCCGTAACTTGTCAAATTGTTTGTACATGTCTTCTTGGGGTAAATCTACATCTGAATCTTCTTCTTCTTCTTCGTTATCTGGTTCTTCTGGAGAAGGGGCGTGATCTTCGTCATAAAGTCTGTAAAAGGGTAAATGAAAATAAGGTCAAATATGATATGAGGTTAAAGAAAATGGTGGATATCTAAAAGTGAGTACAGACTAGTATTATAGCTGGATCATTACAATGTAACATTCTTACAAATAGTACAATAAATACAAATTATTAGTCCCAAAGCATCTCCATTTAATGTAAAGCTCTTGCTAAAATGCAAGAGCATGGAGATGCATTAATAATTCATTTATTTTGTTGTCAATTTTTTATTTTTTGACAATCCACACAGCATCATCTTGCCCCTATCTAAGCAGAGCTTGTGTTATGGGTACTAGATAACTGATATACATAATACAATATATTAAGATAGATATTTTTTATTATACATAGAAAACAAACAGAACACCCGGAACAAATATCTGCAGGTCGTACAAACATTTGTCCCGAGGCGGGAATCGAACCCGCAACCTCCTGCGTTGCATGCGGACCTTTGCCCAACACAAAATAATATAGCAACCCATTGAGATTGTGGCTTGGCTACCGCGATTCTGCAGTGACTCCCATGTTCGCCCTGTCTATGCAACAAACTTCAGTGCCATCTGGCGAAACAACAATCTAAAGACGAAAAAAATTACCACAAAAACAATTATTTATGAAATTTACCATAAAGCATACTATATACTTAATATAGAAAGAATAATCTGAGGACGAAAAGAAGTACACTAAAAACAATAACTTTTAATCACTTACCCCAATTCTTCCTTCTTTAAATATAGCTTGAGGTATCGACTCCACACCCACAGCAGCTTGTTTTTGAAGCTGGGCTTGGCTCCATGCTGCATCAGCTCATCCGCTGTGCCTTTGAGGAGGAAGTTGAACCCGTGCCATTTGTACCAAGTCTCCGGCACTGAAAAAATACAATAAAACTGTGTGGGACATCTCTGGGATTGCTTCCGACTCGAAGGGTTGAGCAGCTGAATACATTTCTTAGAAATTAGTTCCAGTGTGAGGCTTGCGCACTATAATAGCAAAAACCTCAATATCCATTTTAGTTTTTAAGGGCTGTGGATATTGTTTTGTAAATAAATAATTAATGTTTGCAAACATTCGCAATATAGTTACTTATCCTAAAAATCACTTTCTTGAAGTTGTTTTTTTCACAGAAGTTGCACTACTTGTCGATTTTAAGCTCTTTCCTACAATGCATGTTTTTGACAACTTTTCAAAGTTAATGCCAAGAAGAGAATATTAGGTTTTTTGTGCATTAAGTTCACAAACATTGTACATTCGGTCTAGCGAGCCATATTAGGGTGTATGATAGAAGAATCCGTGATGTTTAGGGTCGCCGTCATCGAAATCGATGAGGCCCTATATTATATATAAAGAACATTGAGAATGGCTCGAGTATAGTTGTTTGGGGTAAGTACCTACACAGGGAATAAAAGGTTATGCAGTTTGTTTACAAAACATAAACATTATTTGTGTTGTTCACTTACTTTCCTTTTCTTTTTCTATAATTTTGTGCACTTTAGTTTTAGTTCCTAATTTAAACTCGCCACCGGATTCCACTATTTCTACGATTGTTTCTTGAAATGTTTTATCCTGAGTTCCACATTCTGCACAGAAATAAAATCCGTCGTGCAAGTTCACTTGCGTGGAGCCGCAAAGTTCACAAGGTTTTTGGGAATCCATTCTATAGGAATTGCGTTTTTTCTATTGAAACAAAGCAACCACCAGATTTTTAGAAGAAACACTTTTCATTTTCAAGCATGCATGCTTTGATTGACTTAGCTTTGAGTTTGAGATTTGAGATAAAGTGCGGGAGACCGAAAAAGAGAGCGAGGCATCAGCTGATTGATCTTGTCAGTTCCGTTAAGTCAAAGTCGAATGAACGGTTCCGCTTACCATAGAGAAAATATAACTTATTCCAGCGCATAGCGAGTAAATTATTTTTTGGGCTAGCAGCCCCAATGTGACATATCTTTATTGCCATGTTATAAGAAATATTTCCAGATTGGTAGAAAATTTCTAATATATCATTATCATTAACATCACGAGAAAGGAGTCTGGCCCTAGATTTATAAGAAAACAACTGCATTTAGTTTTTTTAATCTTTTACATTTGACGGAAATCGAATAAATTTTCACCGATCGAGCCCCAAGCGAAGCAGAGCTTGTGTTATGGATATGCTAGCTATATATAATGTATGATAGCTACTTAATCATTATCACCCTATGTTACACACCTGGATATAGGCCTCCCCTAATGAGCGCCATAGTGTGCCCTGTCTTCTAAATAATTCTTTGATATACATAATACAATTACACAATGCATGCATGCATGGAAACGTTACCATGCAGAATTAAATATCCTGAAGTAGTTTACAGCGTTCACAGTATGTTCATTTACTAAAAGTAAAGGTATATAAACAAAGAAAACATAGAAACCAAAAGTTGCCGAAAATAAAATGAAGTACATAGTTACTATTTGTTTATTTATTATAATAAAACCAACCACGAAAGATACACAATATTTTTCATGTATAGAATATGATAATTGTGCATGCATTTATGTTCCCGTAATTACACGCGGTCTCATTTGACTATCCATAAGTAAAAATATTTAAATCAAACAAAATAAGATTCAATTACTTACACATTTTATAATAATGAAACAAAGATATTAATAAAACAAGTAAAAGTAAAGTAAAGTAAAGTAAAAGTAAAAAATCATTTATTTCTTTAGGCTTACAAAATAAGCACTTAGACAAGTCATATTTTATATATAAATTATTATCAAATACAATTATTTTACTGTTCACTTCAATTTTTTGTCCACTAGTGGAAGAAGTGAAAAGAAGAAAGTCATAAGGTACCTAATAAAAGAGATTAAAAAAAAACATTTCAAGTTAAGAATTGGCTACGAAATTACGACTAAGTTCTTTTAATTCTATCTACATCAACTTTTATAAATCAATCGCAGCAGGCAAAGGTCCTTTGACGTAAGGTTGATTGAGGATAAAGGAATTTTGTGCTGGGTATGGGTAAGCTCGGCTTATGTTTTAGGCTAGCTAGATCTATACATAGCTGGAATAACCGGCATCATTTATTTGTTTGTCGAACGATTTATCGGATTTATATCATTCTTGTTCTACCGTCGGTCGTCGTCACCCGTTATCGCACCCCATTGACTTGAGATGATGACGACGCGCGACGCGACGCGGCTACGACCGACGACGACGACGTGGTTGTGTTGTGATCTGACATGTAGTAAATTGTAGTAGAATTTCCCGGCTTAACCTGGCAGCCGGAATTTGTACTTGAAAAAATTGGTAATTTGTAGCGTAGCGTATTGCTGTCCGTCATAACTCGCGTAATTCGGGCGTGTTCTCCATTTACAACATTATTGAAAGAAACCATTACTTTTTCCCCGTTATTCGTGCTAAAACACCATCACTAGTCACCTTAGCGTCCCTGTAGTGATCCCGTAGGCACCACACCCTTGAGGCGAAGCTTGTTCCTTGATAGGTACGTGTTTATCGCCAAGGGCGGTATTTTTGGGTGTTCTGCTCGCGAGAATAACGTTGTTTTGTGCTCGGTGTAGTGTTATGAGTTCAAGTTTGCAAGTTCACTAGTGTATTTTGTGCGGTAAAGACGTAGATTGATGGGAAGTGCCGTGACAAGCTCGGCGGCAGTCCTGCCGCGCCGGCGAAGCTACTCTTTGCGGAGGGTCTGTTATAAAATCAGCCACACTGGAACTGATGGAATTAGAGAATATCGTCGCGAACACTGTCTACCTGAAAGCCAGAGAAGGTGAGTGACCGTACAGGGGTACATAACTGTTTTATTGGTTGGAGGAGAATACATTAACCTTTGACCAGCTGAATGCTGATGAGGACCTCAAACATAAGCTTTTCTACTTTATTTTCTTAGTTTTGTTTTTGTAGATTTGTTAGAATTCCAATAGTTCTTCAGAACTGTAGAATAAATTCTTACAGCTGAAAGGTTAGTGAAAATATGTTCTTAGATCAATTTATTTTCACTTACAAGTACTTCTGTAATAATCCCCATAATAAGTGAAGTTGCAGTCTGAATAATATTATTAATTATCCTTATTTTTATCCTTCTGTTTTCTGATTAAACTACTTGAGTACATACTCATAGGCATTGAGACCACATTATTTTATTACTTTACATACACCAGTACACCAATTTGTTAATAAATTATATCGCCAGTAACTTTAATTTTACTCATCATCAACAAGTCCCTAACAAGCAAAGCTTGGTCAACATGCACAATTTGAAATAAATAAAAAGAAACAAAGTATCTACAGCTCGAGTCTTTAGTCTAATTGATGTATGGTCTCTATCATTGATTGATATATTTACAGAAAGTTCATGTGTCTGTTTGAATTGTTAAAAAAACTTTTTATTTATTTAGTATATAAGTTATGAAAGTGTTGGTATGTATGTTTATATTCTGGGCTAATCTCTGAAACAGCTAGACCGATTTTGAACGTTACTGGTAAACAGAAGAATTAGCATTCCATGAAATTGAGAATTCTACACAGGTGATGCTGCAGGCACAGCTAGTCTGTTGATAAACTCTATCTTACAATCTTGATCTTGATAACACTTAAACCCGAAAATTTTGTTCAAATAGATAAAAATGATAACATTTCTTACTAGAAATGCATGGCTACTGCCAGATTATAATCAAAGTCAATAAGTGTGTTTTCTTACACTATAAAGCTACCTCATCTAACATTTGATAAGAGAATTAACTGTAATAATAATAAATATAAATAAGCCATATATTCTGAGTTGTTAGTTAATTAAACATATTTCTTATTTGAGCATATCTCTCTGGCAAAGGACTCGAGATATGCTCTACTCACCAGTGTTAAGATTGAAACACTGCTTTCAATCTCTCCTGAAATGGTACCCGCTGTAAACTGACAATAAATTGTGATTCGATATTAAAATCGAAATAATACATGTCTTTTGATTATCTTGTAGCAAAGAGTCTCCTTATTGGCCACTAGCTTCTGCAGTTTTGATCATGCGGTGGGAAGCTGGATGCATGCATATCCTATAAAATCATATCCTATGTCACTAAGGGATATTGAAGCTTTCTATTACTGAAAGAATTTTCAAAATCTGACCAGTAGTTCCATTGAATCACTAACCACAAACTCAAAAACTAATTATACCTCTCACATTCACAAACTTGTACTAAAGTAATGTTTACCTGTATATCAAGGTAGTCAAAGCAATAATCTTAATGTTCTTGAAATTCCAGATCCTAATTGACTTTTGCTTACTAATAATGTTATAAAAACTCTCCCAGAACAGCTAGAACACTGTAGGTACATGCTGGCCCTCCATTAATGTCACTGGTTTAGGTAATGGCAGGCAATAAATTATTATCCAACACACATATTAATTTATGTATTTCCTTAAATAAACATTCAAGTATTTAATCAGTGTATACTTAACCATTACACAATGACATGTGGTCTATTAGGGCTTTACATTTAGCATTTATTCTCAGATTAATCGTACTAAGCAAAATCGGGCATAGGTTATTCAGTGATTTTACACCTGGTTTGTTTATCACGAACCGAATGAATTTACTATCAACTCGCCGCGGATTCTCACGCTTAGCGAAGTAGTTAATAAAATAATTATATTTTTTGCAAGGGACTAAACCCATCTATGGCTAATTCGACTAAATCAATTTGTCTAAAAAAATTTGACAAGTCGTCTGAAACAATATACGGATCGTACATTAAGACCGACCGAGAACTGACACGAAATCAAATCGATAGCGCCGCGGCGGCGTCATCTTTTCCGACATGTGTATCAATCATCTCCATATTTCTGGCAATTCATACAGAACCCTAGTTCAAAGTCGCTCAGCAAGCTGTGGAAAGATCTATGCTCGGAGTCTCACTAAAGGATAGGATTTGCAACAAATACATTCGACAGAGAACCAAAGTTATAGACTCTAAGAATTAGCAAGCTGAAGTGGCAGTGGGCCGGCCATAGCGCCAGCGGTTGTCGGTTCATAATATCTCGCGAAGAACCGACAACCGCTGGGGTGAACTTTCGCATTTATAATTATTAGTGTGATTACCAACATATGCCTTGTGGTATTCTGATTCCGCGACGAAACCATAGCCATAATTCTGCATGGATATGTGCTCGATGTACTTAATTCTGCTAAAAAACAAAGCGGTTTTTTAGCAGAATTGGGCAGATGACCAACAGATCAAATCTTTAACAAACTCAACCGTGAGATAGCACGGCATGTTTAGATTTTGCAATTAAAATGCGTCTTTAACGGCTAGGTAATAAAATAATTCATGAGAGCGGCTGCCTAGATGCCCTGTGGAGTTGACAGAAATACCTACACTACATACATACAAATTATAAACTTAAACGATGTATCCGTCAACGATTTTTTATGCATCGCTACAAAAACTCGTTGACGAATAAATGTAGATGTTTAAGTTGGTTATCACGACTATGCATTGTTATCACGACTATGACATAATCATGAATAATAATAAATCAATTTTCAATTTCAATTTATTTATTAAAAATGAACAAAGAATTATCTCTAAGATACAACGGAACACTGGAAAGCGCATAAGTTAAAAAATAAATAACCGTGCGAAGCCGGGAAGGGCCGCTAGTAGATAATAAAATGTGTCCGCCGATCAAATAAAACCACTCGAAAAACATATCTTCGTCTACTACAATCACCTTTTCAGGGACGCGCCCTTCCTTTCTTTTCCAGCAGATGGATGCTCAAAGAAAATGGCGAGAGTCCAATTAAATGTTAATTGATTTTGCGCAAATATGTTTTTAGAGCAAGAACTTGGACTCAAGACTTTTGAGCAAAATGTTATGCCAAGATTTCAAGTCAAGAAGCGCACATTCATCGATGCACGAAGGTTTTCAGGCCGATCGGTTTCGTTCTTTTGGGTTGAAGATTCAGTGCATCCAGTCTTTCGCATTATTAAGGAATCCTACTAATATTATGTAGGCGAAAGTTTGTGCAGTTGTTATGATGTTTGGTCGAAGACAACGCCAAAACTGTACGGATTGGGCTGAACTTTGCACACAAAGATCTGTTTATCAAAAATGGTGTATTCTATCTAAGACATTTATACGGTCGGCAAGACGCGTGTTTGAGGTCCCAGGTGTTGCAGGCGGCCATAGGCTGCGGTAACCGCTTCCCATCAGGCGGCGGGCCACATGCTTATAAATAAATAAAAAATGAATTACTAATTAAAAATGAAAACTTATAAAAAATGAGCGCCATAGGGCCCTGTTTTCAGCTTGAAGCATCCAGCATCTACCTGCAGTCCTTCGCAGGTCGTCATCCCACCTGGTCGGAGGGCGTCCAACATTACGTTTACCTGGTCGTGGTCTCCACTCAAGAACACGATTTCCCCAGCGGGTGTCGGTTCTTTGCGAGATGTGGCCAGCCCACTGCCATTTCAGCTTGCATAGCATAGCACGTCATCTTGGTGGTATAAAAATACTACGTGTGCGAAGCCGCGGGCAGAAACTACTAGAAAATTTAAATTACCATTAGCGTCTTTATTCTGTTCACTCTTTGAAATAACTAGGTACAAGTACGTAAGTTTAGTCATTTGGGTAATAATGGTCAGATAATAAGCTCAAAATCTTACCTTTATTACCTTAAACCGGCTCTAATTTTCCTAGTGACAGCTCAGCCGCTACGCCTGTCAACTAAACACTGATTAGCTAACTATACTCGTTTAACGGTATGCCATTGAAATGTGTGATTTATTTCATTGAGAGCAAATGAGCACTAATGTATGCTGACTTACTTAGATACTTTTTTACACAACTCCATAATTTTTTTTTTTTTAAATTATTAATATATAATACGTACCTATTCTACATATATGTGTGTATTTTGTTTTTTGTTATAAATAAATGTCTTTTTATTCCAATTGTAGATTAGTTATTGGGAATTTATCGCGTAACTTTGGAATAATAAAACAAAATGTACGCGATAGATGCCTGATAAATAATCATTAATATGTTAACTAAATCGCGAAAGTTAAACTCCTGTAACTAAGGTTTTATTTTAGAAGGGTAAAACTTCAGATATTGTCAAAGGAGATATAGAAATGAGAATAACCATACTACTTAATAACAACAGACATCATCAGCCTATAGCAGTCCACTGCTGGACATAGGCCTCCCCCAATGAGCGCCATAGCGCCCTGTCTTCAGCTTGCCGCATCCAGCATCTACCTGCAGTCTTTCGCAGGTCGTCATCCCACCTGGTCGGAGGGCGTCCTACACTACGTTTACCGAGTCGTGGTCTCCACTCAAGAACACGTTTGCCCCATCGGCCGTCGGTTCTTCGCGAGATATGGCCGGCCCACTGCCACTTCAGCTTGCTAATTCTTTGAGCTATGTCGATAACCTTGGTTCCCTTAAACCTTCGTCAACAACGTAACCTTCGTTTTAACAGACAGAGTAGCATAGTTTTTAAACTACCACAGAAAGCAGAGATGCCCAAGACTAATGGGGCCATACTTCTTATTTAAGAATAAACATTTTCGTTTTAGATAGTATTTTTTTGAGTAGGTACGTTACATAGATGGAAGGAAGATCGAAGGAAATATATCAAAGATAAGATATACATAGGTACATATTTTTCCATCAAGTCATCAAAAATAGGTAAGTACGTACCTAATCTACACTTTCTCAAGTGATGATGTCAGTAGGTGCCATCGTATGGGCCGTGCTGTCTCAAGTCGGCCCAGGCCAATTCTTGTAAAACTGCGTGATGTCACTCTGCGCGACAAGATTTGGTTCTCCAAAGCCCATCTCAAGGACACTGGCATCACTCTCTCCGAGTTCCTTACTAAGGCCCGCCATGAAGTGTTTATGAAGGCGAGGCAACATTTCGGAGTCAATAAATGCTGGACTAGAGAGGGCAACGTGTACGTGGCCGGCGAAGGTACTGCTCGCCACCGAGTGAACTGGATGGGTGATCTCGAGAAGCTGATTGGACAGCCGCAGTTGGCTGCGACGGCATCGGGATCGTCTTCTCGGTCGGTGGTGTCTAAGGCGGCGACGGCAGAAGCGGCGCCAGCGCAGAAAAATCGGCGTGCAGCCGCGACTACGTCTAAGAAGTAGTAAGGCGTCCTAGTGTAGTTTTCATCCTCTTCCCGCCTGCAGCAACCTACAATCTGGTACGGAATCGGTCTGGAACTTTTCCTAGTTTATTTCGAGTCACCGTCAATAATTTATTTCAATATTCGCTTTCTCTTGTAATTATTTTTCTTTTCTGACAGTGTGACAGCTGACTGACACATGATGCAACTATATAACTTCAACTTCTTTCCTAATGGCGCCGCGCCGGTACGCGACCAGATTTACGTGGTAAAATTTCCTTTACATAAAGGCGGGAGGAATCAAAATTGTTTTCTTTTTTCTTTAGTGTCGTATGATATGTTTGGTTTTTCATTTTAATATTTTCATTGGTTTTGTTTCGTTTTCTCTGATTTGTTTCCGTGTTTTAGCTAATTTAATTATTTTTGTAAATCTCCTTCCCATGGCACAACCGGCAGGTGGACTAAGTAGAGTTTAAATTTATTTGTTTATTTATATAGACGAGTTATATTTAGTTTTTTTTTATACTTATATTATTAGACTGATGCGAAGCAGTGACAGTGAGGATGAGTTTTTCACATCGTTTACGTCTTCTACACATTGCACCTCTGATGACAGCTTTAGCAGCATTCCTACTCTTTCCGAGTCCCTAGAATCCCATTTTTCTGACTGTCCAAAGAATTTCAACGTTGTGCACATTAACGCACAGAGTATTCCTGCTCATTACCCGGATATGCTGGCGTCGTTTGAACTCAAAACCATAGATGCAGTTTTAGTATCTGAGTCGTTCTTAAAACCTGCTCTTCCATCCACTTCATACTCACTCCCCGGGTTCGTTCTTATAAGGAACGATCGCATCCATTGTGGTGGCGGAGGGGTGGCTATATATCTCCGCGCACATATCCCTTACTCTGTGATCAGCACGTCCCCCTCACCACCTCCGTCGGGTGCAGGAGAACATCTTTTTGTTGAGATTAGCCTCCTGCATACTAAAGTCCTTTTAGGAGTATATTACAGCCCTTCCCTTCGCTTCAACTTCTTTTCGTCTTTCGATAAACTCCTCGAAGACTTTGTCCCTTTATACAATCACACCATCATCATGGGTGATTTTAATACATGCTTGCTCAAACATGACTCTCGTACTCGTAGTTTAGAATCCCTTGTTTCCTCCAATAATCTTAACGTTCTTCCTTTAAGTGCTACGCACCACTTCCCAAACTGTACCCCTTCTCTTCTAGACCTTATTCTTGTCTCTTCCGTCAATAATGTTCATAAGCACGGGCAGTGCCCCGCGGACGCCTTCTCGTATCACGACTTAATATTCATGTCCTATAAAATCCGTCCACCGAAAGCAAAGCCTAAAATCATTATGCAGCGTAATTTTAGTGGTATAGACGTGGAAAGTCTTCGCGCGGATGCACAGCGTATAGATTGGTCGGAGGTAGACGGCGCTGCTACTACTGATGACAAGATCAGCTTGTTCAACTCTGCTCTAATAAACTTATACGACAAACATGCACCGTTAAGGAAAATTAAACTAAAACATTTACCAGCGCCCTGGCTCACAGACGAAATAAAGCATGTTATCCATCGCAAGAACGTGGCCAAGTTTAGAGCTAAGTGTTGTCCTTCGGAAGTGAATGTTTCTAAGTATATCGAGCGACGAAATCTGTGTAACAAGGTGTGTAGGAACGCCCAACGCCGCTTTATCCACAATTCTGTCCAAAACAAAGACCCTTCCAAAGTTTGGAAGTTTCTTCGAACATTAGGGGTTGGTAAATCTCGTAACGATACACTTCCTAAAAATATAGACGTTGATTCTTTAAATCGACACTTCTCTTCTTCTTCCCAATTTGATGGGATAATTAAAACTAACACCCTGCGGGCTCTTTCTCTGTCACCAACCCCTGCCACATCAACCTTTTTTCTAAGTCAGTTCTCCGATTGTGATGTCAAGAGAAGCGTCATGTCAATCACGTCCAATGCCGTCGGCGATGACAACATAAGTCGTAATATGCTGCTGCCCATTCTCGACGATGTTATTCACGTCCTTGTCCATATCCTTAACCACTCCATATCCAGTAGCACTTTCCCAAGCTCTTGGAAAAATGCCCAGGTTATTCCTCTTCCAAAAAAATCTAGACCTACCACCTTCTCCGATTTTCGACCCATTTCTATTCTTCCTTTCCTCTCCAAGGTGTTAGAGCGTCTGGTACACAACCAACTCAGCCAGTTTCTCTCTAGCAACTCTCTCATGAATCCTCTTCAATCCGGTTTTCGCCACGGTCACAGCACAGTGACGGCCCTCTCTAAAATTATGGATGACATTCGTCGGGGCATGGACAGCGGGCTTGTAACTGTGTTGTCATTGCTTGATTTTAGTAACGCCTTCAACAATGTCGACTTTGACATTCTTCTTGCCGTGCTTCGTTCTCTAAACATATCTCCAATTGTTACTGACTGGTTTCATAGTTATCTGTTCGGTCGCCGGCAGCGCATCCGCCTTGACGATGTATTTTCGTCTTGGTGTGATGTTCCCGCTGGTGTTCCACAGGGCGGCGTACTCTCTCCTCTTCTATTCGCAATTTTCATTAACTCCATATCCGAACATTTGTCTAGTTCCTACCACCTGTACGCTGACGATCTCCAGATTTACCAACAAGCTTCAATTAGTGACCTGACACCAGCTATTGCTTCATTGAATGTTGACCTCTCACGCATCCTTCAGTGGAGCAAAGAGCACGGTCTTTTGGTGAACCCCAAGAAGACTCAAGTTATCATTGTGGGTAGTTCAAGAATGATAGCTAAAATCGATATGGCGACCTTATCTCCAATTTCCTTTGACGGTGTATCAATACCAGTGAGCAAATCTGTTAAAAACCTGGGTTTGATCGTAGACAATGAGTTGTCCTGGGGTCCGCAACTGGCGGAACTCAGCAGAAGGATGTTTGCATCGGCGGGCTCACTGCGGCGACTGCGCAATTTTCTCCCGACTACCACTAAAATTACACTTGCCCAGTCCCTATTGCTTCCCATTCTCGATTATGCCGACGCTTGCTATCCGGATCTCACTGAAGAACAATTAAACAAGCTTGAGCGCCTCCAAAACTTCAGTATTAGGTTCATATTTGGCCTTCGCAAATATGACCACGTTTCCGAATATCGCGCAAAACTCAAGTGGTTACCCATCCGACTTCGCAGGAATACTCATATGTTATCCCTCTTGTACAGTATCTTATTCTATTCTCCAAGCCCTTCTTATCTCAAGGAGCGCTTCGAATTCCTCTCAAACTCTCACTTACTCTCTTTACGTTCCTCTGAAACCCTCATCTTGAAAGTCCCTGCTCACTCTACCTCTTTCTATGACAAGTCATTCACTGTACAAGCTACCCGTCTATGGAATGCTCTCCCTCTGGACATCAGACGTGCAAAATCACTCCCTTTATTTAAAAAACTGCTGCATCAGCATTATTTATCCATATGAAATATTGATAGCCTTATCTTATGTCTATGTAAGTTTATTATAATGTTTGTAATGTAGGTATTTAGTGTATTTGTTACCAATTATTTATTAAAGTGCCACCGTCTATATTGTTCGTTCATGTCCAGTCCATCCCAAGGTTGCCTGGAAGAGATCGCTCTCAGCGATAAGGCCGCCCTTTATACCTTTATTCTTAGTTTTATCTCTGTATTATTTTCTGTTTTTGTGTGGTGTAATAAAGTGTTATCTATCTATCTATCTATCTAATCTACGTAACGTCGAGGTAAGCTGCCGATAATCTTTAATCGAAATCCACTCTTCCTTATATTCAGTGAAGATCAAAAGCTTTCAAATAAATACTACCTTATGATTGATGGATTCTACGGAATATACATATAAATTATTGGTCCGTTTGTTCAGCTGCCGTGCGAATCCAATTCAGCTGCGTATCCACAGCGTTGAACGACGCCGTCCGCACCGCTCATTATGAATTGAAATTATATTAAAAATTTTGGGCAGTGACGTACTCGTAGGTATAGGTACCTAAAGCCAGGTTTTCACTGTTCGAGTACTCTCGGACCGAGTGCACTCGTACGAGCTAGATCGTATAGGAGTTAACTCGGAATTAAATTGATAGTCTGCTTGACGCCATTTTCCATTTTTGTCCGAATTCACTCTGATTGGATGCCGCTCTCCGAGTGCGCTTGAATGGATCACGTGTTTACACGCTACGAGTAAAGTAGCGTCCGAGTAGTCATCCGAGCGCACTCCGTCCAAGTATACTCGTATAGTGAAAACTCGGCTTAAGTGACGCGACCGAATGTCCAATTTTTGAATGACAACGTACGAAGCTGGTCACTGATGGTCCCTCGAGTCCGCATGTTTGTCTGTGCCCATATGTTTTTATTTTAGTTTTATTTATGTTATTGATTGGTAGCCTGAGTGTGACTCGAGTAAACAGTTTTTATTTTTTATTTCTAAAATCTCTTTAACGAGATATTTACCACGATTTGTGGTAGTTGTGTTTCTAGTGTTAATAACGATAATCATTTTGGTAAGTTGTACAGAAACAGAAACCTTTGCAAAAACTTGAGTGAATGCAGATTTTTTTAATTAACATCATATGTATTGGAATCTAAAATGCATGACCTTAATCTTGTTTGTTCATGAGAAATGTATAAATTAAAGTACATAGCCTGTCTGTTACGTGCGTTGTTAACACTCAAATATTTTATTACGTGGTTTCCCATAGAAAACGCAATAATAGTCTTATTGTTCCTTCTCTCATAATAAAATAATATGTCCTGGGTAACTTATTAAAAGCGATTGAGTCACGAGCACCGAATAGCATACCCATAATACCCATCTAACCGCAGCGCGCTATCAACCTCGCGGTTTATCGGTAAATTCGGTAACCACCGCACCGGTGGGCTGACAGCTTTATAGAATTCAATTTTATCCAGTTTTAATTACTTTTGGGACCGATTTTGTGTCGTATGGTCTGATTTAAATAAACAAACGGATAATTGACTCGAAAATGCTCCGGGCTTTTGCGGCAATGGGTTGAAGTTTTAAACGGTAATCAATTTTTAAAGTTACAATTATTTACGAGCGAGAAAGTAATAATTTTTAGTTTTGAAGACCATTTTCCCTCTTTCTCCTACAACGCAACCAATAGGAAACGATGGTAGCATTTGGTGTCGAAGGTGTACCTTACCTAGTATCTACAATGCGGGGTTATCATCAGCCTGTACATGTCCACTGCTGAACATAGGCCTCCACCGAATGACGACGCCATGAATAACGCTCCTCAGCCGCCTCCATTCATCGAATCTTGCGACCGCTACAATGCCATCGGCCTATCGAGTCAGTCCATCTCACCAATGCATATTTGGAGCATATTATGGTATTTTTCAAAGTAATAATGTCATTAAAATTTCGCTTAATAAAAACAAGGATAGAAGAACTTCCATTCTTCAGGTACCCACGAACCGACAAAACATGGATGAATATCTGAAAATGTTGTTTATGAAGTCAAACAAGACAAGAACAACTATGACTCAATGATGTTATATATACGTAGATACGTTGTACCGAGGTCTGACTAACAAGACGAAAATCAGGTACGTGCTTGAATTGAACTCAGTCCGTCTTGCTCCTGGCTGCGACGCGGACGTACGTTGAAGCGGGATTTTGGAGTATGAAAAATATTAAAATGCCATGTTGTGTGTTTAGAAAGTGCAATACTTACTATGGGAAGGTTGAGAAAAGCAAGAAGGATGTCTTTTTATTTCTTCTATTTGTTTTGTACTGTTTAAAATGGAAAATCATAAAATTAATATAATTTTACTCAAAAATCACTACTGCGTTGTTGCCGCTTTGCCACCAACACGAACGAGACAAGCAATGCGTTACGTTTATGAGTGACAGAGATAATGCCATGCGGCGTTGTATGTTCGAACGACGCGACGACGAACATTGCGATATTTTATTAAAGCTACATACCTAGAGCTTTAATAAAATATCGCAATGTTTTTATATCTTTACAATGAGTATGACGTCTCTATTTGTAAAATCTCATTGCTATGACTAGACAAAGCTGACACTTATTTCTAACTAGCTGCGCCCAGCGGCTTCGCCCGCATGGAAATCTATGTGTCAAATGTTTTATAAACCTTTCTCTCGAATCACTTATCTATTAAAACCGCATCAAAATCAGTTTTAAAGATCCAAGCATACATAGGGACAGACAGACAGCGGGAAGCGACTTAATTTTACACTATGTAGTGAAGTCGTAGGTTCGATTTTATAAGCGCTCTCAATCAAACTAAAGTTAGTCGTAATAGCTTCTGATAAGTTCTCCACAGTAGTTTGTGGAGTTTAAACTTTGATTTCGGATTTAAACTTAGCCAGGGTTCTGATTTAACTTCGTCCTCGATATGTTATGTGAGTTATCTGTTTGTAATAAGCCAATCAGAATCCAGTGCCAATAAGACACTGGTTTCTGGTTGGCTTATTGACCAGAAAATATGCGGCAACAGCGTATGGTGTTACCTCAGAATTTGGAACACCCCAACTCTTCCCGCGGGTGTCGTGATTATGATGCCCTCCTTACGGCCACAGCGGCCAGTCACAACGAAAACCAGCCAGGTCTGCAGGACATTTATAGTGCACAAGTGTGCGCAAAAAAAGGTGCACTCTATAGAGAGTAGGGATTTTGTGGCACAAATACTAATCGCACGGGAATTATAATGATATGGGATAATTTTCTATAAAATAGCGAAATTTCCGATTTAGATTATTTCTAAATCAGTCCACAATTCGCGCAGTTATCGAGGTACATACGTAAAAAAGTTGAAAAAGCATGCTACTAACCTACCAGCCGAACATAGAAACTCCGTTTTTTGAAGTCGATTAATACCGATGATGCCATGCCACCAACCAGTCGTCGTCATCGTCGGGATATCTGCAATTCTTGTCTACGAATCCCCGTGCGTCTTCTTTCAAACAGGGGATTTATAGTTAAATTCCAGAAATCCCCTTTCTGGGGATTGTGTACGGGGATTATTGTAATAAGCCGGTGTGTAGTCGTGAGAGAATGCTAATAGTTGCAAATCTCCAATGCCACATCTATCATTGCCCGATTTAAACGTTACCCAATAGGAATGTAATCACTTACTAATTAAAGTAATCGGCTCTCGACCTCTCATTTCTTAATTTATTCTATAATGTCAGGTACAGTCAGTGTCGTGTTGATGTTGAAATAATAACTTACAGAATATTAATACTTAGCTTAAGTTTCTCATGCAAGTAACATGTGTGTTGTTAATGGGAAATAAATATCTTTATAACTGATAATTTCAATAGATGTAGGACTAGATCCTGCCCGCAGCTTCGCACGCGTTGTTTCTATAGAAACGTTTTAACGGTTATTTCTGTCCAATGGTGATTTTTGGGATAAAACGTAGCCCATGTTTGATTCCAGGCTTAGACCTACATCTATCCAAAATTTCAGCCTGATCCGTTAAGTAGTTTTTGTGTGAAGAAGTTACGAACATCGATCCATTTATACAAACTTTCGCATTTATAATATAAATGCGATGCATACAGAAGCGGCGAGAAATAGGGAAGGTCTTTTTTGCTTTTAGCTAAGTAATCGATTGAAATTTATCTACTAGCTATACACTAGCCAAACTCGATGTTGAATGTTTGTAAACAACAAAAATTACTATGTTGCCGCGTCTTTATACGTAATAAACATTATATGTTAATTTGAGATCTTTCCTTCAATAAATATTTCTTATAATATTAGAGTTTTAGTTACTTGTGTCGTGGTTTGCTCGCAAACTTACATTTACTCTTACATTCAACTTCGAGTTTGGCTAGTGTATAGGTACTTACGAACAGTACCATTTGTAATAAAGTTCATTATTGAATGAATTATTTCATTTGATTTCCTAAGAAATGTAAAGTATAAAGTAAAAGAGAGTCGATGTTACTCTGAAATCTTCCATTAGGCGTCAAAAGCAACAGAATTCCCAATATTATTCGAAAACGTAATATTTTCAGGTTAGTTTGACATCTTACAAAATTGTCCCTCGCCTAAGATAATATTGACTACTTTAGATCACAAAAAGGTTCGTATTTATCTTGGCCACCTATCCCCTAGGGATCTTCTTACAATACTTTTGAAAAGCGTTAAAAGGCTTTGTGATTTTGATTGAGTACCTTCGACATTCCTCTACAAAACGAACCCCGTTGTATAATCTGGATACCTAATAAGGTATAATTATTATCTGTAGGTATGTACCTATCGGGAGAGCTAGACCAAAACTCTCCAGCTCAGAAAAAACCAGAGATATAGAAGGATATTAGTATAGTAGGATCACTGCCTATCGAGGAAAAAATACCGTCTATTCCCACTAGTTTAGTTGTCCAGTTCAGTTGACTGAACTAGTGAGATTTCTTTTCTCGTTTGTTCAATTGAAAATAAGACTAGCTTTTGCACCTTGTTATATTTATTACTATTAATTTACACGAAGCTTTTCCAAAAAGGTAGGCATTGAACAAACTGTAATACAAAGACTAGTTGAATTGTCATAGGTGCTAGTCAATTGTTTTTTGAAGGGCAGATTAGACAAAGAGTTTTCATGTCGATTTTAATAAGATTGTAAAGAGTTTACATACATAAGAATGCCACTACCAGTGTATAGTATATAACAAATTGTAAAAATGTTTGTTTGAGTATATGTAGGTAACCTTGGTACCTACCTAATAATTTTTTTATATTTCTGAACTGAACAAACGAGAAAAGAAATCTCACTAGTCCAGTCGACTGAACAAACGAGAAAAGAAATCTCACTAGTTCAGTCAACTGAACTGGACAACTGAACTACTGGGAATAGACGAAAAATACAATAATGAAATATTAAACTCAACAAAAATATGACGCACAACAACAAAGATACAAGAAAACTACAATCATAATAAAAATGAACTGGAGGAGGCCTGTACCCGAAAGGGGTCCTAACCAACATCATTTAAATACAATTTTAATATATAGAAATTTATGTGTTTAACAATTAAACATGAAACTTAATGCATGCAATTATTTTATTGTTAATTATTTGAAATTATGTTAAAAGAAAATCTAACTGATTACATTTTTAATGTAATATGATTTGACATAAATAAATAATATGAAAATATAATGTAGTATAGAAGCAATTATTATTTTTACATTATTAATCATTATGCACTTTTACTGTTACTATTAAGGTTATGGAATAAATGGTTTTTCTATTATTTATTTATTTATTTATTATGTACCTATCTGTTTTTTGTGCCTTTTAATATTTATTTCGTGGTTTAAAGTAATAATAGTAGTATCGGATGACGAATATTGCCCTTCAAAACGAACCCGACTTTGTAATCTGTATACCTAATAAATAAATAAAATAAAAATCATTTGTTTCAGACCAGGTCTATAGAAAAACACTAATAAGGCTCATTGTATAATTATTATCCGTAGATACCTATGTATCTGTTTTTTGTACTCTGCAATATAAAAGAAGCAGGTTCTTGGTATTAAAAACTACGGTAAAAAGACGATTATTTCAGAGGGAGCACGTATTTTTAATAATTTACCAAATACCATAAAATAATGTGATAGCATTAATATGTATAAAAATATGTTGAAAGCACATGTCTACTCAATAGAATAATCTAACTACATATGTACATAATTATAAAATACTACTAATATACATATAATATAATTAGTTATGATAACTAATCTAGGTTAAGCCTCAGAGCCCAGGAGTTATACCTACTTAACTTATATTTAGTACACATTATTACTGTTTAAGTTTATCTCATTTTAAGTGAACTGTAATGTTTTTAAGAGAAAATAAAGTTCTTTAAACCTAAAAAAATACTAGTTGTATCCGATGAAGGACATTTCTCTACAAAACGAACTCCACTGTGTATACTGTTTACCTAATAAGGCCCATTGTATAACTATTATCTGTAGGTACCTATCTGTTTTTTGTGCTATGCAATATTTATTTATTCGTCATGGAAATTACATTTAATCTCTTCTAAACCGGCATCATATGTCATTTGATTATTTAAAAGTCGTAATAATCAAATAACATATTAATAATATGCCGGCAATATCTAAGTCGAAAGTTTTGGAAGGAATCGCTTGTTCAGTAATTTTTGTCGCTGACTGTACATTAATATACCACCGAGTATTTGACATTGACTCACAATACTACTTGATTAGTGCCCGCGGCGGGCGCCCGGGCGGTCGCGTTCTTTTAATATTTGCCAGACCTTCGATAGCAGACCTTCGTGATACATAGACGGCTAGATCGCCGCTGAACAACTGCTGAAAGTCTTATCAAATGATGGCCTATACATGATAAAGGGAAGGATTTCACTGTTCGGGAATGTCTGTCTATGACTCACAATACTACCTGATTAGCGGCCGCGACGGGTGGTCGCGTTCTTGTAATATTTGCCAGACCTAGACCTTCGATAACAGACCTTCGTAATACATAGACGGCTAGATCGCCGCTTAACAACTGCTGAAAGTCTTATCAAATGATTGCCTATACATGATAAAGGGAAGGATTTCACTGTTCGGGAATGTCTGTCTATGACTCACAATACTACCTGATTAGCGGCCGCGACGGGTGGTCGCGTTCTTGTAATATTTGCCAGACCTAGACCTTCGATAACAGACCTTCGTGATACATAGACGGCTAGATCGCCGCTTAACAACTGCTGAAAGTCTTATCAAATGATGGCCTATACATGATAAAGGGAAGGATTTCACTGTTGGGGAATGTCTGTCTATGACTCACAATACTACCTGATTAGCGGCCGCGTTCTTGTAATATTTGCCAGACCTAGACCTTCGATAACAGACCTTCGTGATACATAGACGGCTAGATCGCCGCTTAACAACTGCTGAAAGACTTATCAAATGATGGCCTATACATGATAAAGGGAAGGATTTCACTGTTCGAGAATGTCTGTCTATGACTCACAATACTACCTGATTAGCGGCGGTCTAGGTCTGGCAAATATTACAAGAACGCGGTTCTTGTAATATTTGCCAGACCTAGACCTTCGATAACAGACCTTCGTGATACATAGACGGCTAGATCGCCGCTTAACAACTGCTGAAAGTCTTATCAAATGATGGCCTATACATGATAAAGGGAAGGATTTCACTGTTCGAGAATGTCTGTCTATGACTCACAATACTACCTGATTAGCGGCGGTCTAGGTCTGGCAAATATTACAAGAACGCGGTTCTTGTAATATTTGCCAGACCTAGACCTTCGATAACAGACCTTCGTGATACATAGACGGCTAGATCGCCGCTTAACAACTGCTGAAAGTCTTATCAAATGATGGCCTATACATGAAAAAAGGAAGGATTTCACTGTTCGGGAATGTCTGTCTATGTCTCACAATACCTGAAAAGAAGATCCCAGGAGTATTCTGCGCTTCTGGACAGAGTTAGGCTGGTTAAACTAGCAAACACCCCACGCACAAAGGACCAATCGGAGTCTAAGTGCGGAAACAGGAGTACAACTACCATACCATACCACCTGATTAGAAAATACTTTTATAGCACACTTAAATCTAAGAGTAATTTACGAATGAAACAATTATATCATAAGTGACAATTACCACCGAACTGCGATCTCCAACCCGCCCGCATGCTGTTTCTATAAATCTTAACACTTTGACTGCGGTTTTTTTTCGAAGACTGCGGTCTTTTTTTTTACCTAAAAAATTCGTGCTGCCACTCTACACAGCGGTTGTGTTGCGCCGCAAATGCGTTTCGTTTGAAAAATATTACAGCTCTGCTGAGTCACAAAGATCTGTATTTTCTCAGCCGCTGCGCTAGTGTGGATTTACGCATATTAGTCACTTGTAGAAAACTCATACCGTGCGTTTTCAGCACTCAAAGTGTTAACCGTTAAAATTACTTTTGCAAACAGGCTTCCCGTGGCACAGGCTTGCCTCGAGCGGGGGCAAGCATGTGTCGCGTAATGTGTATATATCTAAGTGAAATAGCTTATAAATATTATTTTTTTCGTACATAAATTAATATGCCGCCGAGTGTCCATAATTGACTCATAATATCCTCAGTATAGTTGATTGACGCCCGCGGCGCTCTTGTAATATTTGCCCGGTCGGTTGACCATTAGCTGACCATCGGAATGTTTGCATCACAAACAAGATGTTGATGCTAATGTTTATTTTCACTAAGTATCTATCAATACTGGTGCGTCTTTATACACATTTTATTTTATTTTACATAGAGTAGTCTCTGCGTTGAACTTCTTACGATCATTTGTGAACATTACAATTGTCATAAACATCAACATCAAACATGAAAATGGTTTATTTTCTTTAGGCCATTTAAGACTCTAGGACGTGTCACAAATTTCAAATTGCATAAGTCATTAGGAAATAAAGATAACTTTGATTTTCTGTTTACTTCAATCTTTTTGACTGGAAGGCACAGCGAAAATTTTGATAATTTAAAAAATAAAATAAAAAATTTTTTTTTTGGTTGACATACCGATTACCCAATTTTTTTATCTTTTACTACGAACGTTAGCACTGCGTATTATGTATCCAAAGTCACGAAACATTCAAAGTGAAATTAAACACTTGAACCATGGTTTGAGAGTTGAACCTTCAAGCCACTCAGCAGTATCAATGCCAAGTCAAGGCATCAGAACTTTACTCCTCAAATGTTTGAATTGTCTGAGTGATCCTTCGTTTAGTATACGTCTCCGAAAAAGTATTGTCGACAAGCAAATAAACAAACTTAGGATAAGTTTGCCAACAATACTCTTCAACGTTACCGAGTGCTGGGTAACATTGGGAAGAACTTGGATAGTCCTTCTCACAATGTTAACCAGTAAACTATCGTAGTTTCTATAAAATAAAATTAGTGAGACACTTGCCTCCTATTTATATCTTCTTTGTAAATTATTTGTTCGAACACTCTCGATAATGGCTGGATCGATTTTCATGGTTTTTGATTTGTTGTCCTCGTCCCGAATAGCAGAATAACTAATTATAATTAAACTAGTTTCTGCCGCGGCTTCGCACGCGTTGTTTCTATGGAAACGTTTAAGATTATTTCTATCCTATGGGAACTGATCTATGGGATAATAAGGTGCCTATGTTTTATTCTGGGCCCAGAACTACCTGTATGCAAAATTTCACGTCGTTCAGTCGTTTTTGCGTGAAAGAGTAACAAACATCCATCCATACATACAAACTTTCACGTTTATAATATTAGTAAGATATATGAAAAAATCACGACGGGAAAATAAATCAAATACAAACATTATATTGTTTATAAGTAACGCTATCACTGATTCTACGGCGGAACGAAGTTTGCCGGGCCAGCTAGTTAAAAAAAAAAACTATTTTGGGATTGCAGCAAAATTAGAAGGGTCAGAAATTCCGAATCCGGATGGAATTTATTAATAATCTTATCTATTTTGTTTTGGTTCCTGTCTCATATTCTGTTTTACCATGTGACTCATATTATGTGTTTTACTTTGTCTCATATTGTGTTTCATCTTGTTGCAGGAGGTTCCGATAGCAATAAGGGGAAGAGCAAAAAGTGGCGGAAGATCCTTCAGTTCCCACACATATCACAATGCTTAGATATAAAAACAAAAATAGGTAAGTCTATTCCAAATATCTTATCCGATTTAGCGAATCCGTCAACGAACAGAAGGCGCTGTTATTCTGCCTTCGGTTT
The DNA here is from genome assembly GCA_943735965.1 of Eupithecia abbreviata. NCBI lineage: Eukaryota > Metazoa > Arthropoda > Insecta > Lepidoptera > Geometridae > Eupithecia > Eupithecia abbreviata. The sequence goes on along the minus strand of OX030997.1, from coordinate 1,577,554 downwards.
GGTGGAGGCAAGTATAGCTGTGAGTGAAGGTATTAGCGCTGATAGATGGCAATGCTGCCTGCATTCAGGGCATTCTGTCTTTTGGTGAAGGTATTTTTTATGAAATTGATATAAACATAGACCAGCAGGGGATTTTAATTCATTCGATGCGTTTCGATTTCGATCCCGACGGATCTTTTGAACGCTATTTTGATTTCGTCTCGGATTGTTGATCGAAAGTATCGAAAGCGAATCCGAGTTCTGATGGCAAAAGTTTTTGAATCCGATAGTTTATAATAGGTTCTTCGCCGTGTTGTGAAAGAGCGTTTGATAAATATTATTAAAAAAAACTGTTAGCAGTTATCACTTGGAATTTGTTTAGAATACATTTTCCACGTAATAAAATCTCAGCCATACAAATTGATAACCTATTGCTACGGCGACGGTTGATAAAAATATTTCACAAATAATTAAAATAACAACAAAAAGTTTTTAAAATGTAAATAAAAACAGACACTTAGGCTACGGATTTTCCGTTGTTTCCACCAAGGAACGTGAGAATTTAATGTTTTTCGAGAATAATAAACCCAAGAAAGTTAATTTGATACTTTACAGGTAAGTTGTAAAGGAAGGGCCGTCTTAGGATGCGGCCGCACTGAAAGATGGTAGGTAGGCGGTTAGGTCGGCTGGTTGCATCGATGGTAGATCACGTAGAGTTCATAATATGTAAAACAGGTATCGCCTCGCTACGTCCAGGTGACCAGCTACGGTGACGGATCTTTAAAGCGCGTCGCTCACTGGACCCAGACTCGAAGCGAGACGTCTTCGTCGTCGTCGTCGCCTCGCTTCGTCGTCGCGTTGTCGTCGTCGAGCGCGACGCATTACGTTTTCTTAAGAAATAAATAGCATTGCGCTCTTAAACTAGAGTCGCGTAACGAAAATAAAATATATTATTTATGTAATTTATTAATATTTCCATAACGTCTATTTCCTAATCTATTAAGAATTTAACTTTTTCTAAGCGCATCATACTTTTTTGGTATTTGAGCAAAGGGGCACACAGAAAAAAAACATGAATATACGTATAGCCGCCGCGCCTCGACTCTACATAGAAATCACGCCTCGACCTAGCCTCGAGCTACCATAACAACGTGCCTCAGTTATCTTTCTCGGATTTTGAATACAAAGTCGCGGCTAACTAAAGAAATGGCTCTTAGAGAGCTCTTTCTACTTTGTACACGAGCTCGACGCGTTGCCTTTCATGTGAATTTAATAATAAATACATTCTATACAAATAGTAATTATATTTATATGACATACTATTATATTTAAGGACAATATTGCTTACCTTATTGCGTTTGACATATAACTAGGCGTTTTTTTTTTTTTTTTTTTTTTTTTTTTAATTATAGTGTTGCAAACTAGTTAACTCATCTGATCATTGGACCAGTGAGTGTACTATTCTGCTTTTATTTTAAAACCTACGATAACCTGTTGCTATTGAATGCAAGAACATTAAATACCTACTAAGGAATACAACAATTAATACATATTTTATAAATCAAAACTTTAAACGTACATACACACTAGGGTGGAACACTTTTGTATGAAAAAAATTTTTTTTTTCAATTTAGATTTGGAATACCACGGAAAAGTTGCCTTATATAATGATAAATAACACCTCTTAATTTGAAAGTTCTAGCTCGACACTTTGAGCTCCCGCCATAGACTTGAAATTTCATTTAATAAGTTTTTTAGACGTTTTGTATAGTACATCCTATAAAATAAATAATAATTATATGTAATATGTTATGTATGTCAATGTTGAAATAAAAGTATGTTTTAATTAAAAGAATCATTTATTTTAAAAGTAAACACAGGTTCAGAAAGTTACATTGGTATGAAAAACGTCATTTTTTATGGCAAAAGTCCTTTTTCGTCTCAAACTTTGGCATGAGCTTTCGAGATGCTAATTTAGACTTTATGAATCCCTCTCTTTTTGTCTTGTCTCATACACTTAGAGATGTTTCTGTTACAACTTTTACTGATCTCTCCACAGCCTGGGTTTGGCAGGGCAATCTCATAAATTCCAAAACTGCATCTCCTCCATTTTCAATTAGATCTTGTAACTGCTAATCGGAAATATTCATCAGTATTGGGGGTTCGTATAAATTTTGTTGCCAATCTGCAAGGCCATGTAAGAACATGCATTTAAATTCACTTTTGGCACCTCAAACATGTGCAAAACAGAATTATTCTTCACTTGACGAGCTTTTAAAATGCGTCTTGCAGCGAGTTCTCATATATGCTTTTGTGAATCGGCTATCATACTCAACAAAAAGTTTTCTGGATGTGCAAAATAACTGTTTCGAATCAAAACAGGGTCCACTATCGCTTACAAATCGTCAGATAAATAATCTAGAGGTGTTAATGAGCTTCCATAAATGTTTTGAACCATCTTTGCAGGATGAATGTGTTTTCATGGCAAACCGGATAGGGGCGTATGATTTTACGATAAACGTTGCTAGCGTCACTAGGTTTTGTTGTGGATTTTCCGTAGAAATATATAAACGAAGTATGCGATTAGCTCTTGTCAACCAGCGGGCATGGGATAGCTTACCAGGGCTTCTATAATAAATCAGGAGGGCAGAATCCATTAATGACAGCAGTAGTAATTTCTTGTAAATATTTCTGGTCTGTACTAAGATCTGTTCATGTTTGTGGAGGTAGTTCACCTTCTATCTTCTCAAATTGGGTCTACGGCAGCGTATCGCAAGTCTCTAATGCTTTACCAATTTGACCTGCAAATGATTTAGGTCCTGCAGTAGGGCCATCCGAATACGTAAACAAATGCCGCACTTTGCTCCTCTGTAATAGCGCCAAAATATATTAAAATAATGAAATATTTGATTGCAACAGCTAGTTAACTGTATTTTAATATGTTTTTGAATAAAAAAAACCTATTTGTATAAATTCCGTACTATTTTGTAGCCCGCGCAAATAGCACCAATATTGTCGTTTTTGTAAATTTTCGATGTTTTGGCGGGGGCTCTTACAGTTGTCTAATAATATTTATATTTTTAATGGAGGTTATTGATAGCAATTGGCAACATAATACAACTATTCCAAAAAGAAATACGAAAAAAAAAATTTCGTTCCGCCCTAATACACACCCATACATACATCAACACATACACACCAAATTAAACATACATAAGAAGAGAGGGAAGGAATGGATACAATTAATACAATCAAATGTCCAATATACGATATACGACGTAACTTGGAGTTATTAATAAAGAATTGTAATGTATTGTTACTACCATCGATCAATGCGGCCGTGTCCTAAGGCTTTTACCGGGCGAGGGTGGCATTTTAGGCTGGGCTATCCGCTTCCCCGGGAAATATCATATTCGAGGCGTACATTGAAACTGCCTTTCCGGGTGGAAATCGCCTTGCCTTTGTTATCTCTGAGTTGAATAAACGTAGAATAATTATCGTTAAAAGTTCTCTTTGAATACTAAGTACTTCCTAAAGTGCTCTTAGTATTCAAAGGAGATAACTGCTGTTTAAAATGTTTTAATAATTCACCTTAATCATTCGCACTGCTAAGGAATGAGACTCGTTGCCTGTTGCCTGTTGCCTTCTGTTTTTTCCTGCCCGTTACATTCTGTAGGCCTAGCACGGGAATTGTTTTCTCGGGTAGAATAGAGAAAAATACGTCACATTGTCATCGAATGCGTAAAATGTTCTAAACTCATTCTTTCAACTTCAGTTATTTACGAAATATATGACGACCATGCGATGTCAGCTACAATCCCCGTGCTAGGCCTGGACCATTGGATGGTATCTTCTAGAAGACACCTATCTTAGTATCGTAATCGTTCCGTTCGTAAATAACTCTCGTGGACTTTAGCAATACCTCAAATTGTGGCGATCACAATAGGCCTATCATGGCCGCCGTGATACAAAAGCCACCCCAAAGCAAATAATACCTCAAATTATGTTTGTCTCCATGCACTGTCATCGTAAAAGTCTGTCCAGCATTATTTATAAAAAATTGCGTATGAAGCCGCGAGCTGGTCCTAGTATCGAAATAACAGTAGGTAAATTCAGTTCTCGACTCGTTATAACATGAAATATTGCCATAAAACAAGCAAGTTCCTCATAAAACAGTGAAACGTCGCCCATTTCATAACAATAGCGCTGCAATATTTACAATGCGAGAACGGGCGGTGTATGTGACAAGTTATTTTTGTTGGGGAAAGACTGAGGTGGCTGTGCTTTTTCAGGATATTGTTTTCACAATTCTTGTATGGAGTAACCTCTTTACAGCTTAATATTTTATTTTTATAATAATAACTAGCTGACCCGGCGAACTGCGTACCGCCTAACAGTTAATATTTGACAAATCGGTCCAGCCGATCTCGAGTTATAAGTGTTCGAACAAACCTATCTTTATTTTATATATTATATATATGTATGAAATGAAATTCAAGTATCTTTGAAAAAAACAGAGTGTCCTATCAAATGGCACAAAGTAAAAGAGGTTCTGCAAAACTTTTTCTAGAACGGTTTTTATATTCAACATGTCAGTCACGATGCCTCAGACAGACAAGCACACTTTCCGAATATATTTCCCTATGTAATAATAACCGTTACCATTCCAACTTTGTTTTAATTTAACACACCATTTAACATGCGAGCAAAACAGTCCACTGCCTTGTTTGGCAGCCGACTGACTGTTACCGTGAGTACCTAACCTACCGTCACAGTATGCATATGGAATTATGGATCTATATGTTTTTTAGATTTTTTTTTTATTATTATTTGTCTGTGAATTTTTTGTATTATTTTTTAAGAATATATAGTAGCTAATTATTGTAAATTTTATATCATTTCACGCCCAATAGGGCAGAATACATTGTGACCTATTCCATTATAAGAACTTTATAACATGTATTTCACGCAATAAACGAATTTAGATTTTTTGATTTATGATCTTTTGTTTTAATTTAATATTAACTTCTCTAACCTCAACGGTCATTTTTTTTATGCGTCCAAGTAAACATTTTTGTTTTTATTTAATAACTTCTATAAGTAATAATGTACCTACTTACGTCCATGAAAACTATTGTTTAGTCTTAACTAGTGCTCGCCTGACAAGACACAAGCCTTGTGCTTAGTTTGGGTCTCACTAGAAATCCTCATGTAAGTATATTTTTGTAAAATAAATGAATTATGATTATGAATTATGAATATGTATACTGTGGTACCATGGTGAATTTCAGTGGTATAGTCCTTTTCACTTAGCAAGCGTTTCCTGACGTTTGGATTTAGATGGACTACGGTTCATTTCTATTGACTAGGATTATAATTTCGAAAATTCAAATAATTTTTATTTCCTTTGACACGTATAAATTATGCTATAAAATTTCAGTACGCCACTCAAGTTATCAAAAACTAAATTTTAATTAGCCTCCATACGTAATAAACAATTTAAAACATTTTCTTTATAAAATCAGACGTAATCAGTTTTGCGTAGAACCGAACGTAATGGAGATTATTAGAGATGGCACAAATGAAAATGGATCCGGAAAATCGATTAATCGATTAAAGCAAATTAAAGTCGTAACTAGCTACATCATCATCTTACAATTTATTACGTATTCTTATTTTTATTCATCTTCTATTACCTAACTATCATATTATATTATTATCATTCAAGAAAAGGCAAAAATCTAGTTGTCTCGTTCGTGTTGGTGGCAAAGCGGCAACAGCGCAGCAGTGATTTTAGTTCGAACAGACGAGACGCCGCACGGCATATGTCCTTATCTCTGTCACATATGCCGTGCGGCGTCATAAACGATGCATTACTTGTCTCGTTCGTGTAGGTGGCAAAGCGGCAACCGCGCAGCACTGCTTTTTGAGTAAAATTAAATTTATTTTATGATTTTCCATTTTAAACAGTACAAAACAAATAGAAGAAATATAAAGACACATCCTTCTTGCTTTTCACAACCGTCCCATGGTAAGTATTGCACTTTCTAAACACACAACATGGCATTTTAATATTTTTCATACTCCAAAATCCCGCTTTAACGTACGTCCGCGTCGCGGCCAGGAGCAGGACGGACTGAGTTCAATTCAGGCACGTACCTGATTTTCGTCTTGTAAGGTAGACCTCGGTACAACGTATCCACGTATATATAATCATTGTAATGTAACACACCTAATCGCAGCCTTACACTGTCGTCGCCGCGTCGAAAGCGTGGTCATGCTAATTCGAGCATTACTTTTTATTTAGCACCCAATTAATTATATTATTTAGGTACTATTAATGTTACTTTGATAATTATATCGCTAAAACATGAGGTTATCGCAGTAATGGTTAGGTATTCAAACACTAATATTAACACTTTTCCCCGAAACTTACTTATTTGATGAGTTTGTAATTCTCGATATTTCGGCAGTTTATCTCTCATTCTCATCATATCAGCACACACATGTCCACTGCTGGACAGATAGGCCTCCCAATACGACGCTACAAACAGCAGCGGTCCACAAATAGGTCGAGCGTTACGCGCAACGCAAATTACCAACCTACACATTCTACTATAGAGGAAAAATCACCCTTCAAAGATTTCTTATATTTTAACAAAAAGGCACTTTCAGTTCAATTTTCAAATGAAAATATACTTATTTGTTCGTTGTAAATGGAACACCAAAAATTCGAGTCTTTATGTAAGAGAAACAATGTCTTGTAATGGCTATGTATTAAAAAACCGCATCAAAATCCATTGCGTAATTTTAAAGATATAAGCATACATAGAGACAGACAGACAGCGGGAACAGACTTTGTTTTATACTATGTAGTGAAGTAAAGCACACTGCAGCCGACTTTATACGTATTACCTACAGAAAAAAACTTCGATAAACGCATACAGAAGCAAATAACTCGCCGTAACTGGCTCAAGTTAGCAGAATTTCACACCTGACGGCTTTGCATCTTTATTAACGTTCCTGATTACATGCATTGACGTAATTAGGCCGTTCACCTTTACATACCTAGCGTTTTATGGCAAGCAAGAGTCTGGCATTACGTGTGCCGATCTTATAAGTTATTACCTACAACTTTTTGTCAGAGATGTCAAATGCAAAACGGTATCTTTACGTCGATCATTCAAAATATCAATCTAGAATATGTGATTAGGGGTGTAAGGTGGACTCCAACATCTCGCCTCCCAAGCCAACCTAACCTGCACGTGGTACACCCTGCTAGATAACGAAGATGATTCTGTATGACAAGTTCTACTAAAAACCTACATTTTAGCCATTTTAGCGCATATGAGAAACTTGTAAACATCTTCGCCAAAACATACAATGAATTAAAAAAAAACGCACTCTTAAATAATCAAATGAGGCATTGAATAATCAATGCCTCGTTATGCGGGTTTATTGTGATGCATTACTTACCTTTTCGTTAATGTTTATCACATCTTTATTATTTTATTTATACATAACATAACCTCAAAAGATGCTCGATCAAAACCAAAACAAACGAGCCATAGTAACTATGCGAAACCACACCAATCTGTGCCCAAAACACGCTAGAAGCTAGCGCGTTTCTTTGACAGTTCAAACCGTGGCCAAATCGCGTCGTGTCGCGGCGGGGAATGACTTAATGACATAGGGAATACGGTATTAACAGATTCCACGCCCGCGGGCTTGTCTTAGGTGTGTAACACGCTTCGAAAGTCAATAGAGAATAAAGCCCCTGGTGGTAATATCAAACCATCTTCATAATTTGATAACTCGATTATAAAATTATTTTCCATTACTGGCAGAAAAGTGTCCAACCAGACACAGTTGGTTGCCATAAACTAAGAATCATCTTAAATGGCGTTATGACCGTTTATTAATTCAATTATTTGGAGGACTTATTGCAAGAATTCGGCTTAGTATCTTTACTATGTCTATACAAGCGAAGTCGCCGGCAGACACTAAGCAACTATAACGAGTTATTGCGCGATGACTCAGACCGTTTTAAAGCTCTCCGTTTTCACATTTAACCACGGAACTCCACAACTGTACCCAACGACCATTACTTCTGTCATAACGAATGCACTTCGCCAGTAAATACAACGGTAAATTAATATTTAATTGCGCAGTAAACGGATTAGAGTAAAGGAGTCTACACACTAGTCGCCAACGCAACGCCGCCGCTGACACAAATTGGAGGGTTGGCGGCGATGTTGGCTACTTGACTGACATGTAGGAGTCAACCCACGAACGTAGCCGGATTGTGTTGCCGGTTTGGTAAAAATTGTCAAGAACTTTTGATTAGTTGCGCAGTGTCGCGGAAATGTGAACCCACAACCTCCTGCATCGAAGGAGAACCTTCGTCCGCCGCACCATAGAAGTCGCCAAAATTCGGACCTTTTTTTAAATTCAGTTATATGAATGTTGCCGACACAAACCCGGCGGGTTACGTCGGCGTTGCAGACGTCGGTGCATAAGGTCCTTAAGAGTCGTGCTGGTATTTTAGGTAAATTGGATTTTGACCCCGAGACCGTCGTCGCGAAGTTATGTAATCTCATTTGTGAGCTAAAAGCTTTCGAGTCGCCCGGATGAGACTGTCTTTTAATCTTCCACTATGGAGGTCGTTGCCTTTGAGCAGACTTTAGAGGGATTTCCAAGGAAGGTACGATCACGCGCTAGATGATTTGTTTTCTCTTCAAAACTGTTGTTTTTTAGTTCATTTAGAAATCATCATCAACCTGGATAAGTGCTCGCTGTCAACAGCCTATAGCAGTCCTCTTCTGGACATAGGCCTCCCCTAATGAGCGCCATAGCGCCTTGTCTTCAGCTTGCTGTTCAGAAATATTTTGTCGTAAACAGACTTAGTCATAGGCCGTGATTTTCGCTCCGTAAGAATCTGAAACTGTGACATAATTAAAGCCTCTAAAATTTTATTTATTAAGTGCTTAATTTTTAAGCAAAAATAAATCAATTTAATTATAGTTAAAACACATACCTCCTAAGTCAAAATCAATAGCATTTATTTCTTTAGGCTTGCAAAATAAGCACTTAGACAAGTCAAATTTTATACTATTTATTATTATCAAATAACATAATATATTTTCACTTCAAATTTTTGTCTAGTAGTGGAAGAAGTGAAAAAGAAACCACTACTATGATGTTCATAAAACTTATGTCTATACCAATATTATAAAAAGGAAAGGTATGATTTTTTGTTTGTTTGTAATGAATAGGCTCCGAAACTACTGGACCGATTTGAAAAATTCTTTCACCGTTGGGAAGCTACACTATTCCTGGTAAACATTGGCTATATTATATTTTCAAAAAAGTTAGGGATCCGTACTAAACCGTGCGAAGCTGGGAAGGTCCGCTAGTGTCTAATACATTTGATTTGCTTATCTAAATTCACACACACCTGCACCGTGCCGTACTATCGTAGTCGAGCACGGAACCGTGCCGATCATTTTGCACGATCAATTTTACGGAACGATGTCTCATCAATTTTGACGCGATATGTCTCGTTTCCGAGTTGACAGCGTGCTGTAGAGTTTATATACAGACGGTACAGACCGGTGGGTGTTATGGTGCGTAATTGTATGTATCATCCACATCGACCATAGAGCATGATATAAATGAATGAACCGCGTAAACCAATAGTTGAGTGAAAATTATATATCACGAGTAAGATAATATATCATGAAAGGATCTATTAAAGTCGGCATCTGCAACCCGTGCGTAGCCCGGGCGGTTGCTATCATCCGTCCACACATTTATTTTCTTTGACAGTAAGAAATGATAAAGACAGGGTGCTATGGTGCTCATTAGTGGAGGCCTATGTCCAGCAGTGGACTGCTATAGGCTGATGATGATGATGAAGAAATAATGCAATGTATCAAAACGTAATCTGCCAATATACATACATATATCGAAGCTTCTCGTTAGCCCTGATATTTTAAAGAAAGAGTCTGTGAAATATTTCTCTGTATTTTTTAATTCAGTCAAAGAAGATATGTAAATGCCTGGACAGAGCATAGTAAGAACCTATATTATTTTCCCGCCTAAACCTCAGTATAAGTATAGAGGCTGTACGGATCTTTATTTTATTTAATACTGATTCGGTCCATCTGTGTCCGTAGTGTAGCGAGTTAGTGACGGGTCGAAATGCGATTACGATTTTATGGGCACATCAGGATGTCCCTACTTATTACCGACGTGCTGGGGAGTTGGGCTCTGGGCTATTTATAGAGCTAGTGCGTTGCTTTTTTACGGGGCGATGAAATCTCTGATGGTTTTGGGGCTATTATTTAAGACGGCATCCCGATGCGCACTAGCGCCGCCACCTATTTTGATCTTATTATTAACTAGCGGACCTTCCCGGCTTCGCACGGTTTTAGTACGGATCCCCAACTTTTTTGAAAATATAATATAGCCTATGTTCACCGGGGATAGTGTAGCTTCCCAACGGTGAAAGGATTTTTCAAATCGGTCCAGTAGTTTCGGAGCCTATTCATTACAAACAAACAAACATAAAATCAAACCTTTCCTCTTTATAATATTAGTATAGACAAAAGTGATTTAGAAAAAAAAATCTAGAAAGAAAGAAAGAAAATACATTTATCTGACACCATACATAACACAAAACACGACACATTACACAATAAGAAAGAATACATACAAGAAAAAAATTATCTAGTTTACATCACCGGGAAAACCTAAGGATAAACAATGGGAAATAATAAATACTCTTCCTCAAGTGACAGAATGATAATTGATTGATACTTTCCAGTTCGCATGATTGGATGAACGCGAAGGTAAACGTTCCTCAATAGTTTAACACAATGAGATGCTGAAGTTTCTCTTACTCAATTAAAAACAATTGCGAGAACTAAAAGGGATTTTGTAATAGATCCGCCCTTCTTCGCCTTTATTGGAGGAAATCCGAACTACTGATCAGAACATGCAAGCTGAAGTGGCAGTGGGCCGGCCATATCTCGCGAAGAACCGACGGCCGATGGGGCAAACGTGTTCTTGAGTGGAGACCACGACTCGGTAAACGTAGTGTAGGACGCCCTCCGACCAGGTGGGATGACGACCTGCGAAAGACTGCAGGTAGATGCTGGATGCGGCAAGCTGAAGACAGGGCGCTATGGCGCTCATTGGAGGAGGCCTATGTCCAGCAGTGGACTGCTATAGGCTGATGATGATGATGATGATGATGATGATGATCAGAACATATTCGTCCACTGCTGGACGTGCATTCCCTAAGCAAAGGAGGGATTTGCCGAACACGCTTGGCAGGCGGATGGGTGATCGATCACAGTTTAACAAAAAAACCCAAAGAAAAACATTGAATTGAGTGGTTTCTAGTTATGGTGGATATGGATTTTACAATGTCCAATTAAAGTTATTTAAAACGGGATATTTACAATGATTTGATTTTTGAGTTTCGGTTTCCATTGTCGGTTTGCCATGATTATTGGAAGATAGAAGCTGCTGTACTTCATGTAGAGGAGGACGACTAAGTTCTTACGTTAAGATATCTTCGCGCCCTTTTTTTATTTTGAGGAAATCCATCATTGATATCTTCCATCCCCAGTGGAAGATTATGTCAGACTCCTTCTGATTAAAACCTCACGAATTTCTCCGGGCACATACATAATGCTAGGAAACGGTACTACTACCCTACGGTTATTAGATTACCACTCGTATGATGTTATTCATTGAAACTTAAATAAAAGTACCTACACGCTCAAACCCCGATAACGAAAGCATTTCCGAACATCTCAACGCGATAACATTTTACAGCGCATCTCCCACAGCTCAACATTGTCATGCAAATGACCTCGCAACAATGTTATGTAGTTTTCCTGCTCGCATCGTATGTTGCCTGGAGTTTCACAGTATTGGCATTATTTGGCAGTCCTGGCAGACTGTGCGTCGCCTCCGAAAGTCAACATGGATAGCGTCACTCGTTTAATGTGTGTGCCTTTAGTTTATACCCGACTGCCAGGGAGGGTATATAACTATGTTTAAACAGGGGAAAAAACGATAAAAGTTCACAAAAATCAGGGCAGTCTTATGAGTACAATCTAAGTAATATACATACATAAAATGTCAAAGTTCTTTTGACACTCGGCGCTGTAGCCCAAACAAAAAAAGCTACGTGATTTTGATAAGTGAAGTGTCGATGGAATCCTCTAGAATCTAGAGGAATCCATTGACACTTCACTTATGTAATACCATTCATGTCAATTCTCTATGATCTAAAGTCTAGATCATAGAGAATTGACATGAATGGTATTAAAAATCTGCTGAAATAATATCCGATATGGTAGCTAGGTAAGTATTAGAAAGTATTATTAATTTATTTTCTAAAAAAAGCCAGTTCTTCAAGATAACCCAAACCACGCAAACGGGTTTTTTTGTTCTTGAAGAGTTTTGAAAATAATAGCTTGTTTACTTTCTTTCATGTTTTAAATTGTATATAGTGCGTGTATACAGGGTTATTGGCTATTCGACGTATTCCCGTTGGGAGGTGATAGGGGTGATAATTTTCACCTCCATGTGCATCATGCAAAAGTGAACCATTTTTAAGTTATCATGGTTTTTAGTTTTTTCCAAAATAAGTTCAAAGTGCAACATCAAAAATTTTTTAAAAAAAAAACAAACTATTAAAATCTCATTTTTTCTTCTGATTTATTAAAACGATTAAAAACTGGTTATTTATCAATATTAACACAACAATTATCGCTCTAAATTTTAAAATGCGAGATGAAAAACGTTATTATTTCATTGTTCATTGAGTTTTTGTGTCGCTAAAACGCCATACGATCATACCCCAACATACCACAAATAATTGAAAGCGCTCTTGTTTAGTATTCAGAATACTGCTTATTGAAATAGCGGAGCACATATTCAATAGAATATGTGCTCCGGCGAGCATATCTCAGCAATCCCGTATTGAATAGGCTTGCCCGGTCAACCTATCTTCATATTTCAGGCATTGCTCGAGTATTGTGCACAGGTTTTTTTACAAACCTAACGCACCAGTCTCGCACAATGTTGTTCTTATAGTTATATACGTTCTATTCTAGTTATAAATAACCTAAGCTCATTGGGTGAAGAGAATAAAAGTTTTTTTATTGTAAGGGTAGAATAGGTGGATCATCATCATCAGCCTATATTAGTCCACTGCTGGACATAGGCCTCCCCCAATGACCGCCATAGCGCCCTGTCTTCAGCTTGACGCATCCAGCATCTACCTTCAGTTTTTCGCAGGTCGTCATCCCACCTGGTCGGAGGGCGTCCTACACTACGTTTACCGAGTCGTACGTAGTCTCGTAGGTAGAGGACGTCGGTTCTTCGCGAGATATGGCCGGCCCACGGCCACTTCAGCTTGCTAATTCAGAGACAGGGAACCAAAGTTATCGATATACCTCTGAAGCTATGTCGATAACTTTGGTTCACTGTCGGATGTAATTATTCGTTACGAATACTATCGTACAGAGAAACTCCGAACATAGCTCTTTCCATAGCTCGCTGAGGCTGAGGCTAGCTTCGCTCGAGAAAATAGGTATAGAAAGAGAGAGAGAGAGTACAGGTATAGAAAGGCTAAGTGCTTGTGGTGTTAAAAGCATTAAAGATTCACCAACCCTCGCCCGTGTTTCGTTCATATTTGGGTTCGACCTCGAGAGATCGAACTGTTTTTAATGCCCCGAGCTGTCTATATTGGGACTAGTCTGGTTAACCGATAAGTCTTCTATCATTTGACATTATAATAATAATAATAATCTTGAATTTTTCTTTGCATCTTTAATTTTTCTTTGCATCTTTAATTTTTCTTTGCAATAGTCTCTACACCTGGCGGATACCATCTTTGGGTGTATCATATTGTGCACCCGACGATGATACCCGCTATGTGTAGCCATCGCCTTTAGATTAACTTCTCAAAGGGCCTCTGTGCTGTTGGCTTCGGCCCCACGCAAGCCTTCCAAAGGACCGGGTCACTTTATGGCCCGAGATCATGGTAAATGAGAGACATAATAATAATAATCATCATTTATTACATACAGACAGAATATAGAAAAGTAAGAGGTCTTAATGACGATCTTGAAGGAATACAATTTATATTTAATTTATTTTGGAAACAAAAAGATTTATGTTATTAAGGGCGGTGGATTATGTTTTAAAAATTATATTTAGATATCGATAGATTCTTAACGAGATCAAATGAAGCTAGAGACAGTTGCTAACTTGCTACTCACAACTATGCCAATCCAAGCGATTACTGTCTACCATAGAATAATCGCTGGGCTTGGTCTATGGAGTATTGAAGTTATCTATCGTTTGTTTTATTATTTTAATTTTCTTTTTCATGTATACATACAGAATTTAACCAGTTGGCAGCCCTATAAGAGTAGCTGTCACCACCCTCCCTTCAGCGCAAAGCGTCGCTCTGTAAACACACTGTTTTACTACTCTATTTTGTTTTAAATATAAACTGAGTGTCACGGAATGGGGGCGTCCTTTTACCACGGTAAATTGAAGCTGCTCGCGGAATATCATTATTCAATTTAACATCGAATTGAGTTCTTTAACACTTTGAGTGCTGAAAACGCACGGTATGAGTTTTCTACAAGTGACTAATATGCGTAAATCCACACTAGCGCAGCGGCTGAGAAAATACAGATCTTTGTGACTCAGCAGAGCTGTAATATTTTTCGAACGAAACGCATGTGCGGCGCAACACAACCGCTGTGTAGAGCGGCAGCACGAATTTTTTAGGTAAAAAAAAAGATCGCTGTCGTCGAAAAAAAACCGCAGTCAAAGTATTAAAGACTTATAGACAGATAAGTTCGATACAATGTGATTCGATTTTTCTTGTCTTTGTCTCAGAGTAATAATACAGTCTTTGTATACAATAGACTCATAATGTGATGTGACGTCATCCAGAGGTTCCCCCGAAAACCAGCGTTGTTGACAACTGGTTGCTGGTCCTGTTTAGCCGCGCACTGGGGAAAGCCATTTTTACCACGCTTTTATTAGCTTCACCTGTATGTACTTATGTTTGTTTGTAACTGACTCCTTTGGACTCGATTTTGACCCACTTTGAACGGTCAGATTTCATTTAAACTTTGTAAACTTATTAATAACCGATGACAATGCAATAATTTGAAAAGATTAAACTAAAAAAATGATAGTTTGAAAAAACTAAAAAACCACGCTTTTATAAATAAACCGAACTAAAAAGTAGATTTTTTTTTTTAAATAATTCAAATTATGGATAAGATCGATAAATAAAAGAAATTATTTTAATGTAAAAAAGCGGTGCGGTGCTTTCTGCAAATATTTCTTCAATGTCGCTACTCCTATCAGTATCTAGTTATGTGAGGCAGGTGTGCGCTGTTGGCAAGAGAACGCAAATCCATGTATCCATGCACCCCACGCTTTTTTACATTAAAATAATTTCTTTTATTTATCACTCTTATCCATAATTTGAATTATTTAAAAAAAAAAAACTTCTTTTTAGTTTGGTTTATTTATAAAAGCGTGGTTTTTTACTGTTTTATTGCATTTTCAAGCTTATCTAAGTGAAACAGGTCTGCTTTTACTCTAATTGATGCACTTGTGTTTTCTTACTGGCCGCCAGGTGGTTCGGTTGACATTGCGCGCGAGATATAAATTGATTGCGTTTTTTTTTTTAATTTTCTGCTTTCTGAAATGATTAAAAGTAGGAGAAAAGTAATTTGCCGCAAATCGTTTTCTATGAAACGATTTTTCCAAACTTCGTTTCAATATTTAATTTAGCTTTAGATTTGTTTTTTATTTTTTAACAAAAGTTTTGTTAGTGCACTTCCTTACCTTACCAGCAAACAGAAAATGTATTGATACCCCGCGAAACAGGCCTAGCCTAGTGCGGGGGTCACTGTTAACTGCAACACCTCAACCAATCAACTCTTAACACTTTGACTGCGGTTTGTTTCGACGACTGCTATCTTTTTTTTTTACCTAAAAAATTCGTGCTGCCGCTCTACACAGCGGTTGTGTTGCGCCGCACATGCGTTTCGTTCGAAAAATGTTACAGCTCTGCTGAGTCACAAAGATCTGTATTTTCTCAGCCGCTGCGCTAGTGTGGATTTACGCATATTAGTCACTTGTAGAAAACTCATACCGTGCGTTTTCAGCACTCAAAGTGTTAAATCTAAGAATATGTACATATATTAAGGTGTTATTATTTGTAAACTTTTGGTAAATACATTTTTTGTATTTTTAATTTTTAATGAAAATAGTACCTATGCCTTCTTTTGCAGCATCAGGTAATATTATATATTTCGGAACCTATATTTAGGAAATTAACATCATAGGTACCATGTATATGCTGCAAAAGTACCATTAAATCAAATATTGTGCACATTGATTCATAAAAAATAGATTACTATTTGTGGCGAATAATTTTTTTGCAAGTCTTATTCCATGAGTATAACAGGTTGATTTGATATCGATAGGCGGCCTTATCGATATCAACCCGTTACACTTCCTAGTTTCTCAGCATTTCTTCCTGTGGTATAATAAATATGTATGATCTATCATAGATTGCAAATTATTTTTCCGCTAGTATTATTCTTTGTAAAATAAAACAATCTTGCGCGCAATGTAAATCGAACCACTTTAATTAAATTAACAGGTGATGGATTGTGCGCTTTATTGTTTCGCAGCGCTCCTGTTTGTTTTCGCAAAGAACATGACCCTATTAATTGTTATTGGGTTGTTGAAGTTTATTTTTGTAAGGGAAATGTTGATGCTTACAATATTTGAATGACAGACGAGGTACAGACCGATTAGACATCATCATCATCACCCTATAGCAGTTCACTGCTGGACATAGGCCTCCCCCAATGAGCGCCATAGCGCCCTGTCTTCAGGTTGCCGCATGCAGCCTCTACCTGCAGTCTTTCGCAGGTCATCATCCCACCAGGTCGGAGGGCGTCCTACACTACGTTTACCGAGTCGTGGTCTCCACTCAAGAACACGTTTGCCCCAGCGGCCGTCGGTTCTTCGCGAGATATGGCCGGCCCACTGCCACTTCAGCTTGCTAATTCTCAGAGCTATGTCGATAACTTTGGTTCTCTGTCAGATGTACATATAATTTGATGTTTTTATACAATTTAAAAACTGACTTCTAATACATTTATACAATGTTTTAATGGGACTACCTTGGGATCATCTACTTATACAAAACGAAAAGAATCATCAAAATTGGTCCGGGAAATCAGAAAAAATTACGACCTTTTTTCGAAGTAGTCTAAAAATAGAATAGAATAAAATTTATAAAATGACTTTGGTTCCTTAACAATTTCATCGCCCAATACGCATGGACGCTTTCCACCTCCTCAGGTCTCTCCTTTTCCGGGTCGCACTGCATAGGCTGGGCTGTGAATGCGTTAAAGGACCTCGCTAACAAAATTATGTGCATCTCAGGGCGCTATGGCGCTCATTGGGGGAGGCCTATGTCCAACAGTGGACTGCTATAGGCTGATGATGATGATGATCTCAGGGTATGTTCACACAGCATCCCATAAAAACGGATCCTGTAAAACAGATACTGTGTGAATGCCCCCTTAGTACGGACAGGCCTGTCTGTCTGTAGAATGGCTTCCGTCTGGTTTTGAAGGATTTCCCATAATGCACTCTTCCACTTTACCTCCAAATTCTAAAGAAGTTCCTCAGAACTTGTTCAACAGCCACTCAAACCTGACTCGACAGCCACTCTTGCTTTTGATTCAATGAATTTCTTGGGCCATTCATTTATTTGCTCTAGACATTTATTTATTTCATTAACTAGTCGCTGCCCGCGTTTTCGCACGCGTTGTTTCTATGGACGCGTCTAAAGGTTATTTCTATCCCATGGGAACTGAATTATGGGTTAAAAAGAAGCCTGTGTGTTATTCCAGTCACGTATGATCTATGTGTGCTCTGGGGATTGTTCAGCAATATTTTTTATCTATGCAATTCACTCAACATTTCAAACGGATCCATGCAGCAGTTTTGGCGTTTGTTTTAAACAAACATACATCCATTCAATCAAACGCATCACACGAATATTATAAATGCGAAAGTTTGAATCCTTGTTTCCTCTTCACGCCAAAACGACTGAAATTTAGCATGCAAGTAATTCTAAGCATAGAATCAAACATAGGCTACTATTTACCCATAAATCAGTTCCCATGGGACAGAAACCTTAAACGCGAGAGAAGCCGCGGGCAGAAATTAGTTTCTAAAATACTTGTGATAGTGTGATTAAAACCCAAACTACCAATTACGCAGGCTCACCAGTAAATCCTATTCTAGCCATGAGTGTAGGCAGGACCTGCCTACACTCATGGCTAGAATAGGATTGTGATAGAACGCCGATGCTGCGATCGCTAAAGCCACCTGGTGGCTTTAGCGATCGCAGCATCGGCGTTAAATAATCACAATCTGGGCCACTCATCCCTACTTATCCTTTATTCGCCTTTTTGCCCGACGAGTTGCGAAGCTTATCCTGCTAATATTACGGGAATGAGAGGATGTAAGGCGTATGTTGGTTACACGTTACTAAGCGGATTGGTTAGCTTGTTTATCACCTAGAGCTATTGTAATATAATAAACGTGAAAGTCAGTGAATGTGATGATTTGTTTGTTATCAGACAACGCCAAAATTATTGGGCGTATCGGGCATAATAAATAAATAAATAATAAATAATGCTGGACAATCCACACAGCATCATCTAGCCCCAAGCTAAGCAGAGCTTGTGTTATGGGTACTAGATGACTGATATACATAATACAATACATTACATAGATAGATATTTAAAGAGGGCATAAATTTAGAATGCGTGAAGATCTGAAACTGGGAATACTTAGATATAGGTTAGGCAGAAAACACTTTATTATATTACCACACAAAACAGCAAACAATACAGATATAAATACTTACGAACACATAAGAAAAGCAGTGTTATTAGCATACCTACAGATTTTTTGATGTTAGGACCAAAATCGTCAAAACTCTTTTAAAAGCGCGAGGTCGAAACTTCAAAAAGCAAGCAGCAAAAACTAAACTTACGCACTTTATAAGCTAGAAAGTACACACGGGGACCTCTAAATCTTCCAAACGCGAGGTCACCAGGCCAACGGGTCATAAACAACTCGAAGAGGTCCTTGAGATCAATTGCCGTAATCTGTTTAAGTGTGAGTTGCGAGCTTGCGACGGTTGATGACTCATAATAAGTACATATATTTGATGGCTTTATCTGTACGCTGTAGTGGCTAAATGATGTGGGACATAAATGTGATCCTTGAGGAACTCCGACACAGGCTACGAGTTGTGGTTGACCTTTGATCAAGATAATGTACTAATAAAGGTTTTTTTCTATCAAAGAAGGAGAGTTACAGGGGTATCATGGGTTCAAACTAAAATACCGTCACATTACATTTATATTTCTTCTTGTACTTGCTATATTCTTAGCATTTCTTTATGTATTGTTATTTGTTTGTGTAGTATAATAAATGGTTATCTTTCTCTTTGTCATGTCTATTTAGTGGTTGTACTGTACAAATCTCCTATCCTCTCGTTCTGATGAAAACCGCTTCCACTTAAACAAGCTTTTGAGTCGTATCTAAGATTTATAACTTTACGATTAATTGAGACGAGATAAATGTCTCTGGAAGTCTGTTCCCTTAAACGAATAACTTTTTTACAGTAGTGTTATTATATTAATTACCTACCGCTTCAGTTTTTTCCCATTTCATCACAGTTTATTAATGTACTAAATTATTTAGTTCATTGCATTTAATATTCATAGGACATTCCCCTTAATGACTTTAGTTGTCTATGGTTTATAGAGTCGTAATAATTTTATCTCTCCCATCCTAAGGCTAGATTCCTATAAACGTATATAAGTAGACTTACGCAATCGACCCTCGGTATTAGGAAAGATGCCTCCCAGGCAATCGGTATTTGTACCCTTTAAATGGCGTAAAGTAAGACATACACGGTACATCTCCGCCAATCAATCCAACATGGATTTTTATTAATAACATATTTAAAGTTCTGATTAGCTTGGAGCTAGATAATGCTGTGTGAATTGTACAGTATTATTTATTTATTGCTGTTATTATGTTACTTAAGTTTATAAATAAAGAAACGTTAAAAAAATATTAAGATTAAAATAAGACTAATACGTCGGCTTTTCGAGCAGAATTTCTATTCTTTGAACGAAATATTACAACTGTAAACAATTTACTTATGATTTAATTTTTAATGAATTTCATTTAATGTGATTAATTTTTTTTATAATTTCAACAAAATGTTTCAATTCTCTACAAAAATTTGCCTTTTAAATTGGTTTTTTATTTGTTTTTTTTTCTATTTCTATTTGTACCTGGTCGATTCTTACACCACGACCATCGCAGCTTTCAGTTTAAAGATATTTATTTCTCATTTAAACAAACATCTAAAAGCTTTCATTGGTTTATCATATTTTATGATGGCATGGAGTGTCCTGGATCGGAATGATCGTGTAACTTTTACTTTATACTAAAACCGTTTAAAGGTCAATTCCACTCATTCCGAGATTTGGCTTTTATTCCCTATTACAGATTTCGAGTGGTCGCACACGCGTAATGGGATTTTTACCGTTGAATTTCTCGATGTAATTCGATTCTTCCTTCCGATCATTGAGAAGTAATGGCAATTTGATTTTTATTCGACGTTTTATAGCTCGAAACGGTTATGGGTTCAGGGATCGGATGGAATGTAAGCTTATTATTTGTTAATGTCGGTACTTGAGACGCTTTTTAAGGCCTGAAAGATTTTTGAAGATTGATTTTGTTGATAAAGGCCTTCGTCTTGCTTTTTTGTTTGGAAACTTAGATCTTAGAAATTGACATTTTCTAACCGCAAGTATATTTATCTGATATGATGACTACGGTGTTATATAATACGGATATTTTCTTATATTATGTACGTGGAAGAAGCTGATAAGCCGACCTACCAACATACAAATATAGTCAAAGTTTAAACTACAGAACAGAACAGACAAGTAAAGCAAATAGATGAAACGAAATTGTTAAGTAATAAACCCACGGCAAGCTCTTTGTAATATCGGGTTTGCGGTTTCTATTATTATTTTATACAAAGCTAGTTTCTACCCACGACGTCGTCGCTTACGTGGTTCCGAACATAGCCTATATGTATAAAACACTTTGGAATTACCTATGTGAAAGACTTCTCATAATTTGATCAAATCTTCCCAAGATTACCGAGCTTTTATGTTTCGAACAAACTTACATGCTATAAATTGTACATCCTTGGACAGAATATGACAACTTCTCGAGGAGCCCCCTGTTAGGCTGCGTTTCCACTAGAGATGCCTACACTTGTAGGAGGTTCTTAAACGTATTCACTGCCCAGCGTCGGCGATGTGACCCACAGGGTTACGCCGATGATGCAGGTAGCACTCAGCGACATGTGCGTCTTGGAACATGAAAGTGTCAATATATCTGTATTCTATCTAAAGATTAGATCCCATCACACGTCATGCCCAAACATGAAACATGTTTTTTTTTTCAAATAAATGACTCACGTCGTTACACGTGAGCGGAGCGAGGATACGTTCTGAGGCTCAGAACGCTTCCTCGCTCCGCTCAGCTACCTCGCACATCTCTGGAAACGCAGCCTAAGATTAGTACATACATATTATGTATGTATATCCTTTTAAAACCACACGTGCCTCCGCTATGCACGGCTTAAGTTTATCATACTTTACTACGAGTAGCGACGCAACCTTAAAGTCGTATTTCGTTTAAGAAAATTCTGCTATTTCTATTCAACCCGCATTTCCTTTAAACCCTTTTATTTATTCCGCGTTTTATTTGCGGTTTCAGTGCGAACTTATTATACGAGGGCGATAAGAAACAAACGCGGGTTCCGCGATAACGTCATCATCGTTATAGACCGGGATCACCCACTGCTGGGTTGGATATAGGCCTCTTTTGCCAGATCTCTTGTCAAAGTTGCTGTGGCTCTGCGACTTCGACGATGCCGAACCGTCTTGCAAAAGGACTACCCTGTTTGACCCTCGATGACGTGCTCGAAAATGACACTTGCGTTTACGAAACTCGACTTTACCAACGACAACACTTTTATTCAGAACGACGCCGCAGGAACCGCATTTGATTATAGTGAAATGCGACGCGTTCGGCGCGGATAGGTGCGCGATGTTCCATACTATTTCATATAAGATTTTAAAAAAAACGCGATGAATGCGACCCTGCGGCGCGGATAGGTGCGCGTTCAGCTTAAAGCCTATCTATCTCTAAAATCTGTGGACGTAGACAACGTTCTACAGTTTAGCAGGATAAAGGGCTGGCTGTTATAATAACGTACTTTATTATATAATTGCTTTTGCCTCGGTCTCATCATCCTAAAATCATCAAAGATTACGAACCGGAAAGAAATAAAAAATATTAAATTTTTCATTAACTAGATTATGAGGCGGCAGACATCGCTATATTAGTTGATAAGCGTTGAGTTTATCCCGGACAATCTTCACGTAGATTTTAGCTTTTATTTAAACTTACCATCTCCTGAACAAATAACAAATAAGCTTTTCTTATTTCTCACTATTTTCCTGTGTATATGGAAGGTTCCGTATTTTTAGCAAACTTTTATCGAAGTAGCGTTACAGAGTTTTTACCTAACTTTTATCGACTAGGTGGCAATACCGACAACGACTGTCGCTTTCAAACTAGATATCGCCGGCAAGTTGTTTTGCATTGAACCTTTCCTTTTTTGTTGTTTGAAACTTCTGTACTTTAGTTGCTTTTAGTTTGATGTTGTTATGAAGACATTCGGAAGTTATAAAAGCGAGAAGTATACGGTATAATTTATTATTGTAGATGGGATACCCTTGAACTTATTATTTTTTTAAATACTTTTGTCTTGCGCTATTTTCTGACTCCACGTCCACAGAGCCCTATGTTCGGTTTGACGATAAATAAATAAATAGTGCTGGACAATCCACACAGCATCATCTAGCTCCAAGCTAAGCAATGCTTGTGTTAAGGGTACTAACTAGGTGACTGATATACATAATACAGTACATTACATAGTTTTTTTTTTTACGTAGTAAACGAACAGAACTTCCGGAACAAATATCTGCAAATCGTACAAACATTTGTCCCGAGGTGGGAATCGTATCCGCAACCTCATCATCATCAGCCTATATTAGTCCACTGCTGGACATAGGCCTCCCCCAATGAGCGCCATAGCGCCCTGTCTTCGGCTTAACGCATCCAGCATCTACCTGCGGCCTTCGCAGGTCGTCATCCCACCTGGTCGGAGGGTGTCCTACACAACGTTTACCGAGTCGTGGTCTCCACGCATGAACACGTTCGCAACCTCATGCGTCAGGCAAATTGGAATTGAGAGAATTTTATAAGTAAACCTTGTCAAAAGCTCTGATATAGTTATAAATACAAACAGGTAAATCACGGGTTAATAGAAAATTATGAGTAAGTAACTCAAGCTGTCAGAAAATCAACCTAGGTATTCACTATCTCGAATGAATTTGTCTAGCATGTCTGCTGAAAAGCAAAACAACAGAGCAGATTATTCAATTCCTTGATAAGAGTTATTGAGGTCGCACACATCACATTGCTTATGCGGACGCGGGAAACAACGCAATTTATTTGTTGGGCTAGCTTCACGCTGGAGCACTTCTTACGTGTCTCCAAGACAACTTCACTACATAGTATAACACAAAGTCGCGTCGCTTTCCGCTGTCTGTCTGTCCCTATGTATCTTTAAAACTACGCAACGTATTTCGATGCAGTTTTTCAATAGAGTGATTCAAGAGGAAGGTTTAATTGAAACATAGATTTCCACGAGGGCGAAGCCGCGAGTCGCAGCTAATTATAAACAAACAGTTTGTAGATTTCTGTGCCTCATCAGTAAGAAAGGCGTTGAATCCCTATCACAATGCCTTCGCTGCCGATTGTCTAGGCTCAGTTCTTACCGAGATTAATCCCTAATGCATATTACGAAGTTTTGCTTGGGAGGGACCTGGTCATGAAAACCTGTCACTGGCTCCCGGACCAGACGATGCGCGCACTGTGATAAAAATAACTTTATTTACGACGCAAAAAGGTACAAATTTTATTGACAATACGAAAATCCCTGCGGTACCTTGCGCTGACGCCTATTTGTATCTTTTTGCGTCGTAAATAAAATTTTATTTTGAATCACACAAGCGCGCAGTTTGCCTTCCCGTCGCGTCTCGGTTTGAGCTCTGACCCCAGCATTTTCTCGAACGCTGACTTGCTGTCAACAACTCGAGAAACTGCTGTTTAATCATTGGTCAACAATGTTGACCAATGATTAAAGAAGCGCTTGGAAATATTGATTAAACCGGAAACACACTATTGACATACCACGCGACCCGACAAAACACGATGCGTGTTGAGTTGGAATTGGAACAAATCATATTAAATTATATGACCAGAATAACATTCTTAACTTCTATTATGTTCTACTTGACAAGAGGTATGATCGATTAACACTTTGACTGCTGAAATCACACGGTATGTGTTTTCTACAAGTGACTAATATGCGTAAATCCACACTAGCGCAGCGGCTGAGAAAATACAGATCTGTGTGACTCAGCACAGCCGTAATATTTTTCGAACGAAACGCATGTGCGGCGCAACACAACCGCTGTGTAGAGCGGCAGCACGAATTTTTTAGGTTAAAAAACAGATCGCAGTCGTCGAAAAAAAACCGCAGTCAAAGTGTTAACCTGCGTTCGAGAAACCGGCATTATTACGATTATGTCCATCAGTACCATAGGATACGTTGTGCTTTGGTTATACAAACTGTAAATATCTTCTTTAATAAATAAGTATCTTTATATCTCCTTTACGGTTCGTAAAATTCACCTATTCATTGAACATTTCATAATTTATGTAAAGTATGTGAGAACCAAGTTCTTAGACAAGTCTAACGTAGGCTTTAAGGCAATGCTAACTAAATTATGTAACCTTCTTATGATGAATATATGATCTATTTATTATCTAATCTTCATGTAGAGTGATTGTGATTAAAGTGGAATCACACAATATCTCTACGTTTTAAACATCTATGTATATCCTTCTGTTAGTCATAGTTTATGGTGGAAATACTGGTATCCTTCCATCACCATAACAAATGGCCAGAGATGGGATTATGGGCATTACCCCGTGTGATAAAAACCGATAAGGGGCTTATCAGGGGTAGGCCTGTGTCCAGCAGTGGACCAATATTGGTTGTTGAGACTGGCCGTCGCGGCTGATTTTCGGTAAGGAGGCCATCATCATCAGTAACTATCTAATTTAACGCCACTTTCAGCTCGTGGGTTCTTTGTTCTAGGCTGTTGGTAGTATCTCTTTTTACACCACCAGTGTGAATACCGCTTTACATCCAAGCACAGTGCATAAAAGATTTATCGCTAGTATCCACATCTATGAGATATCTAAACCCCGTCTTGGAATGACAATGCATATCTCCATAGCTGTGTGTTGTACTGTTCTATTTTATTTTATGAAACAATGTTTTATTCCAGTCGTAAGTTTACATTTACATAAGTCTCCGATTGAGGTCGTCTCTGTATTGTCTGGTTTAATACCCGAAATGTGTTCTTTGTTTTCTGAATGATCATTCAAATAATGACCTAAATGGGCTTATCGTTGCGTGTTCCTCTAAATGGTTATCGCATTTTGGTTCAATAAATTGTATTCTATTTACGTGTATAATTGGGAATATTATATAGTAGTTTTCGATACGAAAGTCTTGAGGTTTACCCATCGTTCACCTCGTTTAACAGTAACCCAAATAATTTGAAATGAACGTCTTAATCGTAGGGTACCCGAAAAAATACGATACTTCCGTGAGGGATCACGGAAGACTCGTATATTTTCGGGTATCTGCCGCCACAAATATCAAATAATGCGGTCGATCTGGCTGGAACTCAACATTATTTGAGATTTTTAGGGGAGATACACAGACATTTCACCATAGCACAACCATTTATCAGGTTTTTGTTACGCTGATGAAGACTTTGAATAGCTTTGCTGGCCATTGCTGTATTTTACAAGACTAGTTTTTATTCAAACGCCTATTAATATACTACGTTCACATCGAAACATAACTGTTGCCGTGATGAACGTAGTTGGTAATATTCCCTTTAGTTGCATTGAGCTACATATGTACATTTTTGCTGTAAAATCGCTTCGTGTAAATACTAATCTCATAAAATTGAAATTTGAGTTTGGTTTGCACGAAAACGAATCTAGACGTCTACTTTTAAAACTTTATTATAATATTAACGCTTGATTTGAACTACCCCTTTTCATGAGTATACTCTATAATACGTATGCGATCGGTATCGTATACAATAACAACTAAAGCCTCCGCTGTTATCTGACCTACTGGACACAATCTCTTTACGCACGGATCGCGCTATGAATAACTATTCGATGTTGATATAAATCGATTGTATTTATTTCTTCTTGTTATTGTCTTTACCGTTTACTTCAATATGCGGGCGACTGCTGATGCAGAAAAAAAACAGTTATTAAACTTACGCAATCAGAGCATTGACTCTGATATCAACCCCTTTGACCACGGCAGTGAATAAAGATGAAAAGTCAGGAAATTCAAAGTATTTAAAGGACTTTATTCTTTAAAAAATAGAAAGCTATATAAATATACTTACATGTATGTCATACGTACAGGAACAAATATTAATAAAAAGAGGAGGAGAGAGGAATAACCAACAGCTCGAGTCACAAAATGGTCCCTGTCTCAGCATAATGTTAGTCTTTTTGTATAAATGTCTAGTTATGTATGTATGTAGAAGCGTACCTTTAGTCTCTACTCAGTTAATATCTCCAAAACCAAACCTTGATCTATCTTTTTCAAGATCAGTTCGAAATATCTGGTTCTTAGAACTTGAAAGACAGCCCATTCTTTATCATTGTCGTCAGCTTTGTCTACTAGCTAGAGTTCATTAGTAAACAAATAGGTGTGCATTCTCTAGCACATTCCCGTGTAAGACCTCCATGCCCTGACAAAGTAATTGTTTAAGCAGTTAAACCGGTCTAGTGACGTCATCGTCGTTGACGTCATCGAATGGCATGCAGTTAAATTGCTTTATTATCAATCGCGTTGTTTTTTCCTTCAGTCTGGCGACATTCGAGCAGCAGTCATCCTTTTCATGCGTGAGGTTGAATTTCAGTGTTATCAAATACATGTGTTACTATGTTACAATGTGTTGTTATTAGGGAATGTTGCTTTTCTAGCGAATTCCTGGTTTCGTTTTTATGATACTAGCACAAGATCATCATCATCCAAAGTTGTCGAGACCGCTTAGAAGCTTTCGAAATGTGTTTGCCAAAAGTTGTATTGACCGTGTTCTTTAATAATGCTTGAAGTTTGAAGGTTGTTAGGCTGCGTTTCCACCAGAGATGCGTAGCGAGAAATGTGTTTTTAACAAGCAATAGAATCACTTCATTTACCTAGCCTCGCTCAGCGCAGCTCTGGTGGAAACGCCTCCGCGTAGCGAAGTTTTTGTACATACAAACGGATTGACAAGAGAGTGATGTTTGCGAGGAATGTGTTGCGTGGGATGTGTCCTAGGGACGGACGCGGGTGAAAGAGCCCGCTACACATCCTCACACCTGTTACCTTGCTCGCACATCTGGTGAAAACATTCACGTCGTTACACAGCCTCGCAATACATCCTCGCACCGCCCAGCTACCTCGCACATCTCTGGTGGAGACGCAGTCTTAAGCAATGCTGCTAGGCTTCTTCTTTATGTTTGTATGACGACCTCTGTGGCGCTGTGGGCGAAGACCCGCCTGCTACGCAGGAGGTCCAGGTTCGATTCCCGCCTCGGGACAAATGGTTGTACGATCTGCAGATATTTGTTCCGGGTGTTCTGGTCGTTTTCTATGCACAATAAAAAATATGTATGTATGCAATAATGTATTGTATTAAGTATATCAGTCATCTAGAACCCTAACACAAGCTCGGCTTAGCTTGGGGCTAGATGCTGTGTGGATTGTCCAGCATTATTTATAGTACTGTTCGCCTCGGGCATTGCCAATTGCAAACGGATTTCAATTAAATCAGTATTAATTCGCAAATCACGGTTTTGCTGCTCTCCGAAGCACAGTCGTATCTGAAAGTGTGTCACATTTAAAATTAAAGTCCTTAATTCTCAGAAAGCACAAAGATGTGTCTGTCAATGTCAAGGCAGCTTTGGCTTCATGTTCCTTCTCCCAACGTTATTAAGGTCTATTTTTGTACTTTTGAAGTCGCTCCTTTATGTCTTTGAATGATTACACGTAATTTATGGGCCTGGGTTGGCGTGTATTTCGAGAAAGTTACGATTTCGTTGTATAATGAATTTCTGGTTTAGACGTTTCAATTTTATCTTTTGACGGCTCTTTAGAATCACACTATTATATTATAATTGTGAAAGTTGATGTTTAGATGGAAGGGACGTATGTGAAAAAATCGGGCTGAAATTTCGGAAAATTCCATAGGTTTAGCTTTTGTTCAAAGCCTATAATGTAACTTTTTAAAACAGCCAACGTAAACAAGCGTCACAATGCCGCAATGTGTATTCAAAAGTTGCAAAAACAAAAATAAAATATTATTTGTTAGTTTAAAGCTAAAAATATTACTAATTCTACATTTACTCGTACTTACCTCAAGTGCGCTCTTATTTAGGGAGACGGTTTTTATCTTTGATTTTGTATGTGACACGAAATCTATCCTTCGGCCGCGTACAAAACCGGAGGTTCGTAACCAGTTGCGATTAAATACTTTTTTGTACTCTTACGAAACCGCGGTTATCCTTTCGTGACTGGTGACGAGCAAACAATTTGTATACAGTAGAGCAACAATTTGTAGACGAGCAAACAATTTGTGTACATAGTAGTTGTGACCGCAGTAGGTATTGCTTTCAGGTGACTACGGCCAAGGGTAAAGGGTGAACCCGTGAACTCGGGGGAGTTGTGAAGTTTTGATGGAGTTGGAGTTGGCGGCACTGAGCTAACAATGCCCGTGATTAACTTGTATTGTAACTTGTTAATTAATACGGGATGAGGGTAAATGGTTGTAGCTCTGCTTAGGTTGGATGATGCTAAGTAAAATATCTATATTCTGAAATGAAAGGATCACTCTGAACACTGAACCGTCACGCTCGGGTCGGTTACGCTGAATCGCGTATATTCGGCGGTCATCGTCGTCGTCGTCAGCTGTTATTACTATTAGTCATGTTTGTATCTCACAAGGAGGCATTTGAATTGTTAGCACAAGCTTGTAAAGTGTTGAAAAGTGAAAATACGAAACTGAGAGTTCAACTATGGACTGAATTAAAAAAAAATCTGTGACAGAAACTTGAAACTCTTCATTGACTGTTTTATAAACATGTTTTGTTATTTAATCTGTATTGTAACATATTATAATAATGTATGCTCTATAACAAGTCCACGTTATAAAACTGGTTAATAACTATATCTTATAACATGTATTGTAATTAATTCTGAACGCACCTTAAAAACAAGTGCGAACTAAACACGAGCTCTAAATAAACCTGAAGAAAAACATCACAAAAAACACCCACTCGCATTAATTTTCTTTTTATTTGCTGAACAATTTTCCAACCTAACGTTACTTAACAAATTAAATTACAACAGTAAAAAATATTGAAAGACTCATCGCTGAGGGTGTTGTTTCCTGCCAGAAAGACCGCCCTGGGAAAGGCCAGCCCAGTACAATTGCTACAATTATAATTATATTAATTATTAAATGCTTATAGATGCCACATAGTTCGGTTGCTATGCCAGTGTTTGCTAGTCGATGATGAGTATCGATGATACATATATCGATACAAAAGTCAGTTATAACGGATAGTGTAATATAAATGACTGTTGTATTATTAACTATGATAGTTTTAAAAAAATATTGATATGTCGCCGCGCCGCCGCCGATCGTAGAATCAGCCCATTATTGAATGGCTAGGCCGGTTGCAAAACAAAGTCTGATTTGTTGGAGATACCAAATTAATTTGATTCGAAGATGACGTTTGGCCATAAGTACTGTTGAGCATAGATGGGTAATTCATTGAATTGTGCCGGCCTAGCCATTCTACAAAAGGGCAAATTATACAATCCGGCTGCTATAGCACCTAATATTTGAAATGATCATTATGAATATGAGCGGGTTAACTACGAACAATATGATAAACAATAATGAATTCGTCAAACTACGATAGTTTCGAAGTATAATTTAGAATCATGTTGAAATTATGACCGTGGCCGTCGTGGCTTAAGAATCGACCCCTCTCAACCTGATGATGTCTTAAGACCCTAAAAGGAAACCCAAGGGACATACCAGGGAAAGTGGAGCAACTTCTCCTTTTGACTATGTTCTAGAATTAACTTATTTATACATATAATACTAGCTGCGCCCCGCGGTTTCACCCGCGTGGTGCTAGATATTTTGGGTATTATACAATATATCTTTATAAATTGTAGCCTATGTGTTATCCTGATGTATAAGCTATATTATTGTAAAGTTTCAATAAAATCAATTCAGTAGTTTTTACGTGAAAGAGTAACAAACATCCATCCATTCATCCTTACAAACTTTCGCGTTTATAATATTAGTAGGATATATCTATAATCTAAACATAAAGACTGACGTCAAGGGGATTTTTTCCCATATTGCGGTTTAAACAAAATGTATGCAAAATGATATAAACGTCATTCAATAAAAAAAAATATGCGCGTTGCTACCTTACTTGTATATTTTCCTTATGAATAAAACTTAATAGGATATTATTACATTAAAACTTTTGAAACTATCATAGTTATCAACACTAAAGTCATTTAAAAC
Source organism: Eupithecia abbreviata (assembly GCA_943735965.1). Taxonomy (NCBI): domain Eukaryota; kingdom Metazoa; phylum Arthropoda; class Insecta; order Lepidoptera; family Geometridae; genus Eupithecia; species Eupithecia abbreviata. The sequence continues at coordinate 1,546,547 of OX030997.1, read as the reverse complement.
GGTATATTTACCATGATTTGATTATTAATCAACTTACCATGATTTACCATGATTTGATTATTAATCAAATCATGGTAAATATCCCGTTTTAAATGACTTTAGTATTATTACATTCTCGTTTGGTATTTCTGAATGGGCTACATTATAAATAAAGATGAATGATGACACTTTCCTATTATTTATATCTTTAACATATAAAGTAGTCGGGGAGTTTTCCTGTAGAGACAGATTTACAGCTTTCATTATAAAAATATTATTGTCGCTACATGTGTTAATTAAAATAATGATGTCTTTGTTGTTTATGTTATGTGTCTTATTAATTTTTCTAACTAAGGCCTGTATTATTAGAGCTTGCTCCGTCATCGATCTATGCTTGAATATAAAAATATTATCGTCGCTACATGTGTTAATAACTGCGAACACAAATATACTATCTAGATGTCGGGTCATCGATCTATGCTTGAGTATAATGATATTATCGTCGCTACATGTGTTAATAACTGCGAACACAAATATACTATCTAGATGTCGGGTCATCGATCTATGCTTGAGTATAATGATATTATCGTCGCTACATGTGTTAATAACTGCGAACACAAATATACTATCTAGATGTCGGGTCATCGATCTATGCTTGAGTATAATGATATTATCGTCGCTACATGTGTTAATAACTGCGAACACAAATATACTATCTAGATGTCGGGTCATCGATCTATGCTTGAGTATAATGATATTATCGTCGCTACATGTGTTAATAACTGCGAACACAAATATACTATCTAGATGTCGGGTCATCGATCTATGCTTGAGTATAATGATATTATCGTCGCTACATGTGTTAATAACTGCGAACACAAATATACTATCTAGATGTCGGGTTGGCACAAAAAATGCGTCTCCGTAAATAAGAGCGCACCTTGTAATGTGAGCTCTTATTTTGTTTAGTTCGATTGAAACACAGCCAACGTAAGCACGTGTCACAATGCTGCAATGTGTACTCAAAAGTTGCAAAAATAAAAATAAAATATTATTTGTTAGTAGTGTTAGTTATACTATTTTATAACTCAAGAACGGCTGAACCGATTTAGCTTAAAATTGGTGGGGGGGTAGCTTAGTAACTTAGACGGACATAGGATATCTTTTTATCATTTAAAACACATACATAGATTTCCACGGGGATGGAGTCGCGGGGCGCATCTAGTTGTTATTAAAAACAAAGAGTTCCCGTTTACTGTTTAGTTTAGTTTATTTTTTATTTCCACCGTAGGTACTCAATGTTACACTTGATGTCGTTAAATACAATTTTAAAAGATAAATCACATTTTTATTATAACACATACTAACTTATCACAAAGGAAACACCATAGGGCATTGTGCAAAAGAAAGCAGACAGACATGCCTTCTTAAAAAATTAAAATAAATTGTGTTCGTGCACTTTGTCATCATTCACATCGAATCATCGATAAAATCAGCCAAGCGAGTGCATCACTAATGGAGTACTAATGAAATTGTTCCCGCTATTACCATACAAATAATATACATTACAAGGTGCTCACGACTCCATGCCATTAACAAATAGCTGTTATGTTTATTAATACATTATTTCAGTTGATAATCGCCTACGTAGAGGAAACTGGCATCCTCTTTTGCAAGGATATCTCCTTTGTGTTTGACCTTCTGTATAAACATTAATTAATTAGTATAGATAGGGTTGGCCTAGTAAGGTAGGTAGGTTTTCACTGCGAAGCATGTATGTTCGAAAACAGATATTATCATCTTCAATAATGAATTATTTCTGACTTGACATAGAGAATTACGACGACCGATGTGGCGCGGTGGGCGGAGGTCCGCTTGCGACGCAGGAGGTTGTGGGCTCGATTCCCGCCTCGGAACAATTGTGTGTACGATCTGCAGATATTTGTTCCGGGTGTTCTGGTCGTTTTCTATGTATAATAAAAAATATCTATCTATGTAATGTATTGTATTATGTATATCAGTTATCTAGTACCCATAACAGAAGCTTTGCTTACCATGGGGCTAGATAATGCTGTGTGGATTGTCCCGCAAAAAAAAATATTACATATATACATTCCAAAACGTCAAACATTATTATAACTCCTAGTTTTGCATACAGGTAGTTCCAGGCCCGGAATAAAACATAGGGTACTTTTTATCCCAAAGAATAGAAATAAACTTAAACCGTTTCCATAGAAAAAACGCGTGTGAAGCCGCGGACAGGAACCAGTTAATAATAAAATAAACAATTTTCAAAGTTTTCTGTTTGTCATATTCTAACACTGGTGTATGCTTCAATCAAATATTCACTTTCGAGAGCAGGGAAAAGTTATAATGGAAGACCGTAGCCAGGCATTCTTTGGTAGAGCTACCTCGCTCTAATCTTAGCTCGAATATAATTTCACCAGAGTCCGATCCACAGGCCAAGACCACCAAAAGTGATATTAGAATTTTATGAACTTAACGTATTTTACCTGCTTTATTCCCAGGCCCTTTGATATTCTTTGTTCGGAGAAATGTCCGAAATTGCTTTTTGAATTGAAATTCTCCACGAATACCTCTGGGTCCTGAATCTGGGGATATCTACGACCGTGTCTAATCTCACAAGGTAAACAAATAAAAAAAAAAGACTGACGACGTTTCGACTGTCATTTGTTTACCCTCAACACAGTGAACTGAAACTATGCCGAAATATTGGAAAACTCAAAAATCTAATCATGGTACATATCCCGTATAAGTGACTTTTGTGTTTATAACCATGATAGTATCTCTTCACTTTGTCTCTCTCTCCCAATAAAAAAAAAAAAAAATAAAAAAAAAATAATGCTGGACAATTCACACAGCGTTATCTAGCCCCATGGTAAGCAGAGCTTGTGTTATGGGTACTAGATAACTGATATACATAATACAATACATTACACAGATAGATATTTTTTATTATACATAGAAAACGACCAGAACACCCGGAACAAATATCTGCAGATCGTACACACAATTGTTCCGAGGCGGGAATCGAACCCGCAACCTCCTGCGTCGCAGGCGGACCTTCGCCCACCGCGTCACATCGGTCGTCGTTTGCTGGAAGAGAACTCTTTTTAGGGTTAAGTTCGCCTTTGTTTAAATTTTCTAGAATAAGTTTTTTTCGTTCAAGAAGTATAAAATAAATAAATAATAATAAATAGTATCAAAAGTTTAAACGGAAACTGAGAGGAGTGATTTACAGTCAAAACTAACGGTTTGACTGTAAATGAAAGTCGGCGACACAGCTTGGCGAGTTGTTGGGATATCTCAGTGTAAATATTGGTGAACTTGTCGGTGGCTGGTCGCCGACTTTGGTGTGTAGAACCCATAAAGAATATCCACCATATATATTTTTGGTTTTAATGGAAATCAAAAATATCAAAATACTCTAAGCCTATGGGGTCAGCGACCCAAAGTGTGTCTGTAACTCCGATAAGAGAAATCGCCATTTTTCCCTGTTCTGTGCAGTTTCCCTCTAGTTCTCCCATTGCAATATCATTCGTTACGTATGTAAGCGGGTTAACTACGAACCTTATTTGTGTTTGAAGAACACGAACGTTTCATCCCTTAACGAGGGACTATAGACGCGCGTTTACCCCATCCCTTCGAGAACTACTAGGATTAACATCACGGATACTAAAACTCCAGCAAAGTCCTGTTTCTAAGTAGGTCTGCCAGTTTAGCCATAAAATACTACCGGTTCCTCTTGAACTTGATACATAAACTTGAGTTAATTGGTCTCAGCCAAGGGCATTAAAAACTTCTTCGATGAACAACTTCTCGAAATAGGTTAATCTCCTCTGTACTTTTCCTTATAATGTCTCCATCCACTTATTGATTCCATCCCAGGAAGATTAACGACTTGGAAATGATTAGAGAATTTCAGTAAAAGCTTTTTTCTTGTGAATTGGCTGTTGGTTAGTCTTGAGTGCGGTGCTCTAAGGTTTTGATCAATGGGGATTTAGGGTTTTATTCTAAAGTGGCTGGTTTTTGACAGCTGATTGGTACATCTCATCATCGTCGGAGAATTCTAGTCCACTTCTACATACAGGCCTCTCTTACAGCGTTGCGGTCTCTAGTAAAGAACACCTGAACAGCTTATATTGGTCCACTGGTGGACGCAGGCCTCCCCCTGATAAACGCGTTATTGGCTTTATCTCATGGGATATCTTATAATCCCCACACTGGGCATGCGGGTTGGGGATCGCAGTCGGTGGTAAATTGTTCTCCCACGTCCTATCGAAGGTGTCTCTTATTTTGTCGAGTATGTCTGAGTGAAGTATTTAAACTTTCGGTTTTTTAAGGATGGTATGTTATGTATGCACCTTGTTGTAACAGAACTCGTATTAGTACACGGGTAGATAAACGTCGAACATAACTCGTATTCTGCTCTGGAATCCAGCTTCCAAACGGGATTCAAAGTCGCAGTACGTACCCCTAAGCCAGAACAGCTATAAAAATTCCAACGAATCCAGCGAAATTAAAAGAAATAGGCGAACTTCCAACTCCCAAAGTAAAGTAAGAATTATTGCGAACTCCCAGGCCGACGAATATTGTAATTTCTTCCCCCTCTGTCCATCAAATCATTCGCCCTACAAAGGTTCAGCGTTGGCTCCAGTCGGCAAAAATCGGTCAACTCGCTCCCGGAATACAAATAAGTCGAATGTTTGCCTTGTGTTATTCTTAGGGGATTTTACACGAACCTGTCTGAGATACGATTTAGGATTCGATAAGGATCTTGCCTTAACTTCTCACGGGCTGAATAAATATAAAACCTACTTTTGGCTAAATTGTGTCAAACGAGACGGAGAACCATTCACCAAGAATATGAGCACACATTTTTGGATAAAGGCCTCTTCTCTATTGCGTTTCTCTCTGTCCGGTCGTGTGCCACTACCATCCAATCTTCCCGGCAATATTGACCATGTCGTTTCACCATTCGGGCGTGGTTTCTGGCGACAAAGAGGTCGCTGAGCGTCTGAGCATCCCATTTCAAAATATTCATCATCATCAGCCTATAGCAGTCCACTGCTGGACATATGCCTCCCCCAATTAGCGCCATAGCTCCATTATTTTGCGGCAAGCTCTTCAGCTTGCCGCAAAATATTAACCGATGATATTTGATTTATCCGAACGGTACAGCATGAAGGTAATTCAGGTTTACGCACCGACCTCGGCACACTTGGATGATGAAGTGGAGGATATGTATGAAGACATATCCAAAGCCTTACATAACACCACTAAGGCCCACTTCAACGTTGTTATGGGGGACTTTAACGGCAAGGTGGGAACCCAGTCTGGCAACGAATCCCGAATAGGCCCGCATGGTTATGGAGTCAGGAATCACAGGGGGCAAATGCTTGTCAACTTCCTTGAGAAGGAGGGGCTGTTCTTAATGAACTCTTTCTTTAAGAAACAGCCTCAAAGGAGGTGGACATGGCAAAGCCCCGACACTGTGACTAAAAATGAGATTGACTTCATCATGACGGATAGCAAGCACATATTCAGAGATGTCTCTGTGATCAACAGGTTCAATACCGGATCTGATCACCGACTCCTCCGAGGCTCTCTGAATATCAACTTGAAGCTTGAAAGAAACCGTCTGATGAAGTCCACGCTCCGACCTGACCCAATCCAAATCATGGCGGGCACCGAGAAGTTTCAGCAGCTTCTCGGGAATAGATTTGTTGCCTTGGAACCCACTGATGACGCTGACGAGACCCTACACAATCTGGTTGAAACGTTGAGGGACGAGGGCATCAAATTCTGTCGAAAGCAGCGTACTGGCAAGAAGTCCAAACTCTCGGATGAGACTCTTGTGCTGATGACAAAAAGACGGGAGACCACCCAAGCGACTTTGTCAGAGAGGTCAGACCTGAACAAGCGGATTGCGAAGATGGTACGGCACGACCTTCGGAGCTTCAACACGCGCCTCATTCAAGAGGCGATAGAGCGAAACCGAGGGTCCAAAGTATTCACTCAGCAGCTTGGCAGGAGCCACCTGACAAAGCTTAAAACGCACGACGGGAGGACCGTATTGTCAAAGCCGGAGATATCCGCCGAGATAGAGGATTTCTATGGCCAATTATACGCTGCACATGCCCCTCGTTACCGACGAGATGACCGAGATTCCAGAGCCACCCTGACACGCCACTATACCGACGAACTGCCTGACATCAGTCAAGACGAGATCGTGTTAGCTCTAAGGCAGCTTAAAAATGGAAAAGCCCCCGGTGAGGATGGAATTACTTCAGAGCTTCTTAAAGCCGGAGGAGCTCCTGTAATACAGGAGCTGCAGAACCTCTTTAACACCGTCCTTCACAGTGGGAGAACTCCAAAGGCGTGGAGCGGGAGTTTGGTGGTGCTCTTTTTTAAGAAGGGAGATAAAACCCTTCTTAAAAATTACAGACCCATTTCACTCTTGAGCCACGTCTATAAGCTGTTCTCACGGGTAATCACGAACCGTCTCGCCAGGAGACTTGACGAGTTCCAGTCACCGGAACAGGCTGGGTTCCGCGGAGGATATGGCACCATAGACCACATACACACAGTGAGGCAGATTATACAGAAGTCCGAAGAGTATAATCAGCCCCTGTGTCTGGCTTTTGTGGACTATGAGAAGGCATTTGACTCCATCGAAACCTGGGCTGTTCTGGATTCCTTACAGCGATGCCAAGTAGACTATCGTTATATCGAGGTGCTGAGATGTCTCTACGAGGCCGCCACCATGAGTGTCCAAGTACAGGGCCAGCAGTCTAATCCCATCCAATTGCGTAGAGGAGTGAGGCAGGGGGATGTCATATCCCCGAAACTGTTCACTTGCGCATTGGAGGATATGTTTGGGCTGCTGGACTGGAAAGGAAAGGGCATCAACATAAACGGCGAGTACATCTCACACCTGCGATTCGCTGATGACATAGTCTTAATGGCGGAGTCGCTTGAGGAACTGAACCGGATGCTGGACGGCCTAGCTTCAGCCTCCCGATGTATCGGTCTTGGCATGAATTTGGATAAAACCAAAGTCATGATCAATGGTCACATTGATCCAAGGCCGGTAGTCGTACATGGTCACCTTCTCGAAACTGTTTCCGAGTACACTTACCTTGGGCAGATTCTGCAATTGGGTAAAAACAGTTTCGAGAAGGAGGCCAAAAGGAGGATCCAGCTGGGCTGGGCAGCATTTGGGAAACTACGTCGAGTCTTCTCGTCATCCATACCGCAATGCTTGAAAACGAAAGTTTTCAACCAGTGCGTCCTACCCGTTATGACCTACGGAGCTGAGACGTGGACACTCACGATAGGGCTGGTCCACCAGTTCAAAGTCGCTCAGCGAGCTATGGAAAGAGCTATGCTCGGAGTTTCTCTGAAGGATAGGATTCGTAACGAATACATCCGACAGAGAACCAAGGTTATCGACATAGCTCAAAGAATTAGCAAGCTGAAGTGGCAGTGGGCCGGCCATATTTCGCGAAGAACCGACGGCCGCTGGGGCAAACGTGTTCTTGAGTGGAGACCGCGACTCGGCAAACGTAGTGTAGGACGCCCTCCGACCAGGTGGGATGACGACTTGCGAAAGACTGCAGGTAGATGCTGGATGCGGCAAGCTGAAGACAGGGCGCTATGGCGCTCATTGGGGGAGGCCTATGTCCAGCAGTGGACTGATATAGGCTGATGATGATGATTTGATTTAAACCATTGCTAAATTAAGCTCAAGATACTCTTTAAATAAATAGACCTCAAAGGTCATCGTTATAATGATTAAAAAGCCACAACTAATGGACACCTTTGGGCTTTTGTGGGTTAAAACCCTCGTGTAGATGACTCATACTAACACGGAATGTCTAGAAACAAGGTCAATCAATACCTAGCTAGCTACGTAGCTACCTAGTCTACACGATCAACTCGTGTAAGCATCCCTTTATTCGCTTCTCTGTGAAAGCAGGGCTGCCTGCCATTTGGCACATTCACGACCCCCGATAATTTGGTAACCAAATATCGCCATGTTTGCTCCTCAACTTGCGGACAAACTTTTGTTATTCTCACAGGTGTATACATCTTAAAATTGGAATTTTTGGAACCTGTTTTCTTTTCCTTGTGACATCATAAATGCACCATGCATGTAGCGTGGAATCAAATATTGAAGCTGCGTGTTGGATTTCTTACGGGGCGCTATGGCGCCCGCTCGGACGCCTGTGTCCAGCCGTGGACGAATATGGGCAAATGATTATGATTGAGTTACTTTGCTTTGTGAAGCGATCGTAGTCTTGTAGGTATAGTCAAAATGCATTTATTCTTGAACATAAATTACATATAACATACAGACAGAGCAAGCAGTCACTGAAACAATTCACTCAGCAGGTAAAATCATTTTAAAATGTCATTGTATAGGAACCTAGTTTTAGAAATGTTTGCATGCCAAATTAATAGAATCGGGGGCGTCAACCACAGGTGCGTCGACCACTGGGGGCCTAAGCCACGAACCCAATGTGTTTTGGTGATGTATGTGACACTACCCATTCTAATGTCTAATACCTTGTTATGACCATATTTCTTACAATAAATTAATTGAATTGTGTAAGAATGCCTTATTCCAGCCCTGAAAACTGAACTCATTAGTGTCTTCATAATAAAAGTTAGATATCCGTTACCTTTGTAAACAGGCTTCCCGCGACACAGGCTTGCCTCGAGCGGGGGCCGCCAGTAATGTGTACATATCTCCTAAGTGAAATGGCAAATACATTTGTATCATCATCATCATCATCCTAGGGTAGTTAGTGTCTTAAAAAACATCTATCCGAACATCCATACTTTCGCATTTATAATATTAGCGTGATATGTAGCATGCTGACTGTAGCAACTGAAATGGAGTTGGACTGGACATACAGCAAGAGGAAGAGACAAATGGAGCAAAACGCTTATGGATTGGTTTCCAAGATACAAGAAGCGAAATAGAGGGAGACAGTTCAAAAGATGGGAGGACGAGCTAAGAGACGTAGCAGGGAGCACGTGGATAAGGTTGGCGAGAGATAGGGTAAAGTGGAAGGGGTTGGAGGAGGCCTTTGCCAAAAGAGGGCAAACAGATAATACAGATGTAGTTTAAGCAATAGTATTTAAGTAAAACCATGTACATACATATTTTCTGAATAAAAGGTTTAAAATGAATGTGTAGCAACCCTATAAGAATTCGGCTTGTATCAATCGTCACGGCGCTGGTTCAACAGACAGACATCATGTTACATAGACATCGCTTGTAATAGTATTCGTACTACGTGGGCTTGCTTGCCTGTATTTAGATTTGTTTTTGCGTTGAGGGCTACGCCATTTTCAGTGGATACAGAAATAACTTGAAAAAATAACAGGATTTCCGCGAAACTGTTTTCGATGGAAGTTACCAATGTTGTTGCTTTACGATCATTAGGGAAGTGTGGTTTTCTAAGAGTACTGTCTTCTACTCTTCCATTCACAACGTATTTAATCTTTCATGCCATAATTTTTTACCTTTTCTGTTTACAATAGACTTTTGTACCATTGGTAAAACATTATTGAGATTTATTAAACGACTTAATGAGGTGCCGCCGCCGTGAGGTGCCGGCATAGAATTGCACCTGATTTGCGTGATAAATACCAATCGTCAAAAGAATCATCGAAATCGGTCTATAAATGACAGAGAAATCGATAGACATACATACAACCAAACATAGAACCTCCTGTTTTTGTCGAAATCGGTTAAAAATAATATAAACTATAAGCCCATCAATAGAAAGCCATAAGCTGAAAGCGCACCTCCGCGCCGCATGAGCCGCACTCGCCGCAGTCGTCGCATTTCACATCGCATCTTTATATGAAATAGCTCAGAGTAAGCCTAGTTATTCTAAGTGAAATAGTATGCAACATCGCGCACCTATCCGCGCCGAACGCACCGCATTTCAGTAAACTGCGGCTCCTGCGGCGCGGATAGGCACGTTCAGCTTTAGAATGGAATAGAATAGAAAACACTTTATACCACACAAAACAGAAAACAATACAGAATTCAAAAACTTACATTCGAGGTATAAAGGACGGCCTTATCGCTGAGAGCGATCTCTTCCAGGCAACCTTAAGCTTTATAGTTCAATTCGAATCAAATCCAGCGTATTCTCGTCTAATCTAACTGCTTTAAAAAGGATCCCCGAGGCTGATTGATGTTCCCTTACATTCCTGTCCCTTATTTCGTGTTCTTATCCGGGCTAGGCAAACTTCCCAAGGTAATCGCAGTGTAAATGGAAGTTCAGTAGCGCAAAATATGTAATCAATTTTGTTTGACCTCCTGTTTTGGGCCCAGCAATGTATGAAGCTTTAATGGTCTCCAGAGTCAATCCCTAATATATTCTGTTTTGTTTTAGAAATCGTAATTCTAAAAATGTTGGTTTTGTCCTATCAACATTTTCAGAACACGATTTCTAACAAAAATCAGACAAGTATAAACTACCGTACGTACCAGAACGATCTCTATATTAACTTTGATTCGTTTTTGATCTTAGCTCAGTACACCCACATCATGTTATACAAACGTATACATCTGCATTTATATACCTACTACTAGCGACCCGCCCCGGCTTCGCACAATTTTCGAAACATGTCATACAAGGCTCCGCGCAAACGAGCCACCGACCACAGCCACTGGTGGCCAGCGACAGCCACTTAACATACTTTTTCATATATTTTGTATAGACGCGCCGCATACGTGTAGCCGGTGGCATGGCGGCCACTCGCTTCTGACACTGTTACAAAGGTGGTGGTAGCGCGCGACAGCCACCGGTGGCTGTGGTCGGTGGCCCATTTGCGCGGAGCCTAAGGCAGGAAGCCTTAGGCAACTTGAATCACTCTATCTATTTAAAAAAACCGCATCAAATCCGTTGCGTAGTTTTAAAGATCTAGGTAAGCATACATAGGGACAGACAAACAGACGGCGAGAAGCGACTTTGTTTTGTTATATGTAGTGATAAGGATAGAAACTACATCCGCCATGAACCTTCCGTACAAAAAGAAGGGCAATCGGTCCGTGCGGAATGTGTTTACGACAACTGATTGTAATAGGACCTTTCCGAGTGATTTGAGATTCGCAGCCAGCCCTGCCCCACTCGGAACTTGGGTAATGACCCGGGAGTAGGGCTGCCGGGTTTTATTTCTGTTAAACATTTTCTATGTATGTATTTTTGGCTAGATGGTGCCGGCCTAGATAGAATAGCATCACCTCAACTCTTCCCGTGGGTCGGTGGGTGGGTGGGTGGTGTCGTAGGAGGCGACTAAGGAACATACACCGGGGGGCGGGCAGAAGCGTCCCTTGCAGCACACACACTACACTGCGATCCCCAACCCGCATGCCCAGCGTGGAGACTAGGTCTGCTTTTACTTATTAACATAAGGATTAATTCAAGATACATAGGTAATCCAAAAATGGCTAGAATTCAAAGTGTCGCAAATATGCAAATTTTACGCTACTTTTTAAATAGATCGTTTCGCTCAAAAAATCGCAGCTTATTTCATCCCACTACTGGGTAAAGGCACCCCCTCAATATTGATATTATTTGTTTCGTGTTAAATAAAAAGTGGCCGGTACTCGTACACTATCGATCGGAATTCTCAATAACACAAAATCGTTGAGTTCATGCTGACCTGGCGAGTTTCGATCTCTCAGCGTTAAGGCTTTTTGTACTATGTTTATGTTTTATTTAGATATACACACATTTTTTATTTATGTTCTTTCATTAACTCATTCATTGATACATACATATATTCTGCCCTAGTCGTCGTCGGCTCAACACACGTTCTGCGGAACTTTGTATCATAATATTTGTCATGTGATTTTTCTATACATCCGAGCAGCCCTGAACAAATTGTATTGGAAAGCAGAACGAAACGCTATTGAGCGGAAGTTGGACGAGCAGCAACTTACGATATTGTCTGTCTTCTGAATTGTAGTAGGCCATGGCCGCACTGCAGTGTAGTAGGTGGTTTTTTCGGTGGTAGTTGGGCGCTTGGTTTAGCTTACCGATGGGTGTTCGATCGTACATTGACTAATTATTGTGAAGTGCATAGTTTGCTTCGAATAATGTCAACAGACCATGATGATTATGACCTACGGAGCTGAGACGTGGACACTCACGATAGGGCTGGTCCACCAGTTCAAAGTCGCTCAGCGAGCTATGGAAAGAGCTATGCTCGGAGTTTCTCTGAAGGATAGGATTCGTAACGAATACATCCGACAGAGAACCAAGGTTATCGACATAGCTCAAAGAATTAGCAAGCTGAAGTGGCAGTGGGCCGGCCATATCTTGCGAAGAACCGACGGCCGATGGGGCAAACGTGTTCTTGAGTGGAGACCACGACTCGGTAAACGTAGTGTAGGACGCCCTCCGACCAGGTGGGATGACGACCTGCGAAAGACTGCAGGTAGATGCTGGATGCGGCAAGCTGAAGACAGGGCGCTATGGCGCTCATTGGGGGAGGCCTATGTCCAGCAGTGGACTGCTATAGGCTGATGATGATGATGATGAATGTCAACAGATCTGGAAAAAAAAACTAAGATGCAGCACATGGGTGGAGTCGAGATAAAGACATAATTTACTTTAATCATTACTTCTCAAAGAAAACCCAGTTCACTTAAATGAGAAAAACAAAACTTGTACCAAGTACCTATTTATAAAATACGTACTTAAGTATCTGCTTACATATCTATGTAAGTGCTTAAACCTATATAGGTTTAAGCACTTACACAAAAAGTACACTATGTTAATATTAACATAGTGTACTTTTTACATGTAAAAAACAAACGAATTCGGTTGTTCCTACATGTAAACTGATTGATTAACTATGGTCGGGGTTAGAGTTAGTTTAATACTTAAATTCATATGCTTGGAGTCGAGATAGAGATTTAACAATATTTCTGAAGAAAGGATCTTAAATCGGAGCTTATGTTTGAACACAATTTAAAGTACTCGAACTTTAAATTGTGTTCAACTTCAACTTCTTTTTGTTTTGGCGCCGCTTGCTTTTCGCTACGACTCTGCCAGTATCTGTTTCAGAGTGTCATAAACTTCTTACATAGAATATGATCAGTTACGAAAAATTAAGAACTTATAATAAATTGTGTTCAAACATTGTATTTTAAATTGTGTTGTGTTTTTGAATGTATGGTAATCGAATACTTGTCAAAATAGATTTTGTATTTCAAAATTGACATAAACAAGAGATTTGGTCACTGATTTGTTAACTATAGACATGATTAGAGACTAACAACCGGCTGTTAGAGCACAAAATTCGAAAAAAGAAGCTTAGCTACATCTAGGCTATTAGCTAACTTAGACACAAGCAATATGGCCGGACCCTATACGTATTTTCATACGTTTATTATCTCATCTACCATTCTACAGTGCGGCCGTGACAACGATGTTTACTACTCAACTTTGTCACGTTTCATTTACCTGAAAACTTAAAGTCGTTACGAAGGACTTCACTTAAGTCAAAGACTCAGCCAAATTCAATCTGGCAGTTTGTTGAAGTTAAACCAACCATATTTTACGTAAAATGTTGTTAGTTTCTGCTTGGCTTTGACTTTTGGACATAAATAATAATAATAATATAAATAATAAATAATGCTGGACAATTCACACAGCATTATCTAGCCCCATGGTAAGCAAAGCTTATGTTATGGGTACTAGATAACTGATATACATAATACAATGTATTACATAGATAGATATTTTTTATTATACATAGAAAACGACCAGAACACCCGGAACAAATATCTGCAGATCGTACACACAATTGTTCCGAGGCGGGAATCGAACCCGCAACCTCCTGCGTCGCAGGCGGACCTTCGCTCACCGCGCCACATCGGTCGTCGAAGAATATAAGTTATCGGATTGGCCGAGCATGACTTAGCATCAATAGATGGAGTTATCGAATGGGTTGAGAGAGTATGTCTTCTTTCCGTTTTATAGCTGTCCATATTGAGCTATCTTTGCATAAAACTTTTCTGGGATCAGTTGTGAAGAAGTTTTATGAAGAAGAACGAAGATTCAATATAATTTTGAGTCTTTCGTAGACATACAATATAAGATGGCATGCAACCAAGCTACAACTGCAACCGTAGGGGTAAAAGTGTTCTTGAATGGAGACCACGAATCCGCACGCGTAGTGTAGGATGACCTCTGGCAAGGTGGGATGACGACCTGCAAAAGACAGAAGGCGGGTGCTGGAGCTGTTGTGCAATTGTGTATGCAGCGCTACTGCCCGCCATCCGGTGGATATCCCTTAGTCGCCTCTTACGACACCCGCGGGAAGAGTTGGGTGGTGCAAATTCTAAGCCACAAGCTAGTTTCAATGTGGAAATTTTCTGAATATAGCACGGTACTTCCCACATAGCCAATTACAGCCAAACAAACTTTACCTCTTTATAATTTTAGTACAGATTGACTCAGTCTGCGGTTAGAAGTAGGTGTCAAATGTCGTCTGCAATAGAGTGGAATATCGTCTGCAATAGAGTGGAGGCCACTACTCGTGATATAAACGGATTACGTAGATAAGGTACACTGTTCGCCTTAATTTCAAAAATTTAAGGCGATGACTGTACCTATCCTACGTCAACACCAGATGAAGACTCCTCAACCTCAGCTCAAAACGAACAATCTAACAAGGTAAATATTTCTTGTTCGCTTCTTTGCTTTACCTTAAAAAGATTGAGATACCTTGAAAATAGAAGCCGGCAGCGAGATAAGGATCTTAAAAACCCTAGAAGCATAACGATTTCCAAAACCTCTTATAACCCCGATCGATTTCAAAAGGCGCTGATTTTTCATTGAGTAAAAAACTAGGAAGAAACGCTAATTTCACCTCACGTCGCTGTGTTAGCTCTTGTAGGCGTTGACTGTACAGTAGTATCGAGTAATCTGCGAATGGTCGAAAATGGAAGTAAAAAGCGTGTGTCTTTTTTTATATATTAGTAGTGTATTATTTAGTTTGGTATTTGTAATATTTATTATTTGTTTTTTAGTATTCTTGTTATGTTCTTATTTAGATAACCTGTGGCCCCCTGCCTTTTCTTAAATTCATATAATGTATTTTTGTAATTATTTTGTCTCTCATTTACCATGATCTCGGGCCATAAAGTGACCCGGTCCTTTGGAAGGCTTGCGTGGGGCCGAAGCCAACAGCACAGAGGCCCTTTGAGAAGTTAATGTAACGGCGATGGCTACACATAGCGGGTATCATCCTCGGGTGCACAATATGATACACCCAAAGATGGTATCCGCCAGGTGTAGATAGTAGATAAAAGAAAGAAATAAAACCAGGCTATTGTGATGGATGGATGGACTGGGTAATCGGGCTATAGGGGAGATTGCGGACGTCAATCATAATGTTAAGAAGAGTGGCAGACGGTGGCTTGCCGAATGCTGGATGGCTTAATAAACGAATAATAATAATAATAATAATTATTATTTATTTATTTCAGATCATCATTAAATCCATATAAAATTAAAACACACACAACTTAAGGCCTATATTTCTCTATAGCCGTCTCCCTGCGACCGCTACAATATCGTCGATCCATCTAGTGCCAGGTCTCCCACACTCATATTTCATACAAACAAGATTATCAATAACAATAAACAATAACGTAGTCAGACAGACGAAACAATTCCCGAGGTAAATGTAACAAATGATAGTTGCCGCGTGAGATATTATGATGTTGTTGCTATTGCTGTTATGAGGGAGCTTGGAGTTAAGGACAATAGGACTGACAGACAACAGAGCATAAACATAACTTATGGTTATTACATGTCTCTGTGGTTTCTGCTCGATCATTGTTGTTCGCATCGTTGAGCTTATGACTCCTTTCACGACTTTTCCCTAACTCTTATAGTTAAAAATTTGGCTATCCACTCCCACCTCTAAAAGCCACCCTGTATCTAGTACCCATAACACACGCTCTGCTCAGTTTGGGGCTAGCTAGATGATGCTATGTGGATTGTTGAACTATTCAGCCCGTAACCGAGCCGGCTCGGGCTCGGTGTACAGGCTCGGCTCGGCCACAGCTATGAGAATCCTCTATTGCAGTTCTCTCTGGTCGGAATTTGAAAGAATACTTAAATAATGCTGAAGATTTTCCGGCTAAGCTAAACCTTGACCCATAAAATATTCAAGAATTGTTTTTTTTATCTTTCTCATATTTAAATGCCCATATTCATAGACTGAAATGTCGCACCAGCCCGCCAGATTGTGTCACTAACTTTGGTTTGGAGACTTCATAAAAGGCACATATAGACGTATCTTGATTCTTGAGACTTGGGTTGTAATAAGCTGGAACGAACAGGAACCCGCCTGCGAATCGGTACCTTACCGTACATTTGAAGTAGATCTAACCTTAAGTTTCCATTGTTCCAGATGTAGGTTACGACTACGTGGTAGACCAGCAGCCTATCGGCAAGCTACTCTTCAGACAGTTCTGCGAGAAGACCAAACCTGACTACCACAAGTACAACACGTTTCTAGATGCAGTAAGTATCTTATTATTTTATATTTTTCTGAGGTATTTGATCATCGTCTTCTAAGGATTTAGAAATTCAGTAGCCGAGATCGGTCTTGACTATACATATAAATAATTACTTAGTTACCTATAAGTTCAAGCTGAGAACAGGCATCTTTCCAGCTGTTTTTCTATAAGACTATTCATTGACGAAAAAAGCAGATGAATATGATTATTTGTAAAACCATCGCCTTAGTACCTCGATGCATATACATCATATACGCTAGGAATGCGCTGACCTCCACTTAACTTTATTTTTAAAAAAATCTTGAAAACGTTTTTCTTCTTAATAAACACATCATCCATGATAACTATCCCTAAACTAGAAAGCACAGCACATAAGCAACTGGTACCACTTCATAATATTTCATTTATATTCAGAATCTATAAAAGCACAGCACATGAACTTTTCAACTCAGATTATAACTTCAGATACTATCCCAAGCTCTTCGATCACCACAATATCAAAGACCTTTCATCTAAAAGGTTCCATCCCACAATGTCTTTAGTTAAATGGTAGATTTAGAATGCACAGTACAAGCACATTAGCGACTCTGGTCCCACCCCACAATATCTCAAACTGATTCAGGCGGAGCGTTATGAGGTCGAGGTGGACGAGACGCGCGCCACGCACGCGGCCGAGATGTTCGGCAAGTACCTCAAGACTGATGACTGCGAGTCTGTCACTGACGTCATCACGAAGCAGGTCATCGATGACACCAGCGACCAGTTGGATGGTGAGTGCTTTCTGTTTGAAGATAGAGATCTCAACACAGTCCTTCGACTAAACCAGCCCCTATTATGACCAGTCAAAAACCCTAGAGTCTTTAAGACGTCATAGCTCATGCTGTACCCCTCAGGTCTGATTCGAACTGAGCAGGACATCATAAGAGATGACGTCATTCTCAATCCCATTTTATAAGTACGCAAGTTAGAGTCACTTTTGTCTGGCAAGAATATAATTCTCAATCCTTTGACAGATGATCCAGATGCTAGCATAATCTGTTATTAACACTACAGAAAAGGTTGTGAAAAGGAAAAAATGGAGGCCCAAATCCTGTGACAGATCACTTAGTCATTCTGACTCTTCTAATTCACAAATCGCCACGAAACAGTTATGATATTATGATAATCATAACCGATAGAGACACATCATCATTGTCCAAGCTGAAGTCCTATATAAAACTCCCGACGATATCCTTAGCCATTAATATAATGACGTAAAGAATTATGATATATGTGGCTATCTTACATAATAAACCACCTACAGGAAGAAGATAACTGTCCGTCTACTTCAAATCATGAATTACTAACTTTTCAATTACAGGTAGTTCCAAAGACATATTCAACGAATGCGTGCGATGTGTCAAGAACTTCCTGGCTGGCACTCCATTCACCGAGTTCGAGCATTCCATGTATTTCCACCGGTACCTGCAGTGGAAATGGCTGGAGGCGCAGTCAGTCACTCAGCAGACTTTTAGGATGTATAGGGTTCTGGGAAAAGGGGGGTTTGGGGAGGTTTGTGCGTGTCAGGTGAGTGTAGACCTTAATGTACTCTGATCAAAGTTCAAGTCCATGTGGCTTCCGCAATGCCTCAAGAGTACGTACAATGCGATCCAAAAATAATATTAAAACAGTGAATGTTTTAATATTATTTTTGGATCGGATTGTACGTACAGTCCAGATAAAGCGTCCGCTATTTGGGGCATCGTATATAGGGAGACCTATGTCCAGCTTTGGACGATTGTGGGCTGATATGATGATAAAGATATATCTTTTATGTTCGATTAAGACTACATGGAGGTAGAGTGAGGAGACGGCTAGCATAATACGGCCAGGGGTGGCCTGGCCTGATAAAGTAGTAGCCTATACGATGTTACCAACTGGTTAGATAGTTTCTAGTAGATCTTTTCACAGCACCTTTCACCATATCAACGAATCTACTTCTAGATACTGCCTTAGACATTAAAATGTTGATATTTCATCAGCTCTACACATTTATCCAAATTTTCAACATCGCATAAAACTGTGGGCGAAGGTACGCCTGCAACGCAGGAGGATGCGGGTTCGATTCCCGCCTCGGGACATTTGTGTGTACGATCTGCAGAAATTTGTTCCGGGTGTTCTGGACGTTATCTATGTATAATAAAGTATATCAGTCATCTAGTACCCATAACACAAGCTCTGCTTAACTTGTCGCTAGATGATGCTGTGTGGATTGTCCAGCATTATTTATTTAATTATTATTTCCAAAGGTTGCCTGGCAGAGATCGCTCATAGCCATAAGCCGCCCACTGTATAACACATTCTGTATTTGTCTTTCTCCTGTCTTGTGTATCTGTTTTTATTTGGTGTGCAAGAAAGAAAGAAAAATTTTATTGTATTGTATTTATAATTTCCAGGTCCGAGCGACGGGAAAGATGTACGCATGCAAGAAACTGGAGAAGAAACGCATAAAGAAGCGGAAAGGAGAAGCGATGGTTCTGATTGAGAAGCAGATTTTACAGCGGATCAACTCACGGTTCGTCGTCAACCTGGCGTACGCGTACGAGACTAAGGATGCTTTGTGTTTGGTTTTGACTATAATGAATGGTACGTTTTTATTCTATCTTTAAAGATTCTTCTATAAATTCAGTTATTGTTGTAATTTTTTGGGTATAAAATAGATCATCCATCCGGCTGCGCCAATCCTAACTACATCTTTAACGATCGGCTGCTATAAATCTGCTATACATCATCATTTAGCCCTAAGTTGTTTTGAATAATATTATGTATTTATCTGGTGGGGAGCCTATATACCTATTAGTTTAAGATGGTATTCTTCACAATCACAATCTGAAGTTTATCTATTAACATGAAAGTTTACGTACGAGACTTCTGATCGTAGGATTATCATTCAAAGAAGAGAAAAACACTATACAAAGACCTTATTCTTGTCGTTTCTAGGCGGAGACCTAAAATTCCACATCTACAACATGTGCGGCGCTGACACAGGCCTTGGGCTGGACCGCGCGCGCTTCTACGCGGCGCAGGTTGCCTGTGGCCTCGAGCACCTGCACAAGATGGGCATCGTCTACAGGTATCACAAGGATTTACATCAACTTTAGCTATATGAAAGCGTCGTTTCGTTTGTCGTGACTCTTTTCTCACAGTTTCGGACCGTACAACTGCAAGGCTAGCATGGGAAGGTTGGAGGGATTGCCGTATTGACTAACATACATATGTCAGAATTAGCTAAAATTGGGTAGGGGTAATCATGATTGCAATGGAGAACAAAACGTCTTTTGCGTGCTGCTGAGCAGAACACAGCGTGTGTGTGGCGAGCGAAGCGAGCCGTACTGATTTGACACAAATACACACAGCGTCATGTAAGGTAGCGATAAATCAAGGAATTTATTCAAAGTAAGGTTTCTCGCTGTTATGAAACCGCTTGATCTCTAGCAGTAGCTTTAACCGTAAATTTGTAATTTCCAGAGACTGCAAACCGGAGAACATTCTGTTGGACGACGCGGGCCACGTGCGCATCTCGGACCTGGGCCTGGCCGTGGACGTGCCCGAGGGCGGCAGCGTGCGCGGCCGCGTGGGCACCGTGGGCTACATGTCTCCAGAGGTACATACCACTAGCTTGCTTCTAAAGATTCTAATATGTTTGTGTTTTTAGGGATATATGGCCGACCCACTGCCACTTCAGCTGGCTAATTCTTTATTATAATTAATACATCTACTGAATACTAATATTAATTTAGAAATGTCTGTTTTGTTTAAATCAATGTATATTATTAATTATTTACTTTTAAGTCGTGTGCTGTATTTGTTTACTATAGTTAGATAATTAAGTCTTAGCTCTATCAGAATAAATATATTTTTATTTAATTTTAAATATTTTCATTTCACTTTCAATACAAAATAAATCATATTTTTGCAAACAAAATATATTTTATACAGTCTATCGCTGTATCTGTTCATCAAGCGTGAATTTTTATCCTATTCTTGAGTTATTTCTTCTTCCAGGTAATCGACAACGAGCGCTACACCTTCAGTCCGGATTGGTTCTCGTTCGGTTGCCTCGTGTACGAGATGATCGAGGGTCGCGCTCCCTTCCGGGCGCGAAAGGAGAAGGTGAAACGGGAAGAGGTGGACCGGAGAGTCAAGGTGAGGAGTTACAATCAAAAAGTCAACATCATTATAGGAAATTAAGATTCGAACGCTTTAGAGTGAAATTATCGAAATCTTTGTTGCAATTACCTGCAATCCTACTTATATTATAAACGCGAAAGTTTGGAAGGATGGATGTTTTTTACTCTTTCACGTAAAAACTACTGAATGGATTTTAATGAAACTTTACAATAATATAGCTTATACCTCAGAATTACACATAGGCTACAATTTATAAAGATATATTGTATATTATCCAAAATATCTATCACCACGCGGGTGAAACCGCGAGGCGCAGCTAGTATACATATAAATCCAATAGGTTTAAAAAAATATGTTTCTATCCCCAGCACGAACAAGAGAAATACTCGTCAAAATTCAGCGAATGCGCCCGAGCCCTATGCTCCGCGTTGCTCAGTAAGACAGCGGCGGCGCGTCTCGGCTGCAGCGGCGGCCGGCGCGGCGCCACGCAAGTCAAGGCACATCGCTTCTTCTCACAACTCAACTGGGCGAGATTAGAGGCTGGGATGGTGCCTGCTCCATTCGTACCTGATGTAAGTGTAGGAAGCTTTGTAAAACAGAGTCTAAAACGTGCAAAATGTTAGCAAAAAAGTAGTATGGCTGCGCCAGTCGACACCAGTCAAGGCACATCGCTTCTTCTCACAACTCAACTGGGCGAGATTAGAGGCTGGGATGGTACCGGCTCCCTTTGTACCTCATGTAAGTGTAGGAAGCTTCATAAGCTAGAAACTAAACCTTGAAAAATGTTAGCAAGAAAACGGTTTGGCTGCGCCAGTCGACGCCAGTCAAGGCACATCGCTTCTTCTCACAACTCAACTGGGCGAGATTAGAGGCTGGGATGGTGCCTGCTCCATTCGTACCTGATGTAAGTGTAGGAAGCTTTGTAAAACAGAGTCTAAAACGTGCAAAATGTTAGCAAGAAAGTAGTATGGCTGCGCCAGTCGACGCCAGTCAAGGCACATCGCTTCTTCTCACAACTCAACTGGGCGAGATTAGAGGCTGGGATGGTACCGGCTCCCTTTGTACCTCATGTAAGTGTAGGAAGCTTCATAAGCTAGAAACTAAACCTTGAAAAATGTTAGCAAGAAAACGGTTTGGCTGCGCCAGTCGACGCCAGTCAAGGCACATCGCTTCTTCTCACAACTCAACTGGGCGAGATTAGAGGCTGGGATGGTACCTGCTCCTTCGTACCTGATGTAAGTGTAGGAAGCTTCATAAAACAGAGACTTAATGAAAAATGTTAGCAAGAAAACGGTTTGGCTGCGCCAGTCGACGCCAGTCAAGGCACATACGGGTTTTTGAACCTTCAGAAGCTTCTGTTACGATTCTTTAAATTATTTCACAAGTTTCTATATCAGTCTATATCAGTCTCACGCTGTGCGCGGAATTACGCGGACGCGTTGAAATCGTTTGTTCGGTGACTCATAGCGGTGATAAAAAATGGCTACAAATATTGTAAAGTGTTCCAATTGTAATATTGTAATAGACGAGCTACTAAGTTTTGTGCGTAACGTAATGGATTACATGGACGAAGATAGTCTTCAGCAGCTCTGTGTATCGTCCTTCTCGGATGATGATATTGTGAAGGCAAAAAATCTTCTGTTTGATTCTGTGCCGAACGCTAAGAAAATGCCCCTACGACGAAAACAGGGCAAGAAGAAAATGTCACGAGATATAAATGATATTGTTATCTTTATGAAAAGTGCTAATCGCGAGTTGTTTCCCATTTTTGTGGCTAGAGACCTTCATCGGCTGCCACCGGTCACTTTCGATCATATTGATGTTACCCGCTTTACTAAAGAAATACTGTTGTTAAAAAATCAAGTACAGCTACTGGAAGAAAATGCGGTAACTACGGATCAGTTATGCCGACTTCAACAGGAGGTCGAGAATATGAGACATGCATCTTTACTACATGATTTTACACGAACATCTAAATCGTCAAATGATTTCACACGTACGTCTAGTGTAAACATTAATAAAAGAAGAGGAGCATGCCTACAGAATAGTTTCGAGTTGGACAGTGGACCCTCAGGACTACAATATGTGCCTGAATACGTTTCAATAAACTTACCTCAGGCATCAGCTGTTTCTGAGGTTAATGACCTACCGTCAACATTGAGGCAGTCAGTAACAAAAGTATCGCAAACTACTGTACTTGCCCCCGTTTCATTCATGCCAAATGAAACAACGAATGCAACTGCCCATACCACGATATTACCATCGTCGGTATCGCAGAATAATAATATATCGGAAGCATTGAGTGACGTGGCGGCGGCGGAGGCGGCGGCGGCGGCGGTGGCTACGGCGCCCGCGCGCGGTGGATCTACTGAATGTGTGAGCCAGAATGCACATCGGGAGGCGGCGGCGGCGCCGGTGCCTGCGCCTGCGATGGCGGCGGCGGCTACGGCGGCGCATGCGCGAGATGGTTCTACTGCATGTCGGGCGGCGGCGACGGCGCCGCCGGTGCCTGCGGCCGCGGCGGCGGCTACGGCGCACGAGCGAGGTGTTTCTACTGCGCATCGGTCGGCGGCGGCGGCGCCGGCGGCGGAGGCGGCTACGGCGCACGCGCGCGTTGAATCTACTGCGTGTCGGGCGGCGGCGACGGCAGCGCCGGTGCCTGTGGCGGCGGCGGCGGCTACGGCGCGCGAGCGAGGTGGTTCTACTGCGCATCGGTCGGCGGCGGCGGAGGCGGCTACGGCGCACGTGCGCGTTGAATCTACTGCGTGTCGGGCGGCGGCGACGGCGGCGCCGGTGCCTGCGGCGGCGGCGGCGGCTACGGCGCACGAGCGAGGTGGTTCTACTGCGCATCGGTCGGCGGTGGCGGCGCCGGCGGCGGAGGCGGCTACGACGCACGCGCGCGTTGAATCTACTGCGTGTCGGGCGGCGGCGACGGCGGCGCCGGTGTCTGCGGCGGCGGCGGCGGCTACGGCGCACGAGCGAGGTGGTTCTACTGCGCATCGGTCGGCGGCGGCGGCGCCGGCGGCGGAGGCGGTGGAGGCGCACGCGTGCGTTGAATCTGCGTATCGAGCGGCGGCGGAGGTGCCGCCGGTGCCTGCGGCGGCGGCGGCGGCGGCTACGGCGCCAGTTCGAACTTGCTTGACTGGTACGCGACTCGATGTTCGTGGTGGATTACTAGCGCGGGACTTGAGTGCTATGAAATGTGATCAAGTGGTAAGGGACACGGAATGGCAGATAGTGCGTAATAAATCTGCTAAGCGCTATAAGTTAATTGGACAAAGAGGTTGTGCTCCTACTGAACTTAACAGTAAATTTAAGGCAGCGGACACTAAAGTGCCCCTTTTGATTTCTAATGTTAGTAAGGAAGTAACCGAAAATGACATTAGTATGTACATAAAAGATAAAACCGGTGAAATTGTGTCACTAAAAATGATAAATATGCGTAGAACAAAGATGTATAATTCATTTAAATTATTTGTTTCGAAACATAAGCTAGATTTATTTTTAAGTGATAAGTTATGGCCCAGTGGTATAACTTTTAGGCGTTTTGTGCACTTCCTGTACAATACTAAACCGGGTAATTTAGTTAAAGCTTCTTAATTTGTTTGTATGGATTTAAATTCTAACCAAAACCTGAGATTAATTAGCTTTAATTGCAAGTCAGTTAAAAGGTCGTTTTATGACTTGCAAGATTTATGTAAAATAGCAGATATAGTGGCTCTCCAAGAGACTTGGCTACTCCCCCATGATATAACATTACTCGGTACTATTTCTAGTGACTTTGAGTACACTGGTAAGTCCGCTGTGGACACGTCCGTAGGGATGTTAAGGGGAAGACCACATGGGGGAGTGGCCATTCTTTGGAGAAAAGCTATTTTTGACAGCGTTAGTTTGATTAAATGCACTAGTGACAGACTAATAGCTGTTCGAGCAACTGTAGGAATGAGCACTATTTTAGTATTCTCTGTCTATATGCCCACAGACTCGTCAGACAATCTACCTATCTTTACGGAGGTACTGGGTGAAGTTAGCGCGATAGTTGGTATTGAGGATGTGGCGAGTATATTTATAGTAGGAGATTTTAATGCTCATCCACAAGAGCCGTTCCACGATGAACTTACCAGCTTCTGCTTAGATCAGTGTTGGACTTGTGCGGATACAGAGAAGCTAGGCCTACAGTCTAATGTATATACGTACGTGAGTGAAGCCCACGGCTGCCGAAGATGGCTAGACCACTGCGTAGTATCTTCTTCGGCATGGCAGACGTTGGCGGATATAAATGTCTTGGAAGATGTATTTGTGTCCGATCATCTTCCTCTTGTTATTACATGTGACCTAAGCTTTGTAAGGCCAAAGTGTGTGATCAGCGACCGGCAACAGAACCAGGTAATATGGGGAGAAAGAGACGACAGTCAGATAACTAAGTACCAGAAGTTATGTCATGAAAGGCTCCGTAAAATCGATTTTCCGCCTGAGTTCATTAAATGTGGTCGCGGATCATGCGATTTGGCTGAGCATAAATTGGTGCTCGAAACGCTCTATAACAGCATAGTAGGCATCTTACGTGAATCAGCAGCTAAGACTTGTGAACGACCTAGGCATAACAAAGGTAGGCATCTATGTGGATGGAATAAGCATGTCTCCGATGCTCATAGGGTGGCCAGACTCAACTTCAAGACCTGGGTTTTGCATAATAGGCCGAAATCGGGTAAAATTTTTGAACAAATGGATGAAACTCGTAAGATATTCAAAAGTCGCTTAAAATGGTGCCAAAATAATCAGGACCAACTTAGAATGGACATCTTAGCTAAACATAGAGTTGCCAAAGATTTTAGTAAGTTTTGGAAGTCAACGGGGAAGTTTGATGTTAAGCCTGGCCTCCCTGTGAGTGTGGATGGAAAAAGTGAACCGGAGCAGATTTCCAATGTATTTAGGGATCATTTTCAGGTACATTCTGCTCTAGGTCCATCGTCTGCACCTCTAGACTCGAATGATCCAGAATGTCAGGGAGAGAGGCAACTTATTTGTATTACTGCAAAGCAGGTACGAAGAGCCCTACGGAAAATGAGCGGCGGCAAATCTCCCGGGCATGATGGTATCAGTGTAGAGCATCTGAGACATGCCGGTGTTCACCTTCCGAGGGTCTTGGCTCTGTTCTTCTCAATGTGCATTAGTCATTCCCATTTACCTCATGACATAATGAAAACCATCGTAGTGCCCATTGTGAAGGACAGGACGGGGGATATCTCGGATAAGGGGAATTACCGTCCTATCTCGTTAGCGACGACTATTGCCAAGGTCCTGGACAGTGTGCTTAACACTTACTTAGAAGAATTTGCACACCTACATGACGCGCAGTTCGGATTTCGATCCGGACTGTCTACAGAAAGCGCTATAGTAAGTCTTAAGCATACTGTTCAGTACTATACAAATCGAAAGACGTCAGTCCATGCCTGTTTTCTTGACCTATCCAAGGCCTTTGACTTAGTGTCATATGACGTACTTTGGAGAAAGTTGAGAGACAGGGGTGTGCCGACGGAAATACTTAATATGTTAAGGTATTGGTATTCCAACCAGACCAATTTTGTGAAGTGGGCTGACTCACTATCTGAGGCGTATGTGCTGGAGAGCGGCGTGAGACAAGGGGGGCTGACTTCTCCACTGCTCTTCAATATATACGTTAATGACCTCATCGTGGGGCTGAGCAGCATGCGTGTCGGATGTCGGATAGATGGCGAAAGCATAAATACTATTAGCTACGCGGACGACATGGTGCTGCTCTGCCCCACGGTGGGTGGCCTACAGGAACTGCTGGGAGTCTGTGAGCAATACGCTGTTGACCATGGGCTGATATATAATGTCAAAAAAACAGAATACATGGTCTTTGAGTCTGCCGGAAATGGTCCAGATAAGAACACCTATAATATTACCCTAAATGGAATGAACGTTAAAAAAGTAAATAAATTTAAATATCTTGGACATATCATTTCCGACAATCTTAAAGACGATGCTGATATTGAAAGGGAACGTAGGGCGCTGGCAGTTAGAGGTAATATGCTGGCCCGTAGGTTTACCCGATGTACAGAGCAAGTAAAGGTAACTCTTTTCAAAGCCTACTGCCAAAACCTGTACACGGGCAGCTTGTGGGTTAGTCACACCAAAAACTCATTAGCGACCCTACGTATCCAATATAATAATATTTTCAGGATGATGTTGGGGCTGCCCCGCTTCTGCAGTGCATCGGGGATGTTTGCAGAGTATCAAACAGATGGCTTTGAAGCCATCTTTCGCAAAAAAACTGCATCCCTGATCCGCAGAGTGCGGGACAGCCACAACAGCATCCTGAAAACCATAGCGGATAGATACTCATCCCCGCTGTGGGCATGTCTCGTTCGCAGAGTGATCCCGGCAAGTATATCTTTCTTATAGGGATCACTCTGGGAAAGAGACATGCTTATGTTATACTATAACTTAGTTAATTATATTATAATTTAATTTAAGATTCTACTAACCCTCTATAATTATATTTTTGTGTGTTTACTAATACTTACAAATATGGATCCATGGATATCCGAAATAAAGAGATTTTATTT
The DNA here is from genome assembly GCA_943735965.1 of Eupithecia abbreviata. Taxonomy (NCBI): domain Eukaryota; kingdom Metazoa; phylum Arthropoda; class Insecta; order Lepidoptera; family Geometridae; genus Eupithecia; species Eupithecia abbreviata. Next base: position 1,519,211 of record OX030997.1, on the reverse strand, counting down.
TTTATTTTATTATTTATTTATATTATCCCTGACTAACAAGGATACAAAAAAATGCAAATAAAAAATTAATGTATTTGCCAACACAAAAAATGCTTATACAAGATACATGCTTATACACATACACGATACAGGTTACGTTATATTTATCTAATATGTATTATCTTTTCCAGCCCCACGCAGTATATGCAAAAGACGTCCTCGACATAGAACAGTTCAGCACAGTCAAAGGGGTCAACTTGGATGCCGGCGACGACACCTTCTACGGGAAGTTCAATACGGGCTCCGTTAGCATACCGTGGCAGACTGAGATGATTGAGACGGGCTGTTATACGGAGCTGAACGTGTTTAATAGAGGTAAATTGAGCCTTATGGCGGGTACAGGTTTGCGAAATGTAGCATGCAATTTAACAGGCAATGGAAGAATTTACCTTCCACATAGTCGCACAATGTAACAGGATTCCCATAGTGTGGATGCCTTGCGCGCACGAACAGAGCATTTCAACTCGTGCGCGCCGCGATCCGCCATTTGTCGGTTTTTTCGGCGAACACAAAGGGGCGCGTAGTGTGCACGAAGCGCCAGTGTGGACGGGTTCTGTGTGTCTGTACTGCGGAAAATTTTAATTCAATAAGGAGCATTTTATGTTTAAAAATAACATTTTCAGTTTGGTTTATTTCCAATACTTAATAATAATGTATAATGCGGATAGCGTTTTGGACTAGTTTCGTTTAACTTATTTGTGGATCGCGCGCGCTGAATCAGGGAAGCGACTTTATTTAGTGTGTGATGGATGAACAACTGGGTATTACAGGTATTCCAGGCGAGGACTGCACCGAGGCCCCCACGGTGGACCTGCAGCTCACTCCGCCGGTCGCGGAGCCCGAGGAGCAAGGCTGCTTCTTGTTTGCACGACGAGTGAGTATAAATCAAATAATTTATTTGCAGTCAACGGGTTATAAGTTATGTAGTATGCATATTCTAAAACGTCCTATGCAATGACTTACCAGCTGAAACAGCTTTGGCATGCAAAATTGTCAAACGATGATTATTAAAAATACATTGATCCATAGAAATAACAAAAAGTTTAGCAAATTTTAATAAGGTAAACTTTAAAATAAATAAATAATGCTGGACAATCCACATATCATTATCTAGCTCCAAGCTAAGCAGAGCTTGTGTTTTGGGTACTAAAATACTGATATACTTAATAAAATATATAACATAGATAGATTTTTTAATACCTATGGTATATAGGTATTAAAAAATCTAAAATATAGAATAACTATGGTGTTTATCAGATCATCTACCCTAAAAAACAAAGCGTCTTACATTTACTCAGTAAATTCTTAACTTTGTTGTCTTGTTTGTTTCAGGTCCTCTGCCCTCAGAAGAAGATCCCAGCCCGGCTCCGGCCCGTGCCCGTTCCGGAGCACCTCCTGCCACCGCGCCCCGCGCCCCGCGACACCACCCCCCCACCTTCCGACCCCCCCGCGGAGCCCGTCAGCTGACCGCATGCGGACTGAACGTGTTTTGCTATCCTAACTTGAAAACGAAGAGAAGTATTTGTGGAAATAGACACCAGAAACTCGGCTTCCGATATAAGACATCTTTCATCATTATCAGTTGAAGACGTAATGTTTGTGGCGACACCTATCGGCACTAGATGGAATTAGAAACTCGACCTCCAACACAAAACATCTTTTATCATTATGAGTTGAGGACGAAGTATTTGTGGCGACATCTATCGCTACTAGATGGAACTAGACACTGGAAACACGACACCCCCTGTGCCCCCTCGCGGAGCCAGTCAGCTGACCACATGCGGACTGAACGCGCCTTGCTACTCATCCTAATGAAAATTAAGAGAAGTATTTGTGGCGACACCTATCGCTACTTGATGGAACTAGACTTCCGATACAAGACATATTTCATAGCTTTGATTTTGTATGTGACCCGAAATCTAGATAGTATTTGTGATCGCACTCATTATCGGTTGAGGAAGAAATATTTGTGCGACACCTATCGGAACTAGAAACTCGGCCCCTGACATAAGACATCTTTCATCATTATCAGTTGAGGACGAAATATCGATGAAATCTTCTGAAGAAAAATAGGCCCTTACCTAAGTGAACACCATCGCTGTTACGAGAAACTAGACTCTAGAAACTTGTTTTCCGATACAAGACTAGCAGCGGCGGAATCGTCTGTTTATCAGACAAGAAGTTGAAGTCTGTTTAACTCATGCTCTGCGACTTACAACAGTCCATCCAATCTGTCAGAAAGTCGCAGTATTTGTGGTACCTGCCACTCAAAGAAACTACGTTAGGAACTTTGTTACCGACAAAAGAATTCTCAGTTTATAGCGTCATCTATCGCCCACTAGGGGGACGATTCATCTAGAGACGATATATCTTTGAAAGAAAGAAATAAAATATTTTTATTTACCTTAAAACTACCATACACAACAAACATAAAACTACATAATGTTACAAATTATTGTGCGCGACGCTAATATATATTACCGAAATGAAGATTGAAACTCTTGACGAACAATGTCAAGTAAATTGGACAGATTAATGAATTCGCAGGAGGGGGCATACATGAACAATCTAGAGTAAGTGATTTGCGATTTAGCAGTTTGTTGTGACTGATATATTCATTTCTTTATGCATTTAGCTCAAATACGTTACCGAGTATTAACTTTAAACATGTAATATTTTGTACATCTACATTGACAGGCAAATTTAAACCCTAACGGCCTTATTACAGCGACGCGTTCGTATGCGAAATAACGATTAAGCTGCCAGTTTTAAGACGGCTTTTCGCATCATGCTGCGTCTCGCTCTAACTATAGCGATAATACAAGGAAGGACGCAACCATACAAATGTCGAGTTAGAGCGAGGTAGCATTATTCGAAATGCTGTTATACAATTTAGAATTTTTTCGTCTCATACGAACGCTTTGGTGTACTAAGGGCGTAATTAATAAAATCTGTCTTCAAGGAATGGCTAATTAGTGTTTCTTAACTCAAAAAACTTTCTTAGCTATTGATTGAATTTAAGAAAAGTTCTTAGGTAAGAGGGAAAAAATAATTGTTATATATTATATGCAAAATAGGTATAAGGTCATGTCGGATATCTTGAGTCATTACAGTTTTGATATTACTGTAGGTAGATCACTTAGATACGTATTTATTTGCATTTATTTTTATACCGGCTTCGTTGTATGTTAAAGAAAATTTGTAGATAATTCACTAAAATGACTTATAGCGGGATATTCCATGGATCGTGGTTTTTTTAGGGTGGTAAATTAAATTTAAATCAATTATCCTGTTGTAAGAAGTTTAAGTGTTCCATGATAGTTGCATAAAGTTTTATTGTAGATACAGTTTAAACACAAATCTATATTTTTAAGAGAATATATTTTTCAGCACTACATGTTAACTAGATTATGGTGAATCGATTTCTGTTAGACTATTAAGTCTGTTCTCACACGAAGCACTGAGATTTGGTATAAAATCGCTTGCAAATACAAAGTTGTAGACTGTGAAAAAAACGCTAAATATTTTCATACAACGTCATCTAGCCCCAAAGTGAAGAGCTTGTGTTTTTTTGGGTATCAGAAGACTGATCTACTTAATCCATTTTGTAATAAATAAATAAATAATTAATTATACATAGAAAACACTAACAGAAATTTTATAACTGGTCTTCAATATGGATGTCTAAACTCAGTGACTTTGTATGAAAATGGACTTAGATTAAGCAATAATTATGAAACAACTATTGTATATTATTATATTATCTATGTTAGACACGAGACGAGTGATTGAGTTTTTTTTTTAAATAAAATGCCAAGTGTTGTTAAGATTAGTAAGAATATGTCAAGGTAAATAACGTTCTATGCCATTGGAATAAACGCCATTTTATACACAAAACAGATATCATATTAATAGGTGATGTTAAAGCACTAACCTCAATTGTCTATTAATACTTATATATGAGGTAAAGTTTGTAATCTCCAGAACTACTCGTCCGATTCTTCATTATCCCTGAATGCTATAGAAGTATAGACTATCCTATATCCAGGTAGCGAGCAAAGCTGCGGGCAGAAGGCTATACAACACGGGTTAAAATTTGCTCACTTATGTATTGTATTTGAACGGATATTAAAATTCACGGCATTTTTCTAGCATGTTGGCAAGTGAGTAAGCAAAAGTACATTTTGCTGCAATATGATGTTTTGATTTGCTTTAGTGCGTTGTCGCTCTAAAGTTGACATATGGCCGTTCCAAACTGTATATCTCTGGTTTTGTCGATGGGTTGTCGAATTTTGGTATAAAATTGTCTAAAACTGTGTTGTTGTAGATCGATTTCGATCGACGTCAACGACCATCATCATCATCAGCCTATATTAGTCCACTGCTGGACATAGGCCTCCCCCAATGAGCGCCATAGCGCCCTGTCTAAACGACCATAAGACCGTATATCACTCGACGACCACTTACACCATAAAAGCTTCTTAGTATGGAAGTGTTGGACATTCTTTTGCAGCCGACTGCATATTGCCAGAAAAATCTGCAAAATTATTAGAAATAAGTATTAAATTTTGACGTGTATGTACATTTTACTCTTTAAATATTTCGATGCCTAAAACGTAATGTTGTTAGTGTTGCCGTGTTATGATAGATGATAAAAACCTTTTTGAAGTTTTTTTTACTGTTCTCGATTGTAATGTTTTATAGTCTGTGAAATTTAGAAACAACTGAAAATTTCATTTGATATTAGGTAATAAATCAACTAAAAGACAAAGTTTTCGCACAAAACTGGAGGCAACTTAGTGTCGTTCACTCACTAGTTTTGAAGTCTTACGTTCATTCACTTTTCAAACAAATGAGTGAATGGTTGGAAGCACAAATAATGAAGCAAATATATTATAGCTCAAACATACAGTTATATAATTGTGATGGACTGCTTTTACAAAACGTAGGCATTTCAACAACTTATTCATTAACTAAATTGAATAAACATCGTTTTTACAATGACACTAGTACCTATGCCATTCGCAATCGATAAGTAAATCGTTATATGCACTTGTAAAAAAAAATATTTAGTTTAAATTGTAACTTTTCTTATGTCAAAATACAGTTTTATAAATTTTTGTGGACTCATTTTGTAAATTTATAAATTAAATGATTCTTGAGCATTTATGATAAGTATGTGTCACCGAATTTTGTATGAATTTATAATATTTATTATTGTATTACCTGTATCATACTCATTTGATGCATTTTTGACTGTGTGTGTGAATGGACGAGTTACACAAAAGTGGATTTAATTTTAATCTATTAAGTAATAAAGTCCAAAATACTAATGTTAGATATCGAATTGGTTTGGACCTGGTGACCTCTGCGTACCTATAATTTTTTAGCTTTAGCTGTCAAAAAATAAGGTTTATTTTCATTTGTCAGAATGAATACTACGTGCGCTACGTGCAGAGATGATTGACACGAGGTATTTGTGAGATCGTTCATTCGCTACACGTTTTGAAGATATTATTTTATCGAATTGTATTGTTGCTAGACTATGTCTCGAAATCAAGCAAGCGGTTATGAACACTGTAAGCGTGCGGTTAGAGACGAGAGTTGCTTGAATGATTGATTTGAAAATATAGTGTAGCTCGCTGTAATGTATGGTGTATGTCGAATATTTTGCTTTTGGCGCCGTTTCTTGAAGTACTGAAGTTATTAACTCTTAAATCCATTAAATAGAACATATTTAAGCACAAAATAGATATAGAATATAAATAAAAAAGAGACTTATAGTTCAAACTCAACTAAATTCACAAAAGAGGCGGTCTTAAGACTCGAAGCAATGTATTCCAGATACACAGTGTGCTGTACCTAGCTTCTAGTTAGTAATTATTAGTAATAGCTTCGAAACTGTTAGTCGTTTACAGTATTTTGATGCAAATATTATTATTTCTAAGCGTATTCATAAATAAATTGACTCCGATATAGAGCTTTTTGTTTTATTATTACTTACCTAATTTTGATAACATATTCAAAAACTGAATATGATGTAAGATAGGCATTTGAATTATATGCCTGTGTAGTAGACGATAGAATTATCATCATTATATCAGTTCAAACACGCCTACAGTGGATTTGATTCTTATCCAGGACAAACATTTAAGTGATGTGTTGAGCATAAAATGTGAAAAAATTAAACTGCAATGTCTTTTAAATATGTATTAATAATATAACCATCTTCATAATTTAATAACTAATATTTTTTAAAAAATTTTTTCATTACTTGACACTGGCAGAAAAGTTTCCAGACACAGTTGCCATTAACAAAGAATCAACATCATAATATCAAGTATCAAAACGTTCTGCCGTAGTATACAGTGATACCTTGTAAACAATAGTGGCGCCCTTATTTTTTCTAATCTTTCTGGTCGACATGAATATTGCACCAATAGAATACAATAACTACGTAAGAAATCGCGGAGTATTTTTCTACTAGGTTAAAAGAAATTCATTATCATCATCAACCTATAGTAGTCCACAGCTGGACATAGGCCACCCCTAATAAGCGCCATAGCGCCCCGTCTTCAGCTTGCCGCATCCAGCATCTGCTGCAGTCCTTCGCAGATCGTCATCCCACCTGGCTGGAGGGCGTCCTACACTACGTTTGTCGAGTCGCGGTCTCCACTCAAGAACACGTTTACCAACGAAATATGACCGGCCCACTGCCACTTCAGCTTGCTAATTCCTAGAGCTATGTGAATAACTTAAATGAAAATACCTCTGGAATATTTATGTCCTGGTACTTCAAACATTAATTTATATCCATTGGTCTGTATTGCAGAGTATTAGTCCTCGTAGGCAAATCAGTTAAGCGAAATATTTAGGCCATGAGGAAAAAGCCCTTTAGAAGAAAGAAAGCCCTCAGAGTGACAGGTTAGTAACAACAGCATCCAGAAAGTCATATCTGATATGTTTGACTGTCCATTACGACACCACTGGGTGAAATTACTTACCTATACTCTAGATTTAGTTATTTTGGTATTATTGTCTTGGCTGTTTTAGTATTTTATTTTGTTATTGTGTTTTATATGGACCTTTGTTGTCTGGATATAAATAATTTGAATTTAATTTTACGAGTTCGAAGCTTCCCAACGCTGCCCATCTGAGTTGGATTCGTTGATAGAATGAATGAATGAACACTTTATTGTACCCAAAATAACACCTTATATCTAAATCTTACAAATAACAGTACAATAGGCGGCCTTATCGCTTAAAGCGATTTCTTCCAGGCAACCGGGGATGGAGAAAAAGATATATTATACAAAGAGTTGGTAGAGCACAAAAAAACAGTAATAGAGAAGTAAAAAAAAAAAAAAACAGAATACAAACTTAATACATTGCATGCAATACAAAACTACTTAAATTAAAACTAACCTAAAAGAAAAAATACAAATAAGAATAACTGAATACAATAAGAAGGTACCACAGAAATAAAATTTCGATAAAATCTGATCACTCTTGGAGCAGGAATAAGAATCTGAATAAGAAAGAGAGGAGAATGAAGGGAAAATTTTGGACAACTGAAGATAGAAGGTGGAACTTTAGTTTAGATTTGAAGGAGTTAATGGAAGGTGCAAGTCTGATATCAACAGGCAGTTTGTTTCAGAGCCGTACAGCCTGAACACTAAAAGAGTTACCATAGAACGTTTGGGAATGAGAGGGAAACTTGAGTAGTGAGTTATCTGATGACCTGAGATATAGAAACAAGTTATTCGCCTGATCGAAAGCCTAAGCTTTTATAGCCTATCGATGGCCTAAGAAATACTAGGAAGCTTGCAAATTAATATTATGTGTTAGTCATTCAGTGAAACCACATTTTTTCTTAGCACCATTTATTAATACAAATAATTAAAATTCAGATATTTTTAACATCAGTCATTTAAGAATTATATCAAACTAGGAACTTATTTTTTTTTAAACTTACGCGATCTGAACAGTGAAGTTCCTAATTATAAGTATTAATACAACGGGTATTTATCGCGTTTATTTACCTTTTCTCCCGACGTTTCAACAGGTTTACACTCTGTCGGGAAAAAAGGTAAATAAACGCGATAAATACCCGTTGTATTAATACTTATAATTAGGAACTTATCCACTTAGGAAATGCAGTGAAGAACACGCAATGAATAAAGGAGATTGATTTGGTTGTCATAAATAATTAATTCATTTAAGGGTACAATATTCCTATTAGAACTATACAGGCTCCCAATAGGCTAGATACCTAGGTTTATTTTAGATTATTATTGACAATGCCCTTATACAGCTGCATTAACACTAGAAGGGCCGGTCTTCATACTATACCTTCAAAGACCGCAGCGGTGAATTTGACGGCACTAGAGATTCAGTCAGAATACCTATGAAATTATTGCGTATATTGCATTAAAATAAATAAAAATTTAAAAGAAACAAAAACATAGTTTGTAAAATATTTAAGAATGAAATCGCCATGCGGTCAAATTGACGGCCTTGGTCTTTCTAGTGTTAAATTATCTTGACATTTATTTTTTATTTCAATTCAATTTAACTAATTTATTATTATTTTACTGTGATAAATATTATCTATGAATATTGTATCACATTTTTAAAGAAGGCATGTCTGTCTGCTTTTTCTAAAACACAATCCCTTATGGTGTTTCCTATATCAAAATTCATGTGTGTTTTTAAATAAAATAGTTATATTATTTTTATGTACAACTGACCGACATCAAGTGTAACATGTGTACCTACGGTGGAACTGAATAAATGAAATAAGCTGCAATCCCGAAAGTAGGAAAACACCCTGTATATGTAGTGTAATTGAAAGCATAAAATATGGCATGGCAAAGGAATTATAAGGTAAATAACTATTACAGTTTGAGATCTTTAGGAATCTATAGGTACATTACGTAGTATTTTTCAAGATTACAGAACGAAATGCTACTGGCAGCACTAAACTGAATACAATGACTATTTATCCCACTTAATTATTTACAATCTATAGCAAAAAACTGGCAACAAAAAACTACGCGCTCACTTTCTTCTTCACATCTTTCTGTTTTTTCTGCTTCTTTTCATCCAGCAACTTTTTAACATCTACTTTATTATCTTTATAAATCCTTTGAAATAGAACAAACTTTCCACTCAGTATATTCTTCGTTTCATATATCGCGCCCGCCATTTTCCAAGATGGCGTCTCGCAGTGTTTCCACAACCTAGCATTTTTCGGTATTTGTAGCTTATCTAGCAATCTCGCGGACATATCCGGGATAATAGGCTGTAGTATTATTGCAGTTATTCTGAGTGTTTCCATCGTTATGTGTAGGAGGACGTCTAGTTCCTTCTGGCATTCTGGTTTTTTCCGGAGCTCCCACGGTTTGTTGGTTTCGAAGAAGAGGTTAGCAAGGTGTAGAGTCGTCATGACGGCGTCGACCGCTTTGTAGAACTGGTAGTGGCTGTAGTGTCTGTGGCATAGTTCTGGAAAAAAAATGGTAATATAAATTATATGAAATAGATTGTGCAGCTTAGGTGGACCTTGGGCCACTGCGTCCACGAGGTCGTCAAAATCTAAGTCGTAAACCTTTGAAATTCAATTAGTGTACTGGAATGTATAGCTATACTAGCGGACTCTTTATGGGTCGAGATAAACTACTTTGTCTCGAGTAAGATCAAAGAAAGATTTGGAGAAACGGAAAACAGCCTGCGCTAGCGTAGTGGCCATCGCGGCCTGCAACGCGGGAAATACCCGTCCTAGATTGATCCTAGGAACCTGTCCTCTGGGCGCATATTGCGCATCTGTGTAACGTCTAGGGTTACTGCATGAATGTATTGTGCGAGCGAGACATTTGCAATATAACTCAAAAACTTTCATAGTTTTAAGTCTATTTTAATGTATGCTGTTTTTTTTTCGGTGTATGTTTTAAAATGTGTCTCGCTATATCTAGACAGTCCAGATATAGCGAGACACATTTTAAAACATACACCGAAAAAAAACAGCATACATTAAAATAGACTAAAAACTATATTATTTGTCGTATTATTTGTTTTAGGGGAAACATCGGTTCAATAATTTCTTAATTAACACAGTGTCGAGATTCTGTGTATACCTGGTAGCCTTTCCACATGGTATCTAAGCGCAGCGGCCTCCTCGGACGCGGCTAGCGCGGCGGCCTCTGCTGCGTGTAGCGCGGGGAATTCCCCGCGCGGGTTGAGGGCCGCCCCCGTGCAGCGACTCACGAGGTTGCCGAGAGTGTCCGCTAGTTCTGCGTTCGCTGTGTTTATTAGTTTGGTTTCGCTGTAGTCTAGAATGAGATTTATTTATTTATTAACCAGAACGATTATATTAAGTCATAAAAGTCATTTATTTCATCTTTAAACTTATTTAAAGCACTTAGACAGAATAGAATTATTCGAGATCAATTTAAAAGCCGATAGTTTGACATAGAAGATACTAAAAGTAGGTGTCAACCAAAAGTGGAGCCGAGTTCAATTAACTTGTTTGATCATTTTTGATACAATCACGTACAATCGAAAAGTACACATCAGTCGTCAAAATGTAGTCCAAAAAGGTAACATTATTCGAGTATAACTTACTGGCATCAGCATGCAATGTCCCCTCCCTCAGCAGGAGGTATCTGAGCGCGCTGGCGGCCGCAGTGTCCCGCGGGCTGACCACGTTGCCCAGAGATTTGGACATCTTGTTGCCGTCGACGGTCCAGTGCGCGTGACAGACGAGGCGGCGCGGCGGCGACCAGCGAATCGCCATTAGGAATGCCGGCCAGTATATACCGTGAAATCTTAATAACAAAAATAAAGTAAATTATTCACTAGCCATTTCACTTATGGGAAGGGGCGTACATGAGGGACCGATATACCACTCGGACTTAGTTAATAATGCCGCCAACTTTGGAGAGCTGAAGAGGTGGCATGCCCCAGAAGGGGGAGTGTTCGGGACAAAGTTCGTAGGATGTGTAGAGTCTGGAGTCACCCGAGTGACTCTTTTCTCACAGTTCCGGTCCGTGTAACCGCAAGGTTGGCAGGACATGCCATGAGGGATAGCCATTTCACTTAGATATGTAGATGGCGCGTCTAGCCACATGTAAATATTTTGTGCCTAAGTAGATACTCCTACCAAGATCGTACTCATATAATATAATAACACATAAACTAAAAACAAAAAAAGACAGAACATTGATCCTTGCGGGACGCCTAAATGGACTTTAAGAGCCCTGAGCTACACTATCAAAAGTCTTCGAAAGATTAAAGAAGTACTAACTTGAGTATATCTTTCCCCACAACCTGCACGTCCGCCGGCCAGGCGCGACCCGCCTTCATCGCATCTTCATCCGGGTAGCCCAGTACAGACAGATAGTTGACTAGCGCGTCTAGCCACACGTAGATACTCTGAGATTCGTCTCCTGGTACCTGGGGAGTACAAATTCGACAATAGAAAGATAGAAACCACTTTATTATACCACACAGAACAGAAAACAATACAGAAATAAACATTAGAATAAAGGAACCTTAGGATGGACTGGACATGAAGTATAAATATATACATGCATGTAGATAAAGAAAAGAAAACAAATACTTACACTACATACCATAATACCAACATTACAAACATTATATAATAAACTTTCATAGACCTAAGATAAAGCTATCAATCTTCTCATATAGATAAATAATGCTGATGCAGCAGGCTGATGTCTAGAGGGAGAGCATTCCATAGACGGGTAGCTTGTACAGTGTAAGGTTTGTCATAGAAAGAGGTGGTGTGAGCAGGGACTTTTAAGATGAGGGTTTCAGAGGAACGCAAAGAGAGAGAGTGAGAGTTTGATAGAGTAGTTTATATATTTACCCTGATAGCCCAGTGCACCCGGGCAGACGGTCGGCTGACGGATATATCCGGGAAGTACACCTCACCCTCCAGCATCTCTTGCAGCTGCTTCTGGAACTTGCGAGGGGTGATCACGCCATCTGATGGTAACGAAAAACTTATCGATCAAGTGTTGTTTTTGATAGTATTTTTTATAGACCCGACATTTAGATAGTATTTGTGATCGCAGGTTATTGTTATCAGTTTCTGTGAAGATTTCATTAACAAACAAACACAAGTCATTTATAACGGGATATTTCCCATTATTTAATTTTTTAGTGTTTCCAATATTTCGGCACAGAACACATATTTCTAATCATAGTAAATATTCCGTATGACTTTCGGATTACTGCGTAAGCAACATCCTATTTTCAAAACAATATCTATGTGTGTGTTTGTGTTGTGGTGAGTATGTGTGTGTATTCTATATTTTTATTTTATTTATTTCTTTATATTCTTGTTTACCTTATAGATTATTATTATTTAGTAACAAGCTGTACCTACTTGTGAATCAATAAATGTATTTTCTTTCTTATAAATGTTTCACGGATTCGGTTCGGATGCAGTGAAAAAAGCATAAAATTTCAGTCCGAGTCTTTTCAATCCGTATTTCCACTAATTTGAAACCATTGCAGTGCAATGCGTAACCAACCACTCTAAGAACTTTAATACGTTTTATTTAAGTGTTACCGTTTTTGAGCCAGTTCTTGAGATGTTCCTTGAAGGCGCTGAGTCGGAACATGTAGTTAGTTTCTTCTGTCCACTCCACACAATGCCCAGATTCTACCGATATTCGTACCTGGAAATACAATTTGTAGGTAAGTACAAGAAATAGAGCGATAGAACTTGGTTGATAAGATTTTTCATTATATGTGGGGTGACGACCTGCGAAATACTGCAGGTAAATGGTGGATGCGGCAAGCTGAAGACAGGGCGCTATGGCGCTTATTGGGGGACGGCTATGTTCAGCAGTGGACTGCTATAGGATGATGATGATTAGTGTACTATTTGTGATTTATGTACCTTCTCTCCATCTCTAAGGTCCTCTTTGGTCTGCGCCTCGGGCACAAAGGACTCGTCGTTGACGCTGTACCAGCCAGAGTAGTTCGCTTTGTAGATGTAGTCCTCTTTTACTAACTTATTCTGTAATAGAAACAAGTCAAGTTTAGGAAGTTCTCAAAGACTCAAAAGACTTAGAAAGCTGAAATGTGGGCCGGCCATATAAACAACAAACGCAACTCGGCAAACGTAGTGTAGGACGCCCTCTGGTCAGGTGGGATGACGACTTGCGAAAGACTGCCGGCATATGCTGTATTACGCAAATTTTTGTGTTTTCCTTTTTTGTCCAACATGTGTGTGTGTGTGTGTGTAGCTACGAATAAATTTTCTTTTATTATTTTTTATTATACATAGCTGTTCCCCGCGGTTTCACCAGCGTTTTCACCCGCGTTATACTCGAATTTCACTTTCTAAGGTGATTTTTTTACACCTTGGGTTACATTATTAGAGTTTTAGTAAGGATCGCTAACTTTTTTGAAAATATAATATAGCCTTTGTTCACCGGGGATAGTGTAGTTTCGCAACGAAAGAATGTTTCAAATTGGGCCAGTAGTTTCGGAGCCTATTCAATACAAACAAAAAAAATCAAACATTTCCTTTTTATAATATTAGTATAGATGGATTATGATATCCTTTATCAATATTTTGCAATATATTTCGTAACACTGCACTGCTGTAGGTAGTCTTAAATTTTTTTGTGAGTGTGTAGGTATGATATGAATCGTCATTAATAACTGTCATAAAAGTCATTTATTTCGTCGAAAAATTACAAAAAAATTGTACAATGTACCTAGATCTGACGACCTCTGTGGCGTGGTGGGTGAAGGTCCGCCTGCGACGCAGAAGGTTGCGGGTTCGATTCCCGCCTCGGAACAATTGTGTACGATCTGCAGATATTTGTTCCGGGTGTTCTGGTAGTTTTCTATGTATATTAAAAAAAAACTATCTATGTAATGTATTGTATTATGTATATCCGTTATCTAGTACCCATAACACAAGCTCTGCTTACCATGGGGCTAGATAATGAGTAAAAAATGAATTGTCCGGCATTATTTATTATTTATTTATTTATGTTAATAAATAATTTGAAATAAGAATGCCCGAAAACGTACCCAGAAGTGCGTTACAGCCTTCTTATGTCGATCCTCCGTGGTGCGAATGAAGTCCGTATACTCGACATGGAACTCCTTGAACAAGTCTCGATACTCATTGGATATGTTGCTGCAGTACTGTGGCGGGGAGAGGTTCGCTTTGGCAGCCGCTTGCTGTATCTTTGTGCCGTGCTCGTCTGTGCCTGGAATTTAATATCCAATTTACTAGAATATTGAGAACTATAGCCGGAAGATTTTATCTTAGTAAAACGTTTATAGTGGAGACAACCTCTGTGGCTAAAAGGAGTCGCAGGCAGACCTTCGCCCGCCGCGCCACGTCGGTCGTCTTAGACAATCATAGCCATAGGTTTATTTAATGGAAAAATTAATGAGTACATGGTTTTGATTGGATTTAATTTATAATTGCCGAAATTAAACTAAGGCGGTATAAAGTACGCCGCCGGGTCAGCTAGTCACTATAAGTATGTACATAGTATAAAACATAGTCGCTTCCTGCTGGTTGTCTGTCCCTATGTATTCTTAGGTCTTTAAAACTACGCAACGGATTTTGATGCGTTTTTTTTAAATAGACAGAGTAATTCAAGAGGAAGGTTTATTAACCATTTGACATATATATGTCCACGGTGGCGAAGCCGCGGGGCGCAGCTAGTTATTAAATAAATAATAGGCACCTGTGCTGAATATGATTTTGCAGTTAGGATCAGTGAGTTTCTCAAACCGTTGGATGGCGTCTGCTACCACTGCTGTATACAGGTGGCCCAGGTGAGGGGCTGGAATCATAAACACATTTTATTAACACTTAATACACTCATAATACCGATGACGACCGATGTGGCGCGGTGGGCAAAGGTCCGCTTGCGACGCAGGAGGTTGCGGGTTCGATTCCCGCCTCGGAACAATTGTGTGTACGATCTGCAGATATTTGTTCCGGGTGTTCTGGTTGTTTTCTATGTATAATAAAAAATATCTATCTATGTAATGTATTGTATTATGTATATCAGTTATCTAGTACCCATAACACAAGCTGTGCTTACCATGGGGCTAGATAATGCTGTGTGAATTGTCCAGCATTATTTATTTATAATAAAATAGGAGAAACAAGGACTGTAACCTTTTTGCTTCAACTTGAAAACTAACAGCCTAACTCGGTAAAGGTTTTTGTTTTAGAAGTGAACAAAAAATCAAAGTGTCAAACTTTATATCCCAGTTTTACTTGTGAATTTTGTGTCGTGTCCAAGAGTCCTGGTATGGTCTAACTAAGGGAAATAAAACACTTTGATATTTAAAACTACAAAGGCTTACTAGTTAACATCTATACAATACAATACAATACAATACAAATACGCTTTATTGCACACCAAACACAGAAAAAAACAGTAAAGAACAAACAAACAGAGATACAGATGCACAATGGGCGGCCTTATCGCTAAGAGCGATTTCTTCCAGGCAACCTTTCTATCCTATCTATGCAATTTATTCTACTTTGTGGATTACTTAAAGTGGATTTATGTAGGTAGTTGAATAATAGGTTGTCATATTATTTCTTAAGGTATCCTCACTTGTGGTATTCAGCTAGCCCAGGCTGCAATATATGTCACTGGATCATAACAACATATTCAATGTCATACAACAAGGGTAAATCATAACAATATGTTTTAAATGATATCCTGGCGATGATAATGCCAATCAACTAATACAGAGCTTGATTGATCAGCTACCACTAGTCTTCAGATATGAATCTACAGTGTTCCTTATCAGGACACTCCACTCCTGCCATCCACTGCAGAACATGCCTCCCCCAAACATGCAGGATTTTACTATCCAAACAAAGGGGATTTTACCATCCAAACAAGGGGGATTTTACCATCCAAACAAAGGGGATTTTACCATCCAAAGAAGGGGGTTTTTACCATCCAAAGAAGGGGGGTTTTACCATCCAAACAAAGGAGATTTTACAATCCAAATAAGGGGGTTTTTACCATCCAAAAAAGGGCGTTTTTAGCATCCAAATAAGGGGGATTTTACCACTCAAATAAGGGATATTTTACCATCCAAACAGGGGGGAATTTACCATTATCACCACACTTGGCAGAGAGGATGGTGATCTTAGTCCCTCCACTCAGACATTAAAAATACTCAGAAGCTTCTGCCCTATCTCTGGTAGGTTCTCTTAGTCTGCTCTTACAACATCAATTGCTGAGTTGGAGGGCATACTGCATACCTAGCTAGGCCCAAGCTAAGCAGAGCTTGTGTTATGGGTACTAAGATGACTCAATACAATATATTAAATTATTATCTCATAACCATGATCTCGGGCTATAAAGTGACCCGGTCATTTGGAAGGCTTGCGTGGGGCCGAAGCCAACAGCACAGAGGCCCTTTGAGAAAGTTAATCTAAAGGCGATGGCTACACTAAGCAGGTATCATCCTCGGGTGCACAATATGATACACCCAAAGATGGGAAATGCCCAAAACACCCAGAACAAATATTTGTAGATCATACAAACATTAATCTCAAGTCCGCTCTTACACCATAAATAGCTGAGCTTGAGGGGTCGATTCTTACGTCGTGACCATATTTAAACATACAATATTAAAACCTGGAATTTATTTATTCTCAATAAATATTACTGTAACTGAATCAGAAGAGTTCGTAGATATAGGCAAATTGGCATAGCGAGAATGGCCGGCTGATAAGCAAGAAACACATATTTCGCTTGTTTTAGGATCAACGTGGGATCAACAAGATTACAAAGTCGTAAACATTCATATGTATACCTACATACATATAGGTACCTAGACCTACTAATGAATTTTGTTTATATGTTGATAAACTTACACGCATTAACGTAGAATATGGGTGTAGTTACGTAGAAAGGTCGTCTTTGCACCACAGAGGACAAGAGCCGAAGGGTCACTCTCATTTTGAAGGAATATTAAAGAACTTTATCAGCATTGGTCTTCTGAAACAGGATTTTTAAGGGGTTTTACATTGACAATTGCAGTTGGTTCAAGCTTTTGATACTGCAAATGCTGCAGGACTTAGATTTGTTTGTTCCTTTTAAGCGTAGATAAATTCTCAACAAACCTTAATTTATTCAGAATATTCACTAAATATGCAAAGATAAAAGAACAAAATTAGATTGAAATGAACTGCCTTATGAATGTGAAAATGTGAAACAACAAAATATTGAATTGAAACGAAAACAGCTGATTTTGATTGAAGATACTGGCAGATGACAAAAGAGAAATTGACATAGGTTTGATAGATTGTAGTGTTTTAATCCTAGTTTTAATTCTCTATTTGAACTGCTATCTCTCTCTTTCTTCATAATTTCATTATCTTCCACCTCATTCTAATGCCAAACGTATTAAGCAAGCAAAATCAGTTTGGAACATACTTGATTCTTGCAACAAAAGTAAGATTATTCGACCAAACAGAAAAAGCAGATAATTCAATAGAAAACTCAGGTAGCAAGGGATAATTTAGTTTAGTCGCATTACGAAAATCAATCATTGCTTTGGTCGAGTTTGTGGTTGGAGGGATTTGTTGTGTTGTGATGAGCAAATTGTGAAAATACGCAATAATACGCGTGATAATAGCACAAATAAAGCCAGGATGTCGCAGGGAAAGATTGTTCTTATGGCTTGCGGAAGCTTCAGCCCTCCGACTTTCATGCATCTTCGACTTTTCGGTGAGTGCCCTTGGTCTGTGAAAAGTCAAAAATATTTCAGGGATACTTCCTAATATTTTGCAACCTTGTGCAAATACTTTATTGTTTAATCATCACACTGTCACACATATAATATAGATAAATGCGCAAGATTGTATGATTGTACTTCCTCAAGGAAACACTAGGTACTACATACTTCTCTTATTCTGTTACTCCAAGTGTGATTGCAGCTTAATTTGGTTTTTAGCTTTTATAATGTTTGTTTTTTCTTGAAGTATTTTATAAAATATTATTATTTATTCATCAATTTTCTGCTATATATATTGCTGCGTTTTTAATTAGATATAAGAGTTTTTTATGATGAACTATAAGTGCTCATTTATTAATTGTAATTTTTCAGGAATTTTTTGTATTAGTTCAATAAACAAATCTAAAATGTGTTTTATTTTCTAGAAATAGCCAAAGACTACATAAACTCGCTGGGCATAGGCACGGTGGTCGGGGGCATCATGTCTCCAGTGCACGATGCTTATGGGAAAAAAGATCTGGTGGCTGCGCATCACAGGTGAGACCCATTTTTGTTTTTTTAGCTGTACTTAGGAGAATTGTTCGATAATGCTGGACAATTCACACTATTACCTAGCCCCAAGCTAAGCAGAGCTTGTGTTATGGGTAATGAATTCTATTGTATTACTTTATAATACTATTGTATAAATTAACCATAACACAAGCTCTGCTACTACAGAAGAAAATCTTACACTTTTCGACTTCTGACTGAAGTAAATTCTCTGAAAATTTTTACTTAACCCTTAATTACTCACGTGGGGTGTTTAAGACCCCAGCAACTGTTTGATTGTCTCTAGTTATTGAAGTTTCGAATTTACAACGCTTATTTTTAAATCTTAATCATATATAAAAGTCTGATTTTGTATGTATTTGGTAGATTGAGACTTTAAAAAAAATTACAGTAAATATATTACAGTCCATTGATTTTATTATCACATGCAAATTACAAATAAGCTTTTTTGATAACATTGTTGTATATTTCCACAACAGATAATTATGTTTACATAGTGATAATGTCATTGTATGTATATGATATTATCATTATTAAATGTAGGTACATAAAGATAGGCATGTTTAGTCTATTATTTATATATCATGGAAAGTCGACATAGATACAAAAGTTGTATCTTCCGTAAAGGCGTCCAAGGAGATTGGCGAAATCGCGCGAAAAAGACGTTGTTCGATATCATCTAAGCAAGCCCTTTGTGTTCTGGTGTTATTTACCAATACACTAGACCAGTGTTTTTCAATCTGTGGGTCGCGACCCTTAGGGGGGTCGCGAAGCCTTCCTAAGGGGGTCGCGAAGCCTTATTCGGGTGATCGACGGCAAAAGAGAAATGACAAGGTTCTACACTACAATAAAAATACAATATCAGTGAGAAGGATGTGCTTGTTTATTTTTCAAAACATTCTCAAAGCGTGGTGCTATTTTAGAAAAGTTTATGATAAATCATTTTCTAGTAGTAGTCTGTTTCTCTTTTTAGTTTTAATGTCCACCATTGAGGAGAAATTTAGTTCGCACAAGTATGAGGTGGCAAATGGCACTAATGATTTTAGAGCTTCTCTTGCCAGCTCTGGATATTATTGTTTTCTTTTCATCCAAAACACGTCAATACTTTGCGAATGATATTCCATTTTCAGCACGCCACCGTCAGAAGTTCTAAATCTACAAGTTTTTCCTTCAGATTTATAGCGAGATCTGCCAATTCTATTGACTCATCCAAGAAAGGGACCAAAATCCACGTACGCCCATTGTCAGTTTCAGAGTGCAAGTCTGGAAAGTATGTTTCTCTTGCAAATTATGTAAGGTCTGTATCATAGAAGGAATGTGAGCCTTTGTAACAAGTGATTGCGTTGTTGCATTATCATCAACAGTCTTCTGAACACACGGACAAGACTCAAATATATTGTTTTACAGATAAAATCGTACCAAAATAAAGAAAATCGTAAACATACTAATTTAAATTAATAGTTTTGTCTGTATATGTGTTAAGGGGGTCGTGAGAATTTTTATTCCTGTAAAGGGGTCGCGTATACAAAAAGATTGAAAAACACTGCACTAGACAGTACAGGTGGGATGATGACCTGCGAAAGACTGCAGGCAGGTAGATGCAGGATGCGTCAAGCTGAAGACAGGGCGCTATGGCGCTCATTGGGGGAGGCCTATGTCCAGCAGTGGACAAATATAGGCTGATGATGATGACACTAGACAGGGCGCTATGGTGCTCATTAGGGGAGGCATATGTCCAGCAGTGAACTCCTATAGGTTGATGATGATGATGCCACTATGTACTTCTGTTTTTATATTTGTCTCGCTGCAGGAATCGTTTCCGTAACTTTCTTAGATCTCTTTACCTACTGTGCCGCAAAGGTCGTCTTGATAGCTATAGCTAGCTTATGGTTGTCCACCTATTTACAATCTGCTATCATCATCATAATTAACCTATAACAGTCCACTGCTGGACGTAGATCTCCACCAATGATATAACACAATCTGCACAACACAGATAATATAACTAGGTAAGTAATAGGTCTGAAGTGACCTTGAAGAAATCAATATCTAGGTACTCATCCACCCACCACCCCTTAGCAATTTTGTAGGGGGACCTTATTGCATTGGGTGGGTTCGTAAATTCCAACTACGTCATGCAATACTGTTACTGAAGGTAATGCGCAATATAAAGGTGCAATTCCAAGATGGACCGCAGGCCGCAAACTGCAGGCTGCAAGCGACACTATTTGTCATCACGGCATGCGGCCGAGGTCGCTCCGCGAAGCCTGTGAAGACCCCAGGAATATTCTGCGCTTCTGGACGGAGCTAGGCTGGCTATGCTAGCAAACTACTACGCATAAAGGACCAACTGGAGTCCAAATGCGGAAAATAGAGTACCCCCACCTGAACCTGAACGGCATGCGGCCTGCGACCGCAGACTCCAGCGCCAGAGTTGTCATGAACCGTGCTTGGAAATAGATACAACCTCTCGGACTTGTACCTTTAATGTCCTTGATGTAGTAGTAGGTGTTTTGCATTCTTTTATGAAAAATCTGTGGAGAAGGCTAAGATTTCACGGTCGATATGGTGCGGTGGGACCATCCAGCGATGTAGGAATTTGCGAGTTCGATTCCCGCCTTGTAAGAAATGTTCTGGGTATTTTCTATGAAAAAAATTCTGTCTATGTAAGGTATTGTATTGTAATATCATTATTTGGTTATTGTTACACCTTCAACAGCTGTAGGATCCTACGGGCTCTAAAGCTAGGGATAGAAATAGGGCTTTACAACCGTATTTTTACCGGACTTCAAAGAAGGACGAGGTTCTCAATTCTACTGTATTTTTTATGTTTGTTACCTCAGAACTTTCGACATGCTGAACTAAATTTGATGATTCTTCTTATTTTTGAAAGCTGGTCACCCAATTTTCATTATTTTTATGAATTTGAAGTCGGTTTTCAGTTTATTAAACACGCCAAATTATTGTAATTCCAGGATAGCCATGTTAAAATGCGCCCTCCGCTCATCCAGCTGGATCAAGGTGTCGGAGTGGGAGACGCAGCAGTCTGGCTGGACCAGGACCAGGATATCCATGCAGTATCATCAGGTTATTACTTGTAATTAAAAAAACAACACCCGACAGAGAACCAAAGTTATCGACATAGCTCTAAGAATTAGCAAGCTGAAGTGGCAGTGGGCCGGCTATATATCACGAAGAACCGACAACCACTGGGGTGAACGTGTTCTTGAGTGGAGACCGCGACTCAAACTTAGTGTAGGACGCCCTTCAACCAGGTGGGATGACGACCTGAGGACTGCAGGCAGATGCTGGATACGGCAAGCTTAAGACAGGGCGCTAGCGAGATCATATGTCCAGCAGTGTACTACTATAGGCTGAAATGAAATGAAATGCTGCCATTTCTGTTAAGTATTTAAGACCTTTACCTTCAACCGTCCTTGTTATTTTTTTATTGGAATTGATCTTAAGGTGGACCTATTAAGATGGCGGGACCCTAACTCTTAATTAAATTATTCAAACCGCATTATTTAAAGCTCTATTTTACTCAACATACTATAATTTTATTTTCTTTTCTTTTGTTTTCGTACCCTAACCTTATCTGAAATATACATAAATCAAAAACCTTTTTTTGAAATTGTGTAGGATGCAATCAACGAGCATATAAACTCGGGCTACACCGACTCCGACCCGCCATCTTGGATCCCGGACGACATATTAAACCTCAACAATGTCGACGAACAGGACAACATAATGGAGCAACTCAATGGAAACAAAGATGGCGGCGTGACTGTCAAACTGCTGTGTGGAGCGGATCTCATGGAGTCGTTCGCTACACCCGGCCTGTGGTCCGATGAAGATGTAAGTTATCTAGAATATTCTACAAATAAACAGGACAACAAAATGGAGCAACTCAACTGAAACAAAGATGGCGGCGTTACTGTCAAACTGCTGTGTGGAGCGGATCTCATGGAGTCGTTCGCTACACCCGGCCTGTGGTCCGATGAAGATGTAAGTTATCTAGAATATTCTACAAATAAACAGGACAACATAATGGAGCAACTCAACTGAAACAAAGATGGCGGCGTTACTGTCAAACTGCTTTGACACTTGACGACTTGTGTCGCAGCCTGTGGTCCGATGAAGATGTTATCTAGAATATTCTACAACTGAACAGTCTAACAGTCTAAAATCAAGAGTAAGTTACTCGTTTATTAATGAACTTATTTATTGTTTCAAGTTGGAGACGATAGTAGGCAGACATGGCCTAGTGGTGGTGACGCGCGCTGGCAACGACCCGGGCCGGTTCATATACGAATCTGACATGCTATATAAACATAGAGTAAGTTTTTAACCCAAAGCTTATTTTATTTATTTATTTATACGTTTTAACCCTTATCAAATGTATTATTGACGACCTCGGCGCGGTGGGTAAAGGCCCGCCTGCGACACAGGGGGTTGCTGGTTCGATTCACGCCTCGGGACAAATGTTTGTAAGATCTCCAGATATTTGTTCCGGGTGTTCTGGTAGTTGGTGTTCCCGCAACCTTCCGCGTCGCAAGCGGACCTTCGCCCACCGTGCCACAGAGGTTGTCAATATATAAAAAACACAACAACGCTACAGACGCTAATTTGGAAAATAGCAATAAAACAAACAAATCAAAATAAACATTTCATGAAATAATTATGTACACAAATATATACATACTCGATAAATAAAGAGACATAGGTATTTGTTTTTAGGGTTCCGTACCTAAATGGTAAAACGGGACCCTATTACTAAGACTCCGCTGTCCGTCCGTCTGTCACCAGGCTGTATCTCATTAGCCATGATACTTAGGCAGTTGAAATTTTCACAGATTTATTTATGTTGCCGCTCTAACAACAAATACTAATAACATAATAAAATAAATATTTAAGGGGGCTCCCATGCAACGATTTAACTTATGCAATAGATAAGCAAATCAAATGTATTAGACACATAAGTAATATGAACATATTAGTGGTTTCTTATTCACTTTTTCCACTAGTGGACAAAAAATTTAAGTGAACATCAAAATAATATTATTTGATAATAATGTATAAAATATGACTTGTCTAAGTGCTTATTTGTAAGCCTAAAGAACATAAATACATTTGAATTTTGAATTTGAATTTTGAACAGACATGATTTTTTACCTTTTTTATAGATAATGGTACGGAACCCTTCGATTTTTAATTATTTAAAGTTAGTTTTGAATATCACGTCGGTTTTCCAGCACAACATAATCCTAATAACGAACTACATCGCCAACGAAGTCAGTTCCACCGTCATCCGGCGGCTGGTCCGAAGGGGAGAGAGTGCCAAGTACTTGACGGAAGACTCTGTTCTCTCTTACATACGGCAACACAGGCTGTACTCGCCACTTATACATGCGTGAGTATTATTTGGTTAGATTTATCAGAAATTTAATAATATCCCAATAATTAACGATTTAAGTAAGAGATCAATAGAATAGAAAACATTTATATGACGACCGCTGTGGCGCGGTGGGCGAAGGTCCACTTGCGACACAGGAGGTTGCGGGTTCGATTCCCGCCTCGGAACAATTGTATGTACGATCTGCAGATATTTGTTCTGGTCGTTTTCTATATATAATAAAAAATATCTATCTATATAATGTATTTATTTATTTATTTATTTATTTATTTATTGAGATAATAACATCATAACAGGTTTTTTTTATTAAGCCCTAAGGCGATGTTATAACTACTTATACTAAAATTATTATATTATTGTATTGTATTATGTATATCAGTTATCTAGTACCCGTAACACAAGCTCTGCTTACCATGGGGCTAGATAATGCTTTGTGAATTTATTATATTATATAATAATAACAAAGGCAAATAAAGTAGTATATCTATCATTACCTATATAGATCAATTATCATTATGGAGCACAGAAAAAACTAGCCCGTTATATTTGATTTAAACAACATGAAATATTAAGACAGCTCAAAAATGATTTTAACAGAGCCCATTTCATTAAAATTCATGAACAACTACTGAAAATTGAAAATAAAAAAAACACCTGTTTAAAAGGTATTGAACTGTTTGTTTTATAAAATTAAATAAAAACTGTTTTTTTCCAACCCTAGTGACCGATGAGTTGAGAATCTTTGGGGCTTCCTACGACTCTAGCGCCTTTAGCTCTGTAAATCTAAAATGTTTGGGATATTATTTAATTTCTTATATAATAATAAAAACCTTTGATTTATCAGGTTATGAATTGGGTGGATTGGGTTGTGGACCATGTTGGTCTAGAATTGTATGGATTAGTTTTGAATTTATGATACAGAAGAGAGTCAGAAAACTCTTTCTGTCTCTTTTGTGTTTCCCAATTTGAAAACTGAATAGGAGGTAGATTATTATTGCTAAGTTAGGTTAGCCTACCTATTACTTCACTTTTACTAAAGTGGAGGTAAAGTTTAGCTTGCTAGATATACATGGTGTTCGGCATAACGTTTGTCATATTATGCAAACTTGGTCTCTATTATTCTGAAGTCTCTCGGCGTTGCAAATTTGACGTATTGTACCTGTGTGTGTGCTGTGCCGAACACCCTGTATAAAATAAAGTAACAACAACTCAACTCAGGGATTAACTTGGAGTAGGTAGAGTTTTGTAGCTTTTATCCCCTTGAAGCAGTGTTTTGTTTCTCTGGGTTGTTATCAGAAAAACAAAACACGGTTTAGAAACGTGTAGGATAACAAAGTTACTTGTATCCAATGGGTGTATAGGTGTAGTTTTCACATTCTAACCACCAACTGTATTACGCAGCAACGACTAACAAGAACCTTCCTTCCACGCTTTCCTGGACACAGTGAGTATTCCCTCCACGATTTCATAGCCTACGGCAAGCGCTCACCGCAAGACATCACCATGAAATCCCCCGAAGAAACCACCTACAAAAACATACTCATAAACATTAGAGACAAACCGACAATAACCGACGAAACTGTCGTCATAAAAAGAGCTAAAAAGACCAACTTTCTTCTCCCAACGCACACCGATTCTATCAGCCCTATGGCAGACGGTATAAAACCCAAAATCGCATACATCGACAAAGTCTCCCCATCATACGTTCCGGGTAAAGCCGTCAAAATCATCAGCGATGGAACAAAACACACCATCCAAGATGATAAGGTAAGTTTCAGCGAAAGCACTTATTCTTCCTTAGACAGCTATTTGAAAAAGGATGACTTGGATTACGAACTATATAGACGTCGCGTTTCCGAAGGCAATATGGAGCAAAAGAAAGACGAACCGATCAAAAAACGCTGTTCTTCGTCTATCCGGAAGCTTTGTCCGGAAGATATGAAGAAGAGTAAGTCGGAAGTAAGCAAGTTGTGTGATAAGATGAAGAGTATTAAGCTGAAGGAAAAAGAGAGTAGGAACTATAGGACGCGCAGCTGCAATGACATCGTTAGGCTGATTCTGACAAAGCATGGCATTCATGTTATCAGCGATACTGAGGCTATTGTGTAAGGACTTAAATGGTCAACTGAATAGTGAATAACCCCCCTTATATACTTAAACGCTACTTAGATTTAAGCATCAAGTCAGATTTTAAGCCTGTTTTTCATTGAAATTTGGGAAATTTCCGTTTAATATGGAAACTAGTTGTTTTATTTATCTGCTTTGGATATTGCAGACTATGCCAGGAGTTACTTGCATAAATTATTTGGTAATAATGATATTATTAACCGACTTAAAGAAGCAGAAAAGACAACGATAATTTTTTTACAAATTGTAAAAAAAACCTGCCTGAATTTACCTTAAAAAGTTGCAAGTTTTAAAGATGTATTTAAATCTAAGTATCGATTCGTTCTAAGGGGTAACATTTTTTGCTATCTTAGAAGTTTGCTATTCACAATTTTCCATCAGTATTATGTTAGTAAATACCAGTATTAGTAAAAATAGTCTTTAGTCATAGAAAAGCACAAAAACTTTAGCAAAAAAGAATTTAACTTGAAGACTTTCAAAACATTGAGGTGTTTCTTATTTGAATGTATGTAGTTATGTAGTGTTTTATCTCTAAAGACACATTTGAATTTTTTTTTTAATTCACGATCTTTTACTTAGATGTAGAAAGACTTTGATTAACACTTTGACTGCGATTTTTTTTCGACGACTGCGATCTTTTTTTTAACCTAAAAAATTCGTGCTGCCGCTCTACACATCGGTTGTGTTGCGCCGCAGATGCGTTTCGTTCGAAAAATATTACGGCTGTGCTGAGTCACACAGATCTGTATTTTCTCAGCCGCTGCGCTAGTGTGGATTTACGCATATTAGTCACTTGTAGAAAACACATACCGTGTGATATCAGCACTCAAAGTGTTAAGGGTTTTTAAATTCTAAATGTCTTGTTGCATACTATTGTTTAATATTAAAATATATTCAATCATCTCATTTCTAAGAAAAACCCGAAAAGTAAGTTAAATAGTTGGATTTAAACGTATTTGAATGTTGATAGTTAGGCGTCAATTGTTAGAGTATATTATTGTTATATTTAGTCGGAAGGTATGTTGGTTGGTCAACAAATTAGTATTTGTAATTGTAATCAAAGCTTTCTTGATAACATGTTCTACCTAGAGATTAATTAAATTGATAACATTCTTTAAAGATTTGGCACAATCGATCTTTATGTAGAATATTGAAACCATTTAATTATATATACAATTTTTAGAATTAAAGTATTTTCTAAGGCTTTATGGAGATTATGAAAAACATTAGGTATTAAATTTGACTATCTTCCATTACCTTTTAATGTATTATATTAAAGAAAATATATACAAAATTTTATATCCAATGTATACCTGTTAAAATTCTTGTATTACATTTTTATATAAGGTAGTTTTCTTGTAATAGGTAATGTTCCCTAATTAGGACCAGTTCCAAGCTATTTGGCCATGGCCACATTAAGATTTAGTATGTTAATGTTCAGAAATTTAACAAATATAGCCAAAATTTGTAGATTGTAGTTAAGTAAACCAATTTAATTTTAAAATAAATATTTGAATTACCCATTCTCCCTAGTAATTAAATATAGATATAACTGGAGTCTTTCATTAGATATAATATTGATTGTTATAATTATAATATAGCTGCTTTGATTGGTTATGGAGTTCTTGATTAACTCCGGTGTTCATATTACAATAACATAAATAAGACTTCCATTTTGACTAACTTTTGCTCTTTCGAACAATCTGTATTTTATCTTATATACATTATGCCTAATTAGTTTATTCTCTGGTATTTAATAATTAAATTATTTGTAAAAAAACAATCTATATGTATTCAAAGAGGGACATTTCATATGAGTTCTAAGTCTTGACGTAAAAAAACTAGGTGTTTTGAAAGTTTGGTTGGATAGGAATGAAGCTTGAAGTAGTTTTGTATTGTATTGTATTAATCAAATTCATTATTTGATCAATACAAATTACAGTACAATTTATTTATTTGAAGCCGTTATTGTCCCACTGCTGGGCAATAACGGCTACAAATAAAGTACAATACAATACAGATTTTATATTAAAAACCAGAGTATCCCTTCCTATACCTCTGTGATAGCTTATAGGTGTGCCAATTTTAATATTTAAAGTTATTTATCTCTTGTTATTGCTATGATATATTATTTATTTGCCATGTTATTTACAGCTGAATTCTACTATGTTGCTCAATTTGTAGGATAAAGTAAATAGTGTTTGTTTTTGTTCGAAACTAGGGTATTGAATATAATTTAGCCCATATATATGTTGTTAGGTTCTAGGCTTAATTTTTTAATAGCTGCCTTATATGTTCATTATATTTCGTAGCTTATGTTGTTTGTTGTTAGCCATTGTTTAGGAATTTCTTGCATCTTATAATGTTTAATTTTAAGCTACTACAAAAGGGATATCTGCTCAAGCTACCAGTAATATAAGATTACCCAATGTAATGGAGCTTTAATATTTTTTGTTTTGCCTTGAGATTTTTTTTACCCATATCCCAAAAGTTGAAGATATTCCTTTTTGTAATCTTATTATATAAAAATCCGAAAAGTTGGAATACTGCTAAATTCCCCACCATACCGTAGAATGATAATTTTTTTTTTGCTTGCATTGTCTTCTGAAAAGCAGAGACCCGCTCCCTCCTTTCAGGTTTCTCTGCCTGTCTCTTGATTCAAGACTCGTTATTTTGACAGAGACTTCTACACATAATGCTGCCAAGTTTTTCCGAGCTGTCCGGTAAAAAAACGCTCTAAAACTCTTATCTGCCTGCTGCGTTTCGAACAAAAAGCCAGCGTCATAGTGTGCTAAAGTCTCTAGAGAATAATAATAGACCTACTTATTTCTATAGTTTTATAAGTTGTTTCTTTCTCCTGCATCCTTTTTAATTTTTTTAACCATGTTGTTGTTGTTAGGGAGCCGGCGGTTGCGCGTTGTAGCTGATGTGTTGCGCGGCCGACGACGCGGATGCCGTGTAGTCGACAGAACGCGCTGCTACCGCTAACGGGTTAACACGATAAATAACTAGAACCGACATTATCTAGGGCAGAGTGCGACAACCTTCTGATAACCCTGAATACTCAAACAGATAAATATCTTAGATATAAGCAGGTCAAAATTGAGTTCTTAAGTAAATAGGGACTTTTTTGAGAAAACACCTTATTAATCTAATCGATGAAAGAAGGGTGTTTTTTCATGTTGCGCACTAATCTGCATATTCCAAAATTGAGCAATTTAAGATTTTTTTATCGTTGGTTTTCCACCAGCTAAGAGTTTCTAGCTAAGCAGTAAGATATGTCAAGCCTAACGAATAGAATGTTCAAGCTATCGGCAAGATTGTTTAAGCCCATTAGTTCCGATTTTGGCCACATGTACTTATCTGTCGTGGACCGTATTAGGAACGTATTGTTAGGAAAATGGATCAATGTCTGATTTTTGGATCAATTCTAATATTGTGATTTGAAGGTTCTAGTTATTTCTCGTGCAATTTAAATAATATGGTTGATATTCCAATAAATACTATAGTAACACTGTACTTATTAAATAAATAATTAACATTCAGTAATTAAGGACAAATCCTACTAATATTATAAACGCGAAAGTTTGTGCGGATGTTTGTTTCTCTTTCACGCAAAAACTACAGAACGGATTTTGATGAAACTTCACAATAAGATAGCTTACATATCAGAATAACACATAGGCTACAATTCATAAAGATATATTGTATATTATCCAAAATATCTATCACCACGCGGGTGAAACTGCGGCGCGCAGCTAGTTACTAAATAAAAATTGTAATTCAGCTTGAATGTGTGTGTAAGTGTTTATTTTGCAAGCCTAAAGAAATAAAGTTTGTGTAAATCGGAATCTGAATGAAATTATAAATGGCTGTGATTTCCAATTTTTACTGTTAAAAATGATAAATTATTGAAATATCAACCAGTCATCGTAACCAATATCCAAAGCAAGTGGTTATATAATCCACGCTTAGTTTGTTAATACCAAGTGTCATTTACAAATTCCAACGTATAAACAGAATTAATGAGTGTAGTACCAAATAAGGTCCAATATCACCATTTGCTGCCAAAACTAAGTTTAGCTTGATCGACTTCTAAACTTATATAATAATGGAATTAATAAACTATATGGTATAATTAATGGAACGTAATATAATTGGAACAGTTTAGCACTGGAACCAGATCAGCTTTATATCGGTAAAATGCGTTTAACTCGTCTAAAACGCTAAACTGAATGTATCTTATATCATCATCAGCCTATGTTAGTCCACTGCTGGACATAGGCCTCCCCCAATGAGCGCCATAGCGCCCTGTCTTCAGCTTGACGCATCCAGCATCTACCTGCAGTCTTTCGCAGGTCGTCATCCCACCTGGTCGGAGGGCGTCCTACACTACGTTTACCGAGTCGTGGTCTCCACTAAAGAACACGTTTGTTCTTCGCGAGATATGGCCGGCCCACTGCCACTTGAGCTTGCTAATTCTTAGAGCTATGTCGATAATTTTGGTTCTCAGTCGGATGTATTCGTTACGAATCCTATCCTTCAGAGAAACTCCGAGCATAGCTCTTTCCATAGCTCGCTGAGCTGAACTGGTGGACCAGCCCTATCGTGAGTGTCCACGTATCAGCTCCGTAGGTCATAACGGTTAGGACGCACTGGTTGAAAACTTTCGTTTTCAAGCATTGCGGTATGGATGACGAGAAGACTTGACGTAGTTTCCCAAATGCTGCCCAGCCTAGGTGAATCCTCCTTTTGGCCTCCTTCTCGAAATTGTTTTTACCCAACTGCAGAATCTGCCCGAGGTATTCGGAAATGATTTCGAGAAGGTGACCATGTACGACCACCGGCCTTGGATCAATGTGTGGTCACATTGATCCAAGGCCGGATCTGAATTACTTTGGTTTAAATTTCTTATACCTATAGAAAGACTGAACTCGTTAATTGCATTGAAATTGGACCTTAGTATTATAATGTTACCTATTAATTCAAAAATATTTCTAAAATAAAAATTAAACAATTAATTGTTTACACGATGGAATATGTAGATGGCGCTCAAGTATCTGTGATAATCGTGAGGCCACCTTTTAAGACAACTGTTTTTTCTATCTTAAATCGATGTCTGTGTGTTAAGCTTCTTGGTATGCCTTTTCATAGTGAATGTTTTTATTAAACTGTTAGTATGGTTTTAGAAATTGCATATTTTTAGACGTGATTTTTGGTGATTTAGAATAGGATAGTTTTTGTGATTTTTTTATTCATGCGGCCTCACGATTGCTTATTTGGTTGTCGCATTCCTGTTTAATTGATTAGTTTTATCATAGCGGAAATTTTGTTGTGTATGCTTGAAATGTGATACCTATACTCCGGCTAAACTAGAGATACAATGTTTGTAAACACGGCCCCCATACTTAACCTAATAATTACATTGATATTGTTGATTTTTAACAGGATTAGCATTTATCGTTTTGAGCTCTTACCAACAATGCATAATGTTAATAATTATTTTTAAAATCAAAGCCAGCCAGCCAAAGAATTTTCTATATTTGTGTTGAATGTTGTTTACAAATACTATATCTTAGAAATGGCTGGATTATAATACATACCTATACGTAAAAGTTAAGGCTTTCGCCTAGTTTCCACGACCACGGAGAGAAGATCCATTTTACATGGGAACCGTTCTAGAAAAGTTCACCTTTGCTCATTTTACGTAATATAAATTTACTGAGACGAAAATCACTACAGATTTATAAATCTTTTATAGTCTCTGTAAGGTCTAAAGAACATAAAGCATTTTGATGATTGATGTTTAGGCAAGAGAAACAAATTTTGTGAAAATTTCAACAATACAGTATCTTTTACGTTGTGACTCATATGAGATACAGCTCGTTGACGGGCGGACAGATGGACAGACAGCGGAAGCTTAGTAATAATGTCTCTGTCACCCTTTGGGGTACCTACGAAACCCGAAAAAAATTGCCATTCAGGCAACGCACGGTTACTATGTAAAATGGACTATACAAATAGAATCTCACTTCGTTAAGGCTGTGTGACGCTACTAGATACCACAAAGGGTCTTTTGGCGCAGCAAATGCCCAAAGTGTTTATTGGCCTCCAACTAGAGAATTTTGACATCTTGCTTTGGTTTTTTTTAACCACTTCGCTTGGAAACCCGACCTTACCCTGTGATTCTATAGTTATGCATGCATTCCCTAACTTTGCATGACTTACTATTAATATGCCATTTGGTGAAGATAGACAGACAGACAACGATTTCTATTTTATATAATATAGGTACCTAGTTACGACTATAAAGAAACTACATCTAAAGGTAACCCCCTTGCTAACTTGTGAAAATATTCTTATGAATACAGAAATTCAAACGAATATTTAATATTAAGATAGCTGAAGCAAAACTGAATAAGAATGGAATATCAAAACTTAGAGCACTCGGTCACGGCGACTTTTTGTAGCGATGCAGTCGATGACGTGCGTTCGCATCGGTAGTCGCGATTCTACACCATACATAGCGATGCCATATAACATCGCTACAAAAAGTCGCCGTGGGCGAAAGCTCTTAATAAATTGCCTATATGTAGGTAGATGCATTTTCGAGCTCAATATACCTACGTCAAAATAACTAGGCTTTTTTTTTAAATGTGTGATTAGATAAATAAAAGTAAGTTTTACTTATTTAGCTTTTAGCTATGTTCGTTACTTAGTACTTTGTAGCATTTATTATGAATACATATCTAATATGTACTTACAGATTTTATAATTTAATTTAGCTTAGAGTGCATTAAATGTTCATTATGTTAATTAAGCTAAGCTTAGTACTTAATATATAGCTCATTGAATAGCTGTTCAATGCTGTGTCTGAAATTGATGTGCTAATTTTAGTGTTGCCATAATAATTACATTTGCAAATTTACTCTGTGTTTTATAGTTTTTTTTATTTATCTACGTTGTACCACTGCTGGGCAAAGGTCTAAGTAAAACAGACCTTTTACGATTATTAAGATATTTTGTTAAATTACCGAAAATTTAACAAAATATCTTTTATATATACTACATTCGACTCTAAGTTACTATGAACAAAAGTAGTACCTGCTTGATACCTTTTTGTTTCTAAACCTCCCTAAATCTTGGGATGACGACCTGCGAAAGACTGCAGATAGATGCTGGATGCGTCAAGCTGAAGACAGGGCGCTGTGGCGCTCATTAGGGGAGGCCTATGTCTAACTGTGGACTAACGTAGGCTGATGATGACTCCCTAAATCCAGTGTTGACTCCCGAGAAGAACTACCAGGTCGATTCAGGTGGTTTAGTGAGTATCACCATACTATTTCGCCGCCCAGTGGTATTGTTTTGAATACGAAAAATAAAAAAAAGTAAATGAACGAGGAAAATAGTAAGTAAGTAAATCATTTATTTGACACAAAACACATACAAGTGGCTTAATCATAAAAAAGTACAAAATGTAAAAAGTATGAGTGATACACTCACGAATACATCTGAATGAACTAGCTGGTCCTCCAGAAACCATGGATTCAGGAACTAAATGGTAATTTGTGAAATGATCAAGTTCTAAACCCATATTATTCAAATTCTGTATATTTTGTGATTATTTTTATGTTTGTCCGTTTAAAATAATAATTTAAAACAATAGTACCTAGTTTTAACATTATAATGCTTGAATGAAAATAAAATATTTATTTATTGATTATTTCGTTTTATTTATATTTCTGTACATTTGATCTTATCAATAAAAGTAAAATTAATTAAATTGAAGTGAACAGAAAATCAAAAACATCAAATTTTTATTTCATAATAATTTATAGAATAAAATTTTACTTGTTTATGTGCTTATTTTGTTAGCCTATAGATATAAAGGATTTTGGATTTTTTGAATTTATCACCAAACAGTGAAAATACCAAGTTTCTATGATACATATATACTATTGTATATAAAACATCAGCCTATTCTAGTCCACTGCCGGACATAGATACATAAAACAATGTTTTTGAAAAATAAACAGTTTTAATAATAATCATTCAGTCACATTTATTATTTTAATTATTCTAACCTAGGTATCCAATATTTAATTTACAATTTATTTCATGATCATTTATAGAACTTACGCTAAAATCTTAAATAATTAATTAATAATTAATCTTAGAGAGAATTGGATTCTTAATATTTTTTTTGGAATTTATCATAATATTGAGCACTGTTAAAAATAATTTACCTACTGTAAATACTGTAAAATCTCGTTTAGAGCATTAATTAGGGCCCTTGTTAAGACGGTATCCCGAGACACACTAGCGCCGCCACCTATTTTAACTTATTAAGTTGGACAAAGGAAAAATCAAAAATTTCATTGGGGTGTTTGCAATACATTGTAAGCTTTTTTAATGCCTCTGAAATGGTTTTGGGTTTAGCATTAATTAGGGCCCTTGTTAAGATGGTATCCCAAGGCACACTAGCGCCGCACCTATTTAAACTTAATAAGTTGGACAAAGGAAAAATCAAAAATTTAATTGGGCTGTTTAAAATACCTATTGTAAGCTTTTTGAATGCCTCTGAAATGGTTTTGGGTTTGTATGGTTTAGATAGAGATACGAAAGAGTTTGGTGGCCACAAAGGTTATTGTATCTCTATAACATAATGGTAATAATAATAAACCTAATTATTATTATTACCATTATGTATGCAATCATAATGCACATACTTTCGTGAACAATATGGCATTCTAAAATAATTTTTAACAAAAATCTGCAGTCAACGCGTCTGGCTCACACTGTGTTCAGATGTACACTGAGTTCAAGTGAGTCTCACGCTGCGTGGCAACAAGTACGGCAATTCGGACCACTGTAAGGGCACATCTAACGATTTATATTTTTGATCAATTCCGATGATTATTTTCTTTTCTTAGGTTTAGGAACAGGCTTGGGGTCAGGGCAAAGGCACCAGGGCGTCGCGGTCTTATTGCAGATCAGTTCTACGTTGATCACTGTGAATGGCAGGTCGTCGACCGTCAGGCGGTGGGAGCCCCATATCTTGTACTGCACGTCGTGGAGCCCTGGAAAAGATAATTAGATATGATGATATTTTGTAATACATGGGCAGATCTTAAAGCTGAAGTGTTGGTGTAGGTAGATAGATAATTCTTATAAGCACACTTAAAAATACAACAAACAAAATAAAAATTACAAAATTTGGGATAATTTGGCGGTCGTATCGCTCAAGAGCGATCTCTACCCAACAACCGTGGATGGATAGGATTGTGGGATTGAACATGGGGATCTGGGTGCATTATATTAGGTATGAGGTATGGTGTATCTTAGCTCTAAAATAGTCAGTAACACTTGCTTTAAATACACTTGGGTGCAACAAATTCGGACATAGCAAGATTTTGACTTTGATCTCAATTTTTAACAAATTTATAATATTAGTAGAAGTAGGATAACTATGGATTCCAGCTAACCAGTGAGTCTGTCCCTGCGCCGTGTGACCTCGCGCTGGTTGTAACATTTACGCATGTCCCTCCTTCTGTATGTCTTGTCATGGATGTGCCTGGAAATTACAGACATCTAAGTTAGTAAAGTAAAATGCTAAACCCTATCTTTTCTTATTTCTTATGCATACACATGAAAAACAGCAGACAATCACGCCAGCTTTTTAAAATGTACCTATTCATCTTATTTTCTTATTATTTTGGTCTTACACAAAACCTACCTATGTTATACCATAAAATTCTATTGTACATACAACCTACATAGTTAGATCTTATAAGAAATAAATATATGTAAGAGGTTGCCCATGAGGTTTACATACTATAATAGCAAAAACACTAGTTTTAGTCTACTCCACACCATGGAGAAACTATAGTTTCATTTATGTATGTATAAGGTAGATTTTTAAAGGACTAAGATTTTTTTTGACAAGCAGCCTGTGGCTGTTTTGTCTATACAACAGCAACATAACAGTGTTGAGTTAATACTCATTGCTTAATTTTTTCCACATGATTATCAAAAAGTATGAGATTTTCAGCCCTTGAATAAATCCTTAACTTACTTGAAAGTGTCAGCAGTTCCTGTAGTTATCCCAGCCGGCCGAGTCACCACCAGCCCAGCATCCTTCAATCTCACATAAAACTCATCGTCTTCCAGCCCCCACCCCCAATAGTTATTCGACATCCCGTTTACCAGCTCGTAATGTTCCCGTTTCACAAGTAATATCCCTCCGATGAAGGTATCGTAGTGATACTTGGGATGTGTTTGAGGGGAGGATATATGTGTTGGGCTTGATGATGGGTAGTCATACTTCAACTCGCTGTTTAGGGGTAGTAAGTCAACATCGTGCATAGCAAGGTAGTTGTAATGATTCTTCGTGTACAGAAATCCAACGTTTATAAGTGATGCACGGTTAAAGCGGTAGCTGTCCTTCTGTTGTATGACGAATATGTGGAATTCTATGTTCTGCTTGTTTAGGAAATTGAACATGTGAGGAACAAACTCGAGTAGTTCTTCAAATCTGTCTCGGAAAGGTACTAGAATGGCTAGACGCTTTTTGGCTGAGTCTTTGGAAGTTAATTGGAAGCGCTCGTGACTAGGTAAGGCCCTTTTTTCTGAAAATACAAAAGTTTTGATGGTTGTGATGGTTTGGATGATGGATTTTTTTAAGGGATATACACTTCAAATAAACTGTGTTGGGAATTATTGATGTATTTGGATACGTTTGTAAGGTCTTTTAATTATTGTACGTACCGTTTTGTAGCGGTAAAGACGCTAAATAACATCCTACGATCAAGGTAAGCAGTATGCATATTCCAAGACATTTAACACCACTTATCCGATAGCCCATCAAACTGACTCTACCACGCATTGATATTTAGAGTATAATACAATGGTAAGTACATCATAAAATCATAATGTTTATGAGAAATACACAATTTCAGTTAGAAATTGCAAATTCCCTCCGTTCCCGGAGTTAATCTTTCTAGTTTCTTGTTTTGATTCATTTGATATATGTCAATGTCATTAAACTTGGACGAGCGAAATCACGCCACACATTGCCCAAAAGTAGTATGTGAAAGTTGTCTTTAATATCTTCTAGATGGAGTTAACTGTATTAAAAGTAACGATGTAACGGCTAAACTACGAACAGAGTTAAATATTTATTATACTTAATACAAACTACAAACCTTATTTATTCGTCATATTACGATAGGTTTTTAGTAAAATCATTATTGAATTGACCTTGGTCGGAAACGACTTGAGTTATTTTAAAATATATTTGGGGCCTATAATGTCGCAACAAGCATCCTGAAAATTAGCCTAAGTTATGTAGGTACCTACCATTTTGCTGATCACGCAATTTTTAAATAAGTATAAAACAATAATTAGTCATATAAACGCAATCGCTACCATGTTTAGTCATAGAGCAGTTATTAAGCTAAATATGTTTGGATTGTTAATTAATGTTAGAATAGCCCTCACGCACGCCATTTTCGTTGGGCTCATGAAATAAACGGTGGTTAAGTGCGAATATTGGCCACAATAGCGATGGTTAATAGGCAGTTTTATTGTTGATATAAATAGGATCTTAATGTGATGGACGTGAAGTTAAAATTAAAATGGTCAGGCCACACAAAGCGATCGTGGGTAGGTAATTAAATCCTGCAATCGTAGATGCTACGTACTTAGGAGCAGTCTCCTTACTTTACCTACGTAGGTACATATGTACATAAAATCTTATCCAAAGAAGACAAACTTCTAGGGCAAGTGTAGCTTAGAATTTATTGAGCACTTTTTGTAACGAGGTCTTAAGTATTTGAATTTTGTCGAGGTCTTGGAACGGCGCCATTAAGAAAGAAGTTGAAGTTGAACTAGTAAACTGGGTACTTACCCGAGTACCCGACTACCTATTTTAAGAGTGTTGATGTGAAAAAATCGTAGAACTAAAATCGAAATCGTACCGTAAGGTAGCTAAAGTTTATTAATAGAGTCATATACATAATTTTAACGTCGTCGCCTCTCGCCTTGTTAATGTCAGGGATAAAAATAAGTCTTTGATGTCAAGTACCAACAAGGTGTCTGGGTATCTCCGACATTTTAAATACTTACTAGCATACACTAATTACCTCGTGTTTTGTTTGTCTATGATAGAAACCTACCTCCTACCTATGATTATCGAGCTTATATTAGCCATATTAGGTACCCGAGAGTAGGTATCAGAGGCTGTGGAATATCCTTGAAGCTGTAGAAAAAAATAGGTACTGAAAGTTTATTAGTAGTCTACATGCTTTTAACATCCAGAGAAATAACTCTAACGATGTAAAAACACGCCATGAAAATCAACAATAAATACATACCAACAGTGCTGCCCTCAAATACAATTAATTACCTAAAGTTTTTATAACCAACTAATTACATGCTATGGCTGAATGAACGGCCGACTGTGGCCTCGGGCGGTCATTAAAAAAATACAAATACTGGATAGTGATGGGAAAAGGTTTTTTTCTGGAATGGTCTACCTACGTAGAGTCAATAATTTGAGGTCTCGAAAATGGGATGCTGTAGGTACGTAGACTAATTAGGTTTCTTTTTTAACCCTTTATTTATTAAATAGAACATCCAACATAGCTGTATGTTGTGCCTGTTCTTAATAAACTAAAATAATATAAAAACATGACAAAGCAAGGTTAATGCTTGTTGTTAAATTTGCCTTGTATCATAACCTCCCAAGTCTTTTTTAATTATTAATCAGTGTTTAATTTTTCTTTCTCGACCATTATCACTTAGTGAGCTTTACCTGCCTATGTTATTTAAGTACCTTGCCTACTCTACTTTTTATAATCAAGGGTGTATCGACTCGATAAATTTAGCATATTCTATCGATATTTTCCCCCTCCCTAGGCCCCCAATCCATCACTGTCCTAGCTAAAAGATCTATAATAAGTACCCACTTCAGCGCGTAACTTACGTCTTAGTTAGAGTAAATTAAGAATAACTATTTACAAGTCAAAACGTGGCGTTCTTTATTTATTTTCCTTAGTAATTAACCGAT
Source organism: Eupithecia abbreviata (assembly GCA_943735965.1). Lineage (NCBI taxonomy): Eukaryota > Metazoa > Arthropoda > Insecta > Lepidoptera > Geometridae > Eupithecia > Eupithecia abbreviata. The sequence continues at coordinate 1,480,233 of OX030997.1, read as the reverse complement.
TGGGCAGAGGGGTAATTAAAGGAATTAACAAACAGCGATACGCCAAGTTATGCTGCCTTAGGGCGAATTTTAATGGGGTTCGGTGTTGGGTTTAGCTTTTTCGGAAATTTTGAATGTGGGTGTTAGTCTTCTAGGGCTTTTATGTGTAAAAGGTCGGGCACTTTAAACTTAGAAGATGATGTGGAAATCAGAAAATTATAATTATGGATCTTATATTTTTTTTAAATATTGCAATGTAGTAGTCATGAAACCACAGGAGTTGTTATTACGCTAGTCTACAGTTCATCATCAGACGCAGTCCACTGCTGGACGATAGGCCTCTCCTAATGAGCGCCACAGCGCCCTGTCTTTAGTTTGCCGCATCCAGCATCTACCTGCAGTCTTTCGCAGGTCGTCATCCCATCTGGTCGGAGGGCACAATAAGTTACTTTTTAATAACCAAAATAATCTGTTGCAACATCATTATTGACCCTGTCTTGAATTTAACTTGCAATTGGTCTTATTTTAAATCAATCGCAGGGCTTTAGGGCTCTAGGTGGGTATGTGTGTGTGTGTGTGGGCAGTGAAAGTTTTAAGGGTCAAAATTATAAGCTTAAAGATTTTCACGGATTTCAGTAAAAATATACCCATACACTAGCTAAACTCGAGTAGCACAAATCGATAAGTAATATAAATCGCGTATGAAAAGTCTCGGCAGCAAAGATAATTTTAGGTTGAGCGTGAAGGGTTTGTTTAGAAACATTCTACATCAAATTTGGCTGGAATATAGTGTCATCGGTTGGTTTTTGATAGATTTTTCATAGCACAGTTAAAGGGTTTTGCGCTTTCTTCCAAGCTAAGTTTAATTCACAAAACAACTAAACTAAGTTTTGCTTTAAGATTTTAATTACTATGTTATTGTGTTCTCAAACAAGCAACAAGGTTGTTAAACAAAACAAAACTCGTTTTCTCATTAAAACCAACGGAAGTTAAACAACAATTACAAAATATTAAATTAATCTCGGCTCGATGTGGCGAGGGCTTTACGCTCGTAACAAAATGGCTGCGGGTTTTATTTCACTTTTATCGATATCGATAAAAATGGGGTTTCACATCACTCAGAAAGATTGACTCGATCTTTTTTGTGTATTTAACATGGAACATATTATTTAGGAAACTTTATTTATGCTGGTTGTATTGCCCCGCTGTATGACAAAGGCCACCTTCATCATCATCATCATCATCAGCCTATAGTAGTCCACTGCTGGACATAGGCCTTCCCTAATGAGCGCCATAGCGACCCTGTCTACAATGATACATTTTTCAATCCCCATTTTGAGCCTCTGTATCCGACGGACCTAAGGTCTCGTGTAGGTACCTAATTACAAGAGAAGCTACCGAGACCTGAATTATTAGAAATTCATTGGTGAACATGTAATAAATTCAATTTTACTCCTGGAGTTGAAATCCTAGGTCTGTGTAGTACTGAGGCTCTACCAAATATTATATGAACGTCTAGTCGAAGCGACGACGCGTGACCCGAGAGCTGGTGAGTATCAGGTGCAGCGCATCAGCATTGTCATTACAGCGGGGCAATGCAGCCAGCGTTGCGAGGACGCGCGCCGACTGGTATTGATATGGATTAGTTGAGGTTACCTGTAGATTGTTTGCAACACTTTGAAGTAAGCTAAATTGTTAGGTTTAGGTTTAAAGATATTTATTCTCAAAAAAGACACATATATATATATATTTATATATATTTTTATTTATATTAAAACTGAAGTTATTTATTAGGTTTATTGAGCTATTGTTATTTTAATTTATGTATGTATATTTTAATCTCATACCATATGTATTTATACTCTACGTCTAATTTGTTTCTTTGTACACTTCCTCTATCTGTTCTATCGCTTCTCCTTTAAACCTAAGGTTTTGCTGTAAGAAAACTCTTTGTTAGGGTTAAGCTCGCCTATGTACATATCTTTTTTTAGTTAAGTTATTTTTAAGTGTTTTGTGTACAATAAAGAATTACAAGAAAGACACAGTCACTTACATGAGAATAGTTATTTAGCTCAGTGTAAACAATTAATAGGTACAAGTGATCAATGAATAGGTGTTGTTCGATCTGTAGGTAGTTATTACAGATAGAACAAATTAAATTAAAAGAAATTTAGGTACAAAATAGGTCAAGGTTATTTTCAGAGCCTAGTTCGTTATCTAGCAGGGTGCCACGTGCAGGTGAGGTAGGCTTGGGAGACGAGATGTTGGAGTCCCCCTTGAAACAATGAGCGTCGCGAGTCGCTAATACGGCGACCTCCCGCGTTGCCATTGTTTGCGCGACAGTTTATGATTGATTCTGCTAGGGACGCGCTTCTATCGATATCGATAATGATATTATTGTCTTTGGAGTGATATCGATAATTAATTTTCATTGTAATATACCATTTTGTATATAGTTTTCTTATTCAGTTTATACATGAGTTAGATAATTTATAAATAGAATGAATAAAAAAACTTTGACGCTTTATATTATTCGTCGGTTACGTAATTTTTTGAAGATTCCTGTAGATATTGATACCGTATTTTCATTTTGTAGATTCGTTTCTAATTCAGTTTACATGATAATTTATAAAAGAAAGGAACAAAAAACTTGCGGCGCTTGTTTTATTCGTCACTTATGTAATTTTTCGACAATTCCTGTAGAATGCCTGTGATAAATTATATTTGTCTGTATGCTGGACATTTTTCACTAAGTATATTATGGATGGGTTACCTACATTCTGTATTATTACATTGACCTTACTACAATTTTCTCCGGAGTAACTATTTTAGGAATACGTAAACCGATACTATCTATATTATTGTAAAAATCAAACTAGCTACGTCTTGTAGTTTCAGAGTTATGAACAGTTTAGTTTTTTTTTTAAAAGAAAGCGCGCGTTGAAATCTTTTGTTTGCTACGAGTACGACTGGCGACATCGTAGAGAGGCTACGAAGGTCTACCTCAAAAATTTTCTACAGTAACCGGCGGCGATAAATATTGCACATCGAATATAGGAAAGAGAAAAACGGCTTTTTAAAATTGTCTCTTTCTAAAGGTCGGGTGATCTGATACACTAGAAACAGACAAAGGGCAAAATAAGGATCGATATAGTTTGGGTAGTGTTCTTCAGCTAAGTTTTGAAAATGGTGTCATTTCCCATATAACAAAACTAAATTAACGAATTTGACAGCTCTTCAAATTATGATATCCTATTTATTTCGATCGATAATAAAGGGAAGACATTGTGGATTATAAAGTAGTTTAGTTTTTGTAGCAAAAAAATCTGAATTGAAACCAAAATGATTGGTACCTACGTCTATTAACACTTTGAGTGCTGAAAACGCACGGTATGAGTTTTCTACAAGTGACTAATATGCGTAAATCCACACTAGCGCAGCGGCTGAGAAAATACAGATCTTTGTGACTCAGCAGAGCTGTAATATTTTTCGAACGAAACGCATGTGCGGCGCAACACAACCGCTGTGTAGAGCGGCAGCACGAATTTTTTAGGTAAAAAAAAGATCGCAGTCGTCGAAAAAAAAAACCGCAGTCAAAGTGTTAAAAATTTTGCTACTAAATTCGGACTGTACGTCGGTTCGCGAGTTTCAGTCAGACTGAAACTCGCGAAAGCTAATATCTACCTACCTAAGAGCACATAAATTCATCGATATCAATATAAATCGCTCGATCACATCTCTAAAGCCATATAAATCAGAACAGTTTTAACTCAGTTATAGTAATAAGCAGTAAAATTGATGTTTTGGAGTCCATTACATTCCCTGTATCGAAATAAGTAGGTATAGCTACTTAAGAGTGCGTAAGGTCATTGTTAAGAGGGGAGGAAATTATTCAACGCACTATAACCTGCCTTTCTTTAATTCACACAATTCTTTCCATCCAAAGGTTGCCTGGAAGAGATCGCTTCTAAGCGATAAGGCCGCCCATTGTACTTGTCACATGTAATATCTTTCATAATGTTCTGTATCTGGTGTACAGTGTACAATAAAGTATTTTTGTATTGTATTGTATTGTATAAACTATGGTTGTGGATTCGATTCCCGCCTCGGGACAAATGTGTATACGATCTACAGATACCTATTTGATTCGGGTGTTCTGGTCGTTATCTATGTACAATAAAAATATCCTTCTATGTTATGTTTGTAGGTATTGTATCTGGTCATCTAGTAGGTACCCATAACACAAGCTCTGCTTAGCTTGGAGCTAGGTGATACTGTGTGAATTATCCAGCATTATTTATTATTTATTTATACACATATTTTTTAACGCGTACGGTCTTATCGCTCAAGATATTATTTAGATGATAAAATGCTTGGGACGAGTTTTGCTCAAGTTAGAGCCCCTAACTCTTAAGCTAACAACCTAATATCTGCTGATTGTACACATATAATTATCCCGAGGCGGAAATCGTACCCGCAACGTCCTGCGTCGCAGGCGGACTTTCGCCCACCGTGCCACAGAGGTCGTTATTTTGTAATATCTGGTAGAGCTCTACCTATTGTACCTACATTATTTATCATTATTATGGTTTTATCATTAATGTATACCTACCTACCAGTAGCTAGATAAGCAGTGGTTAGTCTAGGTCAGATGTTATCGAGTGTTAACCAACGGTTAGATCGAACAAACGCATTATCCGTGGATTAGCTACCACTGTGTTCAGACATTCAAATGAAATCACGCTTTTGGCACAGCCTTTACAGGTTTGGGCAAACAGCTGGTATCTTTTGGTATTCTCTATGATTTATAATATAACTTTGCTCCGCGGCTTCGCCCGCGTGGCAATCTACCTACGTGTCTATCAATAAAAAAAAATGCATCAAAATCCGTTGCGTAGTTTTAAAGATCTAAGCATACATAGGGACGGACAGACATCAGAAAGCGACTTTGTTTTATACTATGTAGTCATATTCTCGATTTGATGTAATTTCTATTAAGGAAGAATTTTCGATGAAATTGAATTTACATCGTTACAGCACCCGAAAAAAGAAAAAAAATAATGGTACCTACCACGAACATACATGTGCCTTGATTGTAAGTTTTAACAAGCCTGTTGTTAAAACATTAGGAACAAGGCACATGCGTTTTTAAATAAATAATATATAGTTTTATTAAATAAATATATAGTAATTAATTAATGGAATAATAAGTACCTATAATTAAAATAAAATTTGATTCGTCTAAGTGCGTATTTTGTAAGACCAAAGAAATAAAGGATTTTGAATTGAGAATTTTTTACATGGTTGCGAAATGAAAAATTGTCGATATGAGAAGTAGTAATCGTTGCAGCCCTAAAAAGAAATGGAACAAACCAGCAGTCTTGCCAACACTGCGGCATCACAGCCAAGCGTGATACCTAATACGATTGTTCTGTGTAATCCGCTAAGAATTCCGTAATGTTTCCAACTCGATAATCTACTCTAATAATACGCTTCCTATTGGATTTGCATACTGAATTATTGTCTATGAAATACGCAAATATAAATAGGCAGATTTAGCACTGTGTTGTATTACACGATCTCGCCCGCGTGGAAATGTAGGTATCTACCTACATATGTCAAAAAGTTTATAAACCTTCCTCTTGAATCATTCTATCTATTCCTGAAACCTGTATTACCAAGATCTAAGCGAACAGACAGCGGAAGTGACTTCCTATTATACTATATAAAGATTGTCAGAGAATACAATGAACCTACTTAATTCGGACAAAATAAATAAATAAATAAATCGATTATTGTGGAACAAAAGCAAAGTTTACATACAGTTAAAAATTGGAAATGATGTCATCTGCAGAAGTTTAAAATAAATAAATAAATAAAATAAACAATGCTGGACAATTCACACAGCATTATCTAGCCCCATGGTAAGCTGAGCTTGTGTTATGGGTACTAGATAACTGATATACTTAATACAATACATTACATAGATAGATCTTTTTTATTATACATAGAAAACGACCAGAACACCCGGAACAAATATCTGCAGATCGTGCACACCATTGTTCCGAGGCGGGAATCGAACCCGCAACCTCCTGCGTCGCAGGCGGACCTTCGTCCACCGCGCCACATCGGTCGTCGAAATAGGATTATTTTAAGAAATGGGTTGATTCTATTATTTGTACCTATATTTTATAGCATCAGTGTATCAGTGGCGATAAGCGGCTAGGTTCACGCTAAACAATTATCAGCATTGTTTCTTAGAACATTTTATGCATTAGGTAAATATGAGTGTGTCTATCATGCATAGTATAAATGAGTTTTTTTAATGTAAGATCTAGGATAATAATTAATTTAGGTTAACTTGTGTTGTTGTCTGATCTTTCGTTAACTATAGTACCTAGATTATCAATTTATTTTTAAATTAAGTGAGAACTATAGTGCTAAGACAAACCTAACATAGGCTTTAAGGCACTATTCACTTAATGATATAACCTATTTGTGTGAATAAATAATATATTTATCTATCTATTATTTATTTCTTACATTTTTTATTAATAAGTTCGGTTTTATTTTTTCCTATCCTCCTTTTCCTAAAACGTAGGTAGGTACTATGTTTGAGTAATATACTGATCTTACAATTTATCCTAAAACTACGTACATATATCTTCAGAACTATTCCACATATTATATTTATATAGTTATCATAAATATGTTTTGAGCTTCTGAAAAAATTCAACGTTAAAACTTTTTTTACAGAGTGCATAAAAGTAGATAGAAAGATAGAAAAAACTTTATTGCACTTTAAATAGAAAACTATGTAGGTACAGAAAAAAACTTAAAAATTAATTACAATTGGTGGTAAAGTGTCTTCGTCATCGTTTAATTCACGTGCGCGCAATTTCAAACAAAATTCAATTTATTCAGTTTATTAGGTACACTGTAACAAGAAAAAATTAATAACGTTTTTAATTAAAAAATCAAACTATTTACCAAACACAGTTTAGTTTATGATGGCGTCAAATTTCCGTGAAATTCAATCCTTTATCGTTTAATTAATTAAAATTTCAATTCATTATTGAAACTTGCGTCGACTGCGAGCAACACATTATTATAGTGCCGTAAAAACAATAAAGACGGAAACACTAACCGCCATTTTGGCAAATCAATTTCCGCGGGAAAAGCAAAGAGCGCAAATTCACGTTTATCTCGCGACATTAAGCTAATAAAGCATTCGAGTTAATTAAAAAGTATTACACCGTGCAGGCGCGCCAACATCCCAAAACGAACAAGCGAGGACTCGACACCCACCCATCAACGCCAAATTGAATCATAACCAGCTAAATTCAAAAGCTCCACCTGTCTCTCTCCCCGAAACAAATCTCATAATACGCCATACGGCCGGCTAAATCACGAGTTCCAAGCTCGAACCGCCCATTCGGAAAGTGTTCGAAATTCAAACAACACCTTCGCAGGTCTCCCCGCCAATTGGCGCAGAGATATTCAAATAAACAACTTAGTCGGAAGGCTCGGCGACACCCATCGGGAGACTTCAGCCAATCGCTGCGAAGGAGTCCATATTAGCTGTTTTTTTCGGGTCCAGCGGCGGGCGTCGGTGTTCGCGCCGGCTCATTCGGCCGCGCGCCGCCTTGGCGTACGTATCGCGCGTCTCACGATGGATTGTGTTCTGTGATGTGCTTCAGATTCTAAGTGTCGGACTAGTGTTAAAGCATGATGCCTCTCGCACCGACCCCTGTGATGGCGGTGCCATCGAAGCCGAAGATAGGGTTCAGTATAGACAGTATAGTTGGTGGGTCGGAGCGGTCGAAGCATGTGTCGCCGCCGCTGGGGAGCCCGGGGTCGCCGTCGCCGGTGGCTTCCCCACGGAGTCCCTCGCCGCGGCCGCTATTGAGGCCGAGCGCGTTGCCTGCGTTTCCACCGGAGATGAAGAGGCATCCATACTTGGACGCTCAGAGTCACCACCACCAGTTCCTGGCGCATTTCCAAGGGGCTGCGCTGGCGGCGGCGCTCGCGCACCAGCAGCAAGGCTTCGGCGCGCCCCTGCCCCCGCACCCGCCGCCGCACCCCGCCGCGCCCGTGCCCAGGGAGTCCTATCAGCTCTACCCTTGGCTAATCAATAGGCACGGGAGGATATTCCCTCATAGGTTTCCGGGAGGTAAGCTCTATTATTTTTAAACTTCAAATCCCAAGCGAATAAGTTCCTTCTGGAAGGCGTGCTCGCTGTTAGGCCACATCTTTGCTTTTTAAGGGTGAGGCTGCCATACGCCTACCATTTAAAAACTTTAGGTAAGTATATAATAAATTGAAAAATATAAGTAAAAATAATATAATACTAGGTTACATTATTAGGAAAGGAAATACGAAAGACTTTGGCCTCTAGTTAGATGAACTAGGCTAAATTTAATAGGCAATGAATAATAATAATAATAAAATATTTATTTACCGTTTGGAAGAAAAATAAGAATTTTGAAATACTTAGTTGACCCGAGTGGTAGAGACATTTTATAACAGAACATAATGAATTATAGGCAATAAATAAAAGGAATAAAAACAGACTAAAACAAAAGAACATGAAAAGGATTTAAGAAAAAGACATCAACATCTCTACCTGCGTGTGAAGAATCACATAAAAGTCCAAAAAAATGTCCAAAGAATGTCCAAGACATGTTAACGATGAATATACTACACTGTGACCTATGGATTGAGACGACTGACAGTTATATTGTCAATGTCAGAGTGACAGCGCGGGAAAATAACACTATCATCTTCGATTTTTTTTATAAATATTACGGTAAATTAAATATAACCCTAATAATTTTCGATTTCGGCGGGATCGGAACCCGCGATCTTCCTCTTATTGCGGGACGGTCTAACTTACCCATTAAGCCACGAAACCAAGTTGTGTTAATTTATTAGATAGGTACTAGCGGCCCGTCCCGGATTCGCCCGGGTAATCATTTGATTCAGGCATTTTTTTAATTTTTTTTTTTTCTCTCCTTAAGTACCATCAAAAAAGAATTAGCAGAATCGGTTCAGCTGATCTCGACATTTGCGCTTAGCAACACATTCAGCGATTCATTTTTATATTATAGAGAAGATAGATTACCCCGAGTGCGAGGGTGCACTATAATAACAAAAACATTTAGTTTGTCTTCCTCCCCACTATGAACTAGCTTGTCCCTCATCAGGAATAGAACCCGCCACCTACGTTAGAGCCCCTTCGCCCGTGCCAGAGAGTTCGACTCTACAATAAAACCTCCATAACCGCATTCGTAATAAAAACAATCAAGAATAGATCGTAAACGGACAAGAACGCTAATCACAACACGTAATCAAAAATAATACATTTGCAATAGTCTTTCTTTGCAATAGTCTCTACACCTGGCGGATACCATCTTTGGGTGTATCATATTGTGCACCCGAGGATGATACCCGCTATGTGTAGCCATATAGCTTTTAGATTAACTCTCTCAAAGGGCCTCTGTGCTGTTGGCTTCGGCCCCACGCAAGCCTTCCAAAGGACCGGGTCACTTTATGGCCCGAGATCATGGTAAAGAGATACATAATACTAAACCTTTAAAATATTAAGGTGTCTGTACTATTAAGAATTAATAGGTATACTGTGTGACTTAGATTTTAGGATATTGGGTAGAACGGATATTATGTTTTGGGTAGAACGAGGAAAAATAATATTGGGTAGAAAAAATGGAATGAATGGGGAAGTTCTCGTAGTTAAATAAATCAAATCAAATCAATCATTTGTTTGCAAGAATACATGTCATAATTATTTGTCGAAGTAAAAGGTCTTATAACTATGTAAGTACCTAATTGTTTAAGGCTATTAGTAAAAATATGTTACAATTAAAATTTCTTAACACTTTGAGTGCACGCGGTATGTGTTTTCTACAAGTGACTAATATGCGTAAATCCACACTAGCGCAGCGGCTGAGAAAATAAAGATCCTTGTGACTCAGCACAGCCGTAATATTTTTCGAACGAAACGCATGTGCGGCGCAACACAACCGCTGTGTAGAGCGGCAGCACGAATTTTTTAGGTTAAAAAAAAATCGCAGTCGTCGAAAAAAATCGCAGTCAAAGTGTTAAAAATCTTTTACAAGAAACATTTTGCTAATTAAAAACTAATAAAAAGTACAATTCAATACAATACAAATATTCTTTATTGTACCTACACCATAATCAAATCATTACAAAAATACATTATAAGCGACAAATACAATGGGCGGCCTTATCGCTTAGAAGCGATCTCTTCCAGGCAACCTTTGGATGGAAAGAATTATATGAATTTAAGAAAGTAAAGAGGCACAAAGAAAAAAACCGCAGCAATTTGCCATAAACTCCTAATTAGGAAGTAAACTATGTTATAATGACCCGAAGCGGTAAAAAAATCTAATTATTAATCCACAAACGTGTTTATTAGTCTTCGAACGTATGTTTATTCAAATGATTTCTCTCGTAAATAAGCCTTGATGGTCATTTAATATTATTGCATGAAATTGCTGAATTTAATTTATAACTTTATTCGCATTCAATCAAATCAGTGCGAGATCATTATGACTACATTATAAATGTAGAGGTTTTAGCTCCGAAATTCTTGTTCATTGTCATTAATGAACAGGTTCGCATCCCGTCTCGGGATAAATGTATGTATGATCTGCAAATGTCGGGGGGGTTTTCCATCGCTACATGGTATAAAACAAAAACGCTTCCCGATGCGGTTTTTTTTAATGGATAGAGTGATTCAAGAGGACACACTTAGGTACACATAGATTTTCACGCGGGCGAAACCGCGGAGCGCAGCTAATAATACATAATCATAAAAAATATCTATTGCTTCTTAACAACATTTTGGAGGGCACCCTTCATATTCTGACAAAGGTGAATAAGCGGTGGGCAAAGGTATGCTTGAGACGGAAGTTGCGGGTTCGATTCCCGCTTCGTAAAAATATTTGTACCTACCATCTGCAGATATTTGTTACTGTTGTTTTTCTATACGTATAATAAAATATATATCTATGTTATCATATTGTAATAAGTATGTATATCAGTTATCTAGTAATAGAAATAGAAAGCTTTTAGTAGCACACACAAAAAAGACAAACATACATAAAAAACACATTAAGCTAAATAAGATATAACACTAAAACTAAAAGATAAACAATGAAATGAAATGAAATGAAATAAATAAATTTATTGTAGAAACTGTGTACAATAAGATGAAGAGAGAAGCTAGGTGGATCAACAGTTTATCCATTAATTATGGACGTACAATATTAAACTTATATAACTAGGTAATTTAATGATTATAATATTTAATGTCATAGTTCTTTGATGTCATAAAAACATTCGTCTATGAGCCACAAACGAAGTTTTGTCTTAAATTTACAACAATAGAAAATAAGTAAAAAGAAGTCTCAGTGCGCGCTAATTAGGTCCAGCCTCAGCTTAATGTCGCTGCCGCCCGAGGACTGTAACGACGCTGGTTTTCCTTTTCAGGCTGAACCTATGGATGACGTCAGATAACAAGTCTGTGGTTAACAACAGACAGATATTGACAGTCCGTCCGAGCACTGTTTTTTCTTAGTTTAGTTAGTTTCTATACCACAAGCTCTGCTTAGCTTGGGGCTAGATAATGCTGTGTGAATTGTCACAGCATTTTAATCTTTTTTTTTTAATCTAACTTCTTTCTATCTATAAATAAATAAATAATGCTGGACAATTCACGCAGCATTATCTAGCCCCAAGCTAAGCAGAGCTTGTGGTATAGAAACTAACTAAACTAAGAAAAAACAGTGCTCGGACGGACTGTCAATATCTGTCTGTTGTTAACCACAGACTTGTTATCTGACGTCATCCATGGTTCGGCCTGAAAAGGAAAACCAGCGTCGTTACAGTCCTCGGGCGGCAGCGACATTAAGCTGAGGCTGGACCTAATTAGCGCGCACTGAGGAAAGGTTATGGGTAATAGATAACTGATATACATAATACAATACATTACATATATAGATATTTTTATTATACATAGAAAACGACCAGAACACCCGGAACAAATATCTGCAGATCGTACACACAATTGTTCCGAGGCGGGAATCGAACCCGCAACCTCCTGCGTCGCAGGCGACCTGACGACCGGTCGTCAGGTTATATATCTAAAGTAATTTAAAACAAGATATTTACCATGATTTGAAGACAGAGAGTCTCCGTTCTCAGAGTCTCTCCTGATTTTAGTGTTAATAACCATAATAGTTTCAAAAATTTTAATAAAAAAATGACAAAACAAAGACTCGTCGCATATTCCACGTGACCTCCTTGCTTGGCTTATCATATTGTAGGTATCTTGGCAAAATACATAAAGCAGTTATTATTATAAAACATTGATTGGCAACTATGTTTGTATGTTGTTGATGAGACAGTATTTATACGAGTCGGTCCAAGTCATTAATCATTATACTCAATTATGTAAACTGTACGGTATTAATATCCATTTTACTGATAAATACGTGACTATATTAATTAAAGCCTGTTATTTGATGTTTTCTATGTATAGTTAATACAATATATATATTTTTTTATAAATAAATAATGCTGGACAATTCACACAGCATTATCTAGCCCCATGGTAAGCAGAGCTTGTGTTATGGGTACTAGATAACTAACTGATATACAATACAATACATAGATAGATATTTTTTATTATACATGGAAAACGACCAGAACACCCGGAACAAATATCTGCAGATCGTACACACAATTGTTCCGAGGCGGGAATCCAACCCGCAACCTCCTGCGTCGCGGGCGGACCTTCGCCCACCGCGTCACATCGGTCGTCAAACCTATGTAAAAAAAAAAATACAAATATCTACCTATGTAATGTATTGTATTAAGTATATCAGTCATCTAGTCCCCATAATACAAGCTCTGCTTAGCTTAGGGCTAGATGATTAGAATATCCAGCATTATTTATTTATTTTCCTAGTAGAGAAGTGTGGGACAGAACAGTCTGAAAAATACTTCTTTATGTAATGCAAATGAATGTAGATACAAAGTCAATCAAGATCATATCACTAACTAATTTTTTTAATTCAAACCTAAAGACAATTAATCTTTTAACACCGTTTATCAAAACAGATTTACTTAAAAATTCATTTAACCCATTAACAAAACCATAAATAATGTCCATAGATAAAAATAGAAGCTTCCAAACCAAAAGCTCGACTAAAATCGAGATAAAAATCGTGTCATCGCGTGTTAAAAATGTTAAAATACCGTTGACAGAATTAAGAGGCAAAAAAAGAAGCTTCAAGCTTATCTTAAACACGGCACCATTATGATAAAAGAACTTAGTCTAAACTACTAACTAAGCCACTATCTTGTTTAATTTTGTAAAAGAAAGTCCTTTTTAAAATACTTTACAAAAAGCAGAAGTGTGCTTTGAGAAAGCTAAACGGATTACGTGCGCTAATCTGTCTTGAAATTGGAATCCTTTTTTGAATTCTTGTTAAGGTCGTTTCTTTTATTTTTTAATTCCTCGATTTTTGGCGGCAGAATAGAAAGTGGCTGGTGAAATGGGATTTGAATACGAATTTGTTTGTCAATTGTTTTTTAAAGCTTTAAAAAGTTTTTGACTCCTTTAGATTGCCGTCGGAAAGAGATTTGACTGAGGAATCACTTAAGCTTCCTTATTTTTTATATAAAAATTTAAAGCATCATAACAAAAAGTTTTTTCAATATTTTTTTTATATCTTACACCCGTTAGGCCGTTTTTTCAAATCTAAAATGTCGAGTTTGAGGCCTATCTATACTTAGGTACTGTTATACATACAAGTAACGGTCTTCTAACTACGTGAGGACTTCTGTGGCGCAGGGGACGAAGGCCGGCTGCGATGCCGTTTTGGTGCGATTCCCTCCTTGGGACAAATTTTGATACACACAACATTCTAGTTGTTAATGTGTCTATTAGATATATCTATGGATGTGTGTATTGCCAGCATACAAAACTTATCAATATCATAAAAAAACTATATTTATTACATAAAATATTATCAGTTTGAAGCCAACTAACGGCTTGTGTATTAAAAATGAATCGTAATATCTAAATTTAAATATGCCACAAGAATAAAATTGTTATTCCGTTGACTTATCAAATGACATTTGACTCAAGAAGACCCTATTTCATAATTACGTTAAATGTACGAAGATATGATAGCCTGTGACACGAAACAAAGTTGTTATCAAGCCTATTAGGTAGTAATTAAACGTATCATAATATAATGATGAAGATAATTTACTTGTTTATCACATTATTTATGTTGGATGTAACGGTTACGTACGAATGGAGGGACATTTTGTCCGTCAATGTCAAATATCCTTTAGTTAGCCCATTCAGCTCCGGCAACGCACTCCTCGCGTTTTACACATTTTTTGGTTTGTGCCAGCAACGCGCCATATGCGTTGCTGGCTATCTGTACTTAGAATTTTTTAAGTAACGTAATTTATTAAGTTTTTTTTTGAGTAATTAAATAATCAATAACATTTATTTAAAACCCAAATAACAAAAAAAGGAGTGGGTTATAATGAAAAGAAATAAAACACTTGAGGCATTGAATGGGTTAAGGCGGTACCCAAAGGCACATTAGCGCCGCTACTTATTTAATTTTATTATTACTTACGTTGCACAAAGGAAATATCACAAGTTTTAGTAGGGATTTTGTGATACCTACCTAATATAAGTATTTTTTAAATGTCTCTAATATAGTTTTATTTATATTCGACCACCTATATTCCACTGCGAAAGATCCCGCTCAATTGGTGAGGTCTAGGGTAAATAGGTTTTTCTATTTTTGAAAAGGCCTCATTAGATAGGTTAACATATCCGAATATACCTTATAATATCTAGTATATTTTATTCAAATTTTAGTATTTTTTCATTAGGGAGACACTCATGAAGTTCAATAGGCTTACTATCCGGTAAACTAAGCTTTTTTTGAATAGTATGTTACCTAATGAACAATTAGTTCCAGTTTTTACAGCAACGCGCTAAATCTTGCGTGCTCTACATAAATTCAAAGTAAACTATTTTTATAACAGTAGCACAATAACTAACAATAACTCCAAATTGGATATTGTACATTGGATATTTATTGTAGAACGGAAGCGTCACCCCTCGTTGCAGTAATTCGCGCCATTATATAAATCAACAAAAAGTGTAATAATATCGCACCCCAGTATCATACATCCCTCATCCAATTTCAATTGAGTGTCACCCCTATTTATCAACAATATTATTTTTATGGACCCGCTACTAAAAAGAACCCAATTTTAATTAAACCGGCTTTTCGCGCATCAAGTTCCACGTTCAAAAAAGATTAAAACCTTTTTGTTGGTAGAATACAACTAATGCTAGCGTCAAGTTTTTTTTTCAGAACGTTATAATCGTTTGACAATGAACCTTTGTGTGACGCTGAGTCCGGAGTTCGAACTCCGAACGCCCGCGATTATCAACCGACGCCATTGTTGGTTGACATTTGATTGTTAGTGATGTGCTCCTGTCGATATTTTTCAGATCCTTCTTTCCTTATAATAAATAATAAATAAATAAATAATGCTGGACAATTATAATAATAATAATGTGTAAAACTTAGGTTTAAAGTCATAAAAGTCGTAAATACTTTATTCCACTGTTTAACGGTGGCTGTTATGAAGGTAGAGAAAAATGGTTTAGTACCCATTATAGTAGCCATAGAGAAAAATAGTTTAGTTCGACACAGTGGTTTCTATTGTATTTACACACTAAGCCACCAGTAAGATAAGTACTCTTACGAGTAATACTTAGATCCATCTTATATGTACTACCAATTTACAAATACCTACGGTAGCTAGTAAGTAATTTCATTGCAAATGACAGCCATTCTTTACAAATACTAAGTGACTGTCAAACTGTCCATCTGTTTGATCGATATAATGCTCAGTGCATCACTACCTCGTTAGGCATGTTGGTAGCACCGTTCATTCAAATTTTCATTGCCTTCTTTTCCCTTAATTACTACCAATTGTTCGCTTATTTTTTCACAATATTTCTTCCAAAAGGATTGAATGGCTCATAATTGGATGTAATTTGAGCATACTTTGTATTCGAGCGAGTGGGACGGTTATAAAAGTGGTCATTAATAAGGTTGGTAGCACTGACTCGGGAGGAAAGATTGCTACAATGCAAACAAGACAGCATGATGTCTGCCACTTCAAAATAAGTTATTCAAAAGAGGTCTTTATCCCAATGCTTTACAGAAACCAACCAACCTCCTTACTCACATTTCCTTCTGTAACCCAGTATTTCATAAATTAAAACTAGGTGCCTTAGACTGAGTATAAATACTCAATGCTGCAAATATGATTTGAAACAACAACTACCAACATTGAGGTACTAATTTTTATTTTGTTGGCAACAGTGCCGTGTTACATTTCACTAGTGATGCGACAAGACAAACGATACATTGTCGAGTGTTCATAAATTTATGATTAATTAATTTGAGTTATCGTTCTTGCGGTGAGTTACTGCGAGATTATCTTGTCAAATTGTTTTGGTAGACACATTTACTGAGGCTGTGCTGTAAAAAATGAGGTTTATCGTGACAGAGTCGCTACATTTGTAATTATTAATTGTGTTTATGAGGCTCTAATGGTTTTTGAATCGAATTATGCTAAAATTTATATGAGATAAAGATCTAACTTATATGTTTAACGTAACAAAGATTTCAAACTTATCAGTTACAGTACCTAGGTAAAAGAAAAGTAAAATGAAAATTGTTTTGTTGCCATTATTCAAGTTTTATTAACAACTAGCGGCCCGTCCCGGCTTCGCCTGGGTGGACATTTATTTCATAAACATATTGCGATGAACGTAGAGTAAATTTATCTTTATGCACGAGAAAGTCTTTTGATTTTTCAGGTTAATATATAGCCTATGACACTCATAACAAAAAAAAAAAAAGTGAATACCTGGTATTCAGGGCCGCAGGTAAGGTTCCAGAGTCTGTCCCATGCTTGAGACTAAACGGTCTTGAACTAAATAGAGTTTATAAGTTCAAGTATCTGGGACATTTCCTTACGGACGACCTTGACGACCAGGTAGACATAGAACGTGAACGCAGGGCGTTGGCGGTCCGCAGTAATATGCTGACACGAAGGTTCGCTCGTTGCAGTAGGCAAGTGAAAATCACGCTATTCAAAGCCTACTGCCAATCGTATACGGGCAGCCTTTGGGCTAGATTTACTAAACGATCGCTCAGCGCTCTGCGTGTACAGTATAATAACGCCTTCAGGATGTTGCTGGGATTGCCCCGCTTCTGCAGTGCATCCTCCATGTTTGCTGAAGCCCAGGTTGATGGCTTTCACGCCATAATCCGCAAGAAAACAGCCTCGCTGCTGCGCAGAACATGGAGCAGTACCAACTCCATCCTGCAGTCTTTCAACAGAGTCCTCACTCATTAGACTCCATGGGTTGGGTGGGAGTCTGTTGAATGACAGCTGCACATAATATCTGTAACAATCTAATTTTAATTATGGTCTTATGCTTTCTTTCTTTAATTGTATTTTATTTTTGTAATTTTTAAATGTGTGGACAATTTATGTCTGAATAAAAAAACTTTTTTTTTTTATAACAGTCATAATCATAACTAACCTGGCTTTCTATTGTTAAAATAATTTTCAAAATAGGTTCAGTAGATCCAGAGATTAGGCACCCCCAAACATATTTACCTCTTTATAATATTGGTATGGATAATGAGTCTCTTCTGAAATAGTTTAAACTGTGAGATGAGTACATTTATAAAATAAATACGCGTTTGTTCAATCACATTAGTTGCCGACTGTACCTATTTATCGAATGGTTAAATTTGTTTAGG
This sequence comes from Eupithecia abbreviata, assembly GCA_943735965.1. Lineage (NCBI taxonomy): Eukaryota > Metazoa > Arthropoda > Insecta > Lepidoptera > Geometridae > Eupithecia > Eupithecia abbreviata. Next base: position 1,462,318 of record OX030997.1, on the reverse strand, counting down.
TATTTCATCACCCCAAATAAGTCCTATCAGTCGAATAATACAAAATCAAATAACACCAACTTACTCCTAATTGATGACAGGCAATTTTATTCATGACTATCCACTGATAAAAGTCATTCAGAAGAGTTCATCGTTTGACCTCAAAGCAATCTTAATTACTGAAATATTTACATTGTCCCGGATTTGACCCTCGAATCTCTACTTTGTTGCAAAGATATAAAGTTTCAAATTATTTGCGTCGAATTTTAGTTTATTGTAAGTATTTTTCCATACACATTTCTTAGAATTAATAAAAAAGTCGTAAAACTAATTTTTTTACGACATTGATGACACTTTATAGGTTATCGTTTGATAAAGATGTTTTTGAACTTGGTTAACACTTTGACTGCGGTTTTTTTTCGACGACTGCGATCTTTTTTTTTACCTAAAAAATTCGTGCTGCCGCTCTACACAGCGGTTGTGTTGCGCCGCACATGCGTTTCGTTCGAAAAATATTACAGCTCTGCTGAGTCACAAAGATCTGTATTTTCTCAGCCGCTGCGCTAGTGTGGATTTACGCATATTAGTCACTTGTAGAAAACTCATACCGTGCGTTTTCAGCACTCAAAGTGTTAATAACGGTAGCTCTTGGAAAACTTGTTTTAGATCGTTTTTAATAGGAAGTGCATGTCTGGTGAAACTGACACTTGATGCAAAACATCGATATCGATAAATGACACATATCATCAGCCTATGTTAGTCCACTGCTGGACATAGGCCTCCGCTATAGAGCGCCATAGCGCCCTGTCTTCAGCTTGACGCATCCAGCATCTACCTATGCAGTCTATCGCAGGTAGTCATCCCACCTAGTCGGAGGGCATCCTATTACGTTTACCGAGTCATGGTCTCCACTCAAGAACACGTTTGCCCCAGCGGTTGTCGGTTCTTCGTAAGATATGGCCGTCCCACTGCCACTTCAGCTTTGCTAATTCTTAGAGCTATGTCGATAACTTAATGACATATTATATGTAGGCAACTTATTCTAAATTTGAAAAATAAAGAGTCGCGTCGATAGGCACGTAGTTCTAAATTTAAATGAAATTATTACGTGGAACGTCGTCATTGAGCAGTGTTAGTTAGAATTTCAATTACATATTTAAAAAAAACTAATAAAAAACGTATTTTAACGGTCACCAAATTAATAAAAGTGCATTTGCACACTTAATTAAAAAAACCTTTTAAAAATGGAGATGATTTGAATAGCTAAGAAGCTTTTCAAATAATCTCCATTCTAACGGTTTATCGTAGAGCTTCAAGATTCGTTCTAATAGCTAACATCGACCGTTTTATTTAAAAGCGCGACTCACCTCTGAATCAAATTAATATTAAAACACAATCATAATTAATATTAAAACTCGAGTTATCATTATTCGAGTTTTTGCAGCGTCCTATCACGCGATCCTTGCATTTGCTGTCGCAGGTAATAAAGACCAGCTATATCGTTATTATAAGGCAATTAGGTATTAAAATAGAATAAACATAACACTATATAGTATAAAACAAAGTCGCTTCTCGCTGTCTGTCTGTCCCTATGTATGCTTAGATCTTTAAAACTACGCAACCGCAACAAAAAAATTGTTGCGGTTTTTGAAAGATTCAAGAGGTAGGTATATATGTTTATAAAACATGAATTTGTACCCGTGCGAAGCCGGGGCGGGTCGGTAGTCTACTATATCACGAGATAAACTCAAACCATTCCTAAGATGTAAGCTTTGTAAACAACTAGCTACACAAACATCCAAAAATATCAAATTCATTCCAAAAAATGATTATCTTTATAAATATTTTGTAACGAAATCTGATAGGCATGTAAGTACTAAAGCTGTCAAAACAATTGTAAAATAAAGAGCCAATTTAACTTTTACAATCAAACAATTATTATTAACATCGTTAATAACTTTAAAATAAGTAGGTAGGTATAATATCTTTAATTTAATTCTCTTGAGATTTACACAAGCTCGAGACAAGTTGAATTAAATAAGTAATTTGATATCCATCAATCTCGCGTTAAAGTGGCGCCACTCGTCTTAACACGTTCTTAATATCTATCGCTACGGTGACGATGCCTTCGCTGTTGTGGTTGTGGTACAGGAAACTTCAATCGGTAGCCCAATATTCTGCTCCCATGTTTCTAAATCTAATCTAGTTTCTTTGTTTTTAAATAGTTATAGTCATTCATTGGTAACAATGATAACAAGTCATTGAATTTTATAGGTACCTAACCATTTACAATACTTTAAAATACATTCTACGTTGCATATGTGTATATGTACATTCACTTCCGATATAAAGTTATTTAAATTATAAAACACCTTAGCTTATATTATGTGACAATGTACATATGTGTTATATAACAAACGTCTCTTTTCATTTTATCTTGCAATATAAAATAAACATTACATAAAGGTTTTGAAAGTGGCACCACGTTTCCAACAGGTAAGCTCTTAATAATGTATTTGTTTGCTATTTCGTAATTCCGCCTTCGGGCAACAATTTCATCGAAAATGTATTTATTATTATTTAAGTGAATGGACTCTCATGTCCGCTAACAACTCTTGAAATAACGAATAATAACTTATATCTACTACTTTAGTTAATTGTAATGTAATAATATATCTTTATTTGATATGATGGCGTAGTGGATGGTAGGCCTAATTTACATTCAAAGGTAGCATGTTCGTGTTTCTAAATTTTATATCACCAAGGAACGGTTTGGTCAAAAAACGGAAGCAAAAACAAATATCAGATATATATCAGTAAAATATAAAGAAAAAAAATAGACGAAGAAATATTAACAAGCGGTAAAAACTAAGATAATTGAGATTGGAAAAAAACATGGGTATCAGTAAAAAGAAATAAAATATTATCATATTTTTTGTCAGATAAATAAATAAATAATGCTGGACAATCCACACAGCATCATCTAGCCCCAAGCTAAGTAGAGCTTGTGTTATGGGTACTAGATAACTGATGTAGGTACTAACATAATAAAATACATTACATAGATAGATATTCCTTATTATACATGGAAAACGAATAGAACACCCGTAACAAATATCTGCAGATCGTACAAACATTTATCCCGAGGCGGGAATCGAACCTCCTGCGTCGCATGATCTTCGGCCATACCAAAATAAGCTAAAAAGGTCAAAAACAGCTGATCAACCCATTAAACTTAACAACCTAAAGCTTCACTGTGGTCTACACAAAACAAAGTGTGTTCACTACACAAAGCAATGTGTGTAATTATAACGTCATTAGTAAATGTCAAGACGTCGGTACAAGGTTACTGCGAATCACTTGTTGTTCATTGAAAACTCGACTTTGTTGTTATGGGAATAAGGTTCGTATTAGTAATGTGGTATAATGACAGTTTTATCTTGTAGAGTTCGGATATGATACTTAGTTGAGATAAACTTTCTGCAAGGAATGTATATGTAGGTATGCATGCATCATCCTACTAATATTAGCTTAATCCATTCAGTAGTTTTTTTAAGCTGAAATTTCGCATACAGGTAGTTCCAGGCCCGGGATAAAACATAGGCTTTTTGTCCCATAAATCAGTTCTCTTATAGGATAGAATTAAAACGTTTCCATAGAAACAACGCGTGCGAAATCGCAGGCAGGGACTAGTAGAAAATAAAAGCTAGGAATTGCTAGTTCAATATTTTGTTTCTGGATCAGAGTATGAATGAATTTTTTAAATTTAAAAACATTAACTTCATTATTATTTGCTTATTTAAATAAATTAAAACTCTGAACTCTGATCTAGTCATCTAATACCCAAAATAAAACACAAGCTCTGCTAGACGATGCTGTGTGGATTGTCAAACATTATTTATTATTATCATTACATATTTAATTAGATTAGATTTTTTTAAATTATACATAGAAATTAGGAATCCATAAAGGTATATACAACTTATAAAATCATTTAACTATGGTCTTTATTAAAAAGATCTCCTAAAATTCCTAAAAGGGCAACTAGACCAAAAACCTTTTAAATGACACCAATGTTTTAATTATCTTTGTCTATATATCATGTCATTCGTTTTTTTTCTCCGCTCAGCCAATCAATATTAATAAACTAGAAAAACCAAAATGTTCACAGGCCATAAACGTCAATATTCTAGCAAACGAACACAATTTATAACACAAACCCCTAATTTGAACTTCATTACTTCATATTTCTCGAAACCTCAGATTATGTGGGACGTACAGTTGACGGCAAAAGTATATTGATTGATTTTAATATACATACGTTGAAACTATAACTTATGCGAGTAGGTAGGTAACTTAAAATTAATGATAAATTAACCGCGTCGGTAAGTTTTGAAAATAAATAACTTATCTAAATATTCTGTATCTGAAGTTACATTTGATTATTATTGCTTTATAAAATGAAACTTTTAGACATCTGAAGTTTAATTTTATTAATTAATAATCTTTTTTATTAAGAAAAGTCACGCAAATGTGCAAAACTCTTGTTACAAAATATTTATATACATTTGCCAGTATTTCCTTACTTAGTAACAAACATAGTTAACGTACACACTTAACTGATGTTAAAATAGAATGAATTAATAAAATATCTGAAACACTTTAACTTTTCGACATGATCATTTTGACTTTAAAACAAGTGGTTTAACACATTCACTTATGCCACTGACTGTACAACATAAGTGGTTGATGAATGACGGAAAGCCGAGACGGTCGTTTAGAGATAATCTTTGTTTAATTTAATTTTAATAGTACGTCGAGACAAGGTTAGTGCGTACAAACCTGCAGTTAAACGTTTTCTTTCGCTAAATTACCTTTACGCAATTTTTTATGTATTAGTAAGTGATTGAAATTTTGTTTTGTAAAAGTAAAGCTGTTGGTAGGTTATTGTTTTTTTTTGTATTTATTGAAACAGCCGGTATATTAAAATATAAAGTATTATAAAAATTATTACTAAAGAGAGCTACCGGGGTTTCGTGGCAAGTTCCGAAACGAAACATTTTGTGATCCTTTTCATGTCATGTAAAATCGACCTAAGGGAACAAAAGCGTGCTCGATGCTTCGTGTATAAATAGGCTTATGCAACGTTCGTTTATCATAGTAGCATATAAGTAGTCAAAGTACTGTGTGACATGGGCAATCAAAGTCATGTCTAGTTCATAGTCAATGCAAGCAGTTTTTTGATTTTGTTTGTTTTGTCAAAAATCAACAATGACAAATACAATCATTAAACATTACTAGCAATCAATTAAATACATTTTTGTCTTGGGTATAATTAAGATAGGTAAGTAATTATTTAATCAAGAAAGTTAAAATCAAGTTAATATACTACATAAGCAAAGAAAAACTAGTAATTACAATTGAAAAAAAAGTCAAGAGTCAATCGCCTTGCCCTGGGAATAAACTTGTTCTTGTTATTTTTTGATTATACTAGCTGCGCCCTGCGGCCTCGCCCGCGTGGAAATCTAAGTTTTAAAAGGTTTATTTTATCAGATAAAAATTACAAGAGGAATCATTTTCCTTGCATCACTCTATCTATTAAAAAAACCGCATCAAAATTCGTTGCGTAGTTTTAAAGATCTAAGCATACATAGGGACTTAACCATTGCATATTACTAATGTCCACCACAACCGTCTCTCAAACGACCTTCCTTTCCAGGTCCAGACATCCCCGGCTTCCTCCTGCAGCCGTTCCGGAAGCCGAAGCGGATCAGAACCGCCTTCTCCCCCTCACAACTCCTCAAGCTGGAGCACGCCTTCGAGAAGAACCACTACGTTGTGGGAGCTGAGAGGAAACAGCTGGCCCAGGCGCTCAGCTTGACTGAAACACAGGTAACAACTGATATACATACCTAGCTTAAGTAATAAATAAATAATGATGGACAATACACACAGCATTATCTAGCTCCAAGCTAAGCCTAAGCTTGTGTTATGGATACATAATAGATAATTGACGACTGATGTGGCGCGGTGGGCGAAGGTCCGCCTGCGACGCAGAAGGTTGCGGGTTCGATTCCCGCCTCGGAACAATTGTGTGTACGATCTGCAGATATTTGTTCCGGGTGTTCTGGTCGTTTTCTATGTATAATAAAAAATATCTATCTATGTAATGTATTGTATTATGTATATCAAATATCTAGTACAGATCGTATATACAATTTTTCCGAGGCGGGAATCGAACCCGCAACAGAGCCACAGAGGTCGTCTAACCTAACCTAACTCCTAAGCTTTTCCTTAGCCCTCGTCGCAAAGTACATATATTGCGAAACGGTCTCCATGCATAATGTCCTACAAGCAAAGTGTCTCAAAATGCGCTTCACACAATGGATTCTTCCATCTTGGAGGTATTAATGACTGGATTATTGTAATACACGTGTTGAGTCAATTAGAACCATCATAACAAGATGCAGTGGCAGTGGAGTTGCGCAATGAAATCGTGCTAAACGTATTTACGTGTAATTGCTCGAAACCGACGGAAAAACTGAAAAAATCTGTTTTGTTTATACCTCATTAGGCCCAAGCGTGCTTGCCTTGTACGGCTAGCAAAAACATCGTTATATTAAAACAGAAATGTGGATGTATGAAACATTGCGTAAATGTTGAGCGGAAAAAAGGTTTCGACGGGAATTTACCGATCTATGCGTGAGTAACGCTTTTCTATGGCTTAAGCTTTACTAATGCGTGTATAACGACGGCTGAGTAGTCTTTCATAATTTCCTGAGTAACGCTTAAGCTCTAGAAAAGTGTTATTCAAGCAAAGATCGTTAGATGGTTGAGTAATCTTCCATGCCTGAGTAACGCTTAAGATATAGAAAAGTGCTACTCAAGCATAGATCGTTAGATCGATGCCAGAGTTAACTTTGATAATAGGTACTTACGGGCCTAACGATCTTAGGCCCGTAATTATTATCAAAGTTGCTCTGGAAATCTGGAACTGTTACAGATAGTCCATAAAATAGTCCTCTCTGAGGGAGTACCCACGTTTTAAATGCGATTTTTCTTTGTCTAAGGTATAAATTGGTTTGCCATACACTGAAATCAGCATTTTATTGAAGTTTTAAAACTGACTGTCAAAAAATCCCTCAGCACCTGATTTGAATGTAAATTTTGAGTGTTTTTACTCAAAAATTTCATTAGATTTTCAATCCTGGTGTTTGTTTTGCCAACGCTACAGATGACCGCAACTCGGGTGTGGTCGATTGCAACCGACCTAGATTATTGAAACGTGCGTTTTCAGCAATTAGCGATATTTAGACTAATGCGTTACAATATCGTAATTACGCGATTAGCAAACAGGATTATACCGGTTTCCGTTATGGAGTATCATTGGATAGGGCTTGGTTGTTATTATACTACATACTTACTTTTGAAATTATCATGGTTGTTAACACAAAATTTACTTATAACTAAATATTTACCATGATTTGATTTTTTAGTTTTCCAATAGTATAGGCGTTAGGTAGGTGGAGACCGCGCGGTAAACGTAGTGTAGGACGCCCTCCGACCAGGTAGGATAACGACTTGTGAAAGACTGCAGGTAGATGCTGGATGCGGCAAGCTGAAGACAGGGCGCTATGACGCTCATTGGGGGAGGCCTATGTCCAGCAGTGGACTGATATAGGCTGATGATGATGATGATGATGATGATGACATGAAGTCAAGTTAATTCAAATGATTGATCTTAGACTAATAAATAATTGGTGAACAAGTTTGCCTCGAAGAACAAAACGGCTTCATGTAGCTATATTCGGCTAAAAATTAGCAACGAGAAAAAAACCCTGAACAGGCTCAATGCATACTCGTTTTGAAAAATGTCATGCTCAGCTATTTTTGTCGTTGCCCGTACATAAACCATATTTATTTATTACGCTGTACATTCGTAAACCACCATTTAAAGCTAAAAACTGTAATAAACATTGATTACCAAGTTTTGCTCGTTTTATGGACATTCATAACTAAATTGACACTGTTTATAGAGTGCAGGAGTTATGGGAAAGACTTGTGATTGAATTGTAAAGGAGTATGCACATTACTGTGCGTCCTATCCGTTATGAGCTACGGAGCTGCGACGTGGACACTCACGATAGGGCTGGTCCACCAGTTCAAAGTCGCTCAGCGAGCTATGGAAAGAGCTATGCTCGGAGTTTCTCTGAAGGATAGGATTCGTAACGAATACATCCGACAGAGAACCAAGGTTATCGACATATTTCTAAGAAGCTGAAGTGGCAGTGGGCCGGCCATATCTCGCGAAGAACGTGGACGTTTGTTACTCTTTCACGTAAAAACTACTGAATGGATTTTAATGAAACTTCACAATAATATAGCTTACATATCAGAATAACACATAGGCTACAATTCATAAAGATATATAGTATATTATCGAAAATATCTATGACCACGCGGGTGAAACCGCGGGGCGCAGCTAGTCATTTATAAGGTTCATTATTTTAAATAATAATAATGTTAAGTAGTGGAAGTTATTGCGATGATAAGACTGTAGGGTCCTTTAAATTCTCGGCCTACTTAAAACTAAACTAAGTCCAAAGAACTTAACTTACAATGTGGAACATTCATTAGGTAACTTGAGTTATGCTTAGATTGAGTTCATGTGGAATTTAAGCTAAGAATGTTCGTACTTAACTCTAGATAAGGGAATGTTTGTGAGTTTGTAGTTTATTGATGTGGAGTTATTGCTAGTTTCTGTTCGCGGCTTTGCACGGATAATAGTTTAATTTTTTTTTTCACACATTTGGGACGTTCTTGAAGGAAAAAATTCCGAATTTTTGAGGTTCTTTTTAATCGAGTCAAGTGAGTCAAAAACTTTAGCTAACTGCGTAAGAAGGACCTTGTTTATTACTATTCGGATTCAGTAAAAGCAAAACTGATACTATGTTTTAACACAGTATCAAAAAAACTAAATATCCTGTAGTTCTACTAGCTAACTACCTCCCGTGGCTTCGCTCGCACCAGCTTAGTATAACTTCACAAACTAGCCCTACCGCGGTAGGTACAATCTGACGACTCAATCACTACATTATCTGTTCTCTTACAATTATAACAGTAAAGCAAAAACTGTAGTATGCATCATTAAACTGTGATAAATTAGATCCCAGATATCGCAGTGCGCGGCTCTCTCACTTGCACATGTCGGGTAACCTTTAGGCTAAGCACAGGCTAACACAGTCTTAGAATAGACAAAAATGATATCGAATGCGTAAAATTAATCGATACCCATAACGTTTATAATTTAAAATTTTGCGCTCTATAGTCTCATAGTTGTATTTTTGTGTGGATACTAATCAAATATGGATCCGTGGTTATCCGAAATAAAGAGATATAAAGAGATTTTATTTATTTATTAAATGTATGAAAAAAACCATTCTATTCTAGACAAAAAAATGCAGTGATATGCTATGGCCCGTTGAATGACATGATAAATTCGTGCTAAGACAGGGAATATTTCTGCCTCTTAGTGTGTAAGGTCATATATGTAAATTAATGTATTTTATGGAACTCGCTACCTGCTTATTTTTGTCCTCACTGTCAAGGGTGAATAGGTCTTTTAGACCTTCGTGATACATCGTTGGCGAAATCTTCACAGGCAAGAGAGATTGTGGTCAAACGAGGTCTATCGGCAACCAAAATTATAGCACTTATTAATGCAGACAAGACGGTTCGACGACGAATTTGAAGAGAGCTGTAAAACCCTTAAGACTAGCTTCTGCTAAGAGTTTAAAAAGCACTATTCGCCTTTAAAAATATATTATTAAACATTAAACTAGACGCAAAGTCACAGCCTAAATCTTATAACATTTAACCATGTCACACATGAATATAAAAAAAGCGTTTGTTTTAGTTTAAATCACAATGTGCCAGACAAACTGACTCCGACTGTGTTCTCCCTCATTACCCTCCAATTCCGTATGTTAATGCTGCGTAATCGCGCCAGTATAATGTCTTTAAAAACTTGCTGCATCAGTGCTGCACAGCAATTAGATCAGCTAATATCCTACTTTACTGCGCTTTCAATGTTTTTTCAGGAACATTGGCTCTCACAAAATAACAATTGTTTTCTTAATAATAAAAAAGATGGTTTCTTTAAAAGGATAATTCTATTAATACCTATTATAAACGAGAAAGCAAAAACTACCGCATCGGGCTGAAACTTTGAATACATGTAGTTCCAGGTTCGGAATAAAACAAAGGCTACTTTTATCCTTTCAATAGAAATAAAACGTTTCCATAAAAACAACGCATGCAAAGCCGCGGGCAGAAACTAGTTCCGAATATTTTTCGATCTCAAATAGCTAAAGCAAACATCCGAGGGTAGACTATAATATCACCAGCGTCGAAATTTTTTTGTGGTTGGCTTTCGCAAGATGACGAAAAATTAGCAAGAAGAAATTTCAAGTTTCAACATTGAATTGATGTATCAGACATCAAGTACCTATAACACAAGCTTTGCTTAGCATGATGCTAGATAATGCTGTGTGGATTGTTCAGCATTATTTATTTATTTAAAGATCGCAGTTACTTTGACGACCGATGTGGCGCGGTGGGTGAAGGTCCGCCTGCGACGCAGAAGGATGTTCGGTTCCCGCCTCGGAACAATTGTGTGTATGATCTGCAGATATTTGTTCCGGGTGTTTTGGTCGTTTTCTATGTACAAAAAAAATATCTATCTAAGTAATGTATTGTATTATGTATATCAGTTATCTAGTACCTATAACACAAGCTCTGCTTACCATGGGGCTAGATAATGTTGTGTGAGTTGTCCAGCATTATTTATATTTAATTATTAGTTACTAAGAAATAGTCATAAATAGATAGGATACTTGCTTACATTGTAAATAACAATGTAGGCAAATAAAATACCCACTCACGTCAAAAACCATCTCGTTTTTTCAACAAACTCTCTGACAGGCCATACACGACCTGTAATTTCATATTATTAAGTAAATTGCCCAGCTGTGGGCTCATACAGCCGCCATTAAGATAAAATGTTTACCGTATATAATTCCATTATTGGAAAAGTTCAAAAACAGGTTAAAGTAATGTAAAGAAAAACGCTTTTTAATTGGTTTGCAATGTGCCATATGTTTGACAGCCTTCTTTTCGTTCTGAAATTCTTTAGACTCAATTCAAGTTTGAAATTCGATTGTGCGCGGAAGCTTTTGAAAATCGAATGGGTTCGAAAGGTCATTTTCGTGGAATCAATAGAGTAAGACCTCATTTTCACCACCTTTTTAAAAACAAAATGGATTAGACAAGTTGATATGATTTTGACGTCTTATTCGAAATGTATGTACAAAACCATAGTTATTTAAGTTTCAAGGTACGGGAGTATAAAAGCTCTCTCGTTAAAATAAGTTTTGTCCCAGATGTTGTATGAAATTTTTTTTCTTTCACATTATAATTAATTAGAATTATTTTTTAAGAAAGCATGATTTCTCTTCGTATCGAGTATATGATGCAGCCAAAGATAATTTTTTTGCTTATATATATATTTAAGAGTTGGGGATTTTGTTCTAAAATAAAAATAAACAAACAAAAAGACATAAATTCACTTTAAAAACATATTACATGAGATACAACACATTACATGAAATGTATCTTTGCATATACAAACATAAAAACATTTTACCCCAAAAAAGCGCACAAAGCCGAAGACAGATGTAACTACAAACATATCTCTACCTACCAGTACCTGATCTAAATAAGGTTATATCGTTAAATCTTCTTTCCTCTCATCTGCCCCCCTCCATCGATACATCATAAAGTCCCCTGACCCCCTTTCGCCCTAGCGCCGCCCATTCACGCATGCGCTGTGGCAAGACAAATAGGGGGATAACACGGGATTTGCATGGAAGGGTGCATGGGTCTTATAGTTCTTGAGATTTGTAAAAATCTATGTATTAAATAATGTGATATATTATTATTAAATACTCATTAGAGTGGAGACCGTGACTCGGCAAACGAAGTATAGGACGTCCTTTGGCCAGGTGGGATGACGACCTGCGAAGGACTGCAGGTAGATGCTGGATGCGTCAAGCTGAAGATAGGACGCTATGGTGCTCATTAAGGGAAGCCTATATCCAGCAGTGGACTTGCTATAGGCAGATGATGATGATGAAATATTTGTTTATTTCTGACTCACTGTGCCCCGTGGCTTCGCCCGCGTGGAAAGTTTATGAACATTCCTCTTGAATTAATCTATCTGTTAAAAAACCGCATCAAAATCCGTTGCGTAGTTTTAAAGATCTAAGCATACATAGGGACAGACAGACATCGGAAAGTGACACTGTTTTATACTATGTAGTGAAGTGTGATCTCTGAACAAATATATTTTAAGAAGGTAGGTTCATAAACCATTTGACACATTGATTTCCACGCGGGCGAAACGTTACATGTGGCTTTACTTTTCTTTCAGGCGACAAAACAAAGCAATTCTTTCCTATACGGAAATGCTTCTATTTCCGGTTTTCCATACGTATATTTAATTATGCTCGGTTCGAATATCTTGTTCCGATATAGAAGATTTTTATTGCATCAAGTCGATTTCCGGCCATAAAATATAATTGTGGAGGATTTTTTAGTTATGAATTATGATCGATGCATGGTCTTGGGTCGACGAACTTTTGATAGATTCGTTTTAAGAAGCTTCTAGGGCAGGTTTCACCAAACATGTATAAAAGTGCGGTTCTGCTTTACCAAGTTTAACGGTACCTTAGGATTTGACGTACTGTCAGTTATCTGCTAGTTAAGTAAATGATTTAATCTATTCACTGCCCATCTAGCCTATACGGTGCAAGTCGATGGTCTTTGCAGCTCTACAAGCTTGAATATAAAGATGTAGTATGCTATGCACATTGAAAGTGTTAGGTCGGTTTAAGAGCTCTAATCGCGTTTAAAGAACCTGATGCTATCGGCTCTAATTGGGAGTGTTTTATTAGCCTTATCGTGATAACTCTCACGTTTTCAAACAAATCAAACCAACAACCTACACTTTCAACCCATTATATTAACAAAACCTGAAATTTATTACTTCAAAATGGCTACCCGATTATCTAAAGCAAACATCGATCAAGTTCAACCTACTACAATAAATTACCCGACCAATTATACCAGACAAAAGCTCCTTATTAAACCAATTGAGCTTATCTCTCGCTTACTCCCACAACAACCGCAATCTCCATCTCGTTCCACCGTCAAATGGGGGGGACAAAAATGAACTAACAACCCCAATTTGTCGCATAATACTCTGTCTCTTTCCCGCGTAATGGCAACAATAAAGTAATACACAGATAAATAGCTACCCGCTTAAATTTCGCTCGAATTCACGCTACCCCTTAATTGCGTATCTCCCCTATTATCCGTCTCTTTCTAACTTGAGAGTTTTATATGTCTATCTCGGTCGGTAATCCGCCGAGTATAATCGCATACATAAGTGCTTAATCGCATTTCGGGGCTTGTTGGATAGCCCTATTTATTTAGCACGGGTGTCATTCTCCTTTGTTTGCGGAGAGTTAGGGCGTATGAACCAGCGGAGTTAGGACCTTTTTGCTTAACATTTTGAGTTGAATCTGTTTCATTTTATAGCGGTCGGGTATGGCAGATGTATGGTTCGAATTAAGTTTTATTGTTGTTGTTAGAATTTGCATTAGAATGTTATAATTGTTTAATGGTTTGCGCTTCTAGTTTAAATGAGTTGTGTCCTTATGGGGATAATAGGTTGGGATGGATCATTTGTTGCGTCGATGAAGTTATTTTTATAACGAGCTAAGTAATTAATCATTACCCATAACAATTAGATACATAAAGACATCATTTATTTTGTTGACAGACTTTGCGTCGATATTTCACGTAGTAAATGCCACTCGAATAACTTAAACTGATCTAACGATGGCAACTATTTATAATTGACGTATTTATTTTAATATTTATTAATGATGCGGTTAATTTGTAAGTAATACCAATAACATTTATCATCATCAGCCTATATCAGTCCACTGCTGGACATAGGCCTCCCCCAATGAGCGCCATAGCGCCCTGTCTTCAGCTTGCCGCATCCAGCATCTACCTGCAGTCTTTCGCAGGTCGTCATCCCACCTGGTCGGAGGGCGTCCTACCCTACGTTTACCGAGTCGTGGTCTCCACTCAAGAACACGTTTGCCCCAGCGGCCGTCGGTTCTTCGCGAGATATGGCCGGCCCACTGCCACTTCAGCTTGCTAATTCTCAGAGCTATGTCGATAACCTTGGTTCTCTGTCGGATGTATTCGTTACGAATCCTATCCTTCAGAGAAACTCCGACACCAATAACATTTATAAATTTAATTAATCATACTGTATTTTGACTGCGGTTTTTTTTCGACGACTGCGATCTTTTTTTAACCTAAAAAATTCGTGCTGCCGCTCTACACAGCGGTTGTGTTGCGCCGCACATGCGTTTCGTTCGAAAAATATTACGGCTGTGCTGAGTCACACAGATCTGTATTTTCTCAGCCGCTGCGCTAGTGTGGATTTACGCATATTAGTCACTTGTAGAAAACACATACCGTGTGATTTCAGCAGTCTAACTGTTAACTTTTTCAAAAATAAATAATTTGTACATCGTGCTTTACCTCACAGAGCGCGTTGAAATCTTTTATATTAAATTAAACGTTTCAGTGGATTTCGAATCATTCTTCTTTAAATTATTATATTAAAAGTTGACGACAATTTAATATTTTTTATTATCAAAAATGTTATCATTTTATACTAGGTATTATTTTTAATATACAAATACTCGTATGTAGTTTACTCTGTCCGTATGATAACCGGTTGAATGGACTTATAGAAATTGGAATATGACTTTTTTAAAGTTATTTTTGTATTAAAGCTAAAGTTATTTAAAACGGGATATTTACCATGATTTGATTTTTGAGTTTTCCAATATTTCGGCACAGTTTCATGCGCCATGATCACGGAATAACAATAATAATATCCCGTTTTAAATGACTTTAGTGTTAATAACCATGATAGTTTCAGAAGTTTTATTATTTTTGTATTGTTATTTGTCAAGGATTGTATCCAGTCTTTATGTGTAATTGCGTATGTTTTCAGCCTTTTTGTGCCTTTTTGCATAAAAATAATTTGTTTCAGAAAAAGGAGATATTTAAGTAGAATAATAGTATCTTTTCTACAACTGTTCGAAAAATATTACAGCTCTGCTGAGTCACAAAAATCTGTATTTTCTTAGCCGCTGCGCTAGTGTGGATCTACGCATATTAGTCACTTGTAGAAAACAAAAAACTCATACCGTGCGTTTTCAGCACTCAAAGTGTTAAACTGCCAACGCATGAGATGTTAGTTACTGTATCGGGTCCCTAAAGCCCGCTCAGTCACGTGTTAGAATGTATTTATCATAGGGTTACCTCGGGTTAAGCGTATGGGCGTAGAGTCCCGGGAGGCTTCAAGGGTTAACATGAGTTAGGACCATTTCAGGGAGATGTGTTTTGTTGCGGTAATTGTGGTGGGTGAATAAGATGTGGGCGATGAAACGACGGCCGCTGGGGCAAACGTGTTCTTGAGTGGAGATCACGACTCGGTAAACGTAGTGTAGGACGCCCTCCGACCAGGTGGGATGACGACCTGCGAAAGACTACAGTAGATGCTGGATGTGGCAAGCTGAAGACAGGGCGCTATGGCGCTCATTGGGGGAGGCCTATGCCATCATCATCCATAACACAAGCTCTGCTTATTTTAGGGCTAGACGATGATGTGTGGATTGTCCAGCATTATTTATTTATTTATGAAGGTCTCAATCTCAACTCAAAAACCCACCAATCACAGCCGCCCCAAACAAGGAACATGCGACACGACACGCAACATTACCTAATACATGGATATCGAATATCAATCAAGTTGCTTCCTCTTCCCACCCCTTTGCGGCTAATGGCGCGGAAAAAGGACAGGGGATTTTAAATGGTTACACTGTTGTTAGATGATTTTGAGATTTGTTGACGTTTTTTTTAAATCTTTATTCATTGCAATGGAGTTTCGTCACAAAGTGATAGGTGCTGGTTGCGTCTCGGCAAACGGAGTGTAGGACGTTTGCCAAGTTTCAACACCTTCAGAATCCGCTACTCAAGCGTGATGATTCTATATCTAGTCATGACGCTAAAAACAAAATCACGCAAAATCTCCCTTGTTTGGGGGAGGCATGTTCAATAGTGAAGACCACGACTCGGCAAACGAAGTGTAGGACGCCCTCTGGTTGGATGACGACGTGCGAAAGACTGCAGGCAGATGCTGGATGCGGCAAATGATGATAGGGCGCTATGGCGCTCATTAGGGGAGGCCTATGTCCAGTAGTGGACTTACATAGGCTGATCATGATGATGATTGAAATGATGATTGAGAGAAAAGAGGAATGCAATCAGCATAAAATTAGATTTTCCGTATTCGGACCACTCCGGGCCGAAGCGAGTGGGACGAACGCGGAATACCTCAACTAAAGAACACTTGCGTAAAGACAAGTATAATTTTCAGATCATTCAAGCCTCACTAAGATTTATTAGTAAAGGTGCGAACATCGTCATACGAACAATCGTATAGATTTTCACACTTCCTTCACTATTACACAACCTCTGCTTTGTACGACGACGGTGCCATTCAGGACGGTCATTAGGCAGCTATGTGTAAAAACTGATTTTAGCAGAGGTATATGAAGTAAGCTATAGAACTGTTACTGTAAGAATAAGAATATATTTATTGTAAAATTTATAAATTATAATAATATACGACCTATCTATATATATAAAAGAAAGTCGTGTTTGTTACAACACTTATAACTCGAGAACGGCTGGACCGATTTAGCTGAAAATTGGTGGAGAGGTAGCTTAGAACCAGGAGTCTAACATAGGTTTTTATCATTTAAACAATTTGACACATAGATTTCCACGGGGGCGAAGCCGCGGGGAGCAGCTAGTATACGATAAATTATAATGACGACCGATGTGGCGCGGTGGGCGAAGGTCCGCCTGCGACGCAGGAGGTTGCGGGTTCGATTGAACAATTGTGTGATCTGCAGATATTTGTTCCGGGTGTTCTGGTCGTTTTCTATGTATAATAAAAAATATCTATATATGTAATATATAGTATTATGTATATCAGTTATCTAGTACCTATAACACAAGCTCTGCTTACCATGGGGCTAGATAATGCTGTGTGAATTGTCCAGCATTATTTATTTAATAATGCTGGACAATTCACACGGTACTAGATAGCTGATATCTACAGCATAGAATATATTAATAGATTATAGTATTTATTATACTTAGAAAAATTGTGTAAATAAGAAAGAATATTTTTAAACTTACGCGATCTGAACACATAATTTATAAGTATTCATACATCATCATCATCATCATCAGCCACTGCTGGACATAGTATTAATACAAGGGGTATTTATTTACCTACTTTTTCCGACGCTTCAGCCCCCATAAATTGGCTATAGAAATGGCTTATCTATCGTGGTGACCAAGATAGTGTGTAAACCTTCAATAAAAAAAAAAACAAAAACAGGATGTCGCGTTATCGCAACATCCTAGTTTTGTTATTTTTTTAACTATTTTCTAAGGCATTTCTAAAGCCAATTTAAGGGGGTACCTCAAGGTATACCTCTAGCTAATAACCTATAAAAAAATCTGCTTACTTTGTTCATACTTGCTCTACCTCGCAAATCACCCCTCTCATCTCCCACAGTATTTACTCTTTATTAACAAAAGGGCCACTTATCGCGCAATTATAGTCTTTACGGCTCTCGCAATACGTTCGTCTTGATTTACGAGCATTAACCATAGGTTTCAGTTAGGTTTCAAAAGGTTTAAAACCATAATTACGATCATACGCGTTTTCAAAGATGTTGTGAACAAATTATATGAGTTTTTGAATGACATTGTACTGGCGAATTACCATATATTGAGGAACGTTGCGGCACGGCGGTTAAAGATCCGCCTGCGACGCAGGAGGTTGCGGGTTCGATATCCGCCTCGGTACAAGTGTTTGTACGATCTGCAAATTTTTGTTCCGGGTGTTCGGGGTATTTTCTATGTAATAATATAAATATTTTTATACATATATAAGTAGGTACGCTTTTCAGATGTTTTGACATCTCGCCTATAAATAAACCTTCCCTAAATCTTAGGAAATATAACCATTTATTTCAGTGAATTCTTATAGTAAGATGAATAAGTAAATTATCGTTAGTATTTTCCCTAGGTAGGTAGGTAGGTTATTACAGTAAAAGCAGTAAAGAATATCAGTTGTATAAGCAATGTTGCCATAAATCAATATGTGTGTAATTTCACGGTGTTGCCATATAACTAACTTGTAGGATTGATGGCTAAACTGGTGTATTGCCATTATAATGGAATTCTGATAAGTTTTTATGTGTCATAAAAATAACGGGTGGTTTTATACCTACTTACATTCAATATACAAAATTGATTTGATTTGAAACACAATTTAAATGTACTTTTGTGTTTAGTTTTACATTTAAACCTTTTTATTGCATTTATTTAAACCTATTTTTGATATTACATAACATAAAAATACCTAAATATAGCCGACCTCTTTCGATGTAAGGTACCTAGTCCCGCTTGGGGTTAGTTGATGCTGTGCTCTGGATTGTCCAGCATTATTTATTTGCCTATATATTTACAATAAATACCTCATCATCATCATCATCAGCCTATAGCAGTCCACTGCTGGACATAGGCCTCTCCCAATGAGCGCCATAGCGCCCTGTCTTCAGCATGCCGCATCCAGCATCTACCTGCAGTCTTTCGCAGGTCGTCATCCCACCTGTTCGGAGGGCGTCCCACACTACGTTTACCGAGTCGTTGTCTCCACTCAAGAACACGTTTGCCCCAGCGGCAATAAATACCTAGTACCTATCTACTCAAGAAGAATATAAATTTCCTAGTTTTATCTCTATTTATCTTTTAACGTTCCTTTCTACAATCAAAATAAAATAGAATGTACAAAATATTTCCAAAATCCTTTAGAATCGTGAATAAAACTGCTTGTAAAATCGTGTCAATGCAATGAATACATCTTTCGCGCCATTACCCGCCTGACAGATAGCTTCACAAAATGGCCGACGCGATTTTTGGCGGCAACGCGAAAATCTCTATGGATTCTTTCAATAGAATGTGAAATATTGTTAGAGGGGAATAGTTTTTTATTGCCCTCTTTCCGGTAGTAACCCTTTTGTTGGGAAATTTACCATGAATTTATACAGAGTTCCGTAGCGTTCCTATTCAAATATGGAACCCTCATACATTTAGATTGGATAAAAGAGTTTCACTTTAGGTATTTGCAACATAAACGGGAAACAGGAAAATCTTTCGCGAGGATTTCAATTTCATTTTGTTATCGTAAACCCTACCTCTCAGAATATTTTTCCTAGTTACTGAAATAACTTTACATTTCACATCTATAGACTATACTAGTCCACTGTTGGATGAAGTACTCCCAGATAAGCCCCGGCGTTAACGCCATAGTAACTGGGCATTCGGGTAAGGGATCGCAGTGGAGGTGTTTAATATTATACACGGAAAGAAGCTGCTTTTCTAAGATAGAAAACACTTTATAATACCAAACAAAACAGGAAACAGTATAGAAAAAAATACTTAAAATAGAGGACCTTATCGCTGAGAGAATCTCTCCCAGGCAACTTTAGGATGAACTGAAAATGAAGTAGGTACCGTGGCACATGAATAGGTATTTAGAGTGAAAAAACAAAAAGATACACTACATACCACAATATGTCCTGTTAGAAATAGGTTTTACAATAAAAATAATACTAATGCCTTCTTTCTTTGTCCCCAGGTGAAAGTTTGGTTCCAAAACAGAAGAACAAAGCACAAAAGGATGCAGCAGGAGGAAGAGGCTAAAACTGGTGTCAAATCCAGTTCCTCCTCGAAACCTGACGACGGAAGTCAATTCAACAACTCTTACGAAGAAGAAGATGAAGAACTAATAGATATGGATATGGATGAACTTAGTGAAAGTGAAAATGAAACGTAGAAATAACATGACATTGACATTTTAGACGTATAAAAGTGTAAATAGTAGAGTAGAGTTTATTTATTTATGATTTTGGTCGTTGTATGCCCTTGGGAAACGAAATGTGAAATATCCAATGAGTCTTATAATTGAAATTGAGCTAGAGATAAAAATATCGTTGCAAATGATATACCAAGTGGCTAAAAAGAAACGCAAGTGAAGCTGTTCTTATAAATAGCTCTCATTGGCTTGTCATAATTAGGTTATGCTTGAAATTACAGACTGTCAAATTAAGTGAGGTCTATGTGTTGTTTTAAACAGTCTAAGTCAGTCAAGTCAAGTAAAGTCGTCTAGTATAAGATGACGAATATGTCACTTGAAAAATTTGCTAGAGTTAAAACATCATATACTCCGATAAAGAGTCCAAGATATTTTATCTCAACATTTATGAATGAGAACTTAACAATAACAGAAAACAACAAGGTTATCACTAAAAACTAAAACACAAACTTCAACAACGCATAATCCTTCTTGAACAGTAAAATTTGAATACGTAATCGGACAAGAGATCAAATAAATGATGATTCATTCATCATTTACTTGATCTCTTGTCCGATTTTCAAAACCAAAAATTGTTACGAGATTCTATGATTTGCTTCGATGATATCAACAAAAAATATTCAGGAGTTTAAATCGGAGGGAGTAGGTATAGTTCAAGAGGAAGCATTACTTATGTAAATAAAACAATACTTCTTCATCCGTCGAAGCAAAGATACACTAACGGTTTTAAGTCAGTTTTATACGGCCTTAATTATAAACGCGAAAAGCAAGTTCCATTTTATTTAGTAGGAAGAAAGCCCTACACGCCTTGTTAAGATTACAAAACACGCTAAAGGCTACCATTTAAAACAGCCTACGCTTTCAAATGGGCGTTCCTTTATTAAATTAGTGATGATTTATCTCAATTCCAAATTCGAAACAGCCATTAATAACGGTTACATTCCAAAATGGCGGCTTGTTAGCGCGTCACGGCTAATTAGATAACAAAATTGGTCATATTATAATAGTTTTCGGGTTTAAATTAATTAAAAATGGCCCTTTTTGATGCGTTCAAGTGATGTGGGTATAATTAGCCGTTTAGATTTGAACCAGTGATAGGTTGTGGTTCTAAGCTGTCAACGAACGAGACAGCGTATCTTCTGACTTGTCCGAGCGAGAGGGGTGAACTACAGCGTATTATTAAGAGATGTGCCTGTTTTATCTTAAGTTTGATCGCGTTTCTTTATAGCCCGGACCAAATTGTTTTTTTTTTTGACGATTGTTCGAAGCTATTTGTCTACGTGCGTTCGTTCAAGATAAGATCTGGCTGTTTAAACACGTTTCACGCGTTAGGCAGTTAATAAATGGTACTGGTTTTGATTACTTGATAAATTATGGTTCCAATACAATAAGGATTGATCTGATTTGGCTGTGTAAACCAACAAAAAGTTAACACCCACGGATGAAATAAATCGATGATTGTAGCTTCGATTCTGTTTTATTCTTATGAATCGAATTAAAGTCAACATCGTTTCTTAAGATGCAGTTTCATAACTGCATAGAAGGAGTAGTTTTATTAATAGAATCCGTACGTAACCCGCTTATGCTTATGAGAATCGGTCAAGCTCTCATTTCTTTACTTTTATTGGTGGTGTGGTCAAGCATTTTGCTACCATTACACTAAACTTAGTGAAGATATGGCCTAAGATGGAACACGCTTTTCTAGAAGGTACATTTTCAGTCTGGATTTCTACTTTGAAGACTTCGAGATTATACTCTAGCAGGAAAACCGACACAGCAGCTCTTTCCACTCTCTGACAGGTACGGTTTGTTACCCATTTGATTTAGTAACCCTGGTGGACTCATTTGATCATTTCTCCCTTGACAATTTCCAATTGTGCCACTCGTTATAGTGGCACAATTTGCCATTTTCAAAAACACAGTCACATATCAAAAAATCTGTCAAAAATGCCTTCGCAAATCACTACTTTACGTATTTGAATGGCCATTGTGTTGTAAAGCCCTTAAACCGACCTAAAACGGTTTTAATCACCGATTATAGGGTTAATTTGTACTTCCTTTTTCCGTCTTTTGTTCTTCTGATTTACGAGAAGCAATATCGAGTTCTTACGAGTCGGTTTACCAGCAGTGCGCGGGTAGTTAACGGGCACGTATTGAGTAAAATTCAACATTTGGAAAGCCCAACACTTTCAGGCAAGCAAATATTCAAATGCACTTATGGAAAATACTCTCAGAGAGCCAATCGTCATAGCCACTGATAGCCACTGATGGGTATAATGTTTATATAGGTAAATCAATCTTTATTTAAGAAGGTCTTAACAGTAGGACAGCCCTTCTTTCGCTTTTGTCCCATTACAAAACCAGACGGATTGGTTACTCTACTCTAAGACTCAGAATTAATAATAAAAAAAATATAAATATCTCAAACTTTTGGAACTATCATGGTTATTATCACAGTCATCTATTATAACTAGGGATATTTACCACGATAAGATTTTTAAATTCTCCAATAATATTTCTGCACAGTTTCATGCGCCATGATCACGGAATCACGAAAATCAAATCATTGTAAATAACCCGTTATAAATGACTGTGTGATAAATATGTATCTTTATTGGTTCGGTTTGAGGTAAATAACAATAATTTCAATTGCTGCAATATTCGAACAATATTAACAGTTGTAATACCACAATGTGCGTAATAAAATACCACGCACTGTAAACGACCTGGATTTGGAAAATTTAATTATTTGTTATTACCTATGTTATTGCAGAATGTTAATGTAATTTTGCATTTGACCTAAATAATATTGATTTAACTTACAATGAAAGATTGCAAATTTAATAGGAAGGACGGACCTACATACAAACGGTGTTAAAGTGTTAACTATACCTATAACTATATTAAACACACAAGGCGTTAAGACATATGCAAAAAATAGAAATATAAAAATATTTTATTAAAACATATACTAAATGCCCCATTTAGTATATGTTATGCTAGGATGCTAAACATAACATCCGTTTTCGGTTCCTGTTGTCCCACAGGTGGGACATCTGAAACTGGAAGAGGTAATATATTAATGTGGTTTAAAATAACCAAAAAATTTGCTTTCCAGATTTTAACCAATAAATCATAGGAAATAAATCAAGAAACCTAGTACTTATGACTTATCAGAGGCAGTTTCCATTTGCAGCTCAATTAACTGCAGTCGTTTAATTATCGTTTTTAATTATCAGTATTATTGATTACGTGTTGTGATTAGCGTTCTTGTCCGTTTACGATCTATTCTTGATTGTTTTTCATTACGAATGCGGTTATGGAGGTTTTATTGTAGAGTCGAACTCTCTGGCACGGGCGAAGGGGCTCTAACTTAGGTGGCGGGTTCTATTCCTGATGAGGGACAAGCTAGTTCATAGTGGGGAGGAAGACAAACTAAATGTGTTTGTTATTATAGTGCGTAAGCCATCGCACTCGGGGTAATCAAGAAAAAACAAACAAAGAAATTGAAAATTTTAAATTGTCGAATTCAATTATTTTTGGGATATTACGTAATTTCTTAGAAACAAAATATAAGCCATTTATTCCGCAGTTTACGGATAAAGCATGTTTGAAAATGTAAAGTGGTTTTCTTCTTGTTTGTTGTTGTCTTGTGTCTCAGCCGACATTTTTTCACGCTTTTTTTATCGCCGATCTTTTACCGCAAGAGTTTAGTATCTCTTTCTCGAGCAATAATAACGTTAAAATCTATTAACACTTTGAGTGCTGAAAACGCACGGTATGAGTTTTCTACAAGTGACTAACATGCGTAAATCCACACTAGCGCAGCGGCTGAGAAAATACAGATCTTTGTGACTCAGCAGAGCTGTAATATTTTTCGAACGAAACGCATGTGCGGCTAAACACAACCGCTGTGTAGAGCGGCAGCACGAATTTTTTAGGTAAAAAAAAAGATCGCGGTCGTCGAAAAAAAACCGCAGTCAAAGTGTTAATTAATGAACAACATGATATTATACACAATAACATAATAATTTAAGAATAAGAATAATACAAATTTTATTTGGCCAAAAAAACAGGTCTCAATAGTTACCTACAATAACACATTAAAGCAGTAAAACATAGCACACATAAAATTAAATAAAATATAAATACAGAGAAACAATAATAATAATATTACATGGCTACCGTGCTAACCTGCTGGCCAAAATTTTATGTATAAATTGGAAGAATACAAGATGAAAACAGTAAATAAAACTAGAAAAACAAGTATCAGAAATCATGTAGTGGTGTTTTTAAAATTACTCAAATAATTATATGAATCATTGGTTATTTATAATTAAAATGCATTACTTTTAAGAAAAAGCTAAATATTTGTCAATTATGTATTAATTTCTCGAACTTTATCAGTTGTGAATAACAATCAGACTTTTCTTTAGCTTGCTTCACGCAGAGAAGTGTCGATAAGGACCTGATTCCTGATTAATACTTTCACTGCCTTCTTTTGCCTAAAATGCAAGCTTATGAAAGAATAATGTATACCTACAGGCGTTTTAAAAGTGTTCAGTAAATCTGAAAATCAAACTGAGTAGTTTAATGCTTGCTCTGACGTTATTAATTGATCTTGTTAATAGGTTAACACTTTCATTGCCCACGATACATGGATGTGTTCACCCTCCAGCTGCGGTGCCTCGGATCGCACCGGTCATTCTGGGCAGTGGATGCGTTAAACATACAATACAATACAATAGAAGACTTCTTCTTTCTTACTGACTTAATGACTGCTTCTGAATCTAAGAAGATTATGAACGCCTTTAAGTACTCTGTATATTTATTAAATAATTAAATCTAAAAGGTCTTAAGTAAAAATAGTAAAAAGCTCAAATATAAATAGTTTACTAAGAAGTTCCTTTAGAATATAGACCGGGAAAATAGGTCGTTTCAGTATTACTGTGTTTTTCAACGGGCTATTTAGACCTTAACATACCTACTAATTATTTTTTTTTAAACTGTAATATTTTATGTAAAACCCCTTCCTACAACACCCTGGCCATACCCCAGGGTGGGACGGAACCATACCCCTATACAATAGAGTTCACAGTCTTACTAATAATGTTTTGTATATTTTTTAAGGGTTTCGATACAGAACGAAACCCTTTTGGTTTCACCTCTGTCCTTCTTATTTTTAAACTTCATTATCATCATCATCAGCCTATGTTAGTCCACAGCTGGACATAGGCCTCCCCCAATGAGCGCCATAGCGACCTGTCTTCAGTTTGCCGCATCCAGCGTCTTTCGCAGGTCATTTTTCCACTTGAATATCTCAGCAACTTCCGAAGCTATTTACTTACAATATTAAATGTAAAAATATATCATGGGAAATCCCATAATATTTTTTTACATTGAAATTTTTTGATAAAAAATGTTTGATATATATTATATATTAATTAAAAAAAACTTTAAAAATAATTAAAATAAATAAATAATGCTGGACAATCTAAACAGAACTACTATATATCTATAAATAAATACTGCCATCATTCTCTTTCTAACTTAGATAGATGCGGCAAGTTGAAGACAGGGCGCTGATTAGGGGAGGCTTATGTCCAGCAGTGGACTATTATAGGCTGATGATAATGATAACTAGTAGATCTGTTTCGGTTTATTATTACCATAGCTATGGTAAACAGCTTAATCGCTAATTTGCTACAGTGTATGTAATTGGTTAATATGCAATTATGCGCGGAATTAATTACCGATTCACTCAAAGCAATCTAAGTGGTTTTTAATCAGTTTTTTAATTAGCACATGCCCTAACATTATTGACAATACTTTTTTAATTGTTTTTGTTTAGACGCCCGTTTTTGTTCAATTTCCGCTTTGTTTTCTAAAAATCGGAAAATAACGACATATATATGAAAATAAAATATGTAAATAGATTATTTATTACTTAATAATAAAATTAGTTTGTATAGACCTGTAAATTATTTCTTAAATAAAAAAAAATATGTTCCTTCAACTATCATGGGTCGGTATATCATAGTTGCTGATTTGTAAATAAATTATACTAAAAAATTAATTAAAAATAGTAATAAATGTACATTCTGATTTAAATTAGACATTTGTAAATATTCGTGTGTTAGTTTTATTAGAGATTTTAAGGAGGAGGACTGAAAATTAATATTTTTTTTTAATTAGAATTATTTCGGTCCCTGATATTGTGGTCTTTTTCTTATTTATTTAAATAAACCAGTCTTCCTCCTTAACTAATTACAATTGTAAGTGTAATGTGTGTATATTCGAGTATAGTTTTTCCCCCGACTGTACCCAGTGATTTCTCCCTGACAGTACTGTACCGGCAATTGTAGATGAAAACGACGAGTGATATAAAATATATGTTTTTACTCATTTCATTTGTTTTTGTTCTACACACCCTGCATATACATATTTACTTGGGTACCCACATATGTACCCATAATCGTAAATCTGTAGGTAAAGTAATTACATATAATCTAGTCATATTTACATCAGGTTTTGACATAGCAATTGAATAGGATAGAATAGTTTTTATGTTCCGGTAGAGCCGTTTGGTGACGTCACGGGAGATAACACAAGATAACAAAAAATAAAAGACATAACAAGACTAAGACAATAAAATATATACTATGACAGCGGTTAACGGAGGAGTCTATCATCTATCGATCACTAGCAGGGAAGTATACGCCTTACACATTTTTTTTTATATTTATTTATATTTTCTTTGTCGATTTTTATAATATTAAAATAATACTGGACAATTCACACAGCATTATCTAGCCCCCATGGTAAGCAGAGCTTGTGTTATGGATACTAGATAACTGATATACATAATACAATATATTACATAGATAGATATTTTTTAATATATATAGAAAACGACCAGAACACCCGGAACAAATATCTGCAGATCGTACACACAGTTGTTCCGAGGCGGGAATCGAACCCGCAACCTCCTGCGTCGCAGGCGGACCTTCGCCCACCGCGCCACATCGGTCGTCTAAACTAATAATAACAATAATATGTAATATTTACTCTCATCATCAGCCTATAGCAGTCCACTGCTGGACATAGGCCTCCCTAATGAGCGCCATTATTGGCGTGGGGATTATGGGCATGTGGGTATTATGGGCATTCCCCCCATATGAATAGACACGCCATATTTAATTAGGTACAGTAATTATAGTAGGTACAGGCATATTTTCATCAAACAACTGGAGGCAATTATTACGTCATTATGTTGTTGCGTTGTATCAAAAGTCTCTGAAAGTTGCGAACATAATTTGTTTGGAAATTTTATACTAGCTGTTTCCCGCGGTTTCACCCGCATTAAATTCAAATTTCTCATTTTTCATACGTTTTAATATAGCCTATGTTCACCGGGGATAGTGTAGCTTTCCAACGGTGAAATAATTTTTCAAATAGGTCCAGTAGTTTCGGAGTCTATTCATTACAAAAAAATCAAACCTTTCCTCTTTATAATATTAATATATTAGATAAGTTTAAATATAATAAAGCTTATAAAGGATGTCAACTGGACGGAGCTAGGCTGGCTATGCTCGCTAACTACTACGCATAAAGGACCAACTGGAATCCAAATGCGGAAAATGGAGTACCTCCACCTGAAAGGATGTCAACATTACTGGAACTATAACTAGATAATTGCGAAAAACCTAATTTTTTGACATAAGTAACGTCACAAACAGAATATTTTATGAGACTTGAAACAACGTCAATAATGTCAACTAAATAATGGCGTTGGATCTTGTTGGACCTCATTATGTTGACCCAATATTTTTACTAAAACTACTGAACTAATTAGGCTGTCCTAGTCGTAGATAAAATTTTAAAAGCTGGTGCGATTGTATTTATCACAAAACTTGCTGCACCCCGCGGCTTCGCCCCCGTTGAAATCTATGTGTTTAATGATTTAAATGATAAAAGTATCCTATATGCGTCTCCTGGTTTTAAACTATCGCCCCACATATTTTCAGCCAAATCGGTTTAGCCGTTCTTAACACTTTGAGTGCTGAAAACGCACGGTATGAGTTTTCTACAAGTGACTAATATCCGTAAATCCACACTAGCGCAGCGGCTGAGAAAATACAGATCTTTGTGACTCAGCAGAGCTGTAATATTTTTCGAACGAAACGCATGTGCGACCGCAACACAACCGCTGTGTAGAGCGGCAGCACGAATTTTTTAGGTAAAAAAAAAGATCGCAGTCGTCGAAAAAAAACCGCAGTCAAAGTGTTAATGATTTAAATGATAAAAGTATCCTATGTGCGTCTCCTGGTTTTAAACTATCGCCCCACAAATTTTCAGCCAAATCGGTTTAGCCGTTCTTAAGTTATAAATAGTGTAACTAACACGACTTTCTTTTATATATATAGATTATTCATATTGACGCGATGTCACAAAAACAAAACTCACTATTTAGTGAGTGCGGTGCTATTTGCACGGAGAGTTTGATAGAATGGTTTCAATTTGAACCGGGGCACTTTTGACCCTCCATCAGTCGTTTATTTCATCGAAGGTAAAATACCAAACCATTGACGACCGATGTGGCGCGGTGGACGAAGGTCCGCCTGCGACGCAGGAGGTTGCGGGTTCGATTCCCGCCTCGGAACAATTGTGTGCACGATCTGCAGATATTTGTTTCGGGTGTTCTGGTCGTATTCTATGTATAATAAAAAATATATATTTATGTAATGTATTGTATTATGTATATCAGTTATCTAGTACCCATAACACAAGCTCTGCTTACCATGGGGCTAGATAATGCTGTGTGAATTGTCCAGCATTATTTATTTTATTTATTTATTTTTATGCGTCATTCTGAGACGATACCATCATTGCTATAAAGCCTGCATGATACAAAAAACAACAGCGGGTCGTTCCAGATTTTCAAAATTTACTTATAAAAGGTAAGTAGTTAGGTACCCCTACCCACCACGTAAGCAAAGCCGCGGGCATAAGGTATTGACAACTGTGATGTTGATGATGATTTATAGAAAATTAAACATTAACGTTGCGTGGCTAAGTTCTTACAGATTATCTAACTAGATTAGTAAAACCGAGGTAAAACCAAGTTTAAACCGCGTTTCCTGAGCCTTATCAGTGCTGGCGTTTATGCAAATTCTCACGTGTTGGGGTTCAGTCAGCGATAGTAATTGGTACCTTTCTGTTCATTCACTCTGCCTTTGTTAATGCATTCACTGCGGGACACGCCTGTTTCAACCTCCGCGTGCGTATCAGATTGTCAGAAGAGGGGGCAGTCATAGTATTAAATAATATTACTGTCCACAGCCATGAGCATTGTACAGTGGGCCGTCCATATCTTGCGAAGAACCGACGGCCGCTGGGGCAAACGTGTTCTTGAGTGGAGACCACGACTCGGTAAACTAGTGTAGGACGCCCTCCGACCAGGTGGGATGACGACCTGCGAAAGACTGCAGGTAGATGCTGGATGCGTCAAGCTGAAGACAGGGCGCTGTGGCGCTTGTGTTAAATATGGCAGATCGTACAAACATTTGTCCCGAAACGGGAATCGAATCCAACCCTCTGTGTCGTAAGCGGACCTTCGCCAAACGCGCCACAGAGGTCGTCGTCAAAGCCAAGCAACAAATCCTTATGATCCGTACGCTCCGATACCGATAAAGAGCACGCGTCAAACTTTAAAGAACAATGCTTACGTCACTGGTTAAACCACGGTTAAACTGACAGTTCAGAGTTACGTCATCCTCAGTTTAGTGCAGCTAAATCTGCATTCAAAATAGCAAATTAGTAATGCGAACCGTTAGCTAGAGTTAATAACGATAGCATTGAGGGTACATATGGAAATGGGCGTAGGTGTGGGCCATTCGAGCTGTAATTAGGTAATGGTCCAAGTAAATGTTATGCATATCATTCGATTATTTATAAAATTTATGAGACTATTATTATGAATTCCGATTATTTATAATATTTAATGCAATATTCTAAGTTCTAACTAATTGATTAATTTTAAACAATTTTACTATAAAACTTAAACTTATGAATTACTCCGTCCATCGGCGAAACCGTAAAACATTATAATTTGATTGTAGTTTTCTTTGTTTTAATAACAAAGACAATTTATTTCATTAAACGCAATAAAGACCACACATTCACATAGACATTCTAATGACATCTCCGATCAAAGCAACGTAAAGATCGGTTATATTATCGATCGGCCTCTATTTTTTACGTTTTACTGGACAAAAAAAGTATTAATCCTTGGGAACAGAAACAAACAGTTGAATGACATCATCATCATCATCATCAGCCTATAGCAGTCCACTGCTGGACATAGGCCTCCCCCAATGAGCGCCATAGCGCCCTGTCTTCAGCTTGCCGCATCCAGCATCTACCTGCAGTCTTTCGCAGGTCGTCATCCCACCTGGTCGGAGGAATGACAACCTCCCCATTTTTCAGTCGATTGAAAATTTGACAGCTAATTTTATTTGGTACTAGCGTAGGAACGTTTATTCTTAGCAAAATTGGCTTCGACCATCGACCACCAGCCGTTAGCAATCCCAGCACAGGGACCACACATTCTGATGACGTCACCGCTCGATGCATCGTTACAACACTACTCGCATGCTGATAGGGACGTGACGAGAATGTCGATGGTTTTTGGGTTTATCGATATAATAATGTCGATGATTTTCCTTTGCTTTTTGGGTTTATCGATGAAATTGGGTGTGGCTTTTAAGAATGAGTTATTGCTAAATATACATATGTAGAGTTGATTAATAAATAATGTTGGACAATCCACACAGCATCATCCAGCTCCATGCTAAGCAGAGCTTGTGTTATGGGTACCTACTAGATGACTAATATATTTAATACTAGCGGACCTTCCCGGCTTCGCACGGTTTTAGTCCCTAACGGTTTCAAATCGGTCCAGTAGTTTCGGAGCATCATGCTCCGAAACTACTGGACCGATTTGAAAAATTCTTTCACCGTTGGAAAGCTACACTATCCCCGGTGAACATAGGCTATATTCGATTTTCAAAAAAGTAAGGGACTAAAACCGTGCGAAGCCGGGAAGGTCCGCTAGTATTAAATATATTAGTCATCTAGTAGGTATATACAAACAAACAAACAAAAAATCAAACCTATCCTCTTTATAATATTAGTATAGACGTACAACGTATAGCACGCAAAAAGGGCCCACCTGTGGCCAAGTTGCGGAAACCAGTCCAGAAACAAGTAAGTAACGTACAACGTATTATATACATAGATATTTGTATATTATGTAAAATACCCAGAGCATCTGGAACTCATATTTACAGGTCGTACAAGAATTTATCCTAACACGGGAATTGAACTCGCGACCTGCTGCGTCTAAGGTAGACCTTCGCTTAATCCTACTAATATTATAAACGGACGCGAAAGTTTGTGAGGATGTTTGTTGCTCTTTCACGCAAAAACCTTCTGAATAGATTTGGATGAAACTTTACAATAATATAGCTTATATATCAGAATAACACATAGGATACAATTCATAAAGATACATTTTATACTAGTTTCTGCCCGTGGCAACAAAACGTGCGAACGTTTTGTTTCTTTGGAAACGTTTAAGATTATTTCTATCCGATGGGAACTGATTTATGGGATAATAAGGAGCCTATGTTTTATTCTGAGCCCAGAAATACCTGTATGCAATATTTCAGCCCGATCCGTTCAATAGTTTATGCGTGAAAGAGTAACAAACATCCATCCATAGATACAAACTTTCACGTTTATAATATTAAGTACGATTATCCAAAATATCTTTCACCACGCGGGTGAAACCGCGGGGCGCAGCTAGTCATCAATAAAGTAGGTCAGGAGGTATGTTTTTCTTATATTTCTACCATACTAGCTTCGACCAACACAATGCATTCTGTAGTGGCAGCCACAGATTCACTTGCAAGGCCTATAGTAACCATCAATCGGCGTTGACTTTTAGAGGCCATAAAACGGATTGACAATGTCTCTGAGTATCTGTTTTACTTGGTACTTACGAGGTAGGTACTAGTGTGGTTCTTATAGATGTACTTATCTATATTTAAGCACTGGTTTCTGCCCGCGGCTTCTTACGCGTTTTTATATAGAAACGTTTAAGGTTATTCTAACCCATGGGAATTCTTTTATGGGAACAAAAGTAAAAGTCCAAAACAAAAAGCTATTTTTTTTTTATTTCCCAATTCTCAATTCAAAATAAGAAAGTAAGTGAAGTTTTATACGAAGAAGAAAGGGTTTTTTTTCCTGTTCACTTCAAATTTTGTCCACTAGTAGAAGAAGTGAAAAAGAAACCACTAGTACATAAATAAATAAAAAATAATAATGCTGGACAATTCACACAGCATTATCTAGCCCCATGGTAACCAGAGCTGTGTTATGGGTACTAGATGACTGATATACATAATACAATACATTACATAGATAGATATTTGTTTATTACCTATACATAGAAAACGACCAGAACACCCGGAACAATTATCTGCAGATCGTACACACAACTGTTCCGAGGCGGGAATCGAACCCGCAGCCTTACCACATCCATAATACCTTAAAATATATTTTTAATAGGTAAGTATTATACATTATTTTCAAGTCTAAAGCGGCTGAACGGATTTTAATAAAATTTGCCAGGTGTTGTACTATTTGTACATGGTATCTCGAGATCCACATAATATAGGCTACTTGAAAAAAGCGTGCGAAGCCGTAAGCTGAAGCTAGTAAAAACTATTACAACTCCACTTCTACCCGAGAAATCTACAAACATGCCGAAACCTATTTTAAAAGTGGTTAAACCCAAAAAACCTTAAATCCAATATTATGAAAAAACTTCAAACGCAATATATCCCAACTTCGGCAAAGCACCGCGTCACATCATGCGCGAAAAGTCAATCAATGGATTAGTGGCAGGTAGTGGGTTCGATTCCCAGATGCGGTTCCGCGAAGCCATGGGTGGCACTTTTAACCACATTAGGGATTTACAAACAAATTTGGAGATTCGAGTGAGATTAGGGTTTTTTTATGTCTTTTTGTAAATGTGGGTGTCGCTTGTGATTCATGCTATACTGAACCGATCTGGGTATAATGGTGTCGATTCTGTTGTTTTAGTATTAGCTAAAATTAGCTAAAATTAGGATTTAAAAATGTCAAATAGTCGAAACCTATTCTATGTTTGAAAAATTAGACTGACAGGTTTAAAATTAGGTTGACAGATCTAAAAGAACTCAACTTAGTTAAAATAGCTATAAACCCTATTCTTTGTATTTTTAGTATCTGTCAATAGAATACCATATTTTTTAGGTCAACCTAACTTAGAAAACCTAAACTTTAAGTTAGGAATCCTAAACAACAGAATCGATAACAATGTCTAGCCCAATTTTCGGGTAAGGCGGCCGGCCAATCTCAACGGACGTTTTAAAGTCGTACCACACACTATTCTTTGGCATAATGATAACAGTTGTAAAGATAGATAGAGATAGAGATAGAGAAACTTTTATTGGACTAAGCACAGCTACAGCACAGAACGAATAAGTATAGAATTATATAAAATAAAAATCATTATTATAATACTTAAAATTAGGAGGTATACACCTGACCTGCCCACCCACCACAGGTGAGTGAGTAGAAGGTGCATTTTAACTACAAGAAGGTACAGAGCTACTGGTACAACAAACAAATAATGATTCAGTAACTAAATATACCTAGTTCAGTAGGCTACTAGTGTGGGTAGGCTCTAGGCTCTAAAGAAACTCCCATTAGAAATAGTGATTATTTACCATAGCGCCCGCGCCGAGTGTCTACAAAAATATATTCAAAGAAAAAAGGTAGTAAGCGCGGGCTGAAAATTCGTAGGTCAACTACAGTTTTTATTTATTTTTTTATTTAGCCTGTTTCGTCCCACTGCTGGGCAAAGGCCTCCCCCAAATCTTTCCACTCAGTGCGGTCACGTGCGATCTCCCACCAATCTCCGAGGAAGGCGTTAAGGTCGTCTCGCCAGCGCTTTCTTGGCCGACCTCGCCCGCGGCTTCCTTCCGGGACCCAGGGTGTTGCAGCATTAGCCCACCTCTCGGGGTGCATTCGGCTAATGTAAAGTAATAGCTGGGGTCGTTTGACGGTGGTTCGCCCGGAGATTCTTCGCACCCCTGACCCCAGGGCTGGCATGGCACCCGTCAACACCAGGATAGCCGCTGGAGTCAACTACAGTTGGTTGTTATTATTTTCTACGCTTTTACAGTATATCTAATCAATCAAAGGAATTAGGTACCTAGTGTTTTTTGTAAAATCAGACAGGAAATCTTTTAAAACTAAAGGGTTTTATAGCCCTTTTAAAAGGGCAAAATCAATTAAATAAGACCTACAAAAAAAGCCGATGCTGCCATTCAAAACTCTTATTTAAAGAATATTAAAGTACTCTACCGACGTGAATAGCCTCTAATAGGTTTCATTAAATGTAGTTTACTTTGAAATAATCCTTTTACGAAGGTAAAGCTTAAAAACGCAAAAACCCAACGGATTTCATCGCCAAAGGTGTTTTCTAATAAAGATTAGCAAGTTTTAATCTACTCCATCCAAGTTAATCGAATAACTTGGGTTTACTTAACAAGTTAAAAAAACGTCGGTTACTTTGCTTAGTAAAGCGAGTAAGTTTAGATTATTGGAAATTTGAATTATGGACTTAATCTTCTTAGTCTTTGAAGTTTGCTTAATTCTTGATAGTTAAAGTGAAATCCTTTATTTTTAGGTACTTGTAAAATATTTGTAAATTAATATTTAAAGTAGGTAAAAATGTGGGCACTAAAGGTAGTAGACCTAGTTCAGTTGACGTTTTTTTTGTACATATGTAAATATGTGTCCTGTCAAATAAACCTTTTATTTTTAATAGACAACACAAGAGGAGGATTTTTTACATTGGGCGGTACATATGAATTTTTTTAATGTATGTATGTTTATGTTTCTTTGACGTTGGTCAGACAGCCGGAAGCCTGAAGTGGAACTGGGCTGGACACGTCTGCCGTATGTCCAGTGACTTGTGGGCAAAGACCACCACAGAGTGGAGCCCACCCAACGCTAAGAGGCGACGTGGAAGGCCCAGGATGAGATGGCGCGACGAGCTCGAGGTATATCTTCCATAATGGCCTGTTGCAGCGTTGGATCGCGAGGAGTG
Source organism: Eupithecia abbreviata (assembly GCA_943735965.1). NCBI lineage: Eukaryota > Metazoa > Arthropoda > Insecta > Lepidoptera > Geometridae > Eupithecia > Eupithecia abbreviata. Next base: position 1,426,940 of record OX030997.1, on the reverse strand, counting down.
GAAGGAGAAAAGGGAGGCCTTTGCCCAGCAGTGGGACAGTAATGGCTTATAATAAATAAATAAATAAATGAATGTATGTTTATCAATTTCTCCGTCAATTATGGATCGTTATGGCAAATTCTGAAAACTTTTGCTTAGGTGTAGTTTAAATAATATTATAATCTATCAGCCTAATACATATATGTCCAACGCCTTAAAAAGGCTTCACCTAATAAGCGCCAAAGCGCCCTATCTTCAGCTTGCTTGCCGCATCCAACATCTGCCTACAGTCTTTCGCAAGACATGATCCTGTCCTGGCAGAATGGTTTCCTATACTACGTTTGCCGAGTCTTGGTCTCTAGTTGTCGTTTCACCTTACTTAACTTAGTCTAGATCCCTGTTTAAAAATAACAATTTACAAAATAGATCAAACTCTAACTCAACCAGCAAACAAAGGAACTCGCAGCTAAAAAGGTCCAAAGACTCGAATTTCAAAGTTCAAATGCCGCGTTCTCATTGGCCCCAGCAACTGTCAAAGTGACGCTTGTGTAATAACGATTGACAGCTCCATCTAGATAACGATAATCAAATTATAGTCCAAAAACGATACACAAACTTTTCTTCGCAGTTCAAGACTCTTATTTTGAGTGTCGTAAGGTTTATATTTCACAGTTTTGCGGGAAGAGATGTTGGTTTGTTTGTTTGTATGTTTATCTGTCCATCTGTAGGCCGCTGACAGTACTTTGCGCGTTTCGAAGAAATGTATCAGTAAATTAGTTTTGTAATGAAGAAATCTGTTACCTTATCGTGGTTTTGATCGAATCTTGACGTTTCTTTTGTGAGTTTTATTGGCGTGATAACTGTTTAATCATTTAGTTATTTGTTAAGTTATCAAATTATTAGGCACTTCACTATCATAATATACAAAGCTAGGTAAACTTATATTATTTCCATAGCCTTAAAATACTAACAAATACCATACCAGGCCACAAAAAAACATAAAAATTATGGGTTACAATAGGGATTTTCAATCGCTGATGACCGCTAGTGGGTATTTTAAGGTTAAATCGATTTTTTGTCAAAGCGCATCTCTTTAAAGAAGTGAGAGTTAAAAATAAGCAATAATGCTGGCCAAATCTCATACAAACCAACCACAGTTATCGACATAGCTCTGAGAATGCTGAAGTGGCCGTCAGTTCTTCGCGAGATATGGCCGGCATATCTCGCGAAGAACCGACGGCCGCTGGGGCAAACGTTTTCTTGAGTGGAGACCACGACTCGGTAAACGTAGTGTAGGACGCCCTCTGACCAGGTGGGATGACGACCTGCGAAAGACTGCAGGCAGATGCTGGATGCGTCAAGCTGAAGACAGGGCGCTATGGCGCTCATTGGGAGAGGCCTATGAAATCTCATACCACCACCTTACCAGAAGTTATTTTTTTTATGCTGAACAAACCTAAGCAGTACATATAAAATGTAACTTGGAATTGGCAGCTATTTATTATCGTATCAACTTGAACCCAATTTCGTATTTCGTCCATGTTTGATTGAATTTTTTATGTTCTTACTAAACCGATCGATTTTATTTTCTGAACAAATAATACCACTACTAAAAAATACACCCAGGCCAAGATAAATTCTAGTGAAGACTGTTTATACAAGACAACGTTTAGGATCCCTGAAGTTTTACCGAAGTCATCAAAAACATCTCAAAGACACAGTTTACCGAAGCCACCAAAACTTGCCCAAGGCTACTACAATTTTAAAAGCATGAACATCAAACAAACATCAAACATCAAAGCGCTTTACTTCCTTTAAACCTTACACGTTGGACACGTCACAAATTTCAAATTGCATAAATGAAACTAGGAAAAGTGATAACTGTGCTTTTTTGATTACTTTTACCTTTTAAGGTAAAGTAAAGCATGCTTAACTCAATTCTATTGGTTGTTCTTGTTCACGTGGTAACCACAGAGTGTCGTTTTCGAGCGGGTGGAAAAAAGGGGAAAGTGTTTCGCGTGACGAGTGGGCGCGACTCACTCCCAGGAGAATACCCATACGTAGTGCGTCTTGAAATGCAGATCAAACTAGCAAACGAAACAGAACCTAGATCTCTACCCTACTGCACTGGAGCAGTTCTAACTCCCGCTGCTACATTGACCACAGGTCACTGCTGCAAAGTATCCGCTGCAACAGAAAAGCATGTAGTTAATTATAGTATTTACAGTGCAAATAGTGTAGTCAGATATGGATCTATTCCAGGTAAACCAGCGAATAACTTGATCGACAAATTTAGTGCTGTGTTGGACTGCAAAACTCCGTCTGGTTTTAAAGGCCCGATGATGACTGATGATGTGGGCATAGCGTTGACTGAGCCAATAGAAATAGGCACTTACGGGAAGATCAGCTCGCTAGACTACCGCTCCCTCTATGGTCTACGCATTACTCTCATAGGATACGGAGATACCAGTCATGGAAAGAACAGCGACGACCTGTCTCTAAATCAACCTTTGCAGTTTCTTGAAGGCATGATAGCGAAATGTGAAGAGTTGATAGCACCATATCCGTTGTTATGCGTCAGTAAAGCTTGTGTGAATCCACTTGGAGAATTATTGCTTGGGGATTTTGGTGGGCCTGTGATGCATACCTCTGGAATCGTAGGCGTCAACAAAGGAAGACATATCGATGCATCAGACCATACAATTGTGCAAACCCAAGTTTTTATAATGCCTCTGAGTACTCGCATTGACTGGATAAGTAAAAAAGTTAGATATTTATTTTATTCTGTATTTTAGTAGTTCGTAAAGCAGCAACGTAAATACATAATCTGTGATAATTTCGACTGTCAGATTATCACAGTTCATTAGATAGACTAGTGACAGACGAAAAACGGACAGAGTCTTAGTAATAGGGTCCCGTTTTACCCTTTGGGTACGGAACCCTAAAAAAGAGGTGGTATCTGGACTCTATGGTACATAAACATATTTTCAAGAATTCTGTTAGTAATTATCAAGGAGGTTGGTATTTGGACTCCATGGTAGATAAACCTCTTTTCAGGAACTCTGTTGGAAAGTCCATCGAGGAAGATTGATATTCATGATTATGTATTTGATGTTTAAAGTGTTTGAACACATAAACAATAATCTAGGTGAATACATAAAACGCATTAATAGTAATGTTCCAATACTATTAGTGCGTTTCTGGGGCTAACGTGTTCTTGAGTGGAGACCACGACTCGGTAAACGTAGTGTAGGATGCCCTCCGACCAGGTGGGATGACGACCTGCGAAAGACTGCAAGTAGATGCTGGATGCGGCAAGCTAAGGACAGGGCGCTATGGTGCTCATTGGGGGAGGCCTATGTCCAGCAGTGGACTGCTATAGGCTGATGATGATGAATAGAAGTGAAACAAAATAGTCAACACGGAACAGTGCGCGGCAATTCAAAAAGACAAATACTAAACCGCTAAAATACCTTTATATATACCTCTATAATTACCCTCTGAGGTCGTCGAAGTGAGAATTAATGAGCTCTGATTATAATTAGTAATCTTGACACATGTCAAACTTGTCAACCTCATTATTACAGCATTATAACTTTAACATTTTGTTTCATTTTCAACCTTAAGTCAATGTGCATAAAGGGTATGTTGAAGTTGGTGTACCTCGTCTGATGTTTACCGACGTGGTCGAATTAAAAGTGGTTAATTTGTGTTGTGATTGGTCAAAATGTTTATTTAAAAATAATTTGACATATTAAGTAGACTAGCTGCGCCTTGCGGCTTCGCCTGCGTGCATATCTATATGTCAAATGGTTTATAAACCTTACTCCTGAACCACTCTATATATTTAAAAAAATCGCATCAAAATCCGTTGCGTAGATTTAAAGATCTAAGCATACATAGGGACAGACAGACAGCGGGAAGCGACTTTGTTTTGTACTATGCAGTGATGCATATAATTTTGACGAGTTATTGGCTCAGTCTTATTAGCTAGCTTCTAACCGCGGCTTCGTACACTTTTTTGGAATATAAAGTAAGCTTTAAAAAAATTTATTTATTTTTTGGAAAATTCACACAGCATTATCTAGCCCCATGGTAAGCAGAGCTTGTGTTATGGGTAGGTACTAGATAACTGATATACATAATACAATACCTACATAGATAGATATTTTTATTATACATAGAAAACGACCAGAACACCCGGAACAATTATCTGCAGATCGTACACACAATTGTTCCGAGGCGGGAATCGAACCCGCAACCTCCTGCGTCGCAGGCGGACCTTCGCCCACCGCGCCACATCGGTCGCTTCTATAAAATAGTAGTACAAATTGTGTGAAAATTTCAGCTCGATCCATTCAATAGTTTTTTGTCCCAAATATAATTTTATTTAAAATTTCATATTTATAGCAGAAGCTCTAAAGGCTTAACGTTATATATAATATTAAACAGTGCTGGACAATCCACACAGCATCGTCTAGCTTCAAGCTAAGCAGAGCTTGAGTTATGGGTACTAGATGACTGATATACTTAATAAAATAGATTACATAGATAGATATTTTTATTAAACATAGCGTTAACTAACCAGAACACTCGAAACAAATATCTGCAGATCGTGCACACTATTGTCCCGAGGCGGGAATCGAACCCGTAACCTCCTGCGTCACTTCGCTGACCGCGCCACAGACGTTGGCAATGGGGCAGTGGGATGGCCCATGTGTGCTAACACCAAAACATAAACATTTAAAATTAAATTTCATCATCATCATCATCCTTTAGCAGTCTACTGTTGGACATAGGCCTCCCCCAATGAGCGCCATAGCGCCCTGTCTTCAGCTTGACGCATCCAGCATCTGCCTGCAGTCTTTCGCAGGTCGTCATCCCACCTGGCCGGAGGGTGTCCTACACTACGTTTACCGAGTCGTGGTCTCCACTCAAGAACACGTTTGCCCCAGCGGCCGTCGGTTCGAGATATGGCCGGCCCACTAAAATTAAATTTAAAACTACAAAATGTAACACGCAATAAAGTTAAACATATTTTTTTAAAATTAACAAAATTTGAGGTTAGGTCGACTGTTCTTCTTAACCGCAAGAAAACATCTGTTTACTAAAAAACTGTATTTTAATAAAACAAAGGACGTGAGCTATTACGTAATAAATTGGTATTAAACGAAGCTCGAACCGAACCATTAACTGAACATTTTCATAAGTGGGCTGGCATTATGCTATACAAATGGGGTAGATAAGTTTTGTGTGCGTTTCCATTATATATAATGCCAACGATATTCGATTTCTTGGATATATTGTAGACCTAGGAAACCAAGTCCAAAAACTTTCGATTTCCCAAAATTTGAACGCGAGGGGAAGGTCGCGGGTTCAAGTCCCGTGGAAATCGAAAATGTTTGGGATATTATTTAATATCTTAGAGATTACCTCGAGTGCGAAGGCTTACGCACTTATATTATAAAGAGGAAAGGTTTTTGTTTGTAATGAATAGGCTCCGAATCTACTGGACCGATTTGAAAAATTATTTCACCATTGGGAAGCTACACTATCCCCAGTGAACATAGGTTATATTATATTTTCAAAAAAGCTAGGGATCAGTACTAAAACCGTGCGAAACCGGGAAAGTCCGCTAGTATAATATATTCACGAATGTTTACAATCCTATAATTATAATCAAATCTGAATTAAGGTGTTATTTCTTTCTCAGAAAAAGGGAGTGTCTGTATATTTTGGCTGGCTTTTTAGCTTTAGTTCAATTTTGTAACAAATATCGTGTTCAGTGACTCACTTCACCAGACGCACCTATTCTGTGGTGCGTTTTTGTTAATGTTAATTCTGCTTTTTACTGTTAGTAACAGTAAAAAGCAGAAAAAATAATTAATAAATAATAAATTCTATAATAAATCAATAAATTCTGCTTTTTACTGTTAGTAACAGTAAAAAGCAGAATAAACACGTATAAATTACACACAAAAATCTTAAAAAAGAAAGGGACTAAAAAAAAATTACAATTAAACTAAAATGCCCAAACAAAAGAATTAACAAAACAAGTTAGTCTTTATGGTGTTGTTAGCAACAAGTTAGTCTTTTTGGTAATTAAGGTTACTACTACTAGTTTAGTAAAATTGTTTATACTATGAATAAGGATTTCCTTATTCTTATTTCTTAATTTAAGTAAAAAAAAAAACTTAAAACACCAACGTAACGTAAGACAATGGACACGCACTAACTTATAATCTCATTTAGAGTTCACCACTCGCTGATGGGCTAAGTGGGTGTTTAAATCCCCATTTTTGGGCAATTTCACCCAAACACGCCCAGGCGAAGGACCATTAGTCATAACTACCTCATTTCTACGTTAGAGGGATCATCAAGGTGTTTAGTTTCATTTCTATGGGATTTATTATAATAATAGTAGAAACATCGGGAAGCAAACAAAAGACTCGTGAGCGCATTTAAAATGGAGGATAATTTAAAAATGTTTAAGACCTTGTATTAAAACCATATTTCTTGCAATAAATGAAATGAAAATAAATAGTTATGTCTAATTGTGAGACACACAGACAAGCCAGATAAATAAATAAGTAACACTTAGTTATTTGGAGTGTAACATATTCTTTGTAAAAAAGCTTATTACAAAATATCAGATTACTTAGTAGATAAAAAAGCTTGGAACGAGTTTTGCTCCAACTCAAAATCTACCAACTTACAAATAAGCAAATCAAATGTACTAGACACATAAGTTATGAATATACCTACTAGTGGTTTCTTCTCACTTCTTCCACTGGTGGACAAAAAATTGAAGTGAACTATAACTATAAAATAATTTAATAGTATAAAATATGACCTGTCTAAGTGCTTATTTGTAAGCTTAAAGAAAAAACAAAGTTTTTAAATATTGGATAGATACATAAGTATGACCATATAAAATGCAATTAGGTATTTATATTGAAAATGAAAATGAAAAAAATGAAAATGAAAAGTTTTTATTTCTTTAAGCTTACAAATAAGCACTTAGACAGGTCATATTTTATAGTTCACTTAAATTATTTGTCCACCAGTGGAAGAAGTGAGAAGAAACCACTAGTATGTTAATACCTAACTTATGTGTCTAGTACATTTGATTTGCTTATTGTATTATGTACCGAAAATAATTCATAATTTACAGACTTTACTCTTATTTTTGACTATGGTTAGTACCTACTAGTACCTATTGGTTTGTATTTTTTTTGCCGAGATCCTAAAGGTCCGTGGGGTACCGAGGAGTCAGGTACCCCACGGACCGTATAGAGGCTCGGCACCCAAAAATGAAAAATCTGAAGAGCCAGTTTAAAAAAAAATATCGATATGGTCTATTCGACGCGTGACCCAAGAGCTGGTGAGTATCTGGCGCAGCGCATCAGCATTGTCATACAGCGGGGCTATGCAGCCAGCGTCGCGGGGACGCGCGCCGACTGGTATTGATATGGATTAGTTTAGCGCCTGTAGATTGTTTACAACAGTCTGCAGTTAGCTCAATTGTTAAAAAAACTCGTTCTAATTAGTTTCTATAGTTTGATTGTTATTTTCTTTGTTGATAAATATTTTGTTTGTTTGTATTTATTTAAAATCATTTAGCTCTATTATAAAGGATAACATAATACAAATGTTCGATAGATAGAGTGGGATAACACGAGCTTTTCAGGGAAGACCGTCCAGCAGTGGGCAAGTATATTATTATGTGGTAGATCTAGAAGTAAGTTAACATTATAATATGTTCGGAGTTTCTCTGAAGGATTGAATTCGTAACGAATACATCCGACAGAGAACCAAACTTATCGACATAACTCTGAGAATTAGCAAGCTGAAGTGGCAGTGGGCCGGCCATATCTCGCGAAGAACCGACGGCCGCTGGGGCAAACGTGTTCTTGAGTGGAGTCCACGACTCGGTAAACGTAGTGTAGGACGCCCTCCGACCAGGTGGGATGACGACCTACGAAAGACTGCAGGTAGATGCTGGATGCGTCAAGCTAAAGACATTAGGGAAGCCTATGTCCAGCCGTGGACTAACATAGGTTGATGATGATAATGATAATTATTAATCTACAAAGTCCAAACTAGCAACAAGAAAGAATCCAATAGAGCCAACAAACAGGTAACAATCAGATTTACTATTAAAAAAAAAACATTTCTAGTCCCGTTAAAACTTAAAACCCTTTGAACATATTTTTTGTTCTTAATAAGCTTTGAAACTACTCTGGGTTTAAAATTAAAACTCTTTTTCAAAATTCGAGGTAGTTTAGTTGTTAAACGGATTTATTACTCGAGATTAGCACTTTCTTTGCCGCCACTAAACTTAGTTAGCTAATCTCTTTAAAATGTTAAAAACTAAGGTCTAAATAAAGATTAAAAATGAAGCTTAACTATTACAGTTAGGTAACCTTTCGAGAGTCGTGATTTTATTTTGGGGATTTTTACCAAAAAATACATCACTACATAGTATAAAAAAGTCGCTTCCCGCTGTATATCTGGCCCTATGTATGGTTAGATCTTTAAAACTACGCAATGGATTTTGATGCGGTTTTTAAAAATAGATTGAGTGATTCAAAAGGAGCTTTTATGAAGCATTTGACAGATACATTTCTAAGCGGGTCAAGTCGGTAAAGTCCAGTTCTATAGGGTTATCTAAAATCTAGAGAACTAGACTAATATCATATTAAAATGATTCTAGATCTACCCTCGTATTTCGTCTTTTACTACGAACGTTGCCACTACCACCGGTTTCATTATCGAACGCAGCTCGATCACGACACATAATACTGACGGTATCAGAACGCGAAGCGGTTGGTACATCGCTTCTTCGGTTTTTGCACATTCTTAAAACAGCGTTCCAGGTTCCCGATAATTTGAAGCCATCTTCTCGGTTGAAGTTCCCGTGTTTCGTAATATCAATGGCCAAATTTCAACCAAGGTTCGAAGTTTACCCGCTTACATTCAATGCTATGGAGCTATGGAAAGAGTTATGCTCGGAGTTTCTCTGAAGGATAGGATTCGTAACGAATACATCCGACAGAGCACCAAAGTCATTGACATAGCTCTGAGAATTAGCAAGCTGAAGTGGCAGTGGGCCGGCCATATCTCGCGAAAAACCGACAACCGGTAGGGTAAACGTGTTCTAGAGTGGAGACCGCGACTCGGCAAGCGTAGTGTAGGACGCCCTCCGACCTGGTGGGATGACGACCTGCGAAGGACTGCAGGCAGATGCTGGATGCGGCAAGCTGAAGACAGGGTGCTATGGCGCTCATTAGGGGAGGCCTATGTCCAGCAGTGGACTCTATAGGCTGATGATGATGATGATGATGTAAGTCAAATCTCAATCAAGGTTCGTAGTTTGCCCGCTTACATTCAATGACATCTAAGATGTTCGAAGCAAACCCGTTCAAATGTAGTCTCCCTTAACAAACTCACACCACCTCACCGCCACGTAAGGACACAGTGCGCGTGTCCGCGTGAAGCGAACAAGTTGTTTGCTCAGAGATTTAATACTCCCTACATTTGTACATGTTACCCGACACGGTTCCTGGGGAGAAGGCTGTAGCTGCGATTTACGAATTTTCGTTTTTGTTACAGTGAATATGAAAAGTATTATAGATTCTAATAATATACATAATTATTTATATACTAATTATTATTTTGTGTTATTCTATTATTGCTTGCTATGTGTTTTGTGTACGTAATAAACTAAAATAAATAAATATATATTTATTATCAAAGAAAGTCAAATCAAATAAAAGAAACAAATTTAAAAAAAAAAACAAAAAAAAAACAAAATAGTTTATTGCTTTAACTTAAATTAATTAATATATTACAGTGGTATGGGACCCTCTTTTAAGTAATGTAATACCTGTGCTAGAGGGTCTCGCTCTGCTGCGCGGCTATCTTAAAAATAATTAAATTAAGTTTAATATTTAATTTGTATACTTAAATATGTAACATTTACATAATAATGACAGTTTATAAATTAGAACAAGTACTTGCAATTGAGTAAATACTAAGTTCTATATAACTGCAGAATGTTGTAAACAATCTACAGTAGCTACCTGATGATATGAAAATATATTTGGTACTACAAATATTTATGTAAAGTTCCTATTTTAGGTTTAGGCTAAATGTTTATAATCTAACATATTATCATTTAAATTAGCTTTTGTTTGTCGGTGTATTTTTATTTCACAAAGATTGTAATGATTATTTTAGATGGATTTATTTATGTTTTCCAACCAAAATTTATTTTCTGACTACGTATTAACTAGCGCTTCTATTTAGTTAGATCAAATAACGAAAAAATTCCTTGTTAAAACATATACCTATAAAGAATCCGTAATAACTAACCTCAGCCAAGCAATTTATTGTTCAAATATTATAATAAACATCCAAGCAATTATTCAGCAACAAATAAAGTATTAAAAAACGTCAATTTAAACTGACGCGAACAATTTAAAACGCCAATAATTCAACGTGCAATTACCACCTTTCACTTAAGGCCCACTTAATGGGATATCATAGGAGTCTGTTTGCGCATGGCAATTGATTGCAACTTAACAACATGCCAGCAAATTGGTAGACAGGAATGGCAACACTTTCATCTTGTTCTACATCCTGAGAGAGAGAAAGAGACGGGTGTATAATAATCAGTTGCGAAAAAGACAGACACAGAATGGATAAAAGCGATACAGAAAGCGTGCTCCAAGATGTAAGAAGCTTCGTGTATTATGTGGTTTAGATTCAACGAAAAAGCTACCATAACCCAATAGACTTAAAATCTAAATCTCTGGGCAATTCATGGAGATAGCAGCTAAACACGCGTCCTGATTTTTCTAAATTTAAGACTTTATAATGGAACGTAAACTTAAAAAAATAAGGTTGAATATTCTTTGAAGTGTCCTCCGTAATGGCGTAACTTAAAGCGGCAGTGGTTTATTTATTTTATGTGTTTTTATATTATTTTAAACACTTTTTAATCACGGGCCGACACTGGCGGTCGTTAGTGCGGGCATTTTTCCAAATCGTTTATTATAATTGATCAATAAAATGTTAATTTTAATAATTATTGTCGTTATTCATCGTTCTTTGGATCGTAGGGAAAGTAAACTTTGAGGTTATCAAATTTGCCTTTATTGTAAAATCTAGCCATTTAATAAACTTAATTGAATTAAGACCTGGGTATTTTGCAAATGCATGGCTACCAAAGTGTTTGTTGTTAAACGGTGTTTAGCTATGCTATTTATTAGATAGGACGTTGACAATAGATTTTTTGTACCACAGAAAGTCATTTATTGAGTTCGATTATTGATATTAGTTAGGTAAGTAATTTGATGAGGTGCACTAGAAATCAATGCAACACGCCGTTACCTATATTTTTTTTTTTAAATAAAATTAAAATTGCCTTCAATTATTCCGTGACCATGGATTATGAAACTGTGCCGAAACATTGGAGAACTTAAAAATCAAATCATGGTAAATATATATATGACCCGTTATGTATATATGACTTTTGTGTATAACCACGATAGTTTAAACAGTTTTATAGTAAAATTAAAGTCTAGCGACTTATTTAACAATCTGTTTTTTTTTAATGCAAAACTACGACATTACATAGTTATAAAATCGACTATAAAACTAGCATTAAAAGTAAAGTAGCAAAGTAATTAAATTGATAAATGATAATGATACGTTCGCTATAATTTTGTGTTATTGGCTGCGTTTTTATATTAATTTAAACGCTGAATATGAAAATGCTAATTTGATTGCCTTTATAGCGTTTTAATCACAGGCACATGGCTAAAGGGCTAAGTCTGCTAAAGTAGTAAACTATTGAAACTATTAAAGTTACCATCAATCGACGACTCTGTGGCGCGGTGGGGGGAAGGTTCGCATCGGGACAATTGTTTGTACGATCTGCAGATATTTGTTCCGGGTGTTCTGACCGTTATATGTATAATAAAAAATATCTATCTATGTAATCTATTGTATTAAGTTTATTTATTTATTAAAAGTAGAGAGAAAAATCTCGGTTTATGAGCATGAGCGAATTGAGGGTGCACCAGTGCTTGTACACACACTGTGCACTATGTCCTGCGCAAAGGAATACGCATATAGCTAATCTTCGTTGAGACTGGTAGCCGTAGCCGGAATTAGTATCAGAGGACTTCGTTACTGAAATGAAATGAAATGAAAGGAAAGTTTATTTCTTTAGGCTTACAAATAAGCACTTAGACAAGTCATATTTTATACTATTCATTATTATAGGTATTGATGTTCACTTCATTTTTTTGTCCACCAGTGGAAGAAGTGACAAGAAACCACTAGTATGTTCATAACTTATGTGTCTAGTACATATGATTTGCTTATCTGTAAGTTGTTAGATTTGAGTTGGAGCAAAACTCGTTCCAAGCTTTTTTATCTTCTAGATAATCTGATATGTTGTACTAGTAGAAAAAAGACCTTAGTATTAAAGTCTAATTGATTCAGTAGATAGTTTCGATTTAAAGAAGATAATATATAAATATATAACTTTAAACATACAATTATACAAGCAAATTCACGCATTTACATTACGCACGTAGGTTATTAGTATTACATAGATATCTACATAGTAAACTTGACTAAGAGATCAACATCACTTGTCAATGTTTAGAAGCATTTATTGTTTAGCAATTCGGTTGCCAGTCATTTGTACAGTCAGACAGACAGTCGTATTAGTACCTACAGTAGTTAAGGCAATTGTTTATTTTTATTATTTTACTCTAGGAAAATGACAGTGCTTTAGTAGAAGCTGTGCTTTACGATTTTGCGTAAGTATTTTTTTACGATTTCGTATAATCATGGTTCAAATAAGGTTATTAAAGAAATTACCTAGCTATTCGGCGTGAATAAATCCAATTTTAATTATTAATTAGTAGCTGGAAACACTTAACACGTTTTTATAAATATTTCGTTTATTTTAGAATAGTGAGCATTATTGTTATACATTTCAAATTAGCTATGTAAGTATACCTACTTACATAGCTAATTTGAAATGTATACGACGAAACAAAGAATTTTATTCTTATCGTTATGTGGTTATGGTTATGGTATTGTACTCCTATTTCCGCACATAGACTCCGATGGGCCCTTTGTGGGTAATGTGTTTGCTAGTTTAAGGTGAAATGAGTCCCAAAACCCACGTTTTGACTTAACGGAAAATCAATTTTAAAGGAACAAAACACCTATTTTTCGAATATATTTTGATGAGGATCAAAAGTTTAGGATATTAGTTAGTAAGTTATGGGAGTCGAAAAACGATTGACTAAACTTCACTCCATAGAAAAAAAATGGTAAAGTTTCCTCTAAATCTTCATTTTTACAGAGATATCTCTACGGGAGAACCAGTTTTATTTGCTTGTTATTTAATATTATTGTAATGAAATTTCTTCTACGTGTTCCTTAATAAATACTTTAAACACTTATGGTTTTAGTTTCTTGAGAAACAATATTATTTTAGAGCAATAACAAATTTAAAAATAAATCAGTGAAATTGCGCACGGGCCGATCATTCTGCCGCTCTTGCCTTCCTTTCTCGCCTTCCCCGCGCGGCGTTCGTTCGTCCTTGTCTCGAAAAGACGAACTCATTTCGCCCATGTTTCGCCCTAACCAGCCTAACTCCGTCCAGAAGTGCAGAATACTCCTGGGATCTTCACAGGCTTCGCGGAGTGACCTCGGGTGGTCGAGGATTTCTAGTCGTTGAGCTGTTACTCCCTCGCATTCTGACTACGTGGGCAGCTGATTCTTCGTCGCTCAGGTATCCTCTGCAGAGGGGCTGTCTGTTGCTCCGATGGTGAAGGTCCGAAGGTGTTTAATTTGATTCTTAAAAAAAAAAAAATTTTTAGTTTAGAAATATTTTGGTACCTACTTACTACTCAGATATATGCCTCATCATCATCATCAGCCTGTAGCAGTCCACTGCTGGACATAGGCCTCCCCCAATGAGCGCCATAGCACCCTGTCAGTGTAGTCTTTCGCAGGTCATCCCACCTGGTCGGAGGGCGTCCTACACTACGTTTACCGGAGTCGTGGTCTCCACTCAAGAACATGTTTGCCCCAGCGGACTTCGGTTCATGCCATGCGTGGTGATATATGCCTAAAGTGCCCGTTATTAATACAGACACTCATAATTTCAAAACGTAACTTATTTAGTCGTTTAGTATAAAAGGATACGTTTTGCATTCGAAAGAATTTTAACGACCCCATTACATTATTATAATTTGTTCCTACATCCTCTTTATTCGAATTTGATTTTAATCTTATCTTTATATGTGTAAAAAGGTTTATAATTAATTTTGTTTTGTATTATGTTCCTTCCTGAAATCGATGGGAGAGTTAAATTTGAGTGTATTTAAAATCTAATGTATAAAATATTAGTGTCGCAGTGTTGGTAACAAAACTCATGCGAAACAGCTGAACCGATTCTTATGAAATTTTGAGAAGGTCTGAGAATAGGACGACGACTATTTTTCATGCTCCTCATATTTTTCAAATTTCACGCGATCGAAGCCCCGGGGCGTAGCTAGAATCAATACAAATCTATACTTATATTATAAAGAGGAAAGGTTTGATTTTTTGTTTGTTTGTTTGTATGTTTGTTTGTAACGAATAGGCTCCGAAACTAATAGACCGATTTGAAAAATTCTATCACCTAAATATCCGTGGTGAACATAGGCTATATTATATATTATAATTGGATAGACACCATGAATATGATGATTCTTTGTTGATGGCAATTGTGTGACACTTTACTGTCAGTGTCAAGTAATATCTGAGTTATCAAATTATGAAGATTGTTTAATATTTTCACCAGAGCCTAGTCCGTTATCTAGCAGGGTGTACCACGTGCAGGTTAGGTAGGCTTGGGGGACGAGATGTTGGAGTCCCCCATACACCCCAGAAATAAATAAAAAAAACAATTAACTAAGATACCAGTAAAAAATATTTTGAAATCATAAAGGGTACAAACCATGACACGTTTATAAATAAAAAAAAGGTAAACGATTGAAGCTTAAAAACAGTAAACGTAGGCGTTTTAACAAATCGACGGATATAAAACGATATCAATATAAGATAAAGTCCTTTTTATAAAACCACGAGACACGAATAAAGACCTCTTTTAAAAAACGCATGACACTTCGCGTTTATGTTATGCCTCCTGTACGCGTAGGGCCAATGCGTTGGACCAATGCGTTGGGCCAACGTGTAAAGGTGGCACTTCACATGGCTATTTGTGTTCGCTATTGGGTGTTTGTAGTATTTGGCAAAATATATGACGTTCAGACGAACATACAAAAAGAGGCAAATACGACCATCCACACATGGCACACAAATAACAAACACACAAACATTTGGCAGCAGACTGAGCAGAACGCAAGGGGCCACTACGGCCATTGTGTGGACGGCTTATTGCGTATTTGCCTATTTGACTGCTTTGATGTGCCTCGAGAAACCGACAAGCGCACGGTAACGCGTATTTGTTATTGGCCTTATTTGTCAAATAGGCAAATAAGGCGAACACTTTTTCAAATAACCTGTCCACACCTGGTAATTGTTTGCCAAATATGCCATATACACAAATACAAATAGCCATGTGAAGTGCCACCATAAAGACCTACTTGGCGAATGTTGGAAGTTGGCGGCCAACGTTGGCTCGCAAACCGACTAGTGTCGGTTTTTCGTGCACATATCAAAGGATCTTGGCGCGCTCCGCAAACAGTGTTCACACGTTGGCTTATTGGCCCAACGCATTGGCCGAACGTGTACAGGACGCATTACACCTTATAGTAAAATATCTGATCCTAAGAAATACGTGAATCGAATTTAAAAACTGTATTTATACGGATAAGGTATTAAATTGAAAAATTCAGGGCACTCTGTATCTTTACAAGCACTTAAGTGAATTTGAAAGCTGTAAGTGTGAAAATAAAGTGGTAAAACGAAAATGTAGATATGACTTTTTGGTGTTGTGGTGTCGCGAATCAGATTGTCACCTTTGAGATGATACAATATAGGTTATAGTAAAGGCCTGTGCAGAAGGTAGGATTTTTAATTAACTTTTTATTGATACAAATAATGAAATACAAAATAATTAATAAACTGAATAATTGTTTGTTATAATAAAATTGACGTATTTTGAAAAAATAAAACGAGGAACAATTTAATTTCTACATCGACATTCCTACTGTTCTGTACGGATAAAAGTTCTGCTAGAGTTATTTTATTAATTCCGAAATCTTGACCTATTTTATTTTCTATGATTAATTATTCTGAATTTTAATAAAATCTATTTAAATATTTAGTCTATCATCAGCCCGTACACGTCCACTGCTGCACATAGGCCTCCCCCAAACGACGCCATGAATAGCGGTCCTGAGCGGCCTCCATCCATCCACTGCCTGCGACCGCTGCTGCAGTGTCGTCGATCCATCGAGTAGGAGGTCTTTCTCAGTTTCGCATTGCGTCGTGGTCTCCACTCGAGAACTTTTATTCCCAACGGACTAATATAATAATATTTATTCTTATTAGGTTTTAATGAATGCTGGTCCACCAGTTCAAAGTCGCTCAGCGAACTATGGAAAGAACTATGCTCGGAGTTTCTCTGGAGGATAATTTTTGATTTTTTCTCTGGAGATTCGTAACGAATACTTCCGACAGAGAACCAAAGTTATCGATATAGCTCGAAGAAGAAGAATAGCAAGCTGAAGTGGCAGTGGGCCGGCCATATCTCGCGAAGAATCGACGGCCGCTGGGGTAAACGTGTTCTAGAGTAGAGACCACGAAGGACTGCAGGCAGATGCTAGATACGGCAAGCTGAAGACAGGGCGCTATGGCGCTCATTAGGGGAGGCTTATGTCCAGGAGTGGACTACTATAGGTTGATGATGATGTTGTTGATTAAATTTAAATAAAGTTAAAAAAAATTACATCGTGCAATTGTGCTAACGCCCTTATTCGAAAGGTCGCGCTTTGGTTTCTTTTATTCGTACCGGACGACGTAAAAGCGCTAAATGTAGCCATTTTTCCTCATAATTAAATAATAAACGCTTTGTGACATACAACTTATGAAAACACCTTCATATTCAAGTTATTATAAAAAAGGCGATATAATTTCATAAAAAGGCTTTGAAGCTTTGTAATGTAATATACGCAGAACTAATCGAGATCACAGATATTCTCCGCTTGATATAGTTTTAATTTTACCTATTTTTTCGATTAATATTGAAATTGAATCCCAACTAAAGTCTCACTAATCGCCGTCGTCGTCGTGCCGTAAGAATACACCCCTCGAACTTAGACCGTGGATGTCGTACGACTAAGAAAACCTACCAGAGGATTGGCAAAAGCTACTTTCTGTGTATTTGGTTTCTACGTATCGAGATTATCTTCTTTGTAGTTACACTAATCTCCGTTATGCTTTTGGGGAAAGCGGCCCTCATTAAGTTTGTTTGTTCACATTGTCTTATTTTGTTGGGAGATTCGTTAGACGCTCTACAGGTAAAAGGTGGTAACTGATAACTTAAAAGGGAAGAGAAGGGACGGCTGTTTTGATTTTTTTCGAATAGTATTTTTATTTAGAGTTGATCGTTTCTTATTGGCGGAAGTGATTCTTGTTGTTTTTTTTTTGTGGTTTTGAAGTTTTTATAATTTATACTAAAGGGAAAGTATTTTCCGCAATTCATACACCACATTCTATGAATAGAATAGAACCAACTTCGATTTAACACTTTGACTGCGAACTTTTTTCGACGAATGCGATCTTTTTTTTAACCTAAGCCATTCGTGCTGCCGCTCTACACAGCGGTTGTGTTGCGCCGCACATGCGTTTCGTTCGAAAAACATTACAGCTGTGCTGAGTCACATAAATCTGTATTTTCTCAGCCGCTGCGCTAGTGTGGATTTACGCATATTAGTCACTTGTAGAAAACACATACGGTGTGATTTCAGCACTCGAAGTGTTAATTATATTTTGGGAGTATTTGGAAATATGTACCTACCTATGTTGATATTTAGGCCAAAGTTTCTTTTTTTCCCAAATACTCCATAAATAGCAGTACTCCGAACTTAAATTCGAAGTAATTTTTAACATTAGTTAATAGAAAATGGTTTACGAATTGCGGTAAATAAATTTTTCGCCTAGTTTTAACCCTACTTAAACGTGGGAGCAAAAAATAAAAACCAAGGGATCTAAACCAATAGACAAACTATTGTAAATTGATTTGGAGGAACGACGGAAGACTTATTTGTTTTTTACCTACCTTACCTAGACCCGGAAAAACGCTGTTTTCTTAAAAATATAAAACATTTTTTAAAATAGTTCAAATCAAAAAATTCTAAAAATGGTAATAAACATTCAAATCTAATCCAATAATAAATAATCAAACAATATAACATAACAATAAATAAATCAGGTAATCTTTTGTGATTGAGATTCTCCAAAAGCGCTCTACCCCCTTATTCCTCCAAACCGTCCAACATATCGCGTTAACACTTAGAAATAAATTTGTCCGTCTGTCTGTCGCTCCATACCGACCTGTGGCTGAGTAATTGTTAACCAAATTACTTTTTTTATACAAATAAATAAAAAAAACAAAAGGTGAATGAGTTTCTTGAACTTTTAAATTAGGTGTTTGAATAACATGTTTTAATTTGGGTTTTTTGGTTACCTGCGGTGCGGGTTCTGTTCCTGTTTGGGATAATGGTCATCGGTTGCGTGGAAGCGTCATAATTTTGAATAAGATGATTTAGGCAAAGCCAGGGGGTATCAATAGGCGCAAGATTTTGCATCATACTAATATTCGACGACCTCTGTGCCGCGGTGGGAGAACGTCTGGCCTGCGACGCACGAGGTTTTGAGTTCGATTCCCGTCTCGGGACAAATGTTCGGACGATCTGCGGATATTTGTTTTGGGTGTTCTGATCGTTTTCTATTTATAATAAAAAATAATGTTCTATGTATTGTATTATGTATATCAGTCATCTAGTACCCATAACACATGCTCTGCTTAGCTTGAGGTTAGAACCTCAAGCTAAGTAGAGCTTGTGTTGTGTGCTTATGTAATGCTGTATGAATTGCCCAGCATTATTTATTTCATCATCATCAGCCTATAGCAGTCCACTGCTGGGCATAGGCCTCCCCCAATGAGCGCCATAGCGCCCTGTCTTCAGCTTGCCGCATCCAGCATCTACCTGCAGTCTTTCGCAGGTCGTCATCCCACCTGGTCGGAGGGCGTCCTCCACTACGATTACCGAGTCGTGGTCTCCACTCAAGAACACGTTTGCCCCAGCGGCCGTCGGTTCTTCGCGAGATATGTATATATTATTTATTTATTCATTTATTATTCCCTTAATCGGCTCTTACGAAACGCACGGGTTAAAGTTTGAAATTAATTTACTTATTGACACACGAACCTTAAAACATATCAATAAATAGCCTATTTACCTAACACTATGTTAATTTCAATAGCAACCATAAATACCATGAACTCTCGACCTCCCATTTCCTAAAAAACACTGTTTAGGTTTACTTTATTTACGAGTATTTCTAATAAAAACTACGAAACTGATACCTAATTATTTTCTCAAAAACATCAGAATGGCTTCTACCTTAGGCTGTAAAATGTATAACGGCTCTATTGGAGGTGTCTAAACTTGTTGTAGTACACATTACTTCACGTCAAATGTCTTTGGGAGGCAGGGGAAGCTGGGGCTAGGTGGCGGACGCGACTTTAAGTCGCGAGACCAGCTCTCACCTACGAAAATTTGCTTTATTTTTATATTTGCTTTTTATATCTAGTATGTAGGTATATGCAGGAACAAAGGTACATTTTTTTTAGTCTCGATATAATGTACTGATATCTAGTAGGTATATGCGTTTATTTCAGAACAAAGGTACGACATTCTGAAGATTGTTTGTACAACAGTTAACAATAAACAAATTTTTGGTCCCAAACTGACTAAAAATTTTAATACACAAAAACAAACCTAGTGCTGAATGTATTATAATTCTAACGTCTATTAAATATGTTAAAATACGTGTTTTTTAGACGGTGGACGTGGAATGAAAATAATTTTCACAACGTATACCGTATGCTCATCTAATGACAGGAATAAATAAATACTTGTATCTTTCTAACATAAGTGTATAACAAATCCAATTTTAGACTCTTAGTCCTTTGTTCTAACAAAGGATTCTAATCTACGACAAGTTTGGCTAAAAACAATCAATTTATAAGAGAGTACAAAACCCACGTCGTCGCGCTCTTCCAATTTATTTTCCTCTAAGAGCTCCATACAATCAACTGATATTTTCTAACACGAAACAAAGACGCGACTTTACGACGCCGATATTACGACACAGTCGACTAAAATTCGCTATCTATTATATCTATGTAATCTATTGTATTAAGAATATCAGTCATCTAGTACCCATAACACAAGCTCTGCTTAGCTTAGGGCTAGATGGTGCTGTGTGGATTGTCCAACATTATTTATTTTCTAACACGAAACATGCGATCACGGCATAGACGACTAAAAGTCGCGTCCAAAACCTCCTAATTGTCGAAAAACTCAGGTGTCGTATCTTATTACATTGTCTAATGATAATGACGATCGGAGAGATGTAGATAGGAACAACCTCAGATAAGGTTTACATAGATATTGAAGTATCAATAAAAATTGTTGATTCAATAAAATGACTTTGTTTACTCTGGGAGATTTGTGGCGGGTCGGCGCGGGCGGGTCGGGTTTCTAGAAACGTATCAGAAGTTGTTTTTTATTGGTTTTAGTTAGTTTATTGATACGAATAAGTTCAAAAATATAAATATTTTATTTTTGTTACTTTCTCCTATTTATTTTATTTAAAACTAGCTGCGTCCCGCGGCTTCGTCCGCGTGGAAATTTCTACGCAATTTTCTATTTTTTTTTATGTTAGAACCTTCTACGAAGTATTAGAAAACTTTTTAAAAACAGATGATTGAAATTGTTGAAGCCGTTCTCCCTTTTTACATAGATGTAGTTCTAGACCTGGATTCGAAATACGAAAATGCATGCGAAGTCGCGGTCAGAGGCTAGCAATGACAATAATTTGGTTATAATGACTTCACGATGACGTCAGTCGTCTATATCTATAGAAGAATAATATTGTATTGAACAAAAATTGTACATAGGCGAACAAGTGTAATGATTATTTACTTGCTAACTTTCACTAATTTAGTAGGTCTAGGTATGTAGTGAAAGATTTCAAAAGTTACGATTTTTTTTACAATTATTTTTAGATCACACCATTACTTAGCTTCCACCTCGTCAGCTCACATACCTTTGTGAGATTTGGCAAAACCGTACGAAATATGGAAAACCACCCTGATAAACTACGTTCATCACCAGCCTATGTTAGTCCACTGCTGGACATAGGCTTCCCCCAATGAGCGCCATAGCGCCCTGTCTTCAGCTTGAGCATCTAGCATCTGCCTGCAGTCGTTCGCAGTTCATCATCCCACCTACAAAGAGGGCATCCTCGCGGTCTCCACTCAAGAACACGTTTACCCCAGTGGTTGTCGGTTCTTCACGATATATAGGCCCACTGCCTACAAGGACGGCTTTGCTAGAATCACCACTTCGCTTCACACCATCCTGTAGATGTGTGAACAAAAACCATTACACCCCCTACTGTTCTCGACACTTGAACTGTGAACAAATGATCCGTTTCGACCGCGTTCCGCCGGCCTCGTCGTGTCGCTTCTCATCAAGTAATCTATCACTTTAATGGTATTTGCCTTTGTTTATGATGGTTTGTTGAGGTATAACAAGCAAAGGTTGTGGTTTTTGTTATTATATTGCGTAAGTCGAACTCGGGGTAATCTTCAAGAAATTAAATAATAATAATAATAATCATCTTTGAGCTGGAGAGAGCGTCCCTGTAGGTACTGAGGGGACGGTCGCGCGTTCAAGTCCCGTCTAAATCGATTTTTTGG
This sequence comes from Eupithecia abbreviata, assembly GCA_943735965.1. Lineage (NCBI taxonomy): Eukaryota > Metazoa > Arthropoda > Insecta > Lepidoptera > Geometridae > Eupithecia > Eupithecia abbreviata. Next base: position 1,404,922 of record OX030997.1, on the reverse strand, counting down.
GATATTATATAATCAGTATGATATTAGCAAAATTAAATTCAAATTCAATAGCATTTATTTCTTTAGGCTTACAAAATAAGCACTTGACGACCGATGTGACGCGGTGGGCGATGGTCCGCCTGCGACGCAGGAGGTTGCGGGTTCGATTCCCGCCTCGGAACAATTGTGTGTACGATCAGATATTTGTTCCGGGTGTTCTGGTCGTTTTCTATGTATAATAAAAAAATATCTATCTATGTAATTTATTGTATTATGTATATCAGTTATCTAGTACCCATAACACAAGCTTTGCTTACCATGGGGCTAGATAATGCTGTGTGGATTGTCCAGCATTATTTATTTATTTATTATTTACTTAGACAAGTAAAATTTTATACTATTAATTTATTATCAAAAAACATTATTTTAATTTTAATGTTCACTTCAATTTTTTGTCCACTAGTGGAAAAGAAACCACTAGTATGTTCTATAACTTATGTATGTATAAAGTCATGAGCAATCGTCAGTCTTAAAATAAATACCATAAAACACATTACCTCTGGCCATAACTAACTTAACTAATAATCTCCGTAACTCGTACATAACTTAACTCTCAAGTAAGTAACTTAACACCTATACAATGAATGTTGCTTAATAAAGCTCATCTAAACGTAGGATTCAATAATTTGTTTACTTAATTCCCACAATATCTTTGTTAAGGAAGACGTCCATTTAACTTCCAGATAAGTATTGCAATTTTATTATTTTGAAAAAAACATTAGACCGACAAATTCCTTAGTATTTAAATGACACTGTTTTTTAAACTTTTCGAAACAAATATATCGGCGTGATTTTAAATATTATTTATGCTGAAGAAACTGCTTAGAAATTAGATAAATAAATAAATAATGCTGGACAATTCACACAGCATTATCTAGCCCCATGGTAAGCAGAGCTTGTGTTATGGGTACTAGATAACTGATATACATAATACAATACATTACATAGATAGATATTTTTTATTATACATAGAAAACGACCAGAACACCCGAAACAAATATCTGCAGTTCGTACACACATTTGTTTCGAGGCGGGAATCGAACCCGCAACCTCATGCGTCGCAGGCGGACCTTCGCCCACCGCGCCACATCGGTCGTCAGATGTTTGTATTAGATATTTGTTTAGAAAATCTAGCTTCAACCATTTTCGTGATATCTTCGCTTTGTATATTCTTTCCTTGTTCTCTATAGGTTAATTTTTAAGCAGTGCTATAAAAGTTTGATCCTGGAGGAATATCATATCTAAAACATCATCACATAGTAGGTAATTTTCACGATCACTGCTAACAAATAAATGGTTTCCATGGCAACGGACGTAAAAAAGATGACCACTTTAATAAACAAATTACAATGTCTATGGATAGCATAAAACAAAAGACGACCGAATCGTCCTTTCGATGACATTTCTATTTCATACCATACCATATGTCTGGTAGAGATCTCTCTCAATACAATTTGGCGTCTTATCGCTCTTGAGCGATAAGACGCCAAATTGTCACATATCTTGTATTATTATTTTTTACCTTGTTTGTTTTATTTTTAAGTGTGCAATAAAAGTATTGTCTATCTATCTATCTACCATAGAGATCCGATACAAAATGATTCATTCGGTGACGCGTCTGAAGCAACGCACAATTGTACGTTCAGCAGTAAGGTCATTCGTTTTGTGGGATCCGTCAACCGAAACTTCGTATTTCTTGTTTCATTCGTCGTTTCATCCATCACACCAAACTAAATTAGACGCGAAATTTAATTACCTAGATGTCGCCACCCAAAAAATTATCGCGTTATCGAAGTGTTCCGGGTTTAAAACTGTCTCATCCAAACCCATTTTCATTATACAGGAATTTGAACTAGTTTTATAGATTTTAAACACGCCAAAATAATACCTAAATCACTAGCCTCTAACGCAGTACTAGTAACCTGGCTCATTTCAGCGCTTTAGTGGGCAATGTCCCGCAATATACAAGAATGTGGATAGCTCAATCTAACACTTGTATGTCCAGGCGTTATAAAACATTCCACTTATTCATACATTCGAATCGATGGGCCGTGTTGTGGGATTCTTTGTTTTTTTTATCTCGATTTTAGGGTTAGGTAGGTGTAAAGTTAATTTTTGGTTTTGATTTTATCGGTTACCTTGATCTTACCTTGTGGTTTTCTGGTATTGTTATCAGTTTTATCAGGTTTTATATAGGTGCGTAAAATCCTTTGTTAAACAAAAACTGCTTAATTTTAGAAACGTAGATATAGGTAAGTTTTACGACCGACGATGTGGCAGCGGCCGAAGGTCCGCCTATGACGCAGAAGGTTCCCCTTCTGCGTCATAGGCGGACCTTCGGCCCCCTTCAGGGTTCGATTCCCGCCTCAGGAAAAATGCCGCTCTCGCTTTTGCCGTTCAAACGAGATCAGCTTATCTCGCCGATGACGCCAGTTAACTCGCTATATGTACTTATTTTGTAGAATACACTTCTACACAATCGGCCTTTAGTCAATTTCAGTTCTATAAATTTCAAGAACCTACAGAACCCTGCACCTAAATCCACTAAACCTTAACAATTCAATCTTCCAAAAGGCGCTGCACTATCAAGTTTCAGATGGACGACGCGCCGCGCGCGTAAACTTACTTATCTGATGGTACCAGCACAGACGGAGTGAGTTATAGGGAAAATAGGGACTATTAGGACTGCGAGGGACTTAAAGAAGGGAAGACTTATTATTCTGTGTGGGTATAAATTAATTGTTCTGACTGATTGTGACGATGTAGGAGAACTCAAAAGAACACAGATTAGGGTGGTATTATTTTTGGATTATCCAATATTTCGGCACAGTTTCATGCGCTATGATCACGGAATAACTGACGGCACTGCCAGTAAGTTTTTATGGGCAGACATACCGATCTACCCTCATTTTTTGTCTTTTGCTACGAACTTTACCACTACCACCATCATGGCGTATGAAACTGTGCCGAAATATTGGATAACTCAAAAATCAAATCATGGTAAACATCCCGTTTTAAATGACTTTAGTGTTAATAACTATGATATTTTAAAAAGTTTTAATGTCTTCTTCTATCTTATATTTAGTTCTTAATCCGGCTACAATTAATGTCATACGGTCTTCACCCGCGGCCGATCATACCACAACGCAATTTATCTGATATTAGGTACAGATATGCATCGTTTTTTTTATAGAAAATACCTTGAACACCCTGAATAAAAATTACCTACACCTGGTAAAAAGATTGGCCCCGACGGTATTCGAACAAGTAACGTTCTGCTGCTCTGGTGGACTTTTGGCCTCTGCCGAAAGTTCCCAAGTCATCAGCGAGGTTCTCTGAGGCCGTCAATATTGTTCATGCAAGCGATACATACCTTGGGTGCATTAGGTATATTTTGGGGCACCTTGTAAACAAAGCTCGACTTGACCTAACAAATATAGTGTAGGTAGATAATCCTCAAATGCGCTGATGTCTTTTTCCTGTACAGTGTATCTGTTTTATTGTGTGCAAATTGTATTGTATTGTATTGTATTGTATTGTATTGTATTGTATTGTATTGTATTGTATTGTATTGTATTGTATTGTATTATATTGTATTGTATTGTATTGTATTGTATTGTATTGTATTGTATTGTATTGTATTGTATTGTATTGTATTGTATTGTATTGTATTGTATTGTATTGTATTGTATTGTATTGTATTGTATGTTTAACTCGTTAACAAACATTGGTCACGTTAAACCGTTTGGTAAATCAGCCCTCTACAAAACTATAGACCTAGAATTTGACGCGTCTATGTCTCAATCCGCCATCAATAAAACCATAGACAATTTAATACAACACAGATGAAGCGATAGAACTATCATCCATCGTTCTTAGAATCCGATGATCAGCCACTGATTAGGGCCCTCTCGATTCGGCTAACGGTCCCGGCTCGATGTGCTACGTTGTTGCTTAGCTGGGGTCGTGTCGTAGAATTCCTTGAATTCAAGATAGATAGATACGAGTAGAAAACATTTTATTATACCACACTAACAGAAAACAATACAGAAATAAACAATAGAATAAAGGAAGTATAAAGGGCGGCCTTATCGTTGAGAGCGATCTCTTCCATGCCACCTTAGGATGGACATGAAGGAACAATATAGGCAGTGGCACACAGTTTTTCTTCTATAAATAGATAGATAAAAACAAAGAAAAAATACTTTTAACACGCTACTAACTACACATAATTTGTTGAGGGTGGGTGTCTGTTAGCATTCGGTTGACTTTTGAAATACTCAAAAAGTAATCAAATCATTATATGTAGGACCAAAGAGGAGAGGTACCAACCAAGGTTTATGCTAGGGTTCGATTAGGGCCCGCTCGATTCAAACCACTTATTAAAACTTCACCAGCCTTAAATATTTAAGTCCATTTGTTATTCACTTGTTTCATATATTTGAGTAACGAACACGTTTTTGCAGAACTGGTCGATTAGGGTTCATGACCGACTCGATAGGCTGTTGGTAGGGGGTCGGAGAGGGGTCGGAGGGGTTCCAGGGGGACTGCGGGGTTCCGACCCCCGCTGCTCCGGTAATTCACGCTCACACCTCCGTGATTCTGGAGATGTGATTGAGGAATTTATTATCTTGATACTTTTTTACAAGTGGTTTCTTTTTCACTTCTTCCACTAGTGAAAAAAATTGAAGTGAACATTATAATTAAAAAAATGTTATTTGATAATAATTAATAGTATAAATTTGACTTGTCTAAGTGCTTATTCGTTGCGTTGCGAGTGCGTCTTAGTAAGCCTACAGAAAATTAAAAAAAAATGATTTGAATTTATTACATAGGGCCAAAGGCATATCGGACTCAAAGTTATTGTGCGTTCTGTGCCTATTAATTTTTGACACGGTAACTTAGTAGCATATCATATTTCATTATTGTCTTCAATATCCCTTGTTGATCCACTACTGATGGCCAGCCAGTGACCAGTATAAAGCGGCCTTATCGCTGAGAGCGATCTCTTCCAGGAAATCTTAGGATGGATTGGGCATGAAGTAATAATATAGACGGTAGCACTGGAATAGATATTTAGAGAAAACAAGAAAAGAAATAGGTACTTACACTGCATACCATAATTACCTACATTACACAAAAACATTAAAATTAAACATTACTCTATTTATATGCTCTTCATCTATCTACTAATATTATAAAGAGGAAAGGTTTGATTTTTTGTTTGTTTGTTTGTTTGTAACGAATAGGCTCCGAAACTACTGGACCGATTTGAAAAATTCTACCACCGTTAGGAAGCCTAAATATCCGTGGTAAACATAGGCTATATTATATTTTCAAAAAAGGAAGGGATCCTTACTAAAACTCCAATAATGTAACCTAATGTGTGAAAAATGTTCCTATAAAATTCCTTGCATATCAATACGCCATTTTTTCTAAATAAACGTGGTTGCCTAGCAACGCTCTTTTGACAACAAAGGTTTGATAACAATTTACTGTATGGAAACTCTTTTGTTAGCTTTTACGCCTCTTGCATATCAATACGCCATTTTTTCTAAATAAAAGTGGTTGTCTAGCAACGCTCTTTTGACAACAAAGGTTTGATAACAATTTACTGTATGGAAACTCTTTTGTTAGCTTTTACGCCTCTTGCATATCAATACGCCATTTTTTCTAAATAAAAGTGGTTGTCTAGCAACGCTCTTTTGACAACAAAGGTTTGATAACAATTTACTGTACGGAAACTCTTTTGTAATGTTATAAAGAGGAAGGTTTGATTTTTTGTTTGTTTGTTTGTAATGAATAGGCTCCGAAACTACCGGACTGATTTGAAAAATTATTTCACCGTTGGGAAGCACACACACACGTACACTATCCCTGGTGAATAGGCTACATTATATTTTCAAAAAGTTAGGGATTCTTACTAAAATTCCAATAATATAACGTGGTGTAAAAAAAAAACCAAGGTGTAAAAATTCACCTATTAAAGTGAAACCCGAGTTTAACGCGGGTGAAACCGCGAGGAACAGCTAGTATTAAATTAACGAAAATTATTTAAATACCCGTAAACCATTATGTATATCGTGTTTTTTTTGTCAGTTTCTTAGGTTTATTTTTAGAAGGTTATTTAGGGCCATAGATAGAAATTCATTAAAACACGTAGAACTCATTATGTTAAAACCACAAAAGCACCATTTACAGTCAGAATATGAAAAAAAAAACCTATTAAAAAAAGGTTTGCACGACTCGCGAGGCGACTTGGATATTTCGCACGCAGTTGAGCAAGATTCGAATGCAGTAATTTTGGGGTACATTTGAGCCGTCAAAATAGATAGAAAATTCTTTATTGCACTTTAAAAAAACTATAAAACTATTTAAGTACAGAAAACTAAAAACTTAATTACAATTGGCGGTCTTATCGCTCAAGAGCGACCTCTACTAAACAACCATGGATGGATTGGATCGTGGACTGTACCAGGGTACAAAATCAAGTATCAAGACGCGTTAGACACTTCCGACCCCGTAATGTATTGATGATGGTGTAACACTCTATTGTGATCCTCTGTTAGATTATGATGACTGAGATAACTTATTCGAGTTAATATAAACGTCTTGTAGAGACGTGTGGATGCTGGTTTAATGGTTTTTAGAGCGCAAAATAATCTATAGTATTCATTTGTTTCAGTTTTTTTTTACTAGCCCTAAGCTAAGCAGTTTGTGTTATCGGTACTAGATAACTGATAGAAATTAGATTATATTCATAAGTTTTCATTATATTATACTATTATAAATTATTTTATATAAAAATACTGCTAAAATTCAATCAGGCATCATACCCACAGACTGGTGAAACACAGTTTGCAAAAAGTGTCCACATGTAGATTGCGACAGCGTGGCTTCTCAAAGACTGCATCACCTTGGGACACCGAGGACGCCTAGGGAGGCATGCACCGGCATCAGCGAGCTGCTGGCCTTCCTGGAGGACATCGGGTGGTTAGAATAGCAGCCCCCCCACCCGACACGCAAAAAAGGCCCACCGGCGGCCAAGTTGCGGAAACCAGTCCAGAAACAAGTAAGTAACAAGTAAGTGTCCACATGAAAGACAGACAATGCTCCGCCACAGCTTTTAGGATGCTGTTCTGACTGACCTTCGAAGATGGTGGAAACCATTAGTTCGATACTCACTACACACTGAAACGCTTTAAGCAAAAGGCCGCCAATTCGTGTACATTTAAAAAAAATTTTAAACATAAGTTTTAAGAATAAAGGATTGTGTATCTTACTATTGTACCATGGTAAGGTTCCAAATAATATAAAGACCTTTTTTGCTTTTTTTAATAGATAACAACAAATTCTACAATTCGTCGATTTCGTTATGGGTGTAGAAAGCAAAAGGACTGGTGGACTGAGGTGACTCTAGATCACCAAATCAATGGACCAAGCCGTATCCACACTAAGGAACATTCTGGAAAAACTTACCAGGTGCATTTCTGAGCGTCTTGTATTGTATTGTATTTAACTCAGATAATAAAATCCATAGTATACATTCAATTAAACATTATAACATTAATTAAATCATAATAAATAATAAAACATTAATACATTGAATAAGATAAAATAGTATTAAATTAAAAATGAGTATAAATAAGAATGGGATTAAAATTAAATTAGATTAGTTTCACAAATAGAATTATACAAAATTAAGTTCCAAAGTATACAAATTATCTTACAATAAACTAAATAATAATTAAGACTAAATCACGTGCTGTATCCACACGCTGGAGCAACACGTTGGACAAAATGTGTCTATATAGGGGACATACGCCCGGCCACAGTTTGTAGGATGCTGTTGTGACTCGCCTTCGTCCTGCTGATCAGGTCTTAGTTAGTTTAACATGATAATTGGACAAAACTTGTGGTAGGTGCTATTTAAGCTGTATATTTGAGTAGGTACTCGTGGCGTAAAGGGGACCTACGTTAGTTACGTCAGGAATTTTGGTAATAAAAAGCGGTCGATAAACGATATATTCCATAGACGTATCCTAAAGTCGGCACTCCACTCATGCTGCTCTCACTACGCTATTACCTGTATTGAATACTGCAAAAGTCGGCAAACTGTGGAAGTCGGCACTTAGCTCCGAAATCATTTTTCCAACCCCCTCTTACCCTTGGTGTGATGTCGTCGTGAAGCGAGATTTTTCGTGAGTTTTTTGAAAATGCATATTTTGAATATAAATTATGTTCATCTGTGCTTGATACATTTTATTTAAAATTCGCACGTAATTTTGTTTATTGTAGACTAGTTAGTTAGACTACTAGTATTTCATTGATTATTAAGAAAGTATAAAATCATAGGTAAATTGTACAGTAAAATACTTAAATAGGAAAAAAAAATCGATAAAAAAATATACTAAGATCATCTTAGTATAGGTACATATTTTTGTATCGAATGTTTTCACCCAATTTTGACATCTTAGTAAGATGTCGAAATTGGGTGAGGTTTGGGCTGACCCAAACACGCGTCTTTTCACCAAAGGCATGTTACATTTAGAATTTTCTTCACTGTATTAAAATCATATAAAATAATGTAGGTTGCATGATTTTATACCTATGATTAGATCGTCGAGTCAGACGAATTGTCAATATGATTAAAACGATATTGTATTTATAATGTATTTGTCAAATGATTTGGTATCTTTTCAATTTATTCTATCAGAACTAAATTAGTTTGATTGACCTATATTTGATTTAAATACACAACTCTAATAATGTCCTTTTAATTTTAAAAAAGCATGTTCACGTCGGATTTAAAATGTTAAAAAACGTGTGAAAGTGACGATTCTATTACACTAATAAATAGCGAAACTTTTAAAACATCTACATTTTTATACATCCTTATTCTTCAAGAAATAAAGGTCATTCACAGTATTAAGAATAACAAATGAATATATTTTCGATAGACCTTATATATCAAGATATAAAGGTCATTATTTGAGGTGTTTAGGGAAGAGAATCAATATATCACAGGCGTGGGCGATTGATTCACTTTGCTCACAAAGTTATTTGTTACATAGATTTAAGAAGAATTGGTTAGGTTTTATAATAGTTGGACAAATATAATTAGAAGTACCTAGGTACTTATTATTAAATCGCTTTGTGAGCTATGGAAAGAGCTATGCTCGGAGTTTCTCTGAAGGATAGGATTCGAAAAGAAATCATCCGACAGAGAACCAAAGCTATCGACGTAGCTCAAAGAATTAGCAAGCTGAAGTGGCAGTGGGCCGGCCATATCTCGTGAAGAACCGACAACCGCTGCGCTGGGGTAAACTTGAGTGGAGACCGCGCCTGCAAACGTAGTGTACGACGCCCTCCGGCCAGGTGCACTTGCAAAAGACTGAAGGCAAATGCTGGATGCGGCAAGCTGAAGACAGCTATGGCGCTCATTGAGGGAGGCCTATGTCTAATGCCTGGGTTTGCAAGTACCTACCTATCTCTAGCTAGGCATACGAAAATCGGATATAAACTTAGTATTGATTGTACATACAATGGCGAGAAAAACTCAGTTCTTTATAAGTGAGTTCAGTACCTTTATAAGTAAGTAACTTTAGTATTAAAACTATTTAATTTAATTTTCTTACATCAATGTTGTCACCTGATATTTGAGACATGGCATTTACGTCGCTGATCGAGTTTAGAGCGTCGTAAACTAACGAGTTACTCAGAATTGGCTAACTAAAGGCAAGTGTATGGTACCTTCTCAAGATGGCTTTTGATTTCTTCTGCTTCTTCTAATTTGTGTGCTGGCTGTAGAATATATGCCAAGGCGGTCACAGCGTGGGAAATTAGCCCACTAACTCAACCGTGGGTCTCGTAAAGGATTATAGGAACCCAAGAAATACAGTAATGAATCCATCAAGGCAAGCTGAAGACAGGGCGCTATGGCTTATTGCGGGAGACCTATGTCCAGCAGTGGACTGCTATAGGCTGATGATGATCTAGCTATCTACAATTTATTGATAAAAGCAACTAGAGGAAGGGCATCAGATTCCTTCTATATATTTTAATATCTCAACTGCGATCACCCTCACCACCGTTTTATGTTATCTGTCTATGTTTGTGAATCAATTACTTTTAGCGTGAAGATATGTCCAAGATCTAAAGATCCTAACTTTCTTTCATAATTAATAGAATATAATGTATTTATTTGTTACAAGACTTACACAGAACCTAATAAACTTAAACGTGTTTTGATCGTTTTCTATGTATAATAAAAAAATATCTATCTATGTAATGTATTTTATTATGTATATTAGTTATCTAGTACCCATAACACAAGTTCTGCTTACCATGGGCCTAGATAATGCTGTGTGAATTGTCCAGCATTATTTATTTATTTATTATTTCTAATTCAAGCATATTTCCACTATAATATTGTATTATTTGTATTAAAATAGTATTTATCTAGGTTCCCAAATAGTTTTTTTTTTCAAAATACTGACCTAAAATGAAATGAAAGCCAATCTCATTTTGCACATTTTTATGCGAAAATGGACATGTTTTCTTGCTATTTGTTTCGTATTAAAAACATCAATATCTTACGTTTTATTTACTAAGGAACATAGCTTATATTGTCTAGTTACAGAATAACAATACTTTGTGAAGTATAAAAAATGTTTTCAATATTGCTATCGCGCAAGCATGTAGCGCGGTGCAAGGGTTAAACAGGGACAGCGATATTCGGAGCGATTTTTGCAAGCGAGGGTCGCCGGACCCTTAATAAGACGTATACAGAACATAATAAACTAAGAGGAAACTTGTAGGTCCTTAACAAAATTAAAAAAAAGTCTAATTCAATTGAGAACGCAGCCTTATATTATTTAGTAACAGAATACCTGCCGATGAAGTCACAAACGATCAGTAATGGGATAATTTAACAATATTTATTGATTTTTACACAAATAAGGTATCATTTCGCATGCATTTTATTAACACTGAAATCAATACCTTTTTATAGTATTTTATGGGTTATTTTGTTTATTCAGACAGTCTATTTTCTCTTATTATCACCATAATATGCCATAGCTAATAATTATATAGTTAACACGTTCACGGCCAAGCTGAAAAGCTATCAAAGTTAAAAAAAAACATAAAAATATGACAATCATTCTTAGTCCTAAAAACTTTATTCTAGAATGTCCGAACTTCGATTTAAAAAGTATAGCGAAGTCCTTTATTAATATAGTGCGTAAGACCACTCGGGGTAATCGCCAAGAAATTAAATAATAACCCAAAAAAAATAATTAGATTTCTCGGGACTTGAACCCGCGACCATCTCCTAGGATAGGAGATGGTCGCGGGTAACAGGGAACCGAATATTTTGAAGATATTATTTTCTAGCAAAAACAACCAATAATTATCTAAATGGTCGTACCTACTAATAATAATGTTAAACCAGTACTTTAGACAAAGCATCGAAATCTTACCCAAGACAAGTAATTTCGTTACTTATTTATTATATTTGACGACCGATGTGGCGCGGTGGGCGAAGGTCCGCTTGCGACGCAGGAGGTTGCGGGTTCGATTCCCGCCTCGGAACAATTGTGTGTACGATCTGCAGATATTTGTTCCGGGTGTTCTGGTCGCTTTCTATGTATAATAAAAAATATCTATCAATGTAATGTATTGTATTATGTATATCAGTTACCTAGTACCCATAACACAAGCTTTGCTTACCATGGGGCTACATAATGCTGTGTGAATTGTCCAGCATTATTTATTTATTTTATTATTTGTAGTAAGCAATTTTTTTTGTGATTCGTATGAGAATAAAGTTTACTAAACCAAACTAATATTACGGTTCGTGAGATACAGCTCGCTGACAGGCGGACAGACAGACAGCGGAAGCTTTGTAATAGGTCCCGTTGGCACCTTTTGGAAACGGAACCCTAAAAATGCTACTTGGACAGTGTTTAGGTGAAACGTAATTATATTTTTGGGAAAAATACATTTTTTACAAAAAACCGTTGAAACGTGTACAAACTGTCAACCTTACCGTCCATTTATTATAATTAATGACGCTAACCGCCTGTTAATAGACATTTAAGAGGCTTACGGCCATAATGGGCCCAAATAGTGACATAATATTAAAATTTAGTGAAGGTAATCTCCTGTTAAAATGCTAAAGAGTTGGTTAGTTATGTTATAAATCTGCTTGACATAAGTTCTTAGAAATCTAAATCAAAATGGTGGATATATTTCCCGCCGAATTGATACAACCGAGATTGAGGCTAAATTAATTCGCTTCATAATAATCATGGTGATGATTATTTATACAAGTATTTATGTATTTGTATGTTTTTTATTGTATATAATTTATATTTACATTAGCCTATAATACGCCACCATCTATACCTATACTATAGCTACGTGTCCATCCAAAGGTTGCCTGGAAGAAATCGCTCTTAGCGATAAGGCCGCCCATTGTGCATCTGTATCTTTGTTTGTTTGTTTTTTTCTGTGTTTGGTGTGCTATAAAGCGTATTTGTATTGTATTATTTGTTAAGTCAAAGTCAAAATCATTATTCTTTAGACTTACAAAATAAGCACTTAGACAAGTCATATTTTATACATTAAAATATCTATACTAATATTATAAGAGGAAAGGCTTGATTTTTTCGTTTGTATTAAATAGGCTCCGAAACTACTGGACCGATTTGAAAAATTATTTCACCGTTGGAAAGCTACACTATCCCCGGTGAACATAGGCTAAATTTTATTTTCAAAGAAATTAGGGATCCTTACTAAAACTCCAATAATGTAGCCAAAGGTTCTAATACCCGTGCGAAGTCGGGACGGTCCGCTAGTTATCAAATAAAATTATTTTACTGTTCAATTTTTTGTCCACTAGTGGAAGAAGTGAAAGAGAAACCACGAGTATGTTCATCTCTTATATGTCTAATACATGGTTATTTGCCTATTTAAGTCTAAATATAATATGATGCGATACATGTCAATATTTAAGGCAATTGTGTCTGGTTGCACACTTTTCTGTCAGTGTCAAGTAATATATGTACATACATATATAGTAATATACATAGTATGAATACATAATTATAAGTATTAATACAACGGGTATTTATGGCGTTTATTTACCTATTTTTCCCGACGTTTCAACAGGTTTACACACTGTCGTGGTCACGGGATGGCTGGAGTACTGGAGTTCCCGCCTCTGCGAAGCGGGGGCTAGTTTATTTGAAACTACCCTCACTTGATTTTCGAGACTAGTAGGCATGTCCAGCTGCACCCTTGGACGACATACTACACTAACAGTATCCGCGACGCACTGAGAGACCGGTTTACGACGAGTACACTTGGCTATAACTGGATTCCACGAGGCAGAGAGTTTGAACCCGTCTTCACGTTTGAAATTAGGATATTTCCTAATTTCAATCGCTTCCCGAAACATTCTCATGCCTTTCATTACAGATCACTTGTGGTTTGTGTAAAAAAAAAAAAAAAACTTTTTAAATATTTTGTAATTTCTCTGAACCAACGGAATCCCGTTAAAATTCCTCACCCGTTTCTGGATTCCATTAGAAATGTATGTAAATCAGTAATTGTCATGTTATACCAGGGTTTATTGCATTTAAACCGTAGGCACGGATTCGTTGTAACTATTAAGAACGTGCCGGCTTCACGAATTAGATTAAATTAACGAAATAGCTTTCAAAATCAGTCACTACTTTTGTAGATAAAAAATAAATTCAACTGTCTAATATAGAGTTAGACATTTTTTATTTTCATTACAATAAAACTTATTATCGCATGAGAAACTCGAACGAGTCGCGCGGATGCCCGCGGCGCCGCGGGAATTCCGGCGAATTCGACTCGTTCGATGAAAATCAAGTTAAAATTCATATGACACTGAAACTGCGCTCCGCTTCGCTGCGCTTCGACGCTCTTTTGGTGTGAGTTGAGCCTTAAGCGATCAATAATCAGCATCATCATCATCAGCCTAAGTTAGCTATCACTGTTGGACATAGGCCTCCCCTAATGCGCACCATAGCGCTCTATCCTCAGCTTGACGCATCCAGCATCTCCCTGCAGTCTTTCGCAGGTCGTTATTCTACCTGGTCGGAGGGCGTCCTATACTACGTTTACCGAGTCGTGGTCTCCACTCAAGAACACGTAAACGTGAACCAGCGGTTGTCGGTTCTTCGGAAGATATGGCCAGACCACTGCCACTTCAGCTTGTTAATTCTTAGAGCTATATATCTGGTGTTACTATATATGTAGTAGGTATTTTTGTATTGTATTCGTCTATCTGGTAAGAACGATAGGTTATTATGCCATCCACACACTTGGTCACTGCGCACTAAACTGGGACGTGCACTGCATGCACTGATGTAACGGTAGCTAGCCCGCTAGTGCACAGGTTCGCCCATTCGACGAAACATTTGAATCTATTAATTTTACCACACATGAAGTTTTTTATTAGTTTTCTCAGATTTTTATTCAAATTGGTCTGTTAATATTCAATGGTTAGCTGTAATTTGGTTACACGAAGGATTTTGTGGTTTATTTCTATTACTTAATAAAGAAACGTAGGCAGATAATCCTACTAATAACTAATAAAATATTATAAACGCGAAAGTTTGTAAGTATGGATGGATGGATGTTTGTTACTCTTTCACGTAAAAACTACTGAATTGATTTTAATGAAACTTAACAATAATATAGCTTATACATCAGAATAACTCATAGGCTACAATTCATAAAGATATATTGTATATTATCCAAAATATCTATCACCACGCGGGTGAAACCGCGGGGCGCAGCTAGTATATAAATAATACTGCCGTAGGTTCAGTTCCTGTCTCATGTTATGACCTTATAGAGTAGACCAAAAATCCATGGTTTTTATTATGGTTGTTAGCATACATTGAATATATGTATGTATATCTATCTTGTTCCTAATTTGTTATCTTTATAAAATAAATATTATTTATTTATTATTATTATTTTAAGCCATTACTGTCCCACTGCTGGGCAAAGGCCTCCCTTATATATAAATAAATAATAAATAAAACTAAAACCAGTTTATTTCAGGCACAGAAAATGACCCATATCACAAACAAAAATACAGGGCACACAATACAACAGTATATCATTAAAAAATATATTAAAAGCAGAACTAACATAGGTAAAATAGATAACTATGTTTTGTTTCCGTCCATGTGGACAGAAATCCAGCGCCTGTATATGGGATTGTCCAGGACGTCAGAGACAGGCGAGAGAGCCCTCAGGATGGTGTTGTTGGAGCGAGTTAGTCGCCTCACGAAGGCTGCTATCCTCGTCCGTCTAGCCAACACCATCCTGAGGGCTGTCTCGCGGGAGTTCCCGACTTCTTCTAGACTCTAGAAGAAGTCGGGAACTCCCGCTTTATATAAGTTCTTAATTTGTATTGTTTTATATGAAACACATATAATATTTCCTATTCTAAATGAGTACTTTAAATGGTTTGTTAAAATATTTGTTTTTTAAGTTTATTTCGACTTATTACAAACCTAACATGTGCCTTAAGGCACTGTTAACTTAATTAAGCTGAAGTGGCAGTGGGCCGGCCATATCTCGCGAAGAACCGACGGCCGCTGGGGCAAACGTGTTCTTGAGTGGAGACCACGACTCGGTAAACGTAGTGTAGGACGCCCTAAGACCAGGTGGGATGACGACCTGCGAAAGACTGCAGGTAGATGCTGGATGCGTCAAGCTGAAGACAGGGCGCTATGGCGCTCATTGGAGGAGGCCTATGTCCAGCAGTGGACTAATATATGCTGATGATGATGATGATGAACTTAATTATGTTACCCACTTTATAATTAATAAATGATCTATCTATCTTCACATCTTATATCTCACATTATGTAATGTTGGTAAATAAAAGATTTCATAATTATACAAATAAAACAAAAGGTATTAATTAACCTATTGGAAGCCAATGGATGCAAAAGCGGTGTTTGTGTGATAGAGACATAATAATGATTATCACCACGACTCGGTAAACGTAGTGTAGGACGCCCTCCGACCAGGTGGGATGACGACCTGCGAAAAACTGCACGTAGATGCTGGATGCGGCAAGCTGAAGACAGGGCGCTATGGCGCTCATTGGAGGAGGCCCTTCGACCAGGTGGGATGACGACGTGAGAGACTGCAGGTAGATGCTGGATGCGGCAAGCTGAAGACAGGGCGCTATGGCGCTCATTAGAGGAGGCCCTCCGACCAGGTGGGATGACGACGTGAGAGACTGCAGGTAGATGCTGGATGCGGCAAGCTGAAGACAGGGCGCTATGGCGCTCATTAGAGGAGGCCCTCCGACCAGGTGGGATGACGACCTGAGAAAGACTGCAGGTAGATGCTGGATGCGGCAAGCTGAAGACAGGGTGCTGTGGCGCTCATTAGAGGAGGCCCTCCGACCAGGTGGGATGACGACCTGAGAAAGACTGCAGGTAGATGCTGGATGCGGCAAGCTGAAGACAGGGCACTATGGCGCTCATTGGGGGAGGCCTATGTCCAGCAGTGGACTGCTATAGGCTGATGTTGTTGAATGATTATAACCTGTTCTCTCATACACATAATGTGGGTTGGTCAATATAATTGTCCAATCCAAGAACAACTTAGGTCACCTCATAAAATTACTAGAATCCGTCTAGACTTAGGTAGGTAATTGAACAATTTAAAACACTAAAAGCATCCTAAACAGGATACGAATAAGGTCGTTATTGGTTATTTTTTGTACAATAGGCAGGTACTTAGGTATTCTGTGAACTCGTCAAGACCACCAATGACTGACGGACATAAAATTGGGCACTGCAATGAAATGAACAATGTATGATATTAGGGTTTGGATGGACACAAAAGAATATTCATTCAATAAAAACATTTGGTTTCGAATCGTATTTTTATTCAAATTAAGTTTGATGGACGCTATTTTTAAAATAAGCAATACTTTTTTATATGGGTGTCTACGTACCTACATATGTATGTCCGTCTTAATATTAATATTCAAATAAATAAATAAATAATGCTGGACAATTCACACAGCATTATCTAGCCCCATGGTAAGTAGAGCTTGTGTTATGGGTACTAGATAACTGATATACATAATACAATACATTACATAGATAGATATTTTTTATTATACATAGAAAACAACCAGAACACCCGGAACAAATATCTGCAGATCGTACACACAATTGTTCCGAGGCGGGAATCGAATCCGCAACCTACTGCGTCGCAGGCGGACCTTCGCCCACCGCGCCACATCGGGCGTCTGAAATACTTTATTTCTCTGTTATTTCTTTATTTACTTAATTCTTTTCTCAAAATAAGCATAGACATGTCAAATTATCACTACGTCATAGTATAAAACAAAGTCGCTTCCCGCTGTCTGTCTGTCCCTATGTATGGTTAGAAGATCTTTAGAACGACGCAATGGGATTAAATATTTTTTCTAATAGATAGAGTGATTCACGCGGAAGGTTGATAAACGATTTGAAACAGATTTCCACGCGGGCGAAGCCGCGGGGCGCAGCTAGTATACTCGTACTATAAATTATTATCAAATAAGAAATTTAGTGTTTTTTATATGTTTTTGATTTTCTCTTTAGTTCAATCTTCCACTAGTGGAGGTAATGAAAAATAAACAAGTAAGTAAATTCATTTCAGGTATATTCCTCATACATGTTTGTTTTGCCTATCTAAATATAATGCGATTTCAGAAACAATGGTTGGACAAAATAATTACCATAAGTCAAATTTCATAATTGAAGATATAGATTGCAAAGAAAACAATAAGTTTATTTTTCGTAGCTTGGGAAGCTGCGGGCTGATGCTAGTTTTCAATCATTTGTGTTTGATTAAAGTCAGGTATTAAAGATCATCATCATCAGCCAATATCAGTCCACTGCTGGACATAGGCCTCCCCCAATGAGCGCCATAGCGCCCTGTCTTTAGCTTGCCGCATCCAGCATCTACCTGCAGTCTTTTGCATGTCGTCATCCCACCTGGTCGGAGGGCATCCGTCACTACGTTTACCGAGTCGTGGTACTAAGGTGCTAAATGGTACTAAAGTGGTAAGTAGTTGAGTGGAGACTCAAGAACACGTTTGCCCCAGCGGCCGTCGGTTCTTCGCGAGATATGGCCGGCTCACTGCCACTTCGACTTGCTATGTCGATAACTTTGGTAATTAAAGGTAAGTTACATATTTAAGGGCTCTCTGGTTTATTTTCCTTTTCAACAGGACATAGAAAATTATAAGTTAAGAGGTAAATCAATATACTTTATATCTATCTAAAATAATTTCAAAAAACACAGTAATAACCATAAAACAAAGTGTATGGGACATTGTATGGGACACCTTAATTGTCATTCGATAATTCATATGATAGTGTATTAATTCCTTTGCTACTGAGAATACTTAAATAATAAAAATATACACCTCCGTTGTTTTATAGACGGTATAAAGAAGTTAGATTTGAACCACAGTATGTGTTACAAACAGTAGGTACAAAAGGAATATTATATCTCGATAAAGATTAAGAAAAATATATCTTCTTAATCTTTAACAAGATTAGTAGTTTTTTAAGTAGCCTATGTCAATGCCCGGGATATTATTTAACTGCCTGCCAGATTTCATTTAGATCTCTTCTTCGTTTAATCGTGAAAAGAGAACAGCCCGACAGATTTTCGATTTTATAATAATAATTAAAATATATTAACGTATAAACCTACAATAATTGAAGGTTTGTGCACATATCAAAAGTCTACAATTATTTAAATAAAAATGATTGAAGATGATGAATATGTAGATGTAAGAAGTCTGCGTATTAAACCATTAGTGAGCCAAAAAATGCGACAAGTACAATGGGTGGTATTATCGCTTAGAATCGATCTCTTCCAGGCACCCTTTGGATGGAAAGAATTATGTAAATTTAAGAAAATCAGGTTATGTACCAATTATTTATTTATTTTAAGCCATTACTGTCCCACTGCTGGGCAAAGGCCTCCCTTTTCTCCTTCCACTCCTCGCGATCCAACGCTGCAATAGGCCATGATGGAAGATATACCTCGAGCTCGTCGCGCCATCTCATCCTTGGCCTTCCACGTCGCCTCTTAGCGTAGGGTGGGCTCCACTCTGTGGTGGTCTTTGGTTATGTACCAAAGATAAGCTAAATATGAGCATTACATGAATACCTAAAAACAAATAATAAATAAATGTTACAACTACTTAACTACAAAAATAAAAAATAACTAGTTTAACTTCTGTTATAAAGCCACACTGTGCCAGCCCAGACGGTAGTCGTTCCCAGCCCACATACTGCGTCTAAAATACTAAAAATCTTCAATTGATCGTAAACTTACTAAGAAATTGCCTAATAAAAACAATAATTCTGTTTGGTATGTATGTTTCTGAATGGGAATACACTTGGTTATATTCTATTTGTGATGTCTATTTTATAAGGTTTATATTACACGGGAGTATTGTGTTTTAGTTATTAGAGAAGGCCTAGGCCTCCACTGAACAAACACTTATTCACCATCGGAGCGACGCCCCCTCTCTGCAGAGGATGCCTCAGCAACGACGAATCAGCTGCCCACGTAATCCTGGAATGCGAGGGAGTATTAGCACAACGTATAGAAATCCTCAAAATGCCGAGGTCGCTCCGCGAAGCCTGTGAAGACCCCAGGAAGATTCTGCGCTTCTGGACGGAGCTAGGCTGGCTATGCTAGCAAACTACGCATAAAAGACCGACTGAAGTCCAAATGCGGATAAAGGAGGCCTTCGGTCTTTTCATCATCATCAGACTATGTTACTCCACAGCTGGAAAAAGGCCTCCCCTAATCAGCGCCATAGTACCCTGTCTTCAGCTTGACGCTTCCAGCATCTCCCTGCAGTTATTCGGAGGGCGTCCTACACGTTGACCGAGTCGTGATCTCCACTCAAGAACACGTAACCCAGCGGTTGTCGGTTCTTCGCGAGATATGGCCGGCCCGGAAACTTAAGTAGTTTCTTTCATGAGAGGTAAAATGTCATTCTAAGACGATACCATTGTTATAGTAAGTAATATTTTTTTTTATATCTTTATTAGGCAGGTAGGTATACTAAAGAGACATTTTCACAGGGCACTTGTCGAGGAGGTCATTTAGCGATTATCTGGCGGAGATCACGTACCAGATGTTTAGATGAACCGTTTAAGGTATGTTTCCATTATACTTAGTTTAACTCGTAGCTGTTATTGCCTGTATTTGTGTGTGATCGTCTGTCTCTTCAAACAACTGTATGCGCCAATAAGTTTCGAGGTGACAGTCGGGCAACATTGTGGCTCTCGGATGATTTTAAATGGACGGGCCTTTTTGTAAGCAAGCTTTAACACTTTGAGTGCTGAAATCACACGGTATGTGTTTTCTACAAGTGACTAATATGCGTAAATCCACACTAGCGCAGCGGCTGAGAAAATACAGATCTTTGTGACTCAGCACAGCCGTAATATTTTTCGAACGAAACTCATGTGCGGCGCAACACAACCGCTGTGTAGAGCGGCAGCACGAATTTTTTAGGTTAAAAAAAAGATCGCAGTCGTCGAAAAAAAATCGCAGTCAAAGTGTTAAAAACCCGTCAACCGCGTATGCCGTAGGTCCGCACAGATCATAAACGCCAGAAGTGGCGGAAAAATCTGACTGATTTGAACAATGAACTAAATACTTAGATAAATAAAAATGTATGTTGCTGGGTAGGTAGGTACATAGGTTTTTAACTAGTAAGTATTGTCTTGGCTATGCTCGGTGCGGCCCGCAGGACATTCGTCCATGTGCATCGGTGAAAATGAACGATTTAATATTTTAAGTGAGATCTTTAAAGACATTGAAATCGTAATCCTCTATATGTAGGTTCGTACGAGCCCCGACAATGGACACACACAGCGGGTTGTTGTGTGGCGTGTGACGGCTTCTAGTGGAATTCCCTAGTTCCGTGTTATAGCTGGCTTACATTGATGTTTACCTACCTACATGACGGCAATCCTAAATTACCACTATAGTTTCAATTATTTGAATGAACCATGAAAATATTTGCGCGAACTAGCGACATACCCTGCGTGATGATGATGCCATCCAACCGTATTACCGCTGTGTGTTGCCTGGAAGTGATTACTCTCAGCGATAAAGCCGCCCTTATTCCAAGTATTTATTTCTGTATAGTTTCCTGTTTTGTGTGGTATACTAAAGTTTTTTCTATACGGCCACGGGAGTCGGCCAATCTCATGTGACTAGCTATATGCACAGGAAATTTATAGAAACTTAGGGCTTAAGTGTTAATCTTATAATCCAATGGCACGGAAGACCGACACGACCGGGGAGAGGTTAGCCGCAGGACCAACAGCTTCATGCAACGAGAGCGTGTCACACCGCCAACCACTACGCATTAGGCTAATAATTCTTACTCCCATAGCTAGACTAAATCCCAAAGCTAGACTTTTTGGCCCGACCCGAGATCAGGTGTTTCACAGATGTGAATAAGGTAAATTGAAAGATCTCATCGCGAATGCTTCTTAGTGGAGATCATCGTCATTTAACATACCTACTGCGGGTTGCCACATTTTAAATGTTTCAATAAAGTTTGGGCTCTCAAAATATAGGCCATAGATTCAGGGGGAGGTTCTCGATTGCTCGTGTGAACAAACCTGTGTGACTCAGCGACAAGACTACAAAAAAGAAGTAGACACTACTTTTTCAGCTCCGAGAAAGTAGCGTCTACTTCTTGGCACCATGTAACCCCTCTATTAGTTTCCACAGAGCGGGACGTGTTACACGCTATCTGGCATCGCGGTGACCATTTGCAGGTTATGTAGCTATTAGTGGAATAATGCCGTGTGGTACCGGAGTATGGGGAAAATGGGCAGTGAGTGTTGTAAGGGGGAATGGGTTCTGTAGGTAGAATATATAAAATTTAAATGAAGTTATAATTGTACACAGATTTAGCACGCGGCAACGCTACCGATACCGCGTGCAAAATCTACAAAAAAAAGCTTTATTTCTACAAATTATATTGTGTCATATTTGAACATACACCACCTATGTAAGTACCTTATTTACGTGTATTTGATGCAATACATTTAACATTACTTTAAATTAAAGGCACATCTATACAAACTGAATGCGATTGGTTTTTTCTTTATGTATTTTTTGTATTTATTTATATTATATTTTAAGTATTTGATAAAAATCGATGTAGTAAAAGTCAGTACCATAAAATGATTTATTAAATGAATTAAATGATTACCTGATATATTTTACAATGCCCACGGGCCCCTAACAAGCACGTATATAACTCAATTTTCAAGAAGTTACCATCAACAAAAACAACAGGTTTAAGACAATTACCCTGCATTTAGGGTAATACCACCATAACCGTACAAACATACAGACACTAAACCAAATTACTGTGAGATAAGTTATACTAAAGTAATTCTACTGTTCAAATGGATCCTGTTTCTGGCTACTGTTAGAATGTGGTGGTTTCTGTGAAGTGTTTCATAACGGATATAGTCTAAAGGTACAAGTCCGAGATGAAAGAAAGAAAGAAAGAAAGAAAATACATTTATTGATTCAAGAGTAGGTACAGCTTGTTAGGTACTAGGTACATATTATAATATAGGTAAATAAGAACACAAAGGGATCAATTAACGTCGAATCAATACATAAAAGTAACAAGCGACTCTACAAAGCGAACCAATAGGTCCTGTCTCAGTTTAATGTTGCTCTACTTCTCTACAAGAAGTAGAGCAACGTTGGTTTTCTGACAGAACCATAGCCGCGCGTCAACACGGGTGGCAGACCACAGTTAAGACAAAAAAATATATACAAATTGACGATAAAATATATATACACAGATGGGTTGCAGACTGCAACAGGAGACTTTGCGGCTAGCGGATGCGGTTGACCGCAGTGCTGCCTGCGGTCGCGGTTGCTTCTATTTCCAAGCACGGTTCGCGACACCACTGGCGCTGCAGTGTCGCCGTGCTTGGAATCAATTTATTTATTTAAAGGAAGGCCTACAGCTTAAATATAAGTAATATAATTAACATTAACCTAGCAACAGAGAAGCTAATAAATGGCCTTCACGGCTAAATGAGTAAGAAAATTAAATACGCTTTGCAATTAGATTAGAAGAAAAAAAATTGTTATCAATCATCGAAATTATGATGATTCAAATGAAATAGATACATAGATAGATAGATACAATATTTATTTATTGATACAAATTTGTTACAGTTTATATATATAGCATCTATAGATAGCATCTTAAATCCTAACATAGCTTTATCTAGACACTAGAGTTCTCTTAACAATAATATGGTTAAAATTAAAATTAATGGTAGCTTATTACTAGGCTTATTACTATTAGCTAGGTAGGTAATTAGCTGGGTAGGCACTCACGCAAACAAGCATAGTGAATTCGCTGTCCGCTGCATGGTTTGGCAGCCGCACACCAGGCGATCCACCAATTAAATAAAGGTAACTAAACAAAA
Organism: Eupithecia abbreviata; assembly: GCA_943735965.1. Taxonomy (NCBI): domain Eukaryota; kingdom Metazoa; phylum Arthropoda; class Insecta; order Lepidoptera; family Geometridae; genus Eupithecia; species Eupithecia abbreviata. The sequence continues at coordinate 1,381,298 of OX030997.1, read as the reverse complement.
TTTTCGAAACAAAATTAAGATAGATTGTTGTACTAAAAATTAAAGTAATTTCATAAAGATGCATAGAAACTAGCCGTGTCGCTTACAGCCTGCAGCTGCAGTTTGCGGCCTGCGGTCCATCTTGGAACAAAAAAAACTTGCATGTTAATGGTATGACTGCACTGAGTAGAATAAAGTTCTTTCTACCGTTGGAAAAATAAATAAATAATGCTGGAAAATCCACACAGCATAATCTAGCCCTAAGCTAAGCAGAGCTTATGTTATGGATACTAGATGACTGATATACATAATACAATATATTACATAGATAGATACTTTTAACGATCTAGACAGACGGACATAGATTACGACCAGAACACCCGTAACAAATATCTACAGATCGTATGTACACACAATTGTCCCGAGGCGGGAAAAGAATCCGCAACCTCCTGCGTCGTCGACCGACCTCCGCCCACGGCACCATAGACGTCGTCAATATGATCCTAATTACGCCACCGTTAGCTATAATACATACCGATCCTATCCCTCCAAAGGTTGCCTGGAAGAAACAGCTGTTAGCAATAAGGCCGCTGATTGTGCCACTAGATATAGTTAGAACCTATTAAGTTCCTTTATTATTTTCTGTATTAATGGTGCAATAAAGTTATATCCTATTCTACTCTATGATCTCAGTGTGTGGGCAATCAATTTACCGGCAAATTAGTTTACTGTGTCACCTGACTCCACTCATTTCTCTAAGCTCTCAATTAACCTAATTTACACAGTTTTTACACATTCACAACGCCCTATTCATATTATTTGTCGCAAGGGACCCCATTAGTCATGGCTTCTAGAGAAAAAGTCGGCATGTCACAGGATTTCTCCAAATCCGTAAAATAACATCGAATAGCATGAAATTGGTTTCAATAACTTTTTTTGCGATCTGCCCAGATGAGGGAAAACGATAGAAATAGTAAGAACATGATTTTGTAGCCAGATTTAAGCTTAATAGCTGATTTTGTAGGTAAGTCAGATTTTTCATCATCAGCCTATATTAGTCCACTACTGGACGTAGGATTCCCCTAATGAGCTCTTGTCGCCCTGTCTGTAGGTCAGATTAGTGTGATAAAAAAATATGATATTTCTATACTAATATTATAAAGAGGAAAGGTTTGATATTTTGTTTGTTTGTATTGAATAGGCTCCGAAACTACTGGACCGATTTGAAAAATTATTTCACCGTTGGAAAGCTACACTATCCACTATCAAAAAAGTTAGGGATCCTTACTCAAAGTCCAATAATGTAACCCAAGGCGTAAAAAATCACCTAATAAAGAGAAATTCGAGTTTAAAGCGGGTGAAACCGCGTGGAACAGCTAGTGTTTTATAATATGTGTCCGCATTATGTTATTAAAATGAAATGAATTTATTTGTTATTAGACTTACACAGAACATAATAAACTTAAACTAAGAGGAAACGTATTGGAAAGTGTGCAAATCCAAAACAAATAAATTCATTTTTCATTCATTCATGCTTGGTGATTGATGAATTGACAATCATATCCTGTATCACGAACCCTATTCTCTCTTGTCTTCAAGATAAGACAAGAGAGAATAGGGTTCGTGATACTTTAAACCAATCATGATTTGCTCTTCATGCTGTCTTGACCTAACCTGATTACGACATCTACACTCTGTCGGCGTAATCAAAAAAAAAAGAGTGTTATTAATTCAGTCCTTTTATATTTTATATATGCTTGTTTTAAGGTATATATTACTATGGACCGTAGAATAAGTTAATTAAGATCTGTTAGTTTTCTATGGTCTTAAATAAATGATTTAATTATGTCTCTCATTTACCATGATCTCGGGCCATAAAGTGACCCGGTCCTTTGGAAGGCTTGCTTAGGGCCGAAGCCAACAGCACAGAGGCCCTTTGAGAGAGTTAATCTACAGGCGATGCTACACATAGCGGGTATCATCCTCGGGTGCACAACATGATACACCCAAAGATGGTATCCGCGAGGTGTAGAGACTATTGCAAAGAAAAATGAAAGAAATAAAACCAGGCTATTGTGATGGATGGATGGACTGGGTAATCGGGTTATAGGGGAGATTGCGGAAATAATATTATTATTATTATTTACCTAGACCAATAACGAGCGAGTGTGTATAATGTACCTGATTTGTCCAAAATCGGCGTTTCCTTTTGAGCTCCTTCTACCTATTAATTTAAAATTAGACGTCTCTATGACATTTTTTCATAGTTTGCGCATTCTAATGGCAAAGTGAGCCGCCCCTTGTCACAGATGATTCAACGTAAACAGCGTATGACACAGTTTTAAGTGGCACCTTTAATTGCAGTTTTGTATATTGTAACTGAAATGAAATAATTTATTTGCTATTGAATAGGTGAATAGGAGAGCAATTGGAAGTCGTTTATTTTGGCTATTGGGGGATATTGGAAAGTCATTACAAAATTATTTAAAGTAAATGGTAAATTTTATGGGAGATTGTATGGGTTAGGTACTTTTATTCAATGATATGTAATGATTTTTCCACACAGCAGTAATTGCCTATTATTTAATCATCATCATCATCATCAGCCTATAGCAGTCCACTGCTGGACATAGGCCTCCCCCAATGAGCGCCATAGCGCCCAGTTTTCAGCTTGCCGCATCCAGCATCTACCTGCAGTCTTTCGTCTGTCATCCCACCTGGTCGGAGGGCGTCCTACACTACGTTTACCGAGTCGTGGTCTCCACTCAAGAACACGTTTGCCCCAGCGACCGTCCGTTCTTCGCGAGATATGGCCGGCCCACCGCCACTACAGCTTGCTAATTCTCGGAGCTATGTCGATAACTTTGGTTCTCTGTCGGATGTATTCGTTACGAATCCTATCCTTCAGAGAAACTTAATACTGGGTGTATAATTTAATACTAGGTACATAATAAGTAAGCTTTTATTCTTACCTGACCAATGGAGTAGGTATATTTTTTTTTTTCGCTTAGACTGATATCTAAAACTACCTATTTATTTATTAAAATGTCCCCTTTACCTGAATAGGAAAAGATAGGACTTTATATCTAAAACAACTTATTAAGTGGCACCTTTAGGTATCCCTTTAGTTGCCGTATACATACATATATTTAACTAGATGCGCCCCGCGGCTTCACCCGCGTGGTAATGGGTATTTTGGATAATATACTATATATCCTTATAAATTGTAGCCTATGTGTTATTCTGATGTATAAGCTATATTATTGTAAAGTTTCATTAACATTCATTCAGTAGTTTTTACGTGAAAGAGTAACAAACATCCATCCATCCATACTTACAAACTTTCGCGTTTATAATATTAGTAGGATATATTCAATATACCCATACTCATTATATTTATATTTATTTAAAGGAAAACCAGAAGCTTATATATAACACAATAAAAAGTTAATAAACACTAGAAAGCTTATTGAAGGTTTTCACGGATAAATAACAGAATAATATAATAAGAAGAGACTGTGAAAATAAATTGAATTGGTACATATAGCATCTATAAAGTTAAATTAGATAATTATCTTAAATCATTCATTAATCCCCAAATATCCCGTAATAAATTGACTTTAGTATACACCAATTGAAAACTCATAATTGAAAACTCATACTTGAACTCACCGATCATTTATTGCACGCTTAACGATGAAGTGCAGCCGCCTTTATGTGGAGTTTCCAAGAATAGATTGGCTGGTTTGAGTAATTCAATAATGATGAAAATCTGTAGGTAAGATGGATGACAGAAAGAAAACCTCCGGAAAACCCAAGTTTTTCTCGCAGTCAGTTCCAGGTTTGACAGTTTTGCGGCATGACTTCTTTGGTTCTTGTTTTCTTATCTTGGACGAACTAAATTTAATTTTATGTAATTTATTTATTTATTCACTGATAGCTTGTATATTTTACACAATTTACTCACCCCATAATTATTATCTTTTATTTATTTTTTTAATAAAACCTAGTATGTATTTATTATATACGCTGGATCTGAGATCGTGTCTGCCACTCTACCTGGTTCTGACTGAAAACCAGCGCTCTTTCACAAATGACCTGGGTTATTGTGATAGAGCATCAAGCTGAGTCAGGACCTATTAGACCTACACACGCGCGCTTATCCACTTTCTGTGAGGGCTACTTAGTACCAAATACTACTTACATTTTGTACCTTTTAACTTTTTTTTTATTTTTATATTTTGTCTATGTTACGTGTTTTTATAATAGGTACCTAAGTAGGTACTTTGTAGTCTAACATAATTATGTTTAATTAACCTTGTTTGTGTGTTGTGTTAGTGTTTAATAAATAATTTTCTTTCTTTCTTTCTTTCGCCAATAGTATACACCAATAACCACGATAGTTTCAAAATGTTCTAAATAACTCAATTCGTTCTTGTCAGGAATTATACAAACTATTAAGTTTATCTACAAATAACAGCAACTATATACTAATCTGTAACCGTAGGCAGATGTCTAATTTTTTCACCCCTGACTTTTTGACTTTAGTTGTTAGAAGTGTCGATTTCAATTTGACTCCATTGTGAATGTGGGCACAAGAATTTGCTATGGTCATTTTATAGCACCATGAAACCAAAAAGACGTATCTCCAAGTCATCTGCAAGGATATACGTCCTTTTAAGTCTATGCGTGTTTTCTCTATGGTCTGTAGCCAATTGTATGGAGTTTTTGTTGCGTTTTTGTCGTAAAATTGAAATTGATGCTTGGTGTATTGATCTTTCGAGATGGTGTATTGATCTATTGTGTTAAATAGAATCTTATTGAAGTGGTTATGGCTCCTTTGGGACTGCAAGCGCCGGTGTTGTCAAAATCTTTGAATAAAGGTGCAAATTGTTGGAAATCTGTTCAAGTGAGTTATTGGGATTTGAGGCATATTGATTTGCATTTTTTATTGGAAAGATCGGCAGTTGCTTATAATGATCGATAATTATTGATGGCCGGTGGACAGATAGCTGGGTTCTTAAAAATATTAGTGCGTACTCTATATTTCGTACGTTTCTATATGCGAGGACACATAAATGGTTATTAGTTTTTATTTAAGTTATCTGTTAAGTGTGTAAAACTGTTTGTCTTCCAAATAAAGCAAAAAAAAAAAAAAAAAAATTAGTAAAGTCTGAACTGAACAGTGAGAAGAAGAACTAACAAGAACTGATATTTTTTTCTATTAAATGGAAGGTAGGTTACTTATACTATGTGGGACTAGAAAAGTTTATTATATTAGGCTATGTTTTAATTTGTTGAATGCGACTTCTTAGCATATAAAACGTAGATAAGCTGTTTTAGAATAGAATAGAATAGAAAACTTTTATTAGCACACACAAAAAAGACAAACGTACATTAAAAAAACACATTAAGCTAAATAAGATATAACACTAAAACTAAAAACTAAAATATAAACAATAGAAAATAAGTAAAAATAAGTGTTTAGTTTTAAATTATTTCTTTAACGGCACCTATACCTAGCCTACGTCATCTATTGGACTTGCCTTCCCAAGACGAAAGGGGTATGTCATAATAACCGCGCTTGGCAAGCAAATTGGTAATCGCAATACAGGTGTACCAATTGCACAGCTAGAATCTACTGCCTTTCCTCTAGTAGCTTCCCTTAGTTAGTCGGCTTTTAAGACCTTTTATCATCACCATCAGTCTATTTTAGTCCACTGCTGGATGTAGGCCTCCCCCAGTGAGCGCCATAGAGCCCTGTCTTCATACTTGACGCATCCAGCATCTGCTTACAGTCCTTCGCAGGTCGTCACCCAACCTAGCTGGAGGGCGACCTACACTACGTATGCCGAGTCGCGGTCTGCACTCAAGAACAGACCTTTATGGACCTTACTTTAAGACGTTTACGGGCTGAGATTGAGGGGTCGTAACGGCTATGCTAAGCTATGTTTTACTAAAAATAATTGAACTCCTAACAAAACGCAATATATTTACTGTATTAAACGACTTTTTATCAAAAAGAACCTATTATACTACCTTTTATATTCTTTTGTTGAAAAGACGTAGGTAACTATACTATGTCTCAATCTATACAACCAGGTGTGAAGCTATTTGTGCTCAAAATGTATGTTCTTTTTACTATCTATTTATGGCCATTGTTGTACTCGCAAGCTAGTTTTAATTGGCTAGTGATGATTTCACAATGGGAAATTGATGATGTGTGAAATTTTATGAAGTGGGTGAATTGTATTGTTTGTGAATTTTGTGTGTGACAGTGCTTTTGGATGAGTGGATGTTTTGTGTGAATTGTTGATCAATTTAGAAAATGTGTGTTAAATGACTGTAATATTGTAAGTGGTTTCTGTCACATATATTTTAATGACTCACTTTTATTTACAAAAATAACAATACTTAATAGAAAAAAACATTTTTTTTTTAAATTAATATTTTTATTTGATCAAAAATACATGCATACATAGAAACACAATCAGATCAACTTAAGATTATTCAAATTTTGCTAATATACTAATATTTCGGCACAGTTTCAGTCATAAAACCGAACTCGCAGTGCCTTCAGTTATTCCGTGATCATGGCGCATGAAACTGTGCCGAAATATTGGATAACTCAAAAATCAAATCATGGTAAATATCCCGTTTTAAATGACTTTAGGCTAATAATCTTATAAAACGCTCATTTGAGACAAAATATAAAACGATATAAAATCTAGATTGCCAGGAAACAATCAAATTAACATAAAACATATTAGCATAACAAAAGGCTGCACCAAAGATGATAAATCTATTAATATAGGCTTGCGTCATTTCTAAAAAGTTGAAACATCTATTTATGAACGACTTTATAATGTCACAGTGAAATTGAAGTAGCTAGAACAGTTTTCTTTGGCAAGTATTTTTTTTGTATTATGTATGAAGTAGCATGTCTACGTATTTCGTAGACCGTCTACGGATTTCGTAGCATGTGAGAAATTCTTTTAAAACGATAATTTTATTTATCCTATAGTATTTATCAATATATTTGACATGTAAATTGATTTTACCAATAAATTGTATACCTACTAATATTATAAACGCGAAAGATTGTAAGTATGGATGGATGGATCTTTGTTACTCTTTCACGTTAAAACTACGGAATGGATTTTAATGAATCTTCACAATAATATAGCTTACATATCAGAATAATACATAGACTACAATTCATAAAGATATATAGTATATTATCCAAAATATCTATCACCACGCGGGTGAAACCGCGGGGCGCAGCTAGTATTTATTATTTGTATTGTATCCTTTTGAAAATCTACTTTAGTTTCAATGTAATCAATGTAAGTTTGCTATTTTCGCGATAAACACATTTTAAACTTTCCTTTTTGATCTCTGCCCGCGGCTTCGCTAGCTTTGTATCCAGGATAAACAATATTCGTCAAGTGTGAGTGTGCTCGCACAATATATTGGTAAAATCAATTTACATGCCTCTGTGACGCAGTGGGAGAAATTCAGCCTGAGACGAAGAAAGTTGCAGCTTCGACTTCCGCAACGGGTCACTGGATGTTATAATTAAACCTTTTTACGTCAAATGGTAGATAGTATATACTTAATTCATGCTGAAACAAACTACAACGACGTTATGTTGATTTTAATAATAAAATTAATAGACTTGATTAGAAGTATATGTTTTAAAACAAATTTAGAGATAATATAATATTATATATATATTGCCACAACTTATCCACCACACCACCTAATAAACAGTACCAATTTGTAATAATTTTTATTTTTATTTTATTTATTTATTGTTAATAGACGAGCAGCTTCTAGCTGATATGTCTATATCACACAGTGTTGAATTTATTTATTGCGTTACTTTTTTTAGTTTATTATTTTTGTCTCGTAACCAGTTGTCGAGTTTATTCTTGAAGGCGTTTATTGATGTGGCTGATATAATATATAATTATTAATTATTTTCTTCGAAAATAATTAATTATTATTTTTGTGTGATAATTTCGAGGATTATTCGTTTTGTGTTTATATGAAGCTACCCAGCTGTTTTCTATGGCTGTGACAATAAGGTAGCGTGTAGCTACCAACAATAGCCATCGCCCAGCGGGACAGATAATGCCATCCATAGAAATGTCCCGGTAGGGCAGATAAACGAATACAGATGTCTTAAATAGCATATTATTCTAATAAATGTCTCCTACTCTACACTATTATGAGGTAGATTTTTTTTGACGACTACTGTGGCGCGGTGGGTGAAGGTTTGCCTGCGGCGTAGGTTGTGGGTTCGATTCCCGCTTCGGGACAAATGTTTGTAAAAAAAAAAAAAAAAGCAGATATTTGTTCAGGATGGTTTTAGACGACCACTGTGGTGCGATGGGCGAAGGTCTGCCTAGCGCAGCAGGTTGCAGGTTCGATTCCCGCCTCAGGACAAATGTTTGTACGATCTACAGATATTTGTTCGGGATGGTCTGGTCGTTATATAATAAAAATATATCTATATAATATATTGTATTATGTTTATCAGTTAACTGGTTGATATCAAAACACAAGCTCTGCTTAGCTTGGGGCTAGATAATGCTGTGTGAATTATATACATAATACAATACATTACATTTTTCATTTAACATAGAAAACGACCAGAACACCCGAAACATATATCTGCAGATCGTACACATATTGTCCCGAGGTGGGAATCGAACCCGTGACCTTCTGCGTCGCAGGCGGAACTTCACCCACCGCGCCACAGAGGTCGTCAAAAAGACGTACACCAAAATGACCACAATAAAGAACATGTAACATCGAATTACATTCAATTTAGTTGACAAAAGTCATCGTTTAATAGTAAAGACGTATATAAAGATGCGTCCACACTCGCCCACGCCTCCTACGTACAAGGAGTACAGGGTGTACTGGAGCATATTCCAAAAATTCAAAGGTGGCCTATAGGCGCTTAGTAGGCCCGGCTGTTAGTCACGCGTGTTAGTACGCGTTTCTGTTTTTTATCTTGTGGCTAAATAAAAAAAGTTTGGATTGTATAGTATTGGATATATATAGATTAATAATACCTTTATTACACGTGGCGTGGCTGGTCAAGGTCTGCCTGCGACACGTGGCTGCGGGTTCGATTCCCGCCGTGGGACAAGTGTTTACAATACAATACAATACAGAAATACTTTATTGTACACCAGATACAGAACATCATGAAATTTATTACATGTGACAAGTACAATGGGCGGCCTTATCGCTTAGAAGCGATCTCTTCCAGGCAGGATTCTTTCCAGGTGTTTGTACGGTCTGTAATTATTAGTTCTGGGTGTTCAGGGTATTTTCGATGTAAAATAAAAGAAATATCTAGGTATCTATGTAATATATTGTTATGTATAATATATCATCTAGTACCCATAACACAAGTTCTGCTTACCATGGGGCTAGATAATGCTGTGTGAATTGTCAAGCATTATTAATTTAATTATTGTAAGTAATTAGTTTCCAACGACGCGAGTCAAATTCGGATGTTTTTTATTTACTTTAGCTACTTATTAGTCATCATCATCATCAGCCTATATTAGTCCACTGCTGGACATAGGCCTCCCCCAATGAGCGCCATAGCGCCCTGTCTTCAGCTTGACGCATCCAGCATCTACCTGCAGTCGTTCGCAGGTCGTCATCCCACCTGGTCGGAGGGCGTCCTACACTACGTTTACCGAGTCGTGGTCTCCACTCAAGAACACGTTTGCCCCAGCGGCCGTCGGTTCTTCGCGAGATATGGCCGGCCCACTGCCACTTCAGCTTGCTAATTCTCAGAGTACTTATTAGTACTTTACATGAAACTAGGGGCACCCTGTACTCGCGTTATAATATGAAATTTGACACCATATATGGCACAAGCACGTTTCATAGGACCTGCCCAGATTAGCCTGAGCTGAATGAAGCCATTCCTCTCTGACTAAAAACTATCTACCTTGCGTTCACTTTAATTAAATATTTATTTATATATTTTACTTTTCTCTTTCGCACAAAAATACATATTCGAGACGTGTACAGTGATCTGATTTTATCGAAATTTTATTTCTGTGATACTTTCTTATTGCATTTAGTTATTCTTATTTGTATTTTTTCTTTTAGGTTAGTTTTAATTTAAGTAGTTTTGTATTGCATGCAATGTATTAAGTTTGTATTCTTTGGTTTTTTTTACTTCTCTATTACTGTTTCTTTGTGCTCTACCAACTCTTTGTATAATATATATTTTTCTCCATCCCTAGTTGTCTGGAAGAAATCGCTTTAAGCGATAAAGGCATCTATTGTACTGTTATTATGTAAGATTTAGATATAAGGTGTTATTTTGGTATTTTGGGTACAATAAAGTGTTCATTCATTCATTCATTCATTCATTTGTAAAGATAACAGGTGGCCTTTAATAAGTACCCACTTATAGAAACAAAATACAATTGCAAAAAAAACACATTTAATTTTAAAAATAGTTAATATTTGCATTTAACACAAATAACTTAACTATTCATAAATTAATTAAGCCTTATGTCTAAATATTTTATAATATGACGTATAAATAATAATTAAAAGAATAGAATAGAAAAAACATTTATTTAGACACAGGTACAAAATACAGGCATAGAATAAACAAACAAAGAAGTTTATCATGGGGGTAAACGACACAAATAGGTGATATTAAGAGTGTACCTTATGTAATTTTATAATTAGAAATCGTTATTTATCTCAGAATCTGTGAAAGCTACCACCTTCATATTTAGGTAAATGATAATTCGAACTTTTATCTTGGATTTCGTAAAATTCGTAAAGTTCTCGAAAAATACATGTTTTGCACACATTTTGCTATTTATCTCAGGAACCACCTAATTTTTTTGTTGGATTTTTGTTTTGTCGAGAAACGTAGTAGAATTTCTTCGTTTTCGTCTTTTTAATTTTTAGATTAGTTGTGTAAATAACTTGTAATTAGGCATTAGGCAGTTTTGGCGCTTACGTCGATAAAAAATACGGAGCACGTCTATCGCTCTGTGCTTCTCACTCACAAGAAAATCATATCTTGTCATTCTGCTCTGAACTGAAGCGAAATTCGAATTTTGGCTGAGGTATGGCACGCTCTTAAGAATAAAATAAGACTACTTCCATGACCCTGCGCCGAAATAGGGGTTGGCTCAGCGTGTGCTGAACATTATTATATTCAGCGGTGTTTTTCAGCCAAATACCTTAATTACTAGTTGAAGTCACGGACGACAATTATTAATATGAACATCGACGATTTTAATTACTACTAATTTAAGACCTTTTTTATGGATGTTTTACACAATTTTACAATAAATATATTCTTATTCTTAATTCTTCTTCTTATTCTTACTTTTACTAATTATTATTAGATTTAGTATTATTATAAAAAACTTGAAAATAGAGTAAAATTTAAGGATTCGATTTTTTTACACTAAAATCATATAAAACGGGATATTTACCATAAAAAAAAAATGAGTTTTCCAATATTTTGGCACAGTTTAATGCGCCATGATCACTGAATAATTGAAGGCACTGCGAGTAGGATTTTTTGGGCAGACATACCGATCTACCCTCATATAGATTTTTTTAAACAATCAAATTATAGAACGGGGTTGGGGGTTTCCTTATCAGTGGTTGAACACGCAACCACTACGCCAACATAGAGCACCCACAACTACCATAGCTCTCTCTACACTGGTGTCTCTAAATAATAGAGACATCACACAATGTACAACGGCCATAATTTATTCAAATTAGGCGTAACGCGATACTCAGTGTGTACGTGTCTTTATCTCGCTGTGTTCTGGTGTTTTTTACTTTTTTTATACGTGAAGGCGCTTGCACCTTCTTGATTTATGTTTTGTGGGATTTAAAGAATTGTCTTGAGTTGTTTTAAGTTATGTCGGACTAAGCCTATTTAACACTTTGAGTGCTGAAATCACACGGTATGTGTTTTCTGCAAGTGACTAATATGCGTAAATCCACACTAGCGCAGCGGCTGAGAAAATACAGATCTGTGTGACTCAGCACAGCCGTAATATTTTTCGAACGAAACGCATGTGCGGCGCAACACAACCGCTGTGTAGAGCGGCAGCACGAATTTTTTAGGTTAATTAAAAAAAAATCGCAGTCGTCGAAAAAAATCGCAGTCAAAGTGTTAAAAAGTCTCTGATTTGATCAAATAAAGAAATGAATAACGCTGCGTTTTTGTTGGAACCCTGAAGCGGATATCTGACTGCTTTCAAAAGACTTGTATTGATTAATTTGTCATTTAGCTGCAAATTAAGACAACACTATTATCATAATAATAAGTATTTCATTGCGTTTTATTATTTACTAGCTGAGCTCGCGAGGGAATCTATTTGTCAAAAGGTTTATAAACCTTGAATTACTCTATCTATTAAAAAAAACCGCATCAAAATCCGTTGCGGTTTTTTTATAGATAGAGTGATTCAAAAGGAATGTTTATAAACCATGTGACACATAGATTTCATGGCGGGCGAAGCCGCGGGGCACAGCTAATATTTTAAAGCCTCAAGCTTCAAGCCTCAAGCCTCAAGCCTTCAAGTATAGAATACTTGTACTAGGAGGTTTAACAAAAACTTTTTATAACTATCTTAATGAATCAAAAGCGAATCCGGGAATCGAACCCGACCTTTTAAATCTAACAAGATCATTCCAAACAGCCATTTAGCCCCCATCAATTAAACCATTAGATCAATTCTAATGATCCCTCGAATCCCAGGAATCCCACGATCCCACAGCTGGGCTGTTAAGTTGACGTGAAGGCGTTAGTAGACGGCACGGCTCCCTGCTGTGAGGGTATGGATTGCGCAGGGAGGGATTCGAACTGCACTAATAGGGTACACTATTATTTTTACATTTTCCGTTTAACACTTTGAGTGCTGAAATCACACGGTATGTGTTTTCTACAAGTGACTAATATGCGTAAATCCACACTAGCGCAGCGGCTGAGAAAATACAGATCTTTGTGACTCAGCACAGCCGTAATATTTTTCGAACGAAACGCATGTGCGGCGCAACACAACCGCTGTGTAGAGCGGCAGCACGAATTTTTTAGGTCAAAAAAAAGATCGCAGTCGTCGAAAAAAAATCGCAGTCAAAGTGTTAAAAAAATTAAAAAAGTAGAAGTAAAAGGTTGTTTATTTTGTCAGAACAGATAGTATACTTACATACATCTGATTAATTAAACTTAGATTAACAGAGAACTGACAAAATCGGTCTCGACTCAGCATATGCTATGGTAGAGCAGATCGTACCACAGCACTGGTCTTCCGTGGAGACCGTGGTGCGTAAGGTGACTAATACAACAAGTAACAAATAACAAAGGTTTGTGCTCGTTTTGCTCTCTCTCAGGTTTTGGCTGAAAATCAGTAGGATATGTAGGTATTTAGTGTATTTGTAATCAATTATTTATTAAAGTGCCACCGTCTATATTGTTCGTTCATGTCCAGTCCATCCCAAGGTTGCCTGGATGAGATCGCTCTCAGCGCTAAGGCCGCCCTTTATACCTTTATTCTAAGTTTTTATCTCTGTATTATTTTCTGTTTTGTGTGGTGTAATAAAGTGTTATCTATCTATCTATCTATCAGTCTTTTTGATTTTACTACCTAACGAGCTGATGATGATGTGCGTAATCATCCTCGGGCAGTTTGATGGCACTTGATTTATAGAGCATCTCTAAGAAATGTTATTGGTTACGACATTTAAGTCCACCCCTGTTCCCCTTAAACATACCCCAAAACTCCATTCTGCTAATTACACCCTCAAAATTGTAATTTATAGCTTCGACCATAGACGTATGGGTTTTTAATGGTCTGTCGATGACCACAAAGCTTTTTGTCTATGGTCAATCAGCTCTTGTTTATGGTTTCATTGTAGTTTTGTTTACGGTTGTACTGCTCTATATCTCCCGTAGACGATAACCGCTAGGGTAAACATATGTATTCTGCAGTGGAGGCCGGGACTCGGCAGATGTAGTGTAGGACGCCCTATGGCCAGGAGATATGGCAATTTACTCAAGACTAATGGTAGATGCAGGCAGTGCGCTATGGCGCTCATTAGGGGAGACCTATGTCCAGTAGTGGACTAACATGGGCTGATGATGATTTAGTTTCTCCTCAAAGTTTGCTGGTTCGATTCCTGTAAAACTCTGAAAACATTGTACGTTTAAAGTATTATTCTTTGAATTGATAAATTACTAAAACTAAATACAAAAAAAAAAATTACATTAATATTTCCACTAGATGCATCAGAAAATAAGGATAATAAAATTAATTGTCGTTAAATAAATTAACTAGCTTATTTGACAAATAAATGGCGAAATGAAAAGAGCACAAGCTCTATAAATTACGATACAATAGAGTCAGGGTTAATAAATTGATACAGGGTGTGTATTTATGCTGCGTCCATACATTTATTTTCTTTGACGTAATGAAATAAATAATAATAATAAATAAATAAATAATAATAAATAATGCTGGACAATCCACACAGCATTATCTAGCCCCATGGTAATGAAAGAATGTAATATTTAATTGACTCGTAATCTGTCGGCTTGATAAATATCAAAGCTCTCGTTATTCAGTTAATAAGTTTTATGTAAAACATTTACATAAGTAGTTCTGAGCCTGGAATAAAACATAGGTCAATTTTTATCCCACTTTATATCCCCAATTCCCATTATTCTATGGGAACTGATTTGTGATAAAAAGTTGCCACTACATTACTTACTGGTCGGTTGCCATTGATTTGTGGTTTTTGTCTTTATGTTGGTAGCGAGTGTTTCATTTAGCGACAGATTATGGCATGGTGGTAATTTTTTGGCTGATTTATTTATTTGGACCTCCAACGCAAAAATAATATTAAAGTTAATAACATTACGATGGAAACGTAATGTTATTAACTTTGATATTGTTTACAAACAAAGCGTGCGAAGCCGGGGGCAGAAACTAGAATCAAATCAATTGTTAAACTGAAACACCCTGTATAAAACCGTGGGGGAGGATAACCCAAAGATAATGTAAGTGGGCTAAATACAAAGGGGAGATGTAGATAAAGTGAACAATCACACGAGTTTATTTAAACTTTGTTATATTGGTATCGGAAATTGGTGATTTGGCCGTTTTATTGTTATTCCCTTGAAAGTTACTTTATTTGGTTTAGCTATGGCTTATTGAGTAAGGGTTGTATCGGTAAAAAGTTTTTTTGCATAACCTAAACTTTACCGCCAAAGTTATAGACATAACTACGACCGATGTGGCGCGGTGGACGAAGGTCCGCCTGCGACTCAGGAGGTTGCGGGTTCGATTCCCGCCTCGGAACAATTGTGTGTACGATCTGCAGATATTTGTTCCGGTCGTTTTCTATGTATATAAAAAATATCTATGTTATATATAGTATTATGTATATCAGTTATCTAGTACCCATAATACAAGCTCTGCTTACCATGGGGCTAGATAATGCTGTGTGAATTGTCCAGCATTATTTATTTATTTATTATAACTCTAAAAACTTGCAAGCTGAAGTGACAGACATGTTGAATCTGAAGGTCTTGACAACGAAATTCTAAAAACAGTATTTCGTATCATTTCCTTAGGAGGTAAGGTACATAAAAACATTCCTATACTCCAAACACCCAAAGAAGTTTTAGAAAGTTACTTAAAGATCAATTATTTAAAATACATAGTATAAAACACAGTCTCTTCCCGCTGACTCCCTGTGTATCGATGACTGTCCCTATGTATGCTTAGATCTTTAAAACTACGCAACGGATTTTGATGCGGTTTTTTAATAGATAGTGTGATTCAAGAGAAAGATTTATAAACCACTTGACACATAGATTTCTACGCGGGCGAAGCCGCGGGGCACTGCTCGTTTACAATATATCGTCAATTCTATATCATGTTTTTTTCTTCCACCAAGAACTCAATAAAAACTCTACCACTTCATCAATATCATACAAACCTCTCCACGTTGTCAACCATACAATCCATACAACATACAAAAGCAATAAAACCCATTTTATTCGCAACAAATTACTTTCTACATTCTCAGAAGGCGCCAAAATCATAAACATCAAAATCGAATTTAGAATCCAATATTCCATGTGAATTTGAGCTTAGAACATCTGACGAAGTGGCATAAATTCGAAGTTAGATCTCTTTTTTTTTAAGTAGCCAGCAACAAATGTCAATGTCATTGAATAGAGTCGTCACAAACGTCAGGAGTCAAATGGACAACAATGGACGTTGATTGCCGAGACCTATTCTCCGATTATACACCGCCATTATATTCTATTTATTTCCAAATAAGCATTTAATAGTTTAGCCGACACCCGTCCCCAGGTCAGAAAAAACTGAGCATGTTTATTAACAATACAATAAAATAAATAACAAAATACGGACCACTTTACACCTTCTTGGAAGCAGCCAGTTGCCTCGTTATTTAAATCGTCAAGTTTGTGTCGCTGGAGGACTGTGGGTTCTGTATTATATATTTAATACATACAATATTTTAGACAACGTCAGACTATATTTTTCACACGGAGATAACTTACTACTAATAAAATATCGAGGTTTTTTAGCAAGCACAAATTTTGTTTTTTTTTCTGGTCATCAAACAAACAAATCAAACGGTTTTAAACTTTTGCAATTTATTAACAAATAAATTATGAAATGATTAATGTATCGGGTATTTATTGCATAATAAAATGTATTTAGGTATTTTCGCAAAAATGAAACATCAAATATATATTTGATGTAAATGTTAGACAAAGATACGATAGAATGTATAAAACATTATATCGTATATCTTTGTCTAATAATGTAGGTCCTAGGAAGACATCGTCTTTGGTACTCAAATAATAAGCCACACCAAACTTTGTCGAAGCGCCCGATGTACAAATTTGAGGACCGATGCAGAACCCTAAAAAAAGAAAAAAACTTCTTCACACATGCTCTATCCTTCTCTGATCTTTTGTCGATTGTCGATTTCTATTGATTTATAAGTCTACATCTTTCAGCTGCTTAACTTTTCTCCGTGCGATTTTGAAACTTATTCCCACCGAATTAGAGCTACAACAGATTTTACAACTGTCAAATTAAAATTAATTGTCAAATTTTGGAATATAATGAAGTGGAAATGTCGATCCCTTTTCACGGGTGTGCTAATATAAAATTAATTTCATCAGAAAAAGTTCAGCCATATGACATTGGTTTATTTGACAAATACTTTTCACGGTATTTTGAATCTTGTGTGAATTCGACAGCCGTTAAATTTGAAAACGATTTTATTTGAAAATTGTATGAGAATGATTGATTTTTATCTCAAGTTTCTTAAAAGTTGCATCTTTGATGGACAGTACAAGAAATGTTAACACATTCACTGCCCAAAGCCTGCTGGCTGCTTCAATGACCTGCAGATGGACTGATATGTGACTATTGGGTTGTGAGCGTATTTTTTTTTTGAGTGTAGTTTAGGGAAGACTCCTATTTCTGAGAGAGTGGTGTACTATTCTTTAGTCAAGTGCACTCTTGCATTATTTAACAATATTAAAGAAAACACAAATATTTTTTGCTTATTGTTTCAGCAAAACCAGTTTTTATCTTATAATTGGTACAAAAAATGGTGTAAATAAATTAAAATGTCAATATAATAAACAAAAACTGCCTCTGTAGCGCGACGGGCGAAGATCCGCCTTCGCAGGAGGTTGCGCGTTCGATTCCCGCCTTGAGACAAATGTTTGTACAATCGGACAAATATTTGCCCCGGGTGTTCTGGGTATTTGGTAAAATACATTTAGGTAACTATGTAATATATTGGATTAAATACCTATATCAGTCATCTAATAGGTACCCATAACACAAGCTCTGATAAGCTTGGGGCTAGATGATGCCGTGTGGATTGTCGAGCATTTTTAATGTTATGTTTATGATTAAAAATATGTTTAGCTCGGGGTCCAGAAACAAAACTTTCGGCCTATAAAACTTTTAAAACTCATGGTTATTAACACTAAAGTCATTTAAAACGGGATATTTACCATGATTTGATTTTTGAGTTATCCAATATTTCGGCACAGTTCATGCGCCATGATCACGGAATAACTGAAGGCACTGCGACTAATGTAATCTGCTGCGAATAATGAAATCGGTGGTAGTGGTAACGTTCGTAGCAAAAGACAAAAAATGAGGGTAGATCGGTATGTCTGCCCATAAAACCTTTCGGCCTAGTACACAAGTTTGATGGCATCTTCTTAAAGTACCTCGAACCCTTCTTATGCAAGACTAACTCACACTTGACCGGTTTTTTATTTCAGTTACTATCTAACCCTGATAGATTAATCGTGAAATTACCAACAAATTCAAATAGATATCAATTCTAACTCAATAACTATACAGTTCAAGTTAGTCTGCCTTCATTTTATTGGTTATGATAAAATCTCGTTCATTGAATGAAAGTAATAAAGATGGCGGATAAGAACCGTTCAATTATAACCTAGTCATGTGTTACACATTAAATTTAACCTCGATAGGCTTCCGCGAATCCTTGTTTTGTATGGTGCGGGTTCAATGCCGGGCGGGACAAATTTTCCATGTGTCCTAGAACTTTATTCAAAGCCAAATAATAGTTATTCGACGGTCCGCGACTTCGCATGCATTGTTTCTATGGAAACGGTATATGATAGATAGAACACACTTTATTATACCCCACAAAACAAAAATAAACAATAGAATCAGGGTTGGCATGATTAAAACAAGTTGTTTTAAAACACGTGTTTAAAACAGTTTGAAATAAAACTATGTTTTATATTAAAAACAGGGTTTAAAACTACCTTTAATTGCAAATGAATGTGTATAAATACCACAGACAGGCTGTGGTATTTATACACTGCATAGGTAACTCCCCGCCAGTAAAGTCCCGCAGGGAAAGTCCCTATGTCGGCCGTCGAAAGAAAGTAATTCACTGGATTAGTGGGTACGGTACCTATTCCCCGCTCTCTCTCTAGTTCTCTACCTACCTACAACACTACATACAAGGTGTATGTTTTTTTTTAGTTAGTTTAGTTTTTTATTGATTAATAATAACCATGTTTTTTAATAATTAGATTAAAGGTACTGAGATATGCAACAAAAGTAAATATTTATCGTTTTGTTAATTTTTACTAATGTGAATTAGGAAATAGTTTAGAAATGGATTATTTTATTATTCGCTATAATTGATTTGAAATTGATAAATAAAAAATAACAAAAAAAACACTTCTTTTAAACATTTTGAACTATTTGTTTTATAAAATATAAAAAAAACTGTTTTTTTTCCAACCCTGAATAGAATAAAGGAAACTTAGAGGGCGTAATTATCGCTAAAGTTATTTCTATCCCAATCAAACCAATTTATGGGAAAAATAGTATCCTATGTTTTCTTATAGGCCTAGAATAGCACTACCTGTATGCCAAATTTCATTTTGATCTGTTCAGTCCTTTTTGCGATCCTAGGTAACAAAATAGAATTCACCCTTCACAAACTTTCAGCTTTATAATATTAGTAGGATTGTACACTGTATACTTGATATTAATATACTTGAGCCTCGTATCATATTTAGTCGCCTTACTTTGTACATATAATACATCGTCACTGCATAACCACCACTTCGACGACTGATGCGGCGCGGTGGGTAAAGGTCCGCCTGCGACGCAGGAGGTTGCGGGTTCGATTCCCACCACGGAACAATTGTGTGTACGATCTGCAGAAATTTGTTCTGGTCGTTTTCTATGTATAATAAAAAATATCTATCAATGTAATGTATTGTATTATGTATATCAGTTATCTAGTACCCATAACACAAGCTCTGCTTACCATGGGGCTAAGGTCATGCTGTGTGAATTGTCCAGCATCATTTATTTATTTAAAAACAAATACTATAAAAAATTAAATACACAGTATAAAACAAAGACGCTTCCCGCTGTCTGTCTGTCCCTCTGTTTGCTTTAGATCTTTAAAACCACGCTACGGATTTTGATGCGATTTTTTTTAATAGATAGAGTTCGAAATAAAACTATGTTTTATATTAAAAACAGGGTTTAAAACTACCTTTAATTGCAAATGAATGTGTATAAATACCACAGACAGGCTGTGGTATTTATACACTGCATAGGTAACTCCCCGCCAGTAAAGTCCCGCAGGGAAAGTCCCTATGTCGGCCGTCGAAAGAAAGTAATTCACTGGATTAGTGGGTACGGTACCTATTCCCCGCTCTCTCTCTAGTTCTCTACCTACCTACAACACTACATACAAGGTGTATGTTTTTTTTTAGTTAGTTTAGATAAATAAAAAATAACAAAAAAAACACTTCTTTTAAACATTTTGAACTATTTGTTTTATAAAATATAAAAAAAACTGTTTTTTTTCCAACCCTGAATAGAATAAAGGAAACTTAGAGGGCGTAATTATCGCTAAAGTTATTTCTATCCCAATCAAACCAATTTATGGGAAAAATAGTATCCTATGTTTTCTTATAGGCCTAGAATAGCACTACCTGTATGCCAAATTTCATTTTGATCTGTTCAGTCCTTTTTGCGATCCTAGGTAACAAAATAGAATTCACCCTTCACAAACTTTCAGCTTTATAATATTAGTAGGATTGTACACTGTATACTTGATATTAATATACTTGAGCCTCGTATCATATTTAGTCGCCTTACTTTGTACATATAATACATCGTCACTGCATAACCACCACTTCGACGACTGATGCGGCGCGGTGGGTAAAGGTCCGCCTGCGACGCAGGAGGTTGCGGGTTCGATTCCCACCACGGAACAATTGTGTGTACGATCTGCAGAAATTTGTTCTGGTCGTTTTCTATGTATAATAAAAAATATCTATCAATGTAATGTATTGTATTATGTATATCAGTTATCTAGTACCCATAACACAAGCTCTGCTTACCATGGGGCTAAGGTCATGCTGTGTGAATTGTCCAGCATCATTTATTTATTTAAAAACAAATACTATAAAAAATTAAATACACAGTATAAAACAAAGACGCTTCCCGCTGTCTGTCTGTCCCTCTGTTTGCTTTAGATCTTTAAAACCACGCTACGGATTTTGATGCGATTTTTTTTAATAGATAGAGTTCAAGAGGAAGGTTTGTAAACTATTTGACAAATCGATTTCCAATTTTTAGGCGGGCAAAGCCGCGGGACGCAGCTAGTACTTATATAAAATGAATTAATGAATGAATGAACTCTTTATTGTACTTAAAACTATAAAATAACACCTTATATCTAAACATTATATAATAAAATACGCGTGACAAGCTACTAACAGAAACTCATGTTTTATATTTGTTTATTATAATAATTTTGGTCTAATCACGTAAGTTTAAAAAAGCTCTATTAAGTAAATATATTTCCTTCTCATAAAATCACAACCTCTTGATAATTCCAGCAGCACTCCATTCCTCCGGGACTCCGGATTTACTGCCTATTCATATATTATTCGCTGTAAACGATTAACTTAATGCCTTGTTCACAAACAATGCCTAATTTAAAGCGCCATGGAGTTACAAAATTATAAAAGAAAACGCCATCGACTGGAGACATGGTTGGAAAGTCATTCCAATCAAATAAGATCAGGTAACTTTTTTTATTAAAAAATTTGCAAATAGAATTAGCAAGCTGAAGTGGCCATATATCGCAAAGAACCGACATCCGGACTGGAATAAACGTGTTCTTGAGTGGAGACCGCGACTCGGCACACGTTTTGTAGGATGCCCTCCGGCCGGGTGGGATGACGACCTGTGAAAGACTGCAGGGAGATGCGGCAAGCTGAAGACAGGGCGCTATGGCGTTCATTAGGGGAGGCCTATGTCCAGCAGTGGACTATAGGTTGATGATGCAGTACTTTTCAGTATCCTATTTGTAGAATGACCCATGGAAGGTAACAAAAAACGGGTTTAGTTATACTCATCGGATGTGTGAGTTCGCAAATTTGGTATGGTAGAATAAAATATGAGCATAACATAATGAATACCTACGTAAAGAAAAATAATATATAAATGATACAACATACATAACTAAATATAATTTTATATCAAATATTTATAATAAACTAAAAATGCACAATAATTAAACTCACGAAGTGATTGTTCCAACCACAACCGTGTAGCTACCCCACCATAACACCACAATGTCAATCTGGCCATAAAATTAAAAACCGAACGAAAAAAAAAAAAAGTAACTCTATGGTTTCAAGTTAACAATAGCATATTCCAAACGCAAGCCAGATATAAACAAACTAGCATTCAATTCAAAACATCGCAGGAACAGGCTGTGTGGTCAAGTAGGTGGTAGCTATGCAAGATGCGGGTTCGAGGCGCATTTAAACATAACTAATTCGAGATATGCGGTTTGAATGTTGATAGAATGCAACTGTTTTGAATATGTGATGCATGAGTCGAACGTAGCTTTACTAAAGAGTTTTTTTTTAAACAACTTGATTAATAGTATGGTAGTAATGATTTTTTTGGCACAGGAACAGTATTAATAAAATTAATTAATTGGGGGAGGCCTTTGCCCAGCAGTGGGACGAAACAGGCTAAATAAAAAAATAAAAAAATGGATAACTTAGTTTGAATATAGAAAATGAAATGTAGGTAACATTATAAACGTTATTGATAGAAAAAAACTGAACTGAACTTACGTATATCAAAAATTATAATTATAATTTTTTTTAACACGCCAGTTAAAAAAAAAACTATATAGTAACTTGAAGTACCATATACTTCAAGATCCTGGAAAAAAAAAGCTTAGGTAATTATATAGTGAAAATGTGTTTTACTGGTCGGCAGGTAGAAAATGCCTCGGCATTAAGCCCACCCTTTGTACCCTTTCTAGTGAAAAAAAGTTTTAAATAAAATGGGCTTGGAAGGAACACTTCGATAGCGTGATCTTATTTTTCAAGTGGCGACATCTAGTTTAAATTCGAGTCTAATTAAGTTTGATGTGATGAGTGATGGATGACACATGGATGTAACGACGAATAAAATGACCTCCTTATTTTACGCCCGTTGCCATGGTAACCATTTGTTACCAATGATATGGTTATGTGAAAATTATCATTTGATGATACGCATACGCATACTTTAGATACGCTTTCAGCGCAAATATCAATTCCTCGAGAATCAAACTTCTATGGGACCACCTCAAGATCATCAATACAACAAAATTGGCGAAGATATCGCCAAAATTGTCGTAGCTAGTCCTGGACTAGCTACGACAATTCGCATTTCGTAGTCATGATTTTTCAAAAGAAATTGGATAGGTGTTTACCTTTTACAATAAAATGCTGATGTAGGTACTATGTGTTATTCCAGATTTAGAACTAACTGTATGCATTCAGCCCGATATGTTCAGTAGTTTTGGCGTGAAGAGTTAACAAACATCCAAACGTCCAAACTTTTGCAATTATAATATTGGTGTAAGGGACGCCTCAAATTATTGAAGAATAAGGATTAGAAACAAAATGATGTATAAAAATATCTGTATTTTTTTATAACATCGTGTGCATTACAAAATAACAAAATGATCCTCTAAATACCTTGTGAAAACAAAATTAGAAACTGGAGATGGGTCTGTAAGCGATCTATCCTTGTTATAAAAACTGATACCCTACAAAAACTGTTACCAATCTAACAAAAAGTGTTATTTTAGGGAATTACAAAGGGCGTTTCTGACGAGATGTCAGCAGCAGCCCTTATCGAAATTGCTATTTTAATTGGCCGTTTAAATGTTTGGATTCGATTTTAGAACACGAGTTTGAACAAAAAGTTTTCGCAAAAAAAGGTTGGAATGCCAGCTGTCATAATTTTGCGAGTGGCCAGTGTCACTCTGATCGATTGGTTTTAGAACAACATTTGGAGGGAAGAAGCGATTTGTTTGGCTTTTGGCGGCTATTTTTCAATGCGACCATAGACAATAATGCTTTTATTTTCTTGACCCGACTGCGTTGTTGTTCGTTTTTTTTTTGCAGAAAAGATGAATTTCCAGTCGTGGTTTAAGAATCGACCTACAACTTAGCCATTAGATAGAGAGACTAAGGTAAAAATACTCATAAAAATTAAAACACTTACAAAATAGGTAGTAGCTTATAATTATGAAGCTACCGACCCAGTCAGGGTATATCAAATTGTGAAGACAGATTCTATAGCTTGTTTTAAGTTTAGATTAAAATTAGTTTTAACTTTAGATCCTGTCTTCTCAATCTGCTACACCCTGACCGGGTAGGTAGCTACGTAATTATACAAAATAAGTTGAAAACCTAAAATATTAATGCACCTACAATAATGGATCATCATCATCATCCTATATTATTCCACTGCTGGACATAGACCTCCCCTGAGCGCTATAGCGCCTTGTCTTCAGCTTGACGCATCCAGCAACTGCTGCAATCTTTTGCAGCTCGTCATCCCCTCCGGGTTGCAGGGCGTACTACGTTTACCGAGTCGTGGTCTCCAAGCAAGAACACGAAATACGCAATAATGGATGTAATAAACTTAATATGAAATAAGGGCTGTAGCATTCTTCTGTGTATTTTTAACACCTTTACTGCGATCACCTATCTTCCTTCTAAGCGTGATAGTTGTGGTAAAACCCCCCATATGTGGGGAAAAAGAGTTACAGACAGTTGGTAAATAATTTTACCCATTTTTGGGGAAAATCAAAGTAGGTTAACTTACTTTGATTTTAACCTCCGTGAAGAATCCGTGAACTAAGAAGGTTCTCTAGGATTAGTCATCTCCTATTATGTATTCCCTGGACACCACAGCCGCCTTCTAATGCCCCATCGGTAACTCAATCTGTACGTGTACCGATTAATCGATAATGGACGTGCTTTGCTTAATCGATTAGATTCTAGGGTTGGGGTAAAGTGAAGGTACTAAACAGAGGTACAAAATATATTTTCCAAGTTTTTTACTGATTTTATCGTGTCAGAGATATCAGCCAATTTTTATTTTTTAGCACTAATTTACTTTAAATTCGTGTCGAAAAGACTACCGAGTCGATTAAGTACTCGTTCCATTTTTAAATGCTTGCTGACCTGCAAAATATTTTTTGTCATTCAATATATCAATCAAACATAGAACGTTATTCAATTTTTTTATCAAAATAGGTTTTATAAAGCAGAACGTTTTTTTAATATAAAAAAGTAAAGTAAAAGTAAAAAGTTTTTTTTTTGTCAGAACAGAACAGAGACTCTTATAAACTAAACTTAGATTAACAGACGACAGAGACACTCGGTCTCCACTCAGCATGTGCTATGGTAGAGCAAATCGTACCAAAGCGCTGGTCTTCCGTGGAGACCGTGGTGCGCAAGGTGGCCTAATATAGTGAGGAACCAAACAAAAATATAAATTAATCAACAGAAACTAAAACTGTATGTACTAAGTAAACAATATTATTTAAAATAAAATACGTATATAAATTTTAGAATGATCTTTGTACATTTAAAATAAAATAAACCTGTTAAAACTACAATGAGATTGTTAATATGTAAGTCATATTATCTAAATTTTTTGATAAATATAATAATATGTTTCATTCTATTCATAAACTTTATTAGAGACTAGTTTCTGCCCGCGGCTTCGTACGCGTTGTGTCAATGGATACGCTTAAGTTTTTATCCCATGGGAACGTTTTTATAGGATTTTGAAAATAAAATAAATAAAAAAACCTGTTTGATTCCAGGCATTGGTTGGTTGTTGGTTTTAAGCAGCATATGCTTTTCAGCCTAAACCGTTCAGTATTCTTATCGCGAATAAGTAACAAACTGACAAACTTTCGCATTTATAATATTATTATGATGTTAACACAACGTCGAAGGCCGAACATTTTGAATCAGGGCAAGAGACCACAACTCGGCGAACGTAGTCTCTTTCCGGCCGTGTAGGTTGACGACCTGCGAAAAACTGTAGGCAGATGCTGGATGCGGCTAAATGTAGACAGGGCGCTATGACGCTTATTAGGGAAGGCCTATGTCCAGCAGTGGACTAATACATTACATAGGTAGATCTTTTTTTAAATATACATAGTTAACGACCAGAATACCCGAAAACAAATATCTGTAGATCCCGAGGCGGGAATCGAACCCTTCTGCTTTGCAGGCGGACTTTCGCCCACCGCGCCACAGAGGTCGTCAAAGTTAAAGGTAAAAGTTGCTTTTGACCACTTATCATGCACTATGCTGGATGCTGGATGCGGCAAGCTGAAGACAGGGCGCTATGGCGCTCATTTGGGGAGGCCTATGTCCAGCAGTGGACAAACATAGGCTGATGATGATAATGCTGTTACGTGCGATACTTATGGCCATTTCGTTTACGCAACATTCTTCCGGGCTACTCCCCTATATCTGCCTCTGTCTGTCCGTCCGTCTGTCCCGCTCTCGTCATTATGTTATTACTGGCTGAAGGGCCGTGATTAGCGGGTGATTAAGGTGCATTCAACATAATCGTGTAATTATTTATTTATGTTTTAAAGGCGAGTGTGTTTTGTATGCAGTATAGGGAGAAAAGGGAGATAAATTAGTGAAAATTAAAATCAAATGTTTTTTATTTCTTTAGGCTTACATATTTGGCCATATTTGCCTGAACACTGCTACGCACAATAATTTGTAAGATATATAGTATTAGCGTAGTTTTAAGGTAAATAAAAATATTTTCTTTCTTTCTTTACAATTAAGCACTTAGACAGGTCATATTTTATACTATTCATTATTCAATTATTTTTTCCACCAGTGGAAGAAGTGAAAAAAAAAACACTAGTATGTTCATAACTTATGTGTCTAGTAAATTTGATTTGCTTATCTGTAAGTTGGTAGAATTTGAGATGGAGCTAGTACGTACGTACGTAGTAGTGTTTACGTGTGAATTAATAATTTATTTTTGGTATTTATATGTATCCTAATTAATTGTTAATAATGGAGAATTCGAAACCTAAATCACAAGGTTATTGAAGAAACACGAATGATAAACAGTGCAACTAAAACAATAAAAAACGAGCCCGCACGCCTGAGAGATAGTTTTAAAGAGTCACATTCCATTGGGTTCGATTCCCGCCTCGGGATCACAGTGGGAATGGAACCCGCAACCCCTATGTATGATCTGCAGATATTTGTCCCGGGGTTCTGGTCGTTATCTATGTATAATAAAAAATATCTACCTATATAATATACATATATGTATATTGTACTCGGAGTTACAGCCGAGAATTGACGGCAATATCCACGACTACCCTCAATTCGTCTTCTTGCAATAAATAATCTATAATTAATATCCAAACAGATGAAAAATACCCATTACGATAGTAGGCAGTAATAGGCACTTTTCAGCTCGGTCTAGTTTATGACCGGTATGGTGATTATGTAACTCGCGACCGGTTTGCGACAGGCGTAAATTAAGCAATCAGTGCTGTCGAACGCCAATTTTGACCAATATTGACGTTGTAGCTGGTGTCAAACTAATACAAAATTGATGTTTGACAGCACTGATTTAATTTACGCCTGTCGCGAGTTACATAATCACCCGGCCGATTATAAAAATTTATAACAATGCGTCATCATCATAATCATCGTCGGAGGGCGTCCTACACTACGTTTATCGAGTCGTGGTCTCCACTCAAGAACACGTTTGCCCCAGCGGCCGTCGGTTCTTCGCGAGATATGGCCGGCCCACTGCCACTTCAGCTTACTAATTCTCAGAGCTAATAAACATGCGTAGATTCTATCTATTAAAGTAGAAAAAAAAATAGCGGATTTTGTATGTAATACCAGGCTCAAGTTCATGTTATGATTTCGGCTTACTTTAAAAATGTGTCTTGTCTACATATACAGTGTATACTGCGGTTAGCGAGCGGGGAGGCACGCAATAACGATATGTGCTCGCAATCCCTAATGAAATGAACGAGATATCACTACACACGGACTCTTAAATACGACGACAACAGAGCTGGATGGAACCCTCTAGTACTCACTGGCATTACGGGAACTGGTACAGTGTTACACAGAGAGCGTTCGTGCAGTTAGTACAGGGTAACAAAAAACGTACAGTATTGGTATTTATTGACTAGAAGGGTAACAAAATGTTTTGCATGTAAAAGACTTAAACGCGTATGCACGTAGACCTACGCCGTAGCAGTAGCAATACAACATTATTGCATAGAAATTTCAAATAATACGTCATAGCTAATATCATATTATCGAAATAATATGATATTAAAGTACAAACTGAAAATCAGCGTTCTTCCGCGCCATTCGTGGTTCAGCACATAGCTGAGTTTGGCCCTTTTTGGTCAGCAGGTTAACACGTGTATTATTATTATTGTTTCCCTGTAGGTTTATTTAATTTAATTTTATGTTTGCTGTATTTTAATGTGTTATTTTGTTTAAACCTGTTTTTTGGCCAAATAAAATTATTTTCTTTCTTTCTATATTAGCTATGACGTAATATCATATTATCATATTAACGAATATCATATTATCGAATAAACGAAAATACTTTGCTGTTCATTCATCCCGTTTATCCACAAATCGCTAAAAATACCTGATTTTTTAATTCTACTAATATTATAAAAGCCAAAGCTTGTTTGTACGGATGTTTGATACTCTTTTACGCAAAATTTACTGAACGAATCAAGCTGAAATTTCGTAATTAGGTAGTTACAGCCTCGGGATAAATCATAGGAGAAAAGATACTTTTTATCCCATAAATCAGTTTGGGATATAAATATAATACGTTTCCATAGAAATAACGCGTGCTAAGCCTAAACGAAGAAACTTGTCTTATATTGACTGTGGTAGAGACCATAAGCAAATTATGTTTTGCGTTCTTAATATAAAGATTGCCCAACATTTAGAACCGTGTGTACCAACATCCTAGCGCTACTTACCGGCTAGTTAGCCTCCACCGGAAACATACCACATTACTCTATAGTCTATACTTTAGAATTAAAAACAAATAATCGTCTATGGTTCACATAATGAGGTTTTATGGAGCAGCTGAAAAATTATTGCGGTAAAAATTATTGGAACTGTCATGACCTTTTTGAAGCGATTATTTACTTCCTGTGATGAG
This sequence comes from Eupithecia abbreviata, assembly GCA_943735965.1. Lineage (NCBI taxonomy): Eukaryota > Metazoa > Arthropoda > Insecta > Lepidoptera > Geometridae > Eupithecia > Eupithecia abbreviata. The sequence continues at coordinate 1,352,130 of OX030997.1, read as the reverse complement.
TTGAGGTAAATATTAATAGGTTTGATTTATTTTTTGAACTGAAGAAATCACTCTATCGTTCCGCCCTAGTTCACACATATTCACAGGTTTCTGGGTAGAGTTTTCTTATTTTAAATACTGATAATGTTTTAATTTTAAATAAATTTTAAATTTTAACGTGTTCTTGAGTGGAGACCACGACTCGGTAAACGTAGTGTAGGACGCCCTCCGACCAGGTGGGATGACGACCTGCGAAAGACTGCAGGTAGATGCTGGATGCGGCAAGCTGAAGACAGGGCGCTATGGCGCTCATTGGGGCAGGCCTATGTCCAGCAGTGGACTGATATAGGCTGATGATGAATGTTTTAATGCAAAGCCTCTCCAAGTTTTTTTCTTAAGTTCAACTTGGACCGAAATTTGGGTTTCGTAAATTTTTACTAGCGACATCTAGTTTAGTTTAAAAAACTCTGTGACTTACCACGAAAAATTTCGTTCACATAACCCAATAACTAGATAGTAATTATACTTTAGTGTATTTAACATGAATTTTAAATGTGTTTACTAAATAATAAAAAACTCAATTACCTCAAGAACACCACAAACGCCCAAAATTCCAAATATTTACAACGCATTTAGTATAATCATTAAATTGGGCTGTAAACGAGGCTCCTTGTTAGTAAAGGAGGAAACAAATGATTTAATTACAGGTACCCGTGTTGTTTGTATGGAGAAGGCTTTTTTATTTTTTTCGTATGAAGAAGTTTTTTTTGTAAAAAAGGTTAATCGGAACCTTAAGGCAAATGCCACCCTGTATCCACGTTCTTCAAGTTAATGAAAGGACTAGTTTCTGCCCGCGGCTGCGCATACGTTGTTTTTATAGAAAATTTAAGGATTATTTAGTTCCTATAGGAACTGTTTTACGGGAAAAAAAAATATGCTATTTTTTCCCGCTAAAAGTACTAAACGGATCGGACTGAAATTTTGCATACAGGTAGTTTTCAGCTTGGAATAAAACATAGGGTTTAGACTTTTTAGTTCATATATATGTTCCCATAAGATAAAAATAATCTCAAAACGTCTCCAAAGAGTGCGAAGCCGCAGGCAGAAACTAGTTTACAATATTTTTTATAGGATATTTAATATAAGAAGTTTATTAATAAAGAAAGTTTCAGTCAAATAATAGAAATAAATTATTACTAGTATATTTAATTACAATAAATTTATGTTTATAATTATTTTAAAAATATGTAGGTATGTGATTTGTACAGTTTTATACCTACAGGTTGTTATGAGAGCATCAACAACTGGACCAATTTATGTATTCCCCGAAACCATTCACTCTTTGGAGTGGTTTACAACCCTTAATAATTGGTTTACTAGCGGCATTACGTTTCGGTGTAATAGGCAGCCTTGTTAGGGAGGCTGCATTCACACCGTAGATTATTAGTATTAAACTAATATTGAAATACAGAAATAAATAAAATAAATAATGCTGGACAATTCACACAGCATCATCTAGCCACAAGGTAAGCAGAGCTTGTGTTATGGGTACTAGATGACTGATATGCACAATACATAGATAGATATTGATAGATAGAAATACAATTTATTAATAAAACCACTTTACAAATTCAATTTGAGTAGACAATTACAACATTTTGTCGAAATTACAAATAAACATAAATCACATTAAATCAAATAAATTAAAAATAAAGTCATTCTTAATTCTTCTTAAATCAGGTTTATTATTGCAGACATGAAGTTTGTTTTGAATAGATACTTAATGTAAGCGATGTAATGAGTTAATTCCAGCTAATATAATGACTGGATTTTCAGAATTAAGTAACCCCAGAGCCGGTTTCAAATAGTTTCAATAAGTCTCCTAATCTTTCTTAATTCTAGTATAGCCCTCCTTGCATCGATCCTTGTCTAATTTCCGTTCTCTAGTGGTGTCGGTCTGCCGGCCCATCGTTTCCACTACAAACTCTCTATTAAAGTCATTTAACGGGATATTTATTTATAACCATAATTAGATTTTTGAGTTATCCAATATTTCGGCACTACTTCATGCGCCATGATCACGGAATAACTCTACTAACAGCACTGCAAGTTAGTTTCATCATGGTAAATATCCCGTTTTAAATGACTTTAGAGTTAATAACCATGATAGTTTCAAAAGTTTTATTAAAAACTCTCTATTCCCTCATTCTCAGACACTTTTGACACGCGTCCACCATCCACAATGAGACATTCTTAGAATCATCTAAGAATATCAAAAATCTCATTGCGTAGGCCTGATCGTGACCTCACCTGTACGGGCTCTAACGGAAGACCAGCGCTGGCTTAGTCTTTTACGGAGCTTAGCCAGTATTATGCTGAGTTAGAGCCTTTTTGTAACAAATCTCTACATGTACCTATTCTATAACTGTGTCTTTTGTTAATTTCAGTTGTTATGAATAAATCTTTTTATTTTATTTTATTTTTGCATTTTACTTTAAATGGCCGTGATGGTATCGACTATAACTAGCCAAGCGGTGAATTTTTCGGAATTGCCCTAATTCCGAATTCGATTCCTGATGCATTTCGAATTCGAATGCGCCCTGTATCGGTGTAAATGCGGCCGCCAATAACATAAGTAAGTAGTCAGTTTAATGTTATTGGAGCCAATCACTCTTACCACGAACTTATTTAACACCTATATTATATATATATATTACTCATTTATTATATATAAAAAATAATGATTTAGTTATTATGACTGGATTGATGGTAGTGGACTTTTATATTATATTATGGCATTGATAGTGATGATGATGATGGTTGTTTTTTTCATTCAACGTTTTTCTTGATTTTGTAACTAAAATAGTATCTATGTGTGTACACGACAACTTCAGTGCACACACTTTGACACACACAAGTGCATGTTTACGAGTCGTTCGTCAACTCACACCATGAATCTTGTCCCAAATGGTGTGAGTTGACGAATCGTAAAAAAAAAAATATTTTAGTTCTGCAACTCACAACACCCTTTGTTTCTATTGAATATACGAATAGGAAGGTGAGACTTATTTGTCGAAATATATTGGTAACACCTCGTTTGTGTCTACTATCATTCTGTGTGTTATTTTCATTATTTGTTGATTTTTTTGACTTCACATCGTTTTCTATCATTTTAAGCTCATCACAATGAAGTAAAGGGCTAATTTTTACGCCCACACTTCCAGACTTGGGCCTCAAATACCGCCACAATGACTGGTGGAGGTTCCTCCATCGAAGTATTAGGTTATTCCTGGAAAATCACTTTAACATCTGTAACAAGACTTCAAAAACAAACCAAAACCTAAACTATACAATACTTAGATTATTCCTTAAAAATCAGATCATCCGTACCAACACTCAAAACAAACCAAAACCTAAGCAATTCAAATAACGGCATCGCCCATTCCGAGGCAGATTCCCGTTTTTGCGGGACAATCAGAAATCGGCGCGATTTTAAAGTAAAATCCACTGACAGACGGACAGACGGACTGACGGTGATGGACGGCTGTTTTGGCAGACACACTGGGACCACGAAAAGGGATAAAAAGGAGTTAAGGGGGATTTGGTGGAATGAGTGCGGGTTCGAACTAGATACTGGTAGAGATAAGAGGTTGTTTAAATGTTGTCGCCCAATAGGATTCGCATACTTCATCATCATCAGCCTATATCAGTCCACAGCTGGACATAGGCCTCCCCCACTGAGCGCCATAGCGCCCTGTCTTCAGCTTGACGCATCCAGCATCTGCCAGTAGTTCTTCGCAGGTCGTCATCCCACCTGGTCGGAGGGTGTCCTACACTAAGTAAACCGAGTTGCGGTCTCCACTCAAGAACACGTTTGCCCAACCTTTATATTATGAATTTAATTGCAGAAAAACAATTGTAATACAACAACATAGGCACTCCGTTTTCTTCGGGTCAAATTCATCGGTGCAATTATTGTAACCAAATTTTTAATTTTTAATAACTTTTTTGTATTCATTATCTATTTATTTTTTTCGAACTGATAAAATAAATGATAATGGAGATTCCAAAAATGCAATAAAAATAAAGAGGTCACAGTGGCGACTGTAACCTTATTAGTATGATACGACGACCTTAAAAAAGAGACAACAACGACAAAATCCTGCCTAAATCCAGTTAGAAAGAAAACCAATTGCAACCACTATATATTTTCCATATATTTCAATTGCCTACCAAAAACTACCCTACAAGATTCTCACTAGCCCCGCTGGTACCCTAAAAGGGGAAAAAAGGTCCAGGCCCGCAGCCCGAGGATTCCATGCATACCGCGAGCCCCAATTAAGATCCCGTACGATTGTCCCTTGGACCTTTTTGTTTCAGTTCATATGGTGGCCATGATGCCAGATTTAGTAGGATTTACTGGCAAAATCCTGCGAAAAATTAATGCGAAAAGGTGTTGTTAGTAAGGCCACTAAAATGTAATAAATATACCTAATCAGTTGAATGAGCTAAATGGTGTACTTTAGAAAGAACATATTTTTACATTTTAGAGTTGATTGATTGAGGTGTTGCAGTTAATAGTGACCCCCGCACTAGGCTAGGCCTGTTTCGCGGGGTATCAAAACATTTTCTGTTTGCTGGTAAGGTAAGGAAGTGCACTAACAAAAACTTTAGTAACAATAGAATAAAACTAAAACTAAATAAAACAATTAACGCAAGTGCCAATGGCCATACATGTGATCTGTAACCAAAAATAATCAATCAATAAATGAGCTATGAACTTACTATGAACTACATGAATCTACTTAAGAACAAGAAAATAAGGAGTAATGCTAATGAAGTAAAGTAAAAATCACGGACATTGTTATACAATTTCTTCTGCCTGCAGGATGCTACTAAAGAACAGTGAGTATGCTTTATATTTTAAAACTACGTAACGGATTTTGATGTGGTTTTTTAAATAGATAAAGTGATTAAAAATTAAGGTTTATAAGCTATTTAACACATCTGTTTTCAGGCGGGCGAAGCCGCGGAGCGCTGCTAGTATTTTATTATTAAAGTAATCAATTGAATTGAATGTTGAAATTTTTCGAAAAATCAATTCATGTCTGAGGAAATAGTTAATTTAGAAAGGGCACTTCATGATGTAACATGTAAATATAAAGAAGCCCAAAAAGCCGCCAATGACCACCATCTAAAAATGCTAGATAGTGTAAATAACGATAGTTTATATATTGAACTGCGGCATAGCTGCACTCAAACAGATCTAGAAACAGCAACCGCACAGATTAACACTTTGACTAGAGAGAATGTAGTGCCCCCGTCACCACTCGTGTTACCAGCCGTGCCGCTGGTGGCGCCACCATCACCTTCGCATGAGGACTGCTGTGATAGCCCTAGTAAAAGAGTAAAGGAATCAAATCTAGACCCATATACCCGGAAAACTGTTATGTACTCAGATAAGTTGGGTGCTGGAATGGGTACTATACTGAGTGACTTACTTCTACAAAATGTAGTCAATCATTGCTATCCAAATTCGAATATAAATACAATCACTGATTATATTCAGCAAGATGACTCCCTGAATAAAAACACAACTCTAATTGTTCAGATAGGTGAAAGTTGTGTAAAGCGGTCACAGTTGATACGGCTAGTTCAAGTACTTCTAGGAAAGATAGAAAATGGACTAGGGAAACTTATTTTTTGCTCCTTCCCTTACTCAAAATCATTAACATCACAGCAAAATGAGAATATATGTAAAAATAACATGCTAATATACAATATGACATGTCGTCATAGTGACGTTTTAATTTTTGACACTAATAGATTTATTAGTAAAACTTTTTTAACTAGGGATACTATGTATCTGACCAAAAAAAGTAAATTGATTATTGCTAAATTGTTAGCATATAATATTTTTGATCCCGTTATAAGTATAACAACAGCCAAAAACTTGGCTATAACAAATGCTTCTATTGAGCATTGTAATTATTTTACAAACCAGACCTTGGAACTTATTCCAAGTCATTTAAATTAGAAATAGCGACAATAGAGGAAATCTCTAGCCCTATAAACATTATTACTATGAATTGCAATAAAAAATTAAGAAAACAAAATTGTAAAATAACTGGAAAGTTTACTAACTTGGTGCACCAAAATATTCAAGGAATTAGAAGTAAATTATTAGAATTAGAATTGTACATGAACTCATTTGATATTGATATCATCTGCCTCACAGAACATTGGCTGAAAAGCTATGAGCTCATGTTTAACTTCAGTAACCACCAGGTTGGTAGTTCTTTTTGCAGATCACATGCTATTCGTGGAGGCTCTTTAATATTACTAAATAAACTAATAAAATTCAAAGACCGTAAAGACATAGTATGCTTATCCATTGAAAGCCACATTGAAGTAGCATGTGTTGAGTTGGAGCACACTATTGTAGCAAGCGTATACAGCCCACCATCAGCTTCTTTTGAAATATTTGAAAAAAATATGGATGATATCTTATTTAAAATATCAAAATCAAATAAAAACCTCATTGTATGTGGAGACTTTAATATTGATCTTTTAGAAGTTTACTCCCTCAGTAGCAGATTAACAAATTTATTTAATTCTTATAATCTTAGGCCAACATTTATGGAACCTACTAGAATAACTGAAACATCAGCAAAATGTATAGATAATATATTTGTTTTCCAAAATGAAAAAATTGTCAGTCACAAAATTATAAGCCATTTAAAATCAGACCACTTAGGTCAACTAATTAAATTAAAACATCCAGTAAAAAAAAAAAATTGTAAAAAAAAAATTAAGTACGTTCCTGTGACCACAGATCGATTTGAACGGTTGAAATTGGATTGGGATTTTAAACCATCACCTAACTACTCACTTAACAACCCAAATGAGTCGTATTGTAGTTTTTTTAATAAATTCACCAATGCGTTCAATTCAATATTCATACCCAAATCGATCTTGGTCTCAGAAAAACTTAGCTTTAGTGAGTGGGCAACAGTAGGTATACATAAGAGTAGACAAAAGTTATATGAACTGTATAGTGAAAAGCAGTACAATTTTAGCCAGGAATTTAAAGAAAAAGTAAAAAATTACTCAAAAATATTTAGAAAAGTTTGTAATACAGCAAAATCAAATTATATTAGCTCGAAAATTAAAAATAGTGAAAATGTAATAAAATCAACTTGGAAAATAATTAATAGTGAGACTGGAAAGGTCAATACCTACATTAATGATTACAGTTTAAAGATTAATGATTGCTCTATCAAAAATGATGTTGAAGTAGCGCAAGCTTTTGAAAATTTTTTTACTGACATTCCAATCTGTACTACAAAGTGTCTGAACTCTTCTCAAATAATAGCTGAATCATTACTTAAAGAAAATGTACCTAAATGCGATAGTAAATTTATTTTTACCCATGTTGATGAAAATGATATAAAAAAAGCCTTTAAACTTTTAAATATTAAAAAAACTGCAGATCTCTGGGGCATTTCCGTTAAAATTATTAAACCTTTAATTGATACCATTGCACCAGATCTAGCTTTTATATTTAATGAATCCATTGATTGTGGCATATTTCCTGATCTAATGAAACATAGTAAAATAATCCCATTGTTTAAATCGGGTATTAGGTCTGACCCCACTAACTTTAGACCAATATCAGTACTGCCTACATTCAGTAAAGTTTTTGAAAAACTTATTTTACACCAATTGCTTAGACATTTTAATGGCAATGACCTGCTACACTGTAAGCAATTTGGGTTTACTCGTGGCAGGTCAACTACTGATGCCGGTGTAGAGTTGGTATCGCATATTTTTGATGCTTGGGAGAAGTCGCAAGATGCTTTAGGCGTTTTTTGTGACTTGTCAAAAGCATTCGATTGCGTTCATCACGAAACATTAATCAGGAAACTACATCATTATGGAATAAGGGACAGCTCTTTGGATCTTCTTACATCTTACTTGAGTGATAGGATACAAAGAGTTGACATTAATGGGAAACGATCTAAAGGGTCTGTGGTTACAATGGGTGTACCGCAGGGCTCTATCTTGGGTCCTTTCCTATTTTTAGTTTATATTAACGACCTGCCTCATCTTGTAAAGAATGATCATGAGATTGTATTGTTTGCTGATGATACTTCATTAATTTTTAAAATGAATCGACAAAAAACAAATTTCGACGATGTAAATACTGCAATCTCAAAGGTAGTCCATTGGTTTAGTATCAATAATCTTTTGCTTAATGAAACCAAAACAAAATGTTTAAGATTTAGTCTACCTAATGTAAAACAAGTTAAGGCTGATGTAAACGTAAAAGGAGAAACGGTAGAAATTGTAAACAATACCGTATTCTTAGGAATAACCTTAGATAGTAAACTCCAATGGGGCCCACACATAGATAAGCTATCGAAGAGACTTAGTTCTGCAGCATATGCAGTTAAAAAAATCCGTCAACTTACAGACGTTGATACTTCTCGACTAGTCTATTTCAGCTACTTCCATAGTATTATGTCTTATGGCATACTATTGTGGGGGAACGCTGCAGATATAAACACCATTTTTGTGTTGCAGAAGAGGGCTGTTCGTGCGATCTATAATATGGGTCCCAGAGAATCCCTACGTAATAAATTCAAAGACATAAACATAATGACAGTACCATGTCAATATATTTATGAAAACTTGTTGTACACTCATAAAAACATCAATCGATTCATTAAAAAAAGCGATATACATAATGTAAATACTAGAAATAAGAATAAACTCGCTGTTCCCACAACTAGACTACATAAGATAAGTGCATCTTTTAAAGGGCAATGTATACGCTTCTACAACAAAACTCCAAGTGAGTTGCAAAAATTATCAATAAATAAATTTAAAAAAATTGTGAAGCATATTCTTTGTAAAAAGGCTTATTACAAAATATCAGATTATCTAGAAGATAAAAAAGCTTGGAACGAGTATTGCTCCAACTCAAAATCTAACAAATTACAGATAAGCAAATCATATGTACTAGACACATAAGTTATGAACATACTAGTGGTTTCTTCTCACTTCTTCCACTGGTGGACAAAAAATTGAAGTGAACTATAAAATAATTTTAATTGATAATAATGAATAGTATAAAATATGACTTGTCTAAGTGCTTATTTGTAAGCCTAAAGAAATAAACTTTCATTTCATTTCATTTCATTTCATTTCATTTCATTTCATTTCATTTCATTTCATTTCATTTCATTTCATTTCATTTCATTTCATTTCATTCGAGATTTAGTGGACTAACACAATTTAAGGACCAAAATCAAAGCACCAATCATGGCCACCCTAACATCGTTTGAATAAGTTTTTCGGTCCAGTTTATTTGTCGAATCGGTTAACACCTCGCGCAGATTCAGAACACGATTATTAGGAGTTTATAATGAGAACATGTTGCACTGATTGCGATGATTCTTTTGTTTACGGATGGTAGGGTTAGATAGATAGATAATTCTTTATTGCACACTAAGTATAAAATGACAATGTAAAATAAAAACTAGATACAATTGGCGGTCTTATCGCTCAAGAGCGATCTCTACCAGACAACCATGGATTGATAGGACAGTACCAGGGGATCTGTGTGCAGGTTATACATATATTATAAAATAAAATAAAATACTTATAATACTTACATGGAAATATACTACATACATATCATAAAATATATATACTTAGATTACTTATATAAATAGGGACTCAGTTATGCATTAGTGACAGCAGGACAAATAGTGCTCCTTTAACATAGTTTTAAAGGTTGGTAGCGACTTAGCACGCCTCACCGAAACTGGTAATGCGTTCCATAGTTGAACAGCCCGGGCAGTAAAGTAATGGGCGAAGAAAGAAGTAGAGTGAGCTGGTACTTGAAGCATAAGGGTTGCCGAAGAGCGCAGAGAATGTGTGAAAGATGAAGAAAGGTGAAACGCTCTTTGAGATAAGGGGGTGCAGAAGCCAGAAATAGAATGTTATAGAGAAGAGATAGGATATGAGAATTACGGCGAAGCCGTATAGGTAGCCACTTGAGCTTCCTGCGAAATTCCGAGACATGATCATATTTGCGCAAACCAAGGGTTAGGGATGGTTCAGTGACCATATTGACTAAAATTGCTATCTACATTTTATGTATGAGTCGCTTATCTTTTGTCTTTCATCTATGTGTGAATTGTCCAGCATCATCTAGCTACAGTATTTGATTTCTATCTATTTATCTTCATAATAAAGGACATCAGTCACTGATCTTAATTTTTTTTCCTAGAACTGATAGACATGTAGTTACGCTATCAGGGAACATGTAATTTCCAAAGGTTGCCTGGAAGAAATCGCTCTTAGCGATAAGGCCGCCCATTGTGCATCTGTATCTTTGTTTGTTTGTTCTTTTCTGTTTTTTTCTGTGTTTGATGTGCAATATTCATTTAATCGATATATATCTAACTCAAATCACGGACACTTATTTTAAGTTATTAAAAATGCAAAATGAATTCGGAATTTGAGGTTATGATTTTTCATTGTACAAGTTGATTGGTTCGCTTCATGTCGAGTCCCTTTACGCCGAATCTGAGAGTCTATTGTTGCTTTCTATTATCGTTATGTCGAGTTTGGTTCAAGACATCAAGTCAGTATCTTTAAAATATTGTTTTACTAGCTGCTCCCCGCGGCTTCGCCCCCGTGGAAATCTATGTGTCAAATTGTTTAAATGATAAAAAGTATCCTATGTTAGACTCCTGGTTCTAAGCTACCTCTCCACCAATTTTCAGCTAAATCGGTCCAGCCGTTCTCGAGTTATAAGTGTTGTAACAAACACGACTTTCTTTTATATATATAGATTATTTATTGTTTTTCGGATCTGTTTCTGACGACAACTGTACAATTTACGTCACGTGGTTTTGAAAGAGAATGAAAGAAAATACATTTATTGATTCACAAGTAGGTACAGCCAGATTAGGTAAATAATAATAATAATCTATAAGGTAAACAAGAACATAAAGAAATAAATAAAATTAATTACGTATGTATCTACATACTATATACTACGACAACCTCTGCGGCGCGGTGGGCGAAGGTCCGTCTGCGACGCAAGAGGTTGCGGGTTCGATTCCCGCCTCGGAACAATTGTGTGTACGATCTGCAGATATTTGTTCCGGGTGTTCTGGTCGTTTTCTATGTATAATAAAAAATATCTATCTATGTAATGTATTGAATTATGTATATCAGTTATCTAGTACCCATAACACAAGCTCTGCTTACCATGGGGCTAGATAATGCTGTGTGGATTGTCCAGCATTATTTATTTATATATCTATACATATATCTACGTATATAAATACATACATATATCTACGTTTGCGGTCCCATTCGCCGGAAGAAAAATAATAAAATTTAATCAATCCGGCGAAAGGGACCGCTGTCCCTATACCTAGCGGTCCCAAATGACGGAAACCTCATAAAGTAATTTTATAAATCACATTACTTTTAGTGTAAGTGTATGTAAGTCATCATTTACCTACCCAGAGCGATACTCTGAGAACAGAGTTATTAATTGTAAATAATAATTTAATTTTTTTTACACTAAAATTACATGTCCTTTGACTTTTATTTGTATATTTTCATAAGTTTTATTTCATTTTTAAAACTGCACAGTGGTCTCAATTACACTCTCATACAAAATAAAATGATGCGATTTACAAGCGACGCATCATTTTGCGCATCGTCGCCTACTACCAAGCGCATGTTGTATGAGATTGTATGGAATGTATGTATGAGTTTGTATGAGACACGAACAAAGGTGATGGGCCGGAAAATTAATTATGTTATTGGCCACTGATCTGTTATCCGCTCACTTACAATTCGCAGGCTTTATTTGAGAGATCATAAAACGTTTCTATTTATTTTTATTTTTTTCTTCTTTTGATTTGATTTGATACTTAGGTATGCTATATTTAGAACTGTATATTTATTGTTTTAGCTGTTTTTCTTAGGTATATAGATATGTATAATATAATATGTATTTTAGGTATATATATTTATAAATTATAAAATGTCATAAACATAGTTACTACTACTTATATTTGTATGTAATGTTAGCACGCCAACCCTTTATTTAAAACATGTGTTTCCTGGTTGGCAGGTAGAAAATGCCTCGGCATTAAGCCCACCCTTTGTACCTTTAATAGTGCAATAAAGTTTAAATAAATAAATAATTTAATAAATATCATTGAATTTATTGAAGTTAACGAGGAATTTTTGAGTGTCTTTACGTGGCTCGATTCGGGCTGTAAGGCCAAGGAACGGAGAAGGAACTATTTACAATTTCGATGTAGCTGTAGCCGGTGAAACACGATGTTGTGGGTTCAATTCCCGCCTCGGGACAATAACATCTGCAAATATTTGTTCAGGGTGTTTGCGGTATTTTATATCTATATATATAAAAGAAAGTCGTGTTTGTTACAACACTTATAACTCGAGAACGGAACTAACATAGGATAGCTTTTTATCATTTAAACAATTTGACACATAGATTTCCACGGGGGCGAAGCCGCGGGGAGCAGCTAGTTAGGTATAAAACTAACCTCTCAATATATTTACTAACAAATTATGGTTATCTGAAATAAAATGTTTTATTTTATTTTATCTTTTTAGTAGCAGATAAATAAATAAAACATATGAATGAGTAGGCCTGTGTGTTATTATTCTTTATGAATGATCACCAGTCCAAAAGTTCCCACCACTCGAATAATATTGACGGGAATCGAACCCGTGACCTGACTTCCGGCTGCCTGTTGACTCAACAATCAAACTGCGATCTACACATATATCTCGGACGGACAAATGTTTTTATATGAAATATCTTTAAAGTCAACAGTTTAGGATGGAAGGAAGGTTTTATGGGAGAAAGATAAACATTTTTAGTTCTTACTAGCTGCGCCCCGCGGTTTCACCCGCGTGGTGACAGATATTTCGGATAATATACATTATATCTTTATAAATTATAGCCTATGTGTTATTCTGATGTATAAGCTATATTATTGTAAAGTTTCATTAAAATCCATTCAGTGGTTTTTACGTGAAAGAGTAACAAACATCCATCCATCCATCCATACTTACAAACTTTCGCGTTTATAATATTAGTAGGATTTTGACGACCTTTCTGGCGTAGTGAGCGATGGTTCCGTCTGAGATTCAAAAGGTGCAAGTTCACCCACACATTACTACATGTTAAACAAATACTAAAATTTGTGATTCCGAATACCTATCAGCTCATATGTACATATATATGTATGTAGTTTGGGGATTTTGACAACATTTGTCCTGAGGCAAAAAATTTGCAAGCTAAAGTGGCAGTGGGCCGGCCATATTTCGCGAAGAACCGACGGCCGCTGGGGCAAACGTGTTCTTGAGTGGAGACCGCGACTCGGCAAACGTAGTAGGACGCCCTCCGACCAGGTGGGATTACGACCTGCGAACGACTGCTGGCAGATGCTCGATGCGGCAAGCTGAAGACAGGGCGCTCATTGGGGAGGCCTATGTCCAGCAGTGGACTAAGATAGGTTGATGATAATGATGATATTGATATTGCTACTGTTTCTTCAAGGTAAATTCTAAGTAGATATAAATAGTACTACGCCATATTCTAATTACGTTATATATCTTCTGAAATTGGTCCACATCTGTTAATATCTATAGTGTAATTATAACGCTCGAATATAAATAACGAGTTGTTTGTTTGTTTGTGTGTTTGTATGTGTGTTAATGCTTCTTGCCTGCAAGCAACCTGTGCTTGAGCATGGGCTGAGGGGCGGGACTAGATCTTAGGGTTGCCAGTCACGAAAGCTCGAAAGGACTGCGTACAGGTAGCGAATTAGTTAGATATTTTATGTAATAAACAAAAATTTATGGTCTTCAGAATAATTAATAAATAATGCTGGACGTTCCACACATCTAGTCCTAAGCTAAGTAGAGCTTGTGTTATGGATACTACTTATATATAATATATATAAGTGTAGAGTATTTTGTATATATGTTATCTATATTATAGATAACTGATATACAAAATACACTACACTAAATAGATAGATACCTATATTTTATTATATTATCGATGTATGTTGTATTGTATTCTTCACGACCGATGTGGCGCGGTGGGCGAAGGTCCGCCTGCGACGCAGGAGGTTGCGGGTTCGATTCCCGCCTCGGAATAATTGTGTGTACGATCTGCAGATATTTCTTCCGGGTGTTCTGATCGTTTTCTATGTATAATAAAAAATATCTATCTATGTAATATATTGTATTATGTATATCAGTTATCTAGTACCCATAACACAAGCTCTGCTTACCATGGGGCTAGATAATGCTGTGTGAATTGTCCAGCGTTATTTATTTATTAATTAAAATTGTATTTAATATATCAGTTACCTATCTAGTACCCATAACACAAGCTCTGCTTAGCTTGGGGCTAGATATGTGAATTATCCAACATTATTCATATAATAACGTTGGATCCATATCATTTATATACAATATTGGGTTTTTTGTATTAAAAAGTACATCATAACATCTCAGTCTAGCAAGTGGCAGCCCTAGTCAGTCCGCGGGGCCATCCATATAACAATTTAACAGGAACGTTCAACGGCTATAAATTAAACGAGGTAACAGCCCTACAAATTCTCGAGTAACTCTTGTACACCCTACCTTTTAAACTGAGCTTACAGTTACGAAAAGAAAAAGAAATGTTAAAGAAAAAGTTTTTAGTTCTCACCTTATTTAGGTACCTAGGGTATAAGGGGGACTCCAACATCTCGTCTCCTGAGCCAACCTAAGCTGCACGTTGCATCGTGTCGTGTGCTTGTTACTATAGTTAGATAATTAAATCTTAGCTATCAGAATAAATATATTTTCATTTCATTTCATTTCATTTCACGTGGTACACCCTGCTAGATAACGAGCTAGGCTCTGGTGGAAATATCAAACAGTCTTTATAATTTGATAACTAATTTATTTTGCAATTAATTTTTGACGACCGATATGGCGCGGTGGGCGAAGGTCCGCCTGCGACGCAGGAGGTTGCGGGTTCGATTCCCGCCTCGGAACAAATGTGTGTACGATCTGCAGATATTTGTTTCGGGTGTCCTGGTCGTTTTCTATGTATAATAAAAAATATCTATCTATGTAAAATTATCTAGTACCCATAACACAAGCTCTGCTTACCATGGGGCTAGATAATGCTGTGTGAATTGTCCAGCAATATTTATTTATTTATTTACTAGATGCGCCCCGCAGCTTCGCCTGCGTGGAAATCTATGTGTCAAATTGCTTTATTAGCTTTCCTCTTGAATCACTGTATCTATTTTAAAAACCTGCATAAAAATCCGTTGCGTAGTTTTAAAGATCTAAGCATACATAGGGACAGACAGACAGCGGGAAGTGACTTTGTTCTATTATACTACAGTAGTGAAGTTGAAGAAATAAATATTTTGTATTTATATATTTGTAGCTAGATAATTCTTACTCTTTGAAAGCCTACGGACATTCCTAAATTATCCGGCAAATTACCCGTTTCAACGCGTTTCTACCATTTATTTAACTTATTTTATCTGATAGACCATTTACCTATCTTTCTAATCTTAAGGTGAATATCCACTGGGGTGCTTTATTTTATCTAGTACTTAGGTAAGTAGGGAATGGAGGTCCCTTCCGTCCTATTTATTTACATTGTTTACAAACTAACCTTATCTTAACCCGTCGTGGTTAAGATTTCGCAATTGTTATTAAAACGTGTTCTTGAGTGGAGATTGCGAGTCGGCAAACGTAGTGTAGGATGCCCTCCGGCCAGGTGGGACGACCCGCTAAAGACTGCAGGTAGATGCTGGATGCGGCAAGCTGAAGACAGGGCGAAGCTATGGTGGTCATCAGGGGAGGTATTTGTCCAGCAGTGGAATAACACAGGGTAATTATGATTAAAATTAAATGTTTTAATCTTGACTAGCTGCGTCCCGCGGCTTCGCCCGCGTGGAAAGTCTATGTGTCAAATGGTTTACAAACCTTGCTCTTGAATCACTCTATCTTTTAAAAAACCACATCAAAATGCGTTGTGTAGTTTTAAAGATCTAAGCATACATAGGGACAGACAGACAGCGGGAAGCGACTTTGTTTTATACTATATGTAGTGATATATCAAGTTATTTTCCCCGTTGGTCTTATATCACTCAAACCCCTAGTAAGGTAGAACACAAACAAATTAAACTCGAAAATTAGTTAACGATCGAACGCCGAGGGGCATTGATCATTATTTTATGGTTCCCATATTTGGGCCCTAAAGCCTATTATTTGGCCCAATATCAGGCCATTTCGGACCAATTATGGCCCTTCTTGGAACGCTAATGATTTGTTGGGGTATAGTTTCAAAAGTTGCTGAACAACTTATGATCAAAAAGGACCACAATGCTCGCAACTCTCCGCCGCCGCCGCCGCCGTCGCGTCGTCGCGTCACGGTGATTCACCAGGGCGTTTGCATAATTAGGTTATTATTATTAATAGGAGAAACGTACATATTTATCAGTTATATAGCCAACAAAATTTTGGGTATTTTTTACAAGTTTTTTTTTGGTAGATGTTGGTACAAAACTAAGTTTTTCTAATGCAGTGTTTATTTTAAATATTGAATAAAAAATGGATTTAGTTTCTAATTCAGGGGTTCTTCTTAAGCCAGAAAAAAAACTACGTACGTTACTTTAAAAGCTAGCACCTTAACGTTAACGCAGTGAGTTCATAAAACTGTGAAGCTTATTTTGAGCCACTCAGTTGCTCAGCTATTTCTGCCATCTCGTAGGTACGTTATACCACAAACACGGGATGAGAGGCGTTTTATTAACAGTGGCTGATAATAACCATAATAAGCTATCAGGGTTCCTAACAAGGCGAAACTTCATTAGTTTATAGTTCATAATAAAATGAGAGGTCGTAAATTATTAACGCCATTATGAATAGATGGGTTGGTTACCAGTTTTGGAACATGTTTTGACGTTTCCAAGTTTGATGTGTTATTTTCATAGTAATGTTGGTCTTCCTTATATTTTGGTTATTTTTTTGCTTGTTTGCCATGTTTTTTGTAAAAAAAAACTTCTGTAAAAATCGGAAGTGTTTTTTCTATGGTTATTTTTTGTGGTTTGTTTTACTTAAATAAGTAAATTAATACACTTAACGGAGTAGGTACTTTATTTGTCTCACTTGTGGGCATAATTCTCGACGACGACCTCTGTGGTGTGGTGGATGAAGGTCCGCCTGCGACGCAGGAGATCAAAAATAGGAAATTGGTTATCGCAAACTAAGCAGAGCTTGTGTTCTGGTACAAGATGACTGATATACTTAATATAATACAATCATCATCATCAGCCTATGATAGTCCACAGCTGGACATAGGCCTCCCCCAATGAGCGCCACAGCACCCTGTCTTCAGCTTGCCGCATCCATCTACCTGCAGTCTTTCGCAGTTCGTCATCCCACCTGGTCGGAGGGCGTCCTACACTACATTTACCGAGTCGTGGTCTCCACTCAAGAACACGTTTGCCCCAGCGGTTGTCGGTTCTTCGCGAGATATGGCCGGCTCACTGCCACTTCAGCTTGTTAATAATAATGCTTGTACAGAATACAATACATAGATAAATAATTATTATTATGCATACACCACCCAGAACACCCAAAACAAATATGAGCAGATTGTACATATATTTATTTATTTACAAAAGTACCTTTATTTTTACGGGAACACCCAATGCAATAGAGTACATATTTAAATTTAATATTAAAATTAGAAATAATTATATAATACAGAAAAAAAACACAAAAATCATAGAGTCAACCTTACATTACAAAATCATAAATTAAAAATCACAAATCATATCCATTTCCATATACAACATAATTTCATTAAATAAGAATATTATCGATATTAAAAAAGAAAAATTCAGTCTAACTGTGATAATACGGATTTACACAACTAACGATTACATAAAATAAACAATGCAGCTTTTTGGAACTCGCTCTGGGAACAGGAGAAAAGATCTATTATCTCGGCAATCAGATTCATATAAACATTTGTCCCAAGGAGGGAACCGAACGGGTGGTGTATGTATAATAAAAATCATCTATTATATATTATATAAGTACCTGGCGTTCATTGGGGGAGCCTATGTCCAGCCGTGGACTAATAAATATAATATAATATCGCTTAGCTTGGGGCTAGATGATGCTGTGTGGATTGTCCAGCATTATTTATTTGAGTCAGAGTGGTCTCTATGTCCACAGTCTCGAAGGAAGGTACGTCCACTAGTGAATTAAGTCCATAATGAGTGTAAGTAGGTTGAGAAGAGGATGGCACAGTCGTGCTGATACCAGGGTATCATTAGAGGAGTTAATGTTCAGGGTTCTCGGGGCTGAGACGTACCGATCGCAAAATAATCGAAAGCCAATCATTATTTTACTATTGTATTTTATTCATCAGAAGTCAAAATCATATTGGGTTAACTATACAGGGAAACAATGAATTGGTACCCAATAAACAAGAAACGAGGAAAAGGAAGATGGGACGATGACATCGCAAAAATAGTAGGGACGACATGGAGTAGAGTAGCTAGAGATCGAGGAAGATGGAAGGAGTGGAGGAGACTTTCACCGCTGAAAGCGGAACTCACATATGTATAAAATAAATAAATAAAATAAAATAAATAAATAATGCTGGACAATTCACACAGCATTATCTAGCCCCATGGTAAGCAGAGCTTGTGTTATGGGTACTAGATAACTGATATACATAATACAATACATTACATAGATAGATATTTTTTATTATACATAGAAAACGACCAGAACACCCGAAACAAATATCTGCAGATCGTACACACATTTGTTCCGAGGCGGGAATCGAACCCGCAACCTCCTGCGTCGCAGGCGGACCTTCGCCCACCGCGCTACATCGGTCGTCAAATATATATAGAGAGAGTATAGATAGAGATGATATGTAGTTTAGTATTTAAGTTAAGTGTGAGAAATAAAAGCTGTTTTATTTATTTATTTTATTTTATTTTATTCATTATACTTTTATAACTTCCTCTTGAATCACTCTATCTATTGCTGAAAACTGCGTTAAAATCCGTTGAGTAGTTTATGTAGTTTATAAGATCTAATCCGCGTCCCGCGGCTTCGCCCGTGTGGAAATCTATGTGTCAAATGGTTTATAAATGTTCCTCTTGAATCACTCTATCTATTTAAAAAAACCGCATCAAAATCCGTTTCGAAGTTTTAAAGATCTAATCATACATAGGGACAGACAGACAGCGGGAAGCGACTTTGTTTATACTATGTAGTGACATTGGAATATAAAAAAAATTATCTGGGACCAAGACTAATGCGTAATCTCTGCGAAATATGTATATTTAAATTTAAATTCGGGAAAGAACAAGACATCAATAAAAAATTAATAATTTATTGCTCGCTGGGTAAACGTGTTCTTGAGTGGAGACCACGACTTGTAGGACGCCAACAAAAGTAGTGTAGGACGCCCTCCGGCCAGGTGGGATGACGACCTGCAAAGGACGGAAGGGCTAGATGCGGCAAGCTGAAGACAGGGCGCTATGGCGCTCATTGGGGGAGGCCTATGTCCAGCAGTGGACTAATATAGGCTGATGATGATGATAACATTTTGGCTGCCCCACTATGGCGTAGCTAGTATTATATATTTTTATTTCAGTAGTTGTGCTGCTGTCGCTACGGGGCGTGTCCCGTATAGCTCACGCAGCCGTTACGAGGCTACATTAACAAATATTTAAACTTTCGTGCGTGCGTGCGCGCAGCTTCGTGTATGTATACTGTGACTTCGTGCGTTTTTAATTTGGAACGAAATTGGCCAATGGATGTGTTTGCTTAATTGCTGTTTTCAATTGGATGAGATTTGTTATTTTTAATTAATTCATAATCCTACTGATATTATAAACACGAGTGTTCGTATGTATGGATGGCTTTTTGCTCTACTACTACGTATTGAATGGATCTGGCTGAAATTGTGTAAATAGGTAGTTCCAGGCCTGGAATAAAACATAGGCTACTTTTTATCCCATAAATCAGTAGCCATGGAATAAAAATAGCCTTAA
Source organism: Eupithecia abbreviata (assembly GCA_943735965.1). NCBI lineage: Eukaryota > Metazoa > Arthropoda > Insecta > Lepidoptera > Geometridae > Eupithecia > Eupithecia abbreviata. The sequence goes on along the minus strand of OX030997.1, from coordinate 1,331,968 downwards.
AACGTTTCCATAGAAACAACGCGTTCGAAGCCGCAGGCAGAAACTAGAATAAAATAAACAAATCATTTTTGTTTATTCCTAAGCACAATATTTAAATTAAAGTGACAATGTAACTAGACTAACGAAACTATAACTGAATCCAATGCTGGGATTTTTTGGATACATCTTTGTTTGTGTTTTGTTTCACTTCTCTTGAGCATTTATTGGTCCACGGCTGGACACAGGCCTCCCCTGATAAACGCCTTATTGGCTTTTATCTCATGGGGGTACTGCCCATAATCCCCACGCTGGGCACGCGGGAAGAGTTTGTGTGGTGCAATTCTAAGCCGGCACCATACGACACACTGTGTTTTGTTTAACTAAATGTGTGCACGGAAGTTCGTTAAGTAATTATTAATATAATTAATGTCGTTAATTAAAATAATATCACACCAGTTCAATATTTGAGGTTAATACTTCAATGAATATTAATGCACCGCGCATCATTTATTTCAACACTCGAAAGTGAAAAAAAGGAAGCGTTCTCATAACAAATTCATATTATAACGAGTTATCAAATAAAAATCTTATTAATAAAAGTAAAATCCATAAAACAGTTTCGACAGAGCCCGTCCGATACAAAATAAAGGCATGCACACATAATTGGTCCCGAACAAATTTCCATTGATATTCGTGATGGGAAAAAAGTACAAAATGATTGTCGATGAGATGTGTGCGGGGTCGATATTCGCCTCGCAGAACGGTTCGACAAATTCATCGATAAACCTGCCACAACCCTATCGTCTAACCATAGAGGTTACTTTAGCAGTTCGCTTCGTAAAATTACGTTTGTAAATTTATAATGGGCCACTTACGGGCTCTGCAAATTGTCGAGAATTGCAACGGGTTAAACAAGGTGTCAATTTGGCGGAGTTATGAAAGTTCACTTCTCGGAACTATTTGTTTTAAAGTTTTGTAGTGGCTGAGAGGGGCTTACACTTTATTTGTGCAGCGATGGCATCAGTGGGCGGTGGTTTATGTTATGTTTTATTGAAACGGATATGGATAGAATGCTGTGCTGCTTTTGATTAAACTTTCATTTTAATTTAGAGTTATGTTTTCCTGAGTTATTGTGATGACGGGATAGGGTTTCTTTAGCTTCTTATTGCGATAATTAAAGCTCATCAGTAGAATTTTAATATTATAGCGGTTATATTTTTGTTATTTTGATTATTAATATATAAATAAATAATGCTAGATAATTCACACAGCATTATAGCCACATGAAAAGTAGAGCTTGTGTTATGGGTACTAGATAACTGATATACATAATACATACAATACATTACATTACATAGAAAACAACCAGGACTCGGAGCAAATATCTGCAGATCGTACACACAATTGTTCCGGCGGGAATCGAACCCGCAACCTCCTGCGTCGCAGGCGGACCTTCGCCTACCGCGCCACATCGATCGTCGGTAAATTTAATAAAATATTAGTGAAGTACCTTTACATAATATCGCCTTATTGTATTTTTAAATAGCTGTGACAATATCCATTGTATCTTTAATTGAATAATGGAGGTGCTAAGGATATTCCATAAGTGACATCATAAATAAATAAATAATAAAAAAAATAAGGTATATAATATAAGCACTGTGTTTCTGAAATAAGATTCATGCTTTATTTATTTATTTATTCCATTATACCTGCTAGTGAGAAACAAAACGAATATACGCAAAATACTCAACAAACATCAAACATTCAAAATAAATATAGCCACTTATGCAAAATAACTGCACAATAAATTCTTCAACAAATCACGTTATAATTAGATACGTTCCTCAAACATCGATATCGACAAAATCATCGACCATTTCCCACCTCTTCGCCCGAACGAGATTTATATCATGTCATTATGCATAAAATATTTCTTTTAAACATATAATTAGATGTTATTAATATTATAAATAATGCTTTGCCCGCCTTAAGGTTTCCTCCATAGGTTTGAATAGTTGTTTTTGACTGTCAGTGTTTAACTAATGGGATATTGGTTAGCTATAATAGTTAATATTTCTAACGCTATTTTACCTTGTTTGGGCGTTGATACCATAATTTAGTTTTGTTTTAATGGGTATTTAGAGTTTTTGTTTTACTTTGTTAAAAGAGATGCTAATACCTAAGATATGTTTTGTAAATTGCTAGAAGGGAACTTCGTGTTTTTTTTATTGTAACCTAGATAGGTAAGTAATAGAGATAAACATTTATTGATCAAACACAGTTAAAACTCAGGCTATAAATTAATTATTTAGGTTAGTTTTAGATATAATTTTGTTTTTAGTTTCAATTGTTGTTTTTTGGTTTATAGTTAAAATACGGGACTGACATTAAAATGAATCAAAGTCCCTTAAATATAATAAAGAACAAAAATAATAATAATAATTAAATAGATAAAACAAAATACTTTCAATTAGAATTTTAAGTAGAAGTTACATAGCCTGTGGGACTTAACGATCGGCCCAATTAATGAAAAGGTAAACACACATTCTGAAAATTAATATTAATTGGCAACATAAATAGAACTGTGCTACCTACACCATGTTTTTTTTATTGTCTAGTAAAATCCCTTTCTGTAGGCATTTTTGCATTTCTTAAAACATAAGAACAGTTTTACTGAAGTAAAATAATTTGATTGTTCCACTTAAAGTCCATAAGTATAATCACATGCCTTAAAGAAACCAACAACAAAATTACATTTATTAAAAAATCACAACGAACGGCAAAATAACAGTACCGGCCGCCACCTTATATCTTCATACGGAAATTATAGAATCTTTATAACGTAAAAAGCTGTCAATAGTGTCTGTCATTATCGAAACTATTATACCATACTGGACACATTAAAACATACCCCGAATCTTGGACAATTACCCTTTACGCGGGTAATTTGCAGTATTCTGCCAACACCGGTGACTATTACCCTATAACAATCTGGCAGCACCACTTCACAAACGACACAGGAAAATGAACCTTCTCCGAACGAAATAGAGTCTTCTCAACTCGCATGTAGGAGATTGTTTTTGCCGAAAATCGTTCAGAGATAAATGAACCATTTGGGCTTTATTGTGGTGAGATAAGGTTGAAAATTGAATCGGGTAGAGATCGCATCAGCAAACATTACAGCGCTCGGCCATTATTGAATTTACTTTATATAATAATGGTTAATCACTCGAAAGCATCGCTCGATGCTGCCTTGTTACTGAGAGCTAGGGATGGGGTAGATTATTGGTTAATTTAAATGTCATCGATATCGATAATTAGTACTGAACTTAGCATACCAAAATTGGCTGATTGGGTGAATATTTGAATGTTTTTTAATTTAAGAATTGTTAGTGAATATTTACGATTTCAGTACCTGGCGAAAGCTCTATAAAAACTACTAACGAATCAAAGATAATTTTATAAAATTCGAATTTCCTAATTAGTTAGGTACTATAATTAAAATTTTCTAAAGTTTAATTTTAAAAACCTCTGCTACCGTTATGCTATAGCCATATATCAACCTCAAATTTGCTACCTAAAAGCTCCGTCACCGATAACTTTTAATCACCACAAATTCTAAATCGATTAAAATACGAAAGTTATTTAAAACGGGATTTACCATGATTCGATTTTTGAGTTAGTAAATTTAAAAAAGGTAATCCGTAATCATGGCGCATTGAAACTGAGCCGAAACATTGGAAAACTTAAAATTAAAATCATGGTAAATATCCCGTTTTAAATAACTTTTGTGTTAAAAACCACGATAGTTTAAAAAGTATTATCGATGAAAATATTTCATCGATAAAAATCATCGACACATGTCCCCGCCCCACCCCGCGGCGCAAACGCAGGCGTGCCTCCATCAATAATGTATACCCACATCGTTAAATAATGGAGTATGAACATTTCGTCGTGTCGTAAACACCAGCCTTTTAATTGTTACTCCGAGAGGCGCGCTATAAGTTTTGTTTCACACTGATATTATATTTGTACGTTTGAATGTTTGAATAATACTTTATTCACACATAAAGTTACATAATTTATTATTAGCTTTATATATTTAATAAATAAAAACAAATAAATAATGTTCGACAATCCACATAAAATTACGCTATTAGGTACCTATACCTACTAGCATCATGTATTCGAAAACCTGCGAAAGACTGCAGGTAGATGCTGGATGCGGCAAGCTGAAGACAGGGCGCTATGGCGCTCATTGGCATAGGCCTATGTCCAGCAGTGGACTGCTGTAGGCTGATGATGATGATCATGAATTCAGCAGATAACTATACAAGATTTTAAATAAGAGGTACTTAGTTATAGGTATAGTAGTAGTTTTACACTAGCCAATATCGATGTAGAATTTTTGTAGACAAACCACGACACAAAACACTTAAACTGACTTACTTGCACTTGGTTCCGATTCCTATTTACTAAACCATCTGCTGATAGTATTTGTGAGTATATCACTCATACATATTATACATATTTTCGCTAGTCATTGGTTCATTTTCTATAATGTTTATTTCGTAAACAAAATGCAGCCCACCGTTGCCAAAATCTGAAGGATAGGATTCGTAACGAATACATCCCACAGAGAACCAAAGTTATCGACATAGCTCTAAGAATTGGCAAGCTGAAGTGGCAGTGGGCCGGCCATATCTCGCGAAGAACCGACGGCCGCTGGGGCAAACATGTTCTTGAGTGGAGACCACGGTAAACGTAGTGTAGGACGCCCTCTGACCAGGGTGGGATGACGACCTGCGAAAGACTGCAGGTAGATGCTGGATGCGGCAAGCTGAAGACAGGGCGCTATAGCGTTCATTGGGGGAGGCCTATGTCCAGCTGTGGACTAACTTAAGCTGATAACGATGTCATAGATAGATAAATAGATTATAGATAAATTCTATATTAACAGTTTCAAACACCTACAAAATACTGCAGTTACACAGTACACACCGGTACTTTCCTGTGCAGACACTATTTAAAGCAATCCAATATGGGATCTTAGCTACGATCTTAGCTATAATCCTATCCGCTATGGCGCTCATTGGGGGAGGCCTATGTCCAGCCGTGGACTGCTATAGGCTGATGATAAATAAATAATGCTGGACAATTCACACAGCATTATCTAGCCCCATGGTAAGCAGAGCTTGTGTTATGGGTACTAGATAACTGATATACATAATACAATACATTACATAGATAGATATTTTTTATTATACATAGAAAACGACCAGAACACCCGGAACAAATATCTGCAGATCGTACACACATTTGTTCCGAGGCGGGAATCGAACCCGCAACCTCCTGCGTCGCAGGCGGACCTTCGCCCACCGCGCCACATCGGTCGTCAAATGATGATGATGATGATTGGTAAAATAGTATGAGTGATATACTCACGTAGTAAAAATACCTGAATCTAAGCTGCAGACTGTTGCAAGCAATCTAGAGATCGCTAGAATCCAAACCAATACGAATTGTTGATGATTTTATTTGTTCAGATGTTTGTTACCTCTACAAAACTCCTGACGGAACTGGTAAAATTTCGCTTAATAAAGTTCTAGACCTATAACAATACAAGGGCTACTTTTTATTCAGAAAAAGGCGTGTAAAGCCACGGTTTAAAACTAGTTCATAAATAAGGCGTGTTAAATTGTTCGTTTCCTACTTATTAAGATTAAGGTTCGGTCTGTCTGTTTGTATTGTTGACCTCTATGGTCTAGAGAAATAGCAAGATTCAATTGGTTGTAGATTTGATCTTGCCGCGGGACGAAAGCTTGGATTATTTTGTACTAGTTACTGCACGCAGCTTCGCACGCATTTTTCTATGGAAATGTTCAGAGGTTAATTCTATCTCATGGGAAGTGACTTATAGGACTTATAGATAAAAAGTATGTTTTATTCAAGGAAAAAAAAAACTACTTTTATGCAAAATTTCAGTCCGATCCGTTCAGTAATTTTAGAGTGAAGAAGTAAACAAACATCCATCCATCTTAACATCCAAACTTTTAAAACTTTCGGTTTTTTTTATATTTATTTGCCATTTAGCATTAAAAGTTATACAAGGCGAGTCATATTGTGCTAATTGATTATTAAAAAACACAATTTGAAAAATAAAGCAAAAGATACGCGATAAAGCTAGTTTTAATTAAAATAAAATAATATAAATAATTCACACGGCCTTATCTAGCCCCATGGTAAGCAGAGCTTGTGTTATGGGTACTAGATAACTGATATACATAATAAAATACAATACATACATAGATATATTTTTTTATTATACATAGAAAACGACCAGAACACCCGGAACAAATATCTGCAGATCGTACACACAATTGTTCCGAGGCGGGAATCGAACCCGCAACCTCGTACGTCGCAGGCGGACCTTCGCTCACCGCGCCACATCGGTCGTCGTAGTAGTGAGTTATAATTATGGAGAATTTTATTAATAAGTTGGAAGCATTCTTCGAAGAGGAGTTATTTATGTAATTTCTTGTTTTTCGCAAATGTTTAAAATAATAAGTTTTAAATAAGGTTAATTAGGTACGTAATTATTTTTGTTTTAAATTGAAATGAAATGAAATGAAATGGAATGGAATGGAATGGAATGGAATGGAATGGAATGGAATGGAATGCAATGGAATGAATTTATTTGTTATTAGACTTACACAGTACATAATAAACTTAAACTAAGAGGAAACGTGTTGGTAAGCGTGTTAGTACAGTAATAAAATGGCAAATTAAAAACATTATAATAAAATGAACATTTTTTAAATTCTATGGCATTACATAAAGTTAATAAAAAACACGTCATGCTTAACCCTTTTGAAAAATAATCCAATTTCCTCATTTAACCCTAAACACCCACCAGCCACTATCTGATCTCATATTCAAATGAGCCCGTTACAAATTGGACTCATTTAAATGAGTCTTACAAGTAATTGTATCTCATTCGTTCGACCCTGAGTAGACAGAGATGGAATAAGGGACTGAATTTTACAAAAATAACTAAAACTACAATTATTTTTTCATTGAAAATGAAAATGAAAAGTTTTTATTTCTTTAAGCTTACAAATAAGCACTTAGACATATAATATTTTGTACTATTCATTATTATCAATTAAAATTATTTTATAGTTCACTTCAATTTTTTGTCCACCTGTGGAGAAGATTGTCGCTGATATAGTGATATTACAATATATTCAGCATTTAAAAAAAGTCTGAGATTTTTAGTTAGGCTCTGTATAAGTAAATACATAAACATCTCAAGATTGGAGAAGAAAACGGCTCGAATTCTAAAGAAAACATCGAACAAAATACGGTGGTCAATTTAGATGTTTTCGTGACTCATTCTATACATTCTATTTTCGCCGCTCATTAGTTCATTTTCTTTAGTTTTTCAGAATAATAATAGTAATACCATCATTGGGTGTCTCATATTATGCATCTGAGGATGCTACCCGATATGTGTAGCCATCGCCTTTAGATAGCCTAGAACCTCTCTCAAAGGGCCTCTGTGCTGTTGGCTTCGGCCCCACGCAAGCCTTCCAAAGGACCGGGTCACTTTATGGCCCGAGATCATGGTAATGAGATACAATAATAAATGTATTGATTTTCTGATTACATAGATCCATAATTATGTATAAAATCTTAAGCTATGTTAGTTTTAGTTTAATTATTATAACGTCTATTTAGTTTTTATCGCACTGAAATTAATTAAAGGCACATAAACTTAAGATTACATTCAAATATATTACCTGTTATTGCAAAATTAAATTAAATTCATCATGTCATCAAAATTTTATAAATAATTTTCTCATTTGTAAATTTTTTTGTCTTATTCACAGTAAATTTTCCGTAAATAAGTAATCAAATGTTCGAAATTTTCGTACTATAATGATTTCTTCGATACAGGCTCAGCCTAGTGAAGAAATCAACAGATAAATGTAACTAGGTAACAATAGCTGTCTGCAGAAGACATAATTAGTTGCTTCTCCCTTTATTTTTTTTGTGTGTAATTTGATATATAAAACTAACATGAACTAACTAGTTTATGCTGAAGTGGCAGTGGGCCGGCCATATTTCGCGAAGAACCGACGGCCGCTGGGGCAAACGTGTTCTTGAGTGGAGACCGCGACTCGGTAAACGTAGTGTAGGACGCCCTCCGACCAGGTGGGATGACGACTTGCGAAAGACTGCAGGTAGATGCTGGATGCGGCAAGCTGAAGACAGGGCGCTATGGCGCTCATTGGGGGAGGCCTATGTCCAGCAGTGGACTGATATAGGCTGATGATGATGATGAAAAGTAACATAAGAATATGTAGATAAGATAAGAAAGCTTGATTTTCTCTATTTAAATAAACAAAAAAAAGAAAAATATTCATTAATTCTAATAATGCTTGCCCCAGAGTGACTATCCTTAGTACATCCCTGTACAACTCGTTCACTTGGACAAATTAATTCGTTCACGTTTCATTGCAATCTTAATTAGTTCAGCTTGAATAATTAGATGTTTAATGTGATGATTTTAAGGAAACATTTGTTGATGGCTTCTTTTACTTAAAAGCTTAATGCATGTCTGTTACGGTATTGTAAAGTAATTTTTTATATATATTTTATTAATAATAATAATAATATAGTACCCGCAGGGCAGCTTGTGGCGAGCTGTTGGTGAGTAGCGACACCACGAGTACCGAGTGCTCCCGGGGAAGTTCCTGGTTCTCGTCTCCGCTAGCGGAGTGGCATCCCAAGAGAACCAGATCCCCACCTCTTGCTTGCCTTCATTGGCCGGTCTGAGTGGAGTCGCGAGAGATGCATCTTAGGATGTAGACTCGGGGGTGGAAGTGTCTAATGGCGTAATAGCGAGGAAACCCGCTCACGAGCAGTCTTCGTGATGGTGAAATCGGGGCCGCACCTCTCGACACCCTGAGTCGTTTGCGCCGATGTTGTTCCTCTCCGGTAATTTACTCCGGCTTTTTAAGGAACTCATCCAGCATTCGGCAAGCCACCGTCTGCCACTCTTCTTAACATTATGATTGACTTGTTTATGGCAGACGTCCGCAATCTCCCCTATAGCCCGATTACCCAGTCCATCCATCCATCACAATAGCCTGGTGTTATTTCTTTCATTTTTCTTTGCAATAGTCTCTACACCTCACGGATACCATCTTTGGGTGTATCTTGTTGTGCACCCGAGGATGAAACCCGCTATGTGTAGCCATCGCCTTTAGATTAACTTCTCAAAGGGCCTCTGTGCTGTTGGCTTCGGCCCCACGCAAGCCTTCCAAAGGACCGGGTCACTTTATGGCCCGAGATCATGGTAAATGAGAGACATAATAATATTCTTTATTCAGACACGAGATCCATTTTCAACTATAAATTAAAATTAGAGCATATTAAAAAATTGCAGTAACAAAACTATAAAAATAAAATTTAAGGTACTAGGTATAAGTACACAGTACTACGTCAGGTGGCAATATTTTTAGGTGTCTGATAACATCAGACGGTCAGACAGGCTTACAATAATGTCGTTTTTACACATGTCAACTCTGGACATGAATGAGGCAACTCTCTTTCTTTGGATGGCATTGAAAGAGTCTACACGGGCTTCTGTAAACATTTCTGAAGCGCTACAGTAGCGTTTCAGGCCCATGAGATGCCGGAAGATGTTATTGTATGTTAATTTTATTATTGTAGGTCCGACATTTTAGGCCGCTACTTCTTGTATAAATAAATAATGTAAGAGAATCCACACAGCATCATTATAGCCCCAAGGTTAGTAGAGCTTGTGTTTTGGGTACTATAGATGACTGATATACTTAATAATCTAATTAATTTGTATTGTGCGTGTGTGTGTTTATTGATAATGTTTGTTAATTGATATTTCTAATGCATTATTAGTGATATATTATACCTATATATGTAAAACTTTGTTATGTTTAATCTGTGGACCGTTACTCGAGACACGACGTCACCCTAATTTAAGGTCCAGCCTGAAAACCAGTGTCATTATCGTCCTCGGTCGATAATGACAACAAGCTGAGATTGGACCTTATTAGCCGCGCACATAGGGAAACACCAGTTATTCTTATACTTGGGACTCTACTACCACGCTACATTATGTATAGTTTAAATCCCTACTACTTAAGTTGTTTTGTATTTTTAATGTGTTTTCCTTTTTTTTTTGTAACCTGTTTATTATTGTGTGTGGCTATAAATAAATTCTTATTCTTATTATTCTATATAACTCTAAAAGTTATAACTTACTTGAGAAAATTAAGCTTAACGTTCCCTCCAAATTTATTAGATTTAACCCCCCTATCTATGTTCCCTCACGCTGGCACCAACTACCGTCAAAATTCCTTCATGTAGCGCGCGAGTAACAATTTTAATAACTTATGTAAGCAATATGATTTTGATTTATTCTGCACAAGTGTTAGCACGGCCAGGCGGCGGCTCAGCAGAGAATTTTTTGGCACCAATAATGATAATGTTGGTGATAGGTTTTTTGAGTAAACATTATTGTTAATTTTGTAACCTAAAGATAATTATCTAATTTAACTTTATAGATGCTATATGTACCAATTCAATTTATTTTCACAGTCTCTTCTTATTATATTATTATGTTATTTATCCGTGAAAACCTTCAATAAGCTTTCTAGTATTTATGAACTTTTTATTGTGTTATATATAAGCTTCTGGTTTTCCTTTAAATAAATATAAGAATAAGTACCTAGTTGTGTTACAATTTAATTGTTATATTTGATTATGTATACGAATGAGCTTGTAAGGACCTACATTTCATTTTCGTGCATCAGTAAATAATATTTTAATATACACATTTCACTATGTTGGTCATTACTTTTGTCAATCGATTTGTGTATCCATCTTTAGGCGAAAGCCTTCTGAAAATTGGTACGGCCCGTTTTTATTTATTTTAAAGTACCTTTAAAAGTTTTATTCATTTTAAAGTTCTATGAAACAAATAAAAACGCGCATCTTAGATCAAATTTGAGGAAATCTTTCCCTCCATTTTCCCCACCCATTTTGCCAATTAACTGAAACAAAAGAGACAAAACCATGCACTTTCTCCACGAGCGAGCAAGACAGGCGTACTTCAGACAATAGGATAAGTTTCCAGCAACGTGATTGGTCGTTTCAAAGGTTCCAATTATTTTTAAATGCGTGCGAGTACTTGAAATAGCTTGGACTACATTTATTGTTGAGCTCTACATTAAAATAAACCTTCCGGTGAAGCTTTAAGGTCTAATTCGGTTTACGGATTTGTGTCAAAGTTTGAAAACGGTATAATGATGATTTAATGATTGGAAGTTTAGTGGAACATGATTTATTTATTTTAGTCAGTTTTTATTTGAATAATTATATTTTAAGTTGATGAATTATTTTTGAAAATTGTAATACAAGTGCATAGATAGATATTTTTATTCATCATCATCATCATCATCATCAGCCTATATTAGTCCACTGCTGGACATAGGCCTCCCCCAATGAGCGCCATAGCGCCCTGTCTTCAGCTTGACGCATCCAGCATCTACCTGCAGTCTTTCGCAGGTCGTCATCCCACCTGGTCGGAGGGCGTCCTACACTACGTTTACCGAGTCGTGGTCTCCACTCAAGAACACGTTTGCCCCAGCGGCCGTCGGTTCTTCGCGAGATATGGCCGGCCCACTGCCACTTCAGCTTGCTAATTCTCAGAGCTATGTCGATAACTTTGGTATTTTTATTAAAACTAGTAAACACCCAGAACACCCTGAACAAATATCTGCAGATCGTTCAAACAGGCGGGATTAGAACCCGCAATCTCCTGCATCGAAGGCAGACCTTCGTCAACTGCGCCATAGCGGTCACAATATCGTACATTCAACTTCATCTTCTTTTTTTATAGCTCACGGTGTCTGTGTTGCCACAACTACGTGCTTACCTTACCTAGATGCCTATCTAATATCGACCTATAGATGTCTGTTTAAACGTCATTTTCTGACGTTTTTGAGGCAGATGTTATTAAAATAGCTCTTGAACTTATCAAAAGCTAATAGAAACTAAACGGTATTTAATAGCATGTTTTAAAATAAGCAGATGTACTGTTTGTAAGGTATTTTCCGATGGCGCTATTTTGATACAAAGGTTTTTTAAGTATTATTCGTTAGACATTATCTTCCTATAGGTATCTGTTCCATAACAATACAATACAATACAAATACGCTTTATTGCACACCAAACACAGAAAAAAACAGTAAAGAACAAACAAACAGAGATACAGATGCACAATGGGCGGCCTTATCGCTAAGAGCGATTTCTTCCAGGCATCCTTTGGATGGACACGTAGCTATAGTATAGGTATAGACGGTGGCGTATTATAGACTAATGTAAATATAAATTATATACAAAAAAAGCATACAAATACATATATACTTGGAAATAAATACTGATTATAGACACTAATACATAAAATATTAACTATTTGAGATCGAAGAAAGAAAGTGTTCATAGACCGTATGTTCCATCACCTCTCCTATAACCCTAAGGTTTGCTGGAAGAAAACTCTTTGTCAGGGTTAAGCTCGCCTATGTATACATATCCTATTTAGTGAAAGGAATTACAGAATAACCGAATTACATTTTTTTTTTTTGTTATAATGTGATTCTTTATGACTAAATGATTACTAAACATTAAGGCACGCGGCAGCGTGTCCAAGCCAAGTTCAAGCAAAGGAACGCGCCGAGTGTATCATTACACGAACCACTTGGTGCCACTTTTGACCCTTCTATAACTCAAAACCGCTTTAACGTAAACACATAAAACTACGTCTGTTTAATTATATCCATAAGGACATGTAGAAGCCCAAATTTCATGAAGCTAGCTCAAACGGTTATAAAGATATGAAGGTCGATAGAAAAGTCGTAAAAATTGACACTGACTGACTGACATACATATAGTACCTAAATCTAACCTACTTCCAGATGACCTAGAAGGATGAAATTTGGAATCCAGCTCGGTAATTGTGTGTAAGCGTAGGAAAAAATCAAAAAATAAAAAAAAGTCAAAAAATAAGTTATGTTAGCGACGACGACCTTATGTCAATGGAATAAGGTTTAAATTAAAAATAGATTCGCATTGCATAGAATAAGCAATAGTACTACGTCTCCGATTGCGCCATAGAATACAGTGGAGTTTTTAGGGACCGGCCCGTATAATACCTACCTAGTTATGTACCTATGTCGAAGCATTGCATAGAATAAGCAATAGTAGGTACTAACGTCTCCGATTGCGCCATAGAATACAGTGTAGTTGACCGGCCCGTATATACCTACCTAGCTATGTACCTGTTTTCGAACGAATAGAAAGGATAGAAAGGGAAATTAGAAATGTCTGAGGAAATGTTTTGAAATATAGAAAGAGATAGGTATAGCCCGGAAAATCGTAGAATTTGTTTGCATGTTTAGTTAGTTTTTATTTTACAGTGACCAAGTGAGCAAGTGTTAAGGAAAGTAAAGGAAAGTAAATAGTGAACAGTACAGTGCAGTGACTTTGTAATCCCACCAAAAACATAAAAGTAAAAAAGGAGAGCCAAGTTCAATACAAAAATTATGATTGGCTGTGGGCTTCGCGGCAAAAAGAATGGAGATATAAATGAGTGCGACTGTGCGAAGTCAATTATATGTAGGTTAGATTTAACTTGGCCAGTTTTCATTACATCAGTCATTTTATAAAGTTATTCAACGTTTTAATTCTGATAAAAACTGGCCAAGTCAAATCTAACCTACATATAATTGACTTCGCACAGTCGCACTCATTTAGATCTCCATTCTTTTTGCCGCGAAGCCCACAGCCAATCATAATTTTTGTATTGAACTTGGCTCTCCTTTTTTACTTTTATGTTTTTGGTGGGATAAAGCACACTAATATTAATTGGCATTGTCAAACTAGGTACTAAAATCTAGTCGATCCCTTCGCTAGGTTCCTAATTAAGACTGGATAAACCTTAACCTTCAACGTTTCTGTGTTTTAGTGTTCAATTAAAGCGTTTGTATGAAAAAGACAATAGCTATATGATATCATAATGTTTGTATCCATACATAAAATAAGCATTTATAATAACATAACAATGTTCGTCCGTCTGTTATTATAAAGACATCAGCGGGTAGGCACTTGAAATTGCTAGTTTACGACAATTTAATAAGAACTTAACTGGTTATAAAGATAAATTATGGAAATTATTTTAGAGTAAAAGACGACGTCCGCAACGCCAAAATTTATTTATTTTTATTTTTAGCCATTATTGTCCCACTGCTGGGCAAAGGCCTCCCTATTCTCCTTCCACTCCTCGCGATCCAACGCTGCAACAGGCCACGATGGAAGAAGTGCCTCGAGCTCGCCACGCCATCTCATCCTGGGCCTTCCACGTCGCCTCTTAGCGTTGTTTCTTGTTCTCACACTACAAATATTAAATAATATTAAAATCATTTATTTCAGACCATGGAAGAGTATGAGATCTTATTTAGCTTATTCTACGTATATAGCAATACCATAAAAATTGCATACATTTACTGCAGTACAAAACAAAGTCGCTTCCTGCTGTCCGTCTGCAATGGATTTTTGATGTGTTTTTTTAAATAGATGAAGGTTTATCGAACTCGCAAACTTCTGAGTCACAGGTACACATCCCCCCGCTGCCCCATAGAGGTCCTCGTGAGATGACAATGACTTTTAACTTCCTCACCATAAATCCACCTCGTGAACCTATTAATTAAGTAGGTAGCCACAAGATGGCAGCCACAGAATGGCAGCCACACACAATAAATCATTAGCGTCAATATGCATTTAAACTGAAGATCGGTACTTGCTGAGTCATGGATGCCAATCAGTGGTCAAGGGTGATGGAGGTTTTGGTGTGATGGTTCCGTAGCGTTTTTTTTTCTTAGAAAGGGTTTTAAGAAGTGCATATGTTTGTAGGTTCTGCAGATATTTATTCCGGGTGTTCTGGATGTTTTCAATGTGTTGTACAAATATTGTATTATGTAATCAGTCATCTAGTACCCAAAACACAAGCCTTGCTTAACTTGGGGCTAGATGGCCGTGTGGATTCCATCATCATTGTCAACCTATAATAGTCCACTGCGGACATAGGCCTCGCCTAAAGAGCGTCATAGCGCCATGTCTTCAGCTTGCCGCATCCAGCATCTACCTGCAGTAGGTCCTTCCTGGCCGGTGGGCGTCCTGCACTATTTTTGCCGAGTCGCGGTCTCCACTAAAGAACACGTTTACCCCAGCTGTTGTCTTTCTTGATTTTTTATTTTTTATTTTTGACGACCGATGTGGCGTTGTGGGCGAAGGTCCGCCTGCGACGCAGGATGTTGCGGGTTCGATTCCCGCCTCGGAACAATTGTGTGTACCATCTGCAGATATTTGTTCCGGGTGTTCTGGTCGTTTTCTATATATAATAAAAAATATGTATCTATGTAATGTACACATGTGTGGCGTATGTCAGACCAGCAGTGGGCGAAGATCGCCACTGACTGGGTCCCGGACGGACAACGGCCACGAGGAAGGCCAAGGCGGAGATGGCGGGATGAGCTCGACCTATACAATAAGGAGTGGGTTCTCCTTGCTGAGGACCGAGATGAGTGGAAGAAGGGGAGGGAGGCCTTTGCCCTGCAGTGGGACACCCCGGGCTAATATAATAATAATAATATGTAATGTATTGAATTATGTATATCAGTTATCTAGTACCCATAACACAAGCTCCGCTTACCATGGGCATAGATAATGCTGTGTGAATTGTCCAGCATTATTTATTTATTTGGTCGGCACACTGTCACTTCAGCTTGCTAATTCTATGAGGATTGACCAGCATTATTTTATTCTACTTCTAGCGATTGCGCCATCCAAACGCAGAGTCATCTAACAAGAATTTGAATCCTACTCGACCGTTGAAAAGGCATCATCAACAAACACAGAATCATTAGCAATCATTACCCGCGTGATCTTAGTCGTCAATCATTAACATCATGCTGTAAGCACGTTTAAGTAGGCACTGATCTTAATCTGATGATGAACCACGAGATGTGATTCAAACAGAAGGATAGGTGTAAATAGAATCGAAGGAAATCGATTATAAAATAAATAAATAATAAATAATGCTGAACAATCCGCATAGCATCATCTAGCCCCTGAACTAAGCAGAGCTTGTGCTATGGGTACTTGATGACTGATATACTTAATACAATAGATTACTTAATACATAGATTTTTTTTTATTATACCAGAACCAGAACACCCGGACAAACATCTACAGATTGTACACACAATTGTTCAATCTATATAGCGAGGTGATAAAATAATTTGTAGATATACTAGGGGAAATCCCTATAGCGTTCTTAGTAGTCATCCCGTGACCACGGCAGTGTGTAAACCTGTTGAAACGTCGGGAAAAATTGGTAAATAAACGCGTAAAAAATAAATTTAGACGACCGATGTGGTGCAGCGGGCGAAGCGAGCCTTCGACGCAGGAGGTTGCGGGTTCAATTCCCGCCGGACAAATGTTTGTTCGAACTGTTCCGAGTTTTCTGGGTATTTTCCATGTGAGATAAAAATATCTACCTAAATAATGTATTGTATTAAATATATAAAGAAAGAAAGAAAGAAGAAAGAAAATTATTTATTAAACACTAACACAACACACAAACAAGGTTAATTACACATAATTATATTAGACTACAAAGTACCTGTACCTACTTAGGTACCTATTATAAAACACGTAACATCGAATATATCAGTCTCTTCTTCATAATGTGTTATTAAATGAAAACTGTTTTTAGCCAAATACATTTTTCTTTATCTATATCAGTCATCTAGTACCCATAGCACAAGCTCTGCTTAGCGCAGGGGCGATACTGTGTGGATTATCCAACATTATTTATTTATTTATTTGTCAAGTCCCTATGAAAAACATAAAGGTTCATACAGGGACGAGTAAAATTACTTGTCCCTGGGTTCATAAGATTTGGCATTTAGCGCCTTTGCAGGCTACTGCAAGGTTTCTAAAAGAAGTACAAAAGAAGTGACTCTTCTGTTTCTATCCACACCGTGGCTAAAGTTCAGCCAGTCACGGTGCTTTAAATGTAAATAAATGCCAAAACGTTTTTATTATCATTTGTTATCTGGCCCATCTCGTAGCGTTTCAAGCTTTGAGTGTTCGTTTTATTCAAATATTAATTTAATTAAGATTATTAGTAGATATTAAGTTATTTTTTGATGAGATATGGACCTTATTTTTAATGGAAGTCTCGTTAGTTTTGAATAATTTATTACGACAGAAAACTTCGTATAGCGACGAAAGCGGCCGCCATTTTTATATTTAGAAAAAATATCTGTTGTTTTTTTTAATACCAATTCAACCAATTTCCACCAGGCCTCCAGTGTTCGATAAACTAAAGTGGATTTCGCCAGTTTTTATCAATTTATCTATAGTGTCCTGGCTGCATCATCGAATATATACCATCTAGTATATGCCTGCAGTCATAGGTGTGATAATAATCGTGTGATTCAGCACATATGTACATTTTACCGTTTATATCTTTAGTGAGTCCATAATAATTTTAATCAGTTGGTAATACAATGATGCACAAATCACCTGTCATATCAGAGCCTTGCACCCCGAGCCATGAACTTGAAATGTAATTTAAAAACGGAACGATTTGAAAATGGAATGGGTAGGGTTGCCAGCGTGATTTGCTGATCACATGGGAATAATTATAGGTATATAAAAAAATTATACTATTAGAATTTAGTTTTGATGCATCAACATATTTGACACTGGTATATAAATAAATAAAGACTGAAAAGTCTGTAATTTAGTATATCTATATCCCCTTACTATGTTACACAAATTGTTTGAGAAGATAAGGATAAAATAATTTAATATACAATTATGGAATTATGATAAAAATCGGCTTAATTCTAATGATTTTACAAATATTTCGCTAAAATTGGGGGCTAGATGATGCTGTGTGTATTGTCCAGCATTATTTATTAATTTATTTACAATACATTACATAGTTTTTTTTGTCCTACATAGAAAACCACCAGACTCTCTTCATATGTATATTTGTGCGGGGCGTCTACACAAATATACATATGAAGAGTAAGCCCTACTTCAAAACACGCACACTCACAACCATAGAGTTACCAACTCTACTCCACACATTTCATTTACCCTTTTTATCTTTTTCTCCCAACAACTCAATATATCAACATCGTTCAAAGAAGCGTTAAATAAACACTCTGTACGCGTGACTTTAAATATCTTTATTATAAATATCAAATTATAATATTAAACATAGTGAGTTGGGTTTCATTTATAAAGTGTACAATGGTGCCCCGTGGTGCGGGACGGGATCATCTGATGGTGGAGATTGCCAAGGTTGCCACATGGGGGTACACAATTCCATGAGAAATGTGGGTAAAAGATTTTGAATAAGATGATTCGTTAATGGCAACTGTGTCCGGTTGGACACATTTCTGCCAGTTCAAGTAATGGAAAATAATTGTAAAATCGATGAGTTATTAAATTATGAAGAATGTTTAATATTTTCACCAGAGCCTTGTTTGTTATGTAGCAGGGTGTACAATGTGCAGGTTAGATTAGCTTGGGAGACGAGATGTTAGTCTCTCTTGCACCCCACATTTTTAATATTATGCTGAAGATAAAATTGACACAATTAATTTGACATTGTCATATTTGAAATCACGGCAGCGATGCTGCGCAGAAAAAAAATTGGGAACGGATTGATTGAGTTTAAAATTTCTACATATTGTGTATCAAGTTATGTCCGTCCAGCAAATTGTTTTCCAGAGCGACTCTCTCTTATAAATAAAAATAAATATGTTACATTTTCGTCTTCTTCCCTCCGACGCAAAAATCTAAGCATCTATGTTGTCGAGTTCTTTTTTATGATTTTAAATTGTTAATTTAATGGTTGTGTAAGGGCTCACGTACTCTCAAAAACCTTAGCGTTTTTTTTTAACGTGTTGGTGGCGTTTTCGGTGTGAACACTGTGAACTCATCATAATTTGCTGAGATACTCGAATATTCCAGACAATAAGGTTTCCATGACAAAGGACTTTCGAAAAGCATATAACAAATTAAATAGCTACCTAATAAATAAGGACTTGTACAATAATAATGATTATTACTCCATCTACATTCCATACCAAACCACTTCCCCAAATAAAGAAATCAAAACCTCTAAACAGATCTTCGAAAACTCAAGCGCCATCTTTCGAATTAACCCACAGTTCAACTCCATAACTCATACACCAATATCCGACTCGTGTATGACTTGTATGACAGTTGAGAAAATGCTACTGCACAGACCTATGGGCTGTGTCACTAGTCTAGGGAACGATATCACTACATAGTATAAAACAAAGTCGCTTCCCGCTGTCTGTTTGTCCTGAGTATGCTTAGATCTTTAAAACTATGCAACGGATTTTGATGCGGTTTTTTTATAGATAGAGTGATTCAAGGGGAAGGCTTATAAACGATTTGACACATAGATTTCAACGCGAATCTGCGGGGCGCAGCTAGTCTAGAATGAAATATATCCATGGGTGGAATGGAAATTAATACAACTAGTTTCGGCGTGTGGCTTTACATTTTCCAAGATAGGATAGCTTATATATAAATAAATAAGCTGGCCAATTCATACAGCATTATCTAGCCCCAAGCTAAGCAGAGCTTGTGTTATAGGTACTAGATAACTGATATACATAATACAATACATAACATAGATAGATATTATTTATAGAAAAAGTTAACCTGAAACAAATATCTGTAGATCGTCCACACATTTGTCTCGACAGGCGGGAAATGAACCAGCGGCCTTCTGCGTCGCAGGCCGACCTTCGCCCACCGCGCCATAGACGTCGTCAAGGATTAATGCAAAAATTCAGCCCGAACCGTTCGTGTTATAGGTACTAGATAACTGATATACATAATACAATACATAACGTAGATAGATATTATTTATAGAAAAAGTTAACCTGAAACAAATATCTGTACATCGTCCACACATTTGTCTCGAGAGGCGGGAAATGAACCCGCGACTTTTTGCGTCGCAGGCCGACCTTCACCCACCGCGCCATAGACGTCGTCAAGGATTAATGCAAAAATTCAGCCCGAACCATTCAGTAGTTTTTACGTGAGAGTTAGAAACATCCATACATTGAAACTTCCGCGTTTATAATATTAGTACCTAGGATAATCCTATCCTAGAGTCGTGTCTGTGCTAGGTAGAGACAGACACAGACCTAGCACAGACATCACTGCAGACAGACACAGACCTAGCACAGACATCACTGCAGACAGACACAGACCTAGCACAGACATCCCTGCAGACAGACATGACCTAGCACAGACATCACTGTAGACAGACACATACCTAGCACAGACACCACTGTAGACAGACACATACCTAGCACAGACACCACTGCAGACAGACAATTCAAGTTCTTAAGTGCCTAAGCTCCAAGTGAAGCTTCTTAAACCAGTAGTTATGTAATCTGTGGCATCAGTAACAACATCATTAGTACAGACCGCTTAGTGAAAAAGGGCAATAACCAATATGCCTGCCTTATTATGATAGGGTGGCCATAGCTAATGAAGGAAATATGTGGATAAGATTGGAAAAGATAACTAATAAAGTTTCTTTGCACATTTTAAAAGATATGTCAACTTAATGCTACTAAGTGAGTTTTTACATTGTAATTTTTCGAGTCAAAATAAGATATAGCTATTGGTTGAATTCATAACGATATCACTAGCACTTTATAGATAAATTGTTTAAATGATGAGGGACTTCATGGAACTGATTAGCATCTAAGTAGTAGAGTTTCTTTGTCTCTCATAGAAGCACAAAAATTATTCATACTAGGTACTTACTTTCCTTGCAATATGCGAACACCAAACTTGATTTTACAAAATCTGGGCTACAAAAAGAGTTATGTAGAATTTGTCCTTGCATAAACTCATCTCATTCGTTAATGTCAGTAATACATTTTGTTGATTCAAGTGGGACTGGGCTGGACTGTGTGGCGTATGTCAGACCAGCAGTGGGCGAAGATCACCACTGACTGGGTCCTGGACGGACGACGGCCACATGAAAGGCCTAGGCGGAGATGGCGGGATGAGCTCGACCTATACAACGAAGAGTGGCTCTCCTTGCTGAGGAACGAGATGAGTGGAAGAAGGGGAGGGAGGCCTTTGCTATGCAGTGGGACTCCGGGCTAATATAATATAATAATTTACCTCATGAAAATAACAATACATTATATTGTACCTATTGTTTGCTCTAATGCCAATATTTAAAGAAATTCACACAAACCCTGAAAAATCCCACATAAAACGGATCGCATGGTCACACCTACTTAACTGCTTGAATAAACATCGTTAACAGTGATAGATAGGGGTGCTTATGAAAATAAACCAAAAGATGGTCATCCTAACGAGTTGATCCCAAGAAAACTTACCATGACACGACACATTTCAAAATTTCGACCACCATTGCCGTTTTTGCACCAAGCTTTACACTTCTGTTCGGAGAAAGCCAGCAATGTAAGCTGAATCGAAAGGTTAGCTCGTAAATATAGATGATAAAGTGTGATAAGGTAGTGAGAAAGGAAGATGCCCCGCTGTGACGTAATAATTCTGAGTTTATCCTTCTCATATCAATTGAAAATATATTATGTTTGTCTCTTTTTCACATTGATAAACAGTTTTGTGGTGTGATTGCGTCGGGGTGCTATGAAGGTTTAGAAATGCCAATGCCACGTTAAAAAAATATTTTCTGTAGTAAATACTAGCAGCGCCTCGCGGCTTCGCCCGCATGGAATTCTATGCATCATATGCTTTCTCTTAAGTGACTCTATCTATTTAAAAAAACCGCATCAAAATACGTTGTGTAGTTTTAAAGCATACAATAGAGACAGACAGACATCGGGAAGCGACTTACTTCCTTCCACTACATAGTATGTAGTGATACCGAAGCGCAAGAAAACTAAAACAAAAGATAATATTTATATTTCTATGTCTTAAATATTTATTTAAAGAATTTGAGCATATCTTTGTGTAAAACTTTGTAACGAATTATGATTAACTAAACACACTAAACAGGGCGCTATGGCGCTCATTACAGGGGGCCTATGCCTATGTCAAGTGGTGGATAACAGATAGACTGATGATAAAACGCACTAAAAGCCAGGCCGCTAAGTCGGTTTTGTTATTATAGTGCGTAAGCCTTCGCAGTCCGGATAATCTCTAAGATATTAAAAAAAAACTCTTATTATATTTAAATTAAATTTAACCTTTCCACGAAATCAAGTAACCGATGAGTCAGAAATCTTTGGAATATAATTTAAGGTTTTACTTCTAACCAATTCCTAACTCTACAAATATTATGATCGTGGTACATCTGCGTGCGAAATACCAGAGTTATGAATTAATCGCGTGACCTGTTGTTTATTTTATAGCGGTAATGTTGCCCAATTGTGGGCAATGATTGCATCTTAAGTCATGCATGATGTATGGCAAAGTTTTATGGTGAGGCTGTATAGGTTATTGATGGTGGTATTGCGTGGTTATTTAACTAACGATGACCTGTGTGGTGTAGTGGTGTCTGAGACGCAGGATGTTTGTGGGTTCGATTCCATGAAAAAGCATAAAAATCCTTACAAATGCTTTATATCTTCGTATACCTTGAATCTGGGTATTTTCTAAGTATTTTGTTCTCTCTATTTTTTTGCAGCACATAGTATACTAGCTGCGCCCCGCGGTTTCGCCGGTGTAGAAATCTATGTGTCAAAAAGTTTATAAACCATCCTCTTGAATCAATCGATCTATATAATTACAAAAAAACCGCAACAAAATCCGTTGCGTAGTTTTAAAGATCTAAGCATACATACATATTTGACGACCGATGTGGCGCGGTGGGCGAAGGTCCGCCTGCGACGCAGGAGGTTGCGGGTTCGATTCCCGCCTCGGAACAAATGTGTGTACGATCTGCAGATATTTGTTCAGGGTGTTCTGATCGTTTTCTATATATGTATAATAAAAAATATCTATCTATGTAATGTATTGTATTATGTATATCAGTTATCTAGTACCCATAACACAAGCTCTGCTTACCATGGGGCTAGATAATGCTGTGTGAATTGTCCAGCATTATTTATTTATTTATTATATTTATTTATTTACATATGCACAGACAGACAGCGGGAAGCGACTTTGTTTTGCACTATGTAGTGAAGAAGATCGGATGATATGTATGTACTCGTATATTATTTGCTGTCTTAGCAGGTCCTTGCTACAATACCGTACATCGCTCTTAATTTCTCAGTTCATCATCCATCATCAACATCAGCCTAAAGTAGTCCACTGCTGGACATAGGCCTCCCCCAATGAGCGCCATAGCGCCCTGTCTTCAGCTTGCCGCATCCAGCATCTGCCTGCAGTCCTTCGCAGGTCGTTATCCCATATGGCTGGAGGGCGTCCTACACGTTCGCCGAGACGCGGTCTCCACTCAAGAACACTCTCATTTCTCAGTTATCTTGATAAAATTACAGCAATATTTTAACCAACACAGGCCTCAAAGCCTCAAAATAAAAGCATTGTCTTCGCTGACATGAAGCCTACCTTTAATCTGAGGCAGAATATAATCTGTGCAGTTAATTGAAAGTCTCGCGGCTGAGGCGCGCTGGCGTCTCCCGCAGTGTAATGTCTTTATTCCAAGTTTGTTGGGTTGGAACTAGATGGCAGCACTAAAAAGCACTACTGACATTAACTTGCCCTAGGCTTGGCCGTACAGTAAAAATGAAATAAGAAGAGACGGATCTGTTTCGTTACTCGTTGAATATTGGGCTAGTATATCCTTCATAGAGTAAGAGTACCAATCAAAAACAAAACCAAAGCTCATTGGTGCAGCGTGCAAGGTCTTCTGCAACTAAGGTTTGCTGGTTGCTGGTTGACGCAAAAACACATCTATCTATTTTTATATGCTGTTGAAGGCTGCTATATGCGCGCTGACCTTTCGATTCTATTATTTTTAAAAGGGACAATCACCTTATCGTTTCGCTCACAGGTTCTGCCATTTCATATTTTTAATTTTCCAAACATTTATGCGACCTCGCAACTTGGGTCTGTATGATGCTGTGTGAATAGACATGACAGATTTAGAGACTCGCAGTTCGTCATCCCACCTGGTCGGAGGGCGTCCTACACAACTTTTACCGAGTCGTGGTCTCCACTCAAGAACACGTTTGCCCCAGCGGTAGTCGAGTCTTCGCGAGATATGGCCGGCCCACTGCCACTTCAGCTTGCTAATGACTCAGGTAAAATTCGATAAATACATAATTTTTCGTCTATATCGTTCCTTCGTGTCCAGTCCATCCCAAGGTTGCCTGGAAGAGATCGCTCTCAGCGATAAGGCCGCCCTCTATATCTTTATTCTAAGTTTTTTTCTGTATTGTTTTCTGTTTTGTGTGGTATAAGTAATAAAGTGCTCTGAGTATCTTTGGTGATTTTTAGTTACTGTCATCATACTTGTCGATCTTTATTTATTTACAGATGATGATGATGAGACATAAATAAATAAAATAAAAAAGCATTTTATTCCTTAACCTTAAATAACATACATTGATCAATCATGCTTATGAAAAATTTGTTAAATCTAATGTAAGTATGTCAAATATTATAGAAAATGTCCAGCCCATCCCCATGATGATTTATTTATTTATTTATTTATTGATAAACTATTTACAATGCCTTTACAGTTGGGCACCAAAGCGACAAAGAAATATAACAAAAAAACTTAAACTTAAAACACAAACCAAAAAACTAACATTCTACACACTACTAACTACCACTTAATATTAAACTTAAAATAAACCTATTTACATATTCCTATGGGTCCTATCCAAAAATTTTAAAACCGCATCCCTGAATTCTGGTAAGGACATATAGAATATATATATATGATGAGACATGGATGAGACATACAAAGCCTAATTACTAAGGTACCCTTAGGCTTAATGTACTCAAATAACTTCCTGTCAAATCTGACAGTAACGAGTTACTTAATTAGTCGCTAAAGCAATGAAGATTTTATTTGTTGATGAGTTCCACTTCACAGAAATGCCAAATGGTCCGTCTGGTTTGTGAATTGTGATTAGCTTGAATAAACTTATTAACGACTAGCGGACCTTCCCGGTTTCGCACGGTTTTAGTATGGATCCCTAACTTTTTTGAATATAATATAGCCTATGTTCACCAGGGATAGTGTAGCTTCTCAACGGTAAAAGAATTTTTCAAATCGGTCCAGTAGTTTCGGAGCCTATTCATTACAAACAAACAAACAAAAAATCAAACATTTCCTCTTTATAATATTAGTATAGACGACCTCTGTGGCGCTGCGGGTGAAGGTCTGGAAGTTACGGGTTCGATTCCCGGTCAAAAGATGAATCTGTGGATATTTTGTTCGTAGTGTTCTGGGTGTTTTCTATGTGTAAGTAAGTGATGGCATAAACTAACATACAACGACTAGCTTGAAGGTTGTGGTAAGTATGCCACTGATGTATGTGAAAGTTACGAGTTTAAGTCAAATATTTGAATGCTCAAGTTAGTGTTCTGCGGTAGCGGGGTTGGACGCGTGAGCTTTTATAAGTTGATCTTAGTTATCTGGGTGAAATTATCTTAATGCCTCGTCTCGCAGGTCAAAACTTCACAGTACCAAGAATCTTTTAAGGTATGAAAGTTAAATTATAGTCAAAAGAAATAATTAAATTGCCTAATTAAGGCTTTAATGAACGACTATAAAAGTGGAACGCAGGCCTAATGTCCTTAATGAGAGTTCCAACGAGGCTGTAAAACTCAGATGCCGATTTGAATCTTGATTTGTGAGGAATGGGCTGTTCTAGGTGAATATAAAGACCGATATGGCGCGGCGGGCGAAAGTTCGCCTGCAGGAGGTTACGAGATCGATTCCTGCCTTGGGACACATTTTTGTATGATCTGCAAATATTTATAATAAATAAATAATACTGGACAATTCACACAGCATTATCTAGCCCCAAGGTAAGACCCCCAGCGCTTGTGTTATGGGTACTAGATAACTGATATACATAATACAATACATTACATAGATAGATATTTTTTATTATACATAGAAAACGACCAGAACACCCGGAACAAGTATCTGCAGATCGTACACACAATTGTTCCGAGGCGGGAATCGAACCCGCAACGTCCTGCGTCGCAGGCAGACCTTCACCCACCGCGTCACATCGGTCGTCAATTTGTCCGGATCCCTATCCTCTTCTAGCATCTGGCAACAGCCCAAGCCGAGGCTCGCACCTAAGTGGTGGCCCTTGTGCGTGTTGCCCCAACATAATCCGGCGAGGCGCCTTCTGTGCCCGCCAAAAGTCGGGTACGCTATCATGGCCATTTGACAAATATCCAAACTTTAGCATTTATTATAGGTATTAGTGTCCCTAAAGTAATATAGGTAAGTTGGGATTGAATACCCCGTGAGGAAATATATTGATTACGAAACTAAAAATCGTTATGCTTATGATTCACACATCAAACCTATTTGGTATTTAGCCTCTTTCATTACGTTCAAACAAACAGAACCATAGACAAAAATTATTCGCGCGAAGCACCCGACCCTCTGTTTTATGATTCCCAAGCAAACCAAATCAAGATTTAAATATCGAAAATCGAACGCACAAAAAAGCAACGCACACATTCTTGGCGAGGCGCGGCGCGAGCATTCCGCCACCAATTAGTTTATTGGTGGACAGCAGTCCTTCCCGGAACGGAGAGATAGCATCTACGGGACGCAACGAGAGCTGGCTAATGAACGAGTGAACGAGAATGAAGGAACGAGTGAACTGTATAATAAATAATGCTCGGGTTTATAGCATTACCCTTTTAACACTTTGACTGCGGTTTTTTTTCGACGACTGCGATCTTTTTTTTTACCTAAAAAATTCGTGCTGCCGCTCTACACAGCGGTTGTGTTGCGCCGCACATGCGTTTCGTTCGAAAAATATTACAGCTCTGCTGAGTCAAAAAGATCTGTATTTTCTCAGCCGCTGCACTAGTGTGGATTTACGCATATTAGTCACTTGTAGAAAACTCATACCGTGCGTTTTCAGCACTCAAAGTGTTAATAAGAGCCTACTCTCTCTAGTTAATCACTGGACGTTGATGTTTAAATAAATAAACATAATTTCTGTTTTGACCTAATATTTCTCTCAACGTGAGAGAAATTACTCTCACCTTTATAGGTAGCCCAATAAAAATATGTATATAAAATCATTATCCAATCGTAAAAATTAAAGTAGAAAATTAAGGTAAACTTACCTTAAAATTCCATATTTACGTTAGAATATGCAATCAATCTTAACAGGCATCTAATTTGCAGGAAATTTAAATGAAACAGCAATAAAAACATTTAAACATAGTCTTGAACTATTAACCTTAATTAAAAACAACTTCACACTCATTAATGCAGAATAATAATATTTACAACGAAATTTAACTAAATCTCGAATATCATCAATTTTCTTGACATAATCATCAATTTATTAGCCGATTGACTTTATAATATTGATTATTTAGCAATAATTTGCATCAAATGATTAATTATAGTGTCACAGATCAAAGATTACCGTTAACAAATTGGTCATGACTTGCTTACTGGTGTATGACGTAATTGGCCAATTAGTATTTAGGTACCTCCGCCATTTGTATCACTTTAATAAGAAGCCAGGTATATTTTAATCATTTGTCTTAAATATTTCACTTGAGTGATAAAAGCCTCTGAATTGAACGCAGATTTATCGAGAATTTAAGTATTAACACTTTGACTGCGGTTTTTTTTCGACGACTGCGATCTTTTTTTTTACCTAAAAAATTCGTGCTGCCGCTCTACACAGCGGTTGTGTTGCGCCGCACATGCGTTTCGTTCGAAAAATATTATAGCTCTGCTGAGTCACAAAGATCTGTATTTTCTTAGCCGCTGCGCTAGTGTGGATTTTCGCAGATTAGTCACTTGTAGAAAACTCATACCGTGCGTTTTCAGCACTCAAAGTGTTAAGCTTTTAGTATAAGGTATAATCTCGTTTCTTTTTTATGTGACTCTTCTGAGTGATTAGATATAATATAATTGGTTTATAATTTTAACTTTAAATGGTAAATTAAGCATATTATTAACTTTATTGTATATAGCCACCTAGCATTTAACTTTAAATTTATGTTGCAATACCCTTGCAGGGTGCATGTTGGACTTATTATATATTTTTTAAGAACTTTTGTACACATGTAAGCAATAAATCATTGAGTATTGAGTATTTATTAGGCAGATAATTATTCTTATCATAGTTATTAATTGCCATGTCCAGTCTAGTAATAAGGACGCCCTCTATTCAAAGTATTAATTTCTATATTGTTTTCTGCTTTCTGTGGTATAGTAAAGTTTTTTTCTAGCTATCTATATATCTTCTGAGAGCATTAGACTCAAGCCGCGGCTTGGCCTGTATTTCTTGTAATAAAAACAAATAACATCTCATCATAAACGCATACACGGTCTCCGTTCCGTCACGTTAAAATTAGGTACTTTTATTCTGTATTACCTGTACCATTCCATATTTTCAACTATAAAATTAATTAATTCTCCAATTTTCAGCATGATCTGTTGAGTTTTTATGGCTTAAGGAAGTAAATTTACCAGGTGGGATGACGACCTGCGAAAGACTGCAGGTAGATGCTGGATGCGGCAAGCTGAAGACAGGGCGCTATGGCGCTCATTGGGTGAGGCCTATGTCCAACAATGGACTGCTATAGGCTGATGATGATGATGATGACAAACTAACAAATTAGGCAGCTAATTTATCATGCATTCATTTCATTCACTCATTCATTCCTTAGCCTACCTCAATGTGCACCAACCCTTATCCCAACACATCCAAAGCGTCCCAAGCCCGCGTTAATGTGCGCATAATATAAAGTTAATAATAATACAAAACGTATGATATTTTATTTAAAGCGCGTATCAGATCCTATACCCAATTAATAAAATAAAAAATACCATATCTTCCTTTTGTAATGTTTTGTTAAACATCTAAATTTGGAGGAGGTAGTGCAGGAGATCAGGGGGAAAGATTCACGGCAGGGTTGCCGTCAAGGGTTTGAAGAAGAATCGTGTAAGAAACTTAGAGCCAGTTTGGGCACTATTTAAATAATCGAAGATCAACTCGTGTTTTCTATAAAATCGTTTTTGTCTTGCCGGATTGACGTTGACAAGTAGAGATAATCAGAGTAGAGTAGAGATAATCAGAGAGTAAGAAATTCTGTACCATAAGTTTTCTTAAGTTTAAAGTTGGAAGAAAAGAGCAAAAAATTTAATATTAAGAACTGCTTTTATACCTAACTATAAATGTACTTACTTAGAAATCGAATGTGAGTGAACTAACTTACATTCGAACTAAATAATAATATTCTAATAGTATTTGTATTCATAAAGACAAATAACTATATATGTATTTATAAATAAAAATACTGCAGTTTAAAGTGGGTACTTAACACACTTAAAACTGCAGCTCCTTTAATTTCCCTACCATTTGACGTAGGTACCATAATAAATCCACCCCAACTCGCGCACTACAAAAAAAACAGCTTGTTAACCGAACTCAGTGTATATTTATTTTGACAGGACCGTAAATCGGTGGGTTTTTGTGGCGGTAAGATTAATCGCCCATTATTCCCGTAACTTTAATAGTCAAAGGTGTTGCCCTGACCGTGCTTGATGATATCTGGGCATGAACGCGGGCTCTCGGAGTTTTTGGACTGATTTGAGTGATAAGGCTAAGTTTAGTCTAAAACATAGGTAGGTGAAACGAGACGTTATGTTGTCTGTCTGTTGATTGAGTTTTTATTATGTTACTATGTGCAAGAAGGTATTATATATGGGTGGAATGAATTTAATATCTCATTCATTCATTCATTCCATCCCATTTTATTGCCGAACTCTGTGGCGTGGTGGGCAAAGGTCCTCCGACGCAGGAGGTTGCGGGTTCGATTCCCGACTGGGGACAAATTTAATTTTTGTACGAGATTTGTTCTGATATGTAATGTATTACGTAGGTATACCTATCAGTTATCTAGTATAACACAAGCTATGCTTAGATTGGGGCTAGATAATAAAAATGTGAATTGTCCATCATTATTTACTTAAGTTTCAGATTTCAAAATTTCTGTAGGCTTACAAAATAAGCATTAAGACAAGTTAATTTATATACTATAAATTATTATCATTGATTTGATAATAATTCATATTTAATTAATAATATTAACTCGAATTTTTAATAACTGAATGGCAACCACGAGATAGCAAAAGAAAAAGAGGCAGACAGACTAGAAGATGGGAGGACGACATTAGAAAAGTGGCGGGTCCAATATGGACCCGCAAAGCGAAAGATAGAATAGAGTGGAAATCTTTAGAGGAGGCCTATGTCGAAAGACAAGCTGAAATGCAGAAACGACCGTTTACCGATACTTAATTTATGTAAAAAGATAAGTAACTGTTATAAAGTAAGCATATTTGTTAGAAAACTGTAAAAACATTGTAAAAATTCGTTCAGCAATAAAGGCTATTTTATTTTATTATTAATTCGATCGTACAAACATTTGTTCCAAGGCGGGAATCGAACCCGTAACCTCCAGCGTCGCAGGCGAACCTCCGCCTGCTGCGTCACATCAGTCGTCATATCTGTAAGAGCATTATTTGTTCAAGGAGCTTTCAAGCCAAGCCACGGGCAAAAGCTAGTATCATGATAAAGATGTTGATCGGTCATCAATTTCTTGGTATTGGATTAATTTAATTAGGGATCGTTAATGATATCTTTCATAGATAAATTCTTAACTACATAATAGTATCAATAGATTTTAGCTTTTCAATATGGCCGTTCTTCTATGATGCAGTAGGCAAATGTCTGCTCTAGGTTTAGGTTTGATTCCCGGGATGGGCTGTTCTGTTAGTATGTTTTGCACAAATATGAGTTAGTTTCTGCCCTCGGCTTCGCACGCGTTGTTTCTATGGAATCATTTTATTAACATTTGTATGTCATGCGAACTGACCGGGCAATACAAAAATTCTTTATTGTACACCAGATATAGATAATTAAAAAAAGACATTACATGCGACAAGTACCTACAATGGGCGGCCTTATCGCTTAGAAGCGATCTCTTCCATGTAACGTTTGGATGGAGAGAATTATGTGAATTTAAGAAAGGTAGGGGTTGTACCAAAGATAATCAAATATGAACAACTTGCCTTGTCTAACTTCCAATTTAATATTTAATAATAATGCTGGACAATCCACACAGCATCATCTAGCCCCAAGCTAAGCAGAGCTTGTGTTATGGGTACTAGATGACTGATATACTATTTTTTATTAGACATAGAAAACGACCAGAACACCCGGAACAAATATCTGCATTTCGTAAACACAATTGTTCCGAGGCGGGAATCGAACCCGCAACCTCCTGCGTCGCAGGCGGACCTTCGCCCACCGCGCCACATCGGTCGTCGTACTTCCAATGTTATAATAGTGAGTAAATACAACCATACAAAATATTATAGAATCCGTTTCAACAAAAACATGGTGTTACTAAAATGTTAATCCAGCTTTGAAGCGAGGCATCACACAGGCGGCCGACTATAAAATATTATTAACAACACAATGCAATACATAAAATACAATAAAATATACATAAAATAACAAATTCACACCATGTACGGGTATCTCGCGAATCTGGCGTATTCTAAGCTAAGGCACATTATACACGAGCGACAAAAACGCGTCGCAGCGACGTCGAAACGCGACACTCATAAATAAATACATATGAGTTTTGTGTGGTGTAAGGTATTGGAGACAGCGATTTACTTGGCATTAAATATTTCTAAAAACTTGCAATGTGATCAGAGTGATAAGATTTTTAAAACAGACGTTTAGATTTTTATCTTATGTTTTTTGTTCGGCACTTTGTATTGCACGAACAAAACATTATTATTTTTATATATATTTATTCATTATTATTATATATATTATTCGCCTACGCAAATTCAATTATAGAATATAAATATACCCCTTTTAAAGAAGCCCTGTCAAGAATGGATTTGGTGATATTGTCAAGTACTTGGTCAGCGAGTGACGCGAACTTCAAAATTTAAATAGAGTGATTGATGAGCCAATAGCAAACAACCCAGCTTAGGCTTTAAATTCCCTAAAATTTTAGTCATATAATATTTCCCTTAATATTTAACCCTAAAGTTTAGTCGATAAACAAGTAGCCACAAGAAGTGATTTTGAGAACTCGACAAAAAGATGCGCTATATAGAAACTTGCTAAATACGAACTAGGCTTCATCATCATCAACCTATGATAGTCCACTGCTGGACATAGGCCTCCCCCAATGAGCGCCATAGCGCCCTGTCTTCAGCTTGACGCATCCAGCATATACCTGCAGTCTCGCAGGTCGTCATCCCACCTGGCCGGTGGGCGTCCTACACTACGTTTGCCGAGTCTCCGGTCTCCTCTCTAGAACACGTTTACCCCACCGGTTGTCGGTTCTTCGCGAGATACGGCCGGCCCACTGCCACTTTAGCTTGCTAATTCTTAGGCTACTAGGCTTCAGATTCCGCTAATTCCTCCGCTTTGCCCCACACCCCAAGATGAAAGACAAGCCCGACATTCGCTCAGAAAAACCCGTGAAAGTCTCTTAATGGCGGCAGAACATTTGTACCTTTATACCGAAACTGTTTCTTACATCGATTCGTCGATTTATGTCGACCGACGGAATCATTTCTGCTTTAATCTCAGATAGGGGCGAAGAAAGTGTTCAAATCAATTTAATTATTGTGTGACACTTACTTGCAAGGCTGTATATATAAATATATATTTTTTAATCTAAAAACGAAACCCACTATGTACCTACACAACATAATTCATTTATTGTTTGTAAAACAGGGTAATTTGATAGTCAGTAGATTTATGTATCTACTGACTATCAAATTACCCTGATACCTGTGACTTACCTAAACATCAACATGTCTCAACTAAAATTTAAATAACCAATACAAGAAATGAGAGTTTTGCGCGGAAATCTCTCGTAAATCGAAAACCTTAAAGTAAGAAACCGTACATCTCTGTACACTTTGGTATTTGTCAACATATTAAAGATTATTTAGCCGTTATTTATCGCGTACTATTTGTTTAATTTTCCCTTACGTTTCTATCGCGATCGTAATCACGTCTTCGGCATCAAACCCAAGAAAACATAATGAAACTTTGTAATTTTTTATATTGTAATTTTCTCTTTGACTTCCTCAATTATAAAAAAAAACGAGGCAGTCCTCGGGGACTGGCGATAGAAGTGAAAACTAAGTAAGTTTATATTTTATTTATACTCTATGGCCTCGGTGACCATGACATGCGAGTTTCATGCTTTTTGGTTACCCAAAAAGTGCACATACGAGTATATACACAGTTAGGAAAGTGTTCGGTGATGATGACGCGAGTTCCATGATTTTTATTCACACAAAAAATGCTCAGTACGCCTAGAGAAGTTATTCACATTAAAAGAAAGCATTATTATAAGCTTACGTACCCAGCAGTGGGCCAAACCAAAAAACGAACCAAGGTAGATAATATTTTATTAATAAGTAAGTCCAGCCCGCCGTACAGTCAGCTCCAGATTTTCCAGCCGCCTCGAAATCTATGTATAAATAATTTATGACGTCATTTGTTAAATGATACTATCGTAGCTTGTACGTCTTTTTGTCCGGAATGTGTAATACAGAATGTGGGGCTGATGGGAATGGGGAATAGTACCTATGGAGTCATTTGAAACTTACACTTAAATAAATACGAGTAGGTTCATCATGATCATCAACCTATAAATTAGTCATAGTTGGACACAGGCCTCCCCTAGTGAGTGCCATAACGTCTTCAGCTTGCCGCATCCAGCGTCTGCCTGCAGACTTTTGCAAGTCACCATCCCACCTGGCCGGAAGGCGTCCTACACTCAAACAAAAAAAACCTACGTTTGCCGAATCGCGGTCCAGTAGGTACGAGAATCGATCCCGCAACCTCCTGCGTCGCCAGGCGGACCTTCGCCCACCGCGCCATAGAGGTCGTCTATAATAATGCATTCAGGATGCTACTAGGGCTCCCGTGGTTCTACAGCGCATCCGAAGTCTTCGCGGAGGTGCGTATGAAATAGGTACTAATATCTATGTATGTAATGTATTGTATAATGTATATCAGTCATATAGCACCCGTAACACAAGCTCTGCTTAGCTCGGGGATAGGCTAGCTAGACCATCATCTGTGTGAAATTGTCCAGCATTATTATATGCATTTATTTAAATTCTCGTTATATAGAAAATAGAGTAAAATATTATATAGCTATTCTACAGTATAAAATATATCAAAGCGGTAGATCAGATCACCGACCGCGAACCTAAGTTCAAACAGCCGGTGACTAGAACTTCCTGACGATGCGTGCCGAGTCCAGGAGTCCTTTTGGATCTGCACCTTGCTTGATCCAACTTCCTAGCGAGAGTCTCTTCAGATGTTGATCGAGGCTCTTCGCTATATACTGGACGCGAAGGGTGTTGATCGCTTTTTGAGTATTATATGGTCCTATGTCCAGTAGAGGACTAATATAGGCTGATAATAATGAAGCTACACATGTAGAACTGATAGTAAAATTTGAACTCCGTTTTAACAAAACGTAGATGAAACCTACGTACCAACAAATTGGCCCCATTTTGTTTCTTTTCATACTGCTAACTTTACGTACCAAGTTATATAAATAACAAAAAGGTATTAAAATACCTATGGGAAAATTGAAAAGAATAATAGGTGACTTTTACCCCAAGTGTCTCTTTCCATCTCGCTAGTTTTAAACTTAAGGACACGGCTTCGAACAAAGACGCTTAATTTATGTGATGTGAACACCTACCTTTCCATCAGGTTGACAACATAATGCCAACACACAAAAACCAACCTCTAGTACTAACTGATATTTTCTCTGTGGTTCTAATGAAGTGATTCGCGCGGCGAAGGAATTTTTGGCGGCTTTTTTGTATTTGGAAGACAATTGGAGCTAACGGTGGATTTTTTTGGGTAAAATACGTTTGAGGAGATTGCGTTCGGTTTTTGAATGGTTTAGAATTTGACGGATAGTCGCAGACCGACAAAATTAAACAAAAAAATACGTATTGAATGAGATTTTTTCCAACAATATGTACGTACCTACATATATGAAAATTAGTATTTTCGCCAAATATTATTTTCTGTACATTTCATTGTTTAATTTGTTTTATCATAGTAATTTTTCATATCTATCCAATAACCAGCTTCAGAACACCAAGAATGTGGGGTTTTTCACCCCTTAGGTCCGCCCTATAAAATACCATAACACCATAACCAATTTGGCAAATAATCGAATAGTGTAACGATGCTGTAGCGAGAATCTATGGGGTGTGAGACGGGTAGGGAACCATAGACACAGAAAACGTTATATTTTGTACCAGCCTAGAAAGGTTGTGAAGAAAAACCACATCATGTCACGATTTGACGACATAAGGAGGTTGCGGGTTCGATTCCCGCCTCGGGACGATAGTATGTACGATCTGCAGATATTTGTTACGGGTGTTCTAGTTGTTATCCATGTGAGTATAATAAAAAATATCTATCTATGTAATGTATTGTATTAATTATAGATACCAGTCATCTAGTACCCATAACACAAGCTCTACTTAGCTTGGAACTAGATGATGCTGTGTGGATTGTCCAGCATTATTTATTTTTATTTTAAATAGGCGACTTGGAATACAAATAGATAACAAATTTAGCTTAAACTAAATAAAGGTTTTTCTTTTCGTCATTTTTTATTTGTTGCTCCTTAATTCATATCTAGTTTCGTCTCTATTCTCCCTACTCTACGCATCCCTCACCCTAGGGACATGTACCGATTTGTGCGTTTGGGGTGATAGCACCCCGGGGTAGGGGGCGGTCATGGACGAATATATTAAGTGGGCGATAAGTCAGACGGCTTATTTGGATTGGAAATACGATCTTTATTGTGATTGAACCTTTTTACAGATGGCAACATTTTGGACCTTTTGTAAAACCTCTTTGGAATTATATCGCAAGAACTGTGTGATGATGGACTTCTTGCTAAATTTCAACCACGGGGTGCTGCGATTATTTATTTATTTTTTGTTTTACTCTGTTATTCTGTAAGTTCTGTAATCTAGCACTAACTACTAAATTGTTGTCCATACTACCCAAAGGTTAGCAGGTAGAGAATGTAATCTATAGCATTATGCTCGCCCATGTAGGTACAACTTAGTACAATTGTAGTACTTAGTACCTGTGTACAATACAGCTAAATAGATAGATGGATAGAGTACTATCCATCTATCTATTTAGCCCGGTATTTCAGAAGTTTTAGCAAAGTCAAAGTAATTTTTTTATTGTGTTAAGTAGTTAGCATCGATCTAAAATAACCAAACTTTTATTAGTGATTTTAAGCTTAGCAATAGCTTTTCCTTTCCAGAAATCAAATCAAAAGCATTGATAAAATACATGAGTCTCGTCAAAATGACGCTAGCAAATCTGTGAGTTGTTAAATCGACCAAATCGAGACTCGACGAACATGGACTGATGGACGGGCGTGGAAACATACGGAGGGAGTTTGTATGATTTGTATGGGTATTGAGATTATTGAAATGAAAACTTCTTTAGGCGCGTTGAACACTTTTTCGGAGAAAAAAATCATGGAACTCACCTCAACGTCACCCGTCACCGGACGCTTTTCAATATAAATAAATATAAAATTACTTTGTTTTGACTCGTTTCGTTCGGCAGCCCCCAAAAGCTTCCCCGCATGTTTTTGTATGTTAGTCACAACGCTTTAGTGATTAAATTAACTGAGTTGTCAACAAAATACATTGTGTGAGTAAACTTTAATTAAATTGACAAATAAAATCATATTGATATTCGTTTATTTTTGCTTGCATGTAGATTCATTCTTCCTGGTCTAAGTGAATCATCATCATCATCAGCCTATAGCAGTCCACTGCTGGACATAGGCCTCCCCCAATGAGCGCCATAGCGCCCTGTCTTCAGCTTGCCGCATCCAGCATCTACCTGCAGTCTTTCGCAGGTCGTCATCCCACCTGGTCGGAGGGCGTCCTACACTACGTTTACCGAGTCGTGGTCTCCACTCAAGAACACGTTTGCCCCATCGGCCGTCGGTTCTTCGCGAGATATGGCCGGCCCACTGCCACTTCAGCTTGCTAATTCTTTGAGCTATGTCGATAACCTTGGTTCTCTGTCGGATGTATTCGTTACGAATCCTATCCTTCAGAGAAACTCCGAGCATAGCTCTTTCCATAGCTCGCTGAGCGACTTTGAACTGGTGGACCAGCCCCATCGTGAGTGGGCCTTAACCTAAGTGAATGGTTAGTTATAATTGACTAGGTACATGCACCCTGGAAAGGCACTGGGGTACAATAGATATATTATACGGACGACCGATATGGCGCGGTGGACGAAGGTCCGCCTGCGAAGCAGGAGGTTGCGGGTTCGATTCCCGCCTCGGAACAATTGTGTGCACGATCTGCAGATATTTGTTCCGGGTGTTCTGGTCGTTACCTATGTATAAAAAAAATATATATCTATGTAATGTAATGTATTATGTATATCAGTTATCTAGTACCCATAACACAAGCTCTGCTTACCATGGGGCTAGATAATGCTGTGTGAATTGTCCAGCATTATATATACATATATATATATTAGGTTTTTTGAAATATAATAAAACAATATATAAAAAATAATTGTAAGAGTGGTGTGTGAGCCCGTGAGTCGCCGCATGTTACCGCGCTGCCACAACAAGGCTATCAGCAGATTTGACTCGCAAATGTCATTGTGGAGTTGCGCCGCGGCAGCGGTGAGATACGCCGGGGATTTGGTTAACTGTTGAATTTACTACTTTATAAGGGCTTGCTTTATAGGACCCTGGATTTTCTTAAAACACGATTTGTTTTCTTATAAATCTTGAAATCAATAAGAAACCTCTAGCTAATCAAAACCACCTGTTATATTAGCAACTAGCTGCGCCCGCGTCGCCCGCGTGGAAATCTATGTGTCAAATGGTTTAAAAACATTCCTCTTGATTCACTCATTAACACTTTGACTGCGGTTTCTTTTCGACGACTGCGATCTTTTTTTTAACCTAAAAAATTCGTGCTGCCGCTCTACACAGCGGTTGTGTTGCGCCGCACATGCGTTTCGTTCGAAAAATATTACGGCTGTGCTGAGTCACACAGATCTGTATTTTCTCAGCCGCTGCGCTAGTGTGGATTTATGCATATTAGTCACTTGTAGAAAACACATACCGTGTGATTTCAGCAGTCAAAGTGTTAAAAAAACTGCATCAAAATCTGTTGCGTAGTTTTAAAGATCTAAGCATAATAGGGACAGACAGACAGCGGGAAGCGACTTTATTTTATACTTCGAGTATGTAGTGATACGGCATATTTAAAGTGCACTACATACTACTTGGAATCGGCCGATCAGAAAAGGCTGCATAAAAATTATTGCTTATTTGAGTGTACGTAGAACGTTTTCTGGCCGGCTAATTTGATTCTACGTCGTTAAACTGGAAGACCATTAAGGTGCAATTCCAAGATGGACCTCAAACCGCAAACTGCAGCTGCAGCCTGCAAGCGACACTACTAGTTTCTATGCATCTCTATGAAATAATTCCAAGCGCGGCAACACTGCGGCCTTCTGGGACAAACATAGAATTATTATTA
The DNA here is from genome assembly GCA_943735965.1 of Eupithecia abbreviata. Classification (NCBI taxonomy): domain Eukaryota; kingdom Metazoa; phylum Arthropoda; class Insecta; order Lepidoptera; family Geometridae; genus Eupithecia; species Eupithecia abbreviata. The sequence goes on along the minus strand of OX030997.1, from coordinate 1,292,970 downwards.
TTTATTATTATTTTAAGCCATTACTGTCCCACTGCTGGGCAAAGGCCTCCCTTTTCTCCTTCCACTCCTCGCGATCCAACGCTGCAACAGGCCATGATGGAAGATGTACCTCGAGCTGGACGCGCCATCTCATCCTGAGCCTTCCACGTCGCCTCTTAGCGTTGAAACATAGAATAGAATAGAAAAACATTTATTTGGACACAGGTACAAAATACAGGCATAGAATAACAAACAATAACATGTTCTTGAGTGCAGACCACGACTCGGCAAACGTAGTGTAGGACGCCCTCCGACCAGGTGGGATGACGTCCTGCGAAGGACTGCAGGTAGATGCTGGATGCGTCAAGCTGAAGACAGGGCGCTATGGCGCTCATTAGGGGAGGAATATGTCCAGCAGTGGACTAACATAGGCTGATGTTGGTGATAGTAAACGCACCCTATCAGACTTATTATACGTTTCCTTAAACAGGGATCATTTGAAAACAATCGAGTGTTCAGCTGAGTGACAACGACTCGAGCGACGTGTGACGCGTATATCTTTACATAATTGTTTGGTTTGGATGTATGTTAGTATGTATTATGTTTATAGGTATTCAAAAGTGTAGGTGAGAAAGTCCTGGAATGTCCCAACAGGCTCCAGGGAAGCGTTCACGGCTTTGAGCGTATTTTATTAACCATAGAATAATAATAATAAATAATGCTGAACAATTCACACAGCATTATCTAGCCCCATGGTAAGCAGAGCTTGTGTTATGGGTACTAGATAACTGATATACATAATACATTACATAGATAGATATTTTTTATTATACATAGAAAACGACCAGAACACCCGAAACAAATATCTGCAGATCGTACACACATTTGTTCCGAAGCGGGAATCGAACCCGCAACCTCATGCGTCGCAGGCGGACCTTCGCCCACCGCGCTACATCGGTCGTCAAGAATAGGGAGCCGTTGCTTTAAACTTGGCATATAATAAAAATTTGATTAATATTATGTTAATTCTGTAAGTTCTTTAGAGTAGAAGTATTATCGACATAGCTCTGAGAATTAGCAAGCTGAAGTGGCAGTGGGTAGCCATATCTCGCGAAGAACCGACGGCCGCTGGGGCAAACGTATTCTGGAGTGGAGACCACGACTCGGTAAACGTAGTGTAGGACGCCCTCCGACCAGGTGGGATGACGACCTGCGAAAGACTGCGGGTAGATGCTGGATGCGTCAAGCCAGGACTGAAGACAGGGCGCTATGGCTCTCATTGGGGCAGGCCTATGTCCAATATAGGCTGATGATGATGATGTTATAGAAATAGCCGTGCGAAGCTGCGGGCAGAAACTCGTATTATAAACGCGAAAGTGAATGTCTGTTATTTCTTCACGCCAAAACTACTAAGCGGACCGGGCTGAAATTTTGCATACAGTTAGTTCCAGGCCTGGAATAAAACATAGGCTTCTTTTTTCTCATTAATCAGTTCCCATGGGATAGAAATAACCTTAAAACGTTTCCATACAAACAACCCGTGTAAAACCGCGGGCAGACACTAGTTTAAGATAATTTAACTAAAATCCTACCATAATCTATAGCCATTAAATTCAAACGAACATTAAAACATAACCTATCTAATGATAATCATAGCATTGCTTGTAAACCACCCCATGGGAATACTAGGGTAAAGTGGGGTAAAGTGTAACAATAGGGTAGGGTGGGGGAGCATTGTCCAAATTAACTCATCTGTAACTTACCCACAGATAACTTTATGAGGGTAGATTAAATGGTGTTTAATTTTGGAATGAGTTTTGATTTGGTCGGTTGGCATTGATTTGTGGTTTTTGCTTTTATGCTGGAAGCTGGTGTTTTATTTAGCAGCCGATAAAGCATGGTGGTAGGTTTTTTTGCTTTAGCTCGCTGATTTATTTGGACCTCCAACGTAAAAGTAATATCAAAAGTTACTCAATGATAATCACACTATAACACACTTTGTAATAATGCGTCTTATAGAAAGCTACATAATTTAAATTTATAATCTTAACACTTTGACTGCGGTTTTTTTTCGACGACTGCGGTCTTTTTTATTACCTAAAAAATTCGAGCTGCCACTCTACACAGCGGTTGTGTTGCGCCGCAAATGCGTTTCGTTTGAAAAATATTACAGCTCTGCTGAGTCACAAAGATCTGTATTTTCTCAGCCGCTGCGCTAGTGTGGATTTACGCATATTAGTCACTTGTAGAAAACTCATACCGTGCGTTTTCAGCACTCAAAGTGTTAAGAGAGTTTATAATTAATAAAATTTTATAGAATTTAATAAACTTAACTTAGAAATTATCTAAGAAGGTAAACAATTTAACTTAACTAAGCGGTATTTTTTGTTAAATTAAAAACGTAGAATTTGGTTTCTATTAGTTAGTTCTAGTTATTCAATAGAATATTGAAAGAATCTAATAGAATAAAGATATTATATCCTTTGAATCTTCATACATAAGAAAATAAATTATTAAGTTTCTAATAGTCGCAAGAAAGGGAATACCTATTATGAGAAATCGAGAGTATTTTAACACTTTGACTGCGGTTTTTTTTCGCCGACTGCGATCTTTTTTTTACCTAAAAAATTCGTGCTGCCGCTCTACACAGCGGTTGTGTTGCGCCGCACATGCGTTTCGTTCGAAAAATATTACAGCTCTGCTGAGTCACAAAGATCTGTATTTTCTCAGCCGCTGCGCTAGTGTGGATTTACGCATATTAGTCACTTGTAGAAAACTCATACCGTGCGTTTTCAGCACTCAAAGTGTTAAGTAAAAGTAAAAAGTAAAAAAGTAAAAAGATTTTTATTTTGTCAGAACAGAACAGAGACTCTTATAAACTAAACTTAGATTAACAGACGACAGAGACTGACAAAACTCGGTCTCCACTCAGCATGTGCTATGGTAGAGCAGATCGTACCATAGCGCTGGTCTTCCGTGGAGACCGTGGTGCGCAAGGTGGCCTAATATAGTGAGGAACCAAACAAAACAAAACAATTATTTACATACATTTTAGTAGTTTATTTAATAATTTAGCAGAGATTAAAAAAAATCAAACCTAGTACTCATAATATACTACACGGCGAATTTCGTAACGCCTAACAGTCAATGTTTGACAGTTACGAAACCCATCAACATTTTGTATAGGAAAATGATTGATGATTGAAACATTGTTAAAAGAGCACTATTTGTCCTGCTGTCACTAACGCATACCTGAGTCCCTTTGTATATAAGTAGTATATGTATATATATTTTATGATATATATGTAGTATATTTCTATACAAGTATTATAAGTATTTTATTTATAATATCTCATAACCTACAAGCACACAGATCCCCTGGTACTTACTGTCCACGATCCTATTCATCCATGGTTGTCTGGTAGAGATACAATTGGCGGTCTTATCTCTCTTGAGTGATAAGACCGCCGAAATTGTAATTGTAATACCGACCGAATTGTTATTAATTTTAAAGTTATTTCTGTACATAGTTTTCTATTTAAAGTGCAATAAAGAATTTTCTACCTACATATTTATCTATCTATGATTTTTCTGTTGTTTTTTTATTTTTCGTCAATTTTCCCAATGTTTTTAATGTATTCTGCTAATGTATTCTGCTGTTCGGGATAGAGACAAATACAATAACCAAAAACCAACACTACAAATAATAATCTCCCTGGATTCATAACTAGCTATATAGGATATCTTCCGATTTACAAAATGGCTCCTAAATCTTCCAAGCTACTAGGATCTTTGCTTCCAAGATTATTCTGAGAAATTGCATTATGCAGATTTTCCTACGAGAGAAAATCAATACCGTGCGAACGAGACGGCTGTGTTTATCTAAAAGAAGGAAAGAGACAGGCTGTGTATTCCCACTTTACTTTGAAAATGGAAGCTGGAGTTTGAATTACGGCAAAGGATATTGAGCTTTAGATATCACAGTTTAGAGTTGATTTTAATTTTAGTGAAATCTAGAGTATGTTTTCGTCTTACCATCGTTGGAAAATTCTTTCTAAAACTGTTCTTGAAGTTTAGACTTTCTCGAAAAGCGTTAAAGGCCAATTTTCTTTGATAGCGCTTTGCTTTCATGAAGATGACAGTAAGTTTATCTTGCTTTAAATTAAGCTTTTACACGTTAGGAATAAGGTTCCTTTTCTCCTGAAGGATATGAGGGTAATTTTGTTGTATAATGGCTGCGATAAACGATGTATTATATTATAATTAATTTAGTCGCGAGCAAACGTCCATTAATTTTAATAATTCGCAAAAATGCTTGTTAAAATCTGTTTTAATTCGTGTTTAAAATGGCGGATCAAATTAAAATATTTTTATTGGACAGGATATATGTACTTTCATTTCTTTGGCTGGGCATAGATTATAATGATGCTAAATATCTCTAACACCCCAATTTTGCAACATGTTTGGAATTCTAGAAAGTAAATGCTTCTATGGATATATCACATCATATTAGATAGATAAATAATACCTATTATATCGCACATAGGTATAATATAGAAATGTAGGTAGTGAATAGCTTTGCATTGTGTGTACCTACTTAAATGTAAATAAATGATATGCCTAAGTCTATATATCTCATATTTAAAAAAATGCCACCTTAACTTACCTACCTAACTAAATCCCAAAAATATTGTCCTCAGTGCGAAATCACCAGCAATAAAGGCCATTACCCACTGAACCCAACCACCATTACTAAGACACCCTCGGCACTCGTAAACCGCCCGACCAATTACAGCGATATAACAATATTAAAGTTTAATTGGGTATAAACTTGGTGCGGGGGCTCAGACTAAATCCCTCCCATTGTGCCCCCCCCCCTACTTAACCCCCCTCCCCTTCCCATCCCCTTACACACACAGACGTATTATACGCACACATTGATAGAGTGTTGGAAAAGCTTGTGGAAGCTTTTGTCATAGGCTTTTAGGATGGCTGGTGCAGACAGATAGAATATACAAAATGAATGAAAAAATATATATTAGACACTTAAGTGAATTATGAATCAAATATACAAGTGCTTTATTTCCTTTACACCTTACAAGACTCTTAGACACGTCACAAAATTCAAATTACATAAGTAAAAATAGGAAATATACATACATAGTGGTTTCTTTTTCACTTCTTGCACTAGTGGACAAAAAATTGAAGTGATCAGAAAATGAAAAACACTTCAGTAAGAACTTTAAATTATTATCAATTTGTAGCATAGAATTTGACTTGTCTAAGTGTTTATTTTGAAAGCCTAAAGAATAGAGGAATTGCAATTTTGTATTTTTATGGATGGATGTTAGATACTTCTTCACAGCAAAGCTACTGAACGGATCGGGCTGAAATTACATACAGGTAGTTCTAGGCCTGGAATAAAACATAGGTACTTTTTATCCCATAAAACAGTTCCCATGGGATACAAATAACCTTAAAATGTTTCCATAGAAACAACCCGTGCGAAGACGCTGGCAGAAACTAGTTAGGACATAAAAGTTCACGAACTCTTCTATCCCAGGTTGTGTCTATTACACTCACACATAGACTTGTGCTTAGTCCCACACAGAGAAACAAGCTCTCCCATTGGTCCATAGACATGCGCACTTGCTAAGCCTTATTCTATGCGGAGGTACAGGCTGATAATTTTCATGACTTTGCTAAATAAGCTGATATATTATTGGTAAACTTATTAACGAACAAAACTATTCTCGAACTCACTCGTATCAGTATTCGTTTTTTTTATTTAGCCTGTTTCGTCCCACTGCTGGGCAAAGGCCTCCCCCAAATCTTTCCACTCAGTGCGTATTTTCTCAATAAAGAAATAAATAAAGGAAATACTCTACTATGCCTAGGTTCCTTTACATTGATATCTAGTCTGGGTAGGAGCTAACCACTATCAAATACATCTCTTACGAGTGGAGTTAGTAGTATTCAAGCTGAAAAATCTCAATCATATAATTTTATCACACTAATATTATAAATGCGAAATGTCGGGTGTTTGGATGTTTGTTATTATTACCTCTTTAGACCAAAACTACATAGGGATCGGGCTGAAATTTCACATACAGTTCTAGGCCTGTAATAAAACATTGGCTACATACTTTTTATCCCATAAATCAGTTAACTTGGGATAGAAATCACCTTAAACAAGCGTGCGAAGCCGCGGGCGAAACTAGTTTTTACAAAAAAAACTTAGATCTGGTTGGAAATCTAAAACTGGCCTCAGCCTGTATGTTCAATTCTCGAGTAATGACGCGTTTAACTGTAGGCACGTCCTCCGGCAGAGAGCGCGCAATACCGCGAATGTGCGAGGGGTTTGAATTTAGAACATCAGACATCTTCAGGTGAATTTGAATTTAGAACTATATTGCTATGGGATCATTTGCTTGGAAGTGTAAGTGTGCCTTCAATACTGCGAATGTTGTTGAATGATTTTCATGGAGGGCCAAATTCAACATGCATATTGAATTTAAATTTAGAATGTTCTATTTACAAAAATAAATGAGGCCTTGAAGTGTACCTACATTTTTTTTCAAAGTTGCCCATTACAGCCTATTAATAAAAAAAATTAAAATTATTTGACGACCGATGTGGCGCGGTGGGCGAAGGTCCGCCTGCGACGCAGGAGGTTGCGGGTTCGATTCCCGCTTCGGAACAATTGTGTGTATGATCTGCAGATATTTGTTCCGGGTGTTTTGGTCGTTTTCTATGTATATTAAAAAATATCGATCTATGTAATGTATTGTATTATGTATATCAGTTATCTAGTACCCATAACACAAGCTCTGCTTACCATGGGGCTAGATAATGCTGTGTGGATTGTCCAGCATTATTTATTTATTTATTATTTTATTATAGCGTGTTATTAATTAAATGTATGTATAGGTATTTTATGTAGTGGGTATGTTAATTTTAAGGTATAATATAATTACTATGGACCATAGAATAAATTAAACAAGATCGATTACTTTTGTATGGTCTGAAATAAATGATTATTCTTATAAAGGGATCTACCTAACAATTTATGATGCTATCATGTGCAAAGTCTAGATTAAGTTTTTCACTCCTGACCTGACTTTGAGCTATTTTCATATAAATAACATTTAAAACTACAACAAATATAGCGTCATGAATTGTTATTGTATTAACACTTTGACTGCGGTTTTTTTTCCACGACAGCAATCTTTTTTTTAACCTAAAAAATTCGTGCTGCCGCTCTACACAGCAGCGGTTGTGTTGCGCCGCACATGCGTTTCGTTCGAAAAATATTACGGCTCGTTTTAAATGACTTTAGTTAACACTAAAGTCATTTAAAACGAGATATTTAGGTACCATGATTTGATTTTTGAATTATCCAATATTTCGACAAATTTTCAAAAATCAAATCATGTTAAAAATCCCGTTTTAAATGACTTTAGTGTTATTGTATTGTATTTCGTAAACTTTGCCAAAACTCGTATAAAATGGCTACCTTCATTAATTTTCCTTCTCACAAAGCATCCATTTAACGTCCTCTGAAGCAAATGAAGAAGTAATGACCACATTCACGGTTTTGCCGCCCACACCGTTAGACAGCTAAGAGCTTTAATGGAGGGCAAATACGAAACCGCCTGTACACCCCCCCCCCCCCCCTCCCCCTTTAGGTCGGGGCAATGGGGGACCCTCCCTTACCCCCTGAAGGTAAGTGCTGGGATGGACTGTAAGGGAAATAAATCTGAAAAAGAAAATAAAACTTAGGTTTATTCAGAGTCCAGAGTTCAATATTGACGTCTTTTCACCTGAAGGATTTTGTTTTAAGAAGAACGTATTATACTTTTGTAGTTGTCTTTTTTAATGTCTCTTTTTTATATCTTTATTTATTATAATCGACATAGCTCTAAGAATTAGCAAGCTGAAGTGGCAGTGGGCCGGCTATATCTTGCGAAGAACCGACGGCCGCTGGGGCAAACGTGTTCTTGAGTGGAGACCACGACTCGGTAAACGTAGTGTAGGATACCCTCCGACCAGGTGGGATGACGACCTGCGAAAGACTGCAGGTAGATGCTGGATTCGGCAAGCTGACACAGCTGACAAGACAGGGCGCTATGGCGCTCATTGGGGGAGGCCTATGTCCAGCAGTGGACTGCTATAGGCATTATGATGATGGTGATGATTTATTATAATGAAGTTCTGTCACAAAGTGACTATGCCACTCCCGTATAATGTCTCCTTGTATTGTTATTTTTCTGATGTACTTACTATAAAGAATGTTTGTATTGTTTTCCTGTAAAAAAGACTAAGCAGAAAGTTTGTATGATTGCTTGTCTGTATGGATGTCTTTTTTACTTTTTCTCAATGCAGTAAGTAATTATAGTTACTTAGGTAATTATTTATAAGGAAACTGCCAAACGTTCTTAAATATTTTACAGATCTAGTTCTAAATATCTAGAATAACAAGGCTATTTTTAGGTATCCAAGCAAAAAACCTAGATTCATTCAGTCACTATCTCAGGTGAACAAAACACGTGCTTCCAATTATTTCAGTATTATTTCCCCGACAGTACCTAGCAGAGGTTATCGCCGGAGGATATTTGCTAAACGGAATCTGCTCGGAAAATGGCAATTCTCTCTCTTTCACACACGTTTATAGGATAGATTCCCTGTCTCTCTTACACAGTCTATTTGGTTCAGCTGAATTATGTAATATCTGTCTGCTAGAAGGTTTTATTTGATAGATTTTTTACAATTAATAAATAATAAATAAAATCAATAAAAATAATGCTGGACAATCCACACAGTACCATCTAGCCCCAAGCTAAGCAGAGCTTGTGTTATGGGTACTAGATGACTGAATATCTACAAGTATTATACATTACAAAGATAAATTATTTTTCTTCTATTTTATCTCTTCGGGAAATGAACCCGCAACCTCCTGCGTCGCGGTCCTGCGCCCACTACGCCACATAGCTCTGTATCAGATGTTCTTATCATATGAAACAATCATCATAATTTGATAACTCGGATAATTTACAATTATTTTCCACTAGCTGCGCCCCGCGGCTTCGCACGCGTGTAAATCTATCTTTCAAATAGTTTATCTACGTGTCAAATGGTTTATAAAGTTTCTTCTTGAATCACTATCTATTAAAACTCGGCATCAAAATCCGTTGCGTCGTAGGTACATAGGGATAGACAGACAGCGGGAAGCAACTTTGTTTTATACTTTTTAATTACATATTACTTGTACTCTATACACTGGAAGAACATCCAACCAGCAGTGGCGGATTTACACATTTGCCGCTAGTAGGCTTTTCAAATTGCCGCCCCTACTGACCTCTACAAATTGATACTATTTTCATTTTCATTTATCAAATGAAATCGATAATTTGATTAGTCTTATTATAAAAAATTTAAAAAAAGCGGAGCAGACAATTTTAAGTGGTTTTCGTTAGAATTTTGTATTAATTTTTATAGCGGGGGTTCGCTTTTTTCTATAGCTAGAAGGAACAATTGTTATTAGCTTGTGGAACTAATCGCGAAAAATGTGTTGTCTCCTTAGATTTTTTTGTGCGAAATATGATTTTGCGCTATTTGTTGTGGTGATTGAATTGATAGAAAATGACTGTAGCAAAATAGGTGCCGTTGCTTTTGCAGAACTGATACGAAACATAACAAAACGCCCAAAACACGAGTAATATCGGCGAGCGGAGCGAGACACGTTTTTTTTTTACCGCAGTATGCAACTATTTAGTATTTTTGCAGTGGATACTGGCTAACCCTATTGTTAAGTTACATGTTAGGTAGAATGGATTTTTTATACATAAACTAAGATTTTGGGGGGGCCGCCGCATCGTCCTACCGTCACCATGAGAGCACACCACACACCCGCTTAAGCCGCCCCTGGGTCAATAACATTCGTTCCCGCGCCCCATTATGACTATGCAAGCAAATACTTAGTAAATACTTACATAAAATATTTAAGTAGTGATTGGTGAAACATTATACGCATTGATTTAAATGTGTGTGTGTGTGGATCTAATAACATTTAGAACATAATATTTTTCTGTAAGATAAGAAATATGTTTATGGCAAATTTGCCGCCCCCTACAATATGCCGCCATAGGCTCCAGCCTACTCAGCCTGCTGGTAAATCCGCCACTGCCAACCAGAGACAATTGCTATTTACAAACAATCATCATCAACCATAGTCTAGGCCATATTCGCTAGCTTCATTCCAATCCTCAATTTTACGGCCCACTATCGAATGTCAAACGTAACTGTCTGAAATCTGACACCAATCGGCGCCGAGGGACAAATACAGCAGATTGTTTGTTTGTGTGGATTTGGGAAGAAAGGGAATAGGTACCTATCGACAAAAATCTTGAAGACAGTGTTTTTAAAAATTTGGAAACGCTTTAATACTCGTAGCTTTATTGTTTAAAATACTCAAAAAACTAAAAAAAATGATTTCAATATATGCATGAACGAATGAATGTACAGTACACCTTATTGCACTTAAAAAATAACAAAAAGATATGTAAATAGAAAAGCAGAAGCGAGAAAAATGCTTAAAGTTATAGGTTTCTACTTATTTGTAGAAAAATAAGTTATTTTATAATCAACTAGCGGACCTTCCCGGCTTCGCGCGGTTTTAGTACGGATCCCTAACTTTTTTGAAAATATAATATAGCCTATGTTCACCGGGGATAGTGTATATATTTCTATGTCATGTACTACCTATGTTGTGCAGCATTATTTATTTATTTTATTATTTATAGCTCTATGAATTAGCAGGCTGAAGTGGCAGTGGGCCGGCCATATCTCACGAAGAAGCGACGACCACTGGGGAAAACGTGTTCTTGAGTGGAGACCACGTCTCGGTTAACGTAGTGTAGGACGCCGTTCGACCAGGTGGGATGACCTGCGAAAGACTGCAGGTAAATGCTGGATGCGGCAAGCTGAAGACAGGCCGCTGTGGCGCTCATTGGGGGACGCCTATGTCCAGCAGCGGACTAACATAGGCTGATGATGATGATGATTAATTATTTTATATTATCTTATCTCATAGAGGTCGCTCTATTCCGATACTCTCGATCTCTACAGAAGCCAGGTCTGTACTCGGGACATAAACAAATAATGCTGGACGCATAACACAAGCTTGGGGCTCGCTCGATGATGCTGTGTGGATTGTCCAGCATTATTTTTATCTATTTTATAGAGCTATACGCCCATAGACTACAGAAGCCAGGTCTGTACTCAGGACATAAACAACGTAACTCGAGGCTTCCAATCACGTTTACGGCCGGGGAGCTGTGCCGGGGCCGCTCGTAAATATAAGCGATAGATTTCACAGGTAGGATACAGTTGGCTCCGGTTTACTGCCCCCGAGCGATCAGCTTCTAGGGGTTGCTTGGGAATCTTTTCGTATGTTTTGTCATTTCCTGCGACACAGAAAGTTGCGGGTTCGTTTCCCGCCTCTGGACAAATATTTGTACGATCTGCAGATACTTGCAAAGGTCGGATACAGTTGGCTCCAGTTTACTGCCCCCGAGCGATCAGTTTCTGGGCTATTTGGGAACCTTTTCGTACGTCTTGTCGTTTCCTGCGATACAGAAAGTTGTGGCTTCGATTCCCGCCTCGGGACAACGTTTTGTCTGCGACACAGGCTGCCTTCTGTGTCGAATAAAAATCAAACGACAAAACGATTTCGATTCTGGTACGAATCCTACCTCGGAACAAATTATTATACATTTTGAAGATATCAGTTCAGGTGGTTTTTCGAAGCATATTAAACCTATGTATTATATTGTGTATTAAGTATAACAGTCATCTTGTACCCATAACACAAATTCTGCTTAGCTTGGGGCTAGATGATGATGACATATTATTTATTTATTTATTATAGGTGTATATATCTTCTTCTGGTCGTTGAGCGAAAACGAGTAAAAATAAACGTGAAATATTGAATGCAGTTTTAAACCTCTGCACTCTCAATATTTCTTAAGCTTTTAAGTAAATTTTATACCTTTCAAGTTTGCATTAACCCGCCCCCTGATTATGTAACTGCGACCGGTTTGCGACAGGCGAAAATTAAGCAATCAGTGCTGTCAAAAGCCAATTTTGTATTAGATGACACCAGGTACTACGTCACCCACACTAGGTTTCCCTCTGCCGGACAATCGGTGAACTAAAAATTGCTTGCTAAAATTTCGGTCGCGGTCGCGTCGCTGTTGCTGTTGCTTTTACATAATCAGCCTGCCGTTTTCTTTATTTTCAGAGGCAATAATCGGGAGCGCTCAAGAACAAGCCCTTGCGATTCTATTCAATACGTTGTAGACCGTAAAAAGAAAATGGACAAAAGGAAACACATCTGTTTATTGTAAAATTGGTTTGTTATCTATGGTTCTCGTAATAGGACTCTGCGGTCCCGAAATATCTTTTCACGATTTTGGAACCAATGGAAACCAATTTATAGTTATAAATGTTCACCATAAAGAACCCAATAATAATACATCCGACAGAGAACCAAAATTATCGACATAGCTCAAAGAATTAGCAAGCTGAAGTGGCAGTGGGCCGGCCATATCTCGCGAAGAACCGACAACCGCTCTCGGTAAACGTGGTGTAGGACGCCCTCCGACCAGGTGGGATAACGACCTGCGAAGGACTGCAGGTAGGTGCTGGATGCGGCAAGCTGTAGACAGGGCGCTATGACGCTCATTAGAGGAGGCCTATGTCCAGCATTGGACTAACATAGGATGATGATGATGATGAATCCCCATAGGTATGTATTTGTATTATTTAGTAATTTCAGTTCTGACGATAAAACTCGTCAATTTATCTCGTCATTATCTATGTTTGTAATGTTTGTTTACACACAAAACCATAAAAAAGTATCCATTTGAAAAATCATAATCATCATCAGCCTATAGCAGTCCACTGCTGGACATAGGCCTCCCCCAATGAGCGCTATAGCACCCTGTCTGTCTTATTTTAAAAAAACTAGCTTCTTAACCTTTCGTGATTTTACGCGCTCGATTTAGGAATGAATTACCTAATATTATAAAGAGGAAAGGTTTGATTTTTTGTTTGTTTGTTTGTAATGAATAGGCTCCGAAACTACTGGACCGATTTGAAAAATTCTTTCACCATTGGGATACTAGCTACACTATCCCCGGTGAACATAGGTTATATTATATTTTCAAAAAAGTTAGGGATCCGTACTAAAACCGTGCTAAGCCGGGAAGGTCCGCTAGTGAATTATAGTTATTGTGTATTTCACCCTAGCGCGCTATTTCGTACATTCCTCACCACAACAGCCTATAATTAGTCCACTGCTGGACGTAGGCCTCCCCCTGATAGGCATTAATGTCAGGTGAGATAGATACTTTAAGGCCTCCCCTACCGACGAGATCGCGCCGTCGTCGACACGTGTACCCTTAACTCGCTTACCCCATAACTCTATGTTCGTGAGACGACCGATGTGGAATGAATGGAATGGGTTCGATTCCCGCCTTGGGACAAATATTGGTAGGCGATCCTACGATCAGCAAATCTTTGTTCCGGCTGTTCTGCGTATTTTCTATTAAAAACATCTATCTATGTATTGTTTTGTATTGTATGAAATACATATCTAGTACCCTTCGCGCCATATCGGTCGTCAAAGATGGATGTTTGTTAATACTTCATTCCAAAACTACCATCTACTGTTCAGGTCCCATATATGAGTTACCACGGGGTAGAAGTTACCTTCGTTTCCAAAGAAAAAACGCGTGCGAAGCCGCGGGCAGAAACTAGGAAATGCATACTTTCTAACTTTCTCCACCCCTGTACTATAACACGGCACATGAATAGCGTCCAACCAACTCAGAGCTACCACAGCTAAGAGACTTATAGCGATTAGGTTTCAATATAAACTGGCCGATAAAAGCTTAGGGTTGTACAGTACTGCCAACTTTGAAGTTCATAAGCAATGCGAATTTTACTGAGCTTTGCAGAGCTTGTGTCTTGCTTACTATGTAGATGACTCGGCTATGGAACAATCTTCCCATTGAATATCGCGAGGCATCCTCGATAAATGTCTTCAGATCTAGAGTCTATAACTATTTCCTTTCGCAAGAATAATTCGGTACGTAATTATAATTATATATTAATTATTTATATAGGTATATATATTAATGTTTAAGTATAATATAAGTAGCTTAGTATCATTATGAGTAGTATATTTTATTATCTCTATTATATAGCACTACCTACCGAACTGTACCACACTATTTATTTATTTTATACTTTTTGCACGATAAACTATATATAAAACCTATTCTAGAAAATTAATACAAAGGTGAACTTAACCCTAAAAAGAGTTCTCTTCCAGCAAACCTACCCAAAGGTTAGCAGGTAGAGAATGCTATCTAGCATTATGCTCGCCTATGTACAACTTTTTGTGCAATAAAGTATATTCTATCTATCTATCTATCTTACTAGATGACTGATTATATGTACGTAATACAGATATGAAACAATGAATAGGTATCGGCAGATCGTACAAACATTAATCCTGAGGCGGGTATCGAACCCTCCTGCGTCGCAGGCGGACCTTCGTCCACCGCGCCACAGAGGTCGTGCAACTAATAACTACAGATGATGGCGTTAATGCAGTAAATTTTAAAATTAATGCTATTTTCTAGAGATATCTCACGATCCTGTTCAACTAGAACAGTTAAGTTTTTAGCACTGTATTGCTTCGACAAAATGTCCCGGGTTCCGTAGATTGAAATTTGTTTAGTTTACTTTTATTTTATTTGAATTGGCAAATATGTGTTTCAATTTCCATGTTTGCTTTGTTCGGTTTGTTTTGGCAATTCGATTAGGAATCGTGTTTCCATTTGTTTTCGTTATTTGGGATATTTTCTGAAAGAGTTGGCAACTCTTTGGTACGTACCTACCTATATGTGTAACTGTGTATTGTATGTACTTAAGTTACATACAATTTGCGTTGGGAACAACTAGTGTTTGCCCGTAGCTTGGCTCATGTGTTAAGCCTTAAACACATAGTGTAGCTAGAACCAAACAATATAAAATAAAATAAAAACAAACAAAATAAAAAAGATTAATAATGCTGGGCAAACCATTTATTTATTATTTGGATACACATAATGTGCATTGCCACATAATTTTAGCAGCAACATCCTATGGCACAAACGGACCTTCGCCCTCCGCGCCACACCGATCATCAAAAATCTTTAATATTTTCGTATATTGGCTACCTCTATTTATAGATATGTTTTTACTTATGAAGAAGCAAGTCTTTCGCGGGGTAAAATATACTTTACCGAAATAAATATGGCGTCTTTATTACCATTCCATTCAATTTCACATATTCACATATCCACATTGGTTCCCGGAACGAACTTGTCTTTGAACTTGGCTAGGTTTAAATTAATGACACAAAAACGGAAACAACAGTTTTTTACATTTAAAATTAGTTAGTTAAATGAGGTGGGTAAGGATTTGAAACTTTTGGGCTGATTTTAATATTATTGAAGGACTGACATAAATTAATAATAAATAGGTAGGCCTTTATTGATTATTACGAAACCATTTTAAGAGCGTTTATTCCTAAAATGCGTAGAAACAGTACTTTTCAAACCCGTTTATATCATGAACCACTTATCTTATAGTATATGTTATTTACTAATAATTTTAGGAAATTTTAGTGTCCAAATAGTTTGACTATAAAATATTTCGATTAATATAGTATGTACGCGTTCTATCAAGATAACTTGTGAGAGGTTTTCATAATTTCCCTTTCAGCATCAGTTTCGAAGCTCAAAATAATAGAAAATACTGACATATCTAATTAAGAAAAAAATATAACCTACTGATGAGATCCTTGGCTAAAAAGTTCATTAGAAAGATGTTTGGTTTTTGTATCCTACTATGAGAAATTAAAATTCAAAAAATGTGAAATATTACGAATATTTCACATTTTTAAATGATGTTTGTACCGATATACCTTATTTAATTTAATATAATAATAGCCTACCAATAAAGTGGAGCATCTTTTTTAAAATCATACATTTAAAATTTTTATGATTTTGTTGTTATTATTTTTCTATAAATATTTTAAAACTACTATAAAACGCTGCGCGAAAATCGATTCAAATCAGTCCGCCGCGAGGCTTTCTAGAGTGTGGTCACGTCGTTCGGCGCTCTGACTAACCTGAGTTGACCTTTGTTGTGTGTATAGGGAGAGCGGACATATAGCGCATCTAAAAAATTTTGGTACTTTGGTAAGTAAAATATTTTATGGTTATTTTTGATGGCAAACATATTTTTAGAATGTAGTTATATTATAACAATTCATATTTCAGACGTAATGGGAAATAAAAATAAGCTATTTATAGGCAAAAACGAAAGCGTAAAAAAGCAGCAAACATAGAAATTGCAAGAGCAAAAAGGTTGGTACCTTCACGTTATTAATAATGTTATACTTACTAGTTATCAACCTACGGCTTAACTTTCCTAACATTTTACATGGAATAAACTGTTAATATGTATATTTTTAACTATACATTATATTTTTTTATATTCATTTTTATTTATATTTATACTATATAAAGCTAAATTACCACTCACTCACTGACATAATTGTTCTCCTTGATGGTGGATGGGGAGGTATGTTTTTTTTTACGGAATCGTATCCCCTATACGATCTAAAAGTCACCTGGGGAAAATTCCGACTCTTTGAGATTTGCCCCCCCAAGACCCCCCCCCCCCAGCGGGGGGCTCCTACATGGAGCCATATTGCAGAATTTTTTTTATGGGGGTTGTATCGAGGGAGACAAGTGATTTTGAATGCGTAGAAAATTTTGCCCCTCCTGCCCCCAGGACCCCCTCAGTGTGGGGGCTCCTACGCAGAGCCATATTGCTTACTTTTTTGTATAACGGTAACAATAACAAGTTATTTTGAATGCATGAAAAATTTTGCCCCCCCCTGCCCCCCAGAACCCCCTTTTGAGTGTGCTACCAGATGCCGTCGCGATAGAGGGGTACTGATTGCGGGGTCGTATAGGGGGAATCTTTTCGTTTTGGAAGAAAAAAAAATTTGACCTCCTTTGAACCTCTTTTTCGACCCCCCTTTTCCATCTCCAAAACGGATAGACTTGGAAGATTTTTTTTTCACAGTCATGTAGAAGAGGACAAATGGTTTTGAATGAGAAAAAATTTAGCTCCCCTTTGCCCCCCAGACCACCTTTTTTTAGGAAAAACCAAAAATTGACCTATTTTGGACCTTTTTTTTCGGGTCGAGCATCGTGACGAGCGAAGCGAGCCACGATGCGACCGCGAAAAACGGCACGGCGAGCAAAGCGAGCCGTGCCGTGACCCCTCCATGCCCCCAGCCCCCCCTGTACCCCTCCCCCAACCAAAATACTGATATGGGTATCGTTTTGGACTAACTTGGGGGTGGAGATTTCGAATTCGATGACGGCGAATTTCGGTGAGCGAAGCGAGCCGTGTTGTGAACCCCCGATTAACCCCCCAAGGCCCCCTCACTTATAACCCGGGGCAGCGCGGCTCACTTCGCTCGCCGCAATGCGACCTTCGCTCGCCATGCCGTGACCCCCCACGCCCCCAGCCCCCTGTACCCTCTCCCTCCCCCAACCAAAAAACTGATATGGGTATCGTTTTTGACTGACTTGGGGGTGAAGATTTCGAATTCAATGACGGCGAATTGAAATTACGACACCTGTCACACTGTGCACTGACGCACGTCGTGTGGCAACACGAGCAGAGTCGTATTGCGGTGAGCGAAGCAAACCGCAATGCGACCATCTGTACTGTGTGGCTGACTATGTGGGTGGTACTATGTGGGCTTCTAAACATATGTGCCAAATTTCATAAATTATGTATTTATGTACATTATGTATCCAGTTCTCTAAATCTATAAGGTAGATTTTTAATAATTCTGAGCTGGCTCCGACTTTAGAAAGAATCCATAATTTTTTTGCTTCTGAGTGTTTCTACGCCTTGAATTCTGTTAATTTTTTTAAATTACTTATTAAATTTCCTACTTAGTATTTCATTAACATTATTTTATTTTATTTATTTACTGCATAATGCTTGCTTTCAAATAACAAGGTGTGTGCTTATTGGTTGATGGTTTTACTTCAGGCAATGTAAAAAAACTCACGTGAAGAAATTTCGGAAATAGTTGAGAGTGAAAACGAAAATATGGCGGTACTTATTAACTTTATTTTAAACTTAATTTAAATTACCTTTTTTCTCCTTTCACGTAATAATACGACATCAGACGATTTCATGTAATACTGTGTTTTTTTTTACAGAATTCTATATTGGATTCACCATGTGAAAACATGGAAATGTTGAATTTTTAGAAGTATTTAAAAAAATCCGGTTACTAGATTCTACACTACTTTATAAATCTATTTTTTGGCTCAAAATATGTTTAAATTCTTATGTTTTTGCAGATTATCGAGCCCGAAATTCCGATTCCAATAAACGAAAGTCTAGTCCATGCCGCTGAGAACCACGACATATTAATATAAAAATAAAAACATTTAAAAAAAAATTTAAAATGACTTCATCCGTAACCAAGTATTTTATTTGTACCTACTCGTAACTTAAATTAAATAAGTTTACATTTAAATGAACTAATTGCTATAATAATTTCACTCGAATGGATCAAAATGGGTAAGTTTGACTATACTTGTAGCATTAATAGAAAGCGCCAGCGCTACTCACACTAATGTCACGCTCGCTTCTGTGTGCGTTCTAATTACCTAAACTTGACATCGCGCGCTAGGCGTATACGCTCTTAAATACCTACATGGTATTTTATAAAAGGGTTTTCTTTTTTTATGCATAAAATACAAAATGGTTTCAAGAAATCTAAGTAATCTATGAAATCTTATGTCATGTAGATAAAGTAAACAGAGAATCTAGCGAAAATATTTTTTTACTTTTACTGCGTTTCCCGCACATTTCTGCCTTGACAGCTGTCAAATTTACGCGGGTGGTCGCTCCTAATATAGTGGGTTTTATCCTTCGAAGTTTTATCCCATAATCCACCTTGTTTGTATAACTAATGAGGACTTTTTGCTGAGTTTTAGTTCGTGCTCAAACTGTTCTCCTAGCTAATCCATGCAAAAAGTTTTACTATTTATTACCCAACCTTTTTGATAAAAAAGGTATTGTGCAATTTTGGTCTACGCTTAGTATTAATAAGTAAAGAAGATTTAATATTATTCAATGCTGAAAACAGAGAAAAATAGAGCACAGAAAAACATGAAATCCAGAAACAAACCCAATTTAGCAAATGTGTTAACTAATTTATCCAAAAAACGTTTTTAGGAAATCTATTCCTGAAACTTCAGACTTATTTTTTTTAAATGTCGACAGGATGATAACGCGGCAAAATAATTGTGTAAACGACAGAACGCACCCAAAAGTAACTTGATAAATTGGAGGGAAACATTTGAAAAAAGAATCGATGATTGTTATGTTGCACGCTTGGTTTTTTCCGGTTCTTTTTTTAGATTCTTCTAATCTGAGAGATAGTCTATTTTAAGTTTAGTTACCTAATAAATATTTAAAAAAAAACAAAGATTTTCTAGTACCTATTGATTTTTGACGGAAGGCTTTTACTACCTACTAACTACTTTTAAGTTTTTTTGATAATGTTGTTTATTAAAATTTCGTTTAATAATGTTATGTGGGTATGATGGATAGAAATAAAATTAATGCGTAAGTACCTTCCTACATTACTAAAAGCCCGGCATTGCATAATTTGAAGATTTTTTACGAAAGTTTATTTTCTTCGCTCATCAATTAATTTCTGAGAGCTTTTACTTTATGGACGAACATCAAATCAGAGGGAAGTAGGACTTATGATTATAAAAAAAAACAGTAAATGCGTAACAGATGCCAAAATTAAGTGCATTAGTTTATTAGTCAGAACGAGACTGGTGTGTCGAAAAGTGATTACTGAAATATAAATTATGAGAACGCGTCGACGGCCGCGCCGCCGGCCGCCGCCGCCGCCGCCGATGCGACGCCTCCCCGCCTGTGGCCCCGTACTACTCAGACAAAAAACCTACCTACCACTAATGATGGTCAGTAGGTCTAGGTACCTACTAAAACTTCTACTACAAAATATTATAAAACTAAATATAGGCACTAAATATTTTAGATATAACATCGTCATACAAAAAAACCTGTAATGATGAATAAATAAATATTTAACCGCCTTCGAAAAAGGATAGAATATATTTGGCTGTATGTATTTTTCCGTCAATTATGATGATCGATTATGAAAATGATTTCATTATTGTATGAATCTATGGAGATAGAAAATGATTCTGAGGTTTTCCCAAATAACAGTATTCCAGAGGGATTAGTATTTTTCCCGCAAAAACCTGAAAACAGTGTGTAATTAAGGGATTCGAAGTCTTTTTTTAGTTTATTCAATACAATCAAATTATTGAATTAGCTCTACTAACGGCCCCATTCGCAGAGAAAAATGTATCTACTCGTATAAAACTAAAATAACCTAAATCAATTGTCCCCACGACTCTTCTTCATCTTAGGTAGAAACTTCCTCATCAGCACACATAACATCCATTTCTGAAGGTGCCTCCCCCAAACAAGGGATATAGGTAAGTATATACTTTTATTTATTTAGGTAGGTAGAAAATCTCTTTTTCGACTAAATCTAATAAAAAAATCACGACCTGACTGCGTCCAAGCACTTAGCACGTGCCTGTACATCTGTCAACGCAACCTCTTTAGCGCGCGTTCAGCACGAAACCAATGCGTTCACAAATTACCATCCGTCAAATGAAAATGGCGCGAATCGATCGCCGTTGACAGCTTTATTCGACGCCATTTTGGAGTCCATTTGGTAAAATGTAGATAAACATTTATTATGGCAATAAAGTGTTACAGAATGATGAGTGTTTATTTTCGTTGATGGTTAGTGCTTACAGATAAAAGGGGTGACCTATTTTGTGCAGTGGCGGTGGTATGATGTAGCGTGGGTTGCTCTGTATGGGCCTGCACTGCACCCAATAAAGTTAATACAGATTTGGTATGGTTTAAGTAGAGATAATTAATTAACAAAAGTGCTAATGATTCCCACACTAGGCTGGGCCTGTATCGTGGGAACCAATATGATTACCAGCTCAACTGATCCTTTATATCAATAAGTAGCTAGATACCTACCATCCTACCTGTCGGAAGCGTCACCGCCGTGACGCTGCTGGCTGCATTGCCCCGGGGTGCTGTATTAAATGCTGATACGACTTTATAAGTTGCCTGCCTGCCTTTCAAAGCTCATGCCCTTAAGAAATAATTATAATTATGCGTACCTATCTGACATTGTTGGTCTCCGGTTAATGATGATAATTATAAGTATTTAGCAATGTTGCGATAAAGACTTTTTTTCTGACGGTGTGGAATCAAAATAATAGCAGGCGTTTTATATTTGGTTTCGGATTCGGGTTTCTTCTCTGCTTCTTTGTCTTCGGCTTTCACCCGCATCATGGTGATAGATATTTTGGATAATATACAATTTATCTTTATACATTGTATTGTTGTTGTGTTATTCTGATGTATAAGTTACATTATTGTAAAGTTTCTTTAAAATCCATTCAGTAGTTACGTGAAAGAGTAACAAACATCTATCCATCCATTCATCCATCCATACAAACTTTCGCGTTTATAATATTAGTAGAATAATATACCACAGATGCCGCTACTTGTGATAAAATATATTATATTTTATCACAAGTAGCGGCATCTGTATTATTTAGCTATGAGATATCACATTTACAACCCCATCTACATGCTAAATACAAAATCACTACACTAACTCTGCTGCAAAAATTGTTCACCATGAACAAAATAGATGTCACTTCGCTCATCCATCTTAGAGCGTCATCTATGAGCCACTTTACCAACTAACTAACTACAACAATAATCCAAGAGATAGCGCTAAAACTGCGCAATTAATTTGCTACTGGCAGCACAATAACGTTCTGTTCTACGCTTTACTTCAAAGTATTACACACAGTACTTCATTGTACGGGAGCTCGGTTACATTTTTTGGGAAGCTACCTACCTATTTTAGAATTAATATGACTAAATCGTATTTAATAGTATAAATTTTAGTCCATATTCGTTAAAATAAAAATAAATGAATGAATTGTGTACTGAAAAATAAAATGTCAAGTAAAAAACTACTCAAGAAAAGTACGTGTAATGAAATGTAATTTCATTATTGATTCAAAGTTGCCAGTGCTCAAAAATATTCAGAAATAACTTGTCGAAATCCACCATTTTCCCTTTGTAACTAACCGGTGTACAAAACACGTGCGTACGATCAAGTTACATGGAAAACTAGTGTGTTCGCGAATTAATAACTCTGTATTACTTTACTAAAAAGTGCGCCGTGTTTCCGTCGACAGGTGACGCGTATTCATCATCAGAATGAACACCGAGAAGCTAAAAAAGTTGCAGTCACAGGTCCGCATCGGCGGCAAGGGCACTCCGAGACGTAAGAAGAAGGTGGTTCATGTTACCGCTGCCACAGACGACAAGAAACTCCAGTCTTCCCTCAAAAAGCTGTCAGTGAACACAATTCCTGGCATCGAGGAGGTGAACATGATAAAAGATGACGGCACAGTTATACATTTCAACAACCCGAAAGCGCAGGCCTCGCTCGCAGCGAACACATTCGCGATCACCGGTCACGGAGAGAACAAACAAATCGCAGAGATGCTCCCGGGTATCCTGAGCCAACTGGGTCCCGAGGGTCTGAACCAGCTCAAGAGGCTGGCGTCCAGCGTCGCGGCGCCCAAACCTCTGGATGAGGATGACGAGGTACCTAACCTAGTCGGGAACTTTGATGAAGCCTCAAAGCAGGAGGCTAAAGAAGTGAAAGCCGAAGACAAAGAAGCAGAGAAGAAACCCGAATCCGAAACCAAAGCAGACAAAAAAACCGACTAAATAACCAACTTGCGTCTAGTTTTTAATTTTGCTCATCCCCCACAGTGAACACAGGATTTCTAAAGTCACAGAGGTGTGTCTCAAAACTGTTGAAAACTGAGTATTTTTATGTGTTCCTAATAAATGTATTTTGAATTTATCTTTTTGCATTTATTATACAGCTGTGAAGTGGTGTAGGCGGACGGGACATTGGTTTACTTTCTGTGGCTTGTGACTTTAGGAATTCAACGGCCATCCTAATTTTCTATATTGCTTGTCTCTTGCACTAATACTTACATATTTTAGTATATAAACTATCTGCATAATGGATTATAATGTTGATTCTCAAATATACTTATAGGACATAGATAAGTGTTAATGAACTTATTATTGTTGAGATTTGGCTATATTCAAACAATGTGTAAGAAAAATCTTCTCTTAAACCTTTTTTTACAGTGCACACAAAATATAGGAATTAATTATAATATGTATAGTAAGGTGTAAACCTTTTAAATATTTTATATTAGTATTTTTAAATTGTTAACTTTCATGGCTGACAAAAAAACTGCTTTCTCTTTGTAAAAGTAAACATGATAGGGTAAAAAAAATTAGTCACAGGTAGCTCATTAGGTATCTGAGCTGTGTAACATAAAAATATGAAAATTGCAAAAAAAAAACAAAAACGATTGAAGTATTGTACCTTGTTGTAAGACATTGAATAAACTTTAGTCAGCGAGAATTGCATTTTATTTTAACCCAATTCATTCCCCAATAAACTTAACCTTTAAATCTTTGAACCAAATAGGAACTAGGTACCTACTTTTGATTGAACCTTGAGTTTACTTAGGAACCTATTATGAAGGTTAACAATCGAGTCACAATTTATTGTAGAACTCATAATTTTCCCTTAACATTGATTAAAGTGCATCTAATATGCCATGTGGTCCCTATGTTTTAACTGGTAGGTAGTACCTATGTACTCAGCTTTTTACAGCCTAGCTGATGAGTGACTCATTAACAAAACTAGGGTCATAGCAACAACTACACAGCTAACCTACGGCAACCATGCTGGCGGCCCAAGGTTGACAAGGAGAGAATGCCCATAATTGGTTGTACAAGCAATTTATGCTTCAACTTAGCTGCTTAAGTGAATAGGTACTTCCAAAATTACGAATCCTGTGGTGCCCACTTTATCGTAAGTATGCAAGTTAATATTGGTGTGATATTGTTTTAGTGTGAAAGGAAGTTGTGGTTTTGGCGGTCGTAGTGTAGGTATGAATCAATCCCTCCATTAATGCCCGTGATTG
Organism: Eupithecia abbreviata; assembly: GCA_943735965.1. NCBI lineage: Eukaryota > Metazoa > Arthropoda > Insecta > Lepidoptera > Geometridae > Eupithecia > Eupithecia abbreviata. Next base: position 1,268,653 of record OX030997.1, on the reverse strand, counting down.
TTGTAAGAGCATAACAGAGGAAAGGCCGCAGCTTCTTTCTTTGTATGATTAACACCTCCACTGCGATTACCATCCCGCCCCTGCTAAAGACGGGTGAAGGGTGATTATGGCAAAACCTCCCGTTTCACATTTTTTTCACATTTTTAGCTTTGGGTGTGTGTACGCTGATCTAGAAGGTACGGACAGCTATATAGTAATGAAGGTAAGTAATAACGAAGCTGATAAATGATAATTCAAATAGGCATTTATTCAACCTCCCCATGTTACTACTTTATAATTATATATAGCATTTTTCGTAGGTAAGTCTACCAACAATGCTGCATCGCAATTGCAATCGATGCGCTAGGATACAGACAGATACAGCCCTGCGTCGCCGCCGCCGTCGCACCATGCGTCAAGTCAACCATCCATATCGGTCAACTCGTACCGAAATCGATAAGCTATTTTTGTGCCATTATTGGTACCGAATATTTTAGTAGCATCACTACTGAACGAACATATATTTATTTCAATTCGATCTTAATCTCATATTCATTCACTCACTCTCTCTCTTTGATTCATTTCATTCACTCACACACAATCACAAATGTCAGATTGTGAACGTGAACACACAGCTGATTTTATTTATTTTTAGATTTCACTGAAATTCTGATAAAATTTCTGGATACAACGTACAAAAAAAAACCAGTAGACCATCACAATGATTGCCAGGCCATGGACTGACGATCTTCCTAAATGCCAAAACACAGTGGTTGCCTCGTATTTCTCCCGCCTCGGCGGCAATAATAACGCAACCGACGACTATTTGTGTTTTTACTGCCAGACTGAAGATAACTTGTGAGTAGAATCCAGATAAATCTGTTTATTGCATCCTGATAGCCCGATGATACTACACTGAAACAACGCACAAGACATACCAACACAAAACTCTTGGCCATTACAACATATTCGACTATAATAACTATGCACATGACTCTATTGTAAACAGGCTACAAAGACTATAATTTTACACCACTGACATATTTCATGCCAGTAAAATAGGATTTAAAAGAGATCTATCAAAAGTTCTGCAGGAGGACTCTGTATAAGTAATAGTTTTAGTAAATGTTTTTCTTTATGTGTTTTTAATTGTATCTGATTTTTCTGATAAAAATAAAAAAAATTCTAATTCACTGTACCTGTCTTATAATCTGTAAGTTGTAATTTGTTTGTTTGATTTGTTAATGTTAGACTGTTGGTATTTTGTCAGTCTTATATAGTCCGAAATCTCTTATTGCCCGTAAGTTAGTTTATTTTGATTAAGGGCTGTTGATTTTGTTGAAACAATAAAAATAAAACCTTTGAATTGCCAAAAAGAATCTATAAGAAAGTCTCTTTAAAATTATATAAACAGAATCACCACTGACTGAATTAGTTTGGACTTATTTTACTCTAGGCTTCAGTACCTAAATTTTACACCTAAGTTTGCTAGTGGAGGGAGGCCTTTGCCCTGCAGTGGGACACTTGTGGCTGATATAAAAAATAAAGTTATATTTAGTCAAGTAGGTAGGCAATATTTTTACCCTCTAATTGAGAGCCCTTTCAGACAGAAATTAAGATCAGTTTTGTTCCATAAAATGTCTGTTGTTTATATACTGAAATGAATATCTACTGTTCTCAATGATAAATCAACCATCAATCACGGTTCTAGGTGCTTGTATGGAGTGTTTGAACCACACAATGGTATCGATGCGGCTCGCTTCATCATGCAGAGGATGGCTGTCGAGATCCTCTTCAGCCAGCCATCAACCAACACTGACGAGGAGATCAGAGACAAGTTAAGGTAATATAATAAATTGCTTCTATTCTAGCATAAACCATTATCGCATACACCAGATGTTACCACAGGTTACATGACTAACAAGACATGAGCACATTATTTTTATTTATACAACCTTTATTTATTTATTCATAAACATGTACACATAAATATATCAAGTTAAAAATGTAAGTTTATTTTGTTTGTGTCTTTATTTTGTAAATAAATACTTTTTTTTTTTTTTGTGTATCCTACCGGGCACAACATGTTGTTTATACCATGTTTCACATAATAAATATTTGAATCTTTGTAAAACCTCTCTGTGAGTAGAACAGGTAGACAGCCCTATCCGACTTTATGAATTGTAATTAAAAACGTTATGTTGATTTTATGAATTTTACAACAAACCTTCATTATCCATTTAGGTTCATCTTAAATAATGCAAAAAACACTATGTTTCAGGAATGCATTTATATCAGTGGAGAAGGTGTACATAGAGAACTATGATGAAATGATAGCCGAGAGGACCAGTCTACAATACCAGCTGCAGACACTGACAGAGGCACAGGTAGGTACTATATTTACTACTCAACCCCTCAACAGCTTATATTAGTCCACTGCTGGACGCAGGCCTCCCCCTGATAAGTGCCTTATAAGCGTTTGTCATGGGGGTAATGCCCATAATCCCCATGCTGGGCGCATGCCACTAATATCGAGTCCGATATTTAGGAAGGTACCTCTTTACTACTTCACGCCAAAACTACGGAGCTGATCAGGCCGAAATTTTGCATACAGATAGTTCCAGGCCTGGAATAAAACACAGGCTACATTTTATCCCATAAATCAGTTCCCATGTGATAGAAATAGCCTTAAAACATTTCCAAAGAAACAACGCTTGCGAAGCCGCAGACAGAAACTAGTATATTATATATATATCACTGGTATAAAACAGAGTCTCTATCCTCTGTCTGTCTGTCCCTATGTATGGTTAGATCTTTAAAACTACGCAACAGATTTTGATGCGGATTTTTAAATAGATAGAGTGATTCAAGAGGAAGATTTATAAAACATTTGACACATAGATTTCCACGCAGGCGAAGCCGCAGGGGCAGCTAGTATATATATTAAAATATTATGTCAACATTCAAGCAAATAAAGGATTGTGTTCTGTTCAATTCCAGAAAGCGAACAGCGACATCCTGGCTCGTCTGAAAGAGATCGACCAGCATCTGTCAGGTGGCGCATCCGTCGTGCTAGCTTTAGTACACAACAACAAGCTGTTTGTGGCCAACGTTGGAGAACCTAGGTACGCTAAGATAAATAAATAAATATAAATAACAACAATCCACACAGCATCATCTACCCCCAAGGTAAGCAGAGCTTGTGTTATGGGTACTAGATGACTGATATACATAATACAATAGATTATATAGATAGATATTTTTATTATACATATGTAATGTATAATAACCAGAGCACCCGGAACAAGTATCTGCAGATCGTACACACAATTGTCCCCAGGCGGGAATCGAACCCGCAACCTCCTGCGTCGCAGGCGGACCATCGCCCACCGCGCCGTCGAGATCGTCGAAGTGCTAAAAAGTGTTCAACGCGTCTAAAGAAGTTTTCAATTCAAAAACAAAATGTATTTCTTATTTAGTTATTGTAATGTTTGTTTACTTCCAGGGCTCTTCTCTGCAGAACGGACGACAACTCCGTCCTGCGAGTGGTTCAGCTGACGGTGGAACACAGCCTGCACAACGAAGATGAGTTGCTCAGGCTGTCTCAGCTTGGGTTGGATGTCAACAAACTGAGAAACTGTACGTTACAATATTGATACTGGAACTCGTAGATTACGAAAAAGATCAAAATCAGATGGCTGACATTTATTCATCGCATAATTTTCTCATGGATATCGATTTCCAACAAATCGAGGGTGTAGGTGTAAATTGCAGGGAATTAAAGCCAGCCAGCTATAACAGAAAGAAGATTTATTCAGACAATGTGTTTGACGTTTGTGTATACAAGATTCGTTGAGGGAAGGGAACGCAGCTTTTTTTTTTTTTTTCGAATGGACTATTATGCTGTTGACCTCAGATGGCCATGACAGCGTAACTGGACTTTTGGCGGGCGCAGAGGGCGCCTCGCCGGTAAAAATTTGGTTGGCAACACGCACAAGGGCCACCACTTAGGTGCGAGCCTCGGCTTGGGCTGTTGCCAGATGCTACAAGAGGGTAGGGAGGTAACGCCTTAGGTGCACGAGTGCACCTGAGGGCGGAAACGGGGAATTCTTCGACCCCGCATCCGGCGGGGTCGGTTATTGGTCGGGTGTGTAGTGTGCGGAAGCTGAGTTGTTGCCGTCACTTCCGGGTTAGCGTCAGTGAGTGGGTCAACGGGGTCACCAAGAACGTGTCTAGGTCTACGGAGGAGAGAAGAGAACGCCGCTACCGTCCATGCCTCCTTATATAGTCCGTGCAACAGCGCCGCCGGCGGTTGTCCGAACTACATAAGGAGCGATCGATCTAAGCAAGATGAGCACGTAGTGCCATATAAACGTCCTAGATGGCGCTGTGTTTAACAGTAGGTTACGATAAGGGGCTACCAAATTAAAAAAAAAATTGATACCTATACACACCCGCCGCGAGCTGCTTGAAGCTCTATAAAATGGACAATTAATTGACATAGCTCTAAAAATTAGCAAGCTCCGACAAAAAAAATAAGGTCGGTCCCAATATCAAACAGCCCATTAAATCAGTTCCCATGTGATAGAAATATCCTCTAACTTTTCCAGACACATTTTTTTCTCAATTTAACTATTTTATAAATTTGATCTTAAAATATAATGCACACAGATCCCCATGTTCAATCTAACGATCCTATCCATCCACGGTTGTCTGGTAGAGATCGCTTTTGAGCGATAAGACCGCCAAATTGTCAGATATTTTGTATTTTTTTCTTGTTTGTTTTATTTGTAAGTGTGCAATATAATAATTATTATTCTATCTATCCTCTTAACGTTTCCAAAAATTTTCTTTTAAGTTAACGATTATAAGCCCACAGTTTGAATGCACATTTTTGTTCTCTATGGTAATTCAGTAATATTTATTTACATAAGACATGGTACATAATACATTGGTGGAATAACACAGTAGAGCTGCATATCTGCAGCCCGAATGCAGGCACGTGGATATAAAAATCAGTAAAATTAAATGAGATGTCATTAATGAAATCAGATAATCGCAAATATTATTAAATTGTCAGTTAAAGTAGAACTCGCTAGGTCAAAACTTAAAAATAAGGTAATCTTCAACCGAATAAAAACAATGTTCAATAAATAAATTAAATAACTTTATAATAAGGAACCCTTCAGTTCTTTTACATTGTTTGGCAATTTGGTAGCGTTATTTAATTTATGTGCACAGATCTTAATACCTGCTCTCTTCTTCACAGCCCAATACCTAGGCAACCAGACCGGCACCCGTTGCCTAGGCAACTACCTGGTGAAAGGGCTATACCGTGCCTTCCCAACGCTCTCGGCCGCCGCGACCGAGCCTGTGGTCTGTGCGCCTGAGATACACGGGCCTATATTACTGGATGAAAGCTGCAGGTAACAGACTATGCAAGTCCACTGCTGGACATAGTACCTTTCGCAGCATCTACCTGGGCAAGCACCTGCATAGCCCAGAGGAATCAAGCTAGAAAGGATTAGTGGCCAATTGTAAACACCGCGGATTCGGGGCTGAACAAATAAATAAATAAAATAAATAATGCTGGACAATTGGCACAGCATTATCTAGCCCCATGGTAAGCAGAGCTTGTGTTATGGGTACTAGATAACTGATATACATAATACTATAATATATTACATAGATAGATATTTTTTATTATACATAGAGAACGACCAGAACAAATATCTGCAGATCGTACACACAATTGTTCCGAGGCGGGAATCGAACCCGCAACCTCCTGCGTCGCAGGCGGACCTTCGCCCACCGCGCCACATCGGTCGTCAAATAAAGTGGCGATCACAATATGCCTACCACTATCGACGCACCGTGGTGGCATGTTAGATTAAATGTCTCAACGGGTGTAAGGGGGTATCTATTAATGACGTGAGGTAATTTCGGCGACTTCGCCACCGCCGCTCCCCTTGGTGAGATGTCGTCGTGAGATTTCGCTCGACCCTCTCCCCTCTCGCATTAGATTTTTTTAAATGCATATTTTTAATCTAAATAAGTTTAATCTGTGCTTGATAGCGTTGGATATAATAAAAAAGAAATTGGTCGTAATTTTGTTTACTAGTATTTATGATTATTAAGAACGTAGTATAGAATCACATAAGAATATTGAACGGTAAAATACTTAAATTACTAAAATTCGACACAAACAAAAATACGTGAGATTTGTATTTTTCTACTTCGTTTCGTTTCAACCCTCTCCGGGTTGACACGATACATCTCACGTACTTATTTAAATCCCACGTGAGATTTGGTTAAGTTTGGGTTGACCCAGTTAGGGTGTATCATTTAAATGATGTATAGCACATCATTTAATGGGTACACCCTAACTGGGTCTGAAATATGGTTTAAGGTCATCTCAATAGCTTTTAATTGACCTTTTTTTTTTACCTTCCAGGTTTTTAGTCCTCGTCAGTTCCAGTGTGTACAAACGCATCCAAGAAGCAAAAGGCAGCAGCGAACAAACAAACAAACAACTTTCACAAATCATCGTAGAGAACTTCAGAAAACAACCCAACTTCCAACAAGTCAGCCAATCAGTCCTCGAAGAAATCGAAGAGGAATTTATATGTTATTGCTATAAAAACAACTTATCACCTAGACCTAACACTCATATGTCCTTACTTATAAGAAATTTTAACTTTCTCCCGCCTATAGCTTCAGAAAATCAGGAAAGTATTACCAAAAACGCTGTGAGATTCAATCCGATCGTGCAATCGAAATCGAATACGTTGCTAAACGAAATCGATTCTGAGAATTACTCGTCGACGAATACGGAATCGATTGTTGATACGAATCGATCGATTGAGTCGACTTCGGATATAGATCCTAGTGGACGGCCGTTTGATAGAGATAGGAAGATTAAACCGTATGTTGATTTTAGTTGTTATTTTGATAATGTTGCTAAGGCTAGACGGAATGGGACGCTGCCGGATTTTATCAAATAGATAATGTAAAGTAAAAATGTTATTTATTCATATAATAGACAGTGTAACAGGCAATATGACTCCATAGGCTCCTGAACTAGTAAAAAAACCGTGTTTCAGGAACCAGTGGCTTCTCCAACTAAAATTTTAATATAATTATGTCTAAGCAACTTAGGTTATCTTATAACTAATTTATAATGTAGTGTAAGAGTTAAATTGAGTTTTGTATTAAAAAAATATAGTGGGCCACCACTATCTTTTATAAAATTGGAGGACAAGGTACTTAAATAATTAATGTATAGCATTGTACTACCTAGAGACACTTGTATTAGACATAGACATATCATTTATTAGCACACAATATAAATGAACAATTATAAATTACAAACATAATACTTAATAGTAGTTACACAATAAAAAATATATTGAAAAAAAACTAAATAACAAAAATTAGTAAGTAGGTGAACAATGTGTGCTGCAGTAGCAAATGGGTCCAGGCTCAGCATTATGCCAAATGTTATGAACAGAAGGCTCTGTTATTCTGCCTACTGTATTCTTGTTCGTAAAATCCTTAAAAACTCCATCCATACTAACTTATCCTTTGTCAAACCGAAATAACGAAGCGAAACACTCGCAGAGCAAGTTTTTTAGTCCTACCCAAGCCGCGTACTAACTACGGGAAAAAGATGTTTACATACCAAGGTGCACAGTATTACAATAAAATACCTTCCATTATAAAAAATGTAAACTCATTCAATGCATTCAAAACAAAACTATCAAAATATGTATCAGATAATTATTTTTAAATGCATTGGATGGGTACTACCGTTGGTACTATCTATACCTACGAAGACGACCTACCTTTTTTACACCTATTTTATAGTACCTTAGTTCTCATGTAAGTGACATTGTGTCTTTTTGAGAATAAATGTTTTCAAACAGAGAGGCGTTTCTGTATATTTTAATGAGATTTTTTTAACATCTGTTGTATCTAGTCTGCACTTAGCTCTATTGCTTCAATTGTAAATACTAGTTATAATTTTTTTCTATACCTATGGTATTTGATTGTCACTTAATAAAGATTATATTTTGACTTCCTGTTATTTTCTTTTCTAATTTATCCCTGCAAAAAGGTATATAAAGCACTAGCTGCGCCCCGCGGCTTTGTCCGCGTGGAAATCAATATGTCAAATGGCTTATAATTTCAATTCAATTTAAAATTTCTTCTGATAACGCGTTACGTTGTGTTAAATAACATGGTAGCCCCGCGTGACTTTTTCTTTGTACTTGACTGTACTTACTTTGCGTATTATAACTCGAGTTCGGCCATGAGGATATGTTAGTCCTAGAAAAATCCATAAATGTGCCTTTCTTGCCATAGTTGTATGTTAAAATAAAAGTAAATAATACAAATAAATGTTTATTTCAATACACATACAATAGAATAGAATAAGCCTAGTTAGTAAATAAAATGCAGTATTTAAACAGGTTTGTAGTCTAGCTTGCTCTCGAGTTTCTTGTTGTCGGCCACTTTGCGCACCGCCTTCATAAGATCCTCCTGTGAACAGTTTTGATAACCATTATTTAGCTATTTGTAGACAACCTAGATCTACTCGTATTATGCTAAGTACTTGCACCACTAAATGTATAGTAACTCCTCGATAAATCTCTTCAGATCTAGAGCCTATAACTATTTTCTTTCGCAAGAATAATTCGGTACGTAATTGTAATTATATATTCATTATTTATATAGTTATATATATATCTGTTTAAGTATAATAAAAGTAGCTTAGTATCATTATGAGTAGTATATTTTATTATCTCTATTATATAGCACTACCTACTAAACTGTTGTCCACACTACCCAAAGGTTAGCAGGTAGAGAATGCTATCTAGCATTATGCTCGCCTATGTACAACTTTTTGTGCAATAAATTATATTCTATCTATCTATCTAATATTTTAAAAGCGGTACCCCGAGGCACACTAGCGCCGCCACCTATTACATCATATTAAATTGGTAAGCGTTTTTTTTTCTAATGTAAAGTTTAGGCAGACATGTAGTATTTATTAATTGCGACAATTCACTTCCTGGGCCCACTACACAGTACTTCAATGATTAGTTGTACCAATCATGGTACTTATTTATTAATTGCGACAATTCACTTCCTGGGCCCACTACACAGTACTTCAATGATTAGTTGTACCAATCATGGTACTTATTTATTAATTGCGACAATTCACTTCCTGGGCCCACTACACAGTACTTCAATGATTAGTTGTACCATTCATGGTACTAGCGATACATCAATTTTTATGATGGTACTACTGATCCTAAATAGTTGTCACTAGTACCATTAATGGTACTAAGGATACAAAGCTGTGTCACTTGTACCATTAATGGTACAAATCAATGGTACTTCTGACACAAAGGCGTGAAAATAGAGTTTGGTGGGTCCCAAGGGCAACTGCGTATCTCTGCGTTAACTATACAAAATAAAACTATAGGCATTAAAAATGAAAATCGCTTATAATAGGTATCACGAACTGCCCAATGGATTTCTTTATATTTTCTTTGTTCAACGTAATAATGAAATCAAATAGGTGTCGGCGCTAGTGTGCCTACGGGTACCGCGGCACACTAGCGCCGCCACCAATACAAAAACAAATCAAAGACAATTTTTTTTTCTTTTTTCAATACAAATCCGCGAAAACATTTATGCAATGTATTATACACAGACTGAAATCAGATATTGCAGAACCGATCTCCTGATCTTAATCCAAGCACGCTTCAACTGCCATAAATATCTACTTTCATAATTCCTGCTGATTATAATGAAAATTAAAATAAAAAAAAGTTTATTTCTTTAGACTTACAGCACTTAAATAGGTAATTATCCGACCCAGTGCGCAAGCGTTCACACAACGGCGTACCCACAGCTCAAGCTCTGCTTAGCTTGAGATTCGATGATATTGTGTGGATTGTCCATCATTATTTATTTATTTAAACCTTCCTACTAGTAGTACTGATATTATTAACAATGTTTTCTCGATTATCCTTTTGAATGTGTCTCTACCTCACCTGTATAATATACTCTCTCTCTGCACGTATAGCGAACAGGCCCGCCTCGGTGCAAACGTTCCTGAGGTCAGCCCCGTTGAAGGTGTCCGATAGTTTGACCACTGCCTCGTAGTCCATCTCTCCGTGCTTAGCGATCGGCTGCGCGTGGATCTTGAGGATCTCCAGCCTGGAATGGGCCAGTTATTTATTTTATTTTTATTTATTTGGGACACAAAATCGCGAGAAAGACGCGAAAACTGTTTTTTTTTTAGACAAAAATGGCGATAATCGTTTTTTGCCTAAATATTTTACTGCCCTCATTTTGATATGTTATAAATTATTAATAAAAATAGGAACTCTCTGTCCCTCTTCCGGTCCTGGACGCTCATCACCACAGGTTTGCGCCAGTTCTTGTTAGCCAAGGAGAGAGGGGTAAGGTTCTTATCTACTGCAACCACATCGCGATGCATCTGGTATTATTATTATTATATCATGATAAGACATCACAAACCTAGCTTGTTCGTTTGGCAGCGGTATCTCAATCTTGCGGTCCAGCCTGCCGGGGCGAAGCAGGGCGGGGTCCAACGTGTCGGGCCGGTTCGTAGCCATTATCATTTTCACCTGGAAATCACAAATAAATCGTATCACTACTTAGTATAAAACAAAGTCAGTGAGTAACTCAATTTTGCAGATTTTGTGCTCTGATTTGTTAAACTTTTTGTATCACCTATATAATTATAATTATTTATATGTATAATAATTAGATTTATATTCTTATTATTTTTGTTTGTTTGCCCTGTATCAGTATCAGTTTCTTTAAATCTGAACCGTTATAGTTACCTCTGTAAACAGGCTTCCCGCGACACAGGCTTGCCTCGTGCGGGGGCCTTCAGTAATGTGTACATATTTAAGTGAAATGGAAAATAAATAAGTTTGTATTTTTTGTATTTGTATTTTGTAAGTCGCTTCTCGCTGTCTGTCTGTCCCTATGTATGCTTAGATCTTTAAAACTACGCAACAGAAGTGTTTTTAGAAAACAACTACAGTCAATATAACACAAAATCTGTCATCTCTGTAACATTACCTAACCGAGAGTCACTATTATAATTTTAAGACTTTAACGTGCCCATATACATAAAAATTCTATTTTATACATTTCCAGAATTGCGTCAATCTAGACGCAGAGTCATCTCACAAGAAGTTGAAGTATAATTTTATAATGATGTACCTGTCCAAGACTGTCGAATCCGTCCATCTGGTTAAGAAGCTCCATCAGAGTTCGCTGGATCTCTCTGTCGGCGGATGTACCCTCGGAAAAACGGCGACCACCTGAGAAAAAACAAATCCATATAAATAAGGTGCCAAGTTTCATAGCACTTTCTAGTCTTCATTTGTTACGTTATTACATTATTCAATTTGTCTTTGCAAGTTTATATCCTGCCTTATTAGCCTGGATCTACCTGTATGCGACATTTCCGCTCGATATTTTTTTTTGAATGAAAGAGTAACAAACATCCATACATACTGACGACCCCTGTGGCGCGGTGGGCGAGGGTCCGCCTGCGATGCAGGAGGTTGCGGGTTCGATTCCCGCCTCGGGACAATTGTGATGATCGGCAGATATTCGTTGCGGGTGTTCTGGTCGTTATCTATGTATAATAAAAAATATCTATCTATGTAATGTATTGTATTATGTGTATCAGTCGTCCATAACACAAGCTCTGCTTAACTTAGGGCTAAATGATGATGTATAGATTGTCCAGCATTATTTATTTATATACATACCGATAGCATCGATCTCGTCCATGAAGATGATGCAAGGCTGGTGGTCCCGCGCGTAGTTGAACATCTCTCGGATAAGACGCGCTGACTCACCGATGTACTTGTCTACGATCGCTGATGATACTACCTGGAATTACAAAGGGCTTTCATAAATTAAGACAATTCACGAAACGTTATCTAGCTCAAAAGTGCAAGAATATACGATTTCTCAAAATGGAGTAGAAACTATGGTAAGGCAAGGTTGTAGATCGATTCTTAATTAACCTCAGCTTATGTTTAGGATCAATCTACTATAACAATATAAACTACTAGCGGACCTTTCCGGCTTCGCACGGTTTTAGTACGGATCCCTCACTTTTTTGAAAATATAATATAGCCTATGTTAACCGGGGATAGTGTAGCTTTCCAACGGTGAAATAATTTTTCAAATCGGTCCTGTAGTTTCACAGCCTATTCATTACAAACAAAAAAAAAACAAACCTTTCCTTTTTATAATATTAGTATGATCTCTGATGAATCTCCTCCAGATGATTAGTATCAGTCGATGCAATGAGACCTCCACAAGAAGATGATGACGCTCACACTGTAGCATCACCGAGCAGCCAAGGTTATTAATGGCTTGTAAGTAACCTTGAGCGGATGCCGTAGCGGACGAATAGATATTTTTAACCTTACGCGATCTGAACACATTAATACAATGCGGGTATTTATTAATTTATTTTTGAGTGTTTTAACAGGTTTACACAATGTCGTGTTCACGGGAAAAATAAATAAACGCGATAAATAGTTTTTTTAAATACCTTTGTTTTACTACAACTACTATAAATAGCTTTGATTAAATACCTTTGTTTTACTACTTATAATAATGCAGATGAATAGCTTCAGGGTTATTGGTTACCTTGAGGAAGTTAGCGTCCAGCTGCGAAGCCACGGCTCGGGCCAGCAGAGTCTTGCCGGTACCGGGCGGGCCGTACAGCAGGCAGCCTTTAGGCGGAGTGATGCCGACGCGGACGAACAGCTCCGGGTTCATTAGGGGCAGCTCGATCACCTGAAAATAACATTGCTATATAGATACTGCGGCGTAAGAGCAATAGCGCACCAGCGCCTAGCCGTGGCCACAATCGTCACTAGCAAATATAGCACGGCTTCGATCCCGTTGGGCGCAGCGCATCGGTGTGGCTATATTCTCATCATTAGCATCGACATAGCGCGCCCTAATGAGCGCCATAGCGCCCTGTCTTCAGCTTGCCGCATCCTGTATCTGCCTGCAGTTCTTCGCAGGTCGTCATCCCACCTGGCCGGAGGCCGTCGTACACTATGTTTGCCGATTCGCGGTCAAAGACTGGTTTGACGACCGATGTGGCGCGGTGGGCGAAGGTCCGCCTGCGACGCATGAGGTTGCGGGTTCGATTCCCGCCTCGGAACAAATGTGTGTACGATCTGCAGCTATTTGTTTCGGGTGTTCTGGTCGTTTTCTATCTATAATAAAAAATATATATCTATGTAATGTATTGTATTATGTATATCAGTTATCATGGTAAGCAGAGCTTGTGTTATGGGTACTACCCATAACACAAGCTCTGCTTACCATGGGGCTAGATAATGCTGTGTGAATTGTCCAGCATTATTATCATAATATTATATTATTATCATAAAGAACAAAAATGAGCGCGACTGAACAGTAGACAAATTTTGTTACATCACGCATTTTAGGCTAGCAGGTTGCCATCATCTTTTGTTACCTCTCTAAGCTGCCTGATCTGTTCTTGAAGGCCTCCGATAGCGGAGTATGTGACGTCACCAGGGTCTTCGTGGCTCATGTTGTATACTAGCGGATCCACCTGAAAAAAAAAGTATGACGATTATATGAAAGTTGTAAGAAAATGTTATAAATAGTACTAGCAGCGCCCCGCAGCTTCGCCCGCGTGGAAATATAAATGGTTTTTAACCCTAGCTCACTAAACATACTTTCGAGTTACTCAGTCACTAAACATTAGTCGTTCTGACTAACAAAATAAAACGCCAATATTTTACTTGACGTACGTAATGCGTACGCACAGGGTGCTAAAACACTAAATTAGGAAGGTACTGAGCGTGGCGGGGTGGGGTAGTGTCGGATACATACCTAAACAGAGAATGCGCGGGAACCGTGTCGCCTGTGAGACTAATGTTTAGTGATCTAGGGTTAAACATTCCTCTTGAATCACTCTATATATTGAAAAAAAAAACCGCATCACAATCGTGCGTGCATTGTTTTAAAGATCAGCGGGAAGCGTCTTTGTATAGCGTCTATGTAGTGATAGTGATGTTATCTCATGTACCCCAAAAATGTAATCGTCATCTATAGCGTAAATTATTCGACACTAGATGACAGTGAACTTAAATGACCTTAGTCTCCCTATATTCTTCTTAACAAACACAACAAGAAAATATTTTAAAAATCAGTCCAGCCGTTCTCCATTTTTATTGAGACAAATAAACATCTATTGATTCAGATTCTTTATTGGCAACATAGTTACAGGTCTTGGATCTTGGAATGTTCAATTGACCTTAAGAGCGTGCCATACCTCAGCCAAAATTCGAATTTCGCTTCAGTTCAGAGCAGAATGACAAGATATGATTTTCTTGTGAGTGAGAAGCACAGAGCGATAGACGTGCTCCGTATTTTTTATCGACGTAAGCGCCAAAACTGCCTTATTACAAGTTATTTACACAACTAATCCAAAAATTAAAAAGACGAAAACGAAGAAATTCTACTACGTTCCTCGAAAAAACAAAAATCCAACAAAAAAATCAGGTGGTTCCTGAGATAAATAGCAAAATGTGTGCAAAACATGTATTTTTCAAAAAATAAAAGTATCGAGAAAATTTTCACCAATCGTGTTTTCGAAAAGACGGAATCCAAGATAAAAGTTCGAATTATCATTTACCTAAATATGAAGGTGGTAGCTTTCACAGATTCTGAGATAAATAACGATTTCTAACTATAAAATTACATAAGATACACTCTTAACAATATTGATGATTTGATAATTATTATTTAGCTTAGCAATAGAATAATCCTGGGAAACCATCAACCATAAAGAATTTTGATTCTTGTCAGCTTCAACTAACAGTTTTGTTATTACAACCAAATGTTCTAATAACTCCTAATTATATTTACCCGGGTAGTTGCACCAGGATAGTTGACGGATGACAATACACTTCTGATATTGTCTTTGCAAATATCAAAGTGCTTTGTTTCAGCCTTAAACGTAACCGAAATCTTGGACCCATCACACAATTCAAATTACATAAGTAAAACTAGGAAATAAACTGATCTCTTTGATTTTTTGTTCACTTCAATCTTTTGAAAAATGAAATGAAAATATTTATTAAAAAAGAAATACACAATAACAATGGTTAACTCTATGTTAAGCTAAAGTCAGGTGTTATCAGTTTCTCGTCAATTAAATTAATTATAATAACATAAGTTCATTTGAGTTTTAAAAAGGACTAACCTCTCTCGGCAAATGCCTCATGATGGTCAATGTGGTCATATCCAGGGCCACTCGGGTGCCTCCCTTCAGCTTGTTCTTGTCCAGCTGGCGACGGCAGCCGACCACGTAGCGAGGTCCATTTGTAGCTTTTACTATAACTGGAATTAATAAAACATGAGATAAGACAGTGTAAAAATATATAAGGCTAAGCTCACTTTTGTACATACATAGGCACATCTGGTCAACAAGCCATTTGTCAACATTTATGTATAAACTAGCTGCGATATTTTGGATAATATACAATATATCTTTACGAATTGCCTATGTGTTATTCTGATATGTAAGCTGTATTATTGTGAAGTTTCATCAAAATTTATTCAGTAGTTTTTGCGTGAAAGAGCAACAAACATACATACATCCTCACAAACTTTCGTATTTATAATATAAAGAATTTAAAAAACTACATAGTAAAATATTAAACAAGGAATATTCAAGGACATAGGCAACATCGAAGATTATTCTGTTTCTACAATCAGCAGCATATTGCACCAATTCTATTTATTTATTTACAAAATTTTGGAGAAACTTACAGCTAGGTTTACAAATGAGGTATATGCATATATTAAAAGTTTGCGGCTAATTAAAAGTTTCCACTGACAGATAATTAAAAATTTTAATTTATGAAGCTAATTAGGTTGACGACTTTATGAAGATAGTAAATAGAGATAAGTATAGAAAAATAATGAAAAAAGAAAACTAATTTATACAGAAAACATAATGTAGTTTACACATTAAAGAATTGGTCACTAAGTAAGCGTCTAAGCTTACATGTACTGGTCTATCATGGACTGTACAAAGATATAGCCAACAAATGCATGTCTATACAATTTACTGCTTTTATGTGCAGTACAAATTAGAAACAAAGAAGTGTTCAGTTTCAATGACTAACTTAGGTTGGATGATGATGTCTTGGGAGGTTAGATGATGATTTTTTGGGAGGTTGTCTGATCCAATCTCGTTGTCAATTTAAGGGAGATCCCTTAAATTGGTATTTACTTTACTACTGAGCATAGGTCCTCCTGGATATGCCACAAATAGCGTTACTGAGGCAGCTCAGGAACGCTATTTGTGGCATATTCTATGCTTAATCCAGGGTGTGGTGTGGTGATGGAGGCAGCTCCATCAACACCCTGGATTAAGCATAGAAGTTGTAAAAAAGCAGTTTATAACTTACATTTCTCCTCAGTGAGCTGTTTCAGTACTTCTCCTACTATTTGTCCTACGCTCTGCAAGGCTTTTAGATCATTTTCACTCTTGTCATACTGCTTGGTTAGGTCTTTTAGCTGTTCTCGCACTGAAAATGGAAAAAATAACATGAAATACCATATTTATGTGTTGTGGGCTTATGCTGGTGGGTGTTTATTGACCAAAATCGTTATATTTATACTGGATTCAAAGTTTCTAGAGCTTATTCTGGAAATATGACAAAGATTTTGACCAGTAATAATGATAACCAAGATATAAAAAAGTTTTTTTTTTTTTTAATCCAACAATGTCTTCTTTTATCATGAAACAGCGTTTACAATTTTATAAGCCTCAAATTGCAAGATTTTCAAAGATTTAGAGAAATTGTTTGAGATGATTCGGCACAATTGGATAGGACAAGAAAACTTACTATCTTTCAGTCTCGATTCCACTTCCTTGTGTTCCATTAACTTCTTTCTATAATCCTGGAACGCTTTTTCTCGTTGCGTATCCATTGGGATAGCAGATCCTGCCGGAGGCATTTTGTTTTCAATTTAATTACAAATTCACGAAACCAAAATGAATAAGAAACGAAATCACCGAATCACAATGTTTGACAATTGTCTGACTTGACACTGACTGACAATTCATTCCATTTTCAACTTCTTGTCAGATGGCTCGCAATCGGGATAGACGGTACAACAACTTGAAGTATTTTAAAGGTTTTCACCGCCCGATGTTCGATGATTAGAAATATACAATTTTTGGTATGAAATAGCATTTTACAAACCTTGTGCGTTATAATCGGCTGAATGTTTTTTTCTTAAACACTTTTTTAAAATGTTTACTATACTATGCGCAACCCATAAATAATAAAGCTTATAATTCTTGCAATGTACCATCATGAGTGATGTGATGACGTGTGAGACAGGAGTCCTGTCTCACACGTCATCACATCACTTCATTCTAGGCTACTAAGACGCAGGAGGTCGCGGGATCGCTTCCCACCTGCCGTACAAACTGTGCTGCCCTCATGTTTATACGATCTGCAATCTCGGGTGTTCTGGTCGCTTTCTATAAATTTTATACCTATTAAAAATATCTATCTATATTATGTAGTTAGGTACCTATTACCTATGTATATTAGTTATCTGGTAGGTAACACAAGCTCTGCTAAGCTTGGGGCTAGAGAATGGTCCAGCATTCTTTATTTATTTATCGGACAAAAAAATAATAATAAGTTAAAGCTAGGTAGGTAGGGTACCTATACAATTTTGGATTCGTATAGGAATAAAGTAATGCCAGCCAACTGTACCTACGTTTCCTAGCCGCAGCAGTGGACTTTACCCTTACTTACCTATTACTTTTGCATTAGTTGAATCTTTACCTTCACATTATGGAAAATTTTGTTTATATTTGATAAAACTTTTTTAAAACAAGCTTGTGTAATTAATAATTTAAGACCAAAATGCTTCGGAAGTCAAATCCAACAAACCCAAACTCGCAAGGTATGGTACCCGACATGGCATAATGACATTTTGTCACCAAACTTACATAATTATGTAGGTATGCCAAATAACAACTCAATCGGTTGAAGATAAATGGTCTAAAATTCAGTTACAAGATTTATCCCACACAAACTTACAAACGGGCCTACCTAGAATAATAGTTAGTAAAAATACCTACCGACAACAAATAAGTACCTACGTACCTAGGGGTACATATGCATACCGTTTCAGTTTCCGCAGTTTAACTGCGTCGAACGTTATCATCGGTCGCGTCTATTCCGTCAAATTATAGCTGCCACATTACGCTTCTAGTCATTTCGAACGGCCTGTACGCAAACTATCTCCGCTGATGTTACTAGTCTGAATGCATCATACATAATACTGCCCTCCGATAGCTAAAACATCGCTAAGCCACAGGTGGTCGATTTAGAGTTTTTGATGCCATTCTACATAGAAAAAAATTCTCTATCGATCTGTTTTAGAATCATTCTTCTAGTGTTTTTAGTTCAGGAGATAGCTCTAGCAAAAACGGCGTTAACTACAGTAAAATATATATTTTACACCATTAAAACTACGTTAACCATCAATACTTAGCTAAATAGTCACTTGCAGCCGTTAACGTTGTCAGCATATAAAAAATATTCTGTTTTTTGCTTAGCTAAAAATACTCTATTCAATTTTACAAGACTAGGCAGTCGTTGTGGTACTTTTGCGATCTTTAAGTCATGGTTCAGCTAGCCAGAAAATGACATTAATCTAAGCTGAAAAGACGTTATACAACAATACTTCACTATAAACACGTTAAACTCTTTTAGTGCTGTTATAACGTAGGATTATATACCATACCATCCTACGCTACAAGAACGCTAAGCCACAATATTTAGCTAAAACATCGCTAACGTCTCAACCCGCACCACCCATAATGTAATACCAGTCAGTGTCGGCCAGGCAAGTTGTCAGGTACCTACGGACGCAAGTCGCGTCCGGCTTTTTCCGCCAAATTGTAATACGACCAAGGGAATTGCTGTCGGTAAATTACTGGTTTTTATTTTGCAATCTATCACTTAAAATTTTGCTCGTCGCAACCAATAGTTTTAAATATTTTACAGAAGTTCCGATGAAATCGAAGAAAGCGAAATCCATACTCTATATGGTACATGTAGATTCTAATACTGCTTACAACTGTGAGGTTGAAAATGCTACTAAAAGAGCTTTTTCACCTTGGTGTGAGTGGAAAAACAAAAAAAAGGTGGACCCATTGTTGGAAGCGGGTTTAAATAAACTTTATGCACGCCCATACACCATGACATTACCTGTATTCGACCAGTTTTGTGAAACACAAAATACAAGAAACTCTCACCATTTTCATGACCTGGAAAGTCATTTAGTTATGCTAAATAAGACTTTTCAGCCATCTTCTTCTTTGAAAAGTCAAGAGCTCCCTGCAACAGCGCGGCCTGCGCCCGACTAGAGTCGGATACTTAATAATGAATTTGACCTGTCATGAAATGATATTGTCAAGGAATTCTTCACCACAAGGACCACAACTATGTGTTGAGCGCAGGTCACTTGATCCCGGTAATAAGCGACAGAAAGCAAAAGAATGACGCTAGGACTACCGATGCTAAACACTGAATTAGCTTCACTTGATTATGATTCTGACGATTCCGTATGAGACAAAGATTATGTACCGTCTGATTCGAGTCAGGATTCCGACGACGACGAAACAGCTACGTATTCAAAACAGAAAGCTTTGAAAACTAAGAACTTTTCGGCAATATTATCCACTGAACCAGCTCCGTCCCTTTCACTGCAACTCCCTTTCAAAACTGCAAAAGACAAGATTACCACCAAGAAGAGACGACTAAATTTCGATTCCAGTGAAATACGATGGCCAGAATCTGAAATGCTGAATTCATTTCAGAAAAATCGAACCCCCCTGGGGTTCGATTTTTATATACCTATTATTACATACCTCAAAAACATGGTTCGAGTAACTTTCCAACGCTCCAACTTCGGCCTCCTATACAAAAATGATTTCTATGACGAATTTACGTAATTACAGTTCATGAACGACAAATACTTAAAAAGTACAAGTGTTTTGAGAGTAACCTTTAGAACATCTCCAACGGTCAACAGAGGAAAGCAGGCAAATTAGAAACAATAGGTAATACTGACACACAAGCTTCAATTTTGGAAACCAACAACTGATCTCTAGTTTGTATGCTGGTCGAGACGACTGATAAAACGGGTTCCTATTTTTAAACTGTAAGAACTGCAATAATAGATTATAAAACTAGAGTTCTAAGTGTAAAACACAAGTTACCCATGACACATTATGCTTAAATTAGTAAATGTACTTAAATAAGCATAAATGTGTCATGCAGGGTTACTTGTGTTTTACACTCTTGTGTTTAACAACATAAGAAAGCAGTTTCAGACTGATTAAACAGCCTTCTTATGTTTAAATTTTAAAAAAAGATACTCGTAGTTTTAAGTGTAACAAACAAGATAACCATTACAGATTTTATTGCTAAAATTATACTAATATTACAAGTGTGTTCGTTTACATACTTAAAAGACTGATTTAATTGCCATTTTATGTTTTATGATAAGATTATTAAGAATAAGGTATGATTGCAATAAATAATAGGTTTTAAAATGTTAATCAGTTATTCATTAAGTACACATTTCCAGTTACCAAATCGTTAAGGTTGTACCCGTTAACACTTTGACTGCGAACTTTTGCGTTCAATAAAAATATATTTGTAGTTTTAATACTCACCAAGTGATTATGTTTTGTATTTCTAATTAAAATTTAAGAATAATGTGCCTGTAATTCCTTTAATAAACGATTTGTAATTTAATATATATATTTTTTTTATTGGTAACGTTTTTTTTAGTACTTCTCTTGAATTAGTCGACTCCAAATACATAACTAAAACAACGTTATCGTTAAGGGTTTAAAGCTTAGCGTCCTTTTAGCATAGTATTTTTTTTGATAAAACGCTATTGAAAACAGAAAATAAAACTCTAATGTGAAAAAGCTAATCTATAAAAACCTTAAACAACTATAGCGTCATTGTAGCTAAGGAAAGATGGCAAAAACTCAAATCAATACTGAACTATAATAACGCTAAATGCGCTTAGTGACCTTTTAGGGTAGGAAAAGCACATAATTTGATTACATAAAAAATAGCATCACAATTTATGTATAAGTCCTACGCTAAACTATCGCTAGGGTATACTTAGCGATATTTTTGTAAAGTATTTAATAGTAAAATAACTCAACATTCCATGGCTAAAACTCCTAAACACATTTTTCTCCTTTTAAAACTAGTTATTTAAAATCGAGATATTTGCTATTCGACAGTAAATGAAAAGAGGTATTTTTTGGTAATCAAACATTTTTGATACGACTAATAACAGTTAAATGGCATCACTTTAAAAAAACTCCCACGTTTTTCGTTCATATCTCAAAACATGGTTTTGTGGCTTAGCGATGTTTTAGCTATCGGAGGGCAGAATAATACACGTATCGTGACACGTTACGTCGACCGACGCCTGTTCTGGCGTAACGCGACCGATAATACGCGACGCATTTTCCGTCAGATATGTACCGACCCCTACCCTACCAACTACTGTCGAGTAGTTCCCCCTTCCCCCAACCCCCAAATCTCCCTGGATCTTGATTATAGATCCTCTTTGCTAAATCCGCTTAACCGAGGGTAGATTAGCTCTCTATCCACAAAAACGGGCGGTTTAAATCACGAAATTCAATGAATTTCTCGACTCGGTCGGGAATTTTATACTTTATTAGCTAGCAATCCGTCCCGGCTTCGCACAGTAGCAGTAGGTACAGTAAGCAATGAAAATCACTGAACACGAATTGATATTAAAATTATCTGAATGACACTTAATTCCATAGATAACTGACACATGAAAAGTCCACAATATTGTGAACAATTTAAACACAACTTAAATTCGCCAAGCATCTTACCATACATCAATAACATCGTACCTACCTATTGTACGTATCAACGAGTAGGTACCTATACACGTAGACTGAGCATAGAGTATTCTATGCTACGTTTCTTACGTAGTTAATGTTTACTCTTTGGTATTATCTATGGCAGAAATAAAAAAAAATATCTCGTAGATAGCTTTTGGAAATTTGCCTGTGTTTTTTGAAATTAGGTATTTTTATTGAACTCGACCAAGCCTTGGCAGATACTAAAACGGTTGGTATAAAATAGAAATTATCTCGAAATTATTATCACTGCTTCATATAAACAACAAAATTTGTTATAAACATATCACTACACGGACCTGAAAATGATAAGTCGGATCAACATGGGCTGCTACTGATTCATGTTCTTTTCAGCGAGTGCCTCTAACCTGTAGCTATCTCTTTCACTCCAGCGAGATCCTAGTTAATCCAGAGCAGCAAGTATTAACATTAAATACACCCAAGTACCCAGCGATTTTCCACCAGCAAATTTTAATTCAGACCAATAAGTGCCCAGTCCATTAGACCAGTGTGACCCCAGTGGACCAACAAACTTAGACCATCATTCCAGCTTGTGCCCAATTACTACAAATCAACAAGACCCTAGCTAATTTCGAGCAGCAAATTTTAATTTAGACCAATAAGTGCCCAGTTTAGACGAGTCTTTGGAAACAGCAAGTGCTTATTTACTGCCAAATCAGTTCCAGAACGTCTGATAGAGCAAGGCGTTTCCAGAAAGTCATATTGTTCTGATTATTCTGCAAGTGCCCAATTACTTCAAACCAGCAAGAGCCTAGTTTATTTATAACAGCAAATGCGTACAAATCTGACTAACAAGTGTCTTGCAAGGTGCCTTGATAATCTGCTGGACTGGCAAGTGCCTGAAAAATAACTTTTAGCAAGTGGCTAGTTACTTAGGTAATTCGGACTGAGTTTAAATGTACAGCTTAGTGCCAAGCTGATTTCGACCATCTCAGTTGGTTCAAATCAACAAATGACCAGTTAATTCAGACCAGGATATGTTAAATTAATTTGGAACAGCAAATATACAGTTGATTTGGACTAGCAAGTAATCATATAATTTCTTGTATGTGTTGCTGTTGTTGGTTGGGTTGTATCTGGTGCTGCGTCTTACCTTTACTTATCATAACCATATTCTGTATGTTTTATTACGTAAAACCAATAGAATTCGATATT
The DNA here is from genome assembly GCA_943735965.1 of Eupithecia abbreviata. Classification (NCBI taxonomy): domain Eukaryota; kingdom Metazoa; phylum Arthropoda; class Insecta; order Lepidoptera; family Geometridae; genus Eupithecia; species Eupithecia abbreviata. Next base: position 1,245,411 of record OX030997.1, on the reverse strand, counting down.
ACTGATAATTTAGATAAAAAATAATATAAATAGCTTTATTCCATATCATTTTATAACAATATCACAAGTTGAAAATAAATCTTAATTATTAAAATTGTTATTTAGAGGAAACCAATTTTTTTTAATTAGATTGTCGCGTATTTACAGTAAAATTATAAAATTGTTTGTCTTGTCTGTGACTCTCTTAGATTTTTAAATCACAACCATGGGCTGAGGTGTGGGCATTACTAGCAAAAACTAAGAAGCTGATTGACGCAACAATAAATTAATGATTGGAGCTATGATTCACGCTTTATGATTGACGCAATGTAAAATTTAAACAGTGACTCCAAACGATGAGTCCCCGGATAACACATTCTCGTGTTCCCCGGTTTTCTCTTCCAAATCTTGGATGCTAAAAACCGGGAAGGAATTAATGGAGTTAACATAGTATTAGTTTATCGTTTCCTTTGTTGTTTTGTTTAGTAATAAATAATTTTATCAGTTATTGTGATATATATCTTATTTTTTGACCTGTCGGCCGGTAGTTAGGCAACAAACCGAAACTTATGCAAAGAAAAACGACGCCCGTCGGTTTCGTTTGGCCACTATGACCCAAACTTCATTATCGTTTCTCTTCTACCTGTGTTGGGACCAGGCGCTGACAAACTCAGCTTTTATAAAAGGTCAGACGGTCGCTCTAAGGCTATAAGGTTTCTTGGAGCTCGAGTCTACAATGACACCTGTAAATACAATAAGGTTGCAGTCGCAGTAAACCGCATGCAAGCCGAGCAGGGCCGTGCATTGTGGCGATATTTGAGGATTCCAATATCCAGCAGTGGACGTCTTTCGACTGAAAAGCTCATATATAAAGACAATATGTCTGTTCGTAAAGACTTCTCTTCAAAATCTGATTGTCTTCATTCAGAAAATTTATCGATTCCAATCAATTCTCTATCAAGTTATCAAGATTATGGTACGACACTTTAAAGTTCCTAGTGTAGCTAAAGGAGCCAGCCGCGCCTATGTCGGCTAGTCAAGACAGTAGAAGACGTCACGTAGGTGAATAGTGATGTGCTGTTGTTGTGATGATATGAGTTGCTATGATTTTTGGTTTTATATAGGGAAAACACCGACAACTGCGGCTCTCGAATTTCACTTTATTAGGTGATATTTTTACACCTTGGGTTACATTATTGGGGTTTTAGTAAGGATCCCTAACTTTTTTGAAAATATAATATAGCCTATGTTCACCGGGGATAGTGAAACAACCCAACGGTAAAAGAATTTTTCAAATCATACCATTCCTCTTCTTTATAATATTAGTACCTATATTAAATTATAAATTAAGGTATCAAGTAAAACTCGAAGTCTGTACCTAAACAGTTTATATTGCTCAAAACAGTTTATATTAAGTACAAAATAATCGCGTGTATATCGATGCCAACTTGAAGTCCCTGCTTTTTGTAGGGTTGTTGCTTTTTGTAACTTGTATGGCTTGGAGAGATAGATTTTATCATTTTAAGGTCGTGTTCAAAACGTTAAAAACTACATAAAAAAATCAATACCTACACAATAAAGAATATCAATAAATTAATTAATACAAAAAAAGTAATTATTAACATTCACCAAATAGTGTCTGTGTCTATTTATTTATTAGTTACCAAAAGAGGGTTCTCAAAACAGAAAAAAACCCAAGGCAAGTATTACCAGTAACTGGTAATACTTGCGTTGGGATTTTTTCTGTGTTATTCTGCCCATAACTGGGGGTCACAATCATCACATCACACTAATATTTTTTACATGCGAAAGTTTGGATGTTTAGATGGATGGATGGATGTTTGTTAGTTCTTCACGCCAAAAATATAAGACGGATCGGGCTGAAATTTTGCATACGTGCTTCAAGGCCTGTAAACGTCACGTAGGTGCACTCAGCACCCTGGCGCCGCTGAAAACCAGCGCTGCACTGGCTTATGTCAATGTAGCATTTAATGCTGAGCTGGCAGCCTTTGTGTTCTCGTGTTTTAATTATTTTATTCGTTCCTAATTTATTATCTTTATTATTATTTGTTCTTAAGTTGTATTATTTTATATGAAACACAAATAAACATTTTCTATTTCTATTTTTGTGTTTTTTTTAACGAAATATTGACTACTTGTCCCATAAATCAGTTCCGGGAAACAAATAACATTATACAACATTTCCATAGAAACAGCGTGTTCGAAGCCGCGGGCAGGACCTAGTTAAATGAGCGTGTCTATAATGTGTATTGCACGCACTTGCGTACTATATTTCTGTGCTCTTTGGTTTCGTTTTCTTCTGTATTCTTCGTCAAAGAGAATACAATAACTACGTAAGATCATAGAGTAAATTTTTTTATCGCAAGATTCTTTGTTTACAAAATATTTTGGAAATGAAACGTGTACAAAAAGTTTTCTTAATTTCAAGATGTTTACTATAATGTTTTTAATGTTATGCACAAGTCCATTTTGGTTGTGTGCTATATGTGTCTTTCCGTGCTTGCATTGCTTATATCACAAGTTTATGGATTACCCGCGAGATTGCTATTGTACGGGCAACCCGGCTGTTAAATACCAAAAAGAATACAATAACTACGCTAATGGCACCGATGTAATTGATACAAGTGAACCAAACTTAAAACCTGCTAAACAATTTGAATATGCTGGCTTAATAGTTAACGCCGATAACCGAGAAGAAATCCCGAAAACTGACGAGATATTGAAACCCAGTAATTCTGATGCAAGTCCTGGACCCGCTAAGCCTGATAGAGAGACTAAAACCGATGCAAAAACTAGCACTAGTATACCTGAAGCTAAATTTGCTAAAGCCGATAAAACTGCTCAACCTGATGCAAAAGCTAAAATTGGTACACCTGTAGCTAAATCTGATAGAACTGGTTTACCTGATTCTACAGCTGATACTGTTCAAACTGGAAAAACTGATGCTAAAGGTAAAACTAGAAAACCTGTAGCTAGATCAGATAGAGATGATTTACCTGATGCTACAGTTAAGACTGCTAAACCTGATGAAACTAGAAAACCTGATACAATAGCTAAATCTGGTAAACCTGTAGCTAGATCAGATAGTGATGATTTACCTGATGCTACAGCTAAAACTGATGAAACTAGAAAACCTGATGCAAAAGCTAAATCTGATAGAGCTGTTTCACGTAATGCTACAGCTAAAACTGCTGAAACTGGAAAACCTGATGCAAGTGCTAAAACTAGAAAATCTGAAGCTAAATCTGATAGAGCTGATTTACCTGATGCTACAGCTAAAACTGATTTAACTAGAAAATCTGATGCAAAAGCTAAATCTGATAGAGCTGTTTCATCTGATGCTACAGCTAAAACTGCTGATATTGGAAAACCTGATGCAAGCGCTAAAACTAGAAAACCTGTAGCTAAATCTGATTTACCTGAAGCCACAGATAAAACTGCTGAAGGCGATGAAATAAGAAAATCTGACGTAAAAGCTAATACTAAATTGAAACCTAAATCTGATCCAGCTACTATACCTGAAGCTAAAGCTCCTAAAACTGTTTTACCCGATGCGGCTGATAAAGGTGATAAAGGTGCCAAACCAGATAAAACAGATATAAGCCCTAAAACACGAGATAGAACTGATACAAGACGTGTTCAACCTGCGAAATCCCGAACTGTAGAAGGCATACAGTTGAAAAAAGCCAGTTCAGATGGATCGGCATCCCTTAAACCAGCTGTTAAACTTGAAGTTGCGGTAAAACCTTTATCTAAAGAATTATAATGAAAACTGAGAAAGCTTTATGAACGATCGGTTCAGTGAAGAGAAAAACTGAGACCCGTCAATTTAACGTCATGTCAAAGACCCACGACGGCGGAGGTGGAAAACATAGTGTGTTTTGAACGGTACAGATTTCACGGGATATACCTGCAGTTCCCCTAAGTTACTATTGTTTCTACTATTGAAGTGAAGCTCAGGTTATGTCACACAAAAAGTTAAAAAAATATATATATACATATATTATTAGCAACCTATCTGAGTATCTCCAAGTTTTCGTCTGTCCGTGCGACTAACCATTTCCTTTAATTTCCCTTATCAGGGCGTGATGCTGTTATCATTGTTTTGTCTACTGGACGTTACGTCTCCTCTAATGAATGCTATATACATAGACAAACATAGACATATCATTTATTTGCCACTATACACGTTGTAACATGAGGGGTGGATCATCGGTGGATGGAGGGTGGGGGACCTCAGTACCTATCGATTTAACCCCCCTGTATGTTCAGCTATATTCACTGGTTCAAAAGTTATTTGTATTTTAGTAAAATTTTAGTTAAAATCAGATTTCATCCTTAAATTCGCAATTGCAGCCAAAATATTGGGTCTGCGTCCCTATCTTTTTTTTGAAACGAGATGAATAGTGGGCCTTTGGTACCCCTATACCAAATTGACTCTCTAGATTTATAAAAAACCAAATATGAAAATTATAGCAAAATTTCTTTTCAAGATCTAATATTTACATTAACTTTATATGGTTCGTAGTTTTTTGTTAACAAATCACAGATGTTTGACACTTACTCTATTTTAATTACATTTTTCAACATGATACCTTCGTACTAGCCAAATTATTAAAATTTACAGGGTTTATTCTTCATGAAAGCCAGATGTTTTTAATATCATCCCAGGGTGGCGTAGGCTTCCTCGTCAATAAGGCCCTCTCTAACAACGTCCAAGAAATCTCCAGTGTGTCGACCAGGGTAGCGCACCTGATTCTTCGGCTGTCCAAGCGGTACAGCATAAAAGTCATCCAGGTCTACGCACCGACCTCGGCTCAGATGATGAAGTGGAGGATATGTACGAAGATATATCCAAAGCCTTACACAACACCACAAAGGCCCACTTCAACGTTGTTATGGGGGAATTTAACGGCAAGGCGGGAATCCAGACTGGCAACGAATCCCGAATAGGCCCGCATGGTTATGGAGTTAGGAATCACAGGGGGCAAATGATTGTCAATTTCCTTGAGAAGGAGGGGCTGTTCTTAATGAACTCCTTATTTAAGAAACAGCCTCAAAGGAAGTGGACATGGCAAAGCCCCGAAACTGTGAATAAAATGAGATCGACTTCATCATGACGGATAGCAAGCACATATTTAGAGATGTTTCAGTGATCAACAGGTTCAATACCAGATCTGATCACCGACTCCTTCGAGGCTCTCAGAATCAACATTAAGCTTGAAAGAAACCGTCTGATGAAGTTCACGCTCCAACCTGACCTAACCCAAATCATGGCGGGCACCGAGAAGTTTCAGCAGCTTTTCTGGAGGGGGGATTTGTTGCCTTGGAACCAACTGAAGACGCTGTCGCGACCTCATTGAAGAGGCGATAGGGCGAAACAGTCCAAAGTATTCACTCAGACTCAAAACTGTTCACAAGCGCGTTGGAAGATTTGTTTAAGACGCTGGACTGGAAAGGTAAGGGCATAAACATAAACGGCAACTACATGTCACACCTACGATTCGCTGATGACATAGTTCTATTGGCGGAGTTTCTAGAGGAGCTGAACCGGATACTGGACGGCCTAGCTTCAGCCTCCCGATGTATCGGGACAAAGAGTAATATAGGTCTTGGCATGAATTTGGATAAAACGAAAGTCATGATCAATGGACACATTGATCCAAGGCCGGTGGTCGTACCATGTACGACCACCGGCCTTGGATCAATGTGTTCACCTTCTCGAAATCGTTTCCGAATAGACATCCCTCGGACAGATTCTGCAGTTAGGTAAAAACAATTTCGAGAAGGAGGCTAAAAGGAGGATCCAGCTGGGCTGGGCAGCGTTTGGGAAACTACGTCGAGTTTTCTCTTCATCCATACCGCAATGCTTGAAAACGAAAGTTTTCAACCAGTGCGTCCTACCCGTTATGACATACGGAGCTGAGACGTGGACACTCACGATAGGGCTGGTCCACCAGTTCAAAGTCGCTCAGCGAGCTATGGAAAGAGCTATGCTCGGAGTTTCTCTGAAGGATAGGATTCGTAACGAATACATCCGACAGAGAACCAAGGTTATCGACATAGCTCAAAGAGTTAGCAAGCTGAAGTGGCAGTGGGCCGGCCATATCTCGCGAAGAACCGACGGCCGCTGGGGCAAACGTGTTCTTGAGTGGAGACCACGACTCGGTAAACCTAGTGTAGGACGCCCTCCGGCCAGGTGGGATGACGACCTGCGAAAGACTGCAGGTAGATGCTGGATGCATCAAGCTGAAGACAGGGCGCTATGGAGCTCATTGGGGAGGCCTATGTCCAGCAGTGGACTAATATAGGCTGATGATGATGATGATTTTTTTTATAACAAATTATTTTGTCCATAGTGATTGTCCTCTATCCTTGTAATTAGCTCTTGCCTCTATTACATAGGCATAGACAAGATAGTACCTACACGGTTACTCTTAGGGTCCCGTTACTCAAAGACAATCTGTTTTAATTTCGAATTATAACAAACATTATTTAATATTAATAAATATTGACATGCCTGATTTACCTGACCGAAGAAATAGGTATCAAATAGTTATTTCAATAACTATTTTTGATACATATTTATTTCAATTAAATGTTTTCCATTTTATATAAATAATTCTGTAGTGCCCTCCTGTAGGACGCAGTATCAGATCTCAGTATGCGCCCTGACGCGGCTTTTGTATGAAGTAGTTAATGGTCGAGTGTCCGGGGTGTTAGCAAGTTATACCGTATTGTAGGGAACCCTCTCGGTGCGCGAGTATGACTCGCACTTGGCTGTTTTTATCTATTTTCTCTATAACACATATGTATATTATTACTTTATCTTTGCAAACTGCTGTCAGTTTATCCTCTTTGGTCACCTCTCCACCTCTTTCACCTGTCACCGTAGAAAAGTAGGTTATGTGTGGTTGATATTTAGTAATTAAAATTATTGTTATTTAGCTATTTTAAAAATTATTTATTAACGTTTTTATTTCCTGGACCATTTGAAATTTGTCCTTATTCTGAAACGGAAGAAGACTCACAATTATTATTCGATCAAGAAATTGTACCAATCCAAACAATTTTCTTAAGCAAAGAAACATTTATAATATCCTATGTGCAAATTTGAAATACCTAGTGCACTCTATACGTACTTAACTCTCTTTGTGCCCATTTTACTGACTGGTTTGTCCAGTTGCAGTTCCAGTTGCATGTGCTGCGCTGGGGTTCTGCTAGTACCTCTACTTATTTTATGCCCTTTCGTATTGTGCGCGAGAGAATTCTGTCCTGGCTGCTTGATCATATTCCCACATAAATGCTTAGACTTCTTTGGACTTGGGATCAAAGATCAAGAAGATAAGCCACCACCATTAGTGGAGAAGAAAGTTGAATGATAGCTTAAAGAGCCTGACAAGATAGCTTAAAGAGCTTAGATAGCAAAAACGCTCGTGAAATAGAATTGAAGAAAAAACACCACATTTAGAAAATAATTAACTTAATCCAAACTTGCTTTTGGTTCCGCTAAAGCTTTATATTTATTTTATTTATATTTCTAAGATATTTTTATTTCCGAAGACCATAATTGAAACTTGTGCTTATTACGAAACAGAAATACTCAAAACGTGCCTGGAATGCTAGACTTAGAGAAACGAAAAGATCGAAGCCCGAAAAGCTTATTAGAAAATACTTTAAAAGCAATGATTTAAACGCCAGATTTTTGTTAGAATTGTACAAAACTGTGCTCAGGATTCTGGGATACTATTTATTATATATTAGTTCTTATTAAGAACAGGTTTTTGATCCAATTTGTGTGTACATATTACCTTCAATAGTCAGTCCATTTTTGTCTTGCGTTCCGTTATTTGACTGCTGTTTTGATGGCTGCATGAGATGTTGTGGGCGCGTGTCAGCAGATAAGGAAAAGGAATCGGCGAAGGGATAGACCTAATCTTCCATCTGAAATGATGGAAGATTACTACGATACGAGAACGATAAAGATTACTTTGAGTGAAATAAATAATATAGTTTAAAAGTCGATGTGCTTTTTTATAACTTTTCTGTTATTAAGTAGTCCAAGTTTATCATGCGCTATTTGCCTTTTTCCTTGCTTGCATGGACTCTACCACAGGTATACTGGACCTAGAGATGATGGAGGCTGCAAATGTTGTGATCTTGATGACGAGGATGAAGAATGTTCCTTTGAGAATCTTATTAAAAGTTTTGGATCAAGACCGAAGGATTATGAAGAGACTTCAGATGAAGACGATATTGAAGAAGAATCCGAAGATGAAAGTGACGAGGATGTAAAGAAAAAGAAGAAAAAATCTAAGAAAGAGGAAAAGAAACTTAAAAAAGAAAATAAAAAAAAATTAATCAGAGAAAAGAAAGAGAAGAAAGAAGAAAAAAAAATTGAGAAAAAGCTTGAAAAAAAACAAAAGAAAAGAGACGACCAAGTAGAGAATGAGATGCAAAAAGCAGAAAAAGAAATAGACGACAAAATAAAGAAAGAGAAGAAAAAATTAAAACAAGAAAAGGAAAAAAGAGAATACGAAGAAAAGAATAGGAAGATACAGGAAAAAAAAAGACAAGACATAGTAAAAAAAGAGACGGAAGAAAAAGAAAAGAATGAGAAGAAAATAGAAGAAAGTGGCGAAAAAGAGAAGAAAACATTTAAAAACGTATTTAAATCATTCATGAGCAAATATAAAGCGAAGGAATCCGTTTCAATTGAGAAGAAAAGAGAAGAAAGTGGCGACAAAGAAACAAAAGAGAAGAAATCATTAAAAAACGTATTTAAATCATTCAAGAAAAAAGATCAAGCGAAGGAATCCGTTTCAATTGAGAAGAAAAGAGAAGAAAGTGGCGACAAAGAAACAAAAGAGAAGAAATCATTTAAAAACTTATTTAAATCATTCAAGAAAAAAGATCAAGCGAAGGAATCCGTTTCAATTGACAAGAAAAAAGAAGAAAGTGGCGAAAAAGAAACAAAAGAGAAGAATACATTTAATAACGCATTTAAAAACGTATTTAAATCATCCAAGAAAAAAGATAAAGTGAAGGAATCCGTTTCTATTGACAAGAAAAGAGAAGAAAGTGGCGACAAAGAAACAAAAGGGAAGAAAACATTTAATAACGTATTTAAATCATTCAAGAAAAAAGATAAAGCGAAGGAATCCGTTTCAATTGACAAGAAAAAAGAAGAAAGTGGCGAAAAAGAAACAAAAGAGAAGAAAACATTTAATAACGTATTTAAATCATTCAAGAAAAAAGATAAAGCGAAGGAATCCGTTTCAATTGACAAGAAAAAAGAAGAAAGTGGCGAAAAAGAAACAAAAGAGAAGAATACATTTAATAACGCATTTAAAAACGTATTTAAATCATTCAAGAGAAAAGATAAAGCGAAGGAATCCGTTCCAATTGAAACTGAGAAGATAAAAGAATAAAAGAATAAAAACAAAATTAAATGATGGTTTATGACGAAAATTTAAAACCAGTAGGATTTGAGAACCTCGCAACAACCCGAATATTGTTATTCAAGGAAAAATATAAGAAAGGCATTACAGGCTTACCCAGCATCGTCATCATCATTTTATTTATTTATTTAATTTATGATGATGATTATGACCCAATGCAATAGAATACCTGAACCTACATAGTCTGAGCCCGTAAATAGGCTTTTCTTTTTAGGTTATCATAGATCTGGACCGCGCCACTGCCGTAAAGCACAAAAATGTGCATTAAAATGGCTTTAACTCGTAACATTAAAATACTTTTTAAATTGACGACATCAGATCAGTTCGCGGCTTGAAGCTAGCGGTAAACCATTTTGTGACTCTAAAATGTATCTCAAGGCCAAACAGATATAGGTAATTATTGTGCAGTGCGGAAGCGGTGGTGGATGTTCCTTTATTTGTATTTGTATTTATTTATTTTTAAAGAATATACATAATTTCTTAAAACCCGTAAGGATTTGAGCCGAATGTTACATTCCTCGGGTTTCATCTTAAATAAAGTGTAGTACATATGTAACTTTGGACGTAGGTACTAGTGAAATATTGAGTGCCATAACCGCCCTTAGATCATAATATGACCCAAAGGTAAGTATGACACTCTGTCATTAGTCATTGCTAATGAATACACCCGTACGGTGTAGATCATTGTCGCAGTGTTCGGGCATCCTCGGTCGGCGGAACCTCCCAAGCTTGCAAGAACCCTGCGGAATGCATCGACTGCGCTCCGATAAAGGGTGCACCAACACTGATTTCCATATCATTTAAAGTTAAGTATCATCATCATCAGCCTATATCAGTCCACTGTTGGACATAGGCCTCCAAGTATGTTGTTGTTTAATTATTTATTTCTGTAATTATTTTTGTACATATTATTATTTATCTATTAAGTTTTTGAATAAAATCATTTTTAGTTGGTATCTAATGTTTCTTTCAGTCAATTTATTTTTAGTGGTGTGTTAATGGGAAGTTATTTATTAATCTTGGAACGATGTAGTCTGATTGCCAGTTTTTATTTTTTTTATTTATTTAGAAACAAAATCCACAGCCTTTAAAACTAATATTAACATATTTAATAACTAAACTTAAGGCCAATAAAATATTTACTTTGTATAAAATAAAAAAAATGACTATCACTATAAATCAAATTAATTAAAGCTAAAACAATTTGAATGACATAAGAAAAAAAGAGTATAAACTAAATTTAAAACAAAAAGAAACATGAAAATTAAAACTAAAATACTAAATACAAATCTCATTATTCAAGTGTCTCAGCTATGTACCTAAACTTTTACAGCCTTACTGTTAACTATAAACACTATAAATTAGGTCATTGGGAATAACTAAATAAATTACAATTACACTTAAAGATAATAAAAACTGCAAGTTAACTGTGTACTATAAAATCATATATGTTTATAATGTATATTGTATATATATATATATTTATGTCTATGCAATACAAGTAAAAACATGTGTCTAATATAAAAACATGTGTATAATGCCATCCAATCCACAACACACTATTCATCCACCAACCTCGTACGCGCGTTTGACTCTACCCCGTACCCCCGTACCCTCTACCTCTATTATTTTAGGCTTTTTCGGGGTGACTCTTCTTGTGGTTATGTAATGGCTCTTGTAATTAGAAAATTTGAAGCAGTTTTGAACCAACAATGCTAGTTCAACTCTTTCGTGAATAGATAGTTTACACTCTTTCAATAGATTTTTGTAGCGTTTTTCTTTTAGAGATTTCGGTACTATGGCTTTCAAAATTTTATTTGTAGATTATGTATTTTATCTAGATATGATTTGTACGTTCAACGTAGCTGCTTATAGCATATAACATTATACTCTCTGCAAGTGTTTTATATAATGTAAGTAAGACTGTGAATGGAATTTTATATTTGCGTTTTTTTATATTTAGCGTCGTTACAGTCCTCGGGCGGTAGCGACATTAAGCTGAGGCTGGACCTAATAAGCGTGCACTGAGGACAGGCTATGTTATTTTTACCTATTTTCTATTGTTTATCTTTTAGTTTAGTTTTATATATTTTTAGCTTAATGTGTGTGTTTTTTTTAATGTATATCTGTCTTTTTTGTGTGTGCTAATAAAAGTGTTCTATTCTATTCTATTTGAGTATGAAAAACTTCGCCAAAACTCGCTCGTAGTTTACTACACACATTATCGACATGTTTTCCCCAATTAAAGTGGCTATCTATTGTTACTCCGAGATAAGTTACTTGTTTAACTAGATCTATAGGTTCGCATTTCGGTTTAAAGATGTTTATTCTCATAAAACAAAAAATGTTCACCTATACAATAAATAGCTACAATAAATCTTAAAATTAATGCTTAATCTAAATATTACACCTCCCGGGCCAGTAGGCGGTAAATATAGTAGTAATAGGTATAGTAAATATAGTAAGTACATAGGTATGTATATCTATGCATTTACAATTAGTCATACTATTCGAGTGTAGGCAGCTATGATTATGGGCAAGTATTTTTATATTGATTTCAGCATACAGATAGTAGTTTAGTTTTTTGGTGACCAGCCCGATATCATGTGACCATTTATTTAGTTTAGTTAGGTCCTGTTGAAGTTGGTTCATCGCTATGTCAATGTCAGTGTTGTCAGCTATCAGAAATGTATCATCCACGTATTGGAACACTTTGCAGTGCTCTATTACATTTTCCAGATCATTGATATACGTCAAGTAATGGAGAGGGCCCAGAACTGAGCCCTGCGCTGTACCTTGCATTACAGCCACGTTATCACTAAGGCTGGAATCTACATATTTTCACGCAGTATGATCTATTAATTAGATGTACTTCACACCAAGATAGAAGGACCTCTGATGCCACTACATGCTAGACTATTTTTTTACATATCATATTTTAAGGTATCAAAAGCTTTCGTATAATCAACAAATACCATAACCACGTATTTTTTGCTGTCAAGACAGTAATTGACGTAATCGGTGAAGTGAGAGAGAAGTTCAGATGTGCTTTTTCTAGCTTAAAAACCGTATTGTTTATTGGATAGTACATCATTATCTCTGTAGAAGTTAGAAATTTCATTACAAACGTACTTTTCCATAACCTTGTCTAAGATAGGTAGGATCGTAATCGGCCTATAGGTGTCATAGTCATCTTTTGTTCCTTTTTTATGAATAGGCCTCACAATACCTTTCTTAAGATCGTCGGGATATACCAGTCGCGATACTCGTGTTAATCAGCTTAGCTATAGTGGAAGATATTTTCCCTGATAGGCTTTTTATATCTATCGGGCGAATCAGGAGATTTATTGTGATTAAATTTGTTTATTATTTTGTAAATATCAGATGGTTCAGCTTTTTTAAAACGCATAGATAAATTAGAATGGTTAGTGTAATTTTCTGGTGTAAGTAGTTGTACGGGGCACGAGGGAATAATTGCTTTCACAGCCTTGTCAAAACCGGTAGCAAATTTGTTCGCTAATTCCTTTTCTGTTAGGCAGCTTTTCTTAAATGCTATAAGTATAATTTCGTCCAGTGAGATCTGTGAACGTCCTGTTATATTGTTCAAGATAGTCCAAAGTTTTTTCATATTTCCTTTATTATTATTAGTAGGTATTTTGTCAGTAGGGTCTTTTTTAAGTTCGACGAATAATGCATCTTTTAATTTGCTCTTATTTATTATCTCTTTATTTATCAATTTCTACGAGAATCTATAATTTGAGTTGTATATTTAAATTTGTTATAGCAATTTAAAACACTAGCTTTTATGTAGTTGTAAATATCATTAGAGTTTGACATACACTCGGTCTTACCTCATTTAATTGGTTAAGTTTTTTATTGAATATATTTGCATTATAGCGCGTAATCCGTTTTGGCTCACCCTGTATTGGATTCCCCATTCTTGCCGAAGCAAGTATGACGCGGTGGTCAGCCAGTACGGTGCCGATTGCTGCGCAGTATACGTCTCGCGAACGGGATCTTATAAATAATATGTGGTCAATACAAGTTTTTGACATTTCTTCATTTCGTGACTCAATTCTAGTATAATCGTTGACCCCGCACACAAGACCATACTTTACTTGTACATCAAGTTAATGTATTGCTCTTGGATGTTATTACATGTTTTCAGTTCGATATTTATATCGCCCAGTAACCATAGATCGTTCCTGGGATAACAACTTAATCAATATTCTATGTGAGGCGGCTTCTGAATCAAATAAATTAATAAAAAGTTTTAAATGTAAAAAAGTCGAGGCAGGGTGGAATAAACATGTGAGTGAATCACACTTGAGTGCAAGGTCGGAATTCACATTTGTGGGCGTGGCATGGTAAACCAAGTGGCGGCTCAATATATGATATGGTTCAAGCGCGTAAGATATTTAAGAGTAGGCTTAGGTGGTTCAAAACCATCAGGACCAAATCCGAATGGACCTTAGCAAATCATCATTCTAAGGCGGTTTTTAAAACTGCTGGAAATGTACCTCGAAATTAAATGTGAGGCCTAGCACTCCAGTGAGCGTCAATGCACCATTGACGCTCACTGGAGTGCTATCCATACCTGCTCTATAGCGAATGTCTTCAAGGATTATTTTTATGTGCTGTCTCTTTTAGGACCACCATGCAGAGGGTGTGAGGCTGAGAACCGGCATGCCCAGCGGATTAAAACAATAATTCTCCCCAAGGACGTTAGAGCCGCGGTTAAGAAAATGACAGGAGGTAACTCGCCTGGGCACGATGGGCTCAGCATCGAGCACCTGAAGCATGCTGGTGTCCACCTCCCTCGGGTACTCGCTTTGTTATATGTGTGCATAACTTGCCGGCCGAGCTGATGCGAACTCTGGTTGTGCCAGTCATTAAAAATAAGACACTCAGTAGCATGTCTTTGGGCTGCCACGTAGACGTAGATGTGAGAACAACCTCAGCTGTGCCGATGACATGGTGCTGCTAGCTCCTTCAATCAGTGCACTCCGAAAGCTTCTTGCTGTATGTGAGTCCTATTCTGCGTCACATGGACTGACATACAATGTCAGGAAGTCGGAGTTCATGGTCTTCAAAGCCAGTGCTAAGTGTCCAATTTTCAATACCTAGGACACTTGTTGACGGTAGTCCTGAAGGACGACGATGACATGGAGCGGGAACGCAAGATGTACTGATGCAGTACTGGTTACTTTATTCAGAGCATACTGTACTTTATTTTACTCAGCGTGTCCGTGGGTCAACTATACCCAAAAGGCTTACAATGCTTTGCGGGTCCAATATAATAACGCGTTTAGGTTGCTGTTGCGACTACCGCGATTCTGCAGTGCCTCGGCCATGTTTGCCCAGGCACGCACCGACACCTTCGATGCCATCTTGCGGAAGAAGTCAGCCTCACTACTCAGCAGAACCCACGGGAGCAGCAACAGCATCCTAACCGCGATTGCTGAAAAATTTACCTGTCCTTTAATGCAGCAACTTGCCATAAAGCCCATAAGGAACGATATTAATCAAAAATCTTGCATAATGAAGAATAGATAATATTTGATAAAAATGAACACACTGCTCACGAGATTTGAACCCTATCACTCATATCTTGCATTTATGTGCCTGTTACTGCCGCAGAACCAAGTTGTTACTTATGACTATGAGTTTGTTCGAAATTTTAAGTCACGGTACCAAATGAAAAAGAAAATACTTTATATTTTATTGATGTATTGCATTTTAAATATACAAAACATACAACTTCTGTTGGAAACGTCTAAACATATTAAAGAAAATGGAAAATTATAAATAACGTGTAGTTTTTATCTCCCAATAAGGCGGCAGTATTCGAACCCACATTTGTACATAGAGATAGGGGGGTACTTATATGTAACGCCCACTGTACATAGAGATGGGGGGGTACTTATATGAGACGCCCACTGTACACAAAATAAAATACTGAATTATTAATTACAAAATACAGCATGCAATTACGTAGAAAAAAAGTGTGCTGCAGTAGCTAATTTTATGGATTCTAATCCGAAATAAATTAGTTAATAAAAAGTAGCAATTATTTTTAGCCGACTTGGAAATAATCTTTTGAATGTTCTTCGATTTCTTCTATTTTGAAAATTCGTAAGCGATTATAAATAAAATATTCCGAGGTAGTCCTATACAAGTTTTATATCTGAGGGAGATTTATGTCACACAACTTAAAAACAGTGTAAAATGAAGGAATTAGAAACCAGTATTTTTTTTCAATACAAATCATTTTGTCCATAGTGATTGTCCTCTATCCTTATAATTACCTCTTGCCTATTACATGCCTTTTTGCCTTGATCTATTACATAGGCATAGAAAAAAAGTACCTTCACGGTTATTATTAGGGTTCAGTAATTCAAAGACAATTTGTTTTATGAATCATAACAAGCATTATTTAATGTTAATAACATAGATATTTGATTTGACATGCCTGATTTACGTGACCGAAGAAATAGGTATTCAACCAGTGCGTCCTAACCGTTATGACTTACGGAGGTGAGACGTTGACACTCGCGATAGGGCTGGTCCACCAGTTCAAAGTCGCTCAGCGAGCTATGGAAAGAGCTATGCTCGGAGTTTCTCTGAAGGATAGGATTCGCAACGAATACATCCGACAGAGAATCAAGGTTATCGACATAGCTCAAAGAATAGCAAGCTGAAGTGGCAGTGGGCCGGCCATATCTCGCGAAGAACCGACGGCCGCTGAGGCAAACGTGTTCTTGAGTGTAGACCACGACTCGGTAAACGTAGTGTCGTGGCCACCATCCGACCAGGTGGGATGACGACCTGCAAAAGACTGCAGGTAGATGCTAGATGCGGCAAGCTGAAGACAGGGCGCTATGGCGCTCATTGGGGGAGACCTATGGCCTATGTCCTAGGGCACAGTAACAGAACTCAGTATGCGCCCTGACGCGGCTTTTGTATGAAGTAGTTAATAGTCTCTACTTAAGTAGTTAATAGTCGAGTGCCTGGGGTGTTAGCAAGTTATACCGTATTGTAGGGAACCCTCTCGATTCGCGAGTGCGACACGCACTTGGCTGTTTAATCTATTGTCTCCATAATATTACTTTTTCTTTTCAAACTGCTGTCACAGTTTATTCTCTTTGGCTGTCACCTGTCACCGTAGAAAAGTTAGTTATGTGTGGTTGATATTTATTTATTCAAATTATTGTTATTTAGCTATTCTAAACATTAATGTATTAACGTTTTTATTTCCTGGACCATTTGAAATTCGTGCTTATTCCGAAACGGAGACTCACAATTATTATTCGCTCAAGAAATTGTATCATTTTAAGCAAAGAAACATTTATAATATCCAAACAATTTTCTTAAACTGCTGATATGAAAATTTGAAATACCTAGTGCACTCTATACGTACTTAACTCTCTTTGTGCCCATTTTATTGACTGGTTTGTCCAGTTGCAGTGTTGCATGTGCTGCATATTACCTTGCTGCGCCTGGGTTCTGCTATTACCTCTACTTATTTTGTGCCCTTTCATATTGTGCGCGAGAGAATTCTGTCCTGGCTGCTTGATCATATTCCCACATAAATGCTTAGACTTCTTTGGGCTTGGGATCAAAGATCAAGAAGATAAGCCACAACCATAAGTAGAGAAGAAAGTTGAATAGCTGATAAGATAGCTTAAAAAACGCTCGTGAAATAGAATTGAAGAAAAAACACCACATTCAGAAAATAATTAATTTAATCCAAACTTGCTTTTGGTTCCGCTAAAGCATATTTCAAAGAGAATTTTATTTCCGGAGACCATAATTGAAACTTGTGCTTATTACGAAACAGAAACAATCAAAACGTGCCTGGAATGCTAGACTTAGAGAAACGAAAAGTTCGAAGCTCGAAAAGCTTATTAGAAAATACTTTAAAAGCAAGGATTTAAACGCCAGCTTTTTGTTAGAAGTGTACAAAACTGCTCAGGATTCTGGATACTTGGTTCTTATTTAGAAAAGGTTGGTAATCCAATGTGTTGTGTGTACATATTACCTTCAATAGTCAGTCCATTTTTGTCTTGCGTTCCGTTATTTGACTGCTGTTTTGATGGCTGCATGAGATGTTGTGGGGGCTTGTCAGAAGATAAGGAAAAGGAATCGGCGAAGGGATAGACCTAATCTTCCATCTGAAATGATGGAAGATTACTACGATACGAGAACGATAAAGATTACTTTGAGTGAAATAAATAATATAGTTTAAAAGTCAATGTGCTATTTTATATTTTTTCTGATACTATGTAGTCCATGTTTATCATGCGCTATTTGCTGCTTTTCTTGCCTCCATGGAATCTTCCATAAGTCTGTTGGAGCGAGTGATGATGGAGGCTGCAAATGTAGTGATCTTGATGACGAGGATGAAGAATTTACCTTTGAGAGTCTTCTTCATGAGTTAGCAGCAAAACTGAAGGATTGTGAAAAAAAGAAGGATCGTGTAAAAAAGAAGTGTTGTGAAAAAAAGAAGGATTGTGAAGAGAGTTCAGATGAAGACGATGAAGAAGAATCCGAAGATGAAAGTGACGAGGAAGAAAAGAAAAAGAAGAGAATAGCTGAGAAAGAGAAGAGAATAGCTGAGAAAGAGAAGAAAAAAGGAGAAAAAGAAAAGAAAAAATTAGAAAAACAAATAAAGAGAAGAGAAGACAAAATAAAGAACGAGATTAAAATAGCAAAAAAAGAAGTCGACGACCAAATAAAGAGAGATAAGAAAAAAGTTGAAAAAGAAAAGAAAAAAATAGAAGACGAAGCAAAGACTAAGAAGAACAAAGTTGAACAAGAAATTAAAAAACGAGAAGATGAAGAAATGAATAAGAAGAAAAAAGAAAATAAAAAAAGAGAAGATGAAGAAAAGAAAATGGTTGACAAAGAAAATAATAAGAAGAAAAAGGAAAAAAAAATGAGGGACGAAAAAGAAAAGAATGAGAAGAAAAAAGTTGAACAAGAAACTAAAAAAACAGAAGACGAAGAAAAGAATAAGAAACAAAAGGTAAAGAAAAAAAAGAGGGGCGAAAAAGAAAAGAATGAGAAGAAAAAAGTTGAACAAGAAACTAAAAAAACAGAAGACGAAGAAAAGTATGAGAAAAAAGAAAAAGAAGAGAGGGACGAAAAAGAAAAGAATGAGAAGAAAAAAAATTTTATCTTTTTAGGTTATCATAAATCTGGGTCGCGCCACTGCTGTAAATCATCGAGATCAGATCAGTTCCCGGCTTGAAGCTAGCGGTAAACCATTTTGTGACTCTAAAATGTATCTCAAGACCAAACAGATATATCTATATACATGTCTGGTCACCGGTGTCGGGGACTTTGGGGGGGGATGAAATACGGTAAATTTTATCGACAAATCACTATCCCTATTTTTTTTTCTACCTCCATGATAAAATGGTAGCCATTTTGTTTTCTTTTGCCTCGAAGCACGGGTGCTTGTACTGATTAAGCTATAGCTACCCATGATGAGGTCCTAGGAAGACGACAGAGGACTCATTTGATAGCCAATAATGTGGACAATAAAGCAATGATAACATTGTTTCAATTTCCATTTTATAATAGAGGAAAAAATTATTTATAAAACAAAAATATGTTTTTTTGAACATTTTTTTTTGAATTATTAGCTTTTTCATAGAATCGAAACTGTCAAGCTACAAGTTTTTTGTTTTTGAACGATAGTAAATACTGTGTGCTTCAAAATAAGTCTTGCATCTTAGCTATAAGTAAGATAGTTTAGAAGTTATGACGATTTAAACATGGTAAGTGTTTCTACCTACAAAAAACACAAGCTATGACAAACAACGAAAAGAAAGACTTACTGATTGAAGATACGACACTAGAATACGTAGATGAATATATTTACCTAGGGAAACAGGTCTCATTTAAGCCATCAAATAACATCGAAGAAATAGACAGAAGAATAACAAAAACCTGGAAGAAATTCTGGAGCATGAAGGAAATTTTAAAAGGTTTACTACCTTTAAGGTTAAAGAAGCAAGTATTCGACTCTTGCGTACTTCCAACGCTTACCTACGGCAGCCAGACATGGACCTATACACGAGAGGCAAAGGACAAAGTAGGAAAATGTCAAAGAGCAATAGAACGGAATATACTGAAAATAAGACTAAAAGACAAAGTACAACATAAAGAAACCAGATCAAAAACTAAATTTATAGACGCTCTACAACACGCTCTTAAAATGTAGTGGGGATGGGCCGGACACGTAGCTAGAATGCCAAAAGAAAGGTGGGCCACTTTAGTCACCTCATGGAAAGGTCCTAAAGGCAAAAGAAGAATTGGTAGACCCCTAGCAAGATGGTCAGATGAAATAAAAAAATATGTAAAAACACAAAATTGGACAAGCGTCGCAGAAGACCGCAAACACTGGACAGAACTGGAGGAGGCCTTTACCCGAGAGGGATCCCAACTACTTATTAAATATATGCATTAAATTCAATCGAAATAAACAACTTTTCAAATACATTATTAAATATTATTAAATTATTAAATCTATATAATGATATTTTCTATAATATTTGACATACTTACATTAGATTTAACAAATTTTTCATAAGCATGATTGATGATCAATGTTATTTAAGGTTAAGGAATAAGGAAGGCTTTTTTTTATTATTTTTTTATTATTTAAGTGTTTCTAAGCCGCGCCCTAATCTACAACAAAGAACAGCGTGGTCTAAAGACACGCCCATAGAATTCCTCGAAACCGTGAGTCTAGTTGTCTATTAGCGGGTTATTTAAGCTTTCAAGGGTCATATTCAAATCATCATAACTTCTAAACTATCTTACTTATAGCTAAGATGCAAGACTTATTTTGAAGCACACAGTATTTACTATCGTTCAAAAACAAAAAACTTGTAGCTAGACAGTTTCGATTCTAGGAAAAAGCTAATAATTAAAAAAAAAATGTTCAAAAAAACTTTTTTTTATTTTATAAATTATTTTTTCCTCTATTATAAAATGGAAATTGAAACAATGTTATCATTGCTTTATTGTCCACATTATTGGCTATCAAATGTGTCCTCTATCGTCTTCCTAGGACCTCATCATGGGTAGCTATAGCTTAATCAGTACAAGCACCCGTGCTTCGAGGCAAAAGAAAACAAAATGGATACCATTTTGTCATGGAGGTAGAAAAAAAAAATAGGGATAGTGATTTGTCTATAAAATTTACCGTATTTCACCCCCCCAAAGTCTCCGACACCGGTGACCAGACACATTGTATACAATGTGTATTGTCGAACCTTGATCAAACGAGATGTGCGGATACACGACATATATTTATCGATAAAAAACATAAAATAAAAAATTATATGTTACCTATCTCAAAAATAAAGCCGATTTAATATTTTTTTAATGAAAACTAATTCATTTGGTTTTTTCTTAGTTTCTTTTTGAGTAAACTGTGTATTTTATTCAAAGTAGTCTCATTTGAAAGCTAGATAGTCTACTGTAGCTAATAAAATAAGAAAAAATACAATTTCGATACGGTTTTTACTCTTGACAAGACAGAAAGTACCTATTTTCAATGGTGAATAACATAACAACAAAAAGAGATAGACCAATAATTTTTGGAGAATTTGTAGATTAAATTATGAAGTATAATACAACATGCAAAAAAGTACACCTCAATAACCCAGTTTTAAAGTTACAGATCAAAAATTAAATAAAAACCGTATCGAAATTGTATTTTTTCTTATTTTATTAGCTACAGTAGACTATCTAGCTTTCAAATGAGACTACTTTGAATAAAATACACAGTTTACTCAAAAAGAAGCTAAGAAAAAACCAAATGAATTAGTTTTAATTAAAAAAAATATTAAATCGGCTTTATTTTTAAGATAGGTAACATATATTTTTTTATTTTTTGTTTTTTATCGATAAATATATGTCGTGTATTCGCACATCTCGTTTGATCAAGGTTCGAGTATACACATTGTATAAAAGAAAGTCGTGTTAGTTACACTATTTACATATAACTTAAGAACGGCTGAAACGATTTAGCTGAACATTGGTGGAGAGGTAGCTTAGAACCACGGGGGCGAAGCCGCGGGGCGCTGCTAGTATATATTATAAAGCTTATTTTGTGCAGTGCAGAAGCGGTGCTGGATGTTCCTTTATAAAGGCGTATGAACCGCCTTCTCGACAGTCCGATTTTCTCAGCTGTCTCTCAACAGGGCCGAACCAATAAACAAGCTTTTGAAGTCGCCTATAAACAAAAAGACATTTAATTTCAGATAACTGGGATCCATAATTATAACTAACCCTAGTAATCAGCTCTCAATAAAATATGTTGGTTATACATAATTTATATTATATTTTTATATTTTAAGCCATTATTGTCCCAGTGCTGGGCAAAGGCCTCCTTTTTACCTTCCCACTCCTCGCGATCCAACGCTGCAACAGGCCGTGATGGAAGATGTGCCTCGAGCTCGTAGCGCCATCTCATCCTGGGCCTTCCACGTCGACTCTTTTCGTTGGGTGGGCTCCACTAAATAAAAACTAAATTATATACTAAATTAAATCACTCTCCCCATGAAACATTTCAACAGGAGAGAGGTGATTCTATCTGATATAGTTTTTAGGATGGTGTTGGGGCTGTCGCATACCCTGCGCATCAGGGATGCGGTCTTTTTACGGAGGATGGCAGCAAAGCCATCCGTCTCGTATTCCGCAAACATTCCCGATGCACTGTAAAAGCGAGGCTTTTATTATACTGTACCCGTAGGGTCTCCAGCGACGGTTTGGTGTCGCTGATCCACAGGTTAACACAAAACAGCCTAGAGTCTTAAGAATGGAAGGCGCGCGTGTGCCAATGTACCTACTGCTTTTGTTGCGTTAATATGTTAGTTCTCCGTTTTGCCACGAGACTTCTCTTTTTGTAAAGACTCCATGATGTTTGGTTTGGTGATCAAGTCTTTGACCTTCTGGTTTCTCGGTCTTGCCAATCTTTACGTTCTGATCGGGGTGCGAAGCTTATCATTATGATTCATTGAGAAAATGTATCATTCGAACTGTTTCAGATTTCTTTATTGTCATAAATCAAACATAATAAAAGTGTACGATATAGAGATACTCGTATCTTAGCTGAGGCTACGACTTGTCAAAACACGATAAATACAATTGATTGAATTGAATTCCGGACGCTCTTGGTACTAAGTTTGAAAGATGAACGAATATATTTTGAATCACTTAAATGATATCGCTGTTGCATTTTTAACAATTTTATTTTAATTTATTTTTAATTTGAATTTTGAATTTTGGATGCTTTGTGTTTTATATGCGCTTTTATATGTGATTTGCGTAGACTGTAATATAATACTAAAAATAAAGAAAATTCAAATTTTATTTTTATTTTCACTCCACCTTATAAATTGAATATATTTTGATTCGAAACACTACAGAGCTCGACGCACAATTCTAGTAGATACGCTTATTTTTAAATATTTATTATTAAGGACTTCTACTTTACAAAGTATTCCAGTCCTATCATAACGAACTTATAAATCAAAGACTAGCTGTTTCCCACGGTTTCACCCGCTTTAAATTCGAATTTTACATTTTAAAAATTATAAAATATAGCCTATGTTCACCGGGGATAGTGTAGCTTCCCAACGGTGATATAATTTTTCAAATCGGTTCAGTAGTTTCGGAGCCTGTTCAATACAATCAAACAAAAAATCATATTTTACCTCTTTATAATATTAGAATTGAAAACAAAATAAAAAACTAAATTATGCATATCAATTATATTGTGGGTACATACATGTTTAAAGTCACAGATGCATAAAAGTTTTTAATAATTAGTTGGTTGCTGTTGAATAAGTTGGATACCTACGCTTAGCCTGAACGATAACGGTAAAGGTGTAATTCCAAGATGGACCTCAAACCGCAAACTGCAGCTGCAGGCTGCAAGCGACACTACTAGTTTCTATGCATCTCTATGAAATTGATTCCAAGCACGGCAACACTGCGGCTTGCGGCCGAGGAGGCGCGCAGCGACCGCGGACAACAGCGCCAGTGTTGTCAACCGCAGCCGCTAGCCGCAATGTAGCCTACGGTTGCAGTCTGCATGCAGCCCATCTCGGACTTGATCTTTAGCCAGTCTGCTAGTCTACTAGTGATTCTTGATATAAAATTATCTAAGCCCATTCTTGAAGAGTTGGCACTCACAACTAGAACACGAAGAAAAATACGAACACTTTTAACGCACTGCGTATTCCGGACAAAACATTGAACCGACGAAAGAATAAAAGTTTTTTCGGGTTTTTTCCGTTGCAAGTTTGAGATAAACCCGATATGTCGCCGACACTAATCTTTCCTGTTTCAGGCAAAAAGTGGGATAGCTTGAAGATAAAATAAATAGAAAATGGTCCCGTATCGTGATGGTCCGTATGCCGTATGCCGGATTAGGACTTAGATAGATAGATAGATAGATAGAATATACTTTATTGCTCAAAAAGTTGTACATAGGCGAGCATAATGCTAGATAGCATTCTCTACCTGCTAACCTTTGGGTAGTGTGGACAACAGTTTGGTAGGTAGTGCCATATAATAGAGATAATAAAATATACTACCCATAATGATACTAAGCTACTTATATTATACTTAAACATTAATATATATACCTATATAAATAATTAATATATAATTATAATTACGTACCGAATTATTCTTGCGAAAGAAAATAGTTATAGACTCTAGATCTGAAGACATTTATCGAGGACTTAGTGTGTTGAGTGGCAGAGAAACTCGTGCAGGGCTGTGTAGCATTTTTTAGCCCCAAGCAGAGTGTGACTGATATACATAATACAATACGTAGATATTTTTTTTTATATCTATCTACGTAATGTATAGTTATGATACATGGAAACGACCAGAACACCGGAAACAAATATATGTAGATCGTACACGGTTGGATGGATTTTTGTTTCTTCACGCCAAAACTAGTGCATGGATCAGGCTGAAATTTTGTACAGGTGTAGCTCTAAGACTTGAATAAAACATAGGATATAAAAACATATATATTACCATAAAACAGTTCCCATAGGGTAGAAATAAACTTTAAACGGTTCCATAGACATAATAAGTGCGAAGCTGTGGGCAGAAACTACATAGTTGGTTAATTACGAGTTTTTGTATAGTTGAATTTAATACCGAAAAAACTATAATTAATTAATTAATTATACATAGTATTATAATGATCGACATAGCTCTGAGAATTAGCAAGCTGAAGTGGCAGTTGGCCAGCCATATCTCGCGAAGAACCGACGGCCGCTGGGGCATACGTGTTCTTGAGTGCTTGAGCTATAGGCTGATGATGATGATGAACTTGAGGATAGTTTTCAGTTTACAGAACCCTAAAAATGATAAGGAGGTAGAGTAGAGGGTCCCAACTTGAAACATGAACAAAAGTTTTATCTAAAGTTCTGGGTATCTACACTATTAGGTGAAGTTTTAGGAAGTTCATCGCTAAATGGACTTTGTTATTATCTGCACAAGGGCGAGGGTGCTTTGGCAGGACGTACCGTTACATAATAATAATAAATCAAGATAAACCACTCTATAAAAATATTAATCAAAGCATAGTTTTAACTGCCGGCCTCTGTGGCGCGGTGGGCGAAGGTCCGCCTGCGACGCAGGAGGTTGCGGGTTCGATTCCCGCCCCGGAACAATTGTGTGTACGATCTGCAGATATTTGTTCCGAGTGTTCTGGTCGTTATCTATGTATAATAAAAAATATATATCTATGTAATGTATTGTATTAAGTATATCAGTCATCTAGTACCCATAACACAAGCTCTGCTTAGCTTGGGGCTAGATGATGCTGTGTGGATTGTCCAGCATTATTTATTTATTAAACTATGGACCGTAGAATAAGTTAAACCCAAGAAACCACGACTCGGTAAGTGTAGTGTAGGACGCCCTCCAGCCGTGACGAGCTGTGAAAGACTGCTGGCAGATGATGTGGGAAGCTGAAGACAGGGCGCTATGGCGCTCATTAGGGGAGGCCTATGTCCAGCACTAGGCTATTATAAAAGATAAAATAAAAATAAAATAAAAATAATGCTGGACAATTCACACATCATTATCTAGCCCCATGGTAAGCAGAGCTTGTGTTATGGGTACTAGATAACTGATATACATAATACAATACATTACATAGATAGATATTTTTTTATTATGCATAGAAAACGACCAGAACACCCGGAACAAATATCTGCAGATCGTACACACAATTGTTCCGAGGCGGGAATCGAACCCGCAACCTCCTGCGTCGCAGGCGGACCTTCGCCCACCGCGCCACATCGGTCGTCAAGATACATGGAATATGTAAGTTGTGAAAACATTGATAGCGTCATACCATGTATAGCGAAAACTCCTAGTTCAGTCTATACTTAAAAGAAGGCTTTAAAATATTATGTAAGATAATCATGGACTTTGTGAACGAAATGAAAACATTTGTATATTTATTTATTTATTTACAAAATTTTGGAGAAACTTACAGCTAGGTTTACAAATGAGGTACATATATAGAACATGCCTGGAAAGACCCAGTGCATGTTTGCTGACGGCTAATTAAAAGTTTCCGCTGATAGATAGTTAAAAAATTTAAGTTATGAAGCTTAGTAGGTTGACGACTTTATGAAGATAATTAATAGACATAAGTATAGAAAAATAATTAAAAACAAAACTAATAAGTATATAGGTAATATCACGTCCATGTTCATTTGACAGTAATCTGGGACACGGTACATTAATTATAAATCTTGCTTTTCTCCGCATTACTATAACTTCGAAAAAACACTTATATAGGTACTTACAGTAAACAGCATATGCCCTGGCGCCTGCATTGCCAACGCGTCAAACTTGGTCTCGCGGTCACATCGACACAGTCACAGTCCGCTTGAACAGCGTGTTCACTACTTACTTGTATGTACTTTGACACCTAAATAGACAGGACTGACTAATTTTACACTGCTTCGAAATACTGGTGTGATCTGGGGTCGAATTCCTCTAAATTAATTATTTCACCATAACTAACATAACACCATAAAATATAGTTTCAAAATGACACATTTTGGTATTTTACCTTTGATTGTTTTTGAAACAAACTACAGATTAATGATCGAATTGAAAGACTATTATTGTGGCTATCCTTTCCCATTTGTAATATGTATTTTAATTTCCCAAAGACAGCAAACGATTTCCCGTTTGAGTCATTGAAACATTTTTATCTCCGTTTTTACTTTTTGTTACATGCGTCTTTTTAACTATCGGGGGCAGAGTTGGAGGGACGCGTTTTTACACGCGTCCCTTTATCTGTAGATTGTGTCAAATGCAATAACGACGACTCGATAAACGTAGGACGCCCTACGACCAGGTGGGATGACGACCTGCGAAAGTCTGCAGGTACATGCTGGATGCGGCAAGCTGAAGACAGGGCGCTATGGCGCTCATTGGGAAGGCCTATGTCCAGCAGTGGACTGATGTGCACGTGGCACGCACTATCTAGATTTTCTGTCATCTATGGACGGCAGAAAATCTAGATAGTGCTTTTGTTGATTCTGCAACAATACCATTGTCATAGTAAAGCTATTGGTAAGCAGAATTCAGCCCCAGGAAGATTATCTGAGTATGACTAATAAAATAACTAAATACAACCAGCGACAAAGTCCCTATATTATGTTTGAAAGAATTTTTATTTAAAAATCAAAATAAACAATCCTTAATTTTTGTAAATAATCTACGAATAACCAGCCGTTTTATAGTTATCTGTATGTAATGTAATAACATTGTAAATGTTACATAGTGTTATCATCATGATGATGATAATGATGACACTCTGTAATTACCTTGCATTAAACTATTTTAAATTGAAATGAATAGTAAAACGAGACAGGGAAAGAGTGAGTAAATTAACCAAGCTGTTTCCTCTTACCTGTGCTAAGTTTCGCTGTGCCAGTAAGTTTACCGTTAACTATGTAACCCGCTGCACTTAGCTATTTGTAGATTTTATCTGAAATTCGATTAACGCAAGATGGCAGCCAGCGACGAGATACGATCATTATTAATTATTGGAGGCAAGCACTTCCGTAGCCGCGTAGCTGATTTAAGCCTAGTAGGACTTTTGTAGTTAATAGCCGTAGTACTATTATAGCCGCGTAGGTAGCACTTTCGTAACCTCGTAGCACTTTTGTAGTTCATAGCCGTAGCACTTTCGTAGTCTCGTAGCTTTGTAGTTCATAGCCGTAGCTCTTTTGTAGCCGCGTAGTACTTCTGTAGCGGCAGCGTAGCTCTTTCGCATCCCCGTAGCACTTTTGTAGTTCATAGCCGTAGCACTTTCGTAGTCTCGTAGCTTTGTAGTTCATAGCCGTAGCTCTTTTGTAGCCGCGTAGTACTTTTGTAGCGGCAGCGTATCTCTTTCGCATCCCCGTAGCACTTTTGTAGTTCATAGCCGTAGCACTTTCGTAGTCTCGTAGCTTTGTAGTTCATAGCCGTAGCTCTTTTGTAGCGGCAGCGTAGCTCTTTCGCATCCCCGTAGCACTTTTGTAGTTCATAGCCGCTGTCGCGTCGCTGTTGCTGTCGCTACTGCAAAGTTCTACACAATATAATAGTATCTTTGTAGTTCGTAGCGGTAGTACTTTCAAAGTAGTTCATGATAGTATGGTTATAGTATTCACTTTGCCGCCTATCGCTGAAATTCTGCCACAGACAAAACCGCTTGTGTCTATTGTATTACTTTACTCTTTGGTCTAGTCCAAAGAGAATACGATAACTAGGTGAGGTCCAGTCGAAATAAATATAAATAAATCTGGTTATTTCAAAATATTATGGCCGATTTTGCTGTTCATGTATCGTATAACCAAAAAACTTAGTACCTCATTAGTAAATAATGTTTTCTAAGATACTGCTACCAACTTATTATCCGAGATAATAAGTACCTAATCAAAAAGAAACACTTATATCGCCATGCAAAGTTGTGAAGCATTGGTGTTTTATGTGTTTTTGTGTTTGTGTACCTAAATTGTGTTGTTTTCCATCTATTCTCTGCCCCTGCTTTGCCTGCCTTCCAATGTGCTTTAAAGGTAATCGGTATATAAGTACTAATAACTAATAAAACCGATTAGGTACGAGTAGGGCTTGTGCCGAAGGGTTCCGTAACTTATATCTATAATAACGGCAAAATATCATGTCTGTTGTATGGAAGCCCTTAATTATTTGTTGTGTTATTTCACTATATAATAGACCGGGCTAAAATAAACGCAGCATCATCTAGCCTCAAGCTAAACATAAATTGTGTTATGGGTACTAGATAACTTCAATACATAATACATTGCATAGATTGATATTTTGTATTCATTATCATCAATCTATGTTAGTCCTAGGTCATAGGTACATTATACACACAAATTTCTGTTGATTGTTTGATTTTGATCTTGAAAATCTCATATAATTTAGCTAATCATTTATTTTAAATTTTCTTAGATTATTTTATATAGTTTTGATTTGTTTCTTTTCATAAAAAATATTATTTGTACACCAACTTATAAAATGTTAATCATTAATCTGGCAAGAGCGGTTTCCTCTAATACAAGCAAATTTTGCTTAAAGGGGGACTCCAATACATGTATGTTTAATTTATAAGTTACCGAAATAAAACATTTTATTTTATTTTTATTATTTATTTTATTTTAGTCCACAGTGTCTAGTGGACATAGGCCTCCCCCAATGAGCGCCATAGTGCCCTGTCTTCATCTTGACGCATCCAGCATCTACCTGCAGTCTTTCGCAGGTTTTTGGATTACACATAGTTAATTTGGCAATGATGAAGGTTTGTGCCTAGAATAAGATAAAGGCTACATGTTAAACCGAAAAAACGCGTGAGAAGCCACGGGCAGAAACTAGTAAGCCATCAATGGAAACTAATCTGGAGACAATGAATATATCCACTTTAATTGTTCACACATAAGATTATTATAAAGTAAAAATAACACAAAATCATCTCTAAAAGAAAACCCAAGTTTTGTTGGTCGATAGTCGCCTAGTCATCTACTAAAAGCCTGTGCCAAAACTACAATATTCTCGCAATATGTTTCCCAAAAGAAATCTTCGTGTTATGCTTCGTTGTACGTGACTCAACCTACATATATATAAATTCAGTTGTTCTGTTTGACTTACTCTTGAATACTGCTCGAGCTTGGTACCTACCGAGAAAGTGTAACTTTTTTTCATTTCACAGTAATTTTTCTGTTAATAATAATAAAGTAAATATTTTTTTACAAATACATAAGGATGGAACATACACACAGCATCATCTAGACCCAAGCTAAGCAGAGCTGGTGTATAGATGACTGATATACATACAATACCTCATTACATAGATAGATATTTATTGTTATAAATAGAAAGGAAGGCTCAGGATGAGATGGCGCGACGAGCTCGAGGCACATCTTCCATTATGGCCTGTTGCAGCGTTGGATCGCGAGGAGTGGAAGAAGAAAAGGGAGGCCTTTGCCCAGCAGTGGGACAATAATGGCTCAAAATAAATGAATAATATTTTTTTTGTTATATAAATAGAAAACGACCACGATTCCCGCCTCGGGACAATTGTTTGTAAGATCTGCAGATATTTGTTCCAGGTGTTCTGGTCGTTATGTATTTATTATAAAAACTATCTATGTACTATGTATTCTGTTGTATTAGGTTTAGCAGTCATCTAGTACCCATAACATAAGCTCTGTGTAGCTTTGGGCGAGATGATGTTGTGTGGATTGTCCAACATTTTTTTAGACAAACACTTTTGCACCAGAGTATTTAAGAATAAGAATAAGAATTTTTTTATTGTAAAATTGTGTGAATCATAGTTACATGAAGGTCTTATAATTAAAATATAGTATCAACAATTTAATCCTATTCGGACATACAATATTTTTTAAATAATATTAACATAGGTTCAAAGTTATACCAAAATATTATAGCAGCATAGTTATCTTAACCTATATTAATCCTATTCTAGGCATAATCTAATTATCAAAAAACTCCTTTAAATTATAGTGAGTTTTATCAACTAGTCATTTATTATGTACATGGCTAGTATCCGATGGCACTGGCTGTTGATGCAGCCAAAAAGTTCTAGGAGAATGTTATAGATTGCAAGATTGGATGCTACTGAGCAAAGCCGCGTATCAAGCTTATGTTAGTAATAAAGTAGGCGTTTTGGTTTCGGCAATGTTATCGCATTCTTATAAAATTCATACTGCATGTCGCCACTTGGCCACGGATTGGTATGGCCTTGAATTATTAACTTTCCAATGTTCCCTATGACTGGTCCTATAGTACGATTCGTAGCAGTAGTCTTATAGAGTCGCTACTCTATAAGACTAACCAAGTGTTAAAAATAGAGTTCCTACTCTATGATACAACTTCCGAATATGGAGTTTCAGAGAAAGTAGAAAACGATGTTTTAAATAAATGTTATTATGCTATAAAGTATTTTAACTGAAACTAAATTAGACTCGAACTGTCGCGACTTTAAATTTTTTATCGAGTTGTCGAAGTATTCCTTCCAAACCCATTGTTCGGCTAGATATTTTTTTATGTAGATATGTCCGTCGATTTCTCCATCAATTTATAGACTTCTCTTGAACATTGTTTAGTATGGGTATAGATAGAGAATGATACCCAAGAGGTTCCATAAAATTATAATAAACTTATTATATATTACATATTAAAAATCGGTCGAGGAATGTATGTTTACTTGCATGTGACGTCACCAGAGTTGTAACCAAAAACAGGGCGTTCTCGTCACAGATAAAATTCAATAAATTATTACATTTTGTTTCGTGTAATTTGCAAAAAAATATACATAATTTAGTTGAAATAAAGCGAAAAATGTTTTTTTTAGGCTATTATTAGATAGGAAGACCACAATTTGTAGCATATTTTCAATGTTGTCAAATAGCCTATTGTCCCGCAGAACTTTAAAATAATGTAATATTTATTAGGCGATTCGAAGTTTTTGAAATGAAATGAAATGAAAATTTATTTCTTTAGGCTTACAAATAAGCACTTAGACAAGTCATATTTTATACTATTCATTATTATCAATTAAAATTATTTTATAGTTCACTTCAATTTTTTGTCCACCAGTGGAAGAAGTGAGAAGAAACCACTAGTATGTTGATAACTTATGTGTCTAGTACATATGATTTGCTTATCTGTAATTTGTTAGATTTTGAGTTGGAGCAAAACTCGTTCCAAGCTTTTTTATCTTCTAGATAATCTGATATTTTGTAATAAGCCTTTTTACAAAGAATATGCTTCACAATTTTTTTAAATTTATTTATTGATAATTTTTGCAACTCACTTTGAGTTTTGTTGTAGAAGCGTATACATTGCCCTTTAAAAGATGCACTTATCTTATGTAGTCTAGTTGTGGGAACAGCGAGTTTATTCTTATTTCTAGTATTTACATTATGAATATCGCTTTTTTTAATGAATCGATTGATGTTTTTATGAGTGTACAACAAGTTTTCATAAATATATTGACATGGTACTGTCATTATGTTGTTTAAAAAATAGTACGAAGTTTAAATTATTTTTAACTTATCTTGTTTCGTTTGTTACAGACATGAAATGCTGCCAATGCTTCGTGGTGCACTTTGAGAGTGAGGATGGGGCTCATGAAGAAAGCAAACAAGATGTAGCAAAAGACAAAAGATCTAAATTAAGCATAAAGCAAGCGACTGCCTAGGCTATGATATACTAGCCAAAATCAAGATGCAGTGTTTACAAACATTGCATCCATCATCATCAGCCTATGTTAGCCCACTGCTGGAAATAGGCGTCCCCAATGAGCGCCACAGCACCCTGTCTTCAGCTTGACGGTAGATGCTGGCATCTACCTGCAGTCTTTCGCAGGTCGTCATCCTACCTTTTCGGAGGGCGTCCTACGTTTACCGAGTCGTGGTCACTCAAGAACACGTGATTTTTGGGACGAAAATGGCGTCATAAATCATATCTATCAACAGTTACAACTATTGATTTTTTTTCCTTTTTCAAATGTCTGTCGACTGTGTCCGGCCCAAATAGGGCCACCCTCACTGTTTGGTAAAAGGACAACAATTTTTAATACAGCTAATTTCACAAAGGAGGCGAACTCTCAGCGTCAATACGAAAGCCAGGTGGTCTACTATTAAATAATAACGTACTTGACGGCTGACGTTGGATCACACAAAACGAACTACGGCCAATCCGTTCTTTTGGTGACTTCACCTGCGACAAATACTATATAGATTTCAGGACACATACAAAATCAAAGCTAAAAGCCGTCTCCGTAAATAAAAACGCACTTGAGGTAAGTAAATATACGAATAAGTTGTATTTTTAGCTTTAAACTAACATATGTATAATATTTTATATTTATTTTTGCAACTTTTGAATATTGCGGCATTGTGACACGTGCTTACGTTGGCTGTGTTTCAATCGAAATAAACAAAATAAGAGCTCACATTACAAGTGCGCTCTTATTTACGGAGACGGTTTTTTGGCGTCGACCCGACATCTAGATAGTTTTTGTGATCGCAGGACTTCACTTAGAAAATGATTTTGACATTTACATCTTAGAGATCCGGAACGAAAAGGCCAGCAACTATGTATTATCTTCAATGGAAAAACTTGCAATTACCATGACCTCTTAGTTTGGGACTAGATGGTAACTACTGTGTGGAATGTCCACCATTATTTATTTACTTTATTCAGTATCATACGTGATGTTCACGCTCAATTTTGTTCTTTTGTTGTAGGTATGTTATTAGAAATAAATGATTATGGAACATTAAAAACAACTATTTGTCATGATTAATTGCTTGTGTTGTAATAACTATATTACTTGTTCATAATTATTAACAGCCTATATGACCGCTGTTGGACATTGGCCTCCCCTAATGAGCGCCATATCGCTCTGTCTTCAGCTTGCCGTATCCAGCATCTGCATGCAGTCTTTCGCGGGTCCCCCCTGGCCAGAGGTCGTACACTATGTTTGTCGAGTCGTGGTTTCCACTCAAGAACAAGTTCACTCCAGTAGTTGTCGGTTCTTCGAGAGATATGGCTGGTCCACTGCCACATCAGCTTGCTAATTCTCAGACCTATGTCGATAACTTTGGTTCTCTGTCGGATGTATTCGTTACAAATCCTATCCTTCAGAGACTTCAAGCAATGCTCTTTCCATAGCTCGCTGAGCGACCTTGGACTGTTGGACCAGCCCTCAAAGTTGAAATGGAATTTGTAGTATTAATTCGAATAAGTCTAGGTATACTCGGGCAGAGGCTAGTTATTTAAATATAGTTTAAGATACTCCATAAGGAATTCACTAATATTATTCAAGCGCAATTGAGTAATAATAACTTAATTGTAAATTAATTTCAACTCCCCTGTTAAAGATGATTCTTCAAATTAACTCTCTTGTCTTGAGGCTTTGCTGTTTCAAACGAGGTTGTGGATACACAACATGCTGCAATTTAATGTGTCATGTTCAGTTGTGGTCAAAATGACTCATAGTTATTATCATTGTCATAATATTAAGTACCAAGAAATATATGTGCATACAAATAAATAATGCTGTACAATTAACAAGACAATGTCTAACCCCAAGCTTAGCAAAACTTTAGTTATGGGTACCAGATAGGTGATATACATAGATATAAAAACAACGAAACAATACAATACATAGATATATATTTTATTATACATAGAAAACTACCCGGAACAAATATCTACAGATCGTACAGACAATTTTTTAGTTTCGAGGCGGGAATCGAGCCCGCAACCTCCTGCATCGCAGGCGGACCTCCGGCATTTTTTAAGGTATTCTTATCATATCACTATTTTCACAACATTTTTGCTACACGCCATCACCACGTCATGTGCAAGAGCTCATCCCGCCTCAACTTGCTTCGTAACCGAATTGCAAAGTTTGGAGTTAGCGCGAAACAGCCAACATTCCCCAAATTGTGTATTTGTTTAATCATTATTTTAGTCTGTTCAACGGCTATAATAGAAGCTTTGTTTGGTGAAAGCTTCGTTTTTAGGATTCAGTGAAAAATGCGAGGGTTTTTGACTTACCCCAAATCAAGGTTGGTGGCATTGATTCAGTTTCGACGCTTGAAATAAAATAAAATCAAATCGAATCACACTAATATTATAAATGCAAAAGTTTAGATGGATGGATGGTTGTTTGTTACTTCTTCACGTCAAAACTACGTTCGGATCACGCTCAAATTTACCATAGATATAAATAATAACCTAAGCCTAGAATCTGACATAGGCTTATTATCCCATAACAGTTCTCATGGCAACGAAATAACGTGTAAACGTTTCTATATAAATAACACCTGCGAAGCCGCGGGAAAACTTTAGTTAATTTTTCAGATGTCAGGTATAGGTAAAATGCCAGGTCTTAGGCCCAGATCCCACCATAGCAAAAATGTGCATAACGACGTTCTATTGGCATTACACATCTCTTCTCAGCTTTGGTGGAGTCTGGAAAGTAGGAATTAGATTCACTGCATCTTCTGCATCCCTAACCAAACAATAACTATCTGGTACGGCACATGTATTAAGTTAAATTATAAAGTTATGTGTGTAATCAAATTATGAGAAGAAAACGCAGTTTTGAATCGTGTATTCTTATTTACTGTTACTTATACATACATATATCTGTATAATTCCTTAGAGCTCGATAATTTCTATACGCTAATTTGGAAAAAGCGCTCACAAAAACATTAACTTTTCTGTAAAACTACAGTACCTAAGTCAAACTAAATTCCGGCTACAAAAAATAATGTCTAAATAGTAAAAGCTCCACTTGATCTAATATTCGCTAGTGCGGTGCAAAGTTATTATTACTCCGTGCAAGCATAAATTCAAAATCGTATTTTCAATTATGTTATACGTAAGTTGGGACATTTCCCACGTGGCTCCCGGCTCGGCCACAGAATAGATAACAGTGTGCCTCGGCGTTGACTGCCGGGAACGGACACACAGACAGAGAAAATGAAAAACAAAAGCTAACGGTGGAAGAAAATACTTTGTCTATTATGTTTGACGTATAAGTAAATTCTTATTAATAAATAACTGAACTGAACTGAATTCCGTTCTATTTATGAAATTCTAATTAATTAATAACTGAACTGAACTGAATTCCGGTCTATTTATGAAAGGCTTGCGGCTTCTTAGACCCGTTTATAAAGTACTACCAAGCCTGCGTTACGGGGTGTAATGTATAATTTCATACAATGCAATCTATTGCCATATCTATCTAATGCAAATTAATAATAATAAGATTAAGATGGTAGTAAAATGTAACAGACGGACTTCCCATTTACGTTTTTAAGTATTTTATTATCTACTCTAACTACAAGGACTATAGGCACTGTTGTTCTGCACGAGCAGTATTTATTACTCTATAGTGGTACCATTCTTCACCATTCTTACGAGCTCAGAAGACACCATAGGATCGCGGCGACAAACCTCTCCCATGCTTAATCGTGGCGAGCTTGCGGCGCACCTTTTTAGCGTCGAATCCAGAGCGAGCTTGTTGCATCGTAGCTTTGGACTTGCTGGCAAATCGCCAGTTTGATAGCTAAGGCAGCCTTCACATTAGGTTAGGTCGCAAGCTGAGCGGCCTCCACGCGACTTGTATCGATAAGTGATCGAACGCGGCTGCCGCGCTTCCGTTAATCCAAACATGTCGCGCTGCTGCCGCACTACTTGCGACCTTATATGAAGGCGCCCAAAGACTCTTACTGCCTATTTCCCAGCGAGTCCGCAAACGTTCGCAACATCTAGCATGTTCACAAACTGTCGCAAACAGCTCCTCTAACATTCCTACCGTGTGTATCATAGTAGCAAACTTAACCATTATTGTTTCACTATGCCTGCGCTCTATTTAGAT
Organism: Eupithecia abbreviata; assembly: GCA_943735965.1. Taxonomy (NCBI): domain Eukaryota; kingdom Metazoa; phylum Arthropoda; class Insecta; order Lepidoptera; family Geometridae; genus Eupithecia; species Eupithecia abbreviata. Next base: position 1,208,949 of record OX030997.1, on the reverse strand, counting down.
TTCCCAGTGGCAACACAAAGATGTGCCAAAGTGTTCTAGGCATTGACCTTACTCCTTTCCTGGTTATAGGTAACATTCTGTCCATACTTATTTTACCAATAGGTAGTGATATATTGGTAAAATAAGTATGGACAGAATGTTGTACATAGTATAAAACAAACTCGCTTCCCGCTGTCTGTCTGTCCCTATATATGCTTAGATCTTTAAAACTATGCAACGGATGTTGAAGTGGTTTTTAATAGATAGAGTGATTCAAGAGGAAGGTTTATAGACCATTTGACACACAGATTTCCTCGCAGGCGAAGCTAATGATAGGTGTTTACCCAACGGTAAACACCATAACCAACACATTAGATGGTTGGTTCACATGAATTTTGAGTGCACTCATCTTATCAATAAAAAGGAAAATCCCTAATTTCCTAATTTAATATACACAGTGTCTGGCGGCGAGTGTTTAATTTATTGCATCGATTATTTCGATCATAGATTTTTAGACGACCGATGTGGCGCGGTGGGCGCAGGTCCGCCTGCGACGCAGGAGGTTGCGGGTTCGATTCCCGCATCGGAACAATTGTGTGTACGATCTGCAGATATTTGTTCCGGGTGTTATGGTTGTTTTCTATGTATCATAAAAATATCTATCTATGTAATGTATTATATTATGTATGTACATCAGTTATCTAGTACCCATAACACAAGCTCTGCTTACCTTGGGGCTGGATAATGGTGTGTGAATTGTCCAGCATTATTTATTTATCACTTTCTATTCGCGCTGGTTCTAGTATTTATATTTATATGAATTTCGATCTTATTTTTTCCAAAAGCTACAGAGATTATTAGTATATGTATATTAGAAGGTAGGAATTGAAACAAATGAATAAAGATTAAAATTTGTATATTTGGTACTTCGTATATTTTTTCATTTACATCTTGAATCGATAAGAATTAGTAGTTTAATCGTATAATCTTAGACGATTATAATTCAATAATTTTTATAAAGAACAATATAAACGTAACGTATTTAGAATATTTAAAATTAAAATATTTAACAAATTCTATATAGGTTTTTACTATAAGTATAAATAGTTTTAGTTAATTTAGAACAATTTTTATTGAACAATTTTCTAATTATTTAGTTAAGATAGCCACCTATAAGGTATTTAGTTTAAAACTTTCTAAATATTTATTAGCTAATTTATGAAAGTAATGGCATTGTTTTTACAATAATTCGAATCAAATCAAAACAAATATTAAAATAATCTAAATAATTATAACATATCTTTAAAAAATATATATTAAAATAAATTTTACAGACTTTAATTAACTAATACTCCATCAAAATAATGTCTCTGAATCAATGAACTCGTTAAACAAAACTTTAAGTTAAACAAATTTTTTTGATGAATTTTAGCAATTATGGTTTTAAAATCAATAAACTGATTGTGGACTTATACATTTTTTTTGTGACCATGAAAAATTTTTGTGTTAAAATCCTTTCTTAAACAATATTACACAATTTCTCACCATAAAAACACTTTTCAATCATACGTGAAAACCACCGCAAAGTGGAAAAAACCTAATTTTGTGACATTTTAACATTTTGTCTATCTAATATTTTTAAAATATTCTTCTATCACTCTTATAGTTGAATGTGATATAAGAATACATTTAGAAAATAATGCATATTTAAAAACTTTCTTAAATAGAATCGCAACAAGAAGCAAGGGCTCTTTGCTTGCTTGTATTATCCTATTTATTTATTGCTACTCCGTATCATCCAAAAATAATTCATTTAAACTAAAAATATAATCTAAATTTAGACAATATAATAGATTCACAGAACTCTAGGTTAGTAGGTCCTATTTAAAATTAATATTCAAAACTACTGTTAGTTTGATTTAAATCACACGCACATTTGGAAGACGATATTAAATATTAGAGGAAGAAACTAAACACCAAAATATCGCTCAAAATCTATTGCTTTTTTTCAGTACAATGAATTAATTATATTAATATATTCAAGTTATATTAAAATAGTAAACTAACTTTTTAACCATAACGGCAATGGTGTTGCAGTATTCATTAAATAACCTTATTCTAATACTTATTGTAAATTCAATTTTTTATATAGATATTAGAAATTTCTCTTATACAAGTTTCTAATTTACATCGATTTAGAATAAGAATGTCGTTGTGTTTTTATTAACGATTATAATTATGATTAATTAGTATAAATATTAAAATAGATACAGTATTTACATGCAGGATGAAAAAGATTTTAAAAACTATTATCAGTCATAGGTATAGTTGATAAGATTTAAATTATTTTATAACAAAAATTTAAGCATTTACTACCTAATCATAAGTTTTGGTTTATCAATAAACGACATACACATAAAGTAACGAAATATTGGTACTCTTTGTACATTGACGTTTTTATTTACACATAAAATTCTGCATGCTATACCTACGGATACATTACGAATTTATATCATAAGATTAGAAATGTACAGGAAGTATTTGGTGTTCATTTGGTATTAATTTTAAATTATCACTAAAACTTACTTAAATTATTATATTTACATTAAAAGCGACCAGCGCTATTGTTTAAAATAATAATATGAAACTTTGCAAGCACTTACAGCTATATTAAAAACTATGTTATTTCATATTCACAAACAGTATTTAGTGCATTTATTGTGCAGTGCGTGTTAGAGAGGCACACAGGCACAGTCATTTATTTTAAAATTATTAGCGCAAAAGTCTGTTTTACTAAATTTGATTTCATTAGGTACCCAAAAACATAGTTCAGGTATCGAACCGCTTGGAACCGGCGCGGTTACATTGATCAATGCCCAACAATTATCTCCTTTCCCAAAAACCTACATTATGTCGTAATTGTTTCATATTTAAGACACCGCATCTTTACAATGAATATTAATGTTACGTGCTTTATGATTATGTGCTTTTCTAATATTAAGTGAACTTTGTGATATTATTTAACATTGTTAACACAAATCCAATGTGTGTTGCAAATTTAAAAGGTATTTAAAAAAAAACAATAATCTTTAGATGTATCATTTTGCTTTGTTTAAGAGATTGAAATGTTAATGCGGTTTTTAATTTTAACGCGTTTTAGGTGGAATAAAATTTGTTGAAAAGTAATTTGTCGCAAGGCATCTACTATTATTTCTAATACAACTAACTTCGATACAATGATACTGTTACGAATCGTTGAACCTAAGTTTGCAACAATAATTTTGAAAATGGTGGTTTTAGAATAAAACTTCTGAAACTATCATGGTTATTAACACTAAAGTCATTTAAAACGGGATTTTACCATGATTTGATTTTCGAGTTTTCCAATATTTCGGCACAGTTTCATGCAATAAGATGAAACTGTGCCGAAATATTGGAAAACTCGAAAATCAAATCATGGTAAATATCCCGTTTTAAATGACTTTGGTGGTTTTAGAAAATGGTACGATGTGCGGCAAATGTATTACTTAAATAAGCAACGTTGTATTTGTGTTAACAATTTGAATAAGCAAATTTCGACAGTAAAATATAATAAAATTGTACGTTTGGTGAATCGTAGAACTACTATATCAAAAACTATTAATCTATTGGTTTGGCAAATAAATAAAAAAATAATTAATAATTTTATTAAACTCTATTTTTGGACAAAGCATGATTCTACATAAAACAATTTCCAATTCCTTTCTTATTTATAGTACACAAGAAAATGTGTTAAATTACCTATGTATAATCAAATCCGTTAGTGTTGCAGTATTTTGTTTATTCTATATTATTATTATATCTATGGTCTTCTACGAGGTTTCAAAAATTCTACGAAAAAATATTTTTTACAATTCCAATATATTATAAGCAAAAAATATAACTTGAGATCACTTCAACTACTAGACATACAATTTATTTTAACTGCACAAATTTTTCACTATTTATTTGATTATTATTTCAACATGGCCGTCAAACGCCGATTAAATTACGAAAAGCAGCGATCTCAAAAATAAAAACTTACAAATAAGCTATTGGTGAAAAAAAGTTGTCTAATTTCCTACCAATATTTCTACGAAATCACCTTTATTTCTTGCAACAAGTGGTTATCAAACTAGCTAACACTGCAATTTGTAATCACTCGTAGCAAATCCATGCCAATATTGTCCACAAAAACGAATCACGACCAAAAACGCCACTTGAAAATAAAACACCAAAAATAGCAGTTCGATCTGAAGAATAAGTTCATGGATGACATGGCTTGACATGATCAACGTACATTGTAAAAACCCGGTGCCGCGCGTCTCTCTGCCAACAGGATCCTGTTCGCGACGCATCTATAGCAGCACAGGTAGGCTAAACATCACTTGAACAGTATCCTTCTAAACGCCCTTCTGAAGTCCTTATTAAAAATCGTGTAAATAACAGGATTCAGTACAGAGTTCATATACCCCAGCCAGAAAGCGATAGCGAACGCACTGCCTGGTATATCGCAAGCGTGACACGCAGCTTTTAGGATATAGAGGAAGAAGAAAGGCAACCAGCAAGCGATGAAGCTTCCCATTATCAACCCTAAGATCAGGGTCGCACGTTTCTCTTTCTTCCGCGCTAGCCGTTTCTTTTCTCTCTCTGGGTCTCTTGGTTTATGAGGTTTGGGTAATGCCGGTTCTAGTTCTGACTTGCTAGGTTGCGTTTTTTCCTGTCTCCTGTCTTTCTGTTTGAAGAGTCGTAGTTTGAGAGGCTTGACGCCGCCGCAACGACTGACGACTCCGCTGTCGGACGAAGAAGGTTCTAGTTCTGAGACCATATCGGCGTCGATGTTGACGCTGGGTGCTCGGCCCCTTGTCTGTTGGAGGGCTAGCTCTCCGTTGACGGACAGCGAGGAACTCCGGTACGCGCAAGAGGCGAGAGGGTTTTTCGTCACTTGTGCGGATGTTACCACCTGAAACAGATAATATTTGTTACAAAACTTTGTCAGCACATTGAAAAATAGCTTATGACTGGTAGTTGTATAGCAAGTCATGACGATCTCTGTTGCGCGGTGGGTGAAGGTAAATAATAACGTTTGTACGATCATCAGAAATAGTTTCGGGTGTTCTGGTCGTTTTCTATGTATAATAAAATTATATATCTATGTAATGTATTGTATTATTTATATCAGTTATCTGCTACTCATAACACAAGCTGCTTAGCTTGGGGCTAGAATTATCTAGACCCAAGCTAAGCAGGGCCTTGTAAATTGTCCAGAATTATTCAAAATATTTTAAAAAGTAAAAGATGTCGGTTTGGCGATTCTTTAAACTGGACTAGACAGGCGTACAACTCTAAAGAGCTTAATGGATGTTGTTTTAAACTTTGATGCGCTCTCTGGGGGCTATGATAATATTTAAATCTCGTTTTTGTTGGTGAAGGTGCGAACGCCATGTTTTGCATAATAATCACAGAAGTAGTGATATACTAATAGATCATTGTTAAGGCCTAGACTCACTTTGAGTGTCTGCTGTCACAATAACTAAGGAAAAAGGGTATGAAAAGGACACTCTAAAGACAAATATGTATATTTATCCTTACAGTGTACAACGTGTATAACATGTTCTTGAGTGGAGACCACGACTCGGTAAACGTAGTGTAGGACGCCCTCAAAAGATAGATAGGTGGGATGACGACCTGCGAAAGACTGCAGGTGAAGATGCTGGATGCGCCAAGCCGAAGACAGGGCGCTATGACGCTCGTTGGGGGAGGCATAATATATCCAGTAGTGGACTAATATACGCTGATGATGATGATGATGATGATCCTCATAGTGTACTTACTTACTCTGAAGGTTAATATGGTGGCAGTGGTGGCAGTTTATTACCTGCTTAGCTCATGGATATGCTAGAAGCCTACTATAGGTAAATATAAAGGTCTAGGCTCACTATGAGTTCGTGACGTATATGCCTACATATGTGGCGACGGCAGCGTGTCCGCAGCTTCACTTGTGGATAAGTCAGCCCTTGCAGATCACCGTGACTCCAATATGTATATGCCTCATCCTGCCTCAATGCCTATAATACCTAGAAGTAGTCTACTCAACTACAACTCCATAGGCCATTATATTTACCTTCAGAGTGTCCTTCCTCTCATCAGGCGGTAGAGGCAGCGTGTTCCCTGCCTCGCTCGTGGATATGTAAGAAGCCAACTGACAGGTCTAGACCACGGAGGTCTTATTTAAAACGGGATATTAACTATGATTTGATTTTTGAGTTATCCAATCAAATCATGGTAAATATCCCGTTTTAAATGACTTTAGTGTTAATAACCATGATCGTTTCAAAAGTTTTATCTCGGAGGTTTTGACTTACTTTGGATTTGGACATCGTCATACAACTACTGTTTACCTTAAGAGTGTCCTTCCGTCAGGGTCTATACAGATCTAGACTAACCTAGGATTTTTATTTAGATATTTATTTATTTCGGAACACCATCAGCTACAATAATGTCTATTGAGTTAAAAATGACAACAGAGAGCTAATAATAGGTATTCCCTGATAGTATCTAAATAAGCTATTTATGTGTGAGCACTAACAACATTGTGACAAAAAAGAAAGCGTACTTTATGGGACACCATAAAGTGCTTGTACTTAAACTTGTGATAAAAATAATAGAAAACATAAAACAGAATAAAACACAATTATCAAGAACTGACCTAGACCTAAGCCCTGGGAATGCTGGTATGAAACGGGTCATTTGGACATCTACTACTACTACAACTATTCAACAATTATTTACCTTCAGAGTGTCCTTCCTCTCATCAGGGGGTAGCGGCAGCGTGTCCCCAGCTTCGCTCGTGGATATGTCGGAGGCCAGCTCGCAGGTCACCGTGGGGATCTGCACCTGGGCTGTCTCTATTGTCGATATCTGGCTCTCGCTGGAACATATTAATTGTTAATTAATCGCGAGCTTTGAGATGTTTGGTTACAACCACACTCACACAGTTGACACCTTTTGGGTACGGAATTTGATTCCGTACCCAAAGGGTGTCAACTGTGAACTATATACCCAGACGATCTCTGTGGCGCGGCGGGTGAAGGTTCTAGGTGTTAATCTTTATATATAAAAATCTATTGCTGTTCGTTAGTCTCGCTAAAACTTAAGAACGGCTGGGCCGATTTAGCTGATTTTGAAATGTTTGTCGTAGTCCAGGGAAGGTTTAAACGGTGAGAAAACATGGTAAAATTGCGCAGAAATTTCCATGTGGGTGAAGCCGCGGGGCGCAGCTAGTTTGTATAATAAAAGTATATCTATATAAGGATGAGGTATCAGGTATCTCTGTATACTAAATAAGGTTTATCAGTTATCTTATATAATCATCATGTGTTGCAGATTGAAAGGTGTAGGTAGTAATTATTGTCAGTTATCTAGTGCCCATAACACCAGCTCTGCTTAGCTAGTTTTAGTGATGTATGTGTACTTACATATGCAATAGTAGGAATCTACCAACGTTTTGTGCTGTGTGGTTTTCAATAAAAATAATCTCGCTATAAATCAAACTGTTAATTTAAATGAACAACTAAACAAGTTAGCAACACCATACCCTGAAACAGATCACCTGATGCCATCCTATATTATTAATTCTGCGCAAAAAATGCTGGAATTTTTCATAAAAACAGTTACAAAATTCTTCGTTCAAGGCATTTCCGTACCAATACACGATCTACTTGTCTTTTATAGATCAAACATGGGAGGGAACAAAGCATAACTTCGGTGGGAAAAATATTTCCACATCGATAAAAATATGCCTTGGGACGCAGTGATAAAAAATAAAACGTCAAGTGTGTGTCGGACTCGGGTACCGAGGACTAAGACCTTGTTTCTTGCCAATTCTAAGTCAGCGAGAAGCAGGCACCGTGAAGGTTTTAGTCCGTAGTTTGAGTCCGTTGCAAGAATAATAATAAAAAAATCAATCAAATACAAATTTATGTGTTTTCGGATTTTTCGCTTTACTTGTGCTTAAGACCTCGGTTCTTGTAAAATTTTATGATTCAGATCAACAAAAAGTACACATAGGTTTTGTGTGCATGAAAATGAGAACAAATTTTGGCATAAACGGCTATAGCTTTGGATTGCATTGATGTAGAAGTTTCATTTATCTCTCGGCTCCAAGAGGTTACACATCTGAGTATTTGATGTTAATTTCGACTCAATACTTTCACGCGTACTGAGAAAAAAGGGTTGACACACGAATCTCAGACAGACAACAAAGTAATCTTTTATGTGTTCCTTTTTTCCTTTGAGTTACGAAACCATATAAATAATATTTCGGGGTTTTTGGACTAACACGAAGGGTTATTGTATTTTAATTAAATTAGACCATATTTTTTGAATAGCATTTATTTGGACACAGGTACAAAATACAGGCATAGAATAACAAATGGCAAATAAAGTAGTTTATCATACGGGGATAAATGACAGGTAAGTTTTTGAGTTATTTATTCAATTTTAAATATATATTTTTTGGCATCGTACCTCTCAAACGAATGAACCGATTTTGATTTAGTTTTTTTTTTGTTTGAAAGGTGGATCAGTCGGGAGTGTTCTTAGCTATAATGCTTGATGAAAATAGGTACAAGATGGCCGCTGCCTCAAAATAGCGTGTCGGGTTTTTTTTTTAATTATATTGTAAAATTTTTGTCCGTCCATTCTGTTATATTTTTTCCATTACTATCAACTAGTCAACTATTTTTAACATGAATTCATCTCAAAATCCATCGTGTACGCCACCCCTTTAATATTATGTAGGCTTCAATCGTTTCCCTTTGATGGGTGAGCTTGGGCGTTGGGCTACATAACGCTGTTGATAGGGATTCCATATTTATACGAAATTTTCCTCTCGCATGTTGTTCAAAGCGATTTTTTTTATCGGGGACATATTTTCCAGTATTTGGATATTTTCGCTTCTGTTTTGATATATTGGCGAGCTAGGTTTTGGCCAAGTTTTTTTTGCACGTGTTTTTTATGCTTGTTTAATTTCTAGAGTAGAGCGGTTTCTATGATTATATTTAAATCTTGATTAAATTACTCCATTAAATTTAATAAAATTTTACAACGATGCTCTTTCTATGGATGGAGGATCCTTGATCTCCTGAACGCCATTTAGACCTAAAAAAAAGGGTATTTTATGAAACTAAACCCTTTGCCGAAGACAGGGCGCTATGGCGCATTAGGGGAGGCCTAGGCCTATGTCTAGCAGTAAACTATTATAATGTTAATGATTAACTCAACTGAAAAACTTCTCAGCTATAGTTTAAAAATGTACTTATCAATTTCCTAAAAAGTTATTTATAAGTTTTCTTAGCGAAGTACAAAACGATCCTTATCATCGAGCAGCGGAAGTAGTCGCAACTTTAGTCGTTTTCGAACCGTTTTATTGACTTCTGTGTAATTTTGGTGAGTGCTGCACTAAGGACATATACTCTAGTGCACTGAGGTAAGTACCTAAGTGCACTAGAATATATGTGTGAGAGATAAAATGTGTCCTAGTTTATATTATGACAGAGGTGGCCTTCGTTGGCGATGTTTTGAGTATTTCCCAAGTGGGTTTATATTTTTCGAGCGATACAAGGTAAGTCGTAAAATGACAATTAGAATATGATAACTCAGCTCGTTATACAAGCTCCTAAAGTTATGAAGTAAATCACTGATAATAAATGCGAAAGTTTGGCTGTTTGGATGGATGATTGGATGGATGGATGTTTGTTACTTCTTCACGCTTAAATTTATGAATGGATCGGGCTGATATTTTGCCCTAAGTCTGGAAATGAAAATGAAATCAAATGAGGCTATTTATCCCATAAATCAGTTCCAACGGGATAGAAATAAAATTAGATTTTTTGGAAAAGTAGAATGTTACATTACCCATTATTATTACTGCTAAGATGGCCCGACGGCATCGGATTGGTCGAGGGCATGGGCCGCGTGCCCTTTGGAGGGTTGCTGAAGCTTGTCTGCTGCTCGTTCTAAAATAAAAAAAATCTTATTTATTTACTGAACACACTAAACTAGCTTATAACTATAAAAAAAATAGAAATAAATCAGCATAGATACAAGGGTCCAAAAAGGTCCTTGTTTATTTTATTTTATTTTATTAAATTGTCTCAGCATTATGCCGTTTCAAGCCGAAGCTTGGGGTTTTTTTGTTATTTTGTAGTATTTAACTTAATTTTTAACTTATTTTTATATTAGGTAACTACCTAATTGTATTTTTATCCGGGTCGTTCGTCAACTCACACCATGAATCTTGTCCCAACTGGTGTAAGTTGCCGAATACCATTGTAGATAGGTGAAGACAACCTACAATTAGCGAGTAATAACGTATATAATAATATTATGGATACAAATTAAATTCTGTTTTTGCATTTCACACAGGTAAAATAAAAAAAACAATAAGTTAATATAAGTTCAAGCTTCAGCAGCAGGCAGATGCTGGATACGGCAAGCTAAAGACAGGGCGCGCTGTGGCGCTCATTAGGGCATACCTATGTCCAGCAGTTGACTACATAGGCTGATGATGATGAAGTTCAAGCTGAGTTCTGTACTTACCGGATTCCTCCTAGGGTTCTTCCGAATCCCACGGCGCGCCCGGGCCTTCGCCGCGTAGTATATCCGGATGTATACAAACACCATAATGCACGACGGGATGTAGAAACTGCCCAGCGCTGAATATATCACGTAGCCGATGTCATCTGACACCTGGAAATAATAGGTTATGGTCAGTTTATCCAAATGTTGTCTGGAGGAGATTGCTTCTAAGCGATAAGACCGCCCACTGTAGTTTAAACTGTAACATTACAGTAATTTGCATCTAAGTCGTTATGCATATTTTATGATAGGTCGTGGTCAGTTTATCCAAAGGTTGCCTGGAAAAGATCGCTTCTGAGCCATAAGGCCGCCGATTGTACTTGTCGCATGTAATATCTTTCAGTAATGATCTGTATCTGAATAAAGTATTTTTGTATTGTATTGTTTATATAACATTACCTGCGCCCGCGTGTTGTTACGGGAAATAAGTCATAGAAATATAAATACTTTATGATGCCTTGTTATAAAAACTATGTATACTTAAACTATATAAGGTTGGTACTACAATCAGAAAAAAAAACCTTACAAAAAGGTTTATAAAAACATTCCAACAATTTGTTGTCTACGCAAATTTGCGGTACCTAGTTTGTACAATGTACATACCCTTAAAACAAAATGGTTCTTGTTTAATTGGTCATCGGGTATTTATCGAGTAGGTACATTTTGTTTTATTTTTCCTGATAATAGTTGTTTGTGTGTCAAGTGAACAAAACGATTTTTGTTGAACGTGCCGATATTAAATGCAAGGGATTTAAAAAAAAACTAAACAAAAATGTTTGCCGCTAAAAGAAACATTCCACCAAAGAGAATACAATACCTACGTAACCCATTCAACTTTTCACCACGACTAATGAGGTAATATTTCGAAATTTATAAAAGAGGTCAAATGTCAGAAACTCATTTTAGTCAACTACCATGGAGGTTTAGAAACCTCTTTCAAACCGCGGACGAACAAAATTATTATTTTCTATGAAGGTTGAATATTGTCTGACCTTCTTTCCTTCGATAAGTTAAAATGAGTGCAGCAAAGAGGTGCAACTCCCGTTGTTCGGGAGTTTATTTAAATATGGCGTTGTACCAAGTCCGCATTGAAGAAGCCACACAAGCCAAGGTTATCAAGGTTCAGATAAAATTGGCGCTGCTTTCGCAACGGTCTCATGTTGTCCAATAAACCGGAATAAAATGTCTCTTCCACTAAACAACTTTATGCAAGAAGTCGTAAAAGGTATACGTGGCCTACGTGTACGAGTTCAAACTCATTATTAAAAACCTATAACTCAGAGACCATTGGAGATAGGCCCGATTTTGGAATTTTTCTGGGTCGTTATGAACGCACCTGTCCTCAGTTTTAGCTTCATCTTGAGTTTTGGGACATACTGTATACAACTCAATAGTTTTCTAGCTTAACACTTTGAGTGCTGAAAACGCACGGTATGAGTTTTCTACAAGTGACTAATATGCGTAAATCCACACTAGCGCAGCGGCTGAGAAAATACAGATCTTTGTGACTCAGCAGAGCTGTAATATTTTTCGAGCGAAACGCATGTGCGGCGCAACACAACCGCTGTGTAGAGCGGCAGCACGAATTTTTTAGGTAAAAAAAAAGATCGCAGTCGTCGAAAAAAAACCGCAGTCAAAGTGTTAAAGTAAAATACTGACCAAATAATTCATTCTACTGAACTAAATATTAATTTTACTGATCAAACAACTATTTTTTAACTGACCAATTATGATTTAGTGGCCGCCCAACTATTGCTGCAGGTTTATATTTTACCTATCAAAACATATTCTGTTCAAATGGTTTTTTGGTAGATTTTTCCAGCTATTTCAAATTGATACCAATATCTAAATTTACTTTCATTACCTTAATGGCTTTAGCTTAGGTAGATGATGTTGTGTGAGTTATCCAGCAGTATTTATTTATTCTTTATATTTATTAATATAAACGAAATTTAGTCAGAACTGAGATTTGTGGGGTCCATAAAGAATCGGTTAAACAATCAATCAATATCACACACAAAGGCCTGATTATAATACCTAACCTACATCAAACCATCCATATTAATTAGGTAGGTTGTACCCGAACCTGTCTTATCTAACATTTTGAGCTCTTTTCAAAGAATTTAATCTTTCCTCCCATTGTAGAACCACAATGGCCGATCACAATGGGACCCTATGCTTTGCCTTGACCGATTGTGAACGATGAATATTGAAATTGGTTACTGAATTCGTTTATTAATATTATATATATTTTTGAATCTTTTGGATGCTGTAAAGAGGTTTATATTTTTACCTATAATTATTAACTACTATCAGCTCGCTAAACGTAAAACTCGGCTAACTCGGCTCGGTAAACGTAGTGTAGGACGCCCTCCGACCAGGTGGGAAGACGACCTGCGAAAGGCTGCAGGTAGATGCTGGATGCGGCAAGCTGAAGACAGGGTGCTATGGCGCTCATTGGGGGAGGCCTATGTCCAGCTGTAGACTGCTATAGGCTGATGATGATGATGATGACTAGCAGCTCGTCCGGGCTTTGCCCGGATGGACATTTGTATCATAAACATTTTGCGATGAACGTAGAGTAAGTCTATCATTATGCTCGAAAAATACTTTTAATTTTTCGGGTTCATAATTATATCCTATGGCACTCACAAAAACGTTGCTTTCCATTTGTAAAATAATTTTCAAAATCAGTTCAGTACATCCAGAGATTACCCCTTACAAAATCACAAACACAAGTTGTAGTTTAATGTGGAATCAAACATAGGCTATTTTTTATCTTATTAAACAGTTCCCGTGAATCTTAAAAACATTAAACGGTTCCACAGACACAAAACGTGCGAAACCACCAGCAGAAACTAGTAAAACAATAGATAGATAGATAGAAAATTCTTTAATGCACTTGAACTATAAACTATGTACAGTAATAACTTAAAAATTAAGTACAAATGGCTACAATAAAACACTGTAACCAGGTGCTTATTAACTACCGCTACGCCTTTATTTTATTCGCCCAGAACAAAGAGAAAGCTGTCAAAATGGACGAAATGGTGACAAAAATGGCCACGTTACTGAAACGTAATGCCACGTACAGCCACTATGCCCATTCAGGCAACATTTATGTTCCGCTTAATTAAAAATGGTAGCGATAAGGCCGCCTTTTTATACGATTATCTGGTGAATGGCGGGGGCTTTTCATGTGCTGTGGCTTTTGTTTGGGTCTCTTTGTGCATGTGTTTGAAAGAATAAGGAAAATGAGGGAAAACGTAACGTGTACCATACAAACGGTTAAGTCCTCAAGTTCGGTTGACCTAGACACTAGGGTCTTCTAAAAATAGTAATAAATATAAAGTTGTAAACACGGTAGATAGTTTCTCACACAAATACAACAGGGGATTAGTTTGGCTTATTTTATACTGGACTGTTTTAATTTAGTTTTATTATATAGTGTTTTTTTTAGTTGTACTTTCCTTTGTTTTTGTGTACTCTAAATAAAAAAATATCTATCTATGTTATGTATTGTATTATGTATATCAGTTATCTAGTACCCATAACACAAGCTCTGTTTACCATGGGGCTAGATAACGCTGTGTGAATGGTTCAGTATTATTTATTTATTTTATTTGTTTTTGTGTGTGCAAAATAAATCTTTTTTCTATTCTATTCTAGTTTAGCAGAATGGCCATAATAATCCGCTGGTCCTAATTTTTTTACAGTTTCTATCGACGACCGATGTGGCGCGGTGGGCGAAGGTCCGCCTGCGACACAGGAGGTTGCGGGTTCGATTCCCGCCTCGGAACAATTGTGTGTACGATCTGCAGATATTTGTTCCGGGTGTTCTGGTCGTTTTTCTATGTATAATAAAAAATATCTATCTATGTAATGTATTGTATTATGTATATCAGTTATCTAGTACCCATACCACAAGCTCTGCTTACCATGGGGCTAGATAATGCTGTGTGAATTGTCCAGCATTATTTATTTATTATTTATTATTTATTCTATGAAAGTATGCCACAACATGGCTAGGTACTTCTACAAATTGATACAGTCCATTCTCACTTTTAGGAGAACGGAATAAAGTTCCCTTCTCTGTAACAATAAATAATTTATAATTAATTTTAGGGAGGATAGGGAATTTCATTTCCAAAAAAATATTCGCCCAACATTGATATTTCACTATCAATATCAAATATTTAGCCAAAGCCTAAAGAGGCCTAGGACCGTGAAATTATATTACCCAAAAAATATTCGGGTAACATTAATATTTCACTATCAATATCAAATATTTAGGCGAAGGCCTACGGAGGCCTAGGGCCGTGAAATTAAAATGATAACCGAAGGACGAGCATTGTGCCAACAGTGGATCGAATCAATTTGTTTATATTCAATTATGGTCGTGTCACGTAGGACCCTTTGTAAGGTTGAAAACACACGAGCGATTGAAAAATCATTTTACTAAGTCTATTTCAATCAATCATCATCAATCATTTATTTGCAACTAGCAACGCATGCGGAGCCCACGGCTTCGCGCGCGTTTTTTCTATGGAAACGTTTAAGTGTTATTTATATGTATATATCCCATGATAACTGATTTATGAAATAAAAAATATGTTGTTCCTTTGTTTTATTTAATGTCTAGAACTACCTGTGTGCGAAATTTGAGCGCGATCCGTTCAGTAGTTTTGGCGTAAAAACTCACAAATATCCATCCATTTTAACATTCGCTCTTAGCAATAAGGCCGCCTTTTATACTTACTTTATTCTATTGTTTATTCCTGTATTATTTTCTGTTTTGTGTGGTAAAATAAAGTGTTTTCTATCTATCCATCTACCTATTCGCATTTAATATTAGTGTGATAATACATTGTCATAATTATTACTATTTAACTGTGTTCAGCCTTCATAGATACATTATTATCCCCGAAGCTACTAAACAGTTCAAGATGAAATTGTCTTACATGCGTAGAGCATAAAATACTTTTAAATTATAAAGTTTTTTTTAGGCTGAGTAGATGCAAGGTCTTTCTATTAATTGCCTATGTCGATTATTGAATTATCAACATTCAATAATATGGCTAAACGTTATTTACGCATCTCGTCGAAGGAAATTAATTAGTTTTTCCCAATAAACCGGCGTTCGTTTTGAAATCTGCTAGCCTATTCTACAAGCAACCTGATTCCACTTCATCGGCGATATCAAACACAGACCCATTTTAAGATTTTTTTTGACATTTGTCTTTGAGTATTACAATTAACGAATACCTACTGAATAAATATTTTAAACTTATACGATCTAAACACAAAAAAAACGCGACAAATACCTGTTAAATAGTAATAATAAAAATATGTTCAGATCGCGTAGGTAACTTAAAAAAATATTTAGTACTGAATTTGACTCACGATTGCGAGTCTCGACGCGACGTAACGACGACATTCGCAAGTGTGACCTACACCTTACATAAATGTGAAAAAAGGTTCTATTTATTAAATAAACTATAACCCGCGCGTAATCGTATGATCTAAAGATCGCGGACAATACTCCATTGTGATTTGATTCATGTGATTTAAGGAATAGAGTGCTTTGTTGAAAATCGCGGATATATCGTCGACCATTCTGATTTATGTATAGGGAAAATGTCGCATTGGAAATTATTATAGGGGTCATCATCATCATCATCATAGGAGACCGAGAATACACAATGGGTGTAAGTGCTTGTATTATTGCTAGGGAAGTGGGACTATCTATCGTAATAGGTTACAATACGACACAATACCTATTACCTATGGTTTATTGAACACCAAAAAAATATACTACTAAATGGTTAACAATATTATTTACCTATACTTAGAATTATACTAATATTGATGTATATTACATTTACAGGTTTAGTGGGTATGTAAGTATAATTAGTAGGTAAATATATGGTAACTAAGAATGATCAAGCTGAGGTGGCAGTGGGCCGGCTATATCTGACATTAGAGCATATACCCTGGTCCTAATTTTTTTGACAGTTTCAATGAAAATCTGTCACAACATCGCTACATCTACAAGTTAAGTTTGTAAATCTACAACTCCACTTATTTGAAGAACCGACAACCGCTGGGGTACACGTGTGATCACGACTCGGTAAACGTATTGTAAGACGACCTACGAAAGACTGCAGCTGGATCCGCATCCAGCAAGCTGAAGACAGGGCGCTATGGCGCTTATTAGGGGACGCCTATGTCCATCAGTGGACTAATATAGGTTTATGTGAATGTTTATCATAGTATGTTTTTCTGTTCTTAAGATGTGCATCGAAAAGAACATAATGTGCCAAGTATTTTAATTAACAACCCATGCTAAACTACACTAAAAGGAGGATCCAGCTGGGCTGGGCAGCATTTGGGAAACTACGTCGAGTCTTCTCGTCATCCATACCGCAATGCTTGAAAACGAAAGTTTGCAACCAGTGCGTCCTACCCGTTATGACCTACGGAGCTGAGACGTGGACACTCACGATAGGGCTGGTCCACCAGTTCAAAGTCGCTCAACGAGCTATGGAAAGAGCTATGCTCGGAGTTTCTCTGAAGGATAGGATTCGCAACGCATACATCCGACAGAGAACCAAGGTTATCGACATAGCTCAAAGAATTAGCAAGCTGAAGTGGCAGTGGGCCGGCCATATTTCGCGAAGAACCGACGGCCGCTGGGGCAAACGTGTTCTTGAGTGGAGACCACGACTCGGTAAACGTAGTGTTGTGTGATGTGTGATGCGGCAAGCTGAAGACAGGGCGCAATGGCGCTCATCGGGGGAGGCCTATGTCCAGCAGTGGACTGATATAGGCTGATGATGATGATGATGATGATGCTAAACTACAATGAGCCAGTTAGAAATTTTTAATTTAGTAAGGTGAATCTATAACTTCTAATAGAAATTCGCCGTAAAACGTATTTTCCCGGTGCTTCCTATAAGGAATCGGAAGAGGGCGCTTTCGGAATATCTAATTAACTGCTCGATATTTTTCTCTAAATTGCAAATTGCTGAAATGACGGTTTCATTAAAATTTTATAGTGATGGGAAAGCTCTCAGGCAATTATTTACGGATTTTCTTTGAAATAAGAAAAGCATTACAGCTTTTTTTCCGTAGGGCCGTGAAGGACATTTTTACTTGTTTTTTGTGCCTGCGTAATTTATGGTTTGAAATAAATCTATTGAATGAATTATTAAATTTTCAATAAACGAGTTATATTATAATTAAGCAATATAAACACAATTTTCAGTTATTAAACACTATACTATAACATTACAGATAAGTAACTAAACCTAAAGCTTTAATATAAATAAATAATGCTGGACAAAACACACATAAACATCTAGCTCCAAGCTAAGCAGATCTTGCAGGATTGGTGATCGTAGTGATGTTAAAAAATAATTTCCGTATATAGTACCCACTTAATCCGGCAAAATTTCCGTATAACCATTCCGTAATCCGCACATTCCTTCAGCCCTATTTTCATTATTCGCCTGGGAGACAAAAAGTCGTTTTGCAAACGGAAGAGCTCCTTTTACTGACTTAGAATAGGATGTTCCTTCAACGACGCAATTTCAACTTAATGTCTGGTAATGCAAGGTCGATATTCTTCTGGGGGACTCTGTGATTACATTTCAGAAGTTTCCGACAATGATTCCGTTTCGGAGGTAGCATTGTTGTGCTTCGTTTACACCGGGCGAGTGGTAGTTGTTACGTTCCGAGAGAAGAGCGATTGTATTGTTCGTTTGTTATAAATCGTGTAGATAAATAAATAAAATAAATAATGCTGGACAATTCACACTTATCTGTGTTTATTGTCCAGCATTATTTATTTAGATAAGATGGTGCTTGAAAATGTTATGTTGTACTGTTTAGATTATACATATTTAATAAGAAATATTTGAGCATGATATTTTCAATCCTAATCTGTATCTACACGACGACATAATATTAGGTTTGTGTCTTGATAACTTTTATTTCCTTTAAATCTTTAATTGTAAGAATTTATAGACCTAGATAAAAATTGACGACTCAGGTGAGACTTGAACCTGCAACCTAGCTTCCACTTTGTATGAGAATATCAAGGTCAAGTCACTAAGTTCGTCAACGTCACTTTATCAAAGACGTGATAAGTCTTCAGCTGAAGTCGTTAATTATTGAGATTAATACATTCACAAATTAACCTTAAGCAGCTTCAAAAGTCTTCAAAGCTCTAAGGACTTTGCAGTTTCTAACTAAGAACAGTAGATTTTAGTCTACGATATAGTAACTTGCCAGCTCTAAACACAGCACAATTCATTACTCAACTGTCTGGACAGTGAGTGAAATCATTAGTCTTTATTAGGGGTTTTTACTGCACAGTTGATTGATTTGAGTACTCAGAGAAATCTAGAGAAAGCGTCAGTATTTGTGTTATCATCACAAACATGTACAAATTCCATTATGGCAATGGCTGGTTGATTAATCGCTCATGGGTTAATTTTCTTGTTTCTTATTCGTTATTAAAATACGGCCAATGAGCTGCGAATATATTAAGAGTGTTACACTCGCGAATTCATTTGAAGTGATCAGCAGTGTGCAACACTACTATTCGAAAGATTATTTAATTGTTTTGTTTTAAAAGGGTAAACCTATACCTATTACTAGGTTGTGGGTCACTTTGTCTGTCCATCGCACAAAAACTTTTTTTTACCCTGAACCTATTTTTTCATACACAGATTACGGGTGTTAAGACAAATAATAACAATGAGTGTACCGACTTTTTAGAGCGCAAGTCCGACATTAGCTAATTAGCTTTTGCCCGTGACTTTGTAGGCACTATATATCCGGCAAAAAACGAAGCTTTAAGTCAGATTTTATAATATGACGTCAGTTATTTCTATCACATAGGAATTGATTTATGGAATAAAAAGTAGCATATGTTTTATTCCGGGCCTGGAACTACCTGTATGCAATTTCACCCCGATTCGTTTAGTGGTTTTGCGGAAAATGTAACAAACATCCATACATAGCGCGTTTATGACATTAGTAGGATAAGATTAGGAAATAGGAGTCTACTATTTGCCCCAGTACTTGATAGATGTAAAGGAGGCATCAGTATTGTAACGTAAGTGAATTGTAGGGTGCACAATGGATGGCTATGATGCCGTTACGACAGGAATCCGGCTCGAAGGACCGTAACGGTTTGGTTGTTACGGTACGGACTGCTTGAAGGACCGTAAAGGTTATGTTACTGTACGGATTATTGTCTGTGGCTAATGTGAGATGTGTTTATGTTGCCTAGTTTAGGGAGTTATTTTACGTGATGGGATTTTTTTAGGTACTGAGACATTGGTTATATCAGGGCACGCGGCAGCGTGACCAAGCCAAGTTCAAGCAAAGGAACGCGCCGAGTGTATCATTACACGAACCACTTGGTGCCACTTTTGACCCTTCTATAACTCAAAACCTCTTTAACGTAAACACATAAAACTACGTGTGTTTAATTATATCCATAAGGACATGTAGAAGCCCAAATTTCATGAAGCTAGCTCAAACGGTTACAAAGATATGAAGGTCGAAAAGTCGTAAAAATTCACATTGACTGACTGACATACATATAGTACCTAATTCTAACCTACTTCCAGATGACCTAGAAGGATGAAATTTGGAATCCAGCTCGGTAATTGTGTGTAAGCGTAGGAAAAAATCAAAAAATAAAAAAAAGTCAAAAAATAAGTGATGTTAGCAACGACGGCCTTATGTCAATGAAATAAGGTTTAAATTCGAATAGAATCCGCATTGCATAGAATAAGCAATAGTACTAACGTCACCGATTGCGCAATAGAATACAGTGTAGTTGTTAGGGACCGGCAAATAATAGATTCTGTTTTCGAAGTAACTACATATTTTTACTACCTCACACTAGATGTCACTAGTGTAGGGGACGTACTAAGAATTATTTTATTCACAAAATTAATTTTCCAGCAAAAATAACTGTTTTGGTTAATTGTTGTCGGTTGGTTGCCCTATCATTTTCTATGGTTGCAAAATGCTTAAAACGAATACCTATATATTTTTCAGCAATTAATTTAATCAGAAGAATAATATGATTATCAGTATTATCAGCAAGAACAAATATTCGTATATTTCGTCGGAGTCCAGTCTTGTCTATTAATTTTTGTGATCCATTGCTGTCTTACATTATCTTGAGATGGAAATCTAGAACATACACAATTTAAAATTGCAATAATAGGTGGGCTTCAATTTCATTAAATTTACTAAACAACTACTATTATAGTAGTTGTCTCACGGAGGGAAAGTACTTTCAATATAGAATATTTATTATAAAACATTCCATAGGTGCATTCCATACATGCTATGTTTCAACATAGCCGTGGGACATTCAGTAAAATAATTGGATTCTAAATACGGCCCTGGCCCTGTTTTTCTTTATAAGTTAATGGTTGACGATAGATGGCGGCTTGTTTAAAAATGACTATAAAAACTAAAAAATTAAAATTTTGGGGACTAAAAAGTCTTTAGGAACTTAAGTTGAAGTAATTTCAGTACATATGATTATTAAAATATATTAACACTGAGCCCTACGTACCTATAAATGTTTATTTCCCATGATACAAAGTATCGCCATCTATTGTCAAGTAGAATTATATTTGGAAACGCCGAGTCGCAATGGAAATGTTCGAGAACTTTTAAAATATGATGCGGTATTCAGAAAAATCCAAAAAGAATTATATTGGTCAGTTGTGTAGTTGAACAAATTTCAGTACATTTGATTATTAAAATATATTATTACTGAGCCCTACGTAGGTTTATTTCCCATGATACAAAGTGTCGCCATCTATTGTCAAGTAGAATTATATTTGGAAACGCCGAGTCAATACCTGCCTAGTTTTCTTTACAAAAAGTAATGATATCCCACCAAAAACATAAATGTAAAATAAGAGAGCCAAGTTCAATGCAAAAATTATGATTGGCTGTGGGCTTCGCGGCAAAAAGAATTGATATCTGAATGAGTGCCAAGTCAAATCTATGTAGGATCTATGTTAGATTTGACTTGGCCAGTTTTTATCAGAATTAAAACGTTGAATAACTTTATAAAATGACTGATGTAATGAAAACTGGCCAAGTCAAATCTAACCTACATAGATTTGACTTGGCACTCATTCAGATATCAATTCTTTTTGCCGCGAAGCCCACAGCCAATCATAATTTTTGCATTGAACTTGGCTCTCCTATTTTACATTTATGTTTTTGGTGGGATATAAATTTACCAAGAGAGTTGCCCTTGAAAGTAGTTTTTTTATACGAAAATTTAGATTAATCGGTAGAACAAATAAATAAATATCTTTCCCTGAACAATGAAAATATATTATCAAGTGAACAGTATGTAGGTATCTAAGTAATTAGGCTTTTCGAAATAGCCACTTGAAATTTCTAGGAATATAGATAGTTTAATCTTCTATCTCAATTACTAACTGTTTATTGACCGAAAAATTACTGATTGGACGAGAATTGAGCTTGTTCAGACCCTTTTTTGTATATTTTTATACTATACTTTTTGCCACAGAAAATATCTTACATTTTAGTGACAAAATATTTTTTTATCGATTCCATTCAACCTTTTGGATGCGAAACATTTGGATAACACTATTCTGGCCCATGATTTGCATTGACGCGAGCTGTAAAATGCTGCACTTTGACTGCGGTTTTTTTTCGACGACTGCGATCTTTTTTTTTACCTAAAAAATTCGTGCTGCCGCTCTACACAGCGGTTGTGTTGCGCCGCACATGCGTTTTGTTCGAAAAATATTACAGCTCTGCTGAGTCACGAAGATCTGTATTTTCTCAGCCGCTGCGCTAGTGTGGATTTACGCATATTAGTCACTTGTAGAAAACTCATACCGTGCGTTTTCAGCAGTCGAAGTGTTGCTATTTTTATGAATAAATCCTTGTGTTGTGCGGCGCGCCCCAAGTCGCACTGCAGGGGCAGTGGGTAGTGAAAGCGACCGCCATTATATAAAATAAGCAAGAAGCCAAAATATTTGCATTCTATTAGGCATACAAAGTACAGAAAAGCCGGGCACAAAACATGCCCAAACATTTTTAATTCAAAACTTAATGAAAAGACTCCATCGCAATTTTGGCTGGCGAATGCAAAAGTAGACTTAAAAACTTGCGAGCTGTTGCACTTTTCAAACAAACGTAGTTTTCTTTAGGCAAATATAAAGCAGAAAAGCTCTTAACGTTAAATAAATAAATATTGTTGGACAATCACAGCATCATCTAGCTCCAAGCAGAGCTTGTATTATGGGTAGAAGACAATACATTACATAGATGGATATTTTTTACTATACAAAGAAAACGACCAGAAAACCATGAACAATTTTATCTGCATATCTTACAAACAATTGTCCCGAGGCGGAAATCGAACCAGCAACCTCCTGCGATGCATGCAGACTTTCACCCACCCCACCACAATGGTCATCATCTAATGACTAAATTAACTTTATGTCATGTTGTAAAATAACAACTAAAAAAAAAACAGCTATTGAAAGGTTTTATGAAACCAAATTGCATGAAAAGCATGAAACAAAATTGCATGGATATGATCACTAAAATCGCTTTTAGTGATCCAATTACCATTAAAAATCCTAAGTAAAAGATACAACACAAAGGCTAGACAGTGAAAGTATTAAACACTAACCTAGCTACACGATAAAAATAATAAGATGACGGATAATCGGACAAGCTAAGCTCATACGACAAAATTACAAAAGGGTTCCTAAGCGTTCTTAGAAGGAACTTGGTACCCTAAAAAGTCGTCCCAAATTTAAACCAACTTTGTATGAAATCAGCACCGCTAAGCCCATAAACTCTAACTTTAGTTCTGGAGTTATTTGAGCGCCCCAAATACGGGATTGTGACGACTCTCTGGCGCTGCAAAGATGCCGAAATGGCAGGATTAGAAGTAATACGTGCACAGTACTTACACTCGTGGTTTCGTTCTAGTTAAGTAAGATAAATTTATTCACTTAAATACTGACTCACATTCAAAGAAGCATGGTGAAGTGGTGAATATCTGGCGCAGCGCATCACTATTGGTATATGTGAAAGTTATTCCATGATCATGGCGCATGAAACTGTGCCGAAATATTGGATAACTCAAAAATCAAATCATGGTTAATATCCCGTTTTAACACTTTGACTGCGATTTTTTTTCGACGACTGCGATCTTTTTTTTAACCTAAAAAATTCGTGCTGCCGCTCTACACAACGGTTGTGTTGCGCCAAACATGCGTTTCGTTCGAAAAATATTACGGCTTTGCTGAGTCACACAGATCTGTATTTTCTCAGCCGCTGCGCTAGTGTGAATTTACGCATATTAGTCACTTGTACAAAATACATACCGTGTGATTTCAGCAATCAAAGTGTTAAATGACTTTAATGATAATAAACATTATAGTTTCAAAAGTTTATTGGTGCTTATTATAGTTAAAAGTATTTTAATGTATTTAAGTTGAGACTTAATTTATAGTGAATATTGGATAGGGAGTGCTAGCTTAGGTTATCTTAGGTCTATCTTCTTTAGTAAATCCTACTAATATTATAAACGTGAAAGTTTGTATGTATGGATGGCTGTTTGTCACTCTTTCACGCAAAAACTACTGAACGGATTGAGCTGGAATTTTGCATACGGGCCCAGAATAAAACATCCCATAATTCAGTTCATAGAAATAATATTAAACGTTTCCATAGAAACAACGCGTGCGAAGCCGCGGGCAGAAACTAGTATATAAAAAATAGCTGGGCAATGCAGCCAGTGAGACCATTTAGCAGTATTATATACACTTTAAAAATAAATAATTAATAAAAAATATATTTATACGAGTATTTAAGGGACGCACATACAACAGATATGATTATTTTGCTGTTTTTATAGATAATGGTGATCCTGTTTTACCCTTTGAGTACGGAACCCTAAAAAGACTTTCCATTGAATAACGTCAAAAATTCACTCGAGCTCCAGTTTCCCACCAACTACTAAAGCGCAGCCTTATAACCAAGAATCACAGCCTCCTCACCCTTCCAAAAGAAACATTGACATGATGGAAAACTTTAAACCAACTTCTGGCGTTCCGAGCTTAATTGAATTTAGATTACGGACCCCTAAAAGTTGCCGGAACATTTTAAACAAGTAAAATTTTAGATTTTCCGCTGCTAAGTGATATTTGAAGTTGATTTGGGAATAACTGTTACGATAAAGGGCTCGCTCTATGAGCGAGAATCTCGCAATAAGTAAAAACTATATCAACGATATACGGACTTGGTAAACGTAGTGTAGGACGCCCTCCGACCAGGTGAGATGACGCCTGCGAAAGACTGCAGGTAGATACTGGATGGCGGCAAGCTGAAGACAGGGAGCTGTGGCGCTCATTGGGGGAGATAAAGATAGATAGATAAAGCATTTATTCGACACTGCAGCACAGGATATAAGGTAACAATAGTAAAAGTAATAGTAAACAATAAGTAATAGTATAAAACAATTAAAAAGTGGAGATTTAAAAATTGTGTGCGTGCTGCAGCCTGTCGAAAATGTAATAGCTCAGCGAAAAGCTTTGCTCTAAGAGCAAAACACTGATTTTCAGTATTACCCTTTGAGGCGACCAGAAGAACGATACACTGACATAATAATGATGTATGATTGCATAATATTTTGGATACAATCGAATGAATGACTGTGCAGTGTAATGAGAACAGATAGGTATATAAAATACATGTATTTGTAATTATGTTTTTTTTGTTTCTGTGTAACTAAAAAGTTTCTGTGTAATTATAAAATAAAAATAGATACGTATGGGTCGGTGTTTAATGGCGGTATAATTTCGTCGGAGGTATTTGGGCTTTGGTTTGGCTGGACTCGGGAACCATTTAGGAAGAAGTAGCAGTCTCGGTGTTTTTTTATCTCTGGCAAACGAAGCGTTTCGGAATACCCTCTTTTTGTTTTTGTAACAGTAAACGTTTGAAATGTAATTTAAAAGTGAATTTAGTGTTAAGATAACGTAAGGGTGGAGGCCTATGTCGTGGTCTCCACTCAAGAACACGTTTACCCCAGCGGTTGTCGGTTATTCGCGAGATATGGCCGGCCCACTGCCACTTCAGCTCGCTAATTCTCAGTAAAAACATGCATGATGTTCACTAGGCCTTGTACATTTTAATACAACACGCGTATATTTTAATAATTGTAAATGTTTCATGGATATATTGAAAATTGGATGATACATTTTCGTGTTAATGTAAAACAGATTAGCCCGGAGCTATACAAGTTTTCAATGTTTGAATAAATACATTCATGCAAAAAGTGTTTATGATTTGCATTTCATGAGTTTGTTTTAAATATTGAATCAGCTATACCTAAATGTTATATGGTCACCGATGGGCTTATTATATTGTATTAGTCTATAAAAGACCTGTTTAACTACATCCCCATCTTATATAATAATAAAACCTGTCTCATATAAGCATAATACGTGTTGTACCTTTTATAAATAAATTATTTCAGTGCGGTCGTACCTTAACACTTTGAGTGCTGAAATCACACAGTATGTGTTTTCTACAAGTGACTAATATGCGTAAAACCACACTAGCGCAGCGGCTGAGAAAATACAGATCTTTGTGACTCAGCACAGCCGTAATATTTTTCGAACTAAACGCATGTGCGGCGCAACACAACCGCTGTGTAGTTGTTGGTTAAAAAAAAAGAACGCAGTCGTCGAAAAAAAATCGCAGTCAAAGTGTTAAGAGGCCTGCGGAGGACGAATTATCCATACAAACGTAATACCAAAATTATTTATAATTAAAGCATATTTCCACTATAATATTTCATGATTTATATTTGAATAGTATTTATCTAGGTTCCTGGTTAGTTTCTTTTTCAATTTACATACCTAAAATTCAATGAAAGCTAATCACATTTTGCACATTTTTATGCGAAAATGGACAAGTTTTCTTCCTATTTGTTTCGTATTAAAAACAAAAATATCTTACGCGTTGTTTATTAAGGAAGATATCTTATATTGTCTAGTAACAGAATAACAATAGTGAAGAATACAAAAAGTTTTCAGTCATAATTTTTGGTATTTCGGAAACTAACCAAATTCATACCAAATTATGAACGGCTAATATTGCTATCGCGCTCGCATGCGGCGCGGCGCAAGGATTAAACAGGGACAGCGAAAACCGCATGACAGCGCCCGTTAAAGATCAATGGTTGAACAGAAGTTAAGACCAAGCAGACAAAAAAAGAAATAAGATATAAATATTATTAATATCGTACGAAAAGTATTATTTCCGAATAAGAAAACGTATTGGGAATAAAGTCTCACAAAATATAATTACGTAAATAAATTAATTACAACATTCAGCAAATACTTGCTTAGAGTAATCAATTATAGTTGGAAACACACGGGAAATAATATGAATTCCATTATTAAAAGAAATAAAACGTTTTTATTTAGCACCATCCACTACCATCATACCTTTTTCTCTGTAACCAACTGAGCCGATGATGAGCGTGATTAACTGGATTTTTTTGGGATATTATTTAATTAGTTATTTAATATCATCATCATCATTAGCCTATATCAGTCCACTGCTGGACATAGGCCTCCCCCGATGAGCGCCATTGCGCCCTGTTATTTATTTATATGGTTATTCCATAATATAGGACGCCTTAGCGTGCACTTTTTTATAATGATAAACAAATAAATAAGTTATTTTCTCTTCACAAAAAGGTCATCTTACCATCTGAGTTGATTGTTATAGCAAGGTGTAGTATAGTGTAGTTACTAAGAAATCCGTCAATACTCTCTGCGTCCAGTATAACAAAGCTCTCAGGATGCTGTTGGGGCTCCCACGATTTTGCAGTGCCTCTGGCATGTTTGCGGAGGCCCGCGTAGACGGCTTCGCCGCCTTTATGAGGAAAAAAGCAACCTCACTGCTTAGCAGAGTACGTGGGAGTACCAACACCATCCGTAGCCGGTAAATTGGATGGAGTCATGTATAAGCCCTCCATCTCTATACTAATTAAATATAATTATAATCATTAAATTAAAATTAACTTAGTCTAAGATTTTTATTCTTACTAACATTATGGATCTATGTTATCTGAAAAATAAATGAATTATTATTATTATACATAGTAAATAACTGTTTGTGAGACACTGGTACCAGTGAAAGTACTATATAACAGAATATCAGCAAACTACCTTTCTAGTTTTTTTTCTTTTAATAATATGAATATAACTAGATCCGAATATAACTCTGTATGTTTCTCCAATCCACACGAGGGGTGTGGGGAGGCGTCAAGGGGGTTCCAATTGCGGTTCACGTAATATTTGATATCGGTGACTTATTGTGTTAGGATCACAACTGTGGGGTTTATTTCTTCTCTTATGTCTAGGTACCTTTATTATATACTTCTATGATCGCGCATACATAAGATAAGTGCATCTTTTAAAGGGCAATGTATACGCTTCTACAACAAAACTCCAAGTGAGTTGCAAAAATTATCAATAAACAAATTTAAAAAAATTGTGAAGCATATTCTTTGTAAAAAGGCTTATTACAAAATATCAGATTATCTAGAAGATAAAAAAGCTTGGAACGAGTTTTGCTCCAACTCAAAATCTAACAACTTACAGATAAGCAAATCATATGTACTAGACACATAAGTTATGAACATACTAGTGGTTTCTTCTCACTTCTTCCACTGGTGGACAAAAAATTGAAGTGAATATCAATATAATAATGAATAGTATAAAATATGACTTGTCTAAGTGCTTATTTGTAAGCCTAAAGAAATAAACTTTCATTTCATTTCATTTCACAAGTATCATTACATTGTATAAAACAAACTCGCTTCCCGCTGTCTGTCTGTCCCTATGTATGCTTAGATCTTTAAAACTACGCAACGGATTTTGATGAGTTTTTTTAATAGATTCAAGAAGAAGGTTTATAAACTTTTTGACATGTAGATTTCCACGTAGGCAAAGCCGCGGGGCGCAGCTAGTTATACATATTATACTACGATGAGGCAGAAATTAAAAATTCAAAAGTTTTTATTTCTTTAGGCTTACAAATAAGCACTTGGACAAGTCATATTTTATACTATTCAATATCATCAAAAATCATTATTTTAATGTTGACTTCATTTTTGATTTGAAATGGAACCTTTCTGCGTCTCCGGCAAAGTTTTGTCCACTATCAAATGGCAAAGGCCATCAGCCTATATCAGTCCACTGCTGGACATAGGCCTCCCCCAATGAGCGCCATAGCGCCCTGTCTTCAGCTTGCCGCATCCAGCATCTACCTGCAGTCTTTCGCAAGTCGTCATCCCACCTAGTCGGAGGGCGTCCTACACTACGTTTACCGAGTCGCGGTCTCCACTCAAGAACACGTTTGCCCCAGCGGCCGTCGGTTCTTCGCGAGATATGGCCGGCCCACTGCCACTTCAGCTTGCTAATTCTTAGATCAACAATCGAACAATATTATAAATACGAAAGATTGGATGGATGTTTGTTACTTCTTCACGCTAAAACTACTGAATGGATTAGGCTGTAATTTTGCATAGAATTAGCCCTAAGTATTTGTTTAATATAAGTAATATATTAAACAAATACTACCTATATAAATAATAGAAACGTTTCCATAGAAACAATGCGTGCGTCGACGGGCAGAAACTAGTTTTAATATGATAGGGTGCGTCCACTGCTTTTATATTTTAGATCGGCAATATAAGTATGTATTTTCGAAGCACTCAAGTACAATACAATATTTATTTATTGCGCCATCAATACAAAAAGAAATACAACGACGACCTGCGAAAGACTGCAGGTAGATGCTGGATGCGGCAAGCTGAAGACAGGGCGCTATGGCGCTCATTGGGGGAGGCCTATGTCCAGCAGTAGACTATACGCTGATGATGATGAGTTGTTCGATTCCGATGCAGTGGACGCACACCTTTATAATAAACCATTTGCCCTTAAACCAGTTGACATTATCCAGGCGATAGCAATTTCATGGACCTTTGTAAAATTCTCGTCTTGTCAGAGTCGAGTAATAATTTTGGAATATATTCTCGACACGTGTCTGGCGTATTCTTTTATAGCGAGATAAAAAATATACTGTCTGAGCATTCATTATTAATTTTGGTGACTTTTTGGCGTAGTGGAGGACGAAAGTTAAATAAATAAAGGAAATAAATAATGCTGGACAATCCACACAACATCATCTAGCACCAAGATAAGCAGAGCTTGTGTTATGGGTACTAGATGACTGATATTGTAGATAAAACAATAGGTTACATACGAGTAGATAGATATTTTTTATGATACTACTAGCTGCGCCCCGCGGCTTCGCCCGCGTGGAAATTTCTGCGCAATTTTACCATGTTTCCTCACCGTTTAAACCTTCCCTGGACTACGACAAACATTTCAAAACCAAAATCAGCTAAATTGGCCTAGCCGTTCTCGAGATTTAGCGAGACTAACGAACAGCAATTGACTGTTATATACATTACATATAAGAAGATATGTAAATAGATAACGACCAGAAAACCCGGAACAAAGATCTGAGGATCGTACAAACATTTGTCCCGATTTATATCCCATGGGAACTGATTTATGGGATAAAAAGTAGTCTGTATTATTTGAAGCCCGTTCCGCTCAGTAGTTTTATCGTAAAGTGGTAACAAACATCCAAACATCATCCAAAGTTTCGCATTTATATATTATTAGTGTGAATATTTGAAGTGTTCTTAACACTATAAACAATAGTAAATATAAATAACGATCATACAAATACAAAATTATTTATTTGCTATTTCACTTAAATATGTACAGTACACATTACTGACGGCCCCCGCACGAGGCAAGCCTGTGTCGCGGGAAGCCTGTTTACATAGGATCCCATTATTAGTACCCATTCTTAATAAGTTCGTATCATCATCATCAGCCTATATGAGTCCACTGCTGGACATAGCTCCCCCCCCCCCCCCCCCCCAATGAGCGCCATAGCGCCCTGTCTAAGTTCGTATAATATCCGTAATTTTTTATCCTTAAGTA
This sequence comes from Eupithecia abbreviata, assembly GCA_943735965.1. Classification (NCBI taxonomy): domain Eukaryota; kingdom Metazoa; phylum Arthropoda; class Insecta; order Lepidoptera; family Geometridae; genus Eupithecia; species Eupithecia abbreviata. Next base: position 1,178,170 of record OX030997.1, on the reverse strand, counting down.
CGAGTACTACCCAAGCTCCAACATATTAGTAACACTCGTCGCAAAACGAAACATGTATGATTCGCACTGCGACCCCATTTATCCCATTTCATCCCTCGAAATTCCTAATTACCGCGCGCTGAAACAACGTATTTTTATGTGTGAAACAAGTTAAAGATAAACATGGTACAAGGGTTGTAGGGGTTAGGTAATTGTGTGCGGGTCGGCGGCTGGGCTTTGACGGTCAAGTTTACGACGTGAAGGTTACATTCTTATGAAAAATGTAGCATCTTTTAGATACATCGATAGAAAATATTTTTTTGCTCATTAAGGCTGGAAACAGTGCTCGACCGACGGTCAGCGCTGATCGTCAGGCGACGTAGCTATACTATGCAAGTCTATGAATGCGCACGACGACGACGCGCGCGGCGGCGGCGGCGGTCGAGGCGGTCGTCGTCGGTCCGGCTCGTCTGTTGCGCGCACGTCGTCGGTCGACGGACGAGCTGTGAGATAATAAACTATGTACAATAAAAACTTAAATACTGACGGTCAAGTTTACGACGTGAAGGTCAAATTCTTATGAAAAATGTACCATCTTTTAAATAGATACGTAGAAAATACTTTACTGCATACCTATATAAGAAACAATTTACAATAAAAACTTAAATACAATTAAATGAATATGAATAATACAATTGGCAGTCTTATCGCTCAAGAGCAATCTTTACTAAACAACCATTTCATTTCATTTCATTTATTTATTTGTGATACACAGGTATTACAGGGATGTTCAGACTTAAAATTAAGAGCACTGTGATCTGCCATCAGGCGTACAAATGTTACATATTTTGGATGGATAGGATTGCGGACAGTACAAGGATATATTTTACTTTAAGAAGAAGCTGTAAATTATTCCTTATAATTTGTCTACTGCTGAACGTGCGTTTCCTATGCCTCCTCGTGCCTATGTCCAGCAGTGGACTTATATAGGCTGATGATGAACGTGCGTTTCATATTTCACCGTGGAAAGTTAGCGTGGATGTAGTAAGGAACCGACTTTTGGGCCGAAGATGGGCAGTAGGTACTTTCCTTATGTTTGTTTTTAACACCTTGACTGCGAAGCGAGTCATCTGCAAAAGGTGATGATATGGGCTAAATATTCCATTGTTTGGGGGACATTATGTTAACTATGCTGCCGTGGACAAAATTTGTTTAGAGAAGAGTTCGATTTTCTTATCAGTTGCTTTCCGGGCCGGTTTGTGACGGAAAATCCATCGCGTGGCATAACAACGTTGCCAGAACAGACAAATTTCTAATAAAATTTTCAACCTTTCACACTGATGCGTTAGTGCGTCAACCGTACAGCGTCTGTTCCGTTTCCGTCAACACATTTTCGGTCGACTTAACGTATCACGTGTACTGACTAGACGCGTAGTGTGGCGTCCGATTTGACCGAATAAACCGATGATAAAGCTCGACGATCTGATGGAAAATCCATCAGATATGTGTCTACTGACCCTGAGTTTCAAGTGCAAAAACCCGTCTCCCTCATCAGGATTCGATCCTTCGACCTTCAGTTTCTAAGGCGGGCCGCCTCCCACCGCGCCAGTCTGTGCCGCTCGAAACCACTTATAAATTGGCTTCCATCAACACAATGCTATTAAACAGAAGATAATGAGGTTTGCTACAACTCAATATTAGATTGAGGGCTCGTCAACTTGAGTAGTTGTGGCATCTTCAATTGTAGCTTATAAGAGGATAGCTGCATTACATTTTTAATTTATATATTTAATTATTTTGTAGAGAGTATTTTGATTTTAATTATGATTTGAATTTAGAATTTGATTATTTTTATTGTGATTTTAATTTATAGATGTGCTCGTATATGGTAAAAAATAATAATTTGTCATCGCATCCAGCATTTCCCTATAGTCTTTCGCAGTTCATCATCCCATCTGGTCGAAGGGCGTCCTACACTACGTTTACCGAATTGCGTTCTCCACTCAATAACACGTTAACCCCAGCGGTAGTCGGTTCTTCGCGAGATATGGCCCACTGCTATTTCAGCTTGCTAATTCTTAGAGCTATGTAGGTTACTTTGATTCTCTGTCGGCTGTATTCGTTAAGAATTCTATCCTTTAGAGAAACTCCGAGCATATATAGCTCTTTCCATAGCTCGCTGAGCAGTGTAAATAATGTATTTTTTTAAATACTTTATTATGTACCTCTATTAAAGTAAGTATGCCCTGTAAATATAGAGCTTTATGTTTTAAATAAATAAATAAATAATGATTGAATATGACGATTGATGAGTGTGTGGTAGCATAGACTAAGAAAGCGGTATTAGTCTATGGTGGCAGTAACCTGGCTGTTTAAATGTCACTGCGTATCTTTGCCTGAGAGTGTGCCAGTAGTTTCTAGTGAAGTAAGATTAACTATTTATGTCAACTCTATGATTGAAATTCGATTAAGTGTCGGAGTACTTGTTGTTCCCTTTGGTTCCTTATTACCAACATAAATACATTCACGTAACTCTAATAGAGACTGAGACTCTAATAGAGACTGTCGAGACTGCTCGCCGGTAGGGTTTTGAAATCTAAGTAGACATACGTAGCGAGAAATAATAAGAATAATCACCAGAATTGACTTGGATATTGAGAATTGATTCTTAACATAGTATAAAAAAACAAAGTGGCTTCCCGCTGTCTGATGTCTTTAAAACTTCGGAAGGGATTTTGATGCGGTTTTTTTTAATAGATAGAGTTATCCAAGAGGAAGGTTTACGAACCATTTGACATATAGATTTCCATGCGGGCAAAATAAATAATGTTGGATAATCCACACAGCATCATCTAGCCCCCTAGCTATGCAGATTCTGTTATGGGCACTAGATGACTTATATACATAATACAATACAAACATAGATAGTTATTTTTATTATACATGGACCAGTACTTACACCCGGAACAAATATCTGCAGATCATACGAACATTTGTCCCGAGGTGGGAATCGATACCGCAACCTTCTGCTCCGCAGGTGGACCTTCGCCCACCGCACCATAGAGGTCGTCTTGAGGGTATGACTATCCTATCTAAATTCACCCATTCCACACATCAGCGCAAATTATTACCTTCCATTGCAGTCAGGCAATATTTTGGTTTCTCAAAAATCATCATCATCATCATCATCATCAGCCTATATTAGTCCACTGCTGGACATAGACCTCCCCCAATGAGCGCCATAGCGCCCTGTCTTCGGCTTGACGCATCCAGCATCTACCTGCAGTCTTTCGCAGGTCGTCATCCTACCTGGTCGGAGGGCGTCCTACACTACGTTACCGAGTCGTGGTCTCCACTCAAGAACACTTTTGCCCCAGCTGCCGTCGGTTCTTCGCGAGATATGGCCGGCCCACTGCCGCTTCAGCTTGCTAATTCTCAGAGCTATGTCGATAACTTTGGTTCTCTTTCGGATGTATTATGTATTATTGAAATAGAAATCTGGATTATTTATACCAGTTAAACTTCAAACGAAATGTTTGGCGGTATACCATAACAAAAAAACAAAAACAAACTTGCTTGGAATTGAGTTTCAGATAAACAGTAACACAGTGATTAAGCACGGGTGGTTTGTTTACAAACATTTCACGTAAAATTTGGCTAGACTATAGAAACGTCGGGAAAAATAGGTAAATAAACGCGATAATTACCGTTGTATTGTTGAATAATAATAATACTTATAATTATAAATATAAATATTTTTAATCCGTTTCCATGAATACACTTGAAACTGTCATACAGCGACTGACAGTTTAATGCAGGCCTAAGCTAGGCTTATCTCCCGCGTACGTTAGGCCGGTTTTACACGACGACGGGGTAAACCGTTAAAAATTGTCCTCGTGCATCACGTTACTGCTAACCTTTTTACAGGAATTTGCTAGGGATGTGAACTATGTCGATGTTATAAAATAAATTTCATTGAAAACATAATACATATATCCGTATATTAAGTTAAAGCGTAATGTGCTTAAATTGTATGGTTGTAAGCAAAGTTGTCTAGACAACGCTGCCTTTCATTCGCTTCGAACGAATCAGTATAAACTACTCTAGTTACATGTCATAAAACTGTGGAATGCCCTACCCATTTCTATACGACAAGCTAAGTCTCTTCCTATATTCAAACATATGGTCTATGAACACTTCCTTACCTCTACATCAAACTGTTAATTGATATATTTATATACATCATACCTATATTATATATTTATATGTGTATTTTTTATTTTATTTTTATTTATATTTATATATTTATGTATGTTTTATTATATTTATACTTATAGCTATGTACATATATCAGTAGGTATTTTATGTATGTCCCTATTAAATATTTTTCTGTATTACACGCCACCGTCTATACTTGTTCTAGCACTTCATGTCCATCCAAAGGTTGCCTGGCAGAGATCGCTCTTAGCGATAAGGCCGCCCATTTTTTTGGTGTGCAATAAAGAGTTATTGGATTGTATTGTAGTTAAAGGAATTAATTTATATTTTACGCATTCGATAATGCTGTAATGTAATTTTTTTTCTATTCTATCCTCGACAATAAATAAATAGCTGTGCGTGGCCTACTGTATTGGATTGGATATTGTTAGTAGTCAATCAAAATCCAAAAATAATTCACGCCTTAGTGTGTTCGATCTGCAGATAATTGTTGCGGGTGTTCTGATCGTTATCTATGTATAAAATTTAAGTTTGTTTTATTGTATCTCTCTCTATGTTAATTGTATGTGTGTATTATTAGTACCAAATAAATGTTTTATCTATCTATAAAAGAAAATATATATATCTATGTAATTTGTGAATGGTGTATGATTTTTCCAGCATTATTTATTTTTAATAATAAATAAATAACAATATTGTCAGCAACTAGGTAAGTATTATATTTAGCACGAATGTTAAATTAACAAGCGAGCTAGAATTCACATTATCGATATCGATTTACGAGTTATTGAACATCGACTGTACCCCATCCCTACCTAACATGTCTATAACAATTTACTCTGTAAATGTATATTTGCAGAGGCTTTTACAGAGATACTTTACTAAGGTACTTGTACTTTTTTCGCACAATGGATTAGCGTAAAAGCATAGTAATGTATGGTATTAATTTGTGCGGCGACAGATGGGGTGTTTTATGGGGATAAAAAGTTTTATATGTTCGCAGAAACGGAGTTACTTAGGGGTGTGTTTAGGATAAGGAGTTTTCTTTTTGCTTTTGTCTTATTTCGGTGGAGGGTACTAGGGACTTTTTGTTAATCAAAAAAATTTGCTTTTCAGTATTTATTTGACCAGTGAGGATTCGTCCTATACAATCACGACGGAATATAAATATAAATAAACATACCACCACACAACCAACGAATACATCCGACAGAGAACCAAAGTTATCGACATAGCTCTAAGAATTAGCAAGCTGAAGTGGCAGTGGGCCGGCCATATCTCGCGAAGAACCGACAACCGCTGGAGCAAACGTGTTCTTGAGTGGAGACCACGACTCGGTAAACGTAGTGTAGGACGTCCTCAGACCTGGGATGACGACCTGCGACATACTGAAGATGCTGGATGCGGCAAGCTGAAGACAGGGCGCTATGGCTCTCATTGGGGGAGGCCTATGTCCAGCAGTGGACTGCTTATAGGCTGATAATGATGATAATAATGATACCACCATAGTGCTGTTCTTAGTATAATTTCCTCAGCAAGATTTACTCAACTACTAGGGTAGCATAGACGAGAAGGAAGTAGGTAGGTATATGATGTTTAATTCTTTTATTGAATCAACTGTCAAATTTATACATATTATATCTCCCAACAATATCTGCTCTCCTGGTACCTGGGCTCATCCACCGACTTTGAAGATAAGACAAACATTTATTTCGGGGTGGGAATCGAACCGGCAACCTGCTTTTTTCCGCGCCACGCGTGGTTCAGCACAAAGCTGAGTTTGACCCTTTTTGCCCAACAGGCTAGCATGATGGCTATTTATTGTTTCTCTGTAGGTATATTTTATTTATTTTTATAAGTACTGTGTAGTAAGTGTGTACTATTATTATTTGTATGAAAGCTGTTTATGGCCAATAAAAAGCGAGATTTGTTTTGTAAAAAAAGTTGATCAGTAAAACAAATCCAGTTTTAATTTGTAACACGCCGCCATTTTGCGTCTCCGATGGCAAAGCGGAAATCTTTGATTTGTATTTAATCAAGAATTAATTAGTGCCAAATTATTCAGCTAATTGGAATATTCCTGACTTTGACAAGGCAAATTACTTTCTAATCAAGCATTTTGATAATTTCCTTTCATGGTTTCTGTGATATTTTGTCTTTTTAAAACATGGTACTTACACCATTTCTCCACAAGAATAACGCGTAAGAGAAAAAAGTAGTTATTGAAGTTAAAATAAACCGAGTAGGTATTTAGGTACTTACAGTCAACGACATAAATTATTAATAGGATCTACCTACTTTTCAAAAGTGTTTTTAACCGACGAAAAACAAAAGAGGAGGAGGGTTCTATGTTCGGCTGTATGAATGTTCGTTGATTTCTCCGCCAATTATGGACCGATAGGTACTACCGATGTAAGGTAGTATCAGTAATGTACCTATAGGGAGATGTATGTATATACTAAGACATGGACCTTTATTATTATATACTAGCGGCCCGTCCCGGCTTCGCCCGTGTGGTCATTTGTTTCAGGCAATTTTTAAAAAAAATCTCTTTTTTCTCTCCGTAAGAACCATCCTCGTACTTCAAGGAATATTCTAAAAAAAGAATTAGATAAATCGGTTCAGCTGCTCTCGAGATTTGCGCTTAGCAACACATTAAGAGGCCTCCGGAGGGACGAATTCTTCATACAAACGTAATACCAAAATGATTTCCAATTCAAGCATATTTCCACTATAATATTGTATTATTTGTATTTAAATAGTAATTTTCTAGGTCCCTAAATAGTTTTTTTTTTTTCAAAATACTTGCCTAAAATTAAATGAAAACCAATTGCATTTTGCACATTTTTATGCGAAAATGGACAAGTTTTCTTGCTATTTGTTTCGTATTAAAAACATCAATATCTTACGTGTTATTTATTAAGTAACATAGCTTATATTGTCTAGTTACAGAATAACAATACTTTGTGAAGAATACAAAAACTTTTCAGTCATAATTTTTGGTATTACGGAACAAACCAGATTTTGAACGGCTAATATTGCTATCGCGCACGCATGGGGTGCGACGCAAGGGTTAAACAGGGACAGCGATATTCGGAGCGATTTTTGCAAGCGAGGGTCGCCAGGCCCTTAAGCGATTCATTTTATATTTTTATATTATAGAGATGTATATGTAGGTAGGTACCTATATTTATATTAACTACAAGTAATTTTGAACCTTCTCCCGATAAACATAAAGGTCGGTGCTGATGTCCACAGACTTATTAATAACAAACTTTAACGAACTAATACAGACAGTTGTCAAAACTTTTGCTTTCATTACCGTTATGTCGAATATTCTCGTCAAAACAACTGTAATAACCATCTGGTTCTTATGTCCATCACAATAAGGTATACAATCAAGTTTGGGAGTTTGAAACAACGCGAAGAGTTACGAAGTGGGTCGGGATAGAGTTGGCAAAAAGACGGATAGTATCTTCAGTAAGTAGTGTTATTTTACAATAGGGATGATGGCAGTAACATAAAATCTCTAAAACTATGTATTTACCTAATAATTTTACCTTTAACTATTATTTATGTCTTATTTCTGAGCCATAGATTATACACATATTATATTTATTATTTTGATCCAGTTTTTTTAAATAAAATAAAACCACAGAATACAGCAATCCGCCATGACACGTTGAACGCCAATCAGAACATTACACAACTGTGACGTCATGCCGTCACAATATGTAATGTAAAGGCACAATAACTATGGTACAGGTCTGACTTTCTTCTCTTGCCAATATTATGGTCATTCTGTATCATCTGATTCGTGCATCAGTGACGTCATACACAACTAGTTTTGTAGTGTTTTAAAGCGAAAATGAAATAGTATTTTTAAAATCTCTTAATGTTTCTTTGATATCCATTTTTTTCAGTAATATGATTTATTTTGTATTCAGTAGATGACTAAAAACATTTCGGAGTAGTTACTTAAAATTGGGTCATCATGCCTAGCCTATTGACCTACAGGAAGCAGGTCAATACGGATGTATTTGCGAGTGTATCACTCATACACTAATACATCTGAATCAACCGGTAGAAAACGCAATTAATTTCGACGCCCGAATGAAGGCTCTTTTTCTACCATGCGGATTTTCGCTTACATGCGGATTGGTTGGCATCCTATGGGTAAGAATCCTCTAATACGACTTTTGACAAAGTATTAAACATGTTGTGTTCATTTGTACGGTCAACCGTACAAAAAGGCGTCCGGCCTTTACCAGTGGACAAAAAAGCCGGACCATGCATCCCTCCCTATGGAGTCAGCGGAAACGGTTGTTTGCAACCACCACCATTTCCTCCAGAGCCGCGGCTGAGGGTCAAACAACATTTAATTTGATGAATGTGCGTTATTGTTACCTTTTGACCTTCATCATCATCAGCCTATGTTAGTCCACTGCTGGCCTCCCCTTATGAGCGAAATAGCGCCCTGTCTTCAGCTTGACGCATCCAGCATAATTCTAGTATATACGCATTAAATATAATAGTCATCTAGTACCCAAAACACAATCTCTGCTTCACTTAGGGCTAGATGATACTGTCTGGATTGTCCAGCATTATTTATTTATTTAATTACTGTGCTTGGTATATGGATTGATGACCGCAGTGAAGGTGTTAATAATACATGGAAGGAAGCTAATGGCCTTCCTCTAGTAGGCTCGTATTCTATTAGTATTAGTATATATTTTTTTTTATATTATTTTTATAAATAAATAATGCTGGACAATCCACACAGCTTTATCTAGCCCCATGGTAAGCAAAGCTTGTGATATGGGTACTAGATTAACTGATATACATAATACAATACATTACATAGATAGATATTTTTTATTATACATAGAAAACTACCAGAACACCCGGAACAAATATCTGTAGATCATACACACAATTGTTCCGAGGCGGGAATCGAACCCGCAACCTCCTGCGTCGCAGGCGGACCTTCGCCCACCGCGCCACATCGGTCGTCAAATCTAACGACATACAACGGCTGAGTTGGATAAGGGGTCGATTCTTACGTCTCAGCCGCAACGGGTCATGTACCTTTCCTTGTTTTTTTATTCCAGTACAATAAACAGTATCATTTTATTTTATTGCTACAGTAAAATGGCTTTTAGTGCCAAAGTAGCAATTAACCAACTCTGTAAATAAACAAAAACGGAGCTTTTTAAAGTTTTTCATTGTTCCCTTAATGAAATGTCTGACTTTAAAACTTTTAACAAAGGGTGCTACACAATATGTTCCGAGAATGGGACTCTTAAGATAAATAGAAAAGATACGTTGAGAAATGTTAAATTATTTAACTCAGCTATATTTTTTTAATAAGTGCTGTTGTTTCAATTTATTACTATAGTATACAATACACCTTACCTCATCATCAGCCTATAGCATTCCACTGCTGGACATAGGCCAATGAGCGCCATAGCTCCCTGTCTTCAGCTTGCCGCTCCCAGAATCTACCTGCAGTCTTCCGCAGGTCGTCATCCCACCTGGTTGGAGGGCGTCCTACACTACGTTTACCGAGTCGTGGTCTCCACTCAAGAACACGTTTGCCCCAGCGGCCGTCGGTTCTTCGCGAGATATGGCCGGCCCACTGCCACTTCAGCTTGCTAATTCTTAGAACCTTGGTTCTCTGTGGGATGTATTCGTTACGAATCCTATCCTTCAGAGAAACTCCGAGCATAGCTCTTTCCATAGCTCGTTGAACGACTTTGAACTGGTGGACCAGCTCCATCGTGAGTGTCCACATCTCAGCTCCGTAGCTCATAACGGGTAGGACGCACCTTACCTCAACAAGCCTAAAATAGTCCACTGCTGGGCGCAGGCCTCCCCTTGATAAGCGCCTTATTGACTTTAATCTCATGGAGGGGTATTGCCCAAAATCCCTACGCTGGGCTTGCGGTTTGGGGACAAAGTAGTAAGAACACAATCCTCCTAGTATATGTAACTTCGTTATCAATAAATGATTTGTATTTAATTTGTATTCCTAGTGTAGTCGGTGAAAAATGAGTTATTAATGTTTACAATGATATAATGTTTACTAATGTTTGTGCTCAGCTATTTACATTACTCGTATTTATTGTAAGCAAGCTATTGTATCGGGTATATAACGTGTGTTATTTGTTTATAATTATTCATTGGTAAATTGTTAAGCGTTAATAACAAACGTTTTTTTGATTCGAAGGAGATATTAATTAAAATGTATTTAAAATCATCTCGATTCATTTAGCTGTATTTGTTTATTTACCTGGGAAAAAATATCTATACATTAGTGATACCTACATTAGTGAATTTAGTGTGTTTTTGAGAGCTTTGAGCCTTCTATTCAAAAGTAAGTTTACTTTTAGTCATTACTTATTTGTAGTTATAAACTTTGTTGTTTTTTGCAGTTTTCTTCAAGTATTGTCTTAAAACTAGTTATATTTTGATGAAACGAGAGCAAAATGATTTATAGTTGAATCTCGAGTTAGCGAAGCAGTCTAGTTGCAACTGAGTTTAAGCTAGGTTAAATCCCTTTCCGGCTTAGCACGCCAGAAAGGGATTTTAAGGCCAATAAAAAAAAACTCTCCGAGTATAATTTATAGTAAATAACATACGTCATATTTAATTTCGACCAGCGAGAAAATAATCAAAAAAGAGGTTAAGTATACATAGATGCGAAAATCGTATTAGTCAACTACCCTGGACGTTGAGAAAATTGAATTATATCATTCAAGCAGAGAACTTATAGAACTACTCATTTGTTTTTATAAGTAGGGTATGCTCGTGGTCATACATATGTTGTCATTAAAACGAGATATTTAAACGATATTTGAACGATAAGTCTGCCAATTGTAATACATTTTTAAGTTTTTATTGTACATATCCTACAAGAAAAGTGCGATAAAGTATTTTATATCTTCTATCTTAAATCCAGGTTTATTATTACAGAATCGCACTCCGGAATAAGCGCTATAATGCTGTTAGTCTTTCTCCTCATCGGTCAAGCCACTGCTGCTATCTTAGATGATCGTAAGAAAGGCATAATCTGTGACGGCATGATTTTCCACGACGTGTACTACGACCGTGAAGTTCTATTCCAAGGTCTTGGAAAACCGTACAATTTAGTCTTTCACAAATTCTCCGGCACTCTCTTCTTTAGCCACACAGTAGAAAAAGGAACCTATGTCGATTTTAAAATCACTTACTGCCATGTTAACAAACGAATCTGTAAAGACATCGAAGGTATCCCAGGGGGCTATGCGATAGCATACGACGCGGTGAACGATGACATGTATTTTGGCGGACACGAAGGTATATACAGATACAACTTCGTCACAAAAAATGCTGATTTCTTCACTGAGAAAGGAAAATCTATATGGGGACTATTTGTTAGGAAGAACTTCTACTATATAGAATACCCAACTCAGAGCCTGCACGTATTCCAAAACAACGGATTCGTCAAAGTAGCTGAGTCTATCGGCATAGAGATTGATAATTTCTTCATTTCTAAACACAATCACATTTACTTTGCTAACAAAACAGCGTTATACAAACTTGAAAACGGTAGCAGAAGAGTTATACATCTTGATGATGCGATCAGTGTACGTCAAATAGTCGAAGATCTTTACGGTATCGTGTATTTTGTAGCAAGTGACGGTATTTATATGGAAGAAAGGCCTTATACTAAAGTAAGAAAGATCGCTTTAGTTGATCAAGCATACGGGTTGGCTTTCGATGAGAGTGAAAATTTGATTTATTCAAACGATAATGCCATATATAGATTACATCCAAGCGTTAACAGTGAAGTATGTTATGCTCATATGACTAGAGCGCTAACGGAAGAGGTATCTACCAGAAAGAGCGTTGATGCAATGTTATTTGCAAAGGAACTTCTGCGGTCTGGGTTTTTTTGAGTTGAACTATTTTCTAAGATTGCTTCGAGGGAAATCGATGAAACTCGGTTGAGTTCGCTAACGTTCGTTGAATATTATTATTCAGGTATTTATCGCAGTTAAACTTCAAAAGTTAAACTGCTGTTAGTTCCTTGCGGGACTCTCGGACGCGGTGAATAAAAGTCATTGAATTAAAAGTAATGCTAAATTATTATAATTATTTTGTAATTTTTTCTTGTTTGTTGTAATTTTAAGTGTGTAATAAAGTATTTTCTATCTTAATCTTAAGTATTATTTATCACTATGCCTTATATCAACAGAATAAGACAAAATAAGAAATAATGTTTTAGATAGCAGAACATACAGTTATAAATCTGGGGGCTATTTTCGTAATACGATCAAAATCGCAAACGACAACCAATAAAATGTTGATTTCACTACTGCTTATCGTGCCAACACTTGGTGAAATAGAATTTCAAGGAAGGAAAAACAATGAACATAATATATACGCAGAATGCAACGGTTTGATATTTAATGGTGAATATTATGATAGAAAACTTATTTCCAATCAATTCAAGCAACCTTACAACCTTGTCATTCACAAATATTCAGGTGCACTATTCTTCAGTCATTCATTTGTGGCTGTAGAGCATAATAAGACGTATACAGACTTTAAAATCTCTATCTGCTTTTTAAATACTAAAGATTGCACGGATGTACATGGTATTCCAGGAGGGTATGCAATAGCATACGACACGATTAACGAAGTTATGTATTTCGGTGGACATGATGGTATATATAGATTCAATGGTTTTACAAATACTGCAGAATATTATAAAGAGAAAGGAAAGTCTATTTGGAGCATATTTGTGAAGAAGAATTTGTATTATATAGAATACCCAAGTCAAAGTCTACACATGCTTCAAGATGAACAATTCGTTGAAATAGAGGAAGCTATTGGCATAGAAATTGATGTTTACTTTATTTCCAGAAGCAATAATATATATTTTGCAAACAAAACAGGGTTATATACAGTTAAACTTGGCGACAGTAAAGTTATAGATCTTAATAATGAGATCAATGTACGACAAATAGTAGAGGATCAAAAAGGTGTTGTATACTTCGTCACAAGTAACGGAATTTACGTGGAAGATAATATACATGGACTTGGGCTGATTGCTTCAGTTGAACAGCCGTACGGATTGGCATTCGATAAGAAAGATGAGGTAGTTTATTCAACCGCTGATGCTATATACAAATTGCACCCAAGCCGTGAAAATGAAATTTGCTTTAATCGTCTGACTAAGACTCTAGGCACTCCGCCTGCAAAAGTAACAAGAAAGTCTCTACTACAATTTGCAAAGGATATAATTAAACCACGATTTGACTTAAAAAGTGTAAGAAATATTCTAAAAGATCAAAAAAACAAATATTACGTTAAGAGCGTGGCTGTCTACCCGCATTAAATCTTATGCCGGAATTATATTTATTTTATTTTTAATATAACCGGTCACTCGTTCATTGACTTGCACACTGAAGGGTTCCCTACCATCTTACATAAATATTTCGCAAAAGGAACCCTTAGAAACAGGTTTTTTAAATAGTTTTTTTTATTATTATACGTTGTTGTAGCGGCAAGATATACACGAGATATGCACACTTAAGAAATACATTGAGATCAGCGCATTTAGATCGGATCGCCTCAGTTGTTTAATAATCTTATTAAAAAAAAATGTAATGTACTTTTCTTTTAAAACATATTTTTATTCTAAGTTAAATTTCAGTTCCGCAAAAATCTGGATCCTACGAACTATAAAATGTTGGTTTTACTACTGCTTATCGAGCCAACACTCGGGGATAACAAAAACAAAATTCAAGAAAAAGAGAATTCAGTAGAATGTAACGGTTTGCTATTCCATGATGTCTACTATGACAGTGAACTTATTTTCAAGCAGTTTCAGAAACCATACAACCTTGTCTTTCACAAAAAATCTGGTGCACTATTCTTCAGTCATTCATTTTTAGCTGTAGAGAATAATGAGACGTATCTAGATTTTAAAATCACAATGTGTTTTTTAAATACTAAAGATTGCGAGGGTGTAACTGGTATTCCAGGAGGCTTTGCTATAGCATACGACACGATTAACGAGCTTATGTATCTCGGTGGACATGATGGTATATATATATTCAATGATTTTACAAATACTGCAGAATATTATAAAGAGAAAGGAAAGTCTATTTGGAGTATATTTGCGAGGGAGAAATTGTATTATATAGAATACCCAAGTCAGAGTCTACACATGCTTCAAGATGAAGAATTTGAAATAGAGGAAGCTATTGGCAAAGAGATTGATTTTTACTTTATTTCAAGTAGCCATAATGTATATTTTGCAAACGAAACAGGGTTATATACAATGAAATTTGGCGACAGAAACGCTATAAATCTTTATAATGCGATCAATGTTCGACAAATAGTAGAGGATCAAAAAGGTGTTGTGTACTTCGTCGCAAGTGACGGAATTTACGTGGAAGATAATAAACATGATATCAGGCTGATTGCTTCAGTTGAACAGCTGTACGGATTGGCATTTGATGAGAAGAATAGTGTAGTTTATTCAACCGCTGATGCTATATACAAATTGCATCCAAGCCGTAAAAGTGAAATATGCTCTTAAAACACTAGGACCTCTACCTGCAAAGGTAACAAGAAAATCTGTACGCAAAGGATGCCATTAAACCAGGAGCTTTTGACTTTAAATGTTTAAGAGATATATTAAAAAATCATAAAAACAAATATAACGTTGAGAGCGTGTTTGTTTACCCACAATAAATCTTGCCAGTATTAGAATTACATATCGGTCAATTGCTAGTTGACTTGTACACTGGAGGGTTCCGTAATATCGTACATAACTATCTATTTCACAAAAGGAACCCAAAGAAACAGGTTTTTTAAATCGATCTTAATTTTATTAATAGTTTTTGTAGCGGTAAGATAAACATACGGAGATCATCCGATTTATATTAAAGCATATTGCTACTAGTGCCGGTTGTTTTATAATCTTATGAAAACATTCAGTGTAAAGTCCACCTTTATTTTTATAACATAGTTTATTCTACATTCAATTTCAGTTCAGCAATAATCTGCAACCCATCTATAAAATGTTGATTTTACTATTGCTTATCGCGCCAACACTCGGGGATAACAAAACTCAAGAAAAAGAGAAATCAACAGAATGTAACGGTTTGCTATTCCATGATGTCTACTACGACAGTGACCTTATTTTCAAGCAGTTTAAGAAACCATACAACCTTGTCATTCACAAATATTCTGGTGCACTATTCTTTAGTCATACATTTACAGCTATAGTAAATAATGCATCGTACACGGACTTCAAAATAACATTTTGCTTTTTGGATGAAAGAGATTGTAAAGATGTGAGCGGTATTCCGGGAGGCTATGCAATAGCTTACGATAGAGGCAATGACGACTTGTATGTCGGAGGACACGACGGGATATATAAATACAATTTCCTCACCAACGAAGCAGAGTTTTTCACAGAAGAGGGAGTTTCAATCTGGGCATTGTTTGTGAAAAAGAATTTCTACTACATAGAATACCCAACTCAAACTTTGCGTATCTACCAAAACGGTGCGTTTGTCCCGGTAGCTGAGGCAATAGGGATTGAAGTGGATAATTTCCTAATTTCAAAGCATGGTCATGTTTATTTCTCCAACAAAACAGCTGTATACAAGCAGGAAAAAAATTCAAGGGAAACAATTCATCTATCCGATAACATTTATGTACGGCAAATAGTAGAGGATAATTATGGAGAAGTTTACTTTGTTGCGAAGTACGGAATATACTGGGAAGAAAAACCGAAGAGATACCTTACGCAAATTGCTGATATTGAGGATGTTTACGGAATGGCTTTTGATGATAAGGGAAGAGTGATATATTCAGATAGCTCCAGTATAAATAGACTTACACCTAAACCAGAACAGCTACCTTGCTATCCTGTAACTACAAATGAACTGTACGAACGGAGCACGGCAGATACTGATGTATTGGAGTATGCAAAGTATCTATTACAAAATGAATTTAAATAGAAAGAGCTACTATGTTACTGATAAATTCAAATAAAGAGTTCATCGACCTTTTTAATTATTACACTGGTGGTCTGTATGATGCTGTAACTTTCAGTGAATACATCATCAAAGAAAAAAAAGTATTTCGCATTATATGTAATTATTATTGAACGAGTTGTGCTTTTTTAGATATACATATAAAGTATATCAATGCTGCCTTTATAGTTCATTTAAGTTAGTAGACCTTAAGTTACGAGTATGTGACTGAAGACCGATATTATTTATTAAAACAAAACTGTCAGACAATGAGTTAATTGTAATGAGAGAGTATTTAGAGCTGTGTATTGAGTCGAAATATTTATAAAACAATGATCTATGATTTAAAACAAATAGTACAGAACAAATTGTGTGCTCGTCTTGATCAGGCTTGTGAATAAATTATTTGCTTTACATGTGATGGGACCGTTGCTTGTAAGTACTTTTTTAAATAAAGATAAAGTCGTTAACAAAGTAAGGTAAAATCCGAATTGCTGCCCCAAGAAGGATTTGTACCCAAGTGTCAATGAACTCAAATCTTGAAAATCGCAATAATGTTTTGATAGGCTTAGTAAGCAAAATTTTTAGCTATTCGATACTTGGTTGCAATTTTAAGAAGTCAGAATTTTAGGTTTAGTTTGGATGTTTGTTACTTCTTCACGCCAAAACGAATGGAGCGGCAATATCATTTTAATACCTATTATATTTTTAATTTCAGAGAATCCTGTACTACATTTTACTGATATTGACCTTATGCAAATATACAAATGAAATCCCCTGCAATAAAATGAAATTCGGAGAGGAGTTCTACGACAAGAAAGTTCTTTGGACAGGCCTTTCCAGGCCACACAACTTGCAAGTATTTAAAACTGAAAACATCCTATTTTTCAGCTACTCCACTGCTGAAATGTTCTCAGAACATGATTTCCAACTGGCTTCCATTAATTTGAATAAAAATGAAACCCATATTATTAACGAAATATCAGGGGGCTGCGCCATAGCTATCGACCACGGCAATGACGATATCTACTTAGGTGGAAGCGACGGAATATACACATACAACAGCGTCACTAGGGTAGCAGAAATCTTCAAAGCGAAAGGAAAAAACATCTGGTCTCTATTCCATAGGAATCATCTCTTCTACATATCCTACCCAGAACAGAGGCTTCATATGGCTATTGACGGAAAATTCTCTGTAGTTCAAGAATTCAGAGATTTCGAAGTTGATGTGATACATATAACAGCAAGCGGTGAAATATACTTTGCAAATAAATCAGGGCTGTACATATTTGACAGTGAAAATAAACGAGCAAATGTGATAAACGAGCTTATCATTGTGAGACAGATTACTGAAGATTCTGAGGAAAATTTATATATGGTCACAAATTTTGGTATATATAAAGGGCGGGAGTGGAAGAAATTGACAAATGCTAATACTGTTTATAGTTTGGCTTTTGATAAGGACGATAACATTATAATAGCTGATGAAAAAAGTGTAATAAAGTTAATTCCTAGTGTGATAGGCTGTTATAGAAATGTATGGTAACTTTGAATATACTGAGCATAGAGGCTTCATTGAAATCGGGTATGGTAAGAATTTTATATTGAAATAAGGTTATAACAAAATCGACTGTTTGGTTTGAAATAACAACGCGGAAACATGTGGAAATGCATTGTTATTACAAACAAAATTATTGTTCAGTGGATTTTTGTTAAATTATAACTTTATAAAGATTCAAGTTTAATGGCTCTTTATAAAGTTTCAGAGTATTATTGATTTGTACAAATATTGTTCCATGCAAAGGATGAATATTGTTTAAAGCAAAATTATCTTGGATTAAAAAAATATATAAAAATACTCGTTCATTTGCAGGTTCCATTAAATACTTTATTTCGCTGTTGTAAAGAGCATCGTTTCATTCAGCCTCAAACTCAACCTACTTCCGTTCCAACACAAAATCTCAATTATACAAAAATACGATGCGGTTGTCGGATTTGAAAAGCATTCGTTGCTTCGATTCAGAAAATAAATATAAATACGTAATTCGGAGGCAAGTGACCAACTATTGACACAAAAATGTTATTACTCCTTTAATCAATTTATGACCGATAAATTGTAGATATAAACATAGAATTTTTTTTTTCATTGATTGTATTGTTATTATTATTTGTCTGAGAATTTATTGTAATTATCTTTTAAGAATAATTGTAAATTTTAGTACATTGCACACCCAATAGGGCAGAATACACTGTGACATCCAAATCATAACAACTTTCATAACATGTATTACATGCAATAAATGAATTTTTGAATTTTGAATTTTGTAATGTGTTGGAAATATAAAATATATAGGGTAACACCTTATTTTTTGGAAAAAAAGAGCCCTACGATGTATGTAATGTAACAAAGAATAAATAATTAATAGAGTTCAGATAAAAAGAATATAAGAGGTCAGACGAGTATTTTGATACGTCATTTTTGATTTCATTTTTGAAATGTGGTAGGTAGATGAGAGATTAATAATTGTTATTTCATCTATCAAAATCGCTTAAGTCGTTTGGATGCTTCGAAGTGTTATCACTTCGAAGCATCCAAAGAGTAACAGATAGTTAACCAACATATTATAGAAATACCTACTTAAAATATACAAAATCATACCCATAATTCCAAAAAACTCAAAAATTCTACTTGTGTCAAAGTAGGCTTTCTTTAATTTGTCCTTTCATCAAGTTAAATTAAACTCAAATATAAGTAGATGTTGCCACTTAAAAAAATTGATCGCGCTTTTGAAATGCTTCGGGTTTCAAACACTACTTTCAAAACATTTTTATTATTCAGGTATTTGAAGTCAATTTAAAGTTTATAAGACGCCAATAAAACTATTGAATGCCCCACTAACCAAACTAATTCTAATAGTCACTCAGTATTATCTAAACAACCAAACAACCACTGCAATTTCATTATCTTTGAGCCGGTAAAATCCACCGGGTGATTATGTAACTCGCGATCGGTTTGCGACAGGCGTAAATTAAGCAATCAGTGCTGTCAAAAGTCAATTTTGTATTAGTTCGACACCAGCTATAACGTCAAAATTGGTCAAAATTGGCGTTTGACAGCACAGATTGCTTAATTTACGCCTGTCGCAAACCAGTCGCGAGTTACATAATCACCATACCGGTTTAAGCCGGACATGTTACCAGTAATTGAAAATTGCATATGTTGGTAAATTTAATGGCTTTTGCTTTGCCAAAATTTCCATGATCAAAACTATCTGGTCAGTCTGGATGACAATCAAGTATTCAAAAATGTGCCCGAACGTTCGGGCCTTACGCGAATTCAGTGGAATATATTTATTTTATCAGAACATAATGAGAAAAAGACACCTTCCTTTTATCATTATGTTTCACTCGTAGTCGTACGAGTATTATTATTAAAACTTAACTCACTAAACGTCACAAATTTTAATATCCTAACGAATATTATAAACGCGTGTGTTTGTTTGTTTGTCCTTTCTTCACGCCCTAACTAAGCAACCAATCGATTTGATTTTTGACATAGCGACACTTAAAAGGACGTGAAGGCTATATAGTGATAGGCTCCTTTACAGTACATCATAGTAATATTTAAAAGTGATAAAATTACGAATTAGACCTTCGTCTAGAAGATATCTATTTCAATGAATATTTATTATTTGATCTACAATGAACTATTAAAATTTACTCGGACATAATATGTCCGAGTAAATTTTCGACTGCTATTTTAGTCTCTATTTTAGTTTTGAACAACTCGATGCATGGACAACAAAATAAATTTTAGAATAAAAGCTGCGAAGCTAAATATTGGCGAAACCGCGTACATAAAATACCACAATTACCTATGCAAAATGTGCACGGTTCGCGGACTAAAAGTTTACACATTTTAGGCTTCAGTAATGAATAGGCGGAGCGGCGAGCAGAGCGTTTATGCAGACTTATCACACAATGTCCTATGGTGTTTCCTTTGTCAAAAGTTAGTGTGTGTTATAATAAAAATGTAATTTATCTTTTAAAATAGTATTTAACGATATCAAGTGTAACATTTTGACCTACGGTGGAAATAAATAAACTAAACTAAACTTTTTAAATTATTATAAGTTAGACTTACTTAACAAATATACCTAGTTGTAGTTTTTTATAGATATATTTTTTGATTATTTATTTACTTGAATATCGGTAGGGTTGACACCTCCGACGCTCAGTGAGCTATAGAAAGAGCTAAGCTCGGGATCTCTCTGAAGGAGACAGAGACATTCGACAGAGAACAAAAGTTATCGACATAGCTCTAAGAATTAGCAAGCTGAAGTGGCAGTGGGCCGGCCATATCTCGCGAAGAACCGACGGCCGCTGGGGCAAACGTGTTCTTGAGTGGAGACCGCGACTCGATCAACGTATTGTAGGAGGCCTCCAATCAGGTGGGATGACGACCTGCGAAAGACTGCAGGTAGATGCTGGATGCGGCAAGCTGAAGACAGGGCGCTATGGCGCTCATTGGCCTATGTCCAGCAGTGGAATGCTATAGACTGATGATGATGGTTATCAAACTGTTAATTGACCGCTTCCGCTCATGCTGTTTACCAAAACCGCGCCCTAATGAACAACATTTTGTAGAAAAATTGGCAACGCAGACCACCACGGAAACGAATTGAATTAAACAATTCCAGTGCGTTTTAGGATGCAATGGACATCCTCCATTTTAAAAAGCTTTTGTATAAAACATTACTTATTCATTTATTTATAAAACTCGCTTTTGCTCGCGGCTTCTTACGCTTTTGGAATAAGCAGTAACCTATTATCATGAAATTAAAGTCCTGGAATATGCCAGGGGCTGCAATTATTACAAGAATGGTTTTAAGATTACAAAACTTAAGTTCGACTCGTTTTATACACTTAAGTTCGACTCGTTTTATATGTACTTGAGGCGTACCCAGCCCAACAACGTAATTTTTTTTGTCTTTTACCTAATTCATTTATATTATTTTAGTAGGAGAGAGCCTATGCATTTGTTCCCCTTGGAGTCAAAACCCGGATCTCCGGTCTCCGCATGTCCGGGTATTTAAAAAAAATCTGAGCGTCTGGTCTATGCGACGCGTGACCCGAGAGCTGGTGAGTATCTGGCGCAGCGCATCAGAATTGCCATACAGCGAGGCAATGCAGCCAGCGCAGCATCGCGGGGACACTTCCGACCAGTATTGATATGGATCAGTTGAGCTACCGGTAGATTGTTTGCAACAGTCTGCAGTTAGTTATTATTTTCAATCGTAAATACAAGTTAAATTTTTTTGTACCTATGTTTTGATCGTAACACTCTTCATTTTTAATATAGAAATATGTATAAGGCCTAGAACCTAAAATATTATATCTGCAAGCTGCCTATCCATTTGTTACACGACTCATACCTGTACGGACTCATATTTTTTTAAATAAAAAAGCTTCAGAATCTCATTAAAACAGCATAAAATAAATAACACCAAAAACCTGAAAATAAATAACTCACGTACAAATTCATAAAGCCAGACAAAAATATGAGGGCGCTTAAAATAAATACGATTTGTGCTAATTTCCTCACAAACAAGACTCGGGCATTAGAAGAGATGGGGTAGTAGAAAAAATTAAACGGATATATCTGGATTTGACCGTCTAATCCAGTTGGGAAACAAAAATAAAATAATAATGCTGGACAATGCTGTGTGAATTTTCCACCAATATTTATATATTTATTGCGTTGACTTAAAAATGTGATTTATATCACTGAACGAAACGGAAAATTGATGTTAATTTTAACTCGATACCACCAGCCGTGCAAATAATGTTGACAGACAGACGGACAACAAAGTTATAAAGGTTCAGTTTTCCTTTTGATGTACGAAACCGTAAAAAATTCAGTATGTGAGCTTCAAACTTTCCAAAACAAACGAATAATGACTAAATCTCTGAAAACTCCATTTTTTTCTGCTAAAATTAAAGTACTACATTTAAAAAGAGCTTCAGAATTTCCAAAACAAACGAAAAAAGACCTCACGTAGCTCAAATTCTATCTCCTACAACTAAAGTTCTCCTACATTTAGAGTGTTCTAATTAGTATCTAAGTCGGTCATTAGCCCCGATCCCCACCCCCTCTGTAATCCCCTCGTTACCCTGAGGGTGTAGGGATTGACCCGGTAAAGTAGAGTTGTAACTGAGGTGGTTTCCTGTTGTTGGGAGATCTTTGTCCAATGTTATTTAAATTTAAAGTAAAAACGTTAAGGGGCCTCCGGAGGGACGAATTCTTCATACAAACTTAATACCAAAATGATTTCCAATTCAAGCATATTTCCACTATAATATTGTATTATTTGTATTTGAATAGTATTTATCTAGGTTCCTAAACAGATTGTTTTTCAAAATACTTACCTAAAATTAAATGAAAGCCAATCGCATTTTGCAAATTTTTATGCGAAAATGGACAAGTTTTCTTGCTATTTGTTTCGTATTAAAAACATCAGTATCTTACGTTTTATTTATTAAGGAACATAGCTTATATTGTCTAGTTACAGAATAACAATACTTTGTGAAGAATTCGAAAAGTTTTCAGTCATAATTTTTGGTATTACGGAACAAACCAAATTTTGAACGGCTAATATTGCTATCGCGCACGCATGAGGCGCGGCGGAAGGGTTAAACAGGGACATCGATATTCGGAGCGATTTCTGCAAGCGAGGGTCGCCGGACCCTTAAATACCCTGCATCGCGCGAACTGCTAAGCTTGTGCACGTAATGGGGCGAAAAGTGAACAAACGTCTACCGTCCGATGTCACTGACGCTTTACCGACGCAATCTTTCAAGTTAAGACTTAAAAAATGGCTGACAAAACAATGTTTTTATACGTTGGATAAATTCTTGGCAAGTAAATGTGCGTAGAATTGTATAATTGCTTTTCTATTTTGTATCCAGATTTAAACTAAAATATTATTAATTACAATACTATAAATTAAAATTATTTATTTATTTAAGGAAGGCCTATGTAAGTGTGGTGTTAGTATTGTAAGATATTACTCGCTGGACTAATATTTTATTAATTTTTGTGGTTTCTCAATATTGTGCATTGCTAACGGAGTCCCTATATATAATAACCACAAAACATAAAAAAAAATATTTAGTACCGATAACGAAACGTTCAAATTTTTTCGCCTCATAGGCCACATAGGGCTTCCCCAATGAGCGCCATAGCGCCCTGTCTTCAGCTTGCCGCATCCAATCTACCCGCAGTCTTTCGCAGGTCGTCATCCCACCTGGCCGGAGGGCGTCCTACACTACGTTTTCCGAGTCGCGGTCTCCACTCAAGAACACGTTTACCTCAGCGGTTAGCGATTCTTCGTGTAAATTGTCCAGCATTATTTATTTATTGATTGGGGAAAGCTTCCAGCAGTGGACATAATGTTTGACAGTCTGCTTCGTTTCTGTGACTTCATGAGACGTGTGGTGATAAAGTTCCAGTTTTTACTAACTAAAAGAACTTAAACGATAAATCCCCGAGTTTTGCGGGCGCTTAGTTCGAACAATAACTGAACTATTTTAATTATTGCCAAACTTTATGTTTCGTGATATAATACCTATAGTTCACAGATTATGTCGGAGGGCGTCCTACAAGTACTCCACTGCTGGACATAGGCCTCCCCAATGAGGGCCATAGCACCCTGTCTTCAGCTTGACGCATTCAGCATCTACCTGCAGTCTTCCGCAGGTCGTCATCCCACCTGGTTGGAGGGCGTCCTACACTACGTTTACCGAGTCGTGGTCTCCACTCAAGAACACGTTTGCCCCAGAGGGCGTCGGTTCTTCGCGAGATATGGCCGGCCCACTGCCACTTCAGCTTGCTTATTTTTTGAGCTATGTCGATAACTTTGGTAATCTAGGACGCCCTACGACCAGCTGCGATGACGACCTGCTAAAGACTGCAGGTAGATGCTGAATGCGTCAAGCTGAAGACAGGGTGCTATGGCCCTCATTGGGGAGGCCTATGTCCAGCAGTGGAGTACTATACATATATACTATATCAATAATTGATTTGTATTTTGTGTTTTTTGTATTTGTAGTTTTTCTTCTCGAAGACTTTATAAATGGACTTATGTTCTCGAATGAAGAACTATACCAGTGTAGTGTAGTAGTTTGTTTGTTTGTGAAAGAATATCCTCATTATTTTAAGACTCACGCAGATGTGATGGAGAGACGGACGAGACATAAAGACAGGCTCTATGTCCCAAAATGTAGAGTAGAACTTGCGAATAAGAATGCATATCATCAAGCAATATAATTTATTTAAAATTAAGCTTAGAAAGTGGTTAATTGATAGATTTGACGACCGATGTGGCGCGGTGGGCGAAGGTCCGCCTGCGACGCAGGAGGTTGCGGGTTCGATTCCCGCCTCGGAACAATTGTGTGTACGATCTGCAGATATTTGTTCCCGGTGTTCTGGTCGTTTTCTATGTATAATAAAAAATATCTATCTATGTAATGTATTGTATTATGTATATCAGTCATCTAGTACCCATAACACAAGCTCTGCTTAGCTTGGGGCTAGATGATGCTGTGTGAATTGTCCAGCATTTTTTTATTTTTTTATTTATTATAGATGTTTCTATGACATGAAAGAATATTTAAATTATAGGACTTTTAGATAAAATTGTAAAATTTTCTTTCTGACATTTTAGTTATCTACCTTTTATGATTATATAATTTTTTTGATATGATTTATAAAGCCTAAGAATATTGTAGCTAATAAATTTGTAACAATTTTGCACGCTCTGACGAGGCAGAATGTATAGGAACCTTATTATTAAGAAGATCTATTGTACCGACATTCCTGCAAAAAATAAATGATTTATTGATTTATTGTAAAAACACCTTTACATCCACTAAACTGAAGGTAGACAATCATCTGGAAAGATTGGATTGGTACGGGGCCGTCACAAACAGATATTAAACATTATTGGCGTATGATTTGGGACGCTGCTGTATGTTGTTATGTTATTCAATTCTAAGTTATTTTTCTGACTGGCTAAACCTAGTGACAATAGATAGAAATGGAAAGAGGTAAGTAATACTGTACTATGTAACTGTATAATAAATACGGAGCCGGGAGCTGGAGATATTGTCTTTGTAGCCCTTTCGAGAGGGAACGCGATGTATCCCCGTCTCTCTCTTTTAGCTTTCATATATCAATGTATGAAGAGCACAACCAAGATCTAATACAGATGGCGACCCTAATAAAACAGGGTAAGCTCACACCAGACTTCCTCAACTCCGTCAAGGGGTTCTTCACCCAAAGGGACAAGTTCCTCAAGGAACAGGCCCTAAACCACCCTGATACCCTGCAGACGCCAACCGGCGCCTGCAAAAAGAAACGGGAGGAAAATTCCCCCCCCCCCCCACTGAAATGCCAAAGCGCAGGGCGATCGAGGACCCGCGCCAACACCGGGACTCGCAATCCACGGAAGAACCCCAAGACAGGCCACCGTTGTTAACGAAAGCAACAAACTCCTGACCCTTGAACTGCAAGGGATGCACCCTTGCAGTTCAAGGGTCAGGAGTTCGACCTCTTCTGGGCTTGAGACTGGACGCGTGGGTGTTTGGCTCTCCATGTACGCCGTGAATGCGGCCCAATCTGTTTTGGAGGCTTTTGGAGCTGGAGGGAGTGGTGTGTGTCGGTTCTCCACCACCATGAGGATGGGTTGGTGGTCCGATTGTACCTCGTCGGCTAGCACCTCTAGCTGCGGGGCGGAGATCAGTCCTTTGTGGACGGCCAGGTCTATGACGTCGGGCATCTGGCTTGGGTTCCCCGGGTAGTGTGTTGGAGAGTCTGGACCCGCGACTTCGAGACCGTTCGCTTCGGCGTGTCTCAGGAGGATCGTACCTGATCTGTTGGTGGTGTGAGAGTTCCAGGCTGGGCTCTTGCAGTTCCAGTCCCCTGCAGCGATGGTGTTGGAACTCTCGAAGATTTTGTCCAGGTCCTCTGTGTTGATCATCTCCTGAGGTGGGCTGTATACAGCGAACAGTCTGGTTGGGTTTGCTCCTCTTTAGGGCGGGCGCCGCCTGGCTCTGTAGGGCGGGAGGGTCTGGTGTTGCAGGGTAAGCTCACCTCTTTAAGGGCGTTGCTCCTCTGTTGTGGCGGCGTGGCGGCGAGAGAGGCGTACGTCGTTGACTGTTACCTACGTACGATGTTACCTACCTCTTGTCTTCTTTTATGTATCTACCTTGACCTACCTAATGTATTCAGGTTTTGTGCCACCACACCAGGACGTGCCTGAAAATCAGCGCCGCTACTAACTTTACTATGTTTTTTTTTTTGAGCTATGCTCGGAGTTTCTCTGAAGGATAGGATTCGTAACGAATACATCCGACAGAGAACCAAAGTTATCGACATAGTTCTAAGAATTAGCAAGCTGAAGTGGCAGTGGGCCGGCCATATCTCACGAAGAACCGACGGCCGCTGGGGCAAACGTGTTCTCGGTAAACGTAGTGTAGGACGCCCTCCGACCAGGTGGCATGACGACCTGCGAAAGACTGCAGGTAGATGCTGGATGCGGCAAGCTGAAGACAGGACGCTATGGCGCTCATTGGGGGAGGCCTATGTCCAGCAGTGGACTGCTATAGGCTGATGATGATGATGATGACTATCTTTACTAGGCTTGTAGCGGCATCTTGCTGAGACAGGGACCTTTTTGGCCCCTTATGTAACACGTATTTGTACTTATCTGTATGTTTTATATATTTCCTTATATTTTTTTCTTGTTTTTATACTTTCTTATTATGTAATGTATTGTGCTATGTGCTATGTATGGTGTTAAATATATGTATTTTCTTTGATCTTTCTTTCTCGACACACGAGGTCCCCAAGATCAAAGTTTATCCTAGTTTGCGGAACAAAGTCCTAATATATCCTAAATCTTAATCCAAACGGATTATTTATAACAAGTTTTATTTAAACTGTTCATTTTATTAATTTTAATTTTCTTTTTTTTTCATGTTTCTTACCTACGTAAAACTTGCGTCATAATACAGGTTATACGGATATTTGGCGACATAAGCCTAGAATAAACCCAGGCTACTTTTTATTTTATTCTACCAGCGGACCTTCCCGGCTTCACACGGTTTTAGTACGGACCCCTAACTTTTTTGAAAATATAATATAGCCTATGTTCATCGGTGATAGTGTAGCTTCCCAACGGTGAAAGAATTTTTTAAATCGGTCCAGTAGTTTCGGAGCCTATTCATTACAAACAAACAAATAAACAAACAAAAAATTAAACCTTTCCTTTTTATAATATTAGTATAGATATATCAGTTCCCATGGGATAAGTCTACCTATGTGTTATTCTCATAAATGTAACCTTTATTATTTGTGAAGTTTCATCTAAATCCATTCAGTAGTTTTTGCGTGAAAGAGCAACAAACATCCTAACAAACTTTTATAACATTATTAGGATTTGACACATACATAGGTAGGTTTTCACGCAGGCGAAGCCGCGGGGTGCGGTTAGTTAAATCTAAATTAAAAACATTCAAAAAATCCAGTTCCGAAAAGCGTTTGATTATGATTACCTTTCCTAAAAATAAATTCCATTTCTCTCTGGAATTTCCCATTCGCCTTTCAGTTGTTAATGTCAGGCGAAGCAATCCGAGTGTTTGTCAACAGAAATCGATTTAATTCCACATGACATCAATCACCCTGTATAACTGAGGTGTCGGAGAATGCATAATATGTGATTGATTCTGTTTGAATGATTTATAGCTTTTTTAGATTCTGTTTTGTGCCTATAATATTTATTTTCGTAAACTAGATTTTTCCCGCGGTTTCGCTGGCACCTTTCTCATAGGGCCTCTCAACCTTGGTCCACTGCTGGACGCAGGACTCCCACTGATAAACGCTTTATTAACTTTTATATCATGGGGGTAATGCCTATAATCCCTACGCTGGACATGCGGGTTGGGGATTGCTATTCGGTGATCATTTGTTCTGGACTCCGAGCTGCTGCCCGCCCCCCGGTGGATGTCCCATAGTCGTCTCTTACGACATCCGCGGGAAGAGTTCGGGTGGTGCTAATTCTAAGCCACTAGATGATATCTATGGGTCATCTTTCTTTCAACTTAACCCTTTAATGCGCGATTTTTTAAATATGTTTGGAAAAAATATATTTATTAGTACTTAGGCATTACATAGCAGGAAAAATAATAAAAAAAATCTAGGGCTGATTTTACTATACTTTCTTTTTCAAAAATTCCTTTGTTGTATATAAACAACAGCGCGCATTTTATGAGATCTTGCAAGTATAGAGGAAATAAAAATACAAGTTTTCAGTATGTCGTAAATATACAACTCCACGCATTTAAGGGTTAATTAATCGCTTCCGAATAACAACGGTATCGTAGAATGACATTTTACCTTTGATGAAAGAAACTTTTGACAGGCGTCCTTCCAACGCCTGTCAAAAGTGTCAAGGTTGAACCCATACCATCAATCTCTCCGTGCACAGCACCGCATTATAGCTAGTTTCTTCCATCTAGAGATGACTAGCTGCGCCCCGCGGTTTCAACCGCGTGGTGATAGATATTTTGGATAATATACTATATATCTTTGTAAATTGTATCCTATGTGTTATTCTGATGTATGAGCTATATTATTGTAAAGTTTCATTAAAATCCATTCGGTAGTGTTTACGTGAAAGAGTAACAAACATCCATCCATTCATCCATCCATCCATACTTAGAAACTTTCGCGTTTATAATATTAGTAGGATTATTAAACGATACCACTGTTATAGTATATCAGTCATAATAAATAAATAAATAAATAATGCTGGACAATTCACACAGCATTATTTAGCGCCATGGTAAGCAGAGCTTGTGTTATGGGTACTAGATAACTGATATACATAATACAATACATTACATACCTAGATAGATATTTTTTATTATATATAGAAAAAGTCATACACACATAACACACGCTCTGCTGAGCTTGAGGGTAGTTAGATAGATAGCGAACATTTTATTATACCACACAAAACAGAAAACTTAGATGTTAGATGTTACTAATTATTTCCATCCAAAGGTTGCCAAATTAGCTATATATATTATTATTTTGTATTGAACTAAATGTATTTATTAGGTTTATTGAACTATTATTATTTTAATTTATGTATGTATATTATAATCTGATTCCGTATTGGAACATTAGTCTAATTTGTCTCTTGTACACTTCCTCTATCTGTTCCATCGCCACTCCTGTAAACCTAAGGTTTGGTGGAAGAAAACTCTAGCTCAGGGTTAAGCTCGCCTATGTACATATCTTTTTATATAAGTTATTTTAAAGTTTTGTATGTGTACAATAAAGAATTAAAGAATTGCCTGGAAGAGATCGCTTCTAAAGCGATAAGGCCGCCCATCGTACGTGTCGCATATAATGTATTTTTGTAATGATTGATTTGATTATGGTGTACAATAAAGAATTTTTGTATTGTATTGTATTATTACTGTATGGATTTGACTTTTTTAGACGACCGATGTGGCGCGGTGGGTGAAGGTCCGCCTGCGGCGCAGGAGGTTGCGGGTTCGATTCCCGCCTCGGAACAATTGTGTGTACGATCTGCAGATATTTGTTCCGGGTGTTCTGGTCGTTTTCTATGTATAATAAAAAAATATCTATCTATGTAATGTATTGTATTATGTATATCCGTTATCTAGTACCCATAACACAATTTCTGCTTACCATGGGGCTAGATAATGCTGTGTGAATTGTCCAGCATTATTTATTTATATTATTTATTTTCCAGTACCTCCTTCCTTTTATATGCTTTTTTAAGAGCGTGAAAAGCGTGTACCTAACTCTTTAATAACTAAATACGTACTAAGTCACTGCCGCCAGTTACTTAAACACAACCTTACAGTACTGCGGAAATTTTCACTCAATTTACTTCCTCCAAATTCGGCTCTCTCCTAAATCCATGGCTCAAATCTCAGCCGTTATTTATAGGCCTTCGGAACCAGGGCTCTATAATATCTCAACACGACCTACCTATAGGTTTGAGAATTCAAGATTTTTTTTGTAAACAATTATATTGACGACCGAGATGTGGCGCGGTGGGCGAAGGTCCGCCTGTGACGCAGGAGGTTGCGGGTTCGATTCCCGCCTCGGAACAATTGTGTGTACGATCTGCAGATATTTGTTCCGGGTGTTCTGGTTGTTTTCTATGTATAATAAAAAAATATCTATCTATGTAATATATTGTATTATATATATAAGTTATCTAGTACCCATAACACAAGCTCTGCTTACCATGGGGCTAGATAATGCTGTGTAAATAGTCCAGCATTATATATTTATTTATATTAATTGGTGGAAAATTTACAAAAACTTGTAGTTGAGCTATTACAGAAGACAAAAGGTGACAGCAACATACAGCAAATTTATCGTTAAACATTAAAACACAATTACGCATGTTCAACTTAAAGGTTATAAATTAGAGTTCGAAAACCGCCGAGAGATATAAATAATGGTGGACAATCCACACAGCATCATCTAGCCCAAGCTATTATATTCGCGGTAGAAGTCACAGGCGATTCATTAAAAAAAGCGATATACATAATGTAAATACTAGAAATAAGAATAAACTCGCTGTTCCCACAACTAGACTACATAAGATAAGTGCGTCTTTTAAAGGGCAATGTATACGCTTCTACAACAAAACTCCAAGTGAGTTGCAAAAATTATCAATAAATAAATTTAAAAAAATTGTGAAGCATATTCTTTGTAAAAAGGCTTATTACAAAATATCAGATTATCTAGAAGATAAAAAAGCTTGGAACGAGTTTTGCTCCAACTCAAAATCTAACAAATTACAGATAAGCAAATCTTATGTACTAGACACATAAGTTATGAACATACTAGTGGTTTCTTCTCACTTCTTCCACTGGTGGACAAAAAATTGAAGTGAACTATAAAATAATTTTAATTGATAATAATGAATAGTATAAAATATGACTTGTCTAAGTGCTTATTTGTAAGCCTAAAGAAATAAACTTTCATTTCATTTCATTTCCTTGCTCCACCAACTAGCCGCACTGTAGGGCATCATCAGTCGCCGCTGCCTCACGCTCTTAACGCTCTCAACGGATTACTTAAGGCCTTCCCTGACTGCGACATATTCGCAGACGAACTAAAAAAAATATTGACAGTTTGTTTGATCTATTGTGAGAGGGATGGGTGACTCGTCTTTCTCATATGTAAAATAATTAGTGTAATTGGTGATTGTGCCGTTCTAATTAAATAAATAAATCATAAATAAATAAAAGCTAAGCAGAATTTGTAATATGGGTACTACATAGATGACTGATATACTTAATACAATTCAAATAAAAAAAAACAAATATTTTATTTTGTTTAGGCTTAAAATAAACACTTAGACAAGTCAAATTTTATACTATTCATTATTATAAAATAACATTATTTTAAAGTTTACTTAATTTTTTTGTCCACAAGTGGAAGAAGTGAAAAAGAAACCACCAGTCACAATCCGATGATGAATGAAAACTATCAAAACCAAATTAGTTACGAACGTCTGCGTTTGCTCCGATGGATACCATTGTCGTAAAATATTTTCCACCATCATTTCTCCGCGTTGTCGCCTCTTTGTTTACAAAAAATACCTTGAATCCTAGCACCGAGTATAGTCCTTTAGTCGCCCCAGTAAATACATATTTATTGAGGTCTGAGAAGGGACGAAAACTTGTGCTCGACGTCCCTTGGCATTAAAATTGTATGCTACTCTATAAATTTGGGGGTAGTTGAGAAAAGTTACGGAAGTGTGTACCTTATGGGGGTGTCTATAAGCGATATCTTAATGTTTAAACAGATGCTCTAAAGAGATTACCTTTTTTCACTTTTCTTTTGTAAGGAAAGTTACATTTGAGATGCAAATTGTCTCGCGCTATAAAATGTATTATTATAATACTGCGATCGCAAATACTATCTAGATTTCGTGTTACATACAAAATCAAAGCTAAAAAGTGCACTTGAATGAGGTAATCAAAACCACATCATTACCACTAATTTTTCAATCTCGAAAAATTTGTGGTAATGGGCAAGATCTTCATCCATACCGCAATGCTTGAAAACGAAAGTTTTCAACCAGTGCGTCTTACCCGTTATGACCTACGGAGCTGAGACGTGGACACTCACGATAGGGCTGGTCCATCAGTTCAAAGTCGCTCAGCGAGCTATGGAAAGAGCTATGCTCGGAGTTTCTCTGAAGGATAGGATTCGCAACGAATACATTCGATAGAGAACTAAAGTTATCGACATAGCTTTGAGAATTAGCAAGCTGAAGTGGCAGTGGGCCGGCCATATCTCGCGAATAACCGACGGCCGCTGGGGCAAACGTGTTCTTGAGTGGAGACCACGACTCGGTAAACGTAGTGTAGGACGCCCTCCGACCAGGTGGGATGACGACCTGCGAAAGACTGCAGGTAGATGCTGGATGCATCAAGCCGAAGACAGGGCGCTATGGCGCTCATTGGGGGAGGCCTATGTCCAGCAGTGGACTAATATAGGCTGATGATGAATGGGCAAGATAGAGGGCAAAAGACCAAGAGGACGGTCACCAACCCGCTGGTCTGATCAAATTAAGGCTATAACGGGACTCACTTTGCCTGCAGCCCTGAGGCAGGCCGAAGACAGAGTGGTGTGGAAGCGGTTCATCAGCGTAGCCGTGAAAGCCTTCCAGGACGGGCACGACCTTCAGCAATGAAGACAACGACAAAGAAGAAGAAGAACAGAATGAGGTAAGTAAACGTAGAATCAATTATATTTTTAGCTTTGAACTAACAAATAATCCTAATAATATTATAAACGCGAAAGTTTGTCAGTATGGATGGATGTTTGTTACTCATTCACGTAAAAACTACTGAATGGATTTTAATGAAACTTTACAATAATATAGCATCAGAATAACACATAGGCTACAATTTATAATATATACTTATTGTACATTATCCAAAATACCTATCACCACGCGGGTGAAACCGCGGGGCGCAGCTAGTATTATTTATTTTTATTTTTGTTTCAACTTTTGAATACACATTGCGACACGTGTTTGATTGATTCTGTGTGGATTCAACATCATCATCAATATCAGCCTATATCAGTCCACTGCTGGTCATAGGCCTCCCCCAATGAGCGGATTGTCTGTGTGGATTGTCCAGCATTATTTATTTATTTAAATTACTGGTAGTATGGCGTTTATGCCGCTGTTCACATCAAAAGCATTGAAATACTTGACATGCAATTTCTTTTTATATTTTTTATTGAGCCTGTTTCGTCCCACTGCTGGGCAAAGGCCTCCCCCAAATCTTTCCACTCAGTGCGGTCACAATTTAATTTATTTATTTTATTTTGCTTTATTCGGAAGACAAACAGTTTTACACACATAAAGATTTATGTGTCCTCGCATGTAGTAGCTCACTATCGTCCTCGGTCGATAATGACAACAAGCTGAGATTGGTCCTTATTTTTATTATAGGATATTGTCATTATTATTATTATAGGGAAACACCAGTTATTCTTATACTTGGGACTCTACTACCACGCTACATTATGTAAAGTTTAAATCCCTACTACTTAAGTTGTTTTGTATTTTTTATGTGTTTTCCTTTTTTTTGTAACTGTTTATTATTGTGTGTGGCTATAAATAAATTATTTTATTCTTTTTTTATTCTAAAATATTGCTTGCTTGCAGAGGATATCAAAACGAAGAACCAGCTTAGTCTTATAACTTACACATAAGCATACAATTTAACCGACTATAAATAGAACCGACGGCCGCTGGGGCAAACGTGTTCTTGAGTGGAGACCACGACTCGGTAAACGTAGTGTAGGACGCCCTCCGACCAGGTGGGAAGACGACCTGCGAAAGACTGCAGGTAGATGCTGGATGCGGCAAGCTGAAGACAGAGCGCTATGGCGCTCATCGGGAGAGGCCTATGTCCAGCAGTGGACTGCTATAGGCTGATGATGATGATGATGATGCATACAATACGACTAAATATAGTTTACAGATTTATAACCTCAAAATGGACGATCTGACTACAATATCAGTATAATTAGAATGATCCAACAAGGCTCTCAGACGATCACATTTCGCCACGAGACCATCGAGTAAGTCAATTAACAAGGAGCGGATACGTTCAGATCTGAGAGGCAAGTGTGGGGGACACTTGGATGGATCAATTCACTCGCTTTGTGAGACGATAGCGTCTTGCATAGTGCTGATAGTGAGGGGACATATACAGACAATTACCTTTATAGATAGAAAACACTTGATTATACCACACAAAATAGAAAACATACAGAAATATGTACCTAAAAAGAGGAAATATAGGCAAACATAGGCAGGACTTCGCCCATCGCGCCATATCTTTCGTTTAAATATAAATCTTTTACAGATTTTATTCATATGAATAGCGCTATATAATTTATATCATTTTTATTTTAGGTAGATAGATAACTTGACGACCAATGTGGCGCGGTGGGCGAAGGTCCGCCTGCGACGCAGGAGGTTGCGGTTTCGATTCCCGCCTCGGAACAATTGTGTGTACGATCTGCAGATAATTGTTCCGGTGTTCTGGTCGTTTTCTATGTATAATAAAAAAACTATCCATCTATGTAATGTATTGTATTATGTATATAAATTATCTAGTACCCATAACACAAGCTCTGCTTACCATGCGGCTAAATAATGCTGTGTGAATTGTCCAGCATTATTTATTTATTTAACTAGAACACCCGAAACAAATATCTGCAGATCGTACGAACCTTTGTCCCGAGGCGAGAATCGAGCCCGCAACCTCCTGTATTGCAGGCGGACCTTCGCCCATCAAGCCACAGAGGTCGCCATACACATATACATAGGTATATGCAAAGCTCGAAACATAACTAGATAAAGGTATAGCCTATGCAAAGTTTCTTCTCGGTTGAAAGCTAAAGGGTTAAACATACCCCCTAATCGAATGCAGCCTTCAATACGGAACTCTATAACGGTTAGTGTCGATCGTAACACCGGAGTCGATTTTGATTGCCACCTCCCTAACGTACAAAGCAATTTGATACCTTAGGCTGTTCTGATGCGGTAGCGAGAGCGGATGCGGAAGGAAATTATATGCGGGAATTGAAGATAAAGCAGATTTATGAATGAATGAATTCTTTATTGCACTTAAACCTATAAAATAACACCTTATATCTAAACATTACACATTAAAATATAAATTAACCCGATTATGGATCTGTGTTATCTGAAAATAAAAGATTATTATTATTATTATGTCTCTCATTTACCATGATCTCGGGCCATAAAGTGACCCGGTCCTTTGGAAGGCTTGCGTGGGGCCGAAGCCAACAGCACAGAGGCCCTTTGAGAAGTTAATCTAAAGGCGATGGCTACACATAGCGGGTATCATCCTCGGGTGCACAATATGATACACCCAAAGATGGTATCCACCAGGTGTAGAGACTATTGCAAAAAAAATGAAAAAAATAAAACCAGTCTATTGTGATGGATGGATGGACTGGGTAATCGGGTTATAGGGGAGATTGCGGACGTCTGCCAAAAACAAGTCAATCATTTATTATTATTATTATATTATTAAAAGTACAATAGGCGACCTTATCGCTGACAGCGATTTCTCCCAGGCAACCTAGATACATATTTAATTATGATTTTTTTAAGGGATATCTCGCTATAAGCAGGCTGTTTCCGAGAGGGATGGATGATTTTTTCATTTATTAAAATAATTACCTACTATTTACCAATGTCAAATTGAAATATATTATTTTAAGGATATAATTTATAATTAGATTTTATGTTAGTTTCGTGTGTTTCATTGTTTGTATGTGAATTATAATTAATAAATTAGGGAAATTAGCAATTGCCATTCTATAATACAAAAATTAATCGCTGAATGTGTGCTAAGCGCAAATCTCGAGAGCAGCTGAACCGATTTCGCTAATTCTTTTTTTAGAATATTCCTTGAAGTACGAGGATGGTTCTTACGGAGAGAAAAAATTACAAAAATTGCCTGAAACAAATGACCACTCGGGCGAAGCCGGGACGGGCCGCTAGTTAATAATAAAGTTGATTACTAACCATTGAAAACTGTCAAAAAAGAACGTACCCGCTCACGATTTTGCACCATACTGAAAGCGAATACATACAACTCTTAGAGCATGCACATATTAGGCGTTTTATGTCGAGTTTACGAGAATTCTAGACAAAAAAAAACTGACGCGTTTGATTAGAAACGCGTGTTTGGATGTGTTTTTGTACCTTCACATAAGGAACACAATGGTTTACGAAACGCGCGTTACAAAATCACGCGCTTCAAACCGCATCATCATCATCAGCCACAGCATAGCAGTCCACTACTGGACATAGGCCTCCCCCAATGGGCGCCATAGCACCCTGTCTTCAGCTTGCCGCATCCATCATCTAACTGCAGTCTTTCGCACGTCGTCATCCCACCTGGTCGGAGGGCGTCCTACACTACGTTTACCGAGTCGTGGTCACCACTCAAGAACACGTTAGCCCCAGCGGCCGTCGGTTCTTCGCGAGATATGGCCGGCCCACTGCCACTTCAGCTTGCTAATTCTCAGAGCTATGTCGATAATTTTGGTTCTCTTTCGGATGTATTCGTTACGAATCCTATCCTTCAGAGAAACTCCGAGCCGCATGTGTACATAATCTTATTATACTCTGTCGTATACTAAGCGGGTGTTATATTTCGTATCAGTATGCGTTGTTTTGGTTGCAGATGGTTTATTTGAGAGCTTAGTAAGGAGATCCTAGAATATAGTGTACGTAGGTACACTTACCCTCAGAGATATGAGGGCCTGTCCACATATTGGGAGATACATCGTAAATGACGTAGGGTTTTGTTTGATTTCTCTGCCTGAGTAAGATAAAGTCAAGGCTTGCGATGACTCCGCTATTCTTGGCTAAGATATTCATAATGCATTTATTTACTGCATACGCATACATTGTCATATAATATTAGTGATAGATTTAAGAGTTAGTGGCGATTCGCCATCGGACCCTTTTGTCTGATACTTTTTAGTTCCATACTTTGAGTTCTGATTCGCCATCGTCAAATAAAATATTGTTTTTCGCGTGGTGATTTGCCATCGGCAGTTCCATGTACAGTCAGCATGTTAATATTGTGACATACAACCAATATTTTTTAAATAAACAATAATATACAGGGTGTCCCATAATGTGTGGATAACCTTGAAGGTGCATTTGCGGAGGGGCTTGGCCAATCAAACGCTAAAACAAAAATTTTAAGAATTATATTATAAGCAAGACATTTTAGTTTATAGTTAACAAAAACTAAATTTACAAACAAAACATATTTTTATAAGATAACAAAAAAGTGGCACTGTATGAGATGCGTTGATCACATCGCGCATGGCTGATTGAGTATCATGGAAAAGGCTCCATCGAACTCCATTCATCATTGATTGATTGATTGTTGATAATTAACCTTAGATTAAAGCATATTTTTTATACTTTCTCTACTGCCCCTTTACAGCAAAATTGTTCTATTACCTATATCTATTGTATCTATATCGTGTTTGACGAGTCATAGTCTCATAATTTAATTTAAGTTACATTATTGTGATTCTATTATGTGTATGAAGTATGACATATAGCCAGAAGGCAACCTGACAACCTCGAAAACTTAGTGGTAATGGGCAAGATAGAGGGCAAAAGACCAAGTGGACGGTCACCAACCCGCTGGTCTGATCAAATTAAGGCTATAACGGGATTCACTCTGCCTGCAGCCCTGAGGCAGGCCGAAGAAAGAGTAGTGTGGAAGTGGTTCATCAGCGTCACCGTGAAAGCCTTCCAGGACGGGCACGACCTTCAGCAATGAAGACAACGACAAAGAAGAAGAAGAAGTATGACAAAAAGCTATCTGACTCTGAATCTGAATCTTAGCTTAGGTGTTATTAGCTTAGAGGCAGTACTTGTACCCTGTATGATGCGAATCGATTTTAGTGGGATCATCTCAAATAAACGACTCAACTATAGGACACCATTTTAAAACAAAAACGGCAAAAAATCACGTATGAGGCCCCTTAAATATTTATTTTATTCTGTTTTTTAGTATTTGTTGTTATAGCGGCAACATAAAAACATCATCTGTGAACATTTCAGCTATTTAACTATCACAGTTCATGAGATACATACTGGTGACAAACGGACAGACAGCGGATTCTTAGTAATATTCTATTGTATTGTGTTTATTTAACTCAGATAATAAAATCCATAGTATACATTCAATTAAACATTATAACATTAATTAAATCATAATAAATAATAAAACATTAATACATTGAATAAGATAAAATAGTATTAAATTAAAAATGAGTATAAATAAGAATGGGATTAAAATTAAATTAGATTCGTTTCACAAATAAAATTATACAAAATGAAGTTCCAAAGTATACAAATTATCTTACAATAAACGAAATAATAATTAAACTAAATAGTAATAGGGTCACGTTTTACCCTTTGGGTACGGAACCCTAAAAATCGACCTTGAAAATAAAATGTAGCGTTGAACACTCACTCACTCAAAATTTTTTATTTGTTTATTTTATGTTGTGAATTTTTTATATGTTTTATTTGGTAATTTACGTCAAGAAGATACGTAGTAATAATCGAAAAATATATCCCATGCCTGAAAATCAAACTAGTATTGACTTCAGTCTCACAAAACAATTTGTCCAGCGACTACAGCCTAATTGGAGGATTCACGAACTTAACTGAATTACACGAACCACGTCATAACTACGTAGTGTAGCCACGTAGTATGAAGCCGGGTTGTGTTGCCAACGAGTGAATGCAATTTGCTAACTTTATTAAATTGAATGTTGGCAACCCAAGAGTTGTCTATAACATGAAGCACAATTTTATTGTTTTTGGTTGAATGTTTTTCTAACCAACAATCTTTGGCCTTGGTATTTGCTACGCAAGAATCGACCACTGTAATTCAACTTGTGGATGTGCCTACTAAGGAAACCTGCCGGAGTCCAAGTCAACTTTAAGGCTCAACTCACAACAAAAGAGCGTCGAAGCGCAGCGAAGCGGAGCGCAGTTTCAGTGTCATATGAATTTTAACTTTATTTTCATTATAATAAAACTTATTATCGCATGAGAAACACGAGCGAGTCGCGCGGATGCCCGCGGCGCCGCGGGAATTCCGGCGAATTCGACTCGTTCGAGTTTCTCATGCAACAATAAGTTTTATTGTAATCAAAATAAAGTTAAAATTCATATGACACTGAAACTGCGATCCGCTTCGCTGCGCTTCGACGCTCTTTTGGTGTCAGTTGAGCCTAAGGGTCAGCCCATACCGAGACATGACGCGACGCGACGCAGCCAGAACTTCTTAATGCTTCAAAAAATTATTTTATTTACCTACTACGCATAAACATACCTACTTACAAATGAAATCCAGTTAATAGGAAAAGAAATAACACGCAAAGCTACGCTGCGCGTCTTGGTATGAACCGACCCTTAATCGATAAGGAACTAAAGACCGCCAAATAGTCACATATTATGTAATTTTTTATCTTGTTTTTTTGTTTTATGTGTGCAATAAAGAATTTTCTATCTATCTAAAGTGAACACTCGACACTAGTCGATTGCTCGATGAGGTATAACAATCAAAAAAGAACCAGTGTATAACATCTGTCTGTTTTATAAAAAAATATAGTACCTACAACAAGTAAGTTCGTTTCTGGCCGTAAGTTTTGATAACTTTTTTTATTTTTTATTTTTTTTTATTTATTAAACACACAAGACACATTACAATGTTATCTAAAATAATCATAAAAAAGTAATTTTAATCTACATTGTACCGTAAAGATATGTGTGTACAGCTATACTTAGTAAATTATATTATAATAATTCATACTAAAGAACTAATATTAACAAAAACAAAAACAATGTTTAACAGAAACTGGTGAGAAAATTAAACAAGCACTACCTAGCTATAAGACCGGGCAATACTCTAATCAATTCCATCACCAGGTAGGATGGCCCAACTTGGAGGACCAGCGATATGAGGATCATTGAAATGGAGGATACCTTTAAGTTCTCTAATGAAATAGTTAATTCTAGGATTAAAAATGTCGAGTTCTATATGTTTTATGGACTAATATAGTTGGATTAATCAAGGGCTGTTTGTTTTGTATCATAAATAAATAAATGAATCCTACTCCTAAGTAGGCCTCGTAACTCCTATTAGGCCACCTTGCGCACCACGCCCACGGTCTCTACAGAAGACCAGCGCTATGGTACGATCT
Organism: Eupithecia abbreviata; assembly: GCA_943735965.1. NCBI lineage: Eukaryota > Metazoa > Arthropoda > Insecta > Lepidoptera > Geometridae > Eupithecia > Eupithecia abbreviata. The sequence goes on along the minus strand of OX030997.1, from coordinate 1,137,496 downwards.
GCTCTACCATAGCACATGCTGAGTGGAGACCGATTTTGTCAGTTTCTGTCTTCTGTTAATTTAAAAGAGTCTCTGTTCTGACAAAATAAAAATCTTTTTACTTTACTTTACATCTGACTGTCTGTTTTATAAAAAAATATTTTTATAACAAGTAAGTTTTTGGCCATGAGTTTTGATAATTAACATATTTGTATTAATTAAGGGCTTTTTGTTGTCCATACTAATATTATAAAGAGGAAAGGTTTGATTTTTTGTTTGTTTGTTTGTAATGAATAGGCTCCGAAACTACTGGACCGATTTGAAAAGTTCTTTCACCGTTGGGAAGCTACACTATCCCTGGTGAACAGAGGCTATATTATATCTTCAAAAAAGTTAGGGATCCGTACTAAAACCGTGCAAAGCCGGGAAGGTCCGCTAGTGTATCATACATTAATAAATAAATGAATAATGTCCTACTCCTAACTAACATACATACATTCTTGTGCATTCGACTGTACAAATGAGTAACAGCAAAGTTCCACCGCAAAATGTGTCTTAACACTTTGACTGCGGTTTTTTTTCGACGACTGCGAACTTTTTTTTTACCTAAAAAATTCGTGCTGCCGCTCTACACAGCGGCTGTGTTGCGCCGCACATGCGTTTCGTTCGAAAAATATTACAGCTCTGCTGAGTCACAAAGATCTGTATTTTCTCAGCCGCTGCGCTAGTGTGGATTTTCGCAGATTAGTCACTTGTAGAAAACTCATACCGTGCGTTTTCAGCACTCAAAGTGTTAATAAAAGCGTGTAAAGTCTGTTTCCATTTCCTGAAATACCTCGAGTGCGAGCTAGCTCCACGTCTCAGGCGGTTGAGTGAATGCCTCACCTCTGTAATCAAAATACCGGCAATTCCGTACATTTGTACAAGATGTTACCTACTATACAGGGTACGTACTCGTAACATGTGAGCTTTGGTTGCATGGATTAAATGGCTTTAAGCGATAAACTCATAATACTTGTACAATTTCGCAATTTTTTTTTCTTGGCTTCTTCTTTAAATGGCTTCTTATACATTACCTAGATACTAAGACCTATAAATGTACACAATGATGCAATAAAATAAATATGTAATATGAAGTCGCCAATTCGTGTAGTATATCAGTTATCTAGTACCATAACACAAGCTCTGCTTACCATGGGGCTAGATAATGATGTGTGAATTGTCCAGCAATATTTATTTATTTATTAATTGTTTTGCTCGTTGACTGTACCATTTTGTATGAAACTATTATGTACAAATACAAAAAAAAATACAAAAATCTTTATTCGAAACAAGAGACTACTATAAGTCTCTTGTTTCGAATAAAGATTTTAGGGTACAAATGTGGGCTGACCGCCGCCGCAAGAGTTAAAACTGTGTAGCGGAGTCAGGGCGTTCCTTCGCAAACAAAATAGATAGGGATGTTTCTTTAAAGAAATAAAAAAAGAGATATACATATGTGTGTATAGTGTGTGGTGTGGTAGGGTGTGTGTGTGTGTGTGTGTGTGTGTATGTGTGTAGTGTGTGAGGGTGTGTGTATGTATGTGTAAGGGTGTGTGTGAGCGTTTGTGTGTGTGTTGTGTGTTTGTTTGTGGTGTGAGTACCTATGTGAGTGTGAGGTTTTCACAAATCTGTTTTTACGAATAAAGAATTATGTATATCTATCTATCGCAGCAAGTTGCAAGTTCGATTTACGCCTGAAGAAAAAACATTATACGGTCTGCAAATACCGGGTTTTTTCTATGTATAAAGATCGCAGCGTCGACTAGTGTTCCTTTAGATTTAGATATACAATTGTTTTTATTGTCTCGTGTACATTTTAAATAAATGTTAAATACACCACAGTATAATTACAATCTAGCCATAGAATTGGCTAATGAGTAATTTAGTTTTAACTTATTTTTATATCAACATATTACTAAGAACGTGTCCATTGGCACTGTTCTTATTGTTTATATACTTAAGGTGCAAACACTTTGTTCATGTGTCTTTAAATAAGCACTTCTGCACATACACTAATATTATCACTACACTAGTGTTCCCTTAAATTTAGATAACCAAATAACTAGATAACCTCAACTAGTTAACACTCCAGTGACTAACTAGAAAGTCCAGTGGAATAGGAAACATTTCGCAACTTCTTGATTATCAAACTCCAACTTTAGTTCATTATACAGGGTGATCGCGTAACCGAGTTGGATTGGGACACACTGTATAAACAGGCCTTTGGATATTTTGTAACTGAGTTATGGTGGTATCTTATTCATAATGCATAAACTAGTTACCAAATCGGAAGGTGAGGTTTTAAACCAAGGATATAATAATATGTATATTAAATAATGTTGGACCCGGCACGTATCGTCAGGAAGTTCCTTTCTCTGGAGCCCTAGATTTAGCTTTACATATTTTAAATTGGCCGTGGCGGTCGCGACGAAAAAATTGACCTCTTCAATATCCCCACTGCGATCACCACTTCACCTGCCAAAGATGGTAATTATGGAAAATTGCTTTGGGGAGATATTCAGCGTTGGGCGTATCTGTATGCTGAGATTAATTATTTATTTATTTATTACCTGGACTTGTGCGTCATGGGCAATTAACGTGTTGTTTTATTATTTTAAGACCTTGAAAAATACTCTCCCTGGACAAGATTTTGCTGTATTAAATGCCTACTTTAAAATGCGGCAAATAATCTTCTGCTTAAACGCTGTTTAAGGCATTACCCGGCTTGAGCCCTCAAATTCCTAGTCCCTAGGGACACATTTCCTAGATTTATGGCGTACTTTAAACGCTGGTTTGCAAAACCTTGTGGTTAGACCCTATGGTGCGTCAAAGAAAGTCTAGAGTTAAACGAGTATGTGAACTTCAGAGGGTGATGGTAAGCGACAATTGTCGTTTAGAAATATTTTAATCCTTCATTATACATATTGCTATATCTGTGTCACCAGTAAAATGTAAGCATTTTTTGTATTTTGGTAAATAAATGAATTTTGTATTTCAACACCTAACCACAGCAAAAACCAAAGATGTAGCAAGGTTTTTGGCAATTAATTGTCATTGGTACATAATAGGGGTTATGCAGGAAATAAATGTATGCATAGACATATGGATACAAACGTAGTATAGGATGCCCTCCGGCTAGGTGGGATGACGATCTGCGAAGGACTGAAGCTGAAAACAGGGTGATTTGGCGCTTTTAGGGTAGGCCTATGTCCAACAGTATTCCACTGGACATAGGCATCATCGTCTATCATCTAGACATATGTCATAATTTTTTTTTATTTGACGACCGATGTGGCGCGGTGGGCGAAGGTCCGCCTGCGACGCAAGAGATTGAGGGTTCGATTCCCGCCTCGGAACAATTGTGTGTACGATCTGCAGATATTTGTTCCGGGTGTTCTGGTCGTTTTCTATGTATAATAAAAAAAATCTATCTATATAATGTATTGTATTATGTATATCAGTTATCTAGTACCCATAACCAAGCTCTGCTTAACATGGGGCTAGATAATGCTGTGTGAATTGTCCAGCATTATTTATTTATTATCATTGTCATATTTTTCACCCCGTTAAAATAATATTTTTATATGCTAGTCATTACTTCAACTTCATTCGATTGAACCTGATATCAGAAGCTGTTCAATTCAGTTGTTTATAACTCATTATAACACATTTACAAATACATCTAAATAGATCAGAGGGTGATCGAGGGTTACCAATTTCGCTGAAGAGAATGCCAATGGCCTATTACGTAGCCCTATCAAGTAAACAAATTACAATACGAGTTTGATGCGAATTAATTGCTGGCAAATCCATGCGAAACTTACAGTTACCGGTCTGAGTATATCGTGTCTAAAAAATGATCTAAAAAATGGTCTAAAAATTGATCTATCTTTATAAATGGCCGCTAACTACTGTGTTTCACGGAAGTCTAACCTTAAAATATTTTTAGAGTTGGGACACAAGTGGTCTCCGAGGGTTTTGATCGCAGTTTTCTGGAAATATTTCAAAGGTAATTTGCTTTTTAGAATGTTTGAGGGAATTCAGTTTTAAACTAGACAGGAAGAGCCCACTTTAATGCTTATACTACGAACTTATTTTTATATTACTGCTTATTTCATCATCCTTTGACCTACCTAAGGTTCGTTTCGCTAAGTTAGGTTTGATTCTGTACTTTTTAATCAAAACTAGGAAATAAATAGTAGTGATTAAATAGTATTTAGTAGTAGCATATTGAATACGTAAGGTAAAATTTAATCTTCTGTCTATTTCTAGAAGATAACTCTTTTTAGAGTTAAGTTCACTTTTGTATGAATTTTTTAGAATAAGTTTTGTATATAGTTGTGCAAAAAGTATAAAATAAATAAATAAATAATTAATCTCAGCATACAGATACGCCAAACGCTGAATATAGCTCCCCAAAGCAATTTTCCATAATTACCATCTTTGGCAGGTGAAGTGGTGATCGCTGTGGGGATATTGAAGAGGTCAATTTTTTCGTCGCGACCGCCACGGCCAATTTAAAATATGTAAAGCTAAATACCACGACTCGGTAAACGTAGTGTAGGACGCCCTCCGACCAGGTGGGATGACGACCTGCGAAAGACTGCAGGTAGATGCTGGATGCGGCAAGCTGAAGACAGGGCGCTATGGCGCTCATTGGGGGAGGCCTATGTCCAGCAGTGGACTGCTATAGGCTGATGATGAAAGCTAAATAAGTTATTTTTTAATTATTTTGTACAGCAATGGCACATTTTATATAATAACTAGATTCTGCCCGCGGCTTCACACGCGTTGTTTCTAAATATTTAGTTTCCATGGGATGAAACTAACTTATGGGATAAAAATATTTTATTTCAGCCTTAGGAACTATCTGTATGCAAATTTTCAGCCCAATCTTTTCAGTAGTTTAGGTGTGAAAAAGTAACAAAACTATGTTTTATTCTAGGCCGATTACCTGTTCACAAATTTTCTGCCCAATTAGTTTTGGCATGAAGGAGTAACAAACATCCATCCATCTAAACATCAAAACTCTCACATTTTTTATATTAATCTATGGGGTTCTTAGGGTTGAGTCACAAAAAGTGCATTAAAGTAAATTATACAAAGAAAGCACCTTTGTATCTAACGAACACAAAAAGCCAATCTGAACAGCAGAGTTCCTTAAAACGAGCGTTTTTACGAAAGTAATTTGGACCCCAATTTAGGGATGTCACCAGTTTTTATTACAGCAAGATTTTAGCGTTACTTCTTATTTGCACACCCCTAGATTACATTCCTAATGTAAACAAATTACATGAGTTTGTTGCGAATTAAGTGGAGGCGCAGACGAGCCACTTATAGTGGACCATTATTGCTCGTGTGATAATTGGTAGGCATGAATCACAAAGTAAGTAACTTTGTCACATAAATCCTACTAATATTATAAACGCGAAAGTTTGTAAGTATGGATGGATGGATGTTGTTTGTTACTCTTTCCCGAAAAAACGACTGAATGGGTTTTAATGAAACTTTACAATAATATAGCTTATACATCAGAATAACACATAGGCTACAATATATAAAGATATATTGAATATTATCCAAAATATCTATCACCACGCAGGTGAAACAGCGGGGCGCAGCTAGTAAATTATATATGTTAATAAGATAGTACTCACAACATCGTGTGGTACAAAGTAAGCTGAGTATGTCATGAGATTATGATACTTACTTTTCCCCCTTGACAAATCCTTTTTAGGAAAAAAATTTAACTTAATTTAAAATACTCCCTAATTCTTCCTAAACGTATTTATTTATCCCACTTTTTTCAAGAGGAAAAACTGAAAACTTCTTTAAAAATTGAAAAAAAAAAAAATGGTTGCGCTACCCCCTTCTTTTTGAATCAAAACGTCTTCCAACTTTGACAATAGCTAAAAGTTATTCTGTTTCCTGGAATGTAATTTTTTTAACATATTTCTCAGCCTAACCAAGGTTTAATTAAATTCGGGAGAATATTAAAAGTAAGAATGCTCCTGTGACGTCAAGAAGAGTGGCTCGTTTGCACCGGCCCTTAAATTATATCTTCTGTAAAGATAATAATATCATGCTGTATCTTTGTAATGTCTTACGAAACTGTGTGAATTTCTGATTAAGAAAATGTCTAATTATTTTATAAGATTATTCTAGTGCGAATGAAAATTAATGTTTCTTTTATATATATGGAAATATCTGTAGTTTAACATAAAGCATTAAAATAAATACAGGGTCTCACTTAAAGATAGTAATCCCTATAACGGTGGAATAGGGTTCAAAATGCGACACTTAAAGTGCGCTTTGAGCGAAGCATTCATTTTGAATAATTAATTACTTGCATTTGCATTCAAATATCTAAATTATTTATGTTATTTTAATGCTTTAATGTCGGTTATGAAACGTAAGATCATTAGGACGACGTTGGGAAATCATTATCATCATCAGCCTATAGCAGTCCACTGCTGGACATAGGCCTCCCCTAATGAGCACCATACCGCCCTTTCTTCAGCTTGACGCATCCAGCATCTGCCTGCAGTCCTTCGCAGGTCGTCATCCCACCTGGCCGCAGGACGTCCTACATTACGTTTGCCGAGTCGCGGTCTCCACTCAAGAAAACATTTGCCCCAGCGGTTGTCGTCAATAAACGTATCTTCATGTTTAAACGAAAATGAAAACCGTGCTAGCCTGCTGGCCAAAAACGGTCAAACTCAGCTTAGTGCTGAACCACGCCTGGCGCGGAACAACGCTGGGTTTCGTTTCCTTTTTCATTGTACTTACATCCCGATATATCTACCTAAGCAAAGGTAGTTAAACCTAGGCCTAACCTTAGGTAGGTAAACCTTGATGCCCCCCTACCCCCGGGCATAGTGTCTCAGAATCCCGGATAAGTAACAAAAGCATGCATTTGACGTCCTCAACAGTCTGGAACGAATAGGACATACATGATCGCTCCGCTCCATGCAACTCGACGTAAAATACAAAACCGGAGTCATAACGTTACAGTTTTAATTGTACATGTTTAAAATTAATAATAAGTATAATGAAAATGAAAATAAAAAGTTTTTATTTCTTTAAGCTTACAAATAAGCACTTAGACAGGTCATATTTTATACTATTAAATTATTTTATAGTTCACTTTTTTTGTAGAAGAAACCACTAGTATGTTCATAACTTATGTGTCTAGTACATTTAATTTTTTTTATACTGCTCAAGCACGTCATAGGCCAGTGTTAAATATTACATGACCATTATGGCATGATCAAAATCAGTGATCCAGAATGTTTATTTAATAATTATTTTAAATACTTACCAATTTTGAGTATTTACACTGTTTTTAAAATTTTTAAGACAAATACTTCTTTCGGACATGCATGATAGATGAATTATGGATTGACACAAAGTTGCTTCATTTTACATCTAATAGCGCCAAGGACAACAGCGTATGGTATGAACAAGCTAAAGTTTGGAGAGAATCATGACCATTCCTTCTAACCTGATTTTTCAGTTTTTTGAGTTCCTTGGAGCGGAGCTTCTCTGTATCTTTGAACTTAACGAATAAAGTTGAGGCATGTAAGGAATTAGTTTCTTCTTGGAAGGTAGGCGGAGACATCCTCCGGCTTGGACTGACGTTGATTGAAAACTTGGAGTTTCTAACTTGTACGCATTTGTGGGAAATTATATGTAGATATACGAGTATACATATAATATAGAAAGTTCTTTATTAAAGTCATTTAAAACGGGTTATTTACCATGATTTTATTTTTGACATTTCCAATATTTCGGCACAGTTTCATGCGCCATGATCACGGAATAACTGAAGGCACTGCGAGTAAGTTTTTATGGGCAGACATATCGATCTACCCTCAATTTTAGTATTTTGCTACGAACGTTGCCACTAAGTTATTTATTGCATACTTAACAATAAAATTAACAGACAAAACTTTTTTGAAATTCTAATATAATTAGGATTAGGACTTTGAGTCTTTAAAAACACAGAAGCAAAAAAATATGTGACAATTTGGAGGTCTTATCGTTCAAGAGTAATCTCAAAAATCTAATTCAAACTATCGGGAAATTCTACAAGTCTTAAATAAAGTTACAGGTACAGAATAATTTGTTTTAAAGACTTGCGTTTGACCACCTCCTTATGAGTCACCCATATTATTCCTTAGCCTTTTTTCTTTGGGTGGCTTGGGTATTACAGCGGCCATTATAGGCCTATTGTGTTTTCTTACCCTTATGGAAGAAGAGATAATATGGGTGTACGATCTATCACGAAATTCTAGACTTGTATAGATCTCTTTAGTTCCATTTTCGGCAATAGAACAGATATTTTCGGTCATTTAACAAATAATCCTGGCGTGACTACGCTGCGTTACCATGCCCCTCATCTATAAACATTCTGCCCCAGCCAGGGCGGTATTAAGGCTATGATGACGTCATTAGTCCTGGTCCGTTTGAACCGGCGTTTCACCCGGCGTTAAGTGAACGTGAAATATATTGCCGGCGAAATAGCCGCGTTTAAAGCGGTAATTTAAAATTTTAAGGAATAGTTTTTCATTTGGAGGAAATTGAGTTTTTGGTGCTTGCTCTCGGTGTGGGCTTTGTTTAAAATGAATACCTGTTGTTGCTTTATGTTTTTATTCAACTTCTTTTTATACAAGCTTCTGGCTGCAGTTTTGCACGCGATTTTATGGGATAAAAAGTATATTTGTATATAATATTGACATTTGGGTGTGGGTTCTATGGTAATATGGGTTCGATACCCGCCTTAAGACAAATATTTTGTAGGATCTGTAATACAATAAATAAATAATGCTGGACAATCCATACATCATCATCTAGCACCAAGCTAAGCAGAGCTGGTGTTATGGGTACCTAATAGATGACTGATATACTTAATACAATACATTACATAGATAGATATTGTTTATTATACATAGAAATGACCAGAACACCCGGAACAAATATCTGTAGATCGTACAAACATTTGTCCCGAGGCGGGAATCGAAATTGCAACCTCTTGCGTCGCAGGTTGTCCTTTGCTAACTGCGCTACAGAGGTCGTCGATTAGAAATGGCCCAAAGGAGTGTTGGTGTTGAAAAGCCAGAAACATGAAATAAAATACAAAAATTATTCAGTAAAGAGAATAAAATTGAAACCCGCCCGTACCCGCGTATATCATCGGCGTCCCGCGGGACCGATAACGGCCTAACATGGTTTTATTTATATCTGGCGCTGCGAAGGTTACCAGAATATTTTTCTCCCTAATTTTCAATAGTTTGAGGGTATTTTAGAACGTGTTTGATCGAGAGTGTTTGCACTGGATCAAACTTTGTTTTGTTTCTATTGCTATCGATATTTTTTTTAATTTTCTGTGAACATGACGCACGTGTTGAAATAATGTGTAAGTACTCGTATACATAGCCTGTCAAAATTTTTTTTTTTTTTCAGATTATAGAAAAGTAAGAGATTTGATTTAACTTATTCTACGGTCCATAGTAATATATACCTTAAAACTAGCATTCTAAAATATACATAGAGTGCACTACATATGTAGTATATAAAACAAAGTCGCTTCCCGATGTCTGTATGCTTTGATCTTTAAAACTACTCAACGGATTTTGATGCGGTTTTATTTATAATAATAGAGTGATTCAAGAGAAAGATTTATAAAACATTTTTTATCATATGTATAAAACATTTGATACATAAATTTCCATGTGGGCAAAGCCGCGAGGCACAGCTAGTAATTAATAACACGCTATTTTGTCTGTGTGTAATACAAGTGATTTTTATTCCAGCACTAAATTTTTACACTTTAGTTCCGCCTACTGAAGATATTTTACCAGCATTCCTTCCAAACTTCGGAAAAAGTGTTTCAAGAGCCAATTTACTCTCCTCCAAATTCCCATTCTGACGACGAGTCCAGCCAAAACTGCCCGAATTCACGTTCCATTAAGTGCGACTGCCAATAACGTATTTTAACGTTAAACGTTATAACGTATTTCAACGTTAAACGTTATAATAGCTGCTAAATGTAACCCGACGTGTGCCAATACCCTATTCATACTCTGCTGCACTTTATACAGGGTGTTTCGAAGCTGCAGTGTTTGAATATAGCGGGCTTTGTTAGCAACACTGTGCTGGCAATTTCAGTTACAATCTATTGAGCGAACGGGCCGTATTAATCACTAGGTATGTATGGGTTTCATTTATATTACTAACTGGATGCTTAGAAATGCCTTTGAGTTGAATCTATCTATGATGCTTACAAATGCCTTTGAGTTGAATCTATCTATCTAATCACGATATCGCGGGTTATAGAGCCTATATTGTTCAAGTCCGGTTTCAGGGTAATTTTAAAAACTATCACAAAAATATTTAAGAACTTTAAAAAATAAATATTCTTATCATCATCATCATCAGCCTATAGCAGTCCACTGCTGGACATAGGCCTCCCCCAATGAGCGCCATAGCGCCCTGTCTTCAGCTTGCCGCATCCAGCATCTACCTGCAGTCTTTCGCAGGTCGTTATCCCACCTGGTCGGAGGGCGTCCTACACTACGTTTACCGAGTCGTGGTCTCCACTCAAGAACACGTTTGCCCCATCGGCCGTCGGTTCTTCGCGAGATATGGCCGGCCCACTGCCACTTCAGCTTGCTAATATATAATATAATAATATTCTAATATAATATTCTTATCGTATCCTTATAATTCAGCACTTTTTTGAGGCGAAATCACCTTCGTTAGATCACTCCTGGAGGCATAGACCTCCTCCAATAAGCGACATAGCGACTTGTCTACAGCTTGACGCATCCAGAATCTGCCTGCAGTCTTTCGCAAGTCTACCTAGGCAGACGTCCTACACTACGTTTATCAAGTCGTGGTTTTCACCGAAGAACACGTTTACCCCAGCAGTAGTCGGTTCTTCGAGAGATATGGCCGTCCCACAGCTATTTCACCTTGCTAATCGGTCTCCACGGAAGACCAGCCGACCAGGTCTCCACTCAGCATGTGCTATGGTAGAGCAGACCATAGCGGTCTGCTCTACCATAGCACATGCTGAGTGGAGACCGTTTTTTGTCAGTCTCTGTCGTCTGTTAATCTAAGTTTAGTTTATAAGAGTCTCTGTTCTGTTCTGACAAAATAAAAATCTTTTTACTTTTACTTTTTACTTTTACTAATTCTTCCATGTGAAATATCGAGAATTATTCATTTATCTCCATAAAACCCATGAAAAGACATGAATCTAACAACTGACAAGTGTATAGATATCATAAAATGACACCCAGTTAAAAGCACACCCTGTACAATGCGTCAGTTTAGTTTAGCCATTTTGAGCTCGTGCTCATGTCAAAGGAATTCCGGCTAAAGCCCGCGAGGATAAAGCTCCAATTCGGATGATCGCTCTAAATACCCTCGCCAGGTTAGATTTTACCTTTTTGCCGATTCACTTGTTACATGTTCATATTTTACGTTCGGGTTCGGGACTCACAAGTGTTGATGTAAACTTTATGTTTGTCCAAAAATATTAAAAAAAAGTAATGTTAACCAATATAAATAATTGATTCAGGCGTTACTTTGCGGAAATCCATTGAAAAATATAAGATTAAATAAATAATAAAATGTTGGACTTCCTTTATTTATTTTAGCATTATATATACTTTTTACTTATATATATTACATATTTGCAATATGGTATAAAACTCGTATAGATAATAAATAAATAGTTAATCTTTTATCTGATGCCGTCCATATACAATTCGTATTAAATATAAACTAATTAATTGAAAAACAAGAATTCAATTTAATAATGTAGAAAGGACACAAGGCTAATTCAAGAATTTATTCCCTTGAATTCTAGAGTAGAAACAAAATGCTCAGCAGAAATAAAATAATACAATTTCAGTCCACTCGGTCTGAGAACCACAGAGCTCCAATAATGTGAATAAAATAACAGCATTACAGATGTACGGAACACCTGGACAGCAGGTCTTATTCATAAAAGTGGGTTGAAAGCTTTAGAAGTTGGTTAGCACTTTGAGTGCTGAAAACGCACGGTATGAGTTTTCTACAAGTGCTAATCTGTACAAATCTGCAAAAATCCACAGCGGCTGAGAAAATACAGATCTTTGTGACTCAGCACAGCCGTAATATTTTTCGAACGAAACGCATGTGCGGCGCAACACAACCGCTGTGTAGAGCGGCAGCACGAATTTTTTAGGTAAAAAAAAAGATCGCAGTCGTCGAAAAAAAACCGCAGTCAAAGTGTTAGGAGGTATTGTTTTAATTTTTATTTATAACTAGCTGTTTCCCGCGGTTTAACCCGCGTTAAATTTAAATTTCACATTTCTAAAATATAATATAGCCTATGTTTAGCCTATATTCAATACAAACAAACAAAAAATCAAACTGATATACATAACACAATACATTACATAGATAGATATTTTTTATTATACATAGAAAACAACCAGAACACCCGGAACAAATATCTGCAGATCGTACACACAATTGTTCCGAGGCTCCTCGGACGAAGGTCCTCCTGCGTCGCCCACCGCGCCACATCGGTCGTCGCTTTATAAATAAGACTGCACTTTTATGACGTCATACAAAATGCATGCTTGACGAAATGAAATCTGCTGTGGCCATTTCAAATTCGACTTTTGCTTCGTTGTTTTAAAGTTGTGATTCTGCATTTGATGTTGTATTAAAATTGGTTTGTTTATTGCATTTACAATGCAAGACTATTTGGTCGAATTTAATATTTGAGGTTCATAACTTGTAGATAGAAATACTTTGATATACCATCTTATAAAAACCACGTATACTTAAAACAATATTTAATATTTATTTATTCCATAAAACAATATACATTGTGTGCGGAAACTTTAAAATAAATTATATTAACTAAAAGAGAAGTATCACATTAAATTAAATGACTGAACGATTATCAAAGGTTGCCTGGAAGAGATCGCTTCTAAGCGATAAGGCCGCCCATTGTACCTGTCGCATATAATGTATTTTTGTAATGTTTAATTTGATTATGGTGTACAATAAATAATTTTTGTATTGTTTTGTATTGTATTATCATCACATACACAAAGTTTATACATACATATATTATATAATCAAGGTCATATATATATATATATATATCGGCCTCCTCATCGATTTCGATGACGGCGACCCTAAGTAATCACGGATTAGTTTGTCAATGGAGTATATACACTTTTTCAGAAGATAACATTTTAGTTTTTTTTTTATAGAAGTGTTCTTTTATGTATGACTTCTTTTATTACGAGCGGTATAATATAAGGTACTTAGACAGACAATCAAAAACAAAAGGTAGGTACTAGTTGTAATTTGTTTCTATCATTTCTAATCTGATTGCATTGCGTATTTTTAAATACGCTGGTAGTTAGAGTAAGTTATTTTTTCTTTTAATGTACAGAAGATTTATTTGAAGAAAACATTTATCCACACGTTTTTTCTTAAATACGAGTAGTTTCTAGTATAAAATTTGACTTTTCTAAGTGCTTATTTTGAAAGGCTAAATAAATAAAGTTTATTCACATCCGATTTTTTAAAGAAGGCTATCTTGTAAATTTTATTACAAATATTGTTATTCTTACCTATAAGAAGTATGGCCACAATTCCCCCAAAACATTTTATACCTAACAACAATTTAAAAAAAAAAATATAAAAAAAACGATGGAACCATTGAAATATTATCTGAGTAGAAAAACAAAAGGTTGGTCAGCAAAGCAGCTATACATTACAAACCTACCTCTCCCCAAACGTTATCGCACCATCAATAAGCGATCTCATGGCGAAATTCCCCAAATTTCCCCCATTTTTCACCCGAATCCTCCTTTTAGGCTCAAGATCCGTGACTCGCGACATCATTTCATAAATTCTGCGACACCTGTGTTGTTCGCAAACTTAAAATGTAGTTACTGGGTACAGTCTGCGACAAAAGTAATTCTGATGATGATTCTTTGTTAATGGCAACTGTGTATGGTTGGATACTTTTCTGGCAGTGTTAAGTTATGGAAAATAATTGTAAAATCAATGAGTTTAAGTGAGTTTGAGTGAGTGAATTTAAAAGTAATTGAACACGAATATACCAGGACACATTATAATAATAAAGGGTAGGTATCTATCGCTTTTATTCAAAATGACTCACGCCGACGGCTTCGAATGCGTTTTTCCTATAGATAAAATGTTTCAATGATTGTGTTAATCCAGATTTAGTGAAAATTGTTAGTTGATTTTTATATTGAACAGTTTATCTCTCTGTATTATTACTGCCCATAAAAAATGACTGGATACAAATTGGATTTAGAATTTACAATTGAAACAATTAAGGTAACTAAGGACTGTTGCAAAAAATCTACAGCTCAACTGATCCATATCCATTACAGTCGGCGCGCGTCCCCAAAATGCTGGGTGCATTGCCCCGCGCTGCAGCGCGCTGATGCGTTGCGCCAGATAATAAGTTACAACACTTTTTTATAACGTTTTGATCGAATAAAGTCACCAACCACCTATTCCATAAATTAATAAACACCCTGTCATTTCCTACATCACACTTACTTGCAACCTTTGGGCCAGATGATGCGTTAAAATTACTGGTAATAGTTTTTAAAATAAATTCATGTAACTTTTGTTGACGACTGTACCCTCACTTTAATCTGTTATCTGAAAACAACCTTAATCTCACCCTGATACGGTTGATATTAGAGAACGAAGCCTAAATCGGGTGAGAAGAGTTTGAAAGAAAATTTGTGCTTGCTAAGTGTTTTGTGAAAAATGCTTTTAGTATTTTGTGGTTATGATAACTTTTAGTAAACGTGACTTTAAGAATATGCGCAGAAAGCTGTTTTTCTGCTTGTAATACACATTTGTTACTTAATTTATCTTCGACTATAACCATTCTAACGCAAAGGGTAAAATGGGGTAAAATGATCGAGTCGTAAAAGGTTGTTTCGATGTCTACTGCAGGACAAATGCTGGTACCAATAGTCTGCGAATAATTGAATAAAAATGACCGCCTGCGACGCAGGAGGTTGCGTGTTCGATTCCCGCCTTCCGACAAATGTTTGTACGACTCGCAAATATTTTTTCCTGCTCCTAAAAAATATCTTAGCTTGGGGCTAGATGATGCTATGTGGATTGCCCAGAAATATTTATTTATTATTCAAATTCTTAGAAGATATCTATCGTTGTTTTCCAAAACAAAAAGATCTTTCTAGAAGATACTGTGTGCAAAACTCGAGTAGGTAGGTACCTACTCATTAATGTGCTCTTTCATGTATTATGCATGCAAAACCGCAAGCAGGAGCTAGCAGCTAAAACACCTCAGTAATGTAAACGGAGTTACAAACTCAGCAATATAACAGCCCGCTAGAACACCTGGACCTAGACTTGGCTAACCTTACTCGACATTTGCATAGCACTTAGGTTCGCTTTGTTCGAGAAATATGATTTTGTTCAAGGATGCTGTAATAAAGCTACCTTTTTGGCAGGGGAAATAAAGGTAGAAGCAGATAAACAGATAAAAAAATATTTCTTAACTAGATACGCCCGCGGCTTCGCTCGTAGAAAATCTCATGTGTCAACTAGTTTATAAACCTTCCTCTTGAATCATTCTATCTATTTAAATAAAATGCATCAAAATCCGTTGCGTAGTTTTAAAGATCTAAGCATTAAAGGTACAGACAGACAATGGCAAGCGACTTTGTTTTATACTTTGAAGTGATATGCCACATTTTACAATTTAATATCATTATTTCTAAACAGAAATAATGTAAGAATAATATAAATATAATAAATAAAAAATAAAAATAAAAAATAAATAATGTTGGACAATTCACACAGCATTATCTAGCCCCATGGTAAGCAGAGCTTGTGTTACAGGTACTAGATAACTGATATACATAATACAATATATTACATAGATAGATATTTTTTTTATTATACATAGAAAACGACCAGAACACCCGGAACAAATATCTGCAGATCGTACACACAATTGTTCCGAGGCGGGAATCGAACCCGCAACCTCCTGCGTCGCAGGCGGACCTTCGCCCACCGCGCCACATCGGTCGTCAAATATATAATAAAAGCAAAAGATGCAGCGGATTATTTTTAAGCTTCTTTGGATCGCAAGGAGTGGAAGGAAAAAAGGAGGACTTTGCCCAGCAGTGGGACACAAATGACTCAACATAAATAATAAACAATAAGCTTCTCCCAGATAGAGGAGACCTGAGGTCGAGACTGATATAATTGGTTTTGTATCGTTTGGAAATTGCATGTGATTATAAATAACTTGCTAAATTAATTGTAGGTACCTTAAAACTAGACATAGATGCTGCCCCTATTATGGTAAGATGCAATGAATCTAATACCTACTTATCGATACGACCCGACAGTGTATTGACGACCGATGTGGCGCGGTGGGCGAAAGTCCGCCTGCGACGCAGGAGGTTCGATTCCCGCCTCGGAACAATTGTGTGTACGATCTGCAGATATTTGTTCCGGGTGTTCTGGTCGTTTTCTATGTATAATAAAAATATCTATCTATGAAATGTATTGTATTATGTATATCAGTCATGTAGTACCCATAACACAAGCTCTGCTTAGCTTGGGGCTAGATTATGCTGTGTGAATTGTCCAACATTATTTATTTATTTATAGTGTATATCTGACATTTTTATGATTAAATAAATTTCTATTTTTATTTGATGATGACAAAATTATTAGTAATAATATTGGAAATATTATAGCGATGTCAGACGTTATGTCCGCCATGTTTGGATAATGAAGACAAAATGGCGCCGATTGAGTACCTTTGATGTTTTGGGATAAATATTTCAGCTTTGAAGAGTTTCCGATCCTTTTCACGGTTCGCGAGCTTCTCGATACATTCCCAGTTATTCTGGCTTGAAAAGGTTTTGGAAGAATCAATAAAAAATGCTGAATATTTTTATGCCAGTTTTGGCCCGCGGCTTCGTGTTGTTTCTATGAAAACGTTACTTGTTTATGTATATCCCATGGGAACCGAAATATAGGATGAAAAGTTGATATCTTATTCCAGTGTAGACCTATATCTATCTATGATTTCTGTCCATTTTCATTTAATTTTCTTACAACACCATAGCCGTCCTAGTTGATTTATTGATCAACGACATTTTTTGTTCTTAGTTATAAACATCACTGCCCATGATGCACATCGGACTTCCTCCTGCTGCAGCTGCGTCGTGAGGCTGGGCAGCAAGTACAATAACAGTTTATTTCAATTTTAAAATTTGAAATATACTAAAGGCACTACTTTTTACTTTTCACTTAGAGTTTACTTTTTATACGGGACACTCGCGAACAAAGCGCGTAAGAATAAAATAAAATATATTTGTT
Source organism: Eupithecia abbreviata (assembly GCA_943735965.1). Taxonomy (NCBI): domain Eukaryota; kingdom Metazoa; phylum Arthropoda; class Insecta; order Lepidoptera; family Geometridae; genus Eupithecia; species Eupithecia abbreviata. The sequence continues at coordinate 1,120,042 of OX030997.1, read as the reverse complement.
AGCTACGACACAGTTCACTATTTCCGTTATCTACTATCAAACTGAAAACTCATCTATAACCCACAGATAAAATAAATGGGCTCTTATTTATAAAGTTATCGCGCGCTTAAATGGATGCCGGCGTATAACTCAACTTTATAAAGTTATTCGCTTCTGGAGCCACCGGCTCTCAAAGTTTAAACGTAGCAGTCAGTGGTTCTCAATGTTTTGTTACAGGGTTATCGAATAGTTCCATTATAAAAACCAATATAAAAGTACCTATTCTAAACTAGTTTCTGCCCTATTGTGTGATATAAATAAAATTTATGTCATCCTTCCATTCAACCACCTCATACATACAACATCTCCCCTCACCCCCCCATCTTTTCGAAACCCGTTTGTTCCTGTAAACCTTAAAAAGGGATATCCACAAGGGGGCAGGCAACACCTGTGGGCGTCGGGAGTCTCCTTTAGAAAAAATTACCACTGAACTGTGATCCTTAAACCGCATGCCCAGCATTGGGTTTATTGCCATTACTCCTCATCAGATAGAGCCAAAAAAGCGCTTATCAGGGGGCTACGTCGAGGCTACATCGAGCAGTGAACCAATGTTAGCTGTTGAGGTGAAACCTTTAAAAACAATGTTCTTATATGCAGTAATTTTTTGTAAAACGGGATATTTACCATGATTTGATTTTGAGTTTTCCAATATTTCGGCACAGTTTCATGCGCCACGATCACGGAATATTTTTTTTGTAAAAAAACATGAAATAAGATAATTAATCAAGAAGTAGATACCCATATGACACATTACATAAGACAAAGCGCCCCCTATCATAGTTTTATCTCCCAGTCAATGGTAGGTGAGGGAATTTGCGGCGACATAAGTATCACATATATTCCGTATATCTGGCATCTTGGTCGCATAGGCAGTATTACGCCATTATTCTTATTGCGGGGGCTATCAGGTTTTATAGGCATGTTTTTGCATGTTTTTTACCCGCAAGGTTCAAGGTTTGTTTTTGTTTGCCAACCTTGTCCTTTTGGGTTTTCAATGTGGTTGTTGAGAAGGCAGCACAACTCTCGTATCTATAGTAGTATTTAGGTACACGCTCACCTACGTGATGCGTCTAGTATAAGTAATAAAGTAATAATAGTGAAGCACGCGCCTCCCAGGCTATGTCGCGTTCTCTTTCTTACCAGGGATGATAAGAAAGAGATAGCAAGTGACGCGTGTACGGAGGGTGGGGGCGCGCGCGCCGTTAAAATTTTTGAACGCCAGTGCCCGAGAGATATTTGTGCTCAATACACGTACCTATTTTTCTAGAGTCTTTTCTTTTCGCCCATCACCTGCGCCTAAAACTTCTACAGTGGTATACATTGAAAACCCAAAAGGACAAGGTTGGGTTAGTGCCCCTTGTACACTCGTATTTTGGGGCTAGATAGATAGATAGAAAATTCTTTATTGCACCTTAAATAGAAAACTTTGTACAGAAAAAACTTAAAAATTTATTACAATTGGCAGTCTTATCGCTCAAGAGCGAGTAGATCTCTACCAGACAACCATGGATGGATAGGATCGTGGACAGTACCAGGGGATCTGTGTGCTTATAGGTTATGATGATGATACATTGTCATAGTAAAGCGATTCGTTATCAGAATTAGGCCCCAGACAGACAGAGTTACAAGCTTTTCAACACTTTATTACGGTATCATTCCCATTTAGATAGAATTTCAAACTGTAAGCATTCAAAGTGTTAGCCGGTCGCAGTAAGAGGCAACTTCTGCAGTGTTAATCGTTGTTTAACGAAAGTTGGGAATGTTTAACGATTGTCTGTTGACCGGGTTTAAAGGTTGGCAGTGTTAGCGTATATTAAGTTAATTAGTGCTATAGCTAATGTTATGACCTACGGAGCTGAGACGTGGACACTCACGATAGGGCTGGTCCACCAGTTCAAAGTCACTCAGCGAGCTATGGAAAGAGCTATGCTCGGAGTTTCTCTGAAGGATAGGATTCGCAACGAATACATCCGACAGAGAACCAAAGTTATCGACATACCTCTGAGAATTAGCAAGCTGAAGTGGCAGTGGGCCGGCCATATCTCGCGAAGAACCGACGGCCGCTGGGGCAAACGTGTTCTTGACTGGAGACTACGACTCGGATGACGACCTGCGAAAGACTGCAGGTAGATGCTGGATGCGTCTAGCTGAAGACAGGGCGCTATGGCGCTCATTGGAGGAGGCCTATGTCCAGCAGTGGACTCATATAGGCTGATGATGATGATGATGATAGCTAAGGTGGTTTGTTTAAATACAAACAGTTATTTCAATAACTTTTCAGACAGCTATCTAGTTAGTTTATGTATGTTTAAAAAAATCTTTCTACAAAATGTAAGTCCGTTATTGGTCGTAGGAAAAACAGTATTTTAAGTTTGTTTGGCAAAATGACTGTGGATTTTAATTACAAGTACTATTTTAACGGGTATTTTACGCGTTTATTTATTTATCTATTTTTCCCGACGTTTCAACAGGTTTACACACTGTCGTGGTGACGGGATGACTGATACCCGTTAAAATTGTACTTGTAATTAAGTATGTGTTCTGATCGCGTAAATTTAAAAATATTGACTGTGGATTCCGTTAAATAATTATGATAATATAAAGATAGAAATAGAAAATATTCATTTGTGTTTCTTATAAAATAATACAACTTAAGAACTAATAATAATAAAGATGAAGCAGGATTACAGCTCAAACGTTTTCTACAATACTTATGTCTGAGAATACAGAAAGATCCTTTTGATTGAAAGTCGGTCTAGCTCCCACTAGGCCGGCATAGTCGTCGCTACAAATAGAGTTGGACCCAGTCCGTGACCCACCTACTCACTGCACTTGGCCGAGGTGAATACTTGCGAAGTCGAGGTGACAGTGCTGTGACCAGGCTTTTAGGTTTCTTTTGGATATATATAGATAGAAAACACTTAATTATACCACACAAAACAGGAAACAATACAGAAATAAACAGAATAATATAATTAATGAAGTATAAAGGGCGAGAAATCGCTCTCAGCGATGCCTTATCGCTGAGAGCGATCTCTTCTAGGCAACCTTAGGATGGACGTGAAGGAACAATATAGACGGTGGCACGTTAATATATACGATATGCATGGATATAAAGTTTGTGTAAACAAAAAAAGTTATTTAAAATAACAGAAACAAATAAGAACTTCTATTTACAAATGAAATGATTGAGCTCTCTGCAGGCTGTTGCAATCAATCTACAGACTGAACATAAGATTCTACATACTTTGTTACCGACTTATCTCTCGACTGCCCATCTGTCTATTTTATTTGATTTTTTTCAAAGAAGAGAGTTACTGCAAACAAAATAAACGCTTTAACATAGTCTATCTATTATCGAAGCAACAGAGAAGTTAATAAATTGCATATAAAAGCTTATTTTCATTATATTTGCTTCTTCCCGCGGAATTCCAAGTATTTTTCCAGGGGAAAAGTAGGTTTTTTTTTATCTTGAACTAAAAGAACCTAAAGATTGAAGAATTATGAAACAAAATGAACCTTTAAGCCATAAAATGCCTGAGATGAATGTACGAGAACTTCCATTGAAAGCAATAACTTAACTAGACAAAGCAATTTAAGTCAAAAACGTATTTTAAGAACGATAATAAACGCGTTTAAAAAGCGATATAATCGAGTAGTTGCACGTGACAGTTAAAATAAAATTTATATCTTTTATAATATTTGAAACGTTAAAATCGTGGCCCCTTCGGCAATCACGTAGTTAATACGTGCAGACACATGTGGGTATTTTAATGAGAAAATAATTTTGAAAGTTATTGTGAAAACAATAATTATATTCGTATTGTTCTAAGCAGCAGTGTGCCTAATTTTGTTTAATAAATTATATAAAATAGGGTTTTAACAAATTACTATGGATCTCTAATCTTGTGACGACGCCGTTGATTTGTTTTTCTGAGAACATGTCACAGGCCTTCATTTATGTTATTAACGTGTACCTTAACGTTTGTGGCGAACTTTATCAACAACCTATAGTAGTCCACAGCTGGAATAGGCCTTCTCTAATAAACGCCATAGCAGAGCAGACTCTGTCTTCAGCTTGGCGCATCTGCCTGCAGTCCCTGGCCCTGGCTGGAGGGCGTCCTACTCTATGTTCCCGAGTCGCGATCTCCACTCAAGAACACGTTTATCCCTGCGGCTATCGGTTCTTCGCGATATTACAGGTACTTCAGGTTCTTTGTGTTTTTCGTGTAGTGAGCTTAATTTTTCACAGATAGAGTGTTCCTAAGTTGAAGAATTATAAAGTCAAATAATTAAAATTTTTAGTTTGGAACCCTTAGTACGCTAGTCCAATTCGCACTTGGCTGTTTTATTGTAATGCAAATATTCCTAAGATTTTCAGAAATATGCTGTCCGGAGGGCGTCCTACACTTCGTGTGCCGAGTCACGGTCTCCACTTAAGAACACGTTTATCCCTGCGGTTGTCGGTTCTTCGTGATACTATGGGTACTTCGTGTAGCGATCTTAATTTTTCACAGATAGTGTTCCTAAGATGACGAGTTATACAATTAAAAGATTAAAATAATGAGTGCGGAACCCTTAGTGTGCTAGACCAATTCGCACTTGGCTGTATTATTGTATTGAAAATTTCCCCAAGATTTACAGAAAATATGCAAACTGTAGTAGATACTACTGTTTGCATATTTTCTGTACTATATTCACACCAAGGTATATTCGAGCGAGTCACGCTTGAGGGAACTGAAATTACAAACCTTAGGAATGCAATTATTTCCTCGTGTTCCATGCTATGTAGACCTTTTGGTGTTACATTCCACAATCTCATTCTTGTACAGTCTCATTATTCTCAAAGAAAACATTCATGTCGGAATATACACTGTAAAATTAATGCATTAACACAGAAAATAAATTAAATCTAAATACAAATTTAGACACTATGGTAAAATGAATATAATCCAATCTAGTTAAAAGACCTCACATGTACCTGAAATAATGTAAAACTTTTGAGACTATCATGGTTATTAATACTAAAGTCATTTAAAACGGGATATTTACCATGATTTGATTGGCAACGTTCGTAGCAAAAGACAAAGAATGAGGGTAGATCGTTATGTCTGCCCATAAAAACTCGCAGTGCTTTCAGTTACTCCGTGATCATGGCGCATGCAACTGTGCCGAAATATTGGATAACTCAAAAATCAAATCATGGTAAATATCCCGTTTTAAATTACTTTACTGAAATAATGTGTTCAGCAAATAAATGATTTGATTTAAATATAAACAACAAAAAACCATTTGAAATGTATTTACTAACTTAAATTAATAACGTAAGAAATTTTTTAATAATAAATAATATTAAGTAAACCACAGAGGTTTGCAAAGGGGTGTTATTGGCGAATTATTTATTTATTTATTGTTAATAGACGAGCAGCTTCTAGCTGATGTGTCTATATCACACAGTGTTGAATTTATTCATTGCGTTACTTTTTTAATTTATTATTTTTGTCTCGTAACCAGTTGTCGAGTTTATTCTTCTTTATTTGTGTTACATAATAGAGGAAATTATTTAGGTTTTTGTATATTTTAAGTTTCGTAATATTAAGTTTTATGTACTGTTAATTTTCCAAATAAAATAAAATAAAATCTATGTGCTAAATGGTCCACAACTATCCCTAACTAAAAAAATGCAGTATCCTGTATCAAGCTGTATAATGGACACCGTCACCGCTTATGTCGAGGGCGCGGAAATTATTTGCTTTGTCGCAACGCGATGTGTCGCATGCAAACTCAGGTCTACCAGAATCACACTAAATAATACTAAGGAACAAGATCTCAGTTATTTGAAGTACTTAAAGATGTAGTCTAAATAAATACGAAAATCATGAAATATTCATGCTTTTATATAGCATAAATATTTTGTTTTTTAATTAAATCAAGGATCAATTGTTTCCATTTAGGGCTGAGATTAGTAGGTTTGTTAGAAAGGTACCTAACCTCCATTATATTAAGATGCTAGATGATGCTGTGTCGATTATCTAGCATTATTTATTATCTGGCCGCAGTGGAGTCGCGTAAGGCCAGATCCTGGCCACCCTTCGATATTCAGCAGCCTATCTGATATTTGCAAAACATGTTTTCAAAGCTGTTAGTGTTATTTGAAAGGCCGGAAATCGACGATTCGTATTGTATGTAAAAGTATTTTATCTGATAATGAAAATTCGCGATTAGTTTTGTGGTTAAAGTGGTAAATACAGTTACGTGATTCGGAGGGTTCCGAGGGATCAATACTTCACTACATAGTACAAAACAAAGTCGCTTCCCGCTGTCTGTCTGTCTGTCCCTATGTATGCTTAGATCTTTAAAACTACGCAACGGATTTTGATGCGGTTTTTTTAAAGTGATTCAAGAGGAAGGTTTATAAACCATTTGACACAGATTTCCACGCGGGCGAAGCTAGTCTATACTAATATTATAAAGAAGGTTTGATCGTTTATTTGTTTGTAATGAATAGGCTCCGAAAGTACTGGACCGATTTGAAAAATTATTTCACCGTTGGGAAGCTACACTATCCCCGGTAAACATAGGCTATATTATATTTTCAAAAAAGTTAGGGATCCGTACTAAAACCGTGCGAAGCCGGGAAGGTCCGCTAGTAAATAATATTTATGTAAATCTATTGTTAATCATCCAAAGGGCAAACATCACAGCAGAGTGTCTCTGACATCAGGTCATTCTAATCTGTCGAAAGTTGCCAACTCGCAACCCTCGCCTTGCTAGTTTTAGCCTGCACGGTGGCGTACCGTGGTCTTTGTTTATCGGAATTAATGGTTTTCCACGAAACTAAGTTAATTTTAATATACGGGAAAACAATAAATACCTATATGTACGAGTATATATTGAGTAAGGATATCCTCTATTCATAAGCAACGATATGACGTATCGTTTACGCATTTACGAACTTTATTTGGTTCATATACTGTTTGGTAATTTAGTAGCGTACGTTTTTGGATAAATGGATTACTCACTTCAAGCTTGTGGACAGCCATCTTGTCACTGAATAATTTATCTAAACATTATGAGTTAAAATAAATGCTATTGAGTTTGAGTTTAAGTTTAAGCTAAGTTGCAATAAGGCCGCCTATTGTACTTTTAATGTGTAATATTTAGATATAAGGTATTTTTTGTTGTTTTAAGTGCAAGAGAAAAGTAAAAGTAAGTAAAGCCCAGATATTCGAATGCTAATTTGTGCTGTGCAGTGTTGGATGTATGTGCTATGTCCTTTACTCTGTGCCGTAACGTAATTGCGCCATTGTGTTCCTATAGTTGTATAAATAAAACGAAATATCAAAACGAAAGCCGCCTGCGACCACGGCCCCGACCATCTGCCCCCGTCACCTGCCAGGCGAACTTCGCCCTTGTTGATTGATGTTTGCGAACTTAAAACAATATCTGTTTGTAACTTCGAAGAATCTCCAAGTTCGATGTTCTTATCAGTTCGATTGTTGGACTCTGCGAAATATCAGTGAAACTTTGGCTGCGAGGTCAGGGTTGGTTGACACGAACTGTGCAAGTTGGTAATAATCATAACATCGCATTCTAATATTATTATTTATTTATTATTATTGACGACCAATGTGGCGCAGCGGGCGAAGGTCCGCCCAGAACGCAGCAGTACATAATAGAATATATATGATAGAAAGTTATTGTTTACTATACTTAGAAAATAGTAGGTCCGTTACAACCGGAACAAATATTTGCACATCGTAATATAGTAAAATCAATTATCTTTATCGTAATTGTTTTTGTATAGTAATTGTTTTGCCCGCAGCTTCGCACGCGTCCTATAGCTTACTATTTATTCCATAAATCAGTTTCTTTGGGATAGAAATAACCTTAAAACGTTTCCGAAAACCGCCATTCAAACATCCGCAAATAATTTAGTGTTTTTTAGAGAAAAAAGAAAACAAACTACAAAAATATGTACGTATATTATACGTCTTTGGAAAGTCTACTTAATATGGAAATGTATAAATATTGTATTTTATACAATCCACCAAAAGGTTTCGTATAATCTTAAGCAGCAATTTCCAGTCGCGAATAAGTCGAGAATACTAAAGCAACGTTCATCTTAATATCAGGATTTCAACTGTAAAAAATGAAACTCGAAGTCCAAAGGCTTGGCGGAGGCATGTTCAATGTCTGGACACAAAATTATTGCTACAGGATAAACAGCGTGCGTTCAAAATGTGACAGATTATTGTCATAGTAAATATTTTTTGTCATATTTTCGACCCATTTAACGGATTGATCAGTATCATGGCGTTACGTAAATTATACACGTATCACGTCATACGTCATGACTCCCGAATAAGGGAAGTGTGCATAAATCGATGAATATCTAGAATACTTATGTTAATGTAAGAATATGTACATAAATTAAGTTAAGGTGTTATTATTTGTAAATTTTTTGGTAAATACATTTTTTGTATTGTATTGTATTGTACATTAAGTACGTGCTCAAAGAGAAAAAAAACGTGTTTCACTGTATGATATCGTATAAAATTATCAATATTGAACTCCGCGAAATATTGTCAATTTCGGAATTTTGCCTGTGAGGCCATAGTCGGCTGACATGAATTGGTGCGCAAGTTGAATATTGTGTTAATTAATTCTAAAGACGTGTGGACTAGAATCTTGTGCGTTAACAAAATTTATTTTTTCTAAGCCTTTTTATTAACGCTAGTATAGGATATCATTACACTTTGTTGAGAAATACATATATATGTTCAAGACTTCCGGTTTCCGTGGTGCATTTGGCTTGGAATGGCGCGCGTTTCTTTAGTGTCCAGAGTCTGAATACTCCCAGTTTGATCCGGGCTTCATTAATAATTCAAGTTTTAATGGATACCGTCTACTTGCGGCGCTCTCGAAATTAATGTAGATAGGTACCTATTTCTAATCATTTGCGCGGCTCTAGGGGCAAAGATTATGATTGGAGGGATGACGTTATTGTTTGAAGTGGCAACTCCTATAGAATTTCAAAAATACTGTAGCATAAATAAATAGTTTTGTAGAAAAATCTGTTACCGGTATTCCATTTGAAACAGTATTTGTATATATTACTATGTCATGTCATTTACTTTGACTGCGATCTTTTTTCGACGACTGCGATCTCTTTTTTAACCTAAGCCATTCGTGCTGCCGCTCTACACAGTGGTTGTGTTGCGCCGCACATGCGTTTCGTTCGAAAAACATTACGGCTGTGCTGAGTCACACAGATCTGTATTTTCTCAGCTGCTGCGCTAGAGTGGATTTACGCATATGAGTCACTTGTAAAAAACACATACGTTGTGATTTCAGCAATCGAAGTGTTAAGAAAACAACAATAGATAGATAAATTATTGATAAGCGACTTCAGACACACACATACAAAATACAACAATTATGCAGTACACAGGAAAACAAAAACATAAAACACAGTGGACTAAAATAAGAAAAACAAACAATTGTAATATTAAATTAAAATAAATATGGGTAAGATGTCTGTGTGTGCTGCAGTATGTTAAAACGCTTGGGCTCAGCGTAATATTTTGCTAAAGAAGCAAAAAAACTGATTTTCAGCCAGACCTTTTGAGAGCAAGCAGAACGAATTTCAATTCAATGTGCACCTAGCTACTAAAGTGTAGTAAAAATGAGGTCATCACTTATAATGTGGCATTTCCTACCTTAATTAGGACAACAATAACAGACATAATTTAAAAATAACAGAATAAAACAATGAGGTACAACAAGTATTTACAACAACCCAAAAATGTTTCGATTTCGGAGGGACTTTCACCCGCGTCCTTCCTCTCAGTACCTACTCGTACAGGGACGACCAACTAAGCTAAATCAAGTAACTGACGAGTCCAAAAACTGCCATGCTTAAAAGTTCCAAATCACTTATAATATGAATATAAAATCCATAAAAGACTTGTACAATTTAATTCAATAGAATTATTATAGTACAGAAAATCCTACCTAGAAAAAAAAAATCATACCTAGAAAGTTAATCAAATAACGACTATCGCCCACTCCCTCACAAAGTCCTCAAAAAAGTAAAAAAAAAGTAAAAGTTTATTTATTGCATAATTACATGTGTGAAGATGGTTCATAAAATAATACAGTGTCAATGTAATTTGCTCTTTATGGGCGTGCAATTAATGATTTGGGTTTCAAAGGTAACTCAAGTGATGGGTCCGGCAGTATACAACAAACTACCAGACTCTGTCACAGCTGATGGCAGTCTATCGTGTTTTAAAACACGATTTAAACGTTGGCTTGTCGAGCAGAATTTCTATTCTGTTGGACAAGCCATTCAAGTGTGACAAACTATTACAATTGTTAACCTTTCTATGACAATATTTATATTATATATTCGACTTAATATGATTTATTTTTATTTGAATTTATACAAAATGTAAGCGAATGTTTGACTTGTAAAGTGGTTTTATGAATAAATTGCATTTCTGTAACGAAAATAGCGTCGACCGATTAGATTCTATGCGATTAAGAAATCATAGTAACCTTTAGCCTCGTCGTGTTTGAATTTATACCCCAAACTATAAAGCAAAATACCTACCTAGAAACAAGAAGCGCTGCAAACTCAGCCATGGAAACTCTGAAACTAAAATCTGTGATACCTACAAAGTAAATCAAATAACAGACGAAAATAGCACCGACCGATTACATCCCACGCAATCCGTTGAACTCAAACTACAGAAATAAGTCTTAAGTAGGTGATACGGCTTCGTAGCCGCGTAGAGTTCGTCGCTTCGCTTCTACGAAATGTAGTGGGTACTATGAAACGTAGTGGCTCTACGAATCGTAGCGGTTCTTCGAAATGTATTGGGTCTACGAAACGCAGCGGCTCTACGAAACGTAGTGGTTCTACGAAATGTAGTGGTTCTACGAAATGTAGCGGTTCTACGAAATGTAGCGGTTCTACGAAATGTAGTGGGTTCTACGAAACGTAGCGGTTCTACGAAATGTAGAGGTTCTACGAAATGTAGTGTTTCTACGAAATTTAGTGGTTCTACGAATTGTAGTGGATCTACAAAAATTAGGGTCGCTACGATTTCGTAGCGCTAGTAGAAACGCAGAGGATACTGATGATGAACTGGTTGGATTTCTTCTGAAGACAATGTAGCAGTTGTTTAACTTAGTTCCACGAGTAATCAAATCTATTTCTGTTTTAACTATTTCGACCTTGAAAAGGGTTTGCAAGATAAATAAATAAATAAATAATGCTGGACAATTCACACAGCATTATCTAGCCCCATGGTAAGCAGAGCTTGTGTTATGGGTACTAGATAACTGATATACATAATACAATATATTACATATGTAGATATATATTTTTTATTATACATAGTAAACGACCAGAACACCCGAAACAAATATCTGCAGATCGTACACACATTTGTTCCGAGGCGGGAATCGAACCCACAACCTCCTGCGTCGCAGGCGGACCTTCGCCCACCGCGCCATATCGGTCGTCATTATCGTAGATTCAGAAGACGAAGGCAGCGTGTATTTCCTCTGTGACTTAAGATATATATTTACTGTTATTTATTAACCCGATAAGATACCGACCACAGTAATTATATACGATTCTATATACAAGTGTGTATATGTTTTCAAAGGGATCGGTTTATTTATATGCAATCGAACGACACATATAAACGTTACAGCGACTGGGCGACGTTTACGGACGCCTGCCTTTCTATGCTGGTGGACTGTTGGGGGAAAAATTAGTTACCGATAAATCTTTAACACATATATATTATGTATATAGGATTTTTTTAATATGCTGCTTTAATATTTTTTATTTGTTTTTATTGAAATGTTTTAATTAATAGAGACTTATGAGCTTACGGACAAACTGGATAACCGTTTAAGTAAGCTTTTAGATTAAGATGCAATTATTGTGAAATATAAATAAAAGAAAAAAAATACGTTTTTTTAACGATGGTCAATAATTGAAGTATATTCAATTATGTATTGTTAATTTATTATATGATAATAAATGGCTAAATATTAATATAATATATAGGATTCATAATCTAATGAAACCTTTTATGACGTCACTATTTTGACCTATGCCCACTTATTTGTATTCATTTGATCTGAAGACGTCCTGTTGTGGATCAAGGAAATTAATAATTTCAGTTTCTTTCTTCTACACCGCTGAAAACGTAAAAAAAAACTACGTACTTACCAATTTTTCTTCTTCTATTAATCGTCCATACACCCACCTGAAACAAATTAAATAAGAGTTATTTCCAAAACCGAATTAATAATATCTATAATCGGGGATCACAAATGGCATTATGTAATTTTATATCTGTTTTTAATTATTTCATCATCAGCCTGAAGCAGTCCACTGTTGGACACAGGCCTCCCCCAATGAGCGCCATAGCGCCCTGTCTTTAGCTTGCCGCATCAACTACCTGCAGTCTTTCGCGTTTTTTTATAATCATTATTTAAATTAGTATATAAAATAAAAGAAACGTGTTTCTTCCCCCGACAGTACCTCATCTCAACTGGAAGCCGTACGTTTGAGAGCTAGCCACCTCTCGCGTCATGTTTTTACGGACGGATGGAAATATAGCCTTTATCTTGTATATATGTAGGTATATGTGGCCTATAATACAGGGTTAAGGTTGACGCACTTATAATCAACTCGGAAGCTGATCGAAATTGCCTCGCCTTATTGCCACATCGCAGTCATTTACCTTGGCATACAATAAAGTCTACAGACAACACACACAATTAACGGCCATATCTCGCGAAGAACCAACGGCCGCTGGGGCAAACGTGTTCTTGAGTGGAGACCACGACTCGGTAAGTAGTGTAGGACGCCCTCCGATCAGGTGGGATAACGACCTGCGAAAGACTGTAGGTAGAAGCTGTATGCGTCAAACTGAAGACAGGGCGCTATGGCGCTCATTGGGGGAGGCCTATGTCCAGTAGTGGACTAACACAGGCTGAGGATGGTCATGATGAATAATTGTCTACTTATTAAAGGTATTTTTTTAAATAAACACTAAAGAGGGAGGCATGTTATGATGTGGTACACAGACTACTTAACGGCTCTGTTCCGATCCGAGTTGGTATAAATGTGCAACAACCTTTAAGTTAATTTGCTCAGATGTCCAATAGGCCTGATTAGGCCCTTTACATTTGGACATTTGTCCGTTTTTGTTTCAATGAGCATTTTGCCTTTTTCGACGGGTTATGATTTTGGGCGTGCGTTGTAATGAAATTATTTTTTGTTTGGATGGACAAGGGAAAGGTAAAAAATATACAATTGATAAATAATACATGGAATAAAAGTAGGCTATGGAAAGAGCCATGCTCGGAGTTTCTCTGAGGGATAGGATTCGTAACGAATACATCCGACAGAGAACCAAAGTTATCGACATAGCTCTGAGAATTAGCAAGCTGAAGTGGCAGTGGGCCGGCCATATCTCGCGAAGAAAAGACGGCCGCTGCTGGGGCAAACGTGTTCTTGAGTGGAGACCACGACTCGGCAAACGTATTGTCGGACGTCCTCCAGGCAGGTGGGATGACAACCTGCGAAAGCCTGCAGATAGATGCTGAATCGTCAAGCTGAAGACAGGGCACTATGGTGCTCATTAAGGCAAGCCAATGTCCAGCAGTGGACAAACATAGGCTGATTATGGATGATAGTCTCTGAGTTTGGACGCAGACAGACAGACAACGGTACCCTAAAATAGATTCTTCCAATAACATCTAAAATACTTTATCTCTTTACATTCCAAAAGTGAACTCCAAAATGCAGAAATAACCAGCAAACATTAAAAACCAGTCCGTGCATTTCAACTGGCACGGCGCCCAGTGCCCACAGGTGGTGAAACCTACAAATAATGCACATAACTCAAGCATTTGTATGAATCCAGTCGGATTGAATTTTTGAAGGGATTTGAATGAAATAACGAAAATACCTTTATTGGTACCACACTTCAATCTATGGTTCGCGTATTGTTAGTTGTATTGTATCTATCTTGTATTGGTGTTCTGGTCGTTTTCTATGTATAATAAAAAATATCTATCTATGTAATGTATTGTATTATGTATATTAGTTATCTAGTACCCATAACACAAGCTCTGTTTACCATGGGGCTAGATAATGCTGTGTGAATTGTTGTTCAGCATTATTTATTTATTTATTTATATATGATTGACGACCTCTGTGGCGCGGTGAGCAAAGGTCCTTCTGCGACGCAGGAGGTTGCGGGATTGATTACCGCCTAACAAATGTTTTTACGGTCTTCAAATGGGGTTATGGGTATTTTTTATATACAGTAAAAACATACATCTACTCGTATGTAATGACGTAGGTATAGCAGTCACCTAGTACACATAACACAAGCTATGCTTAGCTGGGAGCTAGATGATGCTGTGTGGATTGTCCAGCATTATTAACTTACTTTTTGGGATCGAAATGTCAGTTCAAAGATATTTATTTCTCATTTACAACATACATGTTACTTACATGAGAAACTTAAGCTAAGTATTAATATTATGTTATTTTTCCGTCTTTTTATGTTTAGTCCAGTATCGTTACATCCTCAAGTATATATATATGCAATTTGGTTTTAAACACGCCAGACGTTCCAGCACCTTTAACGTCTTCAGGTAGCCTGTTATAGAACTGGGCCCCTTCGAAAGTAATCGTCTTTTTCCCCTGTTGAGTTCTTATCGTAGGCAAAACCAGATGGTCAGTTCTTCGTCTACTGTATTTACTGTGTGTTTGGCTCGTTTTGATGAAAGTAATATTTGTATGAATGGTTTTATTCAGGATTCTATGTATAAGTAAACAGGTTGTGTAGATATATAGTTGTTTAATGTTCATTAGTTTGGTTTCTTTATAGATTTTAGCTGTAGGTGTTAGATAAGGAGAGTGAAATAGAATTTGAAATGTAAATTACACATAAGCATAAAAAACATGTAACTAGTATACATACAAAAGTAGTTTGATACATGAAAAAACTGTTTAATCTACTTTAAAGACGTGTAAAAAACGTGCGAAGTCAGAACAGACGCTTGTTTATACCTACCTGATTTTGTTTCCTTAACCTGCTACGGAAAGTAATAGGGAAACATCCGCCGCATTGCAAAAGGAACCCTACTTCGTACACAATAATCACTTAACTCCCATAACACCGAATTTTTTCGATAGGTCACGAATTCTATTAGCGCATTAGCATATTTCATTAACCGTTTACTGCGAGAAAGACCCAACCCTTTTGTTGGGTCTTTCTGACCCGGGTCTTTTGGACCGGGGTCTAAGAGGCCCGTGAGTAGGGTCGCAAACAATGCAAGCTTTTGTGATCAGTTTAGGGCTTACAGATTTTACGGTGTTATGAGTAGTAATGAGTAATTTGTTTTAATATGCCTACAATACAATACAATACAATACAATACAATACAATACAATACAATACAATACAATACAATACAATACAATACAATACAATACAATACAATACAATACAATACAATACAATACAATACAATACAATACAATACAATACAATACAATACAATACAATACAATACAATACAATACAATACAATACAATACAATACAATACAATACAATACAATACAAATACGCTTTATTGCACATCAAACACAGAAAAAAACAGTAAAGAACAAACGAACAAAGATACAGATGCACAATGAGCGGCCTTATCGCTAAGAGCGATTTCTTCCAGGCAACCTTTGGATGGACACGTAGCTATAGTATAGGTTTACTTAGAATCGCTTAGAAGCGATCACTTCCAGGCAACCTTTGGATGAAAATAATTATGTGAATTTAAGAAAGGCAGGGCACATATAAATTGATTCATTATATATCCTCATCATCATCATCAAAGTCCACAGCTGGACATAGGCCTCGCCTAAAGAATGCGCCATAGCGCCCTGTCTTCAGCTTGTTGCATCCAGCATCTACCTGCAGTTTTTCACAGGTCGTCATTGCACCTGACAGGAGCGAAGGGTGCCCTACACTAAGTTTGCCGAGTCGCGGTCTCCACCCAAGAATACATTCACCCCAGCGGTTGTCGGTTCTTCGTGATATATGGCCGGGCCACAGCCACTTCAGCTTGCTAATTCTTAGAGCTATGTCGATAACTTTGGTTCTCTGTCGGATGATTTCGTTACGAATCATATCCTTCAGAGAGACCCCGAGCATAGCTCTTTCCATAGCTCGCTGAGTGATTATAATGTATGTATATCCTACAGTTTTTTAAACCGTAAAACGTGTATGAAGTTATTTTATTATAAACAACCATAAATGTTATAAATTGATTGCGTCAAACAATCCCTTATTTCCCTTACCTTTGTAAAAGTAGCAAACTTTACCCATAACTTTCGTAAATACCCGCGAATTTCACAACTTTTGCGCTAAATAACGGTTCACGTAAAGCCTCCGGCGTTTCTGTGCGTTAATAAATACGTTTCTATAACGTTAATAACAACGTTCCTGCCTAATTAATAAATAGGTTTCATACATCACAATTCTGAAGCCTAAATTATGTGCGATTATTTATTGTGAGAGGGTTGTACACCGGTGTGAATGGGAGAAGTACTCGCTTTTGTTTCAAGAAAAATATGGTTCATTCTTACTTTTTTACGTGCAACAAGTATGCATGGATGTGTTGTCGATCTTGCCTATTATGATGAAAATCACTACATAGTATAGAACAAAATCACTTCCCGCTGTCTGTCTGTCCCTATGTATGCTTAGATCTTCAAAACTATGCGGTTTTTTTTAATAGATAGAGGAAATCAAGTGATCAAGAGGAAGGTTTATATACCATTTGACATATAGATTTCCACATAGGCCTCGAAGTGCAAGTAGCCTGGGGGTGTACGAGTATCTAGTAAAAAATAACTCAGAATTTAAAAAAAAAATTCAAACACCTTTGATCTATGATACTATGTATACTATAGCTATTATTTCCCCTACATTTAATGCCTTACTGCGCCCCTACCGGAGAGAGAATACTTTTCATAGTATGACCGGGCTAATAGTTCCATACGAACTCTTCTTCTTTATAACGTGGATTTTGTGACTATTTTTAATCGTTCGATTGAATTCGATCGAGAAAATATAATATCTAGTCGAGAAGTGAAATTCGATTGTAGTTTTCGAATAATTTTGAATGATTCGTTTCATTTTAGCAATATTTTTTTATAGATATATAGATACAAATGTTAAGACTTGTTTATACTGTTAAGCGTGTTTATACATTATTGTAGGGTACGAAACTCTGAAAACAAAATGAAAATGGCGCCTATCTCTTGAATGTCAGAGTATCAGTCGTTTAAACCCTTGAGAGCGCCCGTGCTATGAATCGGAAATTAGATTGAATTGATTTTTGCATTCTTTTTACAGAATGCCAGAAGATTAAGATAAAGCTGAAATTTGAGACAGTCACTTTAATAGAATTTCTACCCAGAACGGATTATTTTTTCCTATAATTGATATTATTTTAATGTGTTCCAACTAAAATCAGCTCATCATATCGTATTAAATGATAATTCACTTCTTTTAAGTGAATTGACATCAAATGAGTCGGCTATTGAACGCCAACCACAACTAAACCAAACCACAACCTATATATATATCTATACTTAATCTAATAATGTAAGCCTAGCCCAGGAATTGTTGTCTAGGGTAGAAAAGAGGAAAAAACGCCATATTGTCATAGAATGCGTGAAATATTTGAAACTCATTTCTTCAACTTAAAATATATTTTTTGTAATTTCTTTGTTCCTATTGTCTTTAAGTCAACATTAATGATTTACGCATTATATGAGGATGGGATGCCATTTTTGTCAATTCTTCCCTAGACAACAATTCCCTTGCTAGGCCTACAAACTAGTCTTCGTTGTGATTGGCTGCCGAGACTGAAATTCGGCTACGGATGATGATGTTTCATCATGCACCTTCACACTCGTTATTTCAATGGTATATAATGTTTTTATGGGATGTAAAAGTAGCCTATGTTATTCAAGGCTTCGAAACACATTTGCAAAATTTCAGACATTGGCAGTCAATTCAAAAGTTTCCGGTGTCACACCCCGTGCTTTGGGAAGCACCTCAAGCCGTTGGTCCTGCACCTTAATTTTCCTCCGGTCGGGTCAGTCCACCGTCTCATTGGACTAAGACAGTGAGGGAATAGAGAGTGCACTTTAATATGTCCGGCGCACAGAGTTAGCCGCCGTGGTACTCTGTCATACTAAAGCACGTTATTAACATACAAAAAAACATGCGGGCAGTCTTTGGGGACTGCCGATAGAAGTGAAAACTAAGTACTTTTATGTTTTCTTTATACTGGGAAGCGTGCGGTGACGATGAAGCGAGTTTCACGCTTATTGTTCACCCAAAAAGTGTTCAACGCGCCTAAAGAAGTTCAAAAGCAACCTTCGAGTAAGTTAATTTATACCTATGAAAATACTAAAGTACTCCATACTATCAAAATATAACACCATAGTAAAATAGCACTTG
Source organism: Eupithecia abbreviata (assembly GCA_943735965.1). Lineage (NCBI taxonomy): Eukaryota > Metazoa > Arthropoda > Insecta > Lepidoptera > Geometridae > Eupithecia > Eupithecia abbreviata. The sequence continues at coordinate 1,101,420 of OX030997.1, read as the reverse complement.
AAATATAATAGATAACCCTGTACATCAAATGTTTAATCTATATTCAATCTTCTCCCATAGTTACAAAGCTCAAACTTGAGAATCAGTTCGCTATACCTCCAATTTAACAGTAGAGAGGTCACGTGCCTCTAATTTCGTTACGGTTTCGGGAAAATTGTTATTTTCTTTTAAAAGTTTGGTTCCTTTGTAGTGTGATGGAACGGAAGATATGAGTGTGAGATTTTGAAAACGATTTAAGTAGAATACGTTTTCTAAATAAAGAAACTTATTAGCGATAAGGCCGCCTATTGTACTTTTAATGTGTAATGTTTAAATATAAGGTGTTATTTTATAGTTTTAAGTGCAATAAAGAGTTCATTCATTCATTCATTCATTCATTCATTATCTTTAACACTTTGAGTGCTGAAATCACACGGTATGTGTTTTCTACAAGTGACTAATATGCGTAAATCCACACTAGCGCAGAGGCTAAGAAAATACAGATCCTTGTGACTCAGCACAGCCGTAATATTTTTCGAACGAAACGCATGTGCAGCGCCACACAACCGCTGTGTAGAGCGGCAGCACGAATTTTTTGGGTTAAAAAAAAGATCGCATTCGTCGAAAAAAAATCGCAGTCAAAGTGTTAAGATAGCCGCGCTGCAGAGCGAGACCCTCTAGCACAGGTATTATGTACATTACATAAAAGAGGGTCCCATACCACTGTAATATATTAATTAATTTAAGTTAAAGCAATAAACTATTTGATTTGATTTGATTCATTTATTCTACTTATATCAATATAATATACTATAACAATAAACTGGAAACAAAATATTAAAGTTTTTGGTGTATAATCATAATCAAGCAATTATGTAGTAGTTTCCGCCCGCGGATTCGCACGCGTTGTTTCTATTGAAATGTCCTAAACTTATTTTTGATACCTGATTTGGAACTTTTGAGGTCTAAAAGCCTTTGATTTTAATCCAAGTCTATCAAAAAATCTGCCATATCCATTCAGTAGTATTGTCGTAAAGAAGAAACAAACATCTATCCATACAAACATTCGCTTTTATAATAATAGTTTCTGTCGCGCTCTTCGCACGCGTTGTTCAAGGCTATTTCTATCCCATAGAAACTGATTTATGGGATACAATTTTATAAAAAAAAATCTTAAAAACGGTACGGAACCCTCAGCATAATATAGTATCTCTATCAAGACTCCTGTAGGTAAGATTTTTGTAGAAAAATCCTGATTTTGTAAAATACTGAGCTGAAATTACGAAACCTAAGCTTTATAATCTTATTTTAAAAAATTAGCTACAATCTCGCAATATTTTTTCTTGTGGCTTATCTTATAGCCCATGAATTTAGTTTGTTTTATAAAGTTTTCTAGTTATTTTATGAAATTGTAGATAGAATTAGACTATTTTATAGAGGTAATAAATTGTGTACTTATCGGTGGTCTGTAGATTTTATGTCTTATCTAGTTGATTAATTACAAAATTAATAATTGGATTTTTAGAAAAACTATAAACAGACTTCAAATTCCTTAATGTTACTTTTGTACAATGTTTTTCGGGACAAAAACTAATAAATAATAAATAAATAAATAATGCTGGACAGTCCACACAGCATTATCTAGCCCCAAGCTAAGCAGAGCTTGTGTTATGGCTAGATGACTGATATACATAATACAATACATTACACAGATAGATATTTTTTATTATACATAGAAAACGACCAGAACACCCGAACTAATCCTTCGGGTACACATTTTAAAGACGTCTTTACTGTATTATTGTTCGGAAGAAATAGTTACGGGATTCACTGCCCTGATCGTACCGAAGCTTTAGTGAGCCTTGGGCACTGAAAGTGTTATACATTAAATGCTCGTTTCGGTGTAAATGCGGTCCATCTTGAACGTAAGATTAATGTGGAGGTGTGTAAGTGCAATTTTGAGAGCTAGCACGTTTCGGCAATTAACTACCCTGATGCAGGGAATCTAAGGACAGCTGGTAACACCAAGATTTCTTCAAGGTTTATCGCTTCCTCATTCAGTACATTTTTCCTTGTAAAATCAATAATGAAAATTAATAAAAAAAAAACCCGACACAAAATAATAAAAAAATATCAACGTGTATAGTATTTCTACTAGTCAAGCAATTTCATTTGATACCCATATTGAGGGAGTAGTAAAAAAAAAATATAATTACCAATTTTTTGGCGGCGGTCATCTTGGATCTTATAAAATCCTGTCGTTTTTGCGTTGGGTTACATTTTTATTGCCAAATGAAAATGTTGTCAAATGGGAAGGAGCCCATTTTAAGGGGCCTCCGGAGGGACGAATTCTTCATACAAACGTAATACCAAAATTATTTCTAATTCAAGCATATTTCCACTATAATATTGCATTATTTGTATTAAAATAGTATTTATCTAGGTTACCAAATAGTTTTTTTTTTTCAAAATACTTACCTAAAATGAAATGAATGCTAATATAATTTTGCACATTTTTATGCGAAAATGGACAAGTTTTCTTGCTATTTGTTTCGTATTAAAAACATCAATATTTACGTTTTATTTATTAAGGAACATAGCTTATATTGTCTAGTTACAGAATAACAATACTTTGTGAAGAATACAAAAAGTTTTCAGTCACAATTTTTGCTAATATTGCTATCGCGCACGCATGTGGCGCGGCGCAAGGGTTAAACAGAGACAGCGATATTCGGAGCGATTTTTGCAAGCGAGGGTCGCCGGCCCCTTAAGTTAGTGGTAGATATAGGTAGCATAATCGTAAAAGAAGTAGGTTACATTTGATTTTACTAATGAGCAAACAAGAAGACTTTTATCCCATTTGTTTTGTGCCAGAACTAATGGGCCAATTTATATCACAGTTGTTCTGTACAGAATTACATCATATAACTTACTTAGTTCTTTATACATCACTTAACTACTACTAACTGAATAAGTGGAATCTGCAACTGTGTCTCTGTACCTCCAAACAATTTCTGCTCGCCTGGTACATTTGATGCTAAATAAGAGTATTTTAAAGTTCCGTTTTTAAATTTACACGATTTGTCATAATTAAAATTATTTTATCGGATATTTATCGCGTCCCTTTTGTTTTATTTTCCCCTGTGTGTAGTGTACTGTAGTCGGACACGAACAGTGTAGTGTGTCGTACTGTGAAGTTTGTAAAGACGAACTGAGGGTAGTCGTGGATACTGCCGTCAATTCTCGGCTGTACTGGAGCGACTGGATTTACCCAGAGTACCTCCAGTCACCCCGTGACCATGATCGCTGTAACGCGATAGAAACGGACTGGAAAATAAAACAAAAGACGAGATAAATAAATAAATAATACTGGACAATTCACACAGCATTATCTAGCCCCATGGTAAGCAGAGCTTGTGTTATGGGTACTAGATAACTGATATACATAATACAATACATTACATAGATATATATTTTTTATTATACATAGAAAACGACTAGAACACCCGGAACAAATATCTGCAGATCGTACACACAATTGTTCCGAGGCGGGAATCGAACCCGCAACCTCCTGCGTCGCAGGCGGACCTTCGCCCACCGCGCCACATCGGTCGTCTAATCGTCGTAAATACCAGATGAATAATCGTAATCCTAAACTAACTTGTTTGTTCTTCCTTCACGAAGCGCCCTAACAACCAATAGACTTGATTTTCGGCATAGAGTTAGTTTAGAGGATGGATAGTGCATAGGCTTCTTTTTGTCCTGGTAAACCATCAAATTACCATGGGAGATTTAAGAATATTGAAATTTTTACACGAAAAATCGCCCTTCGTTCACGTCCTAACAAAATGACCAAAGGTCTTGATTTTTGGCACAGACATAGTTGAAAGAACGTAGAGTAACATAGACTAGGTACTTCTTGTGGTTAGCTTATTTTATGAATTTAACACGTTGTACGCCATATCACCCACCGGTGAGCCTAGCTTACTTTTCCATTCGGGCCGAGGCAAAATGAGGTAATCGGTAATTTTCATCAACTTGAAATTTTAATTCCAAAGTTAATAAAATGAAGTAATTTGCATGGAAAATAAAAATTACCTTATTAAGAAGCGTTTACGTCAAACCTCTCGCGCGGCTCACCGGTGACCCCCATGGCTCAAACGGCACAGTACGATTAGGCTCACCGGTGAGCCCCGTGGCCTGAATGGAAATTCTCGATTTTTCAAAAAGCGTTCAACGTGTTAAAGTAGGTGAAACCGCGAGGAACAGCTAGTCTTTAATATTTTAGGTTCGTTGGTAGGTACTGTAATTCAGGCTAACTTCCCCAGCCATTCGCCGTCGCCTACGCGCTACTGTTTGAGCCATGTTGAGTTATAACCGCGCACGTATCGCTCTACCTTTACATTTATTATATCTTTTGTAGCCGTAAGGTTTGCACACTGTGAAATTACGGCGGTGGTAGAAGGTAAACTAGCGCCACTACCAATTTTATTAATTAACTATAAGCAGACTTCAAATTCCTTAATGTTGAGGTACACTATTTTTTAAGTTTTTCGGGACAAATACTAATAAATAATAAATAATGCTGGACAATTCACACAGCATCATCTAGCCCCAAGCTAAGCAGAGCTTGTGTTATGTGTGTAATTTTATTAATCAGAAAATAACGGTATGGGGAGGTCTCTGTCGAGCTGTGGGCGGGTGTAAATCTACTGAATTTTTTAATTTTATCTATCCAATAGCTGGTTGGATTTATTACAGGTAAGCCACTTCGAACTATTCAAGCTGCTAATGCCGCAAACATCTTTTTTTATTGTCGGTAGACCTTTTTGTGACCAAAATCTCAGCTGATGGAAAGTGACGATAGGGCTGACGATGTTTATGATTCAGGGGCACAGTAATATAAATAGAAATGCTAGGTGTAATTAAGCATAATATCTACAATTATTGTAATTATTTACCTTATAAATAAATAAAAAAATTAAAATAAAATGTATACCAAAATTCATATCAAAAAGAAACAAGATTATTCCTAATTATAAACACTTGTAATAATCTGATTCAAAGTATAAAAATTGAAGAATACTTTAATTGCTTCGAAGAGATCGCTTCTAAGTGATAAGGCCGCCCATTGTACTAGTCGCATGTAATGTATTTTTGGAATGATCTGTATTTGGTGTATTTTTGTACTGTATTGTATTATTTTAGAAAAAAAAACAGAGGTGGCGCTAGTTTACCATCAATCACTGCCATAATGACTCCGATGGTAGGCATTGTATCGTTTGCGGTTGTAATAAGGTTTATATTAGCCTACGTTATGGAGCCAGGGCATAATTGTAGGGTAGTGAATGCAGTAAGTTAAGTATTACATTTTGTAAGGTGATTTGACTCGAAATAGTATTAACCTGTATAAAGGAAGGCAAAGAATATTAAATCAAATCAAATTGTTTATTTCCGATACCGTAAAATCAACATCATCATCAACCTGTATCAGTCAGGCTTCGCCTAATGAGCGCCAAAGCACCCTGTCTTCAGCTTGCGCCATCCAGCATTTGTCTGTAGTTTTTTGCAGGTCATCCCACCTGGTCGAAGGGCGTTTTACACTACGTTTACGGTGTAGTGGTCTCCACCCAATTCTATGGCTGGATTGTAACATTACTCCAGTGTATTTAACATTTATTTAAAACTAGCTGCGCCCTGCGGCTTCGCCCGCGTGGAAATCTATGTGTCAATTGGTTTATAAACCATCATTTTTAAACAATCTATTTATTAAAAAAACGCATCAAAATCCGTTGCGTACTTTTAAAGATCTAAGCATACTTAGGGACATACAAACAGGGGAAAGCGACTTTGTGTTTTACTACGTAAAAGAACACTGTTGTATTGCACTACGTGGTAGAAATCGCTGTTAGCGATAAGGCCGCCGATTGTGCCACTAGACTTAGTTTCAATTCAATTAAATTTTTTTTTTTTTTTTTATTAGGAACCCCCCCCCCCCCCCCCCCACCCGACACGCAAAAAAGGCCAACCGGCGGCTTAGTTGCGGAAACCAGTCCAGAAACAAGTAACAAGTAAGTATAGCTAGTGTACATGTTCATCCTAGCTTTAGAAACAATGTTATTACAAACGTTTAGTAAGTATTTTACTTGACACAAATACTTATGGTATTGGAGATAATTTAAATGAAGTTAGTTAGTATTAAGGGGCCTCCGGAGGGACGAATTCTTCATACAAACTTAATACCAAAATTATTTCTAATTCAAGCATATTTCCGCTATAATATTGCATTATTTGTGTTAAATAGTATTTATCAAGGTTCCCAAATAGTTTTTTTTTCGAAATACTTACCTAAAATGAAATTAAAGCCAATCTCATTTTGCACATTTTTATGCGAAAATGGACAAGTTTTCTTGCTATTTGTTTCGTATTAAAAACATCAATATCTTAAGTTTTATTTATTAAGGAACATAGCTTATATTGTCTTGTTACAGAATAACAATACTTTGTGAAGAATACAAAAAGTTTTCAGTCATAATTTTTGGTATTACGGAACAAACCAAATTTTAACGGCTAATATTGCTATCGCGCACGCATGGGGCGCGGCGCAAGGGTTAAACAGGGACAGCGATATTCGGAGCGATTTTTGCAAGCGAGGGTCGCCGGACCCTTAAGATCCATTATTATTGATGGCGCAATAAAGAAATATTGTATTGTATTGTACGTAGTGATGTCACAGTACATACAATTAGAAAGGCGACTTATCTGAGAATACATTATTATAACTTTTAATTGAACCTCTTTCTTTCCTCGTTTAAAACGTAAATCTATGGAAACTGCAGACAGAAGCAAATTTACACGAAACATTATTAATTAAAACTAGAATTCATAAGCTTTACTTCCTCGATACTGACGCAGAAACGTCTGCTATCATCTCCAATGCATAATTATTAATTAATTAAAAAGCTTTCTAATTTCCACCCTTAATTAATAAGCGGTAAACTTGGTGCAAAAGAAAATTCTGGATAAATTAAATCTGTCAGTTGCTTTAACATACGAATGTTGCTTTACGTAGTATGTCGGGTGTGGGGCCACGAAATAAGCGAGCTGGAGAATTAAATACGATCTTTACGTTGTAGGTAAAAAATGATCTACTGTAGGTCACAGAGTACCTACAGTCTACTTCTCAAGACGCATAAATAAAGAAGTTGACTTTCGGAGACAAAGCCTAGATCGGAAGACTAAAAATTAACCTGCGAATCATGACATTCGAATTTTGACATTTGAGAACTCGGTCGTTTACTTTTGCTAAATAACCAACCCAGACACAGAACCATCTAGCAAGAAGTTGAAGTTGAACTTAGAAATGAGATAATTTAATTTAGAATCCGTTGCATGAAATCGTATTCTAAATTCGATATATTAATGTATCGAGTTCCCTTTCGATTCATAAATACAAAAGATATACAAAAGAGTCTTACCTAGTAAAATAGGGTAGGAAAAGGATCCTACTATATTTGACATACGCTTTTTTCTGCCCATCGCTAGATCTTCCAACCAGTAGTGGTAGTTCGTAAGCACTCAGTACCCAACTGAATCCTTCGCTAAGTTCATGGCCTCTCGTTCACGGCCGCCATCCCAGGCATCGGAATGCAATAAGAACGTCCGCCGCCCGTGCCGCGGAAAAACTACCCTGTGCGCTACGAAATAATACCTTCTGTCGCATACCACGACTGTATGTACGGACTTTAGGTATTGTGGACTTAGGGAGTAACTCCGAGAACGAGAGTACCGCAGCGATACTCGCGTCGTGTTAGTTTTATGTTCTAAATATAAGTACATGATGTATTTTTATGTATATTACGGCGCCACGCCTTGGTTCGACTGTGTAGAGCACGTGCACCGAGGCGAACAAAGAGAGGCTACCTGCTCCGGGCCGCAACCCGCACCTGAGCGACCCCTTGTAAACTTGTAAAAAAAGAGGTTCACATGTTAATTTGTATAGAGGTACATAAACTAGGGTAAAAACAGTTTCGGGAAGGAGGCCAAAAGAAGGATCCAGCTGGGTTGGGCAGCATTTGGGAAACTACATCAAGTCTTCGCGTCATCCATACCGCAATGCTTGAAAACGAAAGTTTTCAATCAGTGCGTCCTACCCGTTATGACCTACGGAGCTAAGACGTGGACATTCACGATAGGGCTGGTCCACCAGTTCAAAGTCGCTAACCGAGCTATGGAAAGAGCTATGCTCGGAGTTTCTCTGAAGGATAGGATTCGTAACGAATACATCTGACAGAGAACCAAGGTTATCGACATAACTCAAAGAATTAGCAAGCTGAAGTGACAGAGGGCCGGCCATATCTCGCGAAGAACCGACGGCCGATGGGGCAAACGTGTTCTTGAGTGGAGACCACGACTCGGTAAACGTAGTGTAGGACGCCCTCCGACCAGGTGGGGTGACGACCTGCGAAAGACTGCATGTAGATGCTGGATGCGGCAAGCTGAAGACAGGGCGCTATGGTGCTCATTGGGGGAGGCCTATGTCCAGCAGTGGACTGCTATAGGCTGATGATGATGATGACATAAACTTTTATTATATAATTTTAAGAAATTTTCGGATAAGGGGGATTTTACAGCCATCATGTACGAGTCGAAAGCCTGCAGGGTATGTTCTAAATGTATTTATTTTTGCGTGTATTTAAATATAGTAAAACAAAAGAGGACACGTTTATTTTTGTATACATTATTATAGTATTATTTCTTTGTTTAATTTTTTATTTTTTATTTTCGTTTATGTGGATTTTCACAGCCATCATGTACGAAGTGCGATTGTACAATCAAAAAGGCATTTTTTTTTTGTATATTTAATAATTATCTTCTATTCTTCTTCTTAATAAAATGCATAGCTAGATAACCCATAGAAGACCCTATTTAAACTGATAACCTGACGGCACCAGCTGCGGACGATATTCCACCTGCGACACAGGATGCTGGGCAGTTGCGGGTTCGATACCCGACATAGATACCCGGGATAGATGTTTGTACGATCTGCAGGACTGACTCATTCTAATAATACATTCTCTATATATGTACATTATATTCTGATAGGAAAAACTCCTTGACGTGAGCTTTAAAAACTGGTAAGGATACTGCTTTGTTTGATTATTATAATCGTCGCGAGAAGCTGCGTCCATGGAGTAGGTCCTTAAAAACCAAAGCTACCTTCTTATGTGGCTTAGGTTTAGTTTGTGACTAGGCTCACGTTCCGACATAGCTACGAGGTAGGTTATTATGCATTTGCCATTATTTTCTTGGCCGCTGAACCAAAATAAATCAGTACATTCCATTTACCGCTGTTTACAGTTAAGACCTCGCTAATAGTGCGGCCCAATATAAAACAACCTTGTTTACTTTTTCGGGTAATTAGTCGAGCTGCGTTTAAATCGAGCCAGTTTGAACTCGTACCTGAACGTTGGCAGCGTGGGAGTGGCGAGTGTAACTACACTCGAGTAGTTACACTCGCCACTCCCACACTGCCAAGGTTTTAGACTTTAAATTTCTCGCTGTAATAATATCGCAGTATTAAGGCTCGTCCTCTTCACCACCATATAACGTCCCCTGCTGAACGTAGCCCCAAAGCAAGGGGGGTTTGACATTATCACCTCGAGTGTGCTTGCTCTTATAGAGTTTAAAATAATGACGAGACTAATTGCCCGCCATTATCGAAATTTTATGTCAAATAAAATCGAATAGGAATTATTTCTATCCATAATTATCTTTTATCCAATATACAGTTCTTAAAAGAGCTAATCAGAGCTCAATCAATGTTTTATGTGCAAGAGTAACAGTTCGGTGTGTGTGTTTATTGCTTAACTTTTACGACTGGAGGGATCGTCATGAAAATTAGCAAGGTGTTAGATTATAGGGCTGGAAAGGAATTACATATAACTAGAATAATAAAATAATTCATATATACTATACTAGCTGCACCCTGCGGCTTCGCACGCGTGGACATCTATGTATCAAATGGTTTATAAACCTTCTTCTTGAGTCACTCTATCTATTAAACACAACATCAAAATTCGTTGCGTTGTTTAAAGAATTAAGCATACATAAGGACAGACAGACTGTTTAATACTAAAAAGTGAAGTAACAAACGCGGCGTAAATCATGAGTTTACACTTCTGATTAAAACTCAATATTTCCTTTCTAAAAAGACAAACTCACATGTATCCGAACACCGTTTCCGTTCTACGAGTAAAAAGTCGGAGGTCCAACACGCTTGGCAATCTTCCAACTATTCACAGTTGTAGTTAGAATTCTACTTGACAGGTCGAAAGTCCACGACTTTACTGGAACTATATTGCAGATGCCTGTGTTTTAGAAGAACGATTTATGTTTATGCTAGAAGTAGACAGTACCCTTTTTGTAACGCCATTTCTCGAAACAAATAAGAAACAATTTAAGTAACACTATATAACAAATTTATTTGTTCCCGTCAAAACATTAGGGTATTATTATTATTATTTTTATGTTAGAGTTTTTTCAAACCGCATTCTGAGCTATAATGATGACTAACAAGTTTCTGAACTGGTCAGGATGCGTAAGCTTTAACGTTTTCATGGATAGGTATGTCTGAATTTCTTAACATCGATTTTGTAGGATATAACGGCGTAAAGCAGTACGTACTTGTGAATAGTTTATTACAATTAATCCACTTACCCGCCTGAATTACTGGCTAGATATAAACACAGCACGATTTAACGCGTCATTTAGTTTAGGCGCGCTCTCCAAATAATTTATAATAATTTATTGGCCGCGATCGAGTAAAGCCAAAATAATATTAAATTTTAGTATTGCAGTTCCGCAGTTTTGTATAATTGTGGTAATTGAAACCACAGATTTATATGAAATTAGTCAACTTTCACGGTATACTTGTTTAACACTTTGACTGCGATTTTTTTTCGACGACTGCGATCTTTTTTTAACCTAAAAAAATCGTGCTGCCGCTCTACACAGCAGCGGTTGTGTTGCGCCGCACATGCGTTTCGTTCAAAAAATATTACAGCTGTGCTGAGTCACACAGATCTGTATTTTCTCAGCCGCTGCGCTAGTGTGGATTTACGAATATTAGTCACTTGTAGAAAACACATACCGTGTGATTTCAGCAGTCAAAGTACTTAACTACGTAAAATAAACCCTCCTTTCCTCCATAATCATTGAATTGCTTAAGTTACAGAGGGTAGGCTTAATGCTGTGGCATTTTCTACCAGCCGACCAAATACACATGTTTTACTGAGAGGCTTAATCTCCACATAAAGGTCATAATGTAAACTAATAAACATAGTGTAACTTAAATAAAATAAATAATGCTGGACAATTCACACAGCATTATCTAGCCCCATGGTAAGCAGAGCTTGTGTTATGGGTACTAGATGACTGATATACCTGATACAATATATTACATTAGATACATATTTTTTATTATATACAGATAACGATCAGAACACGCGGAACAAATATCTGCAGATCGTACACACAATTGCCCTGAGGAGGGAATCGATCCCCCAACCTCCTGCGTCAGATATTTGCTCGATCCCCCAAGCAAGCGGGCCTTCGCCCACCGCGCCACAGAGGTTGTCAAACTTATATCACTTAACTTTGTTTTAAATGGATCCTAGTTTTAACCGACTTGGGTTCTGTGGAGTATGCTCTTTGTACTTCATTCAATCGCTTTCAACTTTAAATTGATTTCTTTTATGAAGTTCCTAATGAGAATAGTTGGCGAGTCGCTGGTTTCAACTTATTTATAAATTGAAATTCTTTTAAGATTTTTTTACTAGGAAGCGTTCTTTTATAGTATATTTTTTGCATAGCTTTTGAAAAAAGAGGTTCGTCTGGAAAATATTCTGTATAATTAAAGATACGACTTTTTAAAAATCAAGTAAATGCAAGTTCACTGTCGACCTCTGTGGCGTAGTGGGCGAAGGTCAGCTTGTTGCAGTCCGCTTGCAGGATGTTAGGGTTCGATTCCCGCCTCAGGACAAATATTTGTACGATTTGCAGACATTTGTTCCAGATGATCTCGGTGTTTTCTATGTATATTAAAAGATATCTATCTTATTTATTAAGTATATCAGTTATTTAGTACCCACATCACAAGCTCAAGGCTTAGCTAAGCCTAGAAAATGCTATGCTATGCTATTAATTGTTCAGAATGTTTTTATTTTCTACTTTTTTCGAATAACTAAAATGAAGCTGAGTTTTAAAATTCTAACTTTCTTCGTAAAATATGGATGCAGGTGCGGATTAAATTTGGATGAGATGAGAATAAAGCAAAAATACATCTGAGAGATATAAACAATCGCAAAAAAACCTTTTGTCCTGCAAACAGAATGTAAATTCATAACACAATTAAAACGGCCAAGGAAGAGTCCCTCACGTCACAAGTTAATAAATTCACAAAAAGGCTGACGTCCCCTGAGTTATGACAGGGGTCGCGAACCGTTGGTCAGTGTAATTTATATAGAACTGACCAAAGGTTTACAACAGCTGCTTGCCAGTTGGTAATCAAGCTAAATTTTTAATGAATTTAAGTAACAAGATAGACGTAATCATTATCATTATCAGCCCATACCCGTCCAACGCTGGACATAGGTCTCTGCCACAAATAGCGGCCGCTTCCATCCGTAGCAGGTAGAATTCTATCCAGCATTATTAATAAAAATAAATGATGAAAAGAAATTAATTGAAGATGATATTGCGACCTCTGTGGCCTAGTAGGCGAAGGTCCGCCAGCGATACAGGAGGTTGCGATTTCGATTCCCGCCTCGGGACAAATGTTTGTAGTCAAATCTGCAGATATTTGTTCCGGGTATACTGATCATTTTTTATATATAATAAAAAATATCTATCTATGTAATGTATTGTATTATGTATATCAGTTATCTAGTACCCGTAACACAAGCTCTGCTTAGCTTGAGGCTAGATAATGCTGTGTGAGTTATCCAGTATTATTTATTTATTTATTATCGGGTAGATGGTTTCCCAACACCCAGTGTCGCATTGCATCGCGGTCGCCACTCGAGAACCTTTACTGCCCAGCGGGTAAGTAATTGTGTAAGTTACAAGTCCAGTATTACTTTGGACTAGCCAGAATTAATTGAATTGAATTACACTTTGACCACGAGAAATCAATCGTATTTTAACGACTAGGCCCTAATGTAATTTCATTCTTCACAATAATATTGTAAATGCGAATTTCTGGATGTATAGATTTTGTGTTCTGATTTGTTAAATATTTATGAACACCTATAGAATTAGGTTGCCTGGGAGAAATCGCTGTAAGCGATAAGGCCGCCTATTTTACTTTTAGTATGTAATGTTTAGATATAAGGTGTTATTTTATAGTTTTAAGTGCAATAAAGAGTTCATTCATTAATTCATTCAATTGATTAGATATATTTTAATAAAATTTTTGTTTGTTTGCCCTGTATCAGTTACTATATCGCTACCATTGAAGTTACCTTTGCAAACAGGCTTCCCGCGACACAGGCTTGCCTCGTGCGGGGGCCGCCAGTAATGTGTACATATCTTAAGTGAAATGACTAATATATTAATTTTGTATTTTATATTTGTGTGTTACTTCAACTACTAAACGGATCGGAATGAAAATTTGCACAGATATAGCTCTTAGCCTGGAGTTAAACATAGACCTTTTTGATATTATAAAACAGTTCCCATGGGATAGAAATAACTTTAAAACATTTCCATTGAAATAACGCGTGCGAAGCCGTACGCAGAAACTAGTAAACCATATTTCAACTAAGAAGTTAAAGTCGTAGTAGTTAAAGTGAGAATTCGATCTTTCATCTATTTAAATAATAATACTTACATTAATTCCAACAACCTAACAGTAACTAGCACATCGGCAACCACGAAACAGAACCAGTTACCTAGCCAATGCGCAGCCATTATATCTGAAGAGAAAAGTTGATCTTTCCAATATTGGAAAATAGTTCATCCTTGGATCAGCTCCTCGGTACAATGCCGGCACGCTGATACTCACACAATGCTGGTAACTTGCAAGCTGGGGAGGCTGCCACGAGGCATAAGCGGATGCGGTTTGTGTTATTCTGTAGGGTTCGGTGTTAGGAGGCTTGAGTGGAACGACTGTGTCAGACTATGGTAGGTTTATTACTGAATAATGAATAAGTACAGAGGTGCAATATGCATACCTATGCTATTTAAGAATATAGTACAATTCTCGCTTTTCAAATATCAAATATCAAAGTGTTTTATTTCCTTTAGACTTACAGGACTCTTGGCCACGTCACAACATTCAAATAACATAAGTAAAACTATGAAAAAAGTGATCACTTTGATTTTTGTTTACTTTAATCTTTTTAACCCTGGCTCACTAAACATATTTTCGAGTTACTCAGTCACTAAACATTAGTCGTTCTGACTAACAAAATAAAACGCCAATATTTTACTTGACGTACGTAATGCGTACGCACAGGGTGCTAAAACACTAAATTAGGAAGGTACTGAGCGTGGCGGGGTGGGGTAGTGTCGGATACATACCTAAACAGAGAATGCACGGGAACCGTGTCGCCTGTGAGACTAATGTTTAGTGATCTAGGGTTAAGGTAAAGAAGCGAACAAGAAACCTTTACCTTTTTAGGTTCTTAGTTTTGGACCAAAACTCATCCCAAGCTTTTTTATCGTCTAATAATCTGATATTTTGTAGTACCTTTTTACAATGGTTATGTTTGAATATTTGTTTTTGAGGTGGCTTTTCTTTACCTTTTTTGTGGTGGTTGCGGTGTTTTTGAGCCGCATAAAAACTGTTTTTTTTTCTTCTGAAGCTATGAATCCTATGAGGTATAGGAGTCTATTTTTTCGTCATTGAAAACCAGAAGAATTTGCTTTGACTGATGAAGTGTGATCGCGTTTTGTCGCAGGTCGCTTTTCGACCACACTTTTTACTGATAATTTTTCGTGTGAATCTCGCTGCAGCACCGCGCCAAAATGTGCATTCAATAACGGGCTGTAACTCTGTACTCGCGGACCACTCGTTTGAAACTTGTGGGAAGCCATTTTGTCACTATAAATGTAAGTATCTAAAGCTAACGAAACAAGCCCATATTTGATGCACGTTTTTGTGCTGTTTGGTAGCGGTATTCTTCATACTATTTAAATGCAAAAGTAGGGATATTTTAATCGCCTCCGCTCATGCCTTTGCCCACACCTCACGTTATGTATTTACAGAGAAGAGCTACTCAGGCATTTGCAGTGAGCTAACTATGCGTTATCCCGCACCTAAACTATTTTATAACTTTAGAACTTGCATTTATAAGTTTAGAGCTCAAAGTTGTTTGTTTCTCTGAGGATTTAACATAATCATCGCTGTTGAGCGATAAGACCGCCAATTGTCGCTTAGTTTTTAGGTTGTATTGTTGTAAATACTTTTTATTCGATTGAAGTGGGTAGTATAATAAAAAATAAAATTATCTGTATGTTAGTATATTAATAATGAATAACCGGCTAAATGCGATACCATTAGTATTAGTACACATGTATCGTAGCCTGTATAAACAGAGTTTCTTTCACATGAAGAAACTAAGCTCTACAAACCACGTTTAATAATATATACTAAACACGGGTTAGGCCCTGATTGATATAACTCGTCCACCCGAGTTTGACATATACCTACGATTCAAGATAGCTTCAATTCAACAGCGCCTAGGTTTACCTTGGTCTCCGCTGATTGACTGCTCGAGAGCTGGCAGCAAACACGAATATCTAAGTTAACCACAGAACATACCTGCGAAATAACTTGACTCTACTGGTCTTGTCTCTGTACCTCTGTACCATACATTAAAATTATTAATGTATATATTTGACGACCTCTGTGGCGCGGTGGGCGAAGGTTCGCCTGCGATGCAGGAGGTTGCGGGTTCGATTGCCGCCTCGGAACAATTGTGTGTACGATCTGCATATGTTTGTTCCGGGTGTTCTGGTCGTTATAAAGTATAATAAAAAAAATTATATCTATGTAATCTATTGTATTAAGTATATCAGTCATCTAGTACCCATAACACAAGCTCTGCTTACCTTGGGGTTCGATGATGCTGGGTGGATTTTCCAGCATTATTTATTTATGGAATGCAATATAAATTAAAATAATTATATAAAAATAAAATATTACCTACAGAGTATGGTACAGAGGCGGTTCATCATTAGATAGTAGGTTCCAAGTCTCATAACTATTTACATCAGTTTTGATTATAATTAAACTAGCAGCGCCCGGCGGCTTCGCCCTCGGACATCTATGTATGAAATGGCTTATGAACCTTCCTCTTGAATCTCTCTATCTATTAAAAAAAGCCGTATCAACATCCGTTGCCGTCGTTTTAACACTTTGACTGCGATTTTTTTTCGACGACTGCGATCTTTTTTTTAACTTAAAAAATTCGTGCTGCCGCTCTACACAGCGGTTGTGTTGCGCCGCACATGCGTTTCGTTCGAAAAATATTACGGCTGTGCTGAGTCACAAAGATCTGTATTTTCTCAGCCGCTGCGCTAGTGTGGATTTACGCATATTAGTCACTTGTAGAAAACACATACCGTGTGATTTCAGCAGTCAAAGTGTTAAAGATCTAAGTATACATAGGGACAGACAGACAGCCGGGAAACGACTTTGTTTATACTATGTAGTGATGATGCTGGACACAGCATTACAAAAGCTTTGTTTAGCTTGAAGCTAGATCCCAAGCTAAACTAAACACAGTGTTTAGAGGATTTTGTAAAACGATCAGTCGATTAGTTCCGAAAAGTTCCGATGCACGCCCAGAGATGTCGCTAGTAAAAGTGAACGACGGCTAAATCGCGCTGACGAGAACGGACGGGTTTGCGTTATGATTATCTACATAATTAATATAATATGTTGACTTCAAAGCTAGGACTATTATGTAACCTATAGTATATGAGTAGGTATCTATAGTTATCTACCCAGCAACATGCTGAGTTGACACCTTTTTGACTCGACACCAATATGTTTTGCCAGGCAGGTTGTGGAGGTTTTTAGTTGGGTACCTAGTTTTTTATTTTTTGTTTTTAATCATGAATTTTTGAGCTCTAAAATAATCTGGGGGTATTTTGTTTTGTTTTTTCTTTCTTTTGTAATTTTAAATATATAACTGTGTAACCTCCATTATTTTAGTAATTAAGTTTGTGCCTAGTTCTTTGTTATCCTTTGTGTTTTTAAAATTGTTATGTGTCGTGTCAAATAAACCTTTTTCATTTTCATTTTCATTTTCATTTTCATTTTCATTTTCATTTTCATTTTCATTTTCATTTTCATTTTCATTTTCATTTTCATTTTCATTTTCATTTTCATTTTCATTTTCATTTTCATTTTCATTTTCATTTTCATTTTCATTTTCATTTTCATTTTCATTTTCATTTTCATTTTCATTTTCATTTTCATTTCATTTCTATATTCATATATTTATTTTATTGCATCATTGTGTACATTTGTAGGTCTAAGTATCTAGGTAATGTATAAGAAACACAATGGTAATGGTACCCAAGCCGGGCGCGGCAATAGGTACTTACTGAGAGTGGAAGTGAGCCGGGTTTCTGGGTTTCTAGAAAATTCTGTTTATTAGAAGAGAGATATTATAGTTATTCTATGCTTCCAACGTAAAAGGGGGGGGGGGGGGGTCAGGTAACAATGATCTCCACTATAGGTACCTAGGTATTTACACTAACTTGAAAAGTGGCAATAGATATCTAGGAAATAAACTGATCACTTTGATTTTTCGTTCACTTTTGAAGGTAAAGTAAAAAAGCGAACAAGAAACCTTTACTTGTTAGGGTCTTAGTTAGTGAAAAAAATAATATATAACTGAAAAATACTTAAATTCATCGATGGTGCTATCTCGAGTGCATTCTCCCTTGTTCTACATCCAGTGCGAGATGGTTCCGTTAGATATATGGGCAAACCGCGTCATGTAAATCCAGTGCTATTGGCTCATCGGAATAATTAGAATAATCAGACGCGCAGGCTGACGCCTCAGGTAAGATCTCAGATTATCATGACATTGACATGTCATTGAGATGTCAAATCTACAGTTCAATTTATTATGTCATTTAATAACTGACTCCTCAAAAGCTTGCTTCAGCCGATCATATTCTATTTAAGAAGTTTAGGACACTCTGAAACAGACACTGGCAGTGTCGTAGCGAAAAGCAAGCGGCACCAAAACAAAAAAAGAAGTTGAAGTTGGTAGATACATAGATAGATCATTTAATAGGTTACATAATTAATAATGACTTAGTCTGGTTGGAGGGCGTCCTACGTTTATCGAGTCGTGGTCTCCACTCAAGAACACGTTTGCCCCAGCGGCCGTCGGTTCTTCGCGAATATAACATATTATATATGTATGTATTTCTTATATGTTTTGTTGTCCTTTCTACCATGAAACTATGTTCTTTATGGAAAGTCAGGATTAAATTCAGATTGCATAGACACCAAGCTGACTAAACAGCATAAGCATAATTGATTAAATCTGATAGCATTTATCAGCCCGCGTGTGCCACTTGCCGTCAAGCAAAGCGTGCGATACTTAGCGACAGTTCTTAATGAGTGAAGTTTCGTTCGGAAATGTTGAAACTGGAGTTGCGAGCCGTGAGGGATCGGATGGATGAATTCTGGACGAATTCGTTGTTGAAAGCTGTGTGTGAATTAAATTAAGCTATTGAATGACCACAACCTATGTACATATAACCTTAACCTAAGAATCCTGTTCTCATGTAAGTGACTTTAAATTGTCTTTTTGAGAATAAATGAATATTAAACGTAAATATAATTATTTTGGAGATTGGTTGACCGTAAAAAGTTTAATTGTACATATATAGCAATTTTTATTTTTATTTTTTATACAACAATTCACACAGCATTATCTAGCCACATGGTAAGCAGAGCTTGTGTTATGGGTACTAGATAACTGATATACATAATACAATACATTACATAGATAGATATTTTTTTATTATACATAGAAAACGACCAGAACACCCGGCACAAATATCTGCAGATCGTACACACAATTGTTCCGAGGCGGGAATCGAACCCGCAACCTCCTGCGTCGCAGGCGGACCTTCGCCCACCGCGCCACATCGGTCGTCGATAAAACAACTTATTTTTTCTCTTTGCCAGGCATGCTCTATATGTTTATAATTGATCACCATAATTCGTATTAATTGTTTTCTTTTGTACTAGTTTAGGTATCTTTACAAACTATGAGCGCAAAATGTTTGCTTGATTTTCACTTAGTCTGTGAATCTGTGTTACCTTAATATTTATTTATTTAACACTTTGACTGCTGAAATCACACGGTATGAGTTTTCTACAAGTGACTTATATGCGTAAATCCACACTAGCGCAGCGGCTGAGAAAATACAGATCTGTGTGACTCAGCACAGCCGTAATATTTTTCGAACGAAACGCATGTGCGGCGCAACACAACCGCTGTGTAGAGCGGCAGCACGAATTTTTTAGGTTAAAAAAAAGATCGCAGTCGTCGAAAAAAAATCGCAGTCAAAGTGTTAAGACAAAAATGACGTTGGTTTTATGAATCCACTTAAATTAATTAGTGTTTCGAGTTTGAGTGGCCATTCGTTTAAGTTGAGTACTGGTAGCTTAGATATAGCGTGACAAATTCTCATTTTGTTGCGTTTCTAAGTAAGATTGCTCC
This sequence comes from Eupithecia abbreviata, assembly GCA_943735965.1. NCBI lineage: Eukaryota > Metazoa > Arthropoda > Insecta > Lepidoptera > Geometridae > Eupithecia > Eupithecia abbreviata. Next base: position 1,081,678 of record OX030997.1, on the reverse strand, counting down.
ACCGGTTTACTACTTCTTTACTTTATTTTTATGTTATCAAATTTTAGCAAAATTTCAGCGTAAAGAGTTCAAAGTAGGTAAATCAAAGTTTGCCTGGATCGCTTCGAAGCGATAAGACCGCCCATTGTAAATACTTATGAGTGGTTATTGACACCGAGTTGTGTACTCCATGAACCAGTGTATCGATATCATCATCATCATCAGCCTATGTTAATCCACTGCTGGACATAGGCCTCCCAATGTGCGCCACAGCAGCGCCCTGTCTTCAGCTTGACGCATCCAGCATCTACCCGCAGTCTTTCGCTGGTCGTCATCCCACCTGGCCGGAGGGCATCCTACACTACGTTTACCGAGTTTACGTGTATCGATATAATAAAAATAAATATAATAAAAAACTTTTGAATCCTAGCTAACTTCCCCAAGTCGAGATTAATAAATATGGTTTAGAACGTAACTTAGCTTAACTAACAGTAACTTGAGTCGTAACTTAAATAAGCAGTCGTAAGGGTAACATAAAATGTTCATAACTTGCTAACTACGGAGGCATTTTCTTTTATGAAAGTTGCTAAAAAGTATAGTTACAACAAGTTATTTGTAAAATGGGTGAAGTATTAAACAAAGTTCAAATATGGAACATCGAAGATATGTAGTTTCACTGTTGATATTGGCTGTAAATTTGTCTCAGAGAAATGATCCAATCAGTGATTTCACCAAATGCCCATGAGATTTCATGCAATCCCGGGCTAAAATATTTCCTTGAAAAATCTGTGATAATGTTTTTTTTTTATGAAACTGCCTAAGCTGTCGTTCGGGGGAAATTGGAGAAATTTAATATCATTCCAAATCTTTTTCATGCTAGACAAAACGGCAGCGCTAGCTCCCGAAGGAAGTCCCAGAGTTTTCGACCTACGTCACTACGTCATTCAATTATAATTAAATTAAATAAACTTTGGTTTTGTTGATCTTTCGAGGTAATGATCCATCGACGAAACGTACCGTCGAGGTAGAAACCTGTCGAGGTAGAAACCTGTCGAGGTGGAAACACTTCGAGGTATTAATCTTTCGAGGTAACGACTCATCGACGAAACGTACTATTGAGGTAGAGACCTGTCGAGGTAGAAACCCTTCGAGGTAATGATCTTTCGAGGTAACGATCCATTGACGAAACATACCGTCCACTTAGAGACACCGAGGTGATGAACATAGAGCTAACGTCATTCGAACTAGAGTACGAGAACCCTTAGAGACTAAGCCTAGGCTAAAAGATTTTTTTATTTATTTATTTAAAACTTACAGCTCTGTTCACAGCTATCTTACTGTCACTGTGATCATATAATGTAAGAATTTGACTCAAGAGGTCTATTCTGTGTTTCTCTGAATTGGGAGTTTAACTGCGACATACCTTTGATTAAATTTAGGGTTCCGTACAGAATTCAACATATTCGAATATCTAGGTTGCCTGGAAGAGATTGCTTCTAAGTGATAAGGCCGCCCATTATACTTGTATCATGTGATGTCTTATAAAATGAACTGTAACTGGTGTACAATGAAGTATTTATGTATTGTATTGACACTTTGAGTGCTGAAAACTCACGGTATGAGTTTTCTACAAGAGACTAATCTGCGAAAATCCACACTAGCGCAGCGGCTGAGAAAATACAGATCTTTGTGACTCAGCAGAGCTGTAATATTTTTCGAACGAAACGCATGTGCGGCGCAACACAATCGCTGTGTAGAGCGGCAGCACGAATTTTTTAGGTAAAAAAAAAGATCGCAGTCGTCGAAAAAAAACCGCAGTCAAAGTGTTAATATCTTCCCAAGTGAGGTTTTTTGATAGATGGCGTTGAATATCACGCATTAGTGAGACGGTCACACACTCAGATGTCCTTTATGTGGTTACTCTTGCAGAAGACTTCCGAATTCGGCTAATCAATTGCTTTACTATGGCAATGGTATCACAGAATTGTCTATAATCATCATCAGCCTATAGCAGTCCACTGCTGGACATAGGCCTCCCCCAATAAGCGCCATAGCACCCTGTCTTCAGCTTGCCGCATCCAGCATCTACCTGCAGTCTTTCGCAGGTCGTCATCCCACCTGGTCGGAGAGCGTCCTACTCTACGCTTACCGAGTCTCAAGAACAGGTTTGCCCCAGCGGCCGTCGGTTCTTCGCGAGATATGGCCGAACGACGAATTGTCTATAGAAACTGTAGATAGTGCGTGCGTGCTATTTGCACGGAGATATTGATAGAATGGTTTTAACCTTGACTTTTGAAATGTAGTTCCATCTGTAGTTTGTTTCATCAAAGGTAAAAAAAAGGAAAAAAAAAAACAAACCAAGTGCAGCCAAAAAATACAAAACATTGAGAAAGGGGGAAAAAAAAGATATTCCCACAAAACCCAAGGACCGAGGGGTCGTCACCCCTCGAGTTGACGCCGCCGGGGTAATGAGGCCAAGCCTCGAGGCCCCTCTCTGTGCCCCCACCAGGTCCGGAAAGAAATTTATTGATTCATCAAAGGTAAAATGTCAAAATGTGTCATTCCGAGTCGATGGTTATGGTGAAGCGAATGATTTTTAAAAGAAAGTCGTGTTAGCTGAACCGATTTGGCTAAAAATTGGTGGGGAGGTAGATTAGAACCAGGAGACGGAGACTTTTATCATATAAACTTTTTCACACATAGATTGCCATGGGGGCGAAGCCGCGGAGCGCAGCTAGTTGTTTATAAATAAGAATCCTGAATTGTTGAATTTTTAAAAACTAAGCAATAATCGTGGTCAAAGCTGCGGGCATAGCTAATAGAATCATAAAATATAACATTTCCGTTACCTATCTTACCCCGCCAAAGGAAAAGTCTCTTCGTAATTACAACGTCCCTGCAAAAAGTTATCAACGCACTTGCTAATATCTTCCGGTACAAAATTGATCCTTATCGCGTGCCCATTAAGGCATTAAATAATAATTCATCTTCACGGTGGCGCCACCTGTAATTTGTCAGTGGGTACACCTGCTGGCTGCGAAGTCAAACGGAAGGTTCTTACTATGGGTTCTCGTTCTCACGTGTAGAGTGATTTCTCGTATGAATATTTGTTTCAAAACATGCAGCGCCAGCGCCTTGTTTTTACGGATAGTAGTTATTCATTTATTTATTAATTAAATAACTAAAATAAGCGCGGGGAGCTGCACTACCCAGCGGTGCTGGCGGCGCTGCGGCTGCACGTGCCCAACGACTACTTGGGCGCGCGCCGCCGCGCCGCCCCGCCATGCTGGAGGTGCCCACTTGTAGGACCAACTTACTTAAGTTTGCCCCTATGTCACTCGCTATATATTTACTCAATGTTCTGTCCACAAACAGCGTAGACATATTTCACGAAAACCTGCCGAAAGCCATGAAAAAGTCACAAAATGTTATTGAAACAAAATTATAAATTATTTAGTATTGTGTGTATGTACAAAAATATGTAATTTTTAGTATAAGTAGTTATAACATCGCCTTAGGGCTTAATAAAAAACCTGTTATGATGTTATTATCTCAATAAATAAATAAACAGGGTGCTTCATTTTATTTAGTTATTTATTTATCTATCTAATCAGCCGGTGACACCCACTGCTAAGTAAAGGCCTCTTCCTTATCTCTTACCTATTTATATTAAACTTTAATTTAATTTAAAAATTAATATAATAAAAAAATCTTAGACACAAACTTAATGTACATTAATATTATAACTAGTTATATTATATATTATTGACATTTAATATGACGACCGATGTGGCACGGTGGGCGAAGGTCCGCCTGCGACGCAGGAGGTTGCGGGTTCGATTCCCGCCTCGGAACAATTGTGTGTACGATCTGCAGATATTTGTTCCGGGTGTTCTGGTCGTTTTCTATGTATAATAAAAACTATCTATCTATGTAATGTATTGTATTATGTATATCAGTTATCTAGTACCCATAACACAAGCTTTGCTTACCATGGGGCTAGATAATGCTGTGTGGATTGTCCAGCATTATTTATTTATTTTATTTTATTTTAATATTGGCAGTCTTATCGTTGAATATTAATTTCTACTACTCAAGTTTTTTCCATATAATGATGTTTCCATTTAATATGGTAAGTAGGATATTCAACTTTGAAAGTTTGATTTTAATAAAATAAATAAGACATTAATAGGCCTAATTTTATGGCAAGCCGTGGTAGAGGTAATGATTTCCCTGATCAAAATACATATACTAATAAGCTAGGCACAGAACTGAACTTCAGTTCAGTAAAATTATTTTCAAGATACTTGCAATTTAGTTCTTTCCCAATACACGATGTATGAGGAATAATGCTTTACAAAATATTATTGGCTACAACGTGGAATTGAAATAATTTTAATTAATACTATCTATTTGAGGAAATAGTTGAAAGATCGACATTGGATACCGATCATTTTTCAAAATTGCTAGGGTCTTGAAAATCATTTCACTGAACTGAGGTTTAGTTCTGGGCCTTAGTTTAGTATGTAGCAATCAATAGATTTCTTTCCGGCCCTGGTGGGGGCACAGAGAGGGGCCTCGAGGCTTCGCCTCATTACCCCGGCGTCAACTCGAGGGGTGACGACCCCTAGGTCCTTGGGTTTTGTGGGAATCTTTTCTTTCCCTTATTCTCAATGTATTTTTGGCATCATTCCGTTTATAATCTTTTTTTAAAATAAACCCAAGGACTCTATGGCGGTTCCGTTAGTATGTAGCTAATAGTAGTAGAATTATTTTTTTGATATTTCCTATGTCCAACGTAATCTTAAAGATACGACAATAGGTGGCGGCGCTAGTGTGCCTCGGGGTTACTGCCTTTATAAGCGAATTTCACATCTATGCGCCTTATTCCCTTACTAACGACTCTCATGAAAATATCCCATTGTCGCATGATTTATATCCGCCCCGAATAGCGGCCATCTCGCTCTCGCCTGTCTAATTGTTTATTGTTGTGATTTACGACGTTTCAGCATTATGTGATGAGAGGTGATTACCTAATCTTTGCTTTTTAGGATTATACATTGTTTGATAATACCTACATACATTATTATTGAAAAACAACCCTCCTTCTCGCGTAGTTAAGTGCAAAACACTCTATTGGTATTTTCTATATCATCATCATCATCCTATATCAGTCCACTGCTGGAGATTGGCCTCCCCCAATGAGCGCCATAGCGCCCTGTCTTCAGCTTGCCGCATCCAGCATCTACATGCAGTCTTTCGCAGGTCGGGTTTCATAAAAGATATACAAGACAATAAAGAAAAACAAATACAAAATATGCTGTACAATGGGCGGCCTTATCGCTAAGAGCGATCTCTGCCATGCAACCTTTGGATGGACATGAAGTGCTAGAACAAGTGTAGACGGTGGCGTGTAATACAGAAAAATATTTAATAGGGACATACATAAAATACCTACTGATATACATAGCTAAGTATAAATACATACATAAATATATAATATAAATAAAATAAAATATAAAATACACATATAAATATATAATATAGGTATGATGTATATAAATACCTATATCAATTAACAGTTTGATGTTGAGGTAAGTTGCATACAATGTGTTGTATTAAGTATCAGTCAAGTCATCTAGTTCCCATAACACAAGCTCTGCCTAGCTTGGGGCTAGATGATGCTGTGTGAATTGTCCAGCATTTTTTCTGAAAGGTATCTTAGTAATTATAATGATAATGAAGTGGAAGACGCGTTCAAAAATCTTCACTATTCAGACTGCAGTCATTGAACGGCGAAAATAGTATGAGTGACTCGCTTACAGAACGTAACAGATCTACAAAAATAATACCATAAAAATCACGCCTTTAAAATGCATAGCGCCATCTCTTTTCTGTCTTTCGTAACTTTGCCTTTGTCCACCACTTTTACGAAGGCAAGTTCGCGGCTAATTTTAAAAATAGAACAACCCAGAGTAAAAAGAGTAAGAAACTGAAATGAGCTGAAGTGTCCACAGTCGTAATGAGACAGCCGTTGCTTCTCGGATTAAATGCAACCTTATTTCTTTAACACAAGACGCAATTTGCGATGTCCAAGGAAACATTCTTTGTCACGCCTTACAGCCAACTTTTAAAAGAACCATATTACAAAAAGATGCATTTTTAAGAAGTTTGAAACTACTTAGTGTCATGTCTTACTGCCTTGCTATTGAAAATGCGAGCGTATTCTGTAGTAGTAATACTCATTTTTCTATGACACACAAAAGGCAAGTTGTAAAGGTTTTAGTTGAAATGTAAGGAGTGATAATTATGTTGCTAATTTCTGTGTTTCTGTACGAAGGGACAATGTTTTGATATTCAAACTTTTCTTATACCTATGTCTTACGTAATTGCACCATTTGCACCCTACTGTGTACCTATCTAATTCAAAGTTATCGACGTAGTTCTAAGAATTAAACAAGCTGAAGTGATAATGGACCAGCCTATCTCGCGAAGAACCGACAACCCGCTGGGGCAAACCAGTTCTTGAGTAGAGACCACGACTCAGTAAGCGCAGTGTAGGATGCCGTCCGGCCACGTGAGATGACGAACGAATGCAGGGAGATGCTGGATGCGTCAAGCTGAATACAGGGTGCTATGGCTCATTCCCCTAATGAGCGCCTTAGAGCCCTGTCTTCAGCTATGTCCAGCAGTGGACTAACAGCTGATGATGATGATTTATTTAATCCTAGTAAGAAAATACCCATGAGAAAAGCAATAACAATTTCAAAAGAAAAATGAACCACCAAATTTAAAATCCGACCTTTAACCCGAGGCCTCCTTTTATCCAACATTTTGCTCAGAATAAAACCTCTTTCAAACAGGTTGAAGCCAGCCAGCATTTAAACAAGGTCCAATATATTATTCACTTAGGTTTCTTTGTGAAGTAAATAACCCTTACTAAATACTTAAGTTACAGTGCCGATGGGCCCTAATCTAAATTATAATATTATTAAATAATAATAATTTGACGACCTCTGTGGCGCGGTGGGCGAAAGTCCGCCTGTGACCCAGAAGGTCGCATCGGGAAAATTGTGTGTACGATCTGCAGATATTTGTTCCGGGTGTACTGGTTATTATCTATGTATAATAAAAAATATCTATTTATGTAATCTATTGTATATATCAGTCATCCAGTACCCATAACACAAGCTCTGCTTAGCTTGGGGGTAGATAGGTTAGATGATGCCGTGTGGATTGTCCAACATTTTATTATTTTAACTGATCTTAAGACATTCTAAACTCAAAAATAATCGACAAGAACAATATTCTATTTCAAATTCAAATTAAAAAGAAAATAAAATCGAAATATGAAAACAGTTTGTATTATTTCGAGGAGAAATCGAAATCTATTCAACTGGGCATCGACAAAGGTTGTGAAAATGAGTATTTACGAGAAGATTAATAAAAACTTACGATTCTTTGTTGGTAGCCTCGATAGGAATTTATATTTCGTCGTTTTGAATAAAAAGTAATTTTCTTTATTTTCACTTCGCTGGTAAAGGCATGATCTTATTTCGGAAGGCGGCTTCATGCTGTTCATAAATAATAAATAATGCTGGACAATTCACACTCAGCATCATCTAGCCCCAAGCTAAGCAGAGCGTTATGGGTACTAGATGACTGATATACTTAATACAATAGATGACAATAATCAAGTGCTGATGTCATCTTCATAATCAGTCGATAGCAGTCCACTGCTGGATATAGGCCTCCCCAATTTGCGCCATAGCGCCCTGTCGTCAGCTTGCCGCATTCAATTGCCTACAGTCCTTCGCAGGTCGTCATCCCACCTGGCCGGTGGGCATCCTAGACTACGTTTGCCGAGTCGCGGTCTCCACTCAATAGTTTAGTTTATTTATTTCCACAGTAGGTACACAATGTTACACTTGATGTCGTTAAATACTATTTAAAAGATAAATCACATTTTTATTATAACACATACTAACTTATCACAAAGGAAACACCATAGGGCATTGTGCAAAAGAAAGCAGACAGACATGCCTTCTTAAAAAATTAAAATAAATTCATTTATAATAATTTGTCACAATAAAACAGATAATAAATAATGGTATAAGTTAAATTGAATAATAAATTAGATAAAATGTCAAAGTAATCTGCTGTATAAGGGCATTGTCAAACTATACTAAAAATATTGTACAAAATTAAATAATATACAAGTAAAATACAATGAAATAATGTAAGGAAGAAGAATAATTTTAAATTTACATTTAAATCATGATTTAAATTAATGCTGCTGTGTAGGGGCATTGTCAAGGAACTAAACATAAATACAATTATACAATGAAATACAATGAACAATAACACGTTTACCCCAGCGGTTGTCGGTTCTTCGCGATATATGGCCGGCCACTTTAACTTTTTCTGTCACCTATAACTGCCATAAAACTAATTTTTTAAGTCGATTTCCTCACATGTGAGGCCTCATTCAGCACATTTCAATAAAGAGAAAATATGGAGTTATTTCGAATTGAATCGAAGTTCATTTTTCGAATGAATCGAATCGTATTTCGTATTGAACAAGTGCGTTTTAACGAACACTTAACGCTCAAAATGTATTGAAATAATTTGTGAGTTTCACAGCTTTTTGAAGACATCTGGTGCAAAAGTTTTTTAATGGCTGAAGCTCAGACGGGTTGAAAATTCATTAACTTAAGTCAAAGCCTAAACGTATACAAAACAGTATGTATCAAACGTATTATTCAGCATCATCAGCAGCCTATAGCTTTCATGCGCTTATTCGCAAAAAGGTCGCTTCCCTACTTCAGCGTGCGCGAGCCAGTAGCAACGGCATCCTTAAAATGATTGTTTCACTTCTGGACTGTCCCATCCAAAACAAATGTATGAAGATATTGATGGGGTGGTTTTTTAGATTACAAATGCGAAGGTTTAGATAGATGAATTGGTGTTTGTTACTTCTTGTAACAAAACTAGTGAAAGGGTCGGGTTGAAATTTAATAGATGTATCTAAACGCCTGGAATCAAACACAGGCATTTTTTCCTTCCTAACTTAGAAACAACGCGTACGAAGATGCGGGCGGAAATGCCCATCAGATAATTAATTTATTTCTTGCAACATTAGTCTTCCTCTAGAACAAAACTACAGTCCATATAAAATATATACATAGGTACCTTCGTGTAACATACATAAAATAAACCTATTATAATAGAATCTGTGCAAAAAGAGAAATCTCGTGGCGAAACGGTGAACTAACATATTAACGCAACAAAAGCAGTACATTGGCACACGCGCGCCCTCTATTCCTAAGAGACTTCACTTTTTGCACAGACTCTAATTAGAAGATGTTCGAACTGAGTACCAATATTACACTTCTAAAAGTGTGCTAGCTAACCTCCGTTTCACTGTCACACAGCGCAAAGTAAAATTAATATTTGTCGTTCATCGGAGTAAGAATTTATTAATTGTTTCAATAATTATTGTGTAATTTTGTTAAAACTTTAATGAATCGAGACTGGTTGTAACGAAGTTCAACTGTGTTCTTACATTTGGCACGGATGTTGAGACTTGGGTTAAATATTACCTGAAACAAAATAAAAAAACAATTTAACGAAGATATTTATGTATACATATATCACACGTCACGTATTAACATTAGTTATTAGTTTCCTAGTTGTGGGTTAAAATCTTTAGTAAGAACAAAAAATACAATAAAAAAATTATACAAATTAGAACTAGTGTTTACAATTGACACAATTGAGCTAACTACAGACTGCTGCAAACAATCTACAGGTAGCTCAACTGATCCATACGAATTCCAGTGAGTTCAATGAATAAATTCAATTCAAATTGAGGTTTTATAGAGGTCTATGCCGGTCTAGCTATTAGGGTTCCGTTGCCACCATTACGGATACGGAACCATACAAAGAGATTCGATCTGGAGGGAATAAATCTTATATTTATTCCTATTTATTTTCACATCCCCATAAATAACATTTTAAATATTAAATAAGAGAGCAACACTTCAAAAGCAAAAGCAATTTCTGGAGCGCATTTTACAACCCCCAAGATTGCAAGAGAAAATTCCAAAGACGTGTAAAATGCTATAACCAATTTCACATCCTTTAACATTTTACGCCATCAAAAAGAATGGGAAATGATACCTAAATATTTACGATTATGTACTTATATACGAAGCTATGATTCCAGATAGGGTAGTTTTATGTAAACATGAATTTTAGGGAAGGGGTGTTATCGATAAACGAATTTTAAAATTTATAGATAAGACATATAATTTTCTTAATGACAAAACTAGAGACGAGAAAAAATATAACTGAAATTGAATTTGGTGGAAAAGTTCATAAAATAATAATATGATAACTATCTTCAGTAAACAATTTAAATAATTTTAATATAAAGAGTAACAATTTTAATAACTTATGCAAGCAACATGATTTTGATTTATTCTGCACAAGTGTTAGCACGGCCAGGCGGCGGCGGCTCAGCAGAGAATTTATTGGCATCAATAATGATAATGTTGGTGATAAGTTTTTTGAGTAAACATTATTGTTAATTTTGTAACCTAAAGATAATTATCTAATTTAACTTTATAGATGCTTTATGTACCAATTCACTTTATTTTCAAAGTCTCTTCTTATATTATTCTGTTATTTATCCGTGAAAACCTTCAATAAGCTTTCTAGTATTTATGAACTTTTTATTGTGTTATATATAAGCTTCTGGTTTTCCTTTAAATAAATATAAAAATATAAAATCTGTCTGTCTTTCTGACTGTCTGTTACCTTTTCACGACTTAACAGATAAGCGGACCTAATGAAATTCTGCAGTGAGGTAAATAGTATTCCGGCAACGGACATAGGCTTTTTGAAAATCGTGTGCAAAGCTTTGGGCAGCAGCTAGTACTACAATAAGAAAAATACTAATCCCAATTGACTATTTTAGAGGTAGCTAAGTTATTTAATTGATTAACAGGTAAGGCACAAGATAAGTTAGTAGTTCTACAAGTAGAAAGTCAGGCAAAGTCTAGTTCGTTATATCAAAATGATTATATTCAATTTAATAATATATTTATCCACGTATGTACATGCCAGTATGTCACGCGTGTCCCATCACTATACAACACAGTAACTCCCTAGAGACTCCCGTATACCTCCATGAATATAAACTGTGTGAGTATATTCAATTCTCTTTACCACCACCTCTTTACACTTTACACTGATGGGTACTGAATGATTACAACGCACAGTATAAAGCAAGTGAGACATTCTCAGTGCGTGTTCAAAGAAAAATATTTCTCTATTTTTATTTATTTATTAAATTATATTAAATGTGTGTATAAATGAATCCTCAAGAGTCCTAACCGAAACTCCGTACTTCTATTCTGGAATTTAGCATCACGTCATCTCTTATGCTGTCATGCTCAGTTCAAATCCAATCCCGACGGGACATTAGTATAAGACGTAATTTTTAATCCCATTATTTAAGTAAGCAAGTTATATTTGTCTTATTTTTTAACCGACTTTAAATAATTTGTCGTTTTCTAAGTGTGAGTTTTAGTTTTTTAAAACAGGTCAAATTATAGTACGCCATCATTTCTGAATAAGGTCAATCCTACTACAAGATGATTTAGGATTTTGCGATAAGACCGCCGCCAAATTGTCACATATTTTGTATTTTATTCTACCTTGTTCGTTTTAGATTTAATAGTGCAGTAAAATAATTATCTATCGATCTACATATCTTCTCTGACGGCATTCTACTTTAAGCTAATTTTGAGAGTCAATTTATCGATATCGATAAAAGTGTCGTAGCATCACTATATAACACAGTAACCCAGTGTCGTCCCTAGCGATACGTCGTAACCCCTTGAATACAAAGTGACGTACAATGCAGTTTGCTACATTAAGAATACAATCTTACATTGATATGAACGACGATTTACAACACACAGGATACTTATATAGATTTTATGGTTTATTCTCACGATATCTTTGGCGTAGTAGGCGAAGGCTCGTTTTCGTTCCATCAAGTTTGATCTCCGTCGCTGTAGAAATGCTAGTTTGTGGTATGTTCTAAATAACAACACTTTGGCGAGAAAGTGGCCAATTCTTATCGAGTGTGTCATTTCAGGTCCGAGGCGCAGCCACGAGCCATTTGATTTGTTTTGCGATGATATACATGATGTAAATTGTTTTTCATTGCAGTCGAGGGAATTTATTTAAAGTTTACGACCGATGTGGCGCAGTGGACGAAGGTCCGCCTGCGACGTAAGAGGTTGCAGGTTCGATTGTGTGTACGATCTGCAGATATTTGTTCGGGTGTTCTGGTCGTTATCTATGTATAATAAAATCTATCTATGTTATCTATTGTAATAAGTATATCAGTCATCTAGTACCCATAAGATAAGCTCTGCTTAGCTTGGGGTTAGATGATGCTGTGTGAATTGGCAAGCATTATTTATTTATTTATGTTACATAACCTGGACGCACTCTAGGCTACTTTTTATTCCGAATGAACGCATTCGAAGCCGCGGGCACAAGCTGGTAATACATACAGCTGTTACGTTATTCACTGGGTGCAATTCATTAATCTTGGACGCGCGCAATTCGGGGACGGCTCTATGCTGTAGCGAGACAAGCAGAAAATATGTGCACATTTAGTGAACTTTTTATTTGGTTAGTTGTAAAATACTGAAACGTATATTTGCTGTTATATTTGCATATCGTCATAAAAGCCTGATCATCAACTACAGGGTACAGGCATCTTTTTGCATTTGCTTGTATCTGTCCTGCGTTTCTCCCGACAAGATTAGACCATCTAAATTAGGTCAAAATCAGGCCAGAGGTCGCAAATGGGTCGACAATATATTTAGTCAAGGACGCAAAAGTCTAAGGGTTTGCGTATACCGGCTAAATTTTTATAAGTTGTGACTTGTGACTACGAAGTTGACAAAAAAAATAATTAAAGTAAAGTAAAAATGTTATTTATTGACAAAAAATACAGTGAAACAGGCAATACGAGTCCATAGGCTCCTGAACTAGTAAAAAACTTTCAGGAACCAATGGCTGCTCCAACTAATATTTACATACAATTATGTATATGCAACTAAGGATATCTTATAACTAATTTTACATGTAGGTACAGAGTAATCCAGCTAAATAAAAACATAACATTAACATGTAAAGCAGTAATCTCGGAGTATTACAGAAATACATTGCGATGTATGAGTATATTGTTTTAATGTAATGTCTCTTTTTAAGTTATATTATTTACTTCGGATATCAATGCTCGTAATTATTTATTATTATAGGATATTTATGATAAAATTCTATGTTAAAAATGGATAAAAATATCCTAAAGAAATTATTGATCACAATAGAAATCTGTCTAAAATATTTCTTTGTTCGTCACCGTAACTTTTCCGCGTCATAAGTCGTTCAAAAGCAGGCAATTTCATTTAAATATAAGTCCATACGGAGGCGTGCTATTCACAAACATTTCATTTCAAACCAGAAATACGCACGAGGAAACCCAAATCCAATTCAAAGAACCATACAATAAATAACCAGTAAACAGAATTAATTCAGAAATTCAACAAATACAATTATTCGGCGCCATTATTCAAGTAATGCGGGTAAAACGTCTAAATAGCTTAAATTATAGGCCCGAGGGAAATAGTTCGTGGCTCACTCTTGGATACAGCCATCCTTCATGTGCTAGCATTAATTTCTGGGATGAGCGTTTTTGCGTAGAAACGTGGGCTTTAAGTTATAAGCGAATATACATTCTTTACGTTGTATTATTTTTTGTAGATATATCATCCTTCAAAGTCATAATACAAGTTTTAATACAGAAACATAGCATATTTATAAGTATTAATACAACAGGTATTTATCGCGTTTATTTACCTATTTTAATTATTTACCTAACGTCGGGAAAAATAGGTAAATAAACGCGATAAATACCCGTTGTATTAATACTTATAAATATGTGTTCAGATCGCGTAAGTTTAAAAGTATTTTAGAAACATAGCAATCGTGAAATTAACCATAATAATTTTGTTACGACTGTAAATTCCTAAATAGAAAATGTGTTTAAAAGGAACTGTTTGATCGCGCGATCAAATTTTTCAAATGGCGACATCTAGTTAAAATTCGAATCTTATTTAGTTAAATATGATGGATGAAACGACGAAAGAAAATACCTCTTGTTTACGCCCGTTGCCATGGAAACTTTTGTTACCGTAAGTTAAAATTATCTATGACTAGCTGCTCCCCGCGGTTTCACCCGCGTGGTGATAGATAATTTGGATAATATACATACAATATAACTTTATGAATAGCATATGTGTTATTCTGAGCTATATTATTGTGAATTTTCATCAAAATCTATTCAGAATTTTTTGCGTGAAAGAGCAACAAACATCCTCACAAACTTTCGCGTTTATAATATTATTAGGATAGGATAATGTGTCCCCCGCTGTGCCACGAAGGTCGTTGCTAATTATTTCCGCTATTTCTTGTCCCTTAAACATTTACCTGGCAGAAACCCGTTCCCGCCATAACTTGCTTGCCGCCTAAATGAATTACGTTTCTGATGGCGCGGCAATTAAGAATTAGGTCTTTCAGGCCGTAAGCCTGTTATTATACAAGATACTTAGGCACGTCACAGTAATCACTTTAATGCGAAACTTTGGATGTTTAGATATTTTAACACTTTGACTGCGGTTTTTTTTCGACGTCTGCGATCTTTTTTTAACCTATAAAATGCGTCCTGCCGCTCACAGCGGTTGTGTTACGACGCACATGCGTTTCGTTCGAAAAATATTACGGCTGTGCTGAGTCACACAGATCTGTAGCCGCTGCGCTAGTGTGGATTTACGCATATTAGTCACTTGTTGAAAACACATACCGTATGATTTCAGCAGTCAAAGTTTTAATTGTTACCTCATCACGCTAAAATTACTAAACGGATCATTTCTTTTTCTTTATACTTTCAGAGGCACTGTTTTTTGGTAGCATCCTGCAAGCAGAAAGAATTGTATAACAATGTCCATGATTTTCACTTTATTTTTTGATTTAGATTTTTCTTTTATTATTCCTTTTTCTTTTTTAGTAGATTCCAATTATGTATGGCCATTAGCACTTAGTTTAATTGTTTAATTTAGATTTAGTTCATATTAATGAAAGTTTTGTTAGTGCTCTTTCTTACCTCAACAGCAAACAGAAAATGTATTGATACCCCACGAAACAGGCCTAGCCTAGTGCGGGGGTCACAGTTAACTGCTACACCTCAACCAATCAATGACGACCGATGTGGCGCGATGGGCGAAGGTCCGCCTGCGACGCAGGAGTTTGCGGGTTCGATTCCCGCCTCGGAACAATTGTATGTACGATCTGCAGATATTTGTTCGGGTGTTCTGGTCGTTTTCTATGTATAATAAAAATATCTATCTATGTAATGTATTGTATTATGTAGGTATATCAGTTATCTATTACCCATAACACAAGCTTTGCTTACCATGGGGCTAGATAATGCTGTGTGGATTGTCCAGCATTATTTATTTATTATATTTATTTAATCAACTCTAAAATGTAAGAATATGTACATAAATTAAGGTGTTATTATTTGTAAAATTTTGGTAAATATTTTTTTTGTATTTTATTTTGCATAGGGATCAAATAGTGGATAAATAGTAGTTCTGGTGACAAAAGACCAGGAATATCATTATCTACACACGCGTTTTTGCGGGATAAAAATCGTACCCTACCTATTTTTTATTTCGCTAAAAAGGCGTGTGAAGCCGCGGGAAATAGCTGTTAACTTATTTAACTATTTGAACCACTAACTGGTACAGGTTTTAACACTTTAGTTTTTACTATAACTAAAAATCCTAAAAACTTTTTCAAATAGTTCCATTAGGTTTCCATCCTCTAGAATGAAACCATTTTTTTTTCATTTTCACGCTCGTTATTAATAAACGTGGACCGACCTATCATTAATTCTATTAAAAACATCAAATAAGATTTTTAATGTAAAACGTAAAAAAATCGCGATCTTGTATGTATTTTTCTTAGAATATTCGCTTATTAACTTTTACACTACAGGTAAAAAACAAAAACTATAGAAGTGATAAATAAATTAATAGACAACCTTGTCTGCTGAAAAAATGGAGTACCGTTAATAATGTACTTTTAACGGTTAATATTGTATTTTAACAGCTTAAAAAAAAGAAAAATGACTGAAAACTGCCTCGATATGGTACTCGACTTGTCAGGGCCACTACTGTGGCCCTTGATTAAAACTTAATAGTTCGTCACTGAAAGCTTTTCTTAGGCAACCTACATCGTAACAAAGTCCCACGTTTACAAACAACCACGAATACAGTGTCTAAATAGCATTTAGTCTCCTGGGAGCTTGATGGATCGCGCCTTCTATCGTTTTTGAAACATTTTTCCCAAACAATATCTATTTATTACGTTTAGCAGAGTTTGACAGATTGACAGATCCATCTGTATATAGACAGTCGTAAGGGTCGGTACATATCTGACGGATCATGCGTCGAGCGTATATTCGGTCAAATAAGAACTGCCACATTACGCGTCTAGTCAGTTCGAACGGCCTATATGTATACAAACAATCTCCGCTGATGTTACGCCTAGTCCGAATGCATCATACGAAATACACGTTTCTTACTAAATTAATGATTTTTGGCAAAGCGTACAACCATTTGTCTTGATGCGGGAATCGAATCCGGAAACTATGTGTATAACTATGTGTACCTTCGTCCACTGTACCAAACAGGTCGCCAATATTCCCAAAAATCATACAACCTGTCTAAATATATTTGTCTACAAAAGGCCCTGTACACCGCCATCTCACAAAAGTTAATGAAAACATAATAACAATAAATCTTCATAAAAAATTCCATAAATCACGAATAATTATAAATTCAACGTTCAGATACAACCGGGAAAAATACGACCCGGTTACTCATCTCGTCGGTTATCCATAATATCCCGGATCAAAACGCTGTACGGATAATCCGGATAAAATGATCCGCGTTATCAGAAAGGGATGGGACCTTTTCCAACTAAATACGAAGTTTTTAGTGAAAAAAGACTAAAAAGGTTTTATTCTTTAGTTCTTAGTACATACATAGTTTTAATATTAAATATTTGCCTTGATTTATATCGCGGTTCATGAGAAATAAATAATTTTCGTTTGAATAATGTTAGTTAAAATATTAATGACAACTACTATTTAGCCCGTGAGACAATATATTACATAAATAATATCCTAAGGCTCTAAGAATTAGCAAGCTGAAGTGGCAGTGGGCCGGCCATATCTTCCGAAGAACCGACAACCGCTGGGGCAAACGTGTTCTAGATTGGCCGCGACTCGGCAAACGTAGTGTAGGACGTCCTCCGGTCTGGTGGGATGACGACCTGCGAAGGACTGCGGGCAGATGCTGGATGCGGCAAGCTGAAGACAGGGCGCTATCGCACTCATTAGGGGAGGCCTATGTCCAGCAGTGGACTGCTATAAGCTGACGATGATGATCCTAAGGCGGGAATCAAATCTGCAACATACTGCGCATCAGTCGTCGTTTTATTCAGAGTTCGTCATTTAAGTTGACGAATAAAAAAATTAAAATCGAAAATATCTGTGTTCGCCGCTGTACGTCCAACCGGCTATGGCTCAGCGAAATGATGACGCAGCTTCATTATTTTACTTTGACGAGGTTCCATAACGCGCGGATTAAAACCTAAATAAAATATTTATACTGAAAATCAAGCATTGTTTTATGTAGAACATAAATAACAGAAGATAAGAAGATATCAGTTCTAAATTTATGAGCTTGGTTCGTATTAGGTTTTCGATCACCTAATACGGCTGAAGGAACTTTTTCAAAGGAAGATCAGCATTTTACTTTGAGCATTCAACCAAATCGCATTGTAGCAGCTATTACGACCGATGTGACGCGGTGGGCGATGGTCCGCCTGCGACGCAGGAGGTTGCGGGTTCGATTCCCGCCTCGGAACAATTGTGTGTACGATCTGCAGATATTTGTTCCGGGTGTTCTGGTCGTTTTCTATGTATAATAAAAAAATATCTATCTATGTAATGTATTGTATTATGTATATCAGTTATCTAGTACCCATAACACAAGCTTTGCTTACCATGGGGCTAGATAATTCTGTGTGGATTGTCCATCATTATTTATTTTATTTATTTATTACTTGTAGCTACCACAAATTTTCCGCTTACCGTTATTAATAATATTTAATATCTGTGTAATCCTTTTTGGCTTTATTGTTATATATTTTAAGTTTTTTAGTGAAAATTGTGGGTTACTTCAATAAATATACGTAAATATTGAAGTGTGAGAAACCGTGGGTAAAAACATTTTTTTTATTATCTATTATGAATAAACTCGCTGTGCCCACAACTAGGCTACACAAGATAAATGTATCTTTTAAAGGGCAATGTATACGCTTCTACAACAAAACTCCAAGTGAGTTGCAAAACTTGTCAATAAATAAATTAAAAAAAAAATGTTAAACATATTCTTTGTAAAAAAGCTTATTACAAAATATCAGATTACTTAGAAGATAAAAAAGCTTGGAACGAGTTTTGCTCCAACTCAAAATCTACCAACTTACAGATAAGCAAATCAAATGTACTAGACACATAAGTTATGAACATACTAGTGGTTTCTTCTCACTTCTTCCACTGGTGGACAAAAAATTGAAGTGAACTATAAAATATGACCTGTCCTAAGTGCTTATTTGTAAGCCTAAAGAAATAATAACTTTTCATTTTCATTTTTCATCTTTGGGTGGCTTGGGTATCACAGCGGCCATGAAAGGCCTATTGTGATCGCCACTTATACGTTCAGCCCCGAAGCCGTAGCGTTCATAGTTCGCCACTAACCCTTGCATCTGCTGGGAACTGGAGGATTTTCTTCGGGGTGATGTCTCGCAGCTCGTCTGGGCTATGCAGATGCTTGCCCAGATGGATGCTGCGTTTGTGCAACAGTGCTCCACACTCACCTAGCAGATGGACGGGCGTTACATCCGCCTCCTTCGAATCTGCAGGATTGTGTGTCGCTTAGCCCTAGTTTGAACATGTGCTTGTTAAGGCGACAGTGTCCAGTTAGGGCTCTTGTCATGATGCGAAGGTTGCCTCTGCTTAGCGCTAGGATTCGGTTGGTATACCGACTATAGAAGGCTTTTATCAGAGATTTGGATATTCACTAAGTATGTATACTGTGTGTGTAATATGTACAAATAAGAATTAAAAGTATTTCTGCAATGAAAAACTTCTTTAGGCGCGTTGAACACTTTTTGGGTGAACAAAAAGCGTGAAGCTCGCGTCAACGTCACCAAACGCTTCCCAGTATAAAGAAAACATAAATTTTCACTTCTATCGGCAGTCCCCAAAGACCCCGCTTTTATTAAAAAAAATATACTTATTCGGTATTAAAAATATAGTAGGACAAAAGTAGTTATAACGGGGTGAGACCAAGATATCATTGAAAACCATTGAGCGGCGCGAAAATTATACGTTTCTAGCTCTTGACCGATTTTACTACTCAAGATGGCGATCGACTTCGAGTAGTGCCTAGTGCAAGAGACTACGAGGATTCGCTTATTTTGAAAGTATTTTTGGCGATAGTTTGCATATTTGAAATCATGAATGTTATCGCAAAAGGTTCTTTGATGAATAAATACCAAAAATGTTTTAATAGAACCAATGTGACAAAAAACTTGAATACCAAAATAAACTTAAATTAAATAACTTACCAAAAATAAATCAATTCTAGAAAACTAACTAATCGGTTGTTTAAACATTCTTATGTAATAAAAAAAATTTAAACCATAGAATTTGCAAAATTTTCGAATATGATTTAGGCACGTCTCAAATGATCGAATCGTTGACGAATTGTTGATAGATTCTCAGTCAAAAAACTGACGTGACGATAGATGCTCAATTGCTCATCATCATCATCAGCCCATAGCAGACCACTGCTGGACATAGGCCTTCCCCTATGGGCGCCATAGTGCCCTATCTTCAGCTTGCCGCATCCAGCATCTACCTGCAGTCTTTCGCAGGTCGTCATCCCACCTGGTCGTAGGGCGTCCTACACTACGTTTACCGAGTAGTGGTCTCCACTCAAGAACACGTTTATTGATATGGCCAGCCCACTGCCACAATGCACCGCTCAATTGCTCAATACTATTAATAAAGTTCAGTATCATGTACTCAAACTCCGGTCAACTCCTAAACTACTCAACAATTTTTCGAAGGCAAAGTTTCCCGCCCACTACGACTTGTCGATTTCAACAATGTCGAAATGTAGGTCTTGCGATATTGAATTTTGTCCAACGCTGGGAAAGTTTTAATGGACTGTTTTATTTCATCCGACGGAGGGCTCTGTTTGCTTTTAATTGGCTCTTGTTTTGTACTATTATAGGTTTTATTTTCGGGATGGATTGCTGATAGATTTTGAATACAAAATCTATAAAATAAATAAATACAATACAATAGTATTGTATTTATTTATTTCAGATAATAATAAAATCCATAGCAAAATCAACTTAACTAAAATATAAATAGAATAAGATAAAATCATTAAAATTATCATACATTAGATTACATTATAACAAAATTAAAATTATATGTTTTGTCACAAGGTTTTAAATCTTAGAATAAATATAACTTAGAAGGAACATACATTTTGTTTTGCAAAAAAAAGACTTAAAATTCAGTTTTATGGAATCTTGGGAGCATTCTCTATACAATAACGATAAAAAACTTTTTTATATTAAATAATTTATATCCCATGGGAACTGATTCATGGGCTAAAACTCTTTGTTCCAGGCCCAGAACTACGAGTACATCTATGCAATCATCATCACAACCTATAATAGCCCACAGCTGGACATAGGCTTCTCCTAATAAGTGGACATAGCGCTTCTCTTCATCTAGCTGCATTCACCATCTGTCTGCAGTATTCGCAGGTCGTCATCAAACCTGGCTGGAGGGCGTCCTACACTGCGTTTGCCGAGTCACGGTCTCATGTACTCACACTCACATAACACTATTACATCGATTACCAAATGTTAATCGATGTAATAGTGTTATAATCTGTCTCAAATATGGACCCAGCTAGGGCAATAGATTGGTCATCATCATCAGCCTATATTAGTCCACTGCTGGACATAGGCCTCTCCTAATGATCACCTTAACGGCCTTTCTTCAGCTTGCCATCTTGTCTTTCGCAAGTCGTCATCCCACCTGGTCGGAAGTGTTCCTAAACTATGTACCTACATACATATACATAATGTACTGAGGCCGAAAAAGCCCATAAACCAACTTTCAAACGACCTTTATGGACATACATAGGTACCTTATGTAACACTATCGGACCATAAACAAAACCTTGTGCCGCCACTAAATTACCCAGTTAAAGATTATTCACCGGACTTTTACCCAGCCCTGGCAATCAGAACAATCAAGAACATACCCTATTTCACCCGCCATAAGGCCCAAAATAATTCACGATGAAATAGGGTTGCCAGTGCCACTTCGTAATTGCGATAGTTTAGGGTAATAATTTTATTTACGTTCTCTCGTTTTCAGGGCTAGTTTTGGGGAAAATGGGTTTTTTCAAGCAGCAACCTTACCAATGTGTTTTAGGAGACTTTAGGGAGTTTTCATTTTGTATATTGCGAACAATAATTTTTGGAAAAGTAGAATATTATGCCGGGGTTTTGGTTAGTATTATTTTTTGTCTCATAATAATGATACAAGTGACGTGTTAAGAGTATGAATGTTTTTAATTCAATATACGTAGTCGTGAAGGAGAATGAGAAAAAAGTTTGGCATAGTTAATTAAGTTATAAAATCTCACGAAGAAGGTTAGCGCGAAATTATTACTAAATATTTAATCGTAAAAAAAAGGCTTATATGACATTAGTTTTTGCCCGTGAATTCGCATCTGTTATTTCTGTTGAAACGTTTTAAGGTTATTTCTATCCCATGGGAACTTATTTATGGGATAAAGTAGCCTATGTTTAATTCCAAGCTTGGAACAACCTGTATACAAAATTTCAGCCCGATCCGTATGGTGATAATGTAACTCGCGACCGGTTTGCGACAGGCGTAAATTAAGCAATTAGTGCTGTCAAACGTCAATGATGTCGATGTGGCTGTGGTTGACAGCGCCCCTTCACTGGACAGCGGTTGAATACGGTCGCCCGCCACGTGGCTCAGTGGTTTCAGTAGATCGGACTCGCTCTGAACCACAAGAAAACGCACTTCATGCATTTTTGCATATCTGGGTGTCAGGTTAGGAGCTTGTCCGTATCTGTAGAAACAAACACCATTGAACAGGTTCCAGTGACCGGGTTCTTGGGATTCCAAATAGACCGTGGCCTAACCTGGGATAATCACATCAACAGCCTGTGTGCCAGGCTGGGTAGTGCATGCTTCGCTCTTCGCAGGCTATCGCGCGTGGTGTCCGCCGACGTGGTCCGCTCTTGTTATTTTGCGACTGTCCACTCGCTGCTCCAGTACGGCGCAGAGCTGTGGGGGCGCGCTGCTGATCGAGAGCGCGTCTTCCGCATGCAAAAACGTGCTGTGAGGGCGATCGCAAAAGTAGCGTGGGACACGCCGGCGCGGCAGTTCTTTGTATCGCTCCAGATCCTTACGTTGCCTTCCATTGTCATCCTCCAGATAGTGATGCATGTTAGGCAAAACCTGGAGCGGTTCAAGACGCGTGGAGATAACCACACGCGATGCTACAACACTCGTGGAGCTGGCAAGCTATCTGCGGTATCACACAGACTGGCGAAGTCGGACAGACTCACGCACGTGTTGGGACCCGCGTTGTATAACAACCTACCAGATCAGGTAGTCACAGCACCGAGTCTGTCTTCCTTTAAACAAAGACTTAAATCGTGGCTCGTCGAGAAGGCGTTTTACAGTATTGACGAGTATGTGCAAAAAATTATATAACATCTTGAGTATTATTACTTAGTTATAATACATTTATTATAATCTAATTATCAGTTATTTGATTATTGTCTAATTATTTAATTAAAAACTTTAATTTATAATTATTATGTGACCTGTAATATTCGTTTTTTACCAATAAATTGATCATTCTGATTATTCTGATTATTATTCAATTTTGTATTAGTTTGACACCTAGCTACAACGTCAAAATTGGTCAAAACTGACGTTTCACAGCACTTATTGCTTAATTTACGCCTGTCGCAAATCGGTCGCGAGTTACATAATCACCCGGCGCGGCGGTTCAGTAGTTTTTGCGTGAAAGAGTAACAAACACCCATACATACAAACTTTGGCGTTTATAATATTAGTAGGAAGACAAGAGTTTTTTATTTTGGTAAAAACTCGCAAAGCTTCCTATACAAAAATACTAGTATAAAAATATGTTGGTTCAATTTAGTTTCCCAGTAGTGGTATAAGAGAGACAAAATCTCATCAAAATGCCAATGTCAATGCAAATAAATTCGGATACGCTAGATATCAATAAAAACGTCGCTCGGATACGTCGTGCGTATTGCGGTGACGTTCTGCGATTCTAACCGAATAATACGGAGGGAAGGATACGTTCGAGTTATTACTGTTGGAACTCGATAGTTATTAATAATAATAATAGTCTCTACACCTGGCGGATACCATATTCGGGTGTATCATATTGCACCCGAGGATGATACCCGCTATGTGTAGCCATCCCCTTTAGATTAACTCTCTCAAAGGGCCTCTGTGCTGTTGGCTTCGGCCCCACGCAAGCCTTCCAAAGGACCGGATCAATTTATGGCCCGAGATCATGGTAATGAGATACATAATAATAATAAATAATGCTGGACAATTCACACATTATCTAGCCCTAAGGTAAGTAGTTATGTGCAGAGGTATTTATTGTCGTCCGTAACTTCAATTTGTAATTAAGGTCTTTGGCTGACAATCAAATGGCTGTCTTGATTTGATTTGATTATTTGAACCAACCACTAAGGCGGTCGTCATCCTACTGGTCGAAGGGCGTCCTACACTACGTTTACCGAGTGGTGGTTGAATATGTACAAGTAGCTTTATAAAAAGATTCTCCGTATGCAAATAAGAAAATTTGCAGCGCCATCTAGAACCACATCTAGAACCAATAGTTCGGCGCAGGGTATTGGTTTATGCAAATACCGCGCTGAACGGCGGAAATCGACGCCCTGCTATCGAGTGTTAATTCTTTTCGGATACTCGCTTTGTATTTTCGGTATCTGGTGTGGGAAGTGGGAACACATAGGAGATTTTGTAAGGGCACGGAAATTGGTGGCATTGACTTTTTCTGCACTACATTACATATTACCAATTAATTTCACGGTGTCAAGTAGTTTTGGCGGGCTAAGCCGACTGTTTCTATACTGCAATTGCGATATTAGAAATGCATTGCAGTGGTTCAAATATTGTTCAATGTAACATGGTTCAAACAGAACAAATCTATAGTATCTAAACAATCTTCTTCACTACATAGTATAAAACAAAGTCGCTTCCCGTTGTCTGTCTGTCCAGATGTGTCTATCAAACTACCCATCGGATTTTGATGTGGTTTTATTACAGATAGATTGATTGAAGAAGAAGGTTATTTTGGCTTGTCTAAGTGCTTATTTTGTTAGCATAAAGAAATAAATGCTATTGAGCTTGAGTAAACCATCTGACACATATGTATATTTCAACGAAATGAAAATGAAAATGATGTGTCACACGTACGTGACGTCACTCAGAACTTAAATTATCTATATCTCTAATATAAAAATGAATCGCTGAATGTGTAGCTAAGCGCAAATCTCGAGAGCAGCTGAACCGATTTCGCTAATTCTTTTTTTAGAATATTCCTTGAAGTACGAGGATGGTTCTTACGGGGAGAAAAAAGAGAGAAATTTAAAAAATTGTCTGAAACAAATGACCACACGGGCGAAGCCCGGACGGGCCGCTAGTAATATATATATATATAGGCTATCTTCATAATTTTTGTTTATTGACCAAGAAATAAGTAACCAACATCTTCTCGAAATCTAACTGACGGACTAATTAGATTAATTCAGGACACGAGCCAAATGTGATATAAAATATTAACTTTTACAAGGTTCTGTCCCATTCTGAATGCACGCGGACTACAGTACCTACGAGTACTTGCCATAACAAGTACTTTGACAAAGAACTGCCTTGGAATAAAGCTATTAATCATCACAACGCTATCATCATCATTAAATTAATGACTGAAAGTACTAAATAATCGTCTTTTCGTGTGATCATGTAATTAATTACTAATGACTCACTCAATCACTTCTAGTACCTTCTCATCTGAACATTGTTTCTATTCATCTGGACATTTCTAGCGTAGCGGTGGAAGTCGTGGCGTAAGAATCGACCCCCTAATTTAGCTTGCCTTATACAAAGAAAGCGACTAGAATACCCGGAAGATAAATACCTGCATATTGTACAAACATTTGTCTCGAGGCGAGAATCGAATCGGCGACCTTCTGCGTCGCCGCCAGACCTTCACTCACCGCACCACAGAGGTCGTCAAAGAAGTGGCTTGTCACCTCTGGTTGGCGTCCAGCATTATGTATTTATTTATTATTTATCTTTCTTTTATTTACCAATATTTTATTTCTTTATTTATTTAAAATTTACCAAGATAAACCTCCAAATTCCGACGAAGCTGCTAATTGTCCGATTATCTTCTAGTGAAAGCCGGCCTCAGTATCTGACCAGAAAATATCAAAAAAACACACAAAAATAAGAACCAACTTCCATAAAAGCAATACAGTAAGCAGAATAATTTTTACTCTTGAGTTCACGGCATTTAAAATTTTATCTCAGCATTTTGCTTAAATTGTCCACTAAAAATACTTATAAACTTCAAAACTGTCGGAAAAATGCTCGAAAATAATACTAAAACTAAACACTAGGCAAAACGACCACTTAGCACTTTGAACCAAACAATTTCAATCCTATTCCATTGTAATAAGGTTGTTTTTATTCAGCGAAATTAGCTCTTACTGTGTTGAGATAAGAGGTCCTTGTTTTTAGGGTTCCGCACGCAATGGGTTACAACGAGATCATATTACCAAGCCTTTGCTGTTCGTCCGTCCGTCTGTCAACCCATGTATCTTAAAAAGTTAACAGTAGAAACTTTCACAGCGTGGGTAGTTTCAATAAATATGTTTAAACTATAGTTTGACCGAAACCGCTGTACCGCGCCTGAGGTATCGGCCGCTCCGATCCATCAGTCTGCCGTCATCGCGTACTCTTGTTCTTTTTTCCTCGCCCCCACCTCGCCGTACTTTCCTAAGGAGCGGTACAGCGGTTTCGGTAAAACTATAATACGATCTGAATACAAAGATACAAATACTATTTAACGGGTATTTATCGGAAAGTCATCCCGTGACCATGACAGGGTATAAACCTGTCTTAATGCCGGGAAATAGGTAAATAAACGCGATGAATACTCGTTAAATAGCTCTAATAATTATGTGTAATTATATATATATATGTAATTATATGTAATTGTATGTAATTATATGTAATTGTATGTAATTATATGTAATTGTATATGTAATTATATGTGTTATGTAATTATATATATATATATATATATATATAATCTGAAGCGGGTATTTATCGGTATATATATATATATGTATATGTATATATATATATATATATATATACCGATAAATACCCGCTTCAGATTTACATTCTATAAGTATTCATAAAACTTGAACTAACTGAAAACATAGCTGAGTTTGGCCCTTTTTGGTCAGCAGGTTACGTGTATTATTATTATTGTTTCCCTGTAGGCTGATTTAATTTAATTTTATGTTTGCTGTGTTTTACTGTTTTAATGTGTTGTTTTGTTAAACCTGTTTTTTTTTGACCAAATAAAATTATTTTCTTTCTTTCTTTTCTTTCTTTCTAACTATTTTAAACATTTAAATGGGCTGAGAAGGGAATTTATTCGTCGCTTTCTGATCGATTTCAAACAACGTTACATATTTTGAACCGTTATAATGTACTTTAACTTACTATAGATTTAAACAGAGTATTACTGTCGTCTAAAATTCTACATAAAAACAAGTAGATACCTAGTAAAAACTATATTCCATACGACAGTACGGAACCTTCCGCGTACGAATCTACCCGCACTTGGCCGGTTTGTTTAGGTTCGGATTGGATTGAACCTTAGAGGATGGAGATAAGAGCGAGACAGTTAATAACAGTTGATTGTTTAGTTAGCGGAGTTTTCCTTAATTTGAGCTTGTCCGCTCTTCTGTTTCGTTTTTCGATTACTTTTGTTTTTATTAAGTTGGGAACCCCATTTCTTTCAATTGCACGTAGAATTAGTTCAGTGACCTACATTCTTGTTGGCAACTGGATTAAAAGTCTGCTTCGGATATAAGAAGATATTCCTTGAGGGGGAGTGCAAGCTTTGAACCTAGATACATTTACAATCTTCAGTTCTCTGAAGGTTAGTAAATGTTACTTATTAGTAATGTTCTCAGTTAGCATTGTCTGCTTGCTGAAAAGGCTACTTAGTACCAACTCAGTGCTTACGTGTCTTTATAGTACCTACATTTCAATTTCACTTTTTTGTATGTAGTATCATGTGTTATCTCGTACTAAGTAGTCTAATATACGTGTAACTAAGTTTGTTTGTGTGTTGTTTCTAATAAATAATATCAAATATTTTTTTTTGTTTTCAGCTTTAAGGAACGCGTTAATCTAGTACCCGTAACACATGCTTTGTTTAGCTTGGGGCAAATAGTAGTAATAATAGTAATGCTGTGTGAATTGTCCTGCATTATTTATTTGATTTAATGTGATTTATTTTTATTTGTAATTTCATGAAAAGGATACAATCTCTACGAAAACCTGACTTTTAAATTGGTTTTATCCAGTTTTATCAATAAATTGTATTTCAGTATTTCTGTATTTCTACCCCAGTTAAACTAACAGAGGCAAAAGCAGCCATTTTGTAATTTAAAGTAAGCAGGAGCTACATTTTTCGTTCCGTAATTGACAATGTTGGTTTGCAGTGAAAATACTACGCCATTTTTCGTACAATAAGGGGTACTAACAAGCTGTTGCCCGCGGCTTTACTCAGCATGGTAACGTAGTAGTTGCTGGTATACGAATTATTGCCGTCAGTCTTGCTGACAGGTTGCTGACAAGTTTGATTTTTGTATGACACGTGGCAGGACCTGTTTTTAACCGGATTAGTTATTAAATTAATCATTGGATTTATCACCCTGTCCGCTCAAAGTATTGCGTGTCGGTGCATTCTTCCTCGCATTTCAATAAAAAGACAACACGCGCGAATAATTAGATAATCTTTTCAAAAAATCTCAAATCAAAAAGGGGACATACATTTTAATTTTCCCAACTTTTTAATTTATAATACTTTTCTAAAGAGAGGGGACACCGGACCAAGGCAACTTCCACTTTACTACTTAGGGTTCCGTATCCAAATAATTAAACTGGATCAATAGTTATATTGTTCGAATTGTTTCGTATTATCTACCTAATTGGGGAAACCGAGTCAAACTGCATTTTCGGTGTGTCTTAAGGACAAAATAATAATATTCCGAACAATCCACACAGCATCATCTAGCCCTAAGCTAAGCAGAGCTCGTGTTCTGGGTACTAGATGACTGATATACTTAATGCAATAAAATTACATAAGTATATAGATATTTTTACTATACATAGAAAATACCGAGGAACACTTGGGAGAAATATTTGCAGATCATACAAACATTTTTCCCGAGGCGGGAATCGAACCAACAACCTCCCCCGCGCCACATCAGTTGTCAAAACATGAAATATAAATGTTGAATGAAACAATTTACAACATACTACAACAATGAATGGTTCCCCCGAAACTCGCAATCTAATGTGCAAATTGTTTTCCTTCAGACCGGGTCGGCCATTTTGAACTGCAATTCATTTAACTACAAACTGGGATGTAGTTTTCAACTGCAATTTATTTATGTTGGTACTAACTTGTTTAGGTACTGAATGAAATACGAATTGTACCCGTAATTAACCGGAAAAGTGGTGTCGGGCCATGCGCAGTATAGGATTGAGGTTTGTTTCTTTTGGTAGTCATTTGGAAACAATGCACAAAGAATATTTCAGGGTTCCGCGACCAAAGGGTCTCAATCGAACGCTATTCGCCTGTCAGAATGTCCGTTTGTCATAAGCACATTGTCATGAGTCATCTTGGTAACTTGTAAATGTGCCGAGTCAATTTCCTCACAAAATACGACTTAGAAAGGCTAGATAGATAGATATATAGAAATAACTTTATTATACCACTCAAAATTCAACTTACAAAAAATTCATCTAGTACCCAAATAACAAACTCTGCTTAGCTTGGGGCTAGATGATGCTGTGTGGATTGGATTATCCAGCATTATTTATATTAACATAAAAATATTCAATATTTTATATTCTAAATGTTCAAATAAATATTTAGAATAGTAATAGAGGAAGTATAAAGGGTAATGTCAAGGCTAATCATTGAGGAAATCAATTTGTGTGAACAAAAAAAAAACGTATGCGGAACCTTTTAAGAGCAGGCACAACTCGCACTTTCAAAAAGCACAGCTTGCCAGCAGAATTCCTGAAATTTTCAAGACTTTCTGGTCAGTATTAAATATACTAAGCTGGGTTATTGAAAATGCTGCATTTTTTTGCATCTTTTGGTTTACTTTAATATACGAAGAATTTAAGCTACTTTTTTTGCCCTTATGTATCAACTTGCATCAGTTTTTGCGTCGCTTTAAATTATTTTATAATAAGATGCGAATAACATTAAAACTCCTAGAAAAACATTTACTTGGCCAAGAAGAAAAGCCGGTATAGTCGGGCTAGTCAGTCATAGTGACTTTCGCGTTTCATCATCATCAACAACCTATTAGCCCACGGCTGGAGGCCTCCCCTAATGAGCGCCATAGCACCCTGTCTTCAGCTCGCCGCATCCAGCATCTGCCTGCATTCCTTCGCAGGTCGTCATCCTCATCGTCGTCATCACTTGACGACCGATGTGACGCGGTGGGTGAAGGTCCGCCTGCGACGCAGGAGGTTGTGGGTTCGATTCCCGCCTCGGAACAATTGTGTGTACGATCTGCAGATGCTTGTTCCGGGTGTTCTGGTAATTTTCTATGTATAATAAAAAATATCTATCTATGTAATGTATTGTATTATGTATATCAGTTATCTAGTACCCATAACACAAGCTCTGCTTACCATGGGGTTAGATAATGCTGTGTGAATTGTCCAGTATTATTTATTTTATTTTTATTTTATTTATCCCACATGGCCGCAGTTTCTACTCAAGAACACGTTTACCCCAGCGGTTGTCGGTTCTTCGCGAGATACATATGGCCGGCCCACTGCCACTAGAGCTTGCTAATTCTCAGAGCTACGAGTATGTCGATAAGTAGTAAATATGGTTATTAGGAGGAATAAATTGCGTTCACGACATATTTATGGTAAATCTATAACATCTACACATTAGTACGCATTGCAGGACTATTCTGTTGGAAAAACGCCAGTATATAGTTTGAGACGCACTTGAGAAATGGCTGCCAATACATAATGTCATGAATTCTAAATAAAGAAGATAATATTTATTGGTTACCATTTGTATGGAAAGCCAATAGAATTTGTAATCAATTGGTTTTTGTTGGTGAAAAGTTAGACTAAGTCAAACCATGGGAAAAGCTTCCATCTCCATGTTTCTTAGAGATCCGTAATTTTTTTCATTGTGACAAACGGACAGAGTTTTATTTATTTAGGGACGACTCAAAATACTTTGAGTTCATTATTAATTTGGTTATTTAATTATTCTTCTGCCGGACTATTCACAAATAAAAATCGTAATAATTGTCAGTTAACTTTTTACTAATTACGAGCGTTGAGAGTAGAATCACTCGGATTAATTAATATCCAAGGGCCGACTTTACCGTACACTTGTTATTTGTATTTATTTTGCAAATATTTAATAATTTAATCAACGCATACAGCCGAAATAGTAGATAAATATTTCTTTTATTGCACACTTAAAAATAAAACAAGACATGTGACAACTTGGCGGTCTTATCGCTCAAGAGCGATCTCCACCAGACAACCGTGGATGGATAGGATCGTTGGATTATACATGGGGATCTGTGTGCATTATATTAATTTATAAAATATTGCATAAAAATGCTTTCCCACTTAGACATAGAACCAAAGTTATCGACATAGTATAAACAAAATTATAGTAATATGTTTTTACAACCCTGGCGGCCGTCTAGGCGAATCCTTATTTTGTCGCACATTAACAAAGCCAATGCTTTAACAAAAAAGTAAAAAGACGTTGTATGATAAATTGACAATAACTCAGGATATGAATAGAAAATATAAAATCATGTTTCATAATAGCCTATTTAGGAATTTTAGCATAGAAAAGGTGTTCTTTGTCGCTTTATAAAGCGTATTGTACAGAGAATAAAGGTTAATTCTGCATAATGCTCAATAATTTCAGGTTTCTTTGGTGATGGAATTTTTTATCAAATATTCATGGGGCCCGTCTGCTACTGACATAAAATAAACCTTTGTTTTTTTTGTCGTTCTTTAACAATATGATAAAGGAAAAAATATTTTACGAGAATGCGAGGAGACTCCCAAAAAAAAGGAAATACAAAAAAAAAAAAAAACTGCGTGTGGGTCTAGAGTCTAGACCCACACTTGATCAGAATCCCCAAGTCCATTTACTGATATAATTGTGGAGTGATCGCGACGTCTCATTAAAGTAAAGTAAAGTAAAGTAAAAAATCATTTATTTCTTTAGGCTTACAAAATAAGCTCTTAGACAAGTCATATTTTATACATTAAATTATTATCAAATAAAATTATTTTACTATTCACTTCAATTTTTTGTCCACTAGTGGAAGAAGTGAAAAGAAGCCATGCTAGTGGCTTCTTTTCACTTCTCGTTCATCTCTTATATGTCTAATACATGGTTATTTGCCTATTTTAAGTCTAAATATAATATGATTCGATACATGTCAATATTTAAGTAAAGCTATGCACAATAACAAATTACTTACATACTATTGTCTGTGCGAAACTGAGCGACATCTGGCCAAGCATTAACATCATTGAGATAATCATTTATGGAGTAGAAAGCCTTCTTGATGAGATTGATTTTTATGTAATTTTTAAATTTACGAATAGGGAGCTCACTTTACGAATTGTTCCATAGGGTTTGGTACAGCGCCTCTATAGTGCGGACAGATAACGCAAATACCATACAAATACGATGCGTTACGATCACGCCTCGATCATACCGTCAGATCATACAATTGACTGCTCTTTTGTTATGTGTTTGTCATGTTTTGCACGTTTAGGAAATCAATCAAGTAAAATAAATAAAAATAAATAATGCTGGACAATTCACACAGCATTATCTAGCCCCATGGTAAGCAGAGCTTGTGTTATGGGTACTAGATGACTGATATACATAATACAATACATTACATAGATAGATATATTTTTTTATTATACATAGAAAACGACCAGAACACCCGGAACAAATATCTGCAGATCGTACACACATTTGTTCCGAGGCGGGAATCGAACCCGCAACCTTCAGCGTCGCAGGCGGACCTTCGCCCACCGCGCCACATCAGTCGTCAAAAAAACCCTAGGTGTGATTCTTATTGAATTGTTAAGACTCGATTATTTTCTATTTTGTGTGACAATAAAGTAAATAAATGGAATCATAAATATTTTTTAACTTACGCGATCTGAACACATAATTATAAGTATTAATACAACGGGTATTTATCGCGTTTATTTGCCTTTTTTCCCGACGTTTCAACAGGTTTACACTCCGTCGTGGTCACGGGATGGCTGGAGTACTGGAGTTACCGCCTCAGCGAAGCGGTGGCTAGTTTATTTGAAACTACCCTCATTTCATTTTCAATAGTAGGAATGTCCAGCTGCACACTCGGACGACACACAACACTAACGTCGGGAAAAAAGGTAAATAAATTCGATAAATACCCGTTGTATCAATACCTATAAATACAATCATAATAGCGGAAAAGTAATAGATACCTACACAACATAACTCCCAAACTTAATCGCTTACAAAACTCTGATTTTCTGACGTTTACAAACGATCGCCGATACAGAGGCGTTCATCGGCGAAATTCCAAACTTTCTTCCCCATATCAATCACATAAAACTTTTTATGAGGGGTTTTCGATGACGAACGAATATCTTATGCTCGGTTTACATTATTCCAGTCCAGTGCTGGACTGGATCTGTAACGTCTACATTATTCCAGTTATTTAGAAGCCGTTGAAGTGTGAACACTACAGTGACAATGATTTCAAGAAGAGATCAGTTTCGAAAATGAAATGAATGGCACTGGATTGGCAGTCTACATTATTCCAGTTGCACTGGATTGATCGCACTGGATTCAAAAGTAGACCGCGAATCCAGTTACTGGACTCGAATGCTTACTGGATTCAGTTCATTCCAGTGCCGGTTTACATTTTTCCAGTAAGCAATCCAGTACTGGACTGGATCGCTGGACTGGAATAATGTAAACCGGCCATTAACGAAGGTAGGCTTTTTCTTTGAAGTGGCCCTTTTTAAGTTTGACAGGGAATGACGGGAATTAACGTCAGCTGTCAAATTGTAGGGATGTTTTTTCACTGCAGATAAGCTGCGAAGCGGTAGAAGATGTCAAACTTACAGGGAAAAATGATTCAGACCTCTTTGAAATGGAGAACCTTCGAATTTTTTTTATAATCAACTCGCGGCTTGCAGCACCGCGTGGAAATCTGTGTGTCAAACAGTTAATAAACCTTCCTCTTGAATCACTCTGTCTATTTAAAAAAAACGCATTAAGATCCGTTGTGTAGTTTTAAAGAACTAAGCATACATAGGGACAGACAGACAGCGGGAAGCGACTTTGTTTGTACGATCTGCAGATATTTGTTCCGGGTGTTCTGGTCGTTTTTTTATGTATAATAAAAAATATCTATCTATGTAATGTATTGTATTATGTATATCAGTTATCTAGTACCTACCCATAACACAAGCTCTGCTTAGCTTGGGGCTAGATGATGCTGTGTGAATTGTCCAGCATTATTTATTTTATACTATGTAGTTATAGGTCTTCGTTTGACCACAATCTCACCTGATGAAATGTGACGAT
This sequence comes from Eupithecia abbreviata, assembly GCA_943735965.1. Lineage (NCBI taxonomy): Eukaryota > Metazoa > Arthropoda > Insecta > Lepidoptera > Geometridae > Eupithecia > Eupithecia abbreviata. Next base: position 1,047,344 of record OX030997.1, on the reverse strand, counting down.
GCGGCCTATTCACTCTTATTTTAAAGAGACCCGGGTTGAAAAAGGTGTCTTCTAGACCTTCGTGATACATCGTCGGTTAGTAAATATTATGACATGTATGTAGTATATTTCCATGTAAGTATTAAAAGTATTTTATTGTTTTTATGTTATAATATATAACCTGCAAGCACACAGATCCCCTGGTACTGTCCACGAACCTATCCATCCATGGTTTTCTGGTAGAGATCGCTCTTAAGCGATAAGACCGCCAATTGTATCTAGTTTTTTAAAGTTTTTTATATTACATTGTTCTTGTAAACTAATTTGACGACCGATGTGGCGCGGTGGGCGAAGGTCCGCCTGCGACGCAAAAGGTTGCGGGTTCGATTTCCGTCTCGGAACAATTGTGTGTACGATCTGCAGATATTTGTTCCGGGTGTTCTGGTCGTTTTCTATGTATAATAAAAAATATCTATCTATGTAATGTATTGTATTATGTATATCAGTTATCTAGTACCTACCCATAACACAAGCTCTGCTTAGCTTGGGGCTAGATGATGCTGTGTGAATTGTCCAGCATTATTTATTTTATACTATGTAGTTATAGGTCTTCGTTTGACCACAATCTCACCTGATGAAATGTGACGATGCGGCCTATTCACTCTTATTTTAAAGAGACCCGGGTTGAAAAAGGTGTCTTCTAGACCTTCGTGATACATCGTCGGTTAGTAAATATTATGACATGTATGTAGTATATTTCCATGTAAGTATTAAAAGTATTTTATTGTTTTTATGTTATAATATATAACCTACAAGCACACAGATCCCCTGGTACTGTCCACGAACCTATCCATCCATGGTTTTCTGGTAGAGATCGCTCTTGAGCGATAAGACCGCCAATCGTATCTAGCTTTTTTAGGTATTTTATATTACATTGTTCTTGTAAACTAAAAACACAAAGACATAGATCCTATACTAATTACCTTCAGCGTATATGAGTAACGAACATCCAAACTGTCTCCTTTACAAAATAAGTATGACTCTAGAGAATGCAAAAAACCTAATAAAAAGAATCCCGCACAGCTTGGGAGTTGTAAAACAATAATTACTCGTAAAATAACGCGTTAACACGAGGCAAGACGCGATGGGTCCCGCGAGGATGTGCCAGGCTTATGGAGGGAAATAATATCGGCTGGAATAGGTCTCTTTTGTGCTTCTAGGTGTAGTTATGTGTTATTATGTTTTGCTTGGTTCGTCTCACTTTGTCAAACTATAGAATAGAATAAGATTTATTTAGCACACACAAAAAAATAATAAAGGTAAGTAGAATTTAAAAAATAACTTAAATTAAAACATGCTACTTGTGAAAACTTGTATTTGGCCGTCCTTATACTTATATATATACAAACAAACAAAACAAAAATACAAAAAAATTATTTACCAAAGGTTTAATAACACCTTAACACTTTGAGTGCTGAAATCACACGGTACGTGTTGTCTACAAGTGACTAATATGCGTAAATCCACACTAGCGCAGCGGCTGAGAAAATACAGATCTATGTGACTCAGCACAGCCGTAATATTTTTCGAATGAAACGCATGTGCGGCGCAACACAACCGCTGTGTAGAGCAGCAGCACGAATTTTTTAGGTTAAAAAAAAGACCGCAGTCATCGAAAAAAAATGGCAGTCAAAGTGTTAAACTTATTTGTCTCTTAGGGATAATCCTTATTATTTTTTATAAACGCGAAAGTTTTTATGTATCTATGTTTGTAAGTCTTTCATGCATCGATAACGGGATTTTTTTATTATGATGTTTTTACTATTGTCAAAGACTTTTGTTTAAATAACCACCATAGTTTCAAAAGCTTTAATATAATTACCATTCATAATGTAGTATATTAGATAGATAGATAGATAGATAGATAACACTTTATTACACCACACAAAACAGAAAATAATACAGAGATAAAAACTTAGAATAAAGGTATAAAGGGCGGCCTTATCGCTGAGAGCGATCTCTTCCAGGCAACCTTGGGATGGACTGGACATGAACGAACAATATAGACGGTGGCACTTTAATAAATAATTGATAACAAATACACTAAATACCTACATAACAAACATTATAATAAACTTACATAGACATAAGATAAGGCTATCAATATTTTATATGGATAAATAATGCTGATGCAGCAGTTTTTTGAAGATAGGGAGTGATTTTGCACATCTGATGTCCAGAGGGAGAGCATTCCATAGACGGGTGGCTTGTACAGTGAATGATTTGTCATAGAAAGAGGTAGAGTGAGCAGGGACTTTCAGGATGAGGGTTTCAGAGGAACGCAAAGAGAGTGAGTGAGAGTTTGAGAGGAATTCGAAGCGCTCCTTGAGATAAGAAGGGCTTGGAGAATAGAATAAGATACTGTACAAGAGGGATAACATATGAGTATTCCTGCGAAGTCGGATGGGTAACCACTTGAGTTTTGCGCGATATTCGGAAACGTGGTCATATTTGCGAAGGCCAAATATGAACCTAATACTGAAGTTTTGGAGGCGCTCAAGCTTGTTTAATTGTTCTTCAGTGAGATCCGGATAGCAAGCGTCGGCATAATCGAGAATGGGAAGCAATAGGGACTGGGCAAGTGTAATTTTAGTGGTAGTCGGGAGAAAATTGCGCAGTCGCCGCAGTGAGCCCGCCGATGCAAACATCCTTCTGCTAAGTTCCGCCAGTTGCGGAACTTAGCAGAAGAGTATATTAGAAGAGTATATTAGTACATTAGCTGCGCCCCGCGGTTTCACCCGCGTGGTGATAGATAATTTGGATAATATACAATATTATCTTTATAGATTGTAGCCTATGTGTTATTCTGATGTATAAGGTATATTATTGTAAAGTTTCATTTAAATCCATTCAGTAGTTTTTACGTGAAAAAGTAACAAACATCTATCCATCCATACTTACAAACTTTCGCGTTTATAATATTATTAAATTCCTGGAATCGCAGCTCGATTTCTGATAGCCTGAAACCAGGAAGTAATTCTGCATCAATCATCGTCGACTATCGACGTAAACAAATCATCGTCGACTGCATCGGAAAACGATTAGCAGTCGTCGATTAGCCGAGCAATCACATCCGCAAGTTTGACGTTATGAGTTAAGGAATTACGCCACTTACATTAAGGATAGATAGAACGTTAAATGTGTGTGTTAAGAGGCCTCCGGAGGGACGAATTATTCATACAAACGTAATACCAAAATGATTTCCAATTAAAGCATATTTCCACTGTAAAATTGTATTATTTGTATTTGAAAAGTATTTATCTAGGTTCCTAAATAGTTTTTTTTTTCAAAATACTTACCGAAAATTAAATGAAAGCCAGTCTCATTTTGCACATTTTTATGCAAAAATGGACAAGCTATTTGTTTCGTATTAAAAACATCAATATCTTACGTTTTATTTATTAAGGAACATAGCTTATATTGTCTAGTAACAGAATAACAATACTTTGTGAAGAATACAAAAAGTTTTCAGTCATAGTTTTTGGTAATACGGAACAAACCAAATTTTGAACGGCTAATATTGCTATCGCGCACGCATGGGGCGCGGCGCAAGGGTTAAACAGGGACAGCGATATTCGGAGCGATTTTTGCAAGCGAGGGTCGCCGGATCCTTAAGGAAACTCAGTGGGGCTGAATGGGATTTATGGTCTGGTGTGGTGACGTCCTCCGCATCCGAGGTCCACCGACGAATTCCCTGAACACTTGGGACTTCCACAGGCGCTGGTTTGGCCAGATCTTCTTAATTGGTATGTGCTGGTGGGATAACACAAAGAAAAGGGATAAATAAGCCCGGACAGAGGCGATCGGCAATGTAAGTAATAAATGCGACCGCGCTCCTCTTGTCGCGTTGAAGGACTCGTGTTTAGGCAGCCAGCCACCATCCAATCCAAATCGTCGTTTGCGCTTGGTCACGTGGTCTGACCGCCCAAACAGCCAATTAGAAAGCAGTAAAATTAAATCACGATTGAGACCTCCAGGTTGTGTGTGCTTTGAAAATCGACCCTATGCTAACCTAATAGAATTTAAATTGGAAAATCTATTCCGACACGGAACAGAGTGTAAGGTCGGAAACGTGACGTATAAGCTTGCGGGTTCGAATCCCGCCGCGGGATAATGTAAGTACGATTTTCAGATATTTGTTCCGGGTCTATGTTGCCTACGTATGTATAAAATGGAGTTATTTACGATTTTATTTTAGTGGGAATAGAGAGAGGTTTCTTTAAGTAAGCTCGACTTTATAAATCTAAGTAAACATAAATATATTTTTATTGCAAACTTTTCAACTTAAATATAATGTTTTATTTTCACAGTTTTTGATAGTAAAGTACAGCTCTGCTTTTTTATGGATTTGTTCCGGTATTTTTTATGTTTTATCAAAAATATTATCTATATTCCTTCTATTAAGTATGTCAATCATCTAGTACCCATAGCACAAGCTCTGCTTAGCTTGGGGCTAGATGATGCTGTGAGAATCGTCCAGCTATATTTATTGGTGCAGAACCCATAGCTTGGCTACGACACGCACTTGTCTTATATAAAACAAACTTTAACCTTGAAATAACCTTTGCACAAACCATCGTGCGGTGACGTCACACGTGAGTTCAGTGACGTCATTGCTAGATCAATACCGGCTTGACACAGACCCTTGCGAATGGGATATTGGAAAATGAACTGTAGGCTACATTTCATCTCTTATATCCGTTGCCATGGGAACCAGAAATGATCTAAAAATATTGCTATAGAACAAAAATAAGACCTCGCTTGATTCTAAGAAGCAAGTTGAAGTGGCAGTGGACCGGCCATGTATCACAAAGAACCGACAACCACTGGGGTATACGTGTTCTTCAGTGGACACCGCGATTCGGCATATGTAAGAAAGAAAGAAAGAAAGAAAATAATTTTATTTGGCCAAAAAAAAACAGGTTTAACAAAACAACACATTAAAACATTAAAACACAGCAAACATAAAATTAAATTAAATAAACCTACAGAGAAACAATAATAATAATACACGTAACCTGCTGACCAAAAAGGGTCAAACTCAGCTATGTGCTGAACCACGCATGGCGCGGAACAACGCTGATTTTCAGTTTGTACCTTTTTTATTTAGTCACATCACGGACAAGGAAAGAGAGATGCTCTAAACAAACAAAAAAAAATTAATAGTTAAATAAAAATAATAAACAGTAAGTAGAATGTAAGTAAAATTATAATGTGCTAAACATGAACGAAAAAATTAGTCTATGTCGCTAAACTTTAGGACTCTTTTCACATGGACACTGACAGACTTGTAGCAACATGAACACAGCGAGCCATAAAAATAAGAAGTTGAAGTTGTTGACGTGGTAGAAAAAAAGGTTGAGGTAACGTGGTTTCATTTATGAATTTATGATAAAAAGAAAGAAATTGTAGAAATCATTTAGGGTTATATAAATACAATACAAGGTTAGGAAGAAAGAATGTAGTGTAGGACGCCCTCCGGCTAGGAAATGGAGGACTGCAAGCAGATGCTGGATGCAGCAAGCTGAAGACGGTGCTATGGTGCTCATTAGGGGAGACCTATGTCCAGCTGTGGACTACTATAGATTGATGATGACAATGATGATGACTTGGATTAAAGTATATACAGGCACCATTTTATCCCCAAAACAACACTTGAAGCAGGAAATCAAATATGTAACCTACTTCGTCGTTTTCTTTCACACAGCTCTTTGTCCACTACGCCACAGAGGTCGTCCCATTTTGCGCTAAAAGCGAAATAGCTAACCTGTCTGTCTCCCGCCAAATATCTGTTTTACTTTGATCTCAACCCTTCTCCATAAAAGCCGTCGAAAATAATTATATTACAATATATCCTATTTTTTACGTGGAACTACAAATATTTACATTAAAATAAATATTTAGGATGATTGGGCTAAAAGAGTAATCAATTAAATAATATCCCAAAAAAATTACATATAAATATATATTGAGGATGATTGGGCTAAGAGAGTAAGAAATAATAAAAATAATATCCCAAAAAAATATTTCGACGGGACTTGAACCTTCCTCTCATAGAAATACCTAGAACACAAATTATGAACCGATTTTGCTAATGTATATTATTATGTCTCTCATTTACCATGACCTCGGGCCATAAAGTGACCCGGTCCTTTGGAAGGCTTGCGTGGGGCCGAAGCCAACAGCACAGAGGCCTTTTGAGAAGTTAATCTAAAGGCGATGGCTACACATAGCGGGTATCATCCTCGGGTGCACAATATGATACACCCAAAGATGGTATCCACCAGGTGTAGAGACTATTGCAAAAAAAATGAAAGAAATAAAACCAGGCTATTGTGATGGATGGATATATTATTATTATTATTAGTTTATTTCAGATCAAGTCAATCAGAGAAAAACCATATAAAATTAAAACACACACAACTTAAAAAATAAACAAAAAATTTAACATTCATAGATTATAAGTTACACAATAATATATCATAAACGGAATTAAACAAAATGTCATATTAAATTTAAAATTGAACCAGAGATTATATAATAAAAATAAAATTATAGGTGAGGCGTGCTAAGTCGCTACCAACCTTTAAAACTATGTTAAAGGAGCACTATTTGTCCTGCTGTCACTAATGCATAACTGAGTCCCTATGTATATAAGTATATATATGTGTATGATATGTATGTAGTATATTTCCATGTAAGTATTATAAGTATTTTATTTTATTTCATAATATATGTATAACCTGCAAGCACACAGATCCCCTGGTACTGTCCACGATCCTATCCATCCATGGTTGTCTGGTAGATATCGCTCTCGAGCGATAAGACCGCCAATTGTATCTAGTTTTTTTAAGTTTTTATTTTACATTGTCAGTTTATACTGTGTGCAATAAAGAATTATCTATCTATCTATCTATTATAATATATATATTATATTTGTTTAGTATGTAACCGATATGGACAAATGGTCTGAAATAAATGATTTTTATTTTTATTTTTATTTTTATAAGAAATTAAAAGTATAGAAAATGATTCTAGGGTTGTTCCATAGTAACTTAATTCAAGCTTATTCGTTTTTGTCCAACTTAAAAACAGTGTAACATTTCATACACATTCAAATTATTTATTTCAACACTTTAAAACACTTATAGATAGATAGATAACACTTTATTACACCACACAAAACAGAATATAATACAGAGATAAAAACTTAGAATAAAGATATAAAGGGCGGCCTTATCGCTGAGAGCGATCTCTTCCAGGCAACCTTATAATTACAAATTTAAAATTCTTTAATACTTTCACTGCCAGTCATGCCCATAAGTATGTTGGACAGCTTTCTTACAAAATAAGTATATAAATAATGCTGGACAATTCACATAGCATTATCTAGCCCCATGGTAAGCAGAGCTTGTGTTATGGGTACTATTAGATAACTGATATACATAATACAATACATAACATAGATAGATATTTTTTATTACATAGGTATCGACCAGAACACCTGAAACAAATATCTGCAGATCGTGCACACAATTGTTCCGAGGCGGGAATCGAACCCGCAACCTCCTGCGTCGCAGGCGGACCTTCGTCCACCGCGCCACATCGGTCGTCATAATAACGCGCTCCTTCAGTCAACAATATGTAATAAAAACTGTTAAAACCATTTTATAATTAAAGTTTGTAAAAACATCGCGAAAAGTTCCTAGAAAATGTTCCACAGTACACATTGCGTATATTTACACTACCAAATTGCTTTCAACTAATTTAGAACCTTACACAGGTGGATATAGCGTTTATTTTAATGAAATGAAAAAGCTAATTGCGTACTTGTAGACATAAGACATTTACCGTAGAGCTCCGTAGCACATTTGCTACGAGATATCGTAGCTTTTTGCTACGAGAATGCTACGGGAAATATTTCGCAATTTTGTGTGTTTTAGAAAGCTTAGGACATAAAAATTCAATTTTCTTTTTTTTAATATAGTTATCACTTTGACTGCTGATATCACACGGTATGTGTTTTCTACAAGTGACTAATATGCGTAAATCCACACTAGCGCAGCGGCTGAGAAAATACAGATCTGTGTGACTCAGCACAGCCGTTATATTTTTCGAAAGAAACGCATGTGCGGCGCAACACAACCGCTGTGTAGAGCGGCAGCACGAATTTTTTAGGTTAAAAAAAGATCGCAGTCGTCGAAAAAAAAATCGCAGTCAAAGTGTTAATTAGCTGCGCACCGCGGTTTCACCCGCGTGGTGATAGATATTTTGGATGCGTTTATAAATTGTAGCCTATGTGTTATTCTGATGTATAAGCTATATTATTGTAAAGTTTCATTAAAATCCATTCAGTAGTTTTTACGTGAAAGAGTAACAAACATCCATCGATACTTACAAACTTTCGCGTTTATAATATTAGTAGGATATAGTTTTCCCTATGATAGCGAGCTCGCGGCTTTGCATACTTTTTGTTTTTGGATTGAAAAGTAGAATATGTATTCTACTTTTCAATTCAAAATTGTATCCCTAAGAAGGATTTAGGGATACAATTTTGATCCCCTTGTGAAAAATTATCATGATCAGTTCAGGAGATAATAAATTAGAAACAGACAAAACAAACTTATTTCACAATACAATACAATACAAAAATTCTTTATTGTACACCATAATCAAATAATTCATACAAAAATACAATTTATGCGACAGGTACAATGGGCGGCCTTATCGCTTAGAAGCGATGTCTTCCAGGCAACCTTTGGATGGAAAGAATTATATGAATTTAAGAAAAGGCAGGCACAATGGTAATAATCATTTATAAGGAAGTAGCAAATAGCCGTTTTATCGAAGTATTCCGCATTCGTTCAGAGAAGTCCGAACACATCTTACCCATATTAATTTTAATTTAATAAAACCTTTATTTTAATCAACTGTGATTTATGTTTTTGTTTTCCTGTGTAATCTATAATTGTTGTATTTTGTATGCGTGTGTGTGAAGTCGTTAATAAATGGTTTATCTATCTATATATAACATGGAAAATAAAAAAAAATATCTACCTTTCCATCTATAACTTGTACAAAATGCGTCTATTTTAAGCCTTCGTCATCAAAAATAGCTATATACTAGTTATAATTATATTTACTGACTATACTTAACAGAATACAATTTTTATTCAGAAACTTAGGTCTGTGTTTTGTATAAAAAAAACTGTATTTTGTACCTGTAACTGAATTTAACGCTTTAAAATCAGTTTTCATGATAAACCAACCAAAAATCAGCGTTCGATAATCCCATCGCCTACGGTACAAGCCGGATATTACAGTCAAATCAAATAATAAAAACATCGAGCCTTATAAGCATCAATATTTGTTGAACTGACTATATTAGGGTACTTTGTTAGTGGAGGAAAACGTTTGTACTAAGGGTCTCTATACACGGTCGCGTGCATCACTAGCGATGGTCACTTTATGTAGCAAAATTCTGGAATAACTATTTCTGGGTAAACAGACTATGTATTCGATATCCAGCGAAACAGGCCTAGCCTAGTGCGGGGGTCATTGTAAATTCTATTCCCTAACTAGAAACCACTCAAATCAAAGACCTGATGTAAGTTTAAGTTTTTTTGTAAATAAATAAATAATGCTGGACGATTCACACAGCATTATCTAGCCCCATGGTAAGCAGAGCTTGTGTTATGGGTACTAGATAACTGATATACATAATACAATACATTACATAGATAGATATTTTTATTATACACAGAAAACGACCAGAACACCCGGAACAAGTATCTGCAGATCGTACATACATTTGTTCCGAGGCGGGAATCGAACCCACAACCTCCTACGTCGCAGGTGGACCTTCGCCCACCGCGCCACATCGGTCGTCAAATAAATTTTATGTATAAGAAAAAAATGTTTAAGAGATTTATGAATCTACACGGTTGTCTTTGCGATAATTTTTTTCGTTGTATTTATATTTTTATTTGTTAAAAAGAGGTAGGTGACTAAGATTATCACAATCAAACATTAAAAAGTTACCTAATGAGCTAACAGTTTGTTTTTTATATTTATTACAAGTTATGATTTCCCACCCATGGGTAAATAAAAAAACGCTTTCCTTATAACCCACAGTTTCGAATCTCTTAGTTCCTTTAAAATTATTAATAACTAGACAATTATTAATAAATAGACATTCATACAGTATAACAATAACAATAATAAGCTTAGTAAATCTCCAAAGCGGAGTACCAATTTATGCGACTAGTTCCTTTCATCTAATCTAAGCACAAAACCTCTCATTCCAAATCAAAATAAGGTAAACCCCAATAAAATGTACCCAGAGAAAGTAAACAAACAAACCAAAACAAAAGGAACCCTAATATGACGTTTTATGGAACACAAACCATTAACTGACCTTCCGGAAGTACGGAACCCGTCCGTCAAACACACGCTTGGCCAGTTCTGTTGTATCAGTGAGTTTTTACGGTAAACTGGACATCGTAAAAACAAAAATACTTTGTTATTTAATAACTCAAAGGATTCCGGTGATTTCGTACGATTTTCGCTTTTGTTTTGTACTTTTTATGTTGTGGTTTTTTACGAGTCCGAGTTATTACTATAGTACTGGTACGAAAGTCATTTATAACGGAGTATCTATCATGATTTGATTTCTGAGTTTTAGAGTGTAATGAAATCATGATCTTGTTATAACCAAACTTTTGTGTTAATAACCACGACGACCCGACATTGTATACCCGACATCTTCACTATAAAATATTTAACAAACTCGCTTCCCGCTGTCTGTCTGTCCCTACGTATGCATCTTCAAAACTACGCAACGGATTTTGATGCGGTTTTTAATAGATAGTGTAAGGGTTATTCAAGAGGAAGTTTTTGACGTCATTTGACGCATAGATTTCCACGTGGGCCTAGCCGCGGGGCGCACCTAATTATGAATAAATAAGAGTATTTGTACTTGTTGCGAGCAGTTTCTTTCCCCGTACTGACTACACGCTCGCTGTGTAACACGTCACGCTGCGTAACACAGATCAGTACCCACCTTTATCCTTCGATTACACATCGAATATATCCCATTCACCATCTTAACGTCGGTTTAACTACTAAATTCCGGATAAAAGCTCTAAAGTTAGTGTTTCATAGTTTAAGACGCCACTTCACGCTGCGTTTCGCTCGTAAACAACGTTCAATGGCTTTGAAAGGGCAGCCGGGCCAACAGACACAGGGAGATTAACATAGTTAGTTCAATAGGGTAAAAAAATATATTTTTCAATTTAGTCTATCAGTTAGATTATCAGAAGATATTGGACACGTATTTTTTCTTTTGTCAATCAAACAAATATGTACTTACAAAAATAAAGCGCGTCAAAATTTAGGAGGCTCGTGACGTCACAACTTGCTAAAAAGTGTAGCGAGACGTGACGTCACGCGGAACTTTAACTGGCTATATCTTCATATTTGAAAGAAAAAACACGGGTCTTCTAATAATCTACGGCGGACTTGGTAGATTTTTTTAGGACACTAGCCTATTCACTATATATCAATACGTAGACTGCATGTGACTGAAGTTTCCACTTTCTTTGCCGTATAGATGCTGAAGTTTCTTCTATTATTTAATGTGATATTTACCGATACATAAATTAATGAAATTGAATAACTGTGGAATGAAGGCTGGAGTGAATGGCGATTGATCGATCACTAAGTGAGCTGTTTCCTCTTGTTGTCTTTGGTATTGTTGTTTGCCTAAACAACACGCACTGTGCCGGTACATGTAATCGGACCTTATTTAACCAGCTGTTTCTGACTGGTCTGTGGCAGTCTAGTGCTAACCGAACGTCTTGGGGCCTAATTCCACTAACGCAATCGCCTCACAATGACAATAGTGTCGCGTCTAAATCGTCACGATTGACATCTTTTGGTATTCTACAACCACAATATTTCTCGGTGTAAGTCGTATTTATGAAAATTACGATTATGTGAAACTTGGCACTCTGCCGGTAGATATAATCGGACCTTTTGAACCAGCTGTTTCTGAGTGGTCTGTGGCAGTCTAGTGCTAACCAAGCGTCCTATCAGTCCAGAAAGTTAGCACAAAGCGAGGAGACTGTATTTTGAAGTGTTGCTCTGTTAAACACGGGACAAGAAGCCACTTTCGAATTATGTTGTGATTGTTGTGGCACTGACTTGCGCCGTGGAACTTGAGCTATAGGTCAATACAGATGTAAACGTGAATGTATCACTCATAATTATAAGTATTAATACAACGGGTATTTATCGCGTTTATTTACCTTTTTTCCCGACGTTTCAACAGGTTTACACTCTGTCGTGGTCACGGGATGACTGGAGTACTGGAGTTACCGCCTCAGCGAAACGGGGGCTAGTTTATTTGAAACTACCCTCATTTCATTTTCAATAGTAGGAATGTCCATCTGCACACTCGGACGACACACAACACTAACAGTGTCCGCGACGCAATGAGAGACCGGATTACGACGACTACACTTTGCTATCACTGGATTCCACGAGGCAGAGAGTTTGAACCCGTCTTCACGATTGAAATTAGGATATTTCTTAATTTCAATCGCTTCCCGAAACATTCTCTTGTAGTAATGCCTTTCATTACAGATGACCTGCGGTTTGTGTAGTTCAATCCAGTGATTAGGTCCTGAGTCTACTACATGCACACACTCATATTTTATACGTCACTCATTGGCTGCATTTTGATTACGAATAGTAAAATCCGTTGTCCAGCGGTTGGTACATCACTTCTTCGCTTTTTGCACTTTCTTACAAGAGGGTTTAAAGAGGGAGCTATAATATTAATAAAATGAACGTGATCCAATAAACAATCCTAGCAAAAAGCATTTAATCTGCTATCTTATTTATATTATATTTATTAATATATTATCTATAACCTCTATAAAACGGGGGGTTTGTTCGAACTCTTATAATTCCAGAACGGCTAGACCGATTTTCATGGTTTTTGGGTATGTTGTATTTGTCTTCATCTTGAATAGCAGAATAACTGTTACAAACGTTGGGAAATTGACAAAAAATAAAATAAAAGAAAAATCAATTACGTACAAAATGTTCATGGGTTTCGTAACTGTCAAATATTGACTGTCTATTGACTAGGCGGTACGAAGTTCGCCGGGTCAACAGTCTAACAGAAAAACATAAACAATGTAGGTACAAAAACAGCCCCAAGCATAGCCCCATTGTGGGCCAGTACCTACTTCCACCTGGTTTCATGCCAGCCTCTGATTAATGGCCAGGAATTAATCTTCGTCATTAAGGATTTAAAAAATAGGATTTACTTGAAGGTGGGTTTAGGACGCGACTTTTAGAAGTTTTGGATGATACGTTCATCTTTTATCCGGTTAGGGCTTAATAGATAAAATAAACAATGATAAAGTGTCAAGATATCGTGTATCAAAATATTTGTCTTGATTCCGAAAGTGTTTTTAACCACATCACAGCAATTTTCCTCTTGATTTGCGAAAAAAAGGGAAAAAGCACAGACAAATCAATAAATATACATATGTACATGGAATATTGTAAAATTTATTTTACATGTTTAGAATAGTTGTTTACAACGAGTCGCGTTTTTTGTATTTATAATTAATTATTTGTTACTTTCAATCAACTTCGTCAAAAAAAGGTTTTCTCTTTGCCCTGGCTTAAATTTGGCATCATTGTTCAACTTTTAGACACACAGAGATTTGTGCTCCTCCACCCTTTCTATAGATTAAAACAGGTAAAAATTGTTTCAGTACTTCTAAAAACTTACCATTAAGCACCTATAATATTCAAGCGGCCAAAATTCTCTTTTGGGAACCATTTTAAGTTGAATTACCTGAAAAAAGAAATAATTCATATTACACATAAAAAATATATATATAACTATACACAAGTCACATTTTAAAAAAAAGCAATGCACTCTATTATTACTCCTACTGTTATATTGTAATTGTCACATGTAATGTCTTTTTTGTAATGATCTGCATTATGATGTATTGACATATTGGAAACTTTGACATGAACAATTTAAAACCCCAATAGAAGTCAATTTGGCAGAGTAACTTGTATCCAAGATTCAATCTGTAAAGCAGGCACTGCGCTTAATTGTCGCCATAAAAAGTCGCGTCTGAGACTCAATATTCGATTAAGAATTTCCGGAGTAAAATGTTTTTACATAAATTCAGGCTCCATTCATTAAAAATTACAAATGTTTAGAGAAAATGCCAATCAAGCTTATTTTTTGTTACGCGAAATTAATCTTAATTCGTAACGTAATACGTAGAGACGTTAAACGGAGCTCTTGCGGATCCCCAAAGTATGCTATATAAAAACACCTGTACAATTGAAATTCTGGTACAAAGATACATAACCTGCCTCATCATTATCATCATCATCAGACCTTATTAGTCCACTGCTGGACATAAGCCTTGCACAATGACCGCCATAGCGTGCTGAGTTAACCTTGCCACATCCAGCATCTTCCTGTAGTCTTTCTTAAGTCATCATCCTATCTGGCCGGAAGGCGTCCTGCACTACGTTTGCCGAGTCGCGGTCTCTACTCAAGAATACCATACATCTACCTCCTACTTACAATAACCATTGGCATGTCCCACCGCTGGGCATAGGCCTGTTACTACTTACATAATAATTAAATGTTTTATCGTACAAGAGGAATAAATAAATGGTTCCTCAATCTTCGAATAAAATTGTAAATATCAAACCTTAATAGAAACAATTTAAGCAAGCTCGCGGGCGTGAGCTAGCAACACCGAAATAAGGACAAAGTTAGAGACCCGGGCAGAATACAAACGTTCTATTAGTTGGAAACAATCTTAAGTAATTCTAATACTAAGTTCTACTAACATTATTTCCCAAGTTCGGTTTAAGTGACGAGTTGGAGCGTTTTTGTACGATTCGTGTAGAAAAAACACGTGCGAAGACGCGGGCAGAAACTAGGAAACTAGAAGGATTTAAAATGGTAACGTGACTCATCACTACATAGTATAAAACAAAGTCGCTTCCCGCTGTCTGTCTGTCCCTGTATGCATAATTAATATATCATTAATACTACGCAACGGATTTTGATGCGGTTTTTTTCAATAAATAGAATGATTCAAGAGGAAGGTTCATACACTATTTGACACAAAGATTTTCTTGCGGGTGAAGCCACGGGCGCATCTGTAGTGCTGTATAAGTGGGTACAATACTGTGACTATAATTAAAACTTAGTGAATAAGGTGCTGACCTTGTTTCACTAAATTAATCGCTTCACCGCACTGAGCAGAACTGCGCGGCACATTCGGCCAAATATTCTTTGTATGAGATATACAAAGAATATTTGCATATATTAAATAGTGGAACTGCGCGGATTTTTTGAAGAGTTAGTCAAAATTATATGCAGTGCCGCGCAGTTTGAGTTCCACTGACGCGTAGTGCATCTTAAAAATAGCTTGGAGAGAATTGATGCTGTGTGGATTGTCCAGCATTATTTATTTATTTAGTTACGTACGATTCTATATAAACATAGACGTATCATTTATTTGCCACATACACACACACTATAAATAAACAATTTTAAATTACAAACATATTAGTTACAGAATAAATAATACATTAAAAGAAACTAAATAACAAAAACAAGTAAGTAGGTGAACAATGTGTGCTGCAGTAGCAAATGTGTCCAGGCTCAGCATCATGCCAAATGTTATGAACAGAAGGCGCTGTTATTCTGCCTAGACCATAATAAATAATAATAAATAAATAAATAAATAATGCTGGACAATCCACGCAGCATTATCTAGCTCCATGGTAAGCAAAGCTTGTGTTATGGGTACTAGATAACTGATATACATAATACAAGACATTACATAGATAGATATTTTTATTATACATACAAAACGATCAGAACACCCGGAACAAATATCTGCAGATCGGACACACAATTGTTCCGAGGCGGGAATCGAACCCTGCGTCGAAGGCGGACCATCGCCCACCGCGCCACATCGGTCGTCAGGGTCATTATAGGAACCATCATAGGACCCTGCGATTACAAAATATTATATCTCGCGTATGCCTCTCCCTCACACCACCGCCGTGCCCCGACCCGCCCTGAGGCCTTATTAAGCGATGCCCTAAACACTAAAATGCACTCAGCGTCCCAACAGTTTCAAATACCAGAACAGCGTCTTTGAATGCTTTTCTGAGTTTGCAAGATGTTCCTCAGATATTTGGAAGATGTTTGTAACCTTGTTATAGGGGACGAACGGTGATAGGTTGTTGTCCCTTTCTTGCGTTGTTTTGTGTGCTTTAAGTGAAGGGGATAGATAATGACATTTAAACCGCATCATTTAGGTGCAGAGATAGCAGAAGTAATGCTGTGAAAACCATAAGACTATGTTACTGCAAAAAACTATCGGAATTTGACGAATTAATTGCGTATGTAAGCGGGTTATCTACAAACCTTTAAAGCAGCTTTATTAGGACATTTCTTGATATTTATTGTAATGTGTAACGAATACATCCGACAGAGAATCAAAGTTATCGGCATAGCTCTGAGAATTAGCAAGCTGAAGTGGCAGTGGGCCGGCCATATCTCGCGAAGAACCACGGCCGCTGGGGCAAACGTGTTCTTGAGTGGAGACCACGACTCGGTAAACGTAGTGTAGGACTCCTTTCGACCAGGTGGGATGACGACCTGCGAAAGATTGGAGGTCGTCTGCTGGATGCGTCAAGCTGAAGACAGGGCGCTATGGCGCTCATTGGGGGAGGCCTATGTCCAGCAGTGGACTAATATAGGCTGATGATGATGATGATTGTAAATGTAATTCTTTTACCAATTTTTTTTTGATTGAAGGTTATATACCTATTTTTATTTCGTTTATATTGCCTATATAAATAAGTACAGCTGCAATAGACGCTTCCCTATTCCCCATGACACTACTGCATGGCTTAACCAGTAGGTCCAGCATAATATTAGTTATAGTGGTAAGGCTAATAAGTTGTACCTACACATTAGGAAGTTCTGCTAAAGAATACATAGTAGTTTTACGGTAAATACTTTTTTTCTACTTAATTAGAACATTAAAATATCTATAATTGAGCCAAGACAGTACTGAGCCCTGGTTTCTGTGCTAATGTCATCTGTTGAAACGTATACTCGTACCTAAGCAAGAAAGGAATGCCTATGTCCAGCAATGGACTATAAGCTGATGATGCTGATAATAAAGCAAGTAAAAATAGCAAGCTAACACTGCATTCCTTTTTCGAAAATGGCCAGTCCCTCGTATACTCGTAATATATCAAAGGAGCGTTTACAAAAGGCGAGTAATCAGAAGGTCCGGATTGGCTATACCCGCCGCCTCTCGGGACCTGTACGAGTTAGGTATATGGAGCGTTGCGGCGTTTGCATGTTGCTAGTGGGAGAATAACTGGTATAGTAAGAACTTTGTCTGATACGACATTGATTTATCTATTAATTCAAAATAAGTGAAAAACTACATTAAAAACCATCCGTTTGGTAGGTTTTGAAGGTCATGGCATCCAAAAATCGAAACATTACTGTTTTACTCTATGGTATTATTTTATTTTAATTCGAAATTTAAGAAAACTTACAGCTATATTTTTACAATAAGGTATTTTCTTAAGATAATATGTATGATATAATGCTTGATATAACTAAGGCCTTATTACAAGTTTCCACATGCATATAATTACTAGAAAACGTAGGTAAATATCAATACACGACGACATAAGGAATGATATTTTTTGGTGATATTTTGCTTTGAGCACTTAAAACGGGATATTCATTATGATTTGTTTGTTTGTTGCCGAGTAGTGATATAATTTGATGCGATAATAATAACATAATAAATTCTCTGAAAAATCGTGAATCGTCTTGAAATGCTTGAGTTTTAATTTCTATGTCCTACATATTAAATTATTAAGATTTTTTGAGTTCCGAAATAATATAAAATCGGTCAAAATCAATCACTAAACTAGCCACTCCCCTAAACACTAACCTCGTACATAAGCGGCTCCATCCATCGACAGGTATCCGATTTGTAAGAAAGTGGGACGTGCCGTAGCCTAAGTGTACACACCGACTGTTACTCACTCCGCCAGTGTGTACGGATAATGGACAGTCCCGTGGGAAAACGGTAGTTTACAATCACTACACGCTGCCCCAGAAGAAATCAGGGAAAGCTTATTATTGTAGCGGAAAATACGGGGAAGGCTTATTGAGACTTAACGGTCTTGCGACTGCTGATAATAAGGAGGGGGGGGGGGGGGGGGGGGTTTGAGTCCCAGATCAGATGAAGTGGCAGTGGGCCGGCCATATCTCGCGAAGAACCGACGGCCGCTGGGGCAAACGTGTTCTTGAGTGGAGACCACGACTCGGTAAATGTAGTGTAGGACGCCCTCCGACCAGGTGGGATGACGACCTGTGAAAGTCTGCAGGTAGATGCTGGATGCGTCAAGCCGAAGACAGGGCGCTATGGCGCTCTTTGGGGGAGGCCTATGTCCAGCTGTGGACTTATAATATAGGCCGATGATGATGATGAGTCCCAGATCAGAAATTCATGAGATATTCATCATTCATCACACTTATATTATAAATGCGAAAGTTTGGATAAATATAAAGATAAATTATTTGCATAAATAATGTTACAAACAATCGTGTATCAAACATGTTTTACCGATTACGGTAGTTAATATAAATTGATGTATGTTTGTTACTTCTTCACGCCGTAACTACGACAAGGATCAGGCTGAAATGTTGTATAGATAATTAGTCAAACACAAGGTACTGTTTATCCAATAAATAAGTTCCTATGTGATAGAAATAACCTTACGTTTTTCCATATATATGTACATATGTCGTGGCCATATCGTAGATTTGCTCACTGAAATTCTCGAGCATTTCATGAAGTGAGCAAATCTACGATATGGCCACGACATTATATAACGCGTGTGAAACTGCAGGCAAAAACTAGTGGTGACATAAATCATACCTCTCAACGGTATTATTATTTTTTTCTAAATGTCTTTCGACAGTCGACGGATATTTAAAAAAAAATTTAATAAATCCCTCACAGTACGAGAAAACCTAAACAGATTCTTATACAAATTCTTACTCCTAATACTTAATCGAATTTAAGACCTTATTCACTGTGAGGAAAATAGGTAACTACAATAGGAAATCACAAACACCCTAAAGCCGAAAGTCGCAAAAACAACAAAGCCCGATTTGCCGAACGCAGTGTTGACAATGTTTACATTTTGCGGTGAGCATTGGATAAGTTACACAGCTTTCTAAAACAGCTAGTTCAATGTAGAAAGGTGTTGTGTTTGTTTGTATGATTTATATTCGATAATAATGAAACCGGTGGTAGTGGTAACGTTCGTAGCAGAAGACAAAAAATGAGGGTAGATGTATGTCTGCCCTTAAAAACGAACTCCTGTTGCCTTCAGTTATTCCGTGATCATGGCGCATGAAACTGTGCCGAAATATTGGATAACTCAAAAATCTAATCATGGTAAATATCCCGTTTTAAATGGCTTTAGTGATTTATATACGTAATTAATAATATGAATTTTAATATTGTTTAAATTGTTAAATTAATATTTGCTTGCCTATGTTAGGTAAGACCTACATTGTTACATACATATGTATATTCTGGGAAATAAACATCTTTATGTTGTCAAGTCTAAAACCAGAGCCTTAATTACACAAAATTACATGCTCCATGTTATCTCTATTGTTCTGTCATGTCCAGTCCATCCTAAGGTTGCCTGGAAGAGATCTCTCTCAGCGATAATACCGCCCTTTATACTTCCTTTATTATATTGTTTTCTGTTTGTTCTGTTTTGTTTTTTGTGTGGTATAATAAAGTGTTTTCTATCTATCTATCTATCATGCTTGAACATGCGTGGTGTGAACCAGCCATTCTAGCCGTACTGTGAGCGCTGACCAATCAGCTGAGTTCATTAAACAAGTGGGCCGAAGTCGATAAGCACAAATATTTTATACGTCACTAATTTTAGCTTTTCTATCACAATAGATCTGTTATAATGCCATAATACGAAATAATAAGGCGGTCTTATGAACAGAGTATGTTATTTATTGTATTTATGTTGTGTTAACCAAGGTTATCGACATAGCTCAAAGAATTAGCAAGCTGAAGTGGCAGTGGGCCGGCCATATTTCGCGAAGAACCGACGGCCGCTGGGGCAAACGTGTTCTTGAGTGGAGACCGCGACTCGGTAAACGTAGTGTAGGACGCCCTCCGACCAGGTGGGGTAACGACCTGCGAAAGACTGCAGGTAGATGCTGGATGCGTCAAGCTGAAGACAGGGCGCTATGACGCTCATTGGGGGAGGCCTATGTCTAGCAGTGGACTGATGATGATGCTGTGTTAAGGAGAGAAAAATTCTAATGGTGATTTTGGATAACTATGTATTTTTAATAACTGCACTCACTAAAATACTACACCTAAGAACAATTACCTGTATGCATAAAATCACAATAAATGGTATGATAATGATTATACCTAGCTGCGCCCCGCGGCTTCGCCCGCGTGGCAATCTATGTGCAAAATATTTTTAAACCGTCCTCTTGAATTAATCTACCTATTAAAAAAACCGCATCGCAATCCGTAGCGTAGTTTTAAAGATCTAAGCATACATACAGGACGACAGACAGCGGGAAGCGACTTTGTTATATACTATGTAGTGATATATATGGATACGCCGTCCAGTAGTCAATATATGGCAATATATATCACTGGTGTACGGTGGTCGTAGATTTGTTTGTTGCCTTTGGTTAGACGACCACTTTTACGAACGCAAAACAAAACACTAACCACCGACAACCGCTGGGGTAAACGTGTTCTGGAGTAGAGACCGCGACTCAGCAAACGTAGTGTAGGACGCCCTCCGGCCAGGTGGTATGACGACCTGGATGCAGCAAGCTGAAGACAGGGTGCTATGGCACTCATTGAGGGAGGCCTATGTCCAGCAGTTGACTGCTATAGGCTGATGATGATGATGATGATGATGAAAGAAATCTAGTTCGTTGAAAAGGCCTAACTAACTTCACAATTCAACATCTCTGTCAGCACAAGTATTAAAGCTGTTTGCCAACTAATTATTTAACCGACTGCGACTTAAAACGGGCACGTAAACAGCGAGACAACAGAACTTTTAACAAGAACTAATTGTCCAACACTCAACTCAATACAACTCTTAAAACTTTGATGCACGGTTGGAGCGGACAGCCCAGTTTGTAATGCTTAAGGAAAAACAAACAGAGGTCTATCCTTCCTTTCCTCCAAGCGGTTCCTGATAAATTGCACATGATGTATGTAATTTGGTAGGTACTCACTATTTAGCAGAGTCGTTGAGCTGGTACTCATTGGACCAGCCGAAGCACTCCTTGAATAATTCTCAGTATATTTCACTCAAAGAAACACCGTAGATCAGACTAAAAAAAGCTGTTTGAATGCGTTAGTAGAGCAAGACGTAAGTAAACTAAGGTAGGTAATTACTTAATAATAAATATGAAACAAATTCTAAAACCTGACTTAACTCTACTAACACTAACTTCCAATGTTATCATCATCATCATCAGCCAATATCAGTCCACTGCTGGACATAGGCCTCCCCCAATAAGCGCCATAGCGCCCTGTCTTCAGCTTGCCGCATCCAGCATCTACCTGCAGTCTTTCGCAAGTCGTCATCCCACCTGGTCGGAGAGCGTCCTACACTACGTTTACCGAGTCGCGGTCTCCACTCAAGAACACGTTTGCCCCAGCTCCAATGTTATAATAACGAATAAATAAATAGTATAACGCAAAACCACACATTATTTTGTTCGCGCAGGAATGGAAGGAATGGTTCATGTAGTACGGTATATGTGTATAATAAATAGTACACAATCATAATTAAACCTATCGCGTATGATTCATTTTGTATTATGTCAGCCATCTTGGATTTAGAAATAAACATCTGTTTCGTAATCTACACTGTTGAGTTTATCGAAAATGCAACTATTTATTTGTGAACACACCCCTAAGTGTGTTCTCAAATGAATAGCACTCTATACAAAGCATGTCTTCACACAATGTTTGTGTAGAGATATATTAGTCCTGTCTGAAGATTCCAACCATGCACCACAATTTCCTTTAACTTATTCCGTAGTAGCGGCCACGAGTTTCCCAATCCACAACAATTCGTTCAAATCTACATTTTGTTTCCACGAGATTTTTGGAATCGCATTGTGTAGAACTTCCACGGAATTTTATTTGATTTCGGATTCCGCTGTCACTGCGAAGTTATGCGCTTCTTTATTCAAGTTATTCTGTTTATTTATCGCTACTGCTATTTTCTCTTTATATATTTTGAGGAACTCTGTGGCGTGGTGGGCGAAAGTCCGCTTGCGACGCATGAGGTTGCAGGTTCGATTCCCGCCTCGGAACATATGTTTGTACGATCTGCAGATATTTTGTTGTTAAGTAGAAAATTGTTTTTAAGAAATCAGGTAATTAATTAACGAAAATAACACTATAATAACAAAAACCTTAGAAAAATATTACTTTCAGAGTAGGTACCAAGGATGTAATAACAGTTAAATATTACTTTCAGAGTAGGTACCAAGGATGTAATAACAGTTAAATATTACTTTCATAGTAGGTACCAAGGATGTAATAACAGTTAAATATTACTTTCAGAGTAGGTACCAAGGATGTAATAACAGTTAAATATTTTTACACTTTACATTTTTATTGTGTTCTGATCGCGTAAGATCAGAACACAATACTAGTACTATTTTACGACAGTGTGTAAACCTATTGAAACATCCGGAAAAATATTTATTTATTTATTTTATTTATTTATACTTCTTGAGCTTGAGGTACATCTTCCATCATGGCCTGTTGCAGCGTTGGATCGCGAGGAGTGGAAGGAGAAAAGGGAGGCCTTTGCCCAGCAGTGGGACAATAACGGCTTAAAATAAATAATAATAAATATACTTCTTGCACGTAAACTTGCACAAAACACAAACACTGTTCTAGAAAATTTTATACAAAGGCGAACTTAACCCTAAAAAGAGTTATCTTCCAGCAAACCTTATTGAGAGAGAGACAAAGTGAAGAGAAAATAGGTAAATTAACACGATAAATACCCGTTCAAATAGTACTTAAAATAGGAAATTTATTCACAAAGCATCCGGTATCCGTTTTTTTTCTGTTTCATACGCCATCATGGAAAAAAGGATATCGTCGTTCCTACAATATAGTAGTTTTAGGAGAGAGTACACACACCTATGCTCGGAGTTTCTCTGAAGGATAGGATTCGTAACGAATACATCCGAAAGAACCAAAGTTATCGACATAGCTCTGAGAATTAGCAAGCTGAAGTGGCAGTGGGCCGGCCATATCTCGCGAAGAACCGACGGCCGCTGGGGCTAACGTGTTCTTGAGTGGAGACCACGACTTTGTACTTTACTTCACTTCATCATAACATTACTGTTGTACTTTAGTTATTCCTTTTCTCCTGGATAGGCAGGTTCACTTCATCATAAAATTTATTTTGTTTCTACTTATGTTTTATGCTACTTTGATGTTTTGCGCTTTAGATGACCCGCTCATGAGCGCTTATTTCTATTGTATTAAAACTTTGACTGCTGAAATCACACGGTATGTGTTTTCTACAAGTGACTAATATGCGTAAATCCACACTAGCGCAGCGGCTGAGAAAATACAGATCTGTGTGACTCAGCACAGCCGTAATATTTTTCGAACGAAACGCATGTGCGGCGCAACACAACCGCTGTGTAGAGCGGCAGCACGAATTTTTTAGGTTAAAAAAAAGATCGCAGTCGTCGAAAAAAAACCGCAGTCAAAGTGTTAAGGGGCGTTCAACACGTTCCCACTTATTAGCTTAACGCTTCCGGTTCCATATTTTTGTATAATTTAGAAACGTGGTTGACATTAATACACCTATTCAACTACTACCCGTTGTTTGTTTAAATCATTATATGACATTTTGTACGACTCGGTAAACGAAGTGTAGGACACCTTCCTAGTGGGATGACGACCTGTGAAAGACTGCAGGTAGATGCTGGATGCGTCAAGCTGAAGACAGGGCGCTATGACGCTCATTAGAAACGTGAGGCCTATATCAAATAATGGATTAACATATGCTGATGATGAATGTCGGAGTTTTTCCTGCCAAAAGAATGAATATTGGTACTTATTATTTATTTATTTATGTATCTAAGTAGTGTATTATTTATTTTGGAATTTTGTAATATTTATTATTTGTTTTTTCAGCATTCTTATTTAGATAACCTGTGGTACACCCCCTGCCTTTTCTTAAATTCATATCATTATTTCCATCCAAGTACCTGTCGCATATAATATATTTTTGTAATGATTAATTTGATTATGGTGTACAATAAAGAATTTTTGTATTGTATTATATTGTATTGTAAATATATTTTACAATACAATACAAAAATGAAGAGCTTAAGCTGTAAAGTCCCTTCAAAGCCCGCCACACAACACACGCGAGTTAACTCAGCGTAAGCGCTAAACTTTTCCTTGCTGCGACTTTCATTTGGCAAGGGATCGTCAAAATACAAATTATTAACGACGACCTCTGTGGCGTGACGGGCAAAGGTCTGCCTGTGACGCGGGAGGCCGCGGGTTCGGTGTTTGTAAAAACTGTAGGATTTGTCCCATGTGTTCTGGGTGTTTACTGTGTGATAAAGAAAATATGTGTCTTTGTAATGTCATATTTATTTTATTGGTTCATTATGTACGTTTATAGGTCTTAGCATCTAGGTAATGTATAGGAAACAAAATGGCACTGCTTGGGTAAAGTAGGGCGTGGCAATATGTACGGAGAATGGAAGTGAGCCGGGTTTCTAAAAAAATCTATTTATTAGATAAGAGATAGAGAGAGACCAGGAAATTATAATTCTATCACATGAATTAAAAAACCTAAGTATTTTTTTGTATACAAAGGGGTTTACAAAACCCAAAGAATATTGGTGGAAAAAATTGAAAGATATTGGTACCATTGGTACCACGAAGCAAAGCACAGAAGCTCGAAACTTTTTTTCGTTTTGAAAGTTTCAGAGAGATTCGTCCAATCATTTAATTGATCTATCGTTCGTTTTCGAATTCAATATTTTTTATTAATTTTAATGATATGCTTTGTTGAAGTTTGTGTTTTAGTATTTAGTGATAAAATTGCTATTGCTTGTTGTTTTCTGTTATTGTCATCAGTTTTTGTTAAGTTTCATTCAGAAGTCTTTGTAGACATAAAAAAATATCTTTGATTATAAATCGGAGTAAATACAATACAATACAAATACGCTTTATTGCACATCAAACACAGAAAAGCAAAAACAGTAAGGAACAAAGATACAAATGCACAATGGGCGGTCTTATCGCTAAGAGCGATTTCTTCCAGGCAACCTTTGGATGGACACGTAGCTAAAGTACAGGTATGGCGGTGGCGTATTATAGACTAATGTTGTTTATAAATTATATACAATACAAATACATAAATACATGTTTATACGTTAATGGAAATAAATACTGATTATAGAGACTATTACATATACATACATAAAATATTAACTATTTGAAGTTGAAGAAGAAAGAAAATGTTCGTAGAGTAAAGTACTCAAAACACAGGCTTTATAATGTTGTGTGCATCCAGCTTAAAAAAAGTAAGGCTTTCAAATTATTAAATGTAACAATTGTACTTTGTACGTATTAGACAATAGATGACTAAAACATTTAAACTCATACAAATTGCGTTTGTTTTGAACCAGCTTTTGTGTAGTTTAACTTTATTAGGTTAAGTTAATTAGTGTAAGTGAAACTGGCTAATGAGGACGCTTTGTTTTACTAAAAACTAGATAGATCGAAAATTATTTTATTGCACACTTACAAAATAAAACAAACAAGACAGAATTGACTTTGACGACCGATGTGGCGCGGTGGGCGAAGGTCCGCCTGCGGGAGGTTGCGGGTTCGATTCCCGCCTCGGAACAATTGTGTGTACGATCTGCAGATATTTGTTCCGGGTGTTCTGGTCGTTTTCTATATATAATAAAAAATATATATCTATGTAATGTATTGTATTATGTATATCAGTCATCTAGTATCCATAACACAAGCTCTGCTTAGCTTGGGGCTAGATGATGCTGTGTGAATTGTCCTGCATTATTATTATAAGTGCGTAACGCAAAAAGATTACATTTAGAGAATCGCTGAAGGTTTAAGGAAATCATTGACGTTTCAAGGTCATATTAGAATAACTACTACATACTTGATTTCGATAATTCATAAATTAAAAAGATTGTAGAAAATGAATTCACCCAGAATGTTTACTTATCCCCTAAATAATATTAAAAATAACAATCCACTCTGGATCCTGAGGCCCTGGACAGCAGCCAACGGATTCAAGGTCGCGCTCGAGCGTCCCGAATTTATGGGTTTCCTCTTGCGTAACGGATCCTAGGGGCAGGGGCGGAGTGAGGTGTGCTTGGGGGTTCTTGTACTCGTGAATAATTTATCGAAGAGAAACAGTTTACAAATATGAGCTTGAAATCTAATTTGATAATAATTTTGTTTAAAACTTTACATATCGATGAGCTTGTTTTGTAAGTCTAATATTAAAGTTCTTGTTTTCTGACTTGAATCCCATCTTACTTCAGTAAATATTTGATCATGGTGTATGTAAATCAGGAAACATAGAATTCAACTCTTCTTATCAACTGAAGATATTATAATGTTTTTTTGTAATGTTTTTTTTTATTTATTTACCATCTTAAAGATATTGTTACATAAAAAAGCTTAAAAATAACACGAAGGAAACCATAAAGGTTTGTATAGATGTGTTATTAGCTGAGAGTCAGCTGAATAAAATCTCATGAGTTTGACAATAAAGTTATTCAATTTCAGGCAATAAGATTATAAATTGGAATTAGGTAAGTAAATTGATCAGTAACTGAATCAAACCCCCTGATAATGATGAAGGTTCGATAAGAAGTGCGATCTAAGTTTATATAATTAATTTGATTATGGTGTACAATAAAGAATTTTTGTATTGTATTGTATATTAATGGCCACTTTCTTGCTGTTAAGAAAAAAAATTATGTTGTTAGCTTTTTGCTATTGTCTACCCATTTTTTACCTTTGAATTGAATACGCAAAAAACGAAAAACGAAAGCATAACGTAACAGCTGTTGTGGGGTAGGGTGGGGCGCTGAGCTTGGTGGCTTCTGTTTTCTAATGGTAATGTACTTGTATGTATTTTGCTGGCATCTTTTAGATGAACAAATTAACTGTGGAGCCTTATTACAAATGCATATATAAATAAATAATAAATAATGCTGGACAATTCACTCAGCATTATCTAGCCCCATGGTAAGCAGAGCTTGTGTTATGGGTATTAGATAATTTATATACATAATACAATACATTACATAGATATATATTTTTTATTATACATAGAAAACGACCAGAACACCTGGAACAAATATCTGCAGATCGTACACACAATTGTTCCAAGGCGGGAATCGTACCCGCAACCTCCTGCGTCGCAGGCGGACCTTCGCCCACCGCGCCACATCGGTCGTCTATATCGATTATAGAGCAACTGAGTTACTATACGTATCAAGCCCCCATTGAGCCACGTCCTAGATCCTATCCTGTGCATGCCTAGGAAAACAGTGGATATGGGAATTTATGTGAATGGTCTAACAATATGTTTTAATAAAAAATATCGCGATCTTACTAAGCGGCGGGAAGATTGAAAACAAAGATTTTTGACTGTTTAGGGAAAATGGTTTTTTATTTGTATATTTTCTGTTTTTTTTTGTATTGACGGTACATCCTGTCAGGTTCAAATGAAGAATAAAGTTTGTGAAAATTAAGTTAACACTTTGACTGCTGAAATCACACGGTATGTGTTTTCTACAAGTGACTAATATGCGTAAATCCACACTAGCGCAGCGGCTGAGAAAATACAGATCTGTGTGACTCAGCACAGACGTAATATTTTTCGAACGAAACGCATGTGCGGCGCAACACAACCGCTGTGTAGAGCGGCAGCACGAATTTTTTTGGGTTAAAAAAAAGATCGCAGTCGTCGAAAAAAAACCGCAGTCAAAGTGTTAAACTAGTTTTGACTGTGGTCAAATTAAGTCCATTCGTGTAATGCAACCATTTTTGACTGTCAAAAAGTACTAAAATAATCTATTGACTCTTCTACCTAACCTATTCAATACCGTATTGATATTAAAATTCTAGTGTAAGGAATTAATAATTTATTCATACACATACAATCACACAAAACGCAATAAAATAAATAATGCTGGATAATTCACACAGCATTATCTAGCCCCAAGGTAAGCAGAGCTTGTGTGTGATAATAAGACAAGCTAAATCCCTCCCTGTATTTAAACATACCATATGTTTAAATACAGGGAGGGATTTAGCTTTGAACACTTTCTTTCTTCGACCTCAAATAGTTAATATTTTATGTATCAGTGTCTATAATCAGTATTTATTACCATTAACGTTTATACAAGTATTTATGTATTTGTATGTTTTTTTTTATTGTATATAATTTATATTTACATTAGCCTAGAATACGCCACCGTCTATACCTATACTATAGCTACGTGTCCATCCAAATGTTGCCTGGAAGAAATCGCTCTTAGCGATAAGGCCGCCCATTATGCATCTGTATCTTTGTTTGTTTGTTCTTTACTGTTTTTTCTGTGGTGTGCTATAAAGCGTGCTTGTATTGTGATAAATGTGATAATGCAAAAAAAGGGTAAATACAAAAATATACACCTGAACGTATAAGTACTTTTATACAAATACGAGTCATATATATATACAGGGGTTGGTTTCGTTTGGTTGGTGCGTCCTACCCGTTATGACCTACGGAGCTGAGACGTGGACACTCACGATAGGGCTGGTCCACCAGTTCAAAGTCGCTCAGCGAGCTATGGAAAGAGCTATGCTCGGAGTTTCTCTGAAGGATTGGATTCGTAACGAATACATCCGACAGAGAACCAAGGTTATCGACATAGCTCAAAGAATTAGCAGCTGAAGTGGCAGTGGGCCGGCCATATCTCGCGAAGAACCGACGGCCGATGGGGCAAACGTGTTCTTGAGTGGGGACCACGACTCGGTAAACGTAGTAGTAGTCGTAAAACGTAACGGTAGTAGCGTAGGACGCCCTCCGACCAGGTGGGATGACGACCTGCGAAAGACTGCAGGTAGATGCTGGATGCGGCAAGCTGAAGACAGGGCGCTATGGCGCTCATTGGGGGAGGCCTATGTCCAGCAGTGGACTGCTATAGGCTGATGATGATGATGATGATGATGGTTTCGTTTTGTGCCCACGGAACCCTAAACAACAGGCGACGAAGCATGCGTTTTCAATCAACAAAAACTTTATTAAGCCCGATTGGTTCGATAGTATATGGTTTTCAATTTTTACTCCCAGCTTTTGTAAACGTGGTTCTCAGTTATTTATGGATCAAATTGGATGGGGTTTTTGGTATATTATATATATGATTATTATAGATAGAGTGATTCAAGAGGCAGGTTTATAAACCATTTGTCGCATAGATTTCCACGCGGGCAAAGCCGCGGGCAAAGCGCGCAGCTAGTTAGTTTTTAAACCTTCCTCTTGAATAACTCTATTTCTGAAAACTACATTAAAATCCGTTGCGTAGTTTTAAAGATCTAAGCATACATAGGGACAGACAGACAGCGGGAAGCGACTTTGTTTTATATACATACGAGTATAATTATATGTACTATGTAGTGATAAATAAAGATAAGAAACAAGGTGTTTTTGATTTTCTGTTAAATTCAATATTCTTCAATATAGGTTGTTGAAGTCAACATTGAGGTTGAAATTAAATATAATACATATGACGACCGATGTGGCGCGGTGGGCGAAGGTCCACCTGCGACGCAGGAGGTTGCGGGTTCGATTCCCGCCTCGGAACAAATGTGTGTACGATCTGCAGATATTTGTTTCGGGTGTTCTGGTCGTTTTCTATGTATAATATAAAATATCTATCTATGTAATGTATTGTATTATGTATATCAGTTACCTAGTACCCATAACACAAGCTCTGCTTACCATGGGGCTAGATAATGCTGTGTGAATTGTCCAGCATTATTTATTTTTATTTTATTTATTTATATAACAGTATAATAGGAAAATATAATAGATTATACAGAATATGATATTGCTTTTACTTCCTTAGTACCTATCTAACTAAGGAAGTAAAAGCAATACCATATTCTGGTAACAAGTTACATATTTGCATATCCAATTTACCATGGCAAATGACATTCAGTATTTATGAATAAGTAAGAATTCCTATATCTATTTGTATGTAAATAACGAGTTAATTTCCGACGATAACAGCACAGTTACAAACAAAATTATTCTGAGAATGCCAATTTTTCTTATGTCCTTGTCTCGCGGTTTTTTATGGTATTTCTTGTAACCTTAATTGAAGCTTTTTTACTTATTAATCCAATAGTGTTACCACACACCAGAAAAACGAGTATTTTAATATGGATTTAAATGTGTTAATAACTAGCTGGTCCCCGCGGTTTCATCCGCCTTAAACTCGAATTTCACTTTATTCGGTGATTTTATTACACCTTGGGTTACATTATTGGAGTTTTCGTAAGGATCCCTAATTTTTTGAAAATATAATATAGCCTATGTTCACCGGAGATAGTGTAGCTTTCCAAAGTTGAAAGAATCGGTCCAGTAGTTTCGGTGCATATTCAATACAAACAAACAAACAATCAAATCTTTCCTCTTTATAATATTATTATAAAATAAAATATAAATAAATAATGCTGGACAATCCACACAGCATTATCTAGCCCCATGGTAAGCAGAGCTTGTGTTATGGGTACTAGATAACTGATATACATAATACAATATATTACATAGATAGATATTTTTTATAATACATAGAAAACGACCAGAACACCCGGAACAAATATCTGCAGATCGTGCACACAATTGTTCCAAGGCGGGAATCGAACCCGCAACCTCCTGCGTCGCAGGCGGACCTTCGCCCACCGCGCCACATCGGCTATAGATATTATTAGTGTTAATTTCGTTGCCTAATTTCAACACCCTTCCATATCCTTAATTCCTTCCTTAATTCCATAGTCTTAGTCTCAACTAAGAATCAGCTTACCCACAAATACACACACACACATACAGACATAGTAGGTACCCCACACACCCTTATAAATCAGACTTAAACCAGGATTAAGTAATTAAGTACAACATAACGCGGTTTCCTGGGATAATGTCTCCGATTTATGTTTTGTGGTGGGTCACTTCCGTTACCGCTGGAAATAAGGTTTGCGGAGGATGTTTCAGTTTTTTAATAAAGAACGTTGTTTGATAATCAAATTTACTAGTTCGTTTCTAAAATCCAAATATTATTATTGCTTGCTGATTTTCATAACGATAAAAACAGTCCGGCATGTTCGCGGAGGCGCGGACGGCTTCCATGCATGCATGCGGAAGAAAATCGCCTCGTTGCTGTTCAGGCCGCATGGTGGTAGTACTAACATCATTCTGAATGCATTATCCAATAAATGGGAAAGCCCGTTCCTCGAGCACTGCAACCAAGTAATGAAAGTGATGAAATCACTTTCATCATTATTTGATTGCACTGTTTGTAAATATTATAAATAAATAATAAATAAATAAATAAATAATACTGGACAATTCACACAGCATTATCTAGCCCCATGGTAAGCAGAGCTTGTGTTATGGGTACTAGATAACTGATATACATAATACAATACATTACATAGATAGATATTTTTATTATACATATAAAACGACCAGAACACCCGGAACAAATATCTGCAGATCGTACACACATTTGTTCCGAGGCGGGAATCGAACCCACAACCTCCTATAATAATATTCGAACTTAATTGTTAATAACTAACATAGAATTAACCCCATGGTAAGCAGAGCTTGTGTTATTGGTACTAGATAACTGATATATACACTACAATACATTACATAGATATATATTTTTATTATACAAATAAAATTATAATTATTTATGTCGAATGAAATGAAATTTCATTTCATTCACCCGGAACAAATATCTGCAGATCGTACACACAATTGTTCCGAGGCGGGAATAGAACTCGCAACCTTCTGCGTCGCAACCGGACCGTTACCCACAGCGCCACATCGGTCGTCATAATATTGACGCAATGTCAGCACGCTGATTAATAAAACATATAAACCCGTTTACCCAGCCTTGCATATTAAGAGAATTCCGGTATAATATCCGCTATTTGCCCTGCACTCATGTTACAGTACTGAATTTTAAATAAAGCCACTTTAAACGCTTATCAATATTGAAGTTTATAATTCTCGAATATTATTATATTTGCTTAAAAAAGCATGGGGCTTTATATTCTTTTGACGACCAATGTAGCGAGGTGGGTGAAGGTCGCCTGTGACGCAGGAGATTGCGGGTTCGATTCCCGCTTTGGACAAATGTTGGTACGATCTCCAAATATTTGTTCCAGGTGTTCTAGGTATTTTTGTATCGTAAAAAATATATTAAAATATGTGTTGTGTATCAGTCATCTAGTATCCATAACACAAGCTCAGACACAAGCTTCGTTTAGCTTGGAGCTACATGATGGTGTGTGGATAGTTCATAATATTTATATATGTATTATTACTAGCGGCCCGTCCCAGCTTCGACCGAGTAGTCATTTGTTTCAGGTTTCACTTTTTAATTTTTTCTCTTTTTTCTCTCCGTAAGAGCCATTCTCGTACTTCAAGGAATATTCTAAAAAAAGAATTAGCGAAATCGGTTCAGCTGCTCTCGAGATTTGCGCTTAGCAACACATTCAGCGATTCATTTTTATATTATCGATTTTTATCTGAAATCCTATCTTTTGGGAATGAGCTAAGATCACATATTCGATCGCCTTAAATAGTGCCTTCACAGGAAAGTACTGCCGAGTGATAATGTAACTTGCGACCGGATTACGACAGGCGTAAATTAAGCAATCAGTGCTGTCGAACGTCCATTTTGTATTAGTTTGACACCAGCTACAACGTCAAAATTGGCGTTTGACAGCACTGATTGCTTAATTTACGCCTGTCGCAAACCGGTCGCGAGTTACATAATCACCATACCGGTGTGTACTATATAATTGTAGTATTTTGTATGTCTGAAGTTGTTAATATAGAATTTATCTATCTATGTCATCATTATCAGCTTAAGTTAGTCCACTGCTGGACATAGGCCTCCCCCAATTAACGCCATAGCGCCCTGTCTTCAGATTGATGCATCCTGCAGTTTTTCGCAGGTCGTCATCTCACCTGGTCGGAGGGCGTCCTAAACTACGTTTACCGAGTCGTGGGCTCCACTCAAGAACATGTTTGCCCCAGCTATCTATGTAAAATTATGTAAATACTTGATTTTTAGTTACTGACATAAACCCTATTGTCCTAAAAAAGAAGAGCTGACAGACAGACACAAATTAAACAAAAAGGGTTCCTTGTCAACTACGGAACCCTTAAAAGTAGCAGTAACCCCAAACTGACAAACAACTCTAACTCCACTTACGTAAGTCGATATTCCAACATACAAATCAAAGGAAACAAATTACATTTTTACAAGGATCTCGGATGAAAACTTGCTCAGATATAACTTTTTTGGCAGCGGTGGGTGCTGCGAGGTAGACGAGGTAGATTCAGATAGCTCACTAGATAATTATACAGATCCCCTGGTACTTGTCCACGATCCTATCCATCCATGGTTGTCTGGTAGAGTTCGCTCTTGAGCGATAAGACCGCCAATTGTATCTAGTTTTTTTAAAGTTTATTTTATTTTAAATAGATATTATAAACGAAGTGTGCAATAAAGAATTATCTATTTTTCTATCTATATTTAGTTTTGTGGTGTGAGATAACTAAAGGATTTATAGGAAGGAATGTGCTCTTCTCAGGTACTTGACGACCGACGTGGCACGGTGGGCGAAGGTCCGCCTGCGACGCAGGAGGTTGCGGGTTCGATTCCCGCCTCGGAACAATTGTGTGTACGATCTGCAGTTATTTGTTCCGGGTGTTCTGGTCGTTTTCTATGTATAATAAAAAAAATATCTATCTATGTAATGTATTGTATTATGTATATCAGTCATCTAGTACCCATAACACAAGCTCTGCTTACCATGGGGCTAGATAATGCTGTGTGTATTGTCCAGCATTATTTTATTTATAATTATATATTTAAAAAAAAGAACTGAACGAATGAATTATCGCCATTTTGAAAAAAGTGGACTAGCTGTATTATCAACACCGACCGTAAAATCGGTGGATTGATCACGATTTCAGTGAAACTTTTTATCCCGCCTTATCTAATGAGTTATAAGGGCGGGATTGTGTTCTTTTACATCGGAATAAAGTCTCTTTTACAATAGGCGTGTCACTCCTAATCAGTGTCATTCTTTGCCATATCACTGGCGTTGGAGTTGCTTTTATCTATAACATTCTAATGACTACCTCTTTTCTTCTATAAAAGATTCCTGCCCTCTAAAGAGTTCTAAGGTAATAAGGTTTTTGTTTTATTGAAAACTCCTCAAGAAGCCGCGCGCTATTAGAACGTACGGACTATACATTTATAAAGATAGAACACTTTTCTTTTAGACTAGCGGACCTTCCCAGCTTCGCACGGTTTTAGTACGGATCCCTAACTTATTTTAAAATATAATATAGCCTATGTTCACTGGGGATAGTGTAGCTTCCCAACGGTCAAAGAAGTTCTCTAATCGGTTCAGTAGTTTCGGAGCCTATTCATTATAAACAAAAAATCAAACCTTTCCTCTTTATAATATTAGTATAGAATAGTGGACATTTAAGTTTAAAGCAGTCCCTAAATTAAGTGAAAACTCTTTACTTGGACATATTTTATAATCTGTGGTCTCTTTCAGACAAAATGAAATATCCTTCGTCGTAAATCACGGTGAGCGAATGTCGCAGGGAATTAGAAAGAAAAGTTATTCCTAAGCGCTTGGTTTTATCTCTTGTACTCGGATTCGGGTGGTTTCAATCAGCTGGTCGGATTTTACAGCTCGCGGCCTTTTAATATTTATTTATTTATTGTGAAAATAACTTAATTATTATTACAACAAAACTCCAAGTGAGTTGCAAAAATTATCAATAAATAAATTTAAAACAATTGTGAAGCATATTCTTTGTAAAAAGGCTTATTACAAAATATCAGATTATCTAGAAGATAAAAAACTTGGAACGAGTTTTGCTCCAACTCAAAATCTAACAAATTTCAGATAAGCAAATCATATGTACCTACTAGACACATAAGTTATGAACATACTAGTGGTTTCTTCTAACTTCTTCCACTGGTGGACAAAAAATTTAAGTGAACAACAATATAATAATGAATAGTATAAGATATGACTTGTCTAAGTGCTTATTTGTGAGCCTAAAGAAATAAACGTTCATTTCATTTCATTTCATTACAGGTATTTTAACAATGCCTCTGTGACCTATTTATAGCGTCTTAAGTAGGTACTGACCATAGGTACTGACAAATTATGTATATGTAATACGAACCTACTAAAAAGAAAAATAATGGACTTACCCAAGAGGTGAATACCCCGTGTACTTGTAAAATGGAAGGAAATAGTGTTATAATAGGCCCTATGTATTCCGAGTAACACGTCCCAACACCGTTCAATAACTCAGAATCTGTCTATTACATTGTATTATTATATTGGGAACATCTGTGTCCCTTGAAAATTGTCCCAGAGTTGCGTATTACAGGGAGCTTCCATTCGGGAACATAGTCGACAATTTTGATACATTACGTCGAGCGAGTAGATGTGACAGGGTACATTATTAAAATGGCTTTTAAGAGATGGGACACCTCTAGACGTTTTGGCTCGGTAAGGGAAGAAATTGGCAGGGATGTACTGCGCCTTAGTAATGTGATGAGAAATTGTGTAGATCTGTTTGTTTGAGAATAATACTAAATTTAATAAATAAATAATGCTGGACAATCCACACAGCATTATCTAGCCCCATGGTAAGCAGAGCTTGTGTTATGGATACTAGATAACTGATATACATAATACAATATATTACATATATAGATATCTTTTATTATACATAGAAAACGACTAGAACACCCGGAACAAATATCTGCAGATCGTACACACAATTGTTCCGAGGCGGGAATCGAACCCGCAACCTCCTGCGTCGCAGGCGGACCTTCGCCCACCACGCCACATCGGTCGTCAAATGAAATGAATTGGGCTGTTTTATAACGGTGCTCTGTTAGATTTAGAATATTATTTCAATATAATGTATGCAAAGCTACGGACCAGGCAATGTGAAAGTGTAGGATATTCCTAGGTAGGTAGGTAGTTTAAGCTTTTTTACTTCTCTTGCTCAAAAAACGTATCTATAGCGTAGCTAAGCGAGCGTAAAACTCGATTCTACGCCATTGGGATTAAAAGTATTTTTTATTGTTGTCTGAAATCATTAGTCAGTACAAGACATTCGCCATCTTGCATAAATACTCGACATTTTGTTATTCCATTTACAAAAAACATAGACATTTCATTTCAATTCGTGTTTGAAAATGGAACTGAATCTTGGTGATTGTTGGATGTTTTTATAAAGGGTGATTCTTGCTCCGTGATATAATGCGTAGGTAGGGAAGTAGCTTTGCGTTGAGCGTAACGAATAGGTACACAACAAAAGTTTGCGGTAGCGTGAAATCATAGGAATTTTTGGTTTACTATAATATTTTGTACTGATGGTGAATGTAGCTGATTTAATTGAAAATGTCATCACACGGAACAGAAGTGCAAAGAAATAATTAAAATGATTCTATGGGTTGTGGTCGAAATCGTGTGAAATATAATATAAAGACTTCTGACTCATTTGTAAAAAAGACAAATTAGTGGTATCTAAGCAATTCATAAGTGTCCAGATATGTTGATCTCCAATTGCTTGAACTCTACATCAGTAGGGAAGAAAGTCAGGCTTTCTGTAGGTACTGAGGAGTTTTCTATATCTATACTAATATTATAAAGAGGAAAGGTTTGATTTTATTGTTTGTTTGTAATGAATAGGCTCCGAAACTACTGGACCGATTCGAAAATTTTTTTCACCGGTAGAAAGCTACACTATCCCCGGTGAACATAGGCTATATTATATTTTCAAAAAAGTTAGGGATCTGTACTAAAGCAGTGCGAAGCCGGGAAGGTCCGCTAGTAGTTAATAAAACACGTTAAGCTCTCGGAGTAGACTGGCTTAACTTTTTCATTACAAACTATTTATCTCTAGACCGTGCGTTCTCGTTAGCGTGATTTAGAGCTTACACTTTTACTAGCGACATCTAGTTAAGCGTCGGAACTAAAAGAGGTCACATGGCTACTAGATTGAATTGAACACCAATTGACAGGTAATGGGTATTGCATCAAGCTGAAGTGGCAGTGGGCCGGCCATATCTCGGGAAGAATTGACGGCCGCTGGGGCAAACGTGTTCTGGAGTGGAGACCACGACTCGGTAAACGTAGTGTAGGACGCCCTCCGACCAGGTGGAATAACGACCTGCGAAAGACTGCAGGTAGATGCTGGATTCGTCAAGCTGAAGACAGGGCGCTATGGCGCTCATAAGGGGAGGCCTATGTCCAACAGTGGACTGTCATAGGCTGATTATGATGATGGGTATTGCATCTAAAAAGACGCGGCAATAGAGTGGCTATGTTGAGATTTGGCGGTGTATTGACAAACATTCAAGCTAATTACTTCTTTTATTTCTCAAAAAAAATATTGGTAGTTAAATTAATAAGCCTGATTAACAACGTAAAACACAATTTATTTACAAACCTCCGTTTTTGAAGTACGCTTAAAAATTAAAAATAAAGTGTCATTCACTTTATTTATGTTACCTACACGTAGGTACACATCGAATGTTGCTCCCAAATTGGACAACAAAGGAATCGCTTTATTCACGAATTAAACTGAAATTGGCAAGCGAATGAACTAACTGTTGCAAACTAGAATGCACCGAAAACTACGAAACTAACAGACATACAAACTACCTACTTAATTATAGTAAATGCGGGCCGAAAGTTCATAGTTTTGGGCCAGAGTTCACGCTCGTCGTAATTAATAAGTTTGGGTACTACAAAGAGGTTGTATTCTTCTAAAGTTTTTGTGTATCTCTACTCATATCTATTATAAAGAAGAAAGGTTTGATATTTTTTTGTTTGTTTGTAATGAATAGGCTCCGAAACTACTGGACCGATTTGAAAAATTCTTTCACCGTTGGGAAGCTACACTATCCGGTGAACATAGACTATATTATATTTTCAAAAAAGTTAGGGATCCGTACTAAAACCGTACGAAGCCGGGAAGGTCCGCTAGTCATTTATAAAAAGGTTTTATTCTACTTGCCCTGTAAGTTTGTTTGGGACAAATCTTGAAACTGAAGTTTAGACCAGTTATCTTCAACCGATTGAGCTAAAAAATTGGCATACTTATGTCAGTTTACGGGTTTGATTCCCACCTCGGGACAAATGTGTGTACGATCTGCAGATATTATATTCAGAAAGTTATGGTCTTTTTCTATGTAAATATAATAAAAAAATCTATCTATGTGAACTATTGTATTATGTATGTATATCAGTCATCTAGTACCCATATCATAAGCTCTTCTTAGCTTGGGGCTAGATAACGCTGTGTGAATTGTCCTGCATTATTTATTTATTTATTTGCAGATTTGACAGACAAATTATCCCGTACAGAGAATCGCATATAAATTTTAGAACGTATCGGATAACTAAAACACTCTAAAAAGTAAATAGAACCTTCAAAATCGGTAACTTTACCGAACTAGTTAAAGCTTCCCACCCGACACCCAATATTTATTGCATTAATCTATCGAATCCGCTTTGTAACCTCGTTACTAGTGATGGGAACTATCGATTAAAATTCAATCAACTTTATCGATACCTTGCTCCAATTTAATAGCTGCCCGTCTTTGCTTAACAAACGTCGATTGAAAGACCTGCCGATTATAATCAGTTTATGGTTTCTTACTTTAATCTGATCCATTATTTTAGATTGGATTTAACAAAACGTTTGTTATTCTGGGAAATTCTACGGAATGTGTTTTGACGTTTTATGTTCCTGTTTTGAAATATACGTTGCTTATTCGAGTAGGTAAGAACTTACTGTTCATTTAAGACGACCGATGTGGCGCGGCGGGCGAAGGTCCGCCTGCGACGCAGGAAGTTGCGGGTTCGATTCCCGCCTCGGAACAATTGTGTGTACGATCTGCAGATATTTGTTCCGGGTGTTCTGGTCGTTTTCTATGTATAATAAAAAATATCTATCTATGTAATATATTGTATTATGTATATCAGTTATCTAGTACCCATAACACAAGCTCTGCTTACCATGGGGCTAGATAATGCTGTGTGAATTGTCCAGCATTATTATTTTTTTATATTTTTTTTAATCGATTATTTGTTATATTGTGTTTAATATTCTTAGCTTATAGCAGCTTAAGCAATGACCTACCTTAGTAGGAATTAAGTGAAAACGAAACCTTAAAAGAGATTTTACTATGGAAAAAATATGTTGCTTTGACTATAATAAAGATCGATTGACACATTTGACACCTTATTCATCAAAATGAGTAAGTAGTTTAAGCGGTACGCTGAAGTAGAAAATACGTAAAATTGTACAATCATAAATTCAACTGCTAAAACAATTTGCCCCTGCAAATTGACCTCGACTACCTCTGTGGCGCGGTATTCCGCCTGAGGTTGCGGGTCGATTCCCGGCAAGGGACTTGTGTGTACGATCTGCAGATATTTGTTTCGGGTGTTCTTCAGATATTTGTTCGGTTAATGTATAATAAACAATATCTATCTATGTAATGCACTGTCTTAGCTTGGTACTAGATGATACTGTGTGGATTGTCTCATCATCATCATCATCAGCCTATATTAGTCCACTGCTGGACATAGGCCTCCCCCAATGAGCGCCATAGCGCCCTGTCTTTAGCTTGACGCATCCAGCATCTACCTGCAGTCTTTCGCAGGTCACGTCATCCCACCTGGTCGGAGGGCGTCCTACACTACGTTTACCGAGTCGTGGTCTCCACTCAAGAATACTTTTGCCCCAGCGGCCGTCGGTTCTTCGCGAGATATGGCCGGCCCACTGCCCCTTCAGCTTGCTAACTCTGGACTGTGGATTGTCTAGCATTATTTATTTATTATTTATTGAAATGGGGAAAACAAAAAAGGTATAACGAGGTGTGATGTGGTGGCATAACTTCCACATTTTAATAAATCATCGATACATATCGTATTAACTTTTATCGACATATATGTTCCATGCACTGTTTTAACTCCATCACATCCCTCTTCCATAAATAAATGTACCAGTCTTATTTAGCAGAGAAATGGCGGCCATTTTTAATTTTAATTCCTTTTGCTTTGTTACTTTGTAGGTGTTACAGTGATGGAGAGCTTTTACTGTTTCATATTAATTTTAATTTACTGTTCTTACTCCATCGTGTGGGATTAACTTCAAATAGTAATGAAGCAAATATTTTTTGAGAGATAATAAGAAGATAAATTATGTTTCCCAGCTTTGTAGCGCGGTAATTCTATATGATATTATATTTATTTGTTTATTTTAAGCCATTATTGTTCCACTGCTGGGCAAAGGCCTCCCTTTTCTCCTTCTACTCCTCGCGATCCAACGCTGCAACAGGCCATGATGGAAGATGTACCTCGAGCTCGTCGCGCCATCTCATCCTGGGCCTTCCACGTCGCCTCTTAGCGTTGGGTGGACTCCACTCAGTGGCGGTGTCTATATTTTATAGGTAATTTTAATCAAATTTAGAAATATCTACTATATATTTAATCGACATTGTTATTAGGCCACTATTGTTAGCCGCTAGAATTATTTTGGGTACAAAACTGCAACCTAAAGCAACAAATACAATACGTATCATAAAATAGGCACATACAAAAGTCCTCAGCCTACGTAAAACTGTTGAATAAAAACATTCCCGTAATTTATAAGATTTCCCAGACTAGCCCACTCAAGGTAAGCCGACTTTGCAGACACCACGCATGAGATTGGCCGATATATTCCAAATCGTCCCATAAGTTACTTGAGTTAGCTGGAATTGTTTCCCATTGATTTGATTTTGGTTTGATCCTTAAGCAGCTTAGATACTTAGAGAGCGGATAAAGGGGTCCATTTTGATAGAACTTCGTCATCATCATCATCACCTTATAGCAGTCCACTGCAGGACATAGGCCTCCCCCAATGAGCGCCATAGCGCCCTGTCTTCAGCTTGCCGCATCCAGCATCTACCTAACATCTGTAAAATATTTCATGGCTTTTAAATAAAAAATAATTTAGTTTTTAGTTCTTTTTATATAAATTATTGTTACCCAAAATATTAAAACTGTACATATACTGTAGCCTGCCTGAAACCGTTTTCGAGAAAAACACCGAAAAACATTTCACTCTCAAAATGAAAAATCCCAAACGAGTTTACACAACGCGACGTTACCCAAAATACGGTCGCATTTCCCACAAAATATATTAAAAGAACAAAGATGCAGGGAGAAATTTAGGGCCCACTTACCGGTAAATAGGGTAATTTAATAACTCTGCCTACCTCCTTGCCGATAGGGACTATCGATTTGCAATATTTACCCCAAAAGCTCACAGATTAGGACTGAATATATTATGCAGATGGTAACATTTTCGGGAGATTTTCCCAACCCTTTTTTTTTAGGAAATGTAAGGTGGGTAATTTGATAGGTAAATGCCTGTTTAGATAAGTGCTTGGTTCTTATTTTAGAAAAACTTTTCTTTTCACCTTCAAAACCCAGGTTTTATACTTAATTTTAAAAACGTAAACCCAATAGTACATATGTATATTGTTACATAAGGGACTAAAACACCCCATTATAGACAAGGGTGTTATACTGCAGGACCGCTTTGTTTTTGAGAAGCTTAGTTCAGTTGGATGTGTACGGACTGATGATGATGATGTTCGAAAGAGTCACAAAATCCTTATAGTACAGAATAGATGTAATTTGCTAATGGCACAGAATGTCCATACCGCAATGCTTGAAAACGAAAGTTTTCAAGCATTGCGTCCTACCCGTTATTACCTACGGAGCTGAGACGTGGACACTCACGATAGGGCTGGTCCACCAGTTCAAAGTCGCTCAGCGAGCTATGGAAAGAGCTATGCTCGGAGTTTCTCTGAAGTATCTCTAATACATCCGACAGAGAACCAAAGTTATCGACATAGCTCTAAAAATTAGCAAGCTGAAGTGGCAGTAGGCCGGCCATATCTCGCGAAGAACGGACGGCCGCTGGGGCAAACGTGTTCTTGAATAGAGACCACGACTCGGTTAACGTAGTGTAGGACGCCTTCCGACCAGTGGGATGATGACCTGCGAAAGACTGCAGGTAGATGCTGAATGCGTCAAGCTGAAGACAGGACGCTATGGGGCTCATTGGGGGAGGCCTATGTCCAGCTGTGGACTGCTATAGGCTGATGATAATGATGACACAAAACCTTAATAATATATACACATAAACCTTCCCCGTGAATCACTCCGGCCATTAGTGGAAACCGTATTAAAGTACGTTTTGCGGTTTAGAAGGAGTTAGCGGACAAACAGACAGACGAGAGTTTGTTTTATATGTAGAGTACTGTAGTAGTTCATTCTGCGAGTGGTCATTCATCATGCATGCTACTTACTGGTGGTACAGGGTGCCACGTAATATGTGTACTAAAATGAATAAATAAATAAATGTTTCTTAGTTCAGACATTGTCATCATCATCATCAGCCTATAGCAGTCCACTGCAAGACATAGGCCTCCCCCAACGAGCGCCATAGCGCCCTGTCTTCAGCTTGACGCATCCAGCTGACCTGCAGTCTTTCGCAAGTCGTCATCCCACCTGGTCAGAGGGCGTCCTACCTACGTTTACCGAGTCGTGGTCTCCACGCAAGAACACGTTAGCCCCAGCGGTGGTCGGTTCTTCAAGTAAAGTAAAAGTAAAAAAAACATTTATTTCTTTAGGCTTACAAAATAAGCACTTAGAGCAAAATAAGCACTTAAGCACTTCGCGAGATATGGCCGGCCCACTGCCACTTCAGCTTGCTAATTCTTAGAGCTATGTCGATAACTTTAATTAGTTCTCTGTCAGATATTGTACTAAGCCATTAGGGGCTGATACTGGACTCTGAGAGGATTCACTGGGGAATACATTTTTTTTAATTCCAAATATTAAGTTGCATATACATTATTTATGGCGCTCATTGGGGGAGGCCTATGTCCAGCAGTGGACTGCTATAGGCTGATGATGATGAGTTGTATATACAGGGAAAAAAATGTTTGCTATTAGTTTCTGATCTTCTACAAACACTCTTGCATAACGAGTATTTTACGTAAAAAAATATTTCACAAATATGTTGTCCTTGTTTTTCCAGTAAAAACAGTATTATCACATGAAATTAAAATAAAATGATGCAACTTAATACTTTCACATTAAGAAAATAAAGACGAATACGAAGAAAAATATATCAAAGTTTGAAAAAAATGTAGTACAAAAGTTGATCTCCTCAGGATCCAAAACCAACCTTTGGCTTTGTACACAACTGTGCCGATATATTGGAAACTCAAAAATCAAATCATGGTAAATATCCCGTTTTACACTAAAGTCATTTAAAACTGGATTGATTTGATTTTTGAGTTTTCCAATATTTCGGCACAGTTTCATGCACCATGATTACGGAATAACAGGTTATTCCGGTTCAGATTATTCAAATCATGGTAAATATCCCATTTTAAATGACTTTAGTGTTTATAACCATGATAGTTTCAAAAGTTTTATCCCGTTTTAAATGACTTTAGTGTTTGTAAACATGTTTTTTGGCACCCTGTATGTATGTGCAGCGAGTAGAGTAATTAGTTCGATAGAGTTTCTAGAGAACTTTAAAGTGGACTCTAAATTAAATAAATAAATAAATAATGCTGGACCATACAGCATCATCTAGCCTTAAGCTAAGCAGAGCTTGTGTATGGCTACTAGATATAAATACATTACATAATATTATATTTTTATTTTCATAAAGATTACTCAAAATACCCGGAACAAATATTTCCAGATCGTACAAACATCTGTCCCATGGCGAGAATCGAACCCGCAACGCATCGCAGACGGACCTTCGCAGATCTTGTTTTTGTTGTTATCGTCGTTTTGCTAGATGGGTTTTTACATTTCATGCAAAGTGGCATGCAGAAACTAGTCTTCCATAAAGTTCGGCTTCGTCCCGCCATCTGATAATCTTAAAAAAAACTCAAAACAGTTTTAATATTTTTATACGAAATGACAAAAATCTTAACAGTCTCAAGGTAAGTTCACCTTATTTTTAGGAAACTTTTTTATCAAAGACATTTTATCAAAGCAATTTCCACTAATATCTTCATATCTTCACTAAATGTGTTCGTTTTCTTCACTAAATGACGACATTTTTTTCACTTAATATCGACCTTTTCCCTCACTTATTAAACAAACCTAGTGAGGGTAGAACAATCGACGTCATTAATGAACCGGCGGAACCGGAAGCAGCCATTATCGCGGACACGCAA
Organism: Eupithecia abbreviata; assembly: GCA_943735965.1. Taxonomy (NCBI): domain Eukaryota; kingdom Metazoa; phylum Arthropoda; class Insecta; order Lepidoptera; family Geometridae; genus Eupithecia; species Eupithecia abbreviata. The sequence goes on along the minus strand of OX030997.1, from coordinate 1,002,454 downwards.
GTTTCCGTCGGAAACGGCCGCGGTAACCGCTTCCGGTGGAGTTTTTCACCGGAAATAGTAATAGTGCGCGCTTTCAATGATGTGATTATGGAAATTTGGTTTTAAAATATTGTTTTATTGATATAGGGAAAGACCAATTTTTCTTACTCTTGAATCCCTACCTACGTACGACTTATATTTTTCTGTATTTTTTAGTGTTTTCCATTTTTTGTAACTTTGTTTAACATTGTGTAGCTATAAATAAATTATTTTATTCGTTATTCTTTTTTATATTTATATTTATTTGGGCTGTAGAAAGCCGTCAACTACACCTATCTATAAATTACTAGAAAATATATGTGTCAAATGGTTTATAAACCTTTCTCTTGAATCACTCTATCTATTAAAAAAAACCGCATCAAAATCCGTTGCGTAGTTTTAAAGATCTAAGCATACATAGGGACAGACAGACAGTGGGAAGCGACTTTGTTTTATACTATGTGTGATTAGTTTCTCTCATCCATCATCATCATCAGCCTATAGCAGTCCACTGCTGGACATAAACCAATCTACCAAGGTTAAATTGAAGTTTTTTTAGTAAATATAATATTAAAATAAAGGATCTTAATTTATAATATGCAAATAAGTAAATGTCCAAACGGATGAGATAGTTTTAATTTAAGTAATAGTAGTTTAGTAGTTAGTAATTTAAAAAATATAATTGAGAAAAACACCTCAATTAAAAACTTATCTTATATCAACGCTAAGAGGCGACGGAAGGCCCAGGATGAGATGGCGCGACGAGCTCGAGGTACATCTTCCATCATTGTTGCAGCGTTGGATCGCGAGGAGTGGATGGAGAAAAGGGAGGCCATAGCCCAGCAGGTGGGACAGTAATGGCTTAAAATAAAAAAAAATATATATATCAGCCAAAAACATAACCACATAAACATACTTTCAGGAGAAACTCAGAGGACATACAAATGTGACACACGCCACAATTTAGGCGTAACTAATGTATGGCTGCGAAGGAAATAAATACAGTAAATGGCGAGGAGCGAGTGAGATGGAAGACAATTATTTTTTCCGCATCATGAAGGTTCGTGAAGAATAATAAAATGCTTTTACATCGAGAATGTGGCGGAAAACAATGTACGAAACTGTCAGACCGACTTCAGTAACTGGTTTGTAGACTAGTTTTTGCCTACGGCTTTGCTTGCGTTGTTTCTGGGTCAGATAGATGATGATAGAAGATATGTAAAAAGTAGGCTATGTGTAGACCCACATATATGCAAACTTCAGAATATTCCATCCTGATCAGCAACCAATCATACTAATAATATACAAACGAAAGTTTCGATTTGTGTTATTATATTAATGTATGTTTGTAACTTCTTCACGCCAAAGCTATTAAACGGATCCAGGCTCAAATTTTGCATAAATATAAGCCTAGACCTGGAATAACACTAAGGCTACTTTTCAGCACATAGAATACATGATCGCGGCGAACAAAGAAAGTAAATATATGGATGGATGAATGTATGTTTGTTACTTCTTCACGCCAAAGCTACGAAACGGATCAAGGTGAAATTTTGCATAGATGTAAGTCTAGACCTTGAATAACATATGGGCTACTTTCCAGCATATTATGTGCATGATTGGACGCGGGTGAAGACCGTATAATATTATTTTGGCGTCGTAGAAAATATTGCTTAATTCTCCTAAAATTAATTTCATACGGTGTTCACCCTGCCCATCATACTCCAAACATACCTATATACTTACCATACATATAATCAAATCAGTTCTCATGGGATATAATTAACTTTAAACATTTCCATATAAAACTATAATAAATAAATATAAATAAATATTGCTGGACAATTCACACAGCATTATCTAGCCCCATGGTAAGCAGAGCTTGTGTTATGGGTACTAGATAACTGATATACATAATACAATACATTACATAGATAGATATTTTTTATTATACATAGAAAACGACCAGAACACCCGAAACAAATATCTGCAGATCGTACACACATTTGTTCCGAGGCGCGAATCGAACCCGCAACCTCCTGCGTCGCAGGCGGACCTTCGCCCACCGCGCCACATTGGTCGTCAAATAACCTGCATCTTTGTTGACTTTAAATATTATATCAAAAGCCCATAGTAATTTATTTCAGGAACACACAACGCATGCGAAACCACGTACAGAAACTAGTTACTTAATAAATTAACATAAGCCTTCCTTAAAAGAAGAACCTTCTACACAAACAAAGAAATAAACCGTGAATAGAAAACAGCTACAATGTAAAATAGCTCCTAAGCCGATCGCTCAAGCTCTAAATCACGTTGATGTATTTCTTAATTAATTACAGGTGTTTCCCACTCAACCGTGTGTGGTTGGAGCAAAGCCTTTTTGCCGTATTCCTACGGATTTGTTTACGAAGAATTTTGTAACCGAAATTTCGTATCGCAATTTCGAAAGAAGCTGAGTTTGTGAAATAAGGGAGGGTTAATTATAAATGACTTATTTGAAGGTAGATGTTTCTAGGTGGTTACTGAAAGATAAAGCTTGATATACATAATATACACTTAGTTATGAGATATATTTTGAAACCTGGACTAAAACAAAGGCGGAATATCATCCCATAAATACTGATTTATGGGTTAAAAAGGGACCCATGAGATAGAAATAACTTTAAAAAGTTTCCATAGGAACAACGGGTGCGAAACCGCGGGCAAAACTAGTACAAAATAAAAAAAACCACGAAATAATTTATTTGATTATACAAAATCATAACAATTTATAAATTTGATGTAAGGATCAGCCTATAGCAGTCCACAACTGGACATAGGCCTCCCCCAATGAGCACCATAGCTTGCCGCATCCAGCATCTACCTACAGTTTTTCGCAGGTCGTCATCCCACCTGGTCGGAGGGCGTCCTACACTACGTTTACCCAGTCGTGGTCTCCACTCAAGAACACGTTTGCCCCAGAGCGGCCGTCGGTTCTTCGCAAGATATGGCCGGCCCACTGCCACATCATGCGATGGTGTGTTATTAAAATCTTCTGCATCTTTTTTTAAAGTTTTTAGTTTATAAAAGCTTGCAGGGCTTGGTGTTATGCACATTATTGCCTATTCTTATGTTTATGGATAGAATGCTTTCTTATTTCAAAATGTCGAACCATAGACCATTACTTATCCCAACAGATCGAACAATTGAAAATCGTGCCCTTCTTTTCGAGAACGTTCTAAGTTATGATCGTTTTTTTCCATTTTTCTGATCTAATTGAACTTTCTCACCTTCGTAAGGAAGCAGATGGGATCGCTTAGGAAATGAAATTGCTATCGGATGAGTTACAATGAACAATGTATTTCAATAAGTTTCATTTTGTCTAAAAAAATCAGCTTAAATAATAAATATGTTTAATACAAATATAATTAGGAAGCTGAAGTGGCAGTGGGCCGGCCATATCTCGCGAAGAACCGACGGCCGCTGGGGCAAACGTGTTCTTGAGTGGAGACCACGACTCGGTAAACGTAGTGTAGGACACCCTCCGACCAGGTGGGATGACGACCTGCGAAAAACTGTAGGTAGATGCTGGATGCGGCAAGCTGAAGACAGGGCGCTATGGTGCTCATTGGGGGAGGCATATGTCCAGCAGTGGACTGCTATAGGCTGATGATGATGTTATATAAATTCTAAAAATTTAAAAATTTAGCTCAAATTCTAAATATCAGCTGAGATAAAGATACCTACATTTTAATGTTCAGCTTTACCCTTAATTTACTTCATGGGGTTTTTCTCGTATGGGAATTATAATTTCAACCTGTCTTAATGAGTTTACCCTTTTCGTTACATAGAAACATTTATTCAATGACTGTTGCATTATTTATAACTCTAGACTTATTCTGGTTTGGTCCTTTTTTCCGAAGGAAATCTAAACTTCCGCGAAAAGTACCCTTATTTACATTTCCTAAACGAATCAAAAGTTAGAATCGCATGATTTATCGAGTTAGGGAAAGCAACAAAAAGTAACGGAAACCAGCGAAAATTACCCCGAAACTAGGGTAATTACCCCAAAACGAGGCAATTGAGTTACAGGGAAAAGTTTGAGTTATTCGGTTTCATTGCCTTTTGACATACATTTAAGGTGGTCAAACTTTATCTAGTCTTCTTTATCAAGTAGTATCGTAGGGTAGGTTACTTTTTGATCACTAACATGTTGGTTGCTAGTTGCTAGTCATTCAACTCATGCTGAAGCAAAGCCATTTTGTTACTGGACTTACACGCTTACTGACGATCGATGTGGCGCGGTGGGCGTAGGTCCGCCTGCGACGCAGGAGGTTGCGGGTTCGATTCCCGCCTCGGAACAAATGTGTGTACGATCTGCAGATATTTGTTTCGGGTGTTCTGGTCGTTCTCTATGTATAATAAAAAATATCTATCTATGTAATGTATTGTATTATGTATATCAGTTATCTAGTACCCATTACACAAGCTCTGCTTACCATGGGGCTGCTGTGTGAATTGTCCAGCATTATTTATTTATTTACTAACACGTTTCCTCTTAGTTTAAATTTGTTATGTTCTGTGTACTTCATTTAATTTTTTTTTAATTTCATTTCATTTTTTAATCCTGTCCTTTATCTTCACCCCGGTGGTGGTCTACTGTTGGGAAAAATTAAAACAAAAAGCCCTTGGCCCTTGGCCATTTAAAGAAAAATTATTTAGAAAACGTTTTTGTAGGTATTAACACCTGTATTTATTTATTATATAATTTCCTAAAACACGACGATATCAATTATTTTATTCGAAGAAAAAACCTTTCTTTTCAGTCAAAGTTTTCCAATTGTTAAGGAAGTAATATCACAATCAGGAAATGGTAAAACAAGAGCCGCGGCAACATTTGTTTGTTTGTACAAGAAACAGTAATCTCCGGTGATTTTGGAATAATCAGTCTGGTTTGTTATTTTGTGTTTGTAGTGATATCGATTAGGAATTAGGTTACATCAAAACAGTTTCATGGATTTTGTGAACGCACAAAAGTGGTATTTGCTACAAATGGGTTTTTAAGGTTGTGTTTTTAAATAGGATTAAGGTTATGTTACATTAGGACGTTGCTTCTCTGGGCCACACCGCTGCCGCACAACACAAAAATAAGCTTCCAAATAAGTCAGCTTGCTGCTAGCTGACGCCGCGTCAAAGTCATCAATAGTAAAATGTGATTTAGTAATGTTTAAAAATAATTTATAACATTAGGCTGCCAAGTTAGTCTAGATAGACCATTTTATAGTTCTTATAATTATTTCCACCCAATGGTTGCCTGGAAGAGATCGCTTCTAAGCGATGAGGCCGTATGTTGTTCTAGTCGCATATAATGTATTTTTGTAATGATTTGATTATGACAACAAAGAATTTTTGTATTGTTGTTGTAATTAAATAAATAAATAATGCTGGACAATTCACACAGCATTATCTAGCCCCATGGTAAGCAGAGCTTGTGTTATGGGTACTAGATAACTGATATACATAATACAATATATTACATAGATAGATATTTTTTATTATACATAGAAAACGACCAGAACACCCGGAACAAATATCTGCAGATCGTACACACAATTGTTCCGAGGCGGGAAACGAACCCGCAACCTCCTGCGTCGCAGGCGGACCTTCGCCCACCGCGCCACATCGGTCGTCAATTCTAAGGTTTTTTCCTTAAAAATTACATATGTCAAGCAAGAAGGCATGTTTAGACGTAGTTCTGGAATAGTATCCACTCACACGCCCGGCCAAATCGACTACATAGCCCTAAAATGTCCGGACTTCGCGGACGAAAATCACTGCGCCTCCGCGAGCGCGTCCCATTTTTTACATAAATCGTCATATCTCGCTATCTGCTACACCTACGCCCTAAAAAAATATACCATAAAAAAGCGAAAACTATACGGAATCAATAAATATATAGACCACGTCTTAGAAATGATCAAGTAGTCTCAAATAAGTGTGTGAATCCGCGGCCAAAAGCTTGTTACACACAAATTCGTTCTGGATGAATTTCGTGACGTGGTTTGAAACACAGAGATTAGAAGCAAGAGGTTTTTTAAATCTCTTATTTGAATAAGTAATGGAATTCGACAAGATTACTAACACTGCATTAATTTATTTGTTTAGTACACACACTTTACTTAAAATTCTACTTAAGCTGCATAAAATTATTTGTTTAGTAGGGTTTATTTACTTTGAGGACCCTTTTACTAAATAAGGGGTACACTAAACCGATTTTATATGTGATTATAATGTTTATTTATATAGGTTTATAAATAAATATTTTCAGTATGCTAAGCATGTTTACACAGATTTCAAAATTTGATTTTTAAGGCTAACATACTACACGCACTGCAACTGCACGCGTACAAGTCAAATTATGTTCTAAAGATTCTGGTAAAAAGATATTCGATTATGATTCTTTGATTCATATGTGATTAATTTTATTGTAACATAGAAAACCTTTAACTGTTTTTTTTTTTATTTATTTCCACCGTAGGTACACATATTACACTAGATGTTTTATTACATTTTTATTATATAATATAATACAAACTAAATTTTGACACAGGAAAAACCATAGATAGGGGATAATGCAAAGAAAAATCAGACAGCCTTCTTTAAAATTTTATGAATTGATTAAAAAATAATTGATCAGTCCTCGCTTTTACTCTAAATCTCCTTTTTCAAAATCCCGTTTACCAAAAAAAATGTAAAAGCGAGAAAGGGGGAGACAAAGTTCTACAAAATGTAGCCAAAACCATTTAAGAGACCAGACGAGTATGTCGATACTTCATTTATTAAAATCGCTTTAGCCCCTTTGATTCTTTCTCGAACCATAGATGTGGTAAAATGCAAATCTCACGTAGGATAAATAATGCTGGACAATTCACACAGCATTATCTAGCCCCATGGTAAGCAGAGCTTGTATTATGGGTACTAGATAACTGATATACATAATACAATACATAACATAGATAGATATTTTTTTATTATACATAGAAAACGACCAGAACACCCGGAACAAATATCTGCAGATCGTACTCACAATTGTTCGCCTTCGCCCACCGCGCCACATCGGTCGTCAAATTAAGCATCACGTATTTCTTTCCCCATTTACAAATAAAACGTTAAATTAAAAGCTAAACCCAAAATTACGTCCGTAGCGTTTAAATCATAAAATAAGGCCGTAAAGCTAGAGTTTTCACGAAATAATTTAATCTATTCAAATTGTATCTCGCAAAGAAGGGCAAATTCCTTTATAATTATAACAAATAGATCGTTTTAGTCTGCCCTCTACGCTATTTCAATTTGCATAGCGATAAATTACCGTCAGAAGTGAAGCTTAAACCACAGGGTTGGTGGTGGAGGGAGATGGTAGAAATGGGTAAGATTATTTATATATTGACTAGCTGTTGCCCGCGTTAAATTCTAGTTTCACATCTCTAGGTCTAAAGAGGTATTTTTATCCCCTCTACGCTATTTCAATTTGCATAGCGATAAAATTACCGTCAGAGAAGTGAAGCGAGGATTTTCTCGAAAGAAAATTATGTTTTTTTTTTTAATGATTGTAAATAATGTTATTATTTTATTACTTGTTGTATTAAGTTATATAACTTTTTTTTTCTGCAAATTTAATTGAATCTATGTTCCATACTCTGACAAATTGTTATTTATATATTTTAATAAGTATTTAAAATTGTATTTAATTGTTAGTGTGTACTTACATAGATTTTTACTATGCGAAGGACTGCTAAAGAAGCTGTGGCGCGCATTGGTGGAGGCCTGCGGTGGACTAACATAGGCTGATGATGATGATGGAATCATAAAAAGGCTAAAATTATAATATGTAAAGCAAGTTACTAAATATAAAATTTATTTGAACTAATAGCGCACTCTGTAGTCAGAGTGGCCAAAGCTTTACCATCACAGATTATACCATCTTCGAGATGTTAGTCTGTGCTTGTTTTCTATGTTAAATATTTTTACTTTTACCACAGATAATATAATACATACTGTACTTTTACCATACTCATATTGTTTGGGACGACTTTATGGCGTGGTGGGCGAAGGTCGCTGGGACGTGTTCTTGAGTGGAGACCGCGACTCGGCAAACGTAGTGTAGGACGCCCTCCGACCAGGTGGAATGACGACTTGCGAAAGACTGCAGGTAGATGCTGGATGCGGCAAGCTGAAGACAGGGCGCTATGGCGCTCATTGGGGGAGGCCTATGTCCAGCAGTGGACAGCAGTGGTAATAGGCTGATGATGATGGGCGAAGGTCTGCCTGCGACGCAGGATGTTGCGGGTTCGATTCCCGCCTCGGGCAATTGTTTGTAGATCTACAGATCTGTTCCGATGAGCGCCATAGCGCCCTGTCTTCAGCTTGACGCATCCACCAGCATATACCTGCAGTCTTTCACAGGTCGTCATCCCACCTTGCTAATTCTCAGAGCTAGGTCATAGCTCTGCTGTCATAGCATAGCTCTTTCATAGCTCGCTGAGCGACTTTGAACTGGTGGACCAGCCCTATCGTGAGTGTCCACGTCTCAGCTCCGTAGGTCATAACGGGTAGGACGCACTGGTTGAAAACTTTCGTTTTCAAGCATTGCGGTATGGATGAAGAGAAGACTCGACATAGTTTCCCAAACGCTGCCCAGTGTGTTATGATATCATATAATTTCATACAGAATATTTGACCGAGTTGTGCCATGCAGTTCTGCTGCAGTGTATTTCCGCTCAGTGCTTTAATGTCTCATAAAATGTTGTTTCTAAAACGGTAAAAACCTTTAACAATTTGGTTCAAAGAACTCAATAACTAAAGATTCAATAAGTTAATAGAAAAAAGGAAATTCTCCGTCTTCTATCTGCAAAAAAGTAATTTTCAACTTAATGGGTACAGTCAAAGACATTGGGAATGTGTTTTCGACATTTATGTATTTTGTGTGTTGTGCGCGTGAAAAGATTCAAACAAGAAATCGTATAGTTGCGTTTTAATTAAAACAGATTAAATTTAAATATCCTGCATATTTAAATTTAATTATTATACATTATGGGGATAGGAAACAGAGGATCTGTTTCCTACCAGTAACTTAGTGTAACTACCTACCTCAGATATTTAAATAAATTATGCATGCATGTGTTTTTCTGACGATGAAAGTTTTATTTTTATTTTTTAACTAGCGACCCGCCCCGCCTTCGCACGGGTGCAATGTAGATACTAATATGGGGCAGAGTGGAGTGATTAATAAATAATAATATTACTATAGAAGTTGGATCAAGGGCCAGATCCAAAAGGTTGTACTCTTGGACTCGGCACGTATCGTCAGGAAGTTCCTCTCTCTGCAGCCCTAGTCACCGGCCGCTTGAGCCTAGCTTCGCGGTCGGTGATCTACCGTTTTGATATATTTTTTACTGTAGAATAGTTTTATAATATTTTATTGTATTTTCTATAATAAAAAATGAATTTTATACGAGAATTTTAAGTAAATGAGATAATAATAATGAGTTATAAACCTTTCTCCTGAATCATTCTATCTATTGCTGAAAACTGCATTAAAATCCGTTGAGAACTTGAAAAGATCTTTAAGCCAACAGACACGGAAGACTTCATTTGATACCATGTAAAAGATGTGCGTTTTGTGAAAATATCTGAAATTATTAACTTAATTAATTAAGTAAATATCAATAAAATAATAAAAAATACCACCAAATACAGTAACATAAACCAAAGCAAATATGAATTACTGGTTTGAACCGATTTAACACCCACGTCTCGAGGGAAATCAGGTGAAAAATCCTGATTCAAAATTCTTTTCACGAAAACTCGGTTTTTATTTCGCTGTTGCCGTTTTTGTTGTAATTTGAATTATAATAACTCGTCATGCTTACGTCAGATATCGAATAACTGGCGTTATAGCAAACTCTTTGAATATTATTAACATTGTTACCTGAATTTTGTAAAATACCGTCCGGTTAAATAGCTAACTAACGAACCAGACCTATAAAACCAACTTAATACCTAATAGGAACGTTTTCTTGAGTGGAGACCACGACTCGATAAACGTAGTGTACGACGTCCTCCGACTAGGTGGGATGACGAACTGCGAAAGACTAGGTGGGATGCGTCAAGCTGAAGACAGGGCGCTATGGCGCTCATTCGGGGAGGCCTATGTCTAACATAGGCTAATGATGATGATGACCTAATAGGTACGTTTGTGACTCAATTACAAAAATCTGTTTATCCTTTATTTTTATTTTTTTAATCATGTTTGTTTTATGTTTTTGTGTATTGAGTGACAAATAAACTATTCTATTATACTTTACGTAGGTAGGTACTCATAGTCTGACATTATTTTAATTAATTTACCGATCTGCATGTCTCTATTTACTATTATTATATAATTTTCCACATCAACGCTGTTTTAACTGGTAAGTCATCGCATGGGACATTTTAGAATACTCATACCAACATAAAATCCGTATTATCTGCAAATAAATTATTGCATTTGATTAGATTTTTGCTTGGCTGACTGTACCTACTTAATTCTTCTCTTTTGAACTCTTGGCCTTAAGCCCAGTCTATGAAGCATGCCGTTCACATTCCTTATTTTATTGACGTATTCTTAAGTTATAAGATGTGGCGTTGTTCAAAATATATTTAAACAATAGGCTCTGCAGACAGGGCGCTATGGCGCCCATTGGGGGAGGCCTATGTCCAGCAGTGGACTGCTAAAGGCTGATGATGATGATGAGGCTCTGCCTACTATTGGGTTAGTTATGTGATAATACACAAGTAGGTATCAATGTTACTTACAATACAATACAATACAAAAATTCTTAATTGTACACCATAATCAAATCAATAATCACAAAAATACATTATATGCGACAAGTACAATGGACTGCCTTATCGCTTAGAAGTGATCTCTTCCAGGCACCCTTTGGATGGAAAGGATTATATGAATTTAAGAAAAGGCAGGGGGTGTACTTTCTTTGGACACAAAATGCCATCCTGAAGATGTTTGACTGAAGACAACACCACAACTATTAAACGGATCTGAATGAAGTTTGGCACAGATAAAGATACCAGGAATAACATATACCTAGATTACTTTTTATTCCAATAAATCTCCTGCGAAGCCGTGGGAAGAAGCTAGTCACGACATAGTCTAAAACAAAGTCGCTTCACGCTTTCTGTCTGTACCTTTGTATGCTTAGATCTTTAAAATTACGCAACAGATTCTAATGCGGTTTTTTAAATAAATAGAATTATTCAAGAGGAAGGTTTATAAACAATAAAATTGACACATATATTTCAACGCGGGCGAAACCGCGAGTTACAAGCCGCGGGGCGCAGCTAGTAGCTGCGCCCCGCGGTTTGTAACTCGCTCTTCTCCAATGACTTAATTCCTAAAACCCAGCATGTCTTCACGTCTACAGGCGGCTGGATATTCTATGGCAGTCGTTTGGTTCGGGTTCGAAGCCCGGCTGGCATTTCCACTTCTTGCCAAAACTTACTAATTTAGCATCAGAGACTTGGGAGTTTTCCTTTTATGTTTTACTCAGACCTCATAAAATATTGCCGGAAATCCGCCATTTTAGTTTATTTTACTCGGAATGAGGAGGAAATCTTTCTGCAATTTTTGTAGGATACCCTCATTCGAAATTATTTCTAGTGCGGAATCACATACTGGGTACTTTTCGGTGTCAATCATGTTCTTCTCGCATCCAAATATCTTACTTTGAACTACGACCATGCCAAACCCTAATATTATTTATTGGTTCCTTTAATTATAAGAATAAGAATAAAGAATATTTATTTCAAAATTTACAAGATAGCCTTATTATCTATGCACTTTTTATTTATTTATTTTTATTTTTATTAGTAGTTACTTATACTACAACTATAAATAAATCTTATTAGTATGCAATTAAGTAGGTAGGTATACGAACTTACTAAGGCTTCCATTTGTTGCATGAATCATAACTTCCGTGTTAGTAATAATACTGTGTTACGGCAAGTTAGAGCTCAGTACCTCGCATGGCGCTTTTATGATAAATATTTGGTTACATTAAAAGAACGTATTATTAATGTATACTAAAAATAAAAAAAACAGTAGGTTTAGGAAATAAATAAACAGTATAAAAATTATGGCTATTAATGACAAAAACTAGTATTAAATCTAAGGTCTCTATACAGACTGTTACATACAAATAAATAAATAATAAATAAATAAATAATGCTGGACAATTCACACAGCATTATCTAGCCCCATGGTAAGCAGAGCTTGTGTTATGGGTACTAGATAACTGATATACATAATACTATATATTACATAGATAGATATTTTTTATTATACATAGAAAACGACCAGAACACCCGGAACAAATATCTGCAGATCATACACACAATTGTTCCGAGGCGGGAATCGAACCCGCAACCGCCTGCGTCGCAGGCGGACCTTCGCCCACCGCGCCACATCGGTCGCCAAATATACAAATTAAAATTATTTAGTTATTTAAACATAAGTAAGTACATTATTAGTATAGTAATTATGTCTTATGGAATACTGGTGCAGATATCAACATTGTGTTGCAGAAGGGCTGTTCAATGTTCATGTACTCAATAAGATGGGTTCCAGAGAATCCATACGTGATAAATTTAAAGAAATAAACATTATGTCCAGCAGTGGACTGATATAAGCTGATGATGATGATGATGATGAAACAATATGATTGGTCTGGTTTTGAATAAGCCACCTCACAAAACCAGTTTCTACGACAAATCCTTCTCCATCCAAGCCGTAAGGTTGTGGAATGCACTACCAGAGTCCATTAGGAAAACTATATCCATGCCAGTTTAAAGCTCACGTCAAGGAGTTTTTCCTGCCAAAAGAATGAATATTGGTACTTACTATTTATTTATGTATTTAAGTAGTGTATTATTTAGTTTGGCATTTGTAATATTAATTATTTGTTTTTTAGTATTCTTGTTATGTTCTTATTTAGATTATCGGTGGTACACCTGCCTTTTCTTAAATTCATATAATTCTTTCCTTTCCATCCAAAGGTTGCCTGGAAGAGATCGCTTCTAAGCGATAAGGCCGCCCATTGTACTTGTCGCATATAATATATTTTTGTAATGATTGATTTGATTATGTTGTACAAAAGAGATTTTTGTATTGTATTGTATTGTATAATGACAGTACTACCTATATCATATATAATATATCAAACTACAAAAACTGGTTATACACATAAAAATATCAATGAGCTCCCTAAAAATACATAATTAAAACAATATATATAATAATAATCTGATTATCTAAGGTAAATGTTTCTTTTCCCCTTTAATATATCTTTAAAAGAAAAAAATTATTAGAACAAAAATTCAAAGTGATCCCTTTATTTCCTTATGTAATTTGAAGTGTCCAAGAGTCCTGTGACGTATAAAGGGCTTTGATGTTATAACTTGAGCACACATTTGCTTAACACTTTGACTGCGATTTTTTTTCGACGACTGCGTTCTTTTTTTTTAACCTAAAAAATTCGTGCTGCCGCTCTACACAGCGGTTGTGTTGCGCCGCACATGCGTTTCGTTCGAAAAATATTACGGCTGTGCTGAGTCACAAAGATCTGTATTTTCTCAGCCGCTGCGCTAGTGTGGATTCACGCATATTAGTCACTTGTAGAAAACACATACCGTGTGATTTCAGCACTCAAAGTGTTAAACAATCAAGTTTATAAGAGCCAAGTTATTATTTTGCCTTTTATAGAATGGAAAGGCGCGCAAGAATGAACGTTAGTAAATACCTGAAGACCGTCAAAAACTTTAACACTTTTCCAAATTAAATTTCAGCAGAAACAAGTCCATAAAATTCCGTACAGGATTCCGTACATCCTTTAAAGCTTTTTCATTCAGCGCGAAAATTGTTTACATATGCAATCGTGGTTTTACTCGAAAACCGCAAGCTCCGGGAGTTCGTAATTTTACACCCTGTTTTTACGATTCTTTGCTTCAAATTTGAATGTCTTTGCACTTAGATGTTAATTAGTATGTATAAAGTATCGGACTCTGCATTAGAGGATGAATAAGGAATTAATAGTATAAAGGGGTGTGCACACTTAAGTTAGCAACGCCGGCGACACAGCCCGGCAGGCTGTATGTCGGCGACATGTTGGCTTTGCATCTAGGCATCTCATATCTTTGCATCATTCATTACAGCCGTGTTGTGTCGCTGGGTAATTGTCGGCTTCATGAAATCACCATCTTTTGACAATTTGCGGAGGGCTGTCATGTGGTCGTGCCAACATTTGTAGATAGATACATAGATAGAGAGACATATTGGACCAAGCACAGTTACAGCACAAGTTAAGGTGAAAATTACATAAAAATATAAATAATTATTACAAGACTTACTTAATACTTAAAAGTAAGAGGAGTTAGTCGTATATATGCCACGACATTTGTCGCGGGCATATTGCAAGGTGCCGACAGAGGCTGGCCACCGGAGGGGTTTGTTTAGTAGGTCGCCGAAGCTTCTATATGACATCCCCGCATAGCCATACTAAATACCCTACATGCAGTATAGTATCTGTTTACAGATTATTCTTCTCGAAAAAAATGGTATTGTTGCCGACATCAATACTAATATTTTGACGACTGATGTGGCGTAGCCATAAGCTTAAAAACTAAAGTTTTCAACCAGTGCGTCCTACCCGCTATGACTTACGGAGCTGAGACGTGGACACTCACGATAGGGCTGGTCCACCAGTTAAAAGTCGAAGGATAAGATTCGTAACGAATATATCCGACAGAGAACCAAAGTTATCGATAGTGGCAGTGGGCCGGCCATATCTCGCGAAGAACCGAGGGCCGCTGGGGCAAACGTTCTTGAGTGGAGACCACGACTCGGTAAACGTAGGACGCCCTCCGACCAGTTGGGATGACGACCTGCGGAAGACTGCAGGTAGATGCTGGATGCGTCAAGCGGAAGACAGGGCGATATGGCGCTCATTGGGAGAGGCCTATGCGCGGCAGTAGACTTTCATAGGCTGATGATGTGGCGTAGCCAAGGAAGGTCCGCCAGCGTCGCTTGCGGACTTTTGCCCGCCGCACCATATCGGTTGTCTTCTATAAAATAATGTTGCCGACATAAAACCGACAGACTGTCTCCGCGGCGTTGTCGACCTTGGTGTGTAGACTCCGTAAGGAGTCTAAATAAATAATAATGCTGAACAATCCACGTCTAAGTTCAAGTTATTCACCATTATTTTCCCCTAAGTCTAGTATTCACTTTCTCAGTTGTAACTTAAGGTTTTGAGCTCATTTTTACACATTTTTGCGACTTTTTAGGCTAATTCCGTTGAATTATTGAGCACTCTACACAAATGAGACTGTAAAATTGTAATAATATTTGTCAAGAGTTAGTTATGGTATGGTAGTAGCTCGTTGGGTAAAAAGGACCATTTATTCAACGTAACTTCTAACATTGTGGCCAAGTTTCATAACGTTATTCTGTAAAAGTGTGGTCTTTTACGACAAAACAACTACTAAAAAATTACTTTCCTTTCTTATGTTCCCATTTGTACTGAAACTATTTTTTGCCCGCGGTTTTGACTATAGGTGATACCGAGATCGTGGTTTATATCATCGACCTTTTACTGCGGTACCCGAAATATGGGAAACTGTTCTCGAGGACCATCAATAGGACGAATCTGCAGTATTTTGTTCAGGAATGTGTCAATATATTTGTGGGTGAGTACCTACCTACCTATCTATTCCATATACATTTTTGTATAAGGTAGGAACCTACACAGTGGTAGTATTATTATAAACAAGCTGCGCCCCGCGGCTTTGTCGCTTGGAAATCTATGTGTCAAATAGATTATAAACCTTCCTCTTGAATCACTTTATCTTTAAAAAAAACCGCATCAAAATCCGTTGCGTAGTTTTGAAGATATATACTTACATAGGGACAGACAGACAGCGGGAAACGACTTTGTTTTATACTATGTAGTTATTTCTATCCCAGGACCTGATTTATAGGATGGAAAGTAGACTAGGTACGCCCTTCCCAGAAACTTTCATTTACAATTCAATAAGTATGCACAGGTAAATTCACTTTCCCTTACGTTTTGGTAGTTATGCAAACAAGTAAACCTCAAATTCATCATTGTTACGCAAAAAGCAATCTTATTCGGTTTGTGGAAGGCCGTGAACAGCACCGCAATTGGTTTAATATGTCAACCAATATAAACTTCCATTTGTGTTGGGTTGAAGCATATTTAAGGGGCGAGTCAACGAGCGGTAAATAATAATCGCCAAACTGTCTTGTTCTGAGCTATTCCTTATTCCAGGAAATCCACTTTGACTGCGATTTTTTTTGGACGACTGCGATCTTTTTTTTAATCCTAAAAAATTCGTGCTGCCGCTCTACACAGCGGTTGTGTTGCGCCGCACATGCGTTTCGTTCGAAAAATATTACGGCTGTGCTGAGTCACACAGATCTGTATTTTCTCAGCCGCTGCGTTAGTGTGGATTTACGCATATTAGTCACTTATAGAAAACACATACCGTGTGATTTCAGCAGTCAAAGTGTTAATAATATCTAAAAAATCGGGAATTAATAAATTTTTATGGGACTTATTCCTTATACGTCCCACGGTCTACGACCCGGGCCAAGGCCGAAGACCAATTTTAGTGTAATTTTTTTACTTGAATCCCCAATAACTCTGTTGGTATAAACTTTATTCAGAAAGTACATACCTACATTACAATAAAATAATGGATAACAATATTTGGTACTGGTATTTTTAATTTTAATTATTGAGCTAAGAGCAGACTGTTGCAAACAATCTACAAATAGCTCAACTGATCCATACACCACCAATACTACTCGGAAGCGTCGTCGCCACGACCCTGGCTCGGTATAATATAATATTATTATATTAAATTAATTATGCTAGTAATATTACTATGGACAGTAAAATAAGTTAAATAAGATCTGTTACTTTCCTATGGTCTGAAATAAATGATGATTATTATTATATTACCGACGGCTGCTGGGGTAAATGTGTTCTTGAGTGGAGACCACGACTCGGTAAACGTAGTGTAGGACGCCCTCCGACCAGGTGGGATGACGACCTGCGAAAGACTGCAGGTAGATGCTGGATGCGGCAAGCTGAAGACAGGGCGCTATGGCGCTCATCGGGGGAGGCCTATGTCCAGCAGTGGACTGCTATAGGCTGATGATGATTATTATTATTATATTGTAACAAACGTTAAATTAATAACTAAATAAAAAACTATAATTATAAATTAAACAAACATTGTGTGGTTTTCCAAAATCTGAATTTTCATTTATTAATAATGTGATTCCAGTCGTATAAATAGATTTCGACTTTTAGAGTTCCGAAAGCCAAGAAAATTCATTACTCGCACATAAAGCTACGGCAAATGTTTACCTTTGGGTTCGTTACGGGGTTCATTTGAATGTCCAAAGGGTAGACGATAATCTGGGGTAAGGGGTAAAAAGGTTATCTTGGTTGGCGTGTGGTTGTTTGCTTTGGGAGCTCTTACTGTCGGCCGGGAAAGTCAAAATTAACAGTAGGCAATGAGTTTATTTAATGTCCCATCGGTTGATTGTTACTATGTCGGTAGAAATACAAATTCAAACAGTTTATTTTTCATAAATGATACATGCTGAAAGTCTGCGTTTTGTTAGGTACTATGTCGGTAGAAATACAAATTCAAACAGTTTATTTTTCATAAATGATCCATGCTGAAAGTCTGCGTTTTGTTAGGTACTATGTTGCTAGAAATACAAATTCAAACAGTTTATTTTTCATAAATGATACATGCTGAAAGTCTACGTTTTTCTTCGCGAGATATATGGCCGGCCTACTTCAGCTTGCTGATTCTTAGAGCTTTGAGCTGATGATGATTGTAGTAGGTATTGTTATTATGTGAGGCTGTAAGTATAATTATTGTTGGTACCAAGCTACACTAATATCAAGGGATCGCTTTGAGCTCAGTGCCTGTAATTTGAACACTTAGGTAATTGAAAGTAATTACGAATAGAACTATTTAATACGTTTCTGACGCTCTACATCTTTGCTAGATGACGGACAAGGATCATTGGCCGCTGGGGCAAACGTGTTCTTGAGTGGAGACCGCGACTCGGTAAACGTAGTGTAGGACGCCCTCCGACCAGGTGGGATGACGACTTGCGAAAGACTGCAGGTAGATGCTGGATGCGGCAAGCTGAAGACAGGGCGCTATGGCGCTCATTGGGGGAGGCCTATGTCCAGCAGTGGACTGATATAGGCTGATGATGATGATGATGATGGACAAGGATAGTAGCCATATTGGTAGACCATTTCTTGAATTCACTTATGCCCAAATACTCAAACGCATCTTAGATTTAAGCAAAACTCAAGTAGCAATTTTTTGACATGAAAATCTGTCAAGAAATCGTCACTTGAGACGGGTGAGATGGGGCAACACCATCCTGAGGGCTGTTTCTGACAACCAATCCCATTTACAGACACTGAATTTCTATCTACATTAATGGAAATAGAAAATAAGTAACCTATCGTGCCTTTGTATGTTTTTAATTCTATCGTGTGCATTGTTATTTTTGTATTTCTATGTGATAAGGGTTATTTTGTGCTTGCAATAAACTGATTTATTATTTATGGCCGTAGCCCAGCAGTGGGATAACAATGGATAGTAAAAATAATGATATCGGCCGCTTGAGCTTAACTTCGTGGTTGGTGATCTACCGTTTTGATATATTTTTTAGTAGAATTTAAGTTTTATAATATTTTATTGTATTTTCTACAGTTAAAAAATGTATTTAATAGCGAAATTAAATAAATGGTTATTCGTGTTCTTGAGTGGAGACCACTACTCGGTAAACGTATTGTAGGACGTCCTCCGATCAGGTGGGATGACGACCTGCGAAAGACTGCAGGTAGATGCTGGATGCATCAAACTGAAGACAGGGCGCTATGGCGCTCATTGGGGGAGCCTATGTCCAGCATTGGACTGCTATAGGCTGATGATGATGATGATGAATAAATATATTGTCTAACTCTATGTCTAGAATGAAAAGTATCAAGATCCTTTATTCCTCACACTCAACTTCTACCCAGTACCACCTCGTAGGAAACTTGACTGATTGTAATTTCACTTCAAACAGAACTGAAAGTTCTCAACCAACCTTTCCGAAGTTCAGCAACAATTCTAAAAATACAATTGTACTGTGTACCACAAAAGTTTCTCCACAGTAATTACTCACGTAGGTACTCATCGGAACGTACTTACTCGTATTTGTTGTATTGAAGTGAACTTGTTTTGCTAAAAGTTGTCTTATTACTTTCGCAATAAGGTATAGAACAGACGGGTGATAGAAGATCGTTGGTAAGAGAGGTGACGGATATTACAAATTAATGATAAGTTTTGTGATGCTGGTGAGTCACACAGGATTATGTCTAACGTGGGTCAGATAAGTCAAAACACGCCATCCTGTGTTCCCTTTAGAAAGATGGGAAGTATCTTAGGTGCTATTTTTCTGATAGAAAAAATTATATTCTGGCTAAAATGAGTCGCAATATCATGATTCATTCACTTGCTACACAATATTGCTATCAAGTGTTACTTGAATATTTTATATTACAGCTTTAACCTACCTTGCTCTTTTGAAACTACTTTGTCTCGTGACCGGCTAGCTCAGCAGTGTGGGTATACAAACGAGGGCACTCTTGAGCAGAGGGGCTGTTATTCATGAGTTACTATTCGCTATCATAAGTCACTATCCTAATTAAGACTAAGTTTCCTGTTAAGATATTCTAACCATGAGTCAGCATAGAACTATTTTTTTGTTGAGATGGAAAACAAACAGCTTATAAAAATTAAATGAGTACAAATAATGGTGAAGCTGCACAATTTTCACTTATAGTATTTTTTATTATGAGTCACTCTATAGCTATACTGAGTCACTATACCGCTATCATGAGTCAATATTCTACATCTTACAGCTATAACCTACCTTGCACTGTGGAAACTGCTCTGTCGGCCGCGTGACGCGCCAGCCCAGCAGTGGGGGTATGCAGACGAGAGCACTCATGAGCCAAACGGCTGTTATCATGAGCATTGCTCGAGCTGGCGTCCGCTTCTTGAGGTAGTCCACTGCCTGAAAAGAAAGGAATGGTAAATATTATTGACGTATGTCAATTATTGACATGTTCATATTTATAACTTATTAATTAAAATCATTTTAAAATTACATTGTATAGGAACTTAGTTTTAGAAATGTTTGCATGCCAATGTGTTTTGGTGAAGTATGTGACACTACCCATTCTAATGTTCAAGACCTTGTATTATGACCATATTTCTGCATTGACCATCTAACAATGATCCGGATTGTAGGATATTTGCAGACAATAGCAATTTCTCATATATTGGAGGATTGCAAAAACGGACAAGTGGTGAATGAAAGCTTTCAAAACAAGCGCATTGCTCTGACGATACCAGTCTCCTAAAATGTATTCCACCAATAATATCTGGATTTTGTAGCTTTTTGCTTACAAAAAATATTGAGAATACTAATAATTGAATTATTATTTATTGAGCTGCGCCCCGCGGCTTCACCCGCGTGGAAATTTCTGCGCAATATTACCATGTTTTCTCACCGTTTAAACCTTCCCTGGACTACGACAAACATTTCAAAACCAAAATCAGTTAAATCAGCCCAGCCGTTCTCGAGTTTTAGCGAGACTAACAAACAGCAATATATTTTTAAATATAAAGATTATTGAGGAGATTTACCTGTCAGAATAGTGAATATACTTACTATTTATTTATGTATGTATCTAAATAGTAATTATGCTACTTCATCATCATCATCAGCCTATATTAGTCCACTGCTGGACATAGGCCAGACTTAGATAGGTACATAAAACCAAATATTAATTTAGTTTTGTATTTGTAACATTAATTTATTGTTATATTTTAAATATTCATAATTTTATGTTCATTTTTTAGCTTATATTTGATACACCCGCTGCCTTTCTTAAATTGACATAATTATCTCCATCCAAAGGTTGCCTCAAAGATCGCTTCTAAGCGATAAGGCCACCCATTCTATTGTCGAATGTAAGTCTCTTTTTGTAATTATCTGCATCTGATGTACAAATAAAGCATTTTTGTATTGTAATGAGTATAGAAAGTGTTATTTTTCCTTCAGGGTACTATTTCATATAGATTTGAAACATGGTCGATGTTTCACTATTTCATATAGGTTTGAAACATGGTCGATGTTTCAAACCTATATGAAATAGTGCCCTACCTAACTTATACCACCATACGAGCGTTATGCAATGGCCTATGTAGTAGTAGGCCTCCATAGGATCGGTATAAAATAGGGCTCTCCTATTAGTAGCGCATGCGAGCGACAGCCGGGCACCACACCATATATCACACAAACAATTCCAAATGGCTCGATATTTGGGCAAACCAGGCGGTAAACTGCGGCCGCTCTTCAAAATTTTGTCAGAAACTAAGATACACCTATGTTCATTGGAATTCAGTTTTCAGACAGTCTTTGTATGTTATGAGTCAGCCCTGGTTATGATTATTATGTAGTATTTTAATTTGTATGAATGTTTAGTACGTAGTATTTTAATTTTACGTTTTTGTGAGAAATGTTGTACGGTTTTTTTTAAATAAAAGACGTAACGCGAAAACCAGAGGTGCATCTATAGACAGGTTTTAAGAAGCTTTCATTTCATCGTGCTAATTTAAAAACGGTTAAAGTAATTGCCGCCTGATATTGTATATCTTACTCCTCTTTACACGCAAATTTTAAACGGCCTGCTGCTACTCTACGCCACAGTATACATATTCTACGTTCTGATTATGCCGTCAAACTCTTAACACAGAACATAAGGTTTTAAGTTTTAATATTAATTTATTTTCAAAAAGAAATTATATAACGTCACTTACATTACATGACAACAGGGTTCTAAGGTTAAGTATAGATATTATATAGGTACATAGGTTGTGGTCGACAAATACATACATTAACATTCCCACCACTCTGGCGCGGCGCTACTTCACCTGTAGGCACCGTCCGTTGCATTTGTGCTGGTAATCTTACGAAATGTAGGGTCTGATTGATTGACGAAATGAAACGGCTTTTACGGGCTTTGTTGTTACCTACCTTCCGCCTCTGGCTCCGCTTGTCTGCCGGCCACAATGACTACCATTAAATTATGTAGGTACGTTATCTATCACTGTAATGTGTTGCTTACTGTGCCATAAATACTCGTAACTACAAATGTATAGTATAAAATTTGACTTGTCTAAGTGCTTATTTGTAACCCTAAAGAAATAAAAACCTTTGAATTTTGAATGACATTAAGGGTATCGATATTTATACAAAAGAAACTAAAAGCCATATTGTTGAAGTTGAGTCGTGTAAGTAAAGGCATTGTTTATTAATAATAAATGAAACAATACAACAATTTACAGCTAAATCTTTAAATATTATGCACCTAATAAAAAATACAAAAAATCCAAATAAGAAAATACTTTTATTATTCTAACTAAACTGTATCTACAGTCTAGTTTTAATTGTTGAGTGTTTCTATTTGTATAATAAAAAAGAATAAAAAAATAATGCTGGACAATTCACACAGCATTATCTAGCCCTATGGTAAGCAGAGCTTGTGTTATGGGTACTAGATAACTGATATACATAATACAATACATTACATAGATAGATATTTTTTATTATACATAGAAAACGACCAGAGCACCCGGAACAAATATCTGCAGATCGTACACACAATTGTTCCGAGGCGGGAATCGAACCCGCAACCTTCAGCGTCGCCGGCGGACCTTCGCCCACCGCGCCACATCGGTCGTCAATTATAATATTTGATTGTATTCTGTTTTGTGTGCCAAATAAATAAATACTTAGACAAAGTTCCGTCCCACTCTAATCGCGCGGGCTTTACCATCATTGTTCGATCTTTGCTCAAAAAAAAAACATAGGCTAGTTTAATTTAGTTAGGCTGTCAGCCGACTTCTCCTACCCTCTGTTTGGAGATAACGACCTGCCAACGAACGAGTGAAGGAAAAAGATTTTGCCCCATTCCTGTTCAAGCATAACCGTCGTACGTCGTACTTGCGAGTGTAGTGTAGTGGCTGTTCTGGAAGTTGGATCCTCACATGGTTTCGGGAATTCAGGTCAGTGGTCTAGCTATTTTATCTACCCTGTGTAACGAGCAAAGCGCGCTACAACAAGCGCGCGTAGCCCGAGCGCTCCTCCGACCTGTCCTGGGATCTCAGCTGCCGCTGAGGACTAAAGTGCGGGTCTACAAGTCCTACGTCCGGTCCCGGCTAACCTATGCAGCGCCGAGCTGGTACGCTCTGGTCTCCCAGACCAACAAGGACCGGCTCCAGGCGCTGCAGAACATGGCCCTCAGGATCTGCACGGGCGCGGGGCGCTACGTCAGGAACGACGTCATCGCCCGCGCCCGTGCAGATCCTGAGGGCCATGTTCTGCAGCGCCTGGAGCCGGTCCTTGTTGGTCTGGGAGACCAGAGCGTACACCTCCACAACATCGCGCCGCCCCAGCCCCGGCCCCAGGAAGACGACCGCCTATGGCGACCCCTTCCGCGGGACCTGATCCCTGCGGAACCACCATAGAGTCCTTGGGTTTATTAAAAAAAAAAGGGAAAAAAAAACACAAAAAAAAATAAAGAAAAACAAAAAAAAATAAACAATCCAAATGCAGCCAAAAAAAAATAAAAAAATTTGAGAAAGGGGAAAAAAAAAAAGATATTCCCACAAAACCCAAGGACCGAGGGGTCGTCACCCCTCGAGTTGACGCCGGGGTAATGAGGCCAAGCCTCGAGGCCCC
Organism: Eupithecia abbreviata; assembly: GCA_943735965.1. NCBI lineage: Eukaryota > Metazoa > Arthropoda > Insecta > Lepidoptera > Geometridae > Eupithecia > Eupithecia abbreviata. The sequence continues at coordinate 978,480 of OX030997.1, read as the reverse complement.
TCTCTGTGCCCCCACCAGGGCCGGAAAGAAATCTATTGAACGAGCAAAGATCTATATATTCCCTTATTACTGTCGTTAGGTATCTACTCGTCGTACAGCTTTAATCATATTTCATTCAAATAATAATAATTGACAAACGATGTGGCGCGGTGGGCGAAGGTCCGCCTGCGACGCAGGAGGTTGCGGGTTCGATTCCCGCCTCGGAACAATTGTGTGTACGATCTGCAGATATTTGTTCCGGGTGTTCTGGTCGTTTTCTATGTATAATAAAAAAAATATCTATTTATGTAATATATTGTATTATGTATATCAGTTATCTAGTACCCATAACACAAGCTCTGTTTACCATGGGGCTAGATAATGCTGTATGAATTGTCCAGCATTATTTATTTTATTTAAATTCATTTAAGGTCCTTCGATATATTGTTCTTACCAACCAGCGACTTAGTCAGACTCCACAATCATTAATGTAGTTTTAGTACTCGTATATTTTAGCGCTTATATCATAATTTAAACACATTTGCCAGCGTTATTTGTATTTGCAGCGCAGAGCCGTAATTCCCAATTGATTGTAAATAATATCCCTGTGTTTATGTGCGTGTGGTTTCATTACGTTTACATCAGCTGGCAACCTCATTATATCTACGGGCATAAATTATCTCTAGAGACATAACTGTTGGCAACTCCTGACACTTTAGTAGACGTAGTGCCTATATTTAAACATATGTCTATGAACACTTTCTTTCTTCGATTTCAAATAGTGTATAAAATGTATATACTTAATAAAAAATAAATAAAATAAATAAAAAAACCATTTATTCCATAACCTTAATAGTAACAGTAAAAGTGCATAATGATTAATAATGTAAAAATAATAATTGCTTCTATACTTACATTATATTTTTATATTATTTATTTATGTCAAATCATATTAAATAAAAAATGTACCTAATCAGTTAGATTTTCTTTTAACATAATTTCAAATAATTAACAATAAAATAATTGCATGCATTAAGTTTCATGTTTAATTGTTAAACACATAAATTTCTATATATTAAAATTGTATTTAAATCATGTTGGTTAGGACCCCTTTCGGGTACAGGCCTCCTCCAGTTAATTTTTATTATGATTGTAGTTTTCTTGTATCTTTGTTGTTGTGCGTCATATTTTTGTTGAGTTTAATATTTCATTATTGTATTTTTTCCTCGATAGGCAGTGATCCTACTATACTAATATCCTTCTATATCTCTGGTTTTTTCTGAGCTGGAGGGTTTTGGTCTAGCTCTCCCGCGGTGACCAGCCGTATTGGGATGCTTATATATATATATATATATATTTAAATATTATCTTAGGTTTTGAAAGAGGCATCACATTTTGCTAATTTTGTTTTAGGTATTTTCTTTTGATTGTGTCTTAAGATATTGCATTATGTTTCTATTTTCATTGTACATTTTGTGTTTTTTCGCGGCTCTGCTAATGTCCTTGTTGCTCGTCTTTGGTCCATTTTCACTATGTATTGTCCTCTTGAAATTGCTTTCATTTTGAGGTATTTTTTCCAGCGGAGAGGTAGGTACTCGAACAACCAGCTTATTGTACTTAAGAAACGCTTGGTTTCCTTTTTTAGATTCGTTTTTCAGTTGCTCCTATAACTGTTTTCGTTCTTGCAGGATTTTAGGTGCGAAATCTTCTTTTATGTAGTAGCCAGTTTGATTGAGTTTATGCTTACTTTTAAGGATAAGAATTTTCTTGCCATACGTTGAAAGACCCACGTTTATGGGTCTAGGTTTCTCTCCTTTTTTCCCGATGCGTCGTACATGTTGTATTTCACTTATGTTGCTGTGTACTTGTAGATCATTATTCAGAATATTAAGCATACATTTTTCTAATTCTACATAGGTTTTTTCCTCCTCCGGTACACCAAAAAATACCAAGTTCCGGCTCCTCACCTCCCTCTCGAGATAGTCTAGGCGTTGCTCTTGTTTCTGTTGGTTAATTTTTAATTCATCAAGTTGTGGTTGAAGCTTGCTTATTTTTCCATCTAAAATATCAATTTTTGATGAGAGTTTGGAGTCGATATCCTGAATTTGCTGTGCAATGGCAGCAATAGCCTTCATAAGCTCATCCATTAGGTTACTTTGGAAAAAATCAATAGTGCAAAAAAGAGGATTGGTTAAGAGATTTGAACCAGCGGATACTTTTTAACCACGGCCTTTTTTCTACGCGTTAAGCCACTGCACCACTGGAACTGTTGCTCATATAGTTGAAATAGTCAATCGCTTGCGATATTCTACCGGTCGTGATAAAAGTTTCTCCGACAACCGTCAAATATGAAAAAAGACGGCGCACAAATAAACACTATTTATCGTAACTTTTTTGGTATTTCACACTTTTCGATGTTTCTTCTTTATTTCGGACTTCATTTATTTTAATATTGGTGACTGATTTTGGTATTTTATTGTTTAAATCACAATATACTTAATAGTGTTTATAAATAAAAAACATATAAATAAAATAAATAATGCTGGACAATCCACACATCATCCTATAGACCCAAGCTAAGCAGAGCTTGTGTTATGGGTACTCGATGACTGATATACATAATACATTTCGTAAATAGATAGATATTTTTTTATGATATCTACATCTAAAATACCCAATACACCCCAAACCAATATCTGCAGATCATACATTGGATCGTACAAACATTTGTTCCGAGGCGGGAGTCAAAACGAACCCGCAACCGATGAAGTGAGGTCACCAATGATAATGATATTAGTTAATATTCCCTTGTCAGGCATGCGTCAAAACTATCAATGAACAGAACAAAACTAAACGTGTTCATTTTGCAGCACAAATGAATCATTAGCGAATGCCGATGAAATGTAACCATAGGTTTACTAAACATGTTGACGCAGAGTGGAATTTAGATCGATGTTATTTCTAAACGCATTACAACTCAGTCCGAGCTTTGTGGCGCAGAACGTTGCGGGTTTGATTCCCGACGCTTCACAAATGTTTGCTTGGTATGTTAGCTTACTCAATATACATATTTATTGTTGTCATTACATAAGAAAAGAAATAAAATACATTTATTTGACATCATAACACATAACAAAATCGGTAAGTATATAAATACAGTCGACTACTATAAGTTGATGATGATGACGAATATGAGTGTGATGATAGTGTGTGATGATGATGAATATGAGTGTGATGATAGTGTATGATGATAATGAATATGAGTGTGATGATAGTGTGTGATGATGATGAATATGAGTGTGATGATAGTGTATGATGATGATGAATATGAGTGTGATGATAGTGTATGATGATGATGAATATGAGTGTGATGATAGTGTATGATGATGATGAATATGAGTGTGATGATAGTGTATGATGATGATGAATATGAGTGTGATGATAGTGTATGATGATGATGAATATGAGTGTGATGATAGTGTATGATGATGATGAATATGAGTGTGATGATAGTGTATGATGATGATGAATATGAGTGTGATGATAGTGTATGATGATGAAGAATATGAGTGTGATGATAGTGTATGATGATGATGAATATGATTGTGATGATAGTGTATGATGATGATGAATATGAGTGTGATGATAGTGTATGATGATGATGAATATGAGTGTGATGATAGTGTATGATGATGATGAATATGAGTGTGATGATAGATATGATGATGATGAATATGATTGTGATGATAGTGTATGATGATGATGAATATGAGTGTGATGACAGTATGACGTAATGAACGCTCCCGCTCAAACGGAGCACCGAGATCGCACCCCGAGGCAACTAACAACATTGTAAAGGCTATAAGTAAAGTATCAAGTACACTCCCTAATAAAACGACGTGCACTTTCAGAGAGAGCTTTTGGGAAATCGTAAAGTTTACTGCACTTCGGGAACTAAATTTGGCGTTGAAATGAGTTCGTACACTTGCTGCAGGAAGTTATTGCTTGGATTTTTATCCTTTGACTATTTTGACTAGGTACGTGTTTTTTAAAATAAGAGGGAAGAGAATGGAATATCCTCAAAATCAAAAGAGGAAAATCATCATCTCTACTACTGATGATGCCTCACAGAAATAAGGGTTTTTTCCATGATATCGTGTGACCCAATATAAACATGATAATTAGATAATACTATGATTTAAATAAATTATCTATAACAAAAGTTTTTGTGTAGGACGACCGATGTAGCGCGATGGGCGAAGGTCTGCCTGCGACGCAGAAGGTTGCGGGTTCGATACCTGGGAGAAATAGTTCTCAGGAATAAAGCCATAAGGCCGCCGTTTGTACTATATATTTGTTATTAAGATAAAAGATAAATAAAGTCATTATTCATTCATTTTTCATTGTGTGTAGATATAATAGACTTAGAATTAGCACCACCGCAACTTTTCCCGCGGGTGTCTGGAGAGGCGACTAAGGGATATCAACCGGAGGGTGGGGATCAGCGCCGGGTGCACAACTACGGGGATTGCAGTTCGTTGGTATACCAACGAACTGCAATCCCCAATCCGCATGCCAACCGTGAGGATTAAGGGCATTACCCCCCATGAGATAAAAACCAATAAGATGCTTATCAGTGGGAGTTCTGCGCCCAGCAGTGGACCAATATAGGCTGTTTAGGGGGAGGACGATTGCTTACGCAGGGCGCCAAATTAGGCATTACTAAAAAGGTGTGACAATTTCATTGCATCTCGATATCTCGTATCTAAATGAAATGAAATTCTCACACCTGTTTAGCAATGCTGACTTAGAACCACTTTCTTAAGAAGATAGAGGTTTCTCTAACTTCGGCTTAAAGTGGCTGACGTCTGTTGGCAACACTTTGAAGTTAGGTAAAGTGGATACAAAGCTTTGCCGTCAAATCAAAGAAACTTCCAGCTTCAGCAACCCTGAATAAACAATCAACTGGTCAAGCTACACTTGCTGAGAGCGTCTGGGGGAGGTCTATCTAACCGCAAGCAATCTACAAAAAATTTTCGGTAACTTCGCGGAAATCCATTATAAAAATTTTGAATGAAAAATGCAAGAAATTTAATTAGGTACTATTCCGCGTAAAACCTTCGCTAGATAATATTAAACCAAATTCTAAACCTTGTGAGCGAATTTTTTTAAGGGTTCCGTAACCAAAGGGTAAAACGGGACCCTATTACTAAGACTCCGCTGTCCGTCCGTCCGTCTGTCGTTTTCCTACAAACTAATCAAAAATCAGCGATAGAATGCATCACCACAGGACGCTCATGCGCTACGGGCGGCTATTGCCGGAAACTACAAAGGCCACTTGCGTAAATATTTTTTTGAGACCACGACTCGGTAAAAATTGTGCAGGACACCCTCCGCTCAGGTGGGATGACGACCTGTGAAAGACAGGGAGAAACTGGATGCGGCAAGCTGAAGACAGGGCGATATGGCGCTCATTATGGGGACTATGTCCAGCTGTGGAGTAACATAGGCTGATGATGATGACAAAGGCCGCGCCACACTCCTGCTTGTAGAGAGGATATAAATAACGAGCAGAGCTAAGACAAGTAGCCCAAGAAGATTAATAAATAAATAAATATATCTATATAAAAAAGTCGTGTTAGTGACACTATTTATAACGCAAGAACGGCTCAACTAATTTTGCTGAAAATTGGTGGGGAGGTAGCTTAGAAATAGGAGACGGACAAAAGTAAAGTAAAGTAAAAAATCATTTATTTCTTTAGGCTTACAAAATAAGCACTTAGACAAGTCATATTTTATATATAAATTATTATCAAATACAATTATTTTACTGTTCACTTCAATTTTTTGTCCACTAGTGGAAGAAGTGAAAAGAAACCACTAGCATGTTCATCTCTTATATGTCTAATACATGGTTATTTGCCTATTTAAGTCTAAATATAATATGATTCGATACATGTCAATATTTAAGTAAAGCTATGCACAACAACAAATTACTTACTACATACTATTGTCGGTGCGACATAGGATACTTTTTATCATTTAAACCATTTGAAACATAGATTTCAACGGGGCCGAAGCCGCGGGGCGAAGCTAGTAATAAATAATACATAATAAATAAGATAATGCATTATTGTGTTGACACTGCGCTCCGACCTAAGATTTCATTTAGTTTCGAATACCTTGCAGCGGTTGATAGCTTGTGAAAACAAAATGGCAGATGCAGCAACATTCTGTGAGCTGAGAAGATAAGCTTCAAGGGAGTTTCGTTCGGTTAATCTGTTTTAAAAAGGATTTTCCTGGCTAACTAATTTTACATTTAAAAATACTTTAATATACACCAGATAATGATCGTTACAAAACACATTACATGCGACAAGTTCCTATATCATTTATTGCAAGATACAAGTATATATATATGTATATATATACTTATTACAGAGTCTTAAGCATTAGAATAGGTAGTGTACTTCACCAAAAAACATCGGCATGCATTTCATTTTTATTGTCTAAAAGTAGGTTCTTATGTAATTATGTTACTACAGCATGCTACAGCTTTATTCAGGTAACTACCTTCATTTCTTTTAAGAAATAGTTATCCACAAAATAACGCTGTCACAACCCATATATTTGCGCCTATTGGCACATGTATTTAATGTATCCCATGATCTGGCACTAAAATACAATACCTGCCGCAACAAACAGCACGCAACATTCAAATCCGTTGCGGCTTATAACGAGCAGTTATTCACGCCAGCCATTCAACAGATCAAACCGCTTAGCTCGGCCGCAGTTTAAGTTGTAAGCGGTAGCGTTAGCGGGGGCGGAGGAGGGAGCGAGTAACACTCTCTTCCACTAGTGGACAAAAAATTGAAGTGAACAGTAAAATAATTTTATTTGATAATAATTTATATATAAAATATGACTTGTCTAAGTGCTTATTTTGTAAGCCTAAAGAAATAAATGATTTTTTACTTTTTTTTTACTTTTACTTTACTTTTTAAGTGTTGATAGCAAAGTCAAATCCGCTTTGTCGTCGTTATCATCAGCCCGTAATAGTCTGTTGATGGATATAGCCCTCCGAAAAAGTAGAAGAACATCAATGAAGCAACATAGAACCCTATCTCTAGCTTGCTGCCAGCAACTGCCAGCAGTATTACGCAGGTCATCTTTCACTTGGTCGGAGATCGTCCTTTATATACTAAGTTTGCAAAGTTGCGGTCTACAATCAAAAAACTCAGCCTATGTCTTAACAGCAGTTATTAACCAATCAACAGATCTATAAAACCGCTTAACTCGACCGTGGTTAGATTTTAGTGGTTGTGGTTGTATAAGTGGTAATGGGTAAGATTGCTATAACAATTTCTATAAAAATTTTAATTAGTATAACACTGGCCTGACCACTTAAAAACGGAGCTGCAAGATCATTCTCATCCATCTTGATCATCGAAACTTTTAATTAGCTCTCAGTATCATACTCGTACCATACATAAAATCATGCATGTTATCTCAAGCAAAAACCTTATTGTAAAATTATATCCGTAGGTTGTCTAAAAATTCATACAATAAAAATTAAATAGAATAAAATCTCTAACCTCGCTGTTCTTACAACTTAAACCACACCCCGCGCATTCTAAATCCGCTGGCGAATGATTTGATCGCGTCTCTCCAAACGATTGATGCGGATCAACGAAATGCACCATAATCCAAGTAATGCACTGTGATGCTGTAATGCATTTTATGGCGCTGGAAATACGCAGCACGGTTATGGGACAGTGACCTTTTGGCGGGATTGATTGTATAGATAATTCTATCATAATCCAAATTTTACAAGCTTTTATTTTACTTGCCCTGAGTAATTATGTGGGACAAATCTTCAACTGAATTTTAGGACCAGTTATCATCCTCAACCGATTGAGTTGAAATATGGCATACTAATGCAAGTTCGGTGACAATGTAATGTCATGGTACCATCGAGCTGGTCTGATGATGGTTTGTTAGATTTGTCTTTCCAAGCTTGGTCCTAGATGACTATAAATTTAAATAAATATCATCATCATCAGCCTATGCCATCAGCCTGGATATAGGCATCCACCAAGCGCGCCATAGCGCCCTGTCTTCAGCTTGACGCATCCAGCATCTACCTACAGCCTTTCGCGGGTCGTTATCCCAAGTGGTCGGAGGGCGTCCTACACTACGTTTACCGAGTCGTGGTCTCCACTAAAGAACACGTTTGCCCCAGCGGCCGTCGTCGGTTCTTAGATATGGCCGGCCCACTGCCACTTCAGCTTGCTAATTCTCAGAGCTATGTCGATAACTTTGGTTCTCTGTTTAATAAATATAATTAATCATAAATAAGTATAAATGTTGGTATTATTAGCCCAGCTGAATCTGTCTATAATATGTCCTGCGCAAATGGCTTGGTTTCTGGTGATACTCGTTGCCGTGGCCGAAATTTAGGAGAATATTACAATCTATTAATAATTAATTATTTATATAGGTATATATATTAATGTTTAAGTATAATATAAGTAGCTTAGTATCATTATGAGTAGTATATTTTATTATCTCTATTATATGGCACTACCTACCAAACTGTTGTCCACACTACCCAAAGGTTAGCAGGTAGAGAATGCTATCTAGCATTATGCTCGCCTATGTACAACTTTTTGTGCAATAAAGTATATTCTATCTATCTATCTAATCAATGGCATCTTCCATTTTCTTTTCTGTGGTAGGGAACATTTATCTATAATTAGCTGCGCCCGCAGCTTCACCCGCAATTTTATCATATTTTCTCTTCCTTTTAAACCTTTCCTGGACTGCGACAAACATTTCAAAACTAATATCAGCTAAATCGGCCCAGTCGTTCTCGGGTTTTAGCGAGACAAACGAACAGCAATTGATTTTATATATATATCTATATATTAATATTTTATCTTCAAAAAACTGTAGATTGAATCGTTTTGCCTGAATCTTTCAATTTGCGTTACCAGCATAAATGAATAACAAAATGAGGACAACTGTCGTAATGCCGCTCACAAATGGCTCATCCGAAAGAAAATCCCACAACCCATTAGTAGCACGCATCTATCAAAATGTAAATCACTCAGGCTCCTACAAAATTACATTTACCAAATACACCCCGATTCAAATATCCAGAAATCTCAAAATCCGCGACAAAAATAAAATTAATGCCAATTTATGTGAGCGGCGTTTCTCTGATTTCACCATTATTCAATTTCCATATTCCCCCTTAGGGGTCGTCTGCACTCTGCGGTTTTTTATCGTGGAAAGGGCTTATTAAAATGCTACCAGCGTAGACGATCTGTGGCTACCGATTTTATAATAATCACCGTTTAACGGCTGACCAAAATATTAATGATAGTTAACTAATATTTTCGAGAAGATTTCCTAACGATTTTTATTTTTATTAAAATCGGGTAATGTCCATTGGTTACTAACTTAATATAATGTTTCGTCGTAAGAAGGTATTCCTTCAAATTTTATCTTGTTCTTATACTTAGAGATGGGAGAGAAAGATGAGAGAGAATTTTCAAACGTTTAAATAATTCTAAGCGCAACATGAAATCGATTTTTTGTAAGCCACCGCCTTCAAGGGCCGGTGAATTTACGTTGCGGCCTTTATTTTATTTTATTTATTTATTTATTTCCACCGTAGGTACACAATGTTATACTTGACATCGTTATATACTATTTTAAAAGATAAATTACATTTTTATTATAACACACACTAACTTTTGACAAAGGACAACACCATAGGGCATTGTGCAAAAAAAAAGCAGACAGACATGCCTTCTTAAAAAATTAAAATAAATTCATTTATTCAATTTGTCACAATAAAACAGATAATAAATAATGGTATAAGTTAAATCCAATAATAAATTAGATTTATAAAATGTCAAAGTAATCTGCTGTATAAGGGCATTGTCTCATCTTTACACAAGATGGACACTAATTACACATGTCAAACGACTAGATAGAATAGCATCGCACCGCAACGTGAAGCTCTGCCTTAATGACCCATCCTTGTCATCCGCCCCGTGCCAGAGCGAGACAGCGTATGAGTGACATTAATACGTCTGTTCGTAATCCTCCGCTAATATAGAGTGACGTTTTACGTTTTAGAACGCTTTTGTTCCTCGTTGTACTTAGTGCGGATTTCTTTTCCTCCTTTCATTCAATTTGTTTAAGTAAGAATCTGCATAATTATCTGAGGAAGCGTAAAAGGTTTGTTCGGTGAACGGCTTTCATGGTGCTCTAAAAATTCTAAAGTATTAATACCGGGATATTCACAAAATTGCGATATTATATGTTATTTTTGATATTAGCAATCATTCTTGTGGCGAAAAGTAAGTTAGACGAAAAACGTGATCGAAGACATACGTGTTGGACGAAAGGCGGGTTGGACGAAACGCGTTTAAAATTGTAAATGGACGAAATACTAACAAATCGTACAATGTTTTGTGCTTTTGTCATTTGTTTTTATTTGCAAAATGATCACGGAATATTCGATTTGCTTTTCTATTTGCAGTTTCCCTTTTTGCCGATCAACTGTTCTATACTTTTCTAATAAGATATATAAATGAAATATACAGAAAAAACACAGTCGACATCACGCGATTGATTCCCAATCCTTAATAAAAACAATATAAAACCTTAAATAAAGCAGTACGACATTTGCACTTTGTAAACAAGTTTCGCAAAAAGCCTTCCGGGTGTCTATATTGGCATAGAGTTGGAAACCTATCGATAATACTTAGACACATTTGCCTTATCGATAAACGCCTGAATTAGCTTCGCGTGTCGATATAATATAATGTCAAATTGATTGATTTTGAAATGGCTTCATGGTTCCTTAATGCGTTTATGATAGATATGTATCTACTTTGGGTTAGGGAAGCTTTGAATGCTTAAGGGCCCGGCGACCCTCGCTTGCAAAAATCGCTCCGAATATCGCTGTCCCTGTTTAACCCTTGCGCCGCGCCCCATGCGTGCGCGATAGCAATATTAGCCGTTCAAAATTTGGTTTGTTCCGTAATACCAAAAATTGAAAATTGAAATTGAAAATTGAGAAGACAGTATTCCGGGAAAGGATATAATTTTTTTGTACTGGAAAAGTCGCGTGGAGCTACGGTCAGAGACTTGTTGTAAATAAATTATCTATTTGTACCTTCTCCATAAAATTCAGTTAAATGCTTAGTCCAATCAGAAAGTGAAGTACAATTAATTGGGTGCATAGAAATTTCCGGAGGAAATGATCAACATATCAATATACAGTTAGTTATTTGATATTCTTACTCCATCACTCACCATCAATCACACAAAAACATAACCACAAAAAAATCAAACATGACTAGTGATCACACCTAAATTATCGACATATCGATAATCAATAAATCACCGACATATCGATAGCTCATAAATCATCGATACCGACATCCCTCCCTATCTGTCGTTTTATTTACTCCTTCTTATTACCATCTTGCCGCCGCTCTCGTCGTTTACTTACTCGCATAGGCCGCCATTTTACTGACAGATCTCTGAGTTCGAGTGCTCTCAGGGAGGTTTTATTTATCTTTTGGCCATGTTTGCAGAAAAAGGCAGCGAAGTTTCAGATTTCTAAGATGTTTCGATGACAGAAAGAAATACCTTTCTCCAGATTTTTTTAAAGTCGGGTTACCTACCGTTTTTGCAATTTGACGTCTTATTTCTAACCTCGAAATAACCACTATATAGCAAATACAGTGCATATCTTATCAAGCCTGTCCTATGTAGGTGTCTAAGATATTATGAACTAGCGGACCTTTCCGGCTTCGCACGGTTTTGGTTCGGATCCCTTACTTTTTTGAAAATATAATATAGCCTTTGTTCACCGCGGATAGTGTAGCTTCCCAACGGTGAAAGAATTTTCAAATCAGTCCTGTAGTTTCGAAGTCTATTCATTACAAACAAACAAACATAAAATCAAACCTTTCCTTTATAAAATTAGTATAGATAATGCTGGACAATCTATACAGCATCATGTAGCCAAAAGCTAAACAGAGCTTGTGTTACTAGATGACTGATATACGTAATAGAATACATTATATTGTACATAGATATTTTACTTTATAAAATACTCAGAACACCCGGAACAAATAAATGCGTACCAACATTTGTCCTAAGGCGGGACCTAAGGAAGTTGAAGCCGCAACCTGCTGTATCGCAGGCGGACCTTCGCCCGACGCGCCACATCGTTCGTCATATAGAAGAAAGAATGTATATCCATTGATTCACTGTAAGTAGGTACAACTTGTTACAACATATTATAAAATAAATAACTCTCAGCATAATGTTGCTCTACTACTCTCTAAATATCTCATCATTGAGTCAAATTTTCCTTCAGAATCAACATTGCATTCCGTGTTCATTATGCATTTATTATATCTTTAGTAAAAATATTTTAAATAGTATTTAGTGCCTCAAAACGGGCTTACTCAGGTCCAAATAGAAATAGGTTATAACATCCGTCGGTCGGCAAGGTGAAATATTTCAGTGGACTAAAGTTTTTCGTAGAGAATAGCGGTGCCGGGCGGAGCGTAAAGTTATGGCTCAATGGACATCCGCCTGCAACCGGGCCCCGATTCTGTAGCTGGCTCGGGATTCAGACGCACGTTTTATAAAACTAGTCAGAGGTCGCTCAGCGAGCTATGGAAAGAGCTATGCTCGGAGTTTCTCTGAGAGATAAGATTCGTAACAAATAAATCTGACAGAGAACCGAGGTTATCGACAGCGTGTTCTTGTTCTAAACGTAGTGTAGGACGCCCTCCGACCAGGTGGGATGACGACCTGCGAAAGAAGGGAGTTTTAGTTGTGTTTATTTTACGATCAAGCATACTGAACGCTGGTCTGCAGTGGGCCGGCTATATCTCGCGAAGAACCGACGGCCGCTGGGGCAAACGTGCTCTTGAGTGGAGACCACGACTCTACTCGCACTCCAGCCAGGTGGGATGACGACTTACGAAAGACCGCAAGCAGATGCTGGATGCGGCAAGCTGAAGACAGGGCGCTATGGCGGCTGGCGCTCATTCGGTGAGGACTATGTCCAGCTTTGGACTATTATAGATTGATGATGGGTCGTTACGAACCCGCCTTCCTTTAATATCAGCTTGATTCTAAGTTTCAGGACACGTTGTATGGCTACAAGTTATCCTTTGTCTCATATCCAGCAGTAATAAAATGTAAGCTGCAAACATTCTTTATTCACTGTCAGGCTGTCTGTTATGTCGCACAGTTTAACAGTAACATAGCCGTCGCTAACGCTACTCAGAAAGTTCACTCTTGTTGAATTTTTAATGAAAATGCTTAAATAATAATAAGAATAATTTATTTATTTCAGGCAACATTAGTCTAAGTACAGGATGGAAGTTACTTTAAAACTACGGCCCATATAAAGTACTAGCTGCGCCCCGCGGTTTCACCCGCGTTGTGATAGATATTTTGGATATTATACTATACATATATCTTTATGAATTGTAGCCTATGTGTTATTCTGATATGTAAGCTATATTATTGTGTTCATTAAAATCCATTCAGTATTTTTTACGTGAAAGAGTATCAAAGATCCATCCATCCATCCATCCATACTTACAAACTTTGACGTTTATAATATTATTAATCTAACATACAACAAATAAACCTATTCACTAGCACGTAATGTTGGCGACGTGTGTGACGCAGTATGTGTAAAAAAGGTTATGGTGTTGGTAAGGGTCATATTCAACCTAAAGGTAGACCACTGCTGGACATAGGCCTCCCCTAATGAGCGCCAAAGCGCCCTGTCTTCAGTTTGCCGCATCCAGCCCTGCCCGTAGTCCTTCGCAGGTCGTCATCCCACCTGGCTGGAGGGCGTCCTACACTACGATTGCCTAGTACAGGTAAGATAGATAAGGGTACATAATACAAAATACATCAATTATACAATACACAGGAAAACAAAAAAAAACATAAAACACAGTTGACATTATGAAATTAAAATAAATATGTAAGATGTCTATGTGACATGTGTGCTGCAGTATGTTAAAATGCCTGGGCTCAGCGTAATATTTTGCTAAAGAAGCAAAAGAACTGATTTTCAGCTAGACCTTTTAAAATGTAGTATGTATCTACAAAGTGTTGCTTCTGGTAGCCAAAAGCTACATTGTTTCATCGACACGACCTTGGAGTTTCTGACCAAGTTACTAAAAGTTATAGCTCGCTGTTTATGAATGAGGGTATTTTTTATTTGAAGTGATAAACCCGGGATATTCCGGGTTTTAAGCTGCAAAATATATATGTCTTCGTGGTAAACGGTATTCTCGTGGTTTTTGATGGCTCTGCGTCCTATTTGGATACATAAAACCTTTTGGCTTGATGACGTAACAGCATGATTTCACTTTTTTTTATGTCACTTTGGGAATTTAACCACAATTTTTTTATTGTGGTCGTCCATTTTATCGTTAGGCAAAGTGAACTTATAAGCATCACATACATATTAGCTTAGTGTAACGTGTTCTTGAGTGGAGATCATTACTCGGTAAACGTAGTGTAAGATGCCTTCCAACCAGATGGGATGATGACATGCGAAAGACTGCAGGGAGATGCTCATTATGGGAGCCCTAAGTCCAGCAGTGGACTAATGTTAGTCCACAATCAATCTATGTAGATTGATGCTGATACAAACCTAGTACTACAAAAAAACTACCTCACCTGACTTTGTTTATTTCATTCAAAATAATAAAATACAGGATGCGTCCAGATTAAGATATGTTAAATAACTGTGTTATTATGAATAACTAATAATATGACGACCGACGTGGCGCGGTGGGCGAAGGTCCGTCTGCGACGCAGGAGGTTGGCTTCGATTCCCGCCTCGGAACAATTGTGTGTACAATCTGCAGATATTTGTTCCGGGTGTTCTGGTTGTTTTCTATGTATATTAAAAAAAAAACTATCTATGTAATGTATTGTATTATGTATATCAGTTATCTAGTACCCATAACACAAGCTCTGCTTACCATGGGGCTAGATAATGCTGTGTGAATTGTCCAGCATTATTATTATTATTAATATAACTTGATATATTAACACGTCCAAAGTATTAAAATGTAAAATTAAATATGTTCACATTTATAAAACATTTTGTAGAACTACGTTTTATATAATAAAGGACTTGCCCTACGTTGATAATACAAACAGAAAATAAATAAACAAATACAAATTTTAAAGCATGTTCTGTTCCTTAATATATACGCAACCGTAAAAATACCTATAGTGCAAAAAAGAACTTGTTCCAAAAACAAACCAAACTTTCATTCCACCATTTTGAATTTTCAACAGAAAAGCAGCTCTTCCTATCCTATTTAAAAACTGCATCTGTTTCTAGAACATTTTAAACAAACAACAGAAATTCACTTTCATTTATCGAGCTCAAATATGTAAAGTCTCCGTTTAGCAAAGAGGCGCGAACGGCGCTGACGCCGCGCCGCTAGGGAAGATAGGGTGGCGAGACACCGAGCTGCTTGCAATTAACACTTTGACTGCGATTTTTTTTTCGACGACTGCATCTTTTTTTTAACCTAAAAAATTCATGCTGCCGCTCTACACAGCGGTTGTGTTGCGCCGCACATGCGTTTCGTTCGAAAAATATTACGGCTGTGCTGAGTCACACAGATCTTTATTTTCTCAGCCGCTGCGCTAGTGGGGATTTCTACAAGTGTCTAATATGCGTAATATTAGACACTCGTAGAAAACACATACGGTGTGATTTCAGCACTCAAAGTGTTAAGAATTTTAAAAAAAAAGTTTTTGTTGCAAGAATTTAGCCGAATTAGGAACTCCGTTCTTTTGTTTTTGGGCCGTTGAGTCCGAGAGTCCGTTTCAACTGACGAAAATCAATAGAAAGACTTTAATCTTTTTTTCAACTTGTGTATGTTAATCGATATATTTTCTAATGTGATGTTTGTCTGGATTATGATGATTCTTAGCAGTTTTATAAAGAATGATCCCGAAGAAGCCCCTCAACATTTAATACTTGGGGGCCACTTATGCCGTACAACTTAAAATACTGTTTTTAATGTCTGTTTTTAGTTTTTGTACGACAAACATCAAATTAAATGTTTAAAAATTAAAAATTACCAAGTAGGTATTTAGGTATTTGAACTCAAGGACACTTTGTTATATACCTGGCAAACGTTTTTGCTATTTCTATGTCTTTTCTTTGTTATTTGACAATTTTTCTTTGTTAACAATCTATTTTCGTATTTAGCGATTATATATTATGTGACGACCGAGATGTGGCGTGGTGGGCGAAGGTCCGCCTGCGACGCAGGAGGTTGCGGGTTCGATTCCCGCCTCGGAACAATTGTGTGTACGATCTGCAGATATTTGTTCCGGGTGTTCTGGTCGTTTTCTATGTATAATAAAAAATATCTATCTATGTAATGTATATTGTATTATGTATATCAGTTATCTAGTACCCATAACACAAGCTCTGCTTACCATGGGGCTAGATAATGCTGTGTGGATTGTCCAGCATTATTTATTTATTTATATTATGTATTTTTCAGACACGTCAAACAATTTTTTTATAAAGCAAATAAACAATGTTGGACAATCCACACAGCATCATTCTAGCCCTAAGCTAAGCAGAGCTTGTGTTGATGGGTACTAGATGACTGATATTATACATGTTACAATACACTACATCGATAGATATTTTTATTATACATAGAAAATACTCAGAAAACCCTGAAAAAATATATCCAGTATCGTAGAAACATTTGTCCCGAGGCGGGAATCAAACCCTCCTGCGTTGCAGGCGTACCTTCGCCCGCTGTGTTAAAAAAATTGCGTAATTAAGATACAAGACAAGTCAAGTGTTTTGATTACTCTCGCTATGTCCCATACCTATCAGACGTCGTTCAATTGATGCCTTTTTATTCAACTCGATTGAATTCATTTGACGCAACTCTTTTTATCGATATCTGTTTATCGACAAGAAGCATCCACGTTTCCCCTCCCCATTTGCACTCAAATGTTGTGCGTTAACTTTTGCAAAGTTGACGCAATGCTGCAGGTTTTATCGATAAAATGTCGATGTTATCGATGGAAATATCGACATTAAGTTTGCTTCCATAATATCTGATGTTTGTTAAGTGCTCCGTCTGTGATGTGTATTTAATAGTCGGACAGTTTATGCCAACTCGTACTTAGAATATTTTCATAGGATCTCAATATTTGTTTGGTATATAGGTTCTTGGGGCAGAATCGTCGTCATCTTAAAGATATGTAGATATTGCAGCGAAGGCCGCGCGTAAGTGATTTTTAAAATCATCTTAGACATAGAAAATAGTGTCTAAAATTCTGAAAAAAAATTATATATAATATAATTAAAAAAAAAAAAATTACATAAGGAGTTAGTCTAGTTAAAGCTGCATTCAGTTACAAGATATAAAGATCCAACTTCACTCGAATTTTTTTTTTACACTCTGTATTAGTTCATCATCAACCTATAATACCACCCACCTGGCCGGAGGGTCTCCTACACTACGTTTGCCAACTCTGTAATTTTGTATATATGTTTTTATGGACCTTTGTTGTATGATAATAAAGAATTTGAATTGAAAATTGAATTGTAAGGTTATTCTGTGGTAATACATATCTTTACATATCTTTTTACTATGAAAGTAACGTCGGCTTGGTACAGTCAAAGACAGAAATAACTGAAAAAGAATAATGGTGAACCTAATCGTCATCTAGTTAACTATTTAGCTGAATGTCGCCAATTTTTTAACTGATAAACGTTCTACAAATGAGCTGAAACAACAATCCAGCGGAAATGCCACTGTTTGTTCCTTCGATAAGCCGTAGTATGCTTTCATCCTACAAGACCTACAAGACCTACCTACCTAAGTAGTCAAAGTTACCTACTCAGGTAAGCTTTCTTCAAAAACAAAGTAAAACAAACCATTAAACATTTTGTGAGTTCAACTTGAACTCGCTGCAGGGAGCCATGTAGAGAGTGGCACAGTGTGGTGTGCTATAAAGAAGGTAAAGTAAAAACTACATACAATACAACTCTCTCTTTGATTTTATTCACATAGAAAACTCTAATCGATATACATATTTTAATGTACGCGATTTGAACGTTTCATTAATAGTACTGGCTATCTCGTTTATAAATCTATTTCTCTAGACTAGTTTTAACAGGTTAACTCGTGAGTTATACCTCTAAACGCGATAAATACTATATAATGTCGTGTGATGCTATAGGCCGGTGGTCGTACATGGTCACCTTCTCGAAACTGTTTCCGAGTACACTTACCTTGGGCAGATTCTGCAGTTGGGTAAAAACAGTTTCGAGAAGGAGGCCAAAAGGAGGATCCAGCTGGGCTGGGCAGCATTTGGGAAACTACGTCAAGTCTTCACGTCATCCATACCGCAATGCTTGAAAACGAAAGTTTTCAATCAGTGCGTCCTACCCGTTATGACCTACGGAGCTGAGACGTGGACACTCACGATAGGGCTGGTCCACCAGTTCAAAGTCGCTCAGCGAGCTATGGAAAGAGCTCGGAGTTTCTCTGAAGGATAGGATTCGTAACGAATACATCCGACAGAGAACCAAGGTTATCGACATAGCTCATTGGGGGAGGCCTATGTCCAGCAGTGGACTGCTATAGGCTGATGATGATGATGATGCTATTCAACCCAGAATAACATTGCCTAATCTGTGCCTGAACATCAAAATGTACAATTTTGAGATAGATTTACATTAACAAGAGATATTTGCGTAAACTGAATCAAATTTGCAACCACCTTAGATTGTTTATTTATTTAAACTTTATTGCACTATTAAAGGTACAAAACCAAACCACCACCACTTATTCCTATCTCTATCCTCCTAGTTGCGAATCGGCCCATACAGATAATAAGTATCTCTAAATAAAGCATAGCTTCTGTGTAACAAAGTGTCATGTGCCTCCTGTTGTAAAGGTCACTAGTGTAAATAAGCTTGTGGTATTTTTAGAATGCTGCTTGTTTACAGTTTACACTGCGCCTTTGTTGATAATGGCTTTCAAGGGCTTGACAAAAAATCAAACTTTACTAACTATTCCAAAAATACTACGAGAAAACTTTTTCGAACCGGTTGTGGTGTAAAAATCGACCCCTCCAACATATCATATCATTTTCATCATCCAGAATTGACTTCTAATAATATGAGCCACAATGTATTTGCACGCCTGCGTCCGGGCTGAATACATTTACTAAAATAATAATAAATGCCTTACATTTCCAAATAAATTATTTATCGATTGATTAAAATATGTTAGGCAAAAAAAAAACTATTGCTGAAAGGTTCTCCTCTCCTTTGAGCGTAATAGGTGTATTATGATGTTTTTGTTTTTTATAATTTAGTGTATGTGAGTAGTTCTTAGTCTTACTAACCTGAATTTCAAGATTTTTCTATAATATTTTTACTATCAAAATATGGATCTTGTTATTCTAAACAACAAGATCGTATCCCTAACTTTTTTGAAAATATAATATAGCCTATGTTCACCGGGGACAGTGTAGCTTCCCAACGGTGAAAGAATTTTTCAAATCGCTCTAGTAGTTTCGGAGCCTATTCATTACAAACAAACAAAACATCAAACATTTCCTCTTTATATATATATTCGACGACCGATGTGGCGCGGTGGGCGAAGGTCCGCCTGCGACGCAGGTGGTTGCGGGTTCGATTCCCGCCTCGGAACAATTGTGTGTACGATCTGCAGATATTTGTTCCGGGTGTTCTGGTCGTTTTCTATGTATAATAAAAAAAAAAAAACTATCTATGTAATATATTGTATTATGTATATCAGTTATCTAGTACCCATAACACAAGCTCTGCTTACCATGGGGCTAGATAATGCTGTGTGAATTGTCCAGCATTATTTATTTATTTATTTTATTTATTTATTTATAATATTAGTATAGAAGAACGATTGCTTCTGTGTGTGTCGTTATATCGTGCCTGTAGCGACGAGGGCCCTGGTGCAAATGAGCTCGGATCTTTAGGTAGCTGCTGGTATTTTTAGAAGAGGATTTAAATATGGCGCGGTGTGGTGTTTCAGAGGGTGCGGTTTAGTTTTTAGTTTAGTGGATTTTAGTTTCATCATTTTGTAAGTATACTGATTTAACTTTAAAAAAATAAAAAAATAAAAAATTTACTAGTAGGTACTTTGTAAGCGTATTTGTGTCTTATTTATTTATTTAAATAAATAAATAATGCAGGAAATCCACACAGCATCATCTAGCCCTAACCACAGCAGATCTTGTGTAATGTTTACTAGATGACTGTTATGAATGACGAAGAAATGTGTGCGTATCCTAGCAAATATAAAAAAAACAGACAGCTGCAAACCTTTTTTCAAGAAGTTTAAAATTCTAACCTTGCCATCTATCTACGTATTAGAACTTTGTAAGTTTGTTCGAAAATACCCTAACTTATACACAACACCAGACGAACTTCCCAGAAAATATCCACTTCGACCAGGGAGAAATAAAATCATACAACCACCATCAAACCTGTGTATGCACAGTACCGGCCCATATAAAATGACCATTAAAATATATAACAAACTACCAAACGCAATAAAAGACATAGAATCTGATACCTTATTCATAAAAATACTAAAGAAAGTATTAATTGACAAATGCTTTTATGATATAAATGAATTTTTAAATGACAAATTGACATTATGATAAGAATAAATAAATAAAACTGACATTATGATAAGGCAAATAAAATATAATAATTACTAAAATTACTAGACAAGTAGGTACTACTTACCTTAGTACCTACATATTTATATTTTACTAAAAACAACCTCGGTCTGCCTTCCACTTGTTGTTCGCGCCCAATAGGGTCCACATTGTGATACTAATATATACATAAGAACCTACTAATTAAGCCAATGTGATGACAACAATAAATATATTGAGTATTGAGTTATAAATAATACAATACATTACATAGACAGATATTTATATATCGGCCCTTTGTAGTGCAATACATTTTTTAAATAAAATAAATAAATATTTTAATTATACATAGAAAACGACCACAACACCCGAAAAATACCGGGTGCTCTGCAGATCGTACAAAAATGTGCCCCTAGGCGGGAATCGAAACCGCAACCTCCTGCGTCGCAGACAAAACAATATGCTCATTTTTAATAAACAATACAAGATGTATATTATTATTTATTTTAAGCCATTATTGTCCCACTGCTGGGCAGATGCCTCCCTTTTCTCCTCCCACTCCTCGCGATCCAACTCTGCAACAGGCCATGATGGAAGACGTACCTCGAGCTCATCGCGCCATCTCATCCTGGGTCTTCCACGTCGCCTCTTAGCGTTGCGTGGGCTCCACTCTGTGGTGGTCTTTGCCCACAAGTCGCTGGACATACGGCAGACGTGATATTAGAACAGTTTAAAAAATGAATATACTAGATAAGGAGAGGTCTCCTATTTAATTCTGTATAGGAAGTACTTAGATAAGAAGCCTCAACAAATATACAAAAAGTCCGAAACCATCTTAACCATAGGTCTTAAGAGTTGATACTATCTGAAATCGGTTATTTTCAACGATCATATCTTCCACAATTCTGAAGCATTTACTTTGAGATTTTAATATGTTATAGTTCAGGATTGATGCTAGACCACTAGTGTTTCGAAAACACGATTACATGAAATTTTCTCGATAGAAAAAAAATCCAAAGTTCACTCTAAACTGTACTTTAAACCGTCGCTATTCAATAGATACGTTAAAATAAGCCTTGATACTTTATACAGTAAACAATCAGAGTATAAAGCAGACGATGTGTGTTTTAGATTTTCAAAATTACTATTATTTTTACCGTAAAAAAATAATACCTAAACATTCACGCGCTATCTTCCGTCCGGGCCATAATTCAGTCTAGCTTCGGCCTTCGGACGGGGAGCCTGTGTCGCTGCTCCGCGCTTCGTGTCATCGGACTTTGTATATTTGTAAATATGGGAAATCTTTATAATAAGTGTAGAAAGCGACGACGGAATCATAAAAAAGATGGAAAACACATGAACGACGTTATAAAGTAAGTACCTACCTACCCTACACGTTGAGGTGAGGTGAGGTGAGGATGTGGATTGTGATTTGTGAGTAAGTAAATGTCGCAGCCAAACTAATTATTTTTTATTTTATTTTAGAAAACGTCGATTATAAAGTACAGCTCCTATTGTAAGCGATGATGGCGACAATGATAAAGAAAATAATGTCCCGGTAAATCCGTGTGTACCAAACACCTACCTACCTACCAGTAAGGTTAGACCTTACTTGTTTATGGGACTGGATGGCGCTAAGTATGTGAAAATCGTATTTTTTATACTTATAGGTAAATACCTATACCTAGGTCCTACATAGGTGAAAATACAAGGTATACCCACCTCAATTTGTATCTCCATGTGATAGAAGTAGTATTTTCACAACACATCATTATCTAGGTAGAAATATATATTAGGGTTCCGTTTGACTATCAATACTATAAAATATTTACACCTAGGTATACCCACCTAATTTGTATCTCCATAATATATGAATCGTTACTGATAAATGATGGAAGTAACATCGAATGATCTGGACATTTTGGATATCAGAAAAGATCGTACGAGATTTTTTTTTACCAATTACAAAACATTGAATTGTAAGTACGAGGTTAGGTACCTACTATAGTTACTAACTATAGTACCTACTGTCTACACCTATAATGTATTATAACTTTCCTAACATTTTTACGAGTTTAGTCATGGTTCCAACCTTACGAACACAAGCTTTTCTACTTTTAGTTCATGAAAGTGAAGATATATCACATGGTTCAAAATATAAATGGATAATAATGGACTTATACGGTTTATACCTTGAACGAGTCCTTATTAATTATTCATTATAATTCATTCATATTACTAGAGTGGGCATATTATATTTACATGTTAGGTACCTATTTTCTTGACATGTATGACTGTTACAGGATGGAAGTAACGTCGTATGATTCGACAAATGGCATAAATCCGGACAAGACAAATCTTTATCAATTAC
The DNA here is from genome assembly GCA_943735965.1 of Eupithecia abbreviata. Lineage (NCBI taxonomy): Eukaryota > Metazoa > Arthropoda > Insecta > Lepidoptera > Geometridae > Eupithecia > Eupithecia abbreviata. The sequence goes on along the minus strand of OX030997.1, from coordinate 955,343 downwards.
AGAACATAGAATTGTAAGTAAATACTTACATATCTACTGAAATATAAATATACCTAGTGTATATTCTTTCCTAACGTTTTCACGAGTTTGTAAATTTTAGGGTTCTGCAATAATTTAACCTAGAACTATTCGTACCTAACGAACACAAGCTTTTCTACTTTTAGTTCATGAAAGTGAAAATATATCACATAGTTCAAATTTATAAATTGGGTAATAATGGACTTTTGACGGTTGATAGCTTGAACGAGAGTCCTTATTCATTCTTCATTACGATTCATTCATATTACTAGAGTGGGCACATATATTTACATGTTAGGTACCTTACCTACCTACTTTCTTAGCAAGCTTCCATCCTGTAACAGTTACACTGTTACAGGATGGAAGTAACGTCGAATGATTTGACAAATGGCATAAATTCGGATAAGACAAATCTTTATCAATTACAGAACGTAGAATTGTAAGTAAATACTTACATATCTACTTAAATATGATTTGGTATCTAGATTATAATAAGATTGTGTTTTATTTTTCCTTTTTCAGACAAACACACACCTCTCCAGAGTCAAAGTCACTACCCCACCCTACCCAAACCTAGGGTAGGTTTGGGTAGGGTGGGGTAGTGACTACTATCTACCCTACGCTAACCTACCCTTCGGGATAAAAAGTATCCTATATCCTTCTGCTGGTTCTAAGCTACCTCTCCACCAATTTTCAGCCAAATCGGTTCAGCCGTTCTTGAGTTATAAATAGTGTAACTAACACGACTTTCTTTTATATATATAATATACACAATAGATATAGATTAGTGTGATAAAATATCATTTCATTTCAGATGAAAGTTGAGATTATCAAAAGGGATGACGAATTATGGGAACAACTAATGGAACCAAAATTTTTAATTTTTAATTTAACATATATTTTGTCCGAGTTATGCGATCCCTGGCATGTTCGCAATATGAAAATACGAGATATAAGTGAATTGAAATAAATTTAATATAAAGTAATATATATTGTTAATAAAGTTAAACATATTATGTATGTGCAAATATAATCTAGACTATATTTTAATTTATTACAATATTTACCTGCACACTACTTGTCATACACATCCTATTTCCACACAATGTTTTTTGGCAAAATTCAATTTTACTTAAAAAACTAATATGCGGAACCCTCACTCAATATACTTAGACATAAACTTGTATTCTATTTCATTGCTTATATAGGTTTTGTTGTGTTAGTTTTACCTTATATAGGTAGTAGTACCAATCTTCGTTTATATTAAATCTGTAAACAAGGTGTTATAATAAAAAATCCTATTTACTAGTACCAAAGAATAAATAATAGTACTACATACCTATTTTTAGGTTGGTAGTAGGCATAAGTATAATTTACATTTCGCAGAACACTATCTTACTACAGAAAAGAATGTTCGGAACCCTTCAGCGCTATAGCGACTCGCACCTGTCTAGTGTTTGGGTAGAAAATAACGTCTCGGGCGCGGTGGTCTAGTAGCAGTAGTAGGTATGTTGGCAACTACATTGAAAAACAATAAAATAAAATAATGTTTTGTAATTGTAAGTAGGTAGGTAGGTACCTACCAATATCCAACTATCATAATATTAGGTAGGTATAGGTACATACTAAGGTATAAAGTTACTAAATAGCAATACCTACGTATTTGATAATTTCATTTCTTAGTAGGTACCGTATATATAATTAATTAATAATTACCTACCTTTTAGACAATAATATAGCACCTACCTAACTTCAATAAGATTGTTTTGAACTAGCGTGCACCCAACCCAATATAATTTTGCGCGCGAAGTAATAGCGCGGCGAGTAAGTAGGTACGTTGCCACCGGCCGTCCGCCCCGTGGCGCCGCCCGTGCGCCGCGGCGCGGCGGCGTAACAAGCTGAGGCGAAATTTGATTTTCTGCTGAGGTAATGTAGGCCCTTAACCCTTATCCTACTACCGTAATAAAGTGTCTCAAACTCATTAGCTCCAAATAAACAGTGAAAGCAATAAGCAAGTGAACTGAACGAATGAAGTGAACGAAATGAGTGAATGAATAGGAAAGTGAGTGACTCATTAAATAAAATCAATGAAGAGATAATGAATCCCTGAAAGCCTTCTTTCAAGCCTGTACTAATAATTTATGGGGAGTAAAGGCCGGGTTCTACCAGAGCAGTCCGAAAATTTTAGTTTTTCTTATTCATAGATTTTCGTGCTCTTTCTAGCACCATTTTTCTGACATCAAGATCCTTTAAAATTTGTTAGTCTTAATAGTCTATTTAAAAAGACTGTGAGAATTAAAAGTAAGAAAATCACAATGTAAAACAATGTGTGTCCAAATCTCCACCAGGTATCTCTGTTATTTTATTTATTTATTTTTATTGTTTCAACAAAATCAACAGCCCTTCTAAATAATTTAAACCTTCATAATTTAACTTACGGCCAATAAGAGATTTACTTTATATAAAATATCAAAAGATAGATATCCAATAATGCAATAGAATCATTAAAATGGTCGACCATAGACGCAGAAATCAGCAAAATATTAACACAGACACAGCACCGCCCCTTCATCTGCTAGGTGAGTGTGGAGCACTGTTGCACAAACGCAGCATCCATCTGGGCAAGCATCTGCATAGCCCAGACGAGCTGCGAGACATCACCCCGAAGAAAATCCTCCAGTTCCCAGCAGATGCAAGAGTTAGTGGCGAACTATGAACGCTACGGCTTCGGGGCTGAACGTATAAGTGGCGATCACAATAGGCCTATCATGGCCGCTGTGATACCCAAGCCGCCCAAAGACACTAAAAAAAACTCCACTTTTTATGCAGTCGTTTAAAAGCAGTGTTATCGTTTCGGATTAGTGTACTCTGTCCTTTAGCCTCGCGGATCGAAACAAGCTGTAAATCACACCTTTCAGGCCCGCGCCACCCAATTAGACAGGGGATTTATCGCATAAACCTGGATTTATTGCAAAAACTTGCGATTTATTGTACAAACACTATGTTTATTGTAATAACAACAACAATGATGAAATTCTAGGAACATAGCCTCAAGGTGAAAATCCTACTAATATTATAAACGCGAAAGTTTGTGAGGATGTTTGTTGCTCTTTCACGCAAAAACTACTGAATGAATTTTGATGAAACTTCACAATAATAGCGATAAGGCCGCCTATTGTACTTTTTATGTGTTATATTTAGATATAAGGTGTTATTTTATAGTTTTAACACTTTGAGTGCTGAAAACGCACGGTATGAGTTGTCTACAAGTGACTAATATGCGTAAATCCACACTAGCGCAGCGGCTGAGAAAATACAGATCTTTGTGACTCAGCACAGCTGTAATATTTTTCGAACGAAACGCATGTGCGACGCAACACAACCGCTGTGTAGAGCGGCAACACGATTTTTTTAGGTAAAAAAAAAGATCGCTGTCGTCGAAAAAAAACCGCAGTCAAAGTGGTGCAATAAAGTGTTAATTCATTCATTCAATTCATTCATTCAATAATATAGCTTACATATCAGAATAACACATACTTAAGCTACAATTCATAAATATATATTGTATATTATCCAAAATATATATTGTTATATCCAGGTGCTGAGTTGTCTCTACGAGGCCGCCACCATGAGTGTCCAAGTACAGGGTCAGCAGTCTAAACCCATCCAATTGCGCAGAGGAGTGAGGCAGGGGGATGTCATATCCCCGAAACTGTTCACGTGCGCATTGGAAGATATGTTTTGGTTGCTGGACTGGAAAGGAAAGGGCATTAATATAAACGGCGAGTACATCTCACACCTGCGATTCGCTGATGACATAGTCTTAATGGCGGAGTCGCTTGAGGAACTGAACCAGATGCTGGACGGCCTAGCTTCAGCCTCCCGATGTATCGGTCTTGGCATGAATTTGGATAAAACCAAAGTCATGATCAATGGTCACATTGATCCAAGGCCGGTGGTCGTACATGGTCACCTTCTCGAAACTGTTTCCGAGTACACTTACCTTGGGCAGATTCTGCAGTTGGGTAAAAACAGTTTCGAGAAGGAGGCCAAAAGGAGGATCCAGCTGGGCTGGGCAGCATTTGGGAAACTACGTCAAGTCTTCACGTCATCCATACCGCAATGCTTGAAAACTAAAGTTTTCAATCAGTGCGTCCTACCCGTTATGACCTACGGAGCTGAGACGTGGACACTCACGATAGGGCTGGTCCACCAGTTCAAAGTCGCTCAGCGAGCTATGGAAAGAGCTATGCTCGGAGTTTCTCTGAAGGATAGGATTCGTAACGAATACATCCGACAGAGAACCAAGGTTATCGACATAGCTCAAAGAATTAGCAAGCTGAAGTGGCAGTGGGCCGGCCATATCTCGCGAAGAACCGACGGCCGATGGGGCAAACGTGTTCTTGAGTGGAGACCACGACTCGGTAAACGTAGTGTAGGACGCCCTCCGACCAGGTGGGATGACGACCTGCGAAAGACTGCAGGTAGATGCTGGATGCGGCAAGCTGAAGACAGGGCGCTATGGCGCTCATTGGGGGAGGCCTATGTCCAGCAGTGGACTGCTATAGGTTGATGATGATGATGATGATCCAAAATATCTATCATTAGGCGGGTCTTCAATAAATGGGTATCGCCAAAGTGACAACTGTACGTCTGTTTGTAATCAATAGGTTTTAAGAAGTGTTGTACACTTCGAAAATGGGTTTAACTTTCCAAAAAGGAAGATTTCATTCATTCTTTTGATTCAGGCCCGTGCCACCCAATTAGATTTTGGGAAGCTAGCTCGTCTAACAGCAGCCCAAGAAATTAGAACCGTGCAAGTTCTTACGACCTAAGGCAGTTGTCTCACCGGGAACGATGAACGAATAGCGAGCAGAGCTAGAATGTAGAAACGAGTCGGCGTGAAGCGGGGAGCGAGTACGTAGTTCCGATAGTTGTGTAGCTCGGCTATAAGCGAGTGTGCGAGTTAGACGAGCGATTACTCACATTGTAGAGGAATGACCGCTGGTTGCTCTCTTAATCTTTTGCTTAATGAAACCAAAACAAAATGTATAAGATTTATTCTACCTAATGTAAAACAAGTTAAGGCTGATGTAAACGTAAAAGGAGAAACGGTAGAAATTGTAGACAATACCGTATTCTTAGGAATAACCTTAGATAGTAAACTCCAATGGGGCCCACACATAGATAAGCTATCGAAGAGACTTAGTTCTGCAGCATATGCAGGTAAAAAAATCCGTCAACTTACAGACGTTGATACTTCTCGACTAGTCTATTTCAGCTACTTCCATAGTATTATGTCTTATGGCATACTATTGTGGGGGAACGCTGCAGATATAAACACCATTTTTGTGTTGCAGAAGAGGGCTGTTCGTGCGATCTATAATATGGGTCCCAGAGAATCCCTACGTAATAAATTCAAAGACATAAACATAATGACAGTACCATGTCAATATACATATTTATGAAAACTTGTTGTACACTCATAAAAATATCAATCGATTCATTAAAAAAAGCGATATACATAATGTAAATACTAGAAATAAGAATAAACTCGCTGTTCCCACAACTAGACTACATAAGATAAGTGCATCTTTTAAAGGGCAATGTATACGCTTCTACAACAAAACTCCAAGTGAGTTGCAAAAATTATCAATAAATAAATTTAAAAAAATTGTGAAGCATATTCTTTGTAAAAAGGCTTATTACAAAATATCAGATTATCTAGAAGATAAAAAAGCTTGGAACGAGTTTTGCTCCAACTCAAAATCTAACAAATTACAGATAAGCAAATCATATGTACTAGACACATAAGTTATGAACATACTAGTGGTTTCTTCTCACTTCTTCCACTGGTGGACAAAAAATTGAAGTGAACTATAAAATAATTTTAATTGATAATAATGAATAGTATAAAATATGACTTGTCTAAGTGCTTATTTGTAAGCCTAAAGAAATAAACTTTCATTTCATTTCATTTCATTTCTCAGCGTGAGTTTTCTGATCGCTGAGCGAGTGTTATTTTCCTGGCTCTTGTCGCCCAGCGACAAACTAGTGAAGCGAGTCCTCGCCGGCAGTGTGAACAGCCAGCGATCAACTATTTGTATATTATGCATCTCTTTTGTTTACACGGAATGTATATCTAACTGTACGTTTCTTGAGCGAGAAAATAGCCGATAATTCGTCGTTTTCTCGCCAGCGGCGGTGAGGCAACTGCCTAACGCGATTTTTGTGCTTGCGGTGACTGGCCTACAGATATTTGGGCAAGTGATAACATTTCCGCAATCGTTTGTTTCAAAAGGTCTAGTTTCTCCCGAGAAGAGATTATCAAAACATTTCAAACGATAATAGGTACGTATCTACTCGTAAATCTAGGTTCCCTAACTAGATGCCCCTCTGGAACATAATCCTCGATCGGGTTCCGCACATCAATTCTGAGGATAGAGCTCACATTGAAAGAAGTCGTTTAGATAGCGCCCGTCTATCGAGAGCTCACAGCTGAAAATTCAAATGGCTAGGTAATGTTGAACTACATCTAAGTTAAGTTCTACAGAATTAACTAGTAATATCAATAATCTATTTCCCGGCGACGATTTGAATTTGAATAATCATAATTTCATATTATAACGTACATATAGAAAATTATTGCAAAGTACCTTTACAATAATTTTCATTTTATTTAGTTTATTTAGAACCTTTGTTTGCACGATACGTCTCAGTATGAATGAACTCTTTATTGCACTTAAAACTATAAAAAACCCACCTTATATCTAAACATTACATATTAAAAGTACAATAGGCGGCCTTATCGCTGACAGCGATTTCTCCCAGGTAACCTAGGGATGGAGAAAAAATTATAAGCAAACTAAGAGTTGATACTCAGTATAAAAAAATGGAGAAAACTAGCGTGGTCAATAGCTTCCGTTGTCCAGTTTTAAAGCCTGAAAATCCTGTCCTAATATTTATGATAGCTTTCTCAGTCATCATGATGTGATGACCGATGTGGCGCGGTGGGCGAAGCTCCACCTGCGACGCAGGAGGTTGCGGGCTAAAAACTTGTTTTTGGACTCGCTAGTTTTAGCATTTGCCATATTTAATTTGTGATATAATTTAAAAGGCTAAAAACTTAATTCAACAATGACATCATGACGAAACTTGGTATAGATATAGATTTAATTCTGAAAAACTCACACTAGTTAAAGACGCAGGTAGAATTATATTAGACTAGCTGCGCCCCGCGGTTTTACCCGCGTGGTGATAGATATTTTGGATAATATACAATATATCTTTATAAATTGTAGCCTATGTGTTATTCTGATGTATAAGCTATATTATTGTAAAGTTTCATTAAAATACATTTATTAGTTTTTACGTGAAAGAGTAACAAACTCCCATCCACCCATACTTATAAACTTTCGCGTTTATAATATTAGTAGGATTATAAAAACTTTTGATTGAGTGTACCAACTTCCTAAAATAAGCTGCATCTAGAAATGCTTAGAAATTTGTTATGAAACTTTCATGTTTTGCTAGACAAATCGAGCTAGTATCAAATAACTCACAAATACGAGCATTGAGAACCAGTGCTTAGAGATAACTACATTGTTACTTAGTACGGGTTCGATTCCCGACGCGGGTGTTTTTACGATAATAGCTTATTGGTGTGGAGGATTGCTCTTTGTTAATGTTACAAGTTTGAACCTTACAACAAATGGACGCACATACGTGACGTTGTCTAGGACATGTACAGTCGCCGATAGAAATCTCTGAATCAAACAAATTTCGAAAAATTAAATTTTTCGATGTACGTATTACCTACTTTTTATACGCAACGCTTGGAACATTGAATACTCATCATCAGCTACGGCAGTCCACTGCTGGACATAGGCCTCCCCAATGAGCGCCATAGCGCCGTGTCTTCAGCTTGCCGCGTCCAGCATCTACCTGCAGCCCTTATCAGATCGTCATCCCACCTGGCTGGAGGAAGTCCTACACTACGTTTGCCGAGTCAAGATCTCCACTCAAGAACACGTTTACTCCAGCGGTTGTTGGTTCTTCGCGAGATATGGCCGGCCCACTGCCACTATCTAATTCTTAGAGCTACTCGTATGTCGATAACTTTGGTTCTCTGTCGGATGTATTCGTTGCGAATCCTATCCTTCAGAGAAACTCGATGTACGAATTACCTAGTTTTTATCTCATAAGCTTGGGACGTTGAACATTAAAAATAATTAATCGATGGGCACTCTGCACCTTAGAACATTTTCTTTTTTCAATTCAGCACAAAACATTAATTTGAACTAAAGTCATTTAAAACGGGATATTTACCATGATTTGATTTTTGAGTTATCCAATATTTCGGCACAGTTGCATGCGCCATGATCACGGAGTAACTGAAGGCACTGCGAGTTTTTATGGGCAGACATACCGATCTACCCTCATTTTTTGTCTTTTGCTACGAAAAAAAAAAAGAGGGTAGGTCGGTATGTCTGCCCATAAAAACTCGCAGTGCCTTCAGTTACTCCGTGATCATGGCGCATGCAACTGTGCCGAAATATTGGATAACTCAAAAATCAAATCATGGTAAATATCCCGTTTTAAATGACTTTAGTATTAATAACCATGATAGTTTCAAAAGTTTTATTAATTTGAACTTCCCGAAAAGCATTTAAAACCTTCGCCAGCTTTTAAAATGGCTTTCTTAATCGCTATCCGATATTAAATAAGTTTAAGAGTCGTCATTAAAAAATGTTTATACCACTGGATGTAAAGTTTCCTGACCAGAGTAATGTAGACCAGGATGTGGAGAGGATGGTATGGTGTTCAATTAAACATCCCGTTATGACCTACGGAGCTGAGACGTGGACACTCACGATAGGGCTGGTCCACCAGTTCAAAGTCGCTCAGCGAGCTATGGAAAGAGCTATGCTCGGAGTTTCTCTGAAGGATAAGATTCGTAACGAATACATCCGACAGAGAACCAAGGTTATCGACATAGCTCAAAGAATTAGCAAGCTGAAGTGGCAGTGGCCATATCTCACGAAGAACCGACAACCGCGCTGGAGTAAACGTGTTATTGAGTAGAGACTGCGACTCGGCAAACGTAGTGTAGGACGTCCTCCGACCAGGTGGGATGACTACCTGCGAAGGACTGCGGGTAGATGCTGGATGCGTCAAGCTGAAAACAGGGTACTATGGCACTCATTGGCGGAGGCCTATGTCCAGCCAGCTGTGGACTGCTCTAGGCTGATGATGATGATGACCACGTCAATGGCTCTCAGACCTGAGATAACTCAGAAAATGATAAAACTTTTATGTCAAAGATAAAGTAAGTAATGAAATACAATTTTGGACATCTTCCCTTATTGGCCAATTTGGGACGTAATGACGCGTAAACTTTTGATTATTTCCTAAATTAATTTTGAAAAAGTTGTTTTTAATTTGTTTTAGGAACAAAGAAATTATAAAGTTTATAATGAAAATGAAAGTGATACAAAGATTAGAAGTTGATAACTTTTAGAATAGATTTTCACGTTTCAGTAATTATTGAAGGGCCAAAGAATCAAAATATTGTATCTTTATTTTTTGTAATATTTAGTTAAAGTCATATTGGGCTCCGACCAGGTGGGATGACGACCTGCGAAAGACTGCAGGTAGATGCTGGATGCGGCAAGCTGAAGACAGGGCGCTATGGCGCTCATTGGGGGAGGCCTATGTCCAGCAGTGGACTGCTACAGGCTGATGATGATGATGATGATGATATGGGGCATGAACATAATTATCTATTTTAATTTTGGTTAAAAATACAACCACTATAAATATATTTAAAAAATACATAAAGCCGAACATAGAACCTCCACCTTTTTTGAAGTATTAAATCCCCCTTATCTCAAAGAGCGTTTCACCTTTCTTCATCTTTCTCACACTCTTTCTCTGCGCTCTTCGGCAACCCTTATGCTGCAAGTACCAGCTCACTCTACTTCTTTCTTCGCCCATTCCTTTACTGCCCGGGCTGTTCAACTATGGAACGCATTACCAGTTTCGGTGAGGCGTGCTTAGTCGCTACCAACCTTTAAAACTATGTTAAAGGAGCACTATTTGTCCTGCTGTCACTAATGCATAACCGAGTCCCTATGTATATAAGTATATATATGTGTATGATATGTATGTAGTATATTTCCATGTAAGTATTATAAGTATTTTATTTTATTTCATAATATATGTATAACCTGCAAGCACACAGATCCCCTGGTACTGTCCACGATCCTATCCATCCATGGTTGTCTGGTAGATATCGCTCTCGAGCGATAAGACCGCCAATTGTATCTAGTTTTTTTAAGTTTTTATTTTATAATTAGTGTGCAATAAATAATGATCTATCTATCTATCTAAATCGGTAAAAGAGAGTAGGATTAGTTATAATACAACAAAAAATAAAAAACTGAATATTTATGGCTTAAGTAACTATGAATTGAAAAAGAAACTAACCAAATGGCTACTCTACTTAAGCTATGACGAAACGGAAGCACTGTTTGATAGGTTATGTTAGGTTTTCCTCTGTCTTCTCTCCTATGATTCTCATGTATCTCTATATACTTTACTATTAAATATTTAAATTTTACAGGTGTTGGGGTGTGTGTGGGGAGGTGTTGTGTGTGACGATGTATGGTATATGTGTGTTTGTTAGTATATGTGAATACTAACAAACACACATATACCATACATCGTCACACACAACACCTCCCCACACACACACACACACACACATTAACACCCCCCCCCACCCCAAACACACGCATACACACACACATATGGTTGCCTTCCGTTGCCCGGACTCTTAAGAGACCGGTGTCCTCAGGAGCACCAATTTTAATCACACGCACACACCCCCACACATATACACACATACACACACCCCCACACACTCATACATGCACACCTATAGAATTACTTGCGCGCTCACTTTCCAAATAGCTAAAATAAATAAATATCAACTTAATTTTTTGTAAATAATAAGCTCTCTAATTTAAGTAGCCTTGTATGTATACTATATAACTACTATCTGAACTTAATGTACGTTCCAAATTCTATTGTTTGCGGCAGAGCGAGATTCCCCTAACACAGGTAAAATACTTTACTTAAAAGGGGATCTCAAACACTGTTATATAATGTATTTTAAGTTTCTGAATAAATATTTTGTATTTTGTATTTATTTGTATAATATGACTCAACATTAAAATAGGTTCATTAAATTGCTTAGATAGGTACAGTCAGGTGCACGAAGATGTTCCTGTATTTGAGGAGGCAACTCAAAAGTTTTGTTTTATTTATTTATTTACTAGCACGATTGTACTATAACCAATTATTATTGATGTTTCGATGTTTGTCATTTCTATCTAAGTCACATTTTAAACTATCGAAGGACAGATTCCTGAGTTAAATAATAAATAAATAAATAATGCTGGACAATTCACACAGCATTATCTAGCCCCATGGTAAGCAGAGCTTGTGTTATGGGTACTAGATAACTGATATACATAATACAATACATTACATATATAGATATTTTTTATTATACATAGAAAACAACCAGAACACCCGTAACAAATATCTGCAGATCGTACACACAATTGTTCCGAGGCGGGAATCGAACCCGCAACCTCCTGTGTCGCAAGCGGACCTTCGCCCACCGCGCCACATCGGTCGTCAGTTCTGAGTTAGATAGTATCGAGGCTTCATCGTACCATCTGATAATTGTATGGGATTTGCGTAGTTCTATGGCAGCATGATAGAGGCGCTGCGCTGTAGTGATTGCGCAAATGTTATCACTTGACCAAATGTATTTGAGTCAGTCACAGTATATAACTGACTTAAGGGGCCTCCGGAGGGACGAATGCTTCATACAAACATAATACCAAAATGATTTCCAATTCAAGCATATTTCCACTATAATATTGTATTATTTGTATTTAAATAGTAATTATCTAGGTTCCTACACATACATAACAGCTATTAAAGTATTTAATAATTTGCCAGTAGAAATAAAGCAACTTGATGGAATGATGTTTAAATGTAAGTTAAGGAAATGGCTAGTTGATAAAACTCACTATAATTTAAAGGAGTTTTTTGATAATTAGATTATGCCTAGATTAAGATTAATATTGGTTAAGATAACTATGCTGCTATAATATTTTGGTATAACTTTGAACCTATGTTAATATTATTTAAAAAATATTGTATGTCCGAATAGGATTAAATTGTTGATTGATACTATATTTTAATTATAAGACCTTCATGTAACTATGATTCACACAATTTTACAATAAAAATTTTCTTATTCTTATTCTTATCCTATATAGTTTTTTCTTTTTCAAAATACTTGCCTAAAATTAAATGAAAGCCAATTGCATTTTGCACATTTTTATGCGAAAATGGACAAGTTTTCTTGCTATTTGTTTCATATTAAAAACACGTGTTATTTATTAAGGAACATAGCTTATATTGTATCGTTACAGAATAACAATAGTTTGTGAAGAATACAAAAAGTTTTTAGTCATAATTTTTGGTATTACGGAACAAACCAAATTTTGAACGGCTAATATTGCTATCGCGCACGCATGCGGCGCGGCGCAAAGGTTAAACAGGGACAGCGACATTCGGAGTGATTATTGCAAGCGAGGGTCGCCGGGCCCTTAAAGAGATTTGGTCAAGTGATAACATTTGCGCAATCGTTTGTTTCAAAATGGCTAGTCTCTCCCGAGAAGAGATTACCATTAATCATATTATAATAATAAATAATGAATTAATTAATCTTCATTTTTTAGATTAATAAAAATAACATTTATATTACAAAATACTACAAAATAGGAACAAGGTTGTTACTATATTCAATCCAAACACAATCTTATTTTTTTATTAGTTAGATTATAAGAAAACCAGGACTAATGGATGGCATAAATTTGTTTCAATTTGATTCTAGACTTTCGTAAGTGATAATACTACTTAATCTGTGCTTTCCGTGCTGAGTGTACTCAAAGGGCAGACTGCCTCGCTGACGACGCCATAATAAAGTGAAGTCTGACAGCTGTCAGCCATCGTAACAGCGCCATCTGTCGTCACTGAACGAAAGATGTAATGAAATTTTAATAAAGGACGGGACTTATTTATAAACTACTAGCTGCGCCCCGAGGCTTTCCCCGCGTGGAAATCTATGTGTCAATCTTCCTCTTGAATTACTCTTACTATTAAAAAACCGCATCAAAATCCGTTGCGTAGTTTTAAAGAGCTAAGCATAGGTACATAGGGACAGACATACAAGACAGAAAAAGCCATAAGCCTAGTGTATTTTCCAAAATACATACTGCCTTATTGCTAAATAGCATTAACATAATACAGTACAATAAATATAATACAATACAATACAAAAATTCTTTATTGTACACCATAATCAAATTAATCATTACAAAAATACATTATGGTGCGACAGGTACAATGGGCGGCCTTATCGCTTAGAAACGATCTCTTCCAGGCAACCTTTGGATGGAAATAATTATATGAAACAGACAGACATATCAAATAAAGTGCTTCTAAAAATGGCGCCACTCCACAATAAACTTTATTCAATTCCATCTTTATTTGCCACTTTCAAAAGGTAAAGTAACTTTTGAAGAGCAAATGATTCCTTTGCTCAAATATTCCATTCTAAGTTGCTGACGTAAAGTGGATGGAAGTGACAGGTCTATGCATTCGAATCGCGTCTGGGGAAGAACTTTACACTATGCGACTTGTTGGATCCGATTTGCTGGATTTTTTACTAAGACATTAAATACTCTTACGATACTGGTGCATCGGGAGATCACACACAAACCGTACTCAATTCAATTCAATTCAATTATTTCACCGAAGGTACATGTGTAATGTAATGTAATGTAATGTAATGTAATACACTTGATGTCGTTTAATGTACTTAGTACCTATATCATTTAAATTATATTATTTATTACAAAAGTTTTGGGTGTACGAAGGAAACATAAGGGATTGTCTATGGAGAAGTAGAGATACACAATACTATGTTTCAAGTGAATTTGCAATAGCAACAATAAAAATCATTATGTAGATATAGTTACAAATAAGTTAAATTTTAAATGTTAGTAATTTATATGTAATTTTTAATTTATTTAGCATCTAGGAGTTGGGCGTTGACACAGTTTGTAGAGCTTCGGAAGTGTTATCGTTTCAATATCTATGATGATTATTATAATAAAAATCAATATATCTATATTTTTTTTAAATAATATCCGGAAAAATTTCGATAACCGCGGGATTTACCAAGCGAATCAAATGTATTAGACACATAAGTTATATGAACATACTAGCGGTTTCTTTTTCACTTCTCCCACTAGTGGACAAAAATTTTAAATTAAAGTAATGTTATTTGATAATAATTAATAGTTTAAAAATGTTCTTATTTGAGTGTAAGCCTTAAGAAAGTATATTGACTTTGCTTATGACATCAACGGCTGTGTTGAAAAGAATTCGTACATCGCCATCGCCACAGTATCGTCAGTGTAATGCCATTTCCCGTATTCCATAGCCTACTGCAGCGCACCGTCTTGGGACGAAAGTTATGATTAAACTTCGCCGATATGTTTGCTATATCTCCGATTGTGTTTAACAAGATTGCGAGTTACGGACGTGTGACCTGGATGCAGTAACTTCGGGGAAGTTTGTCGCTTCTAGTATTGGTGTATTGGCTGTGTTGTGAGGACAAGGTTGGTTTCATGATATCTCTATTTTATATACAGTTAATACCAAAAATTTATGAACTGCCGTATTATAGCGTTAAATGCACTATGTTTAGGCTGTTGTACCAATGCGTCGATTGGAAACAGTTTGTGGAGGCAGATAATAATAAATAAATAATGCTGGACAATCCACACAACATCATCTAGCCCAAAGGTAAGCAGAGCTTGTGTTATGGGTACTAGATGACTGATAATACTTAATACAATGCAATACAATAGATATTTTTTTATTATACATAGATAACGACTAGAACACCCGGAACAAATATCTGCAGATCGTACACACAATTGTTCTGAGGCGGGATGCGAACCCACAACCTGCGCTGCAGGCGGACCTTCGCGTCAGGACGAGGCATTTTTCGCAGTGGACTGGATATGAAATATCAAAAGTACCAAAATGTTTGCGAAATTCTAATATTTTTATAGCAATAAAACAAAATTCAGCAAAACAAACAACAGACCTAAAATTTATTTTATAAAAATCCGAAGTGAAGACGCTTCCTAGAAATTTTAATTCCATTTCAAACCGAGCTTTCAGATATTCCGCCATTTTTCAGGTGGTTTCAGATGGCTTGTGTGTTGAAGTTATTGAATATGAAATTATACGTGCAGATGTGACTAGCTGACAGTTGATGTCTCCACGAAGAATAACATAAGCAATATTATAAAATAATTTAATACATTGCATAAAAAACCCTTGTGTATTCCGTCCTTTGGTTTATTTTACCTTTGGCAGAAGTAAGCCTATGAAGTTCGCTAACAGGTAAGTGGATTATATTTGGCGCTCATTGAGGAATGCCTATGTCCAGCTGTGGACTAACATACGCTGATTATGATGATGAAGTGGATAACGACTGAATGAAAGAATGAAGTAAAAAGGTAAAAAGTAGGCATTCAAACACTCGTCTGAATTCAGAAAGTTTATTTAGCTAATTTTAAAAGACTTTTCCATCTATTATTGTAAAAAAAACAAAGCTGGATGACCTCTTTAGCGCGGCGGGCGAAGGTCTGCCTGCGACGCAGGAGGTTGTGGGTTTAATTTCTGTCTCGGGACAAATGTTTGTACGATCTAAAGATATTACTGGGGCACCCAGATACTAACTCAGTACATAGATCGATTTTTTAATATACATATAAAACAAATTACATATATGTCCTATAACAATAAATCTATCTAGGTAGTATATTATGATGGATGCTGTGTTAGTTGTAGCATTACTTATAAAAAAAGTAAGGTCTCGAATTTTTTATATTTTTTAAAACTTACTTGCACTTCTGTGGTGTTAGGTATCATACCACTAACGCTGCTTGTCTTAACACTTTGACTGCGGTTTTTTTTCGACGATTGCGATCTTTTTTTTTACCTAAAAAAATTCGTGCTGCCGCTCTACACAGCGGTTGTGTTGCGCCGCACATGCGTTTCGTTCGAAAAATATTACAGCTCTGCTGAGTCACAAAGATCTGTATTTTCTCAGCCGCTGCGCTAGTGTGGATTTACGCATGTTAGTCACTTGTAGAAAACTCATACGGTGCGTTTTCAGCACTCAGTGTTAATACCCATCTCACGTTTCCTCAGCATCCAAATGAGTTTCCAAATGAAACCAAAATCTAAGCTGAACAAACAAAGACTTTGGTATTTGTCATTCATAGAGCGAACAAACATTTTGCTAAGATTAAAGTTTCCTCACAGATTGAGACGGATGTCACTCAGTAGAATCACTATAAAGCTTTGAAAAAAGTCATTCATCATTCATCAGTCCACTGCTGGACATAGGCCTCACCCAATGAGTGCCATAGCGCACAAAGGTCATTACAACCAACGGGACATTTAACATGCTTAGATCTCTTAGTTATGCTTGATCATGGAATAGAATAGAATAGAATATTGTATTTGCAACTCAATAAATAAAAAATAAAATAAATATGATTAATAAATAAAACACCAAACAGATTTTTGTCAATGAGTCACAAAACGGCGCATGAAGATGTACCGATATATTGGAAAACTTAAACGTCTAATCATGGTAAATATCCCGTTATAAATGACTTTTTAACCGACTTAACACTTTGATTGCTGAAATCACACGGTATGTGTTTTCTACAAGTGACTAATATGCGTAAATCCACACTAGCGCAGCGGCTGAGGAAATACAGATCTGTGTGACTCAGCAGAGCTGTAATATTTTTCGAACGAAACGCATGTGCGACGCAACACAACCGCTGTGTAGAGCGGCAACACGATTTTTTAGGTTAAAAAAAAGATCGCACTCGTCGAAAAAAAACCGCAGTCAAAGTGTTAAAAAATAAAGAGGAGCTTCTAAATTCGACTGTATTTTTTATATTTGTTACCTCAGAATTTTTGACTGGGTGAATGATTTTGATGATTCTATTTTAATTTGAAAGCTGGTGCTTCCCGTGCGGTCTCATTTCTATTTGGTCCAGTTCTGATAATAACTCCATGAGAAAACCATATACAATAAAGTCTTAACTTGCATTTAGTATGTGCACGACAAATGGACGAATAACGATCCGAAATGAAATGAAATGAAATGAAATGAAATGAAAGTTTATTTCTTTAGGCTTACAAATAAGCACTTAGACCGAGGTATTAGTACCTACAGTATTAGTATATATTACTATATATATATGTATACTATTTTTATATTAATATTTTAATGCTGGACAATTCACACAGCATTATCTAGCCCCAAGCTAAGCAGAGCTTGTGTTATGGGTACTAGATAACTGATATACATAATACAATACACTACACTATTAGTATATATATCCCGCAAAACCAGTTTAAAAAAAAAGGTTTCGAAGACGGTTGTAATTTTTTTCAAATATCATATTATTGTGTTAATAATCACGATAGTTTCAAAAGAACTGTCAACTCTTCAAATTCCACTTGTAGGCTACATTAGTACTTTGCAATGGAATTTACGCGCCTGCGCACGAGTGCGAGGGAGACCTACGAGCCGTAGGCTCCGCGCCGCGTGCGTAAGCGAGACCGCGAGCTGCACTGGCAGTCCGCGTCACAAAACGAGAATGTTATGATTCAATTATGCATAGACCGCGTGCTGCCTGAGCTCCCTAATTGTTTTTAATTATTATTCGTGTTAATACAGTGTTAAACCAAACAAACTGACTATCTGTGATCGGCCCTACCCCTTCTATACATAGGACTACTAATCCCTATACACTGATGTTATTTCATTTTTATTACAAGTTATACTTCTGGCGCCGCCACAGTTACATTGTGCAAGTCGAGCTAGGTTGCAACAGCGGGTTTTATTATTTCAACTTAGCTTCCGAAAATCAAAAGTTTTTACAACTTATCGGGAAATTGCGAATGCGAAGCTTGAATTCACTGGCGCTGGGTGGCAACATAGTATGCTTCAAGCAATATTAAGTTAATTGTAAATAAAACATTTAAGTTAGTAAATAAAACTTAACGAATGCGGCTTCAGATTTTGCTCCTAAAGAAATATTTGGGTAATGAATGCTTTAAATAAATAAATAATGCTGGACAATTCACACAGCATCATCTAGCCCCAAGCTAAGCAGAGCTTGTGTTATGGGTACTAGATGACTGATATACATAATACAATAGATTACATAGATAGATATTTTTTACTATAAATAGAAAACGACCAGAACACCCGGAACAAATATCTGCAGATCGTACACACAATTGTTCCGAGGCGGGAATCGAACCCGCAACCTCCTGCGTCGCAGGCGGACCTTCGCCTGCGACGCAGGAGGTTGCTTGTGTGAATTGTCCAGCATTATTTATTTATTTATTATTAAATAGTTCTGGATTTGCCCATTTTTTTATGAACCCAGTTCTAATCTAGACCACTTCTTGGTTTTTATTTTACTTTGTTTGATGGACATTCTCTGTACGGTACCTACCGTACACAGGGTGGCAATTCTTTTATTCCTTTTACGACGTGGTCACAGAATAGAACGCCTGAACGGACGGACGGAGCAGGACAAAACAGAAACGGCTAAACCAATAATGAAGAAATTTGGCAAGGTGATAGAATTATCATCCTGGGAAATGAAAAAATAATTGATTGTTGCAATAGTCTGCAGTTAGCTCAATTATTTCAATTGCAAATACTAGTTTTAATTTTGGGGGGGGGCTGTATCCATGCTTTAATAGTTGCACCGCCTAGCTTGCTTGCTTTCCTAGTCACCTAGAATAACCTGCTTGTTTAGTATAGATACAGACCTGCCTTACATAGCTCTTCAAGAAATGTAAGGCGCAAACGGTCTTAGGGGAGAGTAGCGCAACAGTCGCCGATCCCTAAGGCAAGCCTGGTGGGGAATCCTTCACGTGGTTGTCCCCTGTTATTGGTCTAATTCCCTCAGAAATAGATGTAACTAAAACCACCAGACGAACACTGCCTGGGATAAAGTGATCATGTCCCGGCGGGTCCACCATCAGGCGATGAGCAGATGCTGGATAGTAATGACACGCTATCATCTCCCACCCTTCCCTCTCTCCCTCCCATCCCATCCCTAACCAAGAATCCGCTACGGAGCAAGGTGGTCCAGCTCCGTGGGCCTGTTATCCCCAAAAAGAGAGATGGCAGGTGGTGGGAGGACCACCTACGCTTTTGATGCTGTGCGTAGGGGGCCCGATAGGGGGGATGCAACTGTCCTGGTGGCTGAGCGGACAGATGTCTCTTCCGCAACACTCCTCTTTGGCGTGAATTTCCTCCGAAAACGGGCGGTCTTGGTCTAACCAACCAAGACAAATCAGCATGGCGGTCGGCCTTCAGCTACCGCTGGTGAGAGGGGGGGGTCGATGGGGTCTGCAGCCGGCGGTGCACGCCTTAGCTCGGTGATGGTGGTCAACACCGAGTATAGTGGTGCCGTTGAGGCTCGTAGGCAACGCGATCACCCGTTCTATATCGGACCGGCAACCCTGGTGTATAATGTGCACAACATATACATCCCCCTGGTTGGACTCCGTGGTGGGTGGGGCCCGGAAAGATGAATCAAATAATAAAACTTTAAGATGCAGACTCCAAAAAATGACCACTTTGGGCCCTCAGCAGAGGAGGCGGTGGAAGCCTACGCGGCCGTCAAGGTTGCCAAGGACTCTACTGCTGGCTGGTCGATCGTCAGATCAAAAGCCAACAAATTAGACAGAGCGGCAGGGAAAGGGGAAATGCCAGTAGCATTGGCAGGAGCCCCTACTACCGATGTTCGAACTTCGGAGAGAGCTAATGCTCCCCTAAGCAAGAACGCCCGACGTAAACTGCGGAAGCAACGACTGAAGCAGGAACAACAGGCGGCTTCGAGCACCGGAGCCACTGTTGCGAACGCAGACGGTCCTAGCTTCTACTATAAGCATCGACAAAATGCTAAGCATGCGTCTAAATCCAAGCCGCAAGCCCCGCTGGCGAAACCTACGAGCTCGCTCGAGGTGGCTGCCGGGTCTGAGTCAGGCCGAGGCAAGGAGAAAACGACGAAGCATAGCAAGCGCTTCAATCGTCAGGACCGAGCAGCCAAAGCGATCTCCCGATCAGCTCAGGCCCCTGCCGCGACTCCGATCACGGCCCCGGCCTCGATCCAAGTGGAGCCAGGCAAGCGGAAGGGACTGGACGATACTGTGTCGCCGAGAGGAGAGCACAAGAAGCCAAAGCTCGACTACTCACGTCGCGTCCCCACTACCAGCTATGCTGAAATTGCGCAAAGCAACCTTAGCGTAGCGGTAGTGAAGACAGACAATCAACTACTGGTAGAAGAGCAAGCCACCGCACTGAAGACGTATCTCGGCAGCCGGATGATGGACGAGGCCAAGAACCCGGACATCTTGTTCACGCCGCGCTTCCAGGGTAAACCCATCTTCACCGACGGGGCCCTAAAGCTGTGGTGTGAGGATGAGCCCACGGTGGAATGGCTGATCGCCACCATCAAGCAGCTGCCGAGCTCTGCTTGCCCCAACCTTGCGGTGGTAAAGCAGCATGAGCTGACAAGGAAGGTTCGTGCAGCAATCTTCTTTCCCGAATGCATGACCTCCTTGGAGGACACTAGCATCCTACTGGGGAAACAGAACAAGTGGGCACTTGTTCACCAGTGGACCGTGTACACCCACCAAAGGCAGGCAGACAACATACTCTTTGTGACGATAGGGATCCCTGAATCCTTAATCCCTACCATCATGGAGAAAGGCCGCAGGTTGGCGTACTGTCTGGGAAACGTATACGTACGTTTCTATGGAGCGGACGGGAAGCTCCAAGACGACCCTCCCAGCTCGCTGAACAAAGCAGCTGGGAACGAACCTGGGCCCAGCAAGAGCTGCATGTCCGAAGGCCGCGACTCACCGGTGCCTCTCCCTCAACACTCATCACCCAGACCGTCGTGCTCAGATACGATGGAGGTGATGAGTGAGGAGATGAGTGAGAAACTGGCGCTGGCCTCGGATGGGGACACAGACGAGGCTACAGGGGAGGAAGAGCAAAAGGGAATCCAAAATGATGGTGACCCAAAGCCCCTCCTCTTATAATGTCGTCCAAGCAAACCTCCAGCACAGCCTCACTGCAACGGCTAACCTGCGCAGAGTGCTGGGGGCCCCAAACAGCGAGACCATAGCCCTGATCCAGGAGCCGTGGATCAGGGCAGGGCATGTATGTGGTCTCAACAACCTTAACGGTAAGCTTATATATGACAACACTTGTAAACATCCGCGTACGTGCATTTATGTACCACGCAACATAAAAACTGTGCCCTTAACCGAGTTCTGTTCCAGAGACCTGACGACAGTCAGGCTTCAGGGAGTTTTCGGA
The DNA here is from genome assembly GCA_943735965.1 of Eupithecia abbreviata. Taxonomy (NCBI): domain Eukaryota; kingdom Metazoa; phylum Arthropoda; class Insecta; order Lepidoptera; family Geometridae; genus Eupithecia; species Eupithecia abbreviata. The sequence continues at coordinate 933,718 of OX030997.1, read as the reverse complement.
GGGGAAACCGAAGACGTAGTGCTAGCGTCAGCCTACATGCCCGGCGACGAGGCCGTGCCCACGAAAGACACTACGGATCTGGTAAGACAATGTGAACTGAATAACTCAAAACTAATAATTTCAGCAGACACGAACGCGCATCACCCCATATGGGGCATGCCCGTCTCAAACAGCAGAGGAGACGATCTGGTAAATTTCCTCTTCACAACTAATGTCACTATAGCAAACAAGGGCGCAGAACCAACCTTCGTGACGAGGCGATGCCGCACCATAATTGATCTGACACTGGTAACGGAGAATTGCTCAGATTACGTGCAAAACTGGAGGGTATCAGATGAGACCTCCTCCTCCGACCACAGGTGGATCAGGTACGAACTGACGTTAAACAAAACTACTCCAGCAACCAGGCGTAATCCCCGCAAAACAAATACAGAACTGTTTGCAAAATCCTTGCAGCAGCACTTAGGCGAGGGTGGCCCGGTAGCGGATATAGGTAACATAGCAGAGATAGAAGCAGCAGTACAGCATATCACGCAGAGCCTTAACAAGAGCTACGAGTCAGCCTGCTCTCTAACCGTCAATAGAGAAACGGATGAAGGCAAGCAAGGCTGGTCTCGACGATTGGAGGAGCTCAAGGGTAAGGTCCGTAAGTCTTTTAATAGAGCCATGAACACATACGACGACTCCGACTGGAACGTATACAAGAAGGCCCGGGCCGATTACAAAAAACAGTTACGCCGTAGGAGTCGTCTCAGATGGAAAAACTTTTGCACTAACATAGAATCAAACTCTGAAGCGAACAGAATCAGAAAGATCCTGGCGGCAGAGCCAAACCGCGAGATCGGTTCGCTTAAGAAGTTTGACAACACCTACACGAAATCGACGGCAGAAACACATGAACTCTTATTACAAACACACTTCCCAGGGTGCCTCATAGACGGTGAAACAGAGTGGCACGATACCAGTCAAGTCACACCATCGGAGACCGACTGGACCGTAGCATGCTCAGTGGTAACCGGAGATAAGGTAAACTGGGCCATCAACACTTTCAAACCATACAAGTCGCCAGGGATGGACGGAATATTTCCTGGCCTCCTTCGCTGGGGGATAGTACACATAGGCGGGGCGTTGACGGCTATTTTCAGAGCCTGCCTGGCCTTCCGCTACGTACCGCTTATGTGGAGAGAGGTTAGAGTCCTATTCATACCCAAACCAGGCAAAAGCGACTACACTGAAGCAAAATCCTATAGGCCGATCAGTCTCACTTCATTCTTACTGAAGACGCTAGAGAGGCTATGTGATCGACACATAAGGGATAGCATACTAACTATAAAACCACTGCACCCACAACAACACGCCTACACTTCAAGTAAATCAACTGAATCTGCGATACACACAGTAGTCAGTAGATTAGAACAGGACATTTCAAACAAAACACTGTGTCTGGCAGCCTTCATAGACATTGAAGGAGCCTTTGACAAGACAAACTTTAACAGCATCAACGCAGCCCTACAGAAGCACAACGTAGAGCCAACGCTGGTAGATTGGATAATCAGTATGCTCAAGCTGAGAGCAGTACGGATTGATGTGCAGGGGGGGACCAGAGGAGTGGTTTCAAGAGGATGTCCACAAGGAGGAGTCTTGTCACCACTTCTGTGGAACCTGGTAGCAAACGATCTAATCACCAAGCTCAACGCTCAACGTTTCTTCACGGTAGGCTACGCGGACGATCTTGCGATACTCATATCGGGACACTTTGCCAGCGTGACGTGTAACATTATGAGTAACGCGCTAAAGACCGTCGAAAAATGGTGTATAGACTATGGACTAACCGTGAACCCAACGAAAACAGAACTAGTACTGTTCACCAACAAGCGTAAATTAGGAACATACCAGCTACCATTTCTATTCGACACGCAACTTACATTATCCGATTCAGTTAAATACTTAGGTATAACTTTGGACAATAAACTTAACTGGGCAACACATCTAGAAAACAAGATAAAGAAAGCTACCATCTCATTCTGGCAGTGTCGCCGATTGTTAGGGAAAACATGGGGTCTCAGCCCAAAGATCACCCTGTGGTTATACAACACTGTAATTAGACCCTCTCTGACATATGGTGCCCTGGTCTGGTGGCCAAGAACAAATCAAAGCACTACCATAAATAAACTACAAAAGTTCCAGAGACTGGCCTGCGTTGCGACTACAGGGTGTATGAGAACTGCCCCCACGGCAGCACTCGAAGCCCTGATAGGCCTATTACCACTGCACTTACATGTGCAACAAGAGGCAGCCGCAGCTGCATACAGACTCTGGGCTTTACGTTTATTGAACCACAACACAAAAGCACAACACACCACTATTATAGACGACTATGCAAAAAGTAACCCTATGCTACTCTCGATATATGATAGGGTGCCTAAAACACACATACTGTCAAAAAGCTTCACTTTACAAATGCACGAAGAGCCAAGTGATAGCTCAAACATACATGAAGTACGAATATACACTGACGGCTCTAAAATGAAAACAGGTACGGGGGCGGGAACGTTCTCGGAAGATCTTAATATTCACAAAACAACAGCACTGGGTGCCCACAACTCCATCTTCCAGGCGGAATGTGTAGGTATTATCCAAGCTGCGACTGCAGTGCTACGAAGGAAGGTAACTGACCAAAACATCAGGATCCTCTCGGACAGCGCGGCAGTACTACAGGCCTTGAACAGGAGAGAACACAACTCAGGACTGACTTTGCAATGCCACCACCTGCTAGAGCAAATAAGTAAGTCCAATAGAGTCACCCTACAATGGATAAAAGGCCACAGCGGATCCAGAGGTAACGACGAAGCTGATTCACTGGCGAGGAGAGGTTCAGAATGGCAACCGGCAGGGCCTGAACCAATAATTCCCCTCCCCTTTAGTCAAGTCCGCTCATGGATCCGTCAACGCACAGCCAAACGACACGAAGAGCACTGGGCAAGTATTCCAGATTGCAGGCAGTCGAAGGAGGCATTCCCGGTTTTAAACCCACGGTACTCCCGAAAACTCCTCAATCTCAAACGTGACAAACTCCGGAAAGTCGTCGGGATTGTCACGGGACACTGCATGCTAAACAAACACCTTTTTAATTTGGGTATCACGGACAGCCCCCTTTGCAGGGGGTGCATGAATGCAGAGGAGACGGCAGCGCATCTGCTTGTAGATTGCGACAGCGTGGCTTCTCAAAGACTGCATCACCTTGGGACACCGAGGACGCCTAGGGAGGCATGCACCGGCATCAGCGAGCTGCTGGCCTTCCTGGAGGACATCGGGTGGTTAGACTAGCAGCCCCCCACCCGACACGCAAAAAAGGCCCAACGGCGGCCAAGTTGCGGAAACCAGTCCAGAAACAAGTAACAAGTAAGTAACTAGTTTTAATTTATTTATTTTATTAGATTGTAAGTTTCATAAGGCTATCATAAAACAAAATAGTAATAGCCACTAAAAACTGCTTTCTAATAAATAAGTTATATAAGTTATATATAAAATAAGTTATAACATATTACTTATTTTAAACTTTTATAACCACACTCTGGCAACAACAAATTGGCGGTGCCCCCTGGGACTCGAACCCGCTTATAGCAGATTGTTAGTACCTAGAAAAGTTTACATTACCACTTTAAAGTTCCAAGAAAGCATCGACCTCTTGGGAGGGTTGTCGGTTTAAATTCACTTTTTGTTTTGTTTTGGCGTTTTCGGCGCATTTTTAGATTATTTACTCGGTTGCAGTTAAAAGAGATAACTTTGTGGGTACGATATGTTCGCAATAAAACGATAATTAAGTTTTCCTAGTGAAGTGAATTCAGCAGTATCCGTACAAGTTTTTATAGCTCACGTCAAGGAGTTTTTGCTGTCTCAATAGTGAATATTGGTACTTACTATTTATTTGTATACGATCTGCAGATATTTGTTCCGGGTGTTCTGGTCGTTTTCTATGTATAATAAAAAATATCTATCTATGTAACGTATTGTATTATGTATATCAGTTATCTAGTACCCATAACACAAGCTCTGCTTACAATGGGGCTAGATAATGCTGTGTGAATTGTCCAGCATTATTTATTATTATTATTATGTCGCTCATTACCATGATCTCGGGCCATAAAGTGACCCGGTCCTTTGGAAGGCTTGCGTGGGGCCGAAGCCAACAGCACAGAGGCCCTTTGAGAAGTTAATCTAAAGGCGATGGCTACACATAGCGGGTATCATCCTCGGGTGCACAATATGATACACCCAAAGATGGTATCCGCCAGGTGTAGAGACTATTGCAAAGAAAATGAAAGAAATAAAACCAGGTTATTGTGATGGATGGATGGACTGGGTAATCGGGTTATAGGGGAGATTGCGGACTATTATTATTATTTAACTATTATATGATATACATGAATACGAGAAGTGAAAGCCTATGTTTTATTCCAATCTATATGCAAAAATTAACTACCTGTATACAAAATTTCAGCCCAATCCGTTCAGTAGTTTTTGCGTGAAAAAGTAACAAACATCCATCCATACATTTTTATTATTATATACATATAATAATAAATTCATACATACATACATCCATCCCTCTAAACATCCAAACTTTCACATTTATAATATCAGTGTGAACCATAAAGTATTTTCCCCGTATAGGCAATACAGCAGTAAAACCTAAAGGTATTAAGTATTACGGTGTAAGAGAAAATCGGCTACACTAACCACTACACCATAGTTACATGTTATGAAATCTTGAAATTTTAGTATCGTTACTCGTGATAATAAAAATGACAGTATTGAAAGAAAACATTAGTTAGTAGTAAAGTCAATTAAAACGGGATATTTACCATGATTAGATTTTTGAGTTTTCCAATATTTCGGCACAAAAAGAAATATTGGAAAACTCAAAAATCAAATCATGGTAAATATTCCGTTTTAAATGACTTTAGTGTTAATAACCATGATAGTTTCAGAAGTTTTATTAGTTAGTAGTATTTAAATCATTGAATAAACTTTATAATAAAATAAAACAAGTAAAAAAGCCAAATTAACGAGAATAATGTAAACTAAAATCAATATTTTTATATTCACGGATTTGGACCTGCATGCTACTGAATGACACTATTACATATTCTGTGAGTGGGTTACCAATTAATGCTTCTGTTTGTACCTATGCAATAAAACCTAAAGGTACCTTTACAATAAAACCTAAAGGTACTTTTAGGTTTTATAGTTGTAGTAACCTACATATATTGTAGAAACTCCCATCGACGAAGTATCGTCGGGACCTAGTTGGCAAATGTCGGAAGTTTCAAACTCGATATTATAGGTATTTAGCTTTAGTGACTGCCGGAGGTAGCACTATTCATTTGTGGTCAGTTCACTTTACAGTTCGAGGAAACAGAGTTAAACTGTATCTATACTATATATATTCTATATAATATTATACAATACTGTATATAAATAAATAAATAATGCTGGACAATTCACACAGCATTATCTAGCCCTATGGTAAGCAGAGCTTGTGTTATGGGTACTAGATAACTGATATACATAATACTATATATTATATAGATAGATATTTTTTATTATACATAGAAAACGACCAGAACACCCGGAACAAATATCTGCAGATCGTACAAACAATTGTTCCGAGGCGGGAATCGAACCCGCAACCTCATGCGTCGGAGGCGGACCTTCGCCCACCGCGCCACATCGGTCGTCAATATATATTCTGTATCTGGTGTACAATAAAATATTTTTGTATTGTATTGTATTCTTTGTGGATATTTTAAAAAAGAAAAAGATAAAAACGCGATACATCTTCGTTATATGGTGCTAATAATCATTTTATTTTTTATTTTTCGCAACAGTTGATAAAGTTTTGGCTTTATTTTTATATTCAAGGAATTTTACTTTATAATATTTCAGTTCTCTTTTTTTTTGACTTCTCAAGTACCAGCATTCAGAAAAGTTTACTTTGGCACATCGGTCCGCTATTATCTATTGAAATTATCCGCTGGCATGACACCTTTCGAACCAAAAATCAAGTTTTACTAATGACGCTAAAAGTTTAAAGTGGACCAGCTTCCTTTAAGCTATGTAAGCTATTTAGGTGTATAGTACAGGTTGTAGTCACGAGGTCAGGCCAATCTAGATTCAAACTAGATCTCGGGACCTATAGCTAATGTTCCTAATAACTTAGGAAGGCCAGGCAGGATCAAGGGTAGATGGATAGATAATTGATAGGTTACTGAGCGCAATTTTCGACTCTTGACTTTGTTTTTGACTCAATCCAATTGCTACCTCATCATCGTCATCATCATCAGCCTATATTAGTCCACTGCTGGACATAGGCCTCCCCCAATGAGCGCCATAGCGCCCTGTCTTCGGCTTGACGCATCCAGCATCTACCTGCAGTCTTTCGCAGGTCGTCATCCCACCTGGTCGGAGGGCGTCCTACACTACGTTTACCGAGTCGTGGTCTCCACTCAAGAACACGTTTGCCCCAGCGGCCGTCGGTTCTTCGCGAGATATGGCCGGCCCACTGCCACTTCAGCTTGCTAATTCTCAGAGCTATGTCAATAACTTTAGTTCTCTGTCGGATGTATTCGTTGCGAATCCTTCAGAGATACTCCGAGCATAGCTCTTTCCATAGCTCGCTGAGCGACTTTGAACTGGTGGACCAGCCCTATCGTGAGTGTCCACGTCTCAGCTCCGTAGGTCATAACGGGTAGGACGCACTGGTTGAAAACTTTCGTTTTCAAGCATTGCGGTATGGATGAAGAGGAGACTCGACGTAGTTTCCCAAACGCTGCCCAGCCCAGCTGGATCCTCCTTTTGCTACCTACCTCAAGAAAAAAGTAAATACATAGGTAAACTAGACCTTTGTGATACCTACATCGTTGATAACCATGATGTAGGATAGTGGTTAAACCTGTATAGACCATATTCACGATAAAAAAAAATTTGTGTGCAAGAAATCACAAAACATAAAGGTCCTATATTTCCAAGGCAACCTTTTAATAAAGAGTTCGACGTAGCTAAGACCTCTAGCAAATAATTATAAGTATTTTTATTTTTCCCGACGTTTCAACAGGTTTACACGCTGTCGTGGTCACGGGATGGCTGGAGTACTGGAGTTACCGTCTCAGCGAAGCGGGGGCTAGTTTATTTGAAACTACCCTCACTTGGTTTTCGAGACTAGTAGGCATGTCCAGCTGCACACTTGGACAACATACTACAATAACTTATAAATTTAAATATGTGTTCAGATCGCGTAAGTTTAAAAGTATTTACCTCTAGCAAAATTTGTAGTAGTAAATGATAACCAATCCTCCTCGAAAGCGTAGAGTAAATTAACTTGCCTTACCCCTTGTTTTTAAAAACACCATCTTTCTAAGTTTCTTCAATTACCTGGAACAAAAGTAAATAACTTATTAGAGAAGGTAATACAAATACAGAATTATACACAAGTAACTATTTTGACCGCCTATCAAACATATTTGTTAAAGGAAATAAATAAAAAAAATAATGCTGGACAATTCACACAGCATTAACTAGCCCAATGGTAAGCAGAGCTTGTGTTATGCGTACTAGATAACTGATATAAATATATAATACAATACATTACATAGATAGATATTTTTTTATTATACATAGAAAACGACCAAAACACTCGGAACAAATATCTGCAGATCGTACACACAATTGTTCCGAGGCGGGAATCGAACCCGCAACCTCCTGCGTCGCAGGCGAACCTTTGCCCACCGCGCCACATCGGTCGTCCTTGAACAAATGAACCTTTATTGTTGCAAGAGTTTGGTTATTCAGGTTACATTTAAAGGTTGGGAATTTCAGGAATTAAAAACAGTTTTATAAGAAAAATAATTACTTTGTAAGGAAAATCATATTAAACCTAATCTCCAAGGACGACAGTGCCTAGAATCTAAATAAGAAGATGCATGGCTCACGCGAACTCCAACTTAAATTCAATATGACGTCGTATCAACGCCGCCGCCATGCGGGCACCCAGTGTGAAATCAGCTTTACGTTCACTACTACGAACTATCGAAACGAAAATTAAATTTACCCTTTAATAGTGAAAACAAATGAGAATAGAGGAATAGAGGAGGTCCAAAGGATGAAATAGAACAAAGAGAGTGACAAATATGCAGTGTCTTTTTTTTTTATTTGCTTTGGGGTGGCATTTGTATCACGGCGGCCCTGATAGGCCTATTGTGATCGCCACTTTTACATTTCAGTCCCGAAGCCGTGGCGTTCATAGTTCGCCACTAACCCTTGCAGCTGCTAGGAACTGTAGGATTTTCTTCGGGGTGATGTCTTTCAGCTCGTCTGGGCTATGCAGATGCTTGCCCAGATGGATGCTGCGTTTGTGCATCAGTGCTCCACACTCACTTAGCAGATGGAGGGGCGTTTCATCCGCCTCCTCACAAAATCTGCAAGATTGTTGTTATGCAGTGTCTTTCAAAAGAAGTTAAGCCAGGGTCTATCTTAATCACGTCAAGACACGTTATCAATACAGTTATGCTTGAAAAAGACATTAGGTATTCAATCAGTGCGTCCTAACCGTTATGACCTACGGAGCTGAGACGTGGACACTCACGATAGGGCTGGTCCACCAGTTCAAAGTCGCTCAGCGAGCTGTGGAAAGAGCTATGCTCGGAGTTTCTCTGAAATATTCTCTCATAATAAGGTATGCTGGAAGATAACTTTTAGATTTAGTTACATCTATTAACATTTTAGCGGAACCATATTCAACAGCGGCCATCTCATTATTCAATTTTTTTATGCATCAGTGACTACCTTTAAATATACCCACAACTTGAAAATGAAAATGAAAAGTTTTTATTTCTTTAAGCTTACAAATAAGCACTTAGACAGGTATTTACGATAGGACTGGCAAACAGAAAAAAACAGACTGCTCATTTTGGAGATGTACCTACGATACTATTTGTAACATTTTTTTATTATTTGTCTTTAAGTACTCATAATGCCTATGTTCATATTTAGTCTCTACCTTTCTTAAATTCACATATTTCTTTCAACCCAAAGGTTGCCTGGAAGATATTGCTTCTAAGCGATAAGGTCGCCATTATACTTGTCGCTCGTAATGTCTTTTTGTAATATAAGGTGTACAATTAACCATTTTTGTATTGTATTATTGTAAACAATGTATGCAGGACTATTTCTATGAAATCATTTTTCAATCGAACTCGATTGTAAGTCACTTTCTCTTCAACCTAGTCAAATGGTAGGTTCTTCCTTGATTGTATGCACCCAAAGATTAAGTTTGCTTTCGTGACGAGTGGATTAGGCCCTCAGCCTCAGCCCGGCTCAGCTCCAACTTATCCTGCCGATATTTTGCCAGGGAATCCCATCTAGGGGATATAATTAAGTCGTTTGCTCCCGGCGGCATAGGATCTGTGGTTATTATAGAATAGTATATAACTATATTGCACCATCAATACATAATGTATGTTATATATCATTATAGATATATATATATATATATTTAGTCTTTTATAACTCATGTTTGATTATATCAAAAACCTAACACTGTATTATTAAAATATGTCAAAAACCATTTAATTCAAAAATGTTACTATACAATTGACGAAGCTATGGCTGACACATCTTTGTTTTGTGAAGAAAATTCCGATACTTATTAATAAGTGAGATCTAGGTACATTGTACAAATTTTATGTAATGTTTCGACATGTCTAAGTGCTTTAAATAAGTTTAAAGATGAAATAAATGACTTTTATGACTTTTATAATCAGCATATGTTGACGACCTCTGTGGCGCGGTGGGCGAAGGGCCGCCTGTGACGCAGGTTGCGAGTTCGATTCCCGCTTTGAGACAAATGTTTGTACGATCTGCAGATATTTGTTCTCGTTTTCTGGTCGTTATCTATGTATAATAAAACATATCTATCTATGTAATCTATTGTGTTATGTATATCAGCTATCTATTACAAAAAAATTTGCTATAAACGTTTCACAATCGCTTCCTTTAAATGTTAAATGTAGTTGTTACTAAATTACAATAATAATAATTTATAGTGGAACTAACCCCTGCCTTTCTGCTAGCTGTCTGTCAGTTACCTACCTTTTTATTTTACCTGGCAATATTTTGCCGCGGAAACTCATGATATAGCTAAGTTGCTAGGTGGCTTCAGATCAGTGGTTATGTACGAGTATGTTAGGTATACCGAATAAACCAAATTGCTAGGAATTTATTTATGTATAAACCTAAAGGTTTGATTTTTGATTATAAATGAATTTTTAAATGACAAATTGACATTATGATAAGAATAAATAAATAAAACTGACATTATGATAAGGCAAATAAAATATAATCATTACTAAAATTACTAGACAAGTACTACTTACCTTAGTACCTACATATTTATATTTTACTATAAACAACCTCGGTCTGCCTTCCACTTGTTGTTCGCGCCCAATAGGGTCCACATTGTGATACTAATCTATACATAAGAACCTACTAATTAAGCCAATGTGAGGACAATAATAAATATATTGATTATTGAGATTATAATAATCTTACCATTAGTAGTCGTCCTGTAACTTTGTTAACACTTTGACTGCGGTTTTTTTTCAACGACTGCGATCTTTTTTTTTACCTAAAAAATTCGTACTCTACACAGCGGTTGTGTTGCGCCGCACATGCGTTTCGTTCGAAAAATATTACAGCTCTGCTGAGTCACACAGATCTGTATTTTCTCAGCCGCTGCACTAGTGTGGATTTACGCATATTAGTCACTTGTAGAAAACTCATATGGTGCGTTTTCAGCACTCAAAGTGTTAAGCATTCATTTCAGAAGCTTTTTGAAGAAATTTTTTAATTAGCCTTCAGTATTTAGTCAGATACCTATTCATTAAGTTAGTTGTTAATTTCCTGAACATTGTTAAAATAAAATAAATAATATATGTTAAATGTCAAATATCAAAGAGCTTTATTTGCTTTAGATCTTAGATTATGGCAGATCATTGGCGCACATGTGATGTGGCGCAGTGGGTGAAGGTCCGCCTGCGACGCAGGAGGTTGCGGGTTCGATTCCCGCCTCGGAACAATTGTGTGCACGATCTGCAGATATTTGTTCCGGGTGTTCTGGTCGTTTTCTATGTATAGTAAAAAAAATATCTATCTATGTAATGTATTGTATTATGTATATCAGTCATCTAGTACCCATAACACAAGCTCTGCTTAGCTTGGGGCTAGATGATGCTGTGTGAATGGTCCAGCATTATTTATTTATTTATTCAAATATAGGTCTTAACCCGAAAAATTAAGAAAAAAAGAAAGAAAACACTTTATTACCAATTACCACATAAAACAGAAAACAATACAGGAATAAACAATAGAATAATAATTTAAAAAAAAAAATTGTTTATTTCCTCTTCAGAATAGGTTTACTTAAAATTAAGTTATTTAGGACACAATGTTTAGTACTATATTAAACCTGTATTGTAAGAGGCTGGAGCTTGCTATAGGTTTTAGAAAAAAACCTGTACTACAAGTCTCCAGAATAAAGGAAGTACAGGGCGGCCTTATCGCTGAGAGCGATCTCTTCCAAGCAACCTTTGGATGGACTGGACATGGAGGAACAAAATAGACGGTTGTACTCCCCTGTACTTTATTAGTAAGATGCATTTCATAATTGACGGCAGCAAATGACAGACAGTTTCGTTTGAAGCTTTTGGAAGACTTTTGTCACTGTAATATATATCTAAAGTTAACGAGTTTAAGCCTATATTTTAATGCACATTTTTTGCCGCGGGGTAGCATAGTTAGATTAATGTGCGCAGAGCTTAACGGGACTCTTGCACACGTCATAAAATTCCAATTATGGAACCGCTCGTATAATACGCAAGTTATCGACATAGCTCAAAGAATTAGCAAGCTGAAGTGGCAGTGGGCCGGCCATATCTCGCGAAGAACCGACGACGACGGCTGCTGGGGCAAACGTGTTCTTGAGTGGAGACCGCGACTCGGTAAACGTAGTGTAGGACGCCCTCCAACCAGGTGGGATGACAACCTGCGAAAGACTGCAGGTAGATGCTGGATGAGGCAAGCTGAAGACAGGGCGGTTTTAAAAAAAAACCGCATCGTTAATAAACCTGCGTCTTGAATCATCAAGAGGAAGGTTTACAAGCCGTTTGATATAGACTTCCACGCGGGCGAAGCCACGGGGCGCATCTAGTTTATAATATTAGTGTGATGAGGACAATACCCTTTAATGGAATCAAAATACAGCTATAAATAAAATAATCAACAAAACTTCACTGTCCAAAATAATAGCGGAGTTCCTCTCTCACAAAGCTTTTGGTAATGGTCAGATATACATTTTCATTGTGTACCTGTTGGCTGCACTGTACTTCGTCATAAAATTTTGTACGGAATAAAATAGTTAGGAGCAAAAGTTGCGAATGTTTTATGTATTTTGCAATGAGAGAAGGCATAGTTTTGGTTGAATTAAATGTGGATTTTAACTTACAACCACCAACGTGAGTTTTGGACTTTAGTGAGTTAACATGAATTTTGGACTTATGTGAGACTAGTGGCTCGTTCCGGCTTCGCCCGGGTGGACATTTGTTTCATAAATATTTCGCGATAAACGTAGTAAATGTATATTATTCATGAAAATGACACTCACAAATAACGTGGCTTGCTATTGATAAAATAATTTTCAAAATCGGTTCAGTATATCCAGAGATTACCCCCTACAACCTCACAAACTTTACCTCTTTATAATACTAGTAGGTATAAATAGATTACGTGAATCAAGTTATGTGTTTTTTTTTGCTATTTCATATACATATGTACATAGGTATGTACAAATATTCCTTTTTATCACGGTGCTTAATTTTGACGATTTAAATTTTATTTCTTTAGGTACTTAAATCATAAAATTATGTGCGTAAAGCGCTTTGCAGACGGAGCAACTTTAGTTGAACTACCGATTTTTAAATATTTTTAAGGTTGCTGGACCAAAAAGGCTTCTTTTTAGAATAAAATAAAAATAATGCTGGAAAATTCACACAGCATTATCTAGCCCCATGGTAAGCAGAGCTTGTGTTATGGGTACTAGATAACTGATATACATAATACAATATATTACATAGATAGATATTTTTTTATTATACATAGAAAACGACCAGAACACCCGGAACAAATATCTGCAGATCGTACACACAATTGTTCCGAGGCGGGAATCGAACCCGCAACCTCCTGCGTCTCCTCCTGTGAATAAGTTAATATTACCTAGTTGTTAATTGCCTGTTACCGCTATACGGAGTTCATAGATGCTTTATCAACATAGCGCCTAACGCTTTTAATGTTTAACCTTAGATTTCTATTAACACTTTGAGTGCTGAAAACGCACGGTATGAGTTTTCTACAAGTGACTAATATGCGCTGTGTAGATCGGCAGCACGAATTTTTTAGGTAAAAAAAAGACCGCAGTCGTCGAAAAAAAACCGCAGTCAAAGTGTTAAAACCTGTCAGAAGCCGTGCGCTCGCAGCGCCGCTATTTATCAAAGATGGCGGCCTAATTTTAATTAGTCTTCCTCACAATAACGCATTTTCCAAACCGCGAACGTAAAGACAATATTTGCAGTCTATTCTATTCCCCCTCTCCTTTTAGGCGGTGGTTTCAGGTGGTTCGTTTCGCAAGTGGCGGGAAATTCAAAGATTTAATGGTTTGGGATATTTTTTCCGACGGCCATTGGGGCCGTGGGGCCGTGAGGCTCTTAGTTAGGTACATACAAATCCCATCATTTAGATTACACAAGGTAGGGAAATCATTTATGGGCATTAGCGTGCGCTTCTATAATAAGCTTCCATCTGAAGCAACTGAGCTCCCTATTCGTAAATTTAAATATTACATAAAACTAAATCTCATCAAGAAGGCTTTCTACTCCATAAATGATTACCTCAATGAAGTTAATGCTTGACCAGATGTCGCTCAGTTTCGCACCGACGACAATAGTATGTAAGTAATTTGATGTTGTGCATAGCTTTACTTAAATATTGACATGTATCGAATCATATTATAATATTATGACTTAAATAGGCAAATAACCATGTTTTAGACACATATGTATATGAGATATGAACGTACTAGTGGTTTCTTTTTCACTTCTTCCACTAGTGGAGAAAAAATTGAAGTGAACAGTAAAATATTTTTTTTTTGATAATAATTTAATGTATAAAATATGACTTGTCTAAGTGCTTATTTTGTAAGCCTAAAGAAATAAAACATTTTGAGTTTGAGTCTTAAGTGACGACCATGGATAGCGCAATGTGAGTCCCACGCAGTGGACCGATGACCTAGTGAAGGTCTTGATTAGCCGTTGGGTGCGGACAGCGCTGGATCGTCATTGTAAAGAGTTTTAGGGTTGGACAATGTCCAGCAGTGGAGCCCGTTCAGCTTCTTGAACATTTAGAAGCAGCTTCCTTCTGTATAATCTTTAACACCTCTACTACCCAACACGCGTGGTGATTATGGAAAAACTATTGTTAGGTGGGAGTTTCAGCAGTGAACATTCGTGCTAATCGTGCAGGTATTTGTGCGCACTGTGATGAACGATTCGATTCTATGAATTTAATTGTTTAAGCATTTAACAACTTTGATTTAATTTGTCTTTTTAACAATTAGATTCAGTAGGTTCTAAAATCAACATGTTGCTACGCTTAAAGCTTGTTACATCATGGGGTGCTAGGCAATGGCTTGAATTATGCACAAATATATTTACATATATGCTCATCGGGGGAGGCCTATGTCCAGCAGTGGACTGATATAGGCTGATGATTATACTTACATATGTCCTAGTATTATGAATTCGGCGAAGATAAATAAAAACCAGAATTTCCAATCCAATGCTACTTGTGTTACCTACATTTTTCTTTTTTTTGGTTTGTCTGTGTAACGTGTTTTCTAGTGCTAAGTTATTAAATAAATAAATAATTTCTTTAAAATTTTTGCTATTTCCAGCTGCTTGCGTACCGAACCACCTTTACGAAGAAATAATCCAATAGGACCTGTCCCATTATAATGATTTATATTGAAGGGATGTTTTCCTTGCAGATGACGATGTACAGGGTGGCCCAGAATGCTTGGGATAGAACCTACGTGGTTATGAAGCGCGAAATAATGAAACAAGACAGATTTTGTGGAGGTAACTACAGAGGCAATTCATAATTTTATGCGGGGTGAAATACTCAAAGTAACTGTAAAAAAAGATGAAGAAGAAATAATATTTTTACTTTGAAGCTTCATGGTGACGTCAAGCTGAAGACAGGGCGATATGGCGCTCATTAGGGGTGGCCTATGTCCAGCTGTGGACTGCTATAGGCTTATGATGATGATGATGTCCAGCTGTGGACTATTATAGTTGGATGATGATGAGATAATCCGGGGAGACAACCGCCTTAGATTACCACATTTAGTACTAAATAATATTATCCTAAAGAAATAAAAAAACTTCTTGAGTTATAAATAGTGTAACTAACACGACTTTTTTATATATATAAATAAATAAACAATGCTGGACAATTCACACAGCATTATCTAGCCCCATGGTAAGCAGAGCTTGTGTTATGGGTACTAGATAACTGATATACATAATACTATATATTACATAGATAGATATTTTTTATTATACATAGAAAACGACCAGAACACCCGGAACAAATATCTGCAGATCGTACACACAATTGTCCGAGGCGGGAATCGAACCCGCAACCTTCTGCGTCGCAGGCGGACCTTCGCCCACCGCGCCACATCGGTCTTCACATATATAAATATTTCCCGGGCAAAGCCGCGGGGTACCTAGTACTTTGTAAACTTATTTTAGCTCTCAACCATGCTATACCAACAATTATCAATCTGCAGGCTTGAAGCACGTTCGTTGGCAGGCGGCCAGCAGGAACGGGCAATGTTAAATACTTTGTCCGGGCAAAGTGAATTACTTTGTGCGAATTGCACCTGCGAGCAAAGCGAGCTTGCAAGATGTCATTAAAAGTTTGAGACGTGAGACGCTTTCAATTTTGCCCGAAAGGTTTATTTCTTGGCAAAAAAGCCTACAATATACACTTTTCATCATCATCATCACTCATCAGCCTATATTAGTCCACAGCTGGACATAGGCCTCCCCCAATGAGCGCCATAGCGCCCTGTCTTCAGCTTGCCGCATCCGGCATCTACCTGCAATCTTTCGCAGGTCGTCATCCCACCTGGTCGGAGGGCGTCCTACACTACGTTTACCGAGTCGTGGTCTCCACTCAAGAACACGTTTGCCCCAACGGAAGTCGGTTCTTCGCGAGATATGGCCGGCCCACTGCCACTTCAGCTTGCCAATTCTCGTACATACACTTTTAGCTATAACGTATTCTTTGTTTTTGTGAGAAGTTTGAATGTCTTTATGAGTTCATTATGAATAAGTGGGTTTACTATGAACCTAGTATTTTGGTGTATTGCTGTTTTATGGTATTATAATTGTTAGTGAGCTTGTTTCTATTAAAATAGTGTGAATTTAGTTTAAAAAAAATAAAATTATTAACAAAAAGTTTACAAATAATAACACCTTAAATTATGTATGAAAAATAATTGAAACCGACGACCGTTGGGGTAAACGTGCTCTTGAGTGGAGACCGCGACTCGGCTACTATAGTAAAGGACGCCCTCCAGCCAGGTGGGATGATGACCTGCGAAAGATTGCAGGGAGATGCTGGATGCGTCAAGCTGAAGACAGGGCACTATGGCGCTCATTGGGCCTATGTCGACGATCTACAGATATATGTTCTGGTCGTTATTTATTTATTTATTTTATACTTCTTCCACGATAAATCATATACAAAACTTATTCTAGAAAATTAATACAAAGGCGAACTTAACCCTAAAAAGATCGTTTTCTTTGTATAATAAATAATTATCTGTCTATGTAATATATTGTATAAAGTAGGTATATCAGTCATCTAGTACCCATTACACAAGCTCTGCTTAGCTTATGGCTAGATGATGCTGTGTGGATGGTCCAGCATTATTTATTTATTTTTCATTGAAAAATCATTTTACAATTTTGAACAGACTATCCAATCACTTGTCCTCACCGGACACCACACCTCTAAATCAAAACTACACCTTCCCACCCACTCCTAGAGTCCAAATCCAATCGATACTCTATTAACTGGCATCAACCAGATTAGAAACGTCATTCGCGTTGCGATTTGAAGATTTGTCCATCTCGCTCTTGTATTGGCGATCTGGCAGCTATCTCGCTCGCTCTTGAGGAGATAGGAATACGTAATAGCATTGAGGTGTAGACTATCAGAGTACCAATTAACACGTTTGTGGTGCAGACGAGCAACTGTTTGTGGTGACCACTGGTGACTGTTTTAAGTGTGTTTTGTATGTGTTTTCTACAAGTGACTAATATGCGTAAATCCACACTAGCGCAGCGGCTGAGAAAATACAGATCTGTGTGACTCAGCAGAGCTGTAATATGTTTTTAGAACGAAACGCATGTGCGGCGCAACACAACCGCTGTGTAGAGCGGCAGCACGAATGGCTTAGGTTAAAAAAAAGATCGCAGTCTAAAGAATATCGCCGCAGTCGAAGTGTTAAGAGTCTGGATGGTCCGATAGAGTCATTACAGTTGCTCGTTTGCTACCTACTTAAGTCGGAGATACACTTGGCGCAAATACGATTATTCAGGGTAGGTTCGATTTATTTGCTCACGGATATCAGATACGGTAGGTACGTGTCTGTGTTCAACGGCTGATTGACTCTTGAGATGGCCTTAATCTAGCTTTATTAATAACTAGCTGTGTCCCGCGATTCACCCGCGCCACAGATAATATAATACATACTGTACCCGCGCTAAATTCGAATTTCACATTTCTAAAATATTTTTTATTAATTTATTTTTATAATGCTGGACAATTCACACAGCAAGCCCCAAGCTAAGCAGAGCTTGTGTTATGGGAACTAGATAACTGATATACATAATACAATACATTACATAGATAGATATGTTTTATTATACGAAACGAAAACGACCAGAATACCCGCAACAAATATCTGCAGATCGTACATACAATTGTTCCGAGGCGGGAATCAAACCCGCAACCTCCTGCGTCGCAGGCGGACCTTCGCCCAACGCGCCACAGAGGTCGTCGGTTTTTAAAATATAATATAGCCTATGTCACCCGGGGATAGTGTAGCTTCCCAACGGTGAAGGAATTTTTCAAATCGAATAGTTTTGGAGCCTATTCAATGCAACAAACAAAAAATCAAATCTTTCCTCTTTATAGTATTAGTATAAACTAGTTTCTGCCCGCGGTTTCGCTATGTTTTATGGAAAATTTAAAAGGTTATTTCTATCCCATGGGATATATTCGTAAATTATATATTTTATTATATAGATATTAATTTCGTTTCGTCCAGAAAAAAACGTGCAAAGGCAAGGGTAGCAACAGTTGCTACCCTTGCCTTTGCACGTTTTTTTCGTTTTTTGCACGTTTTTTTCTTTGCATGTTTTTTTTTTTGAATGTATCAAAAAATAATTCATAACTAGTTACTAGTTATGAATTATACTAACATTTTTTTTATACATTCAATGAATAACTGTCAAAACATCACTTCTACGCTAAGGTTAAGAATTGCATTTATTGTATTCTCTTGTTTCACGACTTATTCTTATTAGAGTCTTTGCAAAAAGTGAAGTCTCTTAGGAAGTGAGGGCGCGCGTGTGCCAATGTACCTACTGCTTTTGTTGCGTTAATATGTTGGTTCACCGTTTCGTCACGAGACTTCTCTTTGCTCAGACTTTATAAGCAGATTTATTCGATTATTAAGACGGTTCAGTAAAATAGCTTGACCACTAAACGCGACAAATCTATAAATTCTCCCAGACGACAGACCTTGACCAAGACGCAAATAGCAGACCTACCTTCCACAGATTAAATAAACTGTAGGCTGTGTATATATAGTGTTGTGTTATCTGTGGTTGTGGTGAAAGTTTACAATAATAGCTAAGCAGTCATCATCATCATCATCATCAGCCTACAGCTGCAGTCCACTGCTGGACATAGGCCTCCCCCAATGAGCGCCATAGCGCCCTGTCTTCAGCTTGCATCCAGCATCTACTTGCTGTCTTTCGCAGGTCGTCATCCCACCTGGTCGGAGGGCGTACACTACGTTTACCGAGTCGTGGTATCCACTCAAGAACACGTTTGCCCCAGCGGTTTTCGGTTCTTCGCGAGATGTGGCCGACCCACTGCCACTTCAGCTTGCTAATTCTCAAAGCTATGTCGTTAACTTTGGTTCTCTGTCGGATGTATTCGTTACGAATCCTATCCTTCAGAGAAACTCCGAGCACAGCTCTTTCCAATAGCTCGCTGAGCGAACCCAGCGTGGGGATTATGGGCATTACCCCCAATGACATAAAAACCAATAAGGCGTTTATCAGGGGGAGTCCTGCGTCCAATAGGCTGTAAGGTGAGGCGAGGTTATACTCCGATATCTTAGTCAACATCATTTCTACCCCCTAACAAAACATTGTCCTCAAAGGGCCGACAGTTACACCCTTCAAAGTACAATCTAATGTACGTTTGACCTTCTATCAATCATGCATTGTGTCTCGGTCAAGACAGATGGCGCTTTAAGGAACACAAAAAGAGAGATAAATCCCAAAGTTCCTAAATTGTAGGAAAAACTCGCAGATTGTCTATCGAAGCTAAGGTTTTATACAACTAAATAAAATTATTAGATCTAGAAATAAATCGATGCAGTATGTAGATAGATAGATAGATAATTATTGTTTGTACACTTAATGTGTATATTTAGATATAAGGTTTTTTTTATAGTTTTAAGTGCAACAAAGTGTTCATTCATTCATTCATTCACTTAGATACTAGAACAATGTAAAATAAAAACTTAAGAAACTAGATAAAATTGGCGGTCTTATCACTCAAGATCTCTACCAGACAACCATGGATGGATAGGATCGTGGACAGCCAGTATGTAAGGTTGATGCAGATGTTTTTGTGGGTGTATCACTCATTTTTGCTATCGTAAATCGTGGTTGACGACAAACTCACCTGATGGTAAGTGACGATGTATCACGAAGGTCTAGAAACAGGTCTTCAATAGGCAAATAACCATGTATTAGATGCACATAATAGTTAAGAGATGCACATAATAGTGGTTTCTTTTTCACTTCTTCCACTAGTGGACAAAAAATTTAAGTGAACAGTAAAATAATTTTATTTGAAAATAATTTATGGTATAAAATAAGACTTGTCTCTAATTTGTAAGCCTAAAGAAATAAATTATATTGAATTTTGAATTTTTTGAAGACATATTCACTCTTGTCTCGTCTTTTCAACTCTTGGCTGCATTTTAATTATATAAATAATGCTCGTTAATCCCCACAGTATCATCTAGCCGACCTTGTGTTATGGGTGCTAGATAACTGACCATTACATAGATAGATATTTTTTACTATACATAGAAAACGACCAGAGCAACCGGGACATAATAACATATGTATCTGCAAATATTTGCCCCGAGAGGCGGGAATGGAACCCACAGCCTCCTGCATCGTCTTGAAAGAAACTTAATCATAATAAAAATGAGTGATATCGACAGTGATAATGACTCCGAAATACATCATCTGAAATAGAAAGCTAGAAAAATTATATGTTTTTTTAATAGGACCTTAGCTCAATCTTAAAAATCACGTACTTGAATGCGTTGCCAATCGTGCCACTAATTCTACATCTTGACAAGTCGAAAAATCTTAGGGAACTTTATTAGCTTAGAAGATAATATTCAGAAAAATATCTGGTCCGAATCCTTAAACAATTTCGAGCTATACAAATACAAATACAAAAAAATTATTTACCAAAAAATGTTTACAAATAATAACACCTTAACTTAATTTATACAATACAATACAAAAATTCTTTATTGAAAATGAAAATGAAAATGAAAATGAAAATGAATGAAAATGAAAATGAAAATGAAAATGAAAAGTTTTTATTTCTTTAAGCTTACAAATAAGCACTTAGACAGGTCATATTTTATAGTTCACTTCAATTTTTTGTCCACCAGTGGAAGAAGTGAGAAGAAACCACTAGTATATTCATAACTTATGTGTCTAGTACATTTGATTTGCTTATCTGTAAGTTGGTAGATTTTGAGTTGGAGCAAAACTCGTAATCTGATATTTTGTAATAAGCTTTTTTACAAAGAATGTGTTTAACAATTTTTTTAAATTTATTTATTGATAATTTTTGCAACTCACTTGGAGTTTTGTTGTAGAAGCGTATACATTGCCCTATTGTACACCATAATCAAATTAAACATTACAAAAATACATTATGATGCGACAGGTACAATGGGCGGCCTTATCGCTTAGAAGCGATCTCTTCCAGGCAACCTTTGGCTGGAAAGAATTATATGAATTTAAGAAAAGGCCCCTGCCTTTTCTTAAATTTGTGTATTTTTTTTTTTTGGTGTATTATATGTTATCTAAATAAGAATACTAAAAAACAAATAATAAATATTACAAATTCCAAAATAAATAATACACTACTTAAATACATAAATAAATAAATAGTAAGTACCAATATTCATTCTTTTGGCAGGAAAAACTCCTTGACGTGAGCTTTAAAAACAGGCAAGGATATAGTTTTTCTAATGGACTCTGGTAGTGCATTCCACAACCTTATGGCCACAAATTTATGTACATATTATTACATTATAGAGTTGATACATTGAGGTGTTGCAGTTAACAGTGACCCCCGCAATAGGCTAGGCCTGTATCGCGGGGCATCAATACATTTTCTGTTTGCTGGTAAGGTAAGGAAGTGCACTAACAAAAACTCTAGTAACAATAGAATAAAACTAAAGCTAGCCATCCAGACAGAAATTCGGATAAACTAAAAATAAACATGTGAATGGATGCTTCCAAACAGTTTCCGTATATTAAATTACGGAACACTAAAAGCGACACGCTTTTTCTCTATACAACCTACATATTGCCCGACTATAGCAAAGCCAAAAGGAAGAGTTGTGTAGAAAGGTCGCATTGAATCGCATATCCCTGGCTTTACAAAAAGCGACCAGTGAGAGACCAGTGCGAATTCGCATGAATACACCCTAATTGGTCGATTCACGACAACTGAAACTGGATTATGTAACCACGCACGAAAACATTTTTCCGACGACAAATCTCCTGTTGGGACGCTTCCGTTTGGTATTAATATGGATCAATTGAGCTACGTAAACGTGTAAATGTGTACTTGAGTGGAGACTCCGACTCGGCAAACATAGTGTAGGACGCCCTCCAGCCAGGTTAACCTATATACCATAGCTTGAGTGCAACAGTCTGCAGTTACCTTGTAACAACTGCTGTGTGGCAACTGTTGCAACTGTTGCAAATGTAGATGCTAGTGCAGTGTCCTTACCAGTTTTTAAAGCTCGGAACTTTACCTGTCAGAATAGTGAATATTGGTACTTATTATTTATTTATTAACTAAGTATTACTAAGAAGTTTATTATACATTATTTTATATATATTTTTTACATATATTTATCTTTAAATATTCATGTTATGTTCATATTTATTATATTTCAGCTTTACCCTCGGTTCACCCCCCTGCCTCTCTTAAATTCACATAATTATTTCCATCTAAAGCTTGCATCGAAGAGATTTATTTATTTATTTATTACAAGGAAAACCAGCAGCACATACAGTAAATTAAAAATAAGAAAATAGAAACAGAAGGCTATCGTATGGAGATCGCTTCTAAGCGATAAGACCGCCCATTGTACTTGTCGCATGTATTGGCTTTTATAATGATCTGTATCTGGTGTAAAAAAAAGTATTTTTGTATTATATTCTACTAGTTTTAATTGGGTTTGATTTTTTAATTGTGATTTCCTATCCATTGATAAATAGATAAATAATGCCGGACAATTCCAAGGTGAGCAGAGTTTCTATTATGTGGGTACTAAATAACTGAAAAACGTAATAAAACACATTTCCTTAATATTTTTTTTATTATACGTAGAAAACGACCAGAACACCCTGAGCATATCTGTAGATCGTACAAACATTTCTCCGAGGAGGGAATCGTACCACAACCTCCTGCGTCGCAGGCAGACCTTCTCCCAAAGCGGAGACCACAGCGGTCGTCATGATGTCCTTGATAAAAACAAACATTTCTCTTTCTTTTTGCTCTCTCATTCGCGACTGCTAATGACCTCTGTTTGTAATAATATCGTTGACATTGCAATACGCAAACAATCAAATTAATTTTAACTGTTTCTTTACTTTGACTTGAAGGTCGAACTGTTTGTGACCTGTATTTGTGAAAAGCATTACGTTTTATTTACGTGAAAAGTTTCAGGTTTCGTAAATGTAAATATTTTGTTATTGACAGCAACAATAATTGGAAAACTAACAGAGGTATATGACACGTGTCTAATGAGAAGGTTCATTGGCATCCTACTAATATTATAAACGCGAAAGTATGTGAGGATGTTTGTTGCTCTTTCACGCAAAAACTACTGAATGGATTTTAACTAAAACTTAAATGAAACTTTACAATAATATCGCTTATACATCATAATAACACATAGGCTACAATTTATAAAGATATATTGTATATATTATCCAAAATATCTACCACCACGCGGGTAAAACCGCGGGGCGCAGCTAGTGCATAATATAACCACTGCGTTATATACCTCCCCAAAATAATATATTGCAAAAATGGGATTTAGTAATAGTAATTTATTGGTAATAATAATTACAGAGCAAAGAGGTTGGTAGGTAAACTTAAACTTTACTAAAATAGAGGTCAAATACAATTGTAATTTATTCGAGAAAATAAACTTATTCTCCTTAAATTGTATAAAAATATGTCATATTTGACTTGTCTAAATGCTTATTTTGAAAGCCTCATAAAATTGGAACTTGAATTTGTATATAAATATAATTATATACAAATTCAATATAATGCTGAGCCGGTAGCCTTTCTGTGTTCTCGTATCTTAATTATTTTATTCATTCCTAATTTGTTTTCTTTATTACTATTAGAAACTATTACAAATTAAGAAAAGTTGTATTATTTTATAAGAAACACAAATAAAAAAAAATCTATTTCTATAATTTTAATAGTAGCCAATGTGGGCTACAAATATTTTGCAAAACTACGGTAGCCTTAAAGACAAATTGATTTCAAAAGATTTGAAATGACACAAAATGTTATTGAAAAAAATTATAAATTAATTTATAATTATTTATATTAGTATTGTGAGTATGTACAAAAATATGTAATTTTTTGTATAAGTAGTTACATTGTACATCGCCTTAAGGCTTAAAAAAACCTGTAATGGTGTTAGTATCTCAATAAATAAATTTCCACATTCGGCCCTAGCATTGAAGTGAGAAGTCAATGCCTCTGTCTTAGTTGACTCCTAGTGTCCGCAATAGTAAGTGAATTAGCAGCTGTCGCCAAGTGCAGCTTAGGGATACGAGAAACTCAGCACTGCATTCATCACTGATAACTATCAACCTGATATAAATCCTACGTGAAAGCTCCGTCCTCCGTAGGCAAGATTTGAGTTCAATTCCCGCTACATGACAAAATCTACGTAATATTTTAAATTGTCCAGCATTATCTGTTTTTATTCCGGCCGGGTGATTATGTAACTCGCGACCAGTTTGCGACAGGCGTAAATTAAGCAAACAGTGCTGTCAAACGTCAATTTTGTATTAGTTTGACACCAGCTACAACGTCAAAATTGGTCAAAATTGACGTTTGACAGCACTGATTGCTTAATTTACGCCTGTCGCAAACCGGTCGCGAGTTACATAATCACCATACGGGTCTGTTTTCAAAGACGCGTATTATTCACGCGCTATGCGCGATTAGAATGGTATAGAATTATTTGGCACCGACAAAAGCGCTTCAAATTTACATTGACAAGATACCATACATTCACAATTCGCGTTTTGTACTAGAAATGTAAACTATTTACTTCGCAAGGTCCCGTACGCAAATTATATTATTGTGTTTATAAAAACTATGAAATATTTTATCATCTAATTCCCATAACACAAGTTTTGCGTACCTTGGAGCTATATGTTGGTTTATCTGCTTAGCTAGGCTTTTTTTTTTATTTATTTAAACGCACAAAACATAAAATAATCACAAAATATACAGAATTTGAATAATAAAGGGTTTAGAACTTGATCATTTCACAAATTATGTGCATACTGAGAATCATAACAAAACGTGTAGAGCAAAACGTATGATAGTAAAAGCTTGAAATAGAAAAAAAAAAAACAATAAACCGGATAGGTACCTAAATCTATATATAAGTAAACTTACATATGTGCTCATGCACCCACGTACAATTACACATCATTATAAGCTTAGGATCGGGAAACTTAATCTAATTTAACTGATTTTAAAGTTCGGGTAAACTGGCTCAATTTGGGAACAAAAATGTCAAGGACAGTGTTATCCTTAGATAAATCATTGTATTGACGGGCCATTCTAGTTAGGGGGTTGTAAAATGAAAAAAAAGCTTTAAACCAATAGCATCAAAAGAGAGAGAATATAACACTAGTATTATAAATGCGATAGTTTTTATGTTTTAATGGGTTATTACTTCTTCACGCCAAAACTACTGAACGAATTAAGCTAAAATTTCCATGAACAAGTATGTAGTTCCAGGCCTGGAATAAAACATGTAGGCTATTTATATCTCATAAATAAGTTCCCTGAAACTAGTAACACTAATATTATAAATAAGAAACTTTGTATGTTTGGATGGATGTTTGTTATTTATTCACGCGAAAATATTGAATGGTTTTTTTAATTTTTTTATTCAGCCTGATTCGTCCCACTGCTGAAGGCCTCCCTCAAATCTTTCAATTCAGTGCGGTCACGCGCGAATGGAATGGATTTAGCTGATTTTTTTCACAAAGGTAGCTCTAAGCCTGAAATCAAACCAAGAGGCTATTTATCCCATAAATCAGTGCCCATGGGATAGAAATAAGCACAAAACGTTTCCATAGAAACAATGCCTGCGAAGCCACAGGCAGATACTAGTTTCAAATAAGCATTAGTTAACCCCGCCGTCTCCGTTCACTTACAGTCCGTAGGAGTAAGTGAATTAGCAGCTGTCGCCAAGTGCCGGCGGCTTAGGGAGGCTTGTCGGTGCATTCAACAATATTATGACCACAGTTAACTGTTATGTCTGTTTATTGTTTAACTACAGTCATTTGATGTTAGAGTGTATAAACAATGGTTTTACGATCGCAATCAAATCAGGTATTGCTGTAGAAATATTGTTTTTGTAATTATTACGTGTTTCTATGTAATAAATGAAAAAATAATTTCAATTTAAGAGTAAATATATAAAAGTAATAAGTGGGTTGATTTTGAATAAAGTAGTTGACCATCTGTCAAATCATTGATCAACATCATAACAGCCAAACGACGTCCACTGCTGGACATAGGCCTGCCCGAATCTAGAGGTTTCTTGCGATCTTTACCAGTTTGTCAGCCAATGCACTTTACGCTTTCCGGTACGTAAAAATGATTGATAATCAAGTCTAATCTAAAAACATGTATTTTTCGAACACTAAATATACACTTCCCTATTCCAAGCGCTTCAAATCAAAAACATATATGTTTTAGCGTACCTTGAACTCTACGATCACAGAACGTCCAAGTGCGTAGACCCTCTACGGCGTAGCACATTAACAAGCATAGACCCTCTACGGCGTAGCACATTTACAAGCGTAGACCCTCTACGGCGTAGCACATATTGGCCATATTTCGACAAATTAAAAAAAAGCCTCAAAATCACCTTGAACCGACTCCGAAAAATGAAGGAGTTGCTTTGTTCGGCTGTTTGTATGTTTTTTATGTATGATCGTTGATTTCTTCGTCATATACGGAACGAATTGAATGATTTTTTTGCAGTTGTATAGAAAAGGATCCTTAGAGATTACTATTTATCCCGCAAACTTTAAATAACTGTTTATAACTAAGAGATTCGAAGTCGGTTTTAAGTTTTTTCAAAACAATTAAATTATCATCCTAATAAACGAGAGCAGTCGAAGGCAAACGCTAGTTCATAAAAACAATAAGGTTCGTAGAGATTCTATAAATTAAAACAAGAAAAGAGTTGTTGTAATACGAAGTCAGTTAGTCATTGATATTTATATCAGGAATATTCTGGTATTTCACAATTCTCTACGAGACGTGATCCTAGTTCACTTCTAACCACATTCATAAGGCTATGCGTAGAGCAAGAAAACTAGTAGAAGTGGCATGATATTTGACTTTTACCGTATCTCCTCTAAGTTGTCTTTTTTTTATTTTAAATAAACAAATACTCTAATGGATTTTGAGAATTAGCGTTATATTTTGCTCTGATAGGTTTCCGTTGAAAAAGTAAAAGTTTTTTTATTAAAAAAAAGTAGGTATTAGAATTACAGAGAGTACCAAGTTATTAGGAAATGACACAATAACTATGTAGTGAAGCTGATTTCAAGCATAAAATAATT
The DNA here is from genome assembly GCA_943735965.1 of Eupithecia abbreviata. Classification (NCBI taxonomy): domain Eukaryota; kingdom Metazoa; phylum Arthropoda; class Insecta; order Lepidoptera; family Geometridae; genus Eupithecia; species Eupithecia abbreviata. The sequence goes on along the minus strand of OX030997.1, from coordinate 906,053 downwards.
ACCATTATAAAGTTTAAAATTACATGAGCATTTTTTTTTATTATTTGAAATGTTATCCATGAAAGGTCTGCCGTATACTTGTCAAACCACTCACGTTGTACCTAAGAAGCATCTTGCCACTTCTATCTCCTCCAACCCTTCTCTACTCTGTAACCAATAAATATTCTGCGTGACACTGTGACGTCATACTCGGTGCATTGACCTCATAACCGCTGCAACCGAGCGGCTGTTAATCATAAAGTTAATCTGGTTTAAGACGTATGGTTAAGACAGTAAGGAGATATACTGCCGACATTGCTCACAGCATCATCTGGCGCCAAAGTAAATAAAGCTTGTGGTACGGACACCTACTAGACGACTGATAAGCAATTTTTTCATTTGAACGACATCTGTGGCGCTGTGGGCGAAGTACACTACGTTTACCGAGTCGCGGTCTCCACTCGAGAACACGTTTGCCCCAGCGGCCGTCGGTTCTTCGCGAGATATGGCCGGCCCACGGCCACTTCAGCTTGCTAATTATTAAAATTAAAAATTATTACTAATTAAAAAAGAACAAATACAAAATCTTTATTCAATAATACCCAATGCTACTTGTGTTAGTACCTGCATTTTTATTCACTTTTTTGTTTTGTCTGTGTTACGTGTTTTTTAGTAGTCTTATATTTGTGTAACTAAATTTGTTTGTGTGCTGTGTTTGTGTCTGATATTTTTTTTCTTTCTTTACTAATAAAGGATACACAGTCTTTATCATATTAGAAAACATCTTTTAAGTATTGAGGAAATATTTGTTTAAGTGTCTTTTTTTATATATAAATGAGAAAGTTTGGTTGTTTTGATATGTTACCTCTTCTCGCCTGGAATAAAACATAGGCTTTTATTCCAAACATTAGTTTGAAAATGAAAATGAAAAGATTTTATTTCTTTATGCTTACAAATAAGCACTTAGACCGGTCATATTTTATACTATATGTTTGTGGGAAATAACCATTAAACGTTTCCATAGAAACAACGAGTGCGAAGCCGCGGGCGGAAACTAGTAGTTAGGTACAAATATACACTATAAATGATAATGTTTATATTAAAGATAAAACTAAATAAATAAATGTTTCTGGAGACTGTTACAAACAATCCTGTAAGCTAATCAACTTATTCGAAACAAACAAAAGGCTATCGTATATCGTCAATTAAACTTGACTCAATCACCATTCCATCAAACCGATTCACAAAGATAAAATCCAAGTTCGCCCTTTGCCCTTTTCATAGGGCTTAGGACCTTCAAGTACCCTCAAAGGCTCTCAGTAACAGGCCAATAAAGTTAACTATTTCGGGAACATAGGGCGACAGGGCAGCTTGGCTCGAACTTTGATGCCGAAAGAATTTATAAAAGGTAACCTTTGTCAATGGAATTTTAAAAATGATATAGGTAATAAGGGGACTTTCCATCAGAGATTTGTAGCGGAGAAGCGTAATGTTATTGAAACAACTTAGTAAATGGCCACTCGATCAATACCATCGCTTTTTCCCTGACATCGAAAAAAAGGAGGAAAAAAATTCTATGTTAGGATTAGTGTCATCATCATCATCATCAGCCTATAGCAGTCCACTGCTGGACATAGGCCGCCCCCAATGAGCGCCATAGCGCCCTGTCTTCAGCTTGCCGCATCCAGCATCTACCTGCAGTCTTTCGCAGGTCGTCATCCCACCTGGTCGGAGGGCGTCCTACACTACGTTTACCGAGTCGTGGTCTCCACTCAAGAACACGTTTGCCCCATCGGCCGTCGTCGGTTCTTCGCGAGATATAGCCGGCCCACTGCCACTTCAGCTTGCTAATTCTTTGAGCTATGTCGATGACCTTGGTTCTCTGTCGGATGTATTCGTTACGAATCCTATCCTTCAGAGAAACTCCGAGCATAGCTCTTTCCATAGCTCGCTGAGTGACTTTGAACTGGTGGACCAGCCCTATCGTGAGTGTCCACGTCTCAGCTCCGTAGGTCATAACGGGTAGGACGCACTGATTGAAAACTTTCGTTTTCAAGCATTGCGGTATTATAGGATTTGTGTACGTTATTTTATTCGTAAAAATCTGTCCACAAAAAAATTGGAAAAACCGATTCGATTTTTTTTATCGAAGATACCGAGATGGTCCTATAAAATTACTAACGATTTATTAGTTTGTTCATGATTTTGAAAAACAATTCCAAATTAAAGAAATCATTTTTGGTTATTCTTTTAATGAATAAAACAGCCAGTTGTTCGTACGCTTAGCAGCTCTATAATTAAATAATTAGTTGAATTCTATAAGAGAAAACAACTAAAACTAAGCGTTTGTTTTCAATAGGAATTTTAATAGAAGTGGTTATTTGACTTGACTGGTTTTTATGGAACGTTTCGTTATCTTTTCACTACTTAACTGCTGTAAAAAATAAAGTTTGTAAGTACGGATGGATGGATGTTTGTTACTCTTTCACGTAAAAACAACTGAATGGATTTTAATGAAACTTTACAATAATATAGCTTACATATCAGAATAACCAACAGGCTACAATTTATAAAGACATATTGTATATTATCCAAAATATATATCACAACGCGGGTGAAACCGCGGGGCGCAGCTAATGTAATTATACATTTTACCTGGTTAAGGAAGAATTTAATTTTTCAACCCATGCAAAGCCAACAGCTGAAGCTAGTCCACCTAATCACCAAGAACTTAACCTTATTTACCCTCTCCAAATCCCCTTACGTTAGACATTGAACGTTTTCCCTCAGACTTTTTCATCGCGAAATTTCCACGGAAAATAATCCGATGATCGTAAGATAAGCTTCAGGGTTGTTAAGAGACAAAAAACTGGCAAGATATGAGGCCTTTTTGTATGAAATAAGACGATATAAAGAGAAATTGGGGTAACTTGACGCACACATTCAAAGAGGTTGTAGTTGTAAATCCTACTAATATTATAAACGCGAAAGTTTGTAAATATGGATGGATGGATGTTTGTTACTCTTTCACGTAAAAACTACTGAATGGGTTTGAATGAAACTTTACAATAATATAGCTTATACATCAGAATAACACATAGGCTACAATTTATAAAGATATATTGTATATTATCCAAAATATCTATCACCACGCGGGTGAAACCGCGGGGCGTAGCTAGTATGGAATAAATGCGAATATCCTATCTGACACACTTTGTATTTTTATAATTGATTTAAAAAATAATTCTTTCATTGACTCTCAATTGTATTTGGTTTTAGATGAATGTAAATAATCAGGCCGAGTTTTATGACAAAGGACGTTCGGGCCGAATATATACTAGAAATATTAATTTAAAATGTTCACTTGGACTCGCAATTCAAAATCTTGTAGTCCGACATGAGTCAAACTCAATCCGGTATGGTGATTATGTAACTCGCGACCGGTTTGCGACAGGCGTAAATTAAGCAATCAGTGCTGTCGAACGCCAATTTTGAACAATTTTGACATTGTAGCTGGTGTCAAACTAATACAAAATTGATGTTTGACAGCACTGATTGCTTAATTTACGCCTGTCGCAAACCGGTCGCGAGTTACATAATCACCCGGCGGATATAACTTTTTGTAAGCTTTCTAATTTCTCCATGTGCTAAAGCTCCCAATCATTACCTAAAACAAAGCCAAATGTATAATGCCTCACGACAATAAGTACTCCTTTGTTTCGTTCCAACCTCCTTTTACATAAAACCTTCGTTCTGCGATTGAAAAAGATTGAATTAATTCGAAGGCATGTAGGGAATGAATTTGAATGCAAAGTGGTGGGATGTAGATTATTTATGTAAGTACTTACTTTCCTTTGTTTTTTTTATATATGTATTTTTGGCTAAAAGATACAAGGAAATGACAGTGGAAATATGCGTGTCAAGTTAAATCCAAAGCACTTACCAAACACAAAAAATCTGTTAGTGTTTTCTACCAAAAATGCAAGGTTTAAAATTTGCATTTGTATACAAAATAAGTGACCTATTTTCTTATAGATCCTTTCCCTTTTTCAGAATATTAATTATTATCATCATAATTTTTCCGCCTTTATCTAAAATGTTATACCTTTTAATTATAGAAGAAACTCCGTCAAATGGCAATTATTAAAGGACGCATAATAAAAATTAAATATTTTTTTACAGACAACACTTGGAGTACATTATTGTATTGCAAGTGATGTTCTTATGACTAGTGTTATTGAAAATTAATTTCTGTACTAACTCAATAAATCTTTAATGGGCAAAGCGGCAGGGTGGAGACCGCAAATCGGCAAACATAGTGTAGGACGCCCTCTAGCCAGGTGGAATGACAACCTGCGAAGGACTGCTGGCAGATGCTGGATGCGTCAAGCTGAAGACAGGGCGCTATGGCGCTCATTCGGGGAGGCCTAAGTAAAGCAGTGGACTAAGATAGGTTGATGATGATGATGAAGCGGCAGGGAGCAGCTAGTAAATAATAAATAAATAAATTCGATCCTAAATACTTTCAAACTTACGCGATCTGAACACATATTTATAAGTATTAACACAACGGGTATTTATCGCGTTTATTTACCAATTTTTCCCGACGTTTCAACAGGTTTACACACTGTCGTGGTCACGGGATGGCTGGAGTACTGGAGTTACCGCCTCAGCGAAGCGGGGGCTAGTTTATTTGAAACTACCCTCGCTTGGTTTTCGAGACTAGTAGGCATGTCCAGCTGCACACTTGGACGACATACTACACTAACAGTATCCGCGACGCACTGAGAGACCAATAGGTAAATAAACGCGATAAATACCCGTTGTATTAATACTTATAAATTCGATCCTATTTTTGTTACTGAATTTTGTAGGTGTATGTGTAGGATAATGACAGCTAGTACAAGTAACCTTAAGGACAGAGCTGAAAAATGATGATGATACAATATGGAGAGACGGAAAAAAATCATGGCTAACCATTACGCTTAAAAACAGAAGTTTCGTGTCATTCGTATTAGACCCCTAGCTACCTCCCCATAACTCAGGCAAAGTAATTATGTATTCCAAAGATTTGTTTATCTTAACTTTGCTTTAAATTAGGAGGAGCCGGGCAAAGTTGGTGCCACACACGGGGCCATTTGAATTTATAAATATTAATGGAATTACCAGTCATTTTGTGAGACCCGTTGTTTTGTTTGCTACATGGAACAATTTAAATTTTTGGCGTACTGACAGATGTTGGAGTTAAAATTTGAAATAAATAAACACTGCTGGTTTTACGGCATTGGTGAAAATGGACGGCTCAGAAAAGGATTTTTATGCATCAGTCTTCGTAGGCATTTATTTCGTCAAACTACATGCAGGTCCGCTGGAATATTTATCCAGCGGACGTACCTGCATGGTCAATGCCTTCCCCAAACAAGTTACTCTTAGCATCTGCTAAGTGTGGTTATTATGGCATATCATTCAATCTATTATTTAACAAAAATCCAGACCACAAATCCAAATGGATTTTTTCCTCTGGTAGGTTCGCTTAGTTAACTCTCGATACCAGTTTTATCAAAGCTAAATTAATTATGATAAAACTTTTGGGATTTATGATCTGAAATAACTTTGAATACTGTTTTAATCATTATTAAACTTCTCGTGAGCAATAATTAAATTGATTTAGTTCTCCAATAATTATTTTGAAGTCGATTCTTGGGGAAAAGTTTATTAAAGTTACTTTATAACTTAATTAGAGTTAAAAATAATAAACCAACTTTGACGTCTTTTAGTACAGATCTAAAAATAGACCATTACTCGTACCAAGTTGGAGATCGGTTATTAATAAAAGTTTGTAAAAACGTGATTCATTGAAAAGTTATTTTTTATAGTTTTCACAACCACGTTATGTAATTTTATTTCCCTTTTATTTAAGTAAATAACCTATTTTGTTCATATCCAACTGATTAAAACTAAATAAAAATACAAAACAATATTTTCTGGTCGAATTTCGAGTACACCCCAGACCTAATAAATAAAAATAAAAAGTTTCTTTATTCAGACATAAATTGTCCACACTCACACATTTAAAAATTACAAAAATAAAAGACAATTAAAGAAAGAAATCATAAGATTCAGACACAAAATCAACAAAAAACCTTAATTTTATTTTATTACCCTTTTATTTAAGTAGTTTGTTTCAAATCTAACTGCTAAAAACTAGCTAAAAATAAAAAACAATCTATTTTCGATCTGATTCTAAGTACACTCCAGACCTAAGTCACAAAATCAACAAAAAATCTCTAAAATTCTAAACAGAACCCTGCGCTGATTACATAAATTATTAAGTAGAAGTGTACGTGTCATGGCGACTCCTGTATTTCCTCCATTTCCATTTCCGCCTTTATAACATGACATCGGAAATTTGTGACGGGTCCTGACTGTGATGGAGACATGGCAAAAATGGCGATAGATTCTGATGTTTGTGGGGATTTACGTAAAGTTTCCAGGAAAGAGGATAGGTGTGGAAAAATACCTATCTAAAGTAAACATCTCTGAAGTTAACGTTTTAACATTCAAATTAAAAAAGTATTTATTACATACATCCAGTTCCGCTACCGCACAGTTAAAAAATATTGGCTTAAATTCATAATCTACAATTGCGAGCTATAAACTGGAATCACTTTATCGCTGGTTTCTGCAGACCATATTTTACAGTTTCCATGGAATAAACTGCAGATTGGTGTATACCATTTGAAAACACATCATACAAGACCCACCCCCATATGCCACTGTTTCCGCTATACAGCATTGTGTATCGCTCTCTCGGTCTCCTGTAGACTCTCCGTCGACGGTCGCTGCCATGCAGGCACATCCTAGTCTCGTCCGCGAACAAAATTCGGCTCCATTGCTGTATATCCCAATCTAAGTGATCACGAGCAAACTGAAGTCGGGCTTGTCGGTGGGCTGTAGACAATTTGGGTCCCGTTGCTGGCCTTTTTGGGGGCAAGTTAGCTTCTTTGAGTCTTCGCCTCACTGTACACTCGCTGACAGTTCTCCCTCGAACTTCTCCGAGCTCCCGCTGGACGTCAACGCCGGTTAGATGTCGATTTCGAAGAGAAGTGCTGACAATAAATCGGTCATCTCTCGCCGAAGTGCGCTGTTGTCCAGATCCTTGTCTTCGGACTAAGTTTCCAGTCTCTCTAAGCCTCTTGTATACTTTGGAGACACAGGACTGGCTCAGATGAAGCTGTCGAGCGATAGTACGCTGAGAGAACCCTTGCTGGATTAGGGTGACGATTTGAGCGGCTTCTATTGGTGTGGTTTCCATTTTCTTGTAATTCCAGTATTTTGAGTGACGTGATATATTGGACTGATGACAAAATTGTATAAATTCCCAGTTTTTATATGGATTCAGGAGTTTGAAAAAATTGATGTTTCGTTCCAAAAATGTATGTCTATTGTTTTCACGTTCCATGACATATGATGAACATTTTTTTCGCTATGATATCGAAAGAGTTTGAAAGCTAATAAAATTATCTTTAAAATAATATACCACAACCTACAGTTTATTCCATGGAAACTGTAAAATATGGTCTGCAGAAACCAGCGATGAAGTGATTCCAGTTTATAGCTCGCAAGTGTAGATAAATAATACATAACAGTGACAAAATGGCCCGCGACTTTGTCAGATAACTACTACCACCTACCCACTAACTATTTGATACCGTCTATATAGAATGAGTCTAAATAAAGGTCATTTTGTCTAAATACAGGTAATAATCCAGTTTTACTCAGTTTTTAATTCGTTGTCAAACTGTACATTTAGTTCGCTCACATTCTCATAAAAATTACCTTTACTATCTTTGTATAGAAAAAGATCCCGATGTGTTCCCATAAAAGAGATTCCCGAGGGATTAGTATTTATTACGGCAAACTCAAATAACAGTTTAAAACTAAGGAATTCGGGCTAAGTTTTTTAAACAATCCAATTATTGTATTAGTTACTGCTCTAACGTAAGCTGAGTTTATTTCTCTTATTCAAGTTTATTTTTAAGGTAAAAAATTGCTGAACCAAAACACACCGATAAACTGTCAAAACTAATCCAATTCCAAAACATGTCTAGTACCTGGATATTTTAACGTTCTTCGTTCACGTTCTACATAGATACGTTCACGTGATTTAGCAAACTGGATTCTCGGTGTAACTATCGCTAATTTGTGTTTATGAATCCGAACTGCGAGCTCGAACAAATCATTTTAATGCCTTGATAGAGTTGGGTGTGCAAATATGCAAAGTGTATTTTATATCATGGTGCTCATGGTTGTTTGTGTATGCTATCTTCACCTATGATTATATAGACATTAGACATGATTTGAATTAAGGAAACAACTAAGCTAGTTTTAGTTTACATTTTGTTGGTGATCAATAAATAAATATGTAAGCCCGGAATGTGTGAATTTGTTTTCCTATCCCATGTTAACTAAATGGGATAAAAGTAGCTCTCGTTTTATTCCAAATCTATACCTATAGAAATTTTCACGCCGAGCTGTTCAGTGGTTTTGGCGTAAAGAATAACAATTATCCATAAATTGAATGCATAAATAATGAAATAAGAGTGATTTGATAGTTAAAACCAAAAAATACGCGTAGATTCTATTATTCAGCAACATAGTTATCTATGATTTCGGTAAAAAACATGATAAAAACCTGTCATATAATATAAGAAAATGGCAATACCCTAACTGATAGATACACACAATTCTGTCGGACACTATCGCTGAAGAAATAATTTACCGAGCACTGATATTTACGGTTATAATTCCACCATCTTGATTGCATATTCCGCCATGTTGGTTTCTAATATTTGCAAACAGCACCCTTGTTTACATACCGCAAGCTCTAATGATTCAAAAATAATTGAAACATACAGGTCGGACGACACACTCGCTTCAGTCCATTTGCGATAATCTACGAGAGCTTCCGAGTCTGCGAGCTTTCAGAATTTCAGCTAGAAACAAATGTTTCATCATGAAATATTTTGATATATTCATAGGCGTATTGTGGAGTTATAAATAAATAAATTATTGGCTATATAATTATGCAGTTTGATTATTTTATTTTATTTTTTCACTTTGAGCCAAATAATATATTGTTTAGTTGATAGAGATAACCATGGGGCGTTGTGTATGTAATAACCAAGCGGCAAACAATTGAATTTATTTAAATTTTTCATTACTTTTAAATTAAATTGAAATATCACAATATAAATAAAATTTGAAGGCTGTGATAGTATTTCTGCGCAAGTTTGGATATTTAGATGGCTGGCTGTATGAATGGATGTTGGTTAAATCACGCCAAAACTACAAAACGGATTAAGCATAAATTTTGCATATCTGGAATAAATACATGGGATATAATAACCGTGCAAAACCACGGGCAGAAACAAGTAGTTTATAAATCGTACCTAATCCAGATCAAGGTAGCTAAGCCAAGAATTACCTACTAACCAAAATAAACAAAAACAATTAACTCGCATTACCAACTCCTTTTACAATGGAAGTAATTAGGGTACCGCAAATGGAACCCCTTTACGAACCCTGACGTTTTTCCTTATCACCGTGACTTTGGATTTCACTGCACTATGGCCGGTTCATTTAGCTATGTGGCTCTAATGAGGTTATACATCACACTTCACTACATAGTATAAACCCGATGTATAAACCAAAGTAACTTCACGCCGTCTGTCTGTCCCACGGTTGTCTGGTAGAGATCGCTCTTGAGTGATAAGACCGCCAAATTGTCACATATCTTGTATTATTATTTTTTATCTTGTTTGTTTTATTTTTAAGTGTGCAATAAAAGTATTGTCTATCTGTCTATCTATGGATGCTTAGATCTTTAAAACTAGGATTTTGACGCGGTATTTTATAATAGATAGAGTGATTCAAGAGTAAGATTTATAAATTATTTGACACATAGATTTACCCGCGGGCGAAGCCGCGGGGCGCATCTAGTATATTATAAATGTGAAAGTTTGTTTGGATGGCTTCATCGATGTATGTCTGTTACATCTACACGCAAAAACCCCTCTGGCCACGTGGTCCTACTGCCTTTGTCCTACCGATCGGACCACATGAACTTTTTTTCCTATTAGTGCATCTCAACGAATTTCGCCAAAATCTCATAAATTTGACATAGTTCTACATCTGTACGAAACTTTGGTTTTGGCGTATTTTCCCCCCTATATTATAAGCTTTGAATTCTTTATTATTTTTTGTAAACAAAAAACTTAAAAATAACTTATCTAAAAAAAGATATGTACATAGGCGAGCTTAACCCTAACAAAGAGTTTTCTTACAGCAAAACCTTAGGTTATTTTTAAGCTATTTTTTATTCCGTAAAACAGTTTTTATGGTATAGAAATAACTTTTAATTGAAACCATTTTGTATATACAAAAATATAACCTATTAATTGTGGTAGTTATATTATTTTGGTTGAAAATTTAACCAGTTCATATAAACTTCCGCCGTGGTGGTAAAAGAGTTTTTTTTATAAAACTGCTGTTCTAATCTTGGACTCTGGAATGTGCTTTTGTTTGTCAACTACACAGGTTTTTTTTATATTATGAGGTAGTCACTATCTGAACGAACTTGACTAGTGTTAACATTTTTGTTTTTGTTTAGATATTATCTCATTTGAATCTCTTCATCCATACCGCAATGCTTGAAAACGAAAGTTTTCAACCAGTGCGTCCTACCCGTTATGACCTACGGAGCTGAGACGTGGACACTACACGATAGGGATGGTCCACCAGTTCAAAGTCGCTCAGCGAGCTATGGAAAGAGGAGTTTCTCTGAAGGATAGGATTCGCAACGAATACATCCGACAGAGAACCAAAGTTATCGACATAGCTCTGAGAATTAGCAAGCTGAAGTGGCAGTGGGCCGGCCATATCTCGCGAAGAGCCGACGGCCGCTGGGGCAAACGTGTTCTTGAGTGGAGACCACGACTCGGTAAACGTAGTATAGGACGCCCTCCGACCAGGTGGGATGACAACTTGCGAAAAACTGCAGGTACTTTTGCTGGGTGCGTCAAGCTGAAGACAGGGCGCTATGGCGCTCTTTGGGAGAGGCCTATGTCCAGCAGTGGACTAATATAGGCTGATGATGATGATGATGATGAATCTTTTCAAAGTGAATGTCCGACCATGCTTAGTTCATTTCGAAATGTTCTGTCCCATTCTGATCACGGGCAAAAAAACAGTAGCTACACAATAACTCCTTATCTAGTCTACCAAACTTCGTTATGTAAATTCAAATACATTAAACATTACCTATTTAATAACAGATACACCCAAGCGTCTATCCACATAGCGTGGGGTTACCATTATGGGTTTAATCTATTCACCGCAGCGCCCAAAAATGATACCCTAATTTAAACTACCTACGGAACCAAGCCTTTAGTATCAATAGCCTGATGGTATCATACTATGCGGCCATAGATGTAGGGGAACGTAGAAATGTGTTTTTGAATATCTGAATCTCTGCGTAGTGTGGGACGCCCCTACGCAGCTACGGTTCGTAACGAGTACAATACGACAAAGAACCAAAGTTATCGACGAGAAGAACTAAGAATTAGCTATAAGCTGAAGTGGCAGTGGGCCGGTCATATCTCGCGAAGAACCGACAACCGCTATGGTAAACGTATTCCTAAGTCTATACTTACCACGACTCGATAAACTTAGTGTAGGACAACCTCCGGCGAGGTGCGATAACGACTTGCGAAAGTCCGCAGGCGATGCTGGATGCGGAAAGTTGAAGAGCCAGCGCTGGACTCGTACAGACTGATGATGATGATAATTTTGTTTGAATAAAATGCTTCTTGCTATATATCGATAAAATATTATGACAAAAGTTGAACAAACCTTGGTGTTTTAGTTGTGTGATGTTTACAAATTAATTAATTAATTAACTATTCCATGAGGCAATTATATAAATTAAATTCGATTAATAACTCAGATACCAATATACGTATCTATCGAGTGGAGTTAATATAGCAGTAATATAGCAAGCTAAAATAACTAAATTATTTCTCAATTTAAACTAAACAACAACACTACATTAAGCCTCAGCTTTAATGCATTCACAGCCTACATAGTATAAACAACCAGGATTGAAGACCATTCTACCTTAACCAATATCTTCGACCGGTGGGTAGTAAAATGGGTATATGATAGTCATTGTGTTTAAGGTATTCAGGTGTATGAATTACCATTACGCGGGACCCAGCATTAATGTTGGAAATAAAGACCATTATGCAAGGTTAATGGAAGAAGGCCTGTAGTTTAGTAGATTCTTATTAGCTACATCTGTTTATTAATATTTTACTTTTATTTAGTTAGTGTATTTTGTCAGAACAGAGACTGTTATAAATTAAACTTAAGATAAACAGAAGACAAACTGACAAAATCTGTCTCTACTCAGCATGCTATGGTAGAGCAGATTGTACCATAGCGCTGGTCTTCCGTGGAGACCGTGGTGCGCAAGGTGGCCTAATACAAGCATAACAAGGAACAAAACTAAAGTGCTGACCTTCACTACATAGTATAAAACAACGTCGCGGGAACGCTGTCTGTCTATATATGCTTAGATCTTTAAAACTACGCAACGGATTTTGATGCGGTTTTTTTATTAAATAGATAGTGATTTAAGAGGAAGGTTTATAATGTATATAATACATGTATTTGCACCCGCGCGAAGCCGGGCCGGGTCGTTAGTTTAGATATAAAACGTGAAACATAATAGGTGACCATCCATTCGACCGAAGACTTTGTAGTGGTCGCAGGGAGTCGATGGATGGAGGCTTTGGACTGGTGTTTTTGGCGTCGAGGTGGACGTTTGTGGGCTGATATGAGGATGGCGACGAAAAAATCATGCTGGGGAATCCATACAGCATTATCCAGCCCAAGCTAAGCAGAGCTTGTGATATGGGTACTAGATGACTGATATACATAATACATTACATAGATAGATATTTTTTATTATAGAAAACGACCAGAACACCCGAAACAAATATCTGTAGATACAAATACAATACAAATACAAATGTTTTTTTATTTCGTTAACAAAACATGTATAGGTTACAAATTTTTGAAGCCTCTTTTTAAGTATAGAATACTTGTACTAGGCGGATTCGCTCTTCCTTGTTACATTAGCCGAGATTTAACAATGACTTTTATGTATTATTTTATAATATAACATTATGGTAACAGAAAATATAAAAATAATGATTAAAAATTAAAAGTTGACGGTAGACAAAATTGTTGTGTGGTCCAAGTTAAAAACTCAAAGCAGTTAATGAAAAATTAAATGTTGTAGTTTAATTTATATAAAATCAATTAATTATGTAATGAATTAATTAGCCTGCTATCCTTCTGTTCTGTATAGTGTGTCTGGTATATGTGTTTGAGTGTGCATATGTGTGTTTGTGGGTGTATGCATGTGTGTGGTACTCCTGAGGACACCGGTATCAAGATAGTACAAACATTTGTCCCAAGGATAGAAGGCACGAAATATGTTAGTTAATGTCTTTTCATCTTAAGCTACGAATAAATTCAAACGCTACCTACAAAAATAAAACCGAGACCGGTCGCTATCCAAACCAATCCAATAATTAATCGGATTACCTCTAGGATTTAAATTTCCATCACAAAATATTCCAGAAGTAAAAAAATATCATCAAAATCCCTTCAGCGGTCGATGATGAAAATTACGTTTTGAATTTATCCCTGGAACTTCAAAAGGATGTTATTAATGTGTTAATAATTGGCTAACAAATTCAACAGCCGCAGTGTCCCTTCTCTAATACGAATAAATGTATATTTAACTCGTGTATTTAATCGCTTTCGTTGGCAAGTACTTAAATCTATGGGGAGGTTTAAGTACATATTTATGGCGACCTCTTTGGCACGGATAACTCGAAGGGTGGAGGTCTGTCTGATAGGCGTCGGTTGCGGTATCGGTTCCCGACTCGGTTCGGTTCTCGGACAATATATTTATCTATCCAAAATATCATGAAACTAAACGGGGACACGGGCGCACTGGTATTAATGCTTCTTCTCGTAGTGTTCCAGTCCATCCTAAGGTTGCCTGGAAGAGATCATTCTTGGATTTCTCGGCATTGTTTATTGTCTAGTAAAATAAAGATATCATAATTATATCTATCTCATCATCAGCCTATAGCAGTCCACTGCTGGACATAGGCCTCCCCCAATGAGCGCCATAGCGCTCTGTATTCAGCTTGCCGCATCCAGCATCTACCTGCAGTATTTCGCAGGTCGTCATCCTACCTGGTCGGAGAGCGTCCTACACTACGTTTACCGAGTCGTGGTCTCTACTCAAGAACACATTTGTCCCAGCGGGCGTTGTCGGTTCTTTGCGAGATATGGCCGGCCCACTGCCACTTCAGCTTGCTAATTCTCAGAGCTATGCCGATAACTTTAGTTCTCTGTCGGATGTATTCGTTGCGAATCCTATCCTTCAGAGATACTCCGAGCATAGCTCTTTCCATAGCTCGCTGAGCGACTTTGAACTGGTGGACCAGCCCTATCGTGAGTGTCCACGTCTCAGCTCCGTAGGTCATAACGGGTAGGACGCACTGGTTGAAAACTTTCGTTTTCAACCATTGCGGTATGGATGACGAGAAGACTCGACGATTATATATCTACTTTGTTAGAATTTTTACAAAAATCTATAAAATTAAACTTGTAAGCATATTTGTTACACAGGATGTTGTATTATTTCTCATAAATTGAGGTCACTCCTGTCACGACTTTTCTCTCATGGTATCGGTCCATTCACTCTCATCTCAAAAAGCCACCCTGTATATCTACGTCTTATCTTAGAACTCTGCGTGAATTAATAATTCCGAGAGAAAAACGCAAACTTTTACGTAATTGATGATGATAAATTAGGGGTTTTCTTTGAACTTTTGTAGGGTTCCGTGAGGCATTAGAAAAGTTTTAGCATAACCCAATAAAGAGGCTTAAGTTTTACAAATCAATTAGGTGTAACTTGAAATGTTTTTAGATAAATTGAAAGCGATAGCATTCAGATAATATTTCATTCCTAAAGTTTTTTCATAAGATTTCGAATAAAAATTCATTGAAAGGAAATTTGTTTTTTCATAGTTATTGCTAATAATCATCATCAATATCATCGGCCTATGATAGCCCACTGCTGGACATAGGCCTCCCCCAATGAGCGCCATAGCGCCCTGTCTTCAGCTTGACGCATCCAGCATCTAACTGCAGTCTTTCGCAGGTCGTCATCCCACCGTATCTGGCGCAGCGCAACAGCATTGCCATACAGCGGGGCTATGCAGCCAGCGTCGCGGGGACGCGCGCCGACTGGTATTGATAGAGATCGTTGAGCTACCTGTAGATTTACACACACACTGGCAACTTTTGAAATTTACTTATTATCATACAAAGCTACAAAGGTATTAATTGTAGCTTTAGCCAAGCAGGCACGGTATGAGATTTAGCCCCTCCAACAGTATTTAAATCGAAAACCTATGAAACGCTCAGTACTCAGACTAGCTCAGTAAGCTATGGAGAGAGCTTTGCTCGGAACTCCGAGCAAAGCTCTCTCCATAGCTCCACGCCATATAATCCGGTATACGGAAATCCGTAGAAGAAACAAAGTAACCGACATAGCTCTCAGAATTAGCAGGCTGAAGTGGCAGTGGGCAGGCCATATAGCTCGCGAACTGATAACCGTTGGGGAGTAAAGGTTCTCGAGTGGCGGCCGCGATGCAATGCGAAACGGAGTGTGGGAAGAGCTCCCACTGGATGGACCGACGACATTGTAGCGATCGCAAGGAGTCGATGGATGAAGGCGGCTCAGGAACGCTATTCGTGACATTGTTTGGGGGTCCATGTGCAGCAGTGGATGTTTACGGGCTGATGATGATGATCTCCGAATCAAGGTCTTGGTCTGATTCTAGGAATCATTCATTTAAATTGCTAAATTATCTACAATGACTGTGTCGTTCATTCAAATAGCTAAATTATTCAAAATGGATACAAATCCAAGCAGCATAATGCTAGTTAAAAGTTTTCATCATTAAAAATGTCACGACGTATGCGACGACCATAAACAAATGTATGTACTTGTATGTACTATATACAAAAATGTATGAGTTTTGTGTTGTATGTACATATTGTAGATCGGCTTTGTTCTCTGCACGTGACACGGGCGACAGCAGAAATTTTGTATTTACATGCCCCTACTAATGGTAGGTCGTTTCGTGCAAAGATCTTATAATAAATAATAAATAAAAAAAATAACGTTGGAGGCGTCAACGGAAGCAGTAAGTATGGTGGATTGCACAAATTTCAGAAGGCCTATACCCAGCCGAGGATAAAATCCAGATGCGAATGATGATGATAAAAATAAACAATACATGCTTGACAATTTTAGAATAATAAATTAATTCGTTCATCTTTTTAGATGTTAACTTTGTTTGTAGGTTGTAGGTTGTAATATTTTGACTCCCAGTTTGGTCCTATTGCATCCTAAGATTCAAGGTTTATGGCATTATAGTGCCTAAGTTTCACACTGGGGGTAATTTAAATAAGATTCAATGAGAAATTTGACAAAGTCGAGTTTTTTCATAATTAGAAAAAACTCGACTTTGTCAAATTTCTCATTGAATGATGATGAAGATGAACGAATTCAGGACCTCTTTTTTAAAGTTGGTTAAAAGTCATAACAAAACAGACGCCTATTTATCCTAGGTTAACTTAAAAAAGGTTTATTAACAACGTACGTACGTGCAAGGTGACCTTATATTTTGTTAGATATTTTGTTCAATGAACGATGCTCGGCGTTGCGTGACTGGCTCGCGTCACTGTTTTATGAACCAAGAATTTTGTCATTCTTTTGTTTTTGGGATACAAGGGGTCCCAAGACATGTCTTAAATCCAGCGGTGACATAGAAAACTCAAATGTATCTTCACTTATTACATTAAAACTGCCTTTGCTAAGCGTTTCCGTAGGTTTGCCTTCCCTTTCATCTACCGCCGGGTCATAAAGCATTGCAATCTGTCTAGCGCGCTATATGGCGTTAAGGAAAAGATTAGACGATGGCTACTTACCCTTGACTACGATGCCACTGAAGACCTCTTAAGCATCTTAAAGTAAAGGTAAAGATTACTATAGTTTTATTCCATTGGCTCCATTATGTAAGTGAAAATAATATAAATAATCCAAACTCCTCTTTTGCACATCTACCCCCCCCCCCCCCCCCCTTTTCTCCTTGCCCTCAAGCCAGTAACTCCGCTCTCCGCATACGTAATCAGTGAGTGACGCATATTTTTGCAGATTTTGTGCTCTTGATTTGTTTAATTATAATTTTTTTTTTTTTGTATCACCTACATATATAATTGATTAGTTTTATTTTCTTATTGTATTTGTTTGTTTGCCCTGTATCAGTATCAGTTTCTTTAAATCTGTATCGTTAAAGTTACCTTTGTAAACAGGCTTCCCGCGACACAGGCTTGCCTCGTGCGGGGGCCGCCTGAAATGTGTACATATATCATAAGTGAAATGGCAAATAAATAATTTTGTATTTTTTTTTTTTTTTTGTACATACCTACCCCAAGTCTGTCCTATCCAGGCAACAAAATGTAGTACTATTTAAGTTACATAATATACGAATAACTACGTTGTCTGTGTTCATTACGAATTCGTCAAAATATAAATAAATAAATAAAAATTAAATAATGTTATTTCGAATAACTGGGATCCATAATTGTAAATAGGTATACCTCATCATCATCATCATCATCATCAGTCTATAGCAGTCCACTGCTGGACATAGGCCTCAGCATCTACCTATAGGTATACCTATTGAGAGATTATTATTAAAAATTAAATACAAAAAATTCAATAAATATAAAATTAAATCAATCTCCCCATGAAACATTTCCACAGGGGAGAGGTGATTCTACCTGCTATGGTTTTTAGAATGGTGTTGGGGCTGTCGCATACCCTGCGCATCAGGGATGCGGTCTTTTTATGGAAGATGACAGCAAAGCCATCCGTCTCGTATTCCGCAAACATTCCCGATGCACTGCAAAGTCCTAGCATCATCCTAAATACACTAAACACTACTAACAAACTATATTAGTTTCTACGAACTTGAACTACGAATACGAGTTGTTTTCGAGAAAATCGGATTGACTACTCGAAAATCGAGTGCCGATCGAGAACCGCCAGTAGGACTTCCTGTTTCTGACACGCCACTTCTGCTGTCACATCGGTTTGAAAGCATGGCAAGCACAATTAACATAAAACACTAATTGCAGCGCAAAATCAGGCCTATCCGGCCGTGATAGGGGTCAAAGTTGCGTAACTTGGTCTGTGAGTTGTGGTTTTCGGTTTCGTTAATGTTTCGAATGCATTAGGGAAAGGATTAGCGAAATGGGTCGAAGTTTGTTAATTAGGGTGTCATAGGCACGGAAGGGCTTATGGCACAAAAAATCATAAGATCCTTAGGGGGTTTAATGGGGGATGAATCACACGAATTAATAAATGCATGAGAGTGGAGACCGTCACTCAGCAAACTTAGTGTAGGACGCCCTGCGGCCAGGTGGGATGACGACTTGCAAAGGATAGCAGTGCAGATATCTATCTGCACTGCTATCGCTGCACCAGCATCTGCTGGATGCGGCAAGCTGAAGACAGGGTGCTATAGCGCACATTAGGGGAAGCATATGTCCAGCAATGGACTGTAACTATAGGCTGATGATTAATAAATGCAAAATGATGGATGTATGAATTGATGTTGGATGTTTGTTATTTCGGGTTTTAGATTTTAACTTTTTTTTTGGTATATAGTTTCAACTTCTCGTTTTAACCGGTAAAATCCCCATGGCAAGCTTTACAACTTTTGAATCTATAGTGGTTATGGACACCAAAATCAATTATCATGGGATACGAATCATGATTAAATTTTTGAGTTTATCAATTGGTAAACTCAAAAACATATCCACTGGTAACCGAGCGTAGGTACCTATTGTAATTTTTGCTCGCGCGCCGGACAATTGATCATTGTACTTGCAGGGTGTAGCCTGCTTTTTAATTAGGTAAATACGAATACATATTTATTGAAATGTTTTAATTAATAGAGACTAATAAGCTTACAGACAAACGGGATAACCGTTTCAGTTAGCTTTTAGATTAAGATGTAATTATTGTAAAATATAAATCAAAGAAAAAAAAAATATGTCATCAGTTTCATGCGCCATGATCACGGAATTACTAAATTACGAGCAAGTACTTTTTTGAGTTTTTAGTTCTAAATGCATTACGTATCTGAAAATAAATGAGTTAATATTTGCAGACATACCGATCTACCCTCACTTTGGTCTTGCTACGAACATTCATACTAAAAAAAACTCTCAAAAATCAAATGAAGCAAGCAAGTAACTATGGCGTTAGCTAGATGACGTTTGGATATACCAGTATTCCTTGTTTATTTCTAGATGTTTATTTAACGACGACGACCGATGTGACGCGGTGGACGAAGGTTGCGGGTTCGATTCCCGCCTCAGAACAATTGTGTGCACGATCTGCAGATATTTGTTCCGGGTGTTCTGGTCGTTTTCTATGTATAATAAAAATATCTATCTATGTAATGTATTGTATTATGTATATCAGTTATCTAGTACCCATAACACAAGCTCTGCTTACCATGGGGCTAGATAATGCTGTGTGAATTGTCCAGCATTATTTATTAATATTATTTAAGTCAGGGTTGAGGACAAATATCACATTTTCTTATTTCAACTTAATGTGACTTGATAGTAGCAGAACGTAAGCACTCTCTAAGTCGAATCCCTGAAGCTAGATATGCGTGAAATATAAGATCTTGGCAGGGTGAAGACGTAGGGAATCTCTACGGCACATGTATACGAAGTTAATACCTTTTTGGAACGTAAATAAATACCTTATATTGCTGAATTTGTGTCGCTATTTTGGGAAAAAAACATCTGAAATATGAATACTATAGTCAGATAGTCATTTTATTGGTAAAATAATAATTTACAAGTCAAATAATACAAATCAATGTACTTACATACTAACAATTACATAAAATTTTAAATATTAAAATGATAACAATTTGTCAAATTAAGTACTTAATTAAATTATATTCAATTTGCAGGACGCAATACAACAAGTCATAAAATAATATAATTATTCATAATCATTAAATAAAAATAAAAAATTATAATTTTCTTTCGAGAAAATCCTCGACCTTATAGTACGCCCTCTCGATGAGCCATTTCTTAAGTTTATTTTTGAAAGAAGCTAAGCTGGGTGCGGTGACGACATGCTCCGGTAGGCGGTAGAATATCTCTATGTGATAGAATTAAATTTTCCGCTCTCTCTCTCTCTCTCTCTTATCTATTAAACAGAGCTTTTTAGAAACCCGGCTAACTTCCATTCACAGTACAAATGGCCGCGCCCGGCTTGGGTACCATTGCGTTTCTTATACATACTAGATACTAGGACCTATAAATGTACTCTACACAATGATGCAATAAAAACAAATATAGATAGAAAATTCTTTATTGCAGTCTTAAAAATAAAACAAACAAGACAGAATAAAATACAAAATATGTGACAATTTGGCGGTCTTATCACTCAAGAGCGATATCTACCAGACAACCGTGGTAAATAAATATGAAATATGAATTGTGTGTACTTAACTTTTTAAGGTTTTATACAGAAAAAAAGGTAGATAGAAAATACTTACATACTGCTAGTTATTCTAGTTTTTATATTAGCAACGGTATTTTTTGCAGGATTAGGCCACAAAATATTCAAACCCTTAAAAAACTATCTAAACCCCGCTTTAGCAAATAAAACTGGTTTTCCCGTAGATATATCTCTGTAATAATGAAGATTTAGAGGAAACTTTGCCATTTTTTTTATATAGAGTCAAGTTTAGTCAATCGTGTTTCGACTCCCATACTAACTAATATCCTAAACTTTTGATCCTCATCAAAATTATATTCGAAAAATAGGTGTTTTGTTCCCTTAAAATTGATTTTCCGTTAAGTCAGAACGTGGGTTTTGGGACTCATTTCACCTTAACGTTTATTATTAACGTAACCAAAACTACTAATACTTTTGAAGTACGCTCCTATCTCCACAATTTCCAAATAGAACTTCATCGAGGCATTACTCTCGCTTCACTGGCGCCACGGCTTCCACACCACCAGCTAACTTACAGCGAGTGGTGACGAACTTGCCTGATTCAATGGAAATTCAACTTTATTTATGACTATGTGATAGGGTTGCATTTAGCTTGTGTCTGATTGGTCCTTACATTCGACTCATACAATACAATACAATACAAAAATTCTTTATTGTACACCATAATCAAATTAATCATTACAAAAATACATTATATGCGACAGGTACAATGGGCGGCCTTATCGCTTAGAAGCGATCTCTTCCAGGCAACCTTTGGATGGAAAGAATTAAATGAATTTAAGAAAAGGCAGGGGGTGTACCACAGGTTATCTAAATAAGAATACTAAAAAACAAATAATAAATATTACAAATTCCAAAATAAATAATACACTACTTAAATACATAAATAAATAAATAATAAGTACCAATATTCATTCTTTTGGCAGGAAAAACTCCTTGACGTGAGCTTTAAAAACAGGCAAGGATATAGTTTTTCTAATGGACTCATCATCATCATCAGCCTATAGCAGTCCACTGCTGGACATAGGCCTCCCCCAATGAGCGCCATAGCACCCTGTCTTCATCTTGATGCATCCAGCATCTACCTGCAGTCTTTCGATGTGTCAATATATGTGTATGCAATAGATAAATGAATCCCCATAGACACACAACTTGCTCTGTTCTCTCTCTATGCCGCTGGTCATCAAAATTCTACATTATTGATCACCCTCTGGACCGCCATAAACGAGGGCCTAATCTATAGACGCAGTTTACAAGGCTGTATGTAAGGATGTAGCTTTTAAATGTTAAGAGCACGTGAAAAATACACAATACCATCTAAACATTACAAAATATCGTGTTAATTTGATATCTTTATTAACAACGAAAGTTATAATCAAATAAAAGAAAGGGCTACCCTAATTAGCGCCACAGCGCCCTGTCTTTAGCTTGACGTATCCAGCAACTGGCTGCAGTCTTTCGCAAATCGTCATTCCACTGGCCGGAGGGCGTCTTACAATACGTTTACCGGCCGTTGGTTCTTCGTGAGATATGGCCGGCCTACAGCCACTTCAGCTTGCTAATTCTTAGAGCTATCTCGATAGCTTTGGTTCTCTGTCGGATGTATTCGGTACGAATCCTATCCTTCAGAGAAACTCCGAGCAAACTCTTTCCATAGCTCGCTGAGCGACTAGTCTATACGAGTCGAGTCTATACTAACCCTGTAAAAGTCCGGTCTATAGATCTCGTCCTTAGCCGGGTTTACTGCCTCATACTCCAGTTAGCGTCAATAACTGACGCTTAACTTGCCAATTATTACCTCGTAAACTGCAGGCAGCGTCAGCGTTACTGACCTTTGATTCAAGCAGTTAAGTTGTTAAAGCTTGTGTGATTCAGATAAGGTGGTCAAGTATGAGTAAGTGCTGTGTTTAAAGGGTTCCAGATGGTGTTTAATTTGATTGGTTTTTACTTTTATACGCAATCCTCTTTGTCTCAATTGACGGCAAAGTCGTCTTATTATCCTTTCACGCTTGTTTTCTTGTGACTTTTAACACTTTGACTGCGATTTTTTTTCGAGGACTGCGATCTTTTTTTTAACCTAAAAAATTCGTGCTGCCGCTCTACACAGCGGTTGTGTTGCGCCGCACATGCGTTTCGTTCGAAAAATATTACGGCTGAGCTGAGTCACACAGATCTGTATTTTCTCAGCCGCTGCATTAGTGTGAATTTACGCATATTAGTCACTTGTAGAAAACACATACCGTGTGATTTCAGCAGTCAAAGTGTTAAAGCAAAAAAGACATGTGTGAATGCACCTGTTAAGGACGGAGTTCTCCGGCTCGTAGTCCAACTGTTATAGTCGGAGTACTCCGATACGTTTATTTCGACGTACGCTCCTTTTACTGTTTGCTGGTTAGCGCACGCCGCCACGCACCCCTGAATGCGTAGGTTCGGGTACAGCAACACAAACGGTCCTCCTTGGCCTCTTGCGGGGAAAGGAGGAGGGTTCCTCGGCTAACTTTGCAGGGGTGTGAATAAAAGTCCTCTTGTTCCAGTGGCAGCTCTTCTTGAGGTCCCCTACTAGGGTTAAAACAAAGTCACTGCACTGTACTTCACTATTTATTTCCCTTAAGACTTATTCACCACTTGCAAAACTACTGAACACTTCAAAATATTAACTCACTTCTCAATTGGAACTCTTGATTGGAACTGCTTTTTTATTAGAACTCAAAATTAGAACTGACTAAATGCATAAACAAGCTCGCCTTTTATACCTCCGTCGACCCTTACTAGAATATTCTACAATTTTCCGGGCTATACCTACCTCTTTCTAAAGTCTAGAACATTTTCGCTTTCCTTGTCTTTCTTTTTCATTCGTTCGAGAAAATGCACATAATTAGAGGTAGGTATACACGACCCGGTCCATAACAACTATGTCTTAATCTATGTCGTAATCGGAGGCGCGAGTACTATTATTACCTATTCTGTGTAACCTTTCAAACAAAAATAAACCTTATTATCTAATTAACAAGATTCTAACTAGATTGTGGGTTCCGTCGCCGACATTCTCCCCCTCGTGCTTCGCACCATCCACCTGGCTCGGCGAATCTCCCGGCACCAACAGCACCACCTTCGTAGCTACTCTGCGCAGCATTCCTCCTCATGTTTCTACGTCGATGATCCGGGTATACCCATCTGGACCAGGTTGTACTTGGTGTATCCTTCCGCGTGGCCAGGTGCGTCTTGGTAGGGCGTGGTCTTATCTCGTCCATGACTGTCGCGAGGTTCCCATGATTGAAGCGGCGGCGGTGAAACTCCTCTACTATGAGTTGCGTCGCTCTATCCTTACTATCGATCACGATAGGTCGCTTGTAGTCCCTTGTCACGCCCTGTATCGCGTCGATCCTTCCTTTCAGTCTTATGAGTCCATCTTCTAGTACCACGTCGAGCCTCCTCAACTTGCTGTCGCCCCTTACTTGATCCATCCGTTGAAGACGCCTGATGTCCTCACCGAAGCTCCTTTCTTGATTCTTCTTTAGTAATAACTGTAATAAGGTTTCAGCTTGTTCCAGGAGCTCTGCTTCCAGTGGTATGTACTTATCTCCTTGTGTTGAAGAAGATGGTTTCCTTGTTCCGGCCTTCTTTGGCTTCCTTATCATCTTTTTCCAGTCGGGGTCTGCTTGGCTGACGTTGACCTTTTCCTTCCTTCTGCAGAGCTTGATGAACTGCAGCATTCTCGCCGTGGCTCGCCATAACCTCTTCCATAGTGAGAACTTCTCAGGATCTGGTGATGGGTAGATTAGTCGTACCGCTGCTGTGACGTCCGTTGTCTTCACTTCACCGGTGGTGACCTTCCTGAAGGTCCTCACCACAGGCCAGTGGACTTCCTCTTGCCATAAGAAGTCTGGCCCGATGAACCACCGGTGGTTGCAGCCGAAGTTCTCCGGCACGTTTCGCGTCGCGTCATCTGCAGGGTTCTGCGGTGTGGGGATCCATCTCCAGTCTTGAGGCTTCGTGAGGTCTTTGATTTCTGCTAGACGAGGAGTCACGAATGTCTTCGGGTCCGTCTTGATCCAAGAGAGCACGATGCTGGAGTCCGACCAGAATCTCCTTTTTGTCACCTTGAGGTCAATATCCTCCTGCACTGAATGCGCCAGTCTGCTTCCTAGGAGGGCTACCTGCAGTTCTAGTCTCCAGTATACTGCAGCTGCATACGCCGTCTCGCTTGCATCCATAAATGTATGCAGCTCCCCCTCGGTGCGATGTGGTGTCAGGCATCTTGGGATAAGGAGCTCTTGAAGCAGCTTCATCTCCTCTAAGTAGGTCTTCCATACTGCGTACTCCTTTTCCTTGATCTCTTCATCCCAGCCGATGCCACTCCGCCAGATTCCTTGAAGCAGTTTCTTACCCTGAATAAGAACTGGCGATGCCAACCCGAGTGGATCAAAGGTCAACATTACTGCGCTGGTGACATCTCTTTTCGTGGGCACTTGGAGCCCCCTTGCTATTTTCATAGATATGTTGCGAAGATTTTCCCTGAAGCCGATAGAATTTCGTTCCGTGAACCAGCGTAGTCCCAGAGTCTTCTCCTCTTTCTCGCCGAGGTCCACTTCTGTCTTCTCTGTTGCTTCAGTCTTCACTCCTTGCAGTAACTCAGGTTTGTTTGATGCCCAACCCCTGAGTTCGAAGCCCTTGGTTGCTTCTTCTGCATAGTTGCTGTCGATAAGGTGTTGAATCTGCTTACCATATTCCATTTTCAACTGCGGATCCTTATCGATCTTCCTTTCGATGTTGAAGAGGCGATTCTCTGCAGACGTGTAGCTTTCCGGCATGGGCTCCTCTTTATTTTTCCACAGGAGTCCAGCTTCGAAGTTTCCATCATCAAGTCGTCTGCAGGTCCTCTCCAGGATGGTGAGTGCTCTTCCTTCAGAGTCCGTCGTTGGCCTTCTCGGTTGCACTCCGAGTGCTTCGATGGCGAAGTGGTCCTTGATGGCCTTATGCATCTCTTCCTCCGGCGCGCTGATGTGAAAACACGTGTTGAGGAAGTGCACTGGCTTCGCCCTTCCAACATCAGTTCCATGAAGCACCCATCCAAGTCCTGTTCTGGAAGCAACTGGTTCACCTGGCTTCCCTTTCCTTATTTCTTGAGTCACGATCAGCTCCCAGTTATCTTGTCCGATGAGTAGCTGTGGTGACTCCCCTTCGTAGTGTAGGATATCGGCGATCTTCTTCAGGTGCGGATATTCTTGAATCCTCTTCTTGACCAAGAACTGCGGTGCCAGCTTCAAGTTATTTAGGGTCCGGACTCTCCTGGCGGTCTTCCGTTGTCCTTGATGAACCCCCTTCACCATGAGGTCCAGCACCTGTGAATCCTTCTTCTTAATGAGCTTACCGCCAACTGTTTCGATTACCAGTTCTTCCTTGGTCCCTTGAGCACCGATCTCCTCTGCCACCTTCTTGTCCAGAAGTGACACTGTTGACCCTTCATCCAAGAGGGCCAATATCTTCTTTGATGTCTTCGTCCCAAAGATTTCCACTTGAACAATCTTTAGGTATGCCCTTGCGTTGTTCACTGAGTTCACCGACCCAGTGACGCCTGATGCCTCTGCTGGTGCTGCGTCGATGTCGTCTTCATTCCTCTTTGAAGGCCTGTCTTCATACTCGACATGCAGCAAATGATGATGCCACCTTTTGCACTCCTTGCACGACGGCTTCCTGCAGCTTTCCTTCCTGTGGTTCCCTTGGAGGCACTTAAAACAGAGACGACTTTTCTTAATAGCTGCCCAGCGATCTCGAACCGACGCCTTTAGGAACTTCTGGCAGTGCAGGAGGAAGTGACTGCCCTCGCAGAATGGGCAGGTCCGCTCCGCCTTCTTTGGATCCTTTTCATTGAAGTCCTTTTCTTTGGTCGAGTGCGCTGCTTGTCTAGTCCTCTTTAGGCCTCCGCCTTTGTACTCTGGTGCTGCAAAGGCCCCGCACTTATCCGCTTCTGTGTTCAGGAACTTTGAAACAAGAGATAGGTCAGAAAAATCATCCTCTCCTGTTGCTGCAGCGAAGTCGTACCAACGGAATTTGAGAACTGTTGGCATCTTCTCAATTATCTGTTTCACTATCTCCGGCGAATGCAGGTACTGTGGCTTCTTCAATCCCTTGATTGCTGCTATGCTGTTGCTGATCTGGCTCGCGAAGATGCAGATGTCCCTCGGATTCTCCGTGATCTTCGGCAATGCTCTGACCTTGTCCAGTTCAGCTAGCACCAGTGCATCAGGTCTTCCGTATCTTCTTCTGAGGGCTTCCATTACTTCCATCGGAGGAGCATCAGAGTACAGCAGACTCCTGATAGCTTCTCTTGCGTTGCCCTTCAGTGCTCTTCTCAGTCGAGCCATGTTCTGGACGTCGTTGAACATAGGTGCCGTGTCGGTGTAGACGACCTTGAATGCTGTCCACTCGCTGCTGTTCCCGTCGAAGTAGGGTAGCTCGTGGATGTACTTCGGTTGCGATTCGAAGTCTTTCCCTCCGGAGAAAGCCTCCTTCAAGGCCGTCGTCAGAGCTCGAATCTCTATCGCAGCTCCTGCCTTTGAAGGATTCTCTTCAGCTTCCACCCTCCAGGGTTCTTCCGGAAGGTCCTTACTTCGCTGCTCTCGTTCTGCCTCGTCGTCCTCCAATATGGATGTCTGGATCCAGTTCTGCACCTGTGTTGTCCTGTCCTCCCTTTCTTCCTGGTCTTCACCCACAGAGTCTTCATCATCACATTGGCTCAGTTCCAATCTGATACGGGCCAGCCTTGTTGCCACCTGAGCTTGCTTCAGCTCCAGGCGTGCCAATTCTTCCCTTGCTTCCAGCTCCCGTCTTCTGGCTGAAGAACTCGTGGTCTTCGTGGACCAGGCTCGACGACCGACCGCCGCCGCCGGATTCAAGGTCGTGGCTGAACCACCTACTCCTTTTTCCGGGGCCAGTTCCTTGGTCTTCTTGGTCGTCTTCTGTGCGGCTTCACTATGCTGTCCCTTCCCGGACGCCGCCGTGGTTGCAGTAGCCTCCTTAGCCGAGGTTCTTTCCGTTGCTGTACTCATTGAATCCCGTGAAGTTCCCGTAGTCCTTGATATGCCCGACCGTGACGCAGACGTGACTCCTTCTGGCCCTGCAACTGCCTCGTCCTCTTCCTCTTGACGGTACAGTGGGCATGAGGAGGCATCCTTCTGTGACCTTGTGAACGGCATCCTGATCTTCTTTCTTCTCCGGGTTCTTCCTCTGGGTTCTTCTCGCAGGGATCCGGCTCGAAGGACCAACTGTTAAGGACGGAGTTCTCCGGCTCGTAGTCCAACTGTTATAGTCGGAGTACTCCGATACGTAAATTTCGTCGTACGCTCCTTTTACTGTTTGCTGGTTAGCGCACGCCGCCACGCACCCCTGAATGCGTAGGTTCGGGTACAGCAACACAAACGGTCCTCCTTGGCCTCTTGCGGGGAAAGGAGGAGGGTTCCTCGGCTAACTTTGCAGGGGTGTGAATAAAAGTCCTCTTGTTCCAGTGGCAGCTCTTCTTGAGGTCCCCTACTAGGGTTAAAACAAAGTCACTGCACTGTACTTCACTATTTATTTCCCTTAAGACTTATTCACCACTTGCAAAACTACTGAACACTTCAAAATATTAACTCACTTCTCAATTGGAACTCTTGATTGGAACTGCTTTTTTATTAGAACTCAAAATTAGA
Source organism: Eupithecia abbreviata (assembly GCA_943735965.1). Lineage (NCBI taxonomy): Eukaryota > Metazoa > Arthropoda > Insecta > Lepidoptera > Geometridae > Eupithecia > Eupithecia abbreviata. Next base: position 877,610 of record OX030997.1, on the reverse strand, counting down.
ACTGACTAAATGCATAAACAAGCTCGCCTTTTATACCTCCGTCGACCCTTACTAGAATATTCTACAATTTTCCGGGCTATACCTACCTCTTTCTAAAGTCTAGAACATTTTCGCTTTCCTTGTCTTTCTTTTTCATTCGTTCGAGAAAATGCACATAATTAGAGGTAGGTATACACGACCCGGTCCATAACAACTATGTCTTAATCTATGTCGTAATCGGAGGCGCGAGTACTATTATTACCTATTCTGTGTAACCTTTCAAACAAAAATAAACCTTATTATCTAATTAACAAGATTCTAACTAGATTGTGGGTTCCGTCGCCGACAGCACCATTAGCATTACATCATACGACAACAGAATAAGAACACGCGCGCTTTTCCCAAATTATTAATATCTGTTCCTATGTACCTTTATTCCGGTAGTATTATTATAATTATTAATTAGACAGGGCGCTATGGCGCTCATTGGGGGAGGCCTATGTCCAGCAGTGGACTAATATAGGCTGATGATGATGATGATGATGATAATTATATTTTCTGTTTATTTATTTCGCTATACAAACGAAAAAAACGAAACAACCGAACACAGATTTTCCTGCAAAAATCACCCAATATGACGTACAAAGAACTCATCAATGGCAAACCACTCACGCTTTTCCCAAATTAAAAACCGCCTATCTCATATTTCGTGGTTTTTATTTTTACACAACAAAGAAGCAAGTGGAATAAAATTCAGTGGAATCTCTTGATATTATGTACATACGACAGTGTTTGGGGCAAAGCGCCCAATGTATAATTCAACGCTAGTATATCATTGTAAGCGAAGAAGACCCTAGGGGTTTCCGGCGGTACGGCTGTTAAGTGCTTACTTTGTAGTTGGTTGCTACTTTGGAATGGGGTGAGGTGATGGTTGCCAACTAAAATGTTCAGACATTTTGGTTTGCAACCATCAGCTCATATACGTTAACTGAACTTTAGTTTGTTGCTACTGTGAAATGGTGTGAGGTGATGGTTGCCAACTAAAATGTTCAGACATTTTGGTTGGCAACCATCAGCTCACATACGTCAACTGAACGAGCCTACCCTAACCATTGGTTTAGGTCATAATCACCACGCTTGGCAGAAGGATTGACAGAGAGGCAGTAGAGGTGTTAAAATACGCAGAAAGAACTGGTGTGCTGTGCATTACTAGAGAAAATTCTTCATAAATAAACTGGTTTTAGGTTGGCTTCCTACAAGAGATCAGAAAACAAGGTTTAAACATACCACATTGTAAGATGCGAATTATGAAAACGAACTTAGCGAATTTATAAAAAGTAACTTGTTTAGTTGAGTTTTCTTGTTTTATGCGCATGCTGTGGGTACTATATTTAGAGTACACTAGTTTCAAAGATAACAAATTTAATTCTACTGTATTAATTTTGTTATCTTTTGTGTTAACTCTAGTTGGTTGCCTTAACTAAATAAATAAATAAACTTAAAGCGTAGTTACTTTCTCACCCCCGTACATTCGTGAAAGTAAAAACGAAAAACTATTGTTCTTTTCTAGGAAAAAACGGGCATTTTTATTGATAGTGCATTGTATGAGGCGATGTATAACCAGGGAACTGTGCCTAAGGATCTCCATTTTCATAGTTACTTCATTTGGTAAAAGGTTGCCTGGAAGAGATCGCTTCTAAGCGATAGGGCCGCCCATTGTACTTGTCGCATGTAATGATCTGTATCTGGTGTACAATAAAGTATATATGTATTGTATTGTATTGTATTGTAAGTCCCATAAGTGGGTGATAAGAGTTACATAGGCATGTCCAGCGGTGGACGTGTGTATCTAGTATGTGTACTCATGATTATCACTACTTATACATAGTATATTATGTATAGGTAGTGATAATAATCAATAAATAAATAAATATGTAATAGTATTATGCTTGGATCTTTAAAACTACGCAGCGGATTGCGGACGTGTTTTTAATAGATAGAGTGCTTCAAGAGGAAGGTTTTTAAAACATTTGACACATAGATTTCCACGCGGGTGAAGCCGTGGGTCGCAGCTAGTATAAAATATATTGATACTTTGGCATGAAGTATAAAATACAAATCTTTATTAACAAAGTAGGTTACAATCAAATAATAGAAACAAAAAACTAGTAGATATTTACAATTGAAACAATTGAACTGACTACCTGTAGATTGTTTGCAACTGTATGCAACAGTTGCAAACAATCTACAGGTAGCTCAACTGATCCATATCAATAGGAGTCGGAAGCGTCCCCAAGACGCTGGCTGCATTACTCGACTGTTTGGAAGGGTCATGGCGGTGGGCTATTTTTTAATACATATGAATCAAGTATTAAAGAAATAAAAATATAATCTAGAAAAACTTATTTTTAGATCACACACAAACATTAGCCCCGAAAGTCGAACCCACGACTGTTTTCTAAAGTAAACTCTAGCCCACTACGCCACGAAGGTCGTCAATATTTGTATAATCGATGTTCACTAACGAGCTATTCCTGCCCGGCCATTGCTTCCAAAACAAAGATTTGAATGAACTGAACATTCAGCAACATTTTTCTGTAAAAAACTGTGCTAAATTGAATTTCACTCTTCCACGTTTTGTTTTTTCTTCTTTTTGAGAGCGCCTAGAACCATGTTTTATTTTGTGCGGCATATACACGACATATTATGACGACATACATTAATGACCTCAATAAAAACTACGTCCATTGCTGCCCCAGAAAAAGATGATGGTGATGAAGCTTTGTTAATGGCAATTGTCTCTGGTTGGACCGTTTTCTGCCAGTGTCAAGTCATCATCATCATCATCAGCCTATAGCAGTCCACTGCTGGACATAGGCCTCCCCCAATGAGCGCCATAGCGCCCTGTCTTCAGCTTGCCGCATCCATCTACCTGCAGACTTTCGCAGGTCGTCATCCCACCTGGTCGGAGGGCGTCCTACACTACGTTTACCGAGTCGTGGTCTCCACTCAAGAACACGTTTGCCCCATCGGCCGTCGGTTCTTCGTGAGATATGGCCGGCCCACTGCCAAATCAGCTTGCTAATTCTTTGAGCTATGTCGATAACCTTGGTTCTCTGTCGGATGTATTCGTTACGAATCCTATCCTTCAGAGAAACTCCGAGCATAGCTCTTTCCATAGCTCGCTGAGCGACTTTGAACTGGTGGACCAGCCCTATCGCGAGTGTCCACGTGTGTGTTAAGTGTGAGTGTCAGTGTCAAGTAATGGAAAGTAATTGTAAATTATCTGAGTTATCAAATTATGAAGATTGTTTGATATTTTCAGAGCCTAGTTCGTTATCTAGCAGGGTGTACCACGTGCAGGTTAGGTAGGCTTGGGAGACGAGATGTTGGAGTCCATCTTACACCCTCCAAAATAAGACCAAGCTACGTTTTTGTGCTGACTGTCATTCATCTGTCATTGTCGGATATTAACAATCTATTTTAGATATTTATATGGAGGAAAGATATGGTGAGAGGGTCGAACAATTCTGCTGTTTTTTTTTGTATGCGAATTACCACTTACCTCTCAGATCATACAGCACACAGTAATAATGTAGTATAATGCACACAGATCCCCATGTACAATCCAACGATCCTATCCATCCACGGTTGTCTGGTAGAGATCGCTCTTGAGCGATAAGACCGCCAAATTGTCACATGTTTTGTATTTTATTCTGTCTTGTTTGTTTTATTTTGTAAGTGTGCAATAAAAGAATTTTCTATCTATCTATCATAAGCTGCTTCCCAGCGACACATCAACAAACGGAGCGATATGACTGGGGCTGGCCGATGGATGTGGTCACAATCACAGCAGTCTAAAGTCACAGGTGGTCAATAGAACGTCTATTTTGCCCTTATCTTGTCCTGCACAGTATCCATAATTATGGAGTTTTCGATAAGTCTAACATGTAGATTGTATCTACATGTTAGACTCATACAAATTAAAACCTCCATGGAATGGCTTCATGGTATAGTTAGTATGAAAACTTTTTGACGACCGATATGGCGCGGTGGGCGAAGGTCCGCCTGCGACGCAGAAGGTTGCGGGTTCGATTCCCGCCTCGGAACAATTGTGTGTACGATCTGCAGATATTTGTTCCGGGTGTTCTGGTCGTTTTCTATGTACAATAAAAAAAAAACTATCTATGTAATATATTATATTATGTATATCAGTTATCTAGTACCCATAACACAAGCTCTGCTTACCATGGGGCTAGATAATGCTGTGTGAATTGTCCAGCATTATTTATTTATTTATTTTTATTTAAATGGCGGGGTCAGTCAGAGAGTCAGTCTGACCATATTTTGTGATAAAGAAAAAGTTCTGCATTCTCTATGATTATGCTGTTTGTTTCGTTTTCTGATATGCTGTCAGTTGGTGTTTCGTGGCCGCTATTATAATGTAAAAAAAATTAGGTTACACAAGCAATTTTTTTATTTTTTATTTTATTTTAACAGTATTCAGGAAATTAACAGCTAACTTAATAAGTAGGTATCTGACTTAATACTGAAGGCTAATTAAAAATTTCCTCAAAAAGCTACTTAAATTAATGCTAAACAAAGTTACAAGACGACTACTGATGGTAAAATTATTTTATTTTTATATTTTTATAGGCTTATTATCAACACACCATCATCCTAAGACAAGCTTATGTTATAGGTAAAGTATTGGTGGAACGTACAAACATTTGTTCAAAGACGGGAATCGAACCCGAATCTCCTGGTCGCAGGAGGGATGGCTTAGTTGTTATTATATTTACTCTACCAACGACGAAGACGTGTTTCGACCATATACCCCGTGAGAGGTACAGGCAAGTAGAAAATAAACAAAAAGAGCATGAACAAGAAACAGGAGTGGTGCTAAAAGTAGCATTAAGTTTTAATCCTCTTTAGGCAGCTTAAGAGCAATTATACATAAGGCGTTCTAAAGCGCTCGCCTTCGCGCGTTTTGACCATAATTTGATTATTTTAACAATATACGAGTAACATAACCATCTTCAAATTCTCTTTAAAAACTATTTTAAAAGACTTTAAAAAATCTAATCGAATCCCTCGGGAATGACATTTTGGGACCACCTCAGGATAATTCTTTGCATAGCTAATACAAATTATGAATATCGGTCCAATTGACGGAGAATTCGGCAAACATTCAATATATATAGCCGTGAAATCGGTCGTTTGAGTTTATAGGTATAGGTGCGAATGTATAATATAGATAGTTTTTAAAACGCGCGTTACCAAAGCACGCGTTTCAAAACGCCTAATGTATAGGGGTATGGTCTATACTCTAACCGACATAGTCTAAAAGTGGTGAAATAAGCATCAAGATAACTAGCAAACTGTGGTAACGAGAGGGTTCCATTATAATCTGTGTGCGAACGCTCACGGAATCCTAATTCAGTCGTGTTTGATTCTGACGGTTTTGTTTTGTTCAAGGTTCCGCCGCTTTTTGAATTGTAATTAACTTTTGCTTCTTCGTTAATTTCTTATTTAGAGACAAGTTTGTGGTCGTGACGAATAATTTTAGGTTTGGTTAAATCACAGTAATTTCTAATGCAAATTGGATCTTTGTTACCTCTTCACGCCAAAACTACAGAACCGATTAGGCTGAAATTTTGCATACAGGTAGTTCTAAACCTGGAATATAAAATAGACTACTTTTTATCCTGTATAATGAACATAAAGGTACAAATGATAAACTGAAAAGTTTGTAAAAACCTATATACTCCTACTAACTGACATAGTACCGTGTTCGTAGGCCACCCACCTATCAGATGTTAAGCAGTATTAAACCCTCTTTAATCAATAAAGATAAAAAAAATGTGCTAAAAAAAGCAGTGGATCATTATAGTTTGATGATGATGATGATCATCATCATCACTACATAGAACCTCTATAAAACAAAGTGGTTTCACGCTGTCAGTCTGTCCCTACAGAACTCAAAGTATAGAACTAAAAAGTAGCAGAAAAAAGGGTCCGATGGCGAATCGCCACTAACCCGCTTAGATCTTTAAAACTACACAACGGATTTTGATTCGGGTTTTTTAATACATAGAGTGTTTCAAGAGGATGGTTTATAAACTATTTGTCTTATAGATTTTCACGCGGGTGAAGCCGCGGGGCGCAGCTAGTAAAGGTATATAAGGTACGAATAATAAACTGAAAGGTTTTTAAAAACTGATATCGTATATACTCGTACTAAATGTTATATAGTAGGTATCTAGTGTTCGTTCTGTCGCAGAGCAACCTACTAATCCGAGCTAAATACAACCACCATATATTTACCCGAAAACAGAACAAATGAGCTGATAACAATACATTGCCAGATTGATACCACAATGGACCAATTGGACCAAAATGTGGCAAATTTGTAATTGTCTATCTCATCCGCGGCTAATTTTCGTTAAACTCGGAACAATTACCGTACAAACAATGTACAGGCTGTTTCATTCGTCGAGGATTTAATATGCCTAGTGGGGCGCTCGGTGGTTCTAACCTGTATTGAATGTAAGAACGTAATCGCATAGGATGACGACCTGCCAAAGGTTGCAGGTAGATGGTGGATGAGGCAAGCTGAAGACAGGGCGCTTTGGCGCTCATTGGGGGAGGCCTAGATGATGATGAATCGCATATTACTACGATGGGTAGATCTAGAATTACGTTTATTTAAGTTTAATAGTTTATAGTTAATTTTAAGTGATACTGTTTGTTATCCCTAAGAAAGAAAAATAAAACATAAAATAAAATGGGTACAATTATCATCATACACAAACTTTTGTCATAGAAAACACCATAGAGGATTGTGCAAAAATCAGACAGACATGCCTCATATAGAATTGTTATAAAAAGTTTCAGAATCACTAGTAATAGGAAAATAAATAATTAATTAATTAAAAGGTATGTCAAAGTGTGCTTCTGTGTAAGTGCATTGTCAAACGATACTTAAAATCTTGTACAAAATTACATAACAAACAAAGTAAATAATAATGAAATATCAGAAATAAAATAAAATAAAATTCACATGTAAATAAAACGTAGAGTGTTTTGGCTCTTCAATTGACCCATTAAGACTGAAACATCCTGTACAAAAGTTGTGAAATTGGCTGTTTGTATATCTTTAATCGATGATAATTATTAAACCAAAATGAAACATTAACAGCCGGTGGCTACGGCCCCAGAACAGCGGCTGTATTCATAGCTATACCATGATATTGATAAATATTATGATATTATTTGACGACCGATGTGGCGCGGTGGACGAAGGTCCGCCTGCGACGCAGGAGGTTGCGGGTTCGATTCCCGCCTCGGAACAATTGTGTGTACGATCTGCAGATATTTGTTCCGGGTGTTCTGGTTGTTTATGTATATCAGTTATCTGGTACCCATAACAGAAGCTTCTGCTTACTATGGGGCTAGATAATGATGTGTGAATTGTCCAGCATTATTTATTTATTTATTGTCATTTTACCAATATTTACTTTAAAAATTAAAATTTTAAACTTTCGCGGATTAATATTATATTTGACGACTGACGACCTCTGTGGCGCGGTGGGCGAAGGTCCGCCTGCGACACAGGAGCTTATGGGCTCGATTCCCGCCTCGGGACAAATGTTTGTACGATCTACAGTTATTTAATCCGGGTGTTATGGACGTTTGCTACATATAATAAATAAATATCTATCTATGTAAGGTATTGTATTATGTATATCAGTCATCTAGAACCCATAACACAAGCTCTGCTTAGCTTGTGGCCAGATGATGCTGTGTGGATGGTCCAACATTTTTTATTTACTTATGAGTAAAACTATAGTCACAAAAAATATTTAAATCTCATAAATACCCGTTATGTACAGTACTGTTTAATTCTTCTTTCATTCTAATTTCTACTCCATAAATGATTATCTCAATGATGTTAATGCTTGGCCAGATGTCGCTCAGTTTCGCACCGACAATAGTATGTAAGTAATTTGTTGTTGTGCATAGCTTTACTTAAATATTGACATGTATCGAATCATATTATATTTAGACTTAAATAGGCAAATAACCATGTATTAGACATATAAGAGATAAACATGCTAGTGGTTTCTTTTCACTTCTTCTACTAGTGGACAAAAAATTGAAGTGAATAGTAAAATAATTTTATTTGATAATAATTTATACATAAAATATGACTTGTCTAAGTGCTTATTTTGTAAGCCTAAAGAAATAAATGATTTTTTACTTTTACTTTTACTTATAATAATAATGATGTGTTCAGATCGCTTAAGTTTAAAAACATTTATTATTTTCTTTACAATTCTTCTCTACAGCACACAACTGGGCCAAACGAATCACACGTGTGTTGACATAGAAAACAAGTTTAATTTAGAACTCGTAAAGTAAACAAAACTACGATTACGAACTATTTCATACATAACACAAGCTTTGCTTACCATGGGGCTAGATAATGCTGTGTGAATTGTCCAGCATTATTTATTTATTTATTTAAAATTTCCATTGATGCGAAAGTCGTGGACGTGCATTCGAAAACACACTCTAAATTCTTGTTATAACGATTCAATTTAGTAAAATTATTTATTATATATCACACTAGCTGCTCCCCTCGGCTTCGCCCCCGTGGAAATCTATGTGTCAAATTGTTTAAATGATAAAAAGTATCCTATGTTAGACTCCTGGTTCTAAGCTACCTCTCCACCAATTTTCAGCTAAATCGGTCCAGCCGTTCTCGAGTTATAAGTGTTGTAACAAACACGACTTTCTTTTATATATATAGATATACACATAAGATGACGATTATTCTTTGTTAATTGTTAATTATGTCTGGTTGTACACTTTCCTGTCAGTGTCAAGTAATGGAAAATAACTGTAAATTAATGAGTTATCAAATTATGAAGATTGTTTGATATTACCACCAGAGCCTAGTTCGTTATCTAGCAGGGTGTACCACGTGCAGGTTAGGTAGGCTTGGGAGACGAGATGTTGGAGTCCATCTTACACCCTCCATCTAATTGAGCTATAAAAAAACCGCATCAAATTACGTTGCGTAGTTAAAGATCTAAGCATACATAGGGACAGACAGACAGCGGGAAGCGACTTTGTTTTATACTATGTAGTGAAAATGACAATATATTGTCTATAATGGCAATACCTATTGTGTGGTCGTGTTCTTGAGTGGAGACTGCGACTCGGCAAACGTAGTGTAGGACGCGCTCCGGTCAGGTGGGATGACCATCTGCGAAGGACTGCAGGTATATGCTGGATGCGTCAAGGGCGCTATGGCGCTCATTAGGGAGGCCTATGTCAAGCAGTGGCTTGAAACAGGCCTCCCCCACCACTAACTAGGCGGACTAACATAGACTGATGATGTTGATGACTGGCAATATTGTCTATTCTTATGGCGTAGGCTCAATTTTCACTGACACATTTTGATACTAAGCTCTGGACTAGCTCTGGTAGTAACATTAACCTAATCTGTGACTCTATACTCTATAGTATAAAACCGCCCTATGACCGCATGCTACGTCATAGAAGAGACACGGTCGATTGCCCAGACCGATCATACCAACAGGCATATGCCTACAAGCTACAAGCCAACCAATAGACCGATGGTTTGTTCCAGCCCATGGTCGGTCTACGGTATACATTCTATGAGCCTTGTGGAGAGAGATGGGGTTTTCAGGAATGAGTTCGGTATATAACGGTGGCTGTAAAGTGAATAGAATAGAAAAAAAACATTTATTTGGACACAGGTACAAAATACATAGAATAAACAACCGGAAAACAAAGGAGTTTATCAGGGTAAGTCACACAAATGGGTGATAATAAGAAAATATGACTACCTGCATGACCCTGTGCCGAAATAGGTGATAAGTCTCTCTACAACCTCCTATCTCCCATCCATATTTTCCCTTCCACCATCGACCAGAAGACGCTCAAAAATATACCACCCGTATATACCACAGTGTCAAACCAAAAAATTCTGCTCTACTTTTAAGACAGCGAGAGAGAGGAGTGAGCTTCCTGCTTATTGCAAATGCTACCCATAGAAAAACCTTCTAATAAAGTATTACTTTATTAGAAGGTCTTTATTTTTATGTAGTGGACTTCTACTAATATAGAAGAAAATTTACATTATTTTAAGTCTTCATATTATTTAGCAGTAAGGTAAAATCAAATAAGAAGAAAAAAGGTAAATCAAAAACGTATGTATACGCATGTTTTAGGAACAAAACAATATAGAATCTTAGAATTTCTTCTTTGAGAAAAGAAACCGTCGCGCGTCGGCTGTGTAAGTAAGGTAGTACGAACGAAGTACGAAGTACAAACAACTAGTTGTAAATTATCTCATAAGTAGTACATATATATTATTATTGCAAGGATCGCGTATAATAAACTCGACGACCATGAACGCTACAAATTACATAGTTAACATAAATAGCGGGCGTGACTCAAAGTTGACGTGCAATATGCATTTTTCAAGTCAAATAACAAGTTTGTAATAATATAAAATTACAAAAAACATGAGTGCGAAGTTATTACATTCTAATTTGATACTTTTTGATGACCGATGTTAAGCGATGTAATAATCATTGTAAAAAATAATTAGATTATTTGAAAAAAATATTAAAAACCGACTTAGTATCCCTTAGTTTTAAACAGTTTTATTTAAGATTTGCGGGATAAATATCTCTCGGTGAATTATGTAGGACTACCTCGGGATCATCTACTATACAACTGCAAAAGAATCATCCAAATCAGTCCTTATTATGAAGGACATACAAAAAGAACATACATATAGCCTAACATAGAACCTTTTTTCGATGTAAAGCAATACATACTTGTAAACCAAACGATTCCAAAATGTATATGTCAAAATCCAGCGGTTTTTTCCACACACAGCCTATAAAATTATATTTTTAATTAGAAACCCGAAAAACATTAACATCGTGCAGAGTCAGACCAAAACGCACGTCATTTAACGTCTACCGCTCTAATGTAGTCTTGGGACTAAACTACCAATGAGCGATTCAGCCCGTCGTCGCCGCGTCGATTTCAAATTTGGAATTCGAAACTTCAATATTCATTGTTTATAGTGGCCGATTCTGAATATCTGATGGGCATAATTTTGAGCGACAAACAGTTGGCTTTTGAGAAACTATTCTGGATTTATATTAAGTAACTCCTTACTTATCGACATTGTAATGTCGATTACGATATCTTTAGACAAAATGACAGGCAATTGACGACCGATGTGGCGCGGTGGGCGAAGGTCCGCCTGCGACGCAGGAGGTTGCGGGTTCGATTCCCGCCTCGGAACAATTGTGTGTACGATCTGCAGATATTTGTTCCGGGTGTTCTGGTCGTTTTCTATGTATAATAAAAAATATCTATCTATGTAATATATTGTATTATGTATATCAGTTATCTAGTACCCATAACACAAGCTCTGCTTACCATGGGGCTAGATAATGCTGTGTGAATTGTCCAGCATTATTTATTTATTTTTTATTTTTTTAATTGTGAGTTCGACTCGTGCGTAAAAGGTTTTGTGCTACGACAAATGTATCTATATTTTTTTTTAATTTCGCTATACGTAATTGGAGCTTAGATACAGTTTGTGACATTTCCCGACATTGCTGTCAATGTGAAACATCTTATATTATAACTTGATGGTTGGCAGTTAGTATTAACGCCAAATTTTTATCGACCGACTCAGTTATTAAAAATGTTATAATTGAGGGTATAGTCAATTTCGATGAGGATATGTTTAATAGTTGACGCAGGTTTGGTCAATTTCCTAATGTTTTATCGAAGTGTTGACATAAAATATCGAATACGACATTATATTCGATATTTCACGTCACAACTTCTCGTCACAATATCGCCACTAGTTCAAACTTCTGTTTGGAATCGTTAAGTGGTTCGGATCCAGATCTGGGCCTTTTTGTCCCACGGCAGGAATTTGTAATTGGTTAAGAGACGTTTGCTTTGATGCGGGACAGATCGTCCCATGTTGAGTCACCCCGGTTGAGTCGAGGTACGTCGGGATTCGGTTTATCCCGAACCTATAGCGTGTTCTTGATGAAAGTTAGTTTTTGTTTTAATTCTTGTTTCTTTTTGCAGTTTAAATTGAGTGTATAATTTTTTTTTTCTTATTTGATTCAACTACTACTTTTCTTCAACGCTAAGAGGCGACGTGGAAGGTCCAGGATGAGATGGCGCGACGAGCTCGAGGTACATCTTCCATCATGGCCTGTTGCAGCGTTGGATCGCGAGGAGTGGAAAGAGAAAATGGAGGCCTTTGCCCAGCAGTGGGACAGTAATGGCTTAAAATAATAAATAAATAAATATTTGATTCAAAATTGTTTAAGCGTTCTTTAATTTGATTTATAGTTACAGTATTTTTTTATTATACATTAATTAAATCCTGTACTTATTGGCTTTCGTTAACTGATTGAGATAATTTTGTGGACTTATCGATAAATAAATAAATAAGTTTTATAAGTTTATAATAATAATTTTATGAAATGAAATGTGCGGTTAGACAAAAATATCGTAAAAATCATAAACAACGATTAGATAAGTTAGCTTACACAAAAACAACGCGTTTTTTTTAACGAAATTAATATCCTAGGTTATTTTTAGGTAAACGGTTTCTTCATTTGAATGCTAACCTTGAAGAAAATATAACTAGCTGAAAAGATAAAACGTACTACGTAGACAAGCCTATTGTACAACTCACCTGTGTTATACTCCAGTAGCGGTCCAGCGAGATGAGGCACAAGTTCATGATGGACGCCGTGCACAGCAGCACATCCATCGCAGAGTGGATCTCACACCACCAGAACCCAAATATCCAGTACCCCATCAACTCATTCGCCAGCGAGAACGGCATTATCACCAGCCCCAGAAAAAAATCCGAAACAGCCAGCGACGCTATGAACCAGTTCTGAATGTTTTTAAGTGCTTTCTCTGTCACTATAGCAATTATCACTAGCATGTTACCCACCACTACCATTATCATAAGAACCGTTACTATCACTGAAGCTACGATGATGTGGAACGGGGAGTATCCGCTGGGATACCAGGTCTTGAAGACGATAGTGTCGTTTGACGTGCAGTTGTCTGTCAGATTTGACATCTGAAGAGCAAGGAACTCTTCTTGGCTGATGTAGGTCGGTACGAGGAAGGTGGAGTTGAGGCCATTGCTGAAGTTACTGATCGGCAAGGAAGGTAAAGTAGTCCTGGCGAGCAACGTCGTCGCATTTGGTACCATTTTCGAATCGACGCCTAAGTATTTGGTCCCGTTTTAAAATATTGCGATTAGGAACGGAATTATATTTATACTAAAGAATACCCGATTTAATTTAATTAATAGCTAATATTGCTTTGGACGCGGATGAATAAAACTATCTCGTTAAAATAAATTGCAAATGAAAAGTTAACACTGTCGAATAACACTCAAAAAAGCTGAACTATTTTCTATAGAGACTCTCCGATATAGTTTATTTTATGCATTCGTGGAAACGTGACGTCATCGTGTCCACTTTCTCCTATCCCAGAACTTGTCAGAGATGGAAAACATTTTATTTTGCTTGGCGGTCGTCCAGAGCTCACATCACGGCATCTGTGCCACCGCGGCCCTCGCCTAATGACCACTGATTAGTATCTGGGCATTGTAATCTAATATTGCGTGTCGGATCGAGCCTTAAAAACTGTTATTTTCTTGATTGCTGTGACGTCACCTGCAACAAAGACATACATAGATTAAAACACAGTTGCAAGATACCACAATACAGCAATAAACACATAATTCGTTCTGACACTATTAAAAGTTATTGGTTAGTTTTTCTGCTCGTAGCTGTCAATTAGTGATTGAAGTTCTTGGTAAAAAAATTGTTGACAACCGCTGTCATGGGAATGGACGGCGATTGTTCTTCGAGAGCAGTCAATGTTCATTGAACAGAACATAGTTAATGTTGGCATTCATTACGGCTTAACGATAATGGGAAATATTACGAGGGTTTTTGTCTAAAATGGTATTAATTTGTACGGAAATTTTCGCATAATTGTGTGATCAATTTGACAGTATCACGAATAGGAGTAATTGAATTTAATCAGGTACAATACTCATTCAAATCAATTTGGAATAAATACTTTAACGTACCTATGCCAGTACTTAGGCCCTTTTATGAAAGTTTGCTTAGCTATATGCTTGAAAGACGTTTCTGCTATAGGAATCATAGATTGATGACTTAGTAAGTTTTCAATGGGCATCAAATTCATTCGTTAGAAAAAAAAATTGTCATAAAAATAGGCACTTACTCAAACTACCTACTGCCTACTCTACTTAGCCCGCTTTGGTGGACGAAAGTGGATTTGTGCGAAGATATCCCGCCTCGCTATTGCATTCATCTCAACAAACATCTGACAATCGCTGCACGCATCTCAGCCACTCTAACCAGCACACATCTTCGCATAGCTTTGGTGGAGTCTGGCCCTAAAGCGGCTAAGTATGGAAGTTCGCATTCTTATGTTACCACTTTAATTCCTGTGAACTAAAATAATTTTTCAACCATTCCTGGAAAATCTTCTCACTAAAAGCCAGGTGGTAAGTGACAAGCTAGTGGGGTTTTCCCCGGGAGTTCCTAATGGAGAACATATTATTGGCAGGTTCATGTTACTTAGAGTTTAAAATGAATTTTATTAATAAGGTTTTTCATCGCATTCGCTGAAAATTGGTTAAAACGAACGCGACGCTACTAGCGACAGACAGTTCTTTCAGTTTTGCATAGTTTAAAAATACTTAAGGTGAAATGAGTCCCAAAACCCACGTTTTGACTTAACGGAAAATCAATTTTAAAGGAAAAAAACACCTATTTTTCGAATATATTTCGATGAAGCTCAAAAGTTTAGGATATTAGTTAGTAAGTTATGGGAGTCGAAACACGATTGACTAAACTTGACTCGATAGAAAAAAATGGTAAAGTTTCCTCTAAGGCTCAACTCACACCTATTTTTCGAATATATTGCGAACGAGTCGCGCGGATGCCGCGGGAATTCCGGCGAATTCGACTCGTTCGAGTTTCTCATGCGAAAATAAGTTTTATTGTAATGAAAATAAAGTTAAAATTCATATGACACTGAAACTGCGCTCCGCTTCGCTGCGCTTCGACGCTCTTTTGGTGCGTTTGTTGAGCCTAAATCTTAATTTTTACAGAGATATCTCTACGGGAAAACCAGTTTTATTTGCTAGTTATTTAATATTATTGTAATGAAATTTCTTCTACGTGTTCCCTAATAAATACTTTAGACAATCATGGTCTTAGCTTTTTGAGAAACAGTATTATTTTAGAGCAATAACAAATTTAAAAATAAAAAGCAGTGAAATTGCGCATGGGCCGATCATTCTGCCGCTCTTGCCTCCCTGTCTCGCCTTCCCCGCGCGGCGCTCGTTCGTCCTTGTCTCGAAAAGACGAACTCATTTCGCCTTAAAGATAACAGTTTTCATACATTTAGCGACTTGCAGCGCCTCTATCAGAAACTAAAAGGTACTAGGTACTTTTCATAGTATGACAGCGATACAATAGTTTCATATTAATAGGTTCAAATCCCGGGTCGGAACATGTCATTGTCATTGGGGATTAACTATAACGATCTCACGGTCTACTTTAAACGAACGAAGTTCACGCTGGTAGAGTCGAAATAGAATTATAGCTCTACCCTACTGTAACAGCACAACATACGTCCACTGAAAGCTAAAAAGGCAAAGGGGTTTGTCATAATCACCACGCTTGGCCTGTCAAGCATAGTATTATTTAACACTAGTGGACCGTCCCTTCTTCGCACGGGTAATGGAATTTTTAAGGTAATTTTTTGACACCTTGGGTTACATTATTGGAGTTTTAGTGAGGATCCCTAATTTATTTGAAAATATAATATAGCCTATGTTCACCGGGGATAGTGTAGCTTCCCAACGGTGAAATAATTTTTCAAATCGGTCCAGTAGTTTCGGAGCCTATTCAACAAACAAACAAACAAAAAATAATCCTCTTAATAATATAAGTATAGACAATGGAGATGTTGGATGTTAGAAAAGACACAAGAAAGCTGCTGACCTTCCTCTAATAACTTTCCGCGCTGAGTTAGAAATAAATTTTGTACGCAGTAAACGCAGTGGCTTTTATCATGTCTTTATATTAACTTGAAACTTATAAACTGAAAACTGTAAAGTTGTGTGCGATTACAAGCCCCAAGGTTGTGGTTTCCGCTGGTTTAGAGGTGCTCTGGAAACAGCAAGCGATGGAATAAGCCCCGTGAGTTTACTGGCGGAGGCTAATTAATTGCGGAGTTGACCCGCGCGGCCTGATTGAATAGTGCTGTGCGAACATCGACAAATGTCGATATAATAAAAAATAAAACAAAATCATTTATTTCATTGAAGATCAGCGTTGTGATAGTTATGCACATTGGCTATCACAACATAATGCTGAGTCGGACGCCATTTTGTAGAATTGAAGTTTTTTTTAAATTAGTAGTTTATGTAGTTTTTATGGTTTTGGGTAATTAAGGAATTAGTTTAGTAAATTTGTTAATGCTACAAATAAAGATTTTCTATTCTATTCTAGTTCAGACCAGTGCATCCATAGAAAAAACACAATTACACATTCAATTAAATAAATACATTAAATTAATAAATACTTTTATAATTATTTTTACGATAAAGTTCTACTTCTAAGACTTTTTTTAATACATGGCTGAGTCATTATTTAATATCATAGCAATTATCCTGTTATTAATGTCTATAGAGATAAATCAGAACAAAGTAACTAATTTATTAAAACTAAAACGGTAGTTATATTAACTTTCGAAGCAAAAGAAAAGGATCGAAAAAGGTTAGGTTTTAATCGGGACCATAAAAGCTCGGTGATTTTCATAAAAAGCTAAGATCACTCTTAAGCAATAATTCAATTCAATTCAGTTATGAATCTATCTTTGCGTAACGCTTTTCATTGGTATAAGCTATACTCAAAATAAATTTATCACCAAGCAAGCGTTCATAATACGGGATAATCAAATTAAAAAAGCAATAACAAAATGAGCACATCTGCTGGAAAACTACGATGCTGTAACAGACAAAGAGACAGAGACTAAAACGTATATAACCTTTGTGTAGGAAGGTCAAAAAGACGAGGAAACTAGAGACTTGCACGTAAAATGCATTGTGATCTAATTAATTGTCAATTGATTTGTAACAGGATTGGTCCCGAGGGATGTGCTTACATCGATAAAAAATAAAAAGTATGGGAGACTAATTGAATTTATTGTATCATAATGTTATTTATTGGTTTCTAGTGTTGTGCTTTTATATAAAAAAATACGGATAACAATATCCAAGAGATGATACGGTTGTTCTGAAGTTTAATAAAATAGATTTGTAACTACATATTATAATCTTTCTTTAGCATTTTAAATTGACCTCGGTTTATTATTTTAGTGTGACAAATAAATAGTGAATATCTATTTACTATTAAAACAAAATAAACTACGAAATTCCATTACTTAAAATTACTTTTTAAATCAATTAAATAAACGATAAAGATACATTATCTGAGCTCATTCTATACATTTATTATAATAAAGTATTGCATATATTTTTATTAAAGTTTCTACTCAACTTGTGTAAGAAAACATTTGTCCTTTAGATTGTAAATGTAATCTTACCCATTAGATTGTAATACTAAAATAACAGTAATTCAATTCAGCTCAAGATATTATTCTAATTTAGAATCATCATCATCATCATCAGCCTATAGCAGTGCACTGCTGGACTTAGGCCTCCCCCAATGAGCATCATAGCGACCTGTCTTCAGCTTGACACATCCAGCATCTGCCTGCAGTCCTTCGCAGGTCGGTATCCTACTGGCCGGAGAACGTCCTAAACTACGTTAGTTTAGACTAAGCAATTTAATTTAGAAAGTAAATAAATTAAGGGTGAAACAGCAATTGATCCAAAAAAAAAACAAAGGGTCATTGGTACAGTAAAAGTAGTTCGATATCGATATATTTTTATCGATGTCGATACGTAACTAGACTCTTAAGAGATGTGTGTGTCGAGTTATAATCTCATTATGCTCAGTCGTTGGGAAAATGAAAGAAATCTGATAGAAAATCTCTGTACGTTTGATTAAATGTGAAATGCGGTATGTACCTATACAATAGTAAAGATATAAAACGAAATTATTATTATATAGATTCCGCCCACGGCTTTGCACGCGTCTTTGTGGCGTTGCTTCGGGATTAAACTTTTATTAATATATTTAGATCTACATCTGTGCAAAATTTCAGCCATATTCGTTTAGTTAGTACGGGTTGCGGGTGGCGTAAAGAAATACCAAACATACAAACCTTCGCATTTATAATATAAGTGTGATAAAAATAAACCTATGTATGTTGTTGTACTTCATGCGTGTTTTTTCTTCGTTAACAATATTTTCCTTCCTTATCAACAATGATGTCAGCTATAATACGTTTTAATACGCTATGAGCACATATGTAAGTTTACTTATATATAGATTTAGGTACCTATCCGGTTTATTGTTTTTTTTTGTATTCTTTTACTATCATACGTTTTGCTCTACACGTTTTGTTATGATTCTCAGTATGCACATAATTTGTGAAATGATCAAGTTCTAAGCCCTTTATTATTCAAATTCTGTATATTTTGTGATTATTTTATGTTTTGTGCGTTTAAATAAATTAAAAAATATATATGTACCGATCCTATTCATCCAAAGGTTGTCTGGAAGAAATCGCTGTTAGCGATAAGGCCGCCGATTGTGCCACTAGATTTAGTTAGTATTAATATCCTCTATTATTTTTATTTTCTTGTATTGATGGTGCAATAAAAATATATTGTATTGTGTTGTTTTGCATCGATGTCATAATTAACATTTTGTAATGCCAAGCAAAACCACAAGCCTAAAGTACAAAATCAAGTTAATACCTTTGAACGTCAGCCCAATCGGATAATTTAGCGATTAATTAAAATAAGCAGGTATCGATAAACCCGCCGGTGCGCCCCTCCCTAGACAGGTGGCCGACTTTCGTTTTAATTGATAGCCAGCACTTTTTGCTCGGTCTGCGCTTGGTTTGTCGCTGAATGTCGATATCGAGTTTTTTATTTGTACATCACTATTTGCTTGTTCATTTGGAAACGGTTTATGGGAGTTTGTTCGTCTTTTATGGGGAGATCTTTGTAATTAAGGTACATCATTATCATCATCAGCCTATGTTAGTCCACTGCTGGACAAAGGCCTCCCCTAATGAGTGTCATAGCGCCCTGTCTTCAGCTTGACGCATCCAGCATCTGTCCGCAGTCTGTCGCAGGTCGTCATCCCACCTGGCCGGAGGGCGTCCTACACTACGTTTACCGAGTCGGCCCATTTCTAGATTACTGACTGAAATATCCAGCCAAGCATCAATTAGGAACGATTAACCTTTTATTTTTAAAGTCTGTTTTAATATCTTTTTGTAGAAATAGTTGGCTTTTCATTATTTCTATGAAAAATCTGAAGTGAAGTTGCTTTGATGTTTTGATTGAAGTCAAACAACCTAGATGGCTTGCAGGCATTAAGATATAACTTTCCTATGGGTTTAGATTAAATGAGTACTTTTGTTAATTGGGTTTTCTGTCAAGCTGACAGGGCGCTATGGCGCTCATTGGGGGAGGTCTATGTCCAGCAGTGGACTGCTATAGGCTGGTGATTATGATGATGGTTGGGATAAATAATAATAATAATAAATAATGCTGGACAATTCACACAGCATTATTTAGCCCCAAGGTAAGCAGAGCTTGTGTTATGGGTACTAGATAACTGATATACATAATACAATACATTACATAGATAGATATTTTTTTATTATACATAGAAAACGACCAGAACACCCGGAACAAATATCTGCAGATCGTACACACAATTGTTCCGAGGCGGGAATCGAACCCGCAACCTCCTGGGTCGCAGGCGGACCTTCGCCCACCGCGCCACATCGGTCGTCAATCCGGGATCAGGGGTCTGTGTGCTTGTAGGCTTGTATGATAGGGATGAGAAGAAATGAAGAAATCAAAAAATAAATATATAGAAAAAACATCAGTTAAAATATCTTCCTAAGATAGAACAAAATACACAGGAAGACAATGATTATTCAATTTCATCTAGCCCAGGATTTATATAGTTTTCACTGGAAACTCGAGCCCGGGTTCATCCTTCTCAGAATAAAGGTTCATACACTTTAATTCGAGCCGGATCCGTGCAGTGGGTCTAGGTTCTTTAAAAAAGGTTCTTTGACGTTTCCTGCACCATTTACTTGTGTAAAAGGTTTCTGATGGACTCCCTAGCTTAAAGCACACTCGTACTTTACTTTTCGAGTTTGGGACATCCGTTACCCATAACGGTTGTGACACGATGTGTTTTTAAGACTAGGGACATCATCATCAGCCTATATTAGTCCACTGTTGGATATAGGCCTCCCCCAATGAGCGCCACAGCGCCCTGTCTTCAGCTTGACGCATCAGGGACATTATTGTCTATGAATAAAATGACACCATAGAGAAATGGCTTTTAACTTAGTCGTGGAAAAAGACTACTGCATAGATAGAAAAATTCAAATTAATCTTCACTTCTACATAATTATAAAATGAAGTCGCTTCCGCTGTCTGTTCGCTTAGATCTTTTAAACTACTCAACGGATTTTAATGCAGTTTTCAGCAATAAATAGAGTGATCCAAGAGAAAAGTTTATAAGCTTTTTGACACATAACTTTCTACGCGGGCGAAGCCGCTGGGCGCAGCTAGTAAGGTATAAACTGCGTACGAATGGAATTAAGAGTATCTAGTACTTAATTTATAAAACAAATCCTTATAATAATGTCAGTTTTATTTATCCTTGTCATGTCAGTGTCATTTAAAAATTCATTTAAGTCATGACAACATTTGTCAATTATTAATGTATTTAATTTTTTCATGAATATAATCACCTCGCTTGTCAGGTATTATGCAAGCGTGGTGATTATGATAGAACCCCACTTGTTTGGGGGAGACATGCCCACATTGCCCACCTGTGGGTACCTTAATTGGGGACACCTAGATAAAAAGCTCCAAAAATCTCAATCAACAAAAATAGACACGTTACAAAAATAGTGACAAGTTGTGACCTAAAAGTATTTAAGGGTCACTTTTGTAACACAAGAGATGCAAATCTATTCTGCCGACGAGTAACACATAATCTGCATATTTTGGCGGGAAAATGTAGAGGAAGTGCACTAATTACCCACGCTACGATGTAAACGAGTTCCGGTTCCGGTAGCGAGTTAGATGACGACTTTAGCGCAGCGGGTGATAGACTGCCGGCGACGCGGTAGGTTCTTGTTCGAATCCCAGCTTGGGGCAAAGACAAAATATGTTTATACGGTTTTTGTTATTAAAGTACGTTAGCCCTCGTACTCGGGGTAATTTCTGAGAATTTAAATAATATGCCAGATTTCAAGTCCCGTCGATGTCGAAAATTATCTTACACGCAAAAACTACAGGGGCTTTATTCTCTATTGACTTTCGAAGCGTGTTACACACCTACGACAAGCCCGCGGGCGTGGAATCTGTTAATACCGTATTCCCTATGTCATTAAGTCATTCCCCGCCGCGACACGACGCGATTTGGCCACGGTTTGAACTGTCAAAGAAACGCGCTAGCTTCTAGCGTGTTTTGGGTACAGATTGGTGTGGTTTCGCATAGTTACTATGGCTCGTTTGTTTTGGTTTTGATCGAGCATCTTTTGAGGTTATGTTATGTATAAATAAAAAAATAAAGATCGATAAGATATAATCACGGGGCATAGACAACTCGTCTTGTGGCAAACAGAATACTATTTGTCGATTCCGCGCCAAGGCTTGTTTCGATCACGTTTGTGTATCGAACGCGATTTGACTTCACACGATTTGGGCACGAAATCTCCTATGTCATACAGAATCATGGCCCTGAACGGATCGGGCTGAAATTTGACATAAATAAAATAAAACATAGAATAAACAAGAATTAGCAAGCTGAAGCGGCAGTGGGCCGGCCATATCTCGCGAAGTACCGACAACCGGACAAACGTGTTCTTGAGTGGAGACGACTCGGTAAACATAGTGTAGGGCGCCTTCCGACCAGATGGGATGACGACCTGCGAAAGACTGCAGGTAGATGCTGGATGCGGCAAGCTGAAGACAGGGCGCTATGGCGCTCATTGGGGGAGGCCTATGTCCAGCAGTGGACTAACATAGACTGATGATGAAGTATTATCAATCTACTCTAGGTACGCGGTACGTACATACATCTAGTAAACTGAGAATCCTCGTCGGACCTTCCACTGTTCATATCCGGTCGCTTAATGACGAATGCGATGTATCTCGATTATAGCGAAGTAGGGAACATCTAGGGAACTTATCTTTCAAATATTCAACATTCCAAGTGCTTTATTTCCTTTGGACCATAGAGAACTCTAGGACACGTCACAAAATTCAATCGAGATAAGATTTCCCTTAAATGTGATCTATAAATGATTATATTCTTAGGTCATTAACCTTTGAAGATTCTGGTCCATCATAGGATTTCCCCATCATGCGAGGACATAAATATATATTATAAATATAAATAATTATTAATTATAATTTAAGTTTTTCTGTCAGTGTGTGAAACTGTTTGTCTTCCGAGTACAGCAAAATAAAATAAATTTTGAAAAGATTCCGATTTGCTGCGCAATGGTGAAATGAAAACAGGTGATGTGACCGAGTAAAAATACTGTGAAGCAATTAAAATTAATTACCTAAATTTAAATAAAATGGGGTCCCGCACAAAGCACGGTAAAATACGGGCAATGTCCGTATTGATGTTTTGTGCGGGAACCCATTTTATTTAAATTTAATTAATTTTAAAGCACTTTGAATGGCAAAAATATAACCTGATTTTGTTCTGATCCTGGATTTTTGTGTGATACCTCTGATTAATTATTACCTAGTAGTCTTATTTGTGTTATCTCAGTGATCCAGCTGTCTAGTTCTAACCAACTAAAACCGGTTTGAAGCAGTTCCAATCCACAGTAACTCATTACTGTGATATTGCTTCGCGCCTAGTTAAACGCTTTCAAAAACACTCGTTTTTCACGTAAATACATTTACGTCTACGTTTACGTTCAACCCTTATGAAATGGGTTACTTAGGAGTTGATTTACGCGCGTTAATTTGGTTTGCGAGGGTTAAGATTACGTTATTTATGAATCAGAAACTGTAAATGGTTGGTGTAGTATTTAAATAGTCAAGGAGTGTAGAATTAGCAACATATTTCATATATTAAAATTCCTGCTAAGACTAGTACTTAGCAGGAATTTTAATATATGAAATATGTGAATCACTCGAAAGCCATGCATTCTATAGTATTAATGAATATATGTGTAGTAATTTATTGTAATATAATTAAATTATTTGAATTATTTTAAATGGAACATGTATTGTGTATTATTGATGAAATTATTATAACAATTTTCTTGAATATGATTAAGAATCTTGCACATATTCTACAACATGACTTGCCTTGTATGACTTCTAATGATATAATAAAAAAAAAATTGCTAAAATGTAAATGTGTTATGGGTACTTGATAACTGATATACATAATACAATATATTACATAGAAAGTTTTTTTTTATATACATAGAAAACGACCAGAACACCATCTGCACAAATATCTGCAGATCGTACAAACAATTGTTCCGAGGCAGGAATCGAACCCGCAACCTCCTGCGTCGCAGGCGGACCTTCGCCCACCGCCACATCGGTCGTCAAAATAATGGTGAATAAATACAACTATACAAATATACGAATCAAATAATTATATTAATGTCATCTTGTCACTCTCTTTCTGTTTATTACAAACAATATATAACTCATTATTATACAACACAATGTATATTCTCATAGGTTTAATTCCTTCGACCATGTCTCAAAAGAAATCTAAAATCTAAAAATCATCAAAATAAAAAAAATATAGACACTGACATGAATTTAAAAGTACAGTACAAGCCTTATCGCTTAAAACAATTTCTTCCATGCAATCTTTATTATATTATGAAAGTTTGTCCAAACATTGGAACTTGTCACCTCTCTGAAGTTGTTGATTTTAGAATGAATATTCTAAAGTACAAGTAAAAACCTGTCTGACTAAACTCCTTTGAACCTATATATGAATAATAGTATTGACCTCCGAATTCTTTATTTCTCTCTTTGGTTATGTATCAATTACAAAAGAAATTCAAAGATCTTGCTGACACAGCTTCCTCGATAATGCCCCTCTCCGCCATAATGCCCATATATCTCACCCATATTCCAACCTCGACAGAATCTGCACCAATAAGTCCACATTATTAAGGTTGGTACCGAATACTTATCATTTTAATATCGCCCAAGACCCGAGTACGGACGCGAAGAATTCTACTTGGTTGGTGTGAATTATAAGCGGTTGTGGAAAACGTGAAAATTGTCTTTTATAAGCATTGTACAGCCTATATATCTGTTCCTATCTGGATTAGGAGTAAGGAGTACTTCAATGAATATTCGTATTGAAATTTGAATAAAATGGCGTATAATTTTTCTTGTCTTTGCATTACATGGCAAAAGTTATAATGGTAAGGAACGAAACGAATGATGAACAGAATGAAAAGAAAAATGAATGGAAGAATGAGAGTGTTACACAGATTAGAAATAATTTTGACAGCTATTGGTATCATTGACTCTGGTTCATGTAGTTCCACCGTGATCGGGTAGATGGCGCTAGACGTAGCTTCTGAACATGCCGGCCGCCTTGGAAGATCCGGGACCCAGGCTTCCAACCTGGACTGTTCTGGCTCACTGGCTATACCAGATACAGGTATTTATCGCGTTTTTTCTAGTGCTACCTACAATAAGCTCCCAGACAAGGTTAGGGACGCACAGAGTTCAGAAAATTTCAAACTAAAGCTAGAAAACTGGCTCGTGGAGAAGACGTTCTAAACCCACGACGAGTTTTTAAATTATGTGTAATCTAGAATTATTTTATTTTTAAAATTTTATTATTAATTAGATATTATATTTTTATATTAGAAATAATTATTCATAAATTGTGACGTATAATTTGGCATATTACGAATAAAATGTTTATCTGTTATTTACCTATTTCTTATAATTATGTATATATATTTATGTTATTAGATCGCGTAAGTTTAATAATATTGATATTCTCGCAGCTTCTTTTAACAATATTTCGGCATATTTGCATATGCTATGGTTACATAAGAAATAAATCATCTTCCATCATCCATTATCAACCTATAATAGTTCACTGTTGGATATAGGCATCCCCTAATGAGCGCTAGCGCCCTGTCTTCAGCTTGCCGCATCCAGCATCTACCTGCAGTCCTTCGCAGGTCGTCATCCCACCTGGTCGGAGGGCGTCCATCCGTTTGCCGAGTCAGATTTATAAAAATTTTCTGAGTAATTTTACCCGTTGTATATTTTAGTGTTTGCACTATCAAGCTGTTTTTCAGTACAAACCGCTGTATCTTGTCCCTTAAATTCTTAAGATGGGAGTCCGGGACTAGAGTGACGTCACAGGCTGTATCAAATCTTTTGGTCCGTTAGTGACCATTCACGGACACTACCTACCAGTAGGTAGACAAAGTATATTCATTTATTTTCAAAAAGACAAATATATAATAATAATACGACAGACAGGTTTGAGAGAAGAATGTCTATTTATTCAAATAATTAGTATATCCATTTTTTTAACAGGTATTAACCTGATACAATAAGGGTAGTCAACAATATCACAAGCAACAAATTCAATAAAACCAATAACCCAATATACATGTCAATGAGCAAAAATGGCCAACACTCAGCAGATGGCCTTAAAAACGGCCAACACTCGGAAGACCAGCGCAGGTCCTACCGTAGGTAGCCGGATCCTACCATAGCGCGTCTTCCGAGGATGCCATTTTACTGCTTTTAACTTCACATCGGCCTATTTAAATAAAATGACCCGACCATAGTCCAAACTATGCCGGCATTTAACCCCTACAACGCCCACGTTCCCAAAGCCAATAGGCCGGACATTGGACAGTCCGAAGCGGCAATCCGTCTTGTTTATTGGCATCAGCGAATGTTAATCCCTTATTTAGATGTGGCTGTTGTCTGACTGTCATCCTTGTCGTAGCTTGGGTTTATTTATTGTGGAGTTGAGGGACATGGACTTGTGCGTGGTCTAAGACCCAAGTTAAACCATCCCAGCAGTAAATGAAGGTCTATGACCACAAAGTAATAGTCTTTCACCGGCATCCTAAGTACGGATTGTGCATAGTTTATGATTTTTTTTAAAGATTTCCCAAACAAACAGACCTCACCTACCTACAGACCTTACAAAGCGCCTACCAAATAGAAAGAGAGAGAGAGAGCTAAGAAGAGCTAAATACATGGTATGACAGCGATCCAATAGTTTCATACGAACACGATTATAGGTTTTGAACGAATTGAAGTGATTTGTTGCATTTTAGCAGTATATTTGTAACTTAGATACGTTGACGGAAAACTTTGCCGATTTGGTATAGTGCAAACTTATATTAGCCGTATAGAAGTTTTCAAAAACTATTATAACATGTACCTATTTGGTTTTTTTAGTGTTATGTTGTTCTGTGATTTGAATAATGTTATTATGACGACCGATGCACGGTGGGTGAAGGTCCGCCTGCGACGCAGAAGGTTGGGGGTTCTATTCCCGCCTCGGAACAATTGTGTGTTCGATCTGCAGATATTTGTTCCGGGTGTTCTGGTCTTTCTATGTATGATAAAAAATATATATCTATGTATTGTATTATGTATATCATTTATCTAGTACCCATAACACAAGCTCTGTTTACCATGGGGCTAGATAATGCTGTATGAATGGTCCAGCATTATTTATTTAATATTTAATAACTTTTTTTTTAATTATGGTTTCAATTGCATGTCTCTATCGACCAACCTATGTAGTCTGGAAGATTGAGGTGAGGCCTTGTAGATTTTGCCTATGTCAGATGGCAATGAATTGAGAAAACCAAAGGTATTATTGTCATTGACCAAATTATTACTTAACGGCCTTCACGCTTGTAACCTACGCAAGTTCGTGATGCAAGCGCCCAAATAAGGCTTTTTATTTAAAACTAAAATATTGCAGCCGCCCGTATAGACCACGGTTACCAACCGTCTAGTATCCAGTGGCCTGTCATCGGAATGCCGTCGATTTGCGAGCCGATTGGAAACAGTTGGGTCCTGCGGTATTTGCACGAAAACGACATATCAAGGACAGCCTCTGGAAATTCTGGGAAAAGTACTCTAGGAACAGAAAAGCAGAAACGAGGAGCAAGCAGCTTTTAACTATTAAACATTCAAATCATGAAGAGATCGCTCTCAGCGATAAGGCCGCCCTTTATACCTTTATTCTAAGTTTTTATCTCTGTATTATTTTCTGTTTTGTGTGGTGTAATAAAGTGTTATCTATCTATCTATCTATCATGAATGAATCAAATTAAAAAACAAACAAATCTAGGAAGGAATCATAAATGAATCAAATAAAAAAAACAACTTTGGAAGGAATCTTGAATCAGCTTTTATCAAATCCTGATAGGAAAATCGTCGAAAACATATTTAAAAAAAATAAGTTCCTGCATCAGTCTTTGCCTTGTGTAGTGCTGAATTATTTTTTTTCGAACACAAAATCGCGACATTTATTTAAATATTTAAAGTTCTGTGATCGATGAAGAAGCTGTGAAGCTAAACCCTCCTTAACACTTTGACTGCGGTTTTTTTTCGACGACTGCGATCTTTTTTTTTACCTAAAAAATTCGTGCTGCCGCTCTACACAGCGGTTGTGTTGCGCCGCACATGCGTTTCGTTCGAAAAATATTACAGCTCTGCTGAGTCACACAGATCTGTATTTTCTCAGCCGCTGCGCTAGTGTGGATTTACGCATATTAGTCACTTGTAGAAAACTCATACCGTGCGTTTTCAGCACTCAAAGTGTTAAAATTTGGTCCTTACTTATAGTGACAACCTGTATAGAAAATCATTTTTCGCACACGTTACTTAGAAATAATATGAAAATAAAGTGCTGTGTGGTGTCGTCCTAAGATAAAAGCACCAACCCATCTCTTCCCGTGGGTGTCGTAGGAGGCGACTAAGGGACATACACCGGGGGGCGGGCAGCAGCGTACCTTGCAGCACACTCCCTATACTGCGATCTCCAACCCACATGCCCAGCGTGGGGATTATGTGCATTAACCCCCCCATGATAAGAACAGCCAAGAGATGGCCCCCAGTTCCCGGCCGCCTCGCTATTCCTGGCCATGGTAGCGGCCACGGTAACGACGGGGCAGGGGGTTGAACATTAGAAAGTAAACGACAATTGTTGATATATTCACTAATTGGTAATCACTGAATAGTTACTTACTAATAATAATCTGTCTATTCAGCCTCCGTATGGACCCAACAGTAGGTTAAGACCTTCACTCTACTGTCGTTCGTTATTTTCGTACATCCACTTCTAAAAGCATAAACTTTATTATTTTCATTTCCCATAGTCCAGCTCCGATTTCAACTGTTCCCGTTTTGTTTCATCGCCGTAACAAAACAATACTCAAGCGAAAACACATTAAAAATCTTCAAACCTTTCATACTTCAGTTTGTCTTAGGCCCTGACTACACCGGGCGAGTACCTGGCAGTCACTGTAGTGGCGGGTGTAGCTAGCTGTTATATAGTTCATTCAGGCGTTACTTTAAAAAAAATACTATAATATAGTAGTCATATTTATAGTATTCATTATTATCAAATAACAATATTTTAATGTTCACTTCAATTTTTTTTCCACCTGTGGAAGAAGTGAAAATGAAACTACTGTACGGAAATCCGTTGCACAGTATTAAGATTAAAAAATATTTACTTATTCTTTTTACTTATTTTATGTTTTTTTTAATATATAAATTTACGGCGTGTATATTCGGGCTTATGTCAGTTCAATCGTTTCAATTTAATTTCTTTGATTCCTCGCTATAGTCGTTATGAAGTGCGAATCATAACGAATACTACAACTGGTACAGTTTTTTTAATGATAAATGAGTTATCCTCCTCACGAAACAGTGCCACTAGAGAATATGCTTATTGAAAGATAGGGCAGTTCCTAGCTTCCTACTATCTTACTATCCATCGCAACTAGCCTCGTGTATACAGACCATTACGTCGAATGGAAGAAGAGACAGAAAATATAAAACAAGTAACGTTCGCGATACAATTGATGCATTTCCAATCTATCTGCACTCTTTGTTTTTCAAGTCGAGTAATGAATGAATATTCTAGTGGGTACAGACAATCATCAGCCGGCAGAGTAAAATTAAATATATTGACGCAAGAAATAGAAATATGCTCTTAATAAGTTCGTTATTTTAATCGGTAGGGACCAATATAAAAAATTGGGTTTTTATATTCTAGATTTTAGATTTCTAAACCTAATTTCTTCAGGCTTACGAAATAAGTACTTACCTACTTAGACAAGTTAAATTTTATACCATAAATTATTTTTATTGATAGTATTTAGGTTTTACAAGGAGGATCCAGCGGGCTGTCGAGTCTTCTCTTCATCCATACCGCAATGCTTGAAAACGAAAGTTTTCAACCAGTGCGTCCTACCCGTTATGACCTACGGAGCTGAGACGTGGACACTCACGATAGAGCTGATCCTCCAGTTCAAAGTCGCTTAACGAGCTATGCTCGGAGTTTCTCTGAAGGATAGGATTCGTAACGAATACATCTGACAGAGAACCAAAGTTATCGACATAGCTCTCAAAATTAGCAAGCTGAAGTGGCAGTGGGCCGGCCATATCTCGCGAAGAACCGACGGCCGCTGGGGCAAACGTGTCTTGTGTGTAGACAAAAAAAATATAAATAAAATATTATCCTATTGAACTTTCATGTGTTTGAGTTTCCAATATTTCAGCACAGTTTCATGCGCCATGATCACGGAATAACTGAAGGCACTGCGAGATCATGGCGCATGAAACTGCGCCGAATTAATCGAAATCTCAAAAATAAAATCATGGTAAATATCCCGTTATAAATGACTTTTGTGTTAATAACCATGATAGTTTAAAAAATGTTTTCATAAGTAGACTTCAAAAAACTGAAATGATTTCTAAATCAATGTACAAATCCTTTTTCCTAAATACAACAAATGGAAGGTTATATCTTATCAACTCCCTTCCAACGAAATTAATGTTGATTATGTTAATCAATGCAAAGGAAGCGACCGGAACTTTAGACCTTATTATTAAAGCTGAAGAGGTTACTTTTGATCCTTTGACATTTCAGTTCGACAATGATTTCAAGCCAAAGTTAATTCGATTTTATAGTCGTTTTGCTCGTAGTACTTTATCAAGTACTTAATTAAATTTATTTGATTTAAGTTTCTGACAATAGGACGCCATTTTGTTGAGCGTTTTCACAAAATGGTGGTCATTTGTTATTGGAAGGCTAATTTTTGGATATAACGAGATTATTAACCTGAAATTAATTTAATGATGATTGCATCATTCATAATTTGAATAAATATAAACACAAAGATATCTTTGTGTTGATCTTCTATTATATAATAGACATTCTATTATTTTGACGACCTCCGTCGCCCGGTAGGCGAAAGTCCGCCTGCAACGTAGCAGTTTGCGGCTTCCATTCCCACCTCGGGATAATTGTGTGTACGATCTGCAAATATTTGTCCCGGGTGACTAATAAAATAAATAAATAATGCTGTGGTGTGAATAATAAAATAAATAAATAATGCTGGACAATTCACATAGCATTATCTAGCCCAATGGTAAGCAGAGCTTGTGTTATGGCTAGTACCCATAACATATACATAATATGTATGTACAATACATTACATACACCCGGAACAAATATCTGCAGACCGTACACACAATTGTTCCGAGGCGGAAATTGAACCCGCAACCTCCTGCGTCGCAGGCAGACCTTCGACTAACGCGCCACAGAGGTTGTCAAAAAATAACTATCTATGTAATCTATATCATGTATATCACAGTCATCTAGTACCCATAACACAAGCTCTTAGCTTGGGGCTAGATGATGCTGTGTGGATTGTCCACCATTTTTTAACGAGATTGCTCATAGCGATTATCGATCATTGTATAACTGATAAATGTATTTTTGTATATATTTCTTGATGCATATTTTCCCCCAAACATGTAGATAATAAAAAAGCATTTCAAATTTATAAACGACTAAAAATTTTATATCACTCATAATATTGCCCTGTCTGAATACCCCAGTGTTGCCATTTACAAAAATCTTTAACCCATCCATCTACTATGATAAATCATCACTCATACACCGTGTCCAATCCACACGTACGATTTTCCCATCTCACAACTGTCAAATACCCCGAATTAGGTATATTCGACCCACAAAAGAGTGGAATAAGGGAGTAAGTGTTGTTTGTTGTTGCCCTTACCCCATTGTTAGGGAAAAAAAGAAAAATAGTCATTCTTCTTGACATGAGAATGCTCTTAAGATTTGCGGATAATTCGTTTTGGGCTGTAAAATAAATGAGGGTATTAGGGTGGGGGGGGGAGGGGGGGGGGGGGGGGGCAGTACCTACTACTACCTACTTACTGCAAATGGTATAGTTATTAGTTACCTCCTATAATCTGTATCTGTCTGTCCCTATATATGCTTAGATCTTTAAAACTACGAACAAATAAAAAGTTTATCTATCTATATACTATGGTCCTATTTCTATCTGAACCCCTGTAGGAGCCCCGGTACACCTTTGCCCACATCAGGGACCCCTCTGTCACGCAGAGTGGTTCAATGTGGAGCACCCAGCATTGTTTTATCGCCGCACCTTCTGTGAAGTGCCTTAGTTCATTCATGTGTACTAATTAATTATTGTCGGTGTTTTGGGTATTATTTATATGTAATTTCATGTGAATACAAAAATCAGCATCAAATCGGGCATTTATGATGCATTTTTTGCATTGGAATTTCCTATTATAAGGAATCAAAATGGCTTCCTACCCTAATTTTAGGAAATTTTAATGCATTTTTCATATTCTGAACGGTTATGATGCCCCCTACCCGTAGGTAAAGGATTGCCTGGTCTATGCTAAACACCCTGTATAAGAGATACTGAGAGGACCTATTTTTCGTAATAAGACAGCGATTAAATAGTTTCATACGGGTTATAATATCCGAATGATTTTTATATTTATATTTTATATTTATTTAAAGGAAAACCAGAAGCTTATATATAACACAATAAAAAGTTCATAAATACTAGAAAGCTTATTGAAGGTTTTCACGGATAAATAACAGAATAATATAAGAAGAGACTGTGAAAATAAAGTGGATTGGTACATAAAGCATCTATAAAGTTAAATTAGATAATTATCTTTAGGTTACAAAATTAACAATAATGTTTACTCAAAAAACTTATCACCAACAAAATTTTCAGCGATTTGTTGCATTTTTAACCGACCATACAAAAACAAAAGAAGGTTCTTTGTCCGGCTCTATGACTTATTTTATGGTTGTCGCTTTTTCCGTCAATTATGGACTGATTTGGAAAATCCTTTTCCTTTGGAGACCACCAAAAAAACGTGTTCCCAAGGGATACGTACTCGTCCCGAAAACTTAAAATCTGTGTTACAAATAATCAGGAAACTAATCTTTTTAAGTTTTTTAAAAACAATCTATTTGAAGCAGTACAACTTTGAAAAATTCAGCAATAAACGATAACTTTTTGCCATTTTACATAGAACCTATGTAAACTCAGTATGAGTTTACATACACACTGAACTTTTTTACCCTGTTGATATATTTAAGTAATAGTTATGGTAAATAGCCTGGTTTTACGTCGTGTTCGTAATATTATGGAGCGTTTAAAGGTGTGACTTAACGAGCATACGGCACGCAAGTCGTCGCTAATCTGACTAACTGACGTAACTGACATAATGGTAATTTTACAGTATAAGCTTTTTTGTTAAGAGTTGCATGCAATTGTGATTGTAAAACGCATATCTATGAATCGATTCAAATGAAAATGCACACCAATATACTTCAAAATAAGGCCTTCCTGATAACGTGGTTTGGCTATTATATTAATAATAGGTTTCTTCAATAAATTAATTTAAAGTAGATACGTCACTTCGTCAGAACTTCATATTGAAATTTTCGGCTTCAAATTTCAGATAGGTCTGGGTATTTTTGAAATGAAATTCGTTAATTTTAAATCAATTACAGTTTAATCAAACAATTAAAGGTAGGTTACAATAAATCACAATGGCGTACTTGGTACTTTATAACTTACTTAGTAATATTACTAAAAGAACATTTTTTATTATAAATCGAAATGAGATCTATCGAAGATAATCTTTCAGTAGGTACTTAATTAATAAGTTTATATTTTTATATAGTAGGAAGAATAGAATATTAACATGAACTCCTTATCAACATCATTATCACATCACAACAACATCACCCATACAAACAGTTATGTCTAAGACAATAAAGGCTTTAAAAAATAATAATGATAATTAGGTAACACGTTCGTAGACTAGGTGTTTGTTTAATAATTGTGCAATCAGTCTTACTTTAACATATTAATTTAAATTAAATATAACAACTGGATCATTGTTATTTATTATCTAGTGACAAAAAATAGGGTATTATTGCGTTAATGCTTCTATGCAAGAATCATTGACATGTCTATCATTCAATCAATGAACATCGGTTTATAAATCATCATTCAAGATGTGGATGAGATTTATAAAAATTCACGTGCTCGGACAATCTGATGACTGGCGTATCACCAGTGGTTAGCGAGATCAAATCTTCGTACTTTTCTTTTGAGATTTTTGGTTGCGTCTCATTGAGAGTACTAACTCCAGCGTGCAGAAAATTGGACATATTTCTTTTCAACGTCAAAGATCTGTAACATGCTTCTTTATGGCTTGTTTTGAAGAACAAAGTGGTGGGATCTGTTTTACGAACAGAAAATTCTGTCATTTCGGTCCAGTTTACCCGAGATCCAACATCATCTTTTCGCACTGAGAGTAGGCGTAAATCAGCTGACAGCTTTTTAAAATTGAGAAAATCTGTGTGTTCTAGGACGATGACATGGTATGGTTTGCTTCTTCTAGCCAATTTAAATATTGGTAGAAGCTGCGCAGGCACAAAAACATCTCCAGTTTTCTTTAGAGCGTAACTGCACTGTGTGCTGAATCCCCTACGCTTTGACCGTGGTTTGGCACAGAGAACCGTAGCGTAATTTCTTCAACACTTCTGCAGTTGTTGATAATATACATCAAAGTTGAAGCTACAATCGAATTACGATTCTGTCCACTGCATCCATCGGCAAACAAATAAACTAATTTTAAGCCTTTTTCATCACTTTTCTTAAGAAAAATATTTAGTGCCGTAGACACTTCTGATGCTCCTCTTTTGCACTAGCCTTCATGCCAAGTGAAACAATAACAATCTTTTGTGGTCATATCATAAATTGTTAGGTTATAAGTAGACAAATGCCTCTTATAAAATACCGCATTTTCGTTGGAAATAGGTAAGTTTATTACCTGTTGTAGATCGAACGTTGCACACTGTGCAATTTCCGGAGCTTGTTTTGACTGCTGCTTACACTCAGCTCTTTTCTCCCGAAACAGTTTCTTTTCTTCTTGACGTCTGTCGTACTTTTCTTGTAGTTTAGCCTTGACCTCTGATCCTTTTTAGGGTGGTGAAAAGATAACTTTTTAGAATTGTAAACTCTCCTGTACGTAGATAAGCTAGTCGTCAAAGAAGAATGCTCCGGGTCATTCATGAACATGTCATGCATTCTCTTTATAGGTAAGTCTGAGTGTAAATACTCTCGAGAGGTACTTTCACGGCAATAATGAGACTCGACTCTTGGATATCGATCTATATGCCTTTCGATCAATTCTCTAGATATCTCATCGGTTTCTTTAAGCTTCTCCACTCGTCCTCCGCGTTTGTCCTTTTCAACTATTCCAGTGTACTGACACTGGAATAGTTAACATTAGTGAACGTACCCTGAGAACTGTAGTTGAAAAATTGACTGCAATTTTTCAACTACAGTTCTCAGGGTACGTTAAACGTTAATTTTTACTGCATCTGACGTCAAATAATATTTAAGGATAAATTTTCTCCTTGATTCTGATCCAGCAGTTTTACGTTGAGTTGTTATTTTTTCAACGTGTCTAGCAATAAATTCACGCTGTC
The DNA here is from genome assembly GCA_943735965.1 of Eupithecia abbreviata. NCBI lineage: Eukaryota > Metazoa > Arthropoda > Insecta > Lepidoptera > Geometridae > Eupithecia > Eupithecia abbreviata. The sequence goes on along the minus strand of OX030997.1, from coordinate 842,193 downwards.
GTCACATAGTAATTTCCGTGTCTTACCAAAAGACGTAATTGCACTTACGACTTGTTTGAACAAAATTTTGTATGGATGAAAATCATACTAAACGTCGTAAGTGTACTTACGACGTTTAGAATAATTTTAATTTTTAAGAACTGTAGATACGTCAACGTACATCTAAACCCAGGAAGAAGATACGGATACGCCGATTAGACAGAACGGTTCGTCTTCAAAAGTAGAAAAAACCAACATAAAAAAGTCAAATACGCCAAAATGTTGGTTACGTCACTTAGTCAGGCAGGCGACGAAGTGACCGCGGGTTTTATTAATGAGGTGTTATCAGTCTGGACTATGACGGAATGTCTCGAAAATAACTTGATTGTCTCAAAAAACGTAAACCGACTTCGGTTTTAAAGTTTTTCTGAATTAGCAAGCTGAAGTGGCAGTGGGCCGGCCATATCTCGCGAAGAACCGACGGCCGCTGGGGCAAACGTGTTCTTGAGTTTTTTTCTTCCGTTTTTGTCTACAATCGGCTGTTCAGCCATAATTAGACGCGGTCTCGGGTGGGATACTCAGGTGCCATTTCCAGTGAAAGGCACCATCTCTAGACTTGAATGTTCCTGCGGTCAAGCTGAAGAATATTTCATCTCTTAACACTTTGACTGCAGTTTTTTTTCGACGACTGCGATCTTTTTTTTTACCTAAAAAATTCGTGCTGCCGCTCTACACAGCGGTTGTGTTGCGCCGCACATGCGATTCGTTCGAAAAATATTACAGCTCGGCTGAGTCACAAAGATCTGTATTTTCTCAGCCGCTGCGCTAGTGTGGATTTACGCATATTAGTCACTTGTAGAAAACTCATACCGTGCGTTTTCAGCACTCAAAGTGTTAAGGCGTTTTATATTATCTTTGTTCTGTAGCAGGTGTCTCGCTAGTGTGTTGCTATGATTATGCAGTCTTTCCTTGTATTTTTTGCTGTAATTGTTGAGTTCTTCTTTTATGGTTGGCATTTCCAAGTATTCGTGTATCTCTGAGTTTCTCACAAACCAATGTGCGCTGGAGATGGTTCTAAGTGTAATGTTTTGAAACCGCTGTAGTATCCCCAGATTAGAGTTGCTGGCGGATCCCCAGAGTTGTGCAGGAGCTGACAAACATCCAAACATTCGCATCACTACATAGTATAAAACAAAGTCGCTTCCCGTTGTCTGTCTTTCCCTATGTACCTATGCTTAGATCTTTAAAATTACGCAACGGATTATGATGCGGTTTCGAGTGATTCAAGAAGAAGGTTTATAAACCATTTGACACATAGTTTGTAATATTAGAGTGAGATTTAAAATCATAACTGTTTATAAATTTCTTTATCTGACTGTACCATACCACAAGAACAAAAGGCCCGCGCCGCAACAAATCCGATGATGTAAAAAGCTCGGATAAAAAAGACATTTTTCTCGTGACCACGTCCCGCGACGTAGATAAATTACGGAGAATAATGAAGCGATGGTTATTTCTCCTAAATAAATGGACCGACTGGGCTTTCGGCCCTCGTCAGAGTGACCGGCGAGTAAAGCGAGCGGCGGAGGCTAGCTCGCTCCGATATAAATTATAAATAATTATTTTTGAATTTATCATCATCTTCATCAGCCTATATTAGTCCATTGCTGGACATAGGCCTCCCCCAACGAGCGCCATAGCGCCCTATCTTCAGCTTGCCGCATCCAGCATCTACCTGCAGTCTTTCGCAGGTCGTCATCCCACCTGGTGGAGGGCGTCCTATACGTTATTGAATTTATACATAGGTCTTAATTCATTTGTCCGTTTCATAATTCAATTCCAATCATCGAAGTAAATTCAATTCAAATTGAAAATACCACAAAGCGGATAACATAATTAATAAGTATGGATAAATAAATAACACCAGACAATTCACACAGCTTTATCAAAGCTAAGTAGAGCTTGTGTAGCTTATGGGTACCTACCTACTAGATAACTGATATACATACATAATACAGTACAATAACATACATAGATATTTTTTTATTTTAAATAGAAAACCATAACACCCGGAACAAATATCTGCAGATCGTACAAAAATTTGTCCCGAGGCGGGAACTGAACCCGCAACCTCCTGCGTTGCATGCGGACCATCGCCTACAGCAGCGCCGAAATAAATGAATTGAGAGATTTCGTAATTTCAATTCTACCCTGACTTGTGGTAGATACGCAGATAAGACCACCAAGTATGGTAACTCAAACAACCAGGGGCCCAATTCCAATAGTTTTAAAGCAAAGACTACAGTAACCCCATACAATTATGATGGCTGTTGAGTCTTTCGTTTATTTGGTATCCTATTCAATAGAATGTAAAAACCTGTCCATCATCAGCCTATATCAGTCCACTGCTGGACATAGGCCTCCCCCAATGAGCGCCATAGCGCCCTGTCTTCAGCTTGCCGCATCCAGCATCTACCTGCAGTCTTTCGCAAGTCGTCATCCCACCTGGTCGGAGGGCGTCCTACACTACGTTTGCCGAGTCGCGGTCTCCACTCAAGAACACGTTTGCCCCAGCGGCCGTCGGTTCTTCGCGAAATATGGCCGGCCCACTGCCACTTCAGCTTGCTAATTCTTTGAGCTATGTCGATAACCTTGGTTCTCTGTCGGATGTATTCGTTGCGAATCCTATCCTTCAGAGAAACTCCGAGCATAGCTCTTTCCATAGCTCGCTGAGCGACTTTGAACTGGTGGACCAGCCAAAACCTGTCCAAGGTTGTCATAATCGTAATTTTCATAGATACGACTTACACTGAAAAAAATTGTGCTAATAGAATACCGAAAGGTGTCAATAGTGATGATTTAGATGCGATACTGATTGTTAGTAGTAGTTAATGATTATATATGTATTTTAACACATTGCACGCCCAATAGGGCAGAATACATTGTGACATCCCATTACTTATAACAACTTTTATATCTTGTGTATTGTGTATGTAATGTATAATACAATAAATGAATTTGTTTAAATATGATTGTGTTAGTGGAATTAGGCCGCAGTAGTTAAATCATACCCGCCCCTACCATCGCCCTCTAAATTTAGAGTTCCTCTAGAAATTAAAATAAGGAAACGCCTTATCTCCGCGTCCTGGAACCGCGAATTCATATCTCAGTCGTCTGGGGGACGCAAACAAATGGTCTGCGGTAGTCTGCGTGACGTGCCCACGGGTAAAGGCACACGTCCAATAGACACCTACAGACATGATAGTAATGCAGCGAAAGAATTATATCACAAGCGAAGGACAATGCCACTTAATCACTTTTATTATTTTATAACTTATGGTAAACGTATTTTCTAAGAAATTAAATAATATCCCCAATTGCGAAGTCGCAGGTTCAAGTTTCGCCGAAATCGATTTTTTAGAGATTGCCCCGAGTGCGAGGGCTGACGCACTATAATAACAAAAACCTTATTCGTATTCACCAACCAGTTCTAGAACCACAAAAATCACCGTCGCCTGAAGTACCTAGGTATATTAAAATTTGTTGTATATTTACAATACAATACAATAATTTCTTTATTTATAACGCCAAGTTACCGAGGTTTGAGGGCCGATGGTCCGCCTGCGACGCAGGAGGTTGCGGGTTCGATTCCCGCCTCGGAACAATTGTGTGTACGATCTGCAGATATTTGTTCCGGGTGTTCTGGTCGTTTTCTATGTATAATAAAAAAAAAATCTATCTATGTAATTTATTGTATTATATATATCAGTTATCTAGTACCCATAACACAAGCTTTCCTTACCATGGGGCTAGATAATGCTGTGTGGATTGTCCATCATTATTTATTTATTATTATTTATTTGTGACGCTTAAAAAGCTGCGACACAAAGCAACGAACATTCGAAATCTGTTTCTACTAGTTAATCAGAACATTACATATAAGATTCTGAAATCATATGGTGTATTTTTAAAATGTAGTAAGTATTGAATAGGGTATTAGTCAGTCGTTACAGCTTCAATAGAACAGAAAATTTCTGAATTTTTATCAACATTGCCGCAGTCAGAATGCTGCGGCTCAGTTGGACGCGAACCTTTACAATATAATTTCTGAATTGATATAGCTTTTGTGAGTTTTTTTGAATGGGATTGTTACTTTTGTCCCTGTCACAAGAGTTTTGTGAAAGTGGCCCGCGTTTGACGTGTTAAAACGATTTTATAATTTGATTAATAGAGCTGTAGGCAGGGAAATGTTTTGAGTTCGAATCAACACAGGTTTTATGACTGGGTATTTGTTGGGTTTTAGTTTGCTTGGTGTCTTTTTCGGTTATTTTTTTTAGTTTTATTGGGTTTTTTTTGATAAAATTTGTTTAATAAAGTTTTCCCCTGTGTCATAAAGCCTCAGTTAGTTGTCATTACGCATCAAATTATAATTTTCCTTTGTATTGACTGTTTTTTAATTTTTCAGGACAAATACTTTTTCTGCGCGAATAAAGATTTTATGGGAGTTCAGTTCAGTTCAGTTCTTTATTAATAAGAAATATTCGTATATGTCAAACATAAAATATACATAGGAAACAACTACCTCAGGATCATTCAATTCTGAAATAATTTTCCATAATTGAAGGATAAATCGACAAACATACATAAAACTATGTAAAATATTAGCATGATCCGTTCAGTAGATTTGGCGTGAAGAAGTTACAAATATCCATCCATCCAATTTATAATACTTACTTTATTTACTTTTTTTTTATTATTTATATCAAAAATACAAACCGGCCAAGTGCGAGTCGGACTCGCGCACGAAGGGTTCCGCACCATTAAAACATCCAAACTTTAACTTTTTAATAATAAGTGTGATTTATTAATTTAATTCATCACTACATAGTATGAAACAAAGTCGCTTCCCGCTGTCTGTCTGTCCTTATGTACCTATGCTTACATCTTTAAAACTACGCGGATTATGATACTACGGATTTTGATGCGCTTTTTTTAAATAGATAGAGTATTTCAAGAGGAAGGTTTGTAAACTATTTCAAGCATAGATATCCAAGCGGGTGAAGCCGCGGGGCGCAACTAATACATAATATACATGACATTGCATAATACACAATGTATTATGTACTATGCAATGTCATTTTGTGTATTCTCTCCCAGACAACCATCCCTGTACTTGCAGGTGTTTCCACTAATTGGGAAAAGGATCAAAAAACAAATACTAAAGAGTTTAACTTATTTATAAGTTGGTTTTCTGTCCCCAAGTTTTGTTTTACTTTGCAAAGTCAATGTTGGATTCAAATAGTTAACTTAAGGGTCAGTTCACGTCGAGACGCGCCGCGAGACATCTCTAGTTATAACACCTAGCGGGGCGTTATTGTCTCAATAATATGAAACTTATAATTAGCCGTCAGTTACCTAACGTAATATTGTAATCTAGCTGTTAGTTTTCCTAAAATTTTAAAATATCTCTATAGGGTAAGTCCGGAGGAGACAGCCGTACGGGAGAGATGGCCAATTGAAAAAACTGCAACTTATTACCGACAGATGATGTTAGTTTTAAGGTAGTTCGCTTCGCCTCACTACTAGCAACAAGTGTAAACGGGATTTTTGTGAGAAAAAAAATGAAAAAGTAAGTAAAATCCACTTTGTTTTTTTAACATATGTCCGATTTAGTATAGGGGGTTGACGTATTATGTGTTCTCAAAAAAGTTTTTAAAAATATCCCCGTTTTCAGGCAATCTCCCCCGGACACTCTGGGAGAGATGGCCAATCGTGAATTTTTTTTAGAGACCCTTAAGTCTATTTCTTTTTTATTTTGAGGCTGATTGAGAGTATAATACGAGTAGAATAATAATTAAAGTTTTGTTTACAATTAAAATTATTGTTTTAATCGCCATAGTTTCTTGAAAATATATCGTCAAAGTTAGTAGGGCCATCTCCCCCGGACTTACCCTAATATGATAATGTATAATCTTGACTTGGCTAACGAGGTTGTCAGCATGTGGGATGTAGATTCAGCGACCATAGTCCCGATAGTCGTTTCGGTTAACGGCGTAATAGCGAAGAGCCTCGATCAACACCTGAAGAGACTCGATAGGAAGTTGGATCAAGGGCCAGATCCAAAAGGCGGTACTGTTGGTCTCGACACGTAAGGAAGTTCCTCTATCTACAGCCCTAGTCACCGGCCGCTTGAGCCTAGCACTTTGAGTGCTGAAAACGCACGGTATGAGTTTTCTACAAGTGACTAATATGCGTAAATCCACACTAGCGCAGCGGCTGAGAAAATACAGATCTTTGTGACTCAGCAGAGCTGTAATATTTTTCCAACGAAACGCATGTGCGGCGCAACACAACCGCTGTGTAGAGCGGCAGCACGAATTTTTTAGGTAAAAAAAAAGATCGCAGTCGTCGAAAAAAAACCGCAGTCAAAGTGCTAGCTTCGCGGTCGGTGATGATTACCGTTTTGATATATTTTTTACTGTAGAATAATTTCATAATATTGTATTCTATTTTCTACAGTAAAAAAAATATTTTATAGCGAGAACTTAAAAATATAAAGAAATAAAACAATTGTTTTTTTTATCTGCGTAACGTCGCGTGGTGGCGTCTGTCCTTTAATATTAAAATATGTTTTTATGATACAGTTTCTCGCTTTAAGTAGAAATAATTATTTAAGAACGACAAAAACATTTTTCAGGGTTTTTGTTACGTAAGCCTTGCGTATTATATATATACATATAATATTCTATATGTATTATATATATATGTATATATATATAATTTGTAAGTATTGCGTAAGCCTCACAAATGTGAGGTTATTTCGAAGAAATGAAACAATGTCTTAGATATATATCGAAGGTCCGCCTGCGACGGACAGGTTGCGGAGCAAATGTTTGTACCATCTGCAAATATTTGTTTCGGGTGTCCTGGGTATTTAATGTATAACAAAAGTCATCTAGTACATAACACAAGCTCTGCTTAGCTTGGGGCTAGATGATGCTGTGTGTATTGTCCAGCATTATTTATTTAATCTCGCGCCATCACGAAACTTTACTTCTTTATGACGACCGATGTGGCGCGGTGGGCGAAGGTCCGCCTGCGACGCAGGAGGTTGCGGGTTCGATTCCCGCCTCGGAACAAATGTGTGTAAGATCTACAGATATTCGTTTCGGGTGTTCTGGTCGTTTTCTATGTATAATAAAAAATATCTATCTATGTAATGTATTGTATTATGTATATCAGTTATCTAGTACCCATAACACAAGCTCTGCTTACCATGGGGCTAGATAATGCTGTGTGAATTGTCCAGCATTATTTATTATTTATGTAATGTTAGCACGTCAACCCTCTTTTATTAAAAATGTGTTTCCTGGTCGGCAGTTAGAAAATGCCTCGGCATTAAGCCCACTCTTTGTACCCTTTTAGTGCAATAAAGTTTTTAAATAAAATAAATAAATAAACATTATTTATTTATTGAATCCGCGAACGTCCCTCAGCTCGGTAGTACGCTACTGTATTTCAATAGTCATACATACCTTACAATTGAATGTGACTATAGTCATTAAAATTTCCTTTGTCCTACATACAAGTATCAAGACAAATCAGTCTCAGATATCGATCAATAAGTCTACCCTCACTGAATATCTCCGCTCCGCCGCCTCCCTTTCATTTTCCGCTCACAAAATAACATAAATTGGGGAACACATTTATTTTCATTCACTCGAGCATTAGTCATTCCTTCGTTCAGTCATTCTCTTTTCGTTCATTCGTTTATAAAAGAGAGCTTTAAAATTCGAGCTTTCAAAGAAATTACGTAACAAAAGAATATGTGACACAGTTTAAAGAATACAGTAGGAATGGTGTTTAGGGACATCCGACAGAGAACCAAAGTTATCTACATAGCTCTGAGAAATAGCAAGCTGAAGTGGCAGTGGGCCGGCCATATCTCGCGAAGAACCGACAACCGCTGGGGCACACGTGTTCTTGAGTGGAGAACAACGACTCTGTAAACGTAGTGTAGGACGCCCTCCGACCAGGTGGGATGACGACCTGCGAAAGAATGCAGGTAGATGCTGGATGCGGCAAGCTGAAGACAGGGCGCTCATTAGGACTAATTTATAGGTCGATGATGATAATACTTTTTTTATGGTTTGGGGTGTAGGTATTCAAACATAAAGGTGAGATAAATTTATTATTTATCCTTAGTTTTAGATGGTCAACATCAAAATAAATTTTTAATTTCTATGAAAAATGAGTGACTCGTTAAACCTTAAGCCACAATCTCCTAGCTTAAGTACGTATTGTACCACAGCTAAGAAATATATCTGGCAGTAAGCCAACTAGCTCCAGAAAAATATGTTTTCAAATTATTGTTTACAGATCAAACTTTAAACTGTGTCCGCGAAAGTTTTTACTGAAACGTTTTGTTAGAGTTCCAAATAAGAAAATAACCTAATGTTATGGGGAACAGATATTAATTTCAGTTGGCTTTGAAAACATTTTGTCAGATTTAAATAAATAATGCTGGACAATTCACACAGCATTATCTAGCCGCATGGTAAGCAGAGCTTATGTTATGGGTACTAGATAACTGATATACATAATACAATACATTACATAGATATTTTTTATTATACATAGAAAACGACCAGAACACCCGAAACAAATATCTGCAGACCGTACACACATTTGTTCCGAGGCGGGAATCGAACCCGCAACCTCATGCGTCGCAGGCGGACCTTCGCCCACCGCGCCACATCGGTCGTCAAATTGTCATTTGGCCCACTACACCGGTATTGACGACCTCTGGTGCGCGGCGAGCGAATTCCCGCCTGCGACGCAGGTGGTTGCGGGTTCGATTCCCGTCTCGGGACAATTGTGTGTATTTGTTTGCTGCAGATGTTTGTTTCGGGTATTCTGGATGTTAAAGTAAAGTAAAAAATCATTTATTTCTTTAGGCTTACAAAATAAGCACTTAGACAAGTCATATTTCATATATAAATTATTATCAAATAAAATTATTTTACTATTCACTTAAATTTTTTGTCCACTAGTGGAAGAAGTGAAAAGAAACCACTAGCATGTTCATCTCTTATATGTCTAATACATGGTTATTTGCCTATTTAAGTCTAAATATAATATGATTCGATGTTATCTATGTTAAATAAAAAAAATCGATCTATGTAATCTAGTGTATTAAGTACCTATATTTATCTACTCATAACACTAGCACTGCTTAGCTTAGGGCTAGATGATGCTCTGTGGATTGTCCAACGTTATTTATTTTACCTAATTTAATAACGCTTTATTAATACTTACTAGCAATTAAAACCTAATAGAACGCCATAAATACGAACATGAGAATTAATTCCATATTGTATTATCCCGAAACCGCTTAGAATTGGATTAACTGATTCTAATTAATAATGTAGCCGTATTGAGATATTGAGTCTACTCAATGGAATGGCTTTAGTAGCAGATGCGCGCGGGTTCATCATCATTATGAGTCTATATTAGTCCACTGCTGGACATAGGCCTCCCCTAATGAGTGCCATAGCGCCCTGTCTTTAGCTTGTTGCAGCCTTTGCCTGCTGTATTTCGCAAGGCTTCATCTCACCTAGCCATAGGGTGTCCTACACTATTTTGCTGAATCGCGGTCACCACTCAAGAACACGTTTAGGGGCGGTCGGTTATTCGAGACTCCAAGCTAAGCAGAGCTTGTATTATGTTTACTACCTAACTGATATACATAATACAATACATTACATAGATATATTTTTATTATACATAGAAAACGACCAGAATACCCCGCAACCTCCTGCGTCGCAGGCAAATCTTCGCCCACCACGCCGCAGAGGTCGTCAATTGGAATTCATTCTAAAAAAACCCCTTACCCTATAAAACCTTACCATGTTCGCGATGAAAGTAACTCTATACACTGTTTCAAAACTCCTGTTCCCGGACATTATCCCCTAAAAACGTAGGTTTCCTACCAATATTTAATTCAGGCTTTAATACATTGGTAGTAAAATGGCTCCCCGGGAGCAGGCAGAGTAGGGTACCTAGTCGTTTGCAAAAACTCTGTCAAACTTTACCGTTAGCGCTTAGAGTGAAGACGGTGTCCAAAGAGTTTAACAACTGGACTCTAAAATGATACTTACTAGGGTGGCTCGAAATTTTTTTTTTCGACTTACGGTAACCTAATAGTGAAAAGTTTGTGCGTTTTTGGTTAAAAACCAACTATGTAAAATATTATTTGATTTGATTGACAGTAACTGCCTCCGCAACGTCATCGAATATTAAAAAAAACATGATTTTGGAGTCTACTTTGACGCTACATTACCTACTGTATAAAAATTAAATAAGCTGACTTTTTTCACCGACTAATGCCTATTATGGTCTTTTTTACAAAAAAGTAATAATAATGCTCGATCTTGTGTTTTAAACGCGGGGGAGGAGTGCGGGAAGGGGCGCTTAGCCGCACGTGCCGCGTCGTGTGCCATTGCCCATTGCGCATCTTGACGGATGTACTACGGGACCTAAATCTTACACTGGACCATTAGGTAAAGATCTGGAAACATGTGAATTACTGCCTGTGAAAAACTTTCACACATCGAGGGAGAGTTACTTCCTGAAATGTCGAAAGATTGAAGTACAGATCAACAGTACTTGCACAAGATAGTCTCTGCGGTAATCAGGTGATTTCCCAGGTGACTTAGCAAATAAGTCTCCAGGCAAACTCTCTCATGCCCGCTGGCTCACACGGGCATTTGAGATACCATCGGAAAATTTTAATATTGGGCTGCATTTGTCGTAAAAGTTGATTCACCATCTTGGTTTCAAATAAAACATAAGCCATCATGCAAAGATGGTTCACGACATCTTTGCAATAATAATTAGGGTCTCCAGATACCTGCCAGAAGATCTCAAAAATGTTATTGATCCTGTTATTCAACGCAATAACTATCTTGCGCATCCGGAGAGCATTCTTCTTGCAATGATTATTGATGACAGGAAACACATTAGAGAATTAGTAGCCCGGCGCATATTGAAGGCACGGAGCATGCCTCAGCTTTCAGTACCAAGATTATTTGAGGTACCCCGTATAAATTTCAATGCTTCCACATATATTGACTTGATAAAGTGGCAGGAAACTCTGACTGACCCCTTATTTTAAAGAAATTTTCCGATCAAGAAATCCAGCACATCGTTAAAACTGGAGGTGAGGCCGTGCTGCTGTTTCTGAGACTTCCCTGTCATACTCAAGCCGTTGAACGAGCAGTAAAAATAACAACTGAAGCTTCAACTTCAGAGTGCACAAGAAAAGCCCGTTTGGCATAAAAGCCAAATTGGAGTCAAGGAAAATAATGCCGAAATTTGACTCAAAACTAGATTTTCGAGCTAATTAAAGAACATAATTTGGTCTTTGTCATTCTTAGAATTTTAGTTTTTTTTTGTAATTTTATCTAAATAAATATGTTTATTATAAAAATACTGAATTTTAATTACAGTCTACGTAATTTAATAATTAAATTATTAAGTTTTCCCCACGTAAATCTTTTCTGTTTTTTATTTGAATTTGAGGTCTGTGCGGAGGCAGAAGGAGTTATCAAAAAAAAATGAAAAATTGCATTTATTTTCACATCAATATAACGCACCGAACCCCCCCTATTAGAACTTAAAATTCGATAAATATTTTTTTTCCATACATTCGTGAGCCACCCTAATACTTACCCAATAGTTTTGTACTTAGTATTTGTAACATTCGGACAGACGATAACTAATTTAACATTCAATAAATAAGCTTTAAGCAGAGAAAAAAGAGAAAAGAATTAACAAACAATGATACAGATGCACAATGGGCGGCCTTATCGCTAAGTGTAATAACAAAGGTACTCGTATGATCAGTTTTCCCGAACGCGAATGTTTCGTGGTTTTTTCGTTTATGCAGATATCCGAAATCGGGCTATTAACACACTCACACAGGCTGTACGGCACAGGGGCAGGTTGTAGCTAGTTGCAAAATACACTACATTTGCGTCGTTGGCAGCGATAGTGTTAAGGAGCCTATATACCAAAGAGCACCCGCTGTCCCACCGCCATTTAAAAACAAAATGTAAATCTTTGATTGTCATTTACCGTACAGGTTAGGTAAGGTTAACATTTCCATTCAAGAAATTAACTTTAACTTAGCAATGCCATTCAACGTGGCAATGTTGCCGGCATTCTGGGCAGTCTGCCTTCTGGTGACGATTTAGATTTTTAGGAAGTTGATATTTATAGGTCTAAATACTAGTTGGAATTGTATTTATTGTTTGAATAAATCAAATGTTTTTGTTTAATAGTTTTCTGCATGGATGGTGCAATAACGTAATAATCAAACTTAACCCTACAAAATAAATTGCAGCTGTCGTAATATTGTTAAGTCTCGTTGCTTGTTTACCCCTGTCAGCTATTAAACGATGCCATAACACGAGCAGAAACCACTCTTTTATTTCCATTCCTAAATTATTTAACCTTCGAGTGGTAAAAGAATTTCGCGTCCCGTAGTCAAATAGCTGTTGTAATAAGGATGCTTTTTCAACAGATTTTTCAGCAAGCCCCCCCGGGGCATTACGACAAGAATTGAATGAATTTAATATCAACGTAAGGCGGGCTTTTGTCCCGGCTTTGTAGAAGGTGCCATAGAATTTGGGTACTAAACTGAAAGTCGATTTCTGCCTCGGAATAACTTTGTCTAACTGTCTTCCAAATGTTCCGATCGCAATACAAATCTTGTAATATTGGTTTGTATGGATGGACGTATAAGTTGGTTACTTCTATACGCCACTACATACGCCTTCACGGATCTGGTGAATCTTTTCCATGGCAACCAGCGCGTACAAATCCACGGGCAAAAACGTAGTTTTCTCTCACTCACTCACGATCAACCCCGCAGAAGAGGGTCTTGGCTTCTGACCGGCAACACAGAAAGCCTATCTATTGTAGGTTGATGCGTTTCGCTCTTGCCATCCCAAATCCACATCGTTTATTCATGACATTTTCTATTATCTGTAAATTTTCAGAGTAGTTTGTACAAAAAAAAAATACAAAAATCTTTATTAGAAACAAGAGACTTATAGTATAGGGTACAGTTGTGGGCTGACTACCGCAAAAGTTAAGAAACTGTGTAGCGGAGTCAGCGCCTTCCTCCGCAAACAAAATAAATAGGTATGTTTCTTTAAAGAAATAAAAAAAGAGAAATATGTGTGTAGTGTGTATGTGTGGTATGTGAGGGTGTGTGGTGTGTTAGGGTGTGTTGTGTGTGTGTGTGGTGTGGTAGGGTGTGTGTGTGTGGTGTGAGTAGGAGAGTGTGGCGCTCAATGCTCAAACAAGGCGCTTGTAGACATCTATCGCGAGTTTCAAAAAACAAACTCCTTTGACATAATTACACATACAATAGATTGTAACATTTATTTATATGAAAATGAACGAATACGAACATAAAAGAATATCAAGTCGAACAGTATTTAAACGGGTATCAGAAAAACTGTCAAATATTTTTACAATGGGGCACATATTCCGCGACACCTTATACCAACTTGGAATATAGGCTGGTACTTAGTACTAACTGTTTTTGAGTTCGCAGGAAGGCATTCGGTTACATTCAACAAAATAAATTCGCAGAGACAGTTGAGTTATTGAGTGTTACTGTTGAAATGGGATATTGCTTCGTCGACGGGTAACATGTTCCGTGACGTGATAAACGAAGACTTGTTTAATGGTAGGCCGATGTGTTCTAAACCTGCTTCTGGCCGCGGTTTGGCTCACATCATATGAGGCACGTGGTACCTACTTCATTCACTATCACTACATAGTATAAAACACAGTTGCTTCCCGCTGTCTGTCTGTCCATATGTACGCTTAAATAAAAACAAAATAAAAAAACCTTTTATATATATATTAAGATTAAATTATTTAAATATTATAATTATTAAGATTAAGTAATTAGATTAAATGTATGAAAAAAACATGCATTGGTATTATTATGCATATGAATAATTGTGTAGATAGTATGTATTTTATTGATTTAAATTTAAGTAGATAATTCGGTGGTTAGGACCCCTTTCGGGTACAGGTCTCCTCCAGGTCTTATATTGTGTTTATAGTTTGGTTAAATCTCGCCAAGTCATAGGCAGCACAAATGCTGTTAATATGTCTTGAATTCTATTGGATTTTTATTCATTTTCTTCTCTTCGGTAGACAGTGATTATGCGTTGTGTTGCCAGATATATTTCTATCTATTATAATAAATAATGCTGGACAATTCACACAGCATTATCTAGCCCCATGGTAAGCAGAGCTTGTGTTATGGGTACTAGATAACTGATATACATAATACAATACATTACATAGATAGATATTTTTTTTATTATACATAGAAAACGACCAGAACACCCGAAACAAATATCTGCAGATCGTACACACATTTGTTCCGAGGCGGGAATCGAACCCGCAACCTCCTGCGTCGCAGGCGGACCTTCGTCCACCGCACCACATCGGTCGTCATCGATGATATCATTAGATTGGATGATAAAAAAAATGTGTTAAAACTAGTCATAATAGTACATAATACAATACATTACATAGCTAGATATATATTTTTTTTTTTATTATACATAGAAAACGACCAGAACACCCGAAACAAATATCTGCAGATCGTACACACATTTGTTCCGAGGCGGGAATCGAACCCGCAACCTCCTGCGTCGCAGGCGGACCTTCGCCCACCGCGCCACATCGGTCGTCAAATCTATGATTCTCAGTCTCATAATTTTTTTCATAAATTTTTGTCTCTTAATTTTTTTGTGAGCTGTAGGGTTGTGGTCTCGCTCTCCCGCGGTGACCAGCCGTATTGGGATGCTTGGTTTTGTTTGTTCTGTTCTAATATTGTCTTCGAGTTCTGGATGGCGCTAATTGCTATGTGTTTTTATATTGTATTTATTTATTTATTGTAATAAGTTAACAAAGCAGTTTACAATCACATTTATGCATTAAATAATAGAGTTACAGTAGTGAACCAGATTGTAGACCTAGATGTAAACATAACAAGTTTAGAAAAGTGTTGCAAACATAGCCAAAACAATTTCCGCATAACTAAATGTTTTTATTGAAGTTAAAGTTTAAGTTTTAGTTAAAGTTTCTATTATATATACCTAAACAATACATAGTGTATTATTTAGGTATATATAACAGAAAATACATATTTATATTGTTATATATTAAAGTTAATTGCTCAGTATAGTCGAAATTAGTTTGCGAAATTTATTGAGGTTAGAGTCAAATATATCTATTTCATTATTTTTAGCTGTATTGTTTGTGTCTTGTATTGTGTTATTCTTTTATTTTCCTTGTATATTTTATTCTTATTGTTTGCAATAAGAATATGTACGCTTAGATGTTTAAAGCTACGCAACGGATTTTGATGCGGTTTTTTTTAATAGATAGAGTGATTAAGAGGAAGGTTTATAAACCATTTGACATTATTATAGATTTCAACGCGGGGTAGCCGTGTGGCGAAGCTAGTAGTTGATAAGTTAGTTGTAGTAATTTAAGTATTTGTTTGAACCGAGTAAGATACGGAGTTACTGAGGACTAGTTAGTTAGACTAGTTTTAACAATTTTTTTTTATCATCCAATCTAATGATATCATCGATGACGACCGATGTGGTGCGGTGGACGAAGGTCCGCCTGCGACGCAGGAGGTTGCGGGTTCGATTCCCGCCTCGGAACAATTATGTGTACGATCTGCAGATATTTGTTCCGGGTGTTCTGGTCGTTTTCTATGTATAATAAAAAAAATATCTATCTATGTAATGTATTGTATTATGTATATCAGTTATCTAGTACCCATAACACAAGCTCTGCTTACCATGGGGCTAGATAATGCTGTATGAATTGTCCAGCATTATTTATTTATTTATTTATGAGTACACTAATTACTGAATGTCATGGCTAATAAATATGACTGTCGAATACGACACCTCTGGGTGAAATTACTTATTAATACTCTAGATTAGTTATTTTGGTTTTATTTTCTTCGCTGTGATTGTATTTTCTTTTTTTTGTGTTTTCTATACATTGTTTTCTGTCTGAAAATAAAAAATTGCATTGAATTGAATTGAATTGAATAATAGAATAGATAGATAGATAACATTTATTTGGTACTAATAACACACACATACAATTAATATAGAGATATATACAATATTAAACAAAAGGTTCGGTTAAACAATTAAAACAATTTATAAAGGTAACATAAAGGTCCTGTAGGTAAAATTATTAAGTTATTTATTTTTATTTTTAGTTACTAAGCCTACACTATACGACGCCACATATAACAATATTGAAGTAAGAAGCATTATCAATTTTAATCATAATCATCATCATCATTAGCCTATATTAGTCCACAGCTGGACATAGGCCTCCCAATGAGCGCCATAGCGCCCTGTCTTCGTCGTGGTCTCCACTCAAGAAAACGTTTGCCCCAGCGGCCGTCGGTTCTTCGCGAGATATGGCCGGCCCACTGCCACTTCAGCTTGCTTATTCTCAGAGCTATGTCGATAACCTTGGTTCTCTGTCGGATGTATTCGTTGCGAATCCTATCCTTCAGAGAAACTCCGAGCATAGCTCTTTCCATAGCTCGCTGAGCGACTTTGAACTGGTGGACCAGCCCTATCGTGCGTGTCCACGTCTCAGCTCCGTAGGTCATAACGGGTAGGACGCACTGGTTGAAAACTTTCGTTTTCAAGCATATGGATATGGATGAAGACAATTTTAATCATCAAGCTTCAAAGTTCAAATTTGCAAATCCTTCATCTACACAAACGGCTTGGCTGACACTCAACCAAGTTAGAAAAGAAATTCCTTCTTAAACATTGCAAAGTTAAGCAAGACTTAAAATGCTTTATTAAAAGTAAACAAAATGCACTCTAAGGCTGAAGCAGTCTCTACCCAGGAATTAAGTTTATGATAACTTAACCGCGTTGCTTGATATTATGCTAAGCGGGAATTTTAAGAGGATTTTATAACAGTTTCCATATTAGATAGATAGAATATACTTTATTGCACAAAAAGTTGTACATAGGCGAGCATAATGCTAGATAGCAATCTCTACCTGCTAACCTTTGGGTAGTGTGACAAGTTTAGTAGGTAGCGCTATATAATAGACATAATAAAATATACTACTCATAATGATACTAAGCTACTTATATTATACTTAAACAGTAATATATATACCTATATAAATAATTCATATATAATTATAATTACGACGACCGATGTGGCGCGGTGGGCGAAGGTCCACCTGCGACGCAGGATGTTGCGGGTTCGATTCCCGCCTCGGAACAATTGTGTGTACGATCTGCAGATATTTGTTCCGGGTGTTCAGGTCGTTTTGTATGTATAATAAAAAATATCTATCTATGTTATGTATTGTATTATGTATATCAGTTATCTAGTACCCATAACACAAGCTCTGCTTACCATGGGGCTAGATAATGCTGTGTGAATTGTCCAGCATTATTTATTTATTTAATTACGTACCGAATTATTCTTGCGAAAGAAAATAGTTATAGACTCTAGATCTGAAGACATTTATCGAGGATGCCTCGCGATATTCAATGGGAAGACTGCTCCATAGCCGAGTGGCCTTTACAGCGAAGGTTCTATGATAACCTACTGTACAGGCGTCAGGAGTTCCAAGCTGCAGTCGTTTCGAGTCCCTCGCAGGTCGCTGGGGTCCGTAGAGTGGGCTGAAGGATTCGGAGAGGTAGTTAGGGTCATATTAAATGTGTTTTTGCAGACAATGTCATATATTTTTTAAGGATATCGTATTTTTTTGTTTGCTTTTTAAATTGCTAGCTGCCCGGCGAACTTCGTACCGCCCAACAGTGGATTCGGACCATTTTATAGAAGTATTTTTTATATCATGGTGGCACTTCACATGGCTATTTGTATTTGTGTTTTTGGCATATTTGGCAAAAATTAACCATGTATGGACAGTTTATTTGACAAAGTGTTCGCCTTATTTGCCTATTTGACAAATAAGGCCAATACCAAATACGCGTTACCGTGCTTGTCGGTTACTCGAGGCACATCAAAGCAGTCAAATAGGCAAATACGCAATAAGCCGTCCAAACAATGGCCGTATTGGCACCTCTGCTCAGTTTGCTGCCAAATGTTTGTGTGTTTGTTATTTGTGTGCCATGTGTGGATGGTCGTATTTGCTTCGTTTTGCATTTTCGTCTAAACGTCATATATTTTGCCAAATACAAGAAACACCCAATAGCGAACTTTGACAGTTACGAAACCCATGAACATTTTGCATAGGTATTGGGAAATGTTATTTGTTTAATTTTTTCGTCAATTGTCCAATGTCTTTAAAGTTATTCTACTATTCGGGACGGAGACAAACAAAAATAACCATGAAAATCGATATAACCATGTAAACCGACCTTATTTTATAAAGTGGAAGATGATGGACTTTTCCTGGACACAATAATTAGTTATTTCCTTGAAAGTGACAGACAGTTATGTTACACAAAATAGTTTTTTTTACTTGGAATCAGGGAAGATTAGTCGTCCCTGCTTGGAATTTAAAAAAAAAAAAAATAATGCTGGACAATTCACACAGCATTATCTAGCCCCATGGTAAGCAGAACTTGTGTTATGGGTACTAGATAACTGATATACATAATACAATATATTACGTAGATAGATATTTTTTATCATACATAGAAAACGACCACAACACCCGGAACAAATATCTGCAGATCGTACACACAATTGTTCCGAGGCCGGAATCGAACCAGCAACCTCCGCCGTCGCAGGAGGACCTTCGCCCACCGCGCCACAAATATGTATAATTTGTAAAAAAATATGTAACGAATATGAAATACGAGTTAGATACCATAATGTTGGCTAAGCTTTGACTGATAAAAACATATTTTGTAATATTAAGCATTTATGTTTTGTATTATTAAATATATGGTTTCTGCCCGCGGCTTCGCACGTCCTGTTTCTATGGACACGTTTTAAGGTTATTGTGATATTTGGAAATAAATAACAGAGCATGCCCATTAAAATTATTCAGTTGGCTGAAATGGTGTATTTCTTGACACTTCTTCTAATGTACGGTTCGGATCGCGCCAAACCACTGCCGTTAACTTTGTGCCATATTCTTTGATTTAAGTCTTTTTTTAGCCAAATATAACTAGCTGCTCCCCGCAGCTTCGCTCGCGTGGAAATCTATGTGTCAAATTATTGATGAAAACCGCATCAAAATCCGTTGCGTAGTTTTAAGGATCTATGCATCGCGTAATATATATATTATATGTATTTAAAATCTAATTGAAAGAGCACTATATATATATTTAATTAGATATATTTTTAATAATATTGAACGAAATGTATTTATTAGGTTTATTGAACTATTATTATTTTACTTTATTTATGTATATTATAATCTGATTCCGTATTGGAACATTAGTCTAATTTGTTTATTTGTACACTTCTTCTATCTGTTCCATCGCCTCTCCTGTAAACCTAAGGTTTGCTGGAAGAAAACTCTTACTCAGGATTAAGCTCGCCTATGTACGTATCTTTTTTAATTAAGTTATTTTTAATTGTACATCAAATAATTATAGAATCATGCATACATACGTACAGACAGACAGCGGGAAGCGACTTTGTTTTATACTATGCACCTTAATACAAGCTCTATGATAGGATACCAAGGAACTGTCATTCAGCCTTCAATCACTCACCTGTCAACAATTAGAATACACCGTAGTCGTGCATGTGTCAAACAGCAAATAAGAGAGTGGACGGGGTATAGTAGGTACACTGGGTTGCCCAGCTTGGTCAAACAAACATAAATTAGGATAATAGAACAAGTTTTCAGTGTATCCGGGTTATATCTCTTTGTAGATGGGCCGTGAGACATAACGCCTCGGATCTGCAATTACTGACCGCACCTAAATCTTATGGACTTTGGGAGGCCATAGGAATAGAGGCCACCACGCACCACGGTCTCCACATGCTGAGCGGAGACCGATTTTTTGAAAATTGATTTATTGTATAAAATATTATATGTTACTTTACGTACTAAACGTAGTGTAGGACGCCCTCCGACCAGGTGGGATGACGACCTGCGAAAGACTGCAGGTAGATGCTGGATGCGGCAAGCTGAAGACAGGGCGCTATGACGCTCATTGGGGGAGGCCTATCATCGATGATTGATCGTATGATTCATTATTAATTGGACGTACAAAAATAACTATATGGGCTTTTTTTAAAATAGCACTGATACCTATGTGAATTAATATTAAATGTAATATGAAATTGACAACCGATGTGGCGCGGTGGGCGAAGGTCCGCCTGCGACGCAGAAGGTTGCGGGTTCGATTCCCGCCTCGGGGACAATTGTGTGTACGATCTGCAGATATTTGCTCCGGGTGTTCTGGTCGTTTTCTATGTATAATAAAAAATATCTATGTATGTAATTTATTGTATTATGTATGTCAGTTATCTAGTACCCATAACACAAGCGTTACCATGGGGCTAGATAATGCTGTGTGGATTGTCCAGCATTATTTATTTATTTATGTGTGTTTGTGTGTGCATGTGTATATTTTGTGTGTTTGACGACTGCTCCTGAGGAAATCGGTCTCACAGTCCGGGCAACAGGAGCTGCCAGGGAGTATTTGAGAGAGTATGCCACTAGACTTAGTATATATTTTTTTTTTGTATTGATGGTGCACTAATTGTATTGTATATCTGAGTGTGTGTGTGTAGTGTGACGGCCGATGGGGCAAACGTGTTCTTGAGTGGAGACCACGACTCGGTAAACGTAGTGTAGGACGCCCTCCGACCAGGTGGGATGACGACCTGCGAAAGACTGCAGGTAGATGCTGGATGCGTCAAGCCGAAGACAGGGCGCTATGGCGCTCATTGGGGGAGGCCTATGTCCAGCAGTGGACTAATATAGGCTGATGATGATGATGATGATGTGTGTAGTACCCCTGTTTGTCAGTTTCTCTGTTAATTTTAGATTCATATATAGCTACTAGTCGTCTTAATTATAGGATATATTATAGAATCCTGTGTGCCAGAAATATAATTTGAGAATCGCTTGTTCAGTTATTACTGAATATAGAATTCCATCAGCTAAAAGGCTTTGCATTGAATTAGGCCGCTCTCCCGCTGTTTCGTGGCTCCAACCTGTCCGAAATTAGGCCTTTATCCCACGAGGTTAACGTACAGGATTATAATGTACAGTCGTCGGAATAGATTGTAGGTTCTTGTCTGTTTGGACTATTTCCATTTCCATTTCCATTTATTGAATCATAACCAGACAAAACTTAACACAACAGAAAAAATATTGTACTAATTACACAAATTTCTCTTCATATTGTGCCGACCCCTGTTAGAGTCGAATAATGATACTATGTACTTTACTCTATTAACTTAGTGAAATATTTTCAATTAGAAATTAATAAGTGGATCTCAAATTACACAATATCAACCACATCTGATCGACATAGCTCTAAGAATTAGCAAGCTGAAGTGGCAGTGGGCCGGCCATATCTCGCGAAGAACCGACGGCCGCTGGGGCAAACGTGTCTTGAATGGAGACCACGACTCGGTAAACGTAGTGTAGGACGCTCTCCGACCAGATGGGACAACGACCTGCGAAAGACTGCAGGTAGATGCTGTATGCGGCAAGCTGAAGTCGGCGCTGCGGCGGTCATTAGGGGAGGCCTATGTCCAGCTGTAGACTAATTAAGAAGACTATGTTGAACATGACTTATAGAATGGAATTGAGAATGACGTCATCTCTCATGTCGTACTGCACAGTTCGAATCCGATCTGAACGGTACAGCCAGGTTGTCAGGGACGTCATTCTGAATCCCAATCTTTACATACGCAAGTTATACAAACGCACCATATACACGGGAACCACGTGAGCGAAGTCGTTAGCAACAGCTAGTTTTTCAAAAAATTTAGAAACAGTTTCAGTTTCAGTTATTCCATGATCATGGCGCATGAAACTGTGCTGAAATATTGGAAAACTCAAAAATCAAATCAAGGTTAATATCCCGTTTTAAATTAATTTAGGGTTAATAACCATGATAGTTTCAAATGTCTTATTTTAAAATAATGTTTTCCCATAGGTTTTTCCAGTCATCCTGATGTATTAAACTGGTGTAGATATTTCCCTCGGCGACTGTACCTCTCCGCCATCATACCCGCGGCGACCGTAAAAGAAATATGTCGGAGCGTTAGTGTGGATGGGTCATAAATGTAAAATCTGCCTTGTTTCGTTAATTCTACTTGTGAGTGCGCATGGAGCTTTATTTAACTAATTCTCAATTTACTTACGGATTTGACGAGTTTAAAGATAAGGAGAAATACGTTTATTCGGCCTTATATGCATACAGTTTTGACAATATAATAAAAAGAAATATCTCAGTAGGTACATACATTTACATACAATACAAAGACACAAATAAATGCAGTAAAAAAATGATCAGTAATTAAACGAAAACAAATTATCAAATAGGTACCTATTTGACGACCGATGTGGCGCGGTGGGCGAAGGTCCTCCTGCGACGCAGAAGGTTGCGGGTTCGATTCCCGCCTCATGTAATATATTGTGTATTATGCATAGATAGATATTTTTTATTATACATAGGAAACGACCAGAACACCCGGAACAAATATCTGCAGATCGTACACAATTGTTCCGAGACGGGAACCGAACCCGCAACCTCCTGCGTCGCAGGCGGACCTTCGCCCACCGCGCCACATCGGTCGTCGTGAAAATAATTGATGTGAATCAAAAAATCAAAGTGATTACTTTATTTCCCAGTTTTACTTATGTAATTAGAATTTAATAACGTGTCCAGAGTCCTAAAGTCTAAAGAAAATAAAACTTATGTACATAAAAGCGAGGTCGAGTCCAAAAGCTAGTTATATCACAAAGAGCTTAGAAAAGCCCTCCGAATAGGGTCTACCAAGCAAAACCTACAATTATAACCATTACTACCACACCATTACACTAGCCCAAGAGCCCTAATCCCATATAATAGCGTCTGTTTTCCCTTGACAATCGCGAAGACATAAGGTGGTTTTTAGCTTGATTGATGAGTTAATTTCGGGTACTGTTGTATGCAATTAAGAAGGTTGATTGACTCAACCTTTGTCTAGGGCTCTTGAGAACACCTCTTTTGGTGCCAACTTGGGTAAATTGGGCGAGTTTAGCAAATTACCCTATGTAGGGGTATTTTTACCCTATGTAAAGTAATTTTTACCCTATGTAGGGTAATTTTTACCCTAGGGTAATTTTTGCTATAAGATGTTTTCGCACAGAAATTAAAGCGAAAGAATTTAAGTACTGAGACATAATAAGGAGGTGGGATATGCCACATAAGTGATGACTTCACTATTACAACAAAACAGACATTTAGTAGCAAGGTATATTATATACACATTGTATATAATGTGTGTACGATCCGCAGATATTTGTTCCGGGTGTTCTGGTCTTTTTCTATATATAATAAAAAATATCTATCTATATAATGTATTTTATTATGTATATCAGTTATCTAGTACCCATATCACAAGCTCTGCTTACCATGGGGCTAGATAATGCTGTGTGAATTGTCCAGCATTATTTATTATTATTATGTCTCTCATATACCATGATCTCGGGTCATAAAGTGACCTGGTCCTTTGGAAGGCTTGCGTGGGGCCGAAGCCAACAGCACAGAGGCCCTTTGAGAAGTTAATCTAAAGGTGATGGCTACACATAGCGGGTATCATCCTCGGGTGCACAACATGATACACCCAAAGATGGTATCCGCCAGGTGTAGAGACTATTGCAAAGAAAAATGAAAGAAATAAAACCAGGCTATTGTGATGGATGGATGGACTGGGTAATCGGGCTATAGGGGAGATTGCGGACGTCTGCCATAAACAAGTCAATCATTATTATTATTATTATTGTATTGAAAGTCGTTCTGCTTGCTCTCAGTAGGTCTGGCTGAAAATCAGTATTTTTGCTTTTTCAGCAAAAAACTACACTGAGCCAAGGCCTTTTGACATACGCAGCACACACAGACATCTTACCTAGTTTTTAATTTCATTGTTCTTATCTATAAATATTTGTTCCGTCATTTTATACCTATGTATGTATAACTAGCGGACCGTCCCGGCTTCGCATGGGTATTTATTATTTTTATTATTCATATCCTCCTCGCCTTAGGGCTTAATAAAAAAACCTGTTATGATGTTATTATCTGAATAAATAAATAAAAATATTTTATTTGCTGCCGTTTATTTCTTAACATTGCGATTTTTTTTCGACGACTGCGATCTTTTTTTTAACCTAAAAAAATCGTGCTGCCGCTCTACACAGCGGTTGTGTTGCGCCGCACATCGAAATCGAAAAATATTACGGCTGTGCTGAGTCACACAGATCTGTATTTTCTCAGCCGCTGCGCTAGTGTGGATTTACGCATATTAGTCACTTGTAGAAAACACATACCGTGTGATTTCAGCAATCAAAGTGACATTGACTTCCCGTACCCCACGCTCTACAACTATGCGAAATAGGCTCCACTGGGGAGTGACGCCTATTTCGCATAGTTATAGAGCCGAGTGTGCGCCACGCGACTTTTTTCTAATACCTACATACTTACATTTTTTAACTCGTGATATTTTATGACGTCATTCATTTTTTGACGACCGATGTGGCGCGGTGGGCGAAGGTCCGCCTGCAACGCAGGAGGTTGCGTTTTCGATTCCCGCCTCGCAAAAGACAATTGTGTGTACGATCTGCAGATATTTGTTCCGGGTGTTCTGGTCGTTTTCTATGTATAATAAAAAATATCTATCTATGTAATGTATTGTATTATGTATATCAGTTATCTAGTACCCATAACACAAGCTTTGCTTACCGGGGCTAGATAATGCTGTGTGAATTGTCCAGCATTATTTATTTATTTATATCTTTCGAACAAAATGTCCGAATTGAATAATTCAAAAAGTTATATAAAGGTATTGAATCTTACCTGCCATAAACTAAATTTATTCAATACTCGATGGTTTGTTGCTTACATGACGTGTACAAATAGGTCTTAAAATAATGTAACAGACAGGGCAATATAAATCTAAAGCTAAATGCTAATTTTAAACATTTTCTTAAATCTATTCGATTAATTCACCGTCTTACGTACTTAATAACTGCAGAGAAATGCAAGTAATAGTAGAAAATAGATAAAATTGAGAGAAAAGTAAAAGTAAACTACCTCCAGAGTGCACTTAGGGAGATTTCAGCGGTGCCACTTATTGTACTTCAGCTGAAAATGCGAGATTAACGCGAAAAAACTGGAAAATACCAGCTATCTGAGTGTACCTTCTGTAGGGTAGTGCTTTTATACAAGCTAGCTCGTTTACTTACTATAAATAAAATAAATAAATAATGCTGGACAATTCAAACAGCATTATCTAGCCCCATGGTAAGCAGAGCTTGTGTTATGGGTACTAGATAACTGATATACATAATACTATATATTACATAGATATATATTTTTTATTATACATATAAAACGACCAGAACACCCGGAAAAAATATCTGCAGATCGTACACACGAGGCGGGAATCGAACCCGCAACCTCCTGCGTCGCAGGCGGACCTTCGCCCACCACATCGGTCGTCTAATGAAAAAACTATGGAATAGGATGATTGTGAACTGCGGCGGATCAAAGCTTATTTCTTCGTTTATTTAACTTAATTTTACTTATATTCACTTTTAGGGTTCCGTAACCGAAGGGTGAAAACTGGAACCTTTTACTAAGCATCTGTCATGTCTGTTCGTAAGCCCGTCTGCGAGCAGGCCGTATTTTAAGAACCGGAAGAGGTAAATAATTGACATTTTTGAAAAGCTTGTGTTATGGGCACTAGATAACTGATATCCATAATACAATAAATTTCGTAGATAGATATTTTATACTATACATAGAAAACACCCAGAACACCCGAAACAAATATCTGCTGGTCATACAATTTTTTACCCGAAGCGGAAATCGAACCTGCAAGCTCCTGCATCGAGGCGGACCATTGTAGGCACCACATCTGTCGTCCTAGAATTCTAAAAACATTTTGAAACTATCATGGTCATTATCACCAAAGGCAAAATGAAGCATTACAAATTGAACTCGAAAATCTAGGTAATCATGGTAAAACGGGCCGGCAATATTTCGCGAAGAACCGACGGCCGCTGGGGCAAACGTGTTCTTGAGTGGAGACCGCGACTCGGTAAACCTAGTTTAGGACGCCCTCCGACCAGGTGGGATGACGACTTGCGAAAGACTACAGGTAGACGCTGGTGAGGCAGGGGGATGTCATATCCCCGAAACTGTTCACGTGCGCATTGGAAGATATGTTTAGGTTGCTGGACTGGAAAGGAAAGGGCATTAATATAAACGGCGAGTACATCTCACACCTGCGATTCGCCGATGACATAGTCTTAATGGCGGAGTCGCTTGAGGAACTGAACCAGATGCTGGACGGCCTAGCTTCAGCCTCCCGATGTATCGGTCTTGGCATGAATTTGGATAAAACCAAAGTCATGATCAATGGTCACATTGATCCAAGGCCGGTGGTCGTACATGGTCACCTTCTCGAAACTGTTTCCGAGTACACTTACCTTGGGCAGATTCTGCAGTTGGGTAAAAACAGTTTCGAGAAGGAGGCCAAAAGGAGGATCCAGCTGGGCTGGGCAGCATTTGGGAAACTACGTCAAGTCTTCACGTCATCCATACCGCAATGCTTGAAAACCTACGACCTACCTTGATGACCTACGGAGCTGAGACGTGGACACTCACGATAGGGCTGGTCCACCAGTTCAAAGTCGCTCAGCGAGCTATGGAAAGAGCTATGCTCGGAGTTTCTCTGAAGGATAGGATTCGTAACGAATACATCCGACAGAGAACCAAGGTTATCGACATAGCTCAAAGAATTAGCAAGCTGAAGTGGCAGTGGGCCGGCCATATCTCGCGAAGAACCGACGGCCGCTGGGGCAAACGTGTTCTTGAGTGGAGACCGCGACTCGGTAAACCTAGTTTAGGACGCCCTCCGACCAGGTGGGATGACGACTTGCGAAAGACTGCAGGTAGATGCTGGATGCGGCAAGTAGAAGACAAGGCGCTATGGCGCTCATTGGGGGAGGCCTATGTCCATGGACTGATATAGGCTGATGATGATGGTAAAATATCCCGATATAAATGACTTTTGGGTCCTAAAAGACAGTTTCTGTCCTTTTGTTATATTTTCCTGCGGTATTTATGTGTTAACCTAACAAACAGTAATCTATCTGAACCTGTTTCGTCAATAAACCAGTTCTCGTCCAACCGAAGTTTGTCACGCGATTCAGAAACTGAAAGTAATTTGAACGATACATATTGTTGGAGGCACGCATAGTTCTAATGATGTCAGTAGAATGTGTAATGGTATACAGGGTTAGCCCGCGGCTTTGTACGCATTTTTGACGACCTCTGTGCCGTGGTGGGCGAAGGTCCGCCTGCGACGCGGGAGATACAAAAATACAAATACAAAATATTTATTTACCAAAAGCTTACAAATAATAACACCTTAACTTAATTTATGTACATATTCTTACATTATAGAGTTGATTGGTTGAGGTGTTGCAGTTAACAGTGACCCCCGCACTAGGCTAGGCCTGTATCGCGGGGCATCAAAACATTTTCTGTTTGCTGGTAGGTAATGAAGTGCACTTACAAAAAAAAAAGATTGCGGGTTCGATTCCCTCCTCGGGACTGTTTGTAAAATCAGCAGACATTTGTTCCGAGTGTTCTAGTCGTTTTCTATGTATAATAAAAAATATCTATCTATGTAATGTATTGTATTATGTATATCAATTATCTAGTACCTTCAGCTCTAGCGGACCTTCACCCACCGCGCCCTAGAGTTCTATTCACTGACATTACTGATTGTACGGTAAGCGTACTTTTCATTTAATTTTATTTATTTGTGACACAAAAAGCTTATTCATTTAGGTATTAATAGAAAATAGAGCAAATAAAGGTAAGTACAGTTTCCACTCGTAACTTGTAAATATAACATAGAAAGATAGAACATAGAAAGATAGTACATAAAAAGATAGAACATAGAAAGATAGAACATAGAAAGATCGAACATAGAAAGATAGAACATAGAAAGATAGAACATAGAAAGATCGAACATAGAAAGATAGAACATAGAAATACTTTATTATACCACTCAAAACAGAAAACAATTCAGGAATTAAACAATAGAATAAAGGAAGTATAATGGGCGGCCTTATCGCTGAGAGCGATCTCTTCCATGCAACCTTAGGATGGACTAGACATGAAGGAATAAAATAGACGGTGGTATACTTAATAAGTTTTGTATAGTTTTTATAGTAAACTAGCGGCCCGTCCCGGCTTCGTCCGGGTGTTCATTTGTTTTTTTTTTAATTTTTAATTTTTTTCTCTCCGTAAGAACCATCCTCGTACTTCAAGGAATATTCTAAAAAAGAATTAGCGAAATCCGTTCAGCTGCTCTCGAGATTTGCGCTTAGCAACACATTCAGCGATTCATTTTTATATTATAGAGAAGATGAAGGTTTAAGAAGAACACTTTTAGTATGAAAATAGCCTGATAAAAACCTCCACAAACATTTAGCTTCCCAGATAAAACGGGAGACCTTCTGGCACGCACGCTGGTAATTAATCTAAGTCAAATCAGACCCGGATATCCTTCAGGCCCGCCCACTTACAAACTGAGACTGTTATATTCTACATACGTATAGTAATAGAGTCTTCTTCAGGGTGACTTTACGGTGGGAAGAAAGAGCGGGGCGGTTTTTTATTTCATTACATTACTAGCTGCTCCCCGCGGCTTCGCCCCCGTGGAAATCTATGTGTCAAATTGTTTAAATGATAAAAAGTATCCTATGTTAGACTCCTGGTTCTAAGCTACCTCTCCACCAATTTTCAGCTAAATCGGTCCAGCCGTTCTCGAGTTATAAGTGTTGTAACAAACACGACTTTCTTTTATATATATAGATTTCATTACATTATTTCTTTACACTTATTCACACTAGGCACATTCACTTAGGCACATTCATATAATTCTTTCCACCCAAAGGTTGCCTGGAAGAGATCGCTTCTAAGCGATAAGGCCGCCCATTGTTGTACCTGTCGCATATAATGTATTTGGTGTACAATAAAGAATTTTTGTATTGTATTAAACTAAATACTAATTAAAAAATTCAAAGTCCTTATTCTTTTAGGTACCTCACGAACTAGCTGTGCGAACCTAGCAACTGACTTTGAGATATTCATGTTTTTTTTATTATATTCGATTGTACCGGGTTTGTACCCGATTGTACCGGCAAAATTACAATAAAATACAATCGGGTACAAACCCGGTACAATCGAATCGAATCAAAAAAACAAGAAAAGTCAGTTGCTAGGTTCGCACAGCTTCACGAACTTTGCGGTCAGCCGGAACGCCGTCCGCGTCAGCCGTCCGGTTGGCCGCAATCAAAATATCCACAAGAAAATTCAATAAAACTCCGGAACCTGAAACGGTTGGTAAGAAGCCATCGTCGCCCGGAGCGCTGCGGTGGTGGCGGAACAAACTAATAGTTGGTTACCCGTAATTGCAACCGCATTCTCCGGACAACCGGATGACTAACAATGTTCCGGTTAACCGCACGGTGAGTAGATAGATGCCCTAAGAGGAATCTGAGACAATTCATCTACACTAATAATATAAAGAGGTAATGTTTGCGAGTTTGTGAGGTTGTAAAGAGTAATCTCGGGATCTACTGAACCGATTTTTTTAAATTCTATTACGCATAGAAAGCCACAATATTTGTGAGTATCATAATGCCGTCCTCAGCATAACAATAACTAAATAAAATGCTGGACAATTCACACAGCATCATCTAGCCCCATGGTAAGCGGAGCTTGTGTTATGGGTACTAGATAACTGATATACATAATACAATACATTACATAGATAGACATTTTTTATTGTACATAGAAAACGACCAGAACACCCGGAACAAATATCTGCAGATCGTACACACAATTGTTCCGAGGCGGAAATCGAACCCGCAACCTCCTGCGTCGCAAGCGGACCTTCGCCCACCGCGCCACATCAGTCGTCTAACAATAATGATTATGACCTGTCGTTTCAATAAAAAAGGCTCAAAATAATAATGCAGATAGCTGAAAGAATGGACATATTGAATTTTGAAAATAGGCGATATGCGACTAGAACGTGAACAATGAAAATACTTGTTCGTGCATAAAGATGCATTTACTCTACGTTCATCGCAAAATGTTTATGAAACAAATGTCCACCCGGGCGAAGTCGGGACGGGCCGCTAGTACGTTATATTATCCTTCTTCCATTGTATAAAATGAAGTCGCTTCCGCTGTCTGTTCGCTTAGATCTTTTAAACTACTCAACGGATTTTAATGCAGATTTCAGCAATAAATAGAGTGATCCAAGAGGAAGGTTTACAAACTATTTGACACATAGATTTCCACGCGGGAAAAGCCGCGGGGCGCAGTATATGTATTTCATCTTTGTGCAAAATTTAGAGATAATTTTAACTCAAAAATTTTAAACTTATATCTAGATGTAGAAAAGGTAAACAAAGCCGCGATAGAACTCCGAGGATTACAAATAGTAACTATATGTTTCCTGAACGCATTCCTTACTCAGCCTGATAAAAGTAACCTATGGTAGATAGGGAGCCCGTGGCAAAAGTACTACTTTATTGTCTTACTTTACGACTCATATTATACGTGACGTCATCAACTGAACGACACGTAATATGGTACTCATTTGAAATAGTAAATACGCGACAAAGTTGAACAATAGGAAAATCAAGAGCGTGAGAAAATGACCCTGGTACTTAAAGTTTTAGATTTTATTATCTTTATTGTTTTAGTTAATGATCGATGGGAGGTAATTATTTCGTAAAGTTGAAAATCTCACTAAAATTAATTAATCGAAGTAATTTTTTGCTCAATTTGTAGTGGTTTGTTATGTATATTGTATACGAATACGAGCTAGATACTTTTGTTGCCGACTGTACCACTACCGGCACGCTATGTGATGTCACGTCCAATGCGTTGAAGGCTACGCTGTCCTTTTATAGAGCAGGAGCTCGTTTGACAACTTCCTACATCATCGTGTAGTTGCAAATCCAGAGATATTTAGAGAGTTTCTCATTAAAACTATAAGGGATATAAAAAATCTAGGGGGGGTTCTAAAAAATAGTGAGAATATGGAATAGTCCACCAACAGTTAAAATAAAAAAAAGTAAATTAATCATACCTAAATCCACATTGATCATCATACAAGTGGAGTCCTATGTCCAGTGGACGGACATAAGCTGAAGATGATGATGTTTGTTAAACGTTCGATTACCTATTAAAGATAAGAATACGTTCTTTTTTTTCAATTAAATTATATTTTTTCTTGGTATTCGGTAAGAAAAGGTTTTCGACAACGTCTCTTGCACTATTGTAAGGGAAAAGAGATTTTATTTTGGCATCGCGCCGACTACTACTCTGACAACACGAATACGGGACAGCGTGGTGCCACTGATAGCGTTTCAAACGCTTATATTGTATGCAATTAGTTTACATATTCACAAAACTAAGACTTGACTTATTAACAGTTTGACTGCTGAAATCACACGGTATGTGTTTTCTACAAGTGACTAATATGCGTAAATCCACACTAGCGCAGCGGCTGAGAAAATACAGATCTTTGTGACTCAGCAGAGCTGTAATATTTTTCGAACGAAACGCATGTGCGGCGCAGCACAACCGCTGTGTAGAGCGGCAGCACGAATTTTTTAACAAAACGCAAATTATGCTATCTGCGAGTAAGTCAAAAAAGAGTTAACTTACCTACTCTCGCATTTCACCTACTGACGACCGTAAATAAATAAATAAATAATGCTGGAGAATTCACACAGCATTATCGAGCCCCATGGTAAGCAGAGCTTGTGTTATGGGTACTAGATAACTGTTATACATAATACAATACGTTACATAGATAGATATTTTTTATTATACATAGAAAACGACCAGAACACCCGGAACAAATATCTGCAGATCGTACACACAATTGTTCTGAGGCGGGAATCGAACCCGCAACCTCCTGCGTCGCAGGCGGACCTTCGCCCACCGCGCCACATCAGTCGTCTAAGTCAAGCAAATAAGGTGAGCCATCCGATTGTCTAATCACAAAATACTTTCAGAGAATATGCTGAGCCAATTCCTAATTTGTAGCTACTACTGTCTGCAACGAATCACACACACACAGATCGTACACACAATTGTTCCGAGGCGGGAATCGAACCCGCAACCTCCTGCGTCGCAGGCGGACCTTCGCCCACCGCGCCACATCGGTCGTCTAAGTCAAGCAAATAAGGTGAGCCATCCGATTGTCTCATCACAAAATACTTTCAAAGAATATGCTGAGCCAATTCCTAATTTATAGCTACTACTGTCTGCAACGAATCACACACACACACACACTAAACTAGTATTTTGTGTTTGTGTGTGTGATTCGTTACAGTTAAAAGTATATTCCATACTAGCTGCGCCCGGCGGCTTCGCCCGCGTGGAAATTTCTGCGCAATTTTACCATCTTTTAAACCTTCCCTGGACTACGACAAACATTTCAAAACCAAAATCAGCTAAATCAACCCAGCCGTTCTCGAGTTTTAGCGAGACTAACGAACAGCAATCGATTTATATATATAAAGATTAGAGTCCTGTAAAGTCTAGAGGAATTAAGCACATTGACATTTGATTTATTTCTTTCTTCTTCTAATATCGCTAGCACTCGCACCCCACCTCACTTCACTACATCGCACTTATTCATATATTGGCTTCACTTAGTTTTTATTGCTTTCAATGAATAGCAATGCGTCGATTCTGTTTCTGCTTTATTAATATCGAGAATGCTCTTATAAACAAGTGCCGCAAAATATGGGTTTTTTCATGCCAATTTTTTGTTTTACGATTTTTAATTTTATCCGCGACTCGTTAAACGCAGTGTAGGGGATTTAACTGCAGTGTAGGGTTCTGGCCAGCTGGTTTATTAAAATGTATTTGTGAGTGTATCACGCATTCTATTTTCACCACTTAGTGTTTGAATTTTCCAATACAATACAAATACAATTTATTTCACATCAAGACAAAAACCGAAAAGAAAAAACAAACAAAGATACAGATGCAAAAGGTGACCTTATCGCTATGAGTGATATCTTCCAGGCAACCTTCGGATGAACATATAGCTATTTTTTTTATTATTGAGTCTTTACATTATTTCTTGATATATCTCTCAGCTCGTCGCTTTGCTGAAGGTCTATTTTATCTCCAAAATACTCAATCGATTGTTTTGTTTAGTTTTTCTTGAGTACACCATTTGGCCGAAATGAAGCAAGAAATTAATAGGAGAATTTAATTGGACCCTCAATACTGTCATAACATAACCTTACTATTAATATTGTTTATTATAAAACAATATAAATAGTAGCTGTGCCCTGCGGCTTCGCCGGCGTAGAAATTTATGTGTGATGGTTTATAAACCTTCGTCTTGAATAACTCTATCTGATTAAAAAATCCGTTGCGTAGTTTTAAAGATCTAAGTATACATAGGGACAGACAGACAGCGCGAAACGAGTTTGTTTTATACTATGTAGTGATAGAAAAAGTTCTGGGTATTTTCTTTGTATAATAAACAAATATCTATCCATGCAATGTATTGTAAAAGTGTTGGCAAACGTGTTCTCGGCCCACAGCCACTTCAGCTTGCTAATTCTTTGAGCTATGTCAATAACTTTGGTTCTCTGTCGGATGTATTCGTTACGAAACCTATCCTTCAGGGAAACTCAGAACATAGCTCTTTCCATATCTTTCCAAGCGAAGTCCTCTAACAAAATACATTTTGGAACCGTGTTCCTCAACCGATTGAGCTGAAATACATTTTATAATGAGGTGACAATGCAATATAACGGTAGCAATATCTGCAGAATGTACAAACATTTGTCCTGAGGTAGGAATCGAACCCGTAACCTGTGTCGCAGACAGCCTGTTACGCCACTGAGATCGTCTCAATAAAAACTTACTTGAGAAAATTCCCCCAAGAAAGATATTCTACTGCTGCGAGGCCTCAATATAAGCCAATTCTTTCCAATAAGCGATATTTATTTGGAAGAAAATCCAGAACAACGGATTATTAGAATGATTTGATCTTATATTTGGGCCGATACGAGGAGCATAACGTCCGACTTCGTTTGGAAAACAAATATCGTGCAATCAAATAATCATTACACAAATGTAATTTGACGACTATATTTGTACGGAAAGGGATGGGAACTTGTTTTGTTTCGGACTCCGAATATTACTGTTTTCAAGTTAAATAAATAAATAATGCTGGACAATTCACACAGCATTATCTAGCCCCATGGTAAGCAGAGCTTGTGTACAATATGCTATTGCACAAATAAAGTTACAGCACTTGATTGTAATATCATACGGGATGATGGGATTCAGATATCTTCGAGTCTTGTTGTCCTGCTCAGTTCGAACCCTGTCTGAGTGGGACAGCATTAGAGATGACTTCATTCTCAATCTCACTCAAGTATACAGTTTAAACAAAGCAATGTTTAAACAAGGCAAAATTTGCCAATTCATTTAGGTAAAAAAAAATATTTTGCGACATTTACGTAGGTAGACCTGAATGCTTTACCAGAAGGCTGGTTGATGCAAGTGGACCTTCGACCACAGGGCAGTAAAGTGGACAAGTTTGACTGACATTCCAAGCTCCGAATTCGGAGTTCGGATAAACAGTAGACATCTCTAATTCGAATGTTTTCGACGGAACGGAAATATCATTTTTGGGATAGAAATTGATTTTTGATACACACGAGTGGGGTTTAGTTTCGTAACAAATGATACAAACAATCAAAACAAATGGTTACCAAAGAAAAATAGTTATTGACAAATTGGATGGATTTGTACTGGGGAAATATAAGCTTATAAAAAAGATATCGAGCTAGTACCAATTATTATTTTATATCTGGTTTGCCTGCGACGCAGATTGTGGGTTCAATTCCCGCCACGGGACAAAAGTTTGTACCATCTGCCATTATTTATTGTTCCGGGTGTTCTTGGTATTTTCTTTGGATAATACATATGCGCGAATGATTAATAATAATGATGATAATTAGTTGATTATCCAGACTCTGGCAATCAGGAGACATGAGACATTACCATCTATCCGAACTACCCGGACACTCGCCCACACAAATGGTTTCATAATAGTTTCGATTATATGATTATATTTAATATTAAAAATATTTATAACCTATTCACTGCCCCGTATCTGCGATGTGAGCTGAGAATGGGCGCGACGCAGCTCTACTAGCAAAACATGGTAATGGGCAATGAAAGTCTTAATTTTCCAGACTCTCGCCATCAGGAGACATTACCATCTGTGACACTCGCGCACAAAAGTGGTATCATATAGTTTCGTAAAGAAGATGATTGTATGATTTAATTTAAGAATTATATATTTTTTTTTATTATATTAATGAATGTCTTAATTTCTTCCAGAATCTGGAGACAGGAGACATCTAACCACATCGTAGAGGTGGAGGTGTCTCCTGTCTTCAGATTCTCTGCCATTCTCTGCGCTTTAATTCAGTATGAATTGCGGTCCTAATTGTTATTGTAATGGTTTTCACCCATAAAACCTATGAGACTAACACTAAACTACTGGAATATTACAAATATATTTAATAAATGCGAAAGTTTAGATGTTAACATGGATGGATGTTTGTTACTTCATTATGCCAAGACTACAGAACGGATCAGGCTTATATTTCACAGTTGTAGCTATAAGCCTGGTATCAAACATAGTCTAGGATAGTAAAGTCATTTAAAACGGGATGTTTACCATGATTAGATTTTTGAGTTTTCCAATATTTCGGCACAGTTGCATGCGCCATGATCACGCAGTAACTGAAGGCACTGCGAGTTCTTATGGGCAGACATACCGATCTGCCCTCATTTTGCGATCTACCGCAACTGTGCCGAAATATTGGATAACTCAAAAATCAAATCATGGTAAATATCCCGTTTTAAATGGCTTAAGTGTTAATAACCATGATAGTTTCAAAAGTTTTATAGTCTAGGATAGTTCCTATGGGATAGAAATTGCCTTTCCATAGACACAACACGCCACACCCTGTTCCATCAGATGCCGCCGTCGAGATTCTCATCCATCACCACCAGGTCGAGGAGGCGGTTGAGGACTTCCTGTCTGGCCCGACACCGCCCCTAGGCGGGGAGTACTTCTTCTCCCCTGCTGAGGTGCGGAAGGCCGTCCTCCGCCTACCCAGGCGGAAGGCGCCAAGCTATGACGGAGTCCCCAACATGGCACTCGCCCAGCTGCCCCGCCGTGGAGTCGCCGCACTCTCCCGGCTCCTCAACGGAATCCTCCGGACGTGCCACTTCCCGGACCCATGGAAGACCGGGCGGGTCATCGCCCTGCCGAAGCCAGGCAAAGACCACCGCCATCCGGCCAGCTACCGCCCCATCACCCTGCTACCAACAGTGGCCAAGCTCCTGGAGCGTCTGCTCTTGGGCCGCCTGGCCCCAACGATCGAGCCACGCCCAGAGCAATTTGGCTTCAGGTCCGGCCATTCCACCACGCTGCAGCTCACCAGGGTGATGCACCACCTCGCAGTCGAGCACAACGCCGGGCGATCCACCGTCGGGGTCTTTCTAGACGTGGAGAAGGCCTTTGACCGTGTATGGCACCCCGGCCTCCTGTTCAAGCTCCTGCAGACTCCTACACCACCAGCCCTCACCAGGCTCGTGGCATCCTTCCTCGCCAACCGGCGGTTCTTCGTCGCGGTCGAGGATGCCACCTCCTCCACCCGGACCATCTCAGCTGGTGTACCGCAGGGTAGCTGCCTGTCGCCCGCCCTATACGCGCTGTACACAGACGACATCCCTACACTGGAGGGCCACCTACGCCCCGGGGAGAGGGATGTATCGTTGGCGCTGTTCGCAGACGACAGCGCCTACTTCTCGTCATCCACCAGCCCGACCATCGCAGCCAGCAGGATGCAGCAGCTGCTAGACGTCCTGCCGCCATGGCTGGACAAATGGCGCATGGCCGTCAATGTGGGTAAGACGGCCGCGCTGTTTGTCTCCCGCCGCCGCCGCCACCCACCCCAACTTCAGCTTCGGGGCCAGGATGTGGCTTGGAGCTCGCACACGAGGTACCTCGGCATCGAGATTGACAGGTCGTTGAGGATGCAGCCGCAGGTTGACCGCGCGCTACAACAAGCGCGCGTCGCCCGTGCGCTCCTCCGACCTGTCCTGGGATCTCGGTTGCCGCTGAGGACTAAAGTGCGGGTCTACAAGTCCTACGTCCGGTCCCGACTAACCTATGCGGCGCCGAGCTGGTACGCCCTGGTCTCCCAGACCAACAAGGACCGGCTCCAGGCGCTGCAGAACGTGGCTCTCAGGATCTGCACGGGCGCGGGCCGCTACGTCAGGAACGACGTCATAGCCCGCGACCTGCAGATCCAATCCGTGGAGGAATTCATCGTGCAGACGGCGCGTCGAATGTACGATCGCGCCGACAACGGGCACCACGAGCACCTCCACAACATCGCCCCGCCCCAGCCCCGGCCCCAGGAAGACGACCGCCCATGGCGACCCCTTCCGCGGGACCTGATCCCTGCGGAACCACCATAGAGTCCTTGGGTTTATTTAAAAAAAGTTTATAAACGGAATGAAGCCAAAAATACACTGAGAATAAGGGAAATTCCCAGAAACCCAAGGACCGAGGGGTCGTCACCCCTCGAGTTGACGCCGGGGTAATGAGGCAAAGCCTCGAGGCCCCTCTCTGTGCCCCCACCAGGGCCGGAAAGAAACCTATTGATTGAGACACAACACGTGCAAATCCGCGGGCAGAAACTAGTGAAATTATAATTTGAGAATAGAAACAAATTAGAACTAGTGGATATTACAATTAAAACAGTTGGCCTTATTGCAGACTGTTGAAACGATGTTGCAAATGATGAATGTCTAGAAGACAAGATTGAGTATTGTTTTGAAGGCCCAGGTTGTAATTTCGTCCTATTTAATTAAAGAAAGTTTGCGGCCAACCTGTAATCCCAAAATGACTTTCTGACTTCTGTGCTCAAGTGTACCTAATTCAATTTGGCCCCCACGGGATTGTTTGAACATCAGATATTATAATTTGGGGTCTGCTAAGGAGGCACGTCTCAAATCCTATTAGGTTATTTCGAGGAATTATATACGAATCGGTGGTTTCTGGCTACTCGAACTTTGGTTGTCTGGGTGATATTGCACAACAGCAACTTGCGTGCAATGTCTTTATTTCCTGAAAGAGAATTCAATTGAATGAAATTACTGAATTTATACAGGGAAACCTCGAGTAGTAAAAACAGTTCTGAAATAATTTGAAACTCTAAACCGACATCAAATTCCTTAGTATTTACACTATTTTTCATGTTTTTGTGAAGAGATAACAAACATCCGAAGTTTTGCATTTATTATATTAGTATGATTATTACTCGTAGTACATACATATACATATCCTAT
Source organism: Eupithecia abbreviata (assembly GCA_943735965.1). Classification (NCBI taxonomy): domain Eukaryota; kingdom Metazoa; phylum Arthropoda; class Insecta; order Lepidoptera; family Geometridae; genus Eupithecia; species Eupithecia abbreviata. Next base: position 803,437 of record OX030997.1, on the reverse strand, counting down.
TAATATTATAAACGCGAAAGTTTGTGAGGATGTTGCTCTTTCACGCAAAAACTACTGAATGGATTTTGATGAAACTTCACAATAATATAGGTAGCTTACATATCAGAATAGCACATAGGCTACAATTCATAAAAATATATTGTATATTGTCCAAAATATCTATCACCACGCGGGTGAAACCGCGGGGCGCTGTACATAATACAACCGAGCTATGTCGTTGACCACGAGGAGTTATGTCGCCGACCACCGACTCTATGTGTTCGACCACGTCACTCTGCGAGCTACTTCCCTACCGGCAATATAATGTACCCCACCTTTACCGGCGGTCAACTAATCTCTGTTCTATGTAGTTAACTGCTCTATTGATCTGCAGGTAAGATTCAAGAGTAAGTTAAACGGGGTTTAACTTAGATAATCTCAGTCTATTAGGGTACTGCGGTGACCTCTGTGGCGCGGTGGCCTGCAAACCAGGAGGTTGCCTCCTGGTTTGCAGGCAGACCTTCGCCCACCACTTCGGGTTCGATTCCCGCCTCGGAAAAATTGTGTGTACGACCTGCAGTTATTGTTCCGGGTGTTCTGGTCGATATCTATCTACATATATCTATACTAATATTATAAAGAGGAAAGGTTTGTTTGTTTGTATTGAATAGGGTCCGAAACTACTGGACCGATTTGAAAAATTCTTTCATCGTTGGGAAGCTACACTATCCCCGGTGAACATAGGATATATTATATTTTCAAAAAAGTTAGGGATCCGTACTAAAACCGTGCGAAGCCAGGAAGGTCCGCTAGTGTATAATAAAAATATAGGTACTTCTGTTGAGATAGGTATTCCTCATCTGCAATAATGTCTTCAGTGCGTAATAGGATTATAGTCAAGCTATCAACAGATAACTATTCGGAATGCTCGAACAAAACACTCCATTGTTAGGAACAACGGAGCTAGGTACAGGGGCAAAAACAAGAGGCAATAGGCGAGATTAGAATTTACAACCAGTTTATAGCGCGGACCCTGGGACTAGAGTTGGGAAAAGTTATTTAACACTTTGATTGCTGAAATCACACGGTATATGTGTTTTCTACAAGTGACTAATATGCGTAAATCCACACTAGCGCAGCGGCTGAGAAAATACAGATCTGTGTGACTCAGCACAGCCGTAATATTTTTCGAACGAAACGCATGTGCGGCGCAACACAACCGCTGTGAACCGGCAGCACGAATTTTTTAGGTTAAAAAAAAGATCGGAGTCCTCGAAAAAAAATCGCAGTCCAAGTGTTAAAACGGGATATTTACCATGATTTGATTTTTGAATTATCTAATATTTCGGCACAGTTTCATGCGCCATGATCACGGAATAACTCAAAAATCAAATCATGGTAAATATCCTGTTTTAAATTCCATAGTATTTACACGGGTTTTATTTTTGGAACAAATAAAATTAGTACCTTTTTGTTTCGGCAGTAGGTTCTCCTTGTTAGCAATCTCAAAAAAATATTCGATCAAGAAAAGAAATTCTTCGATTATGAAAAGAAATTCTTCGATTATGAAAAGCAATTCTTCGATTATGAAAAGAAATTCTTCGATTATGAAAAGAAATTCTTCGATTATGAAAAGAAATTCTTCGATTATGAAAAGAAACTCTTCGATTATAGAAAGAAATTCTTCGATCATTCTCGATACAATAGTGAAACAATTTTACGAATCGGTCCATAAATAATTGACTGAGAAATCGATGAACATAGAATCTCTTTTTTGTGATTCGGTGGTCAAAAGTAAAAACATTTAAATCAAATCAAATTGCGTAGAAACCGCTTTATTAATTGTATTTTTTATGTAAACTTCTAAGTGTGATTCGATAAACAAATTCATAAGTTAGTGTTATCTATAATATGTAATCTAAGATCTATGTAATGTATTGTATTATATATATCAGTTATCTAGTACCCATAACACAAGCTCTGCTTACCATGGGGCTAGATAATGCTGTGTGAATTGTCCAGCATTATTTATTTATCTATGTTAGTCCACTGCTTGACATAAATCCTACTTATATTATAAATGCGAAAGTTTGTAAGTATGGATGGATGGATGGATGTTTGTTACTCTTTCACGTAAAAACTACTAAATGGATTTTAATGAAACTTTACAATAATATAGCTTATACATCAGAATAACACATAGGCTACAATTTATAAAGATATATAGTATATTATCCAAAATATCTACATAATAACTAACAACATATGAACTACTAACAAAATATCTACATAATAACTAACATATGATACAGCCCCTGCCTTTTCTTAAATTCATATAATTCTTTCCATCCAAAGGTTGCCTGGAAGAGATCGCTTCTAAGCGATAAGGCCGCCCATTGTACCTGTCGCATATAATGTATTTTTGTAATGTTTAATTTGATTATGGTGTACAATAAAGTTTTTTTTTTTTTTGTATATCTATCACCACGCGGGTGAAACCGCGGGGCGCAGCTAGTTTTCTATAAATGTTAGAAGTCCGAAACTGAATAGTCCGTCTAAATCCCCGGCTTTACCCCATCCCTATCCCCGGGGACTAATCTATTGTGTGATTGGGAATGAGCTCGCATAGTTTATAGATAGCAAGCCTGCCGTTACATGAAACTTTTATAATGGACCCGGGAATCCCCGCAATGGGCATGGAATTCGCTAACGGGTTATCTAAGTGAAACTGATAATGGGGATACAGAGTGCTTTTAATTGGGATAGTATTAGGTATTACTAAACGTATACATATTTATATTTAAAATATGACTTGTCTAAGTGCTTATTTTGTAAGCCTAAAGAAATAAATGATTTTTTACTTTACTTTACTTTTACATAGAATATATACATTATTATATGTATATATACATAGAAAGGTTTCATCCATCACTACATAGTATAAAACAAAGTCGCTTCCCGCTGTCTGTCTGTCCCTATATATGCTTAGATCTTTTAAACTATGCAACGGATTTTGATGCGGTTTTTTTTAAATAGATAGAGTGACTCAAGAGAAAGGCTTTACCATTTGACACATAGATATCAACGCGGGCGAAGACGCAGGGCGTAGCAATAACAATGGTTTTGTTCCTTCATGTCCAGTCCATCCTAAGGTTTCCCGGAAGACATCGCTCTCAGTGATAAGGCCGCCTTTTGTACTTCCTCTATCCTAAGTATTTATATAATACTAGCGGCCCGTCCTAGCTTTGCCTGGGTGGTCATTTATTTTTAGGCAATTTGTAAATATTTCTCTTTTTTCTCTCCGTAAGAACCATCCTCGTACTTCAAGGAACATTCTAAAAATAATAATTAGCGAAATCGGTTCAGCCGCTCGCGAGATCAGCGCTTAGCGACACATTCAGCGATTCTTTTTTATATTATAGAAGAGGAGAAAACAGGTAAAAGTAAACTAAAGTCATTTAAAACGGGATATTTACCATGATTTGATCTTTGAATTATCCAATATATAAGTATATAATATATACCTACGTAGTTAATTTTATTTATTTCTTTATGTTCTTGTTTACTTATATATTATTATTATTTAGTAGCAAGCTGTAGCTACTTGTGAATCAATAAATGTATTTTCTTTTTTTCTTCTTTCAATATTTCGGCACAGTTGCATGCGCAATGATCACGGAGTAACTGAAAGCACTGCGAGTTTTTATGGGCAGGTATACCGATCTACCCTCATTTTTTGTCTTTTGCTGAACCTGGAACCCTGTTGTGATAATATGCAAAAACGGAAGAAGTGATGAACCAACCGCTTCGCGTTCTGATACCGTCAGTGTTGTGTGTCGTGATCGAGCTGCGTTCGATAATAGTGAAACCGGTGTTAGTTAGGCAACGTTAGGCAACGTTCGTAGCAAAAGACAAAAAAATGAGGGTAGATCGTTATGTCTGCCCATAAAAACTCGCAGTGCTTTCAGTTACTCCGTGATCATGGTGCATGCAACTGTGCCGAAATATTGGATAACTCAAAAATCAAATCATGGTAAATATTCCGATTTAAATGACTTTAGTGTTAATAAACATGATAGTTTCAAAAGTTTTAAAAGTAAACTAAACCAAAAAGTCACTGAACATGCAAATGGCTCGAAGCATACCTTTCACCAGCCCCTGTGAATTCCTGAACAATAACGAAGTCTAACTTAATACACGTGTGGTCAAGTTAAAGTTAAACTAAGTATGGTTACTTAGCCCCTAGTTTCCGGCACAAGCATACCTGAGGCAACCTCCTGGCCTTTGGGAGTTCACATACATACCTACATACATACCTACTTAGTTTACATAGAGTACTTACTTTGGTGAGGTCTATAGGGATGCATAGGTTAATAGTTGAGAGGCCTTTATGTATAAAGGTACGTTTACACAGGAGATCCGTTTTTACAGGACCGTTTTTTACGGATATAATTCGATCGGGAATATAACTGCCGAGTGTGTGAAGTCGCTCCTACAGCAACACACGCCGTCATGACCAAATAATTCGATCGGGAATATAACTGCCGCGTGTGTGAAGTCGCTCCTACAGCAACACACGCCGTCATGACCAAATAATTCGATCGGGAATATAACTGCCGCGTGTGTGAAGTCGCTCCTACAGCAACACACGCCGTCATGACCAAATAATTCGATCGGGAATATAACTGCCGCGTGTGTGAAGTCGCTCCTACAGCAACACACGCTTAAACTTGCACGAGAGGGTATAACATGAAAAAATCTCAATAACCAGAGAATAATAATAACGCTACTAGACGCTCCAGCGGTAACCGCGCCCGTGGAGGTCGGTTTTCATTAATTCTGATCACGTTTGTATCAATTCAGATTCCCGGCATCCTCCACTAACCCTATTAGCTGTATTAAGCTGCTGTCCCACTTCTGCGCACGGACAGGCTACGCACGTGTATCTAGCTTCGGTATGCAAGAAAGTAATGTGGTAACCTCCACTGAAACCAACGAACACGCTACGCACGAAAACAAGAACACGTCGACCAAAGCTATTCGTGCTTACACTCACTCCACACAGAATTTAAGTGGCACCGAAGAGGCATTTTGTTCGAAAAATATATTACGGCTGTGCTGAGTTACACAGATGTGTGTTTTCTCAGCCGTTGCAGATTTACGCATATTGTGTGCGCCGCGCCCGAAAATGCGTCACTCGTAAAAATCACATATGGTGTGATTTCAGCAGTCAACGTGAATATGACGTCATTGCTATAAATAAATAAATAATGCTGGACAATTCACACAGCATTATCTAGCCTCATGATAAACAGAGCTTGTATTATGAGTAATAGATAACTGATATACATAATACAATACATGACATAGATAGATTTTTTTTATTATACATAGAAAACGACCAGAACACCCGGAACAAATATCTGCAGATCTTACACACAATTGTTCAGAGGCGGGAATCGAACCCGCAACCTTTTGTGTCGCAGGCGGACCTTCACCTACCGCGCCACATCGATCGTCAAACTAAACAACATAAATTGCTATAACGCATTTGATTTGATTTTTGAGTTGATTTTGAACGCTACATCTACAGCCACAATGCGCCGAGTGGCCGTGCACAGCGTGCGTGTATAGTGTGGGCTGCAGTTTAAATGTAGACAAACGTTGTCAAACAGAAACCCACGCAGGTAAAATACTCCGTGACCATGCAATGCGTGCGTGTACTTACAGTGTGTGCTGCAGTGGAAACGTGTTGTCAAACAAACGAACTCACGCAAGTAAAATGCGTCGTGTAGTGCGTGCGACGCGGTGGGACAGCAGCTTTAATCTCATTGGCTCCAACAACAAATCAATTGATACCTAATTGATATCAATGATTGCATTTCCTTTTTTATTGATACTTAATGGACACGTTTTATGAAGTTAACATTATTTGCAACTTAAATAAAGTAAGATGATAAGAAAAATAATTTATACGGAATAAATAAATATGTAAATTAATTTCAGTAGACGATTGAGGAAAAAGAGGCTATACAAAAAAAAACTGATACAATATTAATTGAATCAATCCTTCCTTTAATAAATATTACATAAAATCTGAAATCGAAAAGTAGATTTAGATTACGTATGAGCAGTTTATTTACAAACATTCTACATCGCGTTTGGTTAGTATTTAAGTTAATATTTCATTTTATTTGGAAAACAAGCGCTCATTTTACAGTAAATGATTAGCCTAGCAGTTTAGAGAGCTCTTTCTACTCTGTAGACGAATTCTACGCTTTGCCTATTTTATGTATTTATTATAATTTAATTTCCCTATACAATTGGTCAATTATATATTTTATGACATATATACATACTAGCTGCGCCCCGCTGTTTCACCCGCGTGGTGATAGATATTTTGGATAATATACAATATATATTTATAAATTGTAGCCTGTGTGCTATTCTGATGTATAAGCTATTGTAAAGTTTCATTAAAATCAATTCAGTAGTTTTTACGTGAAAGAGTAACAAACATCCATTTATCCATCCATAGTTACAAACTTTCGCGTTTATAATATTAGTAGGATTAGTTAAGGACAATATTGGATTCTATATTGCTTGTCTTATTATTGAAGAATTAGTAAGCTGAAGTGGCAGTGGGCCGGCCATATCTCACGAAGAACCGACGGCCACTGGGGCAAACGTGTTGTTGAGTGGAGACCACGACTCGGTAAACGTAGTGTAGGACGCCCTCCAACCAGGTGGGATGACGACCTGCGAAAGACTGCAGGTAGATGCTGGATGCGGCAAGCTGGAGACAGGGCGCTATGGCGCTCATTGGGGGAAGTCTATGTCCTGCAGTGGACAGCTATAGGCTGATGATGATGTTTTTTTTTTTTATTTAGCCTGTTTCGTCGCACTTCTGGGCAAAGGCCTCCCCCGAATCTTTCCACTCAGTGCGGTCACGTGCGATCTCCCACCAATCTCCGAGGAAGGCGTTAAGGTCGTCTCGCCAGCGCTTTCTTGGCCGACCTCGCCCGCGGCTTCCTTTTATTATTATTTTTACGTTTGACTTGTAACTTGGTGTTATTAAAAAAGAATTGTATTGTATTGTTTCCATTAATGGGTAAGCAATAATGTAATATTGACCCTATTGAGCTGTAACAAAAACCCACAAACTAGCAATTGAAGTTCGTTTGAGCCAGCGAATTGCATAAGTACCTAATTGTAGGATTCCCTGCGGAATGCCAACCTTGATGACCTCAGTAACCAAGTACCACGTTTGCGGCTAACCACACTCCTCTAGTTATCTATAAACAGACGGGCGTATTCCATAACGGTTGCTGTCGCTATTAACGACAGCAATCGTAACGGTTGTTGTCGCTATTGACGACAGCAATCGTTGATAACTACTCTGGCGCAGGTGGACTTTCGCCTACCTGCGACGCAGGTCGCGGGTTCGATTCTCCCCTCGGGTCATATGTGTGATCTACAGAATATTTGTTTCGGGTGTGCTGGTCGTTTTCTATGTATAATAAGAATATATGTCGTGTAAGTTATTGTAGGTACATATGATATATGTATAATATATAAGTTATCTGATACCAAAAACACAAGCTGCGCAGTTTGGGGCTAGATGATGCTGTTTGGATTGTCCAGCATTATTTATTTAATAATTGCTGTCAATTGTTTAATCTCAATCGCGTTAAAACTGAGCTTGTGGATATCATAGCCAAGTAAGGGATCCTACCAGAGGACTGGCAGATGCTTCCTTCAGACCGTAAAGTTCTGGAACGCACTGCCGAAAACTGCTTAAAACTGGATCTCTACCTATTCACAAAGCACGTGTCAAAAATTTTTCAGAACTCCGTATCAAGTTGTGGTTTTTTTCAGCAAATACTTGTGTAATATTTTTATATATTGATTTATGTTTCTACTTGCATAAGAATATGTATGTAAATTTCACATTTCTAAAATATAATATAGCCTATGTCACCCGGGGATAGTGTAGCTTGAAACAGTGAAAGAATTTTTAAAATCGGTCCATTAGTTTCGGAGCCCATTATTGAATGGGCAAGGAAAGTTTAGGAAAGGTATAGGAAAGGTTTGATTTTTTGTTTGTTTGCATTGACAAATAAACAAAAAATCAAACCTTTCCTCTTTAAAATATTAGTATAGACAACATCTTAAATATAGAACTTGCCTTTCTTAAATTATCAATATTCTATGCATTGAAAGGTTGTCTTGAAATGACTTCAAAGCGATAAGGCCGCTCATTTATTTAGTGGTGAAATAAAGAGTTACCTATGTATTATAATTTATTTACCTCAATTCCAATCACAAATCCGAATGGTATGCACAGTGGTAATGCCAAAACCCCCATGAGGACCCCCGGCATGCCCAACAGTGGACATAGATACGTCCACAGCTGAACATACAAACAGTGACGATGGTGAAGAATTTCTCAATATTTCAATATGTAAGCTATTCGGCCAATTCCGACTGCTTTCTGACCGCAGCCGAAGCGCCCTGTAGTTATTGGTTTCGCATAAGCCGGCTGTCGGTTGCTGATAAAAGATATAACAGTAATATTGAGCTGGCAACATAATTACCAATGAGGGTAGCCTTTAATAACTACCTCTTTAGATTGGATGCGGTAACGGATTAGAAGAGCTCTTTTAAGACTTTGAGTGCTGAAATCACACGGTATGTGTTTTCTACAAGTGACTAATATGCGTAAATCCACACTAGCGCAGCGGCTGAGAAAACACAGATCTGTATGACTCAGCACAGCCGTAATATTTTTCGAACGAAACGCATGTGCGGCGCAACACAACCGCTGTGTAGAGCGGCAGCACGAATTTTTTAGGTTAAAAAAAAGATCCCAGTCGTCGAAAAAAAATCGCAGTCAAAGTGTTAAAGAGTGTTTTTAAGGGGTGATACTTTGAATTTTTAATACTTAGTAGTTTGTTTTGTTTCGAAGGTTTTTATCTAAATGCGACACTTGGTTCAATATTAAAACTGCACCTTTGTTGAAGCTAATAACAAAATAGGTGGCGGCGCTAGTGTGTTTAAAGTAAAGTAAAAGTAAAAGTAAAAAGATTTTTATTTTGTCAGAACAGAACAGAGACTCTTATAAACTAAACTTAGATTAACAGACGACAGAGACTGACAAAACTCGGTCTCCACTCAGCATGTGCTATGGTAGAGCAAATCGTACCATAGCGCTGGTCTTCCGTGGAGACCGGGATACCGCGTTAAATAAAAGCTTGGACAAGTACCTAGGCTATGTAAAGAGCCACAAGGACGACTAATCGGTATAATTGCTGCTGGATCCAGCTGGATTACGCGATGTATCTAGATCGCCGAGTCTTCTCGCCATCCATACCGCAATGCTTGAAAACGGAAGTTTTCAACCAGTGCGACCTAACCGTTATGATATGACCTACGGAGCTGAGACGTGGACACTCACGATAGGGCTGGTCAAGTTCAAACACGCTCAGCGAGCTATGGAAAGAGCTCGGAGTTTCTCTAAAGGATAGGATTTGTAATGAATACATCCGACAGAGAACCAAAGTTATTGACACTCAAAGAATTAGCAAGCTGATGTGGCAGTGGGCCGGTCAAATCTCGCGAAGAACCGAAAACCGCTGGGGTAAACGTGTTCTTGAGTGGAGACCGCGAGTCGGCAAAGGTAGTGTTCTCTGTCGTTCTCCCTCCGGCCAGGTGGAATGACGTCCTGCGAAGGACTGCAGGTAGATGCTGGATGCGTCCAGCTGAAGAAAGGGCGCTATGGCGCTCATTAAGGGAGTCCTTTGTTCAGCAGTGGACTGCTATAGGCTGATGATGATGATGACTAGATCCATGGCAATCTCTAGACCTACCTATAACGAAATACAATTATTTGATCTATGGTTCCAACTAAAATGTATTAGACAATCCTTTTTAGCCATTCTTATAAGATGAAAAGAATCAATTTCTCTAGGATTTACATTTTCCCTTATTATGATGATATGGGTATCCAATGGGAAGGTACTCGTATTAGGTTAGTGAAATGTTACTTTTCGCTTTGATTAAAGATATGCAAAAGATCTTAGGATGATCAAAAGAAGATGGAAGGTGATTATCCGCTACACAGTTTTTTAACTTTTGCGGTATATTTATAAACAAAAAAATCACCCTGAAAATGCAACGCTAGTACTTGTAACGGAAGCCTAAGTATAAGGTATTCATCATCATCATCATCAGCCTATAGCAGTCCACTGCTGGACCTAGGCCTCCCGCAATGAGCGCCATAGCGCCCTGTCTTCAGCTTGCCGCATCCAGCATTTACCTGCAGTCTTTCGCATGTCGTCATCCCATCTGACTCGAGGGCGTCCTACACTACGTTTACCGAGTAATCTATATCTATATTGATTAAATTAGTTATCCGAGCCATATTTTTGATTTTCCTTCATTAGCCAAACGACACGATTTTAACAAGGAACCCTAAATCGACATGTTAGCTATTTCCCCTCGGCTCGGTTTCAGCCACACTGGCTGCTTTGTCGCTTGTGACGAACACACTGAAAATATGAAAATAAACCAGTATTTTGTTATTGACGGTTGAAGAAATGCAAAGTATAAAATAAATAAATTATTTTCTTTGAGAGTTTTTATAGTGATATGTATTGGTGACAATTCAGATTTTGCTTAAACTAATTTAAAATTACTAAAATTGGTGTCATCCTTTTTACTTTTATCGTTATGATAGTATCTACAGCGCAATTAACACTTTGACTGCGGTTTTTTTTCGACGACTGCGATCTTTTTTTTACCTAAAAAATTCGTGCTGCTGCTCTACACAGCGGTTGTGTTGCGCCGCACATGCGTTTCGTCTGAAAAATATTACAGCTCTGCTGAGTCACACAGATCTGTATTTTCTCAGCCGCTGCGCTAGTGTGGATTGACGCATATTAGTCACTTGTAGAAAACTCATACCGTGCGTTTTCAGCAGTCAAAGTGTCCCCATTGTGTGCGAAATATCACAGAGTCACAAATAGCAAATATTGGTACGGAACAGTAAACTTTGTTTTAGTGTACTCACGCATCGCTGTTTTTTTAACGTGAAAGCTGTTGGCCCGTGCATTGGTGTGATATTTGAAAAGTTTTTTAACCGTTTTAAAATTGACTTGCTCTTTTTGCTGGATTCTCTTGGACTTCGTTTTGCTTGTAGCTTTGCTTGCGGTTTAAGTAATCAAGGAATATGATACATGAGGAAAAAATTGAGGCGCATCAACACCGCTTGTCAATATGTATTATCCTACTAATATTATAAACGCGAAAGTTTGTGAGGATGTTTGTTGCTCTTTCACGCAAAAACTTCTGAATGGATTTTGATGAAATTTCACAATAATATAGATATACTTACAAATCAGAATAACACATAGGGTACAATTCATAAAGATATTATCCAAAATATCTATGACCACGCGGGTGAAATCGCGGGGCGCAGCTAGTGTTACATAAGGTCTGCTTAGCTTGGGACTATAAACAAAGTTGCAAAAATTATCAATAAATAAATTCAAACCAATTGTCCAACAAATCTTTGTAAAAAAGTTAATAGAAATACAGAATTTATTCGTTAAAACATTCTTACTTAAATATAAAAATGGAATTAGAAATAATAATGGCAAATAAAAAAATTCATTGACTTCTAATAATACCAATTCTGTGAGCCAATCTATACTAATATTATAAAGAGGAAAGATTTGATTGTTTGTATTTAATAGGCTCAGAAACTACAGGGCCAATTTGAAAAATTCTTTATAAAAATGGAATTAGAAATAATAATGGCAAATAAAAAAATTCATTGACTTCTAATAATACCAATTCTGTGAGCCAATCTATACTAATATTATAAAGAGGAAAGATTTGATTGTTTGTATTTAATAGGCTCAGAAACTACAGGGCCAATTTGAAAAATTCTTTCACCGTTGGGAAGCTACACTACCCCCGGTAAACATAGGCTAAATTATATTTTCAAAAATAATTAGGGATCCTTACTAAAACTCCAATAATGTAACCCAAGGTGTAAAAAAATATATTAGAAATTCCTTACATCGTGTGCACTGTGTAACTACTGATGATATAACAAAGTAATGTACTACACCTTTATAGCGCACATTATTGTCTACAAAAAATGTCGCGACAGCATATGTCTAACTATTATAGTTACGTCACAATAAGTATCTTTTATTTTGAAAATTTAATTAAAATGCCGCCGCTAGAAAACGCTCTTTATTATACCGCGGTATTAATCCTCATTAAAATAAATTACTTCATATTCAAGACTGCTTCAATACCTTAATATAACTTTTTGAATTATTCAATTCGGACATTTCATTCGATTGATATCACGAGTTAAAAAATGTAAGTATTAGAAAAAAGTCGCGTGGCTCACACTCGGCTAACTTTAACACTTTGATTGCTGAAATCACACGGTATGTGTTTTCTACAAGTGACTCATCATCATCATCATCATCATCATCAGCCTATAGCAGTCCACTGCTGGACATAGGCCTCCCCCAATGAGCGCCATAGCACCCTGTCTCCAGCTTGCCGCATCCAGCATCTACCTGCAGTCTTTCGCAGGTCGTCGTCCCACCTGGTCGGAGGGCGTCCTACACTACGTTTACCGAGTCGTGGTCTCCACTCAAGAACACGTTTGCCCCATCGGCCGTCGGTTCTTCGCGAGATATGGCCGGCCCACTGCCACTTCAGCTTGCTAATTCTTTGAGCTATGTCGATAACTTTGGTTCTCTGTCGGATGTATTCGTTACGAATCCTATCCTTCAGAGAAACTCCGAGCATAGCTCTTTCCATAGCTCGCTGAGCGACTTTGAACTGGTGGACCAGCCCTATCGTGAGTGTCCACGTCTCAGCTCCTTAGGTCATAACGGGTAGGACGGACTGATTGAAAACTTTCGTTTTCAAGCATTGCGGTATGGATGACGTGAAGACTTGGCGTAATTTCCCAAATGCTGCCCAGCCCAGCTGGTTCCTCCTTTCCATCCACAAGTGACTAATATGCGTAAATCCACACTAGCGCAGCGGCTGAGAAAATACAGATCTGTGTGACTCAGCACAGCCGTAATATTTTTCGAACGAAACACATGCGCGGCGCAACACAACCGCTGTGTAGAGCCGCAGCACGATTTTTTTAGGTCAAAAAAAAGATCGCAGTCGTCGAAAAAAAATCGCAGTCAAAGTGTTAACTATGCGATATAGGCGTCATTGGGGTACGGGTACGGGAAGTCAATGACGGCCACAATTTTTTTTTAATTCTAATTTATTTAGAGACTTTGAGTCTAACAGTGACTAAGTTAGTCCCATAGGATATCTTATAACTAGTTCTTCTCTAATCAATATTTAATAATCTTATATGAATAATAAAAATAATAAATACCCGTGCGAAGCCGGGACGGTCCGCTAGTGTGTTAATAAACATGATATTTTCAAAGCTAAATGAAAAATAAAATAAATAAATAAAGCTTTATGGAATAAACTCTAACTACCTAAGGCGACTATCCAGACTTTACCCACCAAATTTCAATCCAAATGTCTTCAGTTGTTTTCGCTTCAACTTTGTATGTTACTCATACAAACTTTGGCCTCCGTAAGCGAGATTTCGTCAGAAAATATAAACAGAAAATTGTGTTTTGCTCATACCTGGTGTAATGCAGCCATTGCATTTCCTTTGTTGGCTAACTTCAGGTTGTTTTGAAATTCCCACCAAAGCTGATTGCTTTCTTTGTGTCGGAAATGAAGTTTAACTTCATTATTTATGATGGAATTTTTAGAAGAAGAAGAAGAAAATTATTTATTAAGCACTAACACAACACACAAACAAGGAAACTTGTTTATTTTAACGTGGTGAGGTAAACGTGTTCTTGAGTGGAGACCGCATCTCGACAAACGTAGAATAGGACGCCCTCCGGCCAGGTGGGATGACGATCTAAAAAGGACTGCGGGCAAATGCTGGATGCGTCAAGTTGAAGACAGGGCGCTATGGCGCTCATTGGGGGAGGCCTATGTCTATCAGTGGACTAATAAAGGGTGATGATGATGATGAATCGCTTCACTATGTACGGCATCGTCTCAGCTGTGCGGCTGAGAGGCTGCGGAAGATATCATTTTTACTAGCTATTTAAGGTTTAACTTTTTGAAGGTCGTTAAGGTACGACTAGATAAACTCGGCTACCTTTACGACCTTCAAAAAATACGACCAAAACAGAAAAATACTAAGATCTCTATAAAATACCTTAGGTAATAAACTTAGTTATAAATCAGTAGGTTAATCTAGCTTAACCTAAACATAATTACTGTATACTAAACCTCAGTTTATTACATCGCTAGTAAATGTAACAATTGTTACGCAAATCACGCTCTTATTCATGCTCCGTTACGTCTTCAATTTGGTTAATTTATCGCATATTCGGATTTTAATCGTAGATAATTCATATTGATGCGTCAGTAACTATTCATGAAAAGCATTGTTATTGTTACCTTTATTTATTACTAGCGGACCGTCCCGGCTGCGCACGGATATTGGAATTTTTAATGTTATTTTTTTAAACTCCAATAATGTAACCCAAGGTGGGTTACATTATTGGAGTTTTAGTAAGGATCCCTAATATTTTTGAAAATATAATAGAGTCTATGGAATCTTTTTCGATGAATCCATATTCATTTATTTATTTATTACATACACATAATGTTTATACATAATGTAACGTAACATTCAAATGTAACATTCTACATAATCGTACATACACTGCAAAAAAACCTTCGATTTTGTCGTAGTCAGCCACAAATACGAAAACAAGTACATATGTAGATACAAAAGGTTAATTGGCTAGCAGGTATAAATTACATTACCACGCATTGAGTTAACCCTTGACTCCACCGGGCATAGGTTTAACCCTCGTCAAGTATTCCCACGGCTGGTGGAACCCGCCCGTGGTCCCAACGGTGGGACGTCTAATGCCCTGAACAACTTGAAATGCGATTCTAAACGGTTGAATTATTATTGTGCCTAATTGTGTTTTACTTTTATTACTACGACAACCGCTGGAGTAACACGTTTACTCCAGCGGTTGTCGTAGTAATAAAAGTTTCTAAAAGTTCTTGAGTGGAGACTGCGACTCGGCAAACGTAGTGTACGACGTCCTCTGACCAGATGGGACGACCACCTGCGAAGGACTGCAATTAGATGCTGGATGCGGTAAGCTGAAGACAGGGCGCTATGGCGCTCATTGGGGGAGGCCTATGTCCAGCAGTGGACTAACATAGGCTGATGATGATGATATAATTCCTCGTTGTACTTCAGGTCCGTATGATCCAGGTAGACCGGCAGCACCGCTCCGTGGGCTCGCACCCTCATTTTATCTGTTTAACCCTCGTCAAGTATTCCCACGGCTGGTGGAACCCGTGGTCCCAACTGTGGGCTAATACCCTGAATACGATTCTAAGCGGTTGAATTATAATTGTGTCTAATTGTGTTTTATTTTTATGACTGGTAGGTAATACGGCTATGATTTCGTTGGGGAAATCTCAGAGGGCTGATTTTTCTCGGTGTGAATTTTCAGCCAAGATCAGGTGTTTCTTGTGGAGTTTGAATATAAGTCGCTGGTAGTAAAATATAATCGAAGGAACTTGAATGAATTTGAATGAAATAGGTATATAGACGACTCGGTAAACGTAGTGTAGGACGCCCTCCAACCAGGTGGGATAACGACCTGCGAAAGACTGCAGGTAGATGCTGGATGCGGCAAGCTGAAGACAGGGCGCTGTGGCGCTAATTGGGGGAGGACTATGTCCAGCAGTGGACTGCTATAGGCTGATAATGATGATGACTGATTTCCTATTCGACTAAATATATTTCATTAATTTCCTCAACAAACATTTACTTTGCCTATTTACCAATATTTTGAAAGCCTGATGGATAATGATCGAAATCCATATTGATTCAATTCCATTATAAATCAAGCGCGTCGTGTGCCCATTACTGTTAATGGTTAGGCTTTGAACCTTGTATTTTTGACAACCTTGACCCTTGGCCATTTGCTGTGGCCGTTACATTTATAATTCCACTTTTCCCCCTTCAACGGGGAAAACTGGAATCATTATTTTTTCTACCAGTTTTCCCCTTTAGGGGAGATTCCAGGGGGAGAAAATAGAATCATTATTTCTCCCATTCCATTTTCCCCCTTAGGAGGATTTCAGCGGGGAAAACTGGAATATCCCGTTAGAATCGACTCCCCAACACAGCCAGTGGATGTTGTAAGAGTCGACGAAGAGAACCTACCAGAAGAAAAACAGCAGCTCCGTCTGTATATACAGGGTGGACCAAGCACGTCGTAAAAAGAAATGCCACACTTTTCAGAATATAAACGCACGTCTCAAGTCGCCATTTTTTTGACAGTTTTCAATGAAAGACTGTCAGAAATTCGTCACTTGAGACGGACTTAAATCTGAGTTGCGTTTGAGTAGTCGAGGGTTAGTACTAAAAGTAAAAAATGTAAAAAAAAAAATTGTCCGGACAGATGGTATTTTAAAGGCATTAAGCATAACATACCTGCAACTGAGCTCCCTAATCGTAAATTTAAAAATTACATAAAACTAAATCTCATCAAGAAGGCTTTCTACTCCATAAATGATTATCTCAATGATGTTAATGCTTGGCCAGATGTCGCTCAGTTTCGCACAGACAATAGTATGTAAGTAATTTGTTATTGTGCATAGCTTTACTTAAATATTGACATGTATCGAATCATATTATATTTAGACTTAAATAGGCAAATAACCATGTATTAGACATATAAGAGATGAACATGCTAGTGGTTTCTTTTCACTTCTTCCACTAGTGGACAAAAAATTTAAGTGAACTATAAAATATATTTTTTTGATAATAATTTATATATAAAATATGACTTGTCTAAGTGCTTATTTTGTAAGCCGAGATATATGATATAAGATAAATGATTTTTTACTTTTTACTTTTTACCTACATAGATTTTTGTACTATACATAGTAAATACCCGAAAATGCTAGCTGATCGTAGAAATATTTGTACCAAGGTGGGAATCGAAGCTGCAACCTACTCTTCAAAGATCTTGAGTCGAGATGATGATGATGAATAGTATTAAAGCCCTATCAAGACGCCACAAAAACAAAATGTCACACACATAGTATATGTTTTTTATCTATATTATATTTGACATATAAGAAAATTCTTATTAATAAATAACGTGGTATTTATTATTTATTAATAAGAATTACACCCACCAGATAAAAATAAGGCCTCCCACACACTGCCCTAAAACGTGTAAAGCGGGCATCCGGTTCCGGTCAGGAATTAGATTGATTCCTGACATTAGTCAGCATCAGGCGCAGATAAGCCGGTCGGACTGCGATTTGTTACTTCGACAGATAAGTTAATTGACTTATTTATGGTAGAAAGAGCACAGGGTATTTCTTTGCGTACAGTTACGGACAAACTTACTTAATACAATACAATAGTTCATAGTTCATTTGATTGGTAAAGTATATCAATACACGTCAAATAGTAGGTACATACCATAACATATACTTAAGTATATAAGATGGTATCATTCAATTAACTAGAATAAGAATAAGAAAAAATTTATTGTAAAATTGTGTGAATCATAGTTACATGAAGGTCTTATAATTAAAATATAGTATCAACAATTTAATCCTATTCGGACATACAATATTTTTTTAATAATATTAACATAGGTTCAAAGTTATACCAAAATATTATAGCAGCATAGTTATCTTAACCTATATTAATCTTAATCTAGGCATAATCTA
Source organism: Eupithecia abbreviata (assembly GCA_943735965.1). Taxonomy (NCBI): domain Eukaryota; kingdom Metazoa; phylum Arthropoda; class Insecta; order Lepidoptera; family Geometridae; genus Eupithecia; species Eupithecia abbreviata. The sequence continues at coordinate 785,599 of OX030997.1, read as the reverse complement.
ATTATAAAAAAACTCCTTTAAATTATAGTGAGTTTTACTAATAGATTAGAATATGTTTTATGTTTTTTTATACTGTGCACTGTGTTTTTTTTATGTGTGTTAATTGCTTTAATTGTGTAGCCTGTTTTTTTTTGGCCAAATGAAACAATTCTTATTCTTATGTACTTCAATATGTAAAATTATACATTTCAGTTAAATGAATCAATAAGTTAATAATTAGGTAAATATTCATAAGTATATATTTAAATTTTTTATCTTGTGTATCTATTTTCATTTGGTACAATATAGAGTAATTAACAGATACACAAGACAGGAAAAAAACAAATACAGAATATGTTGTACAGTGGCGCTCTTATCGCTATGAGCCATCTCTGCCAGGCAATATTTGCCTAGAAGTCTCTTCAGAAGGCTTTTTTAACACATCATGCTTCTAGATATTAAACTAATTCAGCTTTGTTTACTATAAAAACTATCGTAAATAATTCGTCAGCAAATATAATAATTTGGCGGGTTAACTTCAAACACCAACCAACGTTAGTTCTGGCGAGAAGAGGTAACAAACATCCAAACATCAAAATTTTCAGATTTATAACATTAATGTGATTCTGCCTTTCTTACATTCACATAATTATTTCCATCCAAAGGTTGCCTGGAAGAAATCGCTTCTAAGCGATAAGGCCGCACATTGTACTTGTCGCATGTAATGTCTTTTGTAATGATCTGTATCTGGTGTACAATTAAGTATTTTTGTATTGTAATGTGATTCAATACTTTCGAAAACATTAACCGCAGCCCGGTGCTTAAATAAGGCTACAATATAAAAGTCCTTTGGGTTTCTATCGGTTCACCTCGCCTACTGTCCGACTATCCCACTTGAAATGGGTCACCTTCCTACTTTACAGGGTTTTTCCTACTAATTAATGTATATTGCGTGTCGGATGTAGAATTATTTCAAGCAGAAGACTTGGCTTAGTTCTTGCTTTTAAAGTTATATCATTATCATCATCAGCCTATGGCAGTCCATTGCTGGGGGGGGCTGTATCCATGCTTTAATAGTTGCACCGCCTAGCTTGCTTGCTTTCCTAGTCACCTAGAATAACCTGCTTGTTTAGTATAGATACAGACCTGCCTTACATAGCTCTTCAAGAAATGTAAGGCGCAAACGGTCTTAGGGGAGAGTAGCGCAACAGTCGCCGATCCCTAAGGCAAGCCTGGTGGGGAATCCTTCACGTGGTTGTCCCCTGTTATTGGTCTAATTCCCTCAGAATTAGATGTAACTAAAACCACCAGACGAACACTGCCTGGGATAAAGTGATCATGTCCCGGCGGGTCCACCATCAGGCGATGAGCAGATGCTGGATAGTAATGACACGCTATCATCTCCCACCCTTCCCTCTCTCCCTCCCATCCCATCCCTAACCAAGAATCCGCTACGGAGCAAGGTGGTCCAGCTCCGTGGGCCTGTTATCCCCAAAAGAGAGATGGCAGGTGGTGGGAGGACCACCTACGCTTTTGATGCTCTGCGTAGGGGGCCCGATAGGGGGGATGCAACTGTCCTGGTGGCTGAGCGGACAGATGTCTCTTCCGCAACACTCCTCTTTGGCGTGAATTTCCTCCGAAAACGGGCGGTCTTGGTCTAACCAACCAAGACAAATCAGCATGGCGGTCGGCCTTCAGCTACCGCTGGTGAGAGGGGGGGGTCGATGGGGTCTGCAGCCGGCGGTGCACGCCTTAGCTCGGTGATGGTGGTCAACACCGAGTATAGTGGTGCCGTTGAGGCTCGTAGGCAACGCGATCACCCGTTCTATATCGGACCGGCAACCCTGGTGTATAATGTGAAGAACATACATCCCCCTGGTTGGACTCCGTGGTGGGTGGGGCCCGGAAAGATGAATCAAATAATAAAACTTTAAGATGCAGACTCCAAAAAATGACCACTTTGGGCCCTCAGCAGAGGAGGCGGTGGAAGCCTACGCGGCCGTCAAGGTTGCCAAGGATTCTACTGCTGGCTGGTCGATCGTCAGATCAAAAGCCAACAAATTAGACAGAGCGGCAGGGAAAGGGGAAATGCCAGTAGCATTGGCAGGAGCCCCTACTACCGATGTTCGAACTTCGGAGAGAGCTAATGCTCCCCTAAGCAAGAACGCCCGACGTAAACTGCGGAAGCAACGACTGAAGCAGGAACAACAGGCGGCTTCGAGCACCGGAGCCACTGTTGCGAACGCAGACGGTCCTAGCTTCTACTATAAGCATCGACAAAATGCTAAGCATGCGTCTAAATCCAAGCCGCAAGCCCCGCTGGCGAAACCTACGAGCTCGCTCGAGGTGGCTGCCGGGTCTGAGTCAGGCCGAGGCAAGGAGAAAACGACGAAGCATAGCAAGCGCTTCAATCGTCAGGACCGAGCAGCCAAAGCGATCTCCCGATCAGCTCAGGCCCCTGCCGCGACTCCGATCACGGCCCCGGCCTCGATCCAAGTGGAGCCAGGCAAGCGGAAGGGACTGGACGATACTGTGTCGCCGAGAGGAGAGCACAAGAAGCCAAAGCTCGACTACTCACGTCGCGTCCCCACTACCAGCTATGCTGAAATTGCGCAAAGCAACCTTAGCGTAGCGGTAGTGAAGACAGACAATCAACTACTGGTAGAAGAGCAAGCCACCGCACTGAAGACGTATCTCGGCAGTCGGATGATGGACGAGGCCAAGAACCCGGACATCTTGTTCACGCCGCGCTTCCAGGGTAAACCCATCTTCACCGACGGGGCCCTAAAGCTGTGGTGTGAGGATGAGCCCACGGTGGAATGGCTGATCGCCACCATCAAGCAGCTGCCGAGCTCTGCTTGCCCCAACCTTGCGGTGGTAAAGCAGCATGAGCTGACAAGGAAGGTTCGTGCAGCAATCTTCTTTCCCGAATGCATGACCTCCTTGGAGGACACTAGCATCCTACTGGGGAAACAGAACAAGTGGGCGCTTGTTCACCAGTGGACCGTGTACACCCACCAAAGGCAGGCAGACAACATACTCTTTGTGACGATAGGGATCCCTGAATCCTTAATCCCTACCATCATGGAGAAAGGCCGCAGGTTGGCGTACTGTCTGGGAAACGTATACGTACGTTTCTATGGAGCGGACGGGAAGCTCCAAGACGACCCTCCCAGCTCGCTGAACAAAGCAGCTGGGAACGAACCTGGGCCCAGCAAGAGCTGCATGTCCGAAGGCCGCGACTCACCGGTGCCTTTCCCTCAACACTCATCACCCAGACCGTCGTGCTCAGATACGATGGAGGTGATGAGTGAGGAGATGAGTGAGAAACTGGCGCTGGCCTCGGATGGGGACACAGACGAGGCTACAGGGGAGGAAGAGCAAAAGGGAATCCAAAATGATGGTGACCCAAAGCCCCTCCTCTTATAATGTCGTCCAAGCAAACCTCCAGCACAGCCTCACTGCAACGGCTAACCTGCGCAGAGTACTGGGGGCCCCAAACAGCGAGACCATAGCCCTGATCCAGGAGCCGTGGATCAGGGCAGGGCATGTATGTGGTCTCAACAACCTTAACGGTAAGCTTATATATGACAACACTTGTAAACATCCGCGTACGTGCATTTATGTACCACGCAACATAAAAACTGTGCCCTTAACCGAGTTCTGTTCCAGAGACCTGACGACAGTCAGGCTTCAGGGGGTTTTCGGAGGGGAAACCGAAGACGTAGTGCTAGCGTCAGCCTACATGCCCGGCGACGAGGCCGTGCCCACGAAAGACACTACGGATCTGGTAAGACAATGTGAACTGAATAACTCAAAACTAATAATTTCAGCAGACACGAACGCGCATCACCCCATATGGGGCATGCCCGTCTCAAACAGCAGAGGAGATGATCTGGTAAATTTCCTCTTCACAACTAATGTCACTATAGCAAACAAGGGCGCAGAACCAACCTTCGTGACGAGGCGATGCCGCACCATAATTGATCTGACACTGGTAACGGAGAATTGCTCAGATTACGTGCAAAACTGGAGGGTATCAGATGAGACCTCCTCCTCCGACCACAGGTGGATCAGGTACGAACTGACGTTAAACAAAACTACTCCAGCACCCAGGCGTAATCCCCGCAAAACAAATACAGAACTGTTTGCAAAATCCTTGCAGCAGCACTTAGGCGAGGGTGGCCCGGTAGCGGATATAGGTAACATAGCAGAGATAGAAGCAGCAGTACAGCATATCACGCAGAGCCTTAACAAGAGCTACGAGTCAGCCTGCTCTCTAACCGTCAATAGAGAAACGGATGAAGGCAAGCAAGGCTGGTCTCGACGATTGGAGGAGCTCAAGGGTAAGGTCCGTAAGTCTTTTAACAGAGCCATGAACACATACGACGACTCCGACTGGAACGTATACAAGAAGGCCCGGGCCGATTACAAAAAACAGTTACGCCGTAGGAGTCGTCTCAGATGGAAAAACTTTTGCACTAACATAGAATCAAACTCTGAAGCGAACAGAATCAGAAAGATCCTGGCGGCAGAGCCAAACCGCGAGATCGGTTCGCTTAAGAAGTTTGACAACACCTACACGAAATCGACGGCAGAAACACATGAACTCTTATTACAAACACACTTCCCAGGGTGCCTCATTGACGGTGAAACAGAGTGGCACGATACCAGTCAAGTCACACCATCGGAGACCGACTGGACCGTAGCATGCTCAGTGGTAACCGGAGATAAGGTAAACTGGGCCATCAACACTTTCAAACCATACAAGTCGCCAGGGATGGACGGAATATTTCCTGGCCTCCTTCGCTGGGGGATAGTACACATAGGCGGGACGTTGACGGCTATTTTCAGAGCCTGCCTGGCCTTCCGCTACGTACCGCTTATGTGGAGAGAGGTTAGAGTCCTATTCATACCCAAACCAGGCAAAAGCGACTACACTGAAGCAAAATCCTATAGGCCGATCAGTCTCACTTCATTCTTACTGAAGACGCTAGAGAGGCTATGTGATCGACACATAAGGGATAACATACTAACTATAAAACCACTGCACCCACAACAACACGCCTACACTTCAAGTAAATCAACTGAATCTGCGATACACACAGTAGTCAGTAGATTAGAACAGGACATTTCAAACAAAACACTGTGTCTGGCAGCCTTCATAGACATTGAAGGAGCCTTTGACAAGACAAACTTTAACAGCATCAACGCAGCCCTACAGAAGCACAACGTAGAGCCAACGCTGGTAGATTGGATAATCAGTATGCTCAAGCTGAGAGCAGTACGGATTGATGTGCAGGGGGGGACCAGAGGAGTGGTTTCAAGAGGATGTCCACAAGGCGGAGTCTTGTCACCACTTCTGTGGAACCTGGTAGCAAACGATCTAATCACCAAGCTCAACGCTCAACGTTTCTTCACGGTAGGCTACGCGGACGATCTTGCGATACTCATATCGGGACACTTTGCCAGCGTGACGTGTAACATTATGAGTAACGCGCTAAAGACCGTCGAAAAATGGTGTATAGACTATGGACTAACCGTGAACCCAACGAAAACAGAACTAGTACTGTTCACCAACAAGCGTAAATTAGGAACATACCAGCTACCATTTCTATTCGACACGCAACTTACATTATCCGATTCAGTTAAATACTTAGGTATAACTTTGGACAATAAACTTAACTGGGCAACACATTTAGAAAACAAGATAAAGAAAGCTACCATCTCATTCTGGCAGTGTCGCCGATTGTTAGGGAAAACATGGGGTCTCAGCCCAAAGATCACCCTGTGGTTATACAACACTGTAATTAGACCCTCTCTGACATATGGTGCCCTGGTCTGGTGGCCAAGAACAAATCAAAGCACTACCATAAATAAACTACAAAAGTTCCAGAGACTGGCCTGTGTTGCGACTACAGGGTGTATGAGAACTGCCCCCACGGCAGCACTCGAAGCCCTGATTGGCCTATTACCACTGCACTTACATGTGCAACAAGAGGCAGCCGCAGCTGCATACAGACTCTGGGCTTTACGTTTATTGAACCACAACACAAAAGCACAACACACCACTATTATAGACGACTATGCAAAAAGTAACCCTATGCTACTCTCGATATATGATAGGGTGCCTAAAACACACATACTGTCAAAAAGCTTCACTTTACAAATGCACGAAGAGCCAAGTGATAGCTCAAACATACATGAAGTACGAATATACACTGACGGCTCTAAAATGAAAACAGGTACGGGGGCGGGAACGTTCTCGGAAGATCTTAATATTCACAAAACAACAGCACTGGGTGCCCACAACTCCATCTTCCAGGCGGAATGTGTAGGTATTATCCAAGCTGCGACTGCAGTGCTACGAAGGAAGGTAACTGACCAAAACATCAGGATCCTCTCGGACAGCGCGGCAGTACTACAGGCCTTGAACAGGAGAGAACACAACTCAGGACTGACTTTGCAATGCCACCACCTGCTAGAGCAAATAAGTAAGTCCAATAGAGTCACCCTACAATGGATAAAAGGCCACAGCGGATCCAGAGGTAACGACGAAGCTGATTCACTGGCGAGGAGAGGTTCAGAATGGCAACCGGCAGGGCCTGAACCAATAATTCCCCTCCCCTTTAGTCAAGTCCGCTCATGGATCCGTCAACGCACAGCCAAACGACACGAAGAGCACTGGGCAAGTATTCCAGATTGCAGGCAGTCGAAGGAGGCATTCCCGGTTTTAAACCCACGGTACTCCCGAAAACTCCTCAATCTCAAACGTGACAAACTCCGGAAAGTCGTCGGGATTGTCACGGGACACTGCATGCTAAACAAACACCTTTTTAATTTGGGTATCACGGACAGCCCCCTTTGCAGGGGGTGCATGAATGCAGAGGAGACGGCAGCGCATGTGCTTGTAGATTGCGACAGCGTGGCTTCTCAAAGACTGCATCACCTTGGGACACCGAGGACGCCTAGGGAGGCATGCACCGGCATCAGCGAGCTGCTGGCCTTCCTGGAGGACATCGGGTGGTTAGACTAGCAGCCCCCCACCCGACACGCAAAAAAGGCCCAACGGCGGCCAAGTTGCGGAAACCAGTCCAGAAACAAGTAACAAGTAAGTAAGTCCATTGCTGGACATAGGCTTCCCCAATGAGTGCCATAGCGCCCTGTCTTCAGCTTGACGCATCCAGCATAAGTACCTGCAGTCTTTCGCAGGTCGTCATCCCACCTGGTCGGAGGGCGTCCTACACTACGTTTACTGAGTCGTGGTCTCCAGAACACGTTTGCCCCAGCGGCCGTCTGTTCTTCGCGAGATATGGCCGGCCCACTGCCACTTCAGCTTGCTAATTCTGAGCTATATCGATAACATTGGTTAAGTTATCTATTATTTATTTATTTATTTCGATTCATCATCATCATCATCAGCCTATAGCAGTCCACTGCTGGACATATACATACCGTCAAATATTATATTTAGTATCAAGTAGTTAACCATTTGGTTTAAAAACAGTTATGAGTGTTTTAAAAAAAAACTGTTTTAGACATAAGTTTAATGAATAACTTAAATGCGCCCCGCGGATTCGCCCGCGGAAATCTATGTTTCAAAATGGTTTATAAACCTTCCTCTTGAATTACTCTATCTATAAAAAACCGCATCAATATCCGTTTCGTAGTTTTAAAGATCTCCGCATACATAGGGACAGACAGACATCGGGAAGCGGCTTTGTTTTATACTATGTAGTGATAATTATCTATATTATATCTTCTATCTCTTTCCCACTCGCCTCACGATATAGCTCAAAGCAAAGCCCGTCTTAAGTTTCTAATTAGGTTTAAAGAACTTTATTTTCTCATAAAAACATTACAGTTCACTTAAAATGAGATAAACTTAAACAGTAATATGTGTACTAAATATAAGTTAAGTAGGTATAACTCCTGGGCTCTGAGGCTTAACCTAGATTAGTTATCATAACTAATTATATTATATGTATATTAGTGGTAATTTATAATTATGTACATATGTAGTTAGATTATTCTATTGAGTAGACATGTGCTTTCAACATATTTTTATACATATTAATGCTATCACATTCTTTTATGGTATTTGGTAAATTATTAAAAATACGTGCTCCCTCTGAAAGATACGTCTTTTTTCCGTAGTTTGTGCGTATGTTGGGTAATTTTAGTTTAATTTTATTTCTAAAACTGTATTTACTTTCTTTTAATTCTAGGCTTAGATTTGATTGTATAGACTTTGAAGTGATATTTTTTATTAGAAGACATGTGTTAAAAATATATAGTTGCTTTAAATTTAGTATTTTTGTTTTTTTATATAATTCTTTTGTGGGCGTATGATATGAGTAGTGATATAAAACTTTAATAATTTTGTTTTGGACTCTTTGAAGGGGTTTAACATGTGTTTCAGCTGCTGATCCCCATATTTCAATAAGGTACTCTAGGTGGGATTTCGCTAAAGAATTGTATACTGTATTTCTGACTTTAGCAGGAATGCATTTTGCCACCTTATGCAAAGCTCCCAGCAATGACGTAAGCTTTTGTTTTACTTCTTCGATGTGTGATTTCCATGACAGTTTATCGTCTATCCATAATCCTAAGTATTTTTCTAGATGCGATTGCTTAATTATGTCATTGTTTATCGATAGTGGCGTAAAATCAGATACCGGCTTGTTTTTTGCACAAAAGATCATGAATGAGGTTTTAGACGTATTAATTGTTAACAAATTGTATTTAAACCATTCATTGATAGTGTTAAGATCTCTTTGGGCTTCATTGATAATGTTGTGGATATTTTTGTCGAAATAAAAGAGGCAAGTGTCGTCTGCATAGAGGGTTAGATGGCCTGTTAGCCCTATTGAATTTATATTATTTATGTAGATTAGAAACATTAGTGGGCCAACTATTGAGCCTTGTGGAATACCATAAGTGACATTTGTAACATAGCTGGTAAAGTTATCAATTTTTACCACTTGTTTCCGATTTGATAAGTAAGATTTGAATGTGTCTAGGGCTCTGTCTCTGACTCCAATGTTGTTTAGCTTCTGGAGAAGCTTTTGATGACTTACAGTGTCAAAAGCCTTCTTTAAGTCAACAAAAATTCCTAGCGCATAGTTTTTCTGGTCAATGTGGATTTTAATTTTGGTTACCAAATCTATAGCCGCTGATAGAGTACTAGATTTAGGACGAAAGCCATACTGATCATCTATAAAAAAATTCTTTGCAATAAGGAAATCATTAAGTCGGTTATAGAGGATTTTTTCGTATATCTTTGAAAAAACGGGTAGTACCGATACTGGCCGATAATTATTAGGATCTTTTTTACAACCTGATTTGTATATTGGACTAACCTTTGCAATTTTGAGATTGTCTGGAAAAACACCATGAGCTAAACATTCATTTATACATAGGGTAAGACGTTCCAAAATTAAAGGTTTTATGTTTTTTATTGTTTTTGTGGTGATGCCGTCTAAACCTGTACTCGTATTGCTATCTAGTTGGTCGATGATTTTGGATATCTCTTCACTGTCACAGGGAGCTAACACATTCAGTATTGTTTCGTGTTCATATGTTGTTGTATACATTAGGATATTTCCGCTATTTAGATGATACATGCTGGGTATTTTGTTGGCTAAGTCAGCGCCTATTGACGAAAAGAAGTCATTAAAAACATTACAAACGTCTTGCCCCGCTGTAATCAGTCCATTAATCGTATTTAGTTTAGGTAACGTGGTTTTTACTTTTATTTTATTAACTCCTAAGCTATTTATGGTCTCCCACATTTTTTTAGGGTTATTTATGTTGTTATTAAATAAAGAGTAGTAATAGGTTTTTTTAGCGTCGTTAATTAGTGCTTTAACGTTTTTTCTTTCTTTGTTATATTTTTCTAAGATTGTTTCGTCATTAGAATCAGATTTTGTCAGTTGCCATAGTGTATTTCTTAGCTTTATCGAGTCTATTATATTTTTGTTGATCCAGTCATCGTGTGGTGGGTTTTGAATTTTTGTCCGTTCCGTTGTATTGTTTTGAATTTGTTGTAATAGGAATATTTCCAGTTTTTCGTATGTATTATTTTCGTTTATGTACTCAGCGTTTGTTATACTATTGACGAGTTTTTCGTAATTTAATGCTTTATATTGTATTTTTTGTTTTTGTATTGATGGTAGATTTCTAATCTCTATGTACATATGCTTATGGTCGGATAGCGCGGATTCAATCAGAGAAAGGCTAATTGAGTGGTTTAATAAATTTGAACATACATGGTCAATAATAGTGTTCGTAGTGTTTGTCTGTCGTGTACAGAATTTTTTATCGATATTGTTTATTAATGTATAGCTATTTTCTTTTATTTCGTTCTTGTATTCCTTAACTTTACTATCTTTACTTAACAAATCTATATTAAAATCACCGACGATTATTGTTCTTTTATTTTTCTCTAGTTGTCGCGAATATAATGTTAAGAATTTTTGAAAATCACTATCTGGTGGTTTATAATTAAGACTTCTATTGGCATGAAGATGACTCCAATGACAAGGGTGTGGTGTACACAATGATATACGAAGCGATAACATATAATTACAATCAATATCCCTTTGAAGTACACAGAATAACTATATAGTACTGTCGTACCACGAAAGCACTTCGCGGCTTTTGTGTTGCACATTCTCAATTTAATTTAAAATAATTGTTTAAAAAATGTTATTATTTCAGCAGGCAGCACTGACATACCTATAGACTTGTCTACGAGCAAAAAACTATTTATGTTTTACATAACATTATATTGAATGAATGAATGTACACTTTATTGCACTAAAAAAATAACAAAATAAAAACCTTATATATAAATATTAACAAACAGTACAATAGGCGGTCTTATCGCTGATAGCGATTTTTCCCAGGCAACCTTTGGATAAAATATATAGTAAAGTAAAGTAAAGTAAAAATCATTTATTTCTTTAGGCTTACAAAATAAGCACTTAGACAAGTCATATTTTTTATATAAATTATTATCAAATAAAATTATTTTACTATTCACTTTAATTTTTTGTCCACTAGTGCAAGAAGTGAAAAGAAACCACTAGCATGTTTATCTCTTATATGTCTAATACATGGTTATTTGCCTATTTAAGTCTAAATATAATATGATTCGATACATGTCAATATTTAATAAAGCTATGCACAATAACAAATTACTTACATACTATTGTCGGTGCGAAACTGAGCGACATCTGGCCAAGCATTAACATCATTGAGATAATCATTTATGGAGTAGAAAGCCTTCTTGATGAGATTTAGTTTTATGTAATTTTTAAAATCTCAAATTATCTTTTATAATATTATTAATTATCAAATTATAAATCTACTAAGTGGTGGTAGTATATGTTATTGTATTTTTACCGATACCACATATATAATATTACTATTACTTTTGTCGTCTTTTGTCTCTGTGTAATTTTGTTTGCTGTCTATATTTGTGAATCAATAAACCATATGACGACCTCTGTTGCGCGGTGGGCGAAGGTTCACCTGCGACGCAGGAGGTTGCGGGTTCGATACATACAATTGTTCCGAGGCGGGACCTCGGAACAATTGTGTGTACAATCTGTAGATATTTGTTCCGGGTGTTCTGGTCGTTACTTATGTATAATAAAAAATATCTATCTTTGTAATCTATTGTATCAAGTATATCAGTTACCTAGTACCCATAACACAAGCTCTGCTTACCTTGGGGCTAGATGATGCTGTGTGGATTGTCCAGCATTAATGATTTATTATTATTATTTATCTATCAATTTATATTCAATTTACAATAGGTATTATGGATTGTGAATCTGAGAATAAATGAGTTAATAATAATATGGCGCTCATTGGTGGAGGCCTATGTCCAACCGTGGACTTATATAGGCTGATGATGATAAGCTGGCGCGTATTGTTGATCGAAGGGTTGCACGTTCGTTGTGCCTGTTGAAGCGACGCGTACTGTACTTCGGTGGAATTCTCGAGAAAGCGTTATTGATATGCGTTTAAGTTATTCCACGTAGACGATACAAACTTCCGGGTTAAATATCTCTTATGTCACACTGTGTCCTAGGGCTTCTAGGTATTTAGTTACTTTCTTTGAAAATAATCATAATCATCTATATCATACCACGACTCGGTAAACGTAGTGTAGGACGCCCTCCTACCAGGTGGGATAACGATCTGCAAAAGACTGCAGGTAGATGCTGGATGCGGCAAGCTGAAGACAGGGTGCTATGGCGCTCATTGGGGGAGGCCTATGTCCAGCAGTGTACTATCATTGGCTGATGATGATGATGATGATCTATATCATCATATTTTTGGCCGTGATTCATTAAGAAAATTAAGCGAACAAAAATTGCCTATTTCCTTGCAAGTTTTTTAGTGTAGGTAGTAAAAGCCTTAAAGTAGAAGAGTTGATATAGTTTTGAGTTTAAATCGAACCCCATTTAATTAATATAATCACAGCAAAACTTTTATTTGCAGTAGTAATTAATTTATCTTTGATAATGAGCGTATAAATGTGTATTTTTATAAATGCTAAAGTAACTCTGTCTGTCTGTCTGTTAGCTTTCACGCCTAAACTTCTGAACTTATATTCGGAAATTTTGGAAATTTTGCAGGGGTTTTATTGATATCCTGGTAAAAAGCATGCGAAGCCGCGGGCACAAGCTAAAAATTCAATTACGTAAAAATTTTAAAATTCAAGGAACAATGAAGTTCTACCACCGTATTATTTTGTTTATGCTAATCTAAACCATTCTAATAAAGAACCAACTTTTTAACCCATAGGCTTTAGTATCGTAAAAATAAGATTTTTTATTCTATCGCAACTGGTTACATAGTATCTGTTCTCCGGTATGGACTTTTACTTTGGGGCAATTCCTGTGAACTCCAGAGGGCTTTTATTGCACAAAAAAAGTGTATTCGAGCAATATGGTACTTGGAGAGCACAGAATCTTGCAAACCCTATTTTATAAAAAATAAATTACTCACTCTACCATCTTTGTACATTTTAGAGACTGCATTGTTTGTACGGAAACACCCTGACCTATTTCAATACCGAAACAACATCAATCGGAGATTTGTAACACATAAACCTTTAGTGATGACTGGACCGAAATTAGAATTTTTTAAGCGAAACTGCGCCTACATGTCATACAAAATTTATAATCATTTACCGAAAAATATTTTAGATCACAAAGGAATATTGTTTAATAAAGTCTTAAAAGAATGGCTCGTGCAACGCAGCTTTTACACAATCCAGGAGTTTCTGAACTTTAAAGTTTAAATTATTTTATTGACATTGAATCTAACTTTAATTTTGAATATTTGTATTGTATAGTATGGCTTGACATTTATTTTAATTAAACTTGACTTTTTATTAATTTGCATGAGAATTATTATTAGAAATATTTTGTTGTTTGTGAAACTTAGCTGGAACTTTTTTTTTATATAATTCACATGCCAGTAATGTGGCGAGATATGAGGATCAATTTATTTGTAATACCACCTCTCTAATTTACCATGTCTGATATGAATAAACTATTTCTATTTCTATTTCTATTTCTATTACGAATCTACGGTTTCGTACGCGGCCGAAGGCTTTTATGGTTAAAAGCCTTCATCCACTCCGACCAAAACAAAACCAAATAAGAAAACAAATCAATTCCAACGCATCTCAACGACAACTTGACACGTCAACTGACAACTACGTCGATCTGATTCGCTGACTTTATTAGCATAAAGCGCGGTATACACTATCAGTTCAGAGCATCAGGCGATCTTATTTGCATGACAGATTATGGGAGGTAAGTACTCTTGAAAACAATTTTAAACCATCGCCAGTCACGATTTCTTTGAAAATCAACAGTCACAATTAATCTAGTTTTTTTCTTTGTACACTTCTTGTGTTCTGTTTCATCGCCTCTCGTATAACCCTAAAGTTGGCTGGAAGAAAACTCTTTGTTAGGGTTAAGCTCGCCTATGTACATATCATTTTTTTTTATTATCTGTACAATTAATAATTAAGAAAATCTAACAACAATTTTAAACACAACACACATTGTAACAGATTGAAAGGAAGCAACCAACAAAGTTTTTTGGTCGGCAGGTAAGGGCGATCTTAGTTAATACCGAGGCATTTTCTGTTTCGGTATTAACTAAGACCACCCTTTGTACCTTTCTGCAATAAATGAATAAAAATATATTTTGGCCTTTAGTCTAATAAATCTATCTCTACATTCATCCACCCAAACGCATTAGGTTTTAACATTTGATACTTCATAAGATGTGGACGCTCACGATAGGGCTGTTCCACCAGTTCAAAATCGCTCAGCGAGCTATGGAAAGAGCTAAGCTCGGAGTTTCTCTGAAGGTAACGAACGAACGGATTCCTAACGAATACATCCGACAGAGGAACAAAGTTATCGACATAGCTCTGAGAATTAGCAAGCTGAAGTGGCGGTGGGCCGGCCATATCTCACGAAGAACCGACGGCCGCTGGGGCAAACGAGTTCCTGAGTGGAGATCACGACTCGGTAAACGTAGTGTAGGACACCCTCCGACCAGGTGGGATGACGACTTGCGAAAGACTGCAGGTAGATGCTGGATGAATCTGAAGACAGGGCGCTTTGGCGCTCATTGGGGGAGGCCTATGTCCAGCAGTGGACTGCTATAGGCTGATGATGATGATGATTTGATACTTCATAAGCACAAAGCACCGTACAATGCAAAGATCAACTGATGCTTTATACACTATCAGTACAAACCATCAGTCGATATTTGCGTGACAGTTCAGACTGACGTATATTATACTGATGCATGGTACATCAGACTGGTTTGATAGTGCTTAAAACATTTTGTAACTGTCTCGAAGGTTTATGTAGAAGGATCTAGAACCCGATAAACTGAAAGCAAAACTGCCATGAGACATGGCTTTCTTAGGTTAGCGATGTTTTGAGTCATGAGCATGTCATATCGAGGTTAGGCACAATGCAAGCAAATAATAATAATTCGGTAACTCTTTATTGTACACATACAAAACTTAAAAATAACTTATTTAAAAAAGATATGTACATAGGCGAGCTTAACCCTGAGTTAGAGTTTTCTTCCACCAAACCTTAGGTTTACAGGAGAGGCGATGGAATAGATAGAGGAAGTGTACAAAGAAACAAATTAGACTAATAATATAATACGGAATGAGATTATAATATAAATACATAAATTAAAAAAAATATATTCAATAAACCTTATAAATACATTTCGTTCAAAATAATTAAAAATATAGCTTATAAAATATATAAATATATATATATATATATCTCTAGATAGATAATTTTATGATGATAATAATTTGATTTTACATAAACTAAAAACTTACAGAATTCCAGAATTACTTTAATAAGTAATTCAATACAATACGTAATTTTTTTAAACACAAAATTAAAGAAATAATATAAGACATTAACATGAAACATAAAAGTGCAATGGTCGGCCTTATCGCTTAGAAGTGATTTCTTCAAGACAACCCTTCGGTTGATTGAAAATTGATAATGAAAGGCAGGGGTGTATACGTCATTGTATTTATTTATTAACCCTTTCACTGCCTAGCCTTGGTCGTGCAAACCAGAGGGGCGCGTTGCCGCCTTCCCACTACACAGAACTCCAGTTGTACAGCTTGGGCATTGAGAGTGTTAAGACCCGTTCAGGCCAATAAAGTGATTCACAATATAAAATTAACATAAATCATAATGGCTGTCCGTCCGTCCGCGCGATTACGTCTCAATAAATCCTAGTTAGCGAGTTCTATTGTAATGTTGACCTATTTATGAGTTAGTTCTGCGTAGGTATTATGGATTGGAGGAAGAGGCGGGTTATATATGAGGTGAAATACATTGTTAGAGCCTTTGATCATCATCATCATCATCAGCCTATAGCAGTCCACTGATGGACATAGGCCTCCCCAATGAGCGCTAGAGCACCACCCTATCTTCAGCTTGACGCATTCAACATCTACCTTTGAGCTAACTGCAGACTTTGCAAACAATATAGAGGTAGCGTAACGTCAAAGTTTGTAAGTATGGATGGATGGATGGATGTTTGTTACTCTTTCACTTAAAATCTACTGAATGGATTTTAATGAAACTTCACAATAATATAGCCTACATATCAGAATAACACATAGGCATTCATAAAGATATATTGTATATTATCCAAAATATCTATCACCACGCGGGTGAAACCGCACGGCGCAGCTAGTCTTCTATATATACTATCGTACAAACAGGTTTAGTCGAATAATGTATTTATACAAACAGCTGTAGTATATCTCGAATAGAGAATGGTCGTAAAGAACAAACACACAGACAATCAGTTATTGGATTGGAGCCATAATGCTTATTGGTGGCATGAGTTAGTGAATTGTAATTTATTGATAAAACTAGAGCCAACGAGAACAAAAAACGTACACCACTTTTAAAACATCTATGATAATCAATTTGTGTGAGTTGCTCTTTACTTTTAACCGACTGCAAAAAGGAGGAGGTCATATGTTAGACTGAGGACGGTCTTGAGGAGATGGTCCCATAAATACTTACTAGTATTTGCCTGCTATTTGTTGTGTTAATGGTCCGGGAGCCAGGTACAAATTTGGATAATTATTTCCTCCCGAGCGATAATTCGTAAAATGCATTAGGGATTAATATTATGAATAAAAAAGCTGTGATTCTATGGGTGGGCTAGGCAGTGTTAGCGATGACGACATTATTCCAATGGAAAAATGTTCAAATCAGAAATTAAAACTTGCATATTCCAAATTCTGATTTGAACCTTATTCCATGGGAGGGACTTGTCATGAAAACTGTCACTGGCTCTCGGACTATAAAGATGGTGTTTACTTTCTCAAAACAATCAAATTAATTATGAAATCATCATCAACAACCTATAATAGTCTACTGTAGAACATAGGCTTCCCCTAATGAGCTGTAGCGCCCAGTCTTTTGCATGCCGACACAACCCAGTTGCTAAGCTTAAATAAATAAATAAATAATGCTGGACAATTCACACAGCATTATCTAGCCCCATGGTAAGCAGAGCTTGTGTTATGGGTAGGTACTAGATAACTGATATACATAATACAATACATTACACAGATAGATATTTTTATTATATATAGAAAACGACCAGAACACTCGGAAAAATATCTGCAGATCGTACACACAATTGTTCCGAGGCGGGAATCGAACTCGCAACCTCCTGCGTCGAAGGCGGACCTCCGCCCACCGCGCCACATCGGTGTCAGCTTATATATATGTATACGTTCTACATTTAGGCGTTTTCATTCAAAATATATCTTCTATAGATTTAAATCATAGAAAACGAAATACCAAAACCTCTTTGACAATACAACTATAATTAGAAAATACAAACAATAATTGTAAATGTAATAAATATTATTTCCCTGCCGCGGAGCGAGCAGGGTAGCAGCCAATCAAACTACGCCAGATTAGCTGCATAAAAAGCTCCTCGAAGCTCTTCCGCGTACACTTTATAATTTAAAGTACGGGTAGGACCCTACGCACTCTAATACATATTTATTTTATTGCCTCATTGTGTACATTACTATTTTATTTCTATTCGAGCTATGCTCGGAGTTTCTCTGAAGGATAGAATTCGCAACGAATACAGAGACAGAGAACCAAAGTTATGGACATAGCTCTAAGAATTAGCAAGCTGAAGTGGCAGTGGGCCGGCCATATCTCGCGAAGAACCGACGACGGCTGCTGGGGCAAACGTATTCTTGAGTGGAGACCACTCGGTAAACGTAGTGTAGGACGCCCTCCGGTCAGGTGGGATGACGACCTGCGAAAGACTGCTGGTAAATGCTGGATGCGGCAAGCTGAAGACAGGGCGCTATGGCGCTCATTTGGGGAGGCCTATGTCCAGCAGTGGACAGCTGATGATGATGATGATTTGATACTTCATAAGCACAAAGCACGTACACAAAAAAATCAACTGATGCCTTAAACACTATCAGTACAAACCATCAGTGGGTCTTTGCATGACAGTTCAGACTGACGTATATTATACTGATGCATGGTACATCAGACTGGTTTGATAGTGTAAAACTGCTGGATGCGGCAAGCTGAAGACAGTGCGCTATGGTGCACATTTGGGGAGGCCTATGTCCTGCAGCTGACTAACATAGATTGATGATGATGATGTAGGCTAGAGTTGAGTAGGAGGGGGTCGATTCTTACGCCTCGACCACTCACTCGCCTAAAAGTAGAGATGACAATCAAAATTATTTCCATGCTAGTGAGAATTCAAGCGAATAAATAATCTCAACCCAAAGGCGGAACTTTTAACAATGTCTTCTAAGAAAGCTCTTTTTATGTAAAGTTTTTCAGTTTATTTGTGGCGCTAATGCGGCTCTGCCGGCATTCTGTTCTTTCTACAAACTTGGAATTTATAGAGAACTAGCGTATGCCTTTGTTTTCACTCAATGTACATACATATGGCGGTCATTAGGGGAGGCCTATGTCCAGCAGTGGACTATCATGGGCTGATTATGATGATGATATTATATTAAAAGCGAAAGTCAGAACGCTCTCACACTACAGACACACCAGATGTTTGTAAGTTTGTTACTCCTTCATGCCAAAACTACTGAACGATTCTGGTTAAAACTTTGCAAACATATAGTTCTGGACCAACATTATAGCAGGCTTATATTACGCTGTTATTGATAAATATTGTTAAACTTCGCACCAATTTGAATAACAAACCGACGAAACTTCAATAAATAATACGAATAACATAATAGAGGGATAATATGAATTTATGTCGGACTATTTCAATGTGTTTATGTTTCTTGAGAAGGTACAGTCGGCGTAGTAATTTGACGATTTACTAGTTTTTATGTCATATTGCTACATTTAAATAAATAAATAAAATTTCAAATCCTTTATGATTAGAAGTTTTTTATTTCATAAATTTTTATGCATCGATTAATTTTTAATCGATAAAAAAACGAGGAGGCTGATCTCAATTCAGCTGTATGTTTTTTTATGTATGTATGTTTGTTGAGGTCGACCTCATATTGGGAACGTGTTCGTGAGTGGAGACCACGACTCGGTAAACGTAGGTAGTGTAGGACGCCCTCCGACCATGTGGGAGGACGACCTGACGACTTGACGACCTGGAGATATGTAGATGCTGGATGCGCCAAGCTGAAGACAGTCCGCTTTTAGGGGAGGCCTTTGTCCAGCAGTGGACTAACAGGCTGTTGATGATTAGAATAAATTAAAAATTAAAAATTAAATAATGCTGGACAATTCACACAGCATTATAGCTAGCCCCATGGTAAGCAGAGCTTGTGTTATGGGTACTAGATAACTGATATACATAATACAATACATTACATAGATAGATATTTTTTATTATACATAGAAAACAACCAGAACACCCGGAACAAATATCTGCAGATCGTACACACAATTGTTCCGAGGCGGGAATCGAACCCGCAACCTCCTGCGTCTCAGGCGGACCTTCGCCCACCGCGCCACATCGGTCGTCAATACAATGATTTGTTATAGCATTATTATCCACGTTGCCGGTATTCATTCGTATTTCATGAGTTTTATAATTCGTATTGATTTTATTCTCAGCATATTTGTCTGACTGTCCGTACAAACTGCCCTCTGGCCAATTATAATTCTCAATCCAAATATTACGACTGCTAACTGCCGGCGGAATTACTGCCGTAGGCTCATCACACGTGTTTGTTATACTAGCTGCCCGCCCCGGGTTCGCACGGGTAGCAGGGTGTTGTGATACCACAATAATGTTAAATACTAGTTTCTGCGCGGCATTGCACGCGTTGTTTCTATGGAAATGTATTAAGGTTATTTTTATCCCATTGGAACTGATTAATGGGATAAAAAAGAACTCCAACGAACATAGACTACTCCCTAAAAAGAATGTATCCTATTGTCTTATTCCAAGCCTACAAAATTTCAGCAAAATTCAGCAAATTTGCATGTAAAATTTCAGCCCGGTATGTTCAGTAGATTTGGCGTGAAGAAGTAACAAACATCCATCCATCCATCCAAACTTTGACACTATAATAACAAAATCATTGAAATAGAGCAACGGCAACACTCTCGCTCTCGTCAAACTAACTAGGAATGTTTCCCCTGTAGATGGAGCTAACGGCGCTAGAGTCGTATGAAGTTTCTAAGATTTTTGACTCGTCGGTCACTTGATCTCGTAGCTCAGTTGGTGAGAGCGTGCCTCTACTGAGGGACAGGTCGCATGTTCAAGTCCCGTCAAAATTTTAAATTTTTTCGTCCAATTTTTTGTGATATTATTTAATTTCTTAGAGATTAGCTCGAGTGTGAGGGCTTACGCATTAATAAAAAATATGCGGGGCAGTCTTTGGAGACTGCTGATAGAAGTGAAAACATGCGGGGCAGTCTTTGGAGACTGCTGATAGAAGTGAAAACATGCGGGGCAGTCTTTGGAGACTGCTGATAGAAGTGAAAACATGCGGGGCAGTCTTTGGAGACTGCTGATAGAATTGAAAACATGCGGGGCAGTCTTTGAAGACTGCTGATAGAAGTGAAAACATGCGGGGCAGTCTTTGGAGACTGCTGATAGAAGTGAAAACATGCGGGGCAGTCTTTGGAGACTGCTGATAGAATTGAAAACATGCGGGGCAGTCTTTGAAGACTGCTGATAGAAGTGAAAACATGCGGGGCAGTCTTTGGAGACTGCTGATAGAAGTGAAAACATGCGGGGCAGTCTTTGGAGACTGCTGATAGAAGTGAAAACATGCGGGGCAGTCTTTGGAGACTGCTGATAGAAGTGAAAACATGCGGGGCAGTCTTTGGAGACTGCTGATAGAAGTGAAAACATGCGGGGCAGTCTTTGGAGACTGCTGATAGAAGTGAAAACGATGTCATTTTATTATATTATTTATACTGGTAAGCGAGAGGTGACTATGACGCGAGTTTCATGATTTTTGTTCACCCAAAAAGTGCTCAACACGCCTAAAATTTTTACTTTAATAACAAAATCTTATATATACAGTAGTCTATCAAATTTGGACGTGGGCTACTCATAGTTCCAGACTTCAGTAGTTTACCAAACACCCTCCGGTTAGTCACAGTATGTTCTCAAGCAGCAACACCGCATAGAGTCAACATTGCCTAAGCGCCACAGTGTAATCGTAAAGCAGTAAGCTCATTCCATCTGTGCGGATAACAACCCAGGATTACTGCAGCGGCCACTGTAATCACTTCTAGTAAGAGGGAGACAGCTGGTTTAGTGCTTGGATAGAGATTAAACCAGGACATAGATTGTAATGGACGTTTTGTCTTTGTGTTTTGTTTTGTGTTGTTTGCCTGGAAGAGATCGCTTCTAAGCGATAAGGCCGTCCATTGGACTTATCGCAAGTAATGTCTTTTGTAATTATCTCTATCTGGTGTACAATAAAGTATTTTTGTATTGTATTGTATTGTATTTTGTGTAAGGTACAGGGTGTTTTGTGTAAGGTACAGGATGTTTTGTGTAAGGTACAGGGTGTTTTGTGGCCCAATAGGGTCCAAATTCTGCTAACCTTATATAACTTTTTCAAGCGTCTACCTGTTGCCGTTATCAATATCAAGCAAAAACGAGCAAAAAATTACGTTTGTTGAATGGGGAGTTGAGGGAGTTGAGGATTATTTTTTTTAGTATTTGTTGTTATAGCGGCAACAGAAAATCTGTAAAAATTTCAACTGTCTCACAATCACGGCTCATGAGATACAGCTTAATGACAGACGGACGGACAGCGAAATCTTAGTAAAAGGGTCACGTTTTACCCTTTGGGTAGGGAACCCTAAAAAAAAAGTTGTCTGAAATCGTATGATGGTTTCATACGATTTCAGACAACTTTTTTTTGAGACTACATTACATCAAAGAATGCTTTGGTCTGGGTGGGCTATAATTTCAGGCCTTGATCTAGCATTATGCTGAGTTAGAGCCTTTTTGTAACAACTCTCTAAATGTACCTATTCCAATTCAATAAATTTCTTTCCGGGCCTGGTGGGGGCACAGAGAGGGGCCTCGAGGCTTAGCCTCATTACCCCGGCGTCAACTCGAGGGGTGACGACCCCTCGGTCCTTGGGTTTTGTGGGAATATTTTTTTTTTTTCCCCTTCTCAATGTTTTTTTTTTTGGCTTCATTTGGTTTTGGCTTTATTTTGTATTTTTTTAATTTAAGTTGTTATGAATAAATGTATTTCTATTCTATTCTAAGAATTAGCAAGCTGAAGTGGCAGTGGGCCGGCCATATCTCGCGAAGAACCGACAACCGCTGGAGCAAACGTGTTCTTGAGTTTAGACTGCGACTTGGCAAACGTAGTGTAGGACGCCCTCCAACCAGGTGGGATGACGACCTGCGAAGGACTGAAAGCAGATGCTGGATGCGTCAAGCTGAAGACAGAGTGCTATGGCACTCACTAGGGGCGGCCTATGTCCAGCAGTGGACTACTATACGCTGATAATGATGATGCTATATCCCATCAGCTATGCGATACTAAGGTTCCGTATACAAATGCCACAGTACACCTCGCAGTAGGATAAGTCCGGACTAAATGACCGAGACACGCCGGCTTGCATATAAATCATAGGATTTGCAATTTGTATGGATTATTTACATCTAGGTTTACGATTCCCGTAGCTCTTGTTTCGCTAGATCTTTCGTGGCATTGATTTATTGATCATTTATTTTGATGTTGAGATTGAAGGTTTGTGACGATCAGAACAGATGTTTGCGAATATCTTTGTTCAGCTGTGGAATGATAAAATGTTTTAATAATTATTTTTAGACGGAACCAAACATAATATTATATCAACATATCATATATGATAATTCACTCCATAAGCTATGGCCACAACCTATGTATCTATCTATACTCAAATTATATACTATTACTCATGTTCTCATGTAAGTGACGTTATATAATTTTTCTTTGAGAATAAATGAATATTAAACTTAATATAGCTAAAATACAACGAAACACTATAAAGTTTTAAAAATTCTCGCACCTCCCAGCGCCCAAACTCAAGATAAAATTAAGGCCGATTACACCAAATAGAAAGCATGGTTTAATATACATAGTTTTAGATTTACCAATAATAGCAGTTTTGTTTGATGAAAGAAGAGATTCCTAGTCGAGTGTTGATCGCAAGAAACAGATGATAATATAAAAGATCTATAATAATAATAAATATAATATAAGTAAAATAATAAATAAAATAAAAGATCGCACAGTTGGGCTTCTGGCTAAATAATTTTTTTAGTTGTTAGTGGAGAAACGAAAAATATTATATTTATAAGTATTAATACAACGGGTATTTATCGCGTTTATTTACCTATTTTTCCCGACGTTTCAACAGGTTTACACACTGTCGTGGTCACGGGATGACTGGAGTACTGGAGTTACCGCCTCAGCGAAGCGGGGGCTAGTTTATTTGAAACTACCCTCACTTGGTTTTCGAGATTAGTAGGCATGTCCAGCTGCACCCTTGGACGACATACTACACTAACAGTATCCGCGACGCACTGAGAGACCGGTTTACGACGAGTACACTTGGCTATAACTGGATTCCACGAGGCAGAGAGTTTGAACCCGTCTTCACGATTGAAATTAGGATATTTCCTAATTTCAATCGCTTCCCGAAACATTCTCTTGTAGTGCCTTTCATTACAGATCACTTGTGGTTTGTGTAATTCGAAAAATATTACTTAGTCAAGATAAAATCTTGACTCGTCTAAACATAATGTGTTCTGTTAACACTTTGAGTGCTGAAAACGCACGGTATGAGTTTTCTACAAGTTACTAATATGCGTAAATCCACACTAGCGCAGCGGATAAGAAAATACAGATCTTTGTGACTCAGCAGAGCTGTAATATTTTTCGAACGAAACGCATGTGCGGCGCAACACAACCGCTGTGTAGAGCGGCAGCACGAATTTTTTAGGTAAAAAAAAAGATCGCTGTCGTCGAAAAAAAACCGCAGTCAAAGTGAAAAAAAACTGTAAACTCTGCATATACTTAAATAAGGTCGAATTCTTAAAATAAAAATATCGGTTTGTAAAATTAATGCCCTAATTTTCTTTGCTCTACAGTTTTTTTAAGCTCATTCTCTGAAGTACAAATTGAGTGGTAACAGTCAAAATTATTTACGACCTTCCTTCATAGTGCTTCGAGGAACACTATGAAAAGTCGTAAAACAACAGAAAAGGGTTTTTATTTCTCATAAAAACATTCAAAAGCGCTAAGCGACTTCTAAAAACACAGACAGTAAACAAGATTTAGATTAAATGTTATAAGGTTCTGTTACATTATCGAACAATATGCTCTATCTTTACCAATAACCTACTCAACAGGAATTTATTACTCACTAGGTTCTGCCCGTGGTTTCGTTCGCGTTATTCCGTTATAAAATGAAACACATCGGCCCCAATAGATCTACTAATATCTATGCGTATAAATTCAACCAGTTTGTTGCAAAGAAATAAAAAACATAGACACATCAATTTCATTAAAATAATATAGTACCTATAAAATGTACTCTGTACCTACGTACCCTGAGTATATCTACGACGACCTTTGTGGCGCGGTGGGCAAAGATCCACCTGCAGGTGGGTAAGCAGGAGGGTAACGGTTCGATTCCCGCCTCGGGACAAATATTTATACGATCTGTAGATATTTGTTCAGAGAGTTTTAATCGTTTTCAATGTATAATAAAAAATGTCTATCTATGTTTGTATTGTATTATGTATATCAGTTATCTAGTACCCATAACACAAGCTCTGCTTAGGTTGGGGTTAGATGATGCTGTGTGAATTGTCAAGCATTATTAATTATTTAGGCCTCCCCCAATGAGCGCTATAGCGCCCCGTCTTCAGCTTGCCGCATCCAGCATCTACCTGCAGTCTTTCGCAGGTAGATGCTCATTGGGGGAGACCTATGTCCTATACTATATGCTGATGATGATGATGATGATTAATTATTTATTTAAAATGATGATGATGAGTGCGAGATGAGAGCGAGATGACTATTTTTGTCAGTAAGTGAATGATTTGGACCGTGTCAAGGCTGCCGTAAAAATAGTTATAGTTCGATCGCGTAATTCTAAGTAGGTACTGTAGATGATTTTAATGGTAGTACTCGACTGTCGAAGTTTATGCGTTTTGCCATAAAAATTTAAACCAATCAGTAATTCTAAAAAGCTTTTGAGAAACTAGTTACTCTTTTAATTTATCTTTTATGTTACACTAGCTGCTCCTCGCGGCTTCGCCCCCGTGGAAATCTATGTGTCAAATTGTTTAAATGATAAAAAGTATCATATGTTAGACTCCTGGTTCTAAGCTACCTCTCCACCAATTTTCAGCTAAATCGGTCCAGCCGTTCTCGAGTTATAAGTGTTGTAACAAACACGACTTTCTTTTATATATATAGATTCACTCGCAATCGAAATTATTATTTATTTATTTTATATTGAACCGACAAACTTCCGCCTAAAATTCAGAGATGGCTTTTCACACAAAGTAAAATGTATGAGAAGAATACTAATATAATAAATAAATACATTTATATATTTCAGTTAATGTCATTATCATCCTATCAGCCCACTGCTGAACCATAGGCCACCCCAAATTTAATAAAAAATATGAAAAATTCACAAAAGAAAAATATAAATTGATTTATTTAACTGTGTGTACGATCTGCAGATATTTGTTCCGGGTGTTCTGGTCGTTTTCTATGTATAATAAAAAATATCTATCTATGTAATATATAGTATTATGTATATCAGTTATCTAGTACCTATAACACAAGCTCTGCTTACCATGGGGCTTTATTATGCTGTGTGAATTGTCCAGCATTATTTATTTATTTATTATTTTTTATTATATTCGTATTCTTCTTATACATTTGACACAGTGGATTTACATATGTTTGCTGATAGGTAGTAATATTATTTAATATTATAATTATTATTTAATATTCAAATTCAAAAGTTAAAGAAATAAGCACTTAGACAAGTAATATTTTATTTATTCATTATTATCAAATAACATTAATTTAATATTTTCTTGAATTTTTTGTCCACCAGTGGAAGAAGTGAAAAAGGAGCCACTATAGTGTCTAATTAATACATTTGATGAATAAGTGCTATAAGAGCCTGTTAGAAGAGTTGTGGGACACAAATTGCAACTGTTGCTCTGGCTTTGAGG
Source organism: Eupithecia abbreviata (assembly GCA_943735965.1). Classification (NCBI taxonomy): domain Eukaryota; kingdom Metazoa; phylum Arthropoda; class Insecta; order Lepidoptera; family Geometridae; genus Eupithecia; species Eupithecia abbreviata. The sequence continues at coordinate 759,301 of OX030997.1, read as the reverse complement.
TCGATTACATCGTGCAGTAGTTAATACCGAGTTTAACCAGTTCCTTCAACCAATTGAGGATCGTTAACTAGCTCAAATTGAACCGGAATTACGTTCTCAGTTTACGGCGCTGTCACCTCTTGAACATTGAGATGAAGAGAAATTCAAAAACACCTTATTTCTTATTTGATACTAGCAGACCTTCCCGACTTCGCACGGTTTTAGTACGGATCCCTACTTTTGTGAAAATATAATATAGCCCATGTTCACTCGGGATAGTGTAGCTTCAGGTGTAAGATTTTTTTTCAAATCGGTCCAGCAGTTTTGGAGCCTATTCATTACAAAAAAAAACAAAAAATCAAACCTTTCCTCTAATATTAGTATAGACGAGTAAGTAATAATTTACCTACCTAGGTAGTTTGTTTGGGTAATAGTATGTACAAGTAATTTGACTTGTCCAAGTGTTTATTTTGTATGCGTAAAGAAATAGAGTTTTCGAATCTGTTTTCTAAACAAAGCTTAAGAAAGCATAATCATGTTTTAGTTGCAGATAACATTTTTATGACAAATTAATAATTTTTTTTTTTTTTTTTCGCCTTCCTCGGATATTGGTGGGATATCGCACGTGACCGCACTGAGTGGAAAGATTTGGGTGAGGCCTTTGCCCAGCAGTGGGACGAAATAGGATAAATAAAAAAATAAAAAAAAAAGTATTTTTTTCCTTCCAACATTTAACGTTTGCAGCGAAGGGATAGAAAAGTTTTTGTAAAATATGCAAAACTGATCTCAGATGTTTGTTTTGGATACGCTATCTTTTACACTTTTGAACATATTACTTACACAAAAACATTTAAAAAAATGTTTTTTTTTTTTTAATGTTTTAGTTTTGTAAAATGACTTTTATTGAATTGTAGTAAGTATTTAATAAGAAGTTTACTATTTCTCTGTTTATTATTTTAGTTTATTATTTTTCTGTTTATTAGTCTAGAGTTCTCGAGTAAATTAAAGTTTTAAAAGATTGTTTATTGTTGGTATAGAAATTAATACTTTTTATTCTTTTATTGAATAACGTGGAAGGCCTCCGCCTAAGAGATAAAATAAAAAATAAAATAATGCTGGACAATCCACACAGCATTATCTAGCCCCATGGTAAGCAGAGCTTGTGTTATGGGTACTAGATAACTGATATACATAATACAATACATTACATACATAGATATTTTAAGTATACATAGAAAACGACCAGAACACCCGTAACAAATATCTGCAGATCGTACACACAATTATTCCGAGGCGGGAATCGCGCCACAGAGTTCGTCGATGGTGGGATGAGCTGGACCTGTACAATAAAGAGTGGGTTCTCCTTGCTGAGTACCGAGATGAGTGGAAGAAGGGGAGGAGGGCCTTTTCCCTGCAGTGGGACACTCCGGGCTAACATAATAATAATATAATAAAATTGAATTGAACTTAACCATTCCACCAACCACAGAAATAGAGTAAAAATACTATCCATAAAAATATAAAAATATAACCATTGTCCTACGTGAATTATTAAACCTGGTTTTTGTACTTCGCAGGGTTAACCCAGTTCTCCAGAGCGCACATCGATTTTTCGCAGAAGGAGCCCACTGTCTACTTTACTATAACTTCTTTATAGGCCTTTTTCCATTTCTAGGTATTTATAAGCTTCCGAGGAACAGTAGGTACTGTATTTATCACTATTATTCCACGAGACAGCTGAAAATGTCTCTATAATTTATTTTATAAGGATGGCCTAGTTTATTATGTCATGATTATAGATCATCATCATCATCATCAGCCTATATTAGTCCACTGCTGGACATAGGCCTCCCCTAATGAGCGCCATAGCGCCCTGTCTTCGGCTTGACGCATCCAGCATCTACCTGCAGTCTTTCGCAGGTCGTCATCCCACCTGGTCGGAGGGCGTCCTACACTACGTTTACCGAGTCGTGGTCTCCACTCAAGAACACGTTTGCCCCAGCGGCCGTCGGTTCTTCGCGAGATATGGCCGGCCCACTGCCACTTCAGCTTGCTAATTCTCAGAGCTATGTCGATAACTTTAGTTCTCTGTCGGATGTATTCGTTGCGAATCCTATCCTTCAGAGAAACTCCTCTTTCCATAGCTCGCTGAGCGACTTTGAACTGGTGGACCAGCCCTATCGTGAGTGTCCACGTCTCAGCTCCGTAGCTCATAACGGGTAGGACGCACTGATTGAAAACTTTCGTTTTCAAGCATTGCGGTATGGATGAAGAGAAGACTCGATTATAGATAGATAGGTATAAAGGGCGGCCTTATCGCTGAGAGCGATCTCTATGATTATTTTCAGGTTATCTTCAAAGACATTAAAATAAAGACGCAAAACAAATTACAAGTACTATTTTATTGCATTTTTTTACCTATTTTGAAACGTCGGGAAAAATTGGTACATAAACGCGATTACCCGATAAAATAGTACTTGTAATTAATTATGCAAATGGGCAAACGTGTTCTTGAGTGGAGACTACGACTCGGTAAACGTAATGTAGGACGCCCTCCGACCAGGTGGAATGACGACCTGCGAAAGGCTGCAAGATGATGCTGGATGCGGCAAGCTGTAGACAGGGCGCTATGGCGCTCATTGGGGAAGGCCTATGTCCAGAAGTGGACTGATATAGGCTAATGATGAATTAATTATATGTTCTGATCGCAAGTTTAAAAACAAAACAAATTCTAGGTACACGTATTTGTTCTTATCTGTATGTCTTATCTATTTCCATGTATTTTTTTCTTGTTTTTGTATTTTCTTACTATGTAATGTGTCGTGCTATGTTGTTATGTATAGTGTCAGATAAATGTTTTTAATTTATATCTTTCTTTCTTTCTAGGTTTCAAAAACTTTAGTTCATTCATTAGTCACCAAAATCTTTATTTACCGAATTATACCTAAGCCATAGATTAAAAAACTCCATACTTATCATGTATGGATGTTTGTTACTTTTTTGCGCAAAAACCACTGAGCAGATTGGGCTGAAATTTTTTATACATGTAGTTCCAGGCCCAGAATAAAACATAGGATACTTTTATCCCATTTTAATCTAACAAGCCACCCAACAACCTAACAATGTAAAGGTTTCTAACCTAACAGGTTAAAGGTATCTTGTTAGCGTAGGTACTTACTATACCTTTTTTTTTATTTAACCTGATTCATCCCACTGTTGGGCAAAGACCTCCACCAAATCTTAAAATAATAATCTTCTTACTTTACCTTGAAAAGATTGAAATAAACAAAAAATTACTTTATTTCCTAGTTTTACTCATGTAACTTGTGACGAATTGGTACCCAATAAACAAGAAACGAAGAAAAGGAAGACCTGTAAAACGATGGGACGATGACATCGTAAAAATAGCAGGGAAGACATGGAGTATAGTAGCTAGAGATCGAGGAAGATGGAAGGAGCTGGAGGAGGCTTTCACCGCTGAAAGCGGTACTCACATGTATAGATAGAGATAATATATAGATTAGTATTTAAGTTAAGTGTGAGAAATAAAAGCTGTTTTATTATTTATTTTATTTATAACTTGTGACGTGCCCAAGAGTGCTGTCAGGCCTTAGTGAATAAAACCCTTTGATATTTGATATTTATTTGATATTGTCCTGAAAATACTCAATTATGAGGACAAGTCTTCGTCACGGCCGCACTTTGTCTAATTAATAATTACTGGTGTCGACGAGACATTACATATTCAGTAATCAGCAGGCAGGGCAAGTTCACTGGCTCTGTGTTGTGTTTGTAGCCTTCATAATTGTGTACATACACAGTTGTGTATGTACATCATCATCAGCAGTCCACTGCTGGACATAGGCCTCCCCCAATGAGCGCCATAGCGCCCTGTCTTCAGCTTGACGCATCCAACATCTACCTGCAGTCTTTCGCAGGTCGTCATCCCACCTGGTCGGTGGGCGTCCTACACTACGTTTACTGAGTCGTGGTCTCCACTCAAGAACACGTTTGCCCCAGCGGCTGTCGGTTCTTCGCGAGATATGGCCGGCCCACGGCCACTTCAGCTTGCTAATTCTTTGAGCTATTTCGATAACCTTGGTGTGTATGTACACAATAATGTATTTTAGTCTCTTTCTAACATACATCAGCTGATGTACGTTAGAAAGTGACTATATTTTGACATAAACATAGGTACAGTACAACATGTTGGCAGCGAGTTGAAGATAGAGCTTCTCAGAATTTGAGGAATCCAGCTCTACACTGCTCGAAACTACGTCCACAATATCTTCAACTTGAGTTACTATAATCGCTATCACACTACCGTTAACTTGAGTTACTACATGATAAATAAATAAATAAATAAATAAATAAATGATGCTGGACAATTCACACAGCATTATCTAGCCCCATGGTAAGCAGAGCTTGTGTTATGGGTACTAGATAACTGATATACATAATACAATACATTACATAGATAGATATTTTTATTATACATAGAATGATACTTCTAGACTAATCATAAAATTGCGATAAAAAAATATACCAATTAAAAAAAATTCAAAATGCATGTAAGCATGCATTATTTTTTAATTACAATATCTATTTAATGTATAAATTTTTATCATATTTTTTATTATTTACTTTTGAATTCGTTTTGAATTTGCTTCACAAAAATTGCTCATTCAACATGCGGCGTACACATATTTATGGATACAGTCTAGTTTTAATTATTGTGTGTTTCTAGTTGTATAACATTTGATTGTATTCTGTTTTGTGTGCCAAATAAATGAATAAATGTATATTAACACTTTGAGTGCTGAAAACGCACGGTATGAGTTTTCAACAAGTGACTAATATGCGAAATCCACACTAATACAGATCTTTGTGACTCAGCAGAGCTGTATATTTTTCGAACGAAACGCATGTGCGGCGCAACACAACCGCTGTGTAGAGCGGCAGCACGAATTTTTTAGGTAAAAGAAAAGATCGCAGTCGTCGAAAAAAAACCGCAGTCAAAGTGTTAATAGATAGTTGAGATGTTTAAATGGATGGATGGATGTATGGAGGGAGTTTAGCTATGCACGCCATAAGTACTAAACGGATCGGGCTGAAATTATTCACAGCAGTAGTTTCAGTCCTGGGATAAAACATATCGTTCCATTTCTTTTTTTATTCCGTAAATCAGTCCCCGTCGTAAAGAGATAACCTTAAAACGTTTTCATAGAAACAACGCATGCGAAGCCGCGGGTAAAAAAATAGTTTGATCATAAATAAGAAATTCGTATTTTAAAGTTTATCGCTGAAACTACAACCCCGATTTAGAAACATCTTTCTTACAGCACAGAATAATTATGAAGTTGGTGGTAATAGAAAGCGAAATTATCCTTGTATAACTTTGTTTTGTCCACCGCGTGAGCGAAGTCGTGGGCCGTAACAAGTATATCATCTTCGTCTTTCTAAAATATAGATTTTACCAATCTACCATTAAGGTCCAAAGTACTTCCAGAGAAATGGTATATTGAAGCAATAAAAAGATTAATAAATCACATTCTCGTAGACATTCGTAGCAAAACTCGTAGACGTTTCGTAGAGGGTCTACGAAAGTCAAGTGCTACGGATATCATAATGACGTAACATTTTTTTAACCGACGAAAAAAGGAGGAAGTTTTCGCGTATTTTTTATACGGTGTTTCAAGGTTTCAGGATTAATCGAAGTAAGATTGATTGGGGTTAAACCGACGTCGAATGGACACAGGGTGTTTTTTTTATTTAACTGGGTGAGTAAGGGGAAGTTTGAGTGCGTGTGTTATTCTATTTTGCCGACGTTTTTTTCACTCAGTGTTAAAACCTATTTTTAATCGACTTTGAAAAAATTTGGAGGTTCTTTGTTCGACTGTATGTACATTTTATGTTGGTCGATTTCTTCGTAATTTATAGGCCAATTTGGATGATTCTTTTTAGGTATAGATAGACATGGTCCCGACCAAATGAAGAATGCATTCCTGATGGTATTATTATTATTTGGCATTGATCCTGCAAAAGTTAAAAAAACAGTATAACACTAAGGAATGGATGAAGTCGAAGGTTTTAATTTTTTTAATACATCCTTAATAATTTTTGACCATTCATCATATTATATCTACACACTAGCTGCTCCCCGCGGCTTCGCCCCCGTGGAAATCTATGTGTCAAATTGTTTAAATGATAAAAAGTATCCTATGTTAGACTCCTGGTTCTAAGCTACCTCTCCACCAATTTTCAGCTAAATCGGTCCAGCCGTTCTCGAGTTATAAGTGTTGTAACAAACACGACTTTCTTTTATATATATAGATTATGAATATTATACAGTAAAAAGTTTGTTATGTTGTTTGTCTATAAATGTTTGGTTTGAGGTAGCGCCAGAAGCAGCGAAAGGATCAAACAGGAAATATTATAAATTATCAGCCTAGATCTAGTATTAAGGCTAGGTTTTGGCAATTACTTCTCTCTGAAAAATTAATGCGAAGCCGTGGCCAATAAATAATCTTTCACAGGATACAATACAATACTTGTAAAATTACTCTTGATTGCACACCAAATAAAATAAATACACAGACCAGGAAAATGCCAATACAGATTATCTCTACCAGGCAACCTTTGGATGGACAGGAAGTGATAGAACAAGTGTAAACCATGGTATACATAATAATATTTAGTTAGAACATAGGAAAAAAACGAATATGTTATTAATGTTGTGATAAAACGAAATGCTTTTCTTAGATTCCAAGCTCTTTCAAGAAAATAAGCGATAAAAAGCTTCATTATTATATCCGGTTTAATAATACAGTGAGGTGAATTGAAATGAAATGAAAATTTATTTCTTTAGGCTTACAAATAAGCACTTAGACAAGTCATATCTTATACTATTCATTATTATATTGATGTTCACTTCAATTTTTTGTCCACCAGTGGAAGAAGTGAGAAGAAACCACTAGTATGTTCATAACTTATGTGTCTAGTACATATGACTTGCATATCTGTAATTTGTTAGATTTTGAGTTGGAGCAAAACTCGTGCCAAGCTTTTTTATCTTCTAGATAATCTGGTATTTTGTAATAAGCCTTTTAACAAAGAATAAGCTTCAATTGCAGTTAGACTTTAACTCCCTTGGTGCAAAGCACTACAGGTGGGTTATTTAGCCTCTCCTTCTGAATATCTGCATGTATTTACGAAAAAAGGTACAATACAATACAATACAATACAATAATTCTTTATTGCACACCATAAAAACAGATACACTGGACAGGAAAAAGACAAATAAAGAATGTGTTGTACAATGGGCGGCCTTATCGCTTAAAGCGATCTCTGCCAGGCAACCTTTGGATGGACATGAAAAGTTAGAACAAGTATAGACGGTGGCGTGTTATATATAGAATAATATTTAATTGGGACAAATACATATTGATAGCTATAAGTATAAATACAAACATAAATATATAATATAAATATAAAATACACATATAAATATATAATATAGGTATGATGCACATAAATTAACAGTTTGATGCTGAGTTAAGGAAATGTTCATAGACCATATGTTTGAATATAGGGAGAGACTTAGCTTAGGCTTAGCTAGGTAATATATGAACGGATACTTTTTAAACGATTTTCTAAATATTTGTTCCTAAAAAGGCGGTTTTGTTGTTGTCCGTAAAGTTATCTCTAGATTTTTTGCAACAGTTTGCGGATACCTCAGCTGTTTAATGTGTATTTTTTAAATGTTAGTTCTTATTATGTAGTTGTATTTTTTTTTGTGAATACGGAATCTTATCTTATATTATTATTAAATTACTTATATACTCTTATATTATTACTAACTTATATTATATTTAGCTTATCTTATAGGTTAATAAAACGTAAAAACAATCTAGTTATGTTTGGTTGCATACTCAGGTGTACCTAATACGGACCAACGTCTTATTCTTTGTTTTATACCTTTTGATAGTGTACTCCCACACTCCCTTTGTTTTTGTGTGTATACACACTACAACTTCTGTAGTTTTTATGTCTTTGACCACATCAGCATGCCCTTCCAAGAATGTGGTTTCGAATTATGCTTTAGCCTACATTATATCCAGAATGTTAAATTTAAATGAAACACCGATAATTCCGTGCGTAATCGTAAAATCTCGGCACATTAAAATAAATCAACCTATTGATGTTTATTTGCAACTCGCATTATATATGTTAATAATACATACGGGTAATGAAATAAGAATTGCGGTAATACAATAACTGAAATGCAAAAGATTAATTAATATTTGCATTATTTAATTCATGAAATGCATTCCCGCATAATTTCCTCACTGATCGAAAAATTTCCATTAATCATTTCACACGTTTCAAAGAGTTTCAATCAACTGCTCTTTATTAATATTCAAACCGTTTTTTTCACACTTCGCCGAAAATGCGAAAGACCCTCAACGCCCCAGCTCCCTCGATGTTGTGTGCCAAAAATATATCTGATCCTTCATATCTTACAAAACAAACACGAAAATCTAACCCTTACGCATATAGGGCAAGTCGCCCTTAACTAAAACTACGTATCTAAGTAGTACTAATACTCACTTTACTTCCCCGCTCACTATCTCCCACACAACACTTCACATCACATTTCGAAAATAACAATAAAATTTTCACTATAGTATGTTATATTGTATCGTATGTGGCGCGAAGGCGGGAGGGACGAGCGCGCGCGGCCGTGGCGCCAAAGCGACTGAAGCGGCTGACCAATCGAGATGACGGTGTTGCTAGGGCACTGGGCTACATTCCTGCGGGGTAATGCGAGAGTCTCGGGGAGAAAATTGCCGAAATTTGCAGATTTTCCCCGGGAAATCTACAAAATGCAATTCTTGGTTGATATAGTTACCTCTCTAGGCTACGATTGTACATATTTTTTTTCATATTCATATTTTATTGTAATTTCATGCATACAGGTAGTATCTTAGGTGTAGTCTTAGTGGGTATGTCAGCTAGTACACTTTCAGTTTTTTGTTTTAAATTGTCATTATTTACATTTAGTTCTATTGTGTAAGAGTAAGTAAAGTAGCTGGTTATTGCTCGAAGCGTAGATAAAGATTAAGGCCGAGAAAATTGGTGGATTGCAGGAATTTCTACCTTTAGGCTCAACAGTGGCTTCAATTGCTTTGAATTACGACGAGTGGTAGAATAAGAAGAGAAGCCAAGAGTAACTCTAGTTTCTTTGACATTAGAAGTGACAATTTCAGTGGAAATCGGAAACGGAAGTTGACATTGTCAATGAAAATCATGCTTTATTGACAAAATAACGCATCATAAAAGCGCGATGTTAATCAGTATTAACGGTAGAAAATGAGTTTGGACGAAGGCTTTTACAAATGACTAAGGTACTGGTATTAACAATGAGGCTCCATAAAATAGTAATTTAACGATGCAAGTTACTCTATATTCCATTTGCTATATTGATCACTGACGTAACTTAAATATCATAAATTAGAAAGTTAAATTTATTTAAAAGTTTTTCAGTAAGTAGTGGTATTTTTTTCATTGTCTTGTATATTAGAAGATAAAAAAAATATATACTTAAGTATATTATTATTTTTTAATATACTTAATAATATAGGTACTTAAGTATATTATTATTTTTTTCAAAGAAAATTATAATCTAATAAATTAAAACAAATTAGATCTAGTTTTTACCCTTGAAACAATTGAGCTATCTGTAAACTATTGCAAACAATCTACAGGTAGCTCAACTGATCCATATCAATACCAATTGTATTAAAATAATACTAAATATAAAAGTGGTTCACTTTCCCAAGGCCTTACAGGACTCGAGGACACGACACAAAATTCAAGTTAGCTGTTTTTATCTGATTCTTATTGTTACATTGATAACTTGGCCACTTCTCAGTCAACATAGAGTCATAGGGTAGTGTCAAAATGGATTTAACACAGAACAACGTAAAACAGAATATAGCTATTTCCAACATGTCAGCAAGCATGATTTGAAACGTTCTGTTTTTCCAACCTTGTGTGTTACAGCCAGCCCATATGTTTGTATATAATATCTCTATATAAAGTTTACAATACAATACAAAAATATTTTTTTGTACACCAGATACAGATCTTTTTTATTTATTAGTTATTTACTTTAAGTCTTTTTAAGTCGTGTGCTGTATTTGTTTACTATATTTAGATAATTAAGTCTTAGCTCTGTTAGAATAAATATATTTTCATTTCAGATCATTACAGAAGACATTACATGCGACAAGTACAATGGGCGGCCTTATCGCTTAGAAGCGATCTCTTCCAGGCAGTTTTTGTACTAAGTAACCCAAAATTAAATTTATTTAGTGGTATAAATAGCTATAATTAACTTTAAGGCTATCTTGTAAATTTGAAATAAAACATTCATATTCATTTTCTTATTCTTAAAACATAAACAAGGTTCATTGTTAACCACCCGCTCACCTTCTTATTAGATTTTAAATTAAATGTTCTAAGACGGCTTTTATTGACATTAAAATCATTTAAAACGGGGTACTTATATACCATGACCAGATTTTTGAGTTTTTTGATTTTTAAGGAAAACTCAAAGAAAGATCATGGTACATATGCCGTTTTAAATGACTTTAGAGTTAATTACCAAGATTCAAAAGGCTTTTATTGAGCTTAGCATCCATTCAATCTTAAAAAAAAAAAAATATTGTCAGTTTGTTTGATCTATTGTGAGAGGGATGGGTGACTCGTCTTTCTCATATGTAAAATAATTAGTGTAATTGGTGATTGTGCCGTTCTAATTAAATAAATAAATAAATAAATAAAAATAAATAAAATAAATAAATCTTCACACCACAAAAGCATCACAGCCGGTTACAAAATCACCTATTTTCAACAAAACCTCCATTATATTATTATTTTTTTACGCCCAAAGTCCCTAACCTGAAGGTGACCTCTAAATATTCCCTAAATCTCCCTAAAACTCCTCATCTCTCCCGCGTCTAGCAACCCCAGCGTGGGGGGAGCGGCGTGCCCCCGCGGGAAACTTAGCTGAATCGAAGTGACGCGCAACACGCGCTTGTAAACTTTTTGCCAGATATTGGACAACAATTTAGGTTTTGCTGATGTCTGGTAACACAGTTTTCTGTAATTTTTTTTTAACTTTGTTAGCTATGGCATAAGAAGTTCTACAGAGCTTGCTCTTGATTGCTAGCTTAGGCCATCCGAATATCCATACTAATAGTATAAAAGGAAATTTAGGTTTTGCTGATGTCTGGTAACACAGTTTTCTGTAATTTTTTTTGAACTTAGTTAGCTATGGCATAAGAAAGTCTACAGGGCTTGCTCTTGCTTGCTAGTTTCGGCTAGCCAAATATCCATACTAATATTATAATAGTGAAAGTATCTCTATCATATCTATGTATTACCTTTTAAATGTGGCAGGTAAACAATATCTCGGGGATAGGCTGTTAGCGAAAGGTGAAAAGCGCGTGCGAAGCCACGGGCAATCAATAGTAATGAATAATATATAAATAATGCTGAAAATTCCATACTTCATCATCTAGCCCCAAGTTAAGCAGAGCTTGTGTTATGAGTCCTACATATACATAGATGACTGATATACTTAATACATTACACTTAACTACAATATTTTTTTTTATCCATAGATAACGACCAGAACGCTTGGAACAAATATCTGCAGATCGTACACACAATTGTCCCAACTCGGTAATCGAACCCGCAACCTCCTGCGTCGTCAAATAGATAGATATAATTATGATAATGAATAATGCTGGACAATCCACACAGCATTTACAATGATGTAGAGAACTCTTGGAACAAACATCTGCAGATCGTACACACAATTGTCCCAACTCGGTAATCGAACCCGCAACCTCCTGCGTCGTCAAATAGATAGATATAATTATGATAATGAATAATGCTGGACAATCCACACAGCATTTACAATGATGTAGAGAACTCTTGGAACAAATATCTGCAGATCGTACACACTATTGTCCCAACTCGGTAATCAAACCCGCAACCTCCTGCGTCGTCGAATAGATATAATTATGATAATGAATAATGCTGGACAATCCACACAGCATTGTCTAGCCCTAAGCTAAGCAGAACTTGTGTTATGCTTACCTGTAAAGGGATAGAGACGGTGAAATTGTATGAAACTGGTATATAGGTAGTGTCCTTCACAATCGCATCAATAGCATTAGCCAGTTCACTGTTAAGCATAGGCGTCTATTGATAAGCGCTTTATGACTCTAATCATAATCCAGTCCATAATTAATGAAGGCAAGTTAAAGTTTAGTCTCAGATAGGATCCAAGTCACGGAATAAGAGATTTAAGAGTGAAGGACCAAACACCCTTTACATTGTCTTTAATTGCAAGAGTTCGTCCCGTTTCATTTGAGAATCGTAACGAATGGTAACATTATGACAAAGGGATATGCGATTACGAGTATGCACGCTTAGATTATTACTCAAAATCTAACAACAAGTTTTGTTTTAAATTATATTAAATCCAAATAAGTTTTCAAGAACTTTATTCTCATACAAACACACATGGTTCACTTATAATGCGATACATAAGAAAAATTAATCTATGTTTTACAATATTTAAAACTAGCCTCTGGTACATAAAAGTAAATTATACTAAATTTTATTTATAACTTTATACTACTACTATTATCATTACCTATACAAATACCAACACTATATCAGCCAGAAATTAATAAAAAGAAATAATTACTGAATAAATTACTGATTTTAATATGTACCTAACATATTAAAATCAGTCATTTGGATTGAATCCTACAACAAAAGTCCTCCTAACGTTGCGCCTAGATAGCGCGGTAGGTATACATAATTAGCAGCCCAATTCAAATCACAGTCGGCTGCTAAATTATCCCCATCAATGCGAGTTTTTATCAAGGGATCCAATATTCCCATCCCAGTGCGGGTTCGAATCCCTGCCATTAACTAAACAAACCTTAGTTAGCAGAACCGCCGGGGAATAAGTAAGCTTCGAAGACGGTTGCTTACATCGAGAGAAATACAAGATAGCTATTAGGTACGATTCCGTGCCGCTAGGGACTAGTGCGGGTTCGATTCCCTGAATAAATGAGAACTAGCTAAGAGTTGATGAAAAAAAAACAGCCATGTGAGAGTAATATATAGTGCAGTGTGTTCCGTAGATACAGAGTTATGATTCTGATGACCTCTGTGGCGCTGTACGCGAAGGTTCTCTTGAGATGCACAAGGTTGTGGGTTCAATTCCCTTTTATGGATAAATGGATTATCCTTAAATGTATATTGGATATTTTTTGTTCATTTTACGCGTAACCTCAGGCGCATGCATCAACATTAGGCTTTCTTAATTCTTTTTTTATTATTATTTTTATTTATACATTACAGTACAAGACTATGCGTAAGTTTTTAAATTAATTTTGGCTGCATGTAATGTATTTTGTAATGTTCTTTATCTGTTTTATATCAATAAAATATTTTTGCATTGTACATGTTGTATTTATTACTACGTGGACATTGATAATTAGTGCATTAATATGCATTGCTTTAACGTTGCAACGATATAAATATTATGTACTTAGGTTAATTTCCATGGACTTACAAAAATCACTAGGAATAAGGTTATATATTATTCCAAGTGATTTTCGTAAGTAAGGACTAAGTCCAAATATAAACCAAACAACTCAATTTTGTCAAGGTGCAAAAAATATCGAGCACTTAGGTTCTTTCGTAACTCGTTTAGCACGGAACCCAAAAAATAGACGTAAAGAATATCAAAAGAGCCGAGCTACATTACAATGCAGGCTGCAGCGTCAATAGCCAGTTCAGATTCTCCGCATAGTGCACAGTGCACAGTGCATAGTGCATGCCAATCGAACAATATCCCCGGAAAAATTGCCAGAGAAAATGGAGCAAAAGTTTGTTGAGTTACTTTCCTATTCGTATTTGTAGCTACAGGATTTTGCTGCGGTGTTTCGACTTGTACCGACACGTTTTACGACGTTCTGTGCACTCGTGCAGTACACACTGACAGTACCTAAGAGAGTCCATGAACTTAGGGTCTGTACATACCTGACGTAAAATGGGTTGAGCGTATCATCGGTCGCGACTAATGGCTACGTATCTGTAGCCGAAACTAATGTGACGTGTACCTATTTCATGAAAGTTACGAAATAAATGATTATTGATTATTATTGATTACTCGGTCAAATTAGAAGCTGACAGTTTACAAATCTAGTCAGTTCGAACAACCTGCACACGAACGATCTCCGCTGATGTTACGCCTAGTCTGAATGCATCATATAAAATACACGTGTTGTGACACGTTACGTCGACTGATTATACGTTGACGGAAACATAACAATATAATAATAGTTTCTATAAATAAATAAATAAAATAAATAAATAATGCTGGACAATTCACACAGCATTATCTAGCCCCATGGTAAGCAGAGCTTGTGTTATGGGTACTAGATAACTGATATATATAATACAATACATTACATAGATAGATTTTTTTTATTATACATAGAAAACGACCAGAACACCCGGAAATATCTGCAGATCGTGCACACAATTGTTCCGAGGCGGGAATCGAACCCGCAACCTCCTGCGTCGCAGGCGGACCTTCGTCTACCGCGCCACATCGGTCGTCAAAAATTGCTGCGCTCTTACAGGGTACATGTACCTCTAAGCTAATAACACCTGAGCTAAAATTATTTGACAATGTATGTGTATGCAATAAATAAATAAATAACAGACGCTGTACGCTCGACGCACTAAAGGCTAGTTCGGACTAGGCTAGTAATTTAGTAGAGTAGCGAGTAATTTAGTGGCTAAAACTGTGCGAACCACAACAATTTAGTCAAGTAGTTTAGTTAACGATTAAGTCGAGTTGATTCATTTTACTCTATTTTTATCGGGCGAGTAGCACCTCCCACCACGCGTCCGTGTTTACTGGTTCACCGGCTAAACAAGTCCGAGCCTGTCGATTTAGTCACGTTCATTAGTTGCCGCTGGAGCGAAGATACATCTTTAAAATTCGTTTCCAATTATGTAGAACCAACAATTATGTAAATGTAATTCCTTCAGAAGACAATAAGTAACTCCTTGTTTATCTCTTCTATCGATCTTTTTCGTACCCATAACTTCATTTTATTAATCACACAAATTTCCTCATCCACAATACAATACAATACAATACAAATACGCTTTATTGCACACCAAACATAGAAAAAAACAGTAAAGAACAAACAAACTGAGATACAGATGAACAATGGGCGGCCTTATCGCTAAGAGAGATTTCTTCCAGGCAACCTTTGGATGGATACGTAGCTATAGTATAGGTATAGACGGTGGCGTATTAAAGACTAATGTAAATATAAATTATATACAAAAAAAACATACAAATACATATATGCTTCGAAATAAATACTGATTATAGACACTAATACATAAAATATTAACTATTTGAGATCGAAGAAAGAAAGTGTTCATAGACCATATGTTTAAATATAGGGAGGGATTTAGCTTGTCCACCTCTTCTAAAATAGCCGTTACGATTAGCTTAATTAGTTTATTTACTTTATTACATTGCAGCGGGTTCATCTTGCAAAACACCACTCACTTATGTACTGTACTCGGCTGTAATGCGAACGATTTCTGGGCAGTAGCGAGTAGTTTAGCTACTAAAATACTCGCTACTCTACTAAAGTAGTAGCCTAGTCCGAACTAGGCTCATCATCATCGGTTGAGTATGAAAGGATGAATGTTAGGCGCTAAGCTGATAAGCTTCCATCTGAAGCAACTGAGCTCCCTATTCGTAAATTTAAAAATTACATAAAACTAAATCTCATCAAGAAGGCTTTCTACTCCATAAATGATTATCTCAATGATGTTAATGCTTGGCCAGATGTCGCTCAGTTTCGCACCGACAATAGTATGTAAGTAATTTGTTATTGTGCATAGCTTTACTTAAATATTGACATGTATCGAATCATATTATATTTAGACTTAGACATATAAGAGATGAACATGCTAGTGGTTTCTTTTTCACTTCTTCCACAAGTGGACAAAAAATTGAAGTGAACAGTAAAATAATTTTATTTGATAATAATTTAATGTATAAAATATGACTTGTCTAAGTGCTTATTGTGTAAGCCTAAAGAAATAAATGATTTTTTACTTTACTTTACTTTACTTTACGCTAAATGTACAGTGTGCTCGAAAACTATGAGAAAGTTTTCGTAAGATAATGCGCACAGTCCGTACTAAGTACTCAGCATAGTCGGGTAAAAAACGGCAAAACTACTGAACGGATCGGGACGGATGTTGCATACAGGTAGTTCCAGGAACAAAACACTACTTTTTTACTCATAAATCTGTTCCTATTGGATAAGAATAAACTTAAAACGTTTTCATAGAAACAACGCGTGCAAAGCCGCGGGCAGAAACTAGTCTATGTATAATAAATTTATCAATTACTACATAGTATAAAACAAAGTCGCTTCCCGTTGTCCGTCCCTATCTATGCTTAGATCTTTAAAACTACGCGACGGATTTTGATGCGGTTTTTTTAAATAGATAGAGTGATTCAAGAGGAAGGTTTATAAACTATTTGACAGAGATTTCGACGCGGGCGAAGCTAGTACTTAAATTATATAGGAGTTCCTAACATCTAGGGCAATCGACATTCTTGTTTAAGTACAAATTGTAACATACAGTGCCTCGTTAAACCGTACACATATCTTAGCACATACATACCTTGCAGTTATACAGCATACCTGGGGATAATATCCCCACCTCAATGCTTCTGCAATAACCCTGGGTTGTTTGTAACAGGTAGTCAGCTATAATCGTCATCTTTTTTTATTCTAACTTGTTTTCTGTCTTGTGTGTAACATTCCACTTAACTTCCACAAGAATAAGTAGATATAAACAATATACCTAATCAAAATATAACAATGTTAGTGTGTCCATCCAAAAGTTGCCTGGAAGAAATCGCTCTTAATAAGGCCGCCTTATCGTTAAGAGCGATTTCTTCCAGGCAACTTTTGAATGGACACAGTAACATTGTTATATTTTGCCTGGAATAAATCGCTCTTAACGATAAGGCGGCCTTATTCAGAGCGATTTCTTCCAGGAAACTTTGTGCATCGTTATTTTTGTTTGTTTGTTCTTTACTGTGTTTGATGTGCAGTAAAGCTTATTTGTATTGTATTGTATTGTATTATTCGTTTAAAATAAAGACACATAAAGTCTCTGATTAAGTTAAAACAAGAATTTCAAAAAAGCAAAATAAGCCTCCAATTATACCACGACGTGGCGCGGTGGGCGAAGGTCCGCCTGCGACGCAGGAGGTTGCGGGTTCGATTCCCACCTCGGGACAATTGTGTGTACGATCTGCAGATATTTGTTCCGGGTGTTCTGGTCGTTTTCTGTGTATAATAAAAAATATCTATCTATGTAATATATTGTATTATATATATCAGTTATCTAGTACCCATAACACAAGCTCTGCTTACTATGGGGCTAGATAATGCTGTGTGGATTGTCCAGCATTATTTATTAACATTTATTATTAACACATGCTCCTGTCTTCTTTTATGTAGGTACCTAATGTAAACCAGCTTTGTGCCACTACACCAGGACTTGTCTGAAAACCTGCGTTGCTACTAGCTTTGGCTTGAAGCGGCATAATGCTGAGACAGGGACCTGTTATTCTGATGTATAAGCTATATTATTGTAAAGTTTCATTAAAATCCATACAGTAGTTTTTACGTGAAAGAGTAACAAACATCCATCCATCCATCCATCCATACTTACAAACTTTCACGTTTATAATATTTGTAGGACTATAGGACGTTCCTGGCTTCGCACGGGTATTTATTATAGCCTATTTTATGTAGCATATTTATGTTGTGTATTTAGAGTAGCTTCCCAAAAGTGAAAGAATTTTTAAATCGGAGCAGAGATTGTGTTATAGATCTAGTACCTATAGAACCCTCTAGTACCGGATATAATTTTAATATTAAAAAAAGCATATAGTTACAAATAATGTGTTACATAAGGGGCCAACCCTTATGTAACACATTATTTGTATCGTTCATTATTTATAATATAGGTACTAGATCTATAACACAATCTCTGCTCAAAAGTACTTCAAGGCTTGATAATTCTGTTTCTGTGTATTTTTATATCCTAATAATATTATACACGCGAAAGATTGTAAGTATGGATGTATGGATGGATGTTTGTTACTCTTTCACGTAAAAACTACTAAATGGATTTTAATGAAACTTTACAATAATTATAGCTTATACATCAGAATAACACATAGGCTACAATTTATAAAGATATATTGTAAATTATCCAAAATATCTATCACCACGTGAGTGAAACCGCAGGGCGCAGCTTATACAATATAAAACTATTTTTAAGCGTAAAAATATACAAAATTCCGCTACAGTAGAATATGAAACTCGCCACGTTACCCACGTCTGTAGAGGCAACCCCTTAGACCCCAAGACGTGGTTCCATCCACGTCTACTAACAACCCGTCCGGACGTGACGTAGGTGGTATTAAC
The DNA here is from genome assembly GCA_943735965.1 of Eupithecia abbreviata. Classification (NCBI taxonomy): domain Eukaryota; kingdom Metazoa; phylum Arthropoda; class Insecta; order Lepidoptera; family Geometridae; genus Eupithecia; species Eupithecia abbreviata. The sequence goes on along the minus strand of OX030997.1, from coordinate 740,672 downwards.
TTCCTTTGACTGCAATTCTCCTCCTCAAACGGAAAGCTGCAACTCCGAAAACTCTCTCGTAATATAGTTTGAGGCGGTAATGTCATGGACGATGGGAAATGGCTAGTTCATTTTGCATATCGTAATGTGGGTACCTGTGATCTATGCCGTAATCAAACCACACTACTGGTGTAATAACGACCTGTACCAACGACGCAATATTTATACAATCTGCAAATATTCGTTCAGGGTGTTCTAGGTATTTTTTGAGAAGGACTCTCAAAAAAACCACCCCATATAGAAAAATACCAATAGGTGATGGCCAAGTCCTAACTCAAGAGAGTTCGACTGCGAACCCACACTATATTTCACAAAAAAACCGCTATCCCACTGCCACGTACGGAGAGGGTACGCACGTGTCTAGCCGTCTCGCTTCTCTTTACAAGAAAATTTATATGATAACGTGCACTACGAACACGCTACGCATGAATACGAGAATAATGACGTCATTGCTACCGACGTGCATATCATCGGAAAAATATGTATATAGCAAGGGTTTATAAGTGCAGTAAAAATACTTTTTATCAAAGAATATTATAGCGAGTGCGAAGCCGGGTCTGACTTATGGCAGCAAGCCAATAAAAGAAGGCGAAAGGATTCGAATTTCAGTCTTAAATGAGCCAGCTGTTTGATTTCGCCTACGGCATTACCATATTCCTTATTCGATTGTCGGATCTCTCTCAATTTCACGGTGTCAAGTAGTTTTGGCGGGCAAAGCCGACTGTTTCTATACTGCATTTGCGATTCTCTATTAGAAATGCATTGCGGTGGTTCAAATATTTATCAATGTTACATAGTTGGAATAGAATAAATATATACAATCTTCGTCACTACAAAGTATAAAATGAAGTCGCTTCCGCTGTCTGTTCGCTCAGATCTTTTAAAATACTCAACGGATTATAATGCAGTTTTCAACATAAGATAGAGTGATTCAAGAATGTAATCGTGCGGGGGGGGGGGAGTCGCTTGTAAATTATAAAGAGGTGAAGTTTGTAAGGTTGAAGGGGTACCTATCTCTGGATCTACAGAACCGATTTAGAAAATTGTTTTACCAATAAAAACCACGTTATTTGTGTATGTCATAGGCTATATAATTATGGATGTAATTGTCTGAATCATTAAACGAGTTTAATTTAATTAACCTGAAAAATTAAAAGTCATTTTCGTGTATAAAGATACTCGTACATACGATTATTTTCATCGCGCGATGAAATCGTATCGCTCTGTCGTAAGATCGCTAGCAAATGAAGACACCGCTGTGATTCATCATCATCATCATCAGCCTATAGCAGTCCACTGCTGGACATAGGCCTCCCCCAATGAGCGCCATAGCGCCCTGTCTTCAGCTTGCCGCATCCAGCATCTATCCCACCTGGTCGGAGGGCGTCCTACACTAAGTTTACCGAGTCGTGGTCTCCACTCAAGAACACGTTTGCCCCATCGGCCGTCGGTTCTTCGCGAGATATGGCCGGCCCACTGCCACTTCAGCTTGCTAATTCCCTGAGCTATGTCGATAACCTTGGTTCTCTGTCAATTGTATTCGTTGCGAATCCTATCCTTCAGAGAAACTCCGAGCATAGCTCTTGCCGCTGTGATTACAATATCATTAAATTGGCCATCTCTCTACTACGCCAGTGAGGTCGTCAAAACAAAGTATGTTAGCTTACTATCTACAATGAATAAGAATACCAGAGTCTTTCGACAACGGTAACTTTACTTCTCACTTCGAGGTAGTACCTAAAGAGCATTATGGTGGAATGCCTGCTATACAAACAGTCGCAGCACAATAACTAGATAATAAGTTGTAAAATAATATTTATTTATTCACATACTTACATGTACGCTGTTTTGACGGGCACCTTTTTTAAATTTAATATTACAATTAGGAATCATTTTAATTATATATTACAGAAACAGAAAACGGAAATCGTAAAGTCAACCTTAATAAAATGTACCTTATATCAATAATCACACATAAAATCATATATTATACATATATCATTCTATATTATTGTAGTAGTAATTACTTATAAGCACTGCCACAGTAGTTAGTAGCTTCGCCCGGGTGGACATTCCATAAACATGTTGCGATGAACGTAGAGTAAATGTACCTATCTTTATGCACGAAAATTGTTCGGCCGGGTGATTATGTAACTCGCGACCGGTTTGCGACAGGCGTAAATTAAGCAATCAGTGCTGTCAAACGCCAATTTTGACCAATTTTGACGTTGTAGCTGGTGTCAAACTAATACAAAATTGACGTTTGACAGCACTGATTGCTTAATTTACGCCTGTCGCAAACCGGTCGCGAGTTACGGCGGGTTAATATAATAGTCTATGACAATCACACATAACGTAGCTTTTTTTGGTAATATACTTTGTAAAATCGGTTCAGTAGTTCCAAGGATTACCCCCTAAAACTTTACAAATTCACAAACTTTATACATTATAATATTACTAGCTGCGCCCCGCAGCATCGCCCGCGTGGAAATCTATGTGTCAAATGGTTTATAAACCTGCCTCTTTAATCTCTATCTATTAAAAAAAAACGCATTGAAATCCGTTGCGTAGTTTTAAAGATCTAAGCATACAGGGACAGACGAACAGCGGGAAGCTTCTTAGTTTTATACTGTATGTAGTGATTGTATTTTTAATTGGAACAGCAATTGCCAATTACACTAATTAATACACATGAATACACTAATAATTTTTATACAGGTATAGATTTATTTCGGTATGTGCTGTACCATCGGAGTAGGTTTGTATAAGAAAGCGACCCACATAAAGCTGGTAGATAGTCCATTGTGTCCGTCGACAAATCTTCATTGTCGCTACCTTGGCTCCGTGTTCTGTACGTCCAGTACGGTTTTAGTGTTTAAAGTGAAAAGGATGATGCCCTCCTTTGTGTCGGAGAGAAGATGAAACTTTTAAAGCTAGTTTTAAGGTCAAAGGACTGCTGTTTCCCGCGGTTTCATCCGCGTTAAATTCGAATTTCACATTTGTAAAATATAATATAGCTTATGTTCACCGGGGATAGTGTAGCTGCCTAGCTGCCACAGATATCAGAAATAAAGGTAGCTGCCCATCCAACGGTGAAAGAATTTTTCAAATCGGTCCAGTAGTTTCGGAGCCTATTAATTACAAACAATAAATCAAACCTTTCCTCTTTATACCGCGGGTCGCATCTAGTCTATACTAATATAGTATAGACTAGATGCGACCCGCGGTATCGCCCACGAGGAGGAAACCTATGTAATAGTTTATATATATGTATATATTTTTTTACCATGCGTGTTAGTCGGGAAAGGTACCTTACTGCGATATTTTACCCATCATAAATATAAAAATAGTAATAAAACAAAGTCGCTTCCCGCTGTCTGTCTGTCCCTTTAAAACTACGCAACGGATTTTAATGCCGTTTTTTTTTTTTAAATAGATAGAGTGATTCAAGGGGAAGGCTTATCCATTTTTGACACATAGATTTCCACGCGGGCAAAACCGCGGGATAGTCATGAATATAAAAACAAATTTAAAAAAATCGCGTTGGTCCCGCCATGAACCAAACAATATTTCTAGTAATTTTACTTGATATCTCACAATAAATCGGTTTATATAAACAAATATTAAATTAAATGTTCAAAATGGATACTTTAAACACGTCCGCGGATTCCGGGAATGATATAGACGCGCTGCAGAAGATGGAGGATGATCATTTACGGCTGCAAAGACAAGTAAATATTTAGAAAACATTGCGCTGCGCCTGATACAAATAAATTCATGATCATATTTAGATAGATAGATAATTCTTTATTGCACACTAAGTATAAAATGACAATGTAAAATAAAAAGATATAATTGGCGGTCTTATCGCTCAAGAGCGATCTCTACCAGACAGATTTATTTGTTGGCATTAAATGACTTGGAATTTAGATCCCAGTATAGCACAGGGTAAACGTGTTCTTGAGTGGAGACCACTATTCGGTCTACTTAGGACGCCCTCCGGCCAGGGATGACGCCTGCGAAAGAACACACAGGGCGCTACGACACTCATTAGAGGAGGCCTTTGTCCCAGCTGTGGACTAGCATAGGCTGATGATGATGATAGGTATAATAACATTGTATGAATATATCAAATGTGCTGAAGGCTAGTTAAAAGTTTCTGCAGAAAAGTACTTTGTCAGGATGATACAAAGTTAGCTGTGGTTATGGTTAAAGAAACTTTATGAAAATGAGAACTAAGAGCTAGTCAAGTTGATGAGAAAATGACTTATGCAAAGATCCTAGTAGAAGTAGGCTACGTTCTAGGATTTAAGATATTTTAGAGTGCATACTAGCCAAACTCGATCTGAAATATATTTTTCGAAACGCATGTGCAGCGCAACACAACCGCTGTGTAGAGCGGCAGCACGAATTTTTTAGGTAAAAAAAAAGATCGCAGTCTTCGAAAAAAAACCGCAGTCAAAGTACTAAAGTCATTTAAAACGGGATATTTACCATGATTTGATTTTTGAGTTATCCAATATTTCGGCACAGTTGCATGCGCCATGATCACGGAGTAACTGAAGGCACTGCGAGTTTTTATGGGCAGACATACCGATCTACCCTCATTTTTTGTCTTTTGCTACGAACGTTGCCACTACCACCGGTTTCACTATTATCGAACGCAGCTCGATCACGACACACAACACTGACGGTATCAGAACGCGAAGCACCTATGTACCAACCGCTTCGCGTAAATATTGGATAACTCAAAAATCAAATCATGGTAAATATCCCGTTTTAAATGACTTTAGTATTAATAACCATGATAGTTTCAAAAGTTTTATCGCAATCAAAGTGTTAAGTGAAATTATAAGTTTCAAGGACTGACCCCGATTTGTCAGTTTCCTACAAGATACAAAATAATAAAACATACCAAAAGTCAGCCATTTCAAAATATGCAAGGTTAAAAAGGGTTTTATCATGAGGTTGTAGGTATTTTTTTTTCGTAAAATCTCGGAACCTGAATAAGAGTATTTTGAAAGCTTATCGCAGGGTGATTACGATTGTGGTTGTGAAGGTTTGGAGCCAAACACGTTTAGATAACGTTGATAGCGAGGCCTCGATTGTAAGGCTCAACTCACACCAAAAGAGCATCGAAGCGCAGCGCAGTTTCAGTGTCATATGAATTTTAACTTTATTTTCATTACAATAAAACTTATTATCGCATGAGAAACTCGAACGAGTCGAATTCGCTGGAATTCGCGCGGCGCCGCGGGCATCCGCGCAACTCGTTCGATAATAAGTTTTATTGTAATGAAAATAAAGTTAAAATTCATATGACACTGAAACTGCGCTGCGCTTCGACGCTCTTTTGGTGTGAGTTGAGCCTAAGGGTCGGTACATATCTGACGAAAAATGCGTCAAATATATCATCGGTCGCGTCTATTCGGTCAAATTAGACCTGTATACATTACATTCGACGGCCGCTGGGGCAAACGTGTTCTTGAGTGGAGACCACGACTCGGTAAACGTAGTGTAGGACGCCCTCCGACCAGGAGGGATGACGATCTGCGAAAGACTGCAGGTAGATGCTGGATGCGTCAAGCTGAAGACAGGGTGCTATGGCGCTCGTTGGGGGAGGCCTATGTCCAGCTGTGGACTATCATAGGCTGATGATAATGATGATGATGATGATGACATTACATTGCGTCTAGTCAGTTCGAATGGCCTATACACAAACAATCTCATGTTACGCCTAGTTTAAATGCATCATACGAAATACACGTGACGTGATACGTTACGTTGACCGACTATGCGTTGACGGAAACGTAACAGCCGCTGTACGCTCGACGCACTAACGCATCATCGGTTGAGTGTGAAAGGTTGAATGTTTTATATATTTGCCAGTTCTGGCGTAACGCGACCGATAATACGCGACGCATTTTCCGTCAGATATGTACTGACCCTTATATTGGTGTCTGATTTGTAATTTTTTGGCCTCGGCGTTCGGGATCGAGAATATAAGTCGTCCAGTGATAAAATAAAAAAGGGATTGAATTTGGTTTTATGATAGAATTGGGTCACAAACATCCGCAGCCGGATTTTACCTGCAGAAGGATGTATATTAGCATCGGTCTGTGTTAAAAAAATGGATTAGAAGAATTAAAACAAATCTATGTCTTTTTCGATGATTATAGCTGATTCATAAATGTTAGCCCAGGCTTCCTCAGCACGATCGGCTTTAACATAATATGTCTTTGACGACCTCTGTGGCGCGGTGGGCGAAGGTCGGCCTGCGACGCAGGAGGTTTGCGGGTTCGATTCCCGCCTCGGGACAATTGTGTGAACGATCTGCAGATATTTGTTCCGGGTGTTCTGGTCGTTTTCTATGTATAATAAAAAAGATCTATCTATGTAATGTATTGTATTAAGTATATCAGTCATCTAGTACCACGTCCAGTACCCATAACACAAGCTCTGCGTAAGCAGATCATCTAGCCCTAAGGTAACTTAGGGCTAGATGATGTTGTGTGGATTAAATAAATAAATAAAATTAAATTCTTTTATTCGGACTACTACAGATCCATAATTTGTTAATAATGATCTTATAATAAATGTTAGTAATTCTTACGAGCTAAAATTAAATTAAATTGAAATGAAAATTAGAATGAATTAATAAATTAGAAATTAGAAAAAAAATTAAAAAGTTAAAACAAATCAAATTATATCATCAATAAAAAATTAAATGAATCAAATTACATTTCTTATTAATTTCCGCTATCAATATTGGCGAATCAATCCTGCCCGCTACAGTTTGTAGGATGCTGTTGGGGCGGATTGTCCAGCATTATATAATATAATATAATAATTATAATTCCTCGTTGTCTCCCAGGTCCGCATGATCCAGGTAGACCGGCAGAACCGCATGGGCGTGCACCCTCAGTTCCGCAGCCAGGACACGCTGCTGCGAGCTCTGAAGGCCGAGTACGATGACCTGACTATGGACTTGAAGGTTTGTTGTTCCTCAGCTGATATCCACTACACCGTCCAATAGAGTTTACATCTTCATTTTTAACCGACTGCAAAAAAGGAGTTTCTCAATTAGAATGTTTTTTTAAATTCAAACTCAAAATATTTTATTTCTTTGGGCTTAAAAAAACTTAGACCAGTCATACTTGATACTATAAATTATTATCAAAAATTTTATTTTACTGTTCACTATTTGTTTAACATTTTGTAACCTCAGAATTTTCGACTGGGTGAACCGATTTTGATGATTCTTTTTTATTTGAAAGTAGGTGATACCTGTGAGGTTCCATTTCAATTTGTTCCAGTTCTGACAATGGCATCCATGAGCAAACCATTTAAATAATTAATATACGACTCAATATCACGCCAACAGATTTCGATGATTCTTTTTTAAAACTAAGTTTTTAACCCATTTTCATTATTTAGGAATTTGAAGTCGGTTTACAGTTTATTACAACACGCCAAATTATACTAGTTCAAGTTGGAGAGGGCAGTCAACCCCAGCCGTGGTCACGTCTCCTCATATAAATCATAAGACAATGGTCTATAAAAATACCTACTATGAAATATCTTCTAACTTCTATGCTTGTAGTAGACGAGCCATTTTCCAAATCTTTCTAAAGGGGCAAAGAACGAATAGTATAGCTTTAAAAGCTGTATTTTTTATAGTCAATAGACCTTCGTTTGACCATAAGCTCACCTGAGTATTTTTAAGTAGAATTTTGAATTGTTTTTCAAATAGAATTTTTACATTTGTAAATAAAGGATGATTCAAGCTACCGTGTCGCGGCCGGGGTACTATCAAACATTATGGTATACTTTTTGTGTGAAGTGATTCAAGCCTGACCGTGGCTCGGCCGTGCCCGGCCGTGCGCCGACGGGACTCGGCCGGGGTACTATCAAATATTATGGTATACTTTTAGTGTGAAGTGATTCAAGCCTGACCGTGGCTCGGTCGTGCCCCGACCGTGCGCCGACGGGACTCGGCCGGGGTACTATCAAACATTATGGTATACTTTTTGTGTGAAGTGATTCAAGCCTGACCGTGGCTCGGTCGTGCCCCGGCCGTGCGCCGACGGGACTCGGCCGGGGCACTATCAAACATTATGGTATACTTTTTGTGTGAAGTGATTCAAGCCTGACCGTGGCTCGGCCGTGCCCGGCCGTGCGCCGACGGGACTCGGCCGGGGTACTATCAAACATTATGGTATACTTTTAGTGTGAAGTGATTCAAGCCTGACCGTGGCTCGGTCGTGCCCCGGCCGTGCGCCGACGGGACTCGGCCGGGGCACTATCAAACATTATGGTATACTTTTTGTGTGAAGTGATTCAAGCCTGACCGTGGCTCGGCCGTGCCCGGCCGTGCGCCGACGGGACTCGGCCGGGGTACTATCAAACATTATGTTATACTTTTAGTGTGAAGTGATTCAAGCCTGACCGTGGCTCGGTCGTGCCCCGGCCGTGCGCCGACGGGACTCGGCCGGCTTACTATCAAACATTATGGTATACTTTTTGTGTGAAGTGATTCAAGCCTGACCGTGGCTCGGTCGTGCCCCGGCCGTGCGCCGACGGGACTCGGCCGGGGCACGGCGTTGAAATGTCGGTGGGTATTGTTTCCCGATTTTTATTCGTGCAAATAATACACCCAAACAGCCCGGTGTAACATGAATGACTGGCTCGGCCGGCGCACGGTGGACGTGTCCCGGCCGAGGCCCGGACCGGTCGCGATCTTTGCAGTGCCCTTCCAGGGTGCATTTACGTAGTGACATTAAATAACTAACATGACTAACCATTCACTTAGTTAGACCTAAGAATTAATGTAGGTACATGCAAGTAAAACTAAATGAGTATGGTAAGTGACGATGGGACGAGTATCATATGCCAGTGTATCATATAGGTCTGGTAGGAGACACATTTCACTCAAACACATAAACGTGTAAGGGAACTGGGAAACCACTGTTGATGATGACAATCCAAAACTAAGGATAATATCAATACATATATCTCGTCATTCATTATCTATGTACACACTCAAAAGCGTCAGAAAGGTTTACATTTGAAAAATAAGCTTCTATACTTTCGTATTTGAACACTAATTTTAGCCCAACTTGGGTGAAAATAAATGATATACATACGTAGAGAGAAAACTCTAAAACAGCCCGTTGCGACATAGTCTAGTTATTTAAAAGTCGAGATTTTTTTATAATATGTACTCTGTCGACCATATTATGTAAAATTGACATGCAATCTGACAGTCTTATTTTATCAAAATGTCAAAATGTGAATGTCAGAACGCGAGAGGCAACTAAAAGTGGCCGGTTTACAACCTCAGTGAACTTATTAAATGATCTTGAAAATAAAGCATCGCAATCTTCATTCGAAATTGAACTTACAAAAAGATATGTCAAGCTCGTATCTCAGGCGAACGTAGACAATAGCTTCAGAGCTGCGACCCTTTGAATGGGCATTCAAGTTATGAAAGTACCCTCAATTTACAAAAATAAGAATTTTAATATTTTAAAATTTATGGGAAAGTATTTGTTATTTGCGTTTTTAATCAACTTCAATGACATTGTAGTGTGTTAAAAGATCCGTTGTAATGTAAATGGTTTTTGTATTAAAAACCATGATAGTTTCCGAAGTTTAACGTACATAGATACTATACATATATGTATATACATGGTACATAGATACAAAAGACACTTATAACGGGATATTTACCATGATTTGGTTTTTGTCAGTGTTGTGTGTCGTGGTCGAGCTGCGTTCAGTAACCGGTGGTAGTGGTAACGTTCGTAGCAAAACACAAATGAGGGTAGATCGGTATGTCTGCTAATAAAAACTTACTCCCAGTGCCTTTCGTGACCATGGCGCATGAAACTGTGCCGAAATATTGGATGAGGTCAAAATCATATCATATATTAATAAATACCCCGTTATGAGTGAATTTTGTGTTAAAACCCATGATAGTTTCGGTGTTTAGAGTAGATGTTATCAATAAAAAAATAACAATAATTTAATCAATATAAGAACACAAAACAGTTATTATTATTAAAGTTATTCCAGGAGGCCGATTTCTCTACGATCTTAGAGATTCTGATCGTCATCAACAACCTATAACATCGTCCACTGCTGGACATAGGCCTCCCCTAATGAGCGCCATACCGCCCCGTCTTCACCTTGCCGCATCCAGCATCAGCCTGCAGTCTTTCGCAAGTCATCTTCCCACCTGGCCGGAAGGCGTCCTACACTACGTTTGCCGAGTAGCGAGATTCTGATGGTTACCGTTATTCCGCAGACTGCCAGATCGGGGGCGCACAAGAAGAACGACAAGAAGAAGAAAAAAGACCTGTGGAAATCTCTTATTCTGATGGAGGAGACTGAAATAGAGTGTGAAGGTTGACAATTAGAAATTTTCTTTATATTTATACTAGCTGCGCCCTGCGGTTTCACCCGCGTGGTGATAGATATTTTGGATAATATACAATTTATTATACGTTTTTAATATTAGTAGGATGCATCCGTAATACATAAAATACGATATCTTTTTAGGTGGAGTAGCCATCACAGAGGAGCTTGAGGGTCTGGTGCAGAGATACATGGTCGAGATGATCAAACGGAAACAGGGCGCGACAGCATTAGAGGGAGAGGTAAGACCTCAGCTCTGTCCTTTGTTAGAGGGAGAGGTAAAAGCTCACCTCTAAGGTTTTGTTGGTATAGTGCGTAAGGCCTCGCACTCGGGGTAATCTTTAAGAAATTAATAATATCCCTAAAAATTTAGGTATTTCGGCGGGTCTTGAACCCATGACCTTTCCCTAATCGAAATTTGTTGGGATATTATTTAATTTATTTAAGACTTTATCTCTTCAACTACGTATTTCATGCCTAGACCTCATCTATATCCTTTGTTATATGTCAGAGAGAGAGAGAGATGTAAGACCTGATATTTGCCCTTTGTAATACGTTAGAGGGAGAGCTAAGACCTCAGGTTCTGATTAAAAAACTTTACTTCTTTAGGCTTTAGACGTTATATGTTCGGCTGTATGTGTTTTTAATGTATGTTCGTCGAATTAGTATTTCTCCGTCAGTTATGGTTGTTTTGGAATTATTTTTCGCTATTGTATGGAGAGTGATCACGAGATGGTCCCATAAAAATCGGAAAAAGTGTGACACATTAAGTGTCACACTTTTTCCGATTTTTATGGATTTTACGAAGTTTTTTCAAGGAATTGTCGTATAAGGAATTTGAAGTCAGTTTCTAACTTTTTCAATACAACCAAGTTACTAGAAATATCTACCAAATGTACCTCCTGTTTTAATGTTTTCAGCTAGAGGCACGTAAGTTCCACAGCGAGAGCCGCCTGGCGTCTGCAGAGAACAACTTGGAGATAGCCATGTTGCGGTTCAACGCGGTGCAGGGCGAGAACAAGGACATACGAGACGAGATCGAACATATGCTGAAGGACAGGTACTGACTGCGGGTTCTGTGGCAAGCGGAGGCGGAGGCGGTTTACCGTACCCGCTGCCTTTCCTTGAAGAAATACTTTCTGGAAAAATGAATCCGTTAGGATCTGGAAATTAGATCCGTTTGCGTTATTTATTTCTTGGATATTAACATTATTACAGGTTTTTTATTAGGCCCTAGGGCGATGTTGCAGGTAACTCTTGCTAGCTTATTTATTCGGTCTAATGTTAAGTTAATGCCCAATAATTATGCTAGTAGCAACCTATACACCAAAACTAATAATTAAATTTTTCAATAACCGGCTGTGCTTTTTCCATGGCTTTCGGCAGATTTTGGTAAAATATATCTACGCTGAAACTTATGAAACTCGTTATATTACCTCCGTGGCTGGGCGTTTGTCTGCCTACAGCGCTGGAGGTTGCGTGTTCTAATCCCGCCTCGGAACAATTTTGTATACAATCTGCAGATTATTGTTCCGGGTATTCTGGTCGTTATCGCTGTATAATAAAAAAATATCTAGCAATAGTCATCTAGTACATAGTTTGTGCTTGCGAGCTATGGAAAGAGCTATGCTCGGAGTTTCTCTGAAGGATAGGATTCGCAACGAATACATCCGACAGAGAACCAAGGTTATCGACATAGCTCAAAGAATTAGCAAGCTGAAGTGGCAGTGGGCCGGCCATATTTCGCGAAGAACCGACGGCCGCTGGGGCAAACGTGTTCTTGAGTGGAGACCACGACTCGGTAAACGTAGTGTGGGACGCCCTCCGACCAGGTGGGATGACGACTTGCGAAAGACTATAGGTAGATGCTGGATGCGGCAAGCTGAAGACAGGGCGCAATGGCGCTCATCGGGGAGGTCTATGTCCAGCAGTGGACTGATATAGGCTGATGATGATGATGATGACATAGTTTGTAGTAGTAGTAGTAGAGTACATAGTTTTGTGTAGGCGCAAACACAGGAAGAAAAGTAGGAACGTAGCTTAACTTCCTCTGCTGCGCTAGCATAGGCACCACGAAAGTCGTCGCGCGAGTGACGACATTTTAAGAGTGACAACTTTAGACGAACTACTGCCATTTTTCACGAGTTATCGCGACGAAACAGCGTGAAACAGCCTCCACTGGTGTTATAAACTATGCTATAAGAAAATATCATATTCCAGAGCCCTTTTCAACCATTCCTGGGATAAGATGCTCTTAGCGCTGTGCAAAGGCAAGAAGTTCCTCCACGACTTGTTCGAGTCGTCCACTGTAGCCTACGACCAGCGCGACGAGTGGGTCACCAAGCTGCGGTCTATCCAGGAGAAGGGGAAGATGGACCAGATGCTGCAGATACAGGTAACTGCTGCTTCTATTTGAAATAAATAAAATAATAAGAAGTTCCTCCACGAGCTGTTCGAGTCGTCCACCCTGGCGTACGACCAGCGCGACCGAGATTACCAATAGATAAACAAAACAATACAGAAATAAAAACTTAGAATAAAATAAGTATATAGGGTGGCCTTATCGATGTGAGCGATCTCTCCGAATCTCTTAGAAAGGTAAGGTAATATGGACCGACACAACCTATTTGATCGTGACTCAGCTGATTCGTTAATAACACTCCTTTACAAACTTTTGTGGTTTTCTTATTGTAAATTAGGCTTTTTTGTTATATTATTTTAAATTATTTATATTGTAAAAAAAAACAGAAACACAAATATAAATGAACAGAAACAACTTTCTTATAATTTCAGGAAATGCGAGACCTTAAGAAGAACTACGACCACGAGATGAAGATGTACGTGTTCCTGGCGAAGAAGGGAGTTATGAGGATCAACCTGGCGCAGGAGAGGAAGGAGGAGGAGCAGCTGCGGAGGATCGAGGAGGAGGCGCAGGAGAAGTATCAGAAGCACAAGGAGCTACTCAACGAAATTCAAGTTAGTGACGCTGCAGCGGCTGCTTTAGTTTGAAGGCTGAGGACTACTACTACTATTTTGTAGGTACCTAGGTACTCTTAAAAGTACTAGGAGTGCAGAAGTTTATTAGAGACAAGCAAACAGGCCGTGGTTAAAGAGACAAAAAAAAATCACCAAAAAATCTTCAATCCACCTTTTCCAAAAACCCCTTCTTAGCGAGAAGTTGTGTAGTAAAAGGTACCTACCCTCAAAACGTAAGTTTTCTTTTTAGCTTCAGCGGTTTGGGCTGGGCGTTGTTAACAGAAAATTGCTTGTTTATTTTATTTATTGAGACAACTGATATTCAAAATACAAAAAACAATACAAACGAGTTAGGCATTCTAGTTATATATTAATAGGCTTCCTCATTGATTTCGATGACGGCGACCGTAGAAAAAACGGATTATTTTTAGGGTTCCATACCCAAAGGGTAAAACGGGACCCTATTACCATGGACGAATATTACTAAGACTCCGCTGTCCGTCCGTCCGTCCGTCGTCCGCCCGTCCGTCCGTCCGTCGTCCGCCCGTCCGTCCGTTCGTCTGTCACCAGGATCCGAAGGCCTTGATATGTAACACCTGCGTAAATCATTGTATAAAAAAACAAAAGACAATCACACCAGCTTGTAAAAATATACCTAATACCTCCTTCCAGGATTACACGGGCGAGAGTAACTACCAGAAGATAATAGAAGAATTCGAGAGGACAGAGCAGCAGAACTTCTCTGTATACAAGCTGATGACGGAGCGGTGCGCGGAGAACGAGGTGCTGACCCGAGAGCTGATAGAGCTGAGGCAGATGCTGGGTGAGGATCACCGTCCGACCGTAGAATCAACCCGTTTTTAAATGGCTATAATAGACGAATTGGAACGCAGATTTTTTTGGAAATGCTACGCTCGAGAGCATAGAAATCGCACACCCCCTACATTTTAGCTTCCTAAGAACCCATAATGTCGAAACCTTTACAGTAGCAACATAACAATAGAATGACCCTAATTAGCTCGTTTCAAGTAGCTCGGTTTGTAGGACATTTAGGGGCATAAATAAATCATAATTTTAACAAATTTATTGTTTTTTTAACCTTTTTTTTACACCTGCTCAAAATCCCACAAACCGATTTACCATTCCGATCCCCACCGATTTCATTTCATTCGACGGCTTAATAACGGATATATTTTTGAATGTTGATGAAAATGCACTAGTATCCAAGAAGACGCTTGCTGTTTTTCAGAGGACAGAAGAGACTGGAACGAAGCTCAAGAAAACAGAAGAGTGGAGAAGATGAATGCGTACAACCAGCAATTAGAAGAACAGAGAGAGAAGACTGCAAAACTGAGAGACAAGTTTCAACAGAGGGAGAAAGCTATGGCGGATACTATGGACAAGGTTTACGATATATTCAAGTAAGTTAACATTACATTTGACGACCGATGTGGCGCGGTGGGCGAAGATCCGCCTGCGACGCAGGAGGTTGTGGGTTCGATTCCCGCCTCGGAACAAATGTGTGTACGATCTGCAGATATTTGTTCGGGTGTTCTGGTCGTTTTCTATGTATAATAAAAATATCTATCTATGTAATGTATTGTATTATGTATATCAGTTATCTAGTACCCATAACACAAGCTCTGCTTACCATGGGGCTAGATAATGCTCTGTGAATTGTCCAGCACTATTTATTTATTATTATTATTTATTAATAACTGAAATCACAGCAAACAACAACCCAAAATATATATCTTTTGTATTCCCGGGGATTACTTTTATCCCGCAAAACTTACAAAAAGCGTAAATATTAATGAATTTGAAGTGCGTATTTTTTTCAAAACAATCAAATAATTAACACAAAAAACACTTATAACGGGATATAAATGAGGGTAGATCGGTATGTCTGCTAAAAAGAACTAACTCGCAGTGCCTTCAGTTATTCCGTGATCGCATGAAACTGTGCCGAAATATTTGAAAAATCAAATGAAATATCCGTTTATGGCAGTGGGCCGGCCATATCTCGCGAAGAACCGACGGCCGTTGGAGCAAACGTGTTCTTGAGTGAAGAACACGACTCGGTAAACGTAGTGTAGGACGCCCTCCGACCAGGTGGAATGACGACCTGCGAAAGACTGCAGGTAGATGCTGGATGCGGCAAGCTGAAGACAGGACACTATGATGCTCATTGGGCGAGGCCTATTTCCAGAAGTGGACTGCTATAGGCTGATGATGATGATGATTATCCATATGATATCCATATAACGACCGATGTGGCGCGGTGGGCGAAGGTCCGCCTGCGACGCAGGAGGTTGCGGGTTCGATTCCCGCCTCGGAACAATTGTGTGTACGATCTGCAGATATTTGTTCCGGGTGTTCTGGTCGTTTTCTATGTATAATAGAAAATATCTATCTATGTAATATATTGTATTATGTATATCAGTCATCTAGTACCCATAACACAAGCTCTGCTTAGCTTGGGGCTAGATGATGATGTGTGAATTTGTCCAGCATTATTATATTATTATATTATATCCGTTTATAAATGACTTTTGAATCAAATTATTGCAAAGTACTGACAATTTCAGCAATTTTGTTTTTGCACTACAAATATATGTATCTAAACAAAGCTGAATCCCTGACCCAGTTGTACTAATTGCTCTGCATCTGAGACACCAATCATCATCATGATCCGTTCGTCAGCTGATCTTGACACGTCATTACTGTGACGTCACGTCAGGACTGACGCTCGAGGTAAATTAACAAATGATGACAATACAAACAAACACAATTGGAATGTACCTTAAGAATATACAATTTGAAATAAGTTATTATTTTTTATTCATTAAATAAATAAGACTACACATGAATACGTTTTTGTCTATTTTTATGACTATATAATCTATGACTATATACATATCTTCTAGCGTTTTTTAATTGTAAAGTTCTTGTATTTTGCGTTTCACGATTACGCGCGCGTTTTTCAAAAGTAGCCTTTAAGTTATTAACTATCTTGCTGCAAAATTCCAGCCCGATCAATTCAGTAGTTTTGGCGTAATTAATAGATGAACGCAGAACGATACGGAAACGCATTTTATTCTCGTGAGACCAATTCTAATCAATTGTATATGAAATGGCGAAAATTCAGAAAAATACTAATCCAAAATTGGTAAGGTATTTCTGTCTTATTTTCAGTAGCTTTTTGTCATCATCATCATCATCAGCCTATATTAGTCCACTGCTGGACATAGGCCTCCCCCAATGAGCGCCATAGCGCCCTGTCTTCAGCTTGACGCATCCAGCATCTACCTGCAGTTTTTCGAAGGTCGTCAGCCCACTTGATCGCAGGGCGTCCTACACTACGTTTACCGAGTCGTGGTCTCCACTCAAGAACACGTTTGCCCCAGCGGCAGCTTTTTGTGGAATGTTTTAATCAGCCTTCAGTATTTAGTCACATCTACTCATTAAGTTAGCTGTAAATTTCCTAAATATTGTTAAAATAAAATAAATTAATATCTCTGAGCGCAAGAGGTCCATTCAGAACACCATTTAATTCAGGGTTTAATTCCATAACAAACGATCCATTCCATCTTCCGGGAAACAGCTAAAATGGATGGATTTGCAATGGATCGGGCATTCGAAGTATTTGATTTATAGTTCTTGTAGTACAAGAATTGTAGCTTTTCCGATCGACAGAACATTTTATTTGTACGTGTAACTCAGTGCGGAACTGGGAGGTTTTGAAATGAAATGAAAGTTTATTTCTTTAGGCTTACAAATAAGCACTTAGACAAGTCATATTTTATACTATTCATTATTATATTGATGTTCACTTCAATTTTTTGTCCACCAGTTGAAGAAGTGAGAAGAAACCACTAGTATGTTCATAACTTATGTGTCTAGTACATATGATTTGCATATCTGTAAATCGTTAGATTTTGAGTTGGAGCAAAACTCGTTCCAAGCTTTTTTATCTTCTAAGTAATCAGATATTTTGTAGTAAGCCTTTTAACAAAGAAAATGCTTCACAATTTTTTTAAATTTATTTATTGATAATTTTTGCTTTAACATTATTTTCACCAGTTATCTCCTTGTTCGTACGAGTTCTTTCCTAAGTTTTTTGTGTGCGTGCTAAATAAAAATATACAATAAATAAAAAAATAAAAAATAAATGCTGGACAATTCACACAGCATTATCTAGCCCCATGGTAAGCAGAGCTTGTGTTATGGGTACTAGATAACTGATGTACATAATACAATACATTACATAGATAGATTTTTTTTTTATTATACATAGAAAACGACCAGAACACCCGAAACAAATATCTGCAGATCGTACATACATTTGTTCCGAGGCGGGAATCGAACCCGCAACCTCATGCGTCGCAGGCGGACCTTCGCCCACCGCGCCACATCGGTCGTCACAATACAATACAATATAACTTTATTGCACCATCAATACAAAAAAAAAATAACAAAGTATCTTAATACTAACTAAATCTAGTGGCACAATCGGCGGCCTTATCGCTAAAAGCGATTTCTTCCAGGCAACCTTTGGATGAATAGGATCGGTAAGTATTAAAGCTGACGGTGGCGTAATTATTTAAGAAAATTATATATACATTAGTCTGTAATACGCCACCGTCTATACTATACAATTAGCTACGTGTAGGTTTGCCTGGAAGACATCGTACTTAGCGATAAAGCCGCCCATTGTGCATGTGTATCTTTGTTTGTCAGTTTTTTTTCTCCTTGATGTGCAATGCGTATTTGTATTGTACATTTAATTGAATTAAATAAGTACATTGGCTTAACTCGCAGACAATCATGTTAATAATCCTGTCCTATGATACGTTTGAGACATCATGCTGATGTACACAGATCCATTACGTGGACAACAGTGCACTGATCCAATTTAATAGATATTGCATCGTGTACTGGCGCGGGAAATATACACTAATCAAATTAACAGGGACTAAGAGGGTTTTTAAAATCTAATACTATACTCTATATTCGACCAGGTGGGATGACGAACTGCGAAAGACTGCAGGAAGATGCTGGATGCGGCAAGCAGAAGACAGGGCGCTATGGCGCTCATTGGGGAAAGCCTATATCCAGCTGTGGACTGATATAGGCTGATGATGATAAGCATATTATACACCAAGAGCACAGCAATGATTTACGTCACGGGCGCCCAAGACGACCAACGACCAACCCTCGGAACAAATTGAGTGTACGATCTGCAGATATTTGTTCCGGGTGTTCTGGTCGTTTTCTATGTATAATAAAAAATATCTATGTATGTAATATATTGTTATTATGTATATCAGTTACCTAGTACCCATAACACAAGCTCTGCTTACCATGGGGCTAGATAATGCTGTGTGAATTGTCCAGCATTATTTATTTATTTATTTTATTTATAGACTTTTAATTTGAAATTCTTATTCCTCTAATATAATCAGAGACTTTATGAATCTTATTTTAAATTATGGCGAAGACTTGGAGATTACTCTAATTTTCACAATTTCTGTAAGTAAATAGTAAAAGTTCGGTAATGTGTTTCGCGGTATTCGTTTTTTGTTCCCCTTCTGAACGGAGGTTAGGGGCCGTTCAAGTATTACGTAAGCACTATGGGGGGGTAGGGGGTCTTTGTTTTGCTTATTTTGGATGACATGGGGGGTAGGGGAGTCTAGATGATGATTACGTCATCGGTAGTTATTTACTTTTTTACACGAATGGCAACCCTCACATTGTCTATACTTGAAAATGAAAAGCATTTTCGGGGATTCCCGCAAATAATGCATACGTTTTGGCACTCTTTAGAAACCGATTAGGGGAATTACCGCGCGCTTTTCACTTGTCTAAATTTCCTCTGTCAATGTATTCTTTTTAAATCTATTTTCTTATTTTGAAAATTATAATTGTAACATTATAATTATAATATAATATTTAAAAAAATACATTTATAATTGAAATTTTTTTACGTAAGTATGGGGGGAGGGGGTAAGAGCTTTGCTTACGTTTGCTGACAAGGGGGATGGGGGGGTAAATAATTGTAATAAATCTGCTTACGTAATATTTGAACGGCCCCTAAGTTTAAATTTCGAAAAAGATCTCATTTTACGGATCTTCTTCGCAGTTGTTCGTAGTAGTTCAGCTCGCGGGCCACTACTTTGAAACTTGTGGAAAGTCATTTTGTCTCTTTAAAATGTATCTAAAGATAACGAGTTTGAGCTCATATTTGAATACTCATTTTTTGTTGTGTGGTAACCGTTATAAGATTATTCTGCACAGAGATTTAGTCTGTTATTACGCTACGGCTTCCACGGGCTGAGTTGGAAAGGTCCATAGAATTAATAAAAAACAATTATTCATGATATCTATACTATACTATATATATAATATAATAATATTATAAAGAGGAAAGGTTTGATTTTTGTTTGTATGTTTGTTTGTTTGTAACGAATAGGCTCCGAAACTACTGGACCAATTTGAAAAATTCTATCACCGTTAGGAAGCCTAAATATCCGTGGTGAACATAGGCTATATTATATTTTCAAAAAAGTAAGGGATCCCTACTAAAACTCCAATAATGTAGCCAAAGGTAAACCCGTGCAAAGCCGGGACGGTCCGCTAGTAGGTATATAAGTAAATAAAAAAAATCTTGTAAATAATTCCGAGGGCTAGCACACTATAAAATAAATACAAACACCTATTAAATAATACACATTGATGGTTTTATGTTTCTGATTACCCCGACAGTACAAATCCTGGTGTAGTTAATAGGCTCAACTCACACCAAAAGAGCGTCGAAGCGCAGCGAAGCGGAGCGCAGTTTCAGTGTCATATGAATTTTAACTTTATTTTCATTACAATAAAACTTATTATCGCATGAGAAATTCGAACGAGTCGAATTCGCCGAAATTCCCGCGGCGCCGCGGGCATCCGCGCGACTCGTTCGAGTTTCTCAAGCGATAATAAGTTTTATTATAATGAAAATAAAGTTAAAATTCATATGACACTGAAACTGCGCTGCGCTTCGACGCTCTTTTGGTGTGAGTTGAGCCTTACGGAAATCAGTTTAGGCTAGATATTGTGAGGAGATATAATCGGCTGGCTTCATTATACCAACACCGTCAATAGTCTGCGTACAGCTGAATGGAACTGATAATCAGCTACATGATACATGTTGCACTCTCGATAGAGAGGGTTGACAATAATAATTGGAAAGTCAATATTACGACCGACAATTTGACGACCGATGTGGCGCGGCGGGCGAAGGTCCGCCTGCGACGCAGGAGGTCGCGGGTTCGATTCCCGCCTCGGAACAATTGTGTGTACGATCTGCAGATATTTTGTTCCGGGTGTTCTGGTCGTTTTCTATATATAATAAAAAATATCTATCTATGTAATGTATTGTATTATGTATATCAGTTATCTAGTACCCATAACACAAGCTCTGCTTACCATGGGGCTAGATAATGCTGTGTGAATTGTCCAGCATTATTTATTTTATAATAGTTTGTTAAACAAATATCTACTATTTAAATATGTGCGCACGTGTCAAATAAGGGCCTATCTATATCTATATATATATATATAAAAGAAAGTCGTGTTAGTTAAACTATTTATAACTCAAGAACGGCTGAACCGATTTAGCTGAAAATTGGTGGAGAGGTAGCTTAGAACTAGGAGTCTAACATAGGATACCTACTTTGTATCATTTAAATTAAACCATTTGACACATAGATTTCCACGGAGGCGAAGCCGCGGGGCGCATCTAGTACCTTATAAACCCCCGCCTAAGAGAGATTAATAGAGGGAAAGATTATACAGGGTGGATTTTTTTGATCATTGTAGCTATAGGAAAATGACAGAGATGAATTGATATTATCCTTAATTTTGGATGGTCTACATCAAACAGTGTCTGGTTACCCTTCCACGATTGTATGGGAAGATAAGCGACATGTTTAAACTTTTAGGCGCGAATCGATCCTGTTTCTTCGATCAACTGGTGGTTGGGGTTGGTGTACTTAAAATACTTTTTATCATTTAAAATATTTGACGCATAGATTTCCACGGGGGCGAAGCCGCCCGGCGCAGCTAGTTATTATTATAAATGGTAGAACGCATAAACATTCCAATCCTGATACGTTTCCCCCTAGGACCCTGGACTGCAGCCTGGAGCCGTACCAGAGCCTCCTGGGAGACAAGTTCCCCTCGCTGCATCACGTCAACCTCACCATGTGCCTCCTCGCCACCAAGATCCAGGAGATGATAGAGATTGCCTACTATTTCGTAAGATCCACATATATCTTACTGTTGATTAAGGACATAGCACATACATTCACCCACTTGATTGAAGATCTCACCAACAAGATCCAGGAGATGATAGAGATTGCCTACTATTTCGTAAGATCCACATATTTCTTACTGTTGATTAAGGACATAGCACATACATTCACCCACTTGATTGAAGATCTCACCAACAAGATCCAGGAGATGATAGAGATTGCCTACTATTTCGTAAGATTCACATATTTCTTGCTGTTGATTAAGGACTTAGCACATACATTCACCCACTTGATTGAAGATCTCACCAACAAGATCCAGGAGATGATAGAGATTGCCTACTATTTCGTAAGATCCACATATTTCTTACTGTTGATTAAGGACACAGCACATACATTCACCCACTTGATTGAAGATCTCACCAACAAGATCCAGGAGATGATAGAGATTGCCTACTATTTCGTAAGATTCACATATTTCTTGCTGTTGATTAAGGACTTAGCACATACATTCACCCACTTGATTGAAGATCTCACCAACAAGATCCAGGAGATGATAGAGATTGCCTACTATTTCGTAAGATCCACATATTTCTTACTGTTGATTAAGGACACAGCACATACATTCACCCACTTGATTGAAGATCTCACCAACAAGATCCAGGAGATGATAGAGATTGCCTACTATTTCGTAAGATTCACATATTTCTTGCTGTTGATTAAGGACTTAGCACATACATTCACTCGCTTGAAGCTTCAGCATCATTAACCTTATGATGATGCTGATGTCAAGATGTGTATCAACACGGGCAAGATACAAGAGCTGATCGATATTGCCTACTTGGTCAGATTTTTATTTCTCGCTGGACATAGCACATAAATATGGCTGTACGGAGATCCTACTAATATTATGAACGCGAAATTTTATGAGGATGTATGTAAGTAATATTTGTTGCTCTTTCACACAAAAACGACTGAATGGATTTTGATGAAACTGCACAATAATATAGCTTACATATACCAGAATAACACATAGGCAATACAATTCATAGAGATATATTGTATACTAGCTGCTCCCCACGGCTTCGCCCCCGTGGAAATCTATGTGTCAAATTGTTTAAATGATAAAAAGTATCCTCCCATGTTAGACTCCTAGTTCTAAGCTACCTCTCCACCAATTTTCAGCTAAATCGGTCCAGCCGTTCTCGAGTTATAAGTGTTGTAACAAACACGACTTTCTTTTATATATATAGATTATCCAAAATATCTATCACCACGAGAGTGAAACCGCGGGGCGCAGCTAGTGGCACATAAAAATCTAATATATAAAATTTCCGCATCACAATGTTTGTAACAAAACTCCTCCGAAACGGCTTTACCTACATATTCTTGTGAAAATTTGTCTGTAGTAGCTTTGAGAATAGAACGAACGGACGGACTACTTTGGAGCCTACTCGTGCATCCCAATAAGTTATTTACACTATAATACGAGTAGAGAAGAAATAAGAGTAAACCTCTTCATCATCTTCTGTCCCTCCAGGAGCGAGTTCTGAAGATCCGAGACAAGAGCAGCACCTCACGACTGAAGAAATACTTGATACGTGTGGAGAACCGGACCATGTTCGAGCCCTACCCCATCTTGTACGTCGACCCTTGCCCTTCGTGAGTATTCAAAAATAAAAAACCACTATGTATTTATCCATCGCCAAAGTTTTGAATATTTAAGTCAGTTATTTACTTATGTATATACTACATAGTTATAAATTCAATCGACAATATTCTCCGCTGACGCTTAAAAATCATATGCAATGCCCTTATTGAATTTTCCTACATTAGGTACTACTGCTCCTGGCGGACCATTGGACAACATATTAGTGGTTTCTTCTCACTTCTTCCACTGGTGGACAAAAAATTGAAGTGAACATTAAAATCAGTGGCGGATTTCCTCATTTGCCGCCAGTAGGCTTTTCAAATTTTGCCGCCCCTACTGACCTCTAAAAATTGATACTATTTTCATTTATCAAATGAAATCGATAATTTGGCTAGTCTTATTGCGGTGTGTAGGCTGTCTGAGTTGACCAGCTTTGGCACAGGCGCGGTCGCAGCCCAAGAGGATATGGAGGAGGTCTCACTTGGTCAGTGACGGGGGAGGGGTCTGGGGTTGAAGTAAGCAAAAGTACGAGTACGAGAGACCCATAACTGTACAAAAGAAATAACAAAAAACTTGACTTTGTATTGATGGTAGATTAAGGGGTGGTAATTTTAGGAATGACGGAGATAACTGCAGCATTTTTGAGATCTTTTTAGCGATATAAAAGAGATATTCAAATTATATAACGACGAGCGGAGCGAGCCGCCGAAATTTTTGTTTCTTTTCTCAAACTACTAGTTAATAAAAGAGTATTTTTGCAAGTTTCTGTGTCTAGCAAAATTATTTTAATGTGACTACACAAGAAAAAGAAGACATTGTCATCGAGCGGAGCGAGCCGCGAAAATTTTGTGGTTTTCGGTAGATTTTTGCGTAATTTTTTAAAGTGGGTTTGGCTTTTTTCTATAGCCAGAAGGAGCAATTGCTATCGGCTTGTGGCAGTGCGCGAAAATGACGGAGATAGCCGCATCATTTCGAGATTTTTATGGCGATACAAAAGAAATGCTAGTATGCAAAAGATATAACGAAATTTTTGTTACTTTTCTCAAAGAATGAAAAAATTAATAAAAAGCGGGGCGGTGAATTTTTTTGTGGTTTTCGTTAGAATTTTGTGCGAGTTCGCTTTTTAGTATAGCTAGAAGGAACAATTGTTATTGGCTTGTGGAACTAATCGCGAAAAATTTGTTGTCTCCTTAGATTTTTTTGTGCCCTCTAAGCACAAAGCACAAAGCCTCAAGGCACAAAAATCTGATTTTGCGCTATTAATTATTGTGAGTATAGGCAAAATTTGAAAAGCCTACTGGCGGCAAATGAGTAAATCCGCCACTGTATCAGTCGTTTAATCTCAAAAATTTACAATCTTATACATATATCTTATCCTATCTCTTTTATTTCTATTGCTATCTCTATATCTAGCGATTTTCGGTCGAAGCGTTATCTACAGTCTGCGTTTTTAATTTTCCTTCGCTACTTTTTTGTCAA
Organism: Eupithecia abbreviata; assembly: GCA_943735965.1. Lineage (NCBI taxonomy): Eukaryota > Metazoa > Arthropoda > Insecta > Lepidoptera > Geometridae > Eupithecia > Eupithecia abbreviata. The sequence goes on along the minus strand of OX030997.1, from coordinate 715,814 downwards.
CCCTGAAAGTTTATTTTCCATCTGTTCCGATGTTCCGTGCAAGATTCGTTTACAAATAACTTTTTAATAAATTAAGATAGCGAAACGTTAGTAAGACAGAAAGATGCAGCTTGAGTTAGACTTCATAGAAATGCAATAAAGTCGATTTCGCAAAATGTGTTAGTTATGTGTTTTCTATCTACAGCGACGATATATCAGTCATTTAGTACCCATACTAATACCCAAACGTGTTCTTGAGTGGAGACCACGACTCGGTAAACGTAGTGTAGGACGCCCTCCGACCAGGTGGGATAACGACCTGAGAGAGACTGCAGGTAGATGCTGGATGCGGCAAGCTGAAGACAGGGCGTTGTTTACCTTAAAGGTACTCTCTGATCTTCCAGATGCATAGAAACCCGCTGGATGTCGCGAGTCTGCGAGGCGGCCGAGACGCCCTTCGACAAGGCACAAGCCCTGGCCGCGCTGCAAGACCTGGCAGCAGACCCGGCATACATCCGGAGCGACCGGGTGCACGCGCTCGCGGACTGTCGTGCCTCGGCCAGTCGCCGGCTGCTGAACACTAGGCATGACAACTACTAGTGTCCACTACTGGGCATATCAACTACTATATTGTCAACTACTGGCCAGAAAAAGAAACCACTTGTACATTAATATATCTAGAATAGAATAGAATAGAAAGTTCTTATTAGCACACACAAAAGGCTGAAAATATATCTCTTATATGACAAATATGTATATGGTTGTTTGCCTATTTCAATCTAAATATAATGTGATTAGATACATGTCAATATTTATGTAAAGCTATGCTCAACATTACATGTCTTACATACTATTGTCGGTGCGAAACTGAGCGGCATCTGGCCAAGCATGAACACCATTGATGTAATCATTTATAAATAAATCATTTATTTCAGACCATAGAAAAGTATCTTTTAACTTATTCTACGGTCCAGTAATATATACCTTAAAACTAGCATACATAAAATATAAAAAAGACTTATTTAATAACAGGTTTTTTGTGGCTACAGCGTGTAGATGTCGTAATCAGGGTGTCAGCTGACGTCGGTGCACGGCGCGGGCGGTGTCCCCTTGCAGGCGGCCAGTGAACCTTCGGAACTTGACACCCTTCGGCCAAAACTCTGCGCTTAAGAATGTAGAGAGATGATTAGTTGGTACTCTAACCATAAATGAATTGAAGCTCACATTATGGCGAGAGTTCAGCTTCTCGATGCGCATCGTGAAACTGGTCTTCATGTGTAGGTACTCCTCCACAGCCTTGGCCTCCACACAGAAGTGGACGCGTGAGACTTAAATAATAATAAACAATTCACACAGCATCATCTAGCATCAAGCTAAGCAGAACTTGTGTTATGGGTACTAGATGACTGATATACATGATACAATAGATTGCATAGATATATATATAAATAATAATAAAATAAAAAACCTTTTATTCCATAACCAGTAGATATGTAGGTAACAATAATTATATCAAATATTTTATAACAAATTATTAAGATTAAGTAATTAGATTAAATGTATGAAAAAAAACATGCATTGGTATTATTATGCATATGAATAATTGTGTAGATAGTATGTATTTTATTGATTTAAATTTTAGTATATAATTCGGTGGTTAGGACCCCTTTCGGGTACAGGCCTCCTCCAGATCTTGTATTGTGTTCGTAGTTTGGTTAAATCTCGCCAAGTCATAGGCAGTACAAATGCTGTTAATATGTCTTGAATTATATTGGATTTTTATTCATTTTGTTCTCTTCGGTAGACAGTGATTATGCGTTGTGTTGCCAGATATATTTCTGTCTATGATTCTCAGTCTCATTAATTTTCGTATCATAATTTTTTTTCATAAATTTTTTCTCTTATTTTTTTTGTGAGCTGGAGGGTTGTGGTCTAGCTCTCCCGCGGTGACCAACCGTATTGGGATGCTTGGTTTTGTTTGTTCTGTTCTAATATTGTCTTCGAGTTCCGGATGAAATGAAATGAAATGAAATGAAATGAAATGAAAGTTTATTTCTTTAGGCTTACAAATAAGCACTTAGACAAGTCATATTTTATACTATTCATTATTATCAATTAAAATTATTTTATAGTTCTATAGTTCACTTCAATTTTTTGTCCACCAGTGGAAGAAGTGAGAAGAAACCACTAGTATGTTCATAACTTATGTGTCTAGTACATATGATTTGCTTATCTGTAATTTGTTAGATTTTGAGTTGGAGCAAAACTCGTTCCAAGCTTTTTTATCTTCTAGATAATCTGATATTTTGTAATAAGCCTTTTTACAAAGAATATGCTTCACAATTTTTTTAAATTTATTTATTGATAATTTTTGCAACTCACTTGGAGTTTTGTTGTAGAAGCGTATACATTGCCCTTTAAAAGATGCACTTATCTTATGTAGTCTAGTTGTGGGAACAGCGAGTTTATTCTTATTTCTAGTATTTACATTATGTATATCGCTTTTTTTAATGAATCGATTGATGTTTTTATGAGTGTACAACAAGTTTTCATAAATATATTGACATGGTACTGTCATTATGTTTATGTCTTTGAATTTATTACGTAGGGATTCTCTGGGACCCATATTATAGATCGCACGAACAGCCCTCTTCTGCAACACAAAAATGGTGTTTATATCTGCAGCGTTCCCCCACAATAGTATGCCATAAGACATAATACTATGGAAGTAGCTGAAATAGACTAGTCGAGAAGTATCAACGTCTGTAAGTTGACGGATTTTTTTAACTGCATATGCTGCAGAACTAAGTCTCTTCGATAGCTTATCTATGTGTGGGCCCCATTGGAGTTTACTATCTAAGGTTATTCCTAAGAATACGGTATTGTTTACAATTTCTACCGTTTCTCCTTTTACGTTTACATCAGCCTTAACTTGTTTTACATTAGGTAGACTAAATCTTAAACATTTTGTTTTGGTTTCATTAAGCAAAAGATTATTGATACTAAACCAATGGACTACCTTTGAGATTGCAGTATTTACATCGTCGAAATTTGTTTTTTGTCGATTCATTTTAAAAATTAATGAAGTATCATCAGCAAACAATACAATCTCATGATCATTCTTTACAAGATGAGGCAGGTCGTTAATATAAACTAAAAATAGGAAAGGACCCAAGATAGAGCCCTGCGGTACACCCATTGTAACCACAGACCCTTTAGATCGTTTCCCATTAATGTCAACTCTTTGTATCCTATCACTCAAGTAAGATGTAAGAAGATCCAAAGAGCTGTCCCTTATTCCATAATGATGTAGTTTCCTGATTAATGTTTCGTGATGAACGCAATCGAATGCTTTTGACAAGTCACAAAAAACGCCTAAAGCATCTTGCGACTTCTCCCAAGCATCAAAAATATGCGATACCAACTCTACACCGGCATCAGTAGTTGACCTGCCACGAGTAAACCCAAATTGCTTACAGTGTAGCAGGTCATTGCCATTAAAATGGCTAAGCAATTGGTGTAAAATAAGTTTTTCAAAAACTTTACTGAATGTAGGCAGTACTGATATTGGTCTAAAGTTAGTGGGGTCAGACCTAATACCCGATTTAAACAATGGGATTATTTTACTATGTTTCATTAGATCAGGAAATATGCCACAATCAATGGATTCATTAAATATAAAAGCTAGATGGCGCTAATTGCTATGTGTTTTTATATTGTATTGTTTGTGTCTTGTATTGTGTTATTCTTTTATTTTCCTTGTATATTTTATTCTTATTGTTTGCTTTGATACAGTCATTGTTGTTCTTACTTGGCACATTTTCATTACGTGAAAGCGTTTTCTTAGAATTGATTTCTATTTCAGGCACTTTTCTGAGTGGATTACTTGGTCCTCGAACAATCAATTTGTTATATTTAATAAATGCTTTATTTCCTTTTTCATTTTCGTATTTTAGCTGTTCTTGTAACAGTTTTCGCTCTTGCAGTATTTTTGGCGGGTAATCTTCTTTGATGTACAAGCCAGTTTGGGAAAGTTTATGTTTATTTTTGAGAATCAAAATTTTCTTGCCATAAGTTGTAAGACCCACGTTTATGGGTCTAGGTTTCTCGCCTTTTTTCCCGATACGTCGTACATGTTGGAGTTCACCTGACTTGCTTTGTATACGTAGGTCGTTGTTCAAAATATTAAGTATTATGTCTTCTAGTTCTGTATAGGTTTCTTCTTGCTCCGGCACACCGAAAAACACCAAGTTACGGATTCTTATTTCTTTCTCAAGATGATCTACGCGTTCCTCCTGAACCTGCTGTTTTATTTTTAATTCTTCAATTTGTGGTTGAAGAATGCTAATCTTTTCACCCAAAACATCAATTTTCGCTGATAATTTGGCGTCGGTTTCTTGAATCAGTTGCCCAATGGCAGCAATAGCCTTCATTAGCTCATCCATTTTACTTGGTTACTCGTCGAAATAGGTGGTTAGTTTGTAATGTTCTAAAAAGTTTTTGTGCAAAAGTTTTTGCGACCACCGTCAAAACATAAAAATGACAACACCAGTAAAACTCTTATTTTAACTTTGTTTTTGGATTTCACTGGTTTTTCGGTGTCTTTTATTAATTTGCACTTCTAGAATTTTATTATTGGTGACGAATTGTGGTGTTTTAAAGTTTATTCACACTTTACATGCACTGTAGATATGTTATTGTTTACGTATTCTTTGCTGATTTTGTATTCACTGTTTTATAGTTCTAGTTCGTAATATTTCCTCGAGATAACATTTCACAAGCACACTGGTACGTTTTTACATACTTTACAATGGAATTTTCATTGATTAAGCCCGGATTTATATTTTAAAAATTATTCTTTTCGTGGAGCTGTTGTTGCTTATGCGAGCGCAGCGCCCTCTCCGATATATATATATATGTTTTTTTTTATTATACATAGATAACGACCAGAACACCCGGAACAAATGTCTACAGATCGTACACACAATTGTCCCGAGGCGAGAATCGAACCCGCAACCTTCTGCGTCATAGGCGGATCTTCGCCCACCGCGCCACAGAGTTCGTCAAAGATGAAATGACTTCGAGCTGGGCAGTTGGTAGGTACCTGCGTTGGTATTTATTTACACCGCCTAGGAAACTTAGGTTATATAAATAGATAGAGTAGATACCAGTTCCTGTATATCACAACGAAGGCTGCGGCAATACCCGTAAGGTCAGCCGGTATTGGACACTACATCACGTGTCAATCGAGTTGACCCTGGACACGACTTGACCTCCGATATAGATAGATTTACTTGTTATTTGTGAGTCCTTGGTTGGAGTGGGGTGCATAGGTAGGTACAGTTGATAATTCTGGTCATTTTGATAAAAAAAATCTCTCTATTTAGAACATATAGGCATTTTGATTATTTTAAGTTTATTTGACAATGCACTATATGTATATACCTCTATACAAAATAAATGTATAATTTTGATCATTGAACACCCATATATACATATATGTATATGTACAGCAGCATTTAATTCCGGAGAGCTTGTGTTATGGGTACTAGATTACTGATGTTGGTACAACCGGAATAAATATTTTCAGAACGTACAAACATTTGACATCAAAAAAATCAAAATAAAAAAAATATAGTTTATTGCTTTAACATAAATTAATTAATATATTACAGTGGTATGGTTTAAGTAATGTAATACCTGTGCTAGTGTGCTAGAGGGTCTCGCTCTGCAGCGCGGCTATCTTAAAGATAATTAAATTAAGTTTCATATTTAATATAGATACTTAAATATGTAACATTTACATAATAATGACAGTTAAAGTACATAAAGTTTTTCCCACAAAATACAATTAAAATGCCAGAGAAATTATTGTTCTTTAAAAGGTTTACAATAATAATAATATAATTTGTCATTTGTCTCAAAGCGGGAATTAAAAGGTAGAAATACATTGTGTCTTATTTAAACATACACCACCTATGTACCCTATTTACATGTATTTGATGCAATAAATATTTACTTTACTTTACTTTACTTTAGTAAACCCGCAACCTCCTGCGTCACCGTCGGACCTTTGCCCATCGCGCCACATTGGTCGTCAAAGTAGAAAAAGGTCAGGTCAGGTCAATTGTTAATGCTCCTTGGTACGTAAGAAATGACGATATTCATCGGGACCTAAAATTTGAATTTGTCGACACAGTCATAAAAAAATACGCAGAGGCTCACGAACAAAGGCTTCATCATCATGTGAACGTCGAGGCGATCCAGCTCCTCGACAACACGGACATAGTGAGAAGGCTCAAAAGAACAAAACCTTTTTGAGTTAGTGTAGTGATTATTAGTGTATGTGCAGAAGTGCTATCTTAAAGAACACATGAACAAAGTGTCTTCACCTTAAGTATAGAGACAATAAGAAAAGTGCTAATGGACACGTTCTTAGTAATATGTTGATATAAAAATAAGTTAAAACTAAATTACCCATTAGCCAATTCTATGGCTAGATTGTAATTATACTCTAGTGTATTTAACATTTATAAAAGTATACTTACCATGGGGCTAGATAATGCTGTGTGAATTGTCGAGCATTATTTATTTATTTATTTATGTATTATTATTATACTAGATCATTTAAATTTTTTTTTTTTTTTTAAAGTAGAAAAAAGTTAACCTAAGCTATATTAGGCACTGAGCATGTCCTATAAATATACAATACTAGTGCTGTGCCCTCCGGTTTCACCCGCGTGGTGATAGATATTTTGGATAATATACAATAATATCTTTATAATTTGTAGCCTATGTGCTATTCTGATGTATAAGCTATATTATTGTAAAGTTTCATTAAAATCCATTCAGTAGTTTTTACGTGAAAGAGTAACAAACATCCATCCATCCATACTTACAAACTTTCGCGTTTATAATATTAGTAGGATGATACCTTTTAAATAATAATAATAAATAATAATGCTGGACAATTCACACAGCATTATCTAGCCCCATGGTAAGCAGAGCTTGTGTTATGGGTACTAGATAACTGATATACATAATACAATACATTACATAGATAGATATTTTTTATTATACATAGAAAACAACCAGAACACCCGGAACAAATATCTGCAGATCGTACACACAATTGTTCCGAGGCGGGAATCAAACCCGCAACCTCCTGCGTCGCAGGCGGACCTTCGCCCACCGCGCCACATCGGTCGTCAAAATTTGAATAAATACACATCTATAGTATGAGTATAAAACATTAATTAAAGACAGCGTTCACTGCATTCAGAGTTCCGCAAAAAACCCCGCTCCGCAGGATATCCGCCGGGTTCCGTCCCCGGATGTTAGTTCAACAGGCTTTGTGCCTTCAGTCAACTTTCCACATTATTTTATTTTTGAATGGACGTGGAATGGAAAATGAATTGTCATTCTATCTACACTGTATTCTTCGCATCCGGGTAAAAAGCCTAAACAAAGTCTAAAGGGCTTAGAGTCAGCTTGATTCCTTCAGTAGTTTTGTAGTATATTGTTCAGTAGACCTAGACAAAAGTCCTAACGATATCGCTTGGAAAACAGCTACACAGAGGACAATACGAGTCGATTGACAGATCGTTTTGCCCGTTTTTTGGTTTAAAGTTAGCGCCTGTAAGATCTACGCAAAGCTAGGATTAACGACGTTAATGGTTTATTTTTTCATTTTTACCTATATACATGTATATATATAATAAACGTCTTATTATCTTATAATTACGAGGTAATGCAATAATTTCTTTTTTTTAAATAAATATCTTCAACCTTATTTCCACGCGCTGGATATATAGATACGACTTGGGAATCGCAGTGGAGGTGTTAAATATATACAGAAAGAAGCTTACTATTTATCTGGTGGATACTATTATGACATCCACGATTTGAGTTAAAGGAGTCGATTCTATCGCCGCACCTGTATTTATTAAAAGAATTCTATTGAATAAGAGTTATTATACAATTGACGAAGCTTTGGCTGATAAAAATATATTTTGTGATGTGATAGGTACTGAAGCTAAGGTTGCTGTTAATTAGCTATAATTTTAAATGTATTGTGACTTATCTAAGAACATATATATTGTGTCAAAAGATAAATAAATGAATTGAATTGAATTGAAAAAAACCAATTTAATTTTCCAAAGAAACAAAAAAATTTGCGAAATGCCGCTACGCTATCTACTCCATTCCCTCTTGTCTAGATACAGGGTGTGCCACGGGCAGCGATCGCTCAACGCCTGGAACGTTATAAATCTGAATTATACACTGGATCGAAAACGGATCTAATTGAACGTGAAATTCGCGAAACAGCTTCGAATAACCCTTCTGGACGTAGATTTAGAGTCTAATTTGGGTTTCGTGCAAAGCTTTGCGAATCCTGTATATACATGTACCTTTAGGAGTGGGAAATGAACCCTCAGGTCTTTGATATAAAGTGTTTTTTTAATAATTTCAGACATAGCTATCGAGCGAACGGGATCTCGCTAGGGAGCTACATCCAGGGTTACAGATTGATCCGTATGGAATTAATGTTTTATCGAGTATTTATCGCCGGGTGTGCCAATATAAACTTGCACGCTGCTTTACTCACATATACAATTGAAAGTAAGTGCAGTTAATAATAATAATAATAAATAATGCTGGACAATTCACTCAGCATTATCTAGCCCCATGGTAAGCAGAGCTTGTGTTATGGGTACTAGATAACTGATATACATAATACAATATATTACATAGATAGATATTTAAATTTTTTATTATACATAGAAAACGACCAGAACACCCGGAACAAATATCTGCAGATCGTACACACAATTGTTCCGAGGCGGGAATCGAACCCGAAACCTCCTGCGTCGCAGGCGGACCTTCGCCCACCGCGCCACATCGGTCGTCGAAAGAAGTTAATTTTAAAGATATACACAATAAATTATGTGAATAAGAAGTAGATTACCTCAACAGCCTATATTGGTCTCAGTCTAGTCATATCAAAAAAATATATAAGTAACTCAAAGTAAAAACTGTAAGTAGAAAACGTAGAAACTGTCTTTTATATACGTGATGACTGATATAACTATTAGATCCTTACATTTCTAAGATTTTCATTATCAATCTATCCCTTAACACTTTGACTGCGATATTTTTTCGACGACTGCGATCTTTTTTTTAACCTAAAAAATTCGTGCTGCCGCTCTACACAGCGGTTGGGTTGCGCCGCACATGCGTTTCGTTCGAAAAATATTACGGCTGTATTTTCTCAGCCGCTGCGCTAGTGTGGATTTACGCATATTAGTCACTTGTAGAAAACACATACCGTGTGATTTCAGCAATTATTTCAGTGAATGGGTAATCATTATCACTAATAAGTAAACACTATAATCCAATTGCCTCATGGCATATAAAAATTGACAAAACGCTGAGAATAAAACTCAATTTCGACGTTCATTTCTGTGGTTAAAGATTAACAAATTGTATCGAAATATCCAACTGCATAAATCGTTTACCAATTAAGAACAATTGAAACTAATAAATTGTCTTAAACTGTCTTCGTGAATAGGCTATTTGACAACATTGAAAATATGCTACAAATTGTGGTCATCCCATCAGATAATAGCCTAAAAAAAACATTTTTCGCTCTATTTCAACTAAATGATGTATATTTTTTGCAAATTACACGAAACAAAATGTAATAATTATAAGTATTAATACAACGGGTATTTATCGCGTTTATTTACCTTTTTTCCCGACGTTTCAACAGGTTTACACACTGTCGTGGTCACGGGATGACTGAATGACTGACTAAACAAAAAAAATGTAATAATTTATTGAATTTTATCAGTGACGAAAACGCCCTGTTGTTGGTTAACTCTGGTGACGTCACATGCCAGTAAAAATATATTACTCGACCGATTGTTCTTCGCGTTTTGCGTTTTCTGAGTGTTAAATTCAATCTGTGAGCTATTTCTAAAGCATTTTCTGTCAAATTTTGATAACTATTATAACTAGTGGCATAAATATTTGTTATTGTTAACTGCGTGTGACGTCACACGCCAGTAAACAATAGCGCCATTACAGAAACATCGTTTTTGGCGCGGTTTGGAAAATTTAAACTTTAACATTGATTTTTATAAATAATACAGTAGATCGCCCGGACGCTAACGAAAGTACTACGGTGTTTCTACGAAAGTGCTACGACGTTCTTTATTAATAACTTCGTTACAGGTCACATTATTATTATGCAATATATGTAAATAATAATACATAGCTATATATAACACTCATCATCAGCCTGGGGTCCAGCAGTAGACTGTTAGTCTACTGCTGGACATAGGCCTCCCCCAATGAACACCACCTGAAGCAAACGACATGTGCTTGCCGCATCTAGCATCTGCCCGCAGTCCGACGCAGATCGTCATCCCACCTGGCTGGAGGGCGTCCTACACTTCGTTTGCCGAGTCGCGGTCTCCACTGAAGAACAGTTTTACCCCAGCGGTAGTCGGTTCTTCGCGAGATATGGCCGGCCCACTGCCACTTCAGCTTGCTAATTCTTAGAGCTATGACGATTACTTTGGTTTTATACGATGTAGTGATATATTTTTAATTGTTCTCTAGCTTCGCTCTAACATGCCTTTCTATACCCGTGAGATGTCCTTGTGTTAGTAAGGTAGGTACTTGTTTTGGATAGTGTTAGAATGTACCTACACAGGTACATTTAATACCTAACATAAACCCTGCAGTACTCAGGTTATACCGAATCCTCAAATGTTTTGTTTTACGACCCGCTCCCAAGGGCAATGTCTGGGGTAAAGCTGTGTGCACATGGCACCTAAACAATAAACTGAAGGTTCTTCAAAAACAAACTAAGTTTGTATAGTTAGCCCGCTTATTTCCATAAAATGATTACAAATTCGTCAAACTACGATAGTTTTTTTTATAGTAAAAAGAACTTGGTACCATCATACTCTGAAGGTCTAAATTTTTTTTATATTACCTACTCTTGTCTTCTTTTATGTACCTAATTTATTCAAGCTTTGTGCCACCACACCAGAGCCTGTCTGAAAATCAGCGCCGCTACTAACTTAGGCTTGTAGCTGCATAATGCTGAGACAGGGACCGTTTTGGCCCCTTATGTACCTAACATGTATTTTTTCATCTGTATGTCTTATCTATTTCCCTATAATTTCTTCTTGTTTTTATATTTTCTTACTATGTAATGTATCGTGTTATGTGTTATGTATGGTGTCAAATTTATGTTCTTTCTTTCTAAACATTAGCATGTATTGTATTATGTATATCAGTTATCTAGTACCCATAACACAAGCTCTGCTTACCATGGGGCTAGATAATGATGTGTGAATTGTCCAGCATTATTATTATTATTAGCTTTTTTCTCGACAATGAATTATTAGAATACTCTGATCTCATAGCTACTCGTCTCTACATCGCTTTACATTATGAAAACAAGTCGGAGTGTGGCGTTAATTCACTAGATATTTAAATAAACGTTAATGGACTTCTGTTATAATAACGTTTAACTAGAATATAATAGAATGGAAAGACATTTATTCATAACAACTAAAATTAACATATAACACACTTATAGAAACAGGTACATGTAGAGTGTTGTTACAAAAAGGCTCTAACTCAGCATAATGCTGGCTAAGCTCCGTAAGAGAATTAGCCAGCGCTGGTCTTCCGTTAGAGCCCGTACAGGTGACGTCACCAACAAGCATACGCAATAACATTAAAAAATTATAGTAAAAGGAATACTAGATAAAAACACTTAAAAAGCCGTTTACAAAAAACAAAGACATAATACCAATGTATATTATGACTTGATTAATATATAATTTAAGCCAACATTATGTGAGTAAAAGTAAATAAAACTATTATTCTCGCCGATCGTAACGACGCAATGAACTTTATTTATTTATGTACCTTATTTTATTAAATTATTGATACATGTGGGCCCTTTCTCCTGATTTCTTCGAGACTCAGTGACGGTTTGAAATTCCCTTTGCGCATGTTTTTTTATCCTAAGAGCTTCTCCGCTTATCACGTAGATACCCCACACGGTGGGTATCTCTCTTGGATACGGAAATATAACGTGAAGTATAATGTTTTTTCATAACGCCATGCTCGAAATCTTTTCTTAACCGTTTCTTTATCGTTCCGTTTCTTAAAACGCGAATAGCTTGCCTAGACATCTGTCGTGAAATTTTCAGTGCCTCGTTCGTTGCTAACGTTAGTTATTTAACGGTTATCGTTGTCCATTAGATAGTTACGTGAAGTGAATTGAAATTCTGTTATGCATTTATTTTGATCTGGGTAAGTAACTCAATAGCTCTAAGAATTAGCAAGCTGAAGTGGCAGTGGACCGGCCATATCTCGGCCGCTGGGGCAAACGTGTTCTTGAGTGGAGACCACGACTCGGTAAACGTAGTGTAGGACGCCCTCCGACCAGGTGGGATGACGACCTGCGAAAGACTGCAGGTAGATGCTGGATGCGACAGGGCGCTATGGCGCTCATTAGGGGAGACCTATGTCCAGCTGTGGACTGCTATAGGCTGATGATGATGATGAATAACTAAATGATTGTCGAATCAGTTGAAAAAAGACTACGCATCCAATACCTTCCATCAAGCGTACAAATTACTCGCGTTACCAAGTAATCAAGCAACAAATATGTATGTATTTAGTGGATTAGACACAGATGTTCCCCTAATCCTAAACAACTTACGCAATAATAATTAAGATAATGCGCACATTCAGTTGATAGGTGTGCACACCGCCTTACGCGTAACATGGTGTAAATGTCGACCATCTTAATAAAAGCATAAAAACAAAATGGCGGAGATGAACAGTACGTAATCAGGAATAGTTTTGAGGGGGTAGTCAGTCTTTCTCAACTCATCTCGAGACGTAAGATTATACCTACATTGTTTAAATAGCATTGCATACTAATAACCCATTAATTGGTACCTTAGTCTCCTAAGGCTCAACTCACACCAAATTCTAGAACGAGTCGAATTCGCCGGAATTCCCGCGGCGCCACGGGCATCCGCGCGACTCGTTCGAGTTTCTCATGCGATAATAAGTTTTATTGTAATGAAAATAAAGTTAAAATTCATATTGAAACTGAAACTGCGCTCCGCTTCGCTGCGCTTCGACGCTCTTTTGGTGTGAGTTGAGCCTAAGCCGTCAGGCATTATTTTTAAAATAATAAAAACTAACAAAACGGTTTTGTTAAAGATAAATACTCAGCTCTAGCCAATTTGGCACTAGGGCACGCCTGTTATCTCATTTTGTTCTTCGACATGAGCAAAGCCTTTGATTTTGTTCCATGAAAAACAGTACGTAGCTTATGAAACAGCATCTAGAACTTTTCAAGAAATAATATTACTTTAGATCTAGAGCCTAGAAGGAATATATGAATAAAATGCTTATGAAACCGCGGGTTATTGAAAATAAGCAATTCGAGTTCTTTGCTTATTGATATCTGCCCCCCGTCCCCCAGATCTTTAGTCCTTAGTCCACCTCTGTGTGGATACAAAATGTAGCATGTAGATGCGAGGTGAAGTTACAGCGAGCTTTACGCGACACTTAAAGATGGCGATTGTTGTACCGCGGGAATTAAGATTAAACGGCCACAATGTTGCCATGTCTACAGAAATACTGGAAATATAGCGCTTTGTTTAGATATGTTTTAGGAGGTATTCTAAGATAATTTTGTAAAATTACACGTAACGATATGCTTTAATATCATCATCATCAGCCTATGTTATAAATAAATAATGCTGGACAATCCACACAGCATTATCTAGCCCCATGGTAAGCAAAGCTTGTGTTATGGGTACTAGATAACTGATATACATAATACAATACATTACATAGATAGGTATTTTTTATTATACATAGAAACCGACCAGAACACCCGGAACAAATATCTGCAGATCGTACACACAATTGTTCCGAGGCGGGAATCGAACCCGCAGCCTCTTGCGTCGCAGGCGGACCTTCGCCTACCGCGCCACAGAGGTCATCATTGTTAGTCTATGCTAGTCCACATCTTGACATAGGCCTCCCCCAATGAGCGCCATAGCGCCCTGTCTTCAGCTAGACGCATCCAGCATCTCCCAGTCTTTTGCAGGACGTCATCCCACCTGGCCGGAGCGCGTCCTACTATATTGAATACCTAAACTAATCTAACTATATTTAATATTAACCTTTGTAATTAGTATATTTGGCCTAGGGCCATTCCAGTTACATCAATAACTAAATTACAAATTACACTATGTTTGCCGAGTCGCGGCTACTGTCGGAAAATTGCTCTTTAAGGGAAGTGCTCCGTAAAAAAATAAGTTTATTTGAAATCGGTGAAAAATCAAGCAGATATTACCACAGAACAGAGAAGATATAACTGTAGTCTGTAAAAAAATTAGAAAATGAGTTGTAGGGATCCAGTCCATCCGCTGCAAATAAGGATCCACAAACATCCCACTTCGCAAGTACACTTTATTACGAGTACTTTAAGTAACTCGTCAAGGGTGAGTACACCCATATACGATTGCGTTCTAAAAATTAAGTTTTTTCCCGTCATCGGCACCCTTGTACGGAACCCTGAAAGCCAAACCTCCTGCATTAGACTCGAAGCAATCTACTCTCGTAACCACGGCTACCTGGTACCTATCGCCCAAGCTCAAATCCCGGGCTTAGATAAACCGATACTGTCTAAGATTTATCCGGTGGTAAATGGTAATTTAGAGGTCTAAAAAGTTGACCTTCATCAGTGCCAAGCGTACCGTTAGTCTTACTGACCCCTACTTTTGCAACTCGACTGGAAATTTATCGAAAATGTTTTCACCACACCAACTGCAAGATCTCTTCCTTTAGGTGGTACCGTGTAGGGTACCGTGCGGGAATAAAGTGCCTATAGTTGTTTATGTTACCATAAATCACGCAATAATAATATAATTAAAATATATATTTATATTAATTTTTAAATTAAAAATTTAAAAATTAATATAAAAAAAAGTCAGAGTGAACTCTCCTTTAAGACAATGATTTACCTATTGATTTAAAATATGCCTCGGATTCATATGTCTGACTAAAACACTAATTTGATGGTTAAAATATATATACTAAGTCGTTAAATGCACATGCCTATACCTGTCAATAAACAAACTAAGTTTTAAATTCATTTTCATTATTTAGGAATTTGAAGTTGGTTTATAGTTTTTTAAAACACGCTTAATATAATCATATAATACAACTGGATGCGTGTGGCGATAAAAACAAATTTATTTCTGATGCACCTATGCATAGAGTCGAGTTTCATTCGAGTTGATGCACATAGAAGAGGTAACTGTCCAGCGGCCTATAAATCACCGTGACAAATCTAGGAATGGCCTCAAGACTGGAGCCTGCTGACTTAGCGACCGCCTCCGGGCCGGCGGTCTAAGCTTTTTACATTCACTGCAAAGAATACAACAGTGATCATAATAACAGTGATTTTCGTTTATGCTCGCTTTTATGTCTGTTTTTTACAAATAAAATGGTAGGAAGTAATAATGCTGGATAATTCACATAGCATCATCAAGCTAAGCAGAGCTTGTGTTATGGTAAGTATACAGATGACTGATATCATTGAAATACCTACAATACAGTACATAGATAGGATAGATATTTATTATACATCGAAAATAGACTCGGTAAACGTAGTGTAGGAAGCCCTCCGACCAGGTATGACGACAGGATGACGACCTGCGAAGGACTGCAGGTAGATGCTGGATGCGGCAAACTGAAGACAGGGCGCTATGGTTCTTATTATGGGAGGCCTATGTTCAGCAGTGGACTAACATAGGCTGATGATGAATAAAATTAATACTCTCAGTACATACCCGGCTTTAAACCAGCACTAGTGTACCTACATCACAGTAACAAGCTATGCGAACGCTCCCGGCCTCACGTACGCAGCTATGTTATGAAACATTCCGAATTTCCGAATTAGGCACATGCTTCAGAGGTATGACAGACCGAATGCCGGACTAGCGGACCGTGTGTTGTGTGACAATACGGAAACAAGGTCTAGCATACCGCATGGCATGATTCAGTTATACGGACATTTGGGAATAATTGACTTGGTTGGTAGGATATAGCTAACTTTTGAACTTTAGACCTTCCAAATGCAATTTAAGGTCTTTGTCGTTTAATGGCTAGGTATTCCAAAAAATATTACAAAAGAGGTCCATTTGTAATGTTTTTTCAGTTTATTGAACTACAATATTTAAATTTGAAATATTTTTTGTACTTAACTAGACACTTAATATACATATCTAGACAAAATCGCAGAGTTTGACTTAATAAAATGTTTTCATAATTTCATGTTTCATTCACTTGATTACTTACAAAATACACGTGAGCCCGCGCTCACGGCGGGATCAGTCTTGGAAGGAAGTCAGTCCTAGAACCATCCAAAACTTTATGATACCACAACTTTTGTCGTTCACTGTAGTTACGGTTCAACCTATCTACTGACGAATCTCGATGTATTTTATGTACTATTGCCATTGGTGCTGAAAGCAATGATTTTTAATTAAATACCTTACCTATACATTAGACAAACTCGATATAGATTGTGTGTAAACAAACCGCCCATACTCCTAAAATTCACTGTTGCCGCGTCTTTTTATACGCAAATTTACAATTACTCGTCAATTTGAGTTACTTATTTTATTTATTTATTTTATACTTTTTGCACGATAGGTATAGTACAAAACTTATGAGAAAATTAATACAAAAGCGAACTTAACACTAAAAAGAGTTACTCTTCCAGCAAACCTTATTACTTCGTTACTTTCTTTTGCGACCTGCGACACAGTATTTTACTTCTGCAGGTCGCATCGCTTCATATTTTGGTTCTAGCACCTAAGTTTGTTTGAAAATAAAGACTTTTTACTTTTTTTTCCTTCAATAAATATATTGCTTACAATTAACTCTGTAACTCGACGTCAAGCTAGTTTTATTTGTGTCGTGGTTTGATTACAAACATTCTATATCGAGTTCAACTAGGGTATATCATAGACTCGTCCTTTCTCAAAGGATTATGTAGGTACCAATAGCTTTTTAAAATATTTTTTTAATTTTGCGGACTTATCATCTTGAAAGACACGTCAGGTAGGTACCTATATTAAACGGACTCATAGAGCTGAGACGTGGACACTCACGATAGGGCTGGTCCACCAGTTCAAAGTCGCTCAGCGAGCTATGGTTAGAGCTATGCTCGGAGTTTCTCTTGAGGGATAGGATTCGTAACGAATACATCCGACAGAGAACCAAAGTTATCGACATAGCTCTGAGAATTAGCAAACTGAAGCGGCAGAGGGACGGCCAACTAATTTATATTAACACTTTGACTGCGGTTTTTTTTCGACGACTCTTTTTTTTTACCTAAAAAATTCGTGCTGCCGCTCTACACAGCGGTTGTGTTGCGCCGCACATGCGTTTCGTTCGAAAAATATTACAGCTCTGCTGAGTCACAAAGATCTGTATTTTCTTAGCCGCTGCGCTAGTGTGGATTTTCGCAGATTAGTCACTTATAGAAAACTCATACCGTGCATTTTCAGCACTCAAAGTGTTAATTAATAATTTTATCTATTAATCGACGCAGGATAACATAAATTACATAAAACAAGTATTTATGATTGTAATTTTTTTATTTTTAACTTTATTAATACAGTAGCAACAAGACAACAACAAATATTCGAAAAACAACCCCGTAAATAGTCTTTAGATATTAATACTTTGAATAAATGCAAAAGGAATGACTTTCTAATACTTTATTATAAATCAAAAATAAAGTCGATATATACATAGCCTTGTGCGCTTGTGATTTTTGCTTGAATATATCTACAACCTTGTTAAATAATTAAAACTTGCGTAACATTAACACTAAAGTTATTTCTAACTTCTAACTAATTCTAACAAATGTTCGTAATTGCACTTACAAATATATGCCCAAATATAAACACCACTTAGAAACAGAAGAATAAATATATAGGATATTAAAAATATGTTAGACTATCTGTTAGTATCTTTAAGAGCAGGTAGTGATAACAGCAAGTCCTTACATTTGGACAAGTGAATATATTTCTAAAACTAATTATTGTTCACTATCTTGATATAAATGGTGCTCTGTGTTTTACTATAGATCTGAAACAAAAAAAAAACATCAGATTGATTATTTATTTAAAAGTATTTATTAAATCACCGTTATTGCTGGTGCCATCAATAAGCTATAACAGAACAGCATCCCTGATGCACCGGGTGAGGGGCGGCACCGGTAGCTATCTGAACGTTATAGCTGGAAGGCTGGACACGGACTGCGCTTTTATGAAGCACTGGACGCTTATTCATAATGTCATGCGTCTGTAAACGCAGGATGTGTCCCTTCCAATAAAATGTTTTTTTTATAGTTTTGTAATTATATATGTCTTGCTTTACTCTTAACTCTCTATGGCTGTAACATGTATTTTGTGAAGCTGAATTAAAATAAATTGAATTGAATAAAAAATCTTGCGAAAGACTGCAGGTAGATGCTGGATGCGGCAAGCTGAAGACAGGGCGCTGTGGCGCTCATTGGGGGAGGCCTATGTCCAGCAGTGGACTGATATAGGCTGATGATGATGATGATGATGATGAATAAAAAATAGATCTAAATAGATCTAAAAAAAACATATTTCTGGGCTGCAGCTGTGTTTGTCAGATGTGCAATAAGCTTTACACCCAAACTTTCGTAGTTATAATATTAAATTAGACACAAACAAATATAGTTACACGAATATAGTGCTAGATATCGTGTAGATAGGGAACTATGCAAATCCCATACAAATATCTTGAGCGATAAGACCGCCAATTGTATGTAGTTTTTTAAGTTTTTATTTTACATGGTTTTTATAATCTAAGGGTGCAATAAAGAATTATCTATCAGACGTTACGATCACGTCTCAAATTCTCGATGCTATCATCAAATAAACTCTGGGCTCTGCTCATGACACCTTTTCGGTACCTACTTTACTGAACTACAAAATATACAATACAATACAAAAATACTTTATTGTACACCAGATACACAACAACAAGTACAATGGGCGGCCTTATCGCTTGGAAGCGATCTCTTCCAGGCAACCTTTAACTCTTTGACTGCGATATTTTTTTAACCTAAGCCATTCGTGCTGCCGCTCTACACAGCGGTTGTGTTGCGCCGCACATGCGTTTCGTTCGAAAAATATTACGGCTGTGCTGAGTCACAAAGATCTGCATTTTCTCAGCCGCTGCGCTAGTGTGGATTTACGCATATTAGTCACTTGTAGAAAACACATACTGTGTGATTTCAGCAATCAAAGTGTTAATATCTTGTAATAATAAATATCTTGTTCATTACCTTCACTTAGCCTTATTCCCCTCGTCTTTGATTTCAGTGACAGTCGGTCCTCCCTGCGGGTTTTTCTTCCAGATATACCAGTTGAGGCTGGTCGCATACCCCAGCCACGCAAGGTAGGGGACCAGGAGCCAGCCGGCGGTGCGGTTCACGTTGAAGAAGGCAATGGTGGTTGCCAGCGCTGCTGCGTTTAGGACTGATATCTCTATTAGAGCCTGGAAACAATAATAGCTCATCAGTAAATAAATAATGCTGGACAATTCACTCATCATCTTACCAGGCCAGTGTCTTAAAAAATCTACTAAGTCTGTCAGTTAGATTATTAGAAGATATTGGACCCGTGTTTTTTCTACGTTACTAGCCCCCACTCCCTAAACTTTGACGCGCTTTATTTATGTAAATATTTGTTTGATTGACAAAATAAAAAATACGTGTCCAATATCTTCTGATAATCTAACTATCTCCACTCAAGAACACGTTTACCCCAGCGGGCGTCGGTTCTTCGCGAGATATGGCCGGCCCACTTCAACTTTAGCTTGCTAATTCTTAGAGCTATGTCGATAACTTTGGTTCTCTGTCGGATGAATTCGTTACGAATCCTATCCTTCAGAGAAACTCCGAGCAATAGCTGTTTCCATAGTTCGCTGAGCGACTTTGAACTGGTGGACCAGCACTATCGTGAGTGTCCACGTCTCAGCTCCGTAGGTCATAACGGGTAGGACGCACTGGTTGCTATCTTTCGTTTTCAAGCATTGCGGTATGGATGACGAGAAGACTTGACATAGTTTATAAATAACAATACAACTTACCAACTTGAAGTTCCGGAGTCCGAAGAAAATAGGAGTCCACGACCAGTTGAGCGCCAGCTGGGTTCCGTACAGCGTCAGGGGAAGCACGGAGGACTCTGGAAATTAAAATCAAAACATCAATCTGCGTTCCCCAACACGCATGCCCAGCGTGGGGATTATGGTATACCCCTAGAGGCTATAATCCCTAATGTTGGTCATTAATCTCTGATCGCACAAAAGATGGCGGGATTCGAACCCGCTTACATCCGTAATGAAAATTCATACATTATTTAGATGTGAAGATAATTATAAAATAATAAATAATATAATAAACTTTATAACGTTTCTTTCGATGTTATTATTAATAGTGTGTTTTTTTATATATAATTTTATATTTTTATTTTATATATTGTTAAAATTCATGTACATTAATAATTGCACGCCCATAAAGGGCAGATTACATTCATACAGTATTATTTTAGCGCCATCTTTTAACATATAAATAAGCAATAAATATACTTTTACTTTACTATACTTTTATATAACAAAATATCGATTACATATAAAGTCGTCTGTCTGCCTGTCATGCGTTCATCCTATCTCCTGCTATCAGTTACCTGCATCGTCTGATAAGGTGACAAGATAGACTACTTTACGTAATCTTCGCATAACAGAATAATATTTTATTCAAAAAAGAAAAATCCCCTATTTACTCGTACTTTAGGTTTAGGTCGATTTGAAGCGCGCGCTTTTGTAAACTGCGTTAAAAACACAAGATCTGGGATATGGCATGATTAAATAAAATGTTCTTGTTTTTATGGTGTAGAGTAGAGGTGTAGAGACTATTGCAAAGAAAAATGAAAGAAATAAAACCAGGCTATTGTGATGGATGGATGGACTGGGTAATCGGGCTATAGGGGAGATTGCGGACGCCTGCCATAAACAAGTCAATCATAATGTTAAGAGTGGCAGACGGTGACTTGCCGAATGCTGGATGGGTCCTTAAAAAGCCGGCGCAAATTACCGGAGAGGAACAACATCGGCGCAAACGACTGAGGGGTGTCGAGAGGTGCGGCCCCGATTTCACCATCACGAAGTTATTATTGATTATTATTATTATACACTCTTTTATTTCAATTTCTCGTAGAAAATATTTTTTTTACTATAGAAAATACAATAAAACATTAAAAACTATTCTACAGTAAAAAATATATCAAAACGGTAATCACCGACCGCGAAGCTAGGCTCAAGCGGCCGGCGACTAGGGCTGTAGATAGAGGAACTTCCTAACGATGCGTGCCGAGTCCGAGAGTACCACCTGTTTTAAATTGATTATGATTGATGACTTACCAGTGAAACCACCACATTCTTCGAACACCAAGTAGGCCGCATACCCCATGCTAGAGTAGAGCACAGTCCAGGCCGGACCGAACACATACTTAGGGGGGTTCCAGCACGGCTTGTCTAGCTTGTCATACCAGGATACCTGCAATGTGGATTTGTCTATCATCTCCATGCAATTCGGCTTTCTAGCTGCGCCCCGCGGCTTCACCCGCGTGGAAATCTTTTTGTCAAATGGTTTATAAACCTACCCCTTGAATCACTCAATCTATTAAAAAAATCGCATCGAAATCCGCTGCGTCACGTTACGTCGACCGACTTACGAGTATGTACGTTGACGGAAACGTAACAGACGCTTACGCTCGAGGCACTAACGCATCATCGTGTGAGTGTTAAAGGTTGAATGTTTTATTATATATTTGCCTATTCTGGCGTAACGCGACGCATTTTCCGTCAGATATGTAGAATAGAATGAATTTATTTCTTATAAGACTTACACAGAACAAACTAAACTTAAACTAACAGGAAACTTGTTGGAAAGTGTAAGTCCAGTAACAAAATGGCTTTGCCTCAGCATGAGTTGGATGACTAGCATGCTAGCAACCAACGCTGGTCTACGTACCGACCCTTATACATTTTATTAGTGATATTTTTTATTTACCTCTCCCTTGGGCACTCGGATCTGCCCCGCGAAGTAAAAGCTGCTAGCCCATCCACCGGCGTTGGGCAGGATGATGGATCCTATGGCTGACCAGTTCACCATTGTGATTGATCTGCACCAAGATACATATATTTATTATTGTTTGATATGGTATACAGTGTGAGTCTGCATAAAGTGCACAAACTAAAATGAAAGAAACTAATTTTTTTTTTATTTTACTTTGTTATTTTTTATAGTGTTTTTAAAAAGAAATTTCGCTACTAAGACCCCCAGCTAAACAAAATGGTGTAACTGTTAAACTAAACAATCAATTACTATGAAACAAAATCAGCAATGATTGGAAATAACAGGAGCTTCTCATCAAACTAAAATTGTGAAAAAAACAACGCGCAACTAAAAGTTATGACGTTTTATTTATGCAAAATTAGCCTTTTAAAAAAAAAAACATATTTTCCGTAGATAAAAAAGGGTGTTGTTTCTTTCATTTTAGTTTGTGCACTTTATGCAGACTAACACTGTACATACATATATGTTGTAGGTTTAGCCATAGATAAAGAAAGGCCTAGGCTCTTGTAATTCCGCTTAGCCTAGTTGAGGATCCTGCAGTTCACTAGATGTAAAATGATTGTGAATCTTGGTAAGTAAATAAATATAAACAAAGTAACCTGTTGATAAACTCCAACGGGTCGTAGGCTGAGTCAGGGGGACCTCCTTCGTTGGGAATCAGCAAGCTGATGAGCAAAAAGTCAAGTTTATTACACGGTGACATCACAACTCCTTTCAAGTTGACTATTTTATTGATAACTAGTTTCTGCCAAATGCTTCACACGCGTTATTTCTGGGAACTGTTTTTTTTTTACATACATACAAACTTTCGCATTTATAATATTAGTAGGATTTTCAGATGCATTTCACACTGAAGATGTGATCTAAGATGGAGCATGCTAACCAAAAAGACTTATTCACTCATGATTTAGGCAAAGTATATTACAGAAATTGTTATGTAGTAAAGGTAGGGAAGTAAGGATTTGAAAGGAAAGTACCTGGTTTGCTCAATATATTCCATAGTGACCTATGATGTTCGCTAAAACTCTTGTGTGGCCTTAGTAGCCTGCTAATTTTTACTGAGGGATACTAATCAAATTTTCGCAGCGATTATTTCGGTTTGGTGGGGGTGATAAGATTGGCATGTTTTAAAGAAAACACTAGGTACTTACCAACGTTTGTCCGATAAAAGTAATTAGTGACGTAAGAGTAGGTAACTGATCAAAAATGCTATCAGAAAATAGCAATGACTAAGTGAATCTTTCCGCGGTCGTAATGTAAATATTAGAACTGTAAATACTTGCGCAATGAAGCCGGTATGGAATGGATGGGTACAGGTACATTTGATTTATCATGTAGGTTTCTATTCCATTCGGAAATGTAATCATCTGTTGACTGTGGGAACAGGAATTCAGTCAGTCTGATAGGTACTCACCAAATCGCAGCTCGGTCTCTAGAAATGAACTTTGAAAACTCAAAAAATGCAACGCAGCAACAAACTTTCAGAAAAATTATGAAATAGAACGGAAATTGACAAGAGGGACCCGATACGCCGTTATCTATGGAAATTAAAAATGTATTTGAATCGATATGACAGTTATGAAAAGTCCTATCTCTTGAATTTAGTAGCGTTATTTCAGAATAACGTCATTGTTACGTCACAGTGACGCTGACATAGAATGTCAGATGATATAAAACGTTCCGTTCACAGAACAACTTTTTCACAGTATCTTTTGGTCAGATCGTGGCCGCGGCGATCATAGAGTAACTTTGCGGCGATTCACATTCTATGGTAGAGCCGAGGCTCTTTCTAAATTATTATCCTAATCCAAGCTCGAGAGCCTCAGCTAATAATACTCTGATATTTTCATGCTGAATTGAGCATGAAAATATCAGAGTATTACTGCATCAAAAGGAGATTTGTGTTCTATAAAAACACGTTCTGAAGTTATAATACTGGACGATCCACACAGCGTTATCGAGTCCCAAGATAAGCAAAGGTTGTTTTATGGGTACCTACGAGACGACTAATAAACTACAATATATTACTTGGATAGATAGATATATTTTTATACATATAAAATACCCAGAACACCCGGAACAAATATCTACAGATCGTACATTTGTCCAGAGGCGGGATCTAACCCGCAACCTTCTGCGTCGCAGGTGAGCTTTCCCCCACCACGCCACAGAGTTCGTAGCGTAACGTGAACCTTGACGACATCAAATAAAACAAAATATACTCGAACGTTTTTTATTTTTTCTTCTACAAAAGTATGATTTGTATGACCAACTTAAAACAACCATGTTTTAGTAGGTATACGTACTTATTTTATTTAAATGGTTAATAGTACCGAATTGTACTACTACCGGTTCGGTATACCGATTTAGCATGTTTGGGTATCTATGTAGGTAGGTACCCCATACATTTACAAAAATAATAAGATTTTAAATTTTAATATTATCACTTAATTAATAGACCGAATTACAACTAGACCATGTTAACAATAGCGTCAAAAGGTACTAAAAGAAGCAAAAAAAATGCATAATTCATATTATAACCCTTACAGGTTGCATAATTATTTAATTTCACTGCCTTAATACAATAGTCTCGGCGTGAGATTACGAAATAAAAACAAGCTTACAATTTCGACTTAAGACTAGACAAAAAAAAATAGGACAAGTCTTATTTGCAAAAGCGTTTAAAAGCCTGAAGCAAATAGGTTATTTAATTAGATACATATAAAACGTACCTAGCCACCAAACTGTTATAATGTACTGTATAATACACTGCCTAAGCAGTCTAAAGAAGATAATAATAAACTTTATCTTAAGTAATATAGTATTAATGAGATGCATGTCAAATGAATTATGCTTACTACTAATGTTTTACTTGAAAATTTTGCATCGTCAATAACAAAAACCTTAAGAGTACTAGTCCAAAAATAGAAACTGATATTTTCAACTTCACAACAGATAGCCTTAACGATCTACCGCAGAGTTACGAACCTAATCTAAAAGAAAGTGAGTCTTCAGGTATTTCATCATACCGAACACCCTGAATCTCTGCTTGCCAATGACCTTGTACAACGAGTCATCGCAGATCGCAAACTGCTTATTGTTAGGATCATAGAGTTGTTTTTCCTTTACAATAGCCCAGATGCGCTTCACGACTGCATGGCGGGGCATTTCTTCAGCCCCCATGAGTTCGGAGAGCTGTGGTGACAGTTTGTAAGCTCGGGTGAATCCTGTGCCCTTTCCTTTCCCGGCGCCGCCCGCGCGCTTCGGGGCCTTCGCTTTTGGGGTCGCTGGCTTCTTGCGAGTGTTTGAGCCGCGGGTTTTCTGAAATGTGATTGCGATTAGCCGACTTGCAGTGATTATACTATTTACTAGATGCACCCCGCGGCTTCGCCCGGGTGGAAGGTGGAACTAGTTCCTACGCGGCGCTTCCCTTGCGTTGTTTCTATGGAAACGTTTAAGGGTTTTTCTATCCCATAGGAACTGATTTTAGGGATAAAAATAACCTATGTTTTATTCCAGCCCCAGAACTACCTGAATGCTAAATTTCAGCCCAATCCGTTCAGTTTTTTTGGCGTGAAGAGGTAACAAACCTATTCACGCCAAAAAAACTGAACATCCATACATTCAAACATCTTAAACATCCAAACTTTCGCGTTACTACTACTTTCGTTTATATATCAGTGTGACAGTGATTACAGATGCTGTTAACTTATCCCATTTCTTAAATACGCACCTACGCAAGTTAGGTTAGTACCTAGGTTAGGTTAGTAGTAAATTAAATAGTACTACAAGGTAGGTATGGAAAGAGCTATGCTCGGAGTTTATCTGAAGGATAGGATTCGTAACGAATACATCCGACAGAGTTATTGACATAGCTCTGAGAATAAGCAAGCTGAAGTGGCAGTGGTCCGGCCATATCTCACGAAGAACCGACAACCGCTGGGGCAAACGTGTTCTTGAGTGGAAACCACGACTCGGTAAACGTAGTGTAAGACGTCCTCCGACCAGGTGGGATGACGACCTGCGAAAGACTGCAGATAGATGCTGGATGCGTCAAGCTGAAGACAGGGCGCTATGGCGCTCATTGGGGGAGGCCTATGTCCAGCAGTGGACTATTATAGGCTGATGATGATGATGACTAGTTAGGTAGGTACTAATGCCGTACTATAAACAACTTACCCTCGGCTTCTCATCACTGTCACTGTCGTTAGACTCGCTTCCTTGCTCGTCCTCGCTCACTTTAGCCTTTGGCTTCTTTTTGTTTGCGCCGCGGGTTTTCTGGAACAATTTAAAAGGTGCGATAAGTAACATAAACAGATAATGATCAATAAATAATACTAGACCAACCACACAGCATCATCTAGCCACAAGCTAGCTTGTTATTGGTACATATCTACATGTGTAATGTATTATGTATATAGTAATGTATTGTATTATGTATATATGATATATACATAATACATTACATAGATAATACATATATTATATTAGATAGATATTTTTTTCATTATACATAGAAAACGACCAGAATACTCGAAACAAATATCTGTAGATCACACATTTATCCACAGACGGGAAACGAACCCGCAACCTCCTGCTTCGCAGGCGAACGCTGCTGCGCCTCAGAGGTCGTCAATAGTTCAATACATAGAGTTCATACATCTACTACATATTATCTATCTAGAACATTTTCTATCTTGTTTTATAAATACCTGTCAGTATCATACAAAAATGCTTACCTGGGCGGTAAAGGCAAAAAAAATGAAGGAAGGGGGAGAAATTATTTTGGTTTTTGTATATCTTGAGTTTCCTAATTTTGAGTTTTATGTACTGTTTATTTCCCAAATAACATAAAAATAATAATTAAAATTACCTTCGGTTTCTCATCACTGTCCCCATCATCTATTGCTTCCTCTTCCTTGGTGCTGTCCTCTTCAGAGTCGATGCTGTTGATGTGTTCCATGACTATCTTGTCGATCTCAGCCTTCCGGGAGCGCAGTTCCACATCCAGCTTCTTCTCCAGCTCTTGGATGACCTTCTTGACTGATGTTTTGGAGAGGTCCGCATTTTTGAGGAGTACTGTTACAAAAAATATAAAAAGTATAAAGAATTTTATTTCTCAAAAGAACAATGTTCAGTTAAATGAGAATGTGCATCCAAAATATATATCACTACGCGGGTGAAACCGCGGGGCGCAGCTAGTATATAATAATAATGCTGGACACTCCACACAGCATCATATTCATCTAGCCTCAAGCTAAGCATAGCTTGTGTTATGGTTACTCGATGACTGATATTCACAATACATTTCATAGATAGTTTTTTTTTTCATAGATATTTTGTATCTATAGGTACTAATATTATAAAAAGGAAATGTTTGATTTTTTGACCAACAAACAAACAAAAAATCAACATTTCCATTGAATAGGATCCGAAACGACTGGACCGATTTGAAAAATTCTTTCACAGTTGGGAAGCTACACTATCCGCGGTGAACATAGGCTATTTTATAATGTAGAAATGCGAAAATTGAATTTAACGCTGGAGAAACCGCGGGAAACAGCTAGTTATACATATAAAACGGCCAGAAACACAGAACAAATTTCTGCAGATTGTACAAACATTTGTCTGGCGGCGGGAATCGAACCCGCAACCTCCTGCGTCGCAGGCAGACCTTCGCCCACCACGCGACAAAGGTCGTCAATATCCAATATTCTTCAGCTTACTACCTTAACTAATTAATATTATGATAGGATTGTTATACATAGGTAGTAAGCTAGTAGTTTAGGTTATTTTACAGTGACTAAGTGTTCCATTTGTTTGACGAATTTCATAAATATGTTGTTTCAATCGTTTCACTTTTTAAGTCCATTATAAATTCGAAAGTAAACTGTCTGTTAAACTCAAAATAATTTTTATCTTTAGGCTTACAAAATAAGCACTTAGACAACCTTTTGTTACCTTTACCTTTCACGATAAACGGCCGAATGAATCTTAATTAAATTTTGCAGTAAGGTAAACGGTGTCTATGATAACTGAAAATAGTTTGCGAAGCCACAGGCAGCAGCTAGTATATTATAAACATGAATCAAATATGGAAGTACCTTACAGGTAAAGATCACACCTATCCATAATATATCATATTACCTAAACAAAGAATGTAAAACTAGTTTTTGCACAGGGCTTTGCATGCATTGTTTCTATGGAAACGTTTAAAGGTACTGAAAAGAGTGTGCGAAGCCACGGGCAGAAGCTAGTATATTATAAACATTAATCTAATATGAGAGTACCTTATAGGTTTAGATCACACCTATCCATAATATACTTATCATATTACCTAAACGAAGACTGTAAAACTAGTTTCTGTGCAGGGCTTTGCATGCATTGTTTCTATGGAAACATTTAAAGGTACCTAATTTCTATTGTGTGAGGAGTGGAAGGAGAAAAGGGAGGCCTTTGCCCAGCAGTGGGACAGTAACGGCTTAAAATAAAATAAAAAATCTATCCCATCCTATGCAACAGTTTGCATAAAACATAGCTAATTTAAGTCAATAGTATTTATGGACTTAAATTAGCTATGTTTTATTCCAGGACAAGAACTACCTGTGTGGAAACAAAAATAATAATGAATAAATTCAACACTGTGTGATATAGACAGAAAATGCCGCGGCGCCGTTTAGCAGTTTTGACGTGAAGAGGTAACTAACAAACATCCATATCCATCTATAACACTAGCCAAACTCGATGTGGATATATTTTATAAAATTTCTTAACAAATCACTAGGTACACAAAAAACAAAAAAAACTACACTATAAATTGTAGGTAGGTGAAGAAAAGATCTCAAATCTACAAGTAATGTAAATTGCGTATAAAAAGACGCGATTGTATACAAATATTATACATCGAGTTTGGCTAGTGTTCACTTAGTGTGATGTACATTTTGAAAAGGTTGTGTTGTGTGTAAAAAGATTTTGTATTTCTTAGAGATGTTTGTCCCGCGCGGAAGAAATCGAGCACCAACCATAAAAATAAATCAAAGTATTTAATTTAAGAAATTATGTATCTACCTACTCTACATAAAAAACAAGCATCGACCTACGAACGCCGTTTCTCTTTTGTTTTATTTTATCGAGTGAAAATAATGCGCGCCAACCTTTGAGCCTTTGTGTAACTGCGTAGAACGGAACGATAAAATGGCCATCACACAGTGTACCGCATCGTAAATTGTCATCTAAAATTACAATTTCTCAAAAACTACGCGATATCTCTGAATACGCTGCTGGCGGATAATGATCCCACACATAATGCGCAACTATTTATAAACACACATATTCCTAAAACACGGCCGATAACCTGATTTGTATGTAGACGAATTTCTATGCAGCATAAAAATAAACAATCAGTAACCAGAGTAAACGACAAAGATCCAAAAACGAATCAAGCTACAGTTGGATCCGCATTCTATACGGCATTAAACATTATCTAAAACATTTTTGCGTACGCGCAGTAATAACAGAGATATTTAGATTAATGCAAGCGCTGTACTAAAGCTTGTTGGAACATTTTGTAAGGAGCCATTTTCTAGACTCCCGGGCAAGCGGCAATGCGCACAAATAATGCTATTTCAGCTATAATAACTTTTTTAATGTTAAGAATAATCACTTACTTTCAATTTCCTCCTTAAGAGTTTCTTTGCTTATTTCATCTGCCATATTTCTAACTTTTTTAAAGTACAAAAATATTTTGTTTGGAAATGCACCCGGACTCCAGCCAGACAAAGACAACGACAGGAGGGATTGACAATTTTGACAAATGACAGCAACAGCTAGGCCGACCGCTGTACACGTCCATTTTTTTATCTCATTATCGGATCAGATTGTCTATGGTTAGATCGACTGGAGGCGTTCTCGTTTACCTTCGGATAGTCGAACACCGATAAATTATATGAATGCCTATCCTTCAGAAAAAAAACCAGACGTGTATACAGCGTGTATCAAGACCACTACCGAAAACAAAGGGGGGTGGTGCAGCACCCCAAAACAAAACCAATAAAAAAACCGTTTTCCGAAAAAATAATTCTAGCTGGAGATATGCATTTTTAAACATTTTTATTTGTTTTGCTAGCCAGCAATGTACACGAAAGTTTGCAAATGCCGTAAGTTAGTTATAGGTACATATGTATGTAGGTTAGGTACTTACGTAATTCCGATGCTGACTAGGTCGAATCAGAAATGGCTCGAACCGAGCTCCTCCTCGTTCTTGGCACAGCTGATTGTGGACCGATGAACACGACCTGTTCTTGCACCAGAACACCCATCCCCGCGCCTTAGGGGTGTAAAACGTTAATTATTCAGAACTCTTTGATAAGCAGCCGTAAAGAATCTAGCATACGACGGATGCGTCTGGTTGGGATACCTATCCCGGTAAATGCGTAAGGCTTGTGACGCAATTCCTCTTCGCTCTTAGCTTCACCGTAGCACACAACCATTTGTCCATACTCCCTCGAACTAAACATAATAAACTCGTAGTAAACAAAACACTACACACACACACACACTAAAACACAACAAAACTTACTAAACTAAGCTGCCTAGTTAGAAAAACTCATAAAACAGAAGAATATGATTATGAGTCTTATTGCACAGATATAAGATTCAGTTTCTTTTTACGCTACATTTTCGCAATATGTCGGTAAAGGTCAAAGGCGTTACACGTACGCCCGCGGCCTGTTTGTCGGAAGGTTTGGTGAGCACGCACGGCGCTTTTCAAAGGAAAGCTAATATAGGTAGGTACCTATTCTGTAGGCAGGACTATGACCTCTGAAAATAAATGCGGGTCAGCTGTTCTTTTAACAAAAGTAGATACTTTACTTACTTACTTTAGACAGATTAAAATGTATTTTAAGTTTTGATGTTTCTTATAAATTCTTGGTATGCTTTCAAGAGCATGGCCGCTTATTAAATCGTTGGTACCTACCTGCAAATTATTTATTGAAAAGATAAGTTCGTAGGCGCGGGAGTTTCACTTGTCGGGACCGGCCGGTGGCGGCGGCAGGGCACTGACCTGACCGCGCGGCCGCGCGGATGATCAGCTGTGCGAAGCGATGCGGACTGTTAGTGTTTTAGAATACATTGCTGTTTGTTTATTTTATTATTTTTTTGCTTATTTAAACTACATAATTAGGTAGATATGTTATTATAGTGTTGCGCTATGGGTATGTGCCTAGAAAAAAATTAAAAGAACGTTGATGGGTCAACATATCTTTCGCGTTATTTTTTCGCTTACTATTTTCAAAATCATGGTCTGATTGCACCCCCTCAGTTTTCGGTCGTAGTCTTGACACACCCTGTATAGACAGCCCTTGGTGCTAAAAGATGGCTACAAAACGTCAGTTATGTCCAGTTCGGTTACGTTCGACAACATTATTTTTTTTTTATCTTAGACTATTAGTATCTCACATAAGTTTCTCCACTCGTTTGACATAACTAAACACTTTTATTAGTGTTTATTTCGTAATGAGTAAAACTTAAAACTAAATACCTAAGTGCTTTAGAAAATGAAATTAACAGCTCTAAAGCAATCGCGTTTTACCGGTTTAGAGATTTGTAAGTAACATCTGAAACAGAGTTTAAACTCGTCCCGAAATCTCTTGCTTGCTTCTGTGGGCTTACTTCATGAGCAACACTAAAACGACTTCGCATTTTATCATTTTGTCAACGTCATGTCATGAAACTTCAATGTCACTCACATGTTTTTATAATGTTTTTCTAACCTAAAAATAATAATATAACATTGTCGGTCGTGGTTCAAATTCAACAATAGAATAGAGTAAAAACTGTATAATATAAGTGAAATTCTACTCTAAGTATGGCAAAAGTTAAAAACAAGAGAAACAATGGTCTCGCAGATAAAGTGCAAAACAAAAGAAAGACTGAAGCAAACAAGAAAAAGACGAATCCATTTGAAGTACACATAAACAGAGAAAAAATTAAAGTTTTGGGTAAAAAATCCAAGCATGACAAGGGTTTACCTGGAGTTTCGAGAGCTAAGGCTATACAGAAGGTAGATTTTAACTTAATATCAAAAATTAAGGAAAATTACTCATAGAATTCGTTTATTTCAGGCTAGTCCAATTTTAGATAGTTTTTTAAAACTTCTGCCGTTTTATTGGCCTCATTCAATAACATCAATTTTCTATTATTATAAATTAATATTTACGGTTTAGTTTATATATCTATAAGAAACTTCATCAAAAACCTTGATTATTTTCAGAGAAAAGAAACTCTTGGCACTGAGATGAAACTTATGAATAAAACCAACACATTCATAGATCGTCGTATCGGCGAAAAAGACACGCAACTGACGGCCGAAGACCGGATGATCGCGAGGTTTGCTGCGGAGCGAACTAAGCAGCATTCCAAGAGGAATATCTACAATTTAGCTGATGATGAAGTTTTGACACACAGGTTAGTTCTCATTACAAACATATACATGCTGTCGGCGTCATCTCAAAAAGCCTGTTACAAACTCGGGAGATGGCACATGACCGCACTGTGTGGAAAGATTTGGGGGAGGCCATTGCCCAGCAGTGGGACGAAACAGGCTAAATAAAAAAAATAAAAACTACAAACATAATTTTAGTGAAATATTTGTAACATGATTAGAATCAAGCCAATTTTTATCATATTCCATAATTTGTTGTATGTGAAATTATTTTATGCTCATATTTCAAATAATTTGTGTAACATATTAGGGGGAGCACAGCTGCCTATATTACAGACTTTTCAGTCTAGTTTAGGCAACTGAGGCTACATAATAGTTTGAACTAGAATCTCATTATGTACTGGACTTAATTATGTTATGTGATTGTAATGATTCATTTTTGCAATAAAATGTATTATGTATCTCATTACCATAATCTCAGGCCATAAAGTGACCCGGACCTTTGAAAGGCTTCTGTGGGGCCTAAGCCAACAGCACAGAGGCCCTTTGAGAGAGTAAATCTTAAAGCGATGGCTACACATAGCGGATATCAATTCTATCCTCGGGTGCACAATATGATTCACCCGAAATCCACCAGGTGTAGAGACTATTGCAAAATTTATTATAATTATGAAAAAAGTATGGTTTTCTTAACTCTTTCAGAGGCCAGACCTTGGAGCAAATTGAGAAGTTTGATGACCCTCGCTCTGACGATGAAGACGAAGAAGGGATGGGCAAAGGTTTCGGAGGATTACATGGTAAGAAGTTCTTAGTAGTGGCGGCCCGCGGCTACGCACGTATTTTTTCTATGGTATCTAAATATGCTGTTTTAATTTTCTCATAAGTTGAGCTAATGACTCGTTTTACAACCTTTTTTACTCTCATAGTTTCTGATTTGTTCATGCACTCTCTCAATAAGCATTAATTTCCCGTAATGAGTGGATAAAATTGAAGGTGCCTGAGCGGGAGGGGAGGGAAGGCCAAACATAAACTATAAAATGCATAAAATTAAATAAAAATGACACATTTGGGACTTAAATTATACTTGGAGAAATTTAAAATTTTTGAACATTATCCTACAATTGAAAAAAATCCGGAGGTTTTCTTTTATAAATGTATGAAAAAATAGTAGTTTTTATGATCACCTTTTTAAATATTTTGGATTTTCAAGACAATACGAGTATGAAATTTAGTTTGAGTTTAAATTTGAAATATATTTTTACATAATTATCATGCAATCGATTGCATGATAATTATGTAAAAATATATTTCCCGCAACCTCCTGCGTCGCAGGCGGACATTCGCCCGCCGCGCCAGAAAGGTCGTCAAATAAGGAGTATTTAATATAGTGTGTTGATTGAAAATACATTTTCTTGATTACAATACTGTTCCCCAGATGACTTTGTAGCAGAAGGCCACTTCGGTGGCGGCATGCTGCGCACGGAGGCCAGAGACGGGGCCAAGTCCCACAAGGACCTCATAGAGCAGCTGATAGCAGAGTCCAAGAAACGGAAGGCCGAGAAGCAGAAGGAAAAGGAACAGACGCTGGATCTGACGGAGAAGCTGGACAGCGAGTGGAAGGATCTGCAGCCGGTTGTGTTTAAACGGCAGAAGGTAATAGTTCATCCAGTTAAAGTGTTAGAGATACCAAGGTTTATGAAATGATAACTCTAACGATGATAGTTCGCAACTGATTTATTAGATTGATTTAGGTTAACATGAAGATGTAATACGGAACATAGTAATCACGTATAATAACAATAACAAACATCACGTACGGCATTGCTGAGCTAGAACTGTAGAAAGTGAACTAGCTTTCGCACGTACCTTCGCACTAATAACATTGTACTTTGTACATCTTGGCCACTAGAAAAAGAGAAAACAATGAAAGGTGTAAGAACTGTTTAACATAAGAATCCAGACACATCTGGGATTCTTCCCTGATAATATCTACATTGTACTTCGTACAGAAAGAAAGAAAATATTTTTATTTACCTTAAAACTATACACAATAAACTTAAAACTACGCCAATCACTACATAGTAGAATACAAAGTAGTTTCCCGCTGTCTTTCTGTCCCTATGTATGCTTAGATTAAAACTGCAACTGATTTTGATGCGGTTTTTTTTTTTTAATTCAAGAGGAGGGTTTATAAACTATTTGAAACATAGATTTCCACGCGGGCGAAGCCGCAAAGCGCAGCTAGTAAATTATTACGACGAAAATCGCTTAGTATTAACCTATTGAATTTTATTGTATTTTCGTAACTCAAGTCTTAATAAATTTGTAGGTGGAAGAAGAATCATTGATCGACAAAGTGCTTAGTCATGCTGAGAAAAAGGGAGCGGACTACGACAAAATGATGCGAGAACTGCGCTTCGAGAAACGAGGGACGGTAAGTTATCTTTATTTATATATTGACGACCTCTGTGGCGCTATGGAAAGAGCTATGCTCTCTGCAGGATAGGATTCGTAATGAAATCATCCGACAGATAATTAAAATTACCGACATAGCTCTAAGAATTAGCAAGCTGAAGTGGTAGTGGGCCGGCCTTATCTCGCGAAGAACCGACAACCGCTGGGGTAAACGTGATCTTGAATGGAAACCGCAACATGGCAAACGCCCTACGGCAAGGTGGGATAACGACTTGCGAAAGACTGCAATTGTTTAGGGGCAATGCTAGTTCGTCATGTGTGCTGATGAGAAATAGGACATTACGACGACCTCTGTGGCGCGGCGGGCGGCGGGCGAAGGTCCGCCTGCGATGCAGAAGGTTGCGGGTTCGATTCCTGCTGAGACAAATGTGTACGATCTGCAAATATGTTCCGAGTGTTCTGGATACTTTCTATTTAAAAAAAATATAGGTGTCTATTTATGTCATGTGTTATTATTATTAACAATAAGTATTATGTTTATCAGTCATCTAGTACCCATAGCTCAAGCTCTGCTTAGCATGGGGCTAGAAGATGCTATGGATTGTCCAGTATTTTTTTAACATAATTTTGTTATTAAATTAATTCATTTTATTTGTGTGTATAACAGCCTTCAGATGGTCTGAAAAACGACGAGAAACAAGCCAAAGAGGAGCGACTCAAACTGGAGCAATGGGAGAAAGAGTTGAGGCAGAGAATGGAGGGAGAAGAGATCAAGAAAACTCCCGTTAATGTCAAACATAGGTACCTCATATCAATAATAATAATACAAATATGCACATTGCATGAGGCCGATTACCGACGGCCGCTGCTGGGGCAAACGTGTTCTTGAGTGGAGACCACGACTCGGTTAACGTAGTGTAGGACGCCCTCCGACCAGATGGGATGACGACCTGCGAAAGACTGCAGGTAGATGCTGGATGCGTCAAGCTGAAGACAGGCCGCTATGGCGCTCATTGGGGAGGCCTATGTCCAGCAGTGGACTGCTATAGGCTGGTGATGAAATACACACTCATACCTGCCTTTCCACTCCAACCAACTAAACAGACCAACTCAAACGTATCACTTCTTTTTCTTTCTCAACGATACAACTTTTAGTTGGTTCGATAAGAATATTTTATTAATTCAAATTTGTTACCATCCACACAACATAAAACAGATCAACTATTTTTCCTTCTCAACGATACAACTTTTAGGTTGGATCGATAGGAATATTTTACAAATACTCGTATTAATTAACACACTCACTCATATTAATTAATGCCAATTATATTAAAAAAAAACAGCCAATGCTCTGTTCCCAAAAGCACCCAACGCGATCATAATTCTATAGAGCCTTATCTCTCCCAAGAGCAGTCTATAAATTATAAATTTATTATTATTAATTAAATTATAACCTAAATAATGTTTCTTATGTTTTATCATTTATTAGATTGCATGGCGTATTTGATATTCACACTGTCATTTAGCCTGTACAGAGGTGTACGTACATTAGTAGTTATGTAAAGTTAGTTAAGTTAATGAGTGAAATCACTTAAAACCTTTCAAAAGTTTATTGAAATTATAATAAATAATAATAATGAATAATAAATAATGCTGGACAATTCACACAGCATTATCTAGCCCCATGGTAAGCAGAGCTTGTGTTATGGGTACTAGATAACTGATATACATAATACAATAAATTACATACATAGATATTTTTTTATTATACATAGAAAACGACCAGAACACCCATGAATTATAACATGTAAAACACATAAGTATGGTCTTCATACGGTTTATCGCGTCGCGGTCAGTGTCGCACTGGTTATTAGGGACGTAAATATGCCGATTCAGTAAGTTCGATAGAATGATGCCCCATGCATTCATTTGTACGTCCTCGTACATAGCCATTTAGTGAAGGCCATTTATTAGCTTTTCTGTTGCTAGGCTAATGTAACTAGATAGGCCGTCCTTTAATCACAACATAGTATATAACAAAGTCGCTTTCCGCGGTCGGTCAGTCCGCTTAGATCTTTAAAACTACGCAACGGTTTTTGATGCGGTTTTTTTTAATAGATAGAGTGATGGGTGGTAGAATGGTTTATAAACCATTTGACACATAGATTTCCGCGCGGGATAAGCCGCGGGGCGCAGCTAGTAAATAAATAAATAAGAATTTGTTAATTTCCAGGTCAGCAGAAGACTTGGAGGATAATTTCGAGCTAGAGGACGAAAAGGAATTCATGTTGGCTTACGACAAAGACGGGAAGCCTTTGGTACCAGAACATATTTTGAAGGACTACTCAGGTGATTGGTTTTTTTGTACTCCAAGGCGATATATGAATTGCAAGGTAGATAGATAAATTATTGTATTGCACTCATAAAAAACAAAAGAGAAAAATGATGTAACAATTTGGTGGTCTTATCGCTCAAGAGTGATCTCTACTACACAACTGTGGATGTAAAGGATTGTTAGTGGGGATCTGTGTGCATTATGTTATAAATTTATAAAATGTTACATAAATACAACAAGTTACCTATACCAACCTACTAAAAAAGTACATAAATATATACATATTACAAGATGGTAGCTATAGTTGGTTCTAGAATTCAAGATATTTTATGTCAACAAACGCATTTATGAATGAAAACTTTATTTCTTAGAGATTACCCCGACGTGAGAGCTTACGCACAATAATAACAAAAACCTTATATAGGGTTATTAGCAGTGATAGGAATAGGTAGTGCAATTTGCCGAGACTTCATGAAGATATCTTAATATGGACATGCCACAAGTCCCAGGAATTTAATAAGAAAATGTTATTCTATACTGTGTAAAATAATATTTGAAAATACATGCCATTGCCATTGCCGCCACAACCAGTTATAACAAAATGGGACACTTGGCTCGCAGCGACATCATCTTACTATGTCAAATATTTCGATGAAATAAAAACTGTTTTATCATACCTACGAAGAACCGAAGCAGTATCAATTATGCGAAAAATATACTGAATAAAGAAAACATAAAAACTGATTTGGACTTCATCAACGATAATTTTAAGATCATAGAAAAAGCCTTAAAAAAATTACAAAATACACATATTTCTATAGTAGGTTCTTTTGAAATATTCGACGAAGTCGGGATGGTTATAAATTGGAGTAAATCCAATTTATAACCATCCCGATTTCGTTTTTACGAATTGTTTATCCATCGAAAAGAAATTAGAAGCGGTCATGGATCGTTTTCCGGAATTAGATTTATGGTTAGAACGTATTCAGACCATATAGCAAACGGCTCGGCTAGTGACGATTTTAATATTTAAATATGCCCTGTTAACATCAGTAGAAGTTGAAAGGAGTTTTTCAACTTATAAATGGATATTGAACGTCAAAAGAAATAGATTAAAAGAAGAAAATATCGAAAAACTAATTGTAACTTATTTCAATTCCATGGAAAATCAACGAACTATTTCAGATTTTGAAAGTGACGGTGAAGGCGAAGATTGAACCAAATTTAACTTTTTGTTAAATCTTGACGTTCAATATCCATTGTTTTATTCACGATGAGTGAAGATTGGTATCACTGTAATTTTAATATGTATTAAGTTATAGTTAAAATAATTTTATTTATGTCTGTTGCTTTTATTTATTTATTAATATTTATTTAAATTGTTATTGATTATTGTCATAATTATAAAGAAATAATAAAAGCATAATTCAAATAATGTTTT
Organism: Eupithecia abbreviata; assembly: GCA_943735965.1. Lineage (NCBI taxonomy): Eukaryota > Metazoa > Arthropoda > Insecta > Lepidoptera > Geometridae > Eupithecia > Eupithecia abbreviata. The sequence goes on along the minus strand of OX030997.1, from coordinate 676,891 downwards.
TTATCGGAAATTTGCCGATCTTTTTCCCGGAATCCCGGGGCGTATCCATACTATTGATAATGTTTGAGGTCATTTACCCCAAATTGCACTACTTATTCCTATCTCTGGTTATTAGTAATTCACTGACATTGCGCTCGTTGTAGGTTCTGCCCATTTTCTGCCTAGGTATGGTATGGGTACTCCTATATCCGCACTTAGACTCCGATTGGTCCTTCTGTCTAGGTCCAATAACCCTGTATAATATAAGTAAAGCATAGAAGAGATCAGGCAGCTGTTGATATATTCCAAATTGTAAAATGCCAAGCTAATTTAAAAAAAAAAAACTTTTTCTTCAAGTGTAACGGTTCAAAATAAAATGGATTTTATTCTACAAACACAAAAAAGTTCAACTTAAAAGAAACACATTAAACTCACATAATAAATGTAATTGGAAAAACAGTTTGGTATTAATAAAACAAAATCCACAGCCATTAAGAACTAAAATTAACGTACTTAATCTAAACTAAACAGAAAGCTAATACAGGATTTACTTTATGTATGTGTTGTGTGTGGCCTATTTGCCTTTCCCTAGTGCGCGGCTCAACAGGTCCAGACTCAGATTAATGTCGCTACCGCCCGAGGACTGACTAACAAAATAATTTATTTCATTTCAGTGCCTAACGCAAAACCTAAGTTTGAAGATGGTGTTTCGGACACATCAGATGATGATGAGGCAGAAGAATCTGATGATGAAAACAGAACACAACATAAATCTGAAGACGAATCTTCAGGCGATGAAAGTGATGATTCAGAATCAAAAACTGATGAAAAAAGTGAACCAAAAAGTAAAGATATCGTTTTACTTTCAAATAGCAAAGATGAAAGCTCTGGTGATTCTAGTGATGAAGATAAACCACAAGTTACGAAGCCAGAAAATAAACAAAAAGAACTAAAGCATAACGTTCAGAAACAGAAGCAAGTGATAGCGAAAACAGAAAAAGTACAAATAAAACCAGAAGCAAAGGTTACAGAAAGTATACTATTCCCGAACGGCAATGATGATGATGAAAATGATGATGATGAAGAATCTAATGATGATGAATCCGATGATGAGAGCAGTGATGATGAATCACCCGCGAAAGATGACTTTGATGATCTTAAAAGCTCAGATGAAAGTGAGGTGGAAATGAATCAAAGCGAAGTTGAAGAGAAGATCAAAGTATTCTTTGATAAGAAAACTATGGAGGGAGATAATCTAAAGGTAAGCTTATCATAAACTTGAGATTATTACTTAACTAGTTTCTGGCCGCGGCTTCGCACGTGATGTTTTATAATAAAGGTAGCCAGATTATTCCAATCAAGAGTAAAGTAAAAAGATTTTTATTTTGTCAGAACAGAGACTCTTATCAATTAAACTTAGATTAACAGAAGACAGAAACTGACAAAATCGGTCTCCACTCAGCATGTGCTATGGTAGAGCAGATCGTACCATAGCGCTGGTCTTCCGTGCAGACCGTGTTGCGCTAGGTGGCCTCATACAAGCATAACAAGGAACAAAAGTAAAAAGTAAATTAATTAACAGAAACTAAAACTATGTACATATTTTTAATATATCTTTGTACATTTCTAATAAAATAAAATAAACCTATTGAAACTACAATGAAATTATTAATATGTATTTATATAATCCAATTTTAAAAAAAATCGAAGGCAAAGAATGGCTTATTTGAACTGGATGTATGTGTTGAGACTCAAGCAGTACTTTTTTGAGTGATTTTTTGAAAGAGTAAACGGACATATCTTATTATGGTTTTATGTAAGGACCTGAATGGTTTGGATGAAATAAGGTTCCCATGGGGTGATCAAATTTAGTGCGGGTAACACTAACACTACATAAATAAAGCTAAACGGTCAATCCACAAATGTTCAAATGAACAAACACACGTATGGACGAATGTACATAGAAACTCTCGCCTCTATAATATTAGTCAGAAGTAATTTTATGACACTAATTTTGTTTTCAGGAATTACTATCGGACAAAACACCAGCTCAACAATGTATAACTCTGCACAAACTTATCAAAAAATATGACCCAGGCCTCTCCGAACAGAACAAAGAACATTTGAGTCGATTATTCGCACATTTGCTGCAATTTACCAACGATTTATTCACACATGTCTCCGAAGAAGGCCAACTTATAAAAGCATTCTTAACCTTCGACAGATTGGTCCCATATTTCTACGATCTGGCGAAAACTAACAAAATATCCACAAAGAAATATCTTATAGAACTACTCAAGGAAAAGAGAGAAAGGTTTAGGAAAAATCCGAAGAAAATACCTGATTTAGATACCTTGATATTTTTCAAGTTAGTCGGTCTTTTGTATCCGACTTCGGATTTTAGACATCCGGTCACAACGCCATCTTTGATTTTTATGTCGGAAATACTGACGTATTCGGTATTCACTGACGCGTATTCGATATCAAGGGGGGTATTCTTAACGGCTATTATTTTAGAATACACTGTGCTTTCTAAAAGGTTAGTGCCATCAGCCCTAAACTTTTTACGGGGAATTTTATATTTAGCTGCGAACACTAGCATAATAAATCCAATTCAATTGGTACCTCCTTTTAAAACAAGAGATCCAAAAGTGCTACTATTAGAAACGGACTGTTCCAAAATGGCCGCCGTAAACAAAATGGCGGCCAAAGACTTGGTCGCCAGTGAAATTACCGACGATTTCAAAATAAGGACTTTGTCTATATCAATGCGGATGACTAAAGAGTTTTTCGATAACCTCAGCGATTTGGAAGCGCAAGAGTGCTTGTTCGAGGGGCATATAAAACTGGTTGGACGGATAGATTTGGAGAATTATCCGAAGAAAGTGAATAAGTTTGTAACGGATATAGTGAAGGATATGAAAGACAGTTTGGAAGTCAAGACGTATACTCCGCTGAGTTTGGAGAAGAAACGACCGAAGGCGTTAAGGCTGTATGAACCTGACGTGCAAGATGTGTAAGTATTTACAATAGCACTTCCTCTGTGACGCGGTGGGCGAAGGTCTGCCTGCGACGCAGGAGGTTGCGGGTTCGATTCCCGCCTCGGAACAATTGTGTGTACGATCTGCAGATATTTGTTCCGAGTGTTCTAGTCGTTTTCTATGTATAATAAAAAATATCTATCTATGTAATGTATTATATTATATATATCAGTTATCTAGTACCCATAACACAAGCTCTGCTTACCATGGGGCTAGATAATGCTGTGTGAGTTGTCCAGCATTTTTTATTATTATTATTTACAATAGCACTTATACTGGCTTATACTGACGACCTCTGTGGCGCGGTGGGCGAAGGACTGCCTGTGCGGAGGAGGTTGCGGGTTCGATTCCCGCCTCGTAACAAATGTTTGTACGATCTGCAGATATTTGTTCCGGGTGTTCTGGTCGTTTTCTATGTAGGTAAAATAAAAAATATCTATATATGTAATGTATTGTGCATATCAGTTATCTAGTACCATAACACAAGCTCTGCTTAGCTTGGAGCTAGTATATATTCAACTGCGAGTTACTTTCGCATTTATGTGTTACTAGCTACTTAGCTTTCGCCCGCAGTTTCCCACGTGTTTTTCCGGATAAAATGTATCCTATATGTGAATTCGAAAACGAAATAGAGATCAATTAAATGGTGAATGGAAGCTTTTAGAACCAAAACCCGTTTCGAGCCTCTGTGTATGTTTCGATGATATCAATGTCGTTAAATATTTTCCAACAATATCCCTTGGGTTTTGTACCCCCCCGTTAATAAATACTTTACGAAGTACTATCCCAACGAACTAATACAAATGCAAAAGTTTAAATGTGTGTTTCCTCTTCACACCACAACTACTGAACGGATCGGGCTGAAATTTTGCATAGATGTAACTCTAGGCCTGCAATCAAACAAAGGTTTTATATCCCATACGACCCAGAAAGATAAGGGTACGGAACCCTTCGTGGGCGAGTCCGACTCGCCTTTATTTCGCCAATTGCCATAAAAGTAAATGTATTTGCTACAAAATAGTTTGTTCCACAGGTTCACAGGCAGCAAGAACCCGAAGCTATCCCGCGAAGACGCGAGCCGCAAGCGACTGCAAGTGAAATACAAGAAGGAAATGAAGGGCGCGCTCCGCGAGATCCGACGGGACAAGGCTTATGTCGCCTCTGTCAAGATCAGGCAGAAGATCGCTAGGTATGTGAACCTACATCATCATCAGTCTATAGCAGTCCACTGCTGGACATAGGCCTCCCCCAATGAGCGCCATAGCGCCCTGTCTTCAGCTTGCCGCATCCAGCATCTACCAGCAGTCCTTCGCAGGTCGTCATCCCACCTGGCCGGAGGGTTTCCTACACTACGTAGGACGACTCGCGGTCTCCACTCAAGAACACGTTTGCCCCAGCGGCCGTCTGTTCTTCGCGAGATATGGCCGGCCCACTGCCACTTCAGCTTGCTAATTCTCAGAGCTATACCAATAACTTTGGTTCTCTGTCGGATGTATTCGATACGAATCCTATCCTTCCTCCGAGCATAGCTCTTTCCATAGCTCGCTGAGCGACCTTGAACTGGTGGACCAGCCCTACTATTATCACTACATAGTATAAAACAAAGTCGCTTCCCGCTGTCTGTCTGTCCCTATGTATGCTTAGATCTTTTAAACTCCGCAACGATTTTGATGCGGTTTTTTAATAGATAAAGTGATCCAAGAGGAAGGTTTATAGACCATTTGACACATCAAGCAAAAGATTATTGAGACTAAACCAATAGACTACCTTTGTGATTGCATTATTCACATCGTCGAACCCACGAACACATTACGCACGAATAAGAAAAGCCCCGCTGCGCCATTGAGGTCGTATATATAAATACAATGTTGTTTGTGACGACCTTTGTGGTGCGGTGGGCGAACGCCCGCCTGCGATGCAGGAGGTTGCGGAGTTCGATTCCCGCCTCGGGACAAATATTTGTACGAGCTACAGATATTTGTTTTGGGTGTTTTGGTCGTTTTCTATGTATATTTAAAAATATTTATTTATGTTATGTGTTGTATAATGTATCCGTCTTCTAGTACATAACACAAGCTCTGCTTAGCTTGGGGCTAGATGATGCTGTGTGGATTGTCCAGCATTATTTATTTATTCATATTTATTTTCATTTACAGCGACAACATCCGAAAGGATAAGGTGAAACAAATCTACAAGGACGCGTCGATACAGCAAGGAGAATTGAACAAACTTAAACGTGGAAAGTAATTATTGTACAGATTAAATATAATTTAAGTGCCTGAGAACCTTTTGAGTTTTATTTCACGACTACAGCGCCAATTTTTCTTTAAGGCGAAGCAACATGGAAATCAGAGTTGCAGACACGGACGCTAAGAACTGGGTAGATAAGGATTAATGCGACGACCACCACCACATTTATAGTTTATATATAATTCAATTAAGTCATGCACAGGTAAGATACAAAGAAAACAATTTATTGATCTATAGTTACAGTATTTTTATTTCAAAATACAAAATATCCTATATATTTCATTATGCAATCAATAATTTACTAAATTAAGAACATACATAAAAAAATGTTCATAATTCATTTATTGTTTGTGAATCAGGGTGATGGATAGTCAGATTCATAAGACTTATTTTAGATCGCTAGATTCTGCCGCTTACTTGTTAATGTTGCTAAACAGAGTTTTTCATCTAAAAACATCATTGGGCTATTATATTTTGATTGGGTTAAATATGTAGGTACCTGATCACTCTGCCTACTAACGAACGAGATGTTAAGGGTCCGGCGACCCTCCCTTGCAAAAATCGCTCCGAATATCGCTGTCCCTGTTTAACCCTTGCGCCGCGCCATATGCGTGCGCGATAGCAATATAAGCCGTTCAAAAAATTTGGTTTGTTCCGTAATACCAAAAATTATGACTGAAAACTTTTTGTATTCTTCACAAAGTATTGTTATTCTGTAACGAGACAATATAAGCTATGTTCCTTAATAAATAAAACGTAAGATATTGATGTTTTTAATACGAAACAAATAGCAAGAAAACATGTCCATTCGCATAAAAATGTGCAAAATGAGATTGGCTTTCATTTCATTTTAGGTATTTTGAAAAAAAAAAACTATTTGGGAACCTAGATAAATACTATTTTAACACAAATAATGCAATATTATAGTGGAAATATGCTTGAATTAGAAATAATTTTGGTATTACGTTTGTATGAAGAATTCGTCCCTCCGGACGCCCCTTAATATGTTACACAATTAACAGGGAATGATAGTAGGTAAGTAAAATTAGTAGGTAATTTTTAAATCACACAATCGAGATTGTATTTTTCGGTAGCGTATTCAATCATAAAATGTTTACCTACACAAAATAACGAAGTTAGACTATATTTAGCATTCAACAACTTTTCTCAATATTGCTATTCATTACTTAGTTTTAGAGCCTTGTACAACTTGAAGTGTTCATGGTATCAGAGCTCAATTCTTTTTAATCGCCATTATGTAGGTATATCTGATTAATATATAACTAATTAAAAATAATCAAGATCAATAAATAAAACATTTCTGATCATTACTACCTAATAACTATCGTAGTTTCACGAATTCACAGAAATCAAACACGAAATGATTTTTATGATATTAGGTGATTTTAATTCCGACGCGATGTTATGTAGTCGCTCAGCTCTTCAGTCGCGAGCTATGGAACGAGCTATGCTCTGAGTTTCTCTGAGGGATAGGATTCGTAACGAATACATCCGACAGAGAATCAAGGTTATCGACATAGCTCTGAGAATTAGCAAGGTGAAGTGGCAGTGGGCCGGCCACATCTCGCGAAGAACCGACGGCCGCTGGGGCAAACGTGTTCTTGAGTGGAGACCACGACTCGGTACAGTGCTGTGTACCTTGTGAACCCTCACTACTCACAACCTGAAAACTGGTACAATCTGGTTCTCACTCTATAAAGCCACAACACAGACGTAGTTTTAATATATAGCAATATACCGTGCTATACTGTGATATTAGGACACGCGGCAGCGTTTCCAAGCCAAGTTCAAGCAAAGGAACCTATCAATTATTGGACCTAAAAACAAGGACTTGACTATGTTTCAACTGGTTTAGAGAGAGTTATCGCTAATACATGATATGTGTTGTGCATTGCTATGCAATTTGGAACCCACCCCGCAGTTCTTGCAAAACAATCGCACTCGAGAGTCTGCAGGCAGACCCTCTACGAAATCGGTCTTTCTGTACTCTCCTCTAGACCTTTCGGTCTAGACACATCTCAAACCTAGAGAAAGAAAAATCGAGAAACGCAATAGAGCTGGTTCGTGTTGAGAACGCACAACAAGCAAATCGCTGACCTCACAAAGAACATAACTTCGGAAGTTTCTAAAGCCCGCGGAGATGGACTCATACGAGATGGTGGTGACAAGGAGAGAACTGTATAGCCAAAACTTCATAGAGGTGTTTGGAAAGCAAGGGCCGCACTGGTTTAGAGAGACTTGGAGAAAGAGAGAGTTATTGCTAAGACATGATATGTGTTGTGCATTGCTATGCAATTTGGAACCCAACTCGCAGTTCTTGGAAAGTGAAACAAACATACCGTCGACCTCTACAGCCCCTATGTTGAGAAAGCCAGTGGAATCGATTGATGTTTCAGATGATGAAGATATGATTAACATAGACAGTTATGAAGATGACGAATTCCAAATAGAAAAAATGACAGAGGAAACAGCAGCGCCCATGCAATCATACAGATTTATAATGATAGAAGGAACTCAAGCAAATCAACTGAATCTGCGCCCAAGGCACGAACTGCCGCCTCTGTAGTACAAAAGCAACGATCGCTTCGTGAAAACGTACTTAAGCTTGTAAAGTTTTCTTGAATTTCATTTTCTATGTTATTATGTTAATTTTTCCTGTTTTTTTGTGTATTTTTGCTCTATTTCTATATACGTTCATATGATAAATATTAATTATTTCTATATAATTATCTTCAATATATATACGCCACCGTCAGCTTGAATATGTACCGATCCTATCCATCCAAAGGTTGCCTGGAAGAAATCACTGTTAATAAGGCCGCCGATTGTGCCACTAGACTTAGTTAGTATTAAGATCCATTATTATTGTATTTTTTTGTGTTGATGGTGCAACAAAGAAATATTATATTGTATTGTATAGTTAACCCGCTCACATGTATTATGAATACGAGTATGATTCGTCATCCACACTGGCAAGTCACACCCTAGCTTATGTTATTCCTTCGGGATAGATAGTGCAGCTTGGGTTTGTATAGATCTGAAGTGTCGTATCTCTGGACTTTGCTTCTTGGTGCTTTGAGCTTGCCGTTCGATGTCGGCGCGTTCTGGGCGTAATTCTCAACGGACTTGTCGCTGGAGGGACTGTTGGGGATAGCTGTAACAATAATACATTTAATAAATAAAAATTAATCGCTGAGTGTGTTGCTAAGCGCAAATCTTTAGATAATTATTTTAGAATATTCCTTGAACGACGAGGATGGTCCTTACAAAGAGAAAAAAAGATAAAAAATTAAAAAATTGCCTGAAACAAATGACCACCCGGGCAAAGCCGGGACGGGCCGCTAGTTTAATATAAATAAACAAATTAACTGTTCACTTAACTTTTTTTTGTTCCACAAGTGGAAGAAGTGAAAAACAAACTACTAGAACATTTATATATCACATGTTATGAGTAATCAGAATAGGTAGATGATTATTAGATCCCGGGATGTTAGCATTATTATCATCATCATCTCGGGATTGAAGGTATTATAAAGATAAATGTATTTAGCCATAATTAGATTTCGTACAATAACACTTTATAATAGTAATACACACTAATACACAGTACACATAAAATTAAATTAAATAAACCTACAGAGAAACAATAAATGGCTACCGTGCTAGCCTGCTGGCCAAAAAGGTTTAAACTCAGGGCGCGCTCATTGGGGGAGGCCTAATTCGAGCAGTGGACTGCTATAGGCTGATGATGATGATGATGGCTAGATTACTTACTGCATCTCTTGGGCCGCGGCAGGCCGACGCGCTTCACCCGCCCCAGGTACTTAGAACGGGCGCTCGGTTGTATCTTGTTGTTGTTTGATATTTCTTCTGTTTCTGAAAATCAATTGTCTTTGGTTATTTATAATGACTACTTCAAAATATATGAAGTTGTACAAACTATGAAACTTTTGAAACGGTCATGGTTATTAACACTAAAGTCATTTAAAACGGGTTATTTAGTAGGTGGTGGTAGCGTTCGTAGCAAAAAACAGAAAATGAAGGTCGATCGGTATATCTGCCAATAAAAACTTACTCCCAGTGCCTTCAGTTATTCGGATCATGGCGCATGAAACTCTGCCGAAATGGAATGTACTCGTATGTTTGAAAATGGTAAATATCCCGTATAAATGAGTTTAGTTGTATTGTACATGCTATTTATTTTTATGAAAGTGCGTTGGTTTGACGACTGCAAAATTGCTGGACACGCCTAGATGCAAAAAGCACAAGACATGCATAATCGTTATCAAGGGCACTACACCCCATCAGCCTATAACAGTCCACAGCTGTCCAGCTGTGGACGATAAGCCTTCACTGACAAGCGCCTCACTGGCTTTAATAATCATCAGCCTATAGCAGTCCACTGGGCATAGGCCTCCCCCAATATGACCATAATCCCGATGCTGGGCTGGGGATTGCAGTGAGCTACGATGGGCTATGAATGATAATGGTGATGACTCATGAGTAGGTAGAAGCTTTGAAGATGATGATGCACTTAATTTTGTATGAATGTTCATCGTGCACATTGTTTTGAGACAAGACAGACAGTACATCTAGTATATCTAAACTAATATTATAAAGAGGAAGGGTATGATTTTTTGTTTGTTTGTAATGAATAGGCTCCGAAACTACTCGACCGATTTGAAAAATTATTTTACCGTTGGGAAGCTACACTATCCGTGGTGAACATAGGTTATATAATATTTTCAAAAAAGTTAGGGATCCATACTAAAACCGTGCGAATCCGAGAAGCTCCGCTAGTAGTTAATAAAAAGAGGTACAATAAGGATTGACCAGTGAAGTCTCCATTATAAACAAATTTACACATAAAACTAGAATTATTGGAATATTCAAACATACCTTCAGTTGTAGACGAGATCTGTTCAGAATCACTAATCTTCCGAATCTTGTTCTGAGTAAGTACAGATCTGCTCTCATTAACTTCTTCACTAACTCTCTTCTTCGAACAACTATTTGTTACCTCTTCTACAGTATCCACCTTTTCAACTTTTGTCAAATTGGTTTCAGAGTCCGATATTTCTGTGTAGTAGTCTATTGTTGGCATTTTAGTAGTTGATTCGTCTATCATCCCGCCAAATATGATTTCCATTACTTCTTGACGTGATTTCTTGTTTACTATCTCATTTAACTTGGCGTCATAGTCGCTGGATAATTCAAAGGAGCATTCAGATTTAACAGGGCTGAATAAAGGTGATTTTTCTTCGAATTCATTTGATTCTAGAGGTAGCGAAATTTCACTGGATTCGTTTAGTATATTTTTGCTAGGTACTAAATGTCCGTTCTTGTAATAATTTACAATTTCATAGTCACCGAACTTTGCCGCTATTTCTTTGAAGATATTCTCTTCGTACGTGTCGCAGTTCATCAGATACATTTTTCTTCTTACGTTATTTTTTTCGATGTATTCTTTTAAGAAATTGCCGAATTTATGTTTTTCTAATTCTGCTGTGAACTTTTCGTGTTCCGCAAAGTATTGTAGTTCTTGTGGGAATTTGGTTTCGTCTTTCATTTCTAGTATTTCAGAAACGTCTGCTTCCGATAGAGTTTCCGCCACAGTTAGTTCTACTTCAGCGCTCATGTTCTGATCTACAATTTCCGCTATGCTTTCTTCTAATGGATCTATAGATGTATTTATTGCTTTGAAATGCTCATAGTCTTCTACTGGGCTTAACTGCTCTTCATTTTTATTATTTTTAGACACGTTAAGATATGAAACTTCATTTTCTATAGAAACTTCATCAGTTGGAACACCAATAATATCATTAATGATGTCTTTAGTAACGTGTTTCACTTCGAATTCAGCTTCATTTTCTAACGAAAACTTTGCATCATTTTCCTTTTTAACTTGTTTCATTTTCACTTCTTCCAATAGCGCTTCTGCCATTTTCACTTCCGCTTTCAATTTTTCAGGCTTAATATTTTCTTTACTTTTTTGTGGCTCTGTGTGAGACACACAAGCAAACTCTAATTCAGGTCCAGGAATACTAGAATAAACTTGGCTTAAACTCGGTCTTACATTAGCTTGGAACTCTAATAGTAAAGCAGCTTCTTGATTCATTCTTTTCTGTTCTTCTGCTAAGAACTTTCGCATTTTCATCATTTTCTTAGCCTCTTCGAAATTGTTTGCGAATTTCGGCTTCCGTAAAGTCACGTCTGGCACAAATGGCAACCTTGGTGGGTTGGTTATAGGCGTTTCTAGATTTCTGTCAACTCTAATTATAGGTTTAGATTGCATAGCGCTGCTTAGTATCTGTCCTTTGTCACTTGGGCTTGTAGATTCGCTAGTCGAAGTTGATGTGTTTTCTGACTTAGAGCTGGTTTTGCTTTCTTTTTTACTATCTGTAGTTGATTTTGAATTGTTTTGGCTTTGAGATCCTTTGGAAGATGAACTTCCATCGTTAGAATCTCTGTCTGTGGAACGGCGGCTATGATTCCCTCTGCCAGATGAGCTGTAATGATCATCGACATCTTTTTTATCTTTTTTCTTATCCTTTTTGCTGCTTTTCTTATCTTTATCTCTATGAATATCTTTAGACTTAGAATCTTTTCGGTCTCTGGAGCTAGAATCTTTCCTGTCTTTATCCTTATCTGAGCTTCGTTCTTTATTGTTGTCGGAGGGTTTATCTTTAGATGAATCTTTGCTTGATTTTCTATCATCGGAACTCTTGCTGGAATGCCTGTGGCTAGAACTAGAGCTTCTATATTTGTCTTTACTGCTGCTTGAGCTTTTTTGAGAAGTTCGGTGTTTTGACGAGTCTTTTTTATCACTTCTGTCTTTAGATATTTCTCTTTCTTTACTCGATTTGGATTTATCATCTTTAGACGATGTTTTTTTATCATGTCGGCTGGTATCTCTAGAGTTAGAGTGTTTGTCTTTACTGCTAGAATGTCGGCTACTGTCCCTGGATCTGTGCGAGCTTTTATTTGAGCTCCTTTTGTCATCTTTCCTTTCCTTTTTAATGTCTTCAGAGTTTTCCACTTCTTGTTTAACTTCCGTGTTCTTACTAGTGTTTGTGTTCGCGTCGCTTTCGTAATCAATTTGTAGGTTGTGGCTATTTGAACTATCATCATACATAGGTGTATTGTATGTGTTTATGTTAACTTGATTTGTAAATTGGTATGATAAATCTGCTTCTTTCTTGTCAGCTTTAACATCAGGGCTATTAGTTGTGGCTTTGTTTTCAATCTTAAAACTGAAAGAGCTTGGTTCTTTATGGTTATTATCACTGGAGTTGTTTTCGAATGCTTGTTGAGCGTCACAGGAGTCATCATCGAAATTCCTGACTGGAGTGATGGGAGACATGTTTCTCCTGATGGACGAACTGGAACTCGAGTTTGAATCTTCACTGATGGGTTTGAAACAGGTACTGTCTTTTTCATTAGACATTTGTATCTCATCAGGTAAAGGTATGTCCATGGACAAATTCGGTTCCATAGGTAGTTCAATATTGTTTAGCTCAACTTTGACCTGTTCAGTTGATTGACTAGGAAGTTCTATGGTTTCCAGCTCAACTTTAGCTGCTTTCGGGCTGTTTTCTGGTGCTGGTATGTTCTCCAGTTTGATTTCTTCAGCAGGAAGAGGGATGGAACTTTTGTCCATACTGGCAGAATCTGATGAGATTTCAACAGACACATCCTGAGTGTCAATGCTCATGTCTTCTGTTGTTTCTATTTTGTCCCCAGAATCAATATCCATGTCTTGAACATTGTTTTCTTTGCCGTCTTCATCATTGCTTTTGACTGATCCAGGGCTGACTGCTTCAAGGTCCGTCGGCAGTAGATCTGTGTTCTCAGCAGGAGCTTTCTTCCTTGGGATGCCGAGATAGTTGTAGACAAGGTCTTCGACTTGGGGTATGAATACTGAAGTCACTTTAGGGTTGACTACTTGGTCTACTATCCTTTCTACGCCTTGCTCTAAGTAGTTGCCACTGTAACAAGAAGTTTTTAATAATTCTCAAGTTTGCAAAGAACATTTTAATCAATTAAAAATTGTTTCCTTAATAACACTTATTCTGATAATAACTTGTTGTTTTGTTAGGGAGTGAAATGACTCAAGCTTAAAATATAGGAAACTGATTCATCACATTGTAGGTATGTATGTATAGGTATGTATGTAGTATGTACTCTAATACCTATTGCATACCTGTAAAAGGTTTTATATTAGATACGTAATTATATATCTTTATAATGAATGTTATGATGCTGATTTATCTACTCAGGGTCTATCAATAAAATTTAAAGCAAATACTACGAAACTTAGATACAATGTTTATAAACAAGGCCCCCTTTCATTATCCAAAAATCACTTTTACACTTATTATCATACAAACCACAATAATATTATTATATGCGAAAGTTTAGATGAATAAATGGATGGATGTTTGTTACTTCTTCATGCCAAAACTAATAAACAGATAGAGCTGAAATTTTGGATAGACATAGCTCTAAGCTTGTATTAAAACACAGGCTACAGTTTCCATGGTATAGAAATAACCTTCAAACGTGTCCATGGAAACAACGCGCGCAAAGCTGCAGGCTAGTCACTATGTATGGTACCCGCATCAAATGCATTGCATAGTTTTATGATCCAAGCATACATAGGGACAGACAGACTTTGTTTTATACTATGAAGTGATTCATAAGAGGATGGCTTGAGTATATTAACAAAGGCGGAAGTTTAGTCCCATCAGCTTAACCTCACCTACTAGGATACTCACTCCAATATATGTTTCCTGAGTTTCTCCCGGAGCTGGTTCTTGTTAAGGTCTGCCTTCCATGTCTGCCTCGTGAGGAATGTTGTCACCGAGCTCTCCACTCGTTGACGTAGATTCTGGTATGCAGGCCGCGTGTCTACATCAGCAATGCATTCTTTGCGGAACTGGAACATAATTCATATCATTTATTGTAATTTCATGCATACAGGTAGTATCTTAGGTGTAGTCTTAGTGGGTAGGTACACAATGCATAAAAACCCTGTCAGGGCACAACAATTTTTGGGTTCTTTTTAAATATTAGCCTAAAATTCTAAACAATCATTATTTATAAAATTAGGAATGTCATATAGGAATTATAGGAATGTCATGATTAGGTAGATAGGCTTACTAATTTAATCTGTAGGTATGTAATAGATTTGCTGAGATTTTAAAATGCTCAATAAGATGATGAATAGCTTAAAACTCTTTGATCTATAAAAGAAAATCTGAGGTAAAGTGTTGCTTAGTAAAGAGTACCACTTGGTCACTCCGGAAGTGATAAGCAATGTTCAATGGTGTACGAGTTACTCTAATTATAAGTATTGATACAACGGGTATTCATCAGGTTTATTTACCAATTAGTTACTCTAAGACCTCTAGCTGGTTTGAATGGCACCTTCGGGGTACCTATATATTATGTGTATGTCAGGCAGGTGGGAGATGTGCAATTTAATTTTTAAGGTTTCAATCAGCAACTTAATTTGTAGCAGAAGACCAGACCAACTACACTATGATCTGTTGCTATCTGTTGGTATGCTAGGCCCTAGCATACCAACAGATCATCCTAGGGTCAAGTGTAAGTCGAAAAATGAGCACTAGATCATGTCGAGGAATGTGCAGATAGAAATATGTTCTGCTTGCAAAGCTCTGTAAATTCTACATTTAGAATGACTGACCCTCAATACTAATTACAAATGTAAACAGCAATGTGTAGCTCTCAATGTGTTGGGGATTGTCATAGAAGGCTGTTAAAAAAATCTGTCTTGAGGCCAACAAAGTTTTATAGTTACTATGAATCACATTGCTAAGACAGCTAAGATATTTGCATAAGACATGCAAAGTGTGTAAGGTGTAAATTCCTTTATACAGCCCAAGTATTTTAACTTATTTGGGATTGTTAGAAAAATATAGTGTGGAATTCACAGATCTCAAAAATCTAATGCAGTAGAATCTAAAGGGTCATCTTTATCATATTGTAAGTGGTTATGGTATATACACCTGAGCAAAACAGAAAGATGTTCATCAAGGTGACATTACTTATAAATTCTGTGAGTTGAAGACCAGTGTTAATATTTCGATTACACAGACATATTTGTAGCATGTTGTGATTTATGCTATGCCTTAAGAAGTCAGTACTGTTACCAAATAGTTTCATAGTTATTGAATATAACAAAATGCTCACCTGATCGAAAATACCCTTTGATTTGAGTTCGTAAACTAATTGATCGACCAAACGAGGGTCCCCCGGCATGTATTGTAACTGCGCCATAATTCTAGGTATATATGAATAAACCCATTAAGCGTACAATACTACTTTTTAAGTTTTTACAAGACGTCTAATCAATTAATTATTCGGAAACCAATAAAATCACAAATTTTTAGGAACCACGGGCAAAAAGCAAGCAAGCTATCTATAACATTTTTTTTTTCTTTCCATACCAATACCAAAACCCACAGATAATTATTTTACTTGACTTGACTTCTTTGATTTGGTATTATGGTCTAGCTAGATTTTGGTGTCATGTCGTCCGTCGTCGTCGAATGGTCAACCAAAGAGGTGTCAGTACTTTACTACTGTAAAGGTTTCGAAGGTCAAGGCTAGTCATCATAGGTTTTTGGGAAGTTAACAGTGTGAACATAGACTTAGTAATCATTCCAGACGGCTTTCTACGGAATCACAAGTCAAGAACCAGCAATGGCGGACTTGTCATAAGTGAGAGATGCCAAGTGATGAAAAAAATAGCCGATAATTTTCATAAAATTTTCTACAAATCACAGATCACATATCAAGTAGGTAGCTATTATTAAAAAAAAAAAGTTGCGTAATGCTTTAGTCACCTCCATCAAGGAAAACAATTATGTCAATCAGTAAGTCAAGTCAGTCTGTGTTAATATAGCTTTATATAATAGAATGCTTAAGTAATATCTATTTAAATTCTTATTTATGTTAGGTACGCTACCTACCTAATTCCAATTTTAAGAATTATAATATACAAAGATTCAAACATTTTTAATAAACTCCCACATTATTCAAAAATTTAAAAGTTTACGTGCTGGTAGCACCGCACAGTGTTTCATATGACCAAAAAAAATTCACTATGCTGTTTTCAGCATTAATCGATCAACGAATGCATTTTAAATGCAAGAGTAGAACACCCACGTGTCTATTGCCAATACTTTTTTTTTTTATAAAAAATCATGAACTTTAGGTGACCTTGACAATGAACATTTAAAAAAAAAATCTGTAAACGTCAATGTCCAAGATAGTTTTATAAGATAAATATAATAGATCCTTAGGAGCATTTTTTCCAATTTTAATTTTTTTTTAATTACCTCTGAATACTGAGTAATTATAATTTTTTCAGATTTTATGTTTTATTTTTTTTCTCCCTAAAAACGCAAAAGTGCGGCTTGTGACTATAAGTTAGGATAATATTTGAAGCCCAAGGTCTGACTTGGCTAGTTTTCATGTTCGAATTATAATAAAAAAATATTATAGCCTTCGCAAGTTCTAAAGCCGCAAGTTCTTATTTTATTCTTCAGAAAATTTGGCTTACATGAGATATGAGAACTAGTCAAGTCAGACCTCAGGCTTCCATAAGTTATCCTAAGTAATGAGTAGAAATTATTATATATTTTAAGTTGTTATAAAATATTATATAGTGTCATAAATAAATTTCAAGACTGATTGAACTTGGCACCCAAAAAAAAACCAAACTTAATAAAATGAAAGGTCAATTTGGGTGACAACCCTAACACCATATTTTGAAATTCAATTTCTCCTAAAAGCCGCAATGTTGAAACGAGGTATTTTTACTAGTTTTAAGCTTTGTTAAAACCAATCTTTCTATGCTAATCAAAAGCCGCACTTTTGAGTTTTTAGGGAGAAAAAAATTAAAATCGAAAAACTGAAAAAAATAAGATTACTCGATATACAGAAGTGATTTTAAAAAAATAAAAACTGTAAAAATGCGCCTAAAGATACTTCGTATGATTAAATTTATTTCAAAAAAATAACTTGGATATTGACGTTTACAGAATTTTTTAAAGATTTTTCTAGGTCGAGGTCACCTAAAGTTCATTATTTTTTATAAAAAAAAGTATTGGTAATAGACACGTGGGTGTTCTACTCTTGCATTTAAAATGCATTCGATTAATGCTGAAAACAGCATAGGGAAATTTTTTTGGTCATATGGAATACTGTGCACCGGCAAGATTTGTGTTTTTGGTGTGATTTTTCTGTTACTTATTTCTTCGATTGAACGCAAATATTGCGTTCAATCGAAATCTGAAATGTGATTCTGTGTTTATTATTTACTAAATTAGTGTGATTTCGGCAATATCTGACCACACAAGAAGACATTTTTCATTTCTCGATCTAAATTACAATAGAGTCACTCTGTCGGTGTATAAAGAGGTAATGGCGGACGAGCGGTCTATAAATTGACAATGTCAAAATCGGTACACCAGTGAGTGCTACGTGCTTCGGTTGACTGAGACTCGGTCCGAGCATTTTTTACGTTCATGAGTGTGTTTGAATTTAATTTAAGTAATATTGTCCTGTTTCGTCTCGTATTAGATTTATAAAAGTTTCTCATTTTTTTTTAGCGAGACACTGGTAACTGTCTAGTAAAACGCTGTCAAACTTCAAAATATTCAAGTCCGTCCGTTGCAAAATTTCATTTTCAGTTTCATTGGTTTGTTTGTTTTGCAATTTGGAATTTTTCATTGTTGTTATTTACAAAGAAATCATGAAAAATATTGACAATGGAGACTTTCAACGTCCACATGAAACCATTATTCAAAAGAACGTACAGGAACGTCTTGCTGCTGGTAAGTTCTCAAACGTACAATTATTTATTACAAACATTGTTTACTTCTTCAGAGTTAGCTTGCGCACCACGCGCACTTGGACTATGAAATTTTAGATTGACTCGATCAGCTGTTTTTCGTAGGTTGTCAATTATTATAACCTATTCATCATTTATTATAATCGATTCAAAAGAAAACTATTGTAGATAAATAAACATAAACACTAGTAAAAATGAATAAACTAACGACGTACACAATAAAAGAAATCCACAAATCGTATCGCGATAAGTTACTAACGCCTACAAGCTTCGTCGACCTGTGCCTTCAGAGAGCAAAACAAACGTCCAAACTAAATGCATTCGTGACTATTACCGACGAAGTCGCGGAAAACCACGGCATTGAGAGCGAAAAGAGGTTTTACATCGACAAGAGAACCAAACCGCTGGATGGTATAACCATCGGAATAAAAGATAACTTCTGCACGAGTAATATACCGACTACTTGCGGGTCAGAAATGTTGCGGAACTTTACACCGACCTACGATGCGACTGTGTACTCGAGACTTCGAGAGGCGGGGGCCTGTCTCATCGGCAAGTGTAATTTAGATGAGTTTGCTATGGGAGCTGGTACTGTCGACTCTATATTCGGTCCTAGTAAAAACCCTTGGGGCTACGACGATAGTAACTGGAAGATCACCGGGGGCAGCTCTGGCGGGTCCGCCGCGTCGGTCGCCTCAGGCGCCTGCGTAGCTGCTATTGGCTCCGACACCGGAGGATCTACAAGAAACCCAGCAGCATTGTGTGGGGTGGTCGGCCTCAAACCTACTTATGGCTTAGTTTCTAGGTACGGACTCATACCTTTAGTCAACTCTATGGATGTGCCAGGTATCCTAGCAAGAACTGTTGAAGATACAGTTAATATATTAAACTGCATCGCTGGCCCTGATAATTTAGATTCCACAACTATAAAGGAAAGTTCTGGTCAAATTGAAATCAATGATGTAGATTTATCGAACATAAGGATTGGAATCCCTAAAGAGTATCATTGTGAAGGCATGAGCCCTGAAGTTGTTGCCACTTGGAGATTTGTAGCAGATTTGCTAGAGAAAGAAAAAGCTATAGTCAAAACTGTATCTCTTCCTCATACTTCAGTCTCTATAGCTGTTTATTCCATTCTAAATCAGTGTGAAGTCGCAAGCAACATGGCTAGATATGATGGCCTGGAATTCGGAATCCGTTCAAACGAAACCTACTCAACTGAAGAGTTATACGCGTCTACACGACATAAGGGCTTCAACAATGTCGTCCGATCGAGAATTTTAGCAGGCAACTACTTTTTGCTGACTAGGAATTACGATAAATACTTTGTAAAAGCTTTGAAGCTACGTCGATTGATCTCTGATGATTTTAAAAAGGTTTTCTACGGCGATGATAAGGTAGATTTGTTGCTGACGCCTACGACTTTGACAGTTGCCCCTGCGTTTAAAGAGTTTTCAGCTAAACACAACAGGGATCAGTGTGCGTTCCAGGATTTCTGCACACAACCTGCGAACATGGCTGGAATACCAGCTGTATCTTTACCTATTAGGCTTTCACAGAATAACCTACCCCTGTCCGTGCAAATTATGGGACCAAACCTATCAGAGGAACTGATGTTGAATGTAGCTAAGAAAATAGAAAGTTTAGTTCAATTTCCTACTTTAAGTTCTGTGTAATTTTAGTAAGCATAATCAAATAAATTTTAAGATTCTCTTTTTTTCTTGTTTTAATCTAATAAACCCTATTATAATTATTTGGCATACCCTGCCTATGCCCCTAGGCAAGTAATATGAACTGATTATGTAAAGCCATCAAAAGTAAGAACTACGGAATACTGCTAAAATTTGCACCACACTATAAATTCCAAATGTTAGGTATCAAATACAAAATAGTGTGGGTCTTATGATATTTTAACAGCATCAGCATATAGTAGTATTGTATATAGCCACCTAGCATTTAACTTTAAATTTATGTTGCAATACCCTTGCAGGGTGCATGTTGGACTTATATTATTTTTTAAGATCTTTTGTACACATGTAAGCAATAAATCATTGAGTATTGAGTAGTCCACTGCTGGACATAGGCCTCCCCTAATAAGCGCCATAGCGCCCAGTCTTCTGCTTGCCGCATCCAACATCTGCCTGCAGTCCTTAGCTGGCCGGAGGGCGTCGTACACTACATTTTCCGAGTCGCGGTCTTCACTCAAGAACACGTTTACCCTAGCGGTTGTCGGTTCTTCCCGAGATATGGCCGGCCCACTCCAATTTGACAATTCTTAGAGTTATAACTTTGGTTTGCTATTTTAACATAGATTTCAGTAATTGAAATTAATTTTACAGGCACATCAACAACTGAAGCCCTCGCTAAACTAAACGTAACAATCGACGCATTGCCTCAAAAATGTCAACAGCTACTTCAACAAGTCGCCAGCGCGAAAGCAGCACTAGACATCGAGCTAGACCCCATCGCTGTAAACCTTCAACAGTCGATCCTCTTATCCGAGCAAATGAATGACGAATACACACTCCTAATGCTGACCCAGAAAGACGCAGAGTTGCAAGCGAAAATAGACCGTAATAACAAGGATTTGGAGGAGCTGAGAAAGGAATTGGAGTGCTCTAAGAGTTCGCTGATGTTGAGAAGTCCTAATCCGGAGACAGTGTTGGAGGCTATCCGGCAGTGGAAACAGAAAGTCACTTTGTATGAGGAGAGCTATGAAAAGGCTCAGGTAATTAGCGTAAAAAGCGCTTTTTATGTATCTCAGTATTAGGTACTAATTCTGACCTGAAACCTACAGGTTTTGCGTTTTCAAACGCGCTTTACCAAAAGATGCGCGTTTTAAAAACCACCTGTCCCCTACATCTATCAGTCCGCGGCTGTGCATGCGCTGTTTGTATGGAAACGTACCTAAGGTTATTTATTTTTATCCCATGGGAACTGAATTCTAGGTTAAAACACAGAATTACGAGTTCTGTGTGTAAAAGTAAAAGCCGTGTTATTTTTATTGCATTTATACAAAACTTTAGACAGAACCATTGATAGATCCATCCATCCAACTATACATCCAAACTTTCGTATTTATAACACTTGTTTCTGCCCGCGGCTTCACACGGGTTTTTTCTATGGAAATGATTTAAATGTCCTATCCCATATAAACCATGGGATCACATCACACTAATATTATAAATGCGAAAGTTTGGTGTTATAATGTATGTTTGTAACATCTTCACGCCAAAACTACTGAACGGATCGAGCGGAAATATGATACAGTAGCGTTAGTCCTGGAATGAACATTAGCAACTTTTGATCCCCAAAAAACGTGTACGCAGCCGCGGACAGCAACTAGTACATTATAGATACAAAGAAAACTACAATCACATAATAGAAACATAAGACATTACATTATTGTTACGACATAACAGTTATTTATATTTCCAACTGTAATTTATAGGTAGGGTTTAACACTTTGATTGCTGAAATCACACGGTATGTGTTTTCTACAAGTGACTAATATGCGTAAATCCACACTAGAGCAGCGGCTGAGTAAATACAGATCTGTGTGACTCAGCACAGCCGTAATATTTTTCGAACGAAACGCATGTGCGGCGCAACACAACCGCTGTGTAGAGCGGCAATTTTTTAGGTTAAAAAAAAGATCGCAGTCGTCGAAAAAAAATCGCTGTCAAAGTGTTAAGTCTTGTGTTTCTTAATCCAAATGACAAGTAAAAATAAATTCTTTTGTGTACCCGCGAAACAGGCTTAGCCTAGGGGTCATTGTAAATTCTATATCCACTAGAACTCACTCCAATCAAAGACAACTGGCGCCTGAAAACCAGCGCTGCGTTGGCAATTGTGTCAATGTAGCATTTAATGCTGAGCCAGGTAGCTGAGCCAGGTAGCCTTTCTAGTAAAAGTAAAAAGATTTTTATTTTGTCAGAACACAGACTCTTATAATTAAACTTAGATTAACAGAAGACAGAAACTGACAATGTGCTATGGTAGAGTAGATCGTACCATAGCGCTGGTCTTCCGTGGAGACCGTGGTGCGCTAGGTGGCCTAACAAGGAACAAAACTAAAAACTACTAAGTAAAAGTAAAGTAACAGAAAAACAGTTAACTTTCTGTGTTCTCGTATTTAAATTCTTTTATAAGTTCTTAATTTGTAGTATTTTATATGAAACGCAAATAAATATTTTCTTTTTTATTATGTTTCTAATTAATGTGTTTTGTAAGCTTTTTTGTAGATAAACTTTTTGTATTTTGTTTCAGGCTAAATTCTCCAAGCTACCAGTTCCAGAGTCCATAATGCCCAAGTCCATCCAATCGTTAGCAGAGACGCTAGCGAAGCTTCGCGCAGAGGCTGCAGAGCTACAAGAAAGAACAGAGGACGTGGAACTCGCGAGAAAAGCGAGACACACGCTCACTATGCTAATGCAGTAGGAAAGAGCGCAGCAAGTCCTTCCATCCCACTAAAATAAGCACAACATGGACTGGATATCAGTGGCGTAACTACAAGGGGCAAGTCGGCAAATTGCTACGGGCTCCCGGCCAGAAGAGAATCCCAACTTTCAATGATTATTATACATTTAGTAAAAAAAAATCTTTAATTTATTAAAGTGGGGAGTGACGTCACGACTGTCAAACAAGCGATAACTGCTCTGTGTTGTTTTTCTGATTAAAAAGTTCCTCTGTGGCTTTCCAAAACAAATTATTGTTAATTTTGAACATAGTGGTGTTGTGCCCAATCTGAGATATTAAAACAAAGTATATATGGTGTATTAAAATATTTATCTACGAAACAAAATATAGTGCACGAAGCTTGGGAATACTACCCTCATATTTTCAAGTGTTGATAAATAATTGTGGTTCAATTCTCAAAGAGTTCAAACATGGTTCAGAGGTGTGCGGCCTGCAGCAGGCGTCTGAAGGGGTGTGATGGGGTAGTTTGCTCTCAATGCGAATCGGTCTCGCACCGAGAATGCGTGAGAATCCATGTCGGTGCAGAGGTGGCCCGCGATTGGCGCTGTGGAGGATGCCAGATGATGGCACCCAAGGGAAGAGACCCCAGTACGCCCGTGCGCGTCACCGACTCTTACGTAGCCGCCTCCTCACTACTGAGTGAGGAGGCGGCTAGCCAGAGCCTGACCGCTCTGCCGTCAGGGGAAGTCGGACGAACGACCGTTGAGTCAATGGTCCTGGACGAAACAGCGCTCAACATCACGGCGGAGTTCCAGGAACATGAGCTCCAACTTAGCATGCTACCCTTCAAGGAGGAGCTCCTCTCCGAGATGCGTAGGATGCAGGGGGGCATGCTGGAGGAGCTGAGGGCGCTGAGGGCGGAGGTGCGGGACCTTGGCACCGAGCTCAAGGAGGCGAGGCTGGAGATGGCGGATCTACGTGTCGCGCTGAGCGGTGTCCATGCGCGCGTGGATGGGCTGGAGCAGCGCCTTGAGGCCGTCGAGCAGGAGCGCGCCGCCCGCCCCGATGAGCCCGCGCCGCAGGCTGCCGTCATCGCGAGACTACAGAGTACCGTGGCGCACTTGCAGCAGGAGCTCTGTGACCGGGACCAGGAGGCGCTCATGGCGGATCTTGAGATCGGCCAGCTTCCGGAGGAGAAGGGGGAGAACGTCCTCCATTCCGTTACCGTCCTTGCAGCCAAGCTGGGTGTCCAGATGGAGGAACGCGACGTCGTGTTCGCCGAGCGAGTTGGAGTGGCACAGGTTGAGGCGGCGGGGGGCGATAAGCCGCGACCGC
Organism: Eupithecia abbreviata; assembly: GCA_943735965.1. NCBI lineage: Eukaryota > Metazoa > Arthropoda > Insecta > Lepidoptera > Geometridae > Eupithecia > Eupithecia abbreviata. Next base: position 652,963 of record OX030997.1, on the reverse strand, counting down.
GCCGAATCGTCGTGCGGCTATTGCGCCGTGACTTGCGGGACCGCATGCTGCAGGGCGCACGGGTGCGCCGCTCTTTGACCGCGGGCGACGCCGGCCGCGATGACGCTGGCTCGCGCATCTTCGTCAACGAGAGGCTGTCGCGCTTAAATCGGCAGTTGTTCCATCGCGCCCGCGAGGAGTGCCGCAGGCTCCAGTGGCGTTACACTTGGACCAAGCGGGGGCGGGTATTTGTGAGGCAGGCTGACGGTCGGGACGCGTACCCCATACGATGCGAAGCTGATATCCAAAGGGTTTTTGGTTAGTCTCGCTTGTTGGGCCTGTAACAGTAACGAATTTTAGTGTGAACTCTATAAGCCCGCTCTGCCTATCTGAGTCTGTGTATCGGTCTAGTTCTATGACACCTCGCTGTAATACTTTGCCGATTGTAAGTCCTTCTTATTTTATTGCTATTTATAAAAAATTCAAAATCTCAACTGTTAATCTCCGTTTCTGTGTGCCACTTAAAACTAAATTGTCTCATATGCATGTGTTCCCAAATATTGAGCTATTATGTCCTGCTACGATAACCTCTAAACTTATCCTACCTCTTACTACCCTGTATCTATTTGCTGAAGAATGGAAAACAACCTTCTCTAACCTATTCAGTTTTCTAACTTTTCTAGCTAATTATAATATTTACCAATTACATTTACAATTACTCAAACTTAAAACATTTTTACATATTTTTCTCATTCTCAAATTTTTTTACAACCATTTACATGTAATATATTTGAAAAAAGTAACATTTACACTTATACTTGAGCAATTTTGTCCTGCTACGGTAACCACTAACCTTATCCTACTTATTACCACTCTGTGTCTATTGGCTGAAGGATGGAAAACAACCTTTTTACTTTTTACTTTTACTTTTTACTTTATGCTTCTCAGTTTTTTAATTAATAATTATGTTTTTTACTATTTACAATTACATTCTCTCAAACTCAATATGTTTGTACCACACACCTATTTACATATTTCTCTACATCTCAACTATTTTTACAAGCATTTACCCTTATATTTGAATAAAATAAGAACTTTTTTACCATTTACCTATTTACAAAATTATTTGCCTCATACCGTTTTTAACCATATAAATGTGAGTATCACAATTCGATTTATTATCCTATGGAACAGAGCCTTTTTTACTTTACAGAACTTCCTTTAAGCAACTTAAAAGTTGGTTTATTTAATGCTGGGTCGCTAAACACTGGTCAAGATGAATTCATAATGGCCTTTGAATCATTGGGTCCTGATATAATGGCCATCAATGAAACATGGTTAGGTTCGGGTCAAGATGAGAAGGCCCCCAAGGTATCGGGTTACAGAATTATCCATAAGCCAAGACCCAATAGTATCAAGAATGGCCGCGGGGGAGGAGTTGGTTTTTACATTCGAAAAGGTATCAATGTTCGAATCTGTCCCTACCCTGAAGTTACCTCAGTTGAACAACTGTGGCTTCAGCTGAGTGTGGCTGGTAAATGTGTTATAATAGGGACTGCCTACCGGCCACCAGATCAGCGGGATATTATAAGTTTCTTCGATGTTATTACTGAGTCAATCACATCTTTTGCTAAGTGTGATCACATCATATTTCTGGGGGATCTCAACATCAATATGCTTGTGCCAGGGCCTAAGACTTGCTTGTTGGAACAGTTTCTGCAAAGCTTGAACCTTAATCAAATCATTACAGAACCTACTCACTTTACATGTCATGGCGGGTCCCTTATTGACTTGGTATGTACAGATGCTAAGGCAAAAAATATTGCCATAAAGTATAGTCCTGACCTGGGGAGTCATGCAATGATTGTGGTAGAATTTTGTATAAAAAGGGAAAAGATACCTGCACGATTTGTTACTTATCGACCTTTCAAGGATATTGTATTAGACCTCTTTTCTGCCGACCTCAACTGTATTAAATGGCAATATTTAGAGACATATGAAGATGTCAATGATATGGTCTCAGCGCTTACTAGTACCATATTAATTTTATTTAACTTGCATGCCCCATTAAAAACCTCTAAATTTAAACATCCACCACATCCATGGATAACTGATACTATAAAGGAAATGATAAAAACCAGAGACATGTATTTCTCACAGTATAAGCGTAATAAGTGTGTTGAACTAAAAAAATGTTACAAGGATTTAAAGCGTATTGTTTGTAAAGCCCTGGAGAGCGAAAAAGCTGCCTTTTTTAACTTTAACATAAACAATAATAAGAATAATGCCAAACTATTATGGAAAAATCTAAAGAATAATATTCTACCCAATAACAAATCAAATGCCGAAATCCCAATTCATCTTAATAATCCTTCTATTATAAATGCCCACTTCCTTAATGTGCCCGGTACAGACAGAGTCAATATTTCCCTATTGACATACTACGAGCACCATCGGTATGGCAATGGAACATTCACCCTACAGCCAGTCTCTGAATTCTCTGTCCTAAAGATCATTGAAGGTTTTGAATCAAACGCTCAAGGACTTGATGGCATATCTCTAGAAATGTTACTTTTGACCCTACCGCAATCTCTTTCAACAATCACAGCAATTATTAATAAGTCACTGAGTAGTGGTATCTTTCCGGATGCTTGGAAGGTGGCAGTTGTGAAGCCGATTCCTAAGAACAATCAGCCCACTTCTCTTGGTGATCTAAGGCCTATAAGTCTGCTCTCATGTATCTCTAAGATTTTGGAAAAAGTGGTAGGTATACAATTAGTTAAGTTTTTGGAAGACCACCAAATTTTACCCAAGCTACAATCTGGCTTTCGCAAGAACCACAGTACCTCCACTGCCCTTTTAGACGTGGTTGACAATCTTCTAGCGGCACAAGATAGAGGCCTTTGTAGTATTCTTGTTTTGCTGGACTTTACTAGGGCATTTGATTCGATAAATGTCACCCTGCTGCTGTCCAAGCTTGTTTTCTACGGTTTTGACACAAGCGCTATAAAATGGTTTTGTGGTTACCTTAGCAAGAGAAGTCAATGCGTCGAACTCAAATCTCCTGGTGGTGGCGGCCCCCTAAGATCATCCTTCGAGCCGGTTGATCGGGGCGTACCGCAAGGATCAATTCTCGGTCCCATACTGTTCACCCTTTATAGTGCTGACATTGTTAATGGCATCACATTCTCCCGCTATCATTTGTATGCAGACGACTTGCAACTCTACCATTCATTCTTGCCTTCAGATGCTTCTAGTGCTGTAAACGAAATGAATAAAGATTTAGAGGCAATTTTTCAATGGTCGAAATGTAATTCACTTGTTTTAAACCCTATAAAATCTAAGTACCTGCTTATAAGCACAAAAGCTAATTCTAAGAAATTAAATAGTTCAGACTTCAATATAAATATTAATGGAGAGCCAGTTCAGTGTGTTAAAGAGGCTCAGAACCTCGGGCTTACTATGGACAGCAACCTCCGGTTCGAGAGTCATGTTGCAAATAATGTACGGCAATGCCTCTACAGGTTAAAATTACTCTACAAAATACGCCCATACCTATGTAAAAGTATTCGCATCACTCTTTGCGAGTCGCTTGTATTGTCTAAACTAAATTATGCTGACCTTGTTTATGGACCATGCCTCCTAGGTAGAAGCGAGAAGCTCATTCAGCGCGTGCAGAACGCCTGTGCACGCTTTTGCTTTCATGTCCCACCACGAACTCATGTCACACCCTATCTCAACTCGGCGAATATGCTAAAAATGAAAGCTCGTAGGAAGCTTCATCTTGCTGTTCTCCTCTTTGGCCTTACCAAGACTATGATACCCCAATACTTATACTCGAAGCTTACCTGGGCCAAAAGTAATTCCCGATACTCAAGACGTGAGTGCACAAATGTTTTCGAAACGCCCCAACATAGAACGGCTGCATTCAGAGGATCATTCCGGTTTTCATCAACGAAATGTTGGAATGTCCTACCGCCTCCAATAAGAGCTATGAAAAGTATTTTCTCGTTTCGCCGTAAAGTAAGAGATCATCTACTTGTGATACAAAAATGTACGGAATAACACTTTCTTACCTTTCCATATCCTTCTCGCATAATATCCTCACGTAGAACAATGATTGGGTTCTTCTTTTTAGGCACTTCTGAGTTACAATCACGTTTCTTCACATTAATTGGTCACAGAACGAGAAATATGAGATTAAACAAATATAAAATTGTACAAAACCGGCGCGAACCAGATAATTTGAATGGTTGAATTGAACCATAGACAGCAGACTGTCAACTTCAACTTCTTTCTAAATGGCTCTGCATCTGGATTGACGCAATTCTACCAGTGTCCGTCTCATGATAGCTTCGCAAGCTTTGTTTAAGGGTAACTCTCTTGTATAGTTAAAAATATAGTAATCATATTAACAATAAAGAAAAGCATTAACTGTGAATCAACAAAATGTACACACACAGAACTAAAAACAAAAAATTAAGAAAAAACAGTGCTAGGACGACTGTCAATGTCTGTCTATTGTTAACCACAGACTTGTAATGTGACGTCATCCATAGGTTCAGCCTGAAAACCAGCGTCGTTACAGTCTTCGGGCAGTAGCGACATTAAGCTGAGGCTGGACCTAATTAGCGCGCACTGAGGACAGGCTAGGTACATTATTTTTATTATTTTATATTGTTTATCTTTTAGTTTTAGTATTAGTTTTATACTTATTTTCTATTGTTATATTTTAGTTTTTAGTCTTAGTGTTAGGTATATCTTATTTAGCTTAATGTGTTTTTTTTAATGTACGTTTGTCTTTTTTGTGTGTGCTAATAAAAGTTTTCTATTCTATTCTATTCTATTCTAAAGTACTAGCTGCGCCCCGCGGTTTCACCCGCGTGGTGATAGATATTTTGGATAATATACCATATATCTTTATAAATTGTAGCCTATATGTTATTCCGATGTATAAGCTAATTGCGAAGTTTCATTAAAATCCATTCAGTAGTTTTTACGTGAAAGAGTAAAAAACATCCACACTTACAAACTTTCGCGTTTATAATATTAGTAGGATTTACGCCACTGATAGATGTGGTCGTTCATATGAAGTTCAGTTTTTTCGTTCATCGAAGTAGGTACTTCGAATATAATATAAGTTATAATTATAATAATTATTGAATATTCATGTATTTCTATAACACACTAGCTGTTTCCCGAGGTTTCACCCGCGTTAAATTCAAATTTCAAAATTGTAATATAGCCTATATTTACCGCTTATAGTGTCTACCCAATTGGTAAAATAATTTTTCAAATCGGTCCAGTAGTTTCGGAGCCTATTCGATACAAACGAACAAAAAATCAAACCTTTCCTCTTTATAATATTAGAGTATAGATAACACTATCTGGTGTCTCCACTACGGTCTCCAATTCGGCTTGTACCATGCAAGACCCGCTCGTTTGTGGAAGCATTCCCAGCACGGACGTAGTTGTGTGCTACTGAGATTCAACGGAGTTCTCTAAATAAAACACAGGCATTAAGTAAAGTGGATTTATTTCTTTTTATTAGATGCGCATCTACTACAATAACAAAATGCAACAAAACATTGAATGCAATACCTTTGAATAAAATTGTAATAAATGACTAAGTTAACACTTGGAGTGCTGAAATCACACCGTATGTGTTGCACAAGTGACGAATATGCGTAAATCCACACTTGCGCAGCGGCTGAGAAAATACAGATCTTGTGACTCAGCACAGCTGTAATGTTTTTCGAACGAAACGCATTTGCGGCGCAACACAACCGCTGTGTAGAGCGGCAGCACGAATGGCTTAGGTTAAAAAAAAGATCGCAGTCGTCGAAAAAAGTCCGCAGTCAAAGTGTTAATAGAATTAGGCTTAACAAAGCCTATCCAAGCATCTAGACTATATTTATTTCTATCTATTCATAAAAATAACAAAAAGCTACATTCCAAACAAAGGGTTATAAACCGAAGCCTCTAAATATATAAAAGTGAAGCCCTATCTCTCTTGGCCGCGCTATAACTTGAGAACGGCTTTACCGATTTCGTTCATCTTTTTTATAAATGTTTTCTAATAATTATAAGCACGAATACAACAAATACTCTTTGTGTAAAAGATTGTAATGTTATATGTTCAGATCGCGTAACTTTAAAAATAAATAATAAATAAATAAATAATGCTGGACAATTCACACAGCATTATCTAGCCCCATGGTAAGCAGAGCTTGTGTTATGGGTGCTAGATAACTGATATACATAATACAATACATTACATAGATAGATATTTTTTATTATACATAGAAAACGACCAGAACACCCGGAACAAATATCTGCAGATCGTACGCACAATTGTTCCGAGGCGGGAATCGAACCCGCAACCTCCTGCGTTGCAGGCGGACCTTCGCCCACCGCGCCACATCGGTCGTCAAAATATTACCTATTGTTTTCTAATAATTCGTAGAAGGTTCCTACATAAAAAAAAAAGAAAATTGCGCAGAAATCTCCAGGCGGGCGAAGCCGCGGGGTTCAATAAGACCATTTCAAGCTAGCTTTAGTTTGTTTCTGATCTGCTTCCTTGGCGCTGGTAGCAGTGACGCACGGAGACTTGCAGAAGGCAATATCTTGAGCTGGAAAATAAATGTGCGTTTAAATAAATCAATTAAGCATTTATTCTTTCGTCTCTCACAATAGGTGCTTATATTAAAGGAACACTGGGCAAGTACGAGTAGATAGGTAGTAATGACTAGGTACCACTACATAGTATAGGTAAAATCTAAAACAAAGTCTAAGTCCAAGTTTGCAACCAGTGCGTCCTACCCGTTATGACCTACGGAGCTGAGACGTGGGGACACTCGGGATAGGGCTGGTCCACCAGTTCAAAGTCGCTCAGCGAGCTATGGAAAGAGCTATGCTCGGAGTTTCTCTGAAGGATAGGATTCGTAACGAATACATCCGACAGAGAACCAAGGTTATCGACATAGCTTTGAGAATTAGCAAGCTGAAGTGGCAGTGGGCCGGCCATATCTCGCGAAAAACCGACGACCGCTGGGGCAAACGCGTTCTTGAGTGGAGACCACGACTTGGTAAACGTAGTGTAGGACGCCCTCCGACCAGGTGAGATGACGACCTGCGAAAGACTGCAGGTAGATGCTAGATGCGGCAAGCTGAAGACAGGGCGCTATGAGGGCTCATTGGGGAGGCCTATGTCCAGCAGTGGACTGCTATAGGCTGATGATGATGATGAAAACAAAGTAGCTTCCAGCTGTCATCTGTCTGTCCCTGAGCTTAGCTACGCAACGGATTATGATGCGGTTTTTTTAATAGAGTGATTCAAGATAAAGTTATAAAGTAAACCATTTGACACATATATTTCCACGTGGGCGAAGCCGCGGGGTGCATCTAGTTATCTATAAAAACGATCAAAAAAACATCTATGTTGTATGGGAGCCCCCCTTAAATATTTATTTTATTCTGTTTTTTTAGTATTTGGTGTTAAGTATAGCGGCAACAGAAATACATCATCTGTGAAAATTTAGATACAGCCTGGAGACAGACAGACAGATTAGACGGACGGACAGCGGTGTCTTAGTAAAAGGATCCCGTTTTAACCTTTGGGTGCGTAACCCTAAAAAAATTAAGTGAGGTTAACGCGCCAGTGTGCGTTTACCGAATGTTATCGGTAAACGCACACTGGCGCGTTAACCTCACGAATGCTAATTCATTCTGTGGTCTTAATCGACCCCACACACAAAATTACCTCCTTTCCTCTCCGCCGTAGTTTCCCCCAACAGCTTCATAGCGTGCTGGCCGTACCCCAACTGCCCCCGCAGACCCCACAGGAACACGTTGTTGGGGTCCGTGTTGACCCCCATGTCCGTCTTGGTCTGCATAATCTGGTCCTTCATCTCGTACGTCTGGCTGTGGATCTCGGAGCGGAGGTGGCTGTAGTGCGTTTGGGTGGAATGGGTCTGACAGTTTACTATGTTAGCCTGAAACGGAAATGGTAGTATAAACAATTATCTTGTTCGCTTCTTTACCTCAAAAAGATTGAAGTGAACAAAAAATCTAAGTGCATCACTTTATTTCCTAGTAATTATGCCATTTGAAATTTGTGACGTGTCCAAAAGTTCTGTGAGGAAGTAAAGGACGTTGATGATTGAAGTTTTGACCATTAGTGAACCTACATGAAACATTTTGTAACTCTAAAGAAGCTAAATTATCAGGCTATTGGCGCAAAACTGTAGGTACTTGGAAGAAACATACGCTAAAATTCAGTCTATTCCGTTCCTACATTCGCACAAACATGCTTAGATAATGACTACTCAAGTAGATACAAAAATTTAAAAACATTAAAATTAGTTTTTAAACGTGATAATACGATTTGAAGACTTAACTGAAACGCCTTTATGTCCCCGAAAATAAAACACTTAGGTTCCTTAGTACCTCACATTATTTTATTAGATCGTAACTGTTACATAGACCACTCTCGATTTCTTTCATTGGCAATCGATTTTACAAATACTGACTTACCTACCTTCTCATGGAAAACTAGACTTACCCATGATGAACTAGACTTGCCAATGAAGATCTAGACTTACCCATGAAGATCTAGACTTACCCATTAACATCTAGACTTGCTCATGAAGATCTAGTCTTACCCATGAACATCTAGACTTACCCAAGAACATCTAGACTTGCTTATGAACATCAAGACTTACCCATGAAGATCTAGACTTACCCACTGGCAGGCCCTGCGCTTCCACTTCCAGAGGTCCCAGGAGTAGTTCTTCTCCACATACTCCTCGTGAGGATGAGTCTCCGTTTGCACGTCCTTGTCGAACACGTGGGCTGAACAAATACTCAGTAACGTTAGGTATATAATACAACAAGTAAATGTAAAGAAATAGTAACATTTGTTTATTTTGTTACTACGCAAATTTTAGCGCGGATTACCGCGAACAACTCGTGAAAAGGCGTTATGTGCGTTAAAATGCGCCATAAGCATAACACGCGTCAATTGCGCTAAAATTATCGTGATAACGCGCGTTACGTGCCCCAATAAAATAAAAAGTTTCTTTATTCAGACATAAGTTGTCCACATAGGTACATAAAAAATTACAAAAATAAAATACAATTAAAGAAAGCAAAGGCCTTAAATTAAAATTAGATTGATACTTATTATTATTTGGGGCTGCCCCGCTACTGCAGCGCCTCAGGGATGTTTGCGGCGGCGCGAGTCGACTGTTTGCATACCACCATGCGCAAGCGCGCCGCCGCCTCCCTGGTGCGCAGGTTGCGGGCCAGCTCTAATACCGTTCTCGCAATGATAGCTGGGAGAGTGGACTGCCCGTACACCAGGCACTGTTGTGAGCGCCACCTTCCCAGCAATCCTTTTAGTTTTTAAGATTATCTTGTCTATTTACTAATATGAGTGTAAATGCTTGAAATAAATACTTTTTATTATATTTTTTTTTTATTATTCTTTTATTATATTTGCAGCAGTCATTCAACAGACTCCCGCCCAACCAATGGAGTCTAAAGAGTGAGGACTCTGTTGAAAGACTGCATGATGGGCGAGCTGGGCGAGGCAAACTTGCGGACACAACCTGCAGGGTGGTGTTGGTACTGCTCCATTTTATGCGCAGCAGCGAGGCGGTTTACTTAGTATTAACCGGATTCAATCAATCAATTCCATCCTTTATTATATCGAACTGGCTGCGCCTCACGGCTTCGCCCGCGTGGAAATCTATGTGTAAAATGGTTTATAAACCTTCCTCTTGAATCACATCAAATCCGTTGCGTAGTTTTAAAGATCTAAGCATACATAGAGACAGACAGCCAGCGGGAAGCGACTTTGTTTTGTACTATGTAGTGATAGGATCCCCGGGCTAGGCTGATGATAAAGAATACTCACTAGGAGCAACATGCTTCACTAGCAGTGTGTCGACATCCTTCACCTTGTAGACATCGTCCACGATGTTCAGCAAGTTGATGAGGTGCGGGTTGTTACGGGTGTACTCCAACACCTCGTTTATGTATCTGGAACCGGGTGGAATTCCTAATCTCAAAATAGGGTATTTTACGGTACATCAGAAAAAATCTAAAAATATATAATTGAAAAGCATTGGGAAATGTTAGTTTTAGTTCTTTGTTTATTGCTTATTCATTTCCGCCGTAGGTAGGTACACATGTTACGCTTGATGTCGTGAAGTTCTATTAGCTTTAAAATTATATTACAATATTATTATATAAATATCACACATTAATGTTGACATAGGAAACACCACAAGGGATTGTGTTAACACTTTGACTGATGAAATCACACGGTATGTGTTTTCTACAAGTGACTAATATGCGTGAATCCACACTAGCGCAGCGGCTGAGAAAGTACAGATCTGTGTGACTCAGCACAGCCGTAATATTTTTCGAACGAAACGCATGTGCGGCGCAACACAACCGCTGTTGTGTAGAGCGGCAGCACGAATTTTTTAGGTTAAAAAAAACATCGCAGTCGTCGAAAAAAAACCGCAGTCAAAGTGTTAAAGAATCTAAGTTCATAAATAATAAAAATAACTAAATTCAAGTATAATTTAATTCGTTTTCAGTTTTTTTCGCTGTTTATGAACACCATGATTATAATTAGTAGCTGCCATGTTAATGCGTTATTCGACTGATTTTACGCATTATGCCCCCACCTAAGGCATGTTCAGCATTGGACTTGATAAGGACTGCGCGGGTAGTTCGGTGAAAAGCTAGTATGAGTTCCAATACCAGAGCCCCGCCGCAGTAAGTAAGTATACAGGGTTATTGGTAATTCGTTTTATTTAGATTGGGTATTGTTTTAAGTTAGTTTTATAGACATTTTAAAGAACGACCTTAGGTTTAGTTCGTATACGAATTTCCGCCTGCTTCCTAAATATTAAACTTAATTTAATTATTTTTAAGATAGCCGCGCTGCAGAGCGAGACCCTCTAGCACAGGTATTACATTACTTAAAAGAGGGTCCCATACTACTGTAATATATTAATTAATTTAAGTTAAAGCAATAAACTATTTTTTTTTTCCTTTGTAATGATGTTTTTTCAGTTTCTTTGAAATAAGTTCATAGTTATGCATTGTTGGAGAGCTAAGAAAACGTTTATGTTTTTAAATTAAGCCAAGTTTCATAACGTTTTTTTTTAGTTTTTAACGCATTTTAGAGGAAAAAATTCTCAATTAATAATGAAATAATATAGTTTTTTATCTCGCATTTTTAAATTTGGAGCGATAATTGTTGTTTTAATATTGATAAATAACCAGTGTTTATTCGTTTTTATAAATCAGAAGAAAAAATAGATTTAAATAGACAGTTTTTTTAAATCAATTTTTGATGTTGCACTTTTGACTTAAATCATAAATCATTTATTTTTGCAGGAATCTCGGTACAATAGATCTTCACATCTGCGTGACTTGTCATCTGACTTATTTTGAAAAAAGCTAAAAATCATGATAACTTAAAAATGGTTGACTTTAGCATGATGCACATGGGGGTGAAAGTTATCGCAAATAGTCACCCCTATCACCTCCTAACGGGAATACGTCGAATTACCAATAACCCTGTATAGTAGGTACCTCGTAGGATCCTCGTTGAACCTGGCTGCCATCCTCGCGTTGCAGAAGGCGTACCGCCGGTGCTTCACGTACGCGACGCCCATGCGCGTGTTGGCCGGGACCAGAGCCCCGCCGCAGAGGCACATCGCGCAGAAACCCAGGTACTGTTACACAGAAACACGTACAGTACATACTGCATATATTTCATTTTCAAAGATGGTATTCATAAGACTTATCATTATACACTCGAGGACATAGAAATCGCACACTCCCTACATTTTCATTTAAAATACTTAACAAGCCTACCTAACATAAACAGATAAACATTCTACTAGAGCTACCTGAATATGTTTATCCTGAATGCTTTCCCCTGAGGGGTTGTTCAGCGGATTAGCATTCTCAGACGCCCCCCCGGCGCGGCCTTGCATCGCGCCTGGACGCATATTCAGTCTGTCCTGTGGAGAAACAACATTGAGAATATCACACCACTCACATGTATTAGACATATAAGAGATGAACATACTAGTGGTTTATTTTTCACTTCTTCCACTAGTCGACAAAAATTGAAGTGAACAGTAAAATAATTTTATTTGTTAATAATTTATGGTATAAAATATGACTTATCTAAGTGCTTCTTTTGTACCTAAGCCTAAAGAATAAAATATGTTGAGTTTAATTGAGTAATAAGCCGCGCCTGTTCACATAAATTTTTCGTCCACTAGTGGAAGAAGTGAAAAATAAACCACTAGTATGTTCATATAACTTGTGTCTAATACATTTGATTTGCTTATCTAAGTATAGTGCGATTTTAGATAAATGTCAATATTTATTTAAAGCAAGCACAACATTGAATTTTTTATACTGGGTGTAACTGAATTCTTTAGCATCCTTTTAAACCAAAACACCACTAATGATACCTAACCTAACGCATTGGAGCTAATATTACGCCAATTAAAAATATAATTTATGGTAGTATGGAAAACGCAAAAAATGGCAAATCTTATCATAGCTAAAGGCTATTATTTCAAGTAAACACAAAAAATAATAAAAACGAAATATTAAAAAAAGAGTGGGTATAACGCGACCAACAATTACAAATTACTTGCGTTTTATTTTGCGTTTTCCATACTTACATAAATTATACATTGGATTTGCGTTATATTAGTTCCAATGATTTAGGTATTGGTGTCTTGGTTTAAAAGGATGCCAACGAATTCAAAATCACTCTGTATAAGGTGTTAATTTGTTGTTTTAAGTGTAATAAAGTGTTCAATCACTCATTCATTCTTACTACTGTCGGTGAGGAACTGAGCGGCATCTGGCCAAGCATTACATCAAGCATTACAAGCATCATTGATGTAATCATCTATGTTACCTGGTCCGAGACCACCTTCCGCCCCCTCAAAGCCGTCTGTATGAGCTCCTTGGGCGCGCCCACAGCATCCAGTATGGCCGTAAGGGCTGCTATCATCTTGGAGACAACAGAGACCAGATACATCACGTTCTGCATGGTCCGCCAGATGCGCCACACCTTTGCGAATAGCGGCTGAAACATATAGGCACTTAAGATAGGTATGGTTCAAACTTCAAAGTGCTTTATTTCCTTTAGACCTTAGCCGGGTTTTCACTATACGAGTAGGTATACTCGGACAGTAGTGCGCTCGGATGACTACTCGGACGCTACTCGTAGCGTGTAAACACGTGATCCAAGCGCACTCGGATAGCGGCATCCGATCAGAGTGATTTCGGACCCGGTTATTTTATGAAAACAAAATTACTAACAAACACAGTAGCGACGGGCACAGCCGCCTTGTACTTCACAGCGTTGTGTATCTCCTCGAGCGCGAGCTTGCACTTGTCCACCTGGAATGAATGAATTAATGAATGAACGAATGATTGAATGTACACTTTATTACACTTAAAAACAACAACATTTATTTATTTATTTGATAGTATATTGTCTTAAGTTTTACACCAAAGCGACAAAGAAATAAAAAGTTTAATATAAAATACACTAACTAAAAATTTACCTTCAAAAGATACACCAACACGCTACAACGTATTGTATTATGTACCTACCTACATATATCAGTCATCTAGTACCCAACACAAGCTCTGCTTAGCTTGGGGCTAGCTGATGCTGTGTGGATTGTCCAGCATTATTTATTTATATATTTATTTATTACAATACAAAACTATTTAAATTAGAAACTAACGTTATTCTTATTTTAGGACCAGGCATCGGGCCGAGAAACACGAAAACGAGTACTTTTCAATGCGCGATGTAAGAGGACCAATGATATTGATTCAAATTAAAAAAATATCATAGATAAGGGAAAATCTTGAAAAATTTTTTGACCAGGACAAAATTTTAAAAAGTAACCGGCTTTATTATAAAAAAAAATTATAAATTTCTCACCAAAAAAAAAGTTAAATAATTCGTATGCTCACAATTATCAGCGACAACACCCCATTATTTTTTACGAATAAAATAGCCAGATCACTTTTCTATTTAATAGCCGGAGAAGTTATTTTTTTAATGTGTATATCATGAGTAATTAATTAAAAACTCAATCAAATCCATTTGCGCCTTCTAGTTTAGCTTTTACCCTACAGTGTTTGCTCAGAACATTTGATCAGGCACTATCTGGGCCGCAGCACGCAGTGGGGGCCGCGCTGCGCCGCACCGATGCGACGTTGCGACTCCGACGAGCGCACGCTTGCCTGTTCGCACAGCGCCGGGCTGGCAACGCCGCAACGTACGGACGTCGCGAGACGCGTGCTGTTTGTTTTGGTTATTGTCTTGTAACTCTGTGCGACGACAACCGAGACTATTATTTACTTCAGAATTATTTTCAAAATTATAAGTTAGACTTTAGTGTACTATATTATATTGAAGCTTCAGAACATTATTGTAGTAGGAAATAAGTTAGGTAATATTTTTATTTGGTATTGTGTGTAAATAATTGAAAATGGGGAGGAAAGATAAGCGGAAATAATTATTTTTACGAAAACGAAAACCTAAAAATGACGGAATGTTTGGGTAAGTTGGATTACATATTTATATAAATATAAACTTGCCATTTAAATGCAATAAATAGTTGCACTCTAAAGCACTAATAATAAAGTCTATATTTGGCAAATTCGTCTACAGATTATGGATTATCACATGCCTACTACCTATAATATATTATAGGTACCTACTTCAATTTTTCGGCCAATATTCTGCATTTACCTACCTATATTTACAATTTTTTAGGTCAAAAAAACGGAAACTGCAAACTGACGATCGTCAGCCCACATTCTCAACAGAGCCAGTAGATAGAGAGTGAGTACCTATCTATCATGTCAGCAATCAATTATACCTAATAATAATACTCCGCCTATTTTTATTTGCAAGTGTGTACCTACTAAGATTTGTCTGTGCAAAGTTATCATACTGTAGGAAACAAATGTCAGAACAAAAAGCTATGGAGTCGTTTCTTGATATTTTAGAAACTTATCTAAAATAATAATATTTATTAGGTGATGTTCTATAACCTAATAAATATTATTCGAATCCGACGGTTTTTGTGTTAACTTTAACTTTTTAATAATTATTTATATCATTTTATTTTGTAGCCACCCTGAAATACCAACAACTTACGCAGAGTTACACAATGTGTTGCCGACATCTGAGGAACAAATAAAACAAAACAAAATAAAATCATCTTTGGCTGATTTTAATAAAGATGCTGTTGCAGGAATAATGGCTTCCTTCTTGAAATTTGTCAACAGATTAGTAACTGATATGACGTATGTGAGTACTCAGATTTGTATAATTTGACGCCAAAACCGCGGGCTTACCATAGTAGTCCGCGCGTGTATTGGTGTACTAAAAGTAGTCCAGCAAGTTTTTGTTTATTTTTTGTTAATTAGGTATTACTACCATATTTAATATTGTTTTGTTGTATAAATAGAAAGTATAAAAGATTTATTTCATTTTTTGTGTATATTTTTCACCACTTTCACTATTTATGAATCTAGGATAGCACTATTGTAAAGATGGCTGACGGAAATGAATGATGATGATAATACTACTAATACTACTATAGTAGGCCACGCGTGCTCTGGTGTAAAAAACGTGGGCGCGTATACTCTAATGTTAACATTAAGATTTACATAAAACAATATTCATTTGTGTATTGTATGAAAAATAACAAACATTAAATGGTTCAAAAGAATTTTTGCCTTTTTTTAATTGTTGAATAAGGACAAGGCGACTCCATGATATCTATGCTCTAGCTAGGCAAATCAAGTTGACGCGTGCCGCCGCCGCGCTGTTAGCAGCGCCACGTACGCTAGACCAGCGCTGCCGCCCGCCGCTCTGGCGTGATCCTGTCGAGCGCGACCGCATAAAATTTGTTTGAGTGAAGCGGCGCGGTGCTCGATTTTGAAACAATAGTTTACCAATGCGCCACCTTAATCTACAAATAAGAATAACAATACAGAGGTGTACCACAGAAATAATTAAATTTACTATCTACAGTTCCTAGCAGCTGCAAGGGTTAGTGGCGAATTATGAACGCGGAAACGATTACCTATCATGGCCGCACTATGAACGCCGCGGTTCATAGTGCGGCCATGATAGGTAATAGTTGATGATGATACAAAAGCCATAACTAGGGAAAAAAAAAACAATCACCTGTGTGCTTCCGGAGTGGACCATGCGCTCGACATCAGACAGGATCTTGCGGTTGATGACCTCGTACTGTCGGTAGAATGCCAGCAGGTCGAACAGCTCTTTGTAGTCATGCCTGAAATTAAATGAACGTTTTTGGATTAGAGACTTTATTTATCCTTGATCAATGCAGAGACAATTTGCGCAGAGATACGTAGGTACTTCTCTGATTGCTATTACTTGAACTATTGAACTGTAGGTAAGATAATTTGGTACATTAGCCTACCGCGCCAAAGAGGCCTTCTTTTGTGGCGCGGTAGGCGATGGTTTGCCTGCAACACAGAAGGTTGCGGGTTCGATTCCTGCCTAGGGAAAGTTGTGTGTACGATCTGCAGATATTTGATCCGGTTGTTCTGGTCGTTATCCATGTAGCGTGGTAATTATTAGCATAATTAAATGATTAACATGTCATTATCTACCGCAGTGGTTACACACTCAACGTGTTCACGCGCTGCATCACCATGATCAGAGAGTTGGACAGCTGGGAGAGGCAACCTTTGTACGGTCAATCAATAACTGTCACTCACTCGTTCAGCCCACTGCTGGGGTTCAGCACGACGCTGCCCGTCTCCTCCTCCACCGCCATGCTGTCCTCCACCGCCGTGCTCAGCGTGTTCACGCGCTGCATCACCATGATCAGAGAGTTGGACAGCTGAGAGAGGCAGCCTTTGCTGGCGTCGACTAGGTTAAACGGCACTGTGGATAAACGAGATAATTTTACAAGAGAATAATAGGGGAAGTTTTAATTGGGAACTGGGAACAGAGCTGATAAAGCCATCATAACACCGGCTCCGACGACGGTGGCATCGGCTACGCTGATTTTAATTAAAAATACTGAAGTTAACACTTACAGAAACAGAAACATTAGCTTTCTTAGAAAATAAACCACCACAAATGTATCAGATCATATAGATCTTCTGTATTTGGTAAACGCAATACAGGACACAAGTAAGTTAATGTATTTCGACGATATAACTATGTATTTACAGTTTGATTTCTTCAGAATAGCTCAGGTAGACTCTTCTTATTGTTTTCAAACTTACAGCAAATATATCAACCTCTGAGTTTTCCCTAATAAGAGAGTTGAGGTGGTTTTGGGCACGACAGATGGGTGACTGCTGTCGCGCGACGGTACGCGGTGGAATAAGTGCGAAAAGTGGGACACGCCCAGGGCGGAATCTTGTACGCTGCTCTGCAGTTGGTCCACCTCACTACGAGGAAGCGCCAGGATCATCTTCAGATCGAGAACAGATAAGAATCCTTATAATCTAAACCTATTCACCCTTATTATAAGGAACGTACGGTCGGGAATCCCCTCGCCTCCCTTCTTGCAGTCCCTATTGAAGAGTCGTACTCCACAAGCCACCTCCATCAGCTCACGCATTTGGTCCACCTTCTCACTGCGAGTGAGCGCCAGGAATGTCTTCAGGTCGTGGAGGGAGAAGACGCTCTCTAGCGCTGCCATGCCTTCCTTTAGGGTCTGTAATCATTAACACATACCTACACTAGACACTCTGCACACAATAACACACCCCAAACTCACTAGAACTTATTATGTTATTCCGTGATCATAGTGCATAAAACTAAGCCGAAACATTGGAAAACTCAAAAATGAAATTATGGTAAATATCCCGTTTTCGTCACTAGAACTTTTTATTTCTTTAAAAAAAAACCTATTTATTTTGTTTGCGGAGCTGACTGTTTTAACTTTTGCGGCAGTCAGCCCACATTTGTACCCTATACTATGTCTCTTGTTTCGAATAAAGATTTTTGTATTTATATTTGTATTCTCATTCCAGGATTCTCAAACGAATACCTACCTAAATATTATTTGTTAAAGAAATTATTGCATGTTAGTATTAATCTATTTTGTAAAGTACCTCGGCACCTAATCTGCACATCCTCGTCGGCACGCACTCACGGACCACAAGATACAAGCATTCTTGCTTATATTGTGTTCCACTGCCACTGTACTTTAAATGATTAGGTAGGTATGCATGTGGTATTTGGTCAATAAATATTTTATTATTTATTAATTTTAATTTATTTATTGCATTCACATACATTGTCACATAATTTTAGCTCAGGTGTTATTTTTTATATTTAGGTACATTAAGTGACGGGAGGGACGCACATGCTGTAGGTCATTTGGAGAGACTATACGCATGCCATATAGCTGACGCCTGGCAGTAATAGCGTTTATTTAGAGGTATTTTTAAAAATCGAAGAATTTTCGTTATTTTTTATAAATTAATAAAATACATACAGATCCCTTAATTAATCCAAAGACGCTCTTGAGCGATAAAACCGCCAAAAAGTCACAAATTCTGTATTTTTTTTTCTTGTTTAATTTATTTTTAAGTTTGCAGTAAAATAATTATCTATCTATCTATCAAGCCCGGCCTTCGGGTCGCACCGTAGAGACTGGTCATACGTAGGTAGGTACCAACTTAATGACGTCATACCACAATAGTCCCCGGATTCCCCAGCCCGCTGGCCAGTATTATATAGATGGATATCTTGCGGAAAAGCTTCTTCATGTCCTGCTCCTCATTGGGGTCCGGGTCCTCGTCCAGGATCTCCATCACCAGGGGGTGGAGGCAAGTTTCTAGAAGGAAACGGAAATAGGTTATTATTATATTTATGTTATATTGTATCCAGAATATTATTTGTAGGTAGGTAAAGTACCTGAGGTGCTATTAAATTTGACATAAAAATATGTACAATTAATTAATACAAACAATTTTTTTATAAGAATAATTAATTAATGTTATTTTAGGTTATGGAATAAAAGGCTTTTTAATTATTTATAAGTACCTGAGGGTCAAGGCACAGGCGAATCACATTTCAAAAAATTGATTGTTGTGACTATCATAGTCGCTTCCTCCTCGACGAAGAAAAAATTATTTTATCGTAGACCTTCGTAGCTCCTGCTACGAAGGTCAAAAGTACAAAAGTATTTTATTGTAGACCTTCGTAGCTCCTGCTACGATGCTACGCTAGTCTCGCTTCGCATACAAAAGTATTTTATCGTAGACCTTCGTAGCTCGTGCTACGATGCTATGCTAGCCTCGCTTCGCATACAAAAGTATTTTATCGTAGACCTTCGTAGCTCCTGCTACGATGCTACGCTAGTCTCGCTTCGCATACAAAAGTATTTTATCGTAGACCTTCGTAGCTCCTGCTACGATGCTACGCTAGTCTCGCTTCGCATACAAAAGTATTTTATCGTAGACCTTCGTAGCTCGTGCTACGATGCTATGCTAGCCTCGCTTCGCATACAAAAGTATTTTATTGTAGACCTTCCTAGCTCCTGCTACGATGCTACGCTAGTCTCGCTTCGCATACAAAAGTATTTTATCGTAGACCTTCGTAGCTCGTGCTACGATGCTATGCTAGCCTCGCTTCGCATACAAAAGTATTTTATTGTAGACCTTCGTAGCTCCTGCTACGATGCTACGCTAGCCTCGCTTCGCATACAAAAGACTTCAACGCGCACCCACTTTTTAGCCGACTTCAAATAAGGAGACGTTCTCAATTCGACTGTATTTTTTTATGTTTGTTACCTCTGAACTTTCGACATTGTTTCTTTTTTAATTTGAAAGCTGGTGCTTCCCGTGTGGTCCCATTTCAATTTGGTCCAGTTCATACTGGCATCCATGAGAAAACCATAGTCTAAGTCTTAAATTTGCATTGCGCGACAGATGGACGAATAACTCAATATCACGCCAGTAGGAATGATGGAAGTCGGTTTATAGTTTTTTTTTATACTTACGCCAAATTATATATAACAAAATAAATTTGGTAAATCTGTGAAACCAAGACGTAGCTAGTCAGTCTCTTCACTGTAATTGTAGAGATGAGTCCTTCCTCTTTACTTTCTATAATTCTACGTCCATTGATTTATTAATGATTATCTAAGTTATTAATAACTTGGATTATTGTTTAGCGCTTTACTTATTACATATCATCATCAGCCTATGTTAGTCCACAGCTGGACATGGGCCTCCCCCAATGAGCACCATAGCGCCCTGTCTTCAGATTTAGGCATCCAGCATCTCCCTGCAGTCTTTCGCAGGTCGTCATCCCACCTGGTCGGAGGGCGTCCTACTCTACGTTTATCTTATGGTTATATGGTTGTCGGTTGTTTGCGAGATATGGCCGCCCACTGCCATTTTAGCTTGCTTACTCTTCGAGCTATGGCTATTACATACGAATAGAAGTTAAATGCTTGGCGATGAGGACATCCAGCTTGTTGTAGTTGCTCTGGACCAGGAACTGCATCTTCAGAGTGTTCAGAGATGTCCCGCTCTCTGCAGGAAGGAAGATTCACCAATGAGAATTATAATAAATACCTTTTTATATGGATTATAAGAAATACGAATTTTAAAAGAAATCATCAAATATCGACGTCCTTAAAACGCATTATAAGAATTCTTATAAGAAATACGAATTTAGAAAGAAATCATCAAATAGAACAAAATCGCATAGATCACTGTTTTATGATGACGCAGGACATGATAATATCAGTAGTAGCAGAAGAAAATTCCCGATACCCAGAGTAACAGCTAAAACTTTTGATATGAGACTACAATAATTAAACACTTATTTAGGGCTCTAATTACAAATATAAGTTATTCTAAGAATAACTTGTGGTTTGGTAGTGAGTGCTTCCCCTTACAATCGACCATTATATATCCATATTGTTCTCCATTTGACCCATAAATTTCCGCGCGGACAAAGCCGCGGGGCGCAACTAGTTTATAATAATACTATCACTGTGTAGGTTCCTACCTGTATACAAAAATGTATATGGAATAGATAGGTAGGTACTCACCCACAAATATATTGACACATTCCTGAACAAAATACTGCAGATTCGTCCTATTGATGGTCCTCGAGAACAGTTTCCCATATTTCGGGTTCAGCAGTAGAAGGTCGATGATATAAATCACGAACTCGGTATCGACTGATATATTTGCAGCTTGGCAGTTCCTAGTGATCTCATTCGCCATGTTTTTGATTACATTGTCATTGCACGCCATTGTTCAGGCTGGTAGTTGTAGGTAAATATTACTGAATGGTTTACTAAACAGGAAAAATTCCGTGAAAGAAAGTAGTTATGTTGCGCAAAATTTTCATTGGAAGTGATAAGAAATGAATTTGATAGCGTTGCTAGGCATTGCTTGGTTATTCAATGTTGTCATGGAGATTTTAGCTTAGCCTGAGTACGAAAGAGGTTTCAACTACCTATGTGTAAGTTGGTATTCTACCTGCAATGCAACACATTGCCATTATAATAACTACATACATATATTTATGAAGATGGTTTTCTATACTAATATTATAAAGAGAAAAGATTTGTTTTTTTGTATTTTTTTTGCATTGGCTCGAAAACCGGTGCTATAACCTATTTTAAAAATTCTTTCACCGCCGCCGCCGCCGCCCCCCGTTGCGTTGGGAAGCCACACTATACCCGAGTGACATAGTCTCCATGATATTATTATCACTCATAGACTAAGTAATATTATCACTATTGAAATGTGAAATTCAAATATAACGCGGGTGTGTTTCTTCCGCCTTAAATGTGTAGAAAGTAATTAAGATAACTAATTTGATTCGTGTTCGAAAAACTAAAAACCGACCTCGAATTAATTTTACACTGTTTTTAAGTTTTATGGGGTTAATATCAGTATTTATCCTATAAATATTATATTTCTGGCGAACAAATACTTCGGGACCACCTTAGTATATCTTTTTACACAATAGCGAAATATTTTTTTAACACTTTGACTACGGTTTTTTTTCGACGACTGCAGTCTTTTTTTTTACCTAAAAAATTCGTGCTGCCACTCTACACAGCGGTTGTGTTGCGCCGCAAATGCGTTTCGTTTTTTGAAAAATATTACAGCTCTGCTGAGTCACAAAGATCTGTATTTTCTCAGCCGCTGCGCTAGTGTGGATTTACGCATATTAGTCACTTGTAGAAAACTCATACCGTGCGTTTTCAGCACTCAGTGTTAAAATCGACGAAAATCCACACAAAAAACTGGAAAATAGATCCTCCTCATTTTTCCCAAGTCGGTTAAAAAACGGCAAGAGATAGTCACATGCGAAAAGTTTGTTGAAACTCATTTACATTGGATGATAAACGGCAACATTGTATTCTTATATAAAGTTTTGAGAAGTAGCAATTCCTGAATAAAATTCCGTAATCAAATAATTCATCTTTATTTAACAACAACTGTACATGCTAGTTATATAAATCAAAATTATGTCAAAAAGAATGAAAATAAATACAATAATTTAAATGACATGAGAAAACTTAGAAAAACAAATAATACTTTTTATATCTCGTTATAAAATTGACTAAGTAATAACCAGTTTGAATTTCAAGCGTTTCATTCGTCTTATAAATCTGATATTAAATAGAAGTTTAAAATGGAATAATTTTATACTTGTATTATCAAAAGAAAATATCAAATAGGTATCAATAATTACGGTAATATAATATCTTTTACATGATTTAGATAAAAATAAGCAAAAATGTAATTAAAACAGTATTCATATTCATCTACAAATCTATCTATCAGTATTCATATTTCTCTACAGAAAAGATTTTTACTACAGGTATTGTTTTAAAAACGAAAGATCCTTAATATGAGATATCTGTCTCAACTTTAAGTACGTATTCACAGCTGTTTAGTCAATAGATACCGTTTTGCTTAAAAAGATATATTAACTAACCCATGTCTCATTTAGTGTGACACAAACTTGAATCATTACAGCACTATTTTTCAAAAAGGTAAAGTTTAAAAAGGTATTTTTGTTTTACAAGGTGATGTCATTATACATAATAATATAAATTATTGGCACTACAACGTAAAACACTAAGAAAATATTTAGAGTATTCTTTCTGTCCATGGTATTTGTTTTGTGTCACATGAGACTTATCAATTCAGTAATCTATTATCAATTGCTTGCTGCTTTCTTGTCAAGGCCTGCGGGATCCATGATAGGTGGCTGCTTCTTAACAATACCTGACAGGAGGGTTTTGATCTGTGCAATGGCACGGCCAGGGTTCAGGCCCTTAGGACAGGTCCTCGTGCAGTTCATGATGGTGTGGCAACGGTAGACTGAGTATGTATCCTTCAGCTTTGAGAGTCGCTCCTCTGTGGCATCGTCACGGGAGTCGATGATCCAGCGATAGGCTTGCATGAGCACTGCCGGTCCGAGATACTTGTCTCCGTTCCACCAGTACGATGGACAGCTGGTAGAGCAGCAAGCGCATAGCACACACTCGTACAGACCATCAAGTTTAGCACGGTCCTGGACATCTTGCAATAGCTGGGTCTCTTTTCCCTTCTCAGCTTCCTTATCGCGCTGAAGCCACGGCTGAATGGAGCGGTACTGTTTGTAGAAATTTGTAAGATCCGGTACGAGATCCTTCACTACGTACATGTGCGGGAGAGGATAGATCTTGGTCGGTTTGGACACATTCTGGTCGATGTGGCTGATGCAGGCCAGCGTGTTGGTTCCGTCGATGTTCATAGCGCAGGAGCCACAGACCCCCTCGCGGCACGAGCGCCGGAAGGTCAGAGTGGGGTCTACCTCGTTCTTGATCTTTAGGAGAGCGTCAAGTACCATCGGCGCGCAGTCGTCGAGGTCTATATCGAAGTTTTGAAGATAGGGCTTCTTGTCCGGCTCATCAGGATTCCAGCGGTACACGGCGAACGTCTTGACTCTCTTCCCGAGAGCCGCTGATGTCGCGAAAGTGCGCAGCTGGCCGAAAGTTCCCGTCGTCAGCCTGAGGAGCGGCATTATGTAATGTTTTTATTTACTGAAACGGATTAAATTTTTTAACACGTATCACTAGCACTGGGTTTGTCGTCGATTCGGCGCACTCGATTTAATGAGATACGCTTGTAATTTCGCTAAAATAATTAGCAAACGATTCGAAAATTCCACGACACTGGAGGAAGATTTTCGAATGAACGAAAATTTGATGAATGAATGACAATCGCTAAATCAAAACAAGACGTGACGTCACTGTCAAAGTGACGGTGACCACAGATTAATTATTGCTGGCTGCATAGACTAATTAATCATTCCTTCTTTCTTTCTAGTAATTAATAATTTAATATTTAAGTACTTAATTAATTTATAATTTAATATGGTATTATTAGGGTATTATTTCGTTCATGGCTGGCTAATTGATGAAAACAACATACAACATCGTCGTAGTTAATCGAAACAACCTTCTTGCTTTGCTTGCTTACCAAAAATATAAGAAGAAGACGCGAAGTGTACGCGCGGGAAAATTCACAGCTGTGTTTTGTTTTGTAAAGTATATGTAAACATACATTCTCAAAAAGTTAATTTGTTTTGTTTGTGTCATGATTTCATTTTTTTGCATGAAACATGAAAAACGCTGCATCGCTCAAATCTGCGGAAACGCCAAAAACGCCGGGAGGTATCAGCAAATCTTTGCTGACTCCTTGTAGAAGAGTGGGTCTGTCTCGAAACTGGAGGAAAAGTGTGGCTTCCCCCTTCAACTCTCCACTCGCAAGTTCCCTAGTAGAGGAGACAAATGAAACAAGAAAACGGAAGGAAATTCTAGAAGATACACCTGAAAAGTGTGAAAATGACAGTCAAAAGGAAGAAAATTTTGGAACTCCTGTGAGAAAGGTGGAGTTACCTCGCCGTAAGAAGTCCAAAACGCTACGGAATTCCATCGCTAAGACTGAGTACGACTGTTCTCAGCCTGCGCTCGAATCTCCAGTACCATCAGGTGAAGTAGAAGCTACGGAATTTAAAGATGAAATTGTTGAAAGCCCAAAACTAGTTGCTACTCCTGTTCGCCTGAGATCCAAGAATCAGAGTAGAAGTGGAATAAAAGTTTCTGCCAATGAAGTCAAAAAAGAAACAGAAACAAAAGCAGAAATAGAAAGAAAGGACTCTGATACTAAAGAAAGTCCTTTTGAACCTGTCAATACGCCTATTTGTTTAAAGTCCAAAAGACGACGAGAAGCAGTTAATACAGTATCACCTAAGAGCATTTTCAATACCAAGGATATGAACACCAACAGTATTTGTCCTACAGATTCTAAAGTCAGACTTGTTGAAAAGGAAAATGTTGAAAATAGCAATAATATGCAAACTGAAACAATAACTACAACAATAAACAATGATCATTACGATAAAAACACTCAAAATGAGAATACACTAAACAAAGATAAGAAGAGCCCAAACAATCTCACTCAAGAATGCTTTGTAGTAATACAGAAGAAAATATTCAAAAACCAATTGCAAGAAAATGAAATGAAAGAAAAAAATGATAACAAAGTTAATACTGTATCTCAGGCTCTATTCAATGACTCAGATTCTGATGACGTTCCCTTGTCCAACCTTAATAAATCAGAAAAAAAATGTGATGGTAATTTGAAAATAGAAGATGATGTTTTTGCATGCCAACCAAAACTGAAGAAAACCAAATCTAAAACATCTCTGAAAGATAAGTCTACTGTACAACCTAAAGGTACTTCTAAAGCTAAAGAATGTACAAAACCACTTAAACCCCAAGTTACTGCAACTTCGCAAAGTTCCATAGAAGATGATGATGACTTTTTTGAAAAGAAGAAAACTATAATAATCAGAAAAACTTATGACAAAGTTGTAAAACCATTGAAAGCAAAGTCTACTGGCTCCATAACACAGAAAGACATTGAAGATCTGAAAGCTAGAATAGAAACTAAGAAGAAAATGCTTCTAGCAAAATCCATGACGGATACAAAAGAACTGAGGGAACTCATAAAGAAATGGCAGAAAGGCTGTCAGGATGCTTTGATGGAATTGATGGACCTGATGAAGAACAAATGTCCTGATCAGCATATGGAGTATGCACAAATCCTAGAGTCTTTGAAGATACCTGCAAGTCTAGTCGGCTATGATTCAGATAATGACTGTTTTGTTACTCCAGAAGATGAGAACATTATTTTATCCCATATAAAAGAGTGATTTAAGTTTAATTTTATTATAGAATGTTGTTATTATGATGGGCTTTGATTTTGACTCATTGCATTATTTGCATAATAAGATAGAGAAATGGCTGCTTGTAGGTTTGGAGAGGTGACTCAATATGTTTAAGCCTTTTTTATATATAGGCATTTAGACCTACTGAGGAACAATGGATTGGTGATATTATTTAGTAAATTGATGGCTATAATCAGTATAAACTATAATGATAAACTGGTTGGAAAGGAAACTACAAGAGTTGGTAAGAATTATTTCAAATATTTATTACAACTGACTATACTACACTATACAAGGAAACTAAAACCTATGTGATCTAATAGGATTCTCTGGATCAAACAACTTAGGATCCTTTAGGAAAATCTTGTCTTTGTAGTAATATGGCAAGTAGGCGCAATTCTGTGCCTTTAAAATCTCAGCCTCCACTAGTTCTTGTTTACTTTTACATAATCCTGTGATATGGCGTCCGTAGATTCTCCCTGTGTAAGGGCTTTGAAACTGGGACAGGAGTCTATAGTTTTTATAATCTGGAGTGATCTTCAGTTTGCAAAGAATGCATTCCTTTTTCTCCTTTTGAAACGGGTTTTCGATTTCCACTGGTTCGTCGGTATTATCGGATACTGTAGTTGAGCTCGCGAGGCGTAGAGGTGACACAATAGTACGATATGCTGGGGCCACTGTAAAGAAGAAAGTTGATCAGGAAACTAAGTCATTTTAGATGTAACTGGCTGCGTGAGATAAACTTACGTATGCGTCGTGCAAATAGCGTTTTTAGTAGCGCCATGGTAATATTTCTACGCACTGCAAGTATTACGTGAATTGTTTTTTCAGAGATTTCAATAAAATTACAAACATCAATGAGAAATCAAAACATAACCTCAAAATTAAATTTATTGATGTGACTGACAGTGTCATTGACATTCTTGAAGATTGAAAGTCTTATGGATACTTTTGAACGTAGGACGAAGGAAATTACCACATTTACAACCTCTTGACCGTAGGATGTAAATACATTGTCGTGTGAAAATAGTCTTCTAGACAAAAAAAAGGAGGTTCTTCCTCAATCATAGAGTTATTATACCAATTCACATCCAGCTTGTTTTCTACTTATTCAGTATTCCCACTAGATAGATGTGTAAGTACAACACATCACCGATGTGATATGATGATAGGTAATGATCGCTGTCGTTAGTAAGTCTAAAGGTACCTTCACTACTCCTACCTAGTACCAAATTATTTGCTACAGTGCCTGATGCTTTATGTATAGCAAATTGATAAAATTATTAGGCATTGCATTACAATTTACACAGGTAGGAGAGCTAGCTAATAAAAATAGGATAGCTTTGTTGTTGTACGGGTATCGTAGGCGCGCCGCGCCGACATGTGATAGGATCTAGAGATTTATAAATTGTCAACATCATCAGCCTATATTAGTCCACGGGATTTAGAACTAGGTCTCACTTAATGAGGGCCTTGACGCCTTGTCTTTAGCTTGCCGCATCCACGCCTGCAATATTTATCACCGTCATCCCATCTGCCTGACCAGGAGGGCTTCGTACATTGCGTTTGCCGAATAGCAGTCTCCACTGAAGCCAGCGGTTATCGGTTCGTCGCTAAAAATGGGCGGCCCACTGACAGCTAATTAACAAGCTGAAGTGTCAGTGGGCCGAGACTTTGGACCAGCCCTACCGTGAGATTTGTAAATAACTACGCGGCTTAGCACGCGTTGTTTCTATGGAAACATTTAAAAATTGTTTCTATTCCATGGGAGCTATTTAATTGGAAAAAAGTAGCCTTTGTTTACTTCCAGGCTGAAATTTTAGTTTGCAGAACATTTTACCACCGAACTGCGATCCCCAAGCCGCATGCCCGGCGGCGTGGGGCGTGGGGATAAAAGGCATTACCCCCCATGAGATAAAAAGATAAGGATTATGGCATTAGATACCGTTTCTTACTGGGTTTCTAAAACTAAGTAGGTACCTATAATAAAAGTTAAAAGACGCGATGATTTGTTGTATAGTTAGGCACTTGTCGTCTAGTCTAGGACTAGTCTTACCGTTAGGTTAATGTGATGTCTACTACCTACTGCCTGAGTAAATTGTCCGGGAGCCAGTGACAGATTTTCATGACCAAGTCCCTCCCAAGCAAAGGTTCAAATCAGAATTCTGGAATACCTATGCGAATTTTAATTTCTGGTTTGAATTCCATCGGAATGAAATGAAAATGAAATGAAAAGTTTTTTATTTCTTTAAGCTTACAAATAAGCACTTAGACAGGTCATATTTTATAGTTCACTTCAATTTTTTGTCCACCAGTGGAAGAAGTGAGAAGAAACCACTAGTATATTCATAACTTATGTGTCTAGTACATTTGATTTGCTTATCTGTAAGTTGGTAGATTTTGAGTTGGAGCAAAACTCGTTCCAAGCTTTTTTATCTTCTAAGTAATCTGATATTTTGTAATAAGCTTTTTTACAAAGAATGTGTTTAACAATTTTTTTAAATTTATTTATTGATAATTTTTGCAACTCACTTGGAGTTTTGTTGTAGAAGCGTATACATTGCCCTTTAAAAGATACATTTATCTTGTGTAGCCTAGTTGTGGGCACAGCGAGTTTATTCTTATTCCTAGTATTTACATTATGTATATCACTTTTTTTAGTGAACCGATTGATATTTTTATGAGTGTACAACAAGTTTTCATAAATATATTGACACGGTACTGTCATTATGTTTATTTCTTTGAATTTTTCACGCAGGGATTCTCTGGGACCCATATTATAGATCGCACGAACAGCCCTCTTCTGCAACACAAATACGGTGTTTATATCTGCAGCGTTCCCCCACAGTAGTATGCCATAAGACATAATACTATGGAAGTAGCTGAAATAGACTAGTCTAGAAGTATCAACGTCTGTAAGCTGACGGATTTTTTTAACTGCATATGCTGCAGAACTAAGTCTCTTCGATAGTTTATCTATGTGTGGGCCCCATTGAAGTTTACTATCTAAGGTTATTCCCAAAAATACGGTATTATTTACAATTTCTAGCGTTTC
Organism: Eupithecia abbreviata; assembly: GCA_943735965.1. Taxonomy (NCBI): domain Eukaryota; kingdom Metazoa; phylum Arthropoda; class Insecta; order Lepidoptera; family Geometridae; genus Eupithecia; species Eupithecia abbreviata. The sequence goes on along the minus strand of OX030997.1, from coordinate 623,582 downwards.
TCCTTTTACGTTTATATCGGCCTTAACTTGTTTTACATTAGGTAGAATAAATCTTAAACATTTTGTTTTGGTTTCATTAAGCAAAAGATTATTAATACTAAACCAATGGACTACCTTTGAGATTGCAGTAATATAATAATGTCGTCATCGCTGCCACTGCCCAGCCCACCCACGGAATTGCAGCTGACGGTCACGAATACATATTCATAATATTAATCCATAATGCATTTAACGAATTTTCGCTCGGGAGGAAATTATTGACCAAATTTGTACCTGGCTCCCGGACTAAAAGTACTAGCGAGTTTATTAATTAAATTTTAATTATCCGAGACCATAGCTGAGCACGACGCCGCCGACGACGCGTAGCTCATTTGTAATTTAATTACCTATAGTTAGGTATTACTTGGCATTTTTTGCTATTCTTTACTATGCTTTGTCTTTTTGTCTTCAAAGTGGCATTTTGAAGACAAAGCATTCAAGTCGGTACTCGGTAGGTAAGGTGATCTAATACTGCCTGCGACGCAAGAGGTAGCGGGTTCGATTCCCGCCTCGGAACAATTGTGTGTACGATCTGCAGATCTTGTTCCGGGTTTTCTGGTCGTTTTCTATGTATAATAAAAAATATCTATCTATGTAATGCCTATTAAAAATATCTATTATGTATATCAGTTATCTAGTACCCATAACATAACACAAGCTCTGCTTGCTAGATAATGTGTGAATTGTCCAGCATTATTTATTTATTTATTTAATACACAATAATTCGTTTATCTATTTGTTACACAAATTTGCTGATTTTTTCAGACAGTTAAGTATTAACTAGTATTATTATATATTTTCAGGTGAATTCATCCTACTAATATTATAAACGCGAAAGTTTGTGAGGATGTTTGTTGCTCTTTCACGCAAAAACTACTGAATGGATTTTGATGAAACTTCACAATAATATAGCTTACATATCAGGATAACACATAGGCTACAATTCATAAAGAAATAAAATATCTATCTTAATATAGAACGCTATGGCGCTCATTAGGGGAGGCTCATGTGATTTCGTTATGAATCCTATCCTTCAGAGAGACCCCGAGCATAGCTCTTTCCATAGCTCGCTGAGCGACTTTGAACTGGTGGACCAGCCCTACCATGAGTGTCCACGTCTCAGTTTCATACAAGTCATCTAATTATGGAAAAAATAAATATATAGGTACTTACTAATATAGATTGCAAGTAGCTGTGTCTGTCTTTCTATCGGTCTGTCTATGTTTGTTACCTTTTCACGGCTGACCGGATTTTAATGAAATTCGGGGGACGGACATAGACTACCTACACCTACTTAAAAAGCATGCGAAACTGCGAGAAGGAGCTAGTAAATAAATAAATGAATTTTTATCCTCTAAATGTGTCATGATGGGTTTGCGATTATTATGACAGGTCCAGTCTTTCGTGTTGCATTATGTTTGTTTAGCCACTCGTTAGTTGCGACAGGACGTTGCAGCACCTCAACGCTAATGTTGTGATGCAAACTCAACAAGTTCACAACTTCACAGGAGGGAGGTACTACTGTGCTGACTTACCTACTATCTATTTATTTATTTATTGTTAATAGACGAGCCGCTTCTGGCTGATGTGTCTATAAATAAATAAAATAAAATCTCTTTATTTCGGATAGATAGATAGATAGATAATTCTTTATTGCACACTAAAATGACAATGTAAAATAAAAACTTAAAAAAACTATATACAATTGGCGGTCTTATCGCTCAAGAGCGATCTCTACCAGACAACCATGGATGGATAGGATCGTGGACAGTACCAGGGGATCTGTGTGCTTGCAGTTTATACATACATTATAAAATAAAATATAATACTTATAATACTTACATGGCAATATACTACATACATATCATAAAATATATATGCTTATACTACTTATATACATAGGGACTCAGTTGTGCATTAGTGACAGCAGGACAAATAGTGCTCCTTTAACATAGTTTTAAAGGTTGGTAGCGACTTAGCACGCCTCACCGAAACTGATGGATATCCATGGATCCATATTTGTAAGTATTAGTAAACACACAAAAATATAATTATAGAGGGTTAGTAGAATCTTAAATTTATTATATTAAATTAAATTATAATATAATTAATTAAGTTATAATATAACATAAGCATGTCCCTTTCCCAGAGTGATCCCTATAAGAAAGATATACTTGCCGGGATCACTCTGCGAACGAGACATGCCCACAGCGGGGATGAGTATCTACCCGCTATGGTTTTCAGGATGCTGTTGTGTGTTGGCAGGGATATCTATCACACAGTGTTGAATTTATTAATTGCGTTACTTTTTTTAGTTTGTTATTTTTGTCTCATAACCAATAATAATATAATTAATAATATAATTTATCCACGGTTTTTTTACTATAGTGCGTAAACCGTAACTCTGGGTAATCTCGGTAAGCAGTTGGTTATAGCTCATTCCCGAACCTACTAAGGAAAGGTCGCGGGTTCAAATCCCAATATAAATAATATGAGTAGGGCCTATGTGTGGCAGATAAAATAAAATTCTAAATTACCTACATAGTTTGTTGCACCTTATACCGATCACAACGCTGCGCTGCATACCTACATACTTAATTAATGTGTAATTCATTTGAAGAAAGGGTGTAAGGTAAAAAACACTAAATTATTTATTTGCCATTTCACTTAATGTTTATGTACACATTACTGGCGGCCCCCATAACAAAAACATTTTGTTATTAATATTAAATACATCCGAGGTAAAGAAATATTAATAATTTAAGTTTATTTTAAACGAATATTTGTTTATGAGTCCGCCGAGAACCATGGTAAATTTTTTTCTATAAAGTGTTTAATACCTAGTTTAAGGTTCTGTATCTACTAAAGAACATACAATTAAGGAACTCTGTAACCCTGTATTCGGAGGAGGGCGTTAATGCACGCGACACAGTTATATGACTACTGCGTGTATTATCGTTTTCACACAAGTTATCTATTTCCCATGTATTTATGTTCCAAATAAAGATTATTATAAAAATAAAGATAAAGATAAATAAAACTTAGTATTTATCAGATATCCAGCCTAGACCTACCGAATAGTTATGAGATCACCTACCTTTAGGTGATCCAGTCTTTAATTTGTTTAAATTTAGACACAAGAACTATAGCTAGATGATAGCTTAACACTGACCAAAACAAATAAGATTTCTCTCGAGTCCAGAAACAAGTTTTCCTGTTGTATAAACCAAAGCCTCCCTGAACAAGGTTGGCATAGCATGCATCACTAAAATGCAGTTGGTTTACTTCGATATAAACCCATCGATTTAGGTAGGTGCCATCGCAATGCGGAAATACTACATCGACGCAGCTTTCGTAACGTGGCGGGTAAAAACAAACGTGTTTCTTGGGATATGTAGTAAACAAGAAATCGCCTACCACTACCGGCTTAGCCACTGCCCGTACGCAACGTGGAGAATCGCATGAAATCCAACAAAATAAAAATAAAACCTCTTTTTATTTTATATTTCGAACTGTGGTCTTGTGGCAGGACGTAGCGCCCCAATGTGCCAGTGACATTTAGAAAATAAGTGTGTGTTTTGTGACGTCATCTTTTTCGGATATATTTTTTTGGTGAGTTTCCTTTATTTACATCAAGATTACGCAATGTTTCCGATGTTAAATTTTATATAAGACGCTCGGTGCGTTATGAAATGAAATATAGGGAGTTTTAATTATGCAAGTTGCATTGGTATGGGAAAAAGTAAAAGTTTATTTGGTAGAAATGTCAGCGTCGGAGTTAACGCACGGCAAAGAAATCAAGGTTGTGTGGAGAAAGTGACCTAGCTCCCTCTTGCGATGACTCGAGGTTCTAACTTCTTGTGCTAGAGTTCCGGTATCTACTGGTATACGCTGTTCGAATTTTGAAATCGATTAGAGTTTCGTCCATCGTGAAAAAATATTTTATGATGTTAGTGACGGATGGGTTCATTAGGAAGGAATTATTTAAAAAAAACTATATATTTAGTATAACTAGGCTGATTGAACTAAACCAATTACACTAGTTAGGTACTTATGATTTAAAATTATACAAAAAAATCAAAGATAGAAAAGAAGTATAAATAGACGATAGATATAATATAAATATAAATTTATACTCATCAATCTCGCAAAACTTTAGTAATTCTAACAGTAGGTAACTTCTTTCATTCAATATTTGAATATTTTATTTAAAATCCAATTATCAATAGGAATTTACCTACCTTAGAATGTACCTACCTTAGGTATGCTTTCTGTGGAATCCACTAGAATAAGTTAGATACTCAATGAAAAGCGGTTAAAAAAAGTTTAATGTTTTTGTGACACCCTGTACAAAATTACAATAAATGCTGAAACTCTCAAAAATGCGTAAACACTTGTCATTCTAGGTATTTCGTTGGAAAATGTATAAGGGTATAATTCATTTTATATATTGGACGATCGACCTAGGGTACTGATTTATGTCGTTGACTGTACCAACATGCATGATAAGATGATGCACATCAAAACTACTAACGTTAACGTTTAACTAGTAACGTGAGTTAGGTTACCTATTAGGTAGTACTTACGGCAAAAATACTTGACTGCAGTTATTTTCCTAGCACGATACCTAGTACGAACAATGACTTCAAAACAACACGAGATCATCATCTTACCTACTTACATATTTAAACTAGCTGCGCCCGCGGCTTCGCGTTCGAAATCTATGTGTCAAAAGCTTTAAAAACGTTCCTCTTGAATCTATTAACACTTTGACTGCGATATTTTTTAGACGACTGCGATCTTTTTTTTTAACCTAAAAAATTCGTGCTGCCGCTCTACACAGCGGTTGTGTTGCGCCGCACATGCGTTTCGTTCGAAAAATATTACGGCTGTGCTGAGTCACAAAGATCTGTATTTTCTCAGCCGCTGCGCTAGTGTGGATTTATGCATATTAGTCACTTGTAGAAAACACATACGGTGTGATTTCAGCACTCAAAGTGTTAAAAAGTTTGTTTTTTATGTCATACATAAAGAACTATATTTTTAACGATACATACATATCTCTGTCTAATTCGTTAAATTACCCCTTATCAGTTTCGTTCACATATTCTGTGGCAACTTATACTTTAACATTATTGTTTTATGCTTTAAGTAAGGCATTTCTATAAGTACCTATAGGTACCTACTTAACTCACATAGGTAATCATCAGCTGTTCTTCTCTTTTGTATTTCGTTGCTTACCTACTATACCACCGAGTTTCCCAATATAAATAAAATAATCTCGAATACTTACCTAAGAATTTAATTTTATGCATGACAGTGTTTCTGTACCATCGCTAGGTATCAATCGTAAGGTACCTATGCGTCATCATCAGTCATCAGTACATACTTAGTATAAAACTAAGTCGCTTCCCGCTGTCTGTCCCTATATCCGCTTAGATCTTTTAAACTACGCAACGGCATGCGGTTTTTTTAAATAGAATGATTCAAGAGGAAGATTTATAAACAATTTGAGATTTACACGGACGAAGCCGCGGGGCGTAGCTAGTAGCCTACAGGTAAGACCTGCGACCTGCGCGACAACCGCGACGAGACGAGACACTCAAATGATCATATAACTCATGTCCACAGCGCCATTGTAAACGTACTATAAAATATGGCTATAGCTTTACCATAACCACCACTACACCACCTACTTGAGTACATAACTGCCATTTACATATTACAAAAGATGACGGAAACTCATGCCATTACAAATATTGGCGCAGTTGTTTGATCATGACATGACCAATAAGTTTAATTTGAACCTATCTCAGTATACCTCATCCATAATCATTATCATCAATGGAGGAATCATCAACATCCTCGAAGGATGGTTTATATAGTATTAATTTTTCGGCACTCACGTAGACTTGTGTGTTTATTTTGTAAGCCTATGGAAAAAAAGAATTGGGAATTTTTGACTTTACTATAGTTTATGGTATTTTTGACTCATGCGTACCTAAAAAAAATCCGGAAGAATGAAACTTCGAAACGCTATCTTGTTGATGAATTGTAAGCAGAAATTACTTGTAAGGCATATTACGGGAACGACCCATGCGGCCTTAGTATAATTATTGGCATCCGTGTGCCCGGTAGATGGCGGTGTGGGCAGCCGCTCTGCAGTCCGTTGGCTCTTCAATTCGCCTTTTGGAAGTTTTGGTCCCACTTCGCGATGAGCAAAAAATCCTAATGGCTTTATGAAAAATAAGCTTTATGAAAAATAACTGACTATTGACTCTTTGCTATATGGATAAAAAAAAACTTAAAAACGATTCCTATGTCGTTGATTGATGATGTCTTTCGAGACAAATTTCGGCCTCGGCGACGACGACGACGACCCTTCTCAACGAAGACACAGGACATTTAATAGTGCACAAGTGTGCATAAACACAGGTGCACTATCCCTCAATCTCATATTCCGATGGGACGGATGTGGTAGATCGACACGACCGTGGAGAGGTTTCGCGCAGGACCAACAGCTTATCCTTACAGTCACGGTCAAAAACAGCTGAAAAGTCAAAGTCTGTCAAAGGTTAATAAAACTGGTCCCAGCAAGTTTTATTACCCCTTGACCTACGCCTTTGACAAACTTTGACTTTTGATCGAGATGTTGTTTGTTATGTTGGGCTTTGTATAGGAGATTATGACTTGGTAACATCACGGCGGCACGGACTTATTGGCTACTTGCTGAACCCCGCTATTTCACCCGCGTTTAATTCGAATTTCACATTTCTAAGGCGATAATAGCCTATGTCACCCGGTAGTGTAGCTTCCCAACGGTGAAAGAATTTTAAAATCGGTCCAGTAGTTCCGGAGCCTATTAAAAACAAACAAACAAAAAATCAAGTCTTTCCTCTTTATAATATTACTAGCTGCTCCCCGCGGCTTCGCCCCCGTGGAAATCTATGTGTCCAATTGTTTAAATGATAAAAAGTATACTATGTCAGACTCCTGGTTCTAAGCTACCTCTCCACCAATTTTCAGCTAAATCGGTCCAGCCGTTCTCGAGTTATAAGTGTTGTAACAAACACGACTTTCTTTTATATATATAGATATATTGGAAGTTCGCATCGATCATGATGTTTGAAAAATGTATTGTTAAATTTGTTAGAGGTTCACCTAATAACCTTACTGACATCGTGGCACAGTAAATATTGTTGTGGTGACCTATTTTACACATCATCTACCGATCAAGCCCCCAAAGTAAATGCTCTCTGCTCTGCTAGTGGTGTAGATGTCAACATAGTAATATGTGTCGATGACTAATATCAGTACTAAGTACTAAAACCACACAGATTATTGTACTCAGAAAACACCCAGGCCAGGCTATTAAATAATTAAATTTATTAATCATAGGAAAAACCCATATCTGGAACAAGTTTTTCCAGATCATATATTTTAAGACGCGAGAATCGAACCCGCAATCATCTACATCTGTATGTAGACTTTTGGCCACGGTAAAACTTTTGAAACTATATCAAAGTCATTTAAAACGGGATATTTACCATGATTGATTTTTGAGTTTTCCATCCAATATTTCGGGTTATGGAAAACTTGCAAATCTAATCATGGTAAATATCCCGTTTTAAATGTCTTTGGCCACGGTGATCGTCATAGACTGCGTGGTTACAACAATGTTTTACTGAATCCACTATATCCCCTTCCTTTAAGTAAAACCTACATAACGATCATCAATTGCCTTCATTACAAAAACTTGCAACATAAGTATTATAAGGAAATAATTTATAACCTCGCGTGACCACGTCGGTTGCGATCTGAATGATATCCAGGCTGGTTGATCTAGCAATAGCAATGTGGGTTGCGACCTACACGGCCTGCAACCACTGCTATGTTGGCAAAGTGGGCATCAACCACAACCACTGGCCCTGGCGTCATAGAGTAATTTATGTTATGCTGGCGTATGGCGACGCGGGCAGGGTAGAGGCTAGAGCTCTACCCTGTTTAATGTAGAGTTTGAAAAGCGCACAACTCTGTTATTTAAACTTAAAGCATTCACTGCCTACACTATGCGGTGCGGCCATCATAAGCGCAGAGCGGCGCCACGCCGACCGCGCCCGCCGTCCTTTATCACAGCTTACAATGTTACATCAAAATGTAAATCAGAGATTTAGTAGATAATAATATGCAGTAGATAATAAGTCCATAATACAAGCTCAGCCTAGTTTTGGGACTAGATGATGTTGTCAACATGCAAAGCATCATCTAAAACTAAGTCCAGCATTATTAAGTTATGTGCGGGCACTGAAAGGGCAAACAAAAAGAAACTCCGGGTAATAGAGTTGCCTCACCGCATCCACCCTAAATCGTTGTAAATTTTCTGCTTTTGCGTCCTAAGATTAGTTTATTTCTCATACGCTAGAGATAATAGAGATAATCAAAACATCAAATAGGAATTTTAATAAATGTTACGAACGTTTATTTATGCGAATAATAACCTACCTAGTGGATTTTTGTGAACAGCAACACGTGACCAAAGATTCAAACACGTGAGTTCGTCTATTACCATGAGATTAATTAAGATCTTGCTTAATTTGTATTTTATTAAATATAAATTCAGAAATATCGGAGTTGTTATTACGGGGTATAAATACACAGCTTAGTTTCATATCATTTATTCAAATCATTCATAAGAATAATTTGGCGTATGAATGTTTACAATAATTTAACTTATAAAATTAAAATCGATACGTTGTAGTTCAGTTATAATTTATATTCAAAGAGTAATAATTAAGCGATGAAGATGTGTCAAGCAGAACTTGAATGGCGTTCGAGTAGAGAAGAATCCAGGGTATTGATGATGATACTTAGATAATGGCAACTGTGTCTGGTTGGACACTTTTCTGTCAGTGTCAAGTAATGGAAAATAATTGTAAAATTAACGAGTTATCAAATTATGAATATAGTTTGATGTTTTCACCAGAGTCTAGTTCGTTATCTAGCAGGGTGTACCACGTGGTTAGGTTGGCTTGGGAAACGAGATGTTGGAGTCCCCCTTACACCCCTCTAGGGTATTGTATATGGTAGGTTAGATAGAACACATACCGCATCGTTGCCGTCTATCTGACGTGGCGGGAAAAACCAAAACTGTCAATCAACTTTTCGGCGCGGTTTTGGAATTGGCACACGTATAATAATAAATATATGTGTATACGAGGATAAATTCCTTGTTTATTGTATTTTAGAGCAAGGTTTTTGCTGTTCTATAGCTGCAACGTCCTACTTATAGACTGGTTTGGTTACAAATACTTATGTAACGTCCATAACGACTATCTGTTGATGCGGAGTGGGCATGCGGACTCCTTTCACTTATCTCTGGTCCTTTTTAATCTGCACTCGGTAATATGTTGCGACTAAAATGCCATAGACAACCATCCTGTCGGTAGTTGGTTATTTTCCTAAATTACCTCCTCATCGGATCAAAATATCTATAAGGTGTTCTCTAATTGGTACACACAAAATTTTTACCTGGCTCCCAGCCAGGTAAAAAATTTGTCAATTATTATCTCCCGAGCGAAAATTCGTAAAATCCATTAGGGATTAATATTATGAATACTCGTGGTGACCGTCAGCTGCGATTCCGTATGGAATCCGGGTTGGGCAGTGGCAGCGATGACGACATTATTCCTATGGAATAAGGTCAAAGGTGCAAATCAGAAATTAAAACTCGCATATTCCAGAATTCTGATTTGAACCTTATTCAACGGTGCCACGTAACATGTGTATGAAGCCGAACGTGAATGATTCTGGACGCCGAGGGGTTTTCAACTTTTGTTCGAAGTTTATTATTTTTAATACAAATATTTTTTTGATAAAATATATACCTTTTGCTGCCTATTCGTGTTCTTTTAGCTCACAACTTCGTTTTATAAAACTTTTCAAAATTGTTTCATCAAAACACGTGTTTTGTGTATGATATTATTACAAAACATTGGTGTAGGGTACCTTTTTAAATTTAAAAGCAACAATTATAACGTCAAATTCGCGGAAAATATTACAAATGTGAAGGAAAACACATAAAAAAAACGAGTTATTAGTAATTTAAATAATAAAAAAATATCCTCAGAGTAAGGTTGATTCTCGAGAAGCAAACCTTTTCGGTTTAGTACACATACATGTATGATATGTGGTACGGTGGCGTATTTAGTAGAGAGTACATAGGTACTTTATTGTTTTTTTATTGGGTCAATAAATAAAGTATGTATTATATTATCTGTGACCTGATGCACGTAAGTTCACCAGGTCGATAAAGATCAAGACCCAACCTTCACACGAACGACCTCGATAATTTACAAGTAGTTAATTAAAGACAATGCAATTTCATTATTAAAATAAAATGAATTCTTGCATATAAATATGTATATCATCATTATTGTTCCGACTTGAGCTTTTTTTGTAGGTATATAGGTAATGCGTTGTCCTACATGGGTTACCTACATAATTGGAAATATCAAGATTTATTTGTACCTACGTGTTTTTTAAATAAGGAAATTACTGGAGTTCCTTACTCAAAGGGCGTGCGGCGCGTATTTTTCGATGCATAGATTGCGATGACATAATAGCGTTTTCAAAAAAAAAAAACCATAATTACCGTCGAACTCGGCGGATAAAGCCAATTTATTGTTTAGTATAGGGATGGCTGGGATCTTTTCTGAAGAGGAATGGATATCAAAGGAATTTCAAGTTTAAAAAAGAAGGATAGAGCTACAGAGTCTATGCCACTTAAAATGTCAGGACAGACCCACGTAAAAAGGGGAGGCCTTTTTGTAGTCTGGTCAAACTATTTTTAATATTTTCTCAGGGTATCGAGATCGATTTCAGTCAATACGGATATCAAAACGTTTGGAAAATTCCTTTAAAAAAACATTCACCGTTCTGTTATTTGAATAAGTATATAGTTTTTGTATAAGTATATAGTTCTTTATTTTTAGTAGGTATTTATATTTTACAGGCAAAATATAGAAAAGTCTGCGGCAAGTTGAAGACAGGGCGCTGTGGCGCTCATTGGGGGAGGCCTATGTCCAGCAGTGGACTGCTTTAGGCTGATGATGATGAACCATATTACTGTACCAGCGGTTAATTTTAAGAATGTGAACTTTTCTAACTGTAGGTATATTTATTGTACTGATGGAAATAAAGAGTTTTTGATTTGAATTGATCACAAATCTGCATGTTGCGAGTATGTATTAGCAAACCCACTTGTTTGAGAGATTTACGACTCACCTATCAGTTGCTCGAGAAAACTTTCATAGGAATACTTTAACACTTCGATTGCTGAAATCACACCGTATGTGTTCAATCAACATTAAAATTTATACAACATCAGCAAGCTGAAGACAGGGTGCTATGGCGCTCAAAACGAAAGACCTATGTCTGGCGGTGGACTATAGCCAATGATGAAAATAAGTAACCAATAGATAGTTAATTATTTAGGCGATCTGTTTTCCGGTATGCCAGTACATGAAGTGATATAATTGTGTTCAGTAACCCGTGCGAATGGGCTGCGCTTGCGCAAGTGCGGATGCTAGTTAGTTAATTTACAAGTCAATTTCGGATGTTCAGCAATGCGATTGTGAATTATCGAGATTGGGGGAAGTGGTTCATTTTAATAAGCTTCTGAACCTAGCCTATTAATGTGTTCATTAGTGCCGCGCCGCAGTGGCTCCAGGCGTAAGAATCGACCCTGATCAAACCATGGATCACGTAAATGGCGACTATGGTATTCTACCAGAGGAAAACCAGCAGCTTCTTTCTGTCTTTCAACAATCCGCTTACCAGTTTTTTTCCTTTTTTCCGCTTACATTTTACGCTGCATCAGCAATTCATCAAGTATAGTCTTGATGAATTGATTAGGCAGCGTAAAATGTCCTGCGTTTTTTTATTTTATTCATTAAATAAATAATGCTGGACAAACCTGAAACAAGAATTGTCAACCGTTGGGGTAAACGTGTTCTTGAGTGGAGACCGCGACTAAATAAACGTAGTGTAGGACGCTCTCCAGCCAGGTGGGATGGTGACTTGCGAAGGACTGCAGGCAGATGCTGGATGCGGCAAGCTGAAGACAGGGCACTATGGCTCTCATTAGGGGAGGCCTATGTCCAGCAGTGGACTGCTATAGGCTGATGATGATGATATTTTATTGAAGCAACTATAATAGGTACATCCAAAGGTATTTGCGTCAAAATGAATTTAACTCGAAGCAAGAGTTGGAATATAAATGGAGCCCTTATTTGTCAATCTATAAAATAATATTAGCATAAAAAGACCTTGTAGAGAACATATCGATTATTTGCTAGAGCTATTCAAGAACCCGTCTTGAATACCAATTCAAGATGGCCGTCTTTGTTCGAATAAATCCTGTCCTACGCGTGTTACTTACAGATAAAAACGACATTTTTAGGAATAACCTTCAAAAATCTACATAAAATATTAACTACTAATTAACATGAAAAAATCTATCTCAGAATAAACGATGTCTATACTAATATTATAAAGAGGAAAGGTTTTTTTTTTTTTTTGTTTGTTTGTAATGAATAGGCTCCGAAACTACTGGACCGAATTGAAAAATTCATTCACCGTTGGGAAGCTACACTAACCCCGGTGAACATAGGCTATACTTAATATAAATCATATTTTCAAAAAAGTTAGGGATCCGTACTAAAACAGTGCGAAGCCGGGAAGGCCCGCTAGTATGAAATAAAAACATTGACTCTTATTTAAACAGTCTTTCCTCTAGGATTCCGGAAATGGTCTAGTTTATTAATTTTGGAGCACTATCATTGAAAATTACATCTGGCAAGGAGAGATAATCTCCGCTGGACCAAAGCAGTCACCGAAAGGTCTGGCTGGTGGCCTAGGGACATATCATATACATAATTAACCGCGATTCCTTCATGGTGATGATAAACATGATATGCGGCGGCGGCGTCGAGGCAGACCACCTGCCCGATGGCGATGGTCAGACGACATTGTGTTGTGGGGGCTAGTAGGGCAGCAGTGGATCCGACTGGCACAGGACCGCCAGGGGTACAATACAAAGATACGGAAGATGTTTATACTCAGCAGTGGGTGTTACCGGCCGATTAGGTAGCCATAGATAGATCTATTTTGTCTGACGATTTTCAATGACCATTGAATATAGATCGCCATTTTATTACAGTACCTATTGGCTTAGTACTGTTAAATCATAAAATGATAGGTAGTGCTCCAAAACGTAAAAGAAATTTAAATTTACCTTTATGTTTATGAAGTTACATTGGTTACACAATCGCATAGCTTGCAGACCAGTATTACAATGAAGAAAGTGCTTAAACGACTGGAAATAGGGCGTGAAATAGTGCTTAAAATTTACTTGGTTTAAAGTGAAACTCTAGGTTGGATTGAATGTTATTTAATTGATTATTTATCTTTGTTACAGAAATGTCTAACCCACCGGACATACGCTCGGAAAGAGTCAAAAGGATGTTTAGTTGGACTAACACGACGGGGTAAGTGTTCGCTCGCTACTCAAGTTGAATGCTAAAATAACTTAGTATTATAGTAAAGTCAGTTAAAACGGGATATTTACCATGATTTGGTTTTTGATTATTCAATATTTCGGCACAGTTTCATGGGCCATGATCACGGAATAACTGAAGGCACTGCGAGTTAGTTTTTGTGGGCAGGCCGATCTACCCTCATTTTTTGTCTTTTGCTACGAAATATATTAATAACCATGATAGTTTCAAAAGTATTATAGTGTTTGCTATTAATGGAATGGTGGCTGTCAGTTCAAGAAGATGACAATGTGAGAGAATAGAAAGGCTTGTTTGAATCTGGCTATTTTTATGTAATCTCTATGTTGGTCGAGGCTGGTATAAACAAATAAATAAGGGGCCAACGTCCATTCCATACCACGTTGAGTACCGATCGCCGAAGTTAAGCAATGTTGGGCGCAGTCTGACCGCGTCATGTTGGCTTTTTGCTTATTCTTTGCTCCATTAAATTAGGCCGTTTTAAGGTTGCGTTTGCAAAATAAGTTTGTACGATGGTATAGAACCCTCCGTGTTTGAGTTGACTGGTACTTAGCCGGTTTTATTTTTTGGTTTCTACCTGGCTGACTACTTACTGGAAAGTAACTGTGACTTTTCAAGATTAAGCTTCTAAGCAGGTTTTAATGAAAATTGGCAAAAAAATTGCACCTATTAGTAACTATCTCAGGATGTGGTACCTATGTTAAGACTTTAGGAGGCTAGAGCCGCAAAGTTATTTGAACAGCGTTTGTAAAAAGATACACTCAATAATAAACAGCCTCCGGTCAACGAATAATGATGCAAGCCGTTATGAGGACCAGTCTATCTGACGTAAGAGCTGCTTTCGCATGTACCCGAGAGGTCGATGAGCAAGCCCAGTAACCTAAATGCCAGTGATCATTCACAGAAAACTCGACCTAATAGCTTAAAGTTAGTGAAACGCTTTCTTTGTAGTACTACCACGTACTACTAAATTTAATTAAAACCACTTTCTCGATGACCGCTTTAAATTGTTTTCAATGCCATCTGTTTCGAAATATATGAACGACATTGCATAATTTATCTTTGCTGCCATCTAGTGATCATAGCTTGAACTAAATAGTGATGTTGACTTCTGGCTTGCTTAAGCCGTAATCCGGCAGATGGCGACTGTATGATCTTTAGCCCTTCGGCTGAATAATTTTATACTGCGTTTAACATTGGAGCTATGTCACTAGCTTTTGCTCGCGGCGTCACACGCGCTTAACCGGGATGTAATGAAGCCTATTTTCGTCCCCGGGATAATATCTACCACCCTGTTAAATTGCATTATGATCCGTTCAGCCGTTTAGGCGTGAAAAGATTAATAAATCAATCAAATCGGAATACATTTCATTCTGAATAAATAAATGAGATCGATTGAAACATATGTATGTAGTACGATTGGCTGATATTCGTGGTGCAGTGAGAACGTTACCTACTTATCTCAGGATGCGGGTTCGATTCTCACCACGGGATAGCTGATTTAATTTTAATCTGACCACATCGCTATTTCAAAGACAAGCTAGGTAGGTAGGTATTAATAATATAAAATTTATTCTCGCAGTTATTTTCCTAAATTATCAGGAAACCCCGTATGTCAGGTTGCAAAAGGTTTCAATGGTCATAAATTACCATAAACAATTACGTGTAAAGTAATTTTTTTACAACTGCGGAAGGTTTACTGGTGGACGTACTCAGGCTCACAAGACATTCTCATTTCAATTTCCAATATGTAATTATATTATGTATTATTACAAAACTATAAGACGTGACTTATAAGAACTGAATTTACGTGTGACTGATAATTTGACAAATTATGAATAAAATGTTTATCTGTTATCTGTTTATCTGAAACACATTTTAATGGTTTTTACGTTGTGACCAATTAGAAAAAAATGTAACAGTGACTAATTGGTGCCTAAATCGTATTTTTTAGGTCTGCTTTAGATAGGTTTCCGTTGTATGTGGTAAAATGTATCGAGCTTTATTAAAAGTTTTTGTTCAGGAAACATTTTTTATAGTCATTTAGTTTCTGCCCGCGGCTTAGCACTTTGTGTCTATCTATGGGAACGTTTAAAAAAGATTTCCATTCCATAACTGTTTTGGGATACAAAATAGCAATGATATTTGATTAGAAAACTACTTTATGAAAGATTAGTTTCTGCGCGCGGTATTGCACGCATTATTTTCATCGTGATTTATCCAGCAATTATTTAATTTATTCATATAATTATTGAATTCATTCATATTTATTGACAATGTAACAATGATTTCTTAAATTCAAATAATTCTTCCCATCCCAAGGTTGCCTAGAAGAGATCGCTTCTAAGAGATAAGGCCACCCATTGTACTTGTCGGATTTAATGTCTTTTATAATGATGTGTATCTGGTTTAAAATAAAGTATTTTGTATTGTATGAAACAAATAAAACGGGGGTACCTGCCCCCATTGCCCCCCTTAGCCCGTGCCACATGTATAGTTGACCTATGTAGGAGGTTCGAGTCCGTGACGTCAAACTTCTTGCAAATTAGATGCTATTTGCTTGTAGGAAGCTGTTGATGTGTCAAAAACAAAGAAACCTTGCGAATTCATTTTAGTTTTATATTATACAAAAAATCCAAAATAGCTGCTTTACGAGCCGTGCCGGCCGCGGCGGAAGAATCGATCCTTGCATTACCTGTGACGCAGGAGGTTGCGGGTTCGATTCCCGCCTCAGGACAAATGTGTGTACGATCTGCAGATATTTTTACGGGTGGTCTGGTCGTTTTATATGTATATTAAAAATATCTATGTATGTAATGTATTGTATTATGTATATCAGTCATCTAGTACCCATAACACAAGCTCCTCTTACCTTGATGCTGTGTGAATTGTCCATTATTATTTATTTATTTTATTTATTTCCCTCTCGGGCTCTTAGTCCACTCAACTGATGTCAATTAAAAACATGAACGCCTAAAAAATAAGGCCTTTTGAAAGGCCGGCAACATTCTCATTTTGGTGCTGAATTATTGACCGCTCCTTTAACTTCGACGAGGTACAGTCAGCTGCAGCTATTGTTATACAGGATGGACCAAGGTTTGACGAACTTGGGGATATTTTTTTTTTGAACGAATAACTATAATTCTTGTTGAAAGCGACTGTACGTTTGTAAGTTTGCATCACATCACAGTAATTATATAAATGCGAAAGTTTAGATGGATGAATGGATGTTTGTAACTTATTCACGCCAAAACTACTGAACGACAGGGCTGAAATTTTACTAAAATGAAGATCTACCTGGAAAAAAACGTATTTAAACTACTTTATATTCCAAAAATCTATTCCCATGATATAGAAATAACCTATAAAAGTTTATATAGAAACAACGCATGCAAAGTCGTTGATAGAAACTAGTTATTGAATACATAAGTTAAATTTGAAGTAAAGTTTAGCTATAACAGCCTTATCTCCCGTGAAACAAGATACATATATAAAGTCTTTATTACTAACACACACACAAAAAAATTACAACAGTTATTATAACCAACACTAGTAATAATTAAACGTGTTTAAAAAAAAAACTATAAACCGAATTCAAATTCCTTAATAATGAAAATAGATGTAAAACTTAGTTTTAAAACAATAATCATCGAAATCGGTTGTGATTGAGTTATTCGTCCATATTATGTCCCGCCCACATACTTAATGCAAATTTAAGACTTTATATGGTTTTTCCAGGAATACCATTGCCAGAATCGGGCATTATCACGCTCTCAACGGATTACTTAACACTTTGAGTGCTGAAAACGCACGGTATGAGTTTTCTACAAGTGACTAATATGCGTAAATCTTACACTAGCGCAGCGGCTGAGAAAATACAGATCTTTGTGACTCAGCAGAGCTGTAATATTTTTCGAACGAAACGCATGTGCGGCGCAACACAGCCGCTGTGTAGAGCGGCAGCACGAATTTTTTAGGTAAAAAAAAGATTGCAGTCGCCGAAAAAAAACCGCAGTCAAAGTGTTAAGGCCTTCCCTGACTGCGACATATTCGCAGACGAACTAAAAAAATATTGTCAGTTTGTTTGATCTATTGTGAGAGGGATGGGTGACTCGTCTTTCTCATATGTAAAATAATTAGTGTAATTGGTGATTGTGCCGTTCTAATTAAATAATAAATAAAATATATAAATAGAACTGGACCAAATTAAAATGGGACCACACGGGAAGGACCAGCTTTCAAATAAAAAAATCAAAAGAAAAATACAGTCGAATTGAGAACCTCCTCCTTTTTTTAAGTCGGTTAGGAACAATAATAAAACACAGACACAAATAATAAATAAATAAATAATACTGGACAATTCACACAGCATTATCTAGCCCCAAGGTAAGCAGAGCTTGTGTTATGGGTAATTTAATATTTACTAGATAACTAATATACATAATACAATACATTACATAGATAGATATTTTTTATTATACATATATAATGACCAGAACACCCGGAACAAGTATCTGCAGATCGTACACACAATTGTTCCGAGGCGGGAATCGAACCCGCAACCTCCTGCGTCGCAGGCGGACCTTCACCCACCGCGTCACATTGGTCGTCTCATAATAAGCTTAAACTAATTGTCTTTCTCTTAATCGCAGTGTAGTTGTTCACTGTTGTTACCTCACGATCTGAGAGTAAACCGCTCGGGAGAAGAAAGCGGAAAACCAAGATGAGTTGTGATTCGGCGGAGGAAAAGGTTTACTCAGTTATTATATCTGTTAACACTTTGACTGCGACTTTTTTTCGACGACTGCGATCTTTTTTTTAATCTAAAAAATTCGTGCTGCCGCTCTACACAGCGGTTGTGTTGCGCCACACATGCGTTTCGTTCGAAAAATATTACGGCTGTGCTGAGTCACTCAGATCTGTATTTTCTCAGCCGCTGCGCTAGTGTGGATTTACGCATATTAGTCACTTGTAGAAAACACATACCGTGTGATTTCAGCAATCAAAGTGTTAAGATCTAATGTGATTAGAGACTCGAGTTTGCGGTAGGAACAAAACCATTAATGTTACTAAGAATTCATACCATCGTTTAGTTCTGGTTTTTATATTTTGGCACCGAATCGTTGAATCAACCCGTTTGTCTTACGAAACAACGTCATATAAGGGCATCCATAAATCTATAAGTATTAATACAACGGGTATTTATCGCGTTTATTTACCTATTTTTCTTTTTTTCCCGTGGAGGTTTACACACTGTCGTGGTCACGGGATGACATCCCGTGACCACGACAGTGTGTAAACCTGTTGAAACGTCGGGAAAAAAAGAAAAATAGGTAAATAAACGCGATAAATACCCGTTGTATTAATACTTATAAATATGTGTTCAGATCGCGTAAGTTTAAAAGTATTTATCCATAAATCATCATCATCAGCATATTGTAGTCCACTGCTGGACATAGGCCTCCGCTAATGAGCGCCATAGCGCCCTGTCTTCAGCTTGACGCATCCAGCATTCCTTCGCAGGACGTCGTCCCACCTGGTCGGAGGGCGTCCTACACTACGTTTACCGAGTCATGGTCTCCACTCAAGAACACGTTTGCCCAAACGGCCTATTTCTCCATTTCTTAAGCGGTTACCAAGTTGTATTGTGCCACGTGTGGTTCAGCACTCAGCTGAGTTTGTCCCTTTTTTGGCCAGCAGGCTAGCACGGTAGATATTAATGTTTCTCTGTAGGTTTATTTTATTTGATTAATTTTTAAGTGTACTGTATAATTACAGTGTGTACTACTTTTCTATTGTTATTTGTGTTATTTTACGAAACATGTTTATGGCCAAATAAATATATCTTTATCTTTGTAGAAAATAACAAATGGCATATTACAAATCGACGTAATTAAAGTAATTGCCTATGTCTATTGTTAATCATCGTTCCAAAATATGGCTAAAAGTCACTCAGCCATCTCATCGAATGACATTTTTGAGGTTATACCCTAGAAATCAGCGTTAGTTTTGCAATCAGCCTAGCCGTTCTACAAACGGGCTGTTACACACGTTCACTCGTGAACAAGTGGCTTTGCTAATGCATACTCGCAACATGCAGATTTATGTTCAAATCAAATCAAAAACTCTTTATTTCCATGAATACAATAATATCTACAGTAAGAAAAGTTCAAATTCTTTAAATTAACCGCTGGCACAGTAATAAAGTTCATCATCATCATCATCAGCCTATAGCAGTCCGCTGCTGGACATAGGCCTCCCCCAATGAGCGCTATAACGCCCTGTCAGCTTGCCGCATCCAGCATCTGCCTGCTGTTATTTCCATAAATACATTAAATGTATGTTTCTACAGTTAGAAAAGTTCAAATTCTTAAAATTAAACACTGACACGGAAATAATGTGATATATTTGAATGGTTATTTTTGAACTTGGAGCAAAACCCATCACAAGGTTATGTTATCCTCTACAGATAATCTGATATTTTGTAGCAAGGGTCGATACACGTACGACGGAATATCCGTCTCATATTATCGGTCGCGTTACGCCAGAACAGGCAAATCTTCTTATATATAAAAATCAATTGCTGTTCGTTAGTCTCGCTAAAACTCGAGAACGGCTAGGCCGATTTAGCTGATTTGTTTAGAAATGTGTGTCGTAGTCTAGGGAAGGTTTAAACGGTGAGAAAATATTTAAAAATGTCAACGCGGGCGAAGCCGGGGGGCGCAGCTAGTATATAATAAAACATTCATCATTTCACACTTAACCTACAATGCGTTAGTGCGTCAAGCGTACAGCGTCTGTTAAGTTTTCGTCAACGCATAGTCGGTCGACGTAACGTGTCGCGACACGTGTTTTGCGTGATGCATTCAGACTAGGCGTAACATCAGCGGAGATCGTTTGCGTATAGGCCATTCGAACTGTGGCAGATCTAATTTGGCTGAATAAACGCGACCGATGATACCCTCGACGCATTTTCCGTCAGATGTGTACCGAACCGACCCTTAGCCATATTGTACACGAGGGTTTTGATATTTTGATCGCAGTAGTGGTTAAATCTCTGAGTGTTAAATACACAGAAGGAAGCTACCGCTCTTTCTCTGGTGCGTTCCCTCGGGAAGGGTTGATTACCTACGCCGCGAATAAAAAAATACTTCAATATGTCGGCAAATCAACTTGGTCAGCTCGGAAGGTAAACCTTCAGAGGTCAGCAAGTCAACTCCAAAAGGCCATCAGCTGTGATAGCAGAGTTGATCCCTAGTCTAGTTTATTTACATGACGGCCAAATATAACATAAGCAGTTCTAGCTTCGAAAAAACGAAGTATGCAAATATGTAGATGGTCGTTTACCCTGAACTAAAGGTCAGCGTACATTTGAAGCGTTTTCTAAGTCAATGCCTAAGTTTTTAAACATTCTCTATTAATTTGATCTTAATAAAGAAAGATTAGTTGTGTTGGAGGTTATGTTTTGTGATTTGGTAGAGCTAAGTTTCTTTCTTCTATACCTGTGCTAGCCCGCGGCTTCGCACGCGTTGTTTATATGGAAACGTTTAAATGTTATATATATCCCATGGAAATTTATTTATGGGATAAAAAGTAAGCCAAGTAATATTCGACGTAAGTAAAGCCTTTGTTCGATTCCAGGCTTAGGTTAGTTCATCATCATCATCAGCCTATAGCAGTCCACTGCTGGACATAGGCCTCCCAGGGCAGCAGCTTTCTTCTATGCATTATTCAATTCAAAACGTTTATTTCAGATATCAGTTTATAGTAACGAAACAGTAAAAGTGTCCATATTTGAGCTTAATTATATTAAAACACCTCTACTTCGATCACCTATCTGCCGTAGCCTGCCAAACGTAGTGATTATGGCTAAACCCTGTTTGTGAGTGGCACGTTCACTTGTGGACTTATGTATGCTGATGAGGATATTATTAGAGCCATGTGGTTATCAAATCGTTGATCAATTAATTAACATTTGAGAAATTTTCTTTTCTATGTGTAACTTGCGTCAGTCATAGATAATAAACTGGAGTGATAGAAAAGCTTTGTTCAAGCATAGATAAATGACTGCTTCTATACTACCTTCTATACTATGGGTCTATGAACTGGTATACTTTAAATCCAGGAAAAGAAAGAAAGAAAGAAAATACATTTATTTGACACTATACATAACACATTACATGGGAAAAAAATAATAAAAACAAGAAAAAAAAATTACAAGGAATAGAGAAGACATACAAAATAGAGCAAATACGTGTTACATAAGGGGCCAAAAAGGTCCCTGTCTCAGCATGATGCCGCTACAAGCCTAAGTTAGTCGGCTCTGATTTTCAGACAGGTCCTGGTGTGGAGGCACAAAGCTTGATAACATCATGTAGGTATATATAAAAGAAAACAAGAGTAGGTAACATAAAAAAGCCAGAGATAAAAGGAAAAATTAAGAGAGGCACCATTAAATACGAGTCTCCATGGACATCACAAAACTATACAAACAAGCCTTAAATCTAAAAAAAAAAATATATGAAACACGTGTAACTTTGGACAAAAGATAGTCTTACGACACATTTTTTTAAATATCATCATCAACCTATGTTAGTCCACTGCTGGACATAGGCCTCCCCAATGAGCGCCATAGCGCTCTGTCCTCAGCTTGCCGCATCCAGCATCTACCTGCAGTCTTTCGCAGGTCGATTTTTTAAACATAACTTTTTAAATATTTTTAAACCTACGCGATCTAAACACATAATAACTTTTTTAATCTACTCGTCAATTTGTTGATGAGTTTAGCATCTTTTTAGATTAGACAGACATAGAATGTTAAAAGTTAATACTTTTTGTAACTAAATTAAATCTTTAACTAAAAGATTAAAATAGCAGGCCTTAGGAAAACTTTACAAGAAGTAAAAGACCTCGTGGTTAGGTACAAGTAACTGGTCGGTTTCGGCGCGTCCTTGGCAACCAGTTTGAGTGGACTTTACACGTTTAAGCTTTGTTCATATTGATAAATAAATATCATTATGAAAGACTAGCGGACCTTCTCGGCTTCGCACGGTTTTCCTACGGAACCCTAATTTTTTTGAAAATATAATATACCTATGCCTATGTGTAGCCTATGTTCACCGAGGATCCGAGGAGTTTCCCAACGGTGAAAGAATTTTTCAAATCGGTCCAGTAGTTTCGGAGCCTATTAATTACAAACAAACAAACAAAAAATCAAACCTTTCCTCTTTATAATATTAGTATAGATACTAAGGTAAGGTACTGATAATATACAGAAAGTCCAGCACAACGTTTGTTTTATGGAAAATGGGGGTATATTTGAATAGGATACGTGTGGAACTCGGTACGTACCCCTATGCAAATACCACCCCATACAATTATTAAACTTCCATAATATGACTAACATAATACCTCTGAAATAATATAATACCTCTGCTACTTTTTATAAAAAAAACGCGCGTTATGCCGTGGGAAGAAGCTAGTCATAAATAACACTTTATTTACGACATTGTGATCAAGTCCTTGTTATTTTTCGTATTCACGAAAATTAAACTCTTTTTGTTGGTTTCGGACTGGTTTTGAACGAAAACTGTTTAGTTAGGCCCGCGTTGGATTCTGTGCATATTTGTCTTTATTTTTTTGTAAATCAAGTGCTGTATTGAATTGTATATACCAGGTGAATGGTCTGTTGCTGATCATAATAAATAAATCATGTAAATAAATTTTGACGACCGATGTGGCGCGGTGGACGAAGGTCCGCCTGCGACGCAGTTGGTTGCGGGTTCGATTCCCGCCTCGGAACAATTGTGTGTACGATCTGCAGATATTTGTTCCGGGTGTTCTGGTCGTTTTCTATGTATAATAAATAATAAATAATAATGGACAATTCACACAGCATTATCTAGCCCCATGGTAAGCAGAGCTTGTGTTATGGGTACTAGATAACTGATATACATAATACTATATATTACATAGATAGATATTTTTTTTATTATACATAGAGAACGACCAGAACACCCGGAACAAATATCTGCAGAACGTACACACAATTGTTCCGAGGCGGGAATCGAACCCGCAACCTCCTGCGTCGCAGGCGGACCTTCGCCCACCGCGCCACATCGGTCGTCAATATAAACAAATAAATAAAAAATATATATAATAAAAAATATCTATCTATATAATGTATTGTATTATGTATATCAGTTATCTAGTACCCATAACACAAGCTCTGCTTACCATGGGGCTAGATAATGCTGTGTGAATTGTCCAGCATTATTTATTTATTTAAATAAATAAGTCATGATCAAAATATTTGGACGTATTGAATGTCAATCGACATATATTTCGAAGTAGCTGCGCCCCGCGGCCTCGCCCGCGTGGTAATTTCTGCGCAATTTTACCATGTTTTCTCACCGTTTAAACCTTCCCTGGACTACGACAAACATTTCAAAACCAAAATTAGCTAAATCGACCCAGCCGTTCTCGAGTTTTAGCGAGACTAATGAAAAGATATATAATATAGGTAGAGCAATAGATTTTTATATATAAATATTTGAATAAAACTCTTTACCAG
Source organism: Eupithecia abbreviata (assembly GCA_943735965.1). NCBI lineage: Eukaryota > Metazoa > Arthropoda > Insecta > Lepidoptera > Geometridae > Eupithecia > Eupithecia abbreviata. The sequence continues at coordinate 599,396 of OX030997.1, read as the reverse complement.
GGAAGGTTTTCCGAGGCTCTGTCTTTATTATATCAAAGCAACAAAATGGCATAACTAAAGACACATAACTGTTGAGTTAACACTTTGACTGCTGAAATCACACGGTATGTGTTTTCTACAAGTGACTAATATGCGTAAATCCACACTAACGCAGCGGCTGAGAAAATACAGATCTTTGTGACTCAGCACAGCCGTAATATTCTTCGAACGAAACGCATGTGCGGCGCAACAAAACCGCTGTGTAGAGCGGCAGCACGAATTTTTTAGGTTAAAAAAAAGATCGCAGTCGTCGTAAAAAAAACCGCAGTCAAAGTGTTAACTGAGATATAAAATCATTCTCTGAATTCTGGGTGTGATCTTAGCTTTTGAAGGCCACTGCCCCTCATTTTGCGAAAAAAAGTGAAAAAGCGGGTACTTATACGGGTTTTTCTGTAAACGTCGTTTAAAAATAATAACCTGTCGTTGATTGAAGTACGTAATCGGTGTTTTTGTGACGTAGCTTCGAGAATAATGCACCCGTTTCAATGCAGTTCTATGTGTAAGAAACTTTATATATCAGGGAGTGTATATTATTATATGTATATTGTCATGGCTAAACTTAGGGCAGCTTTTTTCGCGTTTTGATTAAATTCATAGCTATTGCATCTGCTTGTCAATTTAGATGTATACCATAGAGTGTATCAATAGAATAGAAAGCTTTTATTAGCACACACATAAAGACAAACATACATTTAAACACACTAAGCTAAATAAGATAGACTGTCACACCAAAACTAAAAGATAAACAAAAGAAAATAAGTTTAAAGAACTTAACCAGTCCTTAGTGCGCGCTATGTGGTCCGATCGGTAGGACAAAGGACCACGTAGCCAGAGGGCCCTAAATAGGTCCAGCCTCATCACGCTATGACTCATATAATTTACGACGCATCTAGGCTGTATTTTTATAACGAATATTAAACAAAAGAATCGAACCAATTAGAGTATTATTAGTGAAACACTCACATATCGGTATAGACCTCAATTTTTAAAGTAAAATCGATTATAATCGACAAGTTCTATTATAATCGATTTTATACTAAAACTTCCTGAACATTTTATTATATACTCATTAGATTATTTTTTCTTCATCTTGGAGTATAAAAAAGGAGAAGAAAACGTCCTCATTAAGTTTAAAGTGTTTTCTTAACCGGACAACATCTAAGAAGGATTTATTCAATACAAAGGTAATTTATAATTATCAATCTAACCTACCAACAGAGATATAAATCATCGCCCTACCGTAGGTACCTATTCACGTCACAACTAACGTAAGCTATGTTTTTGTATTTATGGATACATGATTTTAGACCTTTGTCATATTCAAGCCTGTTTTTGTTTTCACTAATGTCCTTGTTTTTTGATGACCTCTGTTACGCGGTGGGTAAAGGTCCGCCTGTAATGCAGGAGGTTGCGGGTTCGATTTCCGCCTCGGGACAAACGTTTTTACGATCTGCAGATATTTGTTCTGGGTGTTCTCAGTATTGTCTATGCAATGTAAAAAAAACTATATAATATATTGTATTATGTATATTAGTCATCTGGTACCATAACACTTGGGCCTATATAATGCTGTGTGGATTGTCCAGTACATAGTATAAAACAAAATCGCTTCCCGCTGTCTGTCTGTACCTATGTATGCTTAGATCTTTAAAACTACGCAATTTGATGTGGTTTCTGTAATAAATAGATAGAGTGATTCAAGAGGAAGGTTTGTAAACCATTAGACACATAAATTTCTACGCGGGCGAAGCCGTGGGCGCAGATAGTTTAATTATAAGGGAATAGGATAGGCAAGTGAATCCAATAGAACACTAAGTAATACCTTCCTATACCTCATCATGACGACCGATGTGGCGCGGTGGGCGAAGGTCCGCTTGCGACGCAGGAGGTTGCGGGTTCGATTCCCGCCTCGGAACAATTGTGTGTACGATCTGCAGATATTTGTTCCGGGTGTTCTGGTCGTTTTCTATATATAATAAAAAATATCTATCTATGTAATGTATTGTATTATGTATATCAGTTATCTAGTACCCATAACACAAGCTCTGCTTACCATGGGGCTAGATAATGCTGTGTGAATTGTCCAGCATATATATATATATACCTACATAATCTGAACCATCCTTCGTGGACGTAGAAGCCAGGATGATGATGATGATGCATCACGCCATTACCATGCCATGATATTATGATAGTACTCTCTTGGAATGGAATCTTCTAGTATCTATGCCAAGTATAATTATATTGAGCAATTATAATTAACCTGGGGGTTTCGCAAACCCGTTCAAAACTAGATACTTGAACATAAACAAGGTTACAACGTTATTACATCTTTTTGTTCTATTGTATAAGATGCATAGTCGTTGGTATAGGTACTTGTATACCAGTTTAATCCAAGTTAATTCTGAGAACTCAAGCAAAACTGTCAACATTACCCAACTCAACTCAGCCTAGGTCAAAAGTCTGCGCCTATAGCCCATTCACAAAGATGAATAGTCGAATACAAGTTCCATAAACTGAAGCCCACTGACGATTGAGGCAACAAAAAAACCCAGTTCGAATTGCCGAAACTACTTGCGTCACTGCGTCTTGACACATCGGACTGGCCACCAAGACTAGTCTACACTGGCCGGTTTTAAAAAAAGAACACGCAAGCCAATTTGAAAACGGAACGCAGTCAGTTAGGCACTGTTCGCGCGTCAAACCGCACGTCTTTGCCGCTCGATAATCAAACGCGAAATTTAGAAAGTTACGAACAACGTGTCCATGTGATTTTTTTTTATTTACCAAGTGTGTGTTAGTGTTTTGTGCAAAGGAATTGAGTGTATGTTACTAGGAAGCTAATCTAAGGCCAACGAGATGCTTATAACGTAAGTAATACCGTGATTAGAATGATTAATAAAACTAATGGCCACCTCATTATTGCATACCCAAAACACTAAGGACGTTGAAGGTTCGCGAATGTGCGCTCGTATAATTTTGGACTTCCTCTGCAGTTGCATAAACGCCGTCATCAAAAAACCTGCAATTTAACCGTCGGAAAAACTTGACCATCAATTTTGCTATGGTCATCAGCTATTTACTTCACTCGCTCTGACAACTAAACAGGTTGTATACATTTTAATTTTAGAACTTGAGATCATTCCCTCTTCCCGTAGGAGCTCGTAGACCCTACGTAGCTGTGCTACGAACCGTAGCGTTCTCTACGAAGTTTGCGAATATGCGTGTAAACTTTTTAGATTTATTTTTTAAACACGTTTGAATTTGGAATTCTCACACATCCTCTTTTTAGGCAAGCCTTGAGTCTATATCAAGAAAAGATTGAAAACGGGTCGTTGGTACAAATATTTACACCTATTGAGTTAGATAACGATTAGAAAAGACACTAGTTTTATAAATAATTATGTAGAAAATGAAGATCAAGCAGCGATCGATCCATTGATTGAAGTTACAATGACGTTGCTTTAATCAAATAGGATTGTTGAATGTTTGTAAATCGAAGTGACCTTATTACAGTTTTGGCTTGTTTTATCGCCATTTGGAAATACTTCTTAGATTCCAAGTTACATGTATTCTAGAAGAAATATATTTTCACATGCATTTAATGTTATGAACGTAAAGGTAAGCGAAAAGTGTATAATAACTTATTTTATAGCAAGTAAATGAACGTGAATGATTGGATATAAAAAGTCAATATTTAAGTTTTAGTAACTGTCATGAAGGTGATGACATGAATTTATTATTAATAACTATCTATCAGTACTTATTAGTGAAAACTAAATTGACTGAAAAGTACCTAATTGTAAAAAAAAAACATTAACTAGGTCGTTGCGTATACTCCCAAATCATGTAAAACATTTATATATTATGAAAAATATATACATATTAAAAAACTACTAAATTTATATATTACCTATCCTACCTATTAAAATATCTGAAACTTACGGCGGCGGTGCGACGGCAGAAGCAATTCAAGTTACATAAAATACCTGAGTACTCAGAAAGATAATTTTCCTTAAAGTAAAAAACGTGAAATACAGTCTCACTTCTGAGGCTAAGTTAAACGGGTCAAGAATCTAATTAATATTCTTGAAATAAGTGAAATAGTTAATCGAGGCCAAATATCACCCCACATCGTTCGGTCCACTTTCAACAAATTACCTTGCAATAGCGAAGATAGATATGTACCTACTTCTGTATGTTAATAGCTCTATGAAGTGTGCGTTGATTTTCCACTGTTAAAAGTGTTAGTAACATCTTCTACCGCATGACTGATTTCAATGAAAGTATTGGCTTTTTCCATGGAGGTGGTTACTTTGATAGAAGCGTATGAAAGTTGTAATACTAGAGATTCAAAAATAAAAAATACTAGAAAACCTTTTGTTCAACGAAGGATATTATATTTATTTGGCTAACTTGAGGAGTAAGAGGTTGTCCTGTCCAAAAATATGACTAAAAATGTTGCAAAAACTGTTACCGTACAATTTTCTAACAGTTTTTTCGCTAAATCCCCTTTTTAAACCCTATTTGCAAGCATTAAAATTTAAATTAATATGTTCGCTTCAAACCTACAAACACACGAGCGAATCCGCCGACAAAAAGTAGCACTTATCAGATTATAAAACAAAATTTTGGTACAAGGCTAACAACACGTTATAATTAATAATTTAATGTGCAAACATTTTATTTGTTCAGCGTGTTCTATAATTAAGAAATGAATAACGTTTCGCTTTTACACGAAGTTCAACATTATTATGATTTTAGAAATTCTGGATATCTTTGTAGTACCTAGCTCTATGATTACTGCCATCTGCCTGCGGATTCTCACAGGTTTCTTTGGAATAAAAAGTACGTTCCTCTGGAATAAGATAATAATTTAATGTGCAAACATTTTATTTGTTCAGCGTGTTCTATAATTAATTAATGAATAACGTTTCGCTTTTACACGAAGTTCAACATTATTATGATTTTAGAAATTCTGGATATCTTTATAGTACCTAGCTCTATGATTACTGCCATCTGCCTGCGGATTCTCACAGGTTTCTTTGGAATAAAAAGTACGTTCCTCTGGAATAAGATAATAATTTAATGTGCAAACATTTTATTTGTTCAGCGTGTTCTATAATTAATTAATGAATAACGTTTCGCTTTTACACGAAGTTCAACATTATTATGATTTTAGAAATTCTGGATATCTTTATAGTACCTAGCTCTATGATTACTGCCATCTGCCTGCGGATTCTCACAGGTTTCTTTGGAATAAAAAGTACGTTCCTCTGGAATAAGAAGTAGTTTATCTCCACCCGGGATATACGAGTAATAATAATGGATGCATCATACTGACGCGGTAAGCGATGGTCCACTTGAAACGGAGGTTGCGGGTTTGATTCCCGCCTCGGGACTATTGGGTGTAGAGGTATGATCTGCAGATATTTTTGCGGGTGTTCTGGTCGTTACCTATGTATAATAAATTATCTATCTATGTAACTGTGTACTGTATTAAGTATATAAATCATCTAGTATAACGCAAACTCTGCTTAGCTGGAGGCTAGATGATGCTGTGTGGATTGTCCAACATTATTTATCTATTTATTATTTATATTGTACCTACGAGTACATCAGTGGATGATACCCTTTAGGGTGCTACACGTACCGGCTATCATCCTCGAGTTTCTTTAGATTAACTCTCATAAAGGACATCTGTGCTGCTGGCTTCGGCACCGGAACCACTAAATGGCCCAAGATTAGTCATGAAAAAGTAGAAAGAGTTAGATTCCCATTTATATGATACATATGTAATATATAAGTATAGATTTTACCTAATAAGTTTTATTAGGTAAAATCTATAAAATCGTAAAGTAAAATCTTTAAAAGTATCATGGTTTTGTATGTTTATGGATCATGATATGATCATGGATCATAGTGCATGAAACTGTCCCGAAATATTGGAAACTCAAAAATCTAATCATGGTAAATATCCCGTTATAAATGACTTTTGAGAAGAGACAAAGTTTGAAAACGAAGCTAAACAATAAACTTAAGGTTTTTATGATTTAAGGTAAAGTCTATACAATATTTTGTTTAACTTGATACATTATTGTGTTGAAAACAAGAATTTTTACGTTTTAATATTGCAATCGTAAACAAGTTGATTAATTTGACCAGAAAACCGTATATAAAACGAGTCTGTACAACCTGTAGGAGTGAGGGAGATAGTTTATGAGCGAGATAGCTGTTTCGTGTTTCCTTGTTTTTCTCACCTTGTGTATGATATGAATGGATTTTAAATTACCAGCAGGAATTTTTAATATCCGTGATAAATTCAAGGATATTAAAATTTAAAAAAAAAAAACACCATCAGCCCACAACTTAAAACTATTTGTATTAATTTATTTAAAGAAAATAAAATAATTAGGGAGGTACAATCGGCGGCCTTATCACTTATCCTTCATTTTATCAAAACCATGGCAACCTGTTTTGAAATCTTTATAATCCACTTACTTACTATCTTGATCGTTTGAAAGTAAGTATACCAATTATCCACTTACACTACAAGACAAATAAAAGTAAAACCAAAATCTAGGATGATAGAGTGTTATTCAGCTTGCTTAGTCAACGACCTCGCGTGCACTTCAGTGCAATAAAATCGTAGCTATCTGTGCATCTTAAAACGCCGCCGCTTTCAACATCCTTACAAATTGTAATGCTGTTGCCGTCTCGGCGGGTAAATTTTAGTCTAATAAGAGTTCTAAAAATATATCTATTATTTGTACATCACCTTTGTTTGTTAATGATTAAGATAATCATATTTTAGGCACCCAAAAAAACTAGGGTTTTAAAATTTATACTTATACCTAAATTAGTCGTATTATTTACTATTAAATCTTGAATAATTTTATGTGTAGGCAATTATAAATCAAACAAAATTACGTGTTTTGTATTTGTTATCTATCTTTCAAAGTCTATAGATGCCTCTCTGCTTTAGCAAAGTGAGCAAAACTACAAAAACTTTTTATAAAATAATTATTTTATGTGATTTACAGTACTGTGTGCGATTTACGCCTTTACAAATGTCATTTAGAGGTTACCCGAGAGTAATCAAGACATATTTCCATGTTCTGAAGGTTTTGTTCATAATTCTACACTTTTTTTACTTTTGTGTTCATTGGTTATGTTGCTAATGATCATCGGCTGTCAATGACGTATGCAAACGCCGTGCTGCCGGAAACGTTTTACGTGTAATTTTCACAGAGTTTGGATTTTTTATTGACCTAATGGTTATCGTCATTAGTTTTTAATATAAACCCATTTATAGACGTCATCTTAGAACGCTGAGTCATCGTCTTAAGGAAAAGGTGTTGTTGATTAAGCGTATGTTATATGACGTCTTCTGTCAAGGGAACTGATCCCGATCACAGATGTCAAGTACGCAATGTGAAGTGCAAAGAGCATAATATTAACCTTGTATTAAATTAAATATCGTAAATTATTGGCATGACAAGGACACGCCTCCATTTATAATAGAGGTACCTGTGTTATCTCATGACCTAAAATTTATTATTTATCACCTTATACTATTTAATTTTTGATGTGTACAATTTTACATGCCCTTTTTATTTCCTCTGATATGAAAATAAATAATTTTTATTTAGCTCATATCACTCACAATGATAAAATATTTACTTTTGTCAGTCTCAATGGGACTAGTCATATGTGCGGACATATTATAGTACACAAGTTTGTGCGCAAATTGCCTTCTTTATTCCTTCAAAATCCAATGAGACGACAGACCTACACGACCGTACAATTGACAACTAACTTAAAAACAAACACGATCAAAAATGTTACTATTTAAATAACGCAGTGTGAGACACATTTTCCATTTTTATTTTATTTTTTGATCAGACGTCAGAAAGCGTAACAATTCAACATTAAACCTATAGCTCGATCTGACATCAATTGCCATAACTTTTGCGTCACAACAGCTTACATTACAAATAAACGAGACCAAAGTCTAATGATTTGTCCGCGAGTGTACTCGCAACTGACACCATTCTTACATCTCACGCGTTATGTAAGGAGTGAAGGAGATAGCTTGCGTAATGGTCGTACGTTCTCTAAAGACTGTATTTGATGAGTGGAGTCAGGTGGGTTTGTATGTAGTATTTTATTAACTAGCAAGTAGGTAGACTATAGTAACGTCTTAAAGTGGTTTTTCTTCTTCGTGCCCTTGGGGAATGTAGTTTTTCCTTCTTCCGTTTCCGCATTAACATTTGTCACATATCCTCTGCCACTCTCATAAAATATATATTATAGAAAACAATATAATATGGCAGATATTATGTACTCGTATGTACGTCATCATGACATGAGCTAAAAGTAAATTATTTAATTTCAATAAACCGCAAAACTAGCTAAACTAATGTTAAAAATCTAAACAAACCGACGTTTTTCTGTTTACATAATAATATAACATTATGTACTATGTTGGAACACGTAGATACTTACTAATAGAGTTAGTATTGACTATACCGCTATCGGTTTTCTCGCTCTAACAAAATGCTATTCGATTGTGAAGATAGAGACAGAGCTATTGGAAAATGCATGTAGGTAGGTATATGGTAAGGTTATGTATGTAAGTAAATAGATGGTTATTTCCTAATGTCACATAAGTGCGACCTCCTACCTTGACACGACACGCGATCTCTCACGTGTTTTACCCGACTGCAGGTTATAAGTTAATTATTCATATATTCTATTCTTTAGACCGACAACTGCTGAGGGAAACGTGTTTTTGAGTGGAGACCGCGACTCGAAAAACGTAGTGTAGGACGCCGTCCGGCCAGCTGGGAAGACAGCAGGCAGATACTGGGTGCGGCAAGCTGAAGACGGGGCGCTGTGGCGCTCATTAGAGGAGGCCTGTGTCCAGCAGTGGACTATTGCAGGTTGATGATGATGATAAGTTTTTAGGTATGATGACTTTGAAAAGGTAACTGATAACACTGGAAACCGATTTTTCGAGTATTTATCAGGGTCTTTAGAATCGTGAATCATGGAGATGAAAAGAAATAATGATTTCAAAGACAATGAAAGCTAAGCCATAGTTGCAATTAAATCGGTTTTATTCACATAATGAGTTAAAAAACCTACAAGAAAATTGCACTTATTATTACATCTATATCTTTAATATATCTTTTCTTATCTACTCGTAATTATGAAGACAATAAAGCTTTTTCAATGACGCCAATTGAAAGGAATAAAAAATGTCGCAAGAAAAACTAAAATAAAGTGTACAGATATGTCAGCTGTTTTAGATTTTAAGCAAACCGTATGATTACTAGCTAGCTTGCATTATTATATGAATAAAAAAATATCTTCATAGTAAATTATGAAACGTAGTGTAGGAAGTCCTCCGACCAGGTGGGATGACGACCTGCGAAAGACTGCAGGTAGATGCTGGATGCGGCAAGCTGAAGACAGGGCTCTATGGCGCTCATTGGGGGAGGCCTATGTCCAGTGGACTGCTATAGGCTGATGATAATGATGAAATTATGATACAAATAAAAACGTTTGCAATCAAATGTAAAATGGAGTCGAGCGAGCGCGTTTATATCTTTTTCACTAATAAATGTGTAATACGGCTGTGACGTAGAACAACAAATTGCGTTGACCGTTTTCTTGTCCGTAACTACACATTTTTGACGTAAATGTTTTGTTTTTAAACGAATTTAATTGTATTTGATTAACTTTGAATTATCAGGGTGTAGGTTGAGTTTTTATATGATTTTGGTCGGTAGGTATAGGACCCTAAATTCAGGTAACAGTTTTGAATTCATTTATCTACATTTATACCTAGGTCATTTATATCAGGTAAAACAGATGATTCATCAAACATATCTTTGTCTCGCTCAGACTTGAACTGAGCAGAAGAGCAAGGGAGATGACGTCATTTTCAATCTCTTATCAACTCTCAATATAATTGTCAATTTTCCGTAAATTTATGTAGTGTTCTAGTCGTTATAAATGTACATATATAAAAATCTAATCGCGGTAGTTGATATTAGATTTATTGAACAGTAAGTAAAGAGAAAGGAGTAATAGAAGTAAGTAGAAAGAAAAAAAGAAAATACATTTATTGATTCACAAGTAGGTACAGCTTGCTACTAAATAATAATCATATAGTATAAGTAAACAAGAACATAAAGAAATAAATAAAATTAACTACGTATGTATTATATACAAGCAACAAGCGACTCCACAAAGCGAACCAATAGGTCCTGTCTCAGCATAATGTTGCTCTACTTCTCCTCAAGAAGTAGAGCAACGCTGGTTTTCTGACAGAACCATTGGCGCGCGCGTGTCCACACGGGTGGCAAACCACAGATAAGACAAAAATATATATACACATTAAATTGACATCTTACAACCTAAGATTAACTCTAACTAATTAAGGGTTTAAATGCACCCTTTACCTTTACCCCGTCAGTCAACTTCATTTACGACTCAAGGCTGTATATTGAATATTATCTTTACAAATATTAACTATAAATAACCTTAGGAGACTACAATACACATAAAGAAGTGCAAAGTTCTAGGATCATAGGAAACGAGCAAGGACACTTCTAGCTATTCTTCAATCTATATAATTATTTAACTAGCGAGTTAAATTATTGTTTTAATACTTGTTGATTGTTAGCGAAAGACTGCAGGTAGATGCTGGATGCGGCAAGCTGAAGACAGTGCGCTATGGCGCTCATTGGGGGAGGCCTATGTCCAGTGGACTTATATAGGTTGATGATGATGATTGTTAGACAAAACTATAAACCGACTTCTAATTCCTTAGTATTTTCACTGTTTCTCGGGACAAATAGTAATCCTACGGGAATAACTTTTTTAGGGACCGCCTCAGGATAATTTTCCATACAATGGCGGAAAAAAAATCTAAATCGGTTCATAAAAACAATACAATACAAAAATTCTTTACACCATAATCAAATCAATCATTACAAAAATACATTATATGCGACAAGTACAATGGGTGGCCTTATCGCTTAGAAGCGATCTCTTCCAGGCCACCGTAAATACACGTAAATACACTAGACTTAGTATTAAGATCCATTATTATTGTATTTTTTTGTATTGGTGGTGCAATGAAGTAATATTGTATTGTATTGTATTGTAAATAAAAAGCCAAACACAGAACCTCCTCTTTGTTTTAATACAGTTAAGTTCAGTCTGTCAGTTACCTTCCATAATACTATTTATTGAATACTAGCTGCTCCCCGCGGCTTCGCCCCCGTGGAAATCTATGTGTGAAATTGATTAAATGATAAAAATCTTATGTTAGACTCCTGGTTCTAAGCTACCTCTCCACCAATTTTCAGCGAAATCGGTCCAGCCGTTCTCGAGTTATAAGTGTTGTAACAAACACGACTTTCTTTTATATATATAGATAAATATACTCAACACACTCGGAATAAATATTAGTCCCGAGGCGGGAATCGAACACGCGCCACCTGTGTCGAAGGAGACCTTCGCCCGCTCCGCCACTGACGTCGTCTTATTAATAGCAGTTGAAATATTTGTTCAGCATTGATATTTATTTAATTACTTAGATCTTACTGGGCTTACGTGCGCGTGAGTTGATCCGAAAGGTGATGACGTCATAGAGCAACGACCTTCGTGACCCGCGTGGAATTATACCAGATATCTTACACTAACTTCTGTCTGCGACTTTGCTGTAATCACAATCAGTCACTAATCATCATTCTAATAATTATAAATGAGAATGTTTGGATGTTTAGATGGGTGGATGGTTAGATGTTTGTTACTTTTTCAAGCTTAATTACTGAACGGAGCGAGCTGAAATTTTGCACAGATGTAGCTCCAAGCCTGGAATCAAACAAGCTGGTTTTTATCCCATGCAAGGTCCCATGGGATAGAAATAACCCATTTTATATAGATTCTTACGCGACCGAATGTAACTTTTTGCACGTTTATACAGGGGCCCACAGTCACAGCGCCCTCTTTTAAGTCTGGTCGAACTATTATGTAACAATTTAAAAAAAAGCAACCTCCTTATTCATAACTTCGTGACTACAACCGAAACTACGGATACCACGCTCACAGCTCGCTCGGACGACGAACAAAACATAACATCCATGTTTATAAATAATGCTGCGAACAAAAACATTCGCACGGTTAGCAACAGCCGAGATAAAGGTTGTGGTAGGTAGTAGGGGACGGCCGAATATTCTTTTATTCGGCATAGTATTCGGCCTACTCGGCGAACAAAACCGAGCCGAGCCGAAATTAAATCTAATTACGTCTTACAAAAAAAAATACACATTGTACATCATATACCTACAGATCATTACAAAAATACATTACATGGTACAATGGGCGGCCCTATCGCTTAGGGGCTTTTTTGCTTCCAGGTTTTACATTACGGTTACGTTTGGTATTTGGCATATACGGAAGTTTTCCGAACAAAACTTTAACTATCATGGTCACACAAAAGTTATTCCGTGAACACGGCGCATGAAACTGTGCTGAAATATTGGAAAACTCAAAAATCTAATCATGGTAAATATCCCAGTATGACTTTGGTGATGGTGATGGTTTTCCGAACATTGATATTTTGCCGATATTCATAATTATCTAACATTGGCATTCTTACCGAACGAACTTGCAATTATTTAGGTATTTATTGGTACGGTAGTGGTTTTTGCGATATGTAATCGATGGAAACCTACATACTTCCTAGTTCCTACTATAAACAAACGCACTCTATCTGTACGCAATTTATTTGATTAGAGCAATTAACTCGTTTTTGTATTAAATTACAATACAAATTAATTAACGAATTATAGTTAAAAATATCAAATATAAACACGTTTACCTATATCATATATTAGGTCCACATTAGAATTGGAAGGTCAATCCAGGGCTAGGGCTAAGGTGGGTAATAATTCGGTGGTCTTCAAATCCCACCGAATTATTCGGTTTTTACCGAATAATTCGGCCGATTAATCGTTTTCGCCGAAATAGCGACTCAACCGATCACTAGCACATCTATTGTTAAGAGGACCTTTGACTTCGCTAAGGTGTAACAAATTGTAATTAATTTTTAATTAAATCATTTAAAAACATAATGTATGAATAAGAAAATAAAATAAAAGAAAATACATTTTCCCATACAAAATGTTTATGGGCTTCGAAGCAAACATTGACTTTTAGGTGGTACGAAGTTCGCCGGGTCAGCTAATTATTATTAACACTTTGACTGCGATTTTTTTTCGACGACTGCGATCTTTTTTTTAACCTAAAGAATTCGTGCTGCCGCTCTACACAGCGGTTGTGTTGCGCCGCACATGCGTTTCGTTCGAAAAATATTACGGCTGTGCTGAGTCACAAAGATCTGTATTTTCTCAGCCGCTGCGTTAGTGTGGATTTACGCATATTAGTCACTTGTAGAAAACACATACCGTGTAATTTCAGCACTCAAAGTCTTAAAGTTACACAGGCTGGTTCAGATCTACACAGTATCCGCTACCTAGAGCAGCAGATAAGGGTAAATTATACGAGTTTTCAATATGGACAATTCGACGCTAGATGTACATATTTTAGGGAAGTCTATCTTTTATTCAAAAGATATATAGCTCACTCATATTCTCATCTGATTTAAAGTACCGAAGGTACAACGATGGTTTCCGAAGGTCGAGCAAAACAAGAACAGATGTGAGCCTTATATCTGATACAAATAAGAGCCAAGTTCACGAAGCACAAGCTACGAGCAGGTAATATGAATAATCCAGTCAACACCGATGCGCGACCTCAGCGAGAGGTCACTTGAGTTTGCCCTCGCAAGGTCCATCGCAAACGTTTACTAATAACAGGGTAGGAGAGGTGAACGGAGGTTGGTGTATATCAAAATATATAAACGTGAAAAACTTGGTAAACGTATTCTTGAGTGGAGACCACGACTCGGCAAACGTAGTGTAGGACGCCCTGTGACTAGGCCGGCTGACGACCTGCGAAAGACTGCAGGACTGGATACGGCAAGCTAAAGACAGGGCGTTATGGCGCTCATTGGGGGACGCCTATGTCCAGCTGTGGGCATAGGCTGATGATGATGATGACGATGATAATGATTCATGCGTGAATGCGCTGCGAATTTTCAGCATTACGCCCCGAAACGTCAGTCATTAGCCACTTTTAGACTTTCTAAGCGTCTCGAGGTGAAGACATACATACATACATAATTTCAAACAAGCTTTACTTAATCTAAAAGTTCATACCAAACATTGAATGATTGAATGAATTAATGAATGAACTCTTTATTGCACTTAAAACTATAAAATAACACGTTATATCTAAATATTACACATTAAAAGTAAAATAGGCGGCCTTATCGCTGACAGCGATTTCTCCCAGGCAACCTAGGGATGGAGAAAAAGATATAAGCAGACTAAGAGTTGGTACATCACAAACAAACAGATGGAGAAGTATCAAAAACAAGAAATAAAAAAAAAAATTATGTGTTACCTATCTCAAAAATAAAGCCGATTTAATATTTTTTTTAATGAAAACTAATTCATCTGGTTTTCTTCGTGTCTTTTTGAGTAAACTGTGTATTTTATTCAAAGTAGTCTCATTTGAAAGCTAGATAGTCTACCTAGCTAATAAAATAAGAAAAAAAATATTTTTTTTTAGAAATTTGCAAAAAAAAAACGATTTTTATTTTATTTTTGATCTGTAACTTTAAAACTGGGTTATTGAGGTATACTTTTTTGCATGTTGTATGAAACTTCATAATTTAATCTACAAATCCTCCAAAAATTATGGGTCTATCTCTTTTCGTTCTTATGTTATTCACCATTGAAAATAGGTACTTCTGTCTCAAAGCTAACATTCTACAGCTTGGTGCGTCTCAGGTAATAAAACTGCTTGCAGAGAATCATACTATTTGCGAACATAAAACCATGTTAGTAATCATAGTGCTTTTTATGTGCTTGCTGTAGTTGTGGGTACATAACTCGTAATTGGTTTTATAGATACATTAGTTTTAGTTTCATTAGTACTAAGCTAACGCCGAAGTAATCGCTGAAGTTCAAAGTCCATCTTTAAGACTTTGAGTGCTGTGATGTGTTTTCTACAAGTGACTTATATGCGTAAATCCACACGAGCGCTGCGGCTGAGAAAATACAGATCTTTGTGACTCAGCACAGCTGTAATATTTTTTGAACGAAACGCATGTGCGGCGTAACACAACCGCTGCGTAGAGCGGCAGCACGAATTTTTTAGGTAAAAAAAAAGACCGCAGTCGTCGAAAAAAAACCGCAGTCAAAGTGTTAAAAAAAAGATTGCAGTCGTCGAAAAAAAATCGCAGTCAAAGTGTTAATAACATTGAGTCACTGCTAGGACCGCTAGGCTCTAATTTGTCTCGACTTGAGAGCATATTTTGTGTTATGTTTAGATAGCAACATAAAATACAATATATGCCCTAATGTTCTCCTGCTATTTTGTATAGTTCACGCAGAGATACCAAGTTGCCCTTGGTGGCCACTAAACTGATCTCTCATGTCTACCTAAACCGTACAAAATATAACTAATTCAGAGGCAGCGTTAAGGGAATCGAAATACGATTTACTAGACTTGACAACGAGTCAAATAAAAATTAGCGAAAAAATCTAAAAGTTTCCTCTAAACCTTAATTTCTACAAAAATCATCATTATTATCAGCCTATAGCAGTCCACTGCTGGACATAGGCCTCCCCCAATGAGCGCCATAGCGCCCTGTCTTCAGCTTGTTTACAGAAATACGTCTAGGGAAAAAGCATTTACATAGTTAGGTAACATATTTTAATGATATTTCGTTTTTTTTTTCATTTTAACAGGCCAATGAGAGACACCCTTAGTAGCCTTCTGCGACATCATCAGCAGAATTTCGAGGGTTCGCAGGTTCTATTCCCGCATCGGGAGAAATGTTTGTACAATCATCTCTTGCTGCTATGTGTTGTTCTGTTCTGGGTGAATGTCTGAAATTAATTCAATGATTATGTAAATAAAGGGTAGTGATCTATATCTATACTAATGTTATAAAGAGGAAAGGTTTGATTTTTTGTTTGTTTGTAATAAATAGGCTCCGAAACTACTAGACCGCTTCGAAAAATTCTTTCACCGTTGGGAAGCTACACTATCCCCGGTGAACATAGGACATAGGCTATATTATATTTTCAAAAAGTAAGGGATCCATACTAAAACCGTGC
This sequence comes from Eupithecia abbreviata, assembly GCA_943735965.1. NCBI lineage: Eukaryota > Metazoa > Arthropoda > Insecta > Lepidoptera > Geometridae > Eupithecia > Eupithecia abbreviata. The sequence goes on along the minus strand of OX030997.1, from coordinate 583,086 downwards.
GAAGCCGGGAAGGTCCGCTAGTTTAATATATTATGAGTATATTGTAATGATATGATTTGAAGCCCAATGAAGTAGATCGCAGTGACCATGGTTCTAACATCCAGAAGCTTGCAAAACAGCCTCACTGCCCTGTGACTAGCGAGGTATCATCGTTGCAACAGCGCTGCGCCGGCGCATACTAACGGGCACCTATTGCGACGCGCCGCGTTCAAGGTTGGAGAAAACTGACTCGACTGACCTTAGCATACGAAGATAATGTTGTAAGGTACCTGCGACCTACCTTAACTTGTATGATCCCTTTGATGATCACTATTTAGAGGTAGGTTAAAATCCAATAGGATTTTTAACGGTCGTCCATGGAAGCACCGCAAAGCAATTGATTTGTAGCTTTCAAAGAGCTGCGTTTTTAATCACTACATAGTATTTAAAACAAAGTCGCTTCCCACTGTCTGTCTGTCCCTATGTATGCTTAGATGTTTAAAACTACGCAACGGATATTGATGCTGTTTTTTAATAGTGATTCAAGAGGTAGGTTTATAAACCATTTGTAACATAGATTTCCACCCTTCCGGGACATGGCTGTTCACGTGACGGAATGTCTAAAGGGTTCGAATGGGTTTGTAACATAGATTTCCACCCTTCCGGGACATGGCTGTTCACGTGACGGAATGTCTAAAGGGTTCGAATGGGTTTGTAACATAGATTTCCACCCTTCCGGGACATGGCTGTTCACGTGACGGAATGTCTAAAGGGTTCGAATGGGTTTGTAACATAGATTTCCACCCTTCCGGGACATGGCTGTTCACGTGACGGAATGTCTAAAGGTTTCGAATGGGTTTGTAACATAGATTTCCACCCTTCTGGGACATGGCTGTTCACGTGACGGAATGTCTAAAGGGTTCGAATGGGTTTGTAACATAGATTTCCACCCTTCCAGGACATGGCTGTTCACGTGACGGAATGTCTAAGGGTTCGAATGGGTAGATGTCAAAAACGGGGGCGAAGCCGCGGGGCGCAGCTAGTTAATATATATTTGATCTATGATTGGTTAACTGGTATCTTTATCGTCACGCGTTTCCACGAGCTAAGCAGTTCTTGGAGTATTCTTGCCAAATATTGGCACGTTGAAAGGTCACTTACATAAGCCGGCATAGTTACCTTCTTTCGGAGTTTGGCGCCGCCATTTTAACTGGCCGGTCAAGTGCGGGTGGGTGTGGCACGCCATACCTTATTATGTAATTCTTCGAAACCAAAATATAGGTGGCCTGGAAGAAATCTCTTCTAAGCGATAAGGCCGCCCATTTTACTTGTCGCATGTAATTTCGCCGTTAAAATCAGTCTAGCCGTTTTGAAGATTACCCGTAACAAACAGATAGACAAAAATATAGAAAATACAAAAATAAGTTCATTTGCATAAAAGTAAAAAGCTGTTGTTTTGACATAACAAACCGACAAATACATTTTATTTATTAGATGGTTTTTAAAGACATTCTGTGTCCACAGACTGCAGTCATAATCTTGATACAACAGATTCAGATTAAGTACATAAACGACGGAAAAACTCAGGCAAAGCCACGGATTTATATGACAGATAATCAATAATAATTTACACAACTCTCATTCGTTTTTATAGTTTAAAAAAACATTGGTCTTGTAAATCAAATTTAAGTACATTTCTTTAAAAACTTCAAAGAAAAAGAAATTCTTAATCTATAATCTCCAAAATTATAATTTTAATATATAAACTATTCTTTGATACAATAAATTTTTTCCATTTTATTTATTTCCTTAATTACCTATATTATTTATAAATCTTAGATATCTAGTTATTACTCGTGAATTGTTTATTTCAAAACGTGTAACTTACCTGTTTCAAGCGTTCATTTTCTTAACACTTTGATTGCTGAAATCATACGGTATGTGTTTTCTACAAGTGCCTAATTTGCGTAAATCCACGCTAGCGCAGCGGCTGAGAAAATACAGATCTTTGTGACTCAGCACAGCCGTAATATTTTTCGAACGAAACGCATGTGCGGCGCAACACAACCGCTATGTAGAGCGGCAGCACGAATTTTTTAGGTTAAAAAAAAGATCGCAGTAAATTATTATTGATTTAAGTTATCTGTAAAGTGTGTAAAACTGTTTGTCTTCCAAATAAAGCAAAATAAATAAAGCAGTCGTCGAAAAATAATCGCAGTCAAAGTGTTAACTTACAATACAGTGTTAGGACACGTCATGATATCGCTCAGACGAGTTCGGTCCCAATTCAGCTCAGTACAATGTAAACCTATTGTTTTCCATATTAAGTAATCCCATAATCATTGTACACAAATGTATACACATATAGTATACCAGCTATTCGCTGATAACAACGTAGAGGACATATACCCAGATTAAATAAATAAATAAATAATGTTGGACAATTCACACAGCATTATTAGCCCCATGGTAAGCAGAGCTTGTGTTCAAGGTACTAGATAACTGATATACCTACATAATACGATACATTACATAGATAGATATTTTTTTATATTTATACGACCAGAACACCCGAAACAAATATCTAAAATCTGAATATGTATATATAAATATCTGCAGATCGTACACACAATTGTTCCGAGGCGGGAATCGAACCCGCAACCTCCTGAGAAAAGAGCCCAGAACTTACTTTACCTATGAAAAAATTAAATTCTCTATCTGTTTAGTAGTTTTGGCGAAGAAGTAACAAACATCCATCCAATACTATTTAATTTTTATTTATATGGTTAAGCTCAAATATGGACACATTTTTTGATTCTTTATCTACTATGAACTGATGTCTAAAATAATCGTTTTGAATTGAATTGAATTGAATACAACAAAGGCTATGAAGTGGCAGTGGGCCGGCCATATTTCGCGAAGAACCGACGGCCGCTGGGGCAAACGTGTTCTTGAGTGGATACCGCGACTCGGTAAACGTAGTGTAGGACGCCCTACGACCAGGTGGGATGACGACTTGCGAAAGACTGCAGGTAGATAGATACTGGATGCGTCAAGCTGAAGACAGGGCGATATGGCGCTCATTGGGGGAGGCCTATGTCCAGCAGTGGACTGATATAGGATGATGATGATTATGAATACAACCATCGATTCATGTATCCATCCCAACTTTCGAATTTATAAAATTGGTGAGATGTGATTCATTCAATTATATGTGACCATAATCGTCATGAAGGTAATTTTGGTGTCATAAATTATTTTCTTCCAATTATTTCCATAATGGGAATTTTATTACTGAGCACATACCACAGCAATGTCATTGTATTCATTTTATTAAGTATATACTCATTAAAACTTTTCATTTCCTGAGTAGATAACGTTAATTAATAAAATTAATCGCTTATGATTAATTTAATTATACAGTGTGTATTTTTTGGACGGGGCAGTAAAAGGAGGCCCTAGATTGTGTAGCTTCAGGAAAATGGTAATATGAGAATATCCATAACCTTTAGAGATCATTTCAATACTCAATACTCAATGGTTTATTGCTTACATGTATACAAAAGTTATTAAAAAAATATATAAAAGTGCAACATGCACCCTGCAAGGGTATTGCAACATAAATCATACACAGATAAAAAATTGCGTTTTTGCGGCGGCGCGAGTCGACTGTTTTCATACCACCATGCGCAAGCGCGCCGCCTCCCTGGTGCGCAGGTTGCGGGCCAGCTCCAATACCGTTCTCGCAATGATAGCTGGGAGAGTGGACTGCCCGTACACCAGGCACTGTTGTGAGCGCCACCTTCCCAGCAATCCTTTTAGTTTTAAGATTATCTTGTCTATTTACTAATATGAGTGTAAATGCTTGAAATAAATACTTTTTATTTTTATTTATTAAATTAATTACAGTTAACAAGAAACTGGGCATTTCACTCAAAAACTTTTTTGATACCAATCGATCCTTTTTTTTTATATTCATCTAAAGTTTTTATGGGATCAACTGAGGCTGGAGTAAATAACTAAAACAAAATAACTTCCCATCGTTACATTAACCAACTTAAACATAGACATTTTTACTTCACTTTTAAGTGAACTGTAATGTTTTTATAAGAAATAAAGTTAATTAAACTTAGATCACTTTCCTGTAGCTACAGTTAAGGTTAAGCTAGCTTCGATTAAGGTATCCCTCAAATCAGATTATAGATTATTCGGATTGTAAAGAATACTTTCTCATTTTAGCGCTGAATGAATAGGTCACGTTCACGGAACGGAAGGGGCGATCTTGGCCCACTTGTTGCGTCAGCAGCGGTGATATAATGAATGCTGGCGAAACGGTGCCGCAACCATCTGAGCATTATCATAGCCTTTAATTTGTCTGCTAACTAGCTGCTTAATAGCTTTCTGTTTTATGTAGACGAGTCTTTTCCTCAAAGTGTGCCCCTCTTGCGTTACCTCGAAGCAACATTATGCCCCTGTTGCGTTACCTACTCGTAGAAGCAACATTTTCCCCCTGTTGCGTTACCTATAAGCAACATTTCACCCTGTTGCGTTACTTGAAGCAACGGTTTGCCCCTGTTGCGGTACTTCAAAGTAACATTTTGCCCTTGTTCTGTTACTTGAAGAAACATTTTGCCCCTGATGCGTTACTTTATCTCGAATCGGCGTTACCTAGAAGCCAAATTTTGCCACCGTTGCGTGATTGTTCGTATATTATAGGTAGCAAGGCGTACAGAGCTGCGGCTAGCGTTATACTCTAGTAAATAGCCTAAACTTCGAGGAGACCGATTCGTACTTCGATCAACAAGTTTTATTGTTAATCGAAGGATACGTAGCAGTGTGAAATCGTGCTTCGAATGAGTGGTGCCCGGTAGGAGTGATGTGACCTCGAGGTAGACCACCTGCCAGATGGTCAGAGGATACTGACAGTATAGTTGGGAAATAATTGACAAATATAAAAGAACGAGGAGGTCTACTTAGAATATAACGGATACGAATACCTAACGAAGTTGACGGATAACGGATGGCATGAAACGATAATGCTGCATAATCCAGCGTTATTTATTTATTTATTTATTATGTATGTATTTCTTAGAGATCGGAACCGAAAGATGCCCGTTGGTGACGGCACCTAAGCAACTTGTTGGTATAAGATTGTTCGTTTCGTGCGTCCGTCATCCTTAAAAAAAACTTAAAACTTTATAATTCGTTTTTCAGAGTAGGTCCCGAACAAGCCGTTTCAACGTTTAATACTTTAAGTCTCTTAGAAAGTATTGCATAGGCATATCAAAACAAACGATCAACAAACGGACTGCGGACATAGCGATGACGAAACGTGAGAAAGAAAATCTTCATGCGCTAAACTCTACACCCCGACAATAATAACCCAAACAGTTTATAAACCAAGCCTAAATTGTTTTAACAATTCACAATAATAACTAGATTTTCACTTGCATTCCAATAACAAATGTTATTAAACAATTGAACATTGATGTTCATGTAACTACTTGCATAACTTGCGTAAGTGTCATGCGAACCAACTGCATTGTGTGCGCTATTGTTAGGTGGTGGATGCGACTGGCTGTCTCCCACGAGCTCAAGGACTGGATTCTGAACGCTGAGCAAGAAGTTTACAAGCCTAGGACGTGATGGCGAGGTAATGATTTGCGAATTTCAACTCTATTATCACGTAGTAGCTTCTTTCGCGCATTCACACGCGTTTGTTTTCGAGATAACGAGTAGGTGATTGGTTGGTTGAAAACATATGTATTTTATTTATTTATAGTCCTGCTTAAAGTGTTTTTTATATGATTTCTGCCTGGATACTTAAACGCAAGCAACATTTGACCACGTCTCAAGTCGCGGAGTTAATTTCTTATAAGGAAATATTTAAGAAAACCCGACCCGGACCAACTTTTTACTTTTTTTCGCGAAATATTGGGACGAAGCCTACAAAATGTTGCTCAGAACCCTACCCGAGACGACAGTTTTAGTACCTCATTTATTAAAGTTGCTTTAGCGATTTAGATATTATTATTTGTTTGTTTTTTGTATCTAGCGTAGCGCATCAGCATTGCTACACAGCCAGCGGGGCAATGCAGCCGCGCCGCCAGTCTCTAGGGGACGCGCGCCGACTGGTATTGATATGAATCAGTTGGGCTGCCTGTAGATTGTTTGCAACAGTTTGCAGTTAGCTCAATTATTTCCGCTACAATGTCGTCGGTCCTTCGAGTGGATGGTCTCCCAGCACTCTGTTTCGCGTTGCATCGCAGTGGTTGCCAGCTAATCTAGCTAAAGCTAGTTAAATGTTAGCTACCAGTGAATCCGCTGTTATAATCCACGAATTTACTCATAAAGGTGAAATATTCACGTTAGACTTATTCGTTATTTACATATAACGTGCGCTAAGTGTGATTATTTGGAATGGGATCAGAAATTTCCAGTAGTTCCGGATGTTTATCTAATATATATATCTCTTATATATGTTTATCTCTTTGGAGATAAGACTTATAATATTTTTAGCTGCGCCCCGCGGCTTCGCCCGCGTGGAAACATATACGTCAAATGGTTTATAAACAAACCTCTTGAATCACTTTGACTATAAAAAACCGCATCAAAATCCTTTGCGTAGTTTTAAAGATCTAAGCATACATAGGGACAGACAGACAGCGAGAAGCTACTTTGTTTTATACTATGTAGTGATTATTTCACGATATTTATTTAAATTATCTTTATAAAAAATCATTTTTTTTATTGTAGGAAATACAATAAAATACCTACTATAAAACTATTCTACAGTATAAAATATATCAAAACGTTAGATCACCGACCGCGAGGCTAGGCTCAAGGGTCCGATGCCTATTATTATTATAACTCTTTGTATCATTGATACATAATCATAATAGAAACAAATTTGAACTTTTGATATTTACAATTGAACTAACTGCAGACTGTTGCAAACAATTTACAGATTGCTCAACTAATCCATATCAATACCAGTCAGAATATTAACACCGCATTCTGTTATGTCCTTGTGATTATCTATTCTATACTAATATTATAAAGAGGAAAGGTTTGATTTAGTAATAAAAGTAAAAAGTAAAAAATCATTTATTTCTTTAGGCTTACAAAATAAGCACTTAGACAAGTCATATTTCATATATAAATTATTATTAAATAAAATTATTTTACTGTTCACTTAAATTTTTTGTCCACTAGTGGAAGAAGTGAAAATAATAAAATAAAATACTTTACCTATATACGTCTGCAAAATATTCTTGCATGTATCAGTAGTCCCTTATGGCTCAGAGGCAAAGTTTTTTGATTACCATAGGTGGAAAACCTCCAGCCTTTCTTTGTCTACGCGAGTACGTGACGGACCATCATCAGCATTTAGCATACAATACGGTTTACTCATCAGCAAACACGTATTGCTGCTCTTGCAATTATCTTGATTGTTTCAATTGTAATTTCAACTTAATTGTTAAAGACCTAAAGGTCAACTAATTGTTGAAGTCAAGGAGTCTTCTACTTTGTTCGATAAGCGATATAAACAAGATTATTCGTACCTACGATGACTTGCAAGCCTTGGGAAGACGACAGCTCAGTTATGTTATAAACCGGTAAAGTTATAAAGCAAAATGGATCTTATATTTATGAAAGGAAAGTTCAATTGCAATAAAACTCCGAGAAAACTATGAAATAACTATATGGGAAGACGACGATTCGTTTTATCAGCCGGTAAACTTACAGAGCAAAGTGGATCTTATTATTATGAAAGGAAAGTTCAATTGCATTAAAATGCCGAGAGAAACTATAATCTGAAAAAATATTTTTTTATATTGCAAATACCGTTCCCTATCTTACCTGATGGAAGGTAAAGATGTGGAGTTAAAGAAGCCTGGAAGACATCCCTTCAAAACGATAAGGACACCCGTTGTATTTTTTAAATTTATGCGCTATTATGCTGTATTTTATTGGTGGTATAATATAAAGAGTCATCATCATCATCAGCCCATATTAGTCCACTGCTGGACATAGGCCTTCCAAAGAGAAAAATATAAAGAGTAGTGTATATTAATGAAGGTTTTCAAAAATAAATTAAGGTAGTTTCCCTTATAAACCTGTCGTACTTTAAACCGAGAGAACCAATGCATGGTTCTGAGACGTAATATTTCGTATTTGAGTTGAAATAAATCACAAACACAGGAAATAAAGTTGATAAAAATAACGAGGAAGAATGTCTTGACTGCCTTCAGAGCAAGATATTTATCTCATTTAATTAAATACGTAATTAATTAATGTGCAGCTCATTAATTCCATAACTCGTAGCGATTTAACGAAATTACATTTAAATACTAGGAACAAATGAATTATATCTCGTATTTACGATTGATATAATTGAGCAAACTGCAGTTTGTTGAAATTAATCTAGAGGTAGCTTAAATTATCCATATCAAAACCAATCAAAAGCATCCTGTGGCTGGAAAATCCACGTAGTATCATCCAGACCCAAGCCAAGTAGAGCTTGTGTTATGGGTACTAGATAAATATCTTTAATGTAATACATTACATAGATATTTTTTTTTTATTATACATAGAAAATAACCAGAACACCCGTAAAAATATTAACAGATCGTACAAACATTTGTCCCAAGGCGGGAATCGAACCCATAACGCTCTGCGTCGCAGGCGGACCTTCGCCCTCCGCACCATATCGGCCGCATTGCCCTTTCTTTTATATGTTTTCGTTAATATTGAAACTACTCACTATTTTGAATTTAATTTGAATTTGTTTTTACTTTATATAAATGCTAACCTCGAATATTTGATTTATGGATACCTTAATTGTTTTTGTATAAAAGCTTTATTGATGTCTGAAATAGAGGTATTGAATTGAAATACGCATTTTGAGCATTTACATCTGCAGTAAATGTTTGCTCTTGTCGTAGAAACTAGGTAAGGATATAATAAAATAGATAATCTATCTAGGCCTGAGGAAAACCCGCAAGGCTGGGGCCACACGCCATGCTAGTTAATTCGCTAATAGGCCATTGTCGACCGATCACGTTTCACGGGCCATCATCTGCACTAATGACTATAATAAATAATACTGGACAATTCACACAGCATTATCTAGCCCCATGGTAAGCAGAGCTTGTGTTATGGGTACTAGATAACTGATATACATAATACAATACATTACATAGATAGATTTTTTTTATTATACATAGAAAACAACCAGAACACCCGGAACAAATATCTGCAGATCGTACACACAATTGTTCCGAGGCGGGAATCGAACCCGCAACCTCTTGCGTCGCAGGCGGACCTTCGCCCACCGCGCCACATCGGTCGTCAAAACTGAACTATACTGAACCATTAGTTGCTTCTCGAAAGCTCTCAACTTTTGTGCTCTACACTATCGTACTCTGGATTGTTGCTGTGCTCCGGGAGCCACTGACAGATTTTTATGACCAAGTCCCTCCCAAGCAAAACTTCGTAATATGCATTAGGGATTATTATTATGAATACTCGTGACCGTCAGCTGCGACTCCGTGGGTGGGTCGGGCGGCGGCAACGATGACGATTTTATTCCTATGGAATAAGGTTCACATCAGAATTCTGGAATATGCGATTTTTTTATATCTGATTTGATTGATGGCCAGTCGCTTGCTTTATCATCATCATCATCATCATCATGAGCCTATAGCAGTCCACTGCTGGACATAGGCCTCCCCCAATGAGCGCCATAGCGCCCTGTCTTCAGCTTGCCGCATCCAGCGTCTACCTGCAGTCTTTCGCAGGTCGTCATCCCATCTGGTCGGACGGCGTCCTACACTACGTTTACCGAGTCGTGGTCTCCACTCAAGAACACGTTTGCCCCAGCGGCCGTCGTTTCTTCGCGAGATATGGCCGGCCCACTGCCATTTCAGCTTGCTAATTCTTTGAGCTTTCTTGCTTTATAGTTGTAGTCAACTCTAGCGCAGCACAGTTTTGACGGTCCCACTTCCCGCAGTGAAGCTATGCACGCGTGTACCGCGTGCGTAGCGTTGACAGCGTTCAGCTGCGTGGGTGCCATATTCGAGCAACCGACGACGTAGCCGAAATTCGGCTAGAAGCATCAACATCATGCCTATCGATACCTACCCGGTTGTATGCACCACCGACGATGCTAATTCCCTCGCCTATAGAGGTAGTCTGCAAGGCGACAAGATGGCGACATATCCGACCGGCCAGTCGATAGGGAAACTGCGAGGCCGTCTGTCTGTCCGTAATGCTACACCACACCGCTTCGTTGACTCTGGCTTATGTACATTATTCATCTGATCAAACTCAATGACGTAAACATAAGCAAATGTTTCGAGAATTTACATATATGTAAAGAAATTAAACAGTTAAAGTGGTTTTTGTTATGTTTTTGTTAGGTCCTCGTACTCAGGGTAATCTCTAAGAAATTAAATAATATCCTAAAAATGTTTGATGTGATATGAACCCGCAACCTTCGAGGGCTCATTATTTTTGTGGGTTTATACCCCTACGGTTCAGTGTGTGCGTGAGATTTTAAGTCAACAATGTTATTTCTTTAAGATTACAGAATAAGCTCATGGCAAATTAAAAAAAAAAAAATTAAATGAGAAAAAAATCCTATTTTTGTTTTGTTTCTGACGTAAATACAACAAGAAGTTATTTCACTCTATTCTATGAAGTTTCCTACTGCCACTCCTTCACATAAATTTCTCATATTTATTACGTTTTAACGATTATAACTACATTTATGAATTATATATTAGTATTTATATTTTTATGATAAACCAGTTAGTGATCATTCGTATTCCGTACATTAGATGTAAAAAAACCCGTCTGGGTAAACTTCTCCACGTTTTATCTGGTATCACATGAACAAAGCCGCAAACAGCAACTTGTACCTAAAACCGACGCGTGCGCAGCCTCCGGCTAAAACAGATCTTTGTTAAAGAGAAAGTGCCGCACATGTTATGATATTAACGTTGCGTTATCTTCCGCAGTTCTATTATCATTATAGGTGGTTACATCGCGGCCCGTTACCCTACTCTCTGAGATTAATACCTACACATACATGTATTGCCGCAACTTTGTGCCAGTAACCTCCCAAACTTCGAACTTCAAAGTGAATTATTTCCTTTAGACCTTTGATGACTCTTAGACACGTCACAAATTTCAAATTGCATAATACAATACAATGCAAAAATTATTTATTGTACACCATAATCAAATTAATCATTACAAAAATACATTATATGTGACAGGTACAATGGGCGGCCTTATCGCTTAGAATCGATCTCTTCCAGGCAACCTTTGTAACTCAACATAAGTAACTCTCGGAAATAAAGTATACACTTTGATTTTTTGTTCACTTCAATATTTTTGAGGTAAAGTAAGGAAGCGAACAAGAAACCTTTACCATAACTCAGAACGGAGATCCGACCGGCACAGGACCGCCAGGGTGGTGAGATAAGGAAGAGGCCTATACTCAGCAGTGGATGTTACCAGCTGGTTAGATGGGTAGATAGAAGCTCCAAAATTTGCCTACACACAAACTCGTATTACTTTACATATTGTGGTTGTTTTTTACCTAAATAAAAAAACACTAATATCGTAAATTCTTGAACCGCTAAAACTTTTAACCAATTAACCATCGACAAACTTTCAATGACGCATGCGCAGCCTTTTTTGCAGTTATTTTGACATTTTAAATGTTAAAGGTTTTACGAAACCTACGTCATAAAAACCATGAGTAACATTTTATTCAAATATCTCAGTTAGGATTTGAGAGTTAGTTACATGGTTATTGTTACAATAAGCCCATTCTCACATATGATAACCAAATTAAAATATGTTGAGTGAGATCTGTATTACGTTGCGTAAAGTTACCTCAGCCCGTGTGAAAAGGGCCTAATAAGGCTAACTTAACTGTTAATATTACGATAAGAATCATACCTAAGTATGTTTGTTATTATCTACTTGCTATAACACTATAAATTTTACTTTTCTAAATGATTTTTTTCTAAAGGTACCTTCCTCTATTGAAATCAATGTGAAGAACTAAACTTATGCAAAGTATTAGTTCGATCCGTTCAGTATTCTTTTGGCTTGACTTAAACATCATGTTAAACCTTCGCGTTTATAATATTACTTACTAAATAATTCGATTTTTATTGAAATAAATCTCATGACAGACTTCAAACGCCCTAATTTTGAGAAAGTTGCTCTACACGGCAAAACCGAGAAGAATTCTCAAAATCACATGAGCGAAATCGACGAACATACAAACAGCTGAACATAGATAGCACCATCTTTTTCGTCGAAGTCGATTAAAAAACCAAATCTCTTCTTCAATAATTTCCAAATTCTGCTCGTTTATATTTAAATATTTAGTAACCACGCAACAACACAAGGAAGTGTGTGCAAAAACTACAAGAATTATGTAAACTGTTATCGCAAAGCAAAAAAACCTGTCAAGTCTCCGTGTTCCAACAAAAAATGTTGCCGAAAATGGAAGATCTACGCATATCGGTGTCAAGACGATTGTTTGCTTAGAAGTTAGCATGTTTGTTACCACCAGAGATTTCTACATTATGTTGCTACATTTAGCATTTAAAGATTTTTAACTGATATTGGACTTTTAAAATACAGAGAAAATCGTTTTGACGGCCGTCGTCGTCGGTTTTTTTTACCGTGAGTTGATCTTCCGTATTCTCTCATTCTTGTCTTGAAGACCCGGGCTGAAGTTGGCCGAAAAAGAAAAGGAGGAAGCGAGTTTCAAACCTACATACATATGTAATACTAGTTTCTACCCGCGCGGTTTTGCACGTGTTGTTTGCACACTTTGTTTTGTTTTGCACACTTTGACTGCGGTTTTTTTTCGACGACTGCGATCTTTTTTTTACCTAAAAAATTCGTGCTGCCGCTCTACACAGCGGTTGTGTTGCGCCTCACATGCGTTTCGTTCGAAAAATATTACGGCTGTGCTGAGTCACAAAGATCTGTATTTTCTCAGCCGCTGCGCTAGTGTGGATTTACGCATATTAGTCACTTGTAGAAAACTCATACCGTGCGTTTTCAGCAGTCGAAGTGTTAAGGTTATTTCTTTACTCAATACTCAATATATTTTTTATATATTCTCTCCCATGGGATTTATAGATTTATAGGCTAAAAAGTATGTATGTAAGTATGTGAAGTTTTATTCGGGACCTAGAACTCTACCTGTATGCAAAATTTCAGCCCGATGCATTCAGTAGTTTTTGCGTGAAAAAGTAACAAACATCCACACATACAAACTTAGGATGTGTGTAATATTAATATGTTACGTTAAAGACGCTATTATCGGTAAATTGTAACAACTTTGTAACAATAAATAAATGTACCTAACTACATACAGCTTATTTAGGTACTTCAGTGTAACATAGTAAAATGTGATCCAATTGGTCGTCGTGACATAAATTTGCTATGTTAAATGACGATATAAAATTTTATTGACATTGTTTATGGGCCGTATAAAAGATATAAAAAAATATAACTTCTAGATTTAAACTTAAGAATTTAGTAATATCATTTTTGACCGACGAAAAACAAAAGAATATGTACATTTGTTTGACGACCGATGTGGCGCGGTGGGCGAAGGTCCGCCTGCGACGCAGGAGGTTGCGGGTTCGATTCCCGCCTCGCAACAAATGTGTGTACGATCTGCAGATATTTCATTCCAGGTGTTCTGCTCGTTTTCTATGTATAATAAAAATATCTATCTATGTAATATATTGTATTATGTATATCAGTTATCTAGTACCCATAACACAAGCTCTGCTTACCATGGGGCTAGATAATGCTGCGTGAATTGTGCAGCATTATTATTATTATTATTATATAAAATATTTATGTGCTTTTCAAAATATAAAATAATACAAAGTAGGAACTAATAAAAATTGTAAAAATTCGTTTACTAAATCTAATCAATTTTTTCTGATCCGGATTAGAACCTCCTACCTTCATAATCACTAATTCAGGTTTATAATGTATTCGTTGGAATTTTTTTGCTGGAATTCTATTACATTTAGTAATTTTTTTGAGTCGTAAAAATGTCGTAAATTTTATGTTTAGCCCATTTGTTCCCCGGTTTACTAACTTATTATTTATTTTTACATGCATATGCCAAAGTTATCGACATAGTTCTGAGAATTAGCAAGCTGAAGTGGCACTGGGCCGGCCATATCTCACGAAGAACCGACAACCGTTGGGGAAAACGTGTTCTTGAGTGGAGACCACGACTCCGTAAACGTAGTGTAGGACGGAACCTTCCGACCAGGTGGGATGACGACCTGCGAAAGACTGCAGGTAGATGATGGCTGCAGAAGACAGGGTGCTATATGGCGCTCATTCGGGGAGGCCTATGTCCAGTGGACTAATATAGGCTGATGATGATGATCATGCCAAATAATACCTACTCTTTAACACTTTGAGTGCTGAAAACGCACGGTATGAGTTTTCTACAAGTGACTAATATGCGTAAATCCACACTAGCGCAGCGGCTGAGAAAATACAGATCTTTGTGACTCAGCAGAGCTGTAATATTTTTCGAACGAAACGCATGTGCGGCGCAACACAACCGCTGTGTAGAGCGGCAGCACGAATTTTTTAGGTAAAAAAAAAGATCGCAGTCGTCGAAAAAAAACCGCAGTCAAAGTGTTAATTAGCATTCATTTATATCCCAAGTTTTAAAATCAAGCTGTCTACTACTTTACGTAATATAAAAAGTCTAAGTCTATTTATGCAGCAAAGGACTTCAAACCCGTTATTTATTGACTAGATACGTAATAAAGTCAGATCACTTATCTATTAGAAGTCACATACATACCTATATGGTATGATGGTACCTCTCATTCACACTCGGTGCGCACTCACGAAGGTCGCGTTGCGTTAAAGCGAGACGGGTGTATTTCTAATTGCCCTGTCTCGTAATCGTAAGCGCTAATTTCGACACGCGACATTGATGTGATATGTCAAAACGCGCGTGCGTTGAATCTTGATACTCGTGTGGAATGTCTTGATCTGTTGATGCGTTTGGATCGTGCGATTGTCTAACTTTTGTTGCAATAAATTTAAATAGGTTTCTATTAATTTGACATTTCGATAGAAGTTATTCACTGTCATATATTATAAAAATAAATTATTTTCAACCATAGAAACAGAATAGAACTCTTATAACTAATAAGTCATAGAATGACGTAAAATTAGTTTCTTACCTACATGTTACAAAATTGACTTTTAAAAAGTTACGACGTAGTAATTTCCCTGTTACGACTTATTACTAATAATGAAGTGGAATTTTCCTCTTTAATTTTAATTGAGCTCGTCATGAATATTATTATAGGTTTTATTATAATTCTTAAATCTAATAATCGTTGCTATTGAGACGGTTGCACTGCAACCTGTTCTAGAATAATTCGTCGTTATTTTCATTTGTTTACTATTATTATATATTTTTATTAGGTATAAGTAACTCGTTTATGCAGTTACATAATATACACTTACAAGTCTTAGTCTCAGATTATGATTAATAAAATGTCACATAAAATAATATTATATTTCAGCCGTACTGTTACAATGCTTGACATTAATTTGACATTTCGATAGAAGTTATTCACTGTCATATATTATAAAAATAAATCACGGATTGGGTTAATTATTTTCAACCATAGGAACAGAATAGAACTCTTATAACTAATAAGTCATAGAATGACGTAAAATTAGTTTCTTACCTACATGTTACAAAATTGACTTTTAAAAAGTTACGACGTAGTAATTTCCCTGTTACGACTTAGGTATCTTATTTTATTGATTAAACACAAAACTCATTGTAATGCTATCTAAAATAATCATTAAAAAGTAGTTTTAATCTACAATGTGCCGTAAAAATATGTGTGTAGGTACGTCTTTCCACAAATTCTTGATAAAAACAAAATTACATAAAGAATATTGAGCTTTGGTTCCCCAAATTGAGTGAAACAGAAAAACCCTTGCCTTTATAACCTTTTAAAGTAACCTGTGATATTCGCAGCCGAAGTAAACTTTAATAACAGCTCCTTATAAAAATTCGACCATCAAAATGGCGTCGACCGTGGTGCAAGAGGCTCATTACCCGTCAGGTCAAGGTTCCATCTTCAGACTGTGGTTACAGACACACAACTTGGAAAAATGGATAGAAAATTGAATAATGAAGTGGAATTTTCCTCTTTAATTTTAATTGAGCTCGTCATCATTATTATTATAGGTTTTATTATAATTATCTTAAATCTAATAATCGTTGCTATTGAGACTGTTGCACTGCAACCTGTTCTAGAATAATTCGTCGTTATTTTCATTTGTTTACTATTATTATATATATTTTTATTAGGTATAAGTAACTCGTTTATGCAGTTACATAATATACACTTACAAGTCTCAGATTAATAAAATGTCACATAAAATAATATTTCACCCGTACTGTTAAAATGCTTGGCAACTTAAAGTCCTTATCTAAAAAATATAAGTACCTACGGTAATTCAAAATGTCCTTGCCCTCCCACAAATCTCTATGTTGCAAAAAGAAATGGGTGCCTAGAAAGCTGTTGGTCCTGCGTCAAAAAAAAAACATCATAGACAAATATGCAGCCAAAAAAAAAAGCTATGAGAAGGGGGAAAAGAAGTTCCCACTAACCCAAGTACCGAGGGGTCGTCAGCGGGTCGTCTCGAGTTGACGCCGGGGTAATGAGGCCAAGCCTCGAGGCCCCTCTGTGCCCCCACCAGGGCCGGAAAGGAATCTATTGAAATTGGTCCTGCGCCCGACCTCTCCCCGCCCGTGCCGGTCTGCCGTCACATTGCATTATGAGAGTGAGGGAATAGAAAGCAAAGCAGAACAAAAAAGGTGGTGTTTGCACACACACTTGTATACTAGATATATATGTATAATATTATTATATCGCTATCTCCTGCGCTCCTGCCCCATCGCTAAATAATCGGTGTGTAAAAGCCTAAACGCCTAGAATCATACTATAGATAGATAGATATATTTGTTTATTGTTACAAATTTGTTACAGTTTTGTATATAGATAACATCTTAAATCCTAACATAGGTTTATCTAGACACTAGAGTTCTCTAAACAATAATAAGGTTAAAAATTAAAGTAATTCGCGTGTTTTACTACTTGAATAGATGTATGTTAGTTACTTCTTCACGCCAAAACTACACAAAATTAGCTATATTTATATTTCTATTCTATTCTATTATAGCTATTCAGCTATTCTACTCTATTTTATTCCATAAAACAATTCCCATGGCAAATAAAATACCTTTGAACGATTCCATAGACACAACGCATGCGAGGCCGCGGGAAAACTAGTATTGATAAATCAAAGCCTCGAATGGAAACAAGAAGCGATCGGTCGATAAAATCAATAGCGCCGCGCCGGCCGATAATTACCAACCACTCAAACAGGTTTAAGATAATAACCGATGTAACTCTACCTATTTTAAGTTCCTATAGCCTCATCATCATCAGTGGCTTCTTTACTGAGATGATGTAAGCAGTATCCGATTATTTGTACCTATTGTTCGTTTAACTTATTATGAAATATCTTTTGTTCGCGGCTATATTATATTTTCCGGGATACTACTACTTACTTGTACTTTATATTTTACAATACAATACAAACATATTTTATAGTACACCAGATACAGATCATTACAAAAGACATTACATGCGACAAGTACAATGGGCGGCCTTATCGCTTAGAAGCGATCACTTCCAGGCAACCATTATTGGATGGAAATAATATTTTATACCAGGTCTAGAACTATATCTATGCAAAATTTTAGCCCGATCCGCTCAGTAGTTTCGGCGTGAAGATATTTCTACATCTAAACATACCTGCTTAGCTTGAGGCTAGATGACGTTGTGTGAATTGTCCAGCGTTATTCATTAATTTGCATTTTATCAGCAACATGCTGAATTTACTCCTTTTGTCTTTGTTTTTAGTTTTATTTGAATAGGTATAAGTCTAATTTTATCTTTTGTTTTTATTCAAATAAGGCTTTAATGTTTTTCTATTCTATTTTATTTATCACTATACATATAAACCTACCTCTTGAAACACTCTATAAATTTTAAAAAAACCGCATCAAAATCCGTTGCGTAGTTTCATTACATCTAAGCATACATAGGGATTAGTTGTGTGTACGATCTGCAGATATTTGTTTCGGGTGTTCTGGTCGTTTTCTATATATAATAAAAAAAAAATCTATCTATGTAACGTATTGTATTATGTATATCAGTTATCTAGTACCCATAACACAAGCTCTGCTTACCATGGGGCTAGATAATGTTGTGTGAATTGTCCAGCATTATTTATTTATTATTTATTATTATACACTCATTTATTAAAATTCTCGTATAAAATACATTTTTTACTATAGAAAATACAATAAAATTGTATAAAACTATTCTACAGTAAAATTATTATTATGTCTCTCATTTACCATGATCTCGGGCCATAAAGTGACCCGGTCCTTTGGAAGGCTTGCGTGGGGCCGAAGCCAACAGCACAGAGGCCCTTTGAGAAGTTAATCTAAAGGCGATGGCTACACATAGCGGGTATCATCCTCGGGTGCACAATATGATACACCCAAAGATGGTATCCACCAGGTGTAGAGACTATTGCAAAAAAAATGAAAGAAATAAAACCAGGCTATTGTGATGGATGGATGGACTGGGTAATCGGGTTATAGGGGAGATTGCGGACGTCTGCCATAAACAAGTCAATCATAATGTTAAGAAGAGTGGCAGACGGTGGCTTGCCGAATGCTGGATGGGTTCCTTAAAAAGCCGGAGTAAATTACCGGAGAGGAACAACATCGGCGCAAACGACTGAGGGTGTCGAGAGGTGCGGCCCCGATTTCACCATCACGAAGACTGCTCGTGAGCGGGTTTCCTCGCTATTACGCCATTAGACACTTCCACCCCCGAGTCTACATCCTAAGATGCATCTCTCGCGACTCCACTCAGACAGGCCAATGAAGGCAAGCAAGAGGTGGGGATCTGGTTCTCTTGGGATGCCACTCCGCAAGCGGAGACGAGAACCAGGAACTTCCCCGGGAGCACTCGGTACCCGTGGTGTCGCTACTCACCAACAGCTCGCCACAAGCTGCCCTGCGGGTTATTATTATTATTATTAGACAGACAACGGAAAGCGACTTTGTATTATATTTAGTGATAAAATTCGAACCTCGTAAATGCAAAGGTTTGGATATTTTGAGTGCGATGTAAAAACTCTTCGGTTTTCGCACGTGTTTTTCTTGGATTTACTGAACAATATGTTCTCTCCCGGAATACTTTATCTTTTTTGTTCGTTTTAACCGGTTAGTCGTGAGAAGGTAACAGAAAAACAAACAGACATATTTGCGCGTTTAATATTAATGGTTTTATTTATTTTTACAATACTTCCTAAGAAAGAGTGTTGTGTTCAGAGTTCATATTATAATATGTATAAGTTATGTGAGTTTTTTATAACACCATATTAACTTTTATATCCATAGTGAGTGGAAAGATTTGGGGGAGGCCTTTGCCCAGCAATGGGACGAATCAGGCCATATAAAAAATAAACTTCTAATGTCTGAGAATTTAAAATAAAATTTATAATTAGGTGAAAATAGTAAAATAACATAAAAATGACTTCAAAATTCAAAACATAATATAAAATTGTATAAAAAAACATAATATAAAATAAATAAAAAATATGAATGAAAACTTATTTATAACAGAACCTCACATAAGCAGCGAAAATAGTTTAATATTTGAATTCGAAAATAAACAAGAGATCAATTCAATGACGAATAAAAACATTAAAAAACAAAAAAAAATACGAGCAGAGTTTTGCTTCGAAAATACCATGTCTTTAAATATTTCTCACCAATATTCCTTGGGTTTCTGTAACCCCTTTGATAACAAAAAAACAGGCTTCTGAATCGGAGTATATGTACATCATCATCATCATCATCATCAGCCTATATTAGTCCACTGCTGGACATAGGCCTCCCCCAATGAGCGCCATAGCGCCCTTTCCTGCCCTGTATATGTACATACTTCATGGAATTTAGAACAGTTAATAAAAATCATAACTCTATACATTGATTATAAGCTATTATACTCTAAGAAACGATTAGTAGTGATAATTGTCATACGTCGTGGTATCATTTAATTGTAAGTCATTAGGCTTATAGCGCGGGGTAAGGGCCAAATGCCAACGTAAACTGCAGTTAATGCTTCTAATGTCAGGTATAATGTAAAAAATAATCTCTGGGAGCATGTATAATTGTATATAGCATGAGGAAGTTATTCGAACGAACCGACAGTTTTTATTGTATTTAAATGATTAGATCTTGCGATACAATGAATGTGGAAATCTACCAGCTCCTAAGGCTGGGCAGTGAATGTGTTAAAATAAGCTTAGAAGTATCTAAAAGTCACTGTAACACGAAAATCTCTCGTGTATAGTAAATGAACATTGTCTAAATTCGGTAAAAAAATGCCCGGTACCCAAATAAATAAATAATTATAATAAATACATCATACCTAGATACCATAGCTTTAATAGATTACTGATATACTTAATACTACATAGATAGATACTTTTAACTATGCATAGAAAGCATCCAGAACACCCGGAACAAATATCCGCAGATAGATCGTACGAACATTTGTTCCAAGGCGGGAATAGAACCTCCTTCATTACAGGCGGACCTTCGCCCGCCGCACTACAGAGGTCAAGTCACCTTTGAGTTTTCGTGTCGCCTTTAATTAATTTGTATGTTTGTTGTTACAGAGAGACATCGCCCCCGTCGCCGCTGGGCGACGAGAAGGATTCCAAGATAGGCCAGTTACAATTCTCCACACCTTTCGACAGTAATGGCACGGTAAGTTACATTTCATAAGTATTTAATGGTAAAAACGTAGTTTAGGTGTCCATAAATTATTACGTGAGGTAATTTAGGCGATTTTCCGATCCCCTTTAAACGTTGGTGATATGTGTCGAAATTGTACCTACTTGACCCCATCCCTCTATGAGATTTTCAAAACGCGTTTTTTAATGTAAAATTAAGAATTTTATTTTCTTGTTGGCGTAAGATTCAAATTACAATAAAAATATTAGAAACAAGGAGTAAAAGGGACGAATAAGTAATTTGCCGCAAAACGATTTTCTATTATTTTGAATCTTACGCCAACACGAAATCAAAAGCTTTTCTCAATTAGTAGTACAAGTAACTGCTAAAATTCGTGGAAAAATTATATGATATTTGGCTCGACCGACCGGCGCGTTTGGCTTCTGGAATGGGTCGATTCGAAACGAACAGCGGCATTATTCTCTACGACATACATTATAGGAGATTCCTTGCCCACCGTGTGACGTCACAACGTGTTCTGAATACAGCTTGGAAATGTTAAGAAACAAACAGTTAAATCAAGGCCCTAGTTCAAAGTCCAAGTTAGTCACCGGCAGGCTTGTTCTTAATATTTCTTCCAAGAACATGACGTGGAGAATTATTAAAATCAATATAAATATTCCTCGCCCTTGTAATCCTTTCAAAAAACCCAGTAACTCCTAATTCCGAATTCATCATAAATCTAACAACATGGTTACAAAACCAATGAGTCACCGTTTCAAAGAAAGTTTCATCACAAACGATTAGGCGTACACTTTAGTGCTCGATTATGAATCATGGTTTTGTAAATCTAACTGCAATTAGACTAGTTATTAAACGCAGAACAGGGAAAACGATAGGTATAGCTATACTCGGTTTGAGGTCCAAGGTATTTTTTGTAGACAAAAAGACCATAAAAGTAAAAAATTATTAGTGGCTGATTTTAAAAGTCTGATTTTCATCAAAGCTTCTAGCATAAGCATGAAAACAATTTCTGATCAATTTCCGATGAAAACACCTGAACCTGAACCTGAGTGTGTCTTTAATTATGCGTTGTTGAAGATTGCGTTTTTATTTTGCACCTTGCTGTCAAACTTGTTGTTTTCTGTTAGTATTATGTTTTCTTTCATGAATGTTCATATTCATATTTATTTTATTGCATCATTGTGTACTTTTATAGGTCTTAGTATCTAGGTAATGTATAAGAAACACAATGGTACCCAAGCAGGGTGTGGCAATATGTACTGTGAATGGAAGTGATGTATTAGTTTACTTAAAATATTTTGGAATTAAGAACGGAGTATAGTCTAAACTTACTACTTATATATAAACTAGCTGCGTCCCGCAGCTTCGCCTGCGTGGAAATTGATATGTCAAATAGTTTATAAACCTTCTTCTGGAATTATTATATTAATAAAAACCGCATCAAAATCCGTTGCGTAGTTTTAAAGATCTAAACATACATAGGGACAGACAGACAGCGGGAAGCGACTTTATTTTATACTATGTAGTGATTAAAACTAAATAAAGCACAAAAGGCGGTCTTATCGCTGAGAGCGATTACTCCCAGGCAACCTTGACTGATCGTTACTAAGCTATTTACTTGTAATTTCCATTTTCAACATGGAATCTTCCACGGTCATATTGGTTACTATTACTACTCGTATAAGATCCCGCTAAATGAAAGGTCAAGCACGTTCCAAACTCATCAATGATTATAGCACACGTCAGTAATACTGCACGTAGGTACAGTCAACGGGAGAAATTGCTGCGCATTGCTAGTTTTTTAAAACAAGATACACTTTGTGCCTATAGGTTATATTTTATGATAATATGCGAACGCCAAGAAGTATTTTAAAAACGCAGCAAACGTAGCTCAGAAATGTGACGCTCTTGGAAATTATGTTTTGGAATATTTATTATATTATGTCTATGTCTCTACTCCATTATGCAACGCGATTTTGAAAAAAAATGGTAGATATTAGTGCAGTTTTCAGCAAGGGATAGAGTGATTCAAGAAGAACGTTTATACATATATCATCACTCTACACTGCTTCATATTAGTATCTACATGGCACCCGTGCGAAGCCAGGTCGCTAGTGTTGTATAAAAAAAACTATATCCTGGCTGTCATTGTCTAAAAAGTAACTAAAACTTCACGTTATTAATGATAGGTGTAAAACGACTGATGATAGATGACTGATGATAGATAGAAAGACACACTGAAACAGACACTGGCAGAGTCGTAGCGAAAAGCAAGCGGCGCCAAACCAAAAAGAAGTTGAAGTTGAAGTAGATAGAAAGAAAACACTTTATTATACCACACGAACAGAAAAAAAATACAGGAATAAACAATAGAATAAAGGAAGTATAAAGGGCGGTCTTATCGCTGAGAGCTATCTCTTCCAGGCAACCTTAGGATGGACTGATGATGTTGATTTCAATGCGTATTTGCGTACTTACTTTAATATAAGTAGGTACTGATGGGGAAAATCGCAGTTGTCACCTACTAAGGCTTCGTTCTTCGAAACATCCTAAAACCAATAACCGAACAATAGGTGCTTTAAAAACAATAAATAAATAATCGTTTAGCCAACTAGGGAGTGTTGACATTCCGTCGATCCCATCGCTGGCGTCATCTCTCTAGACTAGCTACTGCCCGCGACTTGGCTTGATACGGATAGGATATAAGCCATAAAAAAATGAAAAATTGAGCTAAGCAGTAACACACAAAAAGAGAAAATAAATTATCAGAAAATATTATATTACTGTTGATGCCTACTCGTACCTTCTGTCCGACGGCCGCTGGGGCAAATGTGTTCTTGAATGGAGACCACGACTTGGTAAACGTAGTGTAGGACGCCCTCCGATCAGGTGGGATGACGACCTGCTAAGGACTGCAGGTAGATGCTGGATGCGGCAAGCTGAAGACAGGGCGCTATAGCGCTCATTGGGGGAGGCCTATGTCCAGCAGTGGACTATCATAGGTTGATGATGATGATGATGACTCGTACCTTATCATTGTATCTAGGTACCTTTCATAGGCTTCGGCCAAAACTGCGCGTCAAATGCGCGTGACGCGGGAGGCGCGGGGGAACATTTGTAAGGGAAAAATTTCGCGGTTTTTATTTTTGAATAATTTATTTTCTCTTTCTATGTGTGGAAATGAGGAAACAAACCCGACTTAGGCGCATTAACACAGCGAATCCGTTTTTATGGATTCTTCGCTACTGAGACCAATCATTAACTAAGTTAGTGCAATAAACATTTATTTATTTATTTTTACTAGATCCAATACTGTCCTCCTATAACTATTATAACTGTCCTATAACTGTCCAATAACTACATACGCCTTCACGGAATAATCAAATCCTGTAAGACTGATGGTCACCAACCCGCTGGTCTGATCAAATTAGGGCAAAACGGGACTCACATTGCCTGCAGCCCTGAAACAGGCCGAAGAGTGGTGTGGAAGCGGTTCATAAGCGTCACCGTGAAAGCTTTCCAGAACGGGCACGACCTTCAGCAATGAAGACAACGACAAAGAAGAAGGCTGATGCTGTGTGAATGCTTCATTTATCCGTCAATGCACACAATGACTAGCTCCATTCTACCTATAGAATATAGCTCCTAATTGTATAGAATAATAGTTCTTAGTAAATGTTTTTCCTCTGCGACATAAGGATGTGTTCAAAGGATGTGGCAACACTGATGGATGGCTGCCTCCAAACAAAGGCGAGCCTTATCCTTCACTTATCTAGCACGGAAACCGAATTAGATATAAATAATGTGTGGACACGAGGCAGAATTGTCTCAATGTGTTTGAGTTAGCGAAGTTAAAGCTTCACTACATATAAACAAAGTCACTTCCCGCTGTTTATCTGTTTCTATGTATGCTTAGATCTTTAAAATTACACAACGGATTTTGATGTGATTTTTATTAACAGATTGAGTGATTCAAAAGGAAGGTTTATAAATACATCATATTGATCATAGGCCTCCCCCAATGAGCGCAGTTCTTCCTAAAAATATTTAACCAAAATAGTTTTTAAATTTTTCCTATTTATCATATATTTAAATTCTATGGTTAGTTTGTAACCATGTCCTCTCGTTACAGATATGGCAGAAGCGGCAACAGGCGGTGTGCGTGCGACACGCGTTCAAACACTACGGCTCCAACAAGCGGCCCAACCACGTGCTCAGTAACCTCAACATGACAGTCGCTAAGGGCACCATGTGAGTACCACTCTGATAATAATACATACGTCCAAACATAAAAAGACCATCGCAGCCAATCGGCTACTGAACAGCACTTGAGAGGCCTGCAGGACTCTCAAAGCATTAACGCAAGACTCGAGTGACGTCTCGCTCCACGTTGAAGCTAGAAGAAAGAACCTAAGTTACATTCTAACCGCATTTCGCTCGAAAGATGAAATGTTGAAGACTGATGATCTGATAATATAAATAAATAAATAAATAATGCTGGACAATCTACACAGCATCATCTAGCAGCAAGCTAAGCAGAGCTTGTGTTATGGGTAAAAGAGGACTGATAAGTATACTAAATACAATAGATTACATAGATAGATATTTTTTATTATACATAAATAACGACCAGAACACCCGGAATAAATATCTGCAGATCGAACACACAATTGTCCCGAGGTGGGAAATGAACCCGCAATTTCCTGCGTCGCCGGCGGACCTTCGCCCACCGCGCCACAACAGGGGTGGAGCGGAGAGAGCCAAATGACAATAGCATTTATTTCTTTAGGCTTACAAAATAGATAAAATACAAATAAGCACTTACAAAATACAAATAAGCACTTAGACAAGTCATACTTTATACTATAAACTATTATCAAAGAGAATTAACAGAGGGATTAGGAAGACTTCCTACGATGATCTATGTAGCGTCGCTACGCCATTCGTAGCCCTGCTACAATTAATTATTTTTAACGCCACTACAACCTTCGTAGAGTCTGTCCAAAAAGAGTAGTCTCTTAGGAAGTGAGGGCGCGCGTGTGCCAATGTACTACTTTTGTTGTGTTAATATGTTGGTTCACCGTTTCGCCACGGGACTTATACGTACGCGTTTCGTTGAGATACTCTACGGAGCCATTTCGTAGCGTTGCTACGGCATTCGTAGCGTTTATACCTACGCGTTTCGTAGAGTATCAACCATTTCGTAGCGTCGCTACGGCATTCGTAGCACTACTACGACCGCTGCTGCGCTATTTATCAAAATTTTTTTAAAAACAATCCTTAGGCTGCATTTTCGGTGCGAAGTGGAAGCAAGAGCGCCAGCGGAAATTCTTATTTCTCCGCTAAGCGCTTGTTTAGTTTTTATTTTCCAAGTGTACCAATGTATCTAGGAATAAATAAATATATGATTATGGAAGGAATATGAGAATAATAAATGCAATAATCCCCACCACAATCGTTTATAATTCTCTTCAACAGAATTCATAGCTGTGATATCCTATAAAGAAAAACAATGCAATTTTATTGGCATCGTAACATTTTATTATCATAAAATGATAATCGCGCGCCAAGTAGTTAACAATAATAAGTAGCAATAGTAAGCATTTATGGAATAACATTCGCGCTTGAGGAGTCAGAGGTATTCTTTTGTCTGAAGACCTTGGGGGTACTGACCCTTCGAGCAATCACTTTAAAAACTTCAAGTTATTGCTTATTAACTTGAGTGTATTTATAGATTTAAAAGTGACTTCAAAGTTAAATACACTTTATAAGGTAATGTGTTTAACATTGAACATTGTTATTCAGGGTTGTATTCGAGATTTATTTAGTAGCTTAATAGACTTTGCTTTTTGCCAAAAAGTACCTGCGTCTTTAGAAATCTCCGTCTTTATTAAATCACTATACCTTATAGAATATAGAGATATAAAAACTAGACAAATCAGAAATCGATGGAAAAATAGGGGGCTTCTGAACAAGAGGTCTAATTTCACTCGTATGTCCATAATTCAGCATCCATGCTCATCATGCATACTTTTTTTTTTTAATCATATTTATTTTTAAGGACTTTTACTTCGTAAAGTATGCCAGTCCTATCATAACCTAAACTTATAACTACTCGTAACAAACAAAACAAAAGATACAGCAAAATAAAAACATATAAATTGTGGCTATTTTTAAAGGGAGTCACTGATGCATACAAATTTTAAATAATGAGACAGCCGCTGCTGAATCTGGTTCCGCTAAAATATTAATAAATGTACCTAAATCAAATCTATTTAAATTACGTTCAATCATCAGTGCCTCCCTTCGATCTTTGAATTTAACGCAATCCATCAAGATGTGGTGCACATCATCTAGGACTCCGCAAGCATCACAGTTTGGGGAGTCTGTTTTTCATCATGCATACTTGCTTCATACTGCTTCCATACATGCAGGTTTAGAGTTATAATTCCTATTAGAAAGCCGGTCATATCACTAGATACGCGTAGTATAAAACAAACTCGCTTCAAGCTGTCTGTCTCCCCCTATGCTTAGATCTTTAAAACTACGCTGCGGATTTTGATGGGCTTTTTGAAATAGATAGAGTGATTCAAGAGGAAGATTTATAACCCATTTGACTCATAGATTTCCGCGCGGCGCGCTTGCGAAGCAGGACGCAGCTAGATATATAAAGCACGCTTCATTATTTTACGCTATATTAATTTTTATTGATGATATAATTTGATTTGTTTTAACTTATTTTATTTTTTTCTAATTTATTACTATTAATTTTAATGTAATTTAATTTTAGTTCGTAAGAATTATTATTATTATAAGATCTGTAGTTTTATTTTATTTATTTATTTATTATGACTACCAGCGGGTCAACGACGACCCTGCATATTATTTTTGTAAAGGCCACATCATCTCACGTACTCCAAACGTCTCATGTCCTCAACTCAAAGAGCCATTGTACCCCCTTTTCGGACTATCGAATGATCACGCGCATCCGTTCCAAGCCTCCTATATATTTCCTCATTATAAGCATTCTTTTGTCTCGATACCTCAATCTCCGGAAGGTATTGACGTCAAGATCAATTAGAATAGTTCTCTTTAAAAGGCGCGTGATTACGTTGGCATAGCAAGTGGGTGATTATTGGTTATTATGTAGGGCGGAAGGCAACAGCTTCCTTCTGTGTATTTTTAACACCTTTACTGCGACCGCCAATCCGGCTTTCAACTGTAGGGCAGAGTTGGTTGACTTACTGACTTCCGGAGATAATTAATTTGATTTTAAAAATTCAATCTATAATTTTACGAGTATAATTGAAACAGTTGAGCTGATTTCCGGTTCGATTCCTGCCTTGGAACATATTTTGTACGATCTGAGAATATTTTTCAAAAATATTTAATTCTATCAATATCTTCGTGCAAAGAGCACCACACGCACTATCTGAGTTTCATTAGTTTTTATACATTTACTAGCTGCTCCCCGCGGCTTCGCCCCCGTGGAAATCTATGTGTCAAATTGTTTAAATGATTAGACTATATATATTAGACGTACCTATATATAGGAGACTATATATATTAGACTCCTGGTTCTAAGCTACCTCTCCACCAATTTTCAGCTAAATCGGTCCAGCCGTTCTCGAGTTATAAGTGTTGTAACAAACACGACTTTCTTTTATATATATAGATTAAACCGTAGGGTACACATGTTACACTTGTAGTCGCGAAGCCGCAGGGTGCAGCTAGTGACATTATACGTATAGTGTCACTAGCTACACCCCGCGGCTTCGCCCTTGTGGAAATCTATGTGTCAAATGATTTGGACTTTCGCCTTGAATCACTCTATCTATTAAAAAAAAAACACATCAAAATCCGTTGCGTAGTTCTAAGCATACATAGGGACAGACAGACAGCGGGAAGCGACTTTGTTTTATACTATGTAGTGATAAATAATAGCGGACATTACACAGCATTATACCTATATGTATCTCGTGTCTGGAAATAAATAATTAATTATTATATTATCATTACTATCCAGCCCCAAGGAAAGTAGCGCTTTTATTATGGGCACCTACTAGATAGCTGATATACATAATACATTACATATATATGTGAAGATTTCAATTTTACCTCCATCAAAAAGCTATATCACCGTGAATAGTTAATGTAGTGTAGTTACGAAACTGACCTTACCCCCCGACAATAAAGCGCACAACAGCTTGCTCGAGAATGTGTAGAGTAGTGTTGAAACAGAGCGTCCGCGCTGCGCAAGAGTGTGCCGAAGCGTTGCGTTCTCGATTTTCATGAACCAGATACGTTCATTACTCTACATGCGAATTAAAAAAAGTATGTTTTGTGGGCTTGTAAGTGTAATACCAGGTGGGATGACGACCTGCGAAAGACTGCAGGCAGATGCTGGATGCGGCAAGCTGAAGACAGGGCGCTATGGCGCTCATTGGGGAGGCCTATGTCCAGCAGTGGACTATCATTGGCTGATGATGATGATGATAATAGTAAAGTTGAACAAAGCATAAATGTTTCGAATGTCTAGGCACTTAACGTTCTAAGTGTCCTATAGGCTATAAGGAAATAATGATTGTACTGATTCACATTACTGACCGAAATTCGTTGTTAAAATACTGTCCTTTGACCATTTTCAACACTTATTTCCTACATTGAAACCTTCCTCGTTGTACATAACCTGATAGTGAATATAGAGTAGTTAGACGAGTTTGTATGTTTGTTAAACCATTTATAATCGAATTCCAAGCGGTAAATGTACAAAGATAATTCCAGAACTTATAAATAAATGTTAAGCAATAATAATATTATTGTTTTCATAGTTTAGTTAGATTTTGTCAGTTTTTCTGTTTATTTAAATTTAATTTTGTGTATATATACTATTCGTCTCTGTTCTGACAAAATACCAATACTTTTCTAATAATGAAAAATACTCGGGTTCAATTCCCGCCTCGGAACTGTAGATTGTGTGTACGATCTACACGACACGACGTCTAGTTACATCACCAACGACAAACCTCTACGCACACTGCCCAAAGTATCTTGTAACTTTTATGAGGTTAAGATGGAAGGATGAGATGAGACCCTCGGATCATTAAGTCTAAAATAAAAATAAATTATTATGATAATATATTAAGTACCTACTTATTATAATTAGTGTGTAACAAGGCAAAGTAAAAGAGTATTGTATGTATATTATCCAAAATACCTATCACCGCGCGGGTGAAACTGTGCGGGGCGCAGCTAGTGTATAATAAAAAGCATCTATCTATATAATATATTGTATTATGTATATCAGTCATCTAGTACCCATAACACAAGCTCTGCTTACCATGGAGCTAGATAATGCTGTATGAATTTTCCAGCGTTATTAATTTACTAATATAGATGTAGGTAATATATTGGTTTCTGTCGCCATTTCATAAAATTCTATATATTTATTAGTATTATTCTTTCTACAGATACGGCCTGCTGGGAGCGTCAGGGTGCGGGAAGACCACCCTGCTCTCCTGCATAGTGGGGCGGCGGAAACTGAACAGCGGAGAGATATGGGTTCTCGGCGGGAAGCCTGGCACCAAAGGTAACTTATTAAACCTCTTTTGTATAAAATCACTTCTCTCTTCATTTCGTCTCTTTTTCTTTTGTCTCTGTGTCTCCCAGTAAGGTTTGTTGGAAGAGAATTCTTTTTAGGGTAAAGTTCGCCTTTGTATTAATATTCTAGAATACGTTTTTTATATAGTTTATCGTGCAAAAAGGATAAAATAAATAAATAAAATCATATGGAGCCCGCTCGATGTGATTTTAATTGTGAGTCTATTTTTACTTATATTCATCATCATCATTCATCATCAGCCTATGATAGTCCACTACTGGACCTCACCAGCTATAGGCCACCATAGGCCTCACCCAATGAGCGCCATAGCGCCCTGTTTTCAGCTTGACGCATCCAGCATCTACCTGCAGTCTTTCGCAGGTCGTCTACTCACCTGGTCGGAGGGCGTCCTACACTACGTTTACCGAGTCGTGGTCTCCACTCAACCGAACAAACTAATGTGAAAAAGTTACCAGTTTCAAATATTCGTTCAGATTAATCACACTATCATACTAATATTATTAATTTGAATGTTCGGATAGTTATATGGATGGATTGATGGATGGATAGGTGTTTGTTACTTCTTCACCCACTACTGAAGAGATCGGGCTGAAATTTTGAAAAGATTTTAGGCCTGAAATAAAATATAAACCACTTTTTATCCCATAAATCAGTTGCCATGATAGAAATAACATTTTGAACGTTTCCATTGAAACACACAACCTACTTATGGTTTGTTGAGCATACGGACGGACGGTTAAATTTACACAATGAATTACAAATACCAACTTTGTAAGTAGTCTTCGGAACTACTGACATGAATTAGGCAATATTTTATGCGGCTAGTTCGATTTGATTCTAACAATTCTTTCGTTCTCGCATTATGTCTATGGAAACGTTTACCGCTATAGCTTATTTCTACCCCAGGGGATCTGTTGGATGGTAAAAAGTAGCCTATATGTGTTTCCAGGCATGGCAATTCTATGCATCAGTATGATCCGTTCAGTAGTTTTGGCGTTAAGATGTGATAAATATCTATCCATCCATCTATCATCTCGCATTTATAAGAAACTAGCTTCGCCCCCCAGTTTCACCGACATATTTTGGATAATATACTATATATCTTTATAAATTGTAGCCTATGTGTTATTCTGATGTATAAGCTATATTATTGTAAATTTTCATTAAAATCCATTCAGTAGTTTTTACGTGAAAGAGTAACAAACATCCATCCATACTTACAAACTTTCGCGTTTATAATATTAGTAGGATATGGGATTTCTCCTTTCCCCGTGCTACGCGCATTCGTGAAAAATTAAACGAGATACTACTCGTTTTTCACACAAATTGTAGTATTGCCTCGAACCGAACTCCATAATATTAAATAACGCCGTATATTTCTCACAACAGTCTAGCACCAGTAAGCAAACATTCAAGCTTGTTGTGGGAACAATGCTAGATGCCTATGCCTACAAGTTTTTTGTAAATAAACCTGTTATAACCAAGTGGCCTATCTTAATTCTCAAAATACGTAATTGCGAATTTCGTTTCGGTCAATTGGTACTCGTAAATCACCGAATTGGAGTACAAATTTACACAAAAAAACTAAAAGAAATACGCAATTGGGTTTTAGAGTATTACCTAAAATACCAATTTAAAAAAAAAACAAGTGTGGGTGATGATTCGCCTGCGACGTTGGTTCGATTCGCACCTCGGGATAAATGTTTATACGATCTGCAGATATATGTATTACGGGTGTTCTGATCATTTTATATGTACAATAAAATATATATATTGTTCACTTAACGCATACCTTTTGTTATGATTTCCCCTACATAGTCGCCCCGCGACCACCTTAGCTGTAACGCGATAGAAACATAGAAAAATAATAACAAAAGCTACTCAATGAATACCCTGATAAATAATAATATATTATGTAACAAATTGCGATAGTTTAAGTTTTCTATGTTAGTCTCTAAGGTAAATATCATATGGGCCCTAAAGTTACTTTTTGTGCACTTTCTTTGTTGCCTGAAATAAAACAAAATAATTTTTGAAACTATCATGGTTATTAACACTTAAGTCATTTAAAACGGGATATTTACCATGATGATAATATCGGATAACTCAAAGTACAAATCATGGTAAATATCCCGTCTTAAATAACTTTCAAGTTTATTAAAAAGTTTGGAACTTAATTTGTTTATTTGCCTACAGGTTCCGGTGTTCCTGGCAAGCGCGTGGGCTACATGCCGCAAGAGATAGCCCTGTACGGAGAGTTCACCATCAAAGAGACCATGATGTACTTCGGATGGATCTTTGGCATGGAGACACGTGAGATCGCCGAGCGACTGCGCTTCTTGCTGGACTTCCTGGACTTGCCCAGCGAGAATAGGATGGTTAAGAACCTCAGGTCAGTCCCCTAAAGTGTATTTACCAGAGGCATGGCAAAAAAAACAGAGCATATCTGATGGAGAAGATTAACACTGGACTATGAAACGTCGAATGGCGCAGGAATTACTTTGCCCTATGCTCTCAAACTTTTGTGCCGAACCCCTTCAACATCCCATGGTCCAGTATTCATCTTCAGCATCGTGCATCATCCCCAAGGGTAACCCGTAGTAGATAAAATCTAATAGGGAAGATAAATACTGGACCATGGAGCGTCGATGGGTTACAGGAACTTCCTTGTCCTATGTCTCCAACCCAAGTCACCCTACGGTCTTGCGCTGGTCGAAAACAAATTACAACGGAAAACTGAACATGATCCGACACAGTCTTGGCATTGTAAAGATATAATTTTGGATCATCATCGACATTCCTTTTTAGATGTAACTTATCTATGGGTAGAAAATGTGAACTCATCCAAATTAGCAAGCACTTACAACATTTATGTAAGTGAAACCGAAAGTTAATTTCCCCAGATATGTAGACTCACTTAAAGCATTTCACTCTTGATTTGGATATTGTTGGAAGAGTGAAAGTGATTCATCTCTTAAGCTGTGTAGTTAACTACCGTATAGTCCGAGTGGCAAAAAGCTAACGACCTGCCATATATTGTAATGTTTTGAAGGTATATGACCACTGGTTTTAGATGTTCAATGAGTTTATTCTATCAAGGTTATTAGTTTATGCTGTAAGCCAAACAATGTAAATACTTTTTCCTTGCTTGGGTTTTGTAAACCCCTTTGTATACAAAAAATGACAGATTCGGAGTATAGGGATACAATCTAGATGATATCATCATCTTCGATCATCGTTGTTAGTCAGTCCTCGGGCGGTAGAGACATTAATCTGAGTCTGGACCTTTAGCCGCGCACTACGGAAAGGCCTATTTCATACCAGACTCTACAATTACAGTTTTTCTCTTGTTTTATATTTAGTTTTATTATGTCAGTTTATCAGTTTAATGTGTTTTATTTTGTTTGTTTCTATCAGTGTTGTGTGTGTACTAAATAAAATCTGATTCTATTTTATACTATTTACTCTTCTATTTTTAATGTTCTGATAGTGGTTGCTATATATCACAACATAGTATAAAACAAAATCGGCTCCCGCTGTTTGTCCGTCCCTATGTATGCTTAGATCTCTAAAACTACGCAACGGATTTTGATGCGGTTTTTTTTTGATAGATAGAGTAATTCAAGAGGAAGGTTTATAAATCATTTGACACATAGATTTCGCGGAGGGCAGCTAGTAAATAAATATAAAATTAACTACAAACATGATCTTATGTTAATTCCAGTGGTGGGCAACAGCGTCGAGTGTCCTTCGCAGTGGCCCTCATGCACGACCCAGAGCTCCTGATCCTGGACGAGCCAACCGTGGGCGTGGACCCACTGCTGCGGCAGTCCATCTGGACGCACCTGGTCCGCATCACGTCCTCCGGAGACAAGACCGTCATCATCACCACGCATTACATCGAGGAGGCGCGGCAGGCGCATTGTGTGAGTACTGAGACAGTTGACCCTGAAGGTTGCGGGTTATAGGCCTGAGCGCATTAATCCAACACCGCTCACACCAACACCACTCAGCACAAAAATATGCATTCAAATACGAATGTTAAGTCCATATTTGAATGCATATTTTTCTGTTACTACTGTTCTGTCTGTTACTACTCGTTAACATGAGATACATTTAAAGTCACAAAATCGCAACTCACAAGCTTTTAACGAGTGGACCGCGAGCTGTCTGTCCTCTGATGCCGTGAATATGAAATATATATCTAAATGTTATTTAAAGCCCATATTTAAAAGCACATTTTTGTGCTGTTTGGAAACGGTGCAGCACTGCTCTGTGAACGAAACCTTCAAACTCTAAGAAGCAGTCTATGAAATAGGTATTGCATTATTTCAATCGTTCAAAGAAAATAAATACGTGGACTGATCACACTTATAAATATAGCGGCACACAATTGGTACGAATAATACATATAACTTAATTGGCTCTGAAAATCTACCATCACCTAGCAATTTTACAAATCTGCATGTTTCGTCCCACCGAGGGAATTCCCATATCTACAAAAATAGATTTTCATAGTCATCGTTGAGATCAATTTAGATATTATTGTTTTTATGGTCTGACGTAGGCGCTAAGAGGTCGAGCACTCATAAAATAATGCAAAACCTCTGTAATCAACTGGTCAATAGTGAAGAATGAAGGATTTTCCGTACACGTTATTTTATTGGACATAAGCATGCCTGCGAATGCCTGGTCCCTCAGTTCAAAGTGCCTTTGCGAGCTTTAGAAAGAGCTATGGCGCAGCATAGGCTGATGATGACAATGTTTATCTAATGATTAAACTTTTAAGTTTGTGTGAAATAAAGCGTGTAATATAATATTGAAACTGTGTATTGTTATAGATTGGTCTGATGCGTAGCGGTCGACTGTTGGCGGAGGAATCACCTCAAGCACTCCTCACCATGTACAACTGTATCTCGCTAGAAGATGTCTTCCTCAAGCTCTCAAGGAGACAAGGTACCTATCTAGATATTTTCAGGGCATGTACTTGTAACTCTTGTAATCTTCTTCTCTCTTGGTACTTTCGCATGAAGATTTCTTTCTCAAGTACCCACGAAGACAAGGTGTATTGTTGTATGTAACTAATTATTATTAGGGAATAAATCTCCTATAGGCTTCTGCTCTCCTGGTACTTTTATTAAAGGTGGATATTTATTCTCTAATCTGCATCTTTTCCATTGCATATTATTTATATAGGCAGGATATTATAAATAAACAAACCCTAACTATTTCAACACCTTGCGTTCGCGGAGTAAGACTTTTAAGACACACAGCGGGTAATTTAATTATACATAATGTATGCGAAGTAGTTAAATTATAGATATATATAGGTGTGAAGAATGAATTCGTTTGTGCGTTCGAACTTTTTGCGTACCAAGCTTCCTACGTCACGAGGTTATGATGGATGGAAGAATGGTTGTTTTTAAGCTGTTTTCTGATACCATCTAAATACGTCGATAATGGTTACGTACAACCATAATCATGATTTCGATACAGCACAGAAATAGCCGCACAACAACTTTTTGTGTTCATCTCAACTTCCTAATTTTTTGTTCATTCATAATCTTTATTCATTGTTATTCATAATTAAACGTGAGCATTTTTGGGGTTCCGTATTGTAGAAACGTATTGGTTCTTGATGCTAATATTATACAGGTCACTTAGGTCAAATTCAGTAGAAATAATGAGCAGAAGTAGGATCAAAGACCCAGGCCTTTTAACACAGGGCAGCACACAGACATCTTACACATATTTATTTTAATTTAATAATCCCACCAAAAACATAAATGTAAAAAAGGAGAGCCAAGTTCAATACAAAAATTATGATTGGCTGTGGGCTTCGCGGCAAAAAGAATGGAGATCTAAATGAGTGCCAAGTCAAATCTATGTAGGTTAGATTTGATTTGGCCTAATATTGTTGCTTTTTCTTATTTTAGTCAACTGTGTTTTATGTTTTTGTTTTCTAGTGTAATTTATAATTGTTTTTTTTATGTGTGTGTCTGATGTCGTTATAAATGGTTTATCTATCTATCTATTAAAACAGCTCTGGTTAGATTGGGGCTTGATGATGATGTGTGAAATCCAACAATATAATATAAATAAAATAATAATAATGCTGGACAATTCACACAGCATTATCTAGCCCCAAGGTAAGCAGAGCTTGTGTTATGGGTACTAGATAACTGATATACATAATACAATACATTACATAGATAGATATTTTTTATTATACATACATAGAAAACGACCAGAACACCCGGAACAAATATCTGCAGATCGTACACACATTTGTTCCGAGGCGGGAATCGAACCCGCAACCTTCTGCGTTGCAGGCGGACCTTCGCCCACCGCGCCACATCGGTCGTCCACAATAATTATTTATTTTGTTTATTTACTGCGCCCATGACAGTATACACATTTATTTTATGAAAACAGCTGTACCGATTAATGTCCACGCCATCGATTAACTTGGAAATGAAAAAAAGCGATTTAATTCTAACCTTTCCATCAGATAAAAGCCTTCTGAATGTACTAGTGGTTTCTTTTTCACTTCTTCTACCAGTGGAAAAAAAATTGAATTGACCAGTAAAATAGTTTATTTGCTAATAATTTATCGTATAAAATTTTACTTGCCTAAAGATAAAAAACATTTTGAATTTGAATTCGAAGAATTTTAGCACGTGATATTATTTAGAGTTTAGCAAAGAAACGTGACATTTGCCGGCTTTGTAGCTTAGAGCGTGGTAGAGGCAAGATGCCTTCGAATACCTTACAACGTCGCGTCGTTCTAAAAGATTTATCGCCTATATCGAACCGTGAATCGCCATATCGAAGACCCAAGACATTATTCATCGCTATAAAATGAAAAAGAGTACGGAGTTCTCGGTAAAAATTTTAGCTTCACCATTAATAATATTAGTTAAAATTCCTTCATTAATTTTGCAACATGTTTTTGAGTTACAACAAAATCTAAAGGTTTGAGAGCCTTCTCAAAACTTAACATTTTTTTGTTGTTACATTCTGTGTGTAACAGTTATTTCAAAACCCATAAAATAATCTTAAATTTTATGATAGATGGTACTTTATTCTAATAAATATGAGCAATAAAGTTAATTGAGTGGAATTACCCTATATGAAACAGTTTTGTATAATAATCGTGAACTTCGTGAGTAACTCATATTCCTTAATCACCTCTAGCGATGTGCGAACGAACGGTAATTTGATTAGCATGGGGCATCAAGTTATAATTCTAACTCGATGTCATGATTTTATTTAGAACCTGAAGTTCAGAGATACTCGAGTCTAAGTAAAATCATCAAGGGTTTTTATTTCATTAGATTTTTTTGTAAAATTTGATTAACTTTAGACTTCCCATCCTCCATCCATGCCTCTACTACCGTACTTCGCTGGATGAAAATAAATATGCAGGCTAGATAAATAGGCCCTCAAAATCGACAGATTTTTGACGTCAGCGTGGTTCATTTTATGAAAAAACATAAGACGATTGTCGTATGTTTTTTACGAGCTGTCATACTGTCGTGTCGTATAAAGAACTAAAACCGACCGCAATGAAATGAGAAAATGAAGGAAATTGCATCATTGCAACGACAAGAGCTATTATCAGGCTATTTAATATATACCTAATGATTTAAAATGTGTAAATTGTTTGAAAAAATAGTTTGCATGTATTATTTTTATAATATCAACCGATTGCCATAATTCCACTGGGAATGAAATTTAGCGAGCGCTGTTTGGTGGTTCATTTGTTTGTCATTTGTTCATTTGACGGAATACCCAGCAAAACTATTTATACAGCCGTTGTATAAAGCGTAGGTGGCAAATTAGGCCGTAACGTGAAGATAATCAGTAAAGAGCGTTAGCGCCAACCTTGCAAGTTTCGCAAGTAATGCGCCTTGGCATGGCGGGCATTATCATAGAATGGATCTGTTTTACAGTTCCGTAGGGAGTTGATTTTTTTTATGTGACGTCTTAAAATAATTATTGTACTTACCTTACCTACTGTCAACGTGTGCACAATTGCATAATGTTAAATGGCGAAACCGCAGCAGAAACTAGGTATATCACACATCTTGGCATCTTCTCGTATTTTATGTAGTGTCCTCGTTTTTATGTAGTGTCAAAAGTGTGGTTTATTAATATTCATTCATATCATTTATTGTCATTTCATGCATACAGGTACAAATATAGTTCTTAGGTTAACCCAGGGCAGGGCACAACAATTTCTGAATAAAAATTTAATAATAAATTTAACTGTTGTCGGTACAGGTCAAGCCAACCAAGTGGTGGAACTCAACGTGTCGACCGGCGGAGCCCTAGGGCTCAACAAGATGAGCAAGCGCGAGGAGGCGCCGTACGCGGCGGAGGACGCTCAGGTCGTGGGGCTGAACTTCCACCAGAGCAAGGAGGTGCTCATTGTGGACAATAACGGGCTGGAGTCTAACGGAGATGTGAGTATACTCAACAAGATGAGCAAGTGCGAGGAGGCGCCTTACGCGGCGGAGGAAGCTCAGGTCGTGGGGCTGAACTTCCACCAGAGCAAGGAGGTGCTTATTGTGGACAATAACGGGCTGGAGTCTAACGGAGATGTGAGTATACTCAACAAGATGAGCAAGCGCGAGGAGGCGCCGTACGCGGCGGAGGACGCTCAGGTCGTGGGGCCAGTCGAGTGGACAATAACGGGCTGGAGTCTAACGGAGATGTGAGTATACTCAAGTAACGGGTCTTCTAGCGTAAGGTGAACATAATGACGACCTCTGTGGCGCGGTGGGCCATGATGATTCTTTGTTAATGGCAACTGTGTCTGGTTGGACACTTGTCTGCCAGTTTCAAGTAATGGAAAATATATGTAAATTCGTTAGTTATTAAATTATGAAGATAGTATGATATTTTCACCAGAGCCTAGTTCGTTATCCAGCAGGGTGTATCACGTAAGGGGTTAGGTTGGCTTGGGAGACGAGATGTTGGAGTCCCCTACACACATCCTGGATATCTGGTTTTGGCAGCTTTAAATTTATCTTGTTTGTCTAGAACTTTCGGCTAAGTTGATATCATTAATTTAGTATTTGGACCGTATGTTTCAGATCCCCGGTAAGGTAGCAGGCACCGTGGCCGGCATGACGCAGGACTGCGGGGAGGAGTGCGGGGGAGGGTGTTTCAACGTGAGTTGCATATTATTACTATCTATTGAAATTAAATTAAATGAAATGACATGAAAGTTTATTTCTTTAGGCTTACAAATAAGCACTTAGACAGGTCATATTTGTTGTTTATTACTTTTATTTCTCTCAAAAATCTATATATATAAAAGAAAGTCATGTTCGTTACACTATTTATGACTCAAGAACGGCTGAAGCGATTTGGCTCAAAATTGGTGGAGAGGTAGCTTAGAACCAGGAGATGGACATAGAATACTTTATCTCATTAATAATTTCCCGTGGAATAGACATAACCTTAAATCGTTTCCATAGAAAGAACGCGTGCGAAGCCGCGGGCAGAAACTAGTCTTTTATAATTCATGAAAGCATCGCAAAAAGCGATGATATTATGAAACGAACATTGGCACTTGGCAGTATAGCATCAAACAAGACGAATTATACGACGCCAATGAAGAACTTGAAGTGGAATCCCTGATTCAAAAAATGTTGGGCGTAGCTTCAGTTACTGGTGAAATTTTAATTAACTCATTAATACAATAATTCCAGTGGACAACCCGAGGCAAGATCCGCGCTCTGATCCAGAAGAACTTCCTCCGGATGTGGCGCAACATCGGCGTGATGCTGTTCATCTTCGTTCTTCCGGTCATGCAGGTCATTCTGTTCTGTCTCGCCATCGGACGCGACCCCAGCGGACTCAAACTGGTGAGAATACATATTGTGTATAAGTCATCATCAGCCTACAATATATTAGTCCACTGCTGGACATAGGCCTCCCCAATGAGTGCCACAGCGGCCTGTCTTCAGCTTGACGCATCCAGCATCTACCTGCAGTCTTTCGCAGGTCGTCATCCCACCTGGTCGGAGGGCGTCCTACATTAAGATGGGTATTTCGTATAACTACTAGGTTTTAATTCCATTTTTGTTAGAATAGAATACACAAAGCCATTTCTAAAGCTATAATCCTTGCTAGCGCAGGTGCTAGATAATAATGAGTCAGATTGCGACTAGTAATGTGACCCCATATATTTTAATATAGCGCCATAGCTTGTAATGGTATCTCTCAGAAGTAACTAGGAACCAACGCAATTGCACGCAGATATTTCTTATAAATATACGAATACTAAAATCTTCCCTCTGTTCCTCAGGCTGTAGTAAACGACGACGTGAACGTAATGAACGGCGACTGTCCCTTCAACTCGTCGTGCAGCATGAAGAACCTCTCCTGCCGCTACCTCCACCAACTGCAGAAACACACGGTCAAAGAGTTCTACGCGGACCTGGACGGGGCGTTGGACGCGGTGCGGCAAGGCAAGGCTTGGGGCGCCTTGTACTTCAACGAGAATTATACGGACTCACTCGTCGCCAGGCTCGCTCTAGGTAACTAATTATAATAATAATGTTGTTTACAAAAGGTTCTACACGGGATTTATATAGATTAGAGTGTGGTGTGGCACAAGGAGACGTTTTTACATCGGCTCTCTTCAATATATACGTGAATAGACCCAGCAATAACAATATTTTTGTAACACCAATACCTTTTCGGTATTGGGGGCCTTGGGGGGTCAAGACTGGTGATAACTTGTATTCTTTGTCATCTATATAATTGTGTATCAAATGAAGAAGACTCTAATAACGTTATGAATGTGTTTGTTACAGCGGATACGGCCGACAACGAGACCATATCGTCCTCAGAAGTGCAAGCGTGGCTCGACATGTCCAACCAACAGATAGGTCTCATGTTGAACCGGGATATACAGTTCGCGTACAGAGACTTTGCTAAGGTTAGTGGCTTAAAATACTTACATATAACAGACTCGTAGACATAAGTATGGCTAAAGATTGGCGCTCACATGTCCAACACTTAATATGAACTTGAACTCTTAATATTAAGATGCATTTATTATTGGTTAAGGTTAAGAAATTTAAAGGCAATAAATTATTTTATTATTTATTAAACATTTAATTTTTTTTGTATGAGTCCTGTGCTCGAAATAAACAATTTTTTATTTAATTATTTATTATTATTAACAAAATGTATAATTTCCCCAACAGGAGTTGCTAGAGACTTGCCACTACAACCCCAAGCTCGGAGACATCCCCATCGACTTCATGGATCCC
This sequence comes from Eupithecia abbreviata, assembly GCA_943735965.1. Lineage (NCBI taxonomy): Eukaryota > Metazoa > Arthropoda > Insecta > Lepidoptera > Geometridae > Eupithecia > Eupithecia abbreviata. The sequence goes on along the minus strand of OX030997.1, from coordinate 541,220 downwards.
ATCTACGGCAACAAGAACCCTTCCTTCACTGACTTCGTGGCGCCGGGAGTTATCCTCACGTAAGTTATCTATCTACCTACATATAGAGTTGAATCGAATGTTGCTAAGTTATTTAGTTCGCAACCACGAGAGTTAGAGAGAGAGAGAATAGTCGTTAAAAGAGTCATGCCCTCGATTTATATGAAAACAATAACTGCATACTTAGTTACTTTTGATTTTTTTACTTTAGACGGAAATCGATTCAAATGATTAAAAAAAACAGCTACAGCCTGTTTATTGAACCAACGGATTCTGTTGCTGATAGAATGAAAGAAATGTATTACTAAAAATTCAAGGAAATATCAAATTTTCATTTTAGTTATACATTATTTTCAAAGATTTATGCCTTTCTTTAATTAACACAATTCTTTCCATCCAAAGGTTGCCTGGAAGAGATCGCTTCTAAGCGATAAGGCCGTCCATTGTACTTGTCACATGTTATCTCTCATAATGTTCTGTATCTGGTGTACTATAAAGTATTTTTGTATTGTATTGTATTGTAAAATGTATTTTTAGAAAATTCTCCACCTAATTCCAATCTCATCATTCCAGGATCGTATTCTTCCTCGCCGTAGCCCTGACCTCCTCCGCGCTGATCGTGGAACGGATGGAAGGCCTCCTCGACAGGTCCTGGGTGGCCGGCGTCTCTCCTGGGGAGATCCTCTTCTCGCACGTGGTCACGCAGTTCGTGGTGATGTGCGGGCAGACGGCGCTGGTGCTGGTCTTCATGATCTCTGTCTTCGGGGTCAAGAACAACGGGAATATCATCTTTGTGGTCATGTTGACGCTACTGCAAGGTATGTATACCAAACCTGGCAGTCTGGTTTTACCTAGCCGGTAGTACCGATAACTTGATTAGATTAAATAAATAAATTAATTCTAAGCTAAGTAGAGCTTGTATTTAAGGTAATAGATAAATGATAAATAATATAAATAAATAATGCTGGATAATTTACACTGCATCATCTAGCCCCAACCTAAGCAGAGCTTTTAACCATGATAGTTTCAAAAGTTTTGCAGACCTTATGTTTCGGGTAACATAGTTACTCGTATGTAAGGCCGCCCGCTGTACTTTTGTCATAAAAGAAATTAAATAATATCCCATACATTATCACCCCGAGTGCGAGGACACTATAATAACAAAAACCTTACTTTTGTTATTTCTGTCTGAAATTTTTGTATTTGATTTATCATTTCGGTTTAAATATTCTTTATTGAAAATACATAATATTAGTTCACTTAAACGAGAAAAACAAAACCTTTACTTAGATCTTACATAAAGTATATGTACCTTAGTATCTACTTCTTTTCACTTCTTCCACTAGTGGACAAAAAATTTAAGTGAACAGTAAAATAATTTTATTTGATAATAATTTATATATAAAATATGACTTGTCTAAGTGCTTATTTTGTAAGCCTAAAGAAATAAATGATTTTTTACTTTACTTTACTTATATTTTGGTAACCTATTTCTCACTAACTTAACCGTCCAAACTGTCCAATCCAGTAGACAAATAGACTACAACCACGGACCTAGTTTTAATAAAATACACAAACAAATAATCTTCACATTTTTTATATTATTTATTTATGAATTAACGTTCCATTGCAGGTCTCTGCGGAATGTGCTTCGGCTTCGTAATATCAGCAGCGTGTGAGTTAGAACGGAACGCGATCCAACTGGCCCTTGGTTCATTCTACCCCACCCTGTTGCTCAGCGGAGTCATCTGGCCCATCGAAGGCATGCCTTGGATCCTGCGCTACGTGTCCCTCTGCCTCCCGCTGACTCTAGCTACGAACTCTCTAAGGTCTATCCTCACTCGGGGGTGGCCGATTACTGACCCGGAAGTGTACATGGGTTTCGTTTCGACTTTAGGTTGGATTGCGCTGTTCTTGGTGGTGACGCTGACGATTTTAAGGTTCAAGAGGAATTGATTTGCCATTTTTAGATTATTTGGTGTGGTCCTTTTTATTTGAAACTATGCAACACGAGCTTGAATGATATAGCTATAAAAATTGTTAACAAAAGTTCGATATTTCTTCATCACAAATCTTAGATTTTTTATGTTTTTCGAAATGATTTAATTGTGACAATATTAATGTAGATAGGTAGGTACACTTTTAGCCCATAAAGTTATAAATATTGAGATAAAGCTATATGCATTCAAATTATAAAATGTTATTTTATATTGTAAGCATTCTGAAATGGTACCTAGATATAATATCGTTTCTAGGTGCTACAAAAGTTTTGAATTGTTTTTTTTTCTTGACTGTGTGTGTTAACGCTCATAGACATAGATTCTATAGTTTTAATATTTTTCGATATTATAGTAGAAAATCAATGCTTTGCAACTTTTTTGAAATAAAATTGTACCAAATTGCTGACACCGGTGGCTTAGTGGTGAAAGCACTGCGCAAGCAGAGACGCAGGTTCGATTCCCGCTCGGTGGTATATAAATTACTTTCAAGGACCACACCCTTAGATTTAAAATTGAAAATCATTTGCAAGTTTATTTCTATTTATTTTCGTCACATTCCAATCTGGTGGTCTTATGCTCAATCCGAAATTTTAGTTTACAGTTTAGTTAACATAGCTAAATTACTTAAGTCTTTGTAAATATTAGTGTATTTATAAGTACATACGTACTGTAGGGGTAAGGGGTGTTAGCAGTAATGATTGGTCGAACGCTTTCTCTTTAAGATTCAATGGGGTCGATTCTGTTGTTGCATTATACTGAACTATACTAAAAAAATATTGCTAACAATGTTGGACAATTGACACAGCATTAGCTAGCCCCAAAGTAAGCAGAGCTACGGGTAGCAGGCAGCTGAAAAACCGGAACAAATATAATAATTGACAACATAAAACAATATCAATATGGACAACTCTTAGGCCCGTATTATAAAAGCTTACTCTGTCATCTATGTTTGAGTAACGATTTTCTATGTTCAAAGCATTACTCAATTATATATCGATAACCGAGCATAGTTTTCTAATACGGGCCTAAAACTGTCTCTCTTGCTATTTCGACTGCAAAAGGATGACCATTCTTAGTGCTGTCAATTGTGTAAATTTAGTGAAATGCGACAACAGAATCGACACCACTGTGTGCATTTGGGTAATTATCTTACAACTATATTCAAAAATATATAAACAGCTATACCTACTAGGGATTTATAAATTGTTTGGAGGGTAGATATAACATTCTATCCACGTGCACACATATCATCGGTAAAGGACATACATAACATAATAATAAAGTTAAAACGATAAATACCTGAAACTACGAGTTACCATAGATTTAGATGGTGCCATACAATTATGGTGCAATTCCCATAAACGAATTTAAAACTGAACAATTTTAAGAATAATTATTATCAGGATTTTGTTTTCTGCGTTACTAAAATACTTAATTAGTTTTCTTAAGACGCTCAGAATCAACTCTGCTATCATTTTAAATGCTACATATTTGTCTGAAGTTTTTGCAAGTGCTTTTAGCATCTTTATTTGTTTGCTCTTTGCACTTTAATCAGATGGTTCTTATATTGGTTACGAATTAAACTGAATTGTCTTGGTCCATAGTAGTAATTGTACAGTAAGCTAGCATACGGATATAAAGCGGTAGGTATTAATTAGTTATAAGGAAAACTGTGGAGTTATGAATATTGGTAGTAAATTTTATACTTTTGACGCATATTGGTGTTTTTGTAAATGCTGACACGCCGAGAACTTAATCTAGTTTAGTGTAAAGTGTCAGACTGTGATTATTTTTGCTAACATTGACATTTTTGTAATGACAATTATACAGTAATACTTGTACCAAATAAAACCTGAGTTTTTTTATCTTCGTCACGCGTACCTTAGGGTCCAGTCACACCAACGCGACGCAGGACGCACTTTTTGTGACGGGCGGTGATTCAAAAAATAACTTTATTTACTAGAGAAAAAGATACACATTTTATTGGCATAATAGTACAATAAATGTAACAATAAGTAGTCGCGTTGGGTGGCGTTGCGTCTCGGCGTGGGATGACCCTAAGTCTAGGCATACCTACATGTCGACAGTCTAGCTAGTTTCTACTACATATCCCGAAACTTTAACCGCACATTAAATGCAAATAATGTAATTTTGTGACAAACACGCTCATATTTCTACGCGTTTTCTGGTTAGTAGGTCCTATTCACTTAAAATAGTCTTTATTGTCACTAGCACCTCCGCTTGCGAGCCTCGACAGTGCGACCCGCAGGGGCGCCGCCGCCGTCTAACGTAGCTTAAGACGGACGGATGTACGGCGGGCCATAAAAGTCACGTTTTATGCCATAGGTGGCCCAAAGAAACATACCTAATTTAATTACAGACAGGATTATATTGTATAAGTAGCGATACCTACCCACATACTGATTGTACACGCACGTTCTTGTATTGACCATGCAGTAATAATAATAAACAAGCGAGCATCGTAACTAGGTAGGTACTCATTTCACTCAGTAGTGTCATACATCTCACTGGAACAGTAACTAGAGTTCATTCAAAATCACGAAAAAACTCAATATCAGTGACTTCTTCCTTACAGCACAGCCAAGCGTTAGTCTCGTCAGATTCACTATTGTTAGGTCCACAATTAGTCCGCGTGTCATGTAGCTTCCTCCACAGGACGAACTGGTCGCGCGACCGGTTCGTGTGCACGCCAATCACAAGTCGCTGCAGCGTGCACGACTCTTCAGAATATCTGTTAGCATAGTTGTAGAACATCGATGCGTTAACACGAGTTATATTGAGCTTATTAGCTAGGATCCCCGTGAATAGGACATCATCCAGTCGCATAAAACGCGCTTCTTTCGCAGCGGCAACTAAGACTTTCGCGGTATCGGAAGTTAGTAGATACGCAGCCCCTGATACAAAGTCCGGGAATCTATTTTCAGGATATTCTTGATATGGTACGAAGTGTTTATGCCCGGGGGTGCTGTCGGCCTCTGCGTTTTGGACGACGTTGCCCCAAATGGTGCGTCGCGCGAAGTCTTGCTTTGATATGAAGCGTAGTAGACGATGGACGTTTATAAACATATCGTCGTCGACTTTAAGTATTCGCGGCGCGCGCGGGCAGTACGTAACCGCCCATTGGAGTAAGGATAATGTCTTCATAGTGAGCTGTGAGTAGGAATCTCTGAAGTTTCCGCGAATGAGATCTCCGTACAAAGCGTCTTCACGCGCTAACTCTTTGTTTAACTTCGCCGTTGCAAGTCCCAGCACGAAGGCAAGTGCTATATCTTTGCGCAGAGCCACGTGCCCCCACGTGCGGCGCAGGGCGTCGCGCGCAGCCCTATGCGCGGGCGCAGACGACACCAGTATCAGAAGTCGCGTACGCGCGCCTAGCGCAGGGCAAAGCCCGGCATGGGCTGTCGTATACCCCGGCACGAACATATCTTTGATTTGCATTGAGTCTGCGAAGGACCATTCTGGCGAGGGACGGAGAAACGAGCGGGGTAGCGCAAGGGGATGGTTTAGCAGAACTATGAGGAAAGAGAGTCCCAGTAAGGTAGCTACAGTCCGGATCCGTCTCGCCCCGGCCAGTAAGCGACGCCACGACCACATCAACACATTTCCTCTGTCGAGGGCGTCCATAGTCTTCTAGCATACATACAACTACACTGGGTTAAGGCACACCACTATGCAAGAGTACGATCCAAATCAAACGCTTAAGGCATCGAGTTAGAATATTAAAGAGTACCAATCTCTAACTGACAGCACTCAAAAAATGTCCAAGCGCCGTTCTACATACCTATACATTTGTTGTTATATAGCTCACAATGACATTCGCGAATTAAGACGTTATCTTGGTTGAATAATGTTCAATGTCGCTTGTACGCAATGTCATAATAATGCACCGAAGATTTCCGAAGATGACCGACGGCCATGCGTACGAACAGGGAACAGGGCGAGTGGAGACGCTATTTGTACTAAATAATATTAGAGGTCGTATTTGTGACATTATTATAATGTGAATGTGAGTTTATAATGTACCTAGGAGGACTCCGAAACTAAACATCTGATTTTAAAAATATGTTAACCAATATTTAGAATGGCCATCTAGGTTTCAGGATGGACATAGGCTATAATTATATTATTTACCAGGAGGAGCCGGGGCGGGGTAGCTAGTCACAGTTATAATATGCAGATAGCTTATACTCTGGAATAACACTTATGCTAGTTACCTACTTTTTATCCCGGAAAACACGGGTGATCCCGAGGGGTGCAAATAATTTTAAATAAAACAAAATTAATCTGTATTTCGAGTTTTATTAGGTACTATTTTAACTTACTCACGAATAACTTAATTACCTTGAAACAATGTTAATTTATTGTAACGTTGCCTTTTGCTTTGATTTTTATTTTTCTGGAGTAGGGTAGAGAGAGCTATAAATAAGGAATAATATACTTACGTGCAAAATGGGTTTTGCATTTTTGTTAAGCCTACTGAAACCTTTCGTTGTTTTATATACCTATGTCTGAAGCGGGAAAGTGGTTGGAGCAAACAACCGAACCTTTACATGGCTTGTAGTTTGAATCATTTCGAGCTTTTGATATTATGACTGTCCATTCAGAGCACCTTACGGGGTTTCGAGGAAAACTAAAAACAAAGCATACACATAAATATTGCAATTTACACTATAAAATAATAGAACGCTATCGACTCATCTACTTTTTGTTCGGAAAAAATAAAGCATTTAACAACATGGTAATATTATTAAGTATAATAATTCATATAAAATACGTAAAAATATTTAGTATCAATCAACTCCATAGTTTTGTCGTTGGAACACAATATGCGCGTCACAAGCTCACGCGAGACTTTGTCTCTCTTTTACTCTCACGTATTTGTTTAACGTGTGAAAGAGATACGCCTACGAGGTGCCAAAGTCAAACTGTGAGCATTTTATTTTGCAGAAAAAATTAAAAATTATTGAAATTAACTTAACATGGTAATCCGTACTGTGGATACATCAATTCATAAAATTGTTATGATACTTGCCTAAAATACGAAACACCATCCTTTTTTTGCACGTAGTTGCTGTTATTTGGGCAGGAAATCACCGAACACTTTGGCATCGCGGACGTTGTACGAGGACAGCGGTCGCCTTACAACTAAACAAAAACTGCACGTAGCTTAGGTTATGCAAAGTTTTGGCGCGGACATTTTGTTTCTGTGATTGTTACTCTTTAATATTCTAACTCGATGGCTTAAGGTCATTTTTTTCAGGATGCGCGCTTGCATCTGTCATCACGACGCGACACGATGTTATTCTGGATCCGTCCAATAAAACCGTCAATATTAATATTTCATTTCACTGCATTCAATTCCTACTCCTACGTCCTTTAATACTTTCTAATAATGCAATTCTAAGTTTTAATTAAAATGCATTAAGATCGTAATAGGTGAATGTAAAATGTACTGCAATTCCAAATTAAACGATAAACTATCGCGTAACTACAGTTTTTATTAGGAATTTCCACTTAAAAGTTTACTAGTTCTTACCAAACGCATACTCGTGTGAGTGTAGTGTGCCTCCCTAAATTAATATTAAAATACCAAAGAGCTGCAAACATTTCTATGTCAACTTATTAAATTAAGCAGAGCTAGTTTTTTATAAAACTACAGTAAAAAGCTTACTTTAACAAAGGTCATTTTACTTGGAAACAGGATATTATCAATAAAAATTCTAAGAAAAATTATTAACGATTTAATCATTATTACCTTAAATAATTATTACTATTATAATAATAATGATTATTTAAATCAATCACTGAATCACTTCAATCTCGTTTCTTCGTCAATATCTCGCTCAGAGCTTTCTTCTTCTTCTGCCCTTTGTCGAACTTTTGCTTCTGCAATACAAAAATATCAAATTAAAATAAATAAAATAAACAAATAGTATTAAATTTTAATGTTATCTGATTATTATTAATGAATAATTTCCATTTTAACTTTTTTGAAGATGGTGCTTCCCGTCTGGTCCCATTTCAATTTGGTCCAGTTCCGACAATGGCATCCATGAGAAAACCATACAAGTCTTAGAAGTATTTGCGACCGCGACAAATGGCCGAATAACTCAATATCACACTAACCGATTTCTATGATTCTTTTTTCAAAACTAAGTTTAAATCCCATTGTCAGTATTTGGGCATTTTAAGTCGGTTTATAGTTTTTATAGTTCATTTATTTATTTGTGATACACAGGTATTAACAGGGATGTTCAGACTTAAAATTAAGGCCACTGTGATCTGCCATTAGGCGTACCAATGTTACATATTTTGGATATAGAGCAGTATTTTGGATTTAAAACACGCCAAATTTTCTTTTAGCTCGCTGTCGTGCAGACAGCGATATACACGTACTTGTGCTGTTCAGTATAGAGCTGTCCGTACAAACCTTTTTCTTCTCAGCCGTGATTCCAACGAACTCGTTCCGTTGTTTCTTCTCGCGCGGCGCCGGGCTCACATTCTGCCGCTTGTTGGGGGGGCCGTCGCCACTCTCCTGGAATAACAAAACAATATTTAAATAAATAAAATAAATAATAAATAATGCTGGACAATTCACACAGCATTATCTAGCCCCATGGTAAGCAGAGCTTGTGTTATGGGTACTAGATAACTGATATACATAATACAATATAATTACATAGAGATATAATTTTTTTATTATATATAGAAAAACAACCAGAACACCCGGAACAAATATCTGCAGATCGTACACACAATTGTTCCGAGGCGGACCTTCGCCCACCGCGCCACATCGGTCGTCATATTACGCTTTTATTATCACGTCGATATTATTTGTTTGTTTATTGTTTGTTCATTTATTTCCACCGTAGGAACACATGTTTACACTTCATGTCGTAAGTTTTAATCGTTATATTACAATTTTATTATATAACACACACTAACTTTTGAGATAGGGGATTGTGCAAAGCAAAAGCAGATAGACATGCCTTCTTTAACCCTTCATTACTCGCGTGGGGTGTTTAACACCCCAGCGACTGTTTGATCGTCTCTAGTTAAAGGAGTTTCGAATTTACAACGCTCATTCTTAAATCTTAATCATAAATAAAAGTCTGATTTTGTATGTATTTGGTAGTTATTTTCTAATTCTAAAATTGGGGTGGAAAGCACGCCACGCGATTACTTATGTATGTTTTTATGCGCGAGTAACTAAGGGTTAAAAATTCAATAAATTGATATAAAGTAATTTATCACAGAAAATAAATAGATAAATTAGTTAAAATGTTTGTCAAAGTATACTGCTATAGGTATAAGGGCATTGTCGAACTCTGGTCAAACGATACTTAAAATAAGGCTTTCAGGGACGCTATCAAGCTTTTTATTTGTAATTAGATCTTTGTTGACTATGAATAACGTATTCATGGCCTACTTTTTATCACGGAAACGACGCGCGAAGCCGCGGGCGGAAACTAGTGTGTTGATATAGCATACCTGGTGCGGTCTCTTGTTCATCAGCCTTCTCGTAGCGCCACTGGCTTCATTCCCTTGGTTTCCAAAACTTCTTCCTTGGTTATTCCCAAAGTTCCTGTTCTGCCCCTGATTATTGCCAAAACTCCTTTGTCCCTGGTTGCCGAAATTTCTCTGGTTGTTCCCAAAACTTCTACTCGGGCCTTGGTTATTCCTACCGCCCCTGTTTGGTCCGTTATTACCAAAGTTTCTGTTTTGTCCTTGATTATTTCCAAAGTTTCGGTTTTGTCCTTGATTATTACCAAAGTTTCGGTTTTGTCCTTGATTATTACCAAAGTTTCGGTTTTGGCTGTGATTATTCCCGAAATTTCTGTTCTGATTTTCGTTTCTTTGTGGTTTGACGGATTGATTTCCCTTTTTAGGTCCTTTGCTCAGAGTATTGGTACACCGCTTGACTCGCATTATTCTGTTCTTAACTGTGAGATCCTCTTCGCTTAACTCGAGCGCCAATTCGACTGCATCTTTAGTTGCAAAGTTAACGTAGCCGAAACCTGGGAAAGGAATTGGTTGTCGGTCTCGGATAAATTAGCCATGTGATAAATTAATCAATAAGCTATCAAAGCACTTAAGTAAGGCACGACGCGTACTCCTACTTACTAGAATCTCTACGTGATATATTTAAAGAAATAAATAGTAATTACTGTACCACATCAATTATATTTATGAAAACTTGTTGTACACTCATAAAAATATCAATCGGTTCGCTAAAAATAGCGATATACATAATTGAAATACTTGAAATAATAATAAACTCGCTGTGCCCACAACTAGGCTACACAAGATAAATGTGTCTTTTAAGGGGGCTTCTATAACAAAACTCGGTAAAGGTAAAGGTTTCTTGTTCGCTTCTTTATTTCCTTCCCTAATCATTTTATTTCCTTGTTTTACTAATGCAACTTATCGTCTATTATGTCTTCAAACTGGGCGCACGAAGCTTGTTTATAACTTGACTAACATAAAACTTAGATACATTCAGTATGCCACAATATCAATAAACAAAATGGGATCAGTTTTGATACACCATTTTTCATGGTAGCCTTTTGGAAACTAAATCTGAATAATTTGGCAACAACCGAATGTTTTCATAATGTTATTATAATTATGAATTTAAGTAATAATGCATAATACAATTAGGAATTTTGAAATTGTACAATTTTACACTGTTTGATTGTATTAGTAATAAAATATTTAGAGCCGCACATACCTTTCCCTGCATTAGTTTTCCGATCCCTCACAATCCTGACAGACTGCACCTCTCCACACCCCTCGAACTTCCCCCGCAGCGTCTCGTCCTCGATGCCGAAGGGCAGGTTGCCCACGAACACGGCGCACGCCGGGTTGTGCTCGACGCCGGTCGCGGCCGAGCGCGTCACGCGCAGGTGGTGATCGTTCAGGACTGTATTATTTTCTGATAGAGCCTTGAATCATAAAATTACGTAAGTGTGTTGCAAAAAAATTACGATCAACGAAGGTTGTGGGTAGGTCGTAAAATTTGAGATATTGTTTAATTCGTAAAAAAAATTATTATAACAAACATAAATGGGAAATGAGAGCCACATTTAATATTATGATATATGCCTTCGTTGTTGACTTTAACGACAAAAGAGGGGGGAGATCTAAATGTAATGTTGCCAAGTTCAATGGCCAGTCCTGAATTTTTGTAACTGCATACATTATTTTATAACCCTTGAAACATATTTTTTTCATATAACTTGGATAATACGAATGAGAACAAGCTAGTTCAGACCTTAGGCTTTAATTTATTCAAGTTCTTAGGGGGGACAATGGGGTTCTAGTAATGTAACAGTGGAAAAAAATTCTGAGATTTTCTTAGAAATGATCATGAGTGAAGGCATATGCATTAGGATACCAAAAACCTGATTATAGTTCAAATAAGTAAGCACATGACATACCCTATCAACAGAATCAGGATCAACAAACTTGATGTAGACATTGACGGTGGAACGGTCGGGGTGGATCTCATTCCTGATCACGGCCAGTTTCGGAGTCACTCGGGCATCTTTCACAGGGACTGTTCGTATCCTGAAACATTATTCATTATCATTTATTTATTGTATACACACATACATTGTATCAAATTTTAGCTCTGAGCTACCTCTAAGCTAGCTAGCTAATGAATTGCTGCATCCTTATAGGGTACATGTACGCACGTACATACCATCCTGTAAGCAGATACAGCAATTTATTTATAAATAATAACAATAGTAACTAGTATTTATGTTAATTCCAGATATAGCTGGCAGAGCTAGATGGTCATCTATTCTTTGAAGTGTTGTAGTCAGTTATCTATATATCTTCTATATATAAAAGAAAGTCGTGTTTGTTACAACACTATAACTCGAGAACGGCTGGACCGATTTAGCTGAAAATTGGTGGAGAGGTAGCTTAGAACCAGGAGTCTAACATAGGATACTTTTTATCATTTAAACAATTTGACACATAGATTTCCACGGGGGCGAAGCCGCGGGGAGCAGCTAGTGTATATATAAAAAAGAAAGTTGTGTTAGTTACACTATTTATAACTCAAGAATGGCTGAAACGATTTATCTGAAAATTGGTGGAGGGGTAGCTTGGAACCAGGAGTATAACATAGGATACTTTTTACCATTTAAACCATTTTTTAACATTAACATAGATTTCCATGGAGGCGAAGCCGCGGGGCGCAGCTAGTTAATTTATATTCAGGCATTTTCAATTTGAGTTTGTACTAATGTTTTCACTTCAATTTCTCTTGGGTCAATTATTTTTTATCAACAATTTTATTTAATTAAATAAACTGTTTATTATTGCCTAACTTGGCTTTTTAATATTTAACTCTAAAAATGCATTTGTAGAATATGTTAAAAACTTACCGAACAGTTTCAATTTCTCCATACTGTGCGAAAATCTTCTTGATTTCCTTCTTACATTTATTGCTGAAAGGCACATTCCCTACAAACAGAGTTCTTTTGATTTCATCCTCTGTATTAACTTCTTTTATTCCGTCATTCTTTTCTTCTGAGGATAATTCTTTGGCTTTCTTAGTTTTACCTTTTTTTGGAAGTTCTTCTTCATCATCAGAACTTTCATCAGTTTTTTCTGTTTTTAATGCTTCTGCATTAGAAGTCTCGATATCTGACTCAATTTCATTATCCGAATCATGTTCAGAATCAGAATCTTTCTCTGTGATGGCATTAGGATTGGCAATGTTTGAAACTTCTTCTTCTTCTTCTTCACTGTCATCATCATCTTCGTCAGATTCATTGTCCGATGACTCATTGCCATGAACTTCTTGAATTATCATTTTTCCTGGAGTCTCAGCCACCTTGGTTTCTTCTTCATCATCATCATCATCTTCATCAGATTCATTGTCCGATGACTCATTGCCATGAACTTCTTGAATTGTAATTTTTCCTGGTGATTTAACCACATTGGTTTTTTCTTCATCATCGTCATTAGACTCATTGCTATCAACCTTTTCAGCCACCTTCTCTTGACTTGATTCTTCATTGTCCTCAGATTTTACTGCTTTTGTCTCTTGCTGTGGTGGTTTTATTTCCAAGTGGAGTTTTTTCTTTTTATTTTTTCGGTTCTTCTTTTTCTTTTTATTCTTTGTTTCAGTAGCTACTTCAGACGTGGCTTTTATGTCTGTAGTATTTTGTTTTATATCAGGCTTGTTTACTGATTCTTCTTTGTTTGTTTTCTTGAGCTTCTTCTTACGTTTTTTATTCTTCTTTTTGCTGCCTTGTTCATTGCTAGTGACGGTTAGACTGGCTTTGGATGCCTTTGTAGGATCTTCTTGATTTTCTTTGTCTTCTACACCAACTGCTTCAAGGATCAATTTTTTCTTGGGACTTTTTACTTGTGTAGTTTGATCTACATCCATTACTTCAGATTTTGTGTTATTTAGTTCTGATTTAGATTTCCTTTTGTTTTTCTTAGGGGTCTTATTAGTTTTAGCTGCCTCCTCAACTTTTATTTCTGTGTTTTTGGGACTCTTACTGTTGATATTTGAAGATTTTATTTCTTCATTTAGTGTAGCTGATTGAGAGTTCCTTTTATTTTTCTTAGGTGTGCTTTCATTACTATCTTTTGCATGATTGATTTTAGATTTTTTGTTAGGAGAGGCGGTGTCAATTGACTTATCTAGCTTACTGCTAGGAGATTTTTTATCTAAAATACTAGATTTACCCATTATGCCACTTTCTAGATCTTCTACTAAATGTTTCTTCACTTTGTCGGCCTTGGGACTTAAAATTTCACTGGCCTCCGTAACATCCAAATCTGGGTTCTGAAATATCCTTTTTGGGGATTTCTTTACAATATCTTTCTTCTTTTGCACCGAAGGTGAGAGAAATATTGATCTGTCTTCAACTGCCTCGCTTTTCGGAGTAACATTCGGTGAAACTGGGTGTTTTGTTGGAGTTAGTGCTCGTCTAATGAGTTTTGGCCGGTTCGGGGTAACATTTCCAGAAATTAATGCTGCTATGCTCCCGACAACGTAATCCATTTCACTTAGAACAAAGTTCCGATACAGAAACTGGTTTTCCTTAGCTTTTTATTTCTTATAATCAATTCTGCGACAATGTGCACATGGTGATTTTGGTTATTTTTTGTTTTGACATTTAACTTCAACTTCTTTTTTTGTGAACAGAGACAGCTGTTTTCAAAATTACCCGCTCAAAGCTATAAATGAGGGCCAGATTTGACGGTTTTCATCGAGTTTCAACTAAACTTACAAAAGCTACCAGCTTCCGGACGCAAAAACTAACTTAAATGTCATCGCCAGGATACATTAGCTGTTTGCTTCATAATTAATTGTAAGGTTTGGTAGAAAGTGGTTTTGTACTAAAATAATGCGTCACTTTACTTTCAGTTTTAGAGTTAGTAATACTTTTATGACAGTAACATAACACGCTGTGACTGAAAAGCCAAGCGACGCAATCATTGCCAGGACTAAAATATATATCAATCATAGTAATATTTCCCAAATAATAAAACCAGCTCCAAGCTCCAACACATGCCATCATAACTCATAAACACACACAGACTGCATACCACTGTCTTATTTATTTTTATCAATATATGTATATATCATATAATACCAGATCGCAAAAAAATAGATTATTGTGTCGGGTCGGTCCCCGAATAGTCAAAAAAATCAAAGGTATTGGAGCCCCTTTTTATTATTGTTGCATAAACAGCTTAAGACATACCTACATATTCTGTAAAAGTTTTAATTGTCGATCTCATAGGGTTCATAAGATATAGCCCGCTGACAGACGTACATATACAGTTCGATAGAAAATTAAATACCTACTGACTAAAACTGCGTCATTAACTCAATTTCGACTAAATGTCCTTTACGCCCTTTGATCCCAGAGGTACCTATCGAAATAGTAAAGGCATTTTAATAAGGTCCCGTTGGCATCCATTAGGTACGGAACCCTAAAATAAAATCAGTTCTAATAAAAAAACAACGTAATTAATTCAAATCTGACTCACTACACTACACTACCTACATCCATCCATCCTGGTCTGGCAACATCTAATAATTGATATTGTTTGTTCCCAAAATCGATTTACTCGGACGGAACGACGACGCTGTCGCGGGTTTTAATGCAAATTTATTTCGCCTGTGTTGATAAGTGCAGTTGTGTTACCTGACCAAGTGTTTGGACGTTTTGCTTATTGAAACCGTGAGTATGTTTTGGACTATTCTCCCTGTTTTAGAAATACTTATTTGCGCGCCATGGTGCCGCCGCCGCCGCCCGCCATCGCATTTTTTCCGAAATACACAAATTACATCTAAGTACTTAGAATGCGGACGCTGGGCCTACGTGATTTACTTTATTGGTAGTAACTCTTTTAGGACTTGTAGACCCTTGTTGACTTAATAATGCTCACTAAAGGTAGGTTAGGGTATGTGTTTATGTCCAAACCAATGTATCGCTATCGCGGCTACTACGGCCTGTGACCAATATACCGCTTACTACGCTTGTCTATCGCGTCTCCTCACGTACGATTCTCGTATTACAACCCGTGTTAGGTATTATTTGCCTGTAATTGGATTTTGCAGGTGCTTTAGTCTAGTTACCGATGGCAGCTTAGAACCAGGAAGTAAATTTGCGCTGATTTTTTACGCGACTGACCTCAGCACAGAATGTTAATTCTATAAAACCTGTTTGGGAGACTCTTGATTGTTCTAAACTGGCCTCTGTTACACTGATTAAGTCAAACAAGGTAAGGTCCCATCTTTCTCCATATATTTATACTTTGTCCATTCCTTCTATAGCTCAGTCATTTAAGTTGTGCTTATGGTAGTCACACCATTAAAATATGGTCTCTTTCTAATGATAACCATTGTTGGGTGTGGACAAGGGTTATCTATCGTCAGAGAGAGATCATATTTTAAATAATGCTGTTAAACAGGTGGGTACTTACCTGTTAACATCATTATCAGTTATCTCGTGTGCATTATATTTGTTTGTTTACATGCCCTATGATAACATCGATAATGTTGCATCAATTAAGAATTATTTGCTTTCGATTATAAGCAAATTCATTGCAAGTTTGTGTAATTAGGCTCACAAATTCTGTCTTATTACTGTTGTGCAAAATAATAAATTCATATATAATATAAACATTATTTGAAATTATATCTATCATTCTTCATGGTGCAAAATCTCACTATGCCTTTAAACCCCTTTTGAAATCTTAAGATAAAAAGATTTGTTATCTCAAACCATAACTGCTGGCTTATCTTGAGTTATTGTACTAAAATAGTGACTAAAAGGGCCCTACAGGGTTTCCTAATCTTTTAACAGTTAATATGATAAGATATAATTATGACAAACATATTCAGGACATAGTGAACTTTCAGAGACTTAGGCCCATAAATAGAATCAAAGTCCTCTCATCCAATACCAACCTTATCATCCTTAATATAAAAAGATTAAGGTGGGAGGTATTCCTTTTTCTGCATTTGAACTCCAGTCGGTCCTTTATGCATGACTTAGGCCCATATTACTAAAGCTTGTTCAGTCATCAATCTATACTTGAGTAATGCTACTCTATGACATACTAATCGTTACCCAAGCATAGATCTATGACTGAGCAAGCTTTCATAATATGGGTCTAATATACAACTCATGCAACACATCAGAGGCAATAAATGAATGGAGAATGCTTGAGCATGTGACCTCATCAGTCTGATAGGTCCCTAAGACACACACACAGGAGGCCTATAAGGTGTGTAATAATAATAATATTATTAAAGAGCTTCAAATAAATCACTCTAATAAAGTTATAAAGAGGTATGGCACAGGATACTCCCTAGAATCACTGATGTGTGGAAACCAGTGGTGCGTAGATACTATCTCTGGTTACCTTACTTAGTAACTTGATACCATTCTGTGTTAACAATGAGGACTGGGGATTTTGAGCTTTGTTACAGAGGTGTAAAGTTGGTTTTAGATTGTTGGACGTACTGGTCTGTAAAAAGCAGCTACTATACCTTACCTATACTACTTTATGCTTTAAATTGTTTATAAAATACTATAAAATGTTTTCTAAAAGAATTAGCGAAAGTACTAGCACGAACATGCTTCTGTATTTCTAATTTATGTAATCCATCTCTCATGCTACAGTTCAAAACATTTGACCTCAAAGACTTCTCTCTACTTATTATGTGTTACCTTCTTAGAATGCCTAAGTTTCTCGCAGCTATACAAAAGGCTACCTAGGTTTCTCAACAACATCTTGCAGATTTGAATTGCAAATGCAACGAACCTTCTTGTTTCGTTAATTATTACAGGACACACCATATTGTGTTGTGACATGCCAATATCTTTTGAGTTATTTTGACTTACTTGCTTTGCTAGTAAGTCTGCATTGCGCCCTAAATGACAGCAATCAGTATGGTATATTATTTACCTTATGGATATAATTAAACACACATAGTTTTGTGTTTACGTTAAAGAGGTTTTGAGTTATAGAAGGGTCAAAAGTGGCACCAAGTGGTTCGTGTAATGTAATGATACACTCGGCGCGTTCCTTTGCTTGAACTTGGCTTGGACACGCTGCTGCGTGCCCTAAGTTAATTATTCACATTCATGTACACTGTTTTTACGGGCACACCCAATACAACAGATTAACTTTTAAATGTAATATAACAATTACTATCCTTATAAATATATATTTTACAGAAAAACAAAACAAAACATTGTGAAGTCAGCAATAAATAAATTTACATTATAAAATCATAAATAAAAAATCACACATAAAACATAGATGAAAAATCATTACCATTTAAATATACAATTAAATAATATTTAATAATATGAATGATAAAAAAATATAGTTTGCAGTATGACCTGCGCGATATTTTTTTTCGCTTTTCTACATAACTTGTCACTTATTCATTATCTACAGGCAGCTTTATGGTAGTATTTTATAGAGTTATAGTAAAATAAATAAATAATGAAAAATGATTTATGGATTAGGCTATTTCAGGAAGCTTTTGGGTTTACATTTTAATGATGAGTTGCCGTTGCCGTGTAACCGGCAAATGGTAGGCAGGATACCTAACCTAAGACATTTTACCTCTCTGATTTTTTTTCTTCAAAATCACACTTATTAAATTACAGCAACAAAACAAAAAAAAAAACTGTCAAGCCGTTTTTGTTTTAGAGAAACTAACGAACAGCAATATTTTTTTTTAAATATTATAAGGATTTTAATGGTTATTTTAGTAATTCAGTTTCATAAAACATACATATGTATGTATTTCAACAGTTCAAAAGTTCTTGTGGGAAATAATCTCCCGACACTCCTATTTTGCATTGAGTCATACAATACTCTACTATTCTCCATTTAACTAATACTACTACCTACTATATACTATACATATACTATGCATTACCATGAATAGATTCATTGTTATGCAATACAAGCACTCTTCCTAAGCCTTTGTGTCCTGTCTGTACATTCCATTTAGCAAGCATGGACAGACATTCATAACTTAATTTCGTTGTAAAGCCTTTTTAGGTTTTCATTTCAATAATACAAAAAATCTTATCGGTATAAAAACTATCGTAGTTTAACGAATTCATTACCGATGTAAGTGGGTTAACTACGACCATACGAAACATTTGGTGTTAATGCAACACAAATAAGCTAAAATAATATTTATTGCTATGAAACGTAAGTTCAGGTACATACTTATTATCATCATCATCATCAGCCTATAGCAGTCCACTACTGGACATAGGCCTCCCCCAATGAGCGCCATAGCGCCCTGTCTTCAGCTTGACGCATCCAGCATCTACCTGCAGTCTTTCGCAGGTCGTCATCCCACCTGGTCGGAGGGCGTCTTACACTACGTTTACCGAGTCAAGTTACTTATTATCTACTGAGGATTATTATTGTTGTCAGTCTATGCTATTCTTCCGAAGCAGTTAAATTTTATGTTACTTCGTTACCAAATAATCTCCAGAACTACGGAACTAATTCTAAATATTATTTCGATACCTGAGTAAAGTACAAGCAAGCGAAGACGCGCGCCGAAACTTCTTATCGAATCATCACCGTACCTATCATCATGATTCATGACTCTCGTATTTCGTTTTATAGAATAACGATAATAGTTAGAGTATCTCGCATCAGCGAGGCGCTCATTATCCCCTTCACTACAATCATCGTAATAATCTAAGACCAAGTGCAACGACCTCTGGCCTCCGTCCAAAACGTATCTCTCATAGTACTCTGGTGTCCTGGTACGCTACGGTCTAATAGCTCTAATATTGTTAATTGTAAAATTGTGGGGCCAAAACCTTTGTTCAACTTAGATATGCCTCGCTTCATTTGCTTGTTGGTTAATTGTAAAATTGTTGTAATATTTGTGTGATAGGTAAGGCTTTTTCGATTTATGCTTTGTTAGATCACATGGCCTACTCGAATACTAGGTCTCTTAAGTTTTCTGTTGTCCTGGGACACTACGGTACGGTCTAATAGCTCTGATATTGTTGATTTTTTTTTTAATTGAAGGGCCAAGGCTTTATAAGACTTATACCTATGCCTTGTTTACATGCTAGGTACTAACCAGGCCATTAAATTTTTCTGTTGTCCTGCTACTCTACGCTCTAACGAATGGTTCTAATGTTATTTATTGTATCCAGTCTCCAAGACAGTCTTGCGAGATAGTAAAGTGCTACTAGGCCGAGATAACTAGGTAAGTGAGTTAGCTTTTGCCATAGCCAAGCTTGGCATGACATCAAGGCAGAGTCAAATTGGAATTTGAGAGAGAGTTTGGTCCAAGCGTTTTTTGCTGTTATACTTTTCGCGTGAGCTATCGATTTTGACCGAAAGCGGATAAGAGAAAGACTAAGACTTGGCCAGCGTTATTTGCTAGGTGGAAATACGATCCGAAGGTAGAAACAGAAGCCAGGGACAGTAGAGGAGGCCTATGTCCAGCATTGACTTGATATAGGCTTGTAATGAAATGAAATCACGGATCTTGAAAGTAAATTCGCGGGGCGATTAAAATACTTATTACCTTAGTAGAGCACAGGGGGCATTATATTTTTTGTATAGTTATGTAACTAAAACTGATTCAGGAATGTGGGTGTCGACCAGCCCAGTATTGAGATGGTAATCGTAATAAATTGCCTACGCGAGGTGTTTTTGCCCATTCTGTCGTACGAGCGAGCCTCTCAACTGACCCTCAAGGCCGTTCGAGTCTATTCTAATCTACTGATACTTACTGAGCCTACTAGACAAAGTTATGGCTACCACGTGGGTAAAGACGTGAGATAAGCGGCTTTTTGTCGTTTTAGATTCTCTTCCTCATTATATGTCTTTGAGAAGAAAAAGTAGTTATGTGATGTGAGTGACACAGGATGACAAAACCTTTAACAGAATAACACAATAGAGATGATAAACTTTCGCCTCGACTATAATTGAGTACCAACTGCTATCTCTATTTCTCTACCAGAGAAGCTATACCTGTGTGTTCTTATGGGCTGGTTAGATAAATAGATAGATAGAGGTAATTTTATTAAAATATGGATGATTACCTATTCCTTAAAGTAAATTCGACCTAAATTTTTTGCAGTATTTACTTGACCGATTACTACAACAAACACGCTTCAACGTAGGTACTCCAATATTTAATGTGCTAACACACCTTATCTTTCTAAAAACGCCCGTGACTTCGCTCACGTGGTACCCGAAAATACTCGACTAATTTGATTGTTTTTAAAAACCTAAAAACAGACTTCAAATTCCTTAGTATTCAATTTTTTAGTTTTTCGAGGCAAATGCTCAAGAATATTTTCTTTATGGGACCACCTCGGGATCATTCTCCATACAATACCTAATGAATATTCCAAATACATACATATGTATGTACGAACATATAATAAATACTAAGAACCAATGTTGTTTTACTAATTTATTTTCAAGACGTACAATTACTCGTAAAACGTAACGTAGGATAATAAGTAGTGAATACAAAATTATGAATCGGACGAACTATTCCGGCGATTTCCCTTTATAAACGAACAAACTTTACATCTATAATATTAGTATTCGTCAGACCAACATAAAACTCCCGCCAAATCTATTTGTGATTCGCTTCCCCATAGTTCCCGAGCGTATTTATTTAAACTTGAACTATGTATTTGATGGACGCCGCTGAAGAGCCGACATGTGCTCATAACGAGAGCCCTTGGCAATGCCACGCTTCCATGACAGCGCGTGGGTTAAAGTACAAGCTTCTTAGCGATAAGGCCGCCTAGTTTGTCTGCTATTTGACGCACGCTTTAGATGTAGACCTAATACATGTGCTCATAACGCTAATAATCTAGAGCCCTTTGTAATGCTAAGAGACGGCAGTGTGTGGCTTAAAGTACAAGCTTTTAGCAATAAGGACATCCAGTACTTTGTATGCTCTTTGATGGAAGATGCGGAACCCTTGGTAAAGCCCCAGTTCGATGATCGCGCGTAGCTAGTAGGAAGTCTACTCGGAAAACTAAAACCGATCTTTCTCTTTTGATTTCATGCAAAACCTACTCTTATGTCACCTTCATATCATTTGCACGAAAACGAATCCAAAACATCGATTTGACGATTAGTTTTTGCGAGTACGAAAAGAGATTGATGACGGTTCTCGATAAAGATCAAAAAGTTTCAATTTCGATTTCTCAAGAGTCGATAGAATTCAGAACGTGAACTGAATGTTCTTACGTCGGTGCTTATCAAATCTTATCGAGAATCGTTATCGAGCTTAACTTAGGTTTTAGCTGAAAATCAATACTTAAGACTATACCATGTCACATATCTATCTGAAGTTCATATCCAAATCCAATCTGGCTATCGTTTTGAATCTTATGTTTTATTTTGTCACACTACACAAGACATTTCAGAAATGTTCTTTCAAATACCTTCGTTTTGACTATAAGTACCTACCTTGTCGAATTTTAACACAATTATACATTCGATTGATAGGTTGAGTATTATATTGGGAATGGTTTATCATATCGCTCCTGCTTTGGGCCACACCCCAAAACCTTTACCGCATGCAGCTGTGTGCGTGAGTCCATTGCCCCCGCTACTGACGTATAATCTTAGTTTCAAACAGGTACCAGACTAGGAAATGCAGGTTTGATGCAGGGACCTGTTTGGTAATTAAGTTCGTCTGCAGATGATTGGATGATAGATATTGTGTTGTTTTAGTAAGACACGCTTTCTAATGGAGAAAAGTTGATTTATGATTTAACTCTTCTGAATAACCAACTCGATTTCAGATTCAGGTATAAAGGTGGTATAATTCCAAATAATGCACTCATGTCTCACTAAATCCAAGCATGCAAAAATTATGACAAATTCGATTCACTTCTCGATAAACAAGATCTCGATCTAGTATTGTGTACTCGATCTATATAGTGCACGAGTTACTTGATATTTATTACTATTTCCCTCTTGTACCACCTGCGCATACGCAAGAGCGCGATTAGGGCAATATTGGAAAACGCTGTATTTTGGCAATTCAAACATTTAGTTGATATAAAACATGCCTAAATATTTACTTAACGTTATAAATAAAACATAAAAAATTAGCATTAAATCAGATCGGCGACGCCATCAACTGTACGACACCACATGATGTTGGCAAATGCTTTTGTTGGGGTTCTTTGTATTTTAAAGCAAATGTTTGGTTTGCTTTCAGGTAAACATGAGTAATAAGGGATCGCGGAAGTGGCACCCCACAGAAGAGAAAGAAAGGGTAAATATAACATCATAATTTTGCCATTTCTATCCCACTACTGGACAACCGCGATATCGCGTATCTTAAGAATCGACCCCCCAACTCGCCCATAGATGAAATAAACTCTTGGATAGTGCGTGCATCTTGACACTTTTGACACAAGTCCTTGCATCATAGTTTCTTTAATCAAACGTAAAATGCAAAAATGTGTCAAATGCAAGTGAATCTATCACTTGCATTTGACACATTTTTGCATTTCAGATTAGATAGATATTAATTACAAGTAGGTGTAGGTGCTAGGTTTGTCTAAACACTTGGTTCTCATTCTCACTTGACTTACACACAATACATAGTTCTTATACGTAGTATAAGAGATACTATGTAATTTTAGCAAGCCAACCCTTTGTAAAAACATGTGTTTTGCTGGTCGGCAGGCAGGTGCCTCGGCATTAGGCCCACCCTTTGTAGTGCAAATAAGTTTTAAATTAATAAATATTTAAACATCATATTATTCAGAAACACTTTCATAGATTGCTATGGTGAAGCGATTAATTTAGGAAGGAATAAGGTCTCTGAAAACTCGTATTTTCTCTATCCCCTTCTCGGGATTCAACACACCTGCCTACAGTGTCGTGTATTTATTGAAATAGATATGAAACAAGAATAGGTTGTTGTTACTGTGAAAACAAACAGGAAATTTTGCTTCCTATTACTTGTGACTTGACTACTATGAGGATAACCTATAACTGTAACCCACGAAAAACAGAGTATAAGTACTTATAGCCTAGCAAAACTCGATGTAAAATATTAGTAAGCAAAAACCGCCCATACTTAACCTACAATTCACTCTGTTCCCGCGTCTTTATACGCAATTTACATTACTAGGCGATTTGAGATTCTTCTATAAATATTGTTTACAATTATATCTGAAAATCGACGCCAAGCAAGTGAGTGTCAGTTAGATGTGTCGTGGTTTGTTTACAAACATTCTACATCGAGTTTAGCTATTGTATAAATAAATAATAAATAAATTATTATTGCCAGTAAACCAATGTTACATATTGTAATACAAAAGAACCACGGAAGACCAACACCATAGCCTGATCTGCTCTGCCATAGCATAATGCTGATTGGTGGGCGATTTTACTGAGGTTTTTTATATATTAAATGTTTTTGTGTAAAGAAAAACTTTTAAAAGACTGTGTATAATCATAAAGGATCAAATATGATCCAAAATTGTACAACTCACGTTACGATAGTTTGAAAGCACTACGCTAACACCTGTTGAATTAATAATCACTTGGTGATTCATAAAAGACAATTAGTACCTTACCTCATCTACTTAATTAAATAACTCATTACATAATGGCTTTGGAAACCATTATGAGCTGTAAACGTCGTCTTACCATTAATTTTAAATCATGGATATTGTATTTGAAACATCATTTTTACAGAAACCAGCGGAAAGCCCAGTTAAAGACATGAAGAAAAAAGTAGCAGCCAACGCTGAGAAAGAGAAGAGCACAGAAAAAACTGCTAAATCACCTGAAAGATCAGAGAAACACGACAAGGCCGAAAAGACACCAAATGAGAAAGGAGACAGTAAAAAGGTAGACAAACACGCAACAGTCCCTGAAAAGAATACTCATGCAGATAAAGCTGTCAAAAATGTCGAGAAAAAAGACAAACACGTCGAGAAAAAAGACAAAGGTGCAGAAAAAAGAGAGAAAAGTACCGAGAAACGTGATAAAACTCCTGAAAAAAGTGATAAAAGTCCCGAGAAAAGTGATAAGAATGCTGAGAATAAAAAGGTAAATGATAAAAAGGCAGAGAAACCAGCTGAGAAGAAAAACGAACCGGAGAAAGAAGCAGCGAAAGTGGATACTAACGGAAAGGTGAGTTTAATATTCCATGCATGATAAACTTTATTAAATGTTTCAATTTGCTTTCATTTTATTTAATTGTAAATATTGTTGACACTTTATCAATATTAATTAGAGAGATTATTATTACCTTTACCTCGCAAATCATTGACGTGTTAGACCTTTTGATAATGCCTTTTGCCAAACCTTGATAAAGTAATGCATTTCTTGGTTTTTCTTAGTGAAACTATCATGGTTATTAACACAAAAGTCATTTATAACAAGATATTTCCCATGATTTGAAACTGTGCCGAAATATTGGAAAGCTACAAACTCAAATCATGGTAAATAACCCGTTATAAATAACTTTTGTGTTAATATTAATAACTATGTTAGTTAAAAAAGTTTTATTTTGAATAATTCTCACCAAGTATGTTAAAAAGAATCGTAAACATCCAAGTATTTTATCTCTTATTGGCTAAATATCTAAATAATTTAAACCCGTTAGATTATTAAGGTTTAAATTATTTAGATTAAGGGCTGTTGATTTTGTTGTAACAATAAAATAAAATAAAATTTTGAATTTGTCGAAATAGACTTTAGATTTTTTCAAAGTTCTATTATGTCTCAATTCAACCATAGAGATCCATGTACCATGTACCTTCCTAGTGTTTTTCAGGATCATCTTTCCTTAGTTGGGTACACCCAGGGTACTTTTATGGCATAGCCTCCGAACTTGTACATTTCTTGTTGTATTAAGCACTATTGTTTTATGGAATTACGGGGGTGACATGCCATGTTCGGCAAAACCCTCATGAACCAAATAAATGATTTTAAAAAACTTGTACCTACATACATGAGAAAGTTTCCCAACAACATAACATCCTAACTTCCACAGGACGCACCGGAGAACCCAAAGACCGCCACCACGAACGGAAACGCGAACGGAACCGACACGGTGAGTGACGAGCCCTCGTCGGACGAAGAAGAGCTGCAGATAATAGACTCGCAAGACGAGATATTCCCGGAGTTGACTTACGACGAGTCGGACGTCGAAGTTGACGATGCGCCGTCGCGGAGCTTCACTCGCAGATCGCAGGTACCTCCGCTCGGTACCTGCTCATTAGTAGCGTCACTTAGGGGAGAGGGGGCAGTTGTGTGTATGTGTTTAGTTACTTTAGGGGGGGGCTGGGAAAGCTTAGAGTGTATGTGTTTTATTCATTACGTTTGGGGGCTGGAAAAGCTAAGAGTGTATCTGTTTTGTGACGTTGGGGGCTGGGAAAATCTTAGAGTGTATTTGTTTCATTACTTTGGGAGGACTGGGAAAAGCTTAGAGTGTATGTATTTACTTACATTTGGGGGCTAGGAAAAGCTTAGAGTGCATTTGTTTCATTACGTTGGGGGGGCTGGTAAAACTTAGAGTGTATCTGTTTCGTTACGTTTTTGGGGGGCTGGGAAAAGCTAAGAGTGTATCTGTTTTGTGACGTTGGAGGGCTGGTTAAGCTTAGAGTGTATTTGTTTACTTACATAAGGGGGCTAGGAAAAGCTTAGAGTATTGTTTAATATGGGTTGGAAGATTGCTCAAAGTTGAATGCGCCTGTTAAGAGCGTTACTGGTAAATCGCTATGTAACTGCTCATTTGTGTCATTATTGGGGGCTAGAGGTTAGCTAATATAAGTGTATTGGATGTATTACTTTGAGGGGCGAAGGGTATAGTTAGAATGTGTACTTCTGAAATTGTAGTTCTTACGCTAGCGGCGCAGCCTGTGGCGCCGCTGCCAGCCTAGTGTTAATTGAGCCTAACACTTTGCCTCAATATGATGCAGGGAGAAATACAATAGGTCTCATTCCTGGATGTAAATGTACCCTAAGGTTTAGATTTTTGTTTAGAATAGGGGTTGGGCGATTACGTTTGTATTAAGAGTGGAATTAGTAGGTTCATTCTGTGTTTTCTTTCATTTTGCTGTTCAGTTTGCATCTATACAGGGTATTTGGTACACGGACCGACAGGTTTTTTGAAGAGGTTGGGGCACGCCATGTTTTTCCCGGTCGACCCTATGACCCCTATGTCCTATGAACAGTACTTAATGTGTTTTTTAATATCATTATTTTAAATCCTGTCGACCCATGCACCAAGCATCCTGTATATAATATTGGTTAGCATGCTTTTAAAGCGTCGAGGTTAGAGCTGGTGATAGAGCATGCTTTATTAAACTCTAACTAAGCCCCACTTGGATAAGGATCTCTAAGTTGGTGAACCTATTTGCATTGTTGTCTCACTCATCGAGTCAACAGCAGGGTAGGTAAATGTTGTTATCTATTTGTATTGTTGACTCTAGTGGGTCAACAACAAATAGGTACAATTTAATATAGTTAGAGTTGGGTGGTGTTCTTCGAAAGATAATCGGGCATTAGCATTTTTGTCGGTTTAACTTTGACGTTTAGTATAAAAACTCCGGTCAAAAAATCATTAAAATGTTACAAATCACATCCGTTACAATGTTACAAATCGTGCAGATAAAAAAGGTCAGGATTGAGAATGAAATGAGACTATTATTATCTACTCGACTTGCCTCCCGAATATTCAGACATAACTCTGGTCGCGATTATTTGACAGTTTGTAATTGAAGTCTGCAAAATCGGAGTTGGCTTTGAATATCCAAGGTACAATTGAAATCCTTATTAATCCATTTCCACACCTAAAGTCCTTATTCAAGCGGGGCTTCAAATATTTAACTGGTCCATTTATTTAACATTTTAATGTTAAATAAACACGTGAAACTACCATGGGTACACAAAAGTAATTTTTGACGGGATATTTACCATGATTTGATTTTTGAGTTTTCTATAATTCGGCACAGTTTCATGCGCCATGATTACGGAATATGTAAAGGCGATGCGAGTAAGTTTTTACTGGCATAGATTTTATGGTAATTATACCGTTAACATGACTTTTGTATTGTGTTATTAATAACTTGAAGTAATCAATTGTATTGTAAAGGTGAAGGCAACTAAAACCCCTGAGACGCCGCGGCCGGCCTCCTTCAAAGATGACGAGGTGAGTCTATTTTTTACTAAATTATACATACATATATAATGATAATCTATATATATACATATGTATATAAAATAAGTGGACCCCTATTCCTCCTGGTCACGCTATAATTCTGTTTGACATAGCATAATTTTGCCTAAAAATAAGCAGAGCTTTTGTTAAAGATAGAGATAAATTTATTTGGCTATAAACAGGTTTCGTACAATAACACATAATATAATAAAATAAACCTACAGAGAAACAATAAATATCTACCGTGTGAGCCTGCTGGCCAAAAAAGGGACAAAATCAGTTTTAGTTTTGAACCACGTGTGACGCTGAACAACTTGTTATTGTTATATATTAAGAAATGGAGAAATAGGTCTTGAACACTTATTATTTTACCAAAAATGTATGCAATATGTAAGACCTTCAGAAATAAACGATTATTATCATTGTTATTTACTTACAATATGTCTACCTCACAGTCAAAAGAGAAACTCCTCAAAGTGTCGGAGTCGCTAGCGACCGACAGAAAACTCCGCTCTGCTGACTCACCCAAGCCAGAGACAAAGAAAGCGGACAAGAAGGAATCCCTCAATACCATAGATCTAACAGAGGGAGATGAAGTGGAGACAGAGGCAGAGGGACAAGGAATAGCGGGTGGGAAGGAGAAGGAAAGTCAGAAGGAAGCGAGTAAGAATAAGTTGGACCTGGATGTAGTGGTTGAAATCGAGACTTTAGAAGGTTAGTAGATTTTGATTGTAATGTTCTTTTAACACTCATCCATCACTCAATATCATAAAAATAATGTTATATGAGTCGACACGCAGTTCCTTGACTTGTCTAAGTGTTTATTTTGTAAGCCTATAGAAGTATAGGATTTAGAATTTTGGAACCATTCAAATATATGTAATCTTACTTTCGTGAACAATGTGGCATTTTAAAACACTTTTTAACAAAAATCTGCCAAGTCCACGCGTTCAGATCACTGTGTTCAGATGTACATTGAGTTCAAGTGAGTGAGCACACTCACGCCGCGTGACAACAAGGACGGCGCGGTCTGACCACGGTAAGGGCACATCTAATATTTGCCTGTCATTCTTCTGATAGATTCCTTTCGGCTCTTACAACATCCACGGCCTTTGCCAGGATTTACGGAAAATTCGCCGAAAAAAGGGTTCGATGCATACAGAATACAGATCATTTATTAGCACACATGGGCCACAGAGGTCTTAGTTATAAAAATATGTACTGTACATGTCTTGCCTTAGTCTAGCTAGGGCATGCAAATTTTTTTCCTACGGTATCATAGACTGTGGCTACGCTACGGGCGACTATACTGTGAACATGTAAACTGCAATGATAAAGGCAAATGTAGTGTGATGTTTGGTTCCAGGGGAGAGCCGGCCGCGCACGCGCGCCCGCGTGTCGCCCTACTCGCGCCCCAAGCTCGACCAGACCACCACCTCGCTGCAGGCCAACTACACAGGTAACGTCCTTAAGCGAGTGGTCAGAAACAGATTTAGTCATAACTATTATCCAGTAGATTCAAGATTTAATCATCGTCTACGGCAGAAACTGGTCCACTGATGGATACAGGTCTCCCAATAAGCGCTTTATTTATTTAAAGGAAAACCAGAAACTTATAAATAAAACAACAAGTTCATTAAATAATAGAAAGCTTATTGAAGGTTTTCACCGATAGATATCAGAATAATAATATAATAAGAAAAACTGTGAAGATAAAGTGAATGGTTTTATTGTCTTATATTTATGGGGGTAATTTCATTATGATAAAAACCCTGGGCATTATTAGTCACATTTTTCTTCGACTTCGTCGTGGTGATTATGTAATTCGCGACCGGTTTGCGACAGGCGTAAATTAAGCAATCAGTGCTGTCAAACGCCAATTTTGACGTTGTAGCTGGTGTCAAACTAATACAAAATTGACGTTTGACAGCACTGATTGCTTAATTTACGCCTGTCGCAAACCGGTCGCGAGTTACATAATCACCCGGCCGGTGTAATAAATCGTGTTTACAAATATTAGTTCCGATTGTTCTGGGTATTTTCTATTTATAATGATAAGAATAAGCGTTTAGCTTGAGGCTAGATAATTGGATTGTCCAGCATTTTTGTGTTGTGTCTAATAAAGAATTTTCTTTCTTTCTTAAATTTTTTTAATTTACCACGGTAAGACAAATTTGACGATGACTTTGTATCGGTTATAAGTTAAGAGTGTATTTTATATTCAAGGGAACAACACCACAATGGAGATGGACATAACGGAAACCTCTTCTATCATGGAAGAACCCAGCCTGGACTCCAGCGCCTACCTGCGCGGCCTGCGCACCATCAGAGGACGCACTTCCTACAAGCAGCTGAAGGAACTAGATCTGTCGCACACTAGCCGCACGCCGAGGAACACTAGCCTCAACGCCTCAGGTTAGTACATACTCCCACTGCTGGACTGAACCCAGCCTGGACTCCAGCGCCTACCTGCGCGGCCTGCGCACCATCAGAGGACGCACTTCCTACAAGCAGCTGAAGGAACTAGATCTGTCGCACACTAGCCGCACGCCGAGGAACACTAGCCTCAACGCCTCAGGTTAGTACATACTCCCACTGCTGGACTGAACCCAGCCTGGACTCCAGCGCCTACCTGCGCGGCCTGCGCACCATCAGAGGACGCACCTCCTACAAGCAGCTGAAGGAACCAGATCTGTCGCACACTAACCGCACGCCGAGAAACACTAGCCTCAACGCCTCAGGTAGTACATGCAAACTGTGGATCGGACATCGGAAAACGTCCACAGCTGGACTTATGCCTCCTTAAGATCAAAGTCATGACATTGTTAGCATAGGGGTACTGCAAGGGTCGATCCGGGACCAGTACTCTTTCTTATGAGCCAACTTACACTTACTACACAGGTACTTAATGCTTACTTCTTCAGCCTATATCATCAATGAATAGTTTATGGATAGTTATTTTTTCGGTATTTTAATGTTACTTATATATTTTTTTATGTAACGTTCCAGTATTATCGGATACCCGTCCCATCAACCCAGTGTTTGGTCGCAAGCGCAAGCCGTCCGAGGAGGAGGCGGCGCCCGCGCCCGCGCCGGCGCCGGAGCCCGAGCTGACGGAGTCCTCGTTGCACGCGCACTCCAAGAGGATGCGTCTGCTGGACCACTTCTCCGTGCCCTTCCGGGGATTCAACACGCGCAGGGCGGCCGAGGTCAGTACCACCCTCCACTGCTGGACACAGACCGCCCCCAATGACAAGCTTTTCGAGGCTTCCCCGGCCTTATCCAAAGCAGTCCACTCTACAAGCGCACTATATACCGGTATCTTATTCAGTTATAGCAGCATTGGCGTAGCTGATGGTGGTTTTGAGAGTACACGCGAAAACAAATTGATATGATAAATGAATGAACGAATAATTGAATAGGCAAACCGAATTCGATGATTCTTTGTTTGAAACGCAGTTTCTTTATTTAGGAATTTGAAGTCGGTTTATAGTTGTTTAAAACACGCCAAATTATTGAAGATTTATCTCGAAAGTTAACTTTTAATCAGTGTTAATTTATGTGAAGAGAATCACTCTTCACATATTTTTTTTGTCCTCTAGCGTAAAAACTGAACAAGAATCCACTTAGTATTCATAACCATGTTTTAAAGTCGACCTAGGTGGCGCGGCGGGCGAAGGTCTACCTGAGATGCAGGAGTTTGCGGGTTGGATTCCTGCCTCGGGACAAATGTTTGTACGATCTGCAGATAGTTGTTTCGGGTGCTCTAGTCCTTTTCTATGTAGAATAATAAAATATCGATTTATGTATTGTATTGCATTAAGTATATCCAGTCACCTAGTAGCCATAACACAAGCTCTGCTCAGCTTGGATGATCCTGTGTTGATTGTCCAACATTTATAATATTATAATTTTTTAAAGTAGCCAATTATCATCCACAGATGTGCGGAATCAACAGTGACCTGCCTCTAACGGCCCCCGTGGCCGCGGCCCCCGACACGGAGGCCCCCGAGCCCCTCAAGGCGGGACCCGCGCCCCGGGTGCCCATCGCCGTGCCCCTGCCCCAGGTAGAACACGACCCCAAGAGATCCTGCACCGTCGTGTAAACATACAGTTTGTCCGTCTGTATAACTGCGTTAATATTACACTTGTATCAGCTACTCGCGGTTCTGGAATCTAAGATGTTTATTGTAAGGAAAAAGTAATGAATAGTTAACAAAAACTGATAACAAGAACAGCAAGATAAAAACCTAATATCGCGTAATTGCAGCGCAGCGCAAAAAGAGATAAAAGCTCAAAAACGGAAAAGTCAAATTAAATTATAAATAAATAACACACATGAAAAAATAACATAAATGGCACAGCTTTATCTAACCCTAAGCGGAGCAGAGCTTGTGTTATAGCTACCTGATAACTGATGATATACTTAATACAAATCTACATAGATAGATATTCTTTATCTTACGTAGAAAACATCCAGAACACCTGGAACAAATATCTGCAGATGATACAAACGTTTGTTCCTAAGCCGGAATCCATCCCTTGCGTCGCAGGCGGACCTTAACCCGCCATGCCACAGAGGTCTTCGAAATTATGAATAAAAGCTATGTAAACCAAATATTTTCACAAATATTTCTTTAGTTTCGTGACCTCTGTCGACAAAACATATCTGAAATTCTAGAACCCAGTACAAAGTTGACCTTATAATTATAATAGTAAGGGAGTTATCTTGAGTGTGGTTGGTTGTGTTACTTGTATATCACGACTTAACAATCTTAGCTTCAGTATAAAACTCCTTGCTTTTAATGGAGGTAATGATATTAGGAATCATACATTTAATAGAGGAATGTATGATATGCATGTTAGGAACAGTATTTGTACCGTCAAAGATGCGCTCTCATGGAAATCTAAACGAATGTAAATTAAACCGGCATAATTATATATTACAGAATATAATATGAGACGGTCAAAATAAGGTTTGTTTCAAGAAATGTTGTTGTACCCACCTAAATTTATAAGAATTTCCCAAAAATGGGGCGTTTTATACTATAGCTGTATAAATGTCATGTAGATAAAGAATGGGATTAAAAATATCTATATAATCTACTCTACTTATACTTTACAAATTATAATCGGCAATATAATGAAACAATATGTCTGTACAGATTAGTATGTCACGTAGGTTGTAGAAGATTCAAATATAATGATTTGTAATATAAGTTATCGTAAAAGAATGCTATGAATTGTCTGAATAGACCAAAGCTATGTCCATATACAAAGTGCTTTCACATAGGCTTTCCACATAATTGAAGCTAGATTTAAATGATCTATGAAGTGCAGGAGCTATAGAATAACAAACAGACTTTATTCAAGAATAAATATAACAGTTTCTGGCTGAATATTTTGTTGAAGATCAGAAATATTCCTTTTTAGAGTCTGTGCAAAAAGAGAAGTCTCGTGGCGAAACGGTGAACCAACATATTAAGGGTCCGGCGACCCTCGCTTGCAAAAATCGCTCATATCGCTGTCTCTGTTTAACCCTTGCGCCGCGCCATGTGCGTGCGCGATAGCAATATTAGCCGTTCAAAATTTGGTTTGTTCCGTAATACCAAAAATTATGACTGAAAACTTTTTGTATTCTTCACAAAGTATTGTTATTCTATAACTAGACAATATAAGCTATGTTCCTTAATAAATAAAACGTAAGATATTAATGTTTTTAATACGAAACAAAAAGCAAGAAAACATGTCCATTTTCGCATAAAAATGTGCAAAATGAGATCCCAAAAAACCATTTGGGAACCTAGATAAATACTATTTTAATACAAATAATGCAATATTATATGTAGTGGAAATATGCTTGAATTAGAAATAATTTTGGTATTACGTTTGTATGAAGAATTCGTCCCTCCGGAGGCCCCTTAACGCAACAAAAGTACATTTTTACAACGTACACAACATTGGCACACGCGCGCCCTCCATTCCTAAGAGACTACTCTTTTTGCACAGACTCT
This sequence comes from Eupithecia abbreviata, assembly GCA_943735965.1. Taxonomy (NCBI): domain Eukaryota; kingdom Metazoa; phylum Arthropoda; class Insecta; order Lepidoptera; family Geometridae; genus Eupithecia; species Eupithecia abbreviata. The sequence continues at coordinate 507,444 of OX030997.1, read as the reverse complement.
ACAAAATTTTACGTAGATTTTTGTTTAATTTCGATAATGTATATAGACATAGCTAATCTGTAAATAGTATTGTATTGTTCTGCCTACCAGTTGCGACCGTATCATACATATGTAATTAGGTACTTGGTTTTGATTGACATTTGTTCAATAACTTGTCCACTACTGGACATATACCTTCAGCTGGCAACGTATTTGTATGAAATGATCGGCAACTGTAATGTTACCTACCAGGGTATACATGGATTTTAACCTCTCGACTCTTAGTTATAGTTTTAAGATTTTTTACCGGTAAGGACGTGGTACAAATTAAATGATCAATAAAAATATTGGCAATGTTTGCCAGAGTTTTACGGGACAAGGAATAATTCGGATATATGAGAAGATAACATCTTAGTCTATAAAAAAGGAAGGAAATCAGTAACAATTGGCACAATATTATAAATTATACAGACGAATTGAACATCTCTTTTTTTTAAGTGCGTTAACAATCATGAAGTAAAAAAAAAGTAAATCACTAAAGTGAAGCGCATTCAATGCAAATTGGAACGTCCACAAGCGGACCAAGTCCTCTTGATTTTGGTACATCCTGTACATGCCAGACACTTTAGCACACGTACACTGTTATTTACTACGTACCACGTCCAAACCCTAGCATATAAGGTATATTATAATTTTGTTATGTTTATAAAATATAGAGCTACAAAAGATAGTTGAGATTGAAGCTCAAATAGCTGATAAATTGTGACGTGAAAATAAATCCAAGATGTAGCATCTAAAGAAAGATTGTCTGTTGTAGCTCTAAAGGTTGGCGCTCACTTGTTCCACACTACTGCCGCACAACAAAATAAAGCACTCAAATATGGGCTTAAACTTGTAACCTTTACATCTTTACAGTGACAAAATCGTTAACCGCAAGCTTCAAGCTATCACTTATTTAATGAACCTTATTTAATTAGTTATATTGGTGTCACATAGTAAATGTAATAGTTTGCTCAACACCTTGGAGGTCTTCCATTAGGGCATGAGTAACTTTTCCTTGTTTGTCTTCTATATGGGGAACTGTCACCATAACCTTTATGGACCGAAAAACTGTCTGAACAGGCTATTTTACAGGTGTCCTCGTCCATAAATATTTGATCTTCGCTTCTTCGGCCGGGAAATAATTCCTTACATTACTCTTATAACCTCCTATAGCGGTATATCTTTTGACTCTAACACCCTCGTGTTGAGCCATATGTGTTTGATTAAGGTACATATTGGAATACATATATACATACATATTGGATAATGAGGATGACTGTCTGAAAAGTGTGAGACCACATGGTAGAAAGTTTAGTTGTTGACTTGACTAATGTCTATGTCTTGTTTCCAATCACTAAAATTTTTGAGTGCGGTAGGTGTGCGGTCCAAATCTGCGAGAATCTTTAGGCCTTCCCCACACCTGAGTTTTTATTGCGTGTGTGAAAGGTCTATTTTAACTAAAAATGACAAGTTATTACTAGTTTACTCAAATCTATTTGTTCATATCTCAAGATCGATCGGTGTAGTAATATATTGATTGGTGAATCCAAAGATCGCTATAGCAATCATGGAAAGGCATTTTTATGCATTTTTTTAATAAAATAAATAGAAATATACTAATAAGAGTTTCAATTTAACTGGATTTGTGTGTACTAACTTACCTTCAAGAACATGACTGAAGTAAACCACCGATGTAAGGACATTTGGAAATTATACTCGCACAATAATCAAATGAAGTACCGATGAATGTATGACCTGCGTACTAGAATGGGATAGGTAATGACGTCATGTCTCATGCCGTCCTGCTCGGTTTCAATCCGATCAGAGCGAGACAGCATGCTGTATCTCATGTCGCCATTTTCGTAGTGGTTTTACACTGCAAGTACGTTAGCTTATCTTTCTGGTTCTGAAGTCTCGCTCAGATTGCATGGTGTAGAAAGAGATGCCCTCTAATTCAAAGCAGAAACACAGCTGTTAGCCATTTAGCGCTCTAATGGTGAAGTAGAAGCTAAAAGCAAGAAGTAAAATTAGCTTTATGGCGTTGCATTTAGAATCTCACATGTCTATATACCTACTAATCATTTTATATTAACGACCTCCGTGCCGCAGTGGGCGAAGGTCCTCCTGCAATACAGGAGGTTTGTGGGTACAATTCCCGTCTCGGGACAATTATTTGTACGATCAGAATAACTAATGTCAAACGGCCTTCAATGCCATTCATTATGTACGCAGGTTATAATGTTCTGTATTTTATCATATAATATCAAATTAAAATCGTACTTTTAAAAGTATACATATATGTAATTCCAATTTTGTGAATTTTAGAATACCTTCAGAAGAGTTAAAATTCTAAATTGGTAAAGGATCACCTCCTAATGCCGCACGCGCATACGCTCATAGAGTCGTATAGAATCATGTGGGCTATAGCCGGTCGCTTATGGAGGTGGTGCTTTAGGGATAATAAGGCATGAGTGCGTTGACTTTTTCTTCCCTTTTAGAAACTTCCTAAGTTCTGACGATAAATTAGAGATGTGAAGTTTTTGTAAGACAGAAGCTGTATTTCGTTGTATTATTGGAGTATTATTTCGGTTTCGTCCAAAAATGTTCGTTTTGTATTGATCGGCGTAATTTAAGATAATGTCGAATATAAATGTAATTGTATTATCAAGATGATATTTTTGTGATTAAATGTAGAATCTAACTTTTGACTTTTATTTATTGAAGCATTTACAATAAGTACAGTTAGGTAATTATTAATGAAAACTATCGTAAGTTGACGAATTCATTATGAATGTAAGCGGGTAAACTACGAACCATGTTTGTGTTAGAAGAACACCAACGTTTCATCATCATCATGGGGGTCGGTTACGTCATGCGATCAGCCAGTATAGTCAAGCTGGGTTAATTTGACTACCATTCAGATGTACCTCTTACTAGAGCAAAAATGCCTACTATCCCACCGGGCAAACGGAAAGTGAACACAAAAAAAAGTTAAAAAAAAACCATGGATTTCCTCAGGGTCACGAAAACAAGGTTCGTAGTTAACCCGCTTAAATTCACAATGAATTCGTCAAATTACCATAGTTTTAAAATAAAGTTAAGAGGTAAATCATATAATTTTCAGGATTAAATATGTGACGCAACTGATTTTTATACTAAATACTTTGGTTCCCTCGCTTCGCAGCGGTCGGTGATCGTCTATATCTTGTCTGCAAAAGAAATTGTTTTGTAAATTCAGTTTTTCTACTCTACTAACTTGAAAATAATTAATAAATTCCTCTTACGTACCTTTTGTATGGTTTTGGAAGAAGAAAATATGGGCTATGTAAGCCTGTAGAATACCGTATACTTAGTACAAGGCATTAAGAAATAAAATAAAAATCGAATTAAAATAAATCCATTTATTCTCAGTGTAACAAGTGCTCAATTAAATAATTATAACATAAGGACGGAATTATTAATCTCATTATTTACAATGCTGATTTATAAAAAAATATTTCGTGTATTATATAATCTATCAACACTGGCTTAGTTAAGTTTTGCAGTCATTGACTGGTTGATGAAGTTATTTTCCTAAAAAATACGCAAAAATAAGATCGACAGTCAACAAAGCTTACACTCAGAACAAACGGCGAAGTCCTCATCTGAATCATCATGATAAAAAAATTAAAATTGTGCTCATTATGAATGTGAGCGGGTTAACTACAAACCTAGTTTATGTTGAAAGAACACTTAACTTTTTATCCCTTAACCAGAGGTCTAGAGCATGCCGAAAGCGGAGCGCGCGCGTCTACAACTCCAATCACCCTGATGATGTCTCTTGATAAAGAAGTAAACGTTAGTGTTCTTCCAACAAAAACAAGTTTCGAAGTTAACCCCATACAGGTATAATGAATTTCTTCTAGGTACTACATTTTTTTTGAGGAGCTTTCCGACTGTTCGTTCATTATTAATAAAGCTATTTTGTTCTCCTATAAATTACGAAGAAGATAAAGTTATACAGTCAACCACAAAAATAGCTATACATAATTTTCTAAACTTGTTTACAACTAACGTCATTTTGGAGATGGATACCTACTGCTAAGAGATTTTAGTTTATTAACACTTTGACTGCTGAAATCACACGGTATGTGTTTTCTACAAGTGACTAATATGCGTAAATCCACACTAGCGCAGCTGCTGAGAAAAAACAGATATGTGTGACTCAGCACGGCCGTAATATTTTTCGAACGAAACGCATGTGCGGCGCAACACAACCGCTGTGTAGAGCGGCAGCACGAATTTTTTAGGTTAAAAAAAAGATCGCAGTCGTCGAAAAAAAAAACCGCAGTCAAAGTGATAACAACACTGTATGTTACGTAGGTACCTTATAAATAAGTTCCGGTAAGTTGTGCTTTTTTAATTATATGGGATGAGATAAGAGTTATTTATGTTCTAGACTAAAACTAACTACAGGTTCATCGATAGATTCCAAGCTTTCTATATATATTGAGAACTTAAGTGCGTTCCACGCAGACGACGTAGACAGCGGACTAAAAAGTATAAAACAAAAATTAAAAGAAATAAAATGTACGTTACAATGCTTAAATACTAGGAAAACAATAATTTCTAAGTCACTGGTTTAAAATTACAGGTAAAACTAAAGTATCTAACTTCCTATTTAGTCTACGATAGAAATACAACAAAACTGTGTTTGTGTCATGATTTATTAATCTTGGTCCCATAAGGAAAGCTGATTTTAAACAATGGTCATAAAATTTTCAATTATTCTATCTATTATTATGCTCTTGATACTCACACAGGCTTCGGTTAAGTTTGACATTGCTTTGACAAGGGACAAAAATACAATAGACAAAAGACACAAAATGTCTTAAATATATTTTGGACATCTTTCCTACTAGGACTAGGTACTGATTCGATAATTTATTAATTGTTTTAAGTAGATATATTCAAAATCTTCAATAGCTTCAGTTTACCTATATCATTCTCTATTTTACCCCAGCCAGCAAAACGTTGAAGGGTGTTCGGTTCATGCTAAGTACAATTATGTCTATGTATCTACTCTAATATTTCTGTCTAAATACTTCGAATTCAGATGTTTTATCTACTCTGTACTCCAAGCATATAGGGATTGTTGTCTAGGGTAAAAAACTATTGTTATATACCTACGTCACAAGTTTAAATTTCTCCTATCTACCATAGACAAGAATCGCTGTACCTACTTGACCTTTTGATCGTCTGTCTACGCCTGATGTTTGTCTACTGCACATGTCTGAAAGACTACCACGCTATAAGCACATAACGTAACTTAATGGTGAACGTAATTTTAGCGAATAACGCTGAAAAGGCTTTACTTACGCTAAAATGCGCCTTTTCACGCGTTATTCTCGATTTGTGCAATAACGCTGATTACACTGTAACGTTATGTGCTAAATAGTGTGTAGCCTTGCACTGTCTGCCTACTTCTACGTTATTCCATCTACCTCTGCTATCTCCGCTATGCGGTCTACATCTTACGCTCGCGCTCGCAGCTGGTCCACCAGTATCTGTCGGTTGCGCGACACCCAGTCGATGTTGACGCGGGCCTTCTCCACGGCCTGCGAGACTGCGAGGGTGGCTTCTGTTAGATACTTCTTGTTCTTTTCGTGCCACACGAGGAACTGGGGATTAAAATGAATGGAATACACATTTAATTTACATGTGTAGGTACTTACCTAACAACTAATTTTCAAATAATTGTTTTGATAAATTAAAAACCAGATCGAATCCCTTTATATTACAATGTTTTCAATTTATGCGGGTCAAATACTAATCCCTCGGGATACATTTTTTTATAAGACCACTTTGGGATCATTCTTCATTCGGTATTTTCAAAAGCGGTCTACATTTTTATTTTTTTATATTTTTGTATAGCCGAACCTTTTTCTTGTTTCGAAGTCGGTTTAAAATTCGAAAACCTCAGCCAATTTTAATTTCAATGGTGCTCATAACATGAGCTTTACTTATTTTCGGACTAGATGCTGTACGGATTATCCTGCATTATTAATTTATTTTTCATGTGATTTTTGTGTGTGTTTTTCATTGTGAAATTCCTGTAAACAAATCCCAGCCGAAATCGAAACTTTTTGGGATATCATTTAATTTCTAACATATTTAAGTTCGACAATTACCTCATCTAGCTGTTCCTGTTTGGTGAACTGGTTCAGTAGAGATTTTATTATTGCTCCCAATCGTCTGCCCTGGTTGCTGAATCTGTAAATAAAAGTTAAAACTTATAATGTTATTTATTGACATAGATAACAGGCAATCAGTGTATCACTTTATTTATTTCCACCGTAGGTAGGTACACATGTTATACTTGATGTCGTTAATTATTATTTTACATTTTAAAAGTTAAATAACATTTTTATTCTATAACACACTAACTTTTGACATACAGAACACCATAGCATTGCATTGTGCAAAGAAAAGCAGACAGACGTGCCTTCTTAAAAAATTAAAATAAATTGATTTATAATAATTTATCATAATAAAAGAGATAATAAATTAGTTAAAAGGAATAATAAATTATATATGTATATAGGAATAAGGGCATTGTCAAACTATACTAAAAATATACAACATTAAATAATATAAGCACAAACAAAAAATAATGAAATAATGTCAGAAAGAAGATTAATTTTAAATTTACATTTAAATCATTATTTAATACGAGTCCATAGGCTCCTGAACTAGATAAAAAACTGTGTTTCAGGAACCAGTGGCTTCTCCAACTATTATTTAAATATCTAAGCAACTTAGGTTATAGGTATTATATTATAACCAGGATTAGTTACGCACTACGGACACGGCTAGGATCTGGTACTTCTTACTTTGAAGATGATTCGGTACAAGAGAGGATTGGTACCAGAAATTACAAAACCCCTCATTTCTCTAAATCTAGAGAACTAGTAGAGATAAGCTTTTTCAGCCATAGAACTAAATCTCGGTGTTTTTACCCATGGGTTGTTGAATTTTTAATTTTCCTATCTTTTTCATTTTGATCCTATCCCTTCATGTTTCATCTACGCGGAGGGTAATGTTTATGTAAATGTAATAATAACTACCTACTTTCAAGAAAATTTCGAAATTACAAAACCGCTTATTTCTCTAAATCTAGAAAAGTTTTCACCCTCAGAAGTTCAGAACTAGATATATTTCTGTGTTTTTACCCATGGGTTGGTATATTTTTAATTTTTCTTCTCTTATTCATAATGGTCCTATCCCGTCATATTTCATCTACGTTGTGGCTATAGTTGAAATAATACGTAGGTACTTTCAAGTTAATTTCGTAGAGCCTGCCACGACAGCGCTACGAGAGACTAGCGTAGCAAACAAAAGATTTCAACGCGCACGCATTGAATTCTGTTTCGCTTTTTCTCTCAACTGAACGTCAAACAACTCTAGACATTAGAATTCGTAGAAATGTTTGGTTTGCGCCAGTGTAAAGGCGGGTAATTTTTCTTTTAAACATATTCTTCATCGTCATAAATGTCATTGAGATAGTCTTCTAAATCTATTACAAATAACAACAAGCTCTTTTCATGCATTCAAGGTGAACATTTTCGAAGTTTAGTTCGAGTGAAGGGATTTTTTTACGATCAAGCATACAGAAACGCGAGTACATACAGGTTGAATCGTTGTCGATGTACGCCTAAAGATATGGGGGTAAGTCCTTGGTGAAAACGTCGTTATCCGACGACCACATGAATTTATGACCACTCAAAGATTATTGGATCTGTAGGAATGCCCATATACAGCAGCATACTTTGACATACCTTTTAATTAATTTATTATTTACTTTACTGTGATAAATGACTGCGAATCTTTTATTTAATGTTTAATGAAGGCATATCTCTTTGCTTTTTCTTTGCAAAATCTCCTATGGTGTTTCTTATGTCAACAATTTTGTGAGTTTTATAATAAAATTGTAATATAACTTTTAAAATGTATAGAACTGAACGACATCAAGTGTAACATATGTACCTGCGGTGGAAATAATTAAACAAACAATTAACTCACGCAGCATATATATCAGCTATCCTGTTGTAGACGAAGTCCTTGGCCACGTAGTAGCCCACAGTGGAGCGCAGCACGCCCATGATCACGGAGGCTGCGTCTTGCCGGCGTACCTCCGACCCTTCCGTTATCGACCACTCCAGGAATCTGAACACACAGGTTAAATGCATAAGACTGAAAATTCCATGACACATAGTTTTCCAAAAGCATTACTCTGGTTTGCGCTTTCGTGCAAAAAGTACATAAGTTAGGAACTTCGATATGCTACACTAAATACGTACCTAGTTAATAACTGAATGTTGACTACACAGTGAAAGAAACAAAGAAAGAAAATTATTTATAAGACACAACACAACAAATTTAGTTACCCGAATGTAAGACTACAGTGGATTCCTAAATCTTACCATTTACTTATCAGCTTAATTTTTTAATTACGTTAGTAAGAAGCACACTGGTACTCACTGGTTCAGTATCCACACCTCGCGGGTGCAAGTGAGAGCGCCGAGCAAGCTGTCGCGTGCGGCGGCCACGTTGGAGGCGCGCCGGCGTGCCAGCAAGAAGCGCCACTCCAGGACCGAGCCGCGGGAAGCTGCCACGCAGTAGACTGTGCGGCGGAGGTCTAGGGGGATTCTTGAAAGAATAGAAGACTACATTACTTGTCATTTATTCTGATCATTATTCGCCTATGCTGCGCACCCTGATAAGAATAGGTGTAATTAAAACCTCCCCAAGTGTTGATACCAAATCTGGTTTAGTACAACAAAGTAAACAAACTACAAAACTTTTCAGGGACTACGCAAATACAGTTTTGATGATGGTTTGTGACTTTTCTTGTGTTCCAAATGTCACACTGCAGGGCAAAGTTTTCCTTTTCAGTTATTTCGATGCTATTTATGAAACATGCACAGAATTAATTTTAATTGTATTTGCTATCTTGACCTGCAGCGTGGTTACTCACGGGTTGTTCTCATCGGGGTTATCTTCCTTCATCCACTGCTGGAACAGCTCGACTGCGTTCTCCTCACAGCCCGGCACCTTCATGCGACACGCCCAACTACTAGTCAGCACCTGGAATAGAATTGGCACGTCTATTAGTATCTTTCATTACTGGCAACACTGCTCATCTTGAGATTCTGGTAAATGGGACAAATTGATAGTGAGTAGCTTTCCAAAGGCTGGCCATCCGAACTGAATTCGGCGATTGACCTCAAGACATCAAGATCTCAATACTCAAGCAAGTCGAAGGTGGACTTTAAGTTGGATGTTTTTGTTGTCATCGATAGGTCACAACACAACACTCTGCGGGTAATTGTAGATTGACAAGGACTTTAGTACGTCTCATCGACGAGTGTGTTTTCGTGAAGCGTGAGTGAAGTGAATTTGTGTAAAACTTAATTGCATCATCATAACTTAGGGGTATCTTTATAATAGCCATAGCTTCCACTATCCGCCAAAATAAAATTTACTCATATGGCTCAACAACTAAGTGTATCACAATTTTGGCCTGTACTGTGCAGCTTTGAGCTTTTAGCCAGTTCTCAACATGTAGCAGCAGGTCTGAATCCATCCATCGGAGAGCATATTCTGAGACTCTTTCCCCATATCTTTAGTCGTACCTCGACCACGATTCAACCTATAATCAAACTCCAAACGCGTTTCGGTATGCTTGATCGTAAAAAATGCCTTCACTCGAAAATTTTCTCATACAAGTGAATAAATGAACTTTACTGTCATCTCAAGGCACCTTGAATGCTCCTCAAAAGAGCTTGTTTGGAGACTCAATGACATTTATGACGACGAAGCCTACTAACGACTAAGCATACCTAACTTGAGTATGTTTTGAGGAAAGAATTATCTAAATATATGGTAGTTAGTGTAAGTTTCCCGTACCTGCATCTTGACACTGTTGATGTCATCTCCATTGACGACCCGCTTGACAGCCAGTCCGCCCGCCTTGTGGTACGTCTCGCCCACCAGCTTGCGGACGTATTTCATGAAGGCTCCGTAGTCTGAGGAGCGTTTCATCACGTTCTCTATCTTGCCGAGCGCTCCGAGCCCTGTGTCGAGGGGCTGGTACTCGTCTTCGTGTTGCAGGTAGCTGGCTAGCCTGGAGGAATTGTTTTTATTTATTCTTCTTGCACGATAAAATATTTACAAAACATTCAAACATCAAAGCGCTTTATTTACTTTAGACCTTACAGGACTTGGAAATGTCACAAATCCATTATACAAGAAAATTAATAACGAAAGCAAGCGTTCAGCAAACCGTACTGAGAGAGAGAATTAGAGAGTAGCATAAATAACAGTCCGTGCGTCCCTATTGAGGCAGAGTAGAGCAGAAAACTCCAAGGCCCTTACACCGTTTAGATTACATTTTAAACCTAATCTTTCCCTCCTAAAACTGTATGCTAGGTGGAATATAACTGGACATATTATACATTTAAGACCTACATTGTAACATTATATTCTGTCAAATAAACATCACCATTAAAGTTATTTAAATCGGAATATTCACAATGATTTGATATTTGAGTTTTCCAATATTTCGGCACAGTTTCATGCGCTATGATCACGGAATAACTGAAGGCACTGCGAGTAAGTTTTTATGCAGACAGGCCTTTTGCTACAAACTTTACCACTAAATGTTCCTGTTGTTGTTAAATCCCATTTTAAATGACTTAAGTGTTAATAACCATGATAGTTTCAAAAGTTTTATCTATAATTATTTACTTATTGTTAAGTTGTAGGTAAGTACTTACTGTAAAGCGATGGTGTAGTTCAGTCGGTTGGACCAGGCGAGCTCGAAGGCGTCAGACAACAGCTGCACGCGGCCCAGCACGGGCACGTCGGTGAGCTTGCCCGCCGACAGCGTGTCGGCGATCAGTCGCCAGTTGCGCTCGTCGTAGTTCACTCGGTACGGGGCTGGATGATGAACAGAAATTTTATATTGTTTGAATTGAAACACTAAGAAAGCAATAATGGCGACATTATCCAATCTTATCTTGAGTAATCATACTCGTCAAAAGCATTTGATAGTGTTGATCAGGATACCAAATCGTCAAATCATCGAGTTATTATCTTTGTATTTTTCTTATAACAGAAAACGTTATAAATTGGAAAATTTATTTCGGAAATCTGTGACAGTGTATTATGGGATGGTTGGTGTTATTAATATCTGAAACGACAATTTCAAATAGGCAATTTTATGATAAATGCTCAAATTGAAAATGATTTACCTGGCCTTTTAGAAGATTTACCTTTAGTGGTCTTGTAAATCTTTTAAAAATATTTTCAATTTGAACATTATTATGAAATTGAATCGAATAGGAGTATACAGGTTTAAATAGCAAACAGTGCGGTATTCTTAGAAACCACCTCAGATACGACTGATCAGATCAGACTTTTACGGGTCTCATATAATATCCACCCACCGATCATATCTGGGTTGAAGATAACCCACTCATCATTCTCTGCGCTGTGCATGAACTGATGCCTGGTATCCGTGCCTTCATCATCAGCCAGCCACTGCAGCGGTGCGTGCGCGTACGGAGACGGCTCATTCTGACAGAGCACACGGAGCGGGACCCACCACGAGGAGGAGGTGGTGGCGCGGGCTCCCAGGGACAGGTAGCGCTTCTGAACATACATATTTATTTATTGTTAATAGACGAGCAGCATGTGGCTGATGTGTCTACATCACACAGTGTTGAATTTATTCATTGCGTTACTTTTTGTATTATAGTTATTATGTATTATAGTTTACTATTTTTGTCTCGGAACCAGTTGTCGAGTTTATTCTTGGTGTTTATTGATGTGGCTGACATAATGTCTTCTGGTAGAAGGTAATTAGCTAAAAATAGGAATTAGCAACAGAGTGGTCCAATTGTGCACCACTCTGTTGCTAATATAGAAAATAATTCAAGAGAAGGTTTAAGTGGAAATTTGAGATAAAGAGGAAAACAAAGAGGTTTCTCAAGAACATTCCAATCCTTGTTTTATTCACATACAGTAAAGAATACTCAGACAGAGTGGTTCAGGTGTCTTTATTCTACGCCACAGAGATATATCTCTTCAGCGCGTCGTACTTGTCATACCCTATTAGATAATGTCTCTATGAATGTACTGACCTGAGTAACAGTGAGCGACTTAGAGCCGTACTCCCTCTGCACGTCCAGTATAGGGTACCCTGACTGCGTGGTCCACGTGTCCATGATCTGCTTCACGGAGACGTTCCTCGTCAGCGCGTCGTACTTGTCGCTGACGGCGGTCAGCTCGCCCCACAGATCGTCTTGTGCTGCGTTGTGGTACGAGTATTTTACTAGGTAGCTGGAAAACAAAAAATAAAGATTTTACTATTCATTCTCACAAGACGACCGATGTGGCGCGGTGGGCGAAGGTCCGCCTGCGACGCGGGAGGTTGCGGGTTCGATTCCCGCCTTGGAACAATACGATCTGCAGATATTTGTTTCGGGTGTTCTGGTCGTTTTCTATGTATAATAAAAAATATCTATCTATGTAATGTATTGTATTATGTATATCAGTTATCTAGTAGATACCCATAACACAAGCTCTGATTACCATGGGGCTAGATAATTCTGTGTGAATTGTCCAGCATTATATATATTTTTTTTATATTTCACTCGTCGTTTCATGTAAGGTGGACTGGGTACGAGGTCATCGTGAAGTTTGCGGAAAACCGTAATAGTGAAGGGCAAAAATAACTATTAACCTATAGCCAAATATGGTGGGCACCTAACTACTATTATAAAGGTAAACTAAACCTACTTGTGTATAGCCTCCTTGAAGACCTTGTCTCCGAGGAACATGGTCATCATGCGGATCAGCGTGGATCCCTTGCGGTACGAGATCTCGTCGAAGATCTCAGAGATGCGCTTCGGGTCCGAGATAGGAACTGATACCTGCGGATAGAAGGTCCTTCATCAACATCATGTACAAAAATATTTGTATAATTACGCGATCGAACACATAATTACAACTACTATTTTAACGGGTATTTATCGCGTTTCCGACGTTTCAACAGGTTTACACACTGTCGTGGTCACGGGTGGTTGATGCACATTATTATTAATTCTAGCCTCTTTACTTATTTATTTATTTTATTATTATATTTAAGTCATTAATATGTAAAGTAGATAATAGTAAAAGTATAATAGTAAAGTAGATTAAACGACATCATCATTCACACAACACAATTGAATATCAGTTGTGTTGTGTGAATGTTTTGTGTAGGACGCCCTCCGGCCAGGTGGGATGATACCAAAGATTGCAGGTAGATGCTGGATGCGGCAAGCTGAAGACAGGGCGCTATGGCGCATTGGGGGAGGCCAATGTCCAGCAGTGGACTAACATAGGTTGATGATGATGATGAATGTCAGTTGATAGTTACCGGATGACTAGACTCCAGGGCATCCAGACTCAGCACGCTCATGATGTTATCGACAGCATAGTTGCTGTCTGCCCCCCACAGCGGCTCAACGGCGGCGACCCCTACGGAGGCTGCGAACGTCGCGAACCCCTCGTTCAGCCAGAGGTCTGACCACCACTTCATAGTGACCAGGTTGCCGAACCACTGGTGGGCGAGCTCGTGGGCAATCACCTGGAAATTAAACAATATTATTAGCATGATTTTGATTTGCTGCCGACTTTTTATGCATCTGCCAGCAAATTCTGCAAAAACTTGATTATTCAGATTTTTCTAATTGACCCCTGGTAAATAATAAGATACAAGTTCTATACGGTAATGTCTTGATAGGTTCATTTACATACAGACTACTCTACCTTCTGCAATTAAGATACCCAGATACTAAAGGGTATGTTCCAGCTGCAACGGAACAGACTTAATCGATGATGTTCTTGCCCATATTAAACACCAGCCTTCGCCTCCAAAAACTTGGAAACAACCAACCCCACCAACCACACAAATTCAAATTCAAGATGTTTTGTTTCTTTAGGCTTACAGAATAAGCTCTTAGACAAGTCAAATTTTATAGCATAAATTATCAATTAAGATCACGTCACAAGGACGGTAACTGATGAGGGAAGAATGAAACTCACCTCAGCAACTCGCTCCTTGTTCAAAAACGAGGACTGCTGCTTGTCGTACAACAAAGCAGTCTCCCTGTACGTGATGAGGCCCCAGTTCTCCATGGCACCGGCAGAGAAGTCCGGGATCGCGAACATGTCTTGTTTGGGCAGCGGGAAGGACACGTTGAACCACTGCTCGAAGTGAGTCAGGACTTTGGGGCCGATGGAGGCTGCGTAGGACGTCTGCGGAGCGAGATGACTTGGATCATTTGATAGAATAGAATAGAATATAACTTTATTGCACAATCAATACCTACAGAGAAAAATAAAGGAACTTAATTGTAACTATATCCAGTGGCACAATTGTTGATATAAGTTTACGTTCGTAAACGTTTTGTTTCGGGATGACTTGCAAAGTTAAGTAGGTAGATTTCCTCCAAAAAATTACATAATTTATTTTTTATATATGTCTACCTAAGATATACGGGTTAATTCATGTAATTTTATTTAAATGTAATTTAATTAATATTCCAAAATGTAATGATGTTATATTTAACTTTGATATACCAACCAACTTATATTTAAGTATAATTAAGGTTACCTTATTTGACTTGTAGGTTAGCTTGTAGTAATGATTTTTACCAATAAATGAACTTGAAATTGTTGACGTAGATATATTAATATTATTAAACTTTGTATTATAAGAAAATATATAGTTAATTATAAGAGCTTGGTATTTGCTATGTTTAAATATTATTATTGTCATATATATGTTTATATTATTGTATTCCTTCCCTTTCCTACATCGCTCAAGCTCGGCGAATTTAACGTGCTAATCAAATATAAGTGAATGTAAAATCATAAAACATTCATACAAACCGCGATTTTACAGTTCGCGAAAATTTAACTGTCCTGGTTATGTAAAAATTGGTCCAGAGGACAAAATCTGTAATTTAAATATACGAATAAATAAATTGAATTAATTATTATTGTAAACAGTTTATACGGAACATTCAATTCATTTCGTCAGCTCAAAGGTTGCCTGGAAGAAATCGCTGTTAGCGATAAGGTCGCCGATTGTGCCACTAGATTTAGTTAGTATTAAGATTCTTTATTATTATTATTTTTGTATTTATGGTGCAATAAGTTACTGTATTGTATTCAACCCTGCGCTATGAAGAAGTTCGAGGAACAGACCTGGTCAATAGCGTCATGCCGCGCCCAGATCTTGAACTTGGTCTGCGACAGACCCGCGGGACTCTCCACGTACGAGAACTTGGAGACGACGAAGGCCACCAGGTACGTCGACATCGGGACTGAGATCTCAAACGAGTCGAACACGAACAGCGACTGGTCTTTGCTGTGGACACGAAATGATGGTGGTGATTATCAAATAAACATTCATTTATTGTAATAATATTATATTTTCGTTGTATAATAATGTCGTATTGTCATAATATTATTAATAATAATAAATAATAATAAAAATCTTTATTTAGAACATGTTTACAAAGGATCATAGATACATATTGAAACGATGACACCACCGAAGCTTTACAAACTGTGTGGTAATGTCAACGCCCAACTCCTAGATTTCTAAATAAGTTAAATTAAAAATTACATATAAATTAGGTACTAACTAATATGAAAATTAAAAAGTTAATTATAACTGTACATTATGAGTTTTTTATCTGGCTATTGCAAATTTCATATGAGACAGTATGGTTTGTAGGTTTTTGTGTATGTATGTGTGTGGTTTCCGGAGGCACCAGTCTCTTAAGTGTGTGTGTTTGTATGTGTGTTTGTATGTGTGTGTGTGTGTGTGTGTGTGTGTGTGTGTGTGTGTGTGTGTGGAGATCGATTCACCCGAGGCACCAGTCTCTTGAGAGTCTGGGCAACAGGAGTCCCAATTTGTGTTTAGTGCGTGTGTGTATGTGAATGTGTGTATGAGTGGTTGTGTCAAATGCTGGTGTGTAACTGAAGAAAAAGGAAAAGGCGAATAAAATTTTACTATTTTATTTTTAGAAACGAGGAGTTCCTCGGATTATTGTTGTAAATATGTTGTTATATGTTAAGATATCACAATGTATTCTGCCCCATTGGGCGTGCAATGTGTATAATTAACTGCTTTAACTTATTCTTAAAAAAAATATACAAAAATTTCTTAGACAAAAAAAATAAGTTTACCTAATCTAAATATCTCTCCTCCCTATTCTGTAGGAGAACAAAATTGGACTCTAATTCTTCTGGTGAACTTTTGTAGATATGTACTTCGATGAGAAATTTCGATTAAGATTCCAAGATATTCTATGTCAGTAAATACATTTATGAATAAAAAAATATCAAAAACTGATAACAATAACAGAACAAGGTAACTAATTACTAAAAAGTAAAACACAAACTTCAACGACGCATAATCTCTCATGTACAGCGAAAAATATTTAAATTGGAATTGAAAACGAACGAGAGACCAATTAAATTATAAACAAAAGCTTTCAAAACATAAAAATAGTTTCGAGCTTCTGTGCTTGGCTTCGATGATACCATTATCGTTCAATATTTTCCACCAATATTCCTTGGGCTTTGTTACCCCTTTGTATACAAAATATATTCAGGTTTTTGAATCGAAGTATAGGTAAATATAAATTTAGTAAAACAATAGGAACTTACTTGAAACTCTTCTTCACAAAGTCCCATTTCCAATAGTCTTCAAGCGCGCTGAAAGTTAATAAAATCAATATTAGAAAATAGACGGACAGACAGCGGGAAGCGACTTTGTTTTATACTATGTACCTAGTGATAGAGTAAGTGCAAAAAGAGTCTCGTGGCGAAACGGTGAAACTAACATTTTAACGCAACAAAAGTAGTACATTGGCACACGCGCGGCCTCCATTCCAAAGAGACTCTTTTTGCACAGACTCTAGTGATAATAAAGTGCGACTAACTTCTCTTCTGTAGATTTCTCTAGCGGCATGTTGGATACTGCGGTGAAGTTCTTATGGTGCCCGAGGGTAATCTTGAAGGTGGCTTTGTAGACTGGCTCGTCGAAGCACGGGAACCCCTTGCGAGCTGAGATCGCCTCGAACTGAGTCGTTACCAAGTATCTACGTACAAATTAAATTAAAATAAAATATAAAAATAGCCTTTATTTGCTGACCAAAGCATGATAATGTGTAAAACTCGACCAATACAAGTTTAAAACTTTAGAAACTATCATGGTTATTAACACTAAAGTCATTTGAAACGGGATATTTACCATGATTTGATTTATACTTTAGAAGCAAACTTATATTTGCAATATAAGTTTCTTCCTATTAAATTATTTTATAAATTTTTGATGCTACAAAACAACTATAGTGGGTACATAATCATATTGAGTTTTGAGAACATTGTTATGTGTTCCTACCTACATCGTGTTCGTGGGTTGTTACTATTAGAGTATTAGTACTATTAGTGTGTCAATAAAGAATTATGCCTAAGGAGTTAATAATAAGCCGAATTTGATTTCTTTTAGTGTGCAACTTTATGCCGCAATCAATGCAAGCATGCAACTGTGGCAATAACAACTGTGTGCCCAAAATCGAACATTCTATTGATCGATAGGACTTTTAAAATACTGCAGAACATACATACAGACATCTTACCCATATTTATTTTAATTTAATAATTGTGTGTTTTTCTTATTTTAGTCAACTGAGTTTCATGTTTTTTGTTTTCCTGTGTACTGTATAATTGTTGTAATTCGTATGTTTGTCTAAATAATTTATCTATCTATCGATTAAATACTCACTCGTTATCATTCGTCTCCTTATTCATATACGTGCTTATATAAACTCCATCGAGTCCTGGCTTCAGGTTTCCATAGAATGGCATCGTCAGCACATACTCCCGTCCCGGTTCCAACGGGTTATCCACCCCCAAGGTTAGAAGGTTGAAGGTAGCATTCAGGTTGACATCTTTGATCAAGGGAGAATCTTTGGAAGAGTCATCGCTGGTGAGAGACACCTTGGATTCGTCGAGGGAGAAATCTTGCATATGGAGGATGATTTTCGAAGTCGGCTTGAGGGCTTTGATCTGTATGAGAGAGAATGGCTTGATGGCTTGCAATTTAATAATTTTCAACAATATGAGCCGTTGAAATATAAATACAAATGTATTTATTAATTCATAAAGATGTCAGGTATACAATGTCGGGTCTTATCGTACTTTATAATATTTTTTGTCTGTCAAGGCACGTGGTACGTTTAATGTCTGTAGATACAAACGGACCTTTATGTTTAGTAGATATGTATATTATTTTATGTACCGATTCGTAAACCTGAGAGAGTGCTGGTTCAAGTCCCGTCGAAAGCGGTACTTTTGACAAACATTTTTTATGTAGGATCAATATTCTACAATATTCATTCTAAATCACATACCTACTACCCCTCTCAATTCTAATAACAACAAGCTGTATCTACTTACTCACACAATAATATACTTACTCACCAATCAACATAATAAATACCCAGGTCATTAATTCGTTCAGAATATTAATGGTTCGATAAAAAAAGGACATAACAAGTAGATAATTTATAGTTTAACAATTACAAAAGTAGTAAACTAAACAATACCACAGAACAATAACCAACAAACCAACAATAATACATACTACAATACCAAACAATAAGTGATAGACGTCGGTCGACATCATCAAATCGATGGTCGACGGTGATTTAGTGTCAATCTAGCGATTGCGAAGTAAGCTAGCAAGGTCAGTGTCGGATCTACGATTTTATTTAAAGGCATTACTTCCGATAATAGTAATAAAATTGTTTAAAAAAACTTGCTTCTACGCTAAGTATTTTGTAACGTACGTATTACGCATACAGATATGTGCTTACGTACTCCACTCGGCATTTAGTTGGTACTATTTTGGAAATTAGTGAAATAGTTGTAGAACATAGGTAAAAAAAAAATCCGGGACCTGGGGCAAGCGTTCCCCTAGAATCCCCTAGATCCAACGCTGATTACAATATGTAACAGGTACGTAGAAGGCGTTGGCGTTGGACGGTTAACAACGGAAACGTAGGTATTTTGACAGCTTTAAGAGCCTTTGACATTTCGACGTTAAGAAAAATTAAATTGCGCGTACCCTTTCGCTTTTGCCTTCGTTCTCGGTGGTTACCAAAAAACTATACCTACATCCTTACCGCAATAATGATTCTTAAATTAGTATTGTAAGCTGTCGGTATATAATTTCCGCGATTTGTTAAGTTAGAGTCCGACAGAGAACCAAAGTTATCAACATAGTTCAAAGAATTAGCAAGCTGAAGTGGCAATGGGCTGGCTATATCTTGCGAAGAACCGACAACCGCTGCTGGGGTATACGTGTTCTTGAATGGAGACCATGACCAGGTAAGCGCTAATAAGACGCCCTCGGGCCAGGTGGGGATGACTGCCTGTGAAAGACTGCAAGGGAGGAGCTGGGTGCGTCAAGCTGGAGACAGGATGCTATGACGCTCATTAGAAGAGGCCTATGTCCAGCAGTGGACTAACATACGCTGATGGTTATGATTAAGTTAGAGATAAGTATAGATTGGCCCATTTATATACATATATCTTCAGATATAGGTAGATGAATAATATTACTTACGAAGCCGGGTAAGTACCTACCTACCTACGTTATTGGTAAATATTTAAACGCAAGTTAAGAGGAAAACCTTCGCAAAAACTCTTGAAAGTAGGTATTGTCTCATTAATTGGTAGTCACATCAGCTCGTAGCTATGACAAAGGAAGTTTCTACGTCCTGTTTTTGGCACGGTCTGTGCATTTTGGAACCTAATTAACATTACAGTAAGAACTTAACTTATTGCTTTTCTAAATTTTTTTTTGTTCTCTAGAAATAATTGTAAATTCTCAGTTTATAGATATATAACTCATATGTGGATAGCGCTGTAGGCTACATTGTGAATATCGCTCATCTTTACATTAAACTAACACAAATGTATAATAAGTTAAATTCAGTCGTTTGTATGTCTGCCTCAATAAAAAAATAACTTAGATGCCTTGTTAAATAGCCAGCCATTATTTTTCATGATATTAGATCATGCATCTTCCTGAATTTTATAACCTACGTTAATATAATATAATTTTAATATACTTCTTGTCGATTATACTATCTGTCTTGTTGATACTTGATTTCTGCTATGCGTATATCCAAATATCAAATTGCGTATTTATAAATCTGTACAAAGAGGTAAATTGTCTTCAAATGCCAATAAATCAATGCTAAGCATGGTTGGCTATTAGTGCTACGCCGCCGAGCAGCAAAACTACGATCGCTGACCCGATCAGCAATGTTTTTTTCCCATTTGGACATAATAGATATTTTTCTTTCATACTATGTTATTTTGTTTTCGTCTGCAACAGCAGAAAAAACCGGTTCTTAACTATTGATGTTGGAATTTAATCAGATGTTTTTATGTAAGAATAATAATGAAATTTATTTATAACATACACACTTGGTTATGAAAAAATAAATACTATAATGGAGAAAACCACGGTTTGTTAAACAAGGGTTTTAAATTTTTATCATTAGGGCAGTAAGGGAGGGACCACGTGACGTGTCCGAGTAAACCTCCCACAAATAAGGGGGGTTTCACCAGAATTACCACGCCAGGCGGATTAAAAATATCGGTTTATTTTGAAGAACCCACTGTCCTTCGTCTGTAGGTTCTCTTAGTCGAATCTTACGATATCCATGGGCTGAGTTGGAGGATCGTCGATTCTTTCGCCGCGACTGCGAGTCACAGTAACTGGCTGAAGTCACAATAACGACTGCCTATTAATGAACTGCCAGGGAAAACTAACCGTTATATCCACAATCCCGTAGAAGCTATAATTGGTCGCCGGGTCGATGTCGTACAGCAGGCGGATGTCGTAGTGGCTAGGTGTGACGTCACCGGGCAGTAGGTACGCCGCGGAGAGAGCCAGGTGGGCGACGCATACTGCGACGAGGAGCCCTGCCATTGTCACTGCGGAATAGAAACATCATTATAACATCTATTATATAAAAGAAAGTCGTGTCAGTTACACTATTGACGACCGATGTGGCGCGGTGGGCGAAGGTCCGCCTGCGACGCAGGAGGTTGCGGGTTCGATTCCCGCCTCGGAACAATTGTGTGTACGATCTGCAGATATTTGTTCCGGGTGTTCTGGTTGTTTTCTATGTATAATAAAAAATATCTATCTATGTAATGTATTGTATTATGTATATCAGTTATCTAGTACCCATAACACAAGCTCTGCTTACCATGGGGCTAGATAATGCTGTGTGAATTGTCCAGCATTATTTATTTATTTATATTTATAACTCAAGAACGGCTGAACCGATTTCTGCTGAAAATTGGTTGGCAGGTAGCTTAGAACCAGGAAACGGACATAATATTTTTATCATTAAAACCATTTGACACATAGATTTCCACGGGGGCGAAGCCGCGAGGCGCAGCTAGTATAGAATAGAATAGAAAAAACATTTATTTGGTCACAGGTTTGTTTTCCGTTTGTTTATTCTATGCCGGTATTTAGGCACAGAATAAAAAAACGGAAAATAAAGGAGTTTAGCATGGAGGTAAGTAACACAAAGGGTGGTAGTAAAAATAATGCTGCCTCAGGCTGCCTCTATGACCCTGCGCCGAAATAGGGGTTGCTTCAGCGTGTGCTGAATATTACAAAATTTTTCAGTCAGTCAAAGTAGCATTTATTTCTTTAAGCCTACAAAATAAGCACCTCCAAGACAAGGCATATTTTATACTATAAATTATTATCAAATAAAATTATTTTACGGTTCACTTCAATTTTTTGTCCACTAGTGGAAGGAGTGTAAAAGAAACCACTAGTATGTTCATCTCTTTTTCATTTAAATATATTTAATAATGTAATTTATTTAAAAGCATCAGGAATTTCATTATCCATTATATAGCTGGTCATATAGCGAGGCTTAGAGACAAAAGATGGACATACAGCACCACCATATGGAGAGGACCTCAAGGAAAAAGAAAGAGAGGAAGGCCCTCAACACGCTGGGAGGACGAAATAAAAAAAGTCGCTGGTCCAAAGTGGTGGCAAACAGCTCGAGATAGAGAGAAGTGGTCATCGTTGGAGGAGGCCTTTACCCAACCTGGGGACCCTGCTATTAACCAAACGTAGTGTTATAACGCAATAACAGTACCTAAATCAATGTAGCAGGATCAAATAAAGGCTTTTTTATTTTTTATTTATTTTATTATATAGCTATTATTAAAGGTCAATGTCAATCTCGTTTGTGATCTGAATAATTATTTTGATACCTGGATCCAATGCTATAACTACTCATTGTAATTGCCATTTGAAATAAGCCTTTATTCTTAACACTTTGACTGCGGTTTTTTTTCGACGACTGCGATCTTTTTTTTAGCCTAAAAAAATCGTGCTGCCGCTCTACACAGCGGGTTGTGTTGCGCCGCACATGGGTTTCGTTCGAAAAATATTACGGCTGTGCTGAGTCACACAGATCTGTATTTTCTCAGCCGCTGCGCTAGTGTGGATTTACGCATATTAGTCACTTGTAGAAAACACATACCGTGTGATTTCAGCACTCAAAGTGTTAAAGACAAACAGGCTTATATCGATTATGTATGTATATGCTAGTTAATGTAAAATCTACATGAGTCTGTCGTTTTTAACCCAAAAATACATCTCAAACACCGCTTTAGCAATTAGAAAACCTACATTAACGCATCTATTTATCAGTATTTCACCAGCGCTCTTTCACAAATGACCTGGGTTATTGTGATAGAGCAACAAGCTGAGTCAGGACCTATTAGACCTACACACGCGCGCTTATCCACTTTCTGTGAGGGCTACTTAGTACCATATACAATAACTTACATTTTGTAACTTTTCACTTTTTTTTTTATAATTTGTCGATGTTACGTGTTTTATAATAGGTACCTAAGTAGGTACTTTGTAGTCTAATATAATTATGTGTAATTAACCTGGTTTGTGTGTTGTGTTAGTGTTTAATAAATAATTTTCTTGCTTTCTTTCTTTCTTTCTATTTCAAAGCAAAGAAGAGAGATTACATAGCCGTAGTCAGCTATAATAGCATTCGTCTCGTGGGTACACAACTGCCTATTTATTAATTTACAATTAATATGATTTATATGCTGTTACCAAGAACATAAATAATCTACGAATACGGGTAATATTTTCAATGAGATACTTAAAGGTTAAGTTCTGTTCCCATATTTGTTTGCAACCAGTCCCTACACTGGTCCACGGATACCGTGCGTACGGGTTAAACTTATTAACAAGTATTTTATGATAAACAAGTCAAAGGCATGTCTCATGTCCATTAATATAACAGATATTGGGGTTTTCCTATCTAGAGCATCGGTGATGTGATATTCTTAACTGTTTAAATATTTTAGAGAAAATCGATATCAATGAGACTATAATTTAAAGGAGTTTTTTGATAATTAGATTATGCCTATATTAAGATTAATATAGGTTAAGATAACTATGATGCTTATATGAGTAAAATAATATTTTGGTATAACTTTGAACCTATGTTTATATTATTTAAAAAAAATATATTGTATGTCCGAATGTGATGAAATTGTTGATACTATATTTTAATTATAAGACCTTCATGTAACTATGATTCACACAATTTTACAATAAATTTATTCTTATTCTTATACCTTAGTGAAACACAAAATGTTCACTAAGTTATTAGGGTATACAAAATCAATATGTTACGAGGTCGAAAGTTCCTGATAGCACTGGTGTAGCAAAATATACTTTTAGGGTCAGCACTACGAGAAAATAAAGAGAATTAATCGCCGCAACTACCGTGTTAAACGGTCCAAAATCCTTCCCTTTATTTTGCTATCTCGCTAGGCCGCCACGCTCTGTCAGGTAAATAAGTAATTACACACAAATTCAAAGTATTTATGATTAATACTAGCCAAGCGCGAACTTACGAAATTGCACAATATTGTAAAGGTAGGTACATAAACGCAGCATGACAATCATAATAACTATTAGATTTGGCGCAAACGGCCACCGACCAGAGCCACCGGTTGTCGCGCGCTACGCCACAGCCTTACTAATATTATAAAGAGGAAATATTTGATTATTTGTTTGTTTCTATTGAAAAGGCTTCGAAACTAAAGGACTGATTTTAAAAATTATTTCACTACACTATCTCCGGCTGACATAGGCTATATTTTATTTTAGTAATGTGAAATTCGAATTTAACGAGGGTTTCAACAACAGCTTGTTTATAATAGTGGCAGGAGTGTACGTCAGCCATGGGTGTTCGGAAGCCGCCACATTTAATTTTTAACCCGCTGTCCGCTGCGTAGTCTCGCTATACGTCTAATTGCGCGGGGGTGAATCTGCGCATGGATGCAGTAGCGCAACAGTGGTGGGTGTCGGCGACTTGTCTGGCAACGACCACAAGTCGCGAATCGCGGACACTGCTGTAGCGGGTTGCCGCCACTAACTACACGTGCGCGGTGGGTCTTTATAAAAAGTACGACTAATTGTGATACGTCGCTGTCACTGGCCACCGGAGGCAGTGGTCAGTGGGCCGTTTGCGCCGAGCCTTAGCAAAGTACCTTTAGTAAATTGGCGCAAAAGAGGGCTATGCGTTGTTAGATACCGTCGTTTTATATTATTTTCTACGGTACTGAATGCGACGAGCCATAAGTAATACTCATACGTTCTAATACTTAGTGCCCACCGTACAGTCAACGTCTAAGATCGCTGAAGGGGTAAACTTATAAATATCACAACATTTTTGTTTTATTATAATTATAATAATGCTATTATTCAGCATCTTTAGGCGTTAAGCTAGATATTTTGTTTGTAAGGACTGAGCCACACGTGACCCACTGCGATTTTTAACGACATCCATTGACGCCATCGTAGGAGCAGGTAGCATGCAAGCCCGTTGTAGCGAAGACAAGGGACCGTTGCTTGCCTACGCATGTAACGAATGAATTAGGTTAGGTGTGCTACGCAGTGCTACAATGGTCTACGAATGCTTCGTCGTAGCATACAGGTGCTACGCCAAGGGATCATTGCCTACGAATGCTACACATAGCTACGCATGGTTGTTAAATAGGCTAGCTAGACTAGATAACGCTATATAGTCTACGAATGCCACGTCGTCGTAGAGTACGAGTGCTATACGCCAAGGGATCATTGCCTACGAATGCTACACATAGCTACGCATGGTTATTAAGTAGGCCAGCTAGACTAGATAACGCTATATAGTCTACGAATGCCACGTCGTCGTAGAGTACGAGTGCTATACGCCAAGGGATCATTGCCTACGAATGCTACACATAGCTACGCATGGTTATTAAGTAGGCCAGCTAGACTAGATAACGCTATATAGTCTACGAATGCCACGTCGTCGTAGAGTACGAGTGCTATACGCCAAGGGATCATTGCCTACGAATGCTACACATAGCTACGCATGGTTATTAAGTAGGCCAGCTAGACTAGATAACGCTATATAGTCTACGAATGCCACGTCGTCGTAGAGTACGAGTGCTATACGCCAAGGGATCATTGCCTACGAATGATACACATAGCTACGCATGGTTATTAAGTAGGCTAGCTAGACTAGATAACGCAATATAGTCTACGAATGCCACGTCGTCGTAGAGTACGGGTGCTATACGCCAAGGGATCATTGCCTACGAATGATACACACAGCTACGCATGGTTATTATATATTAGTCTACGAATGCTACGACGTAGCGCTACGGATACTATACGAGGCTAGTTTTAATGAAACATGTTATTATTAGCCCGCAGCTTCACACGCGTTTTTCTGGGATGAAAATAGCCTATAATTATGCTTATTCAGGTCTTGAACTACAATGCGAAATTTCATCTTGATGATCTGGAGGGATATTATAATTACAATAATAATATAACATATAAATCATATAGTACCAAAAAAACCAAATAAAACAAATACACAACACAGGAAATAAACAAATACAGAATATGTACGATATTATGTACGACTCTACACTTATGTTGTCCTCCATGTATAATTAGGTCCCACAAGTACCTTTGTGGTACTTAATTATAAGTTTATTTTTAACAGAAATGCCCTTATACATAAATAACCCTATCGGCAATACATAAGAGGTCTCGGTCTTAATATTCTTGACCGTGGCCGAGATGCGAGGTGAACGTGAGGTAAATAATGCATGTTTACATAAATAACTACCCACATGTATGTAAAGTTATGATACACTTTACATTCGCATTTTTGCAAATCTGTATGCGATTCAACATGAGGGCAATAATTTATAGCCGCTCTCAATTCGTTACGCACTAAGAATTATTGTTACACGTGGTAGGAATAAATACCGTTGAAATACCTACCTAGTTTCGATAATTTTACATGTGTTTTAGCTTATTTTGTAGGCTTTATGCACATCATTAATTCCTGATAACCTGCATTGGTATAGGCATTTAGACGTAAACGTTTGCGAGCCTTTTGCTGTCAAAAGGTCGAAAGTCTTGAAGCAATTATTAATTTGATATGAATAACTAATTATAAAAAAAAATATATATAATTATTTATAAGAAACTCCTGTAAAGTCCTGTGTGTGTATGATTGGTAATTCGTTGTGTATTTTTTTGTTACTTGTATTAATATGTTCGACATATAAGAATATTCTTATCAATAAATAACTGAACTGAATGTTTTAATGCCTTTTCTTTTAAATAATTATACAATTGTGTTATTTACTTTTGATTTGTACTTTGGCTTGAACTGTTGCCAGATGCTACAACAACTTGATTATTTACATTTAGTTTAGACCTCTATAAGTAGGTAATCATTATTTATATGACTATCTCGCGAGTCACAAACTGCGATCCCCAACCCACATGCCTAGCATGAGGATTATGGCAATTTTATCTTGGGGGCGCAAAGATTAAAGCCTGGCCATGGTAGCGGCCACGGTAACGGCGGGGCAGGGGGTGCTACTCAGTAAACTAACCCCGGCAACCACCAGCTACATCACCACAAAAGAGGATGCCATCTACATAATATTTATTATAATAATGTTAGCCCTGTGTAAAATCTTAAAAAATATTTTATGATTTAGAAATCATAGCATCATTGGTGTAATGGCTAGATATATTAGTCGCTGATGTGATAGCTAGGATAATTTTGAAGTTAAGTAAATATAATGCTAATGGTACACTATACGAGCCAAGCTAGGAGCTACGCTTGTGTACAAGATCCACAATGTGAACATATACAAGGCGCCTTACGCGTTTGTTTGCGTAGCGACTCGTTTGGTGACTAACCAGGCACCTAGCTAAGCGTTTCGCTCATAGTCTGGCCACTTCCATGTATACCTACCTCCGATTATGCAAAAAGTAACCCTATGCTACTCTCGATATATGATAGGGTGCCTAAAACACACATACTTTCAAAAAGCTTCACTTTACAAATGCACGAAGAGCCAAGTGATAGCTCAAACATACATGAAGTACGAATATACACTGACGGCTCTAAAATGAAAACAGGTACGGGGGCGGGAACGTTCTCGGAAGAACTTAATATTCACAAAACAACAGCACTGGGTGCCCACAACTCCATCTTCCAGGCGGAATGTGTAGGTATTATCCAAGCTGCGACTGCAGTGCTACGAAGGAAGGTAACTGACCAAAACATCAGGATCCTCTCGGACAGCGCGGCAGTACTACAGGCCTTGAACAGGAGAGAACACAACTCAGGACTGACTTTGCAATGCCACCACCTGCTAGAGCAAATAAGTAAGTCCAATAGAGTCACCCTACAATGGATAAAAGGCCACAGCGGATCCAGGGGTAACGATGAAGCTGATTCACTGGCGAGGAGAGGTTCAGAATGGCAACCGGCAGGGCCTGAACCAATAATTCCCCTCCCCTTTAGTCAAGTCCGCTCATGGATCCGTCAACGCACAGCCAAACGACACGAAGAGCACTGGGCAAGTATTCCAGATTGCAGGCAGTCGAAGGAGGCATTCCCGGTTTTAAACCCACGGTACTCCCGAAAACTCCTCAATCTCAAACGTGACAAACTCCGGAAAGTCGTCGGTATTGTCACGGGACACTGCATGCTAAACAAACACCTTTTTAATTTGGGTATCACGGACAGCCCCCTTTGCAGAGGGTGCATGAATGCAGAGGAGACGGCAGCGCATGTGCTTGTAGATTGCGACAGCGTGGCTTCTCAAAGACTGCATCACCTTGGGACACCGAGGACGCCTAGGGAGGCATGCACCGGCATCAGCGAGCTGCTGGCCTTCCTGGAGGACATCGGGTGGTTAGAATAGCAGCCCCCCCACCCGACACGCAAAAAAGGCCCACCGGCGGCCAAGTTGCGGAAACCAGTCCAGAAACAAGTAACAAGTAAGTAAGTATACCTACCTCTGTACCTCTCCTTAGGATCATTCAATAACCGTTAAGTAACTATAAGGCTAATGCTACACTATACGTGCCAAGCTTAGAGCTAAGCTAGAAGCTATGTTTGTGTGCAACAAGATAGACAACGCGAACACTACAACTACAAGGCGCCGCGCCGTCCGCGTTTGGTAGCGTAGCGACTCGCTTGGTCACTGACCAGGCACCTAGCTAAGCGTTTCGCTCATAGTCTGGCCACGTTCAGTTATTGTATACCTTTGTACCTCTGTTCCCTACGATCAGTCAATATACATAATAGAAGCTTTTTGTAGTATGGCATTAGCTTAAGTGAACTCACTGCTGGCTTAGGGCACTCTTGATCTCTTCTATCTCGAATAACTATATTTTAATTTATAATGATTATGTCCTGATCACTTTGACAGGAAATCTGTTATATATTTCTGTAGTTTCATCATTGTATCTTCTTGTAAAACTATTGTTCGTAAATAAATAGTTATTTTGGTGGTGGCTTTTGTAAATATTTCAAGTTTGACAATTCAACACGTCACTCAGATATGTCAATGTGTAAGAGTAAGCAGTTTGAGGTGATAACTTGAAAATAAATCGTCGAAAGAAACGAATATTTTCTATATCATATAAAAGTTGCTAAGCTTTGATTATTTATTCTATATTGAGCTAAGAGATAAGAGATTTAGTCCCTAATTGATTGAGCGGTGTGAACAAGGAGAATATTCTACTTTTCACGACTTCCTACGAGTAAATAGTAAAAGTATGGTGAATGCCGCGAAACACAAGAGTTGAGTACTCTCGTGTTTCGCGGCATTCGTTAGTTGAACAGAGGTTATTGGTTGAATTTTGAAGATCTCTTATTGGCAATATATAAATGAAATGAGATCCTGAGATGCCTATGATCGATGAAAAATACAGGGTGTCGACTTGTAAAACAATGTGTGTTTATTTATAAATAAATCAATATCGCTGGACAATTCACACAACATTATCCAACCCTAAGCAGAGCTTGTTTAATGGGCGTAGATAACTGATATACATACAAAACATTGCATAAAAATATACATTTTATTATACATACATAGAAAACGACCAGAACACCCAAGATCTGTAGATCGTACAAACATTTGTCCTGAGGTGTCGCAGGCTTTTGGCACTTTCGCCCACCGCACCACAGAGGTCGTCAATTATTGTGAAAGAATATAATAGGCAGTGCTTTGTAAATCTGAAGACACAACAACACAAGTCAATACCAACTCCCAGAATATCGCAAACATAGTCCTTTCTCGAAGTTCATGGCCATAGGAGCGGCCTTAACTTAAACACGAACACAACTTATTACGAATTCTGCGCACACTTGACATTGGCAGGACTTGAGGTGGGTAGAAAGAGAACTTGGTGACTAGCTTGATCAGTACGCACGGATAAGTTTACCCGATATTTATTTACCTATAAAGTGTAGCTTTCGTGTTGTGTTGTATCACTACATATTATAAAAAAGTCGCATCATTTAGCCCCAAGATAAGTAGATCTTGTGTTATGGGTACTAGATGGGTGTTTGGTGGAGGGTTAGACAAACTCGGTGGGTGTATAGGTGGACCTATTTGTAAAATACAAATTGAAGTAGAAGACCTTAACTCTTTACAATTTTTTTAAATCCTGTTTTTTGTATTTTTATATAAAGCCGCCACAGAGGTCGTCGTAATATTCACGCAGGCGAAGCCGCGGGGCGCAGCTAGTGATTTTTAAGATAAGCTACAGCTTTTAACACGAGCCAAGTCGAACTCTGCAAGTAGGAACATATTCCTTCCTGGTGGCAAAATATTTTTTGCTTTATTTTCTTTACACGTTACAGGACTCTTTTAGACGTCAAAAAATTTCAAAACTAAAAAAAACTAGGAAATAATGTGAACAATTTTTTTTTTTTTCACTTTTGTCTTTCTAAGGTAAAGTTGCAGAAAGGCTTACTACAAAGTATAAGATTATAATAAATAAATAAATAAAATAAAGTAAAGAAGCAAACAAGAAACCTTTACTTTGTTAGGTTGTTCGTTTTCGAGATGGAGCAAAACCCATCCCAAGCTTTTTTATCGTCTAGATTGATAGTAGGATAGATATATTGTAGTAAATGTTTTTACAAAGACTGTTAGACAAATTTTTTTATTTACATATATACAATATTATGATGAACCCCTTATTTATATTTTAAAAACAATTAGAAATAAAATTGAATGTTTTTTTATCGTTCTACCACAGATAACATAATAAGTACATACTGTAGTTCTACTAAGTAACGACCCTTTTAAACTCACGCGAGCAAAGCATTTCATACATGTTTACTATTATATAACGTCACGGGTTTGTTTCTACATTTTGTTGCCCCTTTAACCTGTTTCTACTTCTTACTATTAAACTACTAGCTAATGGAACAATTAGGAACTGAGTTATAGCTAATAAAATGTATTACAAGTTTCACCGTCGATATGTGACAATGTACCTTTACAAGCATTATTAGTAATGTACATAATGTACCTTTACAAGAATTTTTATTTTTTTTATTTGTTGCAAACTAGTAGGACTCATCAGACCACTGTATCTGTAAGTACGCTAGTTTGCGGTTACTCTTAAAATCAATAAAAAACTGTTGCTATAAAAGCAACATCATTTTTGACAAAGGCACAAAAACAAGGAATTTTACTAGTAACTGGTATTATTACTTTCAATAATCACACACACACACACACACACACACATACAGAAACACACAAAATCAAACAATTACAATTTACAATCAAGAATATACATTAGAAAACATTATATATAACTAGGCATACCTACCAATAAAATCATAGTTATTATTATATACAAGCATTATAGAAGCTAATAGCATTTATAATCAAAAGAAGCTTTTTTAAAATATCTATTCTGTGATTTATATTTAATAATTTTGTAGGGGTATTTTATTTCAATTACATTGTATAAGAACCTAGTTTTAGAAATGTTTGCATGCCAATGTGTTTTGGTGAAGTATGTGAAACTACCTTCACAAAAACACATTTCCATTCTAATGTTATTATAAATTATATACTTATATTATAAAGAGGAAAGGTTTGATTTTTTGTTTGTTTGTAATAAATAGGCTCCGAAACTACTGGACTGATTTGAAAAATTATTTCACCGTTGGGAAGCTACAGTATTCCCGTTGAACATAGGCTATATTATATTTTCAAAAAAGTTAGGAGTCCGTACTAAAACCGCGCGAAGCCGGGTAGGTCCGCTAGTAAAAAATGTAAATATTACTTTGTCAGAAATTTAACCTTTTCTAAGTGTAAATTAGAAGTAGAAAACCGGCGCAGGTGTTTTTACGAACACCTGCATAAGCTGAGTTGGGACCATTTTGTAGAAACTATGTTAAATAATATTATATTTTCGTTGTATGTCGTATTTTCTTCATGTAGTAACGGTAATTGTAAATTTATGTTTGACTTCAAATAAACGCTCTGATTTGATTTGATTTTGTAAGGGTGATCGTTTCGGTGTGGCGCGTTTTTTTAGGGATTAATTTTTTTTCGAAACTAGAAAACCGCGCCGCGGAGTTCGTCAAATACAAAGAGTATTTGACGAACTCTGCGGCGCGGTTTTTTCCGCTTCCATTAACACTTTGAGTGCTGAAATCACATTGTATATGTTTTCTACAAGTGCCTAATATGCGTAAATCCACACTAGCGCAGCGGCTGAGAAAATACAGATCTTTGTGACTCAGCAGAGCTGTAATATTTTTCGAACGAAAAGCATGTGCGGCGCAACACAACCGCTGTGTAGAGCGGCAGCACGAATTTTTTAGGTTAAAAAAAAGATCGCAGTCGTCGAAAAAAAATCGCAGTCAAAGTGTTAAAATAATTTATACAAATAAACATAACATAATAAAACAATAGAGATAAGATAGGTGATTTATCATCTTCATGACCTCGCCTCGTACACTGCGAGAGTAAATGTGCTAGTTATGCCCATAAGCTCATTCAATATAATAAATAATGCCGGACAATACAGCATTATCTAGCCCCAAGGCAAGCAGAGCTTGTGTTATGGGTACTAGATAACTGATATTATAATTAATACAATACATTACATAGATAGATAGGTATTTTTACTATTCTTTTAATAATAACTTCGTACATATAGACATATTTATTTGCAATTTATATAAATTTAAAAAGTGGTTATTCCGTCTACTTTGTCGAGTAGATTTCACTAACAACCCAAAATAACTTATTGCTATTTGTACTTTTTGTTATTATTATATATTTTATTATTATTAATTCTATAGAAATAATTTGTAAATTGACAAATGGTTTTATAGAGCTTTAGTTTATTTGCTTTACTTATATTTTATTGTTTAAGAGGAGCCTAACTAGTAGGCATCCTAGTTGCATGTTTTTTATATTGTATGTATGTAACTCATATGTGGATAGCGTTGTGGGCTACATTTTGAATATCGCTCAACTTTACATTGTAAAGTACTAACACAAATGTATAATAAGTTAAATGTAGTCGTTTGTTATTCCTCAATAAATAAATAAATATTCATAGTAATTCTTATAAACGACTAGAACACCCTGAATAAATATTTGCAGATCGTACTAACATTTGTCCCGAGGCGGGAATCGAACCCGCAACCTCCTGCATTGAAGGCAGAATATCGCCCACCGCGCCACAGTGGTCATTCCCCTGTAACTGACTTGGTTTATACATTTTTCACAGCAATAAATACCTAGATTTTAGTTTTTATGAGCTAAGAATAGAATAAGGCAAACGCCTTATGGCCATTGAACCCAACGGATACAACTAAAAACTAGTTGTACGACAAATGCAAATACACCAGTCACCGAACTTGGCCAGGACCAGGTTTTGGAAGACCGGGGAAACATTTGCATATTGTTATTTGGACTCTGATAACGTTTATTTCTTTTTACCGACCCTAAGTCGGTACATATCTGACGGAAAATGCGTCGCGTTACGCCAGAACCGGCAAATAATAATGATTAAACAACAACCTTTCACACTCAGCCAATGATGCGTTAGTGCGTCGAGCGTACAGCGTCTGTTACGTTTCCGTCAACGCATAGTCGGTCGACGTAATTAGTCGCGATACGTGTGTTTTGTATGATGCATTCAGACTAGGCAAAACATCAGCGGAGATCGTTTAAACTGACTAGACGCGTAATGTTGCAGGTCTAATTTGACCGAATAGACGCGACCGATGATACGCTCGACGCATTTTCCGTCTGATATGTACCGAGGCCGACCCTTATTCAGGATCAGGATAAATAACTGCCACGATATATAGGAACGGCTTCCTTATTCCCAAGATTGGATTTGTTCGTCCTTTCCTGATTAAGTTATATTGTAGGGTAAAGTCGGGATAGATGCCTCAGCGATACCTACGTAGGTCAGCCAAGTATATAGAAAACACTTTATTATACCACAGAAAACAGAAAACAATACAGAAATAAACAATATAATAAAGGAAGTAATTGCTGAGAGCTGTATGTAGGTATGTATTTTAAATGACTAACTTTATTGGTTTGTCAAAGATCTATAGAGAGAAGTTTCCTGTGTATAAAGCTTAAGGATAAAGTTCAAAATAAAAAAATAACAAAAGTTAAAGACGTAGGTCAACATGTACTGCGCCAAAAATGGAGATGGGCTGGGCACCTACAGCGGATGACACCTAATAAATGGGCTCAAATAATCACAAACTGGGTACCTAGACAATGGACAAGAAAAGAGGACGACCGCTGAAGAGGTGGGACGATGATAAAATAAAAGTAGCGGGCAAACTCTGGCCCCGCACAGCGATAGAAGAGAAATGGAGTAACTTGGAGGAGGCTTTCACCGCTCCAGGCGGTCCTAACACTACTTAAGTATATAAGTCATTAAGGAAAGTTCTTTTTATATAAACAAATAGTATACTTACTTAAGCCCTTATTAGTTAATATTGTTAACATTCGTGTTTTTGGAACAATAAAGCTCTTTTTATTTTATTTTATTTATTTATTTATTTAACTTTATTGGGAGACAAAAATGGTCCATAGATAGAGTAACAAACAAATAAGAACAAAATGAAGGATAAACTAAAATACGAGTATAACTAGTTTCACCCACTAAATGGGACATTCGTTCTTTTTTGATATTATTTGATTTATTGAAAATTTAGCATATTTTTAGGGTTCCGTACCTCAAACGGAAAGAAGGCTCGATTTGTTGTCATTGCTCGATCGTTTCAAACCTCTTGGAAGAAAAAAAATCAAAATAAATCTCAAAATTATCATGTACCTATACATATTTTATTTTTTCATGTGCGATTTCCTTGACTTGTTTATTAGTATGTAGGTAGTAACAGGCTTTCTATTTAGTAAAGGTTACCCCTACCATAGATAATAGGTTTATTTCGTCGATGCCCCTACCAAGCAGTTAGGTAAGTATGGCCCAAGCCTAATGTGAGTCAAACCATGAATGTATTGGTGCTGAATATGTTCCCTGATGGACTTTACAGCGGGTGGTGGAAAGAAAATAATAGTGCTAAGAATATTGAATTAAGGTCAAACCTTTGACGACAGAGCTAGTTTCGGTTTAGAAGGCGGTTTAAATGAAAAACCCTTTTTCTAAAGACTACTTTATCGTCACACAAACGCGTCACAGCCTATAAAACTTTAGAGTTAAGTAAAAGTTCATTTATTGCTTGAAAATAGAGTTTTATAAAGATCTGAATAAATAGGTAGCTATTTGTATAAATTTCATCATTGTTTTCTGGCAAGCAATCGTTTTGCTATAATTCAATTACATAATATTAATATTTTATAAATACCTACATGATAGAAGAATCATTAAATTGTGTTGAATTGTCAACTGCGCGGTATTATCCAACTCTCCTTTACTAATGTTAAGTTTCGAGGTGGCTTTTACAAAAGTGCATCCGAAAGAACATACTTATAAAAATAAAATCTTAATGCCGATGCCACTAGGCCCAAATTCAATTAACTCCACCGCGCGCTGGCTTTAGTTTTACTACGTACCAATACTGAGGTATTACGCATGTCCTGATAAAATCCGCCTTTGTTATAGTCAGTGTGTTTTTGTTTCAACTTTTCTTTTATATTTTTGATCTAATCCAACCTGTCCTCTGTTTTGTCGCGACGAAAATGGGATGCGCGCAAAAAAAAAATGTGTGTGGTCAGTAATGTGCTCAAAGTAAAAACAGATAGGTATGCTTGACCGTTCATGCAATTGCTATGGCTAATCTTTTGTATCAACATTTATCAAGCTCTATAATATCAATAAATCAACTGTTTGATGCATTAAGAAATCTGAACACAAAACACAGCAGAGCAAACCTATTCTACCTAATCATATATGGAGTTCCTTCAAAACATAGGTACTCGAGTTCGGTATGTTTAGCCGTTAGTAATATGCTTATCATCGTCATAAATGTCATTGAGATACGTCTCCAAAATCCATTACAAATAACAACAAGCCCTTTTGAGGATCATTCAAAGTAGGTCGCTATACCTAGCGAGCGACCCATATCTTTAGGTTTTTATCTCAAGGAAGGTCCTTTTAGATAAAAACCTAAAGATATGGGGCCTTAGAAGAAGAGTTTTACCCTACGTGTCTGTACTGTCTAGCATTATTTACCAATTACCTATGTATGTTTCTCATTTCCTTAATCTTAGATCTAAGGCAGATATATTATTATTGTTTATCACATTCGCTTTTTAGGCCGATACCTACATAAATACTTGGTTGTTGGCCTACATAAAAGTTTAAAACACATTGTTATTGGTATAATTCATAATTTTGAGGTAGACTATACATATGCTAGTGGTTTCTTTTTCACTTCTTCCACTAGTGGACAAAAAATTTAAGTGAACAGTAAAATAATTTTATTTGATAATAATTTAATGTATAAAATATGACTTGTCTAAGTGCTTATTTTGTAAGCCTAAAGAAATAAATGATTTTTTACTTTACTTTACTTTAATAATATTTCATCAGGAATATCACTCACTGACAGATCATCAAAATGTTAAAGTAGGTACCTTCTTCCTAAAAACAAGAAACTTGGAATACCTACCTATCGTAGAATACTGTCAAATAGTACACTACCTTATTAATATATATTTGGCAAGTAAGTCCTATGGGTGAAAACTGTCGAGAGTATTGGACTAGCAGGTAATTCTAGCTACGGAATTAACAAAACAAAAGTTCCTAACCTGTGTTGTCAAATGTTTACACAAGGTAATGTTTTGCGAACGACTAATCAAAACATAGGCCATAGTAGGTATAGGTACCTACAGTTTACCTCTTATTTTAAACTAGCAATATGTCGTGGTTTCGCGCGTTATGTATTGCAAATTGCAACGATGAATAATAATTGGGTAGGTACATTCACATTATGACCAACAACTATAATACATTAGTTGTGACCATCGGTTTTTGACGATCGTTGCGTTGATGGCGAGTGATTCAAACGATATTTCGTGGTTTAATTTTTATTCTGCCTTCTACAAGGTATAAAACTAACCGAAAAGTTTTTAATGAACCCGTGATAAAACCTTCTTCGTTTCATTTACATTTTGAACGAAACGATCACCCAATAAAGTTGTGAGACACCAAAGTAAGTGGACAAACAAAACACATTGAAGCCACCATAAGTTTGGTAGGTGTTGTAAAAATACATAAAGGTGGAATATTAGATGACCCTGTACATAACCTGGCTATTCGCATAAACCAAAGTTATTGGATTTAAAGGTGACACAAGCTAGTGTTAGTGATAAACCTACATATTCACCATTATAATTAATTATGGTGGGTAAAACAAAACATAAAATTAAAAAACACTATAACTTATCCTAAAGGCAACAAAAATACCCGTTTGTAGGCAACATAAAGAGAACTGAGGTCCCTATCTATACTCCGGTTGTCGTAGCTGTTTGTACTCCTAATGAGAGGATATAAGATCGATAGCTGATCAGAAATAGATTGAACATTGTACTCACTTGTGGCGCCGAGCGCGGTGCTCCAACAACTGTGGCGCGGCCGGCTGGCGCAGAGCCGGCGGCCAGCCTGATGCCTTTTAGAGGATACGACACGATCATTCGTCACACAAGACTTTAATGATCGATATATCTATAGTTCTGTCTGTGACTGTACATTTGATCAAAAGTTAACTAAGATGATCTGAGTAAGATCTTGACTCTAATATGTTGTAGGTACAATGATCTGTGATCTGATAATAGTGATCTCAGATTACTGGGGTGGTTGTGCAAAACATTAGGAGTCAAAATTTGGTAAAAAATCAGATTTCACTAGTGATTGGTTCAAAACAGTCAGTTATTTTAGGAAATGAAAGTATCTTATCCTAAAATTATGCAAACACATTAAGAAATATTACCTATTATTTTTAAATCGTCAGCAAACTTTTAACTTTCACTGACAAATCACAAATAAAAGTAGATGCTAAATTAAACTTTATAAGAACATGGCGGCCTATAGGTACTAAAATATCAAACTACCTTCAAATCCCAAATAATAAGTTTCTTTCTCTTCACATTTCTTTCAGACTCATGTCCAAAATCGGATTTTTTTTTGCCAAAAACATGTGTATTCTAAGGCAGACTTTATTATAACGTCATCGTGAGCTATGAATCTCTACCTCTCATAATGTTGTCTGGTGTAAAAGCCTCAAAAGTTTCTCTGATACGTAAGGCGCCTTCCAAATAGGCGATGTACTTACTTACCTAGTGGATTATTCCTAACTATAACTTATTCTGTGGCTAGGTCTGTAAAGAGGCACGAGCTAAGCTACAAGCGTTTAAAAAACTTCACGCAAATAATGACAGGTCGAATTATGAGAAACTCGTGAGTAATTTCGGGAGTAATTTCGCGAGCTACATCATCGGTTATGCATGTTACCTTTTAGTAGTTGATCCGATTTAAATGATCTTTTTTTTATTTGAAAGTTGATGCTTCCCGTGCGGTCCCATTTCAATTTGGTCCAGTTGTCCTGACAATGGCATCAATGAGAACCACAAGAGACCATACAAGTCTTAAAGCATTAAGTATGTGCGGGAAATGGACGAATCACTCATTATCACGCTAACCGATTTCGATAATTCTTTTTTAAAACTAAGTTTTAAACCCTTTTTCATTATTTAGGAAGTCGATTATAGTTTTTTTTTAATTTTCCAAATTAGAGTATATTACATCAAAGCAAGAGAGGATGTGTCGGTGGCAGCGTAGCATGGATTAGGATTAGTAGGTTGGTTTTCTACCAATTGGGGGGTTGCTTGACAATGACCTCTTACCCCTCAACACTTAACAATAGTAAGTACCTACCTATAGGTAACGGCGAAACGGAGCGAGCTGCGATTATTTTGTTTTTTTTTCGGATGTTTGCAACCAAATACGAGGACAACCGACCAAAAAATCAACAGAGAGAGAAGCGAGCCTTAAATTGTTGTTGTAAAAATGTTACAATGCTAAGCGTGTAAGTTTTTGTTGTCACCCCTCGGAGCTTGGTATTCGGGTACCATATGGCTTAGGTCCTAAACTATTACTCTCTCTTCAATTGAAAAAGCTAAACGCTCCGCTTATGAACGTGAAACTGAACATTGATCGTAAACTTTTGTAACGTAGGTAACGTCCCTGACTCGGACATTTGAAAGTGGAGGCTTTTACAATTGCTCTGCTAGAAGGTGGGTAGGTATCTGGTTTAAGGCTTCGTGAAAAGGCCAACGATTAGGCAAAAAAGATATTCTAGGTAATCGTTTTTTCGTTGGTATTTACGTATTTAGATACCTCATTTATTAAGATCGCTTCAGCCGTTTGGATGCTTCGATCGAGGTAATAAAGGGTACCTAGACATCTGAAGATAACCACATAGGTAGACACATTTGAAAAACATTGCCCTCGTGGTAAAATTCGAGCTTTGTCAAGTCAGGGTTAGTACCGGCTCAATCCATCTTTATTAAATATATACATAGGTTTTTTAGTTAGTATTACTTATTATTATAGATAGTGCGTAAGCCCTATAATAATTAAATTTTTGAGCTAGTGGCTGGGGTTTTTTTTAATGCCTCAATAAAGGGCAAACTTTTGGGAAATTATTTAACACTTTGACTGCGATTTTTTTTCGACGACTGCGATCTTTTTTTTTAACCTAAAAAATTCGTGCTGCCGCTCTACATAGCGGTTGTGTTGCGCCGCACATGCGTTTCGTTCGAAAAATATTACGGCTGTGCTGAGTCACAAGGATCTGTATTTTCTCAGCCGCTGCGCTAGTGTGGATTTACGCATATTAGTCACTTGTAGAAAACACATACCGTGTGATTTCAGCAGTCAAAGTGTTAATGTCTCAATACAATTTAGAAAACCCTGTACCTACCTACGGTCTTGAGGAAATAATCGTTGATTCATATTCCATCGCATTCAAAACAAGTCAGTCTACTTCTCCCACTTAGTTCAGAAATTGTTATGTTGAGTTGATACTAGTTTATGATATAACTATGTATTATAACTGGATCGCGACGGGCGGCGACGAGTTATACTTAGGTAGTACATATTTATGTAATATTATGTGAATCATGCTACGGGAATGGCCAGTTTTATTTTGTTTTTAGATTGTCATACTTAACCGTGCATGTTTCTGTCCGTTTCTGTGATATTATGGGGTTCCAGATTATCAGCGGTTTCTTTATTACCACCCCTTCCTCTACAATCAGCTCCGAAAATATGTAGGTAGGTATCTATAGCTCAGTCACAAACATAACATAAGGTCCGTAAAAAATGCACGATTCTGATTTTTGGGATGTAAGGATAGAATCAGATACCAATAGTGTAAAACCAAGTTCACAACTTCGAAGACCTGTGCATCTTCGTGGTGCTCTAAAACTAGTTTTTGGCTTACAACTTATAAAAAATGCATTCTACGTCAAAGTCATGCATGAGACACTTTCAAAGAAGACAAAATTAGAGACAATTTAAGCGCAGCCCAAACTTCGTATGTCTAAAGTCTCAAGTTATAATAATACTTCAAAAATGCGATTTTTTTTCAAAATTGCTCAACTTTTATTTGAAAAGTTAATAAAATAAAAGTGGCAACTTGGGAATGGTTAGCTACATATCTGATCACCTGACTGTACCTACCTTATCTAGTAAGAATCGACCCCTTCAGCTCGGCCCGCGGACGTCAGTAAGAGCCGACTAAGGGAACCTATCAGTGTATGTCCTTTTCAGTGTATGCGCTTTCTTTGGAGCATTTTAACACCTCTACTGCGATCACAAGCTCGCCTGCCAAGCGTGGTGATTACGGCAAAACCCTCGTTTGGGGGAGGCACATCCAGCAGTGGACATAATACGAGTGCTGATAGGTTTTCAGGATTATTTCTTTAGATTTACCTACCTACCTGTTAGGTAAATCTAAAGAAATAATCCTGAACTTTTCACACTGTGACACTGAGTAGCTCCAAACTGCTCCAAACCAAACATTATGATTATTAAAATATCTTGTTGGTACCTAATATAGGAACTAATAGACTAATCACGTGTTAAAGATTTTATATTTGCCAAAACACTTCATATAAGGTAACATGTAAATACATTTTATGAATGAACATGCTGGACTGTTAGTCGGTATGCGAAAATATTTGAGATAGAATGACGTGCAATAACTTAAATATTTTACTGAAGTTATATCAGAGTATTTTTCTAACAACAGATGTAAGTCAGATTTCCACCGAAGCAAGATCTGAGAATCTATTGTCGTGATGCGCCATTTTGAATTATATATGATTGCTGCTGTTATTATTAAACATCTAATTGTAAAGGTATAGTTTTCCTAAAATGTTATAACAGGGGATTTAAGAAATTAAACGTTTAGTAGTTATATATTTATAATAGGTATTATATTTATGTATACATTCGTTTACAACAAAATCACTAAAAATAATACTTTACAGTAAAATGCGTCAATTCCTTATAAATGGCACCGTCCGGTAACTTGTATGATCTGTGTAACATTTTTAAAATAACTTGACACAATTGAATCAAGTCATAAACAAATATATATTTTTCTATAGAGTTTTAACTCCAACATACAACAGCACCGAGTAATATAAAAATTTTGATATGATTCGTATTTTGTACAATTACACAATTCTTAAAAATATTAATTATTCTAATTCTCTAAACAGGACAAAAGTTATTGTTCAGATCGTTGTCTTAATAATATCCTAATATCGTTATTTTTCCACTTAAAATTATAGCATTTAATTAATGGTAAAATATATCTAAAATCTAGTTTTTTCCTCAATATATCTAAAAACCATGAGTTAGAAAATATAATAGTGTCCTAAATAATCAATCTTATTTATTGGCAATATGTTTTTTACCCTTAAACCATAGACAATGTAAAAATAAAAACATAGTAGGGTAGGTAAATCCTTAAAATATGCATTAATATTCTTGGAAGCACAAATTTTCCTATTTTTCCTGTTTATTAAAAACAGTTAAATGTTTAAAAATGTTTTTATCAGGAACTTTCTAATTTAAATGCAATATCAAATGAGTATCATAATGTTTTGAATCATAATAAATTAAAACATTCGATTTTGGTCCACAGAAACCTTATAATTAAAAAAGTTGTTTATACTAAAAAACGTTAATTATTGTCATCTTTTCCCTCAATCACTACACTGTATAAAACAAAGTCGCTTCCCGCTGTCTGTCTGTCCCTATGTATGCTTAGATCTTTAAAGCTACGCAACGGATTTAGATGCGTTTTTTTTAAATCATAGAGTGATTCCATTTGACACATAGATTTCTACGCAGGCAAAGGAGCGCAGCTATTATTATTAAAACCATTATATTGTTTGTCAAAACTTTTGACAAACAACCTAATGGTTTCAACAGGAGTTGAAATGATAACCAATCATAACCACCATGGTGTAACACTAAAAACCCTCACAATGAGGTAACTTCTTCAATTGGATAGCGAAACGGAGGGATAACCCTGTCGTTGCTGTGTAACCCACAGGCCACGGTGACAGGGTTACACTTTCACGTGTTTTATACTAGGTTTCCCGAAGAATTGGTAACACAATCGAAAAGCGCAGACGATGAAAGTGTTACCAATAGGTAACATGTTCATCGTCTGCGCATTTCTCGGCATTCCGAGGGGTTATCCAAAACTCGGGGTTGTACGGTCCCTGGACTCAAAAGTCGGTATAGTCCACCGCTGGGCGCGGCACCATGGGGCGCCGCTTCCGCAGCGTGCCCAGGATCGTGAGCATCTCCTTCACAGCCTCGGGCTGCTCTTCCTTCTTCTTCTCGATGCAGGTGGAGTCGCGGGACTTGAGGTGGAACTTCCCGCCTTTGATCTGGTCCACGATGGCGTCTATGGCGCCGCCCGCTGAAGTATACAATACATTCTTTAATTGTTTATTGTACACACACAATACTTAAAATAACTAAAATATATATGTAAGGCGAGCTTAACCCTGACAAAGAGTTTTCTTCCAGCAAATCTTAGATTTATAGGAATAAATCTATTTATTTCAAAATAAACAAGTGTCATTATCGTCCTCGGTCGATAATGACAACAAGCTGAGATTGGTCCTTATTAGCCGCGCACATAGGGAAAGACCAGTTATTCTTATACTTGGGACTCTACTACCACGATACATTATGTATAGTTTAAATCCCTACTACTTAAGTTGTTTTGTATTTTTAATGTGTTTTCCTTTTTTTTTGTAACCTGTTTATTATTGTGTGTGGTTTTAATAAATTCTTTATTCTTTATTTTATTTTTTTATATACACTAGCTGCGCCCCGCGGTTTCACCCGCGTGGTGATAGATATTTTGGATAATATACAATATATCTTTATAAATTGTAGCCTATGTGTTATTTTGATATGTAAGCTATATTATTGTGAAGTTTCATCAAAATCTATTCAGTAGTTTTTGCGTGAAAGAGTAACAAACATCCATCCATACTCACAAACTTTCGCGTTTATAATATTAGTAGGATGATATCAAAATAAGCTCATTAAAATTTATCAGGAAACGTCTGATTGAATGTGTCGAAGCGACGCGCGGCGAAAGCCGGCCGGGGGAATGGTTTCATTGTCTTTGGACGAACGCTTTCGACTGGCATCACTACATAGTATAAAACAACGTCGCTTCCCGCTGTCTGTGTGTCTCTGAGACTATGTATGCTTAGCATAGCGCGGGGCGCAGCTAAGTAAAATAATTTAGTTTGATGCTTACCTCCATTCTCAGCATTCTGCTTATTCCTCCTCAAGGTCCCTTGTTTACTGGCCAACATGGACGCCATATCATCTCCCCCTGGCAAGGAGGCCACGGGGGGCGGCGGCGGCGGCGGCGGCGGCGGCGGGGGCGGGGGCGGTGGCATACAGGGCGGCGGAGGTGGGATGAAGGGTGGTGGTGCGGGCACGTGGACCTGGGGGGTGGGTACTTCACCTTGGGGGGCTGTTGCGTCATCTTCTTGGGGGCTGGGGGTAGAGGGGGGGTTAGACTCTGTGGGAGACGGGATGCGAGGTGGTTGTGCAGCTGAAAGGAAAATAAATATGTTATTGAAATGTATTAAAATATTTGACTTGGCATATAACAAGGAAGGAAATATTTGTATTGCCCACCGCTGCTGAGTGTAACGTAAGGGTACATATCTGACGGAAAATGCGTCGAGCATATTATCGGACGCTAGAACAGACAAATACATAATAAAACATTAAACCTTTCACACTGAACCGATGATGCGTTAGTGCGTCGAGCGTACAGCGTCTGTTCCGTTTTCGATCGGCATAACTGACTAGACGCGTAATCTAATGTCTAATTTCACCGAATAGACGCGTCCGATAATACGCTCGACG
Source organism: Eupithecia abbreviata (assembly GCA_943735965.1). Classification (NCBI taxonomy): domain Eukaryota; kingdom Metazoa; phylum Arthropoda; class Insecta; order Lepidoptera; family Geometridae; genus Eupithecia; species Eupithecia abbreviata. Next base: position 462,884 of record OX030997.1, on the reverse strand, counting down.
CATTTTCCGTCAGATATGTACCGACCCTTAGTTCTTGGATGCCATTCCGTTAGCGGAGACAAGATGACAGGTGGAAAGTACGACGTTAACTCTATGATAAAACATAACTTGTATAAACTCTTACCAATACTTTCTGCAAATTCTTCTTCTTCTTTTTCCTCTACAATAATCTTTTCATCCTTCTTGTCAACAGAGGCGCCACTTTCGAAGTAACTGATCCGAGACATGAGGTTACTTCTCTTAGGTTTGACAATCTCTGACAATTTGACAGGTTCTGTCCGTTTGACAGATTCTGTCAGTTTGCTCGTTGTGTTCGGTAATTTGGACTCCGTAGCTGTAAGTTTGGAGCCGACATCGGATAGTGTTCGTTCTGGAAAGAAATAAAAAATAGCATAAAATACTTAGCTCGAATAAGCATAATGTGCTAGGGATATTGTGCGAAAATGACTTATCACTAAACAACTACAATGTTAGGGGCAAATATAATATTCAATGTTATACATTTTATTCTTAAATGTGCAAGGAGAAGCTAGTTCTCTGATATTGGTTCCTGAGATTACGATGATCTACGAAAGACTGCTGGATGCAATGAGCTGAAGACAGGGCGTTATGGCGCTCATTAGGGGATACTTATTCCCAGCAGTGGACTAATATAGGCTGATGCTGTTGATGATAAACTACGTACTTATGAATGGAATGACTTCGTTCTCAACGTCATCTGCTCAGTTTGAATCCGATTTGAGCGGTACAGCATGAGAGACATTCTGTTATTTGTCATTCTCAACATACGTAGGTTATATCACTCTTGACTTGACTTCTTTTATTTGGCAATATGTGTCCGATTTGCCAGTGCTGCCAGTGTCCATTTCATAGAAATTTCATATTAATGGAATGGAGGCGGAATTACAATAACTCTGGCTCTGCGTTTAGGAGACAGTTTTGTCACTACGTTGTCGATGATGATTCTTAGTTAATGGCAATTGTGTCTGGTCGGATACTTTTCTGCCAGGGTCCATTAATCACTACATAGCATAAAACAAAGTCGCTTTCCGCTGTCTGTCTGTCCCTATATATTCTTAGATCTTTAAAACTACGCAACGGATTTTCATGCGTTTTTTTTTATATAGATGGAGTGATTCAAGAGCAAGATTCATAAATTATTTGAAACAGATTTCCACGGGGGAAGCCGCGGGGTGTGGCTAGTGTAAAATAATTGTAAAATTAATGGGTTATCAAAACCAGAGTCTAGTCCGTTATCTAGCAGGGTGTACCACGTGCAGGTTAGGTTGGCTTGGGAGACGAGATGTCGGAGTCCCCCTTACACCCCAGTCACTACATTTGTCAGTAACTCACCCGAGTCTGTCAGTCTATTCGCCACCTCTGTCAGTTTCCGCTCTGCATCTGTCAGCTTCCTCTCTGCTAGCTCTGCGCGGCCCGTGGCTTTCCTCGCGTCCTCCTCTGCTAGTTTAATTTTTTCTTCCCACAGTAAGATGTCGGTGTCTTCATGTTTCTCTGCTAGCTTTAGCTGAAATAATTATTAATATTAATTTATTTATTGCATACACATACATTGTCACATAATTTTAGCTCAGGTGTTATTAGCTTAGAAGTAGGTAACTAGGTACATGTATTATGTAAGGGTAAACTAGTTTTATAGGTAGTAACAGTAATAAGATAATTTATGCAATATTGAGTCCAGCTCCAGGTCGCTGGCCAGCAGCGCGGACTGGTGGGCGAGCACCTTTACTTACCTCGAGCAGTTCCACCTGGTCCCTATGCCTCTGGTCGCGGTCCTCGAGCGCAGCGCGCAGCTCCTCCACCTCGGCCAGCAGCGCCAGCAGCCGCGAGTCCAGCTCCAGGTCGCCGGCCAGCAGCGCGGACTGGTGGGCGAGCACCTTTACTCGCTTCGTGGCGGCGCGCGCTTCCGACTTGTAACTGAAACGTTGGGAAGTCTAAATTAGTAATTTTTCGACTACTTAAACTTTGAAGGTGAACCCTTGAAACTGGACTGTTTATCGTTTATACTAGCTCCGTCTCTTGAACTCTAAGTATAAGGTGATGTACTCACTTCTCACACAGCTCCCGCTCCCTATCCGCGTTCTCCTTGATAGCGGACACCTCGTGCACCAACAGCCGCGCCACGCGCTCGTGCCGCGCCGCCTGCTCCCGCAGCGACCCGAGCTCCGTCTCTTGCGATTTGCAGAGATTTTGGCAGGTTTCCAACTCCTGGAACAGATGGCAGATTATTATGACTCTGGGCATAACAATGTTTCAAACATTTCTATAGCTTAAATATCAAATCACTAACACCAGTGCGAGGGCTTTAATTCATTTTATTTAAGGGAGCATCCTAAGAACGAAGTTCTTTAATGTAGTTGTTCACAGTGTTGGAGTCTCCCTGACTCACCCCTTGCTGTAGTTGGATAGGTTTTGATTTCTGGTCATGTCATTAAAATGGCTTTTTCGACGTATCAAAAAACGCTAAACAAATATAGTCGGTCTCATCTGTTGCATTCCTACCTGCGCCAGCCCCACGTTGGTCTCGTGCGCCTCGAACTCCTGCAGCCTGGCCTGGCTCAGCTGACTCTGCAGCGACGCGAGCTCCCGGCTCAGCTCCGAGACTGTCTGCTTCAGGAACTCCACTTCTTCATTACTGCTTGTGTCTGACGCTGGAAAAAAGACACGTTCATGGTAAAACAATATTGATTGACTTCTGCGTTATTGCTTCTCAGAGATAAAACAATATACTAGGAGTATTTTTTTTTCATATGGTGGCTTGGGTATCACAGCAGCCATGATAGGCCTATTGTGATCGCCTCTTTATACGTTCAGCCCCGAAGCCGTAGCGTTCATAGTTCGCCACTAACCCTTGCAGCTGCTAGGAACATATTAGGAATAACAAGTTAATGTTAAATATTTCAAGTTAATGTTAAGTTTTTTCCGGTGTTCATAGTTGTAATAATAATAATAGTGTTTAAGGTGTTTCAAAGGTAAATGTAAAACGTATTTCAAACTGCTATTTTATTTAGATAAAGGATATTAGACGTGGTATAATCTACTCATATTTTAAATGCTAATTATACCTACTTATCTCAGTTGCCTGTGTAAGTTCTCCCGACTTAGGTGAGAGGAGGAAGGTGCTATCTAGTCTCCAAAATATAATATGGTAGGAACGACGACGTGAGCAAAACCGCGGCCAGAGGCTGATTATATATAACAAAATCTGAATTACACTGCTTTCCATGTTAGAGCGCAAAAACGACGGATCGAAAGTTCAATATTTGCCTTGTCTAGGTGCTTATTTTGTAAGCCTATGGGAATAAAGGATTTTGAATATTGAAATTTCATGAATTTTGAAAAATTTGGTACTGTACCTGTGTCATTAGAATCCGTGAAGTCAATGTCTACCCCTTTGGCCGGCAAGGCTTGCATCAGTACAGTGCTGCGTCGCTTCAGTTGCTTGTTCTGTTTGTACCACTCTCCCGCCTGCGCCATCACCCTGTAGGTAATTAAATAAACAACATGTAGATCGTTAAGTCCAATCGTCGAGCCCCAATTCAGTGTTTCTGTTATGAAGTGTAGTGTAGTCTGTAGTCGTATGTAGTGTAGTCTCCATAAAGAAATTATTAATCTGTAATGTAAAATAGAAAAATGATCGCTGAAGAATTATTATATTGATCTTATTTAATAACTAGTAACACAAATTCGTTTTGTCAAGTCTCCATTTTAAACATTTGTATTCGCCCATTTATTATTTCAGTAAGGCATTTTCAATATCTCTATCGGCATCTTTAATTTGAATTTATTTTCGGTCGTTTAAATACAAACTACCGATTAGCATAGCACTGATTGTTCTAAAAGTTCCCAATAATTTGACAAAGGTTTTTAGACAAAGTAGAATCAAAAGTTCTACCCATTATCAGCCGAAATCAAACCTTCAGATTGCATATCCGCCTCGAACAATAATTACCATGAAGTAGAGACTAATGCGTGATAATTAAATGGCAACCTCAATAATTGATTTTCGGGTAAGAATCGTCGAACACTCATTTAAAAAGTGTTAATGTCTGATAACAAGGGAGTTGGGCAAGCATGCTTAAGGAGGCGATGACCTTAACTCTTACTCGCCGAGTTAAACTTAACTTTAAAAAGTATTAAGCTTGTTCGACCTAAATAGGATTCTAAACACTGAAATAAAATACTTTCCAAGAGATAAGAGGCCTGTGTCAGACAAGTGGGCAGACCAGATAACGGACAAGCAGATGTCATAAAAGATCTTTCAAAAATTAGTCCTTCGGCGGGAATCGAACCCTAAACCTGCAAGTCTCAGATAGACGACGGAGTCATATTCAGCAGAGGTAATCCAGTGCTCTATCTAATTGGTAAAACAGAGCCAAGTTAACGCTCGTAAGGGCACGTGTTTTAAAGCTTGTCCTTAACTTCCCGCATCCAGCATCGATTAGTAGTCTTCCACAGACCGTCATCCTATCCTGCCTCATTGCGTCCTTCTTTCACACGCAAATGTTACCACTCCACTCACTCTTTCGTATCAGATCTGACATTAAAACATTGCGTTACCTGTCCTGCGTCTAAGTTAACGTTCAACCTACTTGTGCATGACTCCTTGGTCGACATCCTGCTGGTTTCTGAGCGCCTGGTACTCGTGGAACAGCCGCTCCGAGGCAGTCCGTAGCTCGGTCAAGGAGTGCTCCCGCTCGGCCAGGGTGCGGGATAGCAGGGAGTGCTCCTCCTGCAGGATGTTGTAGCGGCGGTGCAGGTCGTCATATTCACGCTTGCCTGAGAAAAAGAACTATATAAATACCAGCACATATGCGTCGCACCGCAGAAGCATGGCCGTGAATATTATACGATAAACTAAATTAAACCGGCGAAGGGGAGTCGACTCGGTCGCACACAAACGCTTCTGTACCTACAACCGTACAAATCTATTTGCAAAATACCCTAAAAGGGATTTTTTATATGGAGTTTGATAGAAAAAAATTTAAACAAAAATAATGTTAACTGTCTACTTTTTATGGTTTTTGAGTTACAGCCCACTGACAGACAGACAGATGAAGGGATGGACCTACAGCGGAATCTTAGTAATAGGGGGGGTTTTACCCATTGGGTACGGAACCCTAAAACAAAAGTCTGTGGAACAGTGATGAAGATTCTGTGCTCTTGGTCAGAATAAGGGTGAAAGACTTTGGGTTGTTACATGACATTGGCTAAATGCACATTACACCATAATAAGATATATCGCTGCAGTTACTTTAGAATTAAACTACTGTAAACAGTGGAAAATACCTGGTTTACTTAAATTTTTCAATTATTATACATACAACACATAACAATTATTACAATCGTATCTCCTTCCTCTCAGTGTTCTTTACTTAAATGTCATGGAAACAAGGCTAATTATACAAAATACCATTCCATATGCAATAATTATGACCTATGTACCTGTCTGAATAGTCCACAAGTAAAATAATAATATAAACAATGCAAGACCCAGTGCGCAGAAAGTCATGAGTCCAAAATCCTTGGCTGTTATGTTTACACATAGAGGTTCACACACATTTGGCATCATTTTACTCGGCTAGTCAATGAAGATGGGCACAATACATGTCTTTATCACGTCTTCCCAATCTGACACAACACTGATGAAAGTTTTAACTCACTTTAAGTAAAGATCTTAGGATATTTACATAAATTAGTACCTAGATGAAGTTTTAATGTTTATTTGAACAGGTAAGTAAATAATACCAATGTTACTAATAACCTTTCTCAGAAAAGGTGACCAATAGTTATAAACTAGGTACAATTACTAATCTTGTTTCTTACATTTAGATACTAAGTAGTTAGGTATTGGTACCTACTTGGAAACCTATTGTTTTCGCTGTGGTTTTCTTAGTTCACTATTTATAATTATCTTGATATGTAGGTAGCTGTACCGACCAAGTGATTAATACAAAACAATGTGTTTGAGCTTTTCTGTTGTGGGTATGTTTTTTCACATCAAGTTAAGCTGGACTTTAGGTAGGTATCTACCTTTATTATTATGTCCAATCTTTAACCAACCATGAAATAAGGTATAGGTAATGGAAGAATAAAATGGTGAGGTAGGTATCTAAGGACCTACAGGTTAAGGCGCATCATACGTTTGACAGGCAGGACCAGTTTTTTTTTCCGTGACGTACCTAGTAGATTTTGGAGCGAGTACACTCAACCGACATTATTCCGGATCAAAACGGTTCAGTAAAAAGCGCATCCGCTGTGTGAACGTAGGTTTACCCTTACTTTGTCTGACGTACCTAGTTATTGTATGTATTTCTTTTCATGGTCTTTTCCCTTTGCTTTTAAGTACAGGAGAAGCAGTTTTTAGTCTATGCTTTACAGAAAATCAGAGAATGCCATTGATAGATCGATGGGGTGGAGGAAATTAAGCTGATTGTTTTGTTTAGGTACTGACTCACTTAGTGAACGTGGTTTAGACATTTAAAACAAACAAACCTTATTTTCCTTGTAGGTAATATTGGCTCTTCAAAAGTAACCGGATAGGGATGGAGACGAATAATGAAACCCAAAACTTGAGATCGAATTCGTTTTCAAAACTTTTTGCACAGTTGTTTGGATTTTCTTTTGTTTACAAAATAAAAAGTGACAGTTTGTTCCGTTTTGTTTTATGATTGACAAGGGAGTTTCTGACACTTTCTTTCACTTTCCACCAAATTAGTGTTGGCCCCTATAACATCGATAAAATTCAAATAGGTAGGTACCTATCTTTCAAGTTATTTTGTCTAAGTTAACGTTACCGTAACTTTTCATTTGGATACATGTTAATTTTGCATGCACTTTGAGGCAGAATGTAATGATTTAATAATCTCAAACCAACACTTTATTATTGTTTATTATTAGCATAATTATTATGATTATGTCCTACCCATATATTTTTAACGTTATTTGATTGTGCACCTACCCAGGTAGGCTGTTAGGTTCAAATCAAATTAAGTCACTTAATTAATGCTATATTTTATAAAATGCTGTTGAGCAATGTAGATGATGACAAAAAACTTCTGAAACTATCATGGTTATTAACACTAAAGTCATTTAAAACGGGATATTTACCATGATTTGATTTTTGAGTTTTCCAATATTTCGGCACAGTTTCAACATGTTCACAGTTGTATCAAATCATGGTAAATATCCCGTTTTTAATGACTTTAGTGTAGATGATGACGTCAATAAACAAGGCAAACCGTTGTTTTCGGCCTTTGTCATTATGATCTTTAAATGACAAAAACCACGTATGCTGGCATTGGAGGAATTTTCGAATAATTATGTGGTAAGCAACAGGTTATCTTTAATAATCCGCAAATAACGAGAAAGCCTTTTAAAAATTTGTGTTTTCATTTACATATGGCCCGGGAAATTACGGACATGCGCACTTGCAATAATAAACATTGAGAAATCATCTACGCACATAACTTGAGCGAGGTATTGCAAAACAGTACTGACCTTTCTCTGATTTGAGAAGGGAGGCTTTGTGCTTCCTCTCAGCTTCTTCATATCGGTTTTTCCATTTTTCAACGTAAGTAGAGAGCGCGATGTTAGCCTCCTTGGTGTTGTGCTGCGCATCGGGCGGCGTCATCCTGACAGCCGTGGTCGGTGCGGCCGCGGGGGACACAGTGGCGCGCGGGATCCTTGTTGTGGCTCCAGCGGGGCAGAGCGAGACGGCGGCCGGCCGCGCGCCTTGACACTGATTGCTCGACGCGATCGCAAATACATTATCACCATTCCTTTTAATCATGTTTGCATTGAATCTTAACAAACCGCGCGCGTCGAACACTCACATCCTCCCGTGATCACGTATGCAACGCGGCACGTGTTACATCAACAGGCTGGTGCGTCTAATAAAATTTCACCGATAAAATTTTCTTTGTTCTCGCCGTTGAGGAAAATGCGATGCGGGCGAATTTGATACCCGATAACTATGTCACCCGCGCTCACTCAATAACGTAGCCTTGGATCCCGGGAGGCTGAAACGGAGAAAAGTCAATTGAAAATACGGAAATACGCAACGCAAGATGTTGTATTTTCTGTTTGGCTGTCGAATCGCGACTAAGGTCGCCAGTAGCCTGACTGAGATATGATAATGAGAAGTTCGTGAGTCACTCGGCTGGGTGTTTACGCTTTGTTTACAATTTGTAGTCATAGTTGGATGGAAGTATTTCGTCATTCCGTAGAAATTTATTAGATTAAATTCGTAATCATTACGTTATGCATGATGTTCAGATAAGCTATCGATGTGCTTGCTCGTAACCGCAGTCTTTGTTGTCACTTGATATCGAGCTCTTCGAAGAATGTTAAACTTGTCATTCATTTACTCATTTCTAGACACATATATGTATGTATATAAATTGTTGTTTTCCTAGAACTAGGTATTCTTATGATGATTTTTCCTCCTTAGAAAGTTTACTAAAATAACTATAGGTTCAATCTCATATTTTTTTATTTAACATAAAGTACCTAACTCTTACGTATTATGTGCGATAGATGTGAAAATAAGAATTTAAACGAATCTAAGTACCTACGTCAATATAGACGTAGGTCTATCATATAGCGATATATCAGTAGATTATTATACTGCCACTGAAATACCATAATCGTTCAAACAGGGCCAGTTAAATTAAGAGCTGTCACAAAAGCAATCTGTGAGCTCTTAGAACTCGTCAATCATGATAACATCTCCCTTATCAAGCAAGATCACATTTAACATCACCGAAAAAGGATTCCCTCGTCAGATCGAATTGGAAACAAAAAAGTCACTGAACAACTTCAAATAAATTACCTACTTACACAGAAACTTCGCAAAATGAATGAAAAAACACGATTCCCAGCCAGCACATGTCAAAGACCAATGAGAAAACGCACCGAACTCATTTTGTCCAAGTAGGGCCGGACGGAAATTCTAAATTTATCTTGTTTCCAGCGAAACGGGCGAACAGCGTCTTGTCTTGTCTATAATGCACGATCGGTGTGGGCCGCGTCGGGCGACAGGCTCGAATTGTGCGACTTGTAAAGTGATTTAATTGTCAAGAACGCCGGAGTAGCATTAATCTTTGTGCTGACATACATATAAAGTACATCTAGCTTCCTACGTAGGCCTGTCTTTGCAGCGAGCACTTGACTTATTAAGAAAGTCATTTTATAACACTCAATTAAACTCCTACTGGCATGCCTTTGTTTAACGCTAACACAAGAAACCAATGAGAACACAGAGTCCGGATTAGTGATAAAAAATGCATTTAAAACTTTGATCATTTTAATATAGAGTACCTATCTATTTTACCTAGGGTATATGGACCGTATTATAATTTAAGCAAACGAAATCAAGATACGAAACGAACGCAACTTAAGCTTCAAGAGTAACAATTAAATCTGACTAAGTATAAAAAAGTTGGCTGAAGACCGGATGGCCTTAAAAATGATTTCCATATTTAGCGAACCGGGTCACATTGTGGACCTTATTATGTCCGAACAAGGGGCGCTGATCGTGATAGCCAAGATAGTCAGTCAATGTACAAGTACTAACTTGGGACGATGATCCTAGAAAAATGTTGGTCATTCATAGTTCCACTGTGAATGGTAGGAGTTGGTGAGAGATGCAACAGTAAGGAAGTTGTTAATTGGCACTTCACTTATATGGAACACTTTCACTTTGGGCACAGCACAGCTTTAGTTCTCGTTAAGCGAATAAGGAAAAGATTTATATTAAACCGAACAGCATTGTAACTTTAGGTTTAACTAATGTATTAAACATCTTAAGATTGGTCATAGTTAAAAGTTGATGCTGAAAAAAACTCAGGAAGATAACATAAAAACGTGTGAATTATAAATATGTAAGCAGCTATTTCACACATCTGACTCACGAATTAAAAACGCCAAATAATATTTTACGAGCGAATATACCGAACCGAGCGTTCACCTCTACTGCCTATTTCTGTGTCACTTTGTTATCCTCTCTGGCATCGTAAAAACCCTCTAGAGACTTTACGGCCTCAGGATTATGTGATGGACCACGTAAATTCCCTTCCTATCTGCCCAGAGCCCAGATTACATGATATTATTACAGTTTTATGTTGCATTTTCTTGCCCTCCGAGATGTGATGCATGGCATTTTTCTCAAAGCTTTTGAAATAAATTCTTGTGAAGCGTGAAATTGTAGCTCGAACGGCTGCAATGTCAACAAACTCGATTTTATTGCATGTGTAGTTTGTTTTTCAACATTGGTCTTTGATGTGAACCGATGTGCCGTATGGATTGAATAGCGGTTTGTTTTGAGAGTATGTTGGTACTCGCTTTGGTGTCTTCCGGAATGTTTTGTTGAAACCAAATAACTATAAAACGGTTGAAACTATCATGTTTATTAAACACATAAGTCATTCATAATGGGATATTTACCGTGATTTGATTTTTGAGCTTCAAATAAAATATCCCGTTATAAAATAAATAAATAAAAATTGTTTATTTCGAGCACAGGACTTATGAATGACTTTTGACCAAATAACTACTTTTGAATAGAAATGACATACACTAAGTTAAACTCAGCAACAGGGCTCCTGTTTGGAACTAGGCTTCCTTTTTTAGGATCTTAAAACGTAGAGGTACCTATCGCGCATATTTTGTTCGAACATAATGCTTTACTCAACAGTAAAAAGAAGTTGGATACAAAATTTTCTCCTTGACCGTTTCCAACCGCCAAAACAATTTCATCAAAACACAAAGTCAATTAAAGTCAACCAACAATTAAACAATTTAAACAGCTAAATTCGCCAATTAGCCGTCATTCGAGAGTAATCTAGTGTCTCCCACTTAACAATATTCACAATGTCGTTTGTACCAAATATGTACCTACCAATGAATGTCGTGGGCGACAAGTTTGTGTAAAATTTTTGACACAGTTTTATCACTGAAGGTTCCTTTTTATTCCAGTTTTTATCGAAAATTTGTTTTACTTATGTAGGAACTCATTTTTACCGTTCAAAAACGTATAAATTAGCAACGATATTCAGAGACGAAACATTATTTACTTTCGCACTAATAGCAACCGCTTTCAAAACGGTTTCCTACGTTATTTATTACCGTTAAACAAATTATAATACATTAATGTTTGTCATAGGTTATAGGCAGAGTAACAATTAAATTATAATAATCCTAGGAACCAGGTACTGCTTTTGTATCTAGATATATATTATATTTCATACCATGCAGTTCTAAAATTGATTTATTTCGTCGAAAATTTGTTGTAGGATTCCACGATTTCGTCTAACGATACATATTATTACTAATAGGCATCAGTATATGCTACATAGATAGGATTGATTTTCCTAATCTCCACTGGTATTATAAATTCTTTAAACTTATAGAGATTTAAAAAAGGGTTATCTCTACAAGGAAAATGATCCAATGTTATCATATATATAGATTTATATAGGAAGGTACATAGGTATACCTATGATGTAGACAAAGTATCAGCTGTTTCCATTACGACATCAACAACTCAACTCAACGTCGTTATTAGGTAGGTTAGGTAGGTATCTAACATTATCCTCCCTCAAAGGTCTAGTAAAGTAAAGTAAAGTAAAAAATCATTTATTTCTTTAGGCTTACAAAATAAGCACTTAGACAAGTCATATTTAAATATGAATTATTATCAAATAAGTCTGGTTTCATAACAGCAGCTACTAGTTTCTCAACATAAAATATAACTCTTATTGCAATATGTACATGATTGCGTACCTAGTTGAAGTGTATTCTTGTATAGTAACTTAACACTTGACTTTTATAAATTTGTATGATATGAGCAGTTAGGCAATTTTTTATTTAAAGTGCACGTTTTTCGGTAGTTGATGCAAAAGACAGCTACAGCAAATGATACGCTATTGATACTCATTTCGATTGTCTACGTAGATTTAATGCTAAGAATGAGCACGTAGGTACTCACTCACTCGTATCTAATGAAACGTGTTAACATAATAGTGGGAGGCTTTATTAGAAAAGACGCTTATATCTGACGATGCCGTATCTACCAATATACATGATCACCTAGATGAGCTATCATTAAATATTGTATTTTATTAGTGAATATAGCATGAACGTGATAAAAAGAAAATCATGGCACCAAGACGTTTAGGCATGAGCTAGAAAAAATCCGCTAACCACTGGGGCCAACGTGTTCTTGAGTGGAGACCACGACTCGGTAAACGTAGTGTAGGACACCCTCCGACCAGGTGGGATAACGACCTGCGAAAAACTACAGGTAGATGGTGGATGCGGCAAGCTGAAGATATGGCGCTGTGGCGCTCATTGGGGGAGGCCTATGTCCAGCTGTGGACTACTATAGGCTGATGATGATGATAATAGCAAAAATTGCTTAGTTGCAAGTCAAAAGCAGTGTTGTTACAGTTCAAAATGTTCTAAATATACAGTAACTACATAACTAGTAATGAAGGAACATTTCCTTTCAAAACGGGCTCGTTGAGTGATCCAATACCCAATAATGGGCGAGTTGTTTGCGCCCGCTGATGGATCGGTTAGGAACGCAAAGTGCATGTAATCACGCTAAAAATAGATCATTAGCCATAACAAAACTGTAGGTAGGTAAGGCTGGTGTTCGGTTCACAGTGTTCACCAAAATATAGGTAATAATAATTAGAAGCTTCGTCAGTTAAACTTATAATTTATGAAAAATTATACAAAAACATGAAAATGTAATAGCCCGATGATCTTTTTGAAGAACACATGCCTTAACTAAACTCTTTTTAACTCCTGTAGCCTTCACATCACATGGCCCAATTGCATATAAAACTTTATTTTTTGCGATTTGGTCGCTATTGCTTAGTTCACTTTGGCCATTACTTAAATTTTAGATATCCTTATCGTATCGAGCTGGTTAATCCAAAGAAAGGAAAATATTTTAAAAATCACATTTCTCACTTATGTACAAGTAAACTACGAGTAAACTGCGGCAAAAATAATGTTAGGTAGGTACTGTCATACTTTACTTATTTTAATAAAATAATGTGTTTTACATCGACAACTTACCTACCAATAAATAATATTTATAAAGTTCTTCCTCCAACAAGGTTTACCTTACCTTTCTATAACAGCAGCGTTCCAAACAAAGCGCACACACACGTCATAATGGGCATGAATCACAATTGCCCTGTCAGTCTGGTCGATATACGACCTCGCATTGTATAGCGATAACATACATAGGTTCTATTCTTATTATGATCTCTTAAAATCAAAATCAGTGCCTATAAATTAATCTACATATATTTTTACTTATCTCCACATCTACATGCAAAATATCATGAAGGTACATAAAAAAATATGGCCCTAATTTTTTTTTAACTTTACATATACTAGGTATTAAGTGTTATAAACTAAATAAAATTTATTCAGTCATCATGTAGGTACACTGTAAAGGTGTAAAAAAAAATCAAAACATAATAAACGAACATCTTTCGCATCATCACATGAAACATGATTTTTTTCCATGTCAATCGTAATTATTAATAAATAACATAATGTTTTGTTCCTGGTAACAGTTTATTAAATTTATCGATAAAGACGAAATTTTACAATATACATCACTATTTTTGTAAAAAGATTTATATTTTTTGTCCGTGTAACATGAGTTATTGTTACAAATCTATGGGTACATTTCGATAAAGCGCCATCTAGCTCAATTATTAGAAACGAATTGAATCAAATCAAGCGGAACCAAGAGTTTCATTTTCGAGTCGAGTGATTACGTTTCTCATTCATTTTGATATTCTATCGCAAGGTGGCGCTACATGTTTCAAACACAGTTCTGTCGTGGTTCTGTCCATGAAGAAATCACGGGGTTCTGTGGGGCTACCATGCTATGTAACACACAACGTAAAGCGCGTTATATGCGTTATAACGGTAATTGTGTCGTGATTACGCGTGTTAAGGCGCATTTTAACGTGAAAAACGCTTTTTTACTACTTATTCGCGTTAAAATTCGCCTTAATACGTATTAATCGCGCTAAACTAACCAAAAAACGCTGATCACGCGCGTTACGTTATGTGTTAAATAGCGTGGTAGCCCCACTGTTCTTTCTGTTTCACATTTTGACAAAGCGTCATACGTGATTAGATTTCATGACACATGAGAAAAGGAATGCGGGTTCAAATCCTGATGAGGTAAATAATTCCACTTCATTGTTATTAAATTCGGACTAGGTTTGACTTGGAAGTTTGTACCTATAAATAAACAGTTCCAAATAAATTATTGCTAATCGAATAAAAACATCGCGATATAAAAACTCCTTCGCTAAGCCACCCTCTAGCGAAGTAGGTAGGTATTCGAAATTTAAAAGCGTCTCAATCGGCATCCCCGGGGGTCGACGACCTCAAGTGTGGGGCTCTCGATAATCGAAGTTTTCTCAATACACGCACATGACGATACCAGTGCAGTGGCGCGGCATTTGTACAGGACCGACCGAACATAATGGATTGTATTCAAAGAAAGTTATACTGGTTGCTTTATTTCCGATTGAATTATATAAAAAATATAATTCCAGGTGGCTATTTTTTCTACATAAGTAAATAAACATAATTTTGTTCATAGATCATTTTAAACTTACACAACGACAAGGTGATATGGATACAGCATAATTAAATTATGCTATAACACAGCATCATCTAGCCCATCATCATCTTTAAAAGTACGCAACGGATGAACAGATTTTGATGCGGTTATTTTGAATAGTGAAAGAGTAGATAATTCAAGAGGAAGGTTTATTGACACATCGATTTCCACACGGGCGAAGCCGCTGGGTGCAGCTAGTAGTTAATAAATGAATTTCTATTTATTTATAACTGGCGTAGCGCCTTCGTGGTACGGCGTTGACGACGTAGTAGCTACGAAGTTCGTAGATTTACTACGTAACCTCAGCAGCCCTCCGTCGTGTGCAAGAGCCTGCGCGCTGTGGGGCCACTGGGGCCATAATCCAGAGATTCCTTGCATTACCTACTTACGTTATTTGCGGAAATCAATTCTGTCCCTCGGGGGCCATTGAAATGTCTCGGCTCTTGTTCTCGAGAGCCAATAGCTTGTAGAGTCCTACTTCCAGTTTAAAGTTGTACGTGCCTTTGCGATATGTTGGTATTAACGTTAGAATAATTTTAGACGAAACAAAAATTAATTTTCACTTATCTTCTGCGAACACAAATTCTATACTTCTCTTGCTCAAAAACTGTGTATGCGTAGCTTAGCAGTCGTAAAATTCGATTTTACGGTGTAGGGACTATAGTATTTTTTCTTTTTAATTATATTTATTATATATATATTATATATAATTATTGTCTGAAATCATCAGCCACTACAAAACATTCGTCCTCTTACACCTAAAAAGTCTACTTTTTTTTGGTGTTCCATAAATAATGAACATATTGTTCACTTGTTTTTTTTTTAAATGGAACTTAAAGCGCCTTCTTGGTGATTGATGAAGGAGGATGATTCTACCCTACTTTAGGTAGAATGTTTTGTAGATAGATGTTAGGTGCGATAAGTAGAATTCATCGAGTTACGAGATAAAAAAAGTTGGTATTGGAGCGAAATCTCTAGAATTTTCTTTATTGCAAAGTGAATTGAATGTAAACGAAGGATAAACGTAATTTATTAATATTAATTAAAATGTCATCAAGCTATAGTGAAGATCTTAAATTTATGCGAATGGCAGAAATGAGAAAAATCAAAGAAATAATTTTGAATTAGTTGCCATGATCGAAATAAGCATTATTTCGTCCATGTTAGTTGCCTTCAAAATTACAGTGGACTAACCACATACATATATCAGAAACAAAGGGACTAACATAGGCTGTGATGATTTAAAATTATGTACCTACGTAATTAAAGATAAATAAATAAAAATGTTCGCTATTCAAAACATCCAGACTAAAACTTGATTCCTCCTTGGGTTCAATAAAACCCTCTTTCGTCTTGATACATAATGTTTCGTGGAACTGTAGAAACAACCTTCGAATTGAGAAGGTTTCCATACAAACAACGTGTGCCAAGGCACTTACTACTACTTACTAGTAAGTACATTTATAATCTTTATTTTCGCTTTATCATCATCATATGAATAATGCTGGACAACTCACACAGCATCATCTACCCCCAGGCTAAGCAGAGCTTGTCTTATGAGTACTAGACAACTGATATACCCAAATAATAATATTTTTAAACTTATCTACGCGATCTGACCACATGATTATACATTGTTTAACTAATAATACAACGGGTATTTATCGCGTCTATTTATCTATTTTCCTGACGTTTCAATAGGTTTACACACTGTCGTGTTCACGGGATGATTAGTGTAATAAACGCGATAAATACCCGTTGTATTAGTGCTTATAATTATATAGATATATAATTTTATTATACAAAGAAAGAGACTAGTACACCCAGAACAAATATCTTCAAACATTTGACCCGAGGCGGGAATCGAACTCGCAAATTCCTGCGTCGCACGTGGACCTTAGCCCACCGCGTCACAGAGGTCATCAAAACGTCTATGTTTATAGCTATTATAAATTATGCCTCTTTATTCTATCAACTTAAATCTTTTTAGCCCAATTCAATCGGACGAATTTCCCAAATTACAACGGCTCAAACTCGCCAGACCCGTTAAAAGCTATGCATTACAAATCACGATGATTTCCCGCGGAGGAACCTGCGAAAACTAAGGGGTGGCACCCCATGGAACCCCCCCGGGGGACGTAATTGTCATGGGGAAGCGAGGGTGCTTTGACGATTATTATAACGCGTATTAGATTGACGGGGGAATACGTTTATGATGGCTATGATTTTATCATGTTACGTTTGTTTATAGAATTAGATGAAAAATTGAGATTGTTAACGTACGTATGTCCTGATTGTTGTGCTGGTCTCATGGTGTGAGAATTGACCCTTCCAACAGTCCGTAAATGCCGTAAGAGCAGACTAAAGAACCTACCGGAGGAGGTAGGGAAAGCAGCTACTTTCTGTGAATTTTTATCACCCCTATTGCGATCATCAATCGAGTGTGGTGATTAAGGCCAAATTCAAAGTGTCAACCCGGAAATATTTAAATAATTTTATTTAAAAATTAGAATTAAAAACAGCTTATTTAACTAAGAGAATTATGATTATAGAATATAAACAAATTAGAATTTACTAGAGCTACAATAGCATCAGCTGTAAGAACTGAAGACTGTTTGTTGCAAGAAATATAGAGGTTACTCAAGTGATTACATAAAATATGTACATACATTACTTCTTTTTTAAAGTCGATTATAATTTATAAATAATAATAAAAATTATAGGAATAAAATACGGTTACGGTAAGACTTCGGTGTTTTTGTTGATTGTGCGGTTTCTCGAGATGGTCACATCAAAATTTTATTCTCGAGAAACACACTTATGTTATAAATGAGGAACATATTTCATCATGAGATAATTTCTATGCAAAATAACCATTAAAATCGGCCCACAATAATTGACAGAGAAATTGGAGAACACACATAAAAAAATACAGCCGAACAAAGAACCGCCTTCTTTTGTTTCGTTTGAAATTAAAATAATTTCTGAGATATACGCCATTCCATATTATTCAAGCGATGTTGATTGAAGCTCTAGTCATTCGATGCCTCAGCTTCCTGATTTAATTCAAGTATTACCTATGGACCTTTGCTTCTTATAATTTTTAATATTTTTGTGTTTACATTTCATTTTTTAGTTAATTCTATAATGATTTAAAAAGTGAGCTTTCTGGTCACACACCTTCATTCACATTCTTCTGTAACGTTATTTGTAAAACTGTAATCTTCAAGACAAAATTCCCTCTATCTAGCCAAAGAATAACTTGTAGTACTACGCTATAGTCTTATAGCGGAGTAGGTACAGAAAGCACGCTATAGGCGCGTAGCGTAGCACGCAGCGCAGCGGGCGGGGTCTGCCGCTACGCAGGGCGGGCGGGCGGCGTAGCGTCGTAGCAGTGTTGCTAGCGTGCGCTTTGTTTTTACCGGAAATTATACCTTAAAATCCTTAATTTTCTTTTTTTATATTACCCATAACGCAAGCTCTGCTTACTTTGGTTAGGCTATGTGGTATTTTATTGACCAGCATTATTTATTTTTCACATAATATCAACGAAATTTAATGTAGATGCAATGAAAATTTACCGGTCCATTGTTCCACCTTCGCATAATGATATAATCCCCACGCTGGGCATGTTGGTAGTTCATCCTAGTTCGTTTTTGTAATACTATCAAGTGTAACAGTCAAACAAACGTGCAAACAACTCGCCCATTTATTTCAAGAAGACGTAAAAATATACTATAGGGATAAAAGCGTATGTGTTATTCGAATCACACAGTTAGATAGATGTAGTTGGATGTGACATTTCAGACTGATTCGCTTAGTCGTTTTGGCGTGAAGAAATAACAAACATAATTTATCTTACTACCTTACTACTTCTACATAGGGTCATCTATGTTAACGTGCTTTTCTAGATTTTATTTTTAGCTTTATCGATAAGTAAGGTACCTTATATGTATGTATAAGCAAGTACTAATGAAGGGTTAATAGATGAAGTAAGTTCGTACTACGTTGGTTGATCTCAGTCTAATTACTTATTCTATGAAATTCCTAAAAGAAAAAACAAACTCATAAAGTCACTAATTAAAAGCATATTAAAAGTATATAAAATATTATTTGATGTCCTAGGGATTATCCAAAGAAGTATTATAGTTACTGAGAATTATCCTTCTGAATAATCCAAACCGTCTCATTTTCTTAATGGTTCTTGGAAATGTTATTTCCATTTCCGTAGTTTCTCCGAAGAGGTGGGTTCATATAATACCCCGTTGTAAAGCTTCACAGGCAATTTGTGGATTATATCGTTTATAGAGCTTTATTACGTGATTATTAGAGATAAAAGTCACCTTATTAAATAAGTATCTTTGAATTATTATTTAAAAGGTAAATGCCACGCAGCTGTCTGCGAGGTAAAGGCATAGGGCCTTTGCAAAAACATATAAAATATATAAATAAATAGATTTAGTGATTCAAGAGAAAGGTATAAACTATTTGAAATATAGATATCCACGAGGGAGAAGCGGCGGGGTGCAGCTAGTTTACAATAAAATTGAAACAATACTATTATAAATGAATAAATAATAGATATGCTTGACAATTCACACAGCATTAGGTATCTAGCCCCATGGTAAGCAGAGCTTGTGTTATGGGTACTAGATAACTGATATACATAATACAATACATTAAATACAACAAACAAACCTTTTCTTTCATTTAATTACCTATTCTGGGGTATGTTTGCTTCTGCCCGCCCTCAGTCATCCAAATATCGCAAATATATCTGAATCGACCAGTAGCTGGTTGATGCCTATGTGTGAGTCGCGATCACTCATACTATAGAACCTTTTGTTTTTTGAAATATAGCAGCATTTCAAAAAACAAAAGAAAATAAACCAGCTGTGTGCGATTCGATGAGAATTATACTATTTATTTGGTTTCCAACTAGTATGAGTGATCCACTCACGAATACTGAATTGATCAGCTCCTATGCTACTAAACTAATTAACACATGAAAATATTTTCCGCTACAAATTTTCCTCAAAAACGGGGAAATTCCTGCCGCCTCCTTTCAAAACCGCTTAGTTCACCCCTCGCCGCCGCGCCGGCCGCGCGTCCCGCGCCCGAACATATTCTACAACCAAAAATGTAATTTCCCAATCATTTCAACGTAATTTTAACTAAATAATGATTCTAGAATAACATATTAGCAGTCTGGTGTATATATAAAGATGTTAGAAGACCTGCAGTGCTGGTAAAATGAGTTTGATTTCGATGGATTGACGATGAGAAAAATTGATTTTTCCTTTTTGTGGTATTGTGGCTTTTGGGCCGTTTTGAGCAAAGTTAGGGTTTTGAATGGTGCTTTGCTTAACTAACGACATGGCTTCAATAGTAAAAAGCTTAGATTTAAATATCTTGATGATTTTGGGGGATAGATAAATAGGTAAATTGAGGTTACCATAAAGTCGACCCATTCGTAACTGCATACTTATCCGCAATATATTATTAAGATTTTGTGTATAAGATTAAGTTATTGGTGTTTTTGTCTTTCAATCCGTTAATATCAATTGATTCGTGCCAAGAAAAGATAGGACACGTAATTACAAAAAATATGTATTTAGATATGGTTCCTTACCTACGT
This sequence comes from Eupithecia abbreviata, assembly GCA_943735965.1. Lineage (NCBI taxonomy): Eukaryota > Metazoa > Arthropoda > Insecta > Lepidoptera > Geometridae > Eupithecia > Eupithecia abbreviata. Next base: position 442,560 of record OX030997.1, on the reverse strand, counting down.
TGCGTTATCATCATTTTACAATTAAAATATTTGTAATTTTTTTGACAGCGACTAGTATTAATGGCGGTAGTATTATTCCGAAAGATTTTTCTCCTAAGTTCTGATTATTCCCAACATAGTGACAGGCACATGTTCCATTAGACTACCTACCACAGACCCGCAATGGTCACATAATATCTGACCATTATAGTGCTATATAATACTACCTATCGCGCGCATTCTGCTAATCTTATTATGTACGCAAAAAAATGTCATAGGTAATGAAATAATTACCGTATAGATTGTTGTAGCCTAGTGATTCTAATGTATATGATATTTATTTTTAACAAAGAAAGTTACAATCAAATAATAGGAAAAAAATATTAGAACAAGTATTTACAATTGCAACAATTAAGCTAACTGCAGACTGTTGCAAACAATATTATGTGTTCTTTAAAAAAATAAACCCCTTTTCAAATATAAATCACAGCAGTATTATAATTCCAAGTTTCTAACGTATAATAGGTAAAGTACGTGTTATTATTAATTATTATTATTTATTTTAAGCCATTATTGTCCCACTGCTGGGCAAAGTACGTATAGGAATGTAATATTCAGAATCGAGTAATACATTCAGAGATGGAGGTTCTGATGATAATTCTAAACGGCAAACCTTTTATCATTTACAAATCATTTACCGGTGCCTGAAATGATGGCAGCTACGCACGAGTGTCCCGCGCGTGTGCATAGCAATGACATCGTTGAGCTGCGTGGGTGCCTTATTTGAGCAAGCCACGCCAATGATGTAATTTTTTTAATGACAATTGACAATTCACACAGCATCATATTGTCATTAATCTCGTATTCGTACGTTGCCACTATCAAGTGGGTTTCAGTGCTTGATAACATATACATATTCTTGCAAAGCGAAGCTAGACATACGCGCATAGGGGAGGAGAGGACGACCACTAAGTACAGAGAGGCCGTGCGCAGCGGTGGGACAGTGGCTTAACATCTGTCAAACAAAGTTCGTTCACATCGCCTTGAGGATGTTACCATGATCGGTGAAGGGAGACAAGGTCTGCCAGTTGTTGCCAAATAAGCATCTCGAGTAGCCATTGTTTACAATTAATTGGCTCTTCTGTTTGTGGAATTTAGCATAGGTTGTGCTAGTAAGTATTTTAATGAATTTTTGTGGGGCTAGGTGAATTGTTAAGCGTTATACGTGCACATCTTTAGTGATATAATTGAGCAAACCTGACACAGCAAATCCAATTCATTTAATTTATTTCTTATTTTGCGTAACAGGTGTATAAATGTTCTATAGTTGAGTAGATGTGATTCGCTTCCTTCCACGGTTCATTTTTGAATCATCATCATATCATCAGCCTATAGCAGTCCACTGCTGGACATAGGCCTCCCCCAATGAGCACCATAGTAGGTAGATGCTGGATGCGGCAAGCTGAAGACAGGGGTCTTCAGCTTGCCGCATCCAGCATCTACCTGCAGTCTTATAATGTCTTTGCCAAGAATTTTAGGCCCAATATTAGGCAAAGGAACTTTTCCTTTGCTTTTCATAATATGGAGTAATAAATTGATGGTTTCTTCTATAATGAATGAATGACGATCCAAAATATATTGAGATAGGATGAGATACAAACTAAATACAACGTGGGCGGACAAATACATGAAACAAATCTGTGCATCTTATGTAGGATGCTATTGTTTAAATACAAGGCCACCCACGCATATCCTTTGTGGGATGCTCATAGAATTCATTAAATACTGAAATAGGGTGCGTTGAAATTAAGACCGGCGTGGATTTATTTAAATAAAACGTTTCCTCGCCGCACGGGAAAATTGACAATTGATCATAGAAATAAAAAAAATTAAATAGATTATAACAATTGACAAGAAATACACACAAACACTTAATAATAAAAAGCTAGGCCTAGGCTAGGAATACGTCACTACTAAATTAACATTTAACATTTTTTATGAGTTTTTGATCTCTCATAAGAGGTACAGTATGTATTATATTATCTGTGTAAGAGGTTAGAAAATTACCGTTTTTAGTCTTATATTCGAATGCCTAACTAGCCTACATCTACAATAGATAGAAGATAGAAAATACTTTATTGTAAACTTACCTATATAAGAAACTATGTACAATAAAAACTTAAAAATTAAGTTAGCTATTGGCGGTCTTATCGCTCACATCCACAACACAACGAGTCCACAGCTGGACGTAGGCTAAACTAACCTGCTTACATGTATAACCTTTTTTTGTTAAACTCTAAGTAGGCCTACCTACTAGAGTTTAACAAAAAAGGTTACATAACTACCTATAGTTATGTTTGCTATACGTGCATGCATCTGTTACATTGTGTTTTTTTAAATGCAAGTAATTAGTGGGAAGTGCACGATTGTGTAAACGAACTGGTGAATGTTAGATGATATTGTAGAATTAGTAGTTTATTCGTTTTGTTTGTTTTGAACAGCCAGCTCTGTGACCTACTAATAAAATCATTGTCCTCTGTTTTTGACGCACCAGACTGTTGATGGATTCGATATTTTCATACTTTTTTAACTGAAAAAATCGAAGTTTGAGGAAAAAGATATTTTATGTGTTTTTTTTTTCTTTTCAGAATCTTAGATGTGAAGCACAATAATCACCTAAATGTAAAAAATAATTAAGACTGGTCAGTAATGGCGACAATAACTAATAATAAGCTAGATAACATATTTATAAACTTTATTTACTGATTTATCGGAGTTTTGTGAAAGTGTACAAAGACAAATGTGACGCAATACACTAGTGAAAGTTTAGTGTGTGGTGCGCGTTAGCAGAAGGCGAACGCGCGAGCCCCGCAACGTTGAATTGATCAAATATAAAAAAAATTTACAGTGCCGCAGAAATTTGATAATTTTCGGAAAGTGCCGTGAAAACCGGGAAAGTAACGCGTGGTGTGAGGTTTTCGGAAGGCTGTGGGTGAACCGCCCTCGGGCCTCGTCCAATGACGGAGGCAGCTCCGCCCCCGCCCTCGCTGCGGCTCGCCTGTCTCCTGCTACTCGTCGGTAAGTCCTGTTCTGTGCCCGGAGCCCGAGTTTTGTTAAACTGTCACGTAGACTGCAAAAATTCGGGACAGTAATGGTGCCAATTTGAATAACAAGGTTGTAAGCGGGATGCTAGTGAATGCCCCAGACTTTGTGCATGTCCTTTACCAAAATCTGTATAGAGTTAGCCAACCAAAACATTATATTAATCTTACAGGTATGACAATACAGTAGTAAACATAATAAATCACAAGAAAATAATTCTTTTAAAACAATTTGCAACATAATTCCATAAAAGTGTCAATGAGCAAAATCAAAATAACACAAAAGTCAATAACATAAATCAATTAGTCATCAAATATAAAAATCTTTGTGGCTATGTGGTATCAATGGCTGTGTGGTGTCGGCCTAGATAGAATAGCACCACCCCAACTCTGCCCGTGGGTGTCGTAGGAGGCGACTAAGGGACATACACCGGGGGGCGGGCAGCAGCGTCCCTTGCAGCACACTAAATTGCACTGCGATCCCCAACCCGCATGCCCAGCGTGGGGATTATGGGCATTCCCCCCCCCCATATGAGTAGACACGCCAAGAAAAAGAGGCCCCTAGTTCCCGGCCGCCTCGCTATTCCTGGCCATGGCAGCGGCCACGGTAACGGCGGGGCAGGGGGTGCTAAGAATCCCCGGGCTACACTAGGCTGCCACTCAGTAAAAAATTTGACCCTGGCTACGTTTAACGGACGCACTCTGAGGCTTGACCACCATCTAGCGCAGTTGGAAGTGGAGTTAGAGAACATTAAATGGCATGTTCTGGGGTTATGTGAAGTCCGTAGAGAGGGGGAGGACACCGTGACCTTAGACTCGGGCCATCTTCTCTACTTTCGCGAGGGTGATAAAACATCCCAGGGTGGCGTAGGCTTCCTCGTCAATAAGGCCCTCTCTAACAACGTCCAAGAAATCTCCAGTGTGTCGACCAGGGTAGCGTACCTGATCCTTCGGCTGTCCGAACGGTACAGCATGAAGGTAATTCAGGTTTACGCACCGACCTCGGCACACTTGGATGATGAAGTGGAGGATATGTATGAAGACATATCCAAAGCCTTACATAACACCACTAAGGCCCACTTCAACGTTGTTATGGGGGACTTTAACGGCAAGGTGGGAACCCAGACTGGCAACGAATCCCGAATAGGCCCGCATGGTTATGGAGTCAGGAATCACAGGGGGCAAATGCTTGTCAACTTCCTTGAGAAGGAGGGGCTGTTCTTAATGAACTCTTTCTTTAAGAAACAGCCTCAAAGGAGGTGGACATGGCAAAGCCCCGACACTGTGACTAAAAATGAGATTGACTTCATCATGACGGATAGCAAGCACATATTCAGAGATGTCTCTGTGATCAACAGGTTCAATACCGGATCTGATCACCGACTCCTCCGAGGCTCTCTGAATATCAACTTGAAGCTTGAAAGAAACCGTCTGATGAAGTCCACGCTCCGACCTGACCCAATCCAAATCATGGCGGGCACCGAGAAGTTTCAGCAGCTTCTTGGGAATAGATTTGTTGCCTTGGAACCCACTGATGACGCTGACGAGACCCTACACAATCTGGTTGAAACGTTGAGGGACGAGGGCATCAAATTCTGTCGAAAGCAGCGTACTGGTAAGAAGTCCAAACTCTCGGATGAGACTCTTGTGCTGATGACAAAAAGACGGGAGACCACCCAAGCGACTTTGTCAGAGAGGTCAGACCTGAACAAGCGGATTGCGAAGATGGTACGGCACGACCTTCGGAGCTTCAACACGCGCCTCATTCAAGAGGCGATAGAGCGAAACCGAGGGTCCAAAGTATTCACTCAGCAGCTTGGCAGGAGCCACCTGACAAAGCTTAAAACGCACGACGGGAGGACCGTATTGTCAAAGCCGGAGATATCCGCCGAGATAGAGGATTTCTATGGCCGATTATACGCTGCACATGCCCCTCGTTACCGACGAGATGACCGAGATTCCAGAGCCACCCTGACACGCCACTATACCGACGAACTGCCTGACATCAGTCAAGACGAGATCGTGTTAGCTCTAAGGCAGCTTAAAAATGGAAAAGCCCCCGGTGAGGACGGAATTACTTCAGAGCTTCTTAAAGCCGGAGGAGCTCCTGTAATACAGGAGCTGCAGAACCTCTTTAACACCGTCCTTCACAGTGGGAGAACTCCAAAGGCGTGGAGCGGGAGTTTGGTGGTGCTCTTTTTTTAAGAAGGGAGATAAAACCCTTCTTAAAAATTACAGACCCATTTCACTCTTGAGCCACGTCTATAAGCTGTTCTCACGGGTAGTCACGAACCGTCTCGCCAGGAGACTCGACGAGTTCCAGTCACCGGAACAGGCTGGGTTCCGCGGAGGATATGGCACCATAGACCACATACACACAGTGAGGCAGATTATACAGAAGTCCGAAGAGTATAATCAGCCCCTGTGTCTGGCTTTTGTGGACTATGAGAAGGCATTTGACTCCATCGAAACCTGGGCTGTTCTGGATTCCTTACAGCGATGCCAAGTAGACTATCGTTATATCGAGGTGCTGAGATGTCTCTACGAGGCCGCCACCATGAGTGTCCAAGTACAGGGCCAGCAGTCTAATCCCATCCAATTGCGTAGAGGAGTGAGGCAGGGGGATGTCATATCCCCGAAACTGTTCACTTGCGCATTGGAGGATATGTTTGGGTTGCTGGACTGGAAAGGAAAGGGCATCAACATAAACGGCGAGTACATCTCACACCTGCGATTCGCTGATGACATAGTCTTAATGGCGGAGTCGCTTGAGGAACTGAACCGGATGCTGGACGGCCTAGCTTCAGCCTCCCGATGTATCGGTCTTGGCATGAATTTGGATAAAACCAAAGTCATGATCAATGGTCACATTGATCCAAGGCCGGTAGTCGTACATGGTCACCTTCTCGAAACTGTTTCCGAGTACACTTACCTTGGGCAGATTCTGCAATTGGGTAAAAACAGTTTCGAGAAGGAGGCCAAAAGGAGGATCCAGCTGGGCTGGGCAGCATTTGGGAAACTACGTCGAGTCTTCTCGTCATCCATACCGCAATGCTTGAAAACGAAAGTTTTCAACCAGTGCGTCCTACCCGTTATGACCTACGGAGCTGAGACGTGGACACTCACGATAGGGCTGGTCCACCAGTTCAAAGTCGCTCAGCGAGCTATGGAAAGAGCTATGCTCGGAGTTTCTCTGAAGGATAGGATTCGTAACGAATACATCCGACAGAGAACCAAGGTTATCGACATAGCTCAAAGAATTAGCAAGCTGAAGTGGCAGTGGGCCGGCCATATTTCGCGAAGAACCGACGGCCGCTGGGGCAAACGTGTTCTTGAGTGGAGACCGCGACTCGGCAAACGTAGTGTAGGACGCCCTCTTACCAGGTGGGATGACGACTTGCGAAAGACTGCAGGTAGATGCTGGATGCGGCAAGCTGAAGACAGGGCGCTATGGCGCTCATTGGGGGAGGCCTATGTCCAGCAGTGGACTGATATAGGCTGATGATGATAAAAATCTGCCATATCTATTTCTATATATGTTCATATGTTAAATATTAATTATTTTATATATAATTATTTTCAATAAGTACGCCACCGTCAGCTTTAATACCTACCGATCCTATCCATCCAAAGGTTGCCTGGAAGAAATCGCTGTTAGCGATAAGGCCACCGATTGTGCCACTAGGCTTAGTTAGTATTAAGATTCATTATTATTGTATTTTTTTGTATTGATGGTATATTGTATTGTATTGTAACCTACCTTAAGCAATGTATCCATAGGTATAACCTATGTTTGTGCCTATAGGTAAGCTCCTTAACATTTTAACAGTGAGCTTATGTATGTGTTTAAAATAATAAACGTAGAGAAGAAACGAATTCGGAAAGTTCCATTTAAAACTGGATAGTATCCTGTAAAATGAAAATAAATAACATAAACTCCAGTTGTGACGGCCGTGTGTTGCGAGGATTAGTCTACCCTGGAACGGATTCCCTAATGGGAATGAAAACTTTCAGAGGATTGCGCTGGTATATACAGGGTGGAATTTTGTAATATAAATAATATAAATAATGCTGGACAATTCACACAGCATTATCTAGCCCCATGGTAAGCAGAGCTTGTGTTATGGGTACTAGATAACTGATATACATAATACAATACATTACATAGATAGATATTTTTTATTATATATAGAAAACGACCAGAACACCCGGAACAAATATCTGCAGATCGTACACACAATTGTTCCGAGGCGGGAATCGAACCCGCGACCTCCTGCGTCGCAAGCGGACCTTCGCCCACCGCGCCACATCGGTCGTCATGCCACCCGGAGGGAAAGTACTTTTAATACTGTACTACAAGTTTGTTAGGATGTGGATTGGATTCGTAACGAAATCATCCGACAGAGAACCACAGTTACCGACATAGCTCTACGAATTAGCAAGGTGAAGTGGCAGTGGGTCGGCCATATCTCGCGAAGAACCGACGGCCGCTGGGGAAAACGTGTTCTTAGGTGGAGATCGCGACTCTGCAAACGTAGTATAGGACGCCCTCCGACTAGGTGACGGCTTGCGAAAGACTGCAGGCAGATGCTGTATGCGGCAAGCTGAAGACAGGGCGATATGCCGCTCATTAGGGGAGGCCTATGTCCAGCAGTGGACTATTATAGGTTTATGATGATGATGACAAGTTTGTTAGAGATATTTCATCTTTATAATTAAACCTAACGATCGATTCAATAAAAGTACAGGGTGTAATTTTAGAAAATATTTAGATACAGTTTTCTTTCTTTTCAAAATAAAGGAATGTTTTCTTTTACATATAATTAAATGTTCTATCTACAGTATTAAGCGTACGTCACTTCTGGTGGCTTTACAAAATTCCACCCTGTATAATGGGTGTTCCCGACAGTTTCGGAAAAACTTTTCAACTATTTGGCTTTTGTGACTTTCCCCGGGAATTTAAATTATGTATAATGAAAGGTGCCTGGACACCTGGGTAAAGTTATAGACAGAGATTGTTAAGGTCAGAACATATTGCAAACTATCTAGAGGCATTCTTTTTATTAATTGACTTGAAACACCATTACTTTAAGCACGTAGGTAACACCTTAAAAACCTAAAAACCTTTTTCTGTTGCTAGGTTAATGTTACCTATTTTGTATTATTTAAGCTGTAGGCCTTCCTTAAAATAAATAAATAAAAAAAACATAATCCATTTCAATTCAAATTCAAAGACTAGTATAGTGGCAGCACTTAGTCAAGTTTTTTACTACATATTATTATCAAATAAAAAATAAGTTATATTTGATTTTCTATGCACTTCCATTTTTTGTCCACTAGTGGAAGAAGTGAAAAATAATCCACTAGTACATTCATATAAATAAATAATGCTGGACAATTCACACAGCATTAAATAGCCCCATGGTAAGCAGAGCTTGTGTTATGGGTACTAGATAACTGATATACATAATAGAAAACGACCAGAACACCCGGAACAAATATCTGCAGATCGAACACACAATTGTTCCGAGGCGGGAATCGAACCCGCGACCTCCTGCGTCGCAAGCGGACCTTCGCCCACCGCGCCACATCGGTTGTCATGCCACCCGGAGGGAAAGTACTTTTAATACTGTACTACAAGTTTGTTAGGATGTGGATTGGATTCGTAACGAAATCATCCGACAGAGAACCACAGTTACCGACTTAGCTCTACGAATTAGCAAGGTGAAGTGGCAGTGGGTCGGCCATATCCCGCGAAGAACCGACGGCCGCTGGGGAAAACGTGTTCTTGGGTGGAGATCGCGACTCGGCAAACGTAGTAATAGGACGCCCTCCGATTAGGTGACGGCTTGCAAAAGACTGCAGGCAGATGCTGTATGCGGCAAGCTGAAGACAGGGCGATATGGCGCTCATTAGGGGAGGCCTATGTCCAGCAGTGGACTATTATAGGTTTATGATGATGATGACAAGTTTGTTAGAGATATTTCATCTTTATAATTAAACATAACGATCGATTCAATAAAAGTACAGGGTGTCATTTTAGAAAATATTTAGATACAGTTTTCTTTCTTTTCAAAATAAAGGAATGTTTTCTTTTACCTATAATTAAATGTTCTATCTACAGTATTAAGCGTACGTTCACTTCTGATGGCATTACAAAATTCCATCCTGTATAATGGGTGTTCCCGACAGTTTCGGAAAAACGTTTCAACTATGTTTGGCTTTTGTGACTTTCCCCGGGAATTTAAATCTATATATATAAAAAAAGACGTGTTTGTTACAACACTTATAACTCGAGAACGGCTGGACCGATTTAGCTGAAAATTGGTGGAGAGGTAGCTTAGAACCAGGAGTCTAACATAGGACGTTTTTATCATTTAAACAATTTGACACATAGATTTCCACGGGGGCGAAGCCGCGGGGAGCAGCTAGTTATGTATAATGAAAGATGCCTGGACACCTGGGTAAAGTTATAAACAGAGATTATTAAGGTCAGAATATATTGCAAACTATCTAGAGGCATTATTTTTATTAATTGACTTGATACACCATTACTTTAAGCACGTAGGTAACACCTTAAAAACCTAAAAACCTTTTTCTGTTGCTAGGTTAATGTTACCTATTTTGTATTATTTAAGCTGTAGGCCTTTTTATAAAATAAATAAATAAATTAAAAAAAAACATAATCATAAAAAAACAAAGACTAGTATAGTGGCAGCACTTAGACAAGTCAAGTTTTTTACTATATATTATTATCAAATAAAAAATAAGTTATATTTGATTTTCTGTGCACTTCCATTTTTTGTCCACTAGTGGAAGAAGTGAAAAATAATCCACTAGTACATTCATATAAATAAATAATGCTGGACAATTCACACAGCATTAAATAGCCCCATGGTAAGCAGAGCTTGTGTTATGGGTACTAGATAACTGATATACATAATACAATACATTACAAATAATAAATAAAATAAATAAATAAATAATGCTCGACAATACACACAGCATTATCAAGCCCCATGGTAAGCAGAGCTTGTGTTATGGGTACTAGATAACTGATATACATAATACAAAACATTACATAGATAGATATTTTTTATTATACATAGAAAACGACCAGAACACCCGAAACAAATATCTGCAGATCGAACACACATTTGTTCCGAGGCGGGAATCGAACCCGCAACCTCCTGCGTCGCAGGCGGACCATCGCCCACCGCGCCACATCGGTCGTCGTTTTCATTCATATATCTTATGTGTCTAATACATACCGTTTCAATCTAAATACCAGCTCAATGTAGCCTTCCATTTACCTAGGGAGGTACCTAGAAACGAACCCTACTCCTTTAGATGTAGTTGTCAAGGCAGTTTATAAAGTAGGTCGTGTATCATGTAGGTCACGTTATAAACGAACAGGATTCTAATAACAGACTTGCTAAAGGCCACGCAATATTACAAGCAGAATGGCTGATATGATAAGTTATACAAGTCGTAACCTAGCGACGACTCTAGGACCTACATATGATGTAAGGCTAGAGGTAATTAAGCTCCAGTTAGAGCATATCGAGATCTTTTTACCGCACTGGTTGAAAACGAAAGTTTTCAACCAGTGCGTCCTACCCGTTATGACCTACGGAGCTGAGACGTGGACACTCACGATAGGGCTGGTCCACCAGTTCAAAGTCGCTCAGCGAGCTATGGAAAGAGCTATGCTCGGAGTTTCTCTGAAGGATGGGATTCGCAACGAATACATCCGCCAGAGAACCAAAGTTATCGACATAGCTCTGAGAAAGCTGAAGTGGCAGTGGGCCGGCCATATCTCGCGAAGAACCGACGGCCGCTGGGGCAAACGTGTTCTTGAGTGGAGACCACGACTCGGTAAACGTAGTGTAGGACGCCCTCTGACCAGGTGGGATGACGACCTGCGAAAGACTGCAGGTAGATGCTGGATGCGTCAAGCTGAAGACAGCGCGCTATGGCGCTCATTGGGGGAGGCCTATGTCCAGCTGTGGACTAATATAGGCCGATGATGATGATGATGATGAGATCTTTTTCAAAGAATCGTAATTTTCTTTTTAACAGCTACACTGTGTTTCATCGTTCATAGCTAAAGACCAAACTTACCAAAGCTGAGATGAACGGAAAAGAGATGTGATCTAATAAAGTGGATGGTCCGCGAGCCAGTGATAGAATTTCATGATCAAGTCCCTCCTAAGCAAAACCTACAACAAACTTCGTAAAATGCATTAGGGATTAATATTATGAATACTCGTGACCGTTAGCTGCGACTCCGTGGGTGGGTTGGGCAGTGCCAGCGATGACGACATTATTCCCATGGAATAAGGTTAAAATCAGAATTCTGGAATATGCGAATTTTCGCTTGGAAGGAAATAATTGACCAGTACCTGGCTCCCGGACCAACCGAGCACAGATAGATTGAAGTGGAGATGTGAGCTGCCTCACAAGCTGGCGACGCGACGCGACGTCACGTAGCGGAGACGAGAAGCTCTGTTTAGCTTGGGGTTAAATAATGCTGTGTGGATTGTCCATCATTATTTATTTCTCGAGATGCGCAATCATCGAGCACTGCGCAATAGGTACACCGTCAGCCAAATTTGCAAAGTAAGCAGGCTGCAACAATAGCAAGTTTTGTGTATATAGAAAGCGACCAAAAGCGTGCCCGTTTGTGGAAAGCTACGAACGGGCACGGTTTTTGTCGCTTCTGTATAGCAATGAAATGAAATGAATGAAATTAAATTAAATGTATTTCATTCTTAATTTTTATTTCGTGTCATTGAGTTCTTGGCCATTTGAGACCATCGTGTAAATGAAGACCAACTAACTGGATTTATTCTATACTGTCTGTGATGGTGATGATATCCTCCTGGCCGAATCAAGCAGAAATCAATATAATTATATTTATTTTGTACTAAATAAGCTCATAGGCAAGTCACATTTGAAACTATTAATAACTTGTTTGATTTGCAAAAAACTAATAAGCAACTTCAAATTCCTTAGTAAAGTAAAAGTAAAAAAAGTAAAAAATCATTTATTTCTTTAGGCTTACAAAATAAGCACTTAGACAAGTCATATTTTATATATAAATTATTATCAAATAAAATTATTTTACTATTCACTACAATTTTTTGTCCACTAGTGGAAGTATTTATACTTACAGTTTTTTTTTGTTTTTTGGCACAAATAGGTACTTATTATTCCTGGGGAATATTTTCATCATTAACAGAATCCATTGGTTCAATAAACATTTATATAACTAAACAATTTTCCATTTTTTCAATTTAGGTTTTGGCCATCTGGTTATACAGGTTGGCAGGTGTTTTTTTTCAGTAGGGCGCGGGCGGTCCTTCTCAAAAAACCACCCTGTAAAACCAGATGACATCATGCGCGTGTCTGTCACATTATACTAAACCGGATCAAGGTTTTTATAGCTTGTTCTTCGTATTAACTTTTATTGTTTAACTCAAAAGAAGCACGTGTTTGACCTTGTCGGTGGCTTGGGGACGTCTTGACTCCGGCAGCTTTTTGTCAATCAACCGTCATGACATTTATAGGTACAGGGTACCAAATAACATGTGTCCGAAAGGGGGTTGTTCTGGACCCCGAGGGAATCAACTTGTATCTATACTAATATTATTAGGAGGAAAAGGTTTAAGTTTTTGTTTGCTTGTATTCAATAGGCTCCTAAACTACTGGACCGATTTGAAAAATTATTTCACCGTTGGGAACCTACGCTATCCCCGGTGAACTTAGGCTATGCTATATTTTATTAATATGAAATTCGAATTAAATGCGGGTGAAACTGCGGGAAACAGCTAGTGTACAGTATGAATGTTTAAGCAGATCGTACAAACATTTGTCCCGAGGCGGGAATCGAACCCTCAACCTCCTGTGTCGCAGGCGGACCTACGCTCACCGCGCCAAAGAGGTAGTTTTTTATGTTTAGATGGAAGGGTGGATGTTTGTTACTTCTTCACGCCAAAACTAAATTTGCATGCAGGTAGTTCTAAAAACCTGGAATAAAACATAGGCTACCATTATCCCATAAATCAATTCCCATGGGATAGAAATAACCTTAAAACGTTTAAACAACGCGTGCGAAGCCGCGGGTAGAAACAAGTTATTACATAATATCCTACCATAAATCAGTTATCTAGACCATAACATAAGCTCTGCTTAGTTTGGTCTGCTTGTTTTGCATATTTTGGATTATATACAATATATCTTTATGAATTGCCGCATATGTCTTATTCTGATATGTAAGCTATATTATTGTGAAGTTTCATCAAAATCCATTCAGTAGTTTTTACGTGAAAGAGCAACAAACATCCTCACAAACTTTCGCGTTTATAATATTAGTAGGATTTAAGGTAAGTTCAAGATTCTCTGCCCTCTTGCGCCATCCAATAGCAGAGACCGACATCGGCGCCGATAACAACACAGCCACTCCTCGCATTTCCCGCGTTAATCTGCTAATCACACTCAAGCACCTCGTTTAGATTTATGTACGAGTTATTTTATTATAGCTACAATACTACTTATTTTATGGGCAATCGGGTAATTTTCCTAGAGAACTAAACCAGTAGGAAGGTTATTTAGAGTTGTAGGACGATCTAGGCACGCCATCTAGTTGATGTGGTTGAATTAGTAATAATGTCCATCATTGAACAAAGAAATGTTACGATAAAAAAAGTAACATTGCGATTTTCATTAAAAAAAAATGCAAATAGTATTTATATTAAATTTATGTTTCAAATCGTTTTAGTTGGAAAACACCAAATTTATAAATTGCTTCTATTTTTCTAAAGAATCGATGTCTTTAAATTATTTATTTGTAGAGTTAATTGTCGTTTTAAATCTCATACATAATCAAACATTTTACGGCCGTCTAACAATAAGTATTCATCATCATCATCACAATCACCCTATAGCAGTCCACTGCTGGACATAGGCCTCCCCTAATGAGCGCCAAAGCGCCCTGTCTTCAGCTCGCCGCGTCCAGCCAATTTCTTTTAATATCCAAAACCTAAGCTAATTACTAAAACTGTTGATAGACGCGATTTTAACGACATGTAGGTGCCAAAACCGGCGCGTGCGCAGCCCCTTATTACGTTTTCTATCTTTATTTAATGCAAACTAATTTAATTCTTATTAAAAATAATGAAAGCGAGTCTCACGGTGCCTTCTTATCACTTTTTCGACGACCGATGTGGCGCGATGGGCGAAGGTCCGCCTGCAACGCAGTAGGTTGCGGGTTCGATTCCCGCCTCGGAACAATTGTGTGTACGATCTGCAGATATTTGTTCCGGGTGTTCTGGTCGTTTTCTATGTATAATAAAAAATATCTATCTATGTAATGTATTGTATTATGTATATCAGTTATCTAGGACCCATAACACAAGCTCTGCTTAGCTTGGGGCTAGATAATGCTGTGTGGATTGTCCTGAATTATTTATTATTATTTATTATATAAAACAAAGTCGCTTCCCGCTGTCTGTCTGTCCCTATGTATGCTTAGATCTATAAAACTACGCAACGCATTTTGATGCGGTTTTTTTAAATAGATATCTAGTGATTCAAAAGGAAGGTGTATTATCTATTTGACACCTAGATTTCCACGCGGGAGAAGCCGCCGGGCGCAACTAGTACCCAATATAAAGGTTTAGTTTTCAGTTAATAAAAGTACAAAAACACATCGAGATTGAAGTTCCAATTATTTTCAATAATGTAAAAGACTGACAACTTGAAAAATCTGCAAAACCTTTTTAAAATTCATCAAATTCAGTTACGCATTCATGGCACATCCCATGCATTTAGTAATAGAAAACCTTATCCCACTCCATCAAATCAACACCCGCAGGCCTAGGGCGCCCCGGGGCGCGCGGGGCTCCCTAAATATGCACCCCAGCCATCGATCTTGTGCCAACGAGAACGTCTATAGGGATGGGACTTTGCGAAATGTTCCTACTCCGAAGAACTGGTTACACGAATATAAGACTACTTAGTACTAGGTAACACGTAAACGTACATAATACAGACAAAACAAAAAAGTGAATTCAATTGTAGGTAGATACTAATACAAGTAGCAGGTGTCTTTAGGTGTCACCAAGTGCCAAACATATCCAATTCACTATTCCCGCCCAGCAGAAAAATATGCATAATGGTTCAGTTGAGCTTTTTGTAGATTGTTTACAATAGTCTACAGTTAGCTCAATTGTTTTAATTGTACGGCCCAACGCCCTGTTCGGTACTAGTTCTAATTCGTTTCTATTATTTGATTTAAATATTATTTGCTAATAAATAATGTTAATGTTGCTGCTGTACCGTAATCATCATCATCATACGAGTATGTTACTTTAATTTTGTTGATTTGATTTAAATATTCTTTTGATAATAAAGAATGTTGTTGTTTAATGTTTTAGCTAATCTACTACGAAAGCAACTTTCGGACTCCGATTGAACACATCGTCACATCTCTAGCCACGCCATTATCATAATCCATTCGATTGCGAAAATGTGGCATTATTCTATACGAGAAAGTAGAAGCGGGTGCTTTATCGAATGCGGGCGCGCCGGAGTTGGAGGATAGAGTCGAATGTGAGAATTAATGGTAGGGGAAAGGAACTTTCATAGCTCATAGGTGATCTCGTAACCGAACGTTAGCTGATTGGGCTTTTGTTAATGGGCTTTGGTCTAAACCTTTTCTTAAATGAATGAAAATGAAAAGTTTTTATTTCTTTAAGCTTACAAATAAGCACTTAGACAGGTCATATTTTATAGTTCACTTCAATTTTTTGACCACCAGTGGATGAAGTGAGAAGAAACCACTAGTATGTTCATAACTTATGTGTCTAGTACATTTGATTTGCTTATCTGTAAGTTGGTAGATTTTGAGTTGGAGCAAAACTCGTTCCAAGCTTTTTTATCTTCTAAGTAATCTGATATTTTGTAATAAGCTTTTTACAAAGAATATGTTTAACAATTTTTTTAAATTTATTTGTTGATAATTTTTGCAACTCACTTGGAGTTTTGTTGTAGAAATTTAAATGAAGAAGACCAAGCGACGATAAAGATTGAAAATCGTCCTGCTGATTGATTCAGATATACTCGTATTAATGACTGTATAGATAACTTAGTTAGTATTATTATACGAGAATCTTCTCTTCAGTTTTCGCTTGGCTATATTTTGAACACGAATAAAAACAAAAGAAAATGAACCGACCAACGAGCGGCGAAAAAAATATATGTTTTATGAATCAAATACAATCCATCAAAGTTCACAGACGACCGATGTGGCGCGGTGGGCGAAGGTCCGCCTGCGACGCAGGAGGTTGCGGGTTCGATTCCCGCCTCGGAACAATTGTGTGTACGATCTGCAGATATTTGTTCCGGGTGTTCTGGTCGTTTTCTATGTATAATAAAAAATATCTATCTATGTAATGTATTGTATTATGTATATCAGTTATCTAGTACCCATAACACAAGCTCTGCTTACCATGAGGCTAGATAATGCTGTGTGAATTGTCCAGCATTATTTATTTATATTTATTTATTTAAAGTTCTTTATCTTCTTTAGACCTTACCTGACCTTACAATACTCTTGCACACGTCACAAAATTTAATTAACGAAGTAAAGTGAGAGTCACTTTGATTTCTTGTTGACTTTAATCTGTAGTAATGAAGCGAACAAGAAGAAATTAATGTGTGGCATGGCAACACGCTGTAACTGTCGACACTAGACAAACCTTATACTCTTCCACTAGTGGACAAAAAATTGAAGTGAACAGTAAAATAATTTTATTTGATAATAATTTATACTTAAAATATGTCTTGTCTAAGTGCTTATTTTGTAAGCCTAAAGAAATAAATGATTTTTTACTTTACTTTACTTATCTGGTTTAAAGTGTCGTAGAAATAAGATAAAAAAAAAAAAAAAGAAGAAACCTTTACCTATTACTTTACCCATCTCAAAAAGCCACCCTGAACTCTCCTTATCTTAGTAGTACTTAGATTACTTAGTTACAGTAAGAAAACTGGACATTGTCGACAACAGTTACAGTTAGTTGTTGTTACAAAAGATGGTCTCTCAAGCAAGTACATAAAAGATTGACCGTGTATTTTTGTCGGTAAGAATCCAGTTTTGCCGTTATGTAATAAAATAACCCGTATACAGATAGGTATGCAGAAAAGAAATCAAGAACAGACCAATAACCTGTTGTACCTATATACAAACCACTCCACTTCTACAACTTATTATTTATCAACGTGCCACCACCGTCTATATATTGTTCCTTCATATCCAGTCCATCCTAAGTTTGCCTGGAAGAGATCGCTCTCAGCGATAAGGCCACCCTTTATACTTCCTTTATTCTAATGTTTATTTCTGTATTGTTTTCTTTTTTGTGTGGTATAATACTACAGGTAGATCCTGGATGCGTCAAGCTGAAGACAGGACGCTATAGCGTTCATTGCTCATTCATTATTGTGATAGAGCAACAAGCTGAGTCAGAACCTATTAGACCTACACACGCGCGCTTATCCACTTTCTGTGAGGGCTACTTATGTAGTACCATATACAATACTACTAACATTTTGTACCTTTTCACTTTTTTTTTTATAATTTGTCGATGTTACGTGTTTTATAATAGGTACCTAAGTAGGTACTTTGTAGTCTAATATAATTATGTGTAATTAACCTGGTTTGTGTTAGTGTTTAATAAATATTTTTCTTTCTTTCTTTCTTTTTCATTGGGGGAGGTCTATGTCTAGCTATGGACTATCATAGGCTGATGATGATGATGTGGTATTATAAAGTCTTTTCTATCTTCTATCTATCTTCTACCGGTGTAACAGCTACACATGTCCACACAATATGCAATAAACGAGTATCGAAATGCTAAGACAAAACTGTATTAGGCGGAGGGCGCAGCCCCCGGCGTGATTAGGGCTGACGCTGATTTTTAATGTTTTAGTCAATTTAGTACAAGATTAATATTTTTAATATTTCTTGAGGTGATTTATTGTGATTATACTTAAACTGTGACTTATAATGCTTGAGATTGATATTATTCAACGTTGTTGAATAATTTTTGTGATCTAATAAAAAGTCAAATCCTGATATTTTTATTCATTGTCTTCTATTTCATGAAGAAACTAATATTTATCCTTCTTCTTCTCGAAGCTTTTCGTGCTAACTGTACGAAACAACCATGGACCCGTTGGGAAAGGAAATATTAGGTATTTTAAAATGTCGTGGACCCGCTGGGAAACGATGTATGAAACTTACTTTTTTGAGAACAATAGAGTCATGGACCTCTGGGAATAAGCCGATACAAGCTTTATAAACTTACTATGGGGACTGGGAGTGATATGTAGGAAGTTTTAGCTTAATTAAGATTCCTATTTTAACTTATCTCTCTCAGTAATACTTAACAGAGACAGACTAGAGTCTGTCAAACTAGATATCTAGGGATATCTAAAGACAAATAAAATAAATAAATAATTCGCAAGTAAACCTTCTCCCACCGCGCCACAGAGGTCGTCAATGAATTGTGTTGTGAGTGTGAGACTTGTAGAGCCTAAAAAAAATGTTTTATTACTAACCTTCTAAACCTAATTTTATCAACATAAAAGACTAAAAGATGTCTGACTGAAGAAGTGTATATTCATTCGTGTATATTCAGTGTATATTCATTCATACAGGCTTCGTTGTACGTAGGAAACTGCAGGCACATTCTAGTTTCTCTTCTAAATAAAAAACTGCGATCGCTATGACATAAGAAGTTTATTTGAAACTCATATTTCTTCCCGTTCTTGAAGGTTAGAGGCACAAGGCAGCCCTAGCCGCCCCTCGATCGACGTCATTCAAAACATCCCTAATGCAACGTTCGCTAGATATTAGATATACGCGGGATGATCACAAACTGATGAGGTCTCGAGTCCCGAGGGAAAACAAAACATCTTTGTTGTGAGCATGTAGTATTAATTCCTGCTGGTTGTTGTTCCGCGGTCATGGCGCATGTAACTGTGCCAAAATATTGGACAACTCACAAATGTCATTTATGAAGTAACAGTACCTATTCTATGGTAATATTCCGAGTGATAAATACTCATTAAAATAGTACCTACTTGTAATTATGTGTTCATAAACTTCGTTTAAAAACATTTATTTAGTGAGTTCGACTTCGGAGCGATATATTTTGAACAGCGCAGGCCACAGTGTGGCAGCCGTGAAGCAAACTAGCGCTGCCAACTAGTGTACTTATCTTATTATTTAGTTGAACAAAGGAATTCCGTATAGTTTACGCAGAGATACGAAGTTACCCTTGGTTGCTGCTAAACTCTGTTCGCATCTCTACCTAAACCTTACATTACAGAGGCATAAAAAAAATTATAATAGGTATCATAAAATCCCCAATGACATTTTTAATATTTCCCTCGTTCAAAGTAATAAATAAGATAAAAAGGTGGCGGCGCTAGTGTGCCTCGACTTTATAATAAAAATAATTGCTGTATTAAAGTCATTTAAAACGGAATATTTACAATTATGATTATTATGATTTGATTTTTGATGTTTCCAATATTTCCGCACAGTTTCATGCGCCATGATCACAGAATAACTTTAGTGTTAATAAGGACGATAGTTTCAAGAGTTTTATTTGCTGTATTTTTAATAAATGCTTCTCCCGCAGGCCTATCAGAGTCCCGACGCCAGGAGCCATACTACGGGCGTCAGATCGGCCGCCTGACCCACTACGGCCACGGCATCCGTGGCACGGTGTACGCGGTGGACGAAAGCACGGTGTTCGTGCGAGGCTTCGCGTACGATGGCACGGGACCCGACGCTTACTTCTGGGTCGGGGACACCCCCCAACCCACGCCTGAAGGGACGCTCGTGCCGTACCCAGAGGATTATGTTACTAGGTGAGATGTTTCTTCTAGTTTTACATCATCATCAGACAATACAAGTCCACTACTGGACATAGGCCTCTGACACGAGGACACAAATAGCGGTTCTAAGAAGCAGAATGCATGCGTTTCGTTTGTTTCGTTTTATATATTATTTTTGGTCTATCTAAGCTAAGTAGACAGTAATAATTGAATGTTTAAAAAAAAATGTAGTTGAACAAAGAAACTTTTTTGAATTTATGAAATCGGTTAAAAACTTAACATTCCTAAGTATTTATACTGATTTTTTTTTGTTTTTCGGGACAAATACGTCATACCCTCGGGAAAACATTTTCATGGAACCACCTCGTGATCTTTTTGCATACAAAAGCGAAATAATTTTCCAAATCGGTCCATACTGACGAAAAATTCGCAGAGCATACATAAAAAAATACATACAGATGAAAAATACATAAGTTTAGCGTCGGTAAAAAAAATTATAGGCAACATAATAAACTTATCTGGTAGATCCCATTGTATATTGCAATGTTTAATGTCCAGTACTTTTTATTACCTACCTTTACCAATGGCCCTCAGTCTATTTACCCTACAATCTCTCCGTCTGAAATTGATGTCTTGGTGTTGATTTATTTGGATCATGCATGACAGCATGTTTTTAATTACTACCTCACCGATTCCAATGAACAGTTATTAGTTATTATGTTACTAAATAATAATGCTATGGTACGAAATGATTGGTTGTCATGCGATTATTGATTTCGGTGGACAAAGCTTTGAAGCCGTCGCTTATTTGAAAGCCTAATGTATAATATGTAGAGAAATGACCTGTGGCTGGAGGCACTTAGTGTTTTATTGATCTGACATGTAGACTAGACAGACAACATTAGTTGGACGAGATTTATTTTTTATTTTAACATTATTTATTAAAAATTACATAAAAATAAATCTCATCAAGAAGGCTTTCTACTCCATAAATGATTATCTCAATGATGTTAATGCTTGGCCAGATGTCGCTCAGTTTCGCACCGACAATAGTATGTAAGTAATTTGTTATTGTGCATAGCTTTACTTAAATATTGACATGTATCGAATCATATTATATTTAGACTTAAATAGGCAAATAACCATGTATTAGACATATAAGAGATGAACATGCTAGTGGTTTCTTTTTCACTTCTTCCACTAGTGGACAAAAAATTGAAGTGAACAGTAAAATAATTTTATTTGATAATAATTTAATGTATAAAATATGACTTGTCTAAGTGCTTATTTTGTAAGCCTAAATAAATAAATGATTTTTTACTTTACTTAATTATTCGTTGGACGAAATCGCTATAAGCGGTGCGGTAAGGCCGCTCATAGTACTTTTGTGTTTAATATAAAAGTCTATGCTGTATTTTATATTTAAACGTATTAATAATTGGTGTCACTCTCGCATTCCTAAGTCGAAGAGGGAAAATTGAAATTAAAACTTCTTGCAGATAACTAAACCAAAACGTAAGCAAAACCGGTTTGGTCAATAGTTCCTGAAGGTTTCATTACGGGCCTTTGGTCCTAAAATGTGTAGAACGAGATAATCATCAGACGAAACGAAAAACAACAAGTTTTATATGTTCGGCTGCATTTATATTTCATATTCATTTTTTTGTATGTTTTTCGATTTGCCTGTCAACATAAACTTTTATTCCCAAGGGATGTGTATTTGTCCCGGAAAACTTAAAAAACACGGTAAACACAAAATATATTAAAACAATAAGAAGTCGGATTTTAGTTTGTCAAAACAATTGATTTTATAACAATTGAATTATTATATGACGCTTTAATAATACATTTTCATAGAAATCTCTCAATTATTTCCATTAAAATCTATTTAGGCATTATTTTAGACTACCCCCAAAACGGGCCCTTGAATAACATAAATCAGCCTCCCCCGTCATTTGTTTGAAAGGATCTCGCGACGCATACTAATCCGGGGGCAGGAACTAGGCTTATTGCCGGACGGAATGCGGAGATTCAAAGGAATTCTACTCGAATCTAACTTATTCTTTCCATTTCTTATTCTAATTCTGATAAATAACTAACACAGATGATCAGAAAATTAAATTAATACCTACTTAGCTAGAACAACGAACTCGTCGAGTGCGTAGGTTTTCCTCGTACACGGGTTATTGCTAAGATTCTGGGGGAAGGTCGCGGGTTCAAGTCCCGCAGACATCGTTTTTTCATATTCGTTGTTCTAGATAATCCTCAATTCTTCTGGAATGGGGGTAGTACTTAATGTTCTGGCGTAGCGATAACCACAGAAGAAAGAAAGACAATCCAGGAAAACGCTTGCCTGCAAATTATGTAGGTAGGTACATAATGCGATTTTTTTTTTGCGGAAGTTGACTTGCGCAAGCGACTACCAACGTGTAAACAAATAAATTTCTGCAAGTTAAAGTATCTTGCCCAGCTCGCTGCAATTCCCACGTGTATGCAAATGGATAATCGCAGTGAGTGGAAACAGTCGTCAATTGACTTCTGCAAGAAGTTGCGGAAGTGAGAAAAGTAATTCGTCACTGGAAAAAAAAAATCTAATTGGTCACAACGCAAAAAAACATGAAAATTTGTTACTTGCCTGTCAGTGCCAGCCAGTCGACACTTCGCTTTAAAATTTGAGTATAGGTACCTAACTATAATAATTCATAATATTAAGAAGATTAAAGGAATAATTTAATAGTATCGTAAAAAATATATTTCTATTTCTTATTATTCATAGTTAACGACCGCAACACCTGGAACAAATATATGCAGATCGTAAACAAGGGAGGTTCGATTCTATATGGGTCATTAGGACCCGAGGCGGGAATCGAACCCGGACCTTCACCCACCGCGCCACAGAGGTCGTCCTATTAGGTATTATTCTCTCAATACTTTAAAGAGACTCATAAATTTTCATTTTTCACGTCATTTTTCATAAGAACCCCTAAAATGTAAAGCGTCTCCCTTCATCGCCATTAAGTCCCTCCTTGACTATGTTTATTTAATTAGCAAGCAATTTATTTGCCATTTATTTGTTCTAACGGCCTCCGAAATATTATGGGGTGTCTGTGATGGGCTCGTAATGGTCCAATTATATTTATGTTGTTTAAGTATTGTTCTTAGTAATGAAGGAATAACTAACTACTTATACACTAGCCGAACTCGATGTAGAATGTTCGTTTACAAACCGCCCATACTTAACCTTAAAATAGGTACACTCTGTTGTCGCGTCTCATACACATTTACATTGCTTGTCGATTTGAGATCCTTCCTTGAATGAATATTACTTACAATTTACAATTATATCTAAAAATCGACGCCAAACAAGTGAGTTTTAGTTTTTGGTGTTGTGGTTTGTTTACAAACATTCTATGTCGAGCTTAGCTAGTGTATAGGTAAAGGTAAGATTTTTAACACAGACATTTTTATTTACTTAGTTTACCTATCCAAACAAAATTACCTAGCAGTTTTCTTTATACCTATACCTACTATGATGTTGAGACTAGGTCAAACGAAGACATAAACTAACCAAAAAAGTTCAAGAAATCAATTCTAGCTTCGATTCATCGCATTTTTTGGTTTCTTTCATTGCGAAAGAAGCCAAATAAATACGCGAACCAAAGAAACTTTCAAAGGTAAGGCGATAAATATAAGAGTAACTATCGAACCTATGTACCTACTATTGCATTTATCGCTCTTTACAAAGTTCTACTCGCGTAAATAAAACTAAATAAAGTAAATAAGGCTTAAACGTTGACTTATCGAGCAGAATTTATATTCTGTGAACGCTATTACAATTGTAAAATATTTATAACTTTATTTTTAATTTATTTGATTTTTTGGGAGACATAATCGCGTGTGCGACAAAGCCCTTTATAATATAGAGAATAAAAAAAATGTTTCAACAATTGTCGTAATTGTATACGAAAATTAAACTTGTAAAGTGGTTTTATCAATAAATTGTATTTCTGTATTTCTACCTACCTAGTGCATACCATACCAAGGTAAGGGATATTCCTACCTACATAATATAGGCTGATACATAATCAGCAATCCTCATAAAAATGTTAATTCTGCCGTTTCAGCAGAAGCCAGAACTACCCGCTCTATTTATCTTTGGGTCCTGCATAAAAAACCCAAACCTGAGCCTAATATCTATGCTAATGAATTATTTAATAAATGTACACTTTATTGCACTTAAAAACATAACAAAATAAACCTTATAAATATTAAACATAAACAGTACAATAGGCGGCCTTACCGCTGACAGCGATTTCTCACAGACAACCTAGGGATGGCGAAAATGATATAGGTAAGTCGTGTCGTAAGTGATGGTAGAGCACATCGACGTCTTACTTACCCGTCGATGGTAGAGCACTAACAGTACCTAAATGAAAAGTATCGAAAACCAAAAGTAAAACTAAAACTACATACATATTATTATATTATAATGTATATATATCATTCATAATATTTAAGTATAATATATGACATACTATGGGATGTAGATTCAGCTACTATCGTCCCGATAGTCGTTTCGGTCAACGGCCTTATAGCAAAGAGCATCGATCAACATCTGAACAGACTCTCGCCAGGAAGTTGTATCAAGGGCCAGATCCAAAAGGCGGTACTCTTGGACTCGGCACGTATCGTCAGGAAGTTCCTCCATCTGCAGCCCTAGTCACCGGCCGCTTGAGCCTAGCTCGCGGTCGGTGATCTACCGTTTTGATATATTTATTACTGTAGAATAGTTTTATAATATTTTATTGTATTTTCTGTAGTAAAATATGTATTTTCTACGAGATTTTGAAATAAATGTGAGTATAATATGATAAGTGAAGATGTCGAGAGTCTAAATAATAAGTGATATGTATTCCAGAGACCCGCCGATTCTTCAGCAGCACACCAACTCGGACATCCTACTGCGTCTGCCGGGCGGCAAGCGGCTGAGGGATATCAAGTACATCAGCGTCTGGTGCAGGAGATTCACTGTAAGTATTAGAGTAGCAATCCATGCGACATGCGATAGTGAACACTTATCTTATAAGATTAACACTGGTTTCATAATACCAGATATTAGTTAACCCAGTCTCTGATAATACCAACCCTTGTCCTGACCCTATCATAAAAAGTACGAAAAGCGTTTGGTGCCAGGAGATTCACTGTAAGTAGTAGATGTGCTGTGAACACTTATCTTATAAGATTAACACTGGTTTTATAATATCAACCCTTGTCTGAACCTATCATAGAAATAAAAGCTTCTGGTGCAGGATTCACTGTAAGTTACCATTGTTCCTGTAGTACAGGGGTCACCAATTACTTTCGCTCGGGGCCCGTTTTAAGAAATGAAATGACAATCGTGGTCCGCACAACATTTTAGAAAAAAAGATTTATCAAACAAATGTAATTACGGAATTTTCCCAGCCCGTAAGGTCATGGTATGACATGTTTACTCAGAGCCCCTGTGGGACTGACAAAGGATGCTGCGGTGGGCTTGTGGAAGAGTTTACATGGGCTTTATGGGATTAAAAATGAAAATGAAAAAAAAAATCTGACCTACTTCAAGTTTACGCAAAAAAACAGCATATAAGTATATATAGGTGTAGCCGCACTTGAAGAAATATGTAGTGCTCCCGCGTTCCTTGACTTTTCCTTTTTATCTTGTAAAGTGATGTATTATTTATTGCATGAAATACATGTGTATAAAGGTGTTTTAGGTAAAAATGTGAGTCAAATGATTTCTACCGTTATTTGATGTTGGTAGGTGTATTTTGTGTAGCTGTTCAAAGACTTATGTACGAAGTTTCCACTTATACGTTCCCTGCAAACGAATTAATGAGAAGTTCGAAAGTAGCTCTGTCTATTTATATTTAACCTTTTTGTTGCACTTACCTGTACCTACTGAAATTTGGCAGATATGCCTATATTCATTTATTTATTTCGGAACACCATCAGCTACAATAATGTCTATAGAGTTTTAAATTACAATAGAGAGTTTATAATAGGTATTCACTGATAGAATCTATATGCTATTTATGTGTGAACAGTAAAATCATTGTGATAAGAATGAAATCGTACTTTTTGAGAATACATAACGTGTTCACATCATAGAATCGCTGTAAAGAAACGCGACAAACATGCGGAACATGAAGCTCGTAGAAAGGTATGATTAAGTACCTACCTATCTCCATTCATCTCTCTAACTTGTTGACAAATGAACGGAGAAGGTCAAAAGCTACAGCCCACGCGCTCTCGTTCATTAGAGGAATACCTAAAAGTTAGGTAATGATGCGAAAGGTCAGTAAATACCAAAGGCCATTCTATCCAGCTGCAAATTGAAAACTACTAGAACTGGGTTGCGTTCAATAGGTTACCTGAAAATAAAATTCTATAAAGCCGCTCCAAAAGCCTCGTTAGATCTATGAAATAGAATGTGAATTTTACAATTGAGCAAATATATTACGAAACCAACATATATTAAAGGAAATTTTCGAGCACCAGATATCAGAAATCAATTAGGTACGTTTTTTCTTTAGGCATTCAAAATAAGCTTATAGACCAGTTACATCTTTGGATTATTTATTCCAAGACATGCTTAGTGTAGAACCATCATTTTTTTTGTAACTTAGTTATAATAGTGCCTTAAAGCCTATGTTAGGTTTGTCTAAGTACTTTTCACTTAATTTAAAGATAAATTGATAATATTTAACTCTATTTAACGTACGATCTGACAACAATACAATAAAATAGTGGACGTGATTGTCGAGCAAAGGTATCACCAAAATGTCAAATCATCAAAAAATATACTTCCAACAAATAGAAAATATTAAACCGTAAAAATTAATCTATTAAGTACGAGTATAATATAACTACCCCAACCATTAGAAAGTCTGTGCCGCGGTAATGACCGGGGTAGTAGGTAGTAACAAGGATATTTGATACTGTGACAACCCAGCTAAGTACCCGAAACAGTATTGATTGCCACCGCGCGCAATCGCGCATGCTCGCGCTTTCGCGCCAAAACGTGATGGCCCCAGCAGTACACATTGTGCCAACGTGGAGAGACCTACTTTGCGTATGTTGGTAGCATCGTTGGTAGTATATGCCTCCTCATTCGATTTCGATGACGGCGTCCCTAGATATCACGAATTTTTCTATCATGAGCTCTATAATATGGCTCGCTAGACCGAACTTGGTCTTGAATACCCTGTAGTAGGCAGCCAACCGCTGGCCGGCAGATCGGCTTTCCATACACATAATTATCAAATGTTCTTGTCAGTTATTTATCACACTCACCAAAGTGTATCTTATTTTATTACCATAATAGCTTCTGCCTGCGGCTTCGTCCGCTTTGTTTCTATGGAAACGATTAAAAGCTCATGCTCAGCCCATGGAAACTGATTTTTGGGGTAAAAAGTTTACCATGTTTTTTTACAGGTAAAGTAGCCTCCCTGTGTTTTACATTTTTGCAAAATTTTAGCCTGATACGGACCTGACTGGACCGACCTCTGCAGCGCTATGGGCGCAAGAGGTTGCGAGTTCGATTCCCACCTCTCGACAAATGTTTATACGATATGCAGATATTTGTTACGAGTTTTTTGGTCGTTATCTATGTATAATACAAAATATCTATCTATGAAATCTATTGTATGTATATAGTAGGTACCTACATCAGTCATGTAGTACCATAACACAAGCTCTGCTTAGGTTGGGGCTAGATGCTGCTGTGTGGATTGTCCAGCTTATATTTATTTATTACTTGTCGATTACAGGTGAACTTCGGCGACGTGTTCATCCCCCCGCACCTGGACCCCCCGCGACCCCGCGTGCTGCCGGAGTTCAAGCGGCTGGCTCACGGCCTGCGCTCCGGGAACATCAGCGTGCTGGACGCCAAGACCTTCTACATCCCCAACCTGCACTACGACGGCGCGGGGCCCGACGCTTACTTCTGGGTCGGGAACGGATCCGAGCCTAACAAACTGGGGACTAAGGTCAGCCAAACAACCATGTTTTAGACACATAAGTGATATATGACGTGTCCACACAGCTCTGGTTGTCAGTGAAGACCATACCTACCCTTACGGCTTCGAGACCCGAAGTGTGTTTTGGCCTCTGATGAGAAAAATCTGTTTACTTTTAGTTTGCTAATGTATAGATGCTATAGGAATGGAAATCCTGTCCTTCAAAGAAACTGTTAAAAATAGGATCTGTAAGGGATCGTCCTTTACGAAAGCATCCGGCAGAAAAACAGCCTATTGTATTTACACCCTGCCTTAAAGCCGTAACCTATTGTATAAAAGGAACAATAACAAACAAAACATAAACATCCGTACTACGTTTCCAGGTGCCAAACGAGCAAGGGTCCCTGCACCCCCTCCGCGGGTACCAAGGCGAAGACATAGAGATCCAGCTGCCGGGCAAGCTGACCGTGTACGACATCGACTGGCTCGCCGTCTGGTGCGTGGAGTACCGACACAACTTCGGACACGTCTTTATCCCCAAGGACCTGGATGTGCCGCCAGCGCTGGGGCAGACTAAGATCACCGTAAGATATGACATCGTGTTAATCATTGATTTCCAGAAGTATAACAATAAGTTTGTATCTTACTACTAGCAGTTTCCCGCGTTACATTCGAATATCACATTTCTAAAATATCCTAATGTAACTAGCCTATAAATATTTTTAACTTACGCGATCAGCAATCATACTTACAAGTACTATTTTAAAGAGTAAAATAACGCCGGGGGAAAATGGAAATAAACGCGATTAATATCTGTTAAAATAGTACTTGTCATAATATAGCCTATGTCACGCGGAGATAATGTAGATTCCGAACGGTGAAAGAATTTTGAAACTCGGTCCATTAGTTTGGGAGCCCTTTCAATGCAACAGACTACTCGTAAATCTAATCTTTCCTCTTTATGATATTAGTATAGAATAGGTTAAATCTATGTAATTGTTCGGTATGTTAACCATTGTATTATTAGCTAGCTATTTTATTAGCAGGTAAGTATCTCAATGTACTTTCTGATCTAAGTGTTCCATTGATCTCATTATCATTATTGCTAATAAATTAATATTAATAGAAATGTGTTGGTCTTGATTGAAACTTATAATGGTAAGTATAGTACAGTATGTAAACAGTAACATTACAAGCAAATAATATATTCAGGAGTTACTTTGCGGAAATTCATTGCAAAATATAAGAATTAAAATATTTCGTAACAATTCCGCGCAAAATCTTCTCTGAAAGATCTAACAAAAAGTAGTCCGCGTGTATAGCCCACCCTCACACAAATTGACGTTAACACACAACCTATTTGTAGAAGAACAAACCACACCGACTACAACATGAAAAAAAATGTATCAAAGCAAGTCGTCGAATAGTTTCGGCTCCCCACGAGACATCAGGAAATCACAATACTCGACCCTGACACTGAAAGTGCCAAGCAATACAAAATGAAAAGGGGTTTCTACGGGCAATACTTCACTTGGCACGCGGGTCACTGCTCGTAGAGACAACAATACAATACAATACATTTATTCGTAACACCAAATTATACGTCGAGTACAATAGTAGTAGTGGTTTTATAAAAACACTAGGTACTAACTTCTAAGTACACTAATCATTTATACACTCAAGACATTCATAAAATAATTAATTATTGATTGCTTTATTTATTATATTCATTTACAATTTTAATATTATTTATCACAAATGGGCAGTTCGTAAAACTCGTCAATAGAATAGAATGAGTTTTCAAAAAGCCATTTGCGTAGCCTCGATTTAAAGGCCGTTGTGGAAGTTGCATCCTCCCGGATAGTGGCCGGCAGCCTGTTATAGACTGAGGGACCCATGACGTACACGGACCTCTCCGATTTGCACAGTTTGTGGGTTGGTGTAACTAGAAGATGGGCTAGTTTATTGCTGCGGAGAGCTCGATCAGCAACAGCAGCAACATCTCTGGTCCCACAAGTGATACATTTTTTTCATTTTGTAGTCGGTGTGGTATGTTCTTCTACAAAAAGGTTGTGCGTTCGCGTCAATTTGTGGAAGGGCAAGCTATACACGCAGACTACATTTTGTAAGATTGGAGATGGTTTTGCGCGGAATTGTCACTAAATATGTTCTTATATTTTTCACAAGCAAGTAAATTAATATTTAACCTTTTTCGTTTCCACTGACAGTGACAGCTGACCAGGAACATTATTTTCTTATAATTTCACCTTTCACCATAATTTCCAGGGACTCGCAAGGACTAACATTTTGATTTATCCCCTTTACAGAGCAAAAGGAAAAAGCCACAGCATGTTAAACCACAGCTGTTAACAACCCCTCCAACTTTCCAAACTTCTTGGTTTTCGACGTGGTTTTGAATTTACGAAATAAGACATTATTTTAACTCACTGACTTTCAACAACACTTTCTTCTATAGTCTTACGAATGTCTTAGGTATATTAATTCGTAAAATAACATATCCCTACTGAAAGACTGATTGTTATTTTTATGTTTTTGTTATTAAATTGACTAACCGTTCCCAAATTTTTGTTTGCTTTCCTTTGGATTTGGATAACATTTTCAGCCTGCTTGGTGGTATAACCCGGTGAGTATTGCTTTAATTAACATAATCATACAATTTCATCATTAAATCAACTGTTTTGACTTTTGACACCTAACAGATCATCATCATTATAACATAGGTTGATGATGATGATATCATCCTGTCTGAGACGGCCTGTAACATTAATTCTATCTTCTATACAGATATGTAATAAAATTTTAGATGGTCAAACGATATTGTTTTTGCAATTTATCTCTTAAATTTCTTTCGTTTTCTTTTTCTTTCTTCACGTCTATATCACCTATTTCTTATGTATTAATATTGTTAGTAACATTT
This sequence comes from Eupithecia abbreviata, assembly GCA_943735965.1. NCBI lineage: Eukaryota > Metazoa > Arthropoda > Insecta > Lepidoptera > Geometridae > Eupithecia > Eupithecia abbreviata. The sequence goes on along the minus strand of OX030997.1, from coordinate 411,634 downwards.
AGTGCTATTTCAGACAAGTTCTACGACCTCCCAGACCCCCTATAGCGCCTCCAATAACTGCAAGGAGATTCTGGACAAAAGGTTGCAAATACGGTGGGAGTTGCAGGTAATTATTTTTAAATTTTAAACTAAATATTATCTTAGTATCTACCTCAGTATCAGTAATTTAATAGAAATACAAGCAGTTCTTAAAACAACAACAGAGAACACCTCTTCAGAGTTCTATGCGACAATTATTTGCACCGTTATCTCGTGGTCCTACTTTTTTGTCCTAATAGTAGGACCACGAGGGAGACCAGTTTCTGTTCGTCCTTCTATGACCTATTAGAGCTGTTATATGCGCTTAAATTCGAAATGGTATAAAATTTAATTCTGTTCAAAGAAAAGTATTTTATTTGTGATAATAATAAAGCTATGATTTTTATTTTCCATTCAAGCGAATAGAGAGAATCTTATAAAGGTAAAAATATCGTTCTCAAACATACTTGGTAATGCATTAACCCTAGCAGGACAATGTATGGTAAGTATCCATATAACATGAATCCCGTAGGTCCCTAAAAGCGACTCCGAAATGGTTTGTGAATCTGAGAAGTTTCACGTTAGTCCCCTACCAGTCGATAGACAGAGTGCAGTTTACGAAGCACCTTATAATATACAGGGTGGTTTTTGAGATGGGTGGCGATGACCAAGTCAGAAACCACGAGAGATTGATTTAGATAAAGTCGTCTAAGGAGACATTTGACTCGATTTAAATGATATTGTATATTTTCCCTCCGGAGTATTTGTTTTTCGAAATAGACTATAAATAGAATATCACACTCTGATCTGCTGGATTAATCCTTTGATGGATTAGATTCGACTTTTTTGTATTCAATTCAAGTCAATCCATGACCCATTTTGTGATGTGTCCAAAAGTCCTGTAAGTATAAACGAAATAAAGCACTTTGTTTGAAGTTTGATTATAATTTCCCAGGGGGACCACATCCAGATCACCCTGGCTGCCAGGCTCCGCAGCGAGCAGTACATGGCGTTTGGCATCTCTGGCGCGGAAGGTAAACCGGCCATGTTGGACGCCGATGTCGCCGTCGCTTATTGGGATAACAGGTAAGGATGATGACTTTTGGTCTATGCTTTGGTTGTTCAATCTAAATATAATGTGATAGGATACATGTCAATATTTATGTAAAGCTACGTACAACATTCAATTACTTACATACTATAGTCGGTGCGAAACTGCTTCAATGGCCAAGCATTAACATCATTGATGTACCTAATCATTTCTGGAGTAGAAGGCCTTCTCGATAAGATTTTGTTTTATCAATGCTCAATCGGACCTTACACAAGCCATCATACCTTCATCATAACTCTAGCACCATTTGTCCAGGGTGAACCAGCCCCGCATCCAGGACTACAGCATCACGCACCTGGCGCAGTGCGACGGGGAGCGGGGCGTGTGCCCCGACCAGCGCGTGGGCGGCCTCAACGATGTCGTCTTAGGTAATCTTGCTATTGTGATGATAATATACTTACATACTTCTGGCATACCTTGGCCACTATTTACTTTTCCATCAGTGCGGCTTGAAGGAATTTCTGTCTACTTTCGGCCGATACCCAAACCCAAGAATCATTTAACCTCGTGAAAAGCCATGAAAGCCACCCCAGCCTTACTTAATATCTCATCCACAGTATCCGGAAGCCAGAAAGACGGAGTCACCACGATCACATACCGGCGCCCGCTCGCCGCCACCGAGCCCTCGCGAGACAGAGAGGTGCTGACCTCTCGCTCCCAGTCCGTCATCGCAGCCTTCGGGCCTCTCAACTCGCGGTACGAGGCCAACGCGCATTCCTTCATGGATAAGACAACCAATGATGTGCAGCTGGACTTCGGGGCTACTGTGAGTTTGTTTTGTCTTTAGTTTATTGTTGTTTTGTTTATTGCGTACTTTATTGTATGCAAGTAACAAAATAACGTCTAATAGGTTTATAGACCTTCCTCTTCATCTATTAAAAAATACCACATCAAAATCAGTTTCGTAGTTTTAAAGATCTAAGCATACATAGGGATTACTTATTCTGCTTACCAATGTGCCAAATTTAAAAAAAAACTGTTATTACCATCCCTCTCACAGCTTACACAACTACTTTCCATTAAATCTTCAGAATGAGAACAGCTGCATCGGCCTGGCCACCCTGGACGTGAACGCCCCGCAGCCCTGGCCTCCGAGGGTCATCTACAGCGTCTCCAACTTCACTGTGAGGATCGGACCGGCCGCCGGCGTGAGGGGATACACTCCTATTACTGGTGAGATTATCTCATGCTTCTTATAACTCGATAGGGTTCCTAAGAGTTCTAGAGCTTTTAACCTTCTTTTTGTTAATAAAGAGATTTATTACTAACTTATCTTTAATAGGAGTTTTTTTTAATTTCATGCAGGCAACGAAATTAGCGATGGATTCTCCCGAGTCGGTAAGAGATGCTTTGTGTTGTAGATTAGAATCTAACTTACCCATCTTATCATGGTTACAACGTGACATGGATGTTTTGTGTTTAATTTTTTACCTTTTTGTATAAACAAGGACGTGATGAACATTTACCAAAAACTGGCCGTATATTGCCCCCGGAATAAAGAGACGAACCAATAGGAGTCATACATATTACATAAGTATTTTCGCGAAAAAGCGAGTACGTACATACTTTCCTGATTCTTCAATATTTATTTTTCCAGGCGTCTCAGTAAACCTTTTAATGTCTTGAAAGTATTACATAAACCATTAGAAACATTTGGAGTCTAATGAATCAATGAGTGTATCTACTCCATTTTTCGAGTATCAATTTTCTATGTTGTGTCTTGGGTTTCACTTTCCTTCTATTATTTTTATTGCTCTGCACCAATGTGAAACACAGGGGAGTGGGGGGATTTTCGGGAGACAAACAGCGCGTGCGTCCAACCTCGAAGACGTCTCGACGGACACTGCTGGCCGCCCGGCGCGAGCGCCCGAATGAGTCAATTTTGATAGTTTTCTTTTGCAGAGATTAATGATAACTTATTTTGAAAAAGAAATTACAGATCCTTAGTAAATCAAAAACCCTATCTTTTGATATAGCTTTGAAATGATTCCAAGAAGAAACCTCTGAGTAAAAGTTATTTGAAATTTGGATTAGTGTCATCTTTGCGATTTTTTTTTATTGAGAAAAGTATTTTTATTCACGTTTCTATTTTTGCAAGTCTTTCGAGTATATGTTCAATTTTTATAAAATATATTCATTTCGTGCTAAAAATGGGACTACCTCGCCTTGAACAACATTTTGTTTTGCAGGTCACCCATCATGGGGTATCGCGTGGTACATCAACGACCAGCTGATTCCCGAGCTCTACGTGGAGCGCGGGAAGACTTATACCTTCGTCGTCGAAGGTGGGAACGACGATACCAACCCAGCCAAGTAAGAACCTTGATCGAAATAACGTTATTAATCCTCAGTATTATGTATATCGTCGAGATAATCGATATTACCTACCTAATGTTTTGAGATTGTTCGATAAACAACATTATGTAACAGGGAACTACGCAACTTCCATACAAATATGAGACGTCACTGAAGCGGGGCCTATATTTTCCGTCTAGCAGTATTACTATAGACACTCACTTGAACTTCAAAGAACATAAAAAAACCAAATCAAAATTATCTAGTTTTACGTACGCGTTACGGGAGCTAATCAAGACAACTGACCTTCCGACAGCGCTAAATGCTTATTACGCAAATATACACGGTCACCTAACTCGCAGTGTGATTTTATGGGGGAATAGCACAGATGTACAAGATTTGTTCATTATGCAGAAGAAATGTGTGCGTATCCTAGCAAATATAAAAAGAACAGACAGCTGCAAACCTTTTTTCAAGAAGTTTAAAATTCTAACCTTGCCATCTATCTACGTATTAGAACTTTGTAAGTTTGTTCGAAAATACCCTAACTTATACACAACACTAGACGAACTTCCCAGAAAATATCCACTTCGACCAGGGAGAAATAAAATCATACAACCACCATCAAACCTGTGTATGCACAGTACCGGCCCATATAAAATGACCATTAAAATATATAACAAACTACCAAACGCAATAAAAGACATAGAATCTGATAACTTATTCATAAAAATACTAAAGAAATTATTAATTGACAAATGCTATTATGATATAAATGAATTTTTAAATGACAAATTGACATTATGATAAGAATAAATAAATAAAACTGACATTATGATAAGGCAAATAAAATATAATAATTACTAAAATTACTAGACAGTAGGTACTACTTACCTTAGTACCTACATATTTATATTTTACTATAAACAACCTCGGTCTGCCTTCCACTTGTTGTTCGCGCCCAATAGGGTTCACATTGTAATACTAATCTATACATAAGAACCTACTAATTAAGCCAATGTGATGACAACAATAAATATATTGAGTATTGAGTATAAGTATTGCTTATAATCAAATATTGATGATGATGTCGATCAATTGGATACTAAGTTAACTTAACTTTCAGCTTTCTGTTTGGTGAAATCGGTCTTAACCTTAGATATCCTGAGTTTGAGCGCTGAGAGGTGCGACACAGTTTTAAACTAACTACAAAGGAACTCTGGAAAGCGCATATTTCCAGTGTTCCGTTGTATTTTGGATATATTATGTCTTTGTTCATTCTAAATACGAGTAAATACATTGACAAAAAATTAATATCTTGCAGATACCACCCATTCTACATCAGCGACTCGTCCGAAGGAGGGTTCAGCCAGAAGAGAGAGGAGGACCGCAGGAAGCAGCGCGTGTTCGCCGGAGTCGCCTACGACAACGAGGGGTACCCGTACCCTACTGCAGGTACCTTATTAAATTAAATTAAATAAAAACACAATAAGCAAAATAATTCAATAAAAATATCAATGATCAAAATATAAATAATACAACACAAATGTCAATAAGCAAAACAAACTTCTCGGTTTAGGTAGGTTGCTGGAGCCATTAAACTTTCCGTATTCCGTATAACAATAAAACAAAAAGTGAATTTTTAAAAAATCTTATAAAAATACCTTATACTCGTACATTGTATAAACACAGGATTACATTCGTATGATTCGTTTCAAATAATTATGAGGAAATTAGTTTCCTGTTGCAAAGTAGGTGCGCGTTGAAGTCTTTTGTATGCTACGCTGTAGGTCCGGCGTAGCGTCGTAGAAGGTCTACGAGAAATGTGTTCAAGGTTTGTCTCTCGCGTATAGTGCGGGTTCGATTCCAGCCTTGGCACAAATGTTTGTACGATCTTCTTATATTTATTTCCAGTTATATTCTTTGTAACATACAATATCAATACCTAACAATGTCAATCTTCTTTTTATGTAATGCACTGTAAATAAATATTATATCCGTCATCTAGTAGGTACAAGTAGGTATCCATAACAGGTCTGCCTCAGGAGCACCACACTCACACACAATAAAATATCTCCTAATTAATTTAGTTATTATAAACCTTGTCATTTCATGTATACTTCATTATCATTCATTATTACTCTTTTTATTTTTTAAATGAAACATTTTATTTTGTTTGCGGAGGAGGGCGCTGACTCAGCTACACAGTTTTTTAATTTTTGCGGTAGTCAGCCCAGAATTGTAACCTATATGTAGGTACATTAAGTTTTATGTTTCAAATAAAGATTTTTGTATTTTTTTAGCTTGGGGATTGGTTAATATTATTTATTCTTATTTATTTACTAATACTTGTTAGACTCACTTTAATGTTGTCCCCAGCTGGTCGTTACTGCGAGTGGACGCACAAGACGATCGACCAGGCGTCCGTCACGGACTCCTTCGAGGAATACACCAAGACGCTGAACTTGAACTGCACCGAAGGTGAACCAGCCGTCCTAAATTGGACTGTGGCGCACGAGACGCCGGACTTAGTCTACTATCAGGTATGTCATCTAAGTTGTTTGACGACCACTGTGGCGTGGTGGGCGAAGGTCCGCCTGCGACGCAGGAGGTTGCGGGTTCGATTCCCACCTCGGGACAATTGTGGGTACGATCTGCAGATATTTGTTCCGGGTGTTCTGGTCGTTATCTACTTATGTATAATAAAAAAAATATTAATCTATGTAATCTATTGTATATTAAGTATATCAGTCATCTAGTACCCATAACAAAATATCTGTTTAGCTTGGGGCTAGCTAGATAATGCGGTGTGGATTGTCCATCATTATTCATTATTATTAATTATCATCCACAGTGCTACACCCACAACAACCTCGGCTGGAAAATTCACGTGGTAGACCCTGGCACGCCCGTGCCCTTCCCGTCAGACCAGCAACGGATGAACTCCGCGACTCTGTCCCTCTACTCCGCGCCATTGGTGTTGCTAACTGCACTGCGCAACTTGTTCGGGAGATAGGCTAACGGGGTGGCAAAGTAAGCTCTGTTCGGAAAGCTTTCCACTCGAAGGGAATAATCTTTAGTATCACTAATATTACATTTGATTCAGAACAAAATAGATTAAATTATTGAACACAGATTAGGTAGGTAATGTTACTTCGAGACTTACCTAGTACCTAGGGTCTGTCACTACTGTGAGGAAAGTAACAAAAGTAATGGAACGAGGAACTTTTTGGTGCGTTCTTGTTCAAATTTACGCGGTCCTGGTATGTCAATGTCATAAACTAGAAAGGGCTGCAACCGAGAGAATAATTTCTACCATTATGGTATATTTTTGGCGTGAGAGTGATTAATTAGTATGTTGTCATAACTTTCGAGTGGAAATTGTGATATTGGGAGGTATTGTATATCGCAAACATGAGCTCACTTTATAATGTACATACAAATTCTAGTAAAAATGGGTAAAAATGTCAATCTACATTACTTATATCAATTTCATATCAGTCTTTTCACGTAGGATTTTTGACAATGGTCTTGTAGCATTAAAGTTGAATAAGGTTTTGTATGTACATTGTGTTGGTAACCAATAAAAATGACGTGGAGTAGAATAAAGAAAAAATATACTTGGCTATATAATTTTAAAATCAGAAATAACGCAGAAATTTATTGCTTGGATAGGGTACTAAAATAGTACCTTCTTACCGTATCTACATAATAATTATGTAGGTACTGCACTAAATAAAAACACAAGATTTAGATATGTACGGTCCTTGCTTAGATTAATATCTGTTAGAGAGAGGCAGGTACCTACGCCATAATAGGTACATAGAGAGGGGCAGTTTTATTAAATATAAAAGACCATGCACGTCTATTGATTGGAATTTATCAATATTATCCATTCATTGTGCTTTTCGTAATTTTGACAATAATAATGTTTGAATTTTTATACTAAACTTTTTTGGGCTGTTTACCTGAACAACTTATACTATTTTTTATTAAAGTATGTACCTAATAATTAACCAATGTGCGAATGAAAACGATCGACAATAATTATGTCTATTCAGTATGGTAAGATTTAAATAATAATAATATGTAAGATATAGGCCAATCTGGCACCTACCTATGTTTTAGAACGACTTGGACGTCCTAGCTAGGCAAATATTATGAATCATTATTTAGTTTACTGTTTAACTCTACATTATACTTAAATAACATGTTTTCAAATTAGATGGTTGGTTACATGGGATAATACGGATTGAATTGTTGATGATGTTTTTCAAGTGTTACGGATCAGATCCATAAAATTAAAAAGTTTACATATTGAAAGTTATTAAAAGGGTTGCCTTTCGGACTAATTATGTATTCTATTTCTAAGTTCTGTTACGTTCTACTAGTAGGTAAGCATTTTTTAACTAAACATTTGACATAACGTTATTTTTAATATAATAAAACTGAAAAAGGTTCGAATAAAACTTACCCGTAGAATAGTAATAGTTAAATTGGTTGGTTGGTAATCGCGTGGAGTGGGAGACAATAAAACGGTTATTAGGATAGCGCCGTTAATGTATCAAATGAATTTAATATGTATCAATAATAATATCTATAAATAATATTTTAAGGCCTCTAGCCGAATTCGTCTGAATTAGATAATAAATCAATGGTTTATATCAATGTTTAGCTGCCATCGATAAAACGTGGCTAGAAATCTTTTTATCGCTATACTAACACCTAGATTTAAGGAGTAACGTTTGACAATAAAAAAATTAAGCAGACAATAAATTTTGCATAAATTTATAAAGTGGTGTAAGAACAATCAAATAATGTGTTTCTACATTTTACACACATTATTTGCTTAATTAGGAATAAAAAATATTTCATGTATCTACTAATATCTTATTTAACTATCTTTATTAGATCTACAATTGAATTATAGATTCATCTAAATAATTTAACACTTTGTAGTCGTAGTTGTTGGTGCACAAATTGTTAATTTTAAGAGGTTTATAGAAGTTAAATCAAACATATTACAGTGCAATTAATAAGAATAAGCCTACTGCTGTTGTTTTTCAGTGAGTTACCTACTATTTTTAGCTAGATAAAACATTGTTGATAAAGTTCCAGTTCGTTTGGAGTCTATTGAGTATTGATATCAAAATTACCTAACTTAAATGTAACTTAAGTGAACTTGTCTTACATGTAATTCAATTTCATAATACATTTATTATTCAGTAGGTTAAGTGCCCTATTTGTAAAAGTATGTAGCCTTCCCATTTACAATTCGTAACTTGAAAAAAAAAACAACGTATAATAATTTAAAAGATGAATACTATGTACCGGAATTTAAATATCACTTATAGTTTTTTAAAACATGCCAAATTATTATTATGTAGGTAAGTATAATGTTACATACCCTACACTGTCTGTCATATACGATTGCATTGCATGCATACAAATAGGTTTAACGATTTACTTGATTTCATAGGTACTCATTTTTGTGTTATTACTTATTAATTAACCCCATGATAAATGTTGGACAATTTTTTATGGGAATGGCTACCTACAAAATTATTGTAATGATGTTTTATACTTTTAGCATCAATGTCGTGAATTAATTCTAAATAAAAGTTTTGCGTAGGCACAATATTTACGGAATTCAAAAATTCCTGGGTTGACTACAGCAATTTCTTTTATTTACTGTTGGCTACAAATAATGCCATTATTTCAACGAAAACTCTCACGGTGCTTACTTGCACCTAAGTACCCATAGAATGGTTAATAAATGCACAAATTTAGACGTAAGTATCTAGCATTGCTTGATTCTTTTACTGTGAATGTTGTAGGTAGTTATTTAAATATCAAGAGAAATAATTTAATCAATATAAAGGAAAACGGAAGAGTTCATGAAAATAAATTGATTGTATCAAATTTCATCTCAAATAATCCAATAGGTATGTATTATCAGACGCCTAAGATACCTTGGTAAACTTTCATCCCTCAAATGCTATTTTTAAGTTTCAATAAAACTGTGGTAAAAGATACTCATTTTTTATTAATTTGTACAAGAGACCTTCAAATTTATTTAATTGAATAAGATAAATAACAATCTTTTATTGTATTTTACATAGAAAACGAATGTAAACTATAATAAAACATTCAACTCGGTCAACAACAATACTCTCTTCCGTCACAATATTTACAAAAATTTAATTGTTTGCTACAGTAAGGCGTATACCTTGTCTGTCCACGATTTATGGGAATCCTAGTAGGTACCTAAATGTGTAGTGTAGATATAATCAGAACCCGGAGTTCGGTTTGATGATAGTATCAGGAAATCAGTCATCAAGACGTCTTATTTTTAATTAAAAACGAATTTAATGAATCGAAAAAAGAAACATGACGCGGAAACCCATCTGTTATAATGTTGTGGAAATAAATAAAAATCAAACATTGGTAGAACATGGTAGAATTTTTTCGCCGCGCGCTTCTCGTCAGTTGTCATTGTCAAACATTATGTTTTGGTGTTTGTGAACAGTGACTCACCCATGTTGCCAGCCTTACAGTTTTGTGCTAGATTTGGCATATTTTAGCCATTGTCGCAGCCATTTAGAACTAAACAATATTTTGGAATATAACATTAACGTAACGGTGAAACGATTACATATTTTTTTATTCGTAAAAGATTGTTTTTTCCACGCACGCACACGGCTTTGTATTTATTTTGTGTATATCATCTTATACCAGCTACATTACTATAGTCGAATTCGAATTAGCCCTGTTGGCAACACTCACTTTTGGTTGTTTCAGTTCAGTTGTTTGTTTGTTTTGTCTTTGGTTTGTTGGACTCTCTCGTATCGTAATAAATTGTTCATTTCTGGTATTCAATTTTACTATACATTTTACTTTGTTATTTCAGGTTTGAGCATTTAAAAGCTTATTATAATAGCTATTTTAAATATAGCCGATGTGGTAATCAATTCAGTGAAATTACGTCAGACTACATCACAGGAAGTTCACATTATTAATAATTGTCACGAAAACGAGTAACAAAGCGTTGAAACAGCTTTACCTACTAGTTTTTTACGGGTTAGTCTGCAAATAAATTTTCTAGTTCCTGTAGATATTTTCATTTCTAACCCAAAGGCCCTATTATCTTCCCAAATCTATAAAAAAAGCTCCAAGAAAAAAGGTTATAAAAACTTCTCACACCTGCCTGTCACCAGTCAAAAGGCTTCATTTGGCAACTGATTCCGATAAAATTCGTAGTGTTTTGGAATATATCCTTATATAACTATAAAATTACACGTGCATTTCGTGAAGTTATGACGAAATTATCAGTCTAAAACACCCAATTTATATCTGGGTTGCTAAAGAAAACAAAATCTATCTCTAGCTGGAGGGTCTTTGTCTAGCCATTTCACTATCAACATCAACTGCTGCGTAAAATTCCTCCAAACAAAGTTTCCTCAAACATTGTTTCAGAAAACTCCAGAAAATATAATGCCTGATCAACAAGAAACAGATGTCAACTTTAAAAAAGAAGGAATAATAAACTCTGCTATGGAAAAATCACCAGAAATGGCAAAAAAGCTGGAGAAACTAGAAAAATTGCCTGGAAAACCTGTTGAGGTCCCAACCAAGAAAATGCCAGAAATAACTAATGATAAACATGTACCATCTCAGGAGAAATCTGTACCAATTCAGTGTAAATGCAAACCAACTCCAGACAAGTCTGTACCAATCAAGTGCGAATGTGTACCAACTCAGGATAAACCGGTACCAGCGCAGGAAAAAACTACACCACTCCAGAATAAAACTGCACCGATTCAGTGCAAATGTGTACCAACCCAATGCAAATGCCCATCTCAGGGGAAAACGACCCAGGACAAATCTCAACTAACAGATAAGCCAGTGCAACAGAAACCATCAACATTTGGATCACCACAGTTCCCTATGCCGAGCTTAAAAAAGTCTCCACACACTCTGTACCGAAAGTTGCTGCCCGCTGTACTGTTTGTCCTGACCTTCGTGACTGTTATGACCATTCTGCTGATTTACATGGACACTGTTGGTGAGTATAAGAATTCCCTCTAGCATACAAACCTCCTCTACTGAACATATCTTCCCAAAAAGGCAGGGTTTTGCAGTAATCACCACACAGGCAGTTTGGTGATTGTAGTGTAGGAGTAAACTTCCTGTAGATAATGATTATATTGAGAATTTTACATTGAGTAATTCTTAAAAGTTGTTTGTAGTTGTTGACATAAAGTCACAATGAGAAAAATCATTGCTTATCCATTTCTTAAAGTAGATAGAATTTCATTGTATCTACGACTATAAACTTGAATAAAAGCCCAGCAGGTGGACATTAATAGGTCTTAGAAATTTCTAGCTTCTTCAATATTTGTTATGTTAGTTCAAAGTAAAGTAAAATTTATTGCATCTAATACATGTTAATAAGAACCAAGTTAGGTAGTATGGTTGGTTAGGTTTCATAAGCAATATGGAACCAATTTTCGTTGCAGCTAATTTCGTGTCAGAAAAAACGAAGAAGCTTGAGCTAGATGCACCTCTTGGAGTATATTTCCACAAGTTAAAAAAGATTATTAATGAAAAAGCACAAAAATTAGAAAAATACACGGCGGAAATTGAAGAGTTTGCCAGAGATTTTAATAAAAAAGCTGTTGAGAGAGTGAAGATGACAGGACTTATTCATAGTATTGAACAGCATGCTTTGGACTTGCAGAACATCAGCCAGGGTTACGTAGACTCACCGCATGCTGCAAATGAGGATCTAGTTAAAAAAATATGATTGTTGGCCAATTTCATGTTGGTTCATTTTAGTTTTTATTCATTTTCGTGTAACTTCTTGGTAAGGCCTGTGAAATTTATTTTTGATGATTTATTTATCTTTCTTACACAGAAAGTTTGAAGGTAATATGCCACTGCTGGGCTTTACAATATATTAATTTATTGAGTTTTTATAAACATTAAATTATAATTTTTATCCTATTTTATCCTTGATTTCTGTTTTATATATCTGCTGGCAACTTGGCACATTGCTTTTTTGGGATAAAATGAAGTCCATCCCTGGGATATAATCTTTTAGGCGTCCATTCAAATCAGTTCAGTAATTAATTGTAAAAAGGTGACGACAGACAGACAGTTTCTTTCACATTTATAGAAATGAAGAAAGGATGTGACTTTGAGTATATTTTGTGCAACTGCAGAAATAACTGGTAAATATAAATATCCTGCTTTAACTTTTACTTAACCATTTAATTAGTATTCGAAGTGAATTTGTTAAAAACTGACTGAAAACAGAGAGGCTGTGTACCAATTTCAAACACAACTGTAGCTAATCTAATGGTCACCATTGTACGGTGCATACATGTTCCCGCGGGTCAGTAGTTTATGTTATGACGTGTCTCTAAGGCGTAATTACAGCCATTCCTGTCCTTTGGACAACACTCACGACCATTAGCTTTAACGTAATGAACGATAGAACCGTGAAACTTAATAAACTCTTTAAACTTTCAAACACCAACACCTTATAGGATTATGGGAGGCACACTACGCACCCTATAACCATGGTCCAATGACTATGGTGATTGATCATACTCATACTATCGTCATGCTATCATGACAGTTTCAATAGTAATACCAATGTTGTTTCAGCCCTCGGAGCGGCTCAGTTCCGAGTGAACATGTCCCGTGACTACGAGCTGGCGCGCATCCCGCAGGGCTCCGCCCCGCTGGTGGCCTACGTGCGCCAGCTGCACTTGGCGCCGCCGCCGCCGCGCGCCGCCGCGCCGCCGCCCCGCTCTCCCACGCCGCAAGTACTCGTGCTGGACCAGTTATACGGCGAGATTGTGAGTATACATAGAATATACTTTATTGCTCTACTACTCCCAGCTGCTTCACCAAGACTAACTAAACACCTATTGTGCCTGACGAGATCGGACCTACGCGTCCTAGTGGGGACACTCACAGGACTCTGCCCACTAAACAAACACCTCTTCACCATCGGAGCAACAGACAGCCCTCTTTGCAGAGGATGCCTGAGCGACGAAGAATCAGCTGCCCACGTAGTGCTGGAATGCGAGGGAGTAACAGCGCAATGACATAGAAAATAGATAGAAATCCTCGACCACCCGAGGTCACTCCGCGAGGCCTGTGAAGATCCCAGCAGTATTCTGCGCTTCTGGACGCAGTAGGCTGGTTGAACTAGCAAACACTAAGCACAAAGGACCAATCGGACTCTAAGTGCGGAAATAGGAGTACACCTACCATACCATATCCTTTATTTCACAAAAGTTGTACATAGGTGAGCATAATGCTAGATATCATTCTCTAGCTGCTAACCTTTGGGTAGTGTAGACAACAATTTAGTAAGTAGTGCTTGATTACAGAACTTACTTTTACTTATAAACATAATAAAATATACTACTCACAGCTAGAGAGTATATATGGACGTACATTCCTCAAGAATCCTCTACGCCCGTCCGTTACACCGACGATGTCAAGGCGCCTTGTTCAGCAGGTTAGTTCTCCGGGGAGGCACTACGACAGAGGCGGCCGCCTGCGCCTCTCCACGTACTCATCCGGTACGCACAGGTTCATCATCATTTGTAAAGTCGAACTGAAAAATAAGCTAAGAGATGTGACTTTCATGAAAATGAAAAAAGTTTATTTCTTTACGCTTAAAATAAGCTCTTGACAGGTCATAATGTCATGATTGTAAGTATTATTTTCTGTTCCAGTACAACGGCACCTTCATCGAGTTCGTCCCGCGCGGCGCGCGCTCCCTGTCCACCCTGTACCTGGAACGCGCGCGCGGCTGGCGCGGCGTGGTGGCGCGCGCGGCCCCGCGGGACTATCTGGCGCTGCGGACCAACGCGCGCGCCGCGCATGCCTGTCTCAGCCCCACGCAGCACCCGAGAGAGGTACCTACCCTTTTGCAATCTATGACATCATTCATCATTAGCCTATGATAGTCTGGTTGACATAAGCCTCCCCCGATGAGCGCCATAACGCCCTGTCTTCAGCTTACCGCATCCAGCATATTCTTGACATCATTCGCCTGTGCTAAAATATAAAAAGAATTCTGAGTTTTTGAGTTTCGTTGATAAAGCCCCTCTAATAAAGGGTTTTTGAATGGTGGTGATACCTACTACCAATACCAAGTTTATGAATGAGGACCTGTCGAGAAGTGGAGTCCGTGTACAATAACCCTATATACATGTATCAAATCGTTCTTAATACTTGTCTACTGGCCGAGGTGCGGTGCCTCAATAGTTTCATTGTCTACGTGTTCACAGTCGTGTCCAAGAGTACTGTACAGTCTGAATGAAATAAAGCACTTTGATATTTGATTGGCTATCCTACTAAAGTTTGTAATGGATGTTTGTTACTCTTTCAAGCAAAAACTACTGAATGGATTTTGATGAAACTTTACAATAATATAGCTTACATATCAGAATAACACATAGGCTACAATTTGTAAAGATATATTGTATATTATCCAAAATATGTATCACCACGCGGGTGAAACCGCGGGGCGCAGCTAGTTGTGAATAAAGCAGTTAGATATTCGATCGTCAGGTATCGTACTCGGAAGGCGGCGAGAGCTCCGTGTTCCGGTCGCGCGTGCTGTGCCTCCCGCTGTACACGCTGCTGCTGGCGGCCGAGGCCACCTCCGCGCAGTATGTGATGCTGGGCGGCGACGCGGCGCTGCCCGCCTTGACTCATGTGCCCTACGAGAGCGTGCATATACAGGTAACAAAGCTATAGTTAACTTTTACCAATTATTTATTAAAGATCCACCGTCTATGTATATTGTTCCTTCATGTCCAGTCCATCCTAAAGTTGCCTGGAAGAGATCGCTCTCAGCGATAAGGCCGCCCTTTATACTGCCTTTATTCTATTGTTTTCTACTTTGTGTGTTATCTTATAATAAAGTGTTTTCTATCTATCTTCTACTAGTCAAGAACCCTCCTTCAATTGATTCACCTACAACAGAATGCTCTGTAAACGCCATCTTCCACAGGTGATAGAGATCCAATCATCAGACCCCGTCTACAGGAACAAGACCACGAGCTTCCTCGCCACCAAGAACTACACCGTGGCGGCCAGCTTCGACGAGAGTGTCATGTACGCACTCAAAGAGAACTAGGACATACACAGGGGCCCTATTCATCATAACCAATCGCTTCACTATGATAATGGTATCATCGCAGAATCACCGCGTATAATATCCTAATCATCCTAAGGTTACTTAAAGAAATCGCTCTTAGCGATAAGGCCGCCTTATATACTTCCTTAATTCTAAGTATTTATTTCTGTCTTGTTTGGTTTAATAAAGTATTTTCTATATATCTGTCTAATATCAAAACGTCTATAATATGGTGTGGATGCTCCGATACCTTTGTCATACTGAAGCGATTGGTGTAGCAGAGGGTTACGATACACATCGCGACGACTGTTTGTCGGGTATTTGATTCATATATGCTCTGAAAAGAGCGAGACAAACAGTCGACAGACTTGGTCGTGGCTCGTATTTTAGGCTAGCTGGTCGTCAAATAAATCGGCCCTTTGTTGCAGATGTTACTACAATGCTGAATTTCCGATAAATCCTAGTTTTGTTCTCAAAGTGGTTAGATTTTTTGATGATTTGTTCGTACAGTGAATAGCGGCTGAAATCGGTTAGGAGATGTTTTTTGTCATACGGCCTCCATTTACAGTTTCGACTGGATACATTCGACAGTGAAAAATAGTGCTCAAGTTCCACTTTTCAAGCAAACACCTTTACAAGGCGTTTTCTAGTTTGAAAATGGATAATATTGGGTAATATTTTGTTGTTAATATCCCTGCTATATGGTGAAAGGACGAGTCAATAAGTAGACTTATGGGGCCTTGGTTGGTGTCAATTTAGTTTAGTAACTTCTTTCTGTCCTTAACTACCTCTTATGTAGACAGTCAGACTACCCAGATTCCATTAAAATCGCAACAAATAATTCCAAAAGCATTTAAAAACTATTAATTCATAAAAATACGTATCGATTTGTTTAGTTTTGTTTCTAAATGTTAAATGTCCAATAATTTGAATGTGAGGTATTGTTATTAACATATACGTAAAAGAAAAAAACAAGTGGAAAGTAGCACAGAAGACTTCGTAATTTTAGAATAGAAGCTTTAGTCATACTCGAACAAAATGCTCTCTTCGATTTAAATCTCAATTAACTATAATTTTGCAGTTTACTATGTTATATCTGTATATGTTGTTTCAATATTAATTACATGAAACATATTTGTTTCTTTCTACATTCAAAAGCTTGAAAAGTAAATTACTTTGTTTACACTCTTCAAGGGAAATATAATGATTTTAATTAATAAAATACTTTAAATAAACATGAGCTCAATTTGGAGCGAATAACGCACATACCTAGATGTATTCTGTAGGTTTCTTTCTTTAGATAAGTCAAATTTATAAAATAAGAAAAATGTACCCAACATTGAACACAGCAACATATTGTGGTAGTACATACGTTGAAACATCGAACATTGTCTATTCAATAATCGATTATAATTCTTTAAGTGCACAAATAATTTAATTCTAATAATAATTTCCACATTAAGATATGTTTAGTTTTAATTGTGATTTAATTTTAAGTGATTTTAATTAGTATTTTTCTGTAAGATTATTTTAAAATTATGATTCCGTATTTTGATTTTAACTTTTTAATGCTTATAATTTTTTATTTACATTAATGATTCATTTTATTATTTGATTTCTTAATTATAAATCAACCAGTGCCTTACTGATGTAAAATTTTACCGTTTTACAGCCTATTAATAATAAGTAAGATACTCATACGAATATGTAGTTACTTTTACGAGTTTTAAGATCTGATTTCATCAATCACTCTTAAACTCAGTTTAAGTGTTCTTGCTTAACTTGATTTTATGTTTGTATTTGGCAATCAGACCTACAGTTGGTTTTGAATCTTGATTTGTCAATTGATATTTCTGATGGCTTACGAACACGTATTATAGGCGAACGAACACTCTCGTTTAGAACGACAGCTAAGATGAAGTTGAATATTTGTAAATGTTTTAGAATCTGCTATGTGACAAACAAACGAAATAACCAAGAGCGAATCAGCTTACCACAGCTGGTATAATAGCTATTTTCAAAACATTTATAAATCAACAAGAGACTGAAAAAAATAAGGAAGCTTATTGAGTGATGTAACTAGCCGTGTGCTGTACTAGCTAATGTAATGCTTACTGTAATAGCTTTACTGTATCTGCTAACACTATACAATTAATATAAACGCTTCTTTTGAGCTTTACGAATGTTCTCTATATTTATTTCTGTTCGTTTCTAGTTATGTAACCCGCATTAGGTTTAGTCTCGTATTATCATTTAATTTGTAAAAAAAATCGTTCAAGCTTATCTTGTCGAGTAAGAGAGATGCCACACGGGCGCTGCGACGTCGCAACGCAGTGACTTCAACGCAATGAGTGCCACCCGAGCGCTACGTCAACGCACAACTGTCAGCTTCGATATACTAAACAATACTGCGTCGTCGCACCGCAACACCCCTTCCCGCCTCGTCTCTGCGCTGCGTGTGCGTTGTTCCAGCGCACCGTGTGGCATGCCGGGCAGATTTGTATGTAGAACTACGGAGCGTCAACGCTGCGAGTCGCAGCGACGCAGCGCAGCGGCAGCGCCCGTGTGGCGTCACTCTAAGGTCTTAAGATATTTGGTTGGGAAAAAGGCTTTAGCATTCCTTGGAATTCCATTGTTAATTTAATAATTTAATTTTAAGAAGACTGAAATTGAAATGAACAATCTATTATATTTTTATGTTCAGTATTAAACAATAAAATGAAATTGTAATCGATAAGTGACAATTATTTTAATTTATTATGAGTAATGGTTAGTTTATATGCGCTCAATTTTCACGAATAAATTATTAATTGCTTAACAACATCTTTTTTTTTAATATTCCTGTCGGCGATAACCCTTTTTTTATAGAATTATACTTGTGCAAGTTGTGAACTATATACATGGCGCTCCATCTTTTTATTAAAATCTTTAACTGGGACAACATAAACGTGGGAGAAGTATTGCTTTTTCATTTCAAAACCTAGGTACTTGTGATTTTAAATCTCCCAATCAACTTCTGCTTGCCTAGTACCTTTTCAACTCAATCTGCTTCTCGATTCTGCAGCTGCTGTCTGCTGGTCATAGAGTCGCAGAGGTTGAGTCCATGAAGTTCCTGTGAGCATTCTCCGAAATGTAAAGACAAGCATTCTTGCGGCGGTATTAGACACGTCTCTGCAAGGTATCTATTACACCCATCCAAACTTTCTTTCTTTTTCTAAAAAATACTCAAGAATAGGTCTATGACTGAGCAAGCTTAGTACGGGCTTTAAACATCCTTGAGCTTTAAGTAAGGATAGTCTGGGGGATATAGATGAGTAAAACATTTTTTTTTATATAGTTACGTTTATTCAATACATCTTGCAGTACATTATAACGATCATCATACATTAAAATCGATCCTAAACATAACAAAACTAATATAATCATTAAATAGAACAATTATATTTACTTAAATAATTATAAATTGTGCGAATTAAACACGCAGAAAATATAGTACATGGGATTACAGCTAAATTGATAAAATATATTTATTGCTTTTGATGTACCCTAAAATATAATACGGAAGAACACATATCTAAATCTAAACTAAATAAAAAAAATGAGTTTAAAGTTTTAATGTGATTAATTTATCTTGTTATCTGCGGGGACCATTTATTTTAATTTCTAATAAAAAAAAAAATATTTAAAATAAACTCAATAAATAGAAGAACTATGCACCATAATGACAAGCACTACTTAAAACAATAACATAATACAAGCAACACAGGCCGAATCATCACTAGGCAAATTGTTCATTGTTCTGTTCTGAGTAAACATTTTCTTCTATAAATAAATAATTTTATAATAATTATAATAGGATTGATAACAATACGTTCCAAAAGTCCAATATATACATAAGCTAAGTCGACGACGTATGAGGCAGAGATATTAAGAAAATAATTACTAAATTCTATTCCTTATGTTTTGCCTAGTGATGAAACGGCCCAAGTACGCGATAATTTTTGAGCTTTGGTCCCAATTTTTCGGCCAACGAATTTTGAATGATCGACTACAAAAAATAATTTATTCATTGATGCACGATATATGAATATTAAAATGTTTTCATATTGGGTAAGTAGGTACATTTAAAAAAAAATCCATTTCTTACTCAACGGTTAAAAAACTATATCTGATTCAAAGAACCAATTCATTAAAAATTATTAAAATACAGAAAAAATAAAGAATTTATACAAAACTCTATGTTAGTGCTAACTTTACATAAATGTATGATACTTTCTAGTCTATACAATAACAAAACTAAATCTGGTTTTAAGAAGCTGCCTTTTACAACGAAAAGAAGGAATGATCTAAATGCAAAAGTAACACAATATAATATAAATTTAAGTACATGATACTAAATAGATACCTGTGACTCTACTCTTGCGCATTATTGTCATTTCCCAAAATATATTTTTGACCTCATTCATGATTTTTCAGTGATTTTGACATTACTTCATCTGACACTACACACAAACAACACTTTCACCGTACATTACACACAAACCTATCAACGAAGAGGTTTTAATCATTATTCCCAGTGATAAATTTAAATCACTATAATGGAAAATATCTAGTTGAGTCAATTAAACTGACAGTAGAACTACTGGGAATTAAGACAAAATACGTTCATACGTACGCAACAGACGTTGGCTGAAAAATAGATGAATGTCATTTTATTTAGGTGACCATTGGAAAAATTTTGATTCAGCCGGTATACAGATCCGAATCACAGAAAATAAAAAATACCTGAAGAACACCACTTACTTTTGACCAATCAAACCTACTATCGTCCGCAACACTTATACAAGTAATAACATTTAAATACTAGGGATTTTGACACTACTAGGTAATTTATCGATACAAAATGAGCGACTTGCACCTATGATATTTTTGGTTGCGTGTAGGAAAAATGTCCACATGTCTTATAAATAAGAATCAGAGTCATATTTATTCCCCTATGATTTTCCTTCCTTTTTGATATATTAATTTCCTTATCCAATTCCCTCAAAGAAAAAATGGTAGGAGCGTGTCTTATGGAAGGATAACGCTTGCACACCAGAAAAAACACGTTTCAGTACTGCACAACGATGTGCACTCAAATATGCCCATGTCAATAAATGTTAACTCGTAACATTTAGATTTATTTTATATTGACGGCATCAGGTAACAGACAGCTTGTGGACTCGTTTGAATCTTGGGAATGTTGTCACTGCAAAATGTATCTAAAGATCAAGATCAAGTCTAAGACCATATTTGAATACACGTTTTTGTGCTGGGTTTTATTGAAATTATTATCGCACACCACTTACACTATTAAATATTGGATTAATGTGCGCTGAGCTTAACTACACACCAAAGTCGACGGGCTGCCGACAACTTGACAAAACACTATCGGCTTCATACAATTGAGTTGCGCAATAGAGCGTCAGTCAACTTCTGAAAGAAACGAGTGAAACAATAGCAGTGTATATATTTACATGAACCATTGGGTAAGCTTGTGGCTAGTCCAACAAGACAAATGAATACGATGGATTATAAAACATTCCAAGACACCAATAAAATAATGAAAGAACGTAACAAGTTAAAAATAGGAACTGCTATAAAACTTGGCACGTATGATATCAGCTCTTTTATCGGCGAAACCACTGGTCGAACTTACCCCGGTTTTCACATTTATGCATTGAAATGTCGCCCTAGCCCGGCGGCCTGTGTCGGCAGGTTCGATGTAGACTCCTTTCAGATGGAAAACCGTCGACAGAGAAAAAGTGTTAAGTGTGAAATTATACAGAATAACTATTGTGTGTTTTGCTTGTTGGTGCTTGCATTGGGAGACTGAAGACAGAATTGCTACGGTTCCGTAGTTACTTATTTCAACTCAAAGACATTGCAGACACTTTTCCTTGCAACCCAACTTTTATGTAGATATTATAATCGCTCATAAATAACACTAAGATATTTAATACCTACCTAATTAAGTAGACAGAAGCGGGTATAAAAATATCTATGTTAGTTACTTTTATTCGCTACCACCCGAGTTTACTGAGAAGAACTATCTGAAGGGCAAACAGTTTTGGTGAAAGTTTGAATATACGCCACAGAACACCGTTTTCTTAAGACATTTACTGCCCAATGTCCGCACACCCGGCTACTTTGCAAAGAATATCTTGCATGTGCGTTGTGGGCACTCAAAGTACTATCTTTGTTTTCTTATCTTTTTTTAGTTTATAAAGTTAAATGGGAGTACAACGACAACCTACTTAACGGTCCTGTTGATATCACTTCTAATATGTTTTTATTTGAATATTAACTAAATAATTATGGAAATCACACAGCAACATCTAACTAGCCCCAATATGTAAGCAGAGCTAGTGTTATTTAATTCCCAATGGACCAACTTAAATCGGTCCATTGGTTTTTTTTTTAATTTCTAAGAATCAGCACTTTGAACGAAAGGATTTATTTCGTTCGATATTTTAAATTAATTTTTAGTGACCATAAAGTTAATTACTAACATGGAAATGTATTGTGCTGTTTGTATTAGATGTACTTCTTAGTGGCACACACAGTTGTATGGACATAACTCTAAACTCTACAAAAACAGACAGTTTTGTCTTATATTATAATTTAATAAACGGTTTTTATCTTTTAAATGTGGTATAATCAGGTCATACCAGCTTACCTATTTTATTATAACCTGCGCACTTAAAGAATAGGATTATGACCGATGAGATCTCTCCTGCTGTTAAGTTCGTGTCCAATCTGAGAGATGCCGTCATTCTTAATCCCATTATTTAAGTACGCTGGGTATATTAGACAACAGTCAGACATTTTTCCGAAATACTGAACTATATTAGTAATTATTTGTCCTGTTTGTTTCAGTTTGTAGAGCGTCCTGTTTATTTACTAATCTAGTGTATGTTAGTCCAGTTTCTCATATAATTAAATAAGTAAATAAAGTCCATGAAATCAAAAAGAAGGAATGTACATATAGTGAGCCCTATGATTTTAATTTAACCATTTCAAAGCTACAATTATATTTAAGGATAATATATTATACCAATAGAAGTATATACTTGATAGTAACGATATATTCGATACAAATCAATTAAATAAATTATTGATTTCAAGATGGCGGCTCATTAATAGACCACGAGCGTACAAAGTACAGCATTTGCCGAAACAAATAAATAAATAATATCATTGTGATATAAATGAATGATATGCATTGCTGTACAATAGTAGGTACCTACTGTGGGTTTCAAACGAAAATAGACTATAATAACGTTACATTTTAATATCCAAATCGTATAAAACTATCACCGCTTACAGAAACCCACTCTCTTTACTATTTTTACACGTTATGTTGTTTTAGGGTGATGGTGACACTATCTTCTTTATGAATAACTTTTATTCAGCACATACTTAAAAACTGGCAGCAATGTGCTTTTAGTATTTTTCTATAAGACCATTGATACGAAAATCAAATCAATGAAGGTCTATTGACTATCAAAAATTAATATATTTTTACAACTTATTGGTTTCCATAGCATTGTTACTCAACTAATTCATCAGTATATATCGCGTTTATTTACCATTGATAGTTGAATAACTGCGTTTTAACCGATTAAGTCAAAAATAACTTTCCTAGGTTCACCGGTGTAGGGTTAACTCCATCTATGAGAGATAATTAATGTAAAGATTAATTATTTCACTTTTATTATTGTAGCTTTAGGTTTTTTTTCATCATCACCCAAAACAGGACCTTGTCATAACCAACTATCATTGCAGAAAAGAGTTTTGATTCGCGAACGGTAGGTTATTGTTCATACCTGGATGCATGCCCATTATGTTCATACCCAAAGGAGCATTGAGGTTCATACCCGGACTGGGCACATTCGGGTTGGTCACATTCATGTTGGGAGCGGCGAAGTTGTTATTCATGAAATTGTAGCCCATCATTGGGTTGGGCTGGGCGATGTGGGCGGGGCTGTTTGGGCTAGATTTCAGTTGGTTGATCGTAGGTGCTGGGCCGGATTTCGGAGATCTAGGCGCGAGTAGGTTGTCCACATTGATGTTGATAGCTCCGGTTGTATCCGCCCAGGTTGCTCCGAGTTTGGCTGCGGGCGCTTTAGCGGGTTGACTTGGTTGCGTGTTGGTTGACATCGGTTGCAGCAACCCTACTGGACCTGTTGGCAATTATTTATAGAAAATTTTACGGGTTTGGAATGACAAAGACATGTTACAGTAGAAATGTTTATTTCGTCTACAGAGATACAGTTATCAAAATTAGTTTTCTACAAAATACATGTGACCGAGTTTAATTCTACTACATACATTACCAAGTTGGTTGTACAAGTTTTTGACTACAACAATAGTTAACGAATACTGACAGATTTCAAAAACACAAGCTTACTTCCACACTACTGACTAAAATAATCTAATAAAGAAACTCCTTTTTATAAAGTGGTTAAAAACTTGTGTAAGTACCTACTACATTATAAGAATAATCACTTTTGAATTGTGCCTTACATTTTATTCTTAGACGGTCATTTTTGCTTACAAATAAGTGAATATTTATTGTTATTACGTGTCTATTATTGTTTTATACATTACAAGCTTGGAGTAGAAAATATGCATAAGAGAATTAAAACCTTTTCAATTGAAGACAGACAAATTGAACTGTTTTTCGTATTAGTTACAGTCCCAATAGATAATTAATACATTTATATTTAAATCAGTTTAGTTTTAGGTTAAAGTTATAACGTGTGTAGTTAAAGAAACCTACGGTGGGTCAGCTTTGCTTTGACTACATGTAACAAGTACACGGTGGCAAGACAGTGCGCAATTTTATAAAAAAAACTGAAATATTTTGCTTTAAACCATCAACGCATGAGAACTGATTCTTTGATTTAATCAGAAATAGATTAGAACAAATGCTTCCAATCAGCTATGGAGCGAAGCATTGGAAAAAGGAAATTTGACAAAGTTACAAATCAAACACTTTGAAGGCGAACTAAAATAGAAGCAGACATGAAATATCGATGACGTAGCAATAGCTTTTTATTAACAAAATGTAAATATTTTATCAAAATAAAAGGCTTGAAATAAATACAATTAGAATTCCTTCATTGAGTCACTTAAAAAAAACAAATAAGGTTATATAAATGAATCCGTTTTATGAGGTAAGATGACACCAACAGGTCTCATTTAAAGTGGCAGTTCTGTAATCTGTCACTACCTTGTAAGTGTCCACACTGCCCAAAGGTTGGCAGGTGACATCCAGCATTATGATCACCTATGAGCAACTTTTGTGAAGTAAAGTATATTCTATCTATCGTTCCGTATCTTTATTTATACGACTTATGTATAAACGATACACTTTTAATACTTAATATGTCAGGTGTTGCAAATGAGGCGTAACAACTTAGGTTGGTAGGATAGAGAGCCGATCTCCATTAAAAATATTTACCGGCACTGTCACGCCACTGTACTAGATTCACGTAATCAAAGCAGAACATTAGAATATATTACAAGTATTTAAAACTCCCGCGATTCACTTCTCAGCGCATTATCAATCAATCCAACCACCTGCCCTGCAAATACCCCCATCTCCGCCCTAGGCCCTTCCAAACTCATCGTCAAGTCCACGTTCTGTAGGCAATCTATCAACCAATCTTTAATATCTATAATTGTGGTGTAGAACTCCGAATGCAGGATTCCAGGCGGTAAGACTATGACCACAGAGGCGACTATCGCTATTGCACACATTTGCAGTTTCGGATCGGGACTGTATTTTAGATACTGGACCATTTGTAGTATTTCCCAGCAGTATTGGGGGCATTTCACACAGTTCTTCGTAGCTAGAATAACATTTCCGATGACACTTAGATATTTGTAGAGTAGTATATTATCCACATCCTGTCTCGAGTTCTGCCGGCTGAGAGTCAGCTGTTTGTACCCAAACCCACCGATCAGTGGGTAGAAGAAGTAGTCCGATATAACTGAGAACTCATTTTTTTTCGTCTTCGCGAAGGGATGCCGTCTTATCGAGTGGAAGTATCTAGTTTTGTTTATCAACCTGCGTCTTATCACCTCTTCCGCGGGTACTTCTTCTGAAGTATCATCATCTTTGCTTTTAATATCTGAAACTTCAGTGTCCTCTTTAGGATTAACATCGGCTATTCTGTTGACCGCCTCCGATATTACGTCCAGCATGAATATTTTCGTCGCTATGGAATATCGACCTACGTCTGTGTGTAATTCTTTACATAAGTGCTCGGCTGCGACGATCGGTTGCATACAAACTATTGCGACTGCAGTATTGAATTTGAGATGATCGAAGTTGTCGACGTGATATTTTTCTTCTAAATGCAGGAATAGGTCTAACAGTTCCACGATGAGTTTAGCGCCTTCCGATTTGATTTGTTTGAGGACTAGATCTTCCGCTACGGTCACGCAAGCTTCAAATGTGTCCGCGTCTTTGGCGTCCACGATTTCCGTGATCATGTCCCTTAGATATTTAGGCTTTACTTTCGCTGCGACCGGCACGTCGTTACTCATATCGTAAGGTTCCAGATCGTCATCCGAGTCCAGTTGTTCGCCATCAGGTTTCTGCAGTAGATCGATCTTATTCGATATTATAGTTTTGAGGATCTCCGCCTTCGAGTGCGGGTTCCGTACAGCGCAAGTGACCAGCGTGTTGTGGACAGTTTTGTTTTCATAGTTCTCCTCTATTTTCTCCGCGATCGAGTCTAAGGCTTCCTTTATCTTGAATTTTTTGACGACGTAGTTTTTAGGAGGTTTCTTCTTCTTGTCGAGAAGACAGCGTTGCGACAGAGACTTTAGGACCCTGTTTATTTCGATGCTTATTTCTCCCATGTCAGCGTACTCGAAAGTTAACCCTTTAGTTACCTCTTTGTCCTTCGAGTCGACGTCTGCGAGGATCTTGAGAGATATTTCGACGGTAGCCATGCCGATACACCGGAACTCTTGGAAGAAAAAATCCATATGCTTACTCATGCCTTTGAAGAACATGTTTCTTAGATCTCCAAGCGGCCACTCGATTTTGTTCTTTATAGCCATGATGGCACGGTACTTTATCCCTAGAATCAGCAGCTCGGACATGTAAATATGCTGGACTACATTGGATGTGTTAGTTATCCGCACGTCATGCCAAACTGTAGCTAATCTTGTGATCAAATCCGTCAGATTATCTTTATTTCTCGACGTAGAGATGTAGTAAATCAGGTTCTCCGGTATCGTAGTGTCCTTGTAACACTTGGGTTTGAAGTAGAACGGTATCTTGTAGCTCAGGATGTCCGACCAATCTTTGCTATCATCCAAATTACTACCGAGCACATTCAGAATTACTTGAGTCTCCTTTTTGTAGTCGATGGGACATCTGCTGAGCAGCATTATAGACACACACTCGATCGCCTGTCGGCTTAGTTGCTTCAGAATGGATTGTATGATGCGTCTCCTAACGAACTTGGATTGCCCTTCCTCGTCACTCCAGTGTATAAACACATCTACCATCGTCAACACTGCTCTAGAGTTGCCATTCATGTTATAATTCGTGATCACTTTCGACATGAAATGCGATAGGTAAGATAGATCAAATTTAGCTCGATCTAAATAAGGGCAACTGGCCATAAAGTCTATCGGTCGTACTATGTTAAACACAAGGTAATAGGCGTAGGTTTCGTGCGCGTAATCCTTCGGTGTGTCCATCTCTAACTTATTCGCAACTCTCTCCGGCAGTGTTACCAACGTTTGAACATACTTCTCCCACTCAGTCTGACACTGGTACTTCGCTATATTATCCGCAGCATCCTCGAAGTAGAAGCTACTGCAGTCGATCACAGCGGTCATGACTACGTCACTCTTGATGTACTTCAGTAGGATATAGGCTACGGCGTTCAGGTTGTCTAGATTACCTTCGTGGCGTAGGTATTCGCACAGCGGCCATAGCATCTCGCAGCTAAGATAAAAGCTTTCTTCGACCAGAAACAGATTGGTGATCTCCGTCTTAAATACTGACCAGTACGGCAGCAGGTACCTCATGACATTGCTCAATAGCTGCGTGTAAGCGTCTATCAACTCTGGGTCCATAACAAGAGGGTCGATTTTCATCAGTTTCTGTATGGTCATCGGTCCCGGGAGGTGGTTCGTTACGCCCCGGAAGCAGTTCCGTATGAGCGTGACGTCACTCTCTGAAGTGACGCGCTGCAGCGCCGCCAGCGCGTCCGCAAAGTGTTTGAACGCGAGAGCGGTGGCGACCGAGCGACGTCTCTCTGCAAACGAAAGAAACCTGAATGTGCCCAAAACATTTTCATTTTCTAACCGTAATCTAGTCATGCAGTCACATGTATTTCGTTTTTAAATATTATAATAAACAGATATAATAAAAGTAATAACATACACAGAAATAAATAAACATTTCGGTTGAACATGCCCGGAGTAAATAAATGACACTGAAGAGAAGCTTGTACGTGAGGAATACAAATAACGAAGGCATTTCTTACACAAAAACAGAAGTAGCAGTGGCAAAATAAAAATAAACTTATTGTAGTACAAAGATGAAACGTTTTACCGCAATCATTTAACATGATTTTCAAGAACTTAAGTAAGTTCTTGAATATCGTGTAAAAATTATTCAAACTCCGGTTAGTAACCCTGAGTTTACTTTTCGGAGTATACAATATCTTTCTGAAGTAGCCCAAGAGAAAAGTTAAATCTCGTCTTGGACACATACTTGGCCCTAATTCCACTAAATCAATTGCTTCACCATAAAATGGGTATCGGACACATTTTGGCAATTTACTTTTATGAAAGCAACTACTGATGTATGATATTAATGTCAAAAGTGTCAAGGTTACAACCATTCTATCAATCTCTCCGTGCAAAGCACACAAACACTATCTACAGTTTCTTTCATCAATGGACGATTCTGCGACGACCATTTTTAAAGTAAATAATTTGTTTAGCGAAAATCGGGCAAAAAAAATATATATTGAGAAATAAAAGGCAACTTAAAATCAAAAAGGCATCACTATTGATATGATAATTATAATACGGTTTAGCAGCCTGCAATTGCAATCACGGCAGCAATTCATACGGAATCAGTACTAAGCCGAACATTGAATATTATGTAGATACAACTTTAAATGAAGCTTCGTGCAAAATGCAGCCAGGCTGGGACATTCAGGTGCATCGGTGTATCACTATACTATTCGTCGCCGCTTATTGGTTGCATTTTGATTACGAATAAAACACAAGTCATCTAGCACTCATAACACAAGCTCTGCATAGCTTGAGGCTAGATGATGCTGTGTGGATTGTCCAACATTATTTATAAGCTAAAATCAGACCACAAAAAAGTTCTAAAAAGTGTTAAATTAAGAAAATGAACCGATGAGCGGCGAAACTAGTATGGGCTTTTTAACGTGCATAGGGTCACGTCACGGTTACAGTGCTGTGACCGTGTGCAAGGTCCTATGAGTGATACACTCATGAATACATCTGAACCTCGTCACTTTGCGCAGATGTTAGATCGCCCAGTGCTGGCCTCCAATCATTTACGCAATGTATGACAATGCGATTTAATTTATCTCTCTACTAGAGGTTTCCCTCTGTAGGCTTAGCAATAGATTATTGTTGTGTTGTATGTCTTCATATGGATCTAAAATGTATTTTACGGGGCTGGGCTTTTAAATACATATATCTTTAGTTCGGGAATCCGTTACGCAGCCAAATGATATGTACTTTATGGCGTCTGGATTTAAAAGATTTGACTGATTTTCGAATTGCTTCGTAGTTGCAGTATTTGTACTGTTGTTAAATAACATACCTTGTTGTACGGTCGGCTGCAGCGTGGTAGCCGCCAGTTGTGACGTCAGTGAGTCCAGCGGAGAGAACCCAAGGTTGTTCATCTGTGGTTGCAGATTGTTGTGTTGTAGGTTATTCATCTGTGGTTGTAAGTTGTTCATCTGCGGGAGGTTCGGTTGCAGGTTGTTGAGTGGTTGCGAAGGGAAGTTGTTGAGTGGTGCGGGCGAGAGGTCGCTTAGGAGGTCTAGGTTCGATGCCGGCGATGGATCTGCAATTAGAACATGTATTGGTTATTGATTTTGTAAGACTACCTATTACAAGAGTGTCTTTACGATGCGAAATTAGAAAATATGATTGAGAATGGAGTAATTTCTCCTTATTGTAACCACTAATACAACGGGTACTTTTATCGCGTTTATTTACCTATTTTTCGTTGTATAATTATTATGCGTTCAGATCGCGTAAGTTTATTAATTGTCATTTCTCATGTTGTCTCGCACATTGCGAATTCGATTTGAGCGGGACGGCATGACGGATGACGTTATTCTCAATGCCTTTCTACTGCACGCAGGTTCTATTAAACTGGACATTTCGGCATCATCTAGTACAAAACTAAGCAGGGCTTGCATTATGGGGACCACGTTGTCTCACGAGGGTAATGGAACCCGCGACTGTCTGCCTTTAGTCCTAATGTTTCTGGTTATCGGTTATAGGACCAGTAGGTACTGCCCGGTTTAATATACATAGAGGTAATATCTGTTAATGACATTTCAACTGCATGCTCTGAGTAACATTTCTATCCTTCCATTCTTCACGACATTGCTACAGGCTCACTGCAGGGAGATGCCGGATGCGTCAAGCTAAAGACCGGGCGCTATGTCGCTCATTAGGGAAGGCCTATGTCCAGCAGTGGACTAACATAAGCTGATGGTGATCGGTATCGCATCCAGAAGACTCAAATATAAGGTATGTACCGTTATTGAGGGGCGGCGGGTCCCCAAAGGCACTAAAGTCAGCGAAGTCGGCGCTGACGGGGGCGGGGGCGGGGGCGGGCGGCGGCGCGGCGAACGCGTTCGTGAAGTCACCGAACTCCTCCTTTGATGCAGATAGTGCAGAGTCGTCCGCTCTGGAATATACAAGCAAATTGATGATTCATTTAACTATAACCTATATAATAGAACCTATACTACCTTCAACGAGCTACGGATAATAGGTGCACCACAACGGTAAAAACTGATACCCACTCGATAAAAAGCGTAGATCAAGCAGACCATCAAAATGTTGGAGTGACGATATAGCCAAGTACCTGGAGTTACTAACATATCTTGGATTCTACAATCAAGAATATCTTAGATACTAGAAAACGAATAACTTACAGGTTATCGGTTATAGGCCTATAGGTTTCTTATTCACTTCTACTTTACCTAGAATTTTCTAAGCACTTTGAATATAGATTTTTTTACCTAAATAAATTTACAAGTTACCTCGGATCAAAGTCATCCTCCAAACTGTTGTTAGGTCTGAGTTCATTGCCCGGTACCGGACACGTCTTGAACAGATCATCCAACAGTTCCCGCGAGTTGTTGGTGGCGGCAGCGGCCGTGTTAGGCGGCGTCGGAGTGGACGCGGCTTTACCGTACATCGCTGCGGCTCCTACGAGATTAAACAAAATGAATAATACTATGCACAGCATTGAACCCCCAACATGACATTGAGTATGATGTTAAGAGGCTTGGAGGCCACAGCTCGGTCGGTGGCCCCCATACCACTAATAGACGCAGCTAATACACACCTAAATCAATCTTCTTAGAGGGAGTGCTAGGTTTGGGCCTCGCTGGGCTCTTGAGTGTAATATTGAGTGCCTTGGAGGCCACCACTCGGTCGGAGGCCACAGCTCGCTCGGTGGCCCCCGCGCTGGGAGCCACGCTGTGGGAGGCGCCTGCGCTGGATATGTTCCCGTAGCGAGGTGGACTGCTGCTGATTGCTTCACTGTCTCGGTATACATTTTCTCTGGAAAATAGAGATAATAAAATAAAGAGTGATGTTGATACAAACTATAAATACTAAATTCTATTACTATAGCTTTTTTAGAAGAGTTAAAATAATACTAGACAATCCACACAGCATTACCTAGCCCTAAGCTAAGCCGAGATTGAGTTATATTAAAAAAATAAAATAATATTCGTTTATTTCGGACAATTTAGAATCCATAGTGCTAGTAGCACATAAAGCTTACTCCTTGCTATGGCTTTACATTCACACATCTTAGTTATGGCAGCGCGAACATTTTCAGATCGACCTCTCAATGTGTTCGTACATGTTTTAAATAGAATAGAGCGTGCTGAAGAAAATCATTTTCTATATGTTGGTACATAAAGTCCCATACTTAAGACTTTTCTCTCTCTCATGATCCATAAGCGATACATAGCGGCCATGAAAAAGTGTTACACTGTTTGTAGATGATAGAAAACACTTCACACAAAACAGAAAACAATACAGAAATAAACAATAGAATAAAGGGCGGCCTTATCACTGAGAGCGATCTCTTCCAGGCGTATATATAGATTAAAAAAAGAAAACAAATACACTACATACCACAATACCTACATTACAAACATTATAATAGACTTACATAAACATAAGATAGAGCTAACAATGTTTTCATAAGGATAAATAATATTGTTGTTATAAATAATTAAATAAATATATATCTTCCTGTTGACTTACTTGCTCGGTTTTCTATACCCGTAGTCCCCGTCGGAGTCGCCGTCCTTCTCGTACTCGTCCTCCTCGTTTCTCTCCCGTTCTTTGGGCTCCTCTGAAATGGGGTCTGGATACAATGCAATGGAAGTACTTATTATAATTAGCTGCGCCCCGCGGCTTCGCTCCCGTGGATGTGTCAAATGGTTTATATGATAAAAAGTATCGAATGTCCGTTTCCTGGTTCTAAGCTCCTCCTGCTAATTTTCAGCCAAATCGGTTCAGCCATTCTTGAGTTATAAATAGTGTAACTAACGCGACTTTGATTCTCCAATTATAAGCGCCTTAATAGCTTTTATCAGAAGAGAGTAATGGCGTAATACAAATACAAAGGATTTATTCAAAAATAACTTACGACTAAAAATATAACAGGAATTACTCAACTACAATCTTAATTTTTTATGGGATAAGATAATGCATGTACCTGAACAAGATCAAACAACCACTAAATAATAAATATTATGTCCACGCTAGGACTTGCAGTTCGGTGGGGAATCTATGTGACAAATCGTTTATAAACCTTCCTCTTAAATCACTCTATCTATAAAAAAACCGCATCAAAATCCGTTGCGAAGTTTTAAAGATCTAAGCATACATAGGGACAGACAGACAGCGGTAAGTGACTTTGTTTTATACTATGTAGTGATAACCATTACCCGATTTCTATTGCAGAATTCGTACTACTACCTGCTCCGTCGCTACCTAGAGAGCGTGTACCCGGGCTGCGAAGCGAAGTCAACCTTCCTCAAACTCATCCAGAAGATTCTAGAACTACGGAAACTAGCGGAGGAAGTCACAGGGGTCTATCTCGACGTAAACCCCATTGAACCCCTTGTAATGGAGATATTCAACCTGATTAAGCGGTGAATGGGTTGTAATGGGTGTTACTGGGCAAGAGCCTTACCCCAGTTAGCGGCGCGGTCGCTGTACTCGCCCCAGCCGCCGGCGCCGCCGCCGCGCGACCCCAGCACGGCCGCTTCCGACGACATGCCTGCGGACATACCTACCCATGTAGGACAAACAAACATACTGTCAGTACATATGTAACGTAGTGTAGGACGCCATCGTAGGGTCGTCATCCCACCTGGTCGGAGGGCGTCCTACACTACGTTTTTAATAATTATTATAAACGCTGTGACATAGATGCTGTTGACCTCAGATGGCCATGACAGCGTTACCGGACTTTTCTGTTCATGTGCTGACCTATATATTTATCCTTATTCTTCTTAGCCTTTTTCCTCTCGTCTCTGAGCTTCTCATCGTCCTGAATGAAGTCGATGAGTTCTCGCACCTTGTGCCGAACGTTTATACCCTGCAATGGAAATACTTTACTTAGAATAGAAACTTTATTGCACCATCAATACAATACAGAAAACAAAAAACCGTGATAATTAGACAGTTCAATTTTTTTTCAAAGATGATGTATTTCTATTGCCGCTAACAAAAAGTACTAAAAAACAGAATAAAATAAATATTTAAGGGGGCTGCTCCCATACAACAAACGTGATTTTTTTATACATTTTGCTCGATATTGATAACGGCAAGAGTAGACGCTTGAAATATCCACAGAATATCTAGTTATTCAGTTTTGTTAGACACTTTAAAAATAAATATTTGAGGAGGGCTCCCATACAACAGACATCATTTATATCCCGTTTTGAAAGATACTGGTACGGAACCCTTCGTGCGCGAGTCCGATTCGCACTTGGCGGGTTTTTTAGTAAAATAAAAAAATGATGACTCATCTATTACCTGATCCTTCCCCAAATCGTCCACGAAGGTGTAGTTCTCCAGCGAGCGCAGGTCGTAGATGTGTTCCCGCGCCGACGTCACCACGCGCTCCGACCCGTTGCGGACCAGGTAGCTCAGCAGGAGGAGACACTGGAACAACGTTTCACATTATCACGACATAGTATAAAACAAAGTCGCTTCCCGCTGTCTGTCTGTCCCTATATATGCTTAGATCTTTAAAACATCGCAACGGATTTTGATGCGGTTTACTTTAATAGATATAAGAGTGATTCAAGAGGAAGTTTTATTACGCTTAATTGCCTCAATCGTAATTACGAGTTCTAATTGGTCATTATTATTTGATATTAATTTATTTGTGAATAAAGTCTATATTAGAATGCCAATAGGGTGGCCCCACGCCTCGTCCGACGTCGCTTTGCGGAACCACAAAGAAAGTACCTTGTATGTTCTGCGCGGATGCGCGCGGTTGTCGTGCAGCATGCGGCGCCACAGCATGGACATGACCTCCGGGAAGTGTTCGTAGGTGAAGGTGGCGAGCGCCAGCTCCTGCATCTGCTGGCCCGTGGGGCCCCACGCCTCGTCCGACGTCGCCTCGCGGACCTTGCCTTCCACCTCCGTGTAGTTCATCACCACATTTGTGCTGGAATCAGACACGTTTTATAAATATTGTGCTCTATGCCGTGGGCACAGGGACGTTTTATTGTTTTTAATCCTGCCGCCCTAATCAGCGGATCTCGACATTTACTTTTCGGCTAGGCAATGACTGAAGACGCATGTGGTTATTGTCATAGAATGGAGGAAAAATACGTTAGTACCTATATGACTCGCGTATTGTTTCCGCCGCTGACTGGTCATTTTTCTGCGAGTACCTATTTAGAGTTCAGCCAATGAGCGGCGCCAATTGTAATAAGCGACAGCGTGTCATAATATACTGAATCATAGGTACCTACTTATGTACAATACGGGTCGTAACAATGTAAGTACCAAACTTTCAGGTGGGTTCAGCTTCAATCACAGAACGCAGCACAGAACAAAGTAATTATGCAAAATTTCAGGCTTTAATTTTTGATAAAAATAAAGAAAAAACCACTAGACTAAGGAATGAATACATGAGCATTTTGTACCTACCTTAAAAGTAAATAAAAAGGCAATTTTCTGTTCTGATCGCATAGTAATGAAAGCAAAGTTATCTGTCATTGTGGCGATCTTCGCCTATTCCCAGTACGGCTCATTGTTCGCCTGTTATGATGATTCCATGGCTAGTTAGTTAGCTAGTTAACAACACACGTCCCCTGTGTTCTATGTAGTTAAACGTTAAAAAGACACCTAAATATGTATGTGGGAACTGCAGTGTGTTGATTGACAATCAATAATGTTAGCTCCTTGATATGTGGTTGAAAACTAAATAATTTCTTATTACGCGATCTGTACACATAAAAGCACTACCTAATTGGTATTTATCGCGTTTATTTACCTATTTTTCCCGACGTTTCGACAGGTTTACACACTGTCGTGGTCACAGGATGACGTCGACGGGATGAGTGCTTATAATTAATTTCTTATGTAAGCCATTCAAGCTACGGTCTACTGGAGAAGTAACCTGTGCAGGTTTGCACGTAACGCGGTAGCGAGTATGATGATGTTCTGGTGTACCAGCGCAGTCTTCAGTTCTGTTTGCGATACAGTACGGTGTCCTCGAAAGAATTGGTTTTTATCTAGAGGCGGTCGCCAAAAGTGGCTATTCCAGGTATACAAATACATTAGATGCGAAATTTCAGCCAGATCCTTTTAGTAGTTTTGGCGTGAAGATGTCCAAACTTTCTATGACTACCAGCATTTATAATATTAGTTTCATTCAATTACTTGGTGTACAAGTGTTTATATTACTATTCATTCAGTCAATAGCTCAGTAATCAAACAGGTTCACAAGGCAGACATCAATTTTAAAACCCACTTTTGCAAATAATTATGCAATAAATATTAAGAGAGAGGTTAAACCAAGGTCTTAACGACTTGTTGCAAAAATCGAGTGTTTTAAAAATTGTTTACATGAGCTAAATCTTAACCATAAAGAGATAGGATCGAGTATTGTGTGTTTTTGCATTTGTTTGAGATTCTGTTGTACTATCATAAAACCTATTTTCTCTTATGTAAATGTGAGTAAGGTGCCCAGTTTTTTGCATTATCATATTTATCATACAAAAACAACTGAATATAATCAAATTTTGCATAAATCTATTACATCAAAAAGATTAATAAAACAATAAATAAATGTGAGTTCTAACCTAAAAAGAACTTATTGCATAAATATGTAGACAGAGATAAACATAACAGGTGATTAAATACCTTACCATTGCAGGCCCGGTTATCAGTAACATTGCCCGCATAAGAATGTAATCTAGTTATCTATTTACTGACAAATCTACATTTATCTAACATCTGTACTCAGGACCTTGTATATCATCCTCAGCATATTAAAGTACACTGCAGACCGAGGTCATAACAAAATGTTGTTTAAGTGTTATCGTAAGCACAAAGCATCACCACGCACAAAGGACCAATCGGAGTCTAAATGCGGAAACAGGAGTACAACTACCTACCAAGCACTAAGCATCTTTAAAAAAAAGTCTCCACTTTTTGTGATGGGGCTACCAATTGCCTCACACTATATATTATAATGTAAATTACTTGTTATTAGGTAATTACTTTAATAATTTGATGGTGCAATAAATTTATATTCTTAAAAGAACAATCAGCAGTGGGACTAAACAGGCTAAATAAAAAAAAACAACTAGATTCCTCAGCAAATTTTTAAGCAAAAAGCTTTAAAATTGGAATGCAACTCTATCTGTCTGTCCAAATCCATAAGAGAAGAGTTAATAGCAATATGTGATAGTAATGTACAAAGATCATTTTAAAATTTATATACGTATTTTATTTTAAATAATATTGTTTACAATACATACAGTTTTAGTTTCTGTTGATTAATTTATATTTTTGTTTGGTTCCTCACTATATTAGGCCACTTTGCGAACCACGGTCTCCACGGAAGACCAGCGCTATGGTACGATCTGCTCTACCATAGCACATGCTGAGTGGAGACCGATTTTTGTCAATCTCTGTCGTCTGTTAATCTAAGTTTAGTTTATAAGAGTCTCTGTTCTGTTCTGACAAAATAAAAATCTTTTTACTTTACTTTACTTTAATGCCATTAATGTGGGTTCCTTTCAGAGTGTGCTGTTGGAACAACTTCTGTTGCCGCTGTCACATTGTAAGAGTCCACTTGCAAGATACTTGTAAATAATGATTAACTAGTTACTAAGATATCTTTTGGGATTGATTTCACCATTGTTAGACTCAAAGTCCCTAATTTAATTAAATATTGTAATAAATGTTCACATCTAAACAGCTCTCAATGAAATTTGATAGGAAGGTAGATGGGATCCCGATAATTATAGGCAACTTGAAAAACGAGTGTGAAGTAGCAGACATTTTCTGGTATTATTAATATGTGTAACTCACTGAACATGTGAACACACTTTGTTCCTTCATGAGATTCAGATGCAGATAACTTTATCTAATAATTGTTTAATTTACTTTTCATAATGGGTTAGATACTGTAATGAATGACACAAGAGACATTGCAGCACTTATTGTTTTGGCTGACCAGCAAGTACTTATGGACCCGAGTGTAAGATAATGATGCAATGGGTTTTATTTAATGAATTATAGATCTACAAGTACTTGTTTTTTCATAAAATGTAATTGAATGTACATTGACATGTATGATTTCAGATTTATTTGGATTTTTGATAGTGTAAACAGATAGAATAGTTACCTACTGAACAAACACTACAACTGCTCAAGTTATGAACATATTTGTAATCATTATTTTCTTATGTTGTTTAGTTTTAAAACAAGCATGATACGTATGTTTCACGTATAACATAGCGTAATTAATCGAGATATAATGAATGGACCGATCCATTTGGATATAACAACAGGTATAATGAGAATATTACAAAATGAATTTAGATGACGAATTCATGAAGTAAAACACAGATAGGCGTACAATATAACATGAATATCATTTTGTATGTAAAAAGGCCAGTAAATCACTGACTAAACGGCCACAGATGGTAGCAATTTACATAGAAATTACGAAAAGATTCATCACACTTACACTTTATCTGCCAGCTCTCGAACCTTCCACATGCTTATAAAACGATCCATGTTGTTGAGTTAGCTTTCCAAATTATAAATACAACACAAAATCACTGCAATTCACCGTAAAATAACATATAAACTATTTTACAATCTCGTTCTTGATGATTTGGCTGACATTCTTGCAAAATGGCGAGCAAATGAGTGTTGCCATGATGAACATGACCTTATTTCTACCATACAATCAATGCTGCCGGAGGAGGCATCATTAGCCTTTTCTACTCATAACTTACTCGTAAGAGTAATCTAAGCGTAAGACTAATTAGTCTTACGTAATATAAAAAGTTATTGGTAAAGATCTCCCCATATCCTAGCTCCCTATGTTCGCAGCCATATAACTACACAGCGAGCTATCATTTTATGTACCTATACCTACCTAAATTGTTATTTCATTATTTCTTGTATTTTTTAACATGGCAAAATAATTTAATGTAGTACGTTAAATAATTTTGCCCGGCGTAATGAATCGGCA
Source organism: Eupithecia abbreviata (assembly GCA_943735965.1). Taxonomy (NCBI): domain Eukaryota; kingdom Metazoa; phylum Arthropoda; class Insecta; order Lepidoptera; family Geometridae; genus Eupithecia; species Eupithecia abbreviata. The sequence goes on along the minus strand of OX030997.1, from coordinate 372,967 downwards.
CTATCTGTAATGTTATGGTCTTATCTAAATAATTAATTTGTATAAACATTTCTTTCTTCAATTAGGAGAACCGCGACGAGTCGGTGCTTTTATCATCGGGCCCTAGAATAGCATATCAAATACCTAATCAATCAGTTATGGATTCCATCCTTTTCAGTATGAGTTTTAGCGTTGTCTTCACTCGTCTGATTGAATCAAGTTTTTAGTTTTAGAGTTCTAACTCAGGTGAAATAAGATAGCAAAAACCTTTCTTTCTCAACTCATTCACTAGCAATCTTTATTTACTTACATACAAGTTATATCCCGCCGCGCAAATCAACAAAACAGTGCATAAAAGCAGCAACAATAGATGGTATAAAAATTAAATTGCTCAACTCGATTTTCAAAGCACTAGGTTTTCTATATTATGGAAAACTGCACTATAGCACTTATATTTCTATGTCACTAGTTTCGGTATCAATCAGTTCCATGTCCCACATCACATTTCTTTTTCCAGTTTTCCTTCTAATGAGCTCAACCCATTAGAAGGTCATACATCATTTCTTGATTTGGTCGCTCTGGGGCTGGGCACCGTAGTACTGCCATAAATCAATAGCTTTGTTTGCGATTAGTTCTTCACATTGCTCCGAAACCTAAAAAATCATTAGATAACTATTAAATTCATAAAGAAATCGTTACTTTAAGGGCACTACCCTCCTAATAGGACGACAGGATAATTGAGCAGTTATCATTTTTGATGAAGCTGTAAATTGTCTGATTAATTTTATAATTAAAGGGAACGAGAAAGATTTATAGAAATTCATCATACAGTTAAAAATATGATATGACGAGTCATCATAATAACAATAAATACAATTTTGCTGTAGAGGGCTTTATAATAGTCAACACCATGAAGCACATTCCTATTTTGGTAGCTTCGGTATTACACTGGCAGCATTGTTATTTTTTTTATTGCTTTTGAGTTGTGGGGCGTGCTGCCCAAACGTGCGGCAGTTTGATTTTGTTCGTCCAAAAAATCACAAACATGGAAATAGGATTTTCTTTCATTAAATTTATAACATTTTGTCGACATTCACGCTTAAAAAAACCCTACCTCAGAAACACATTTCAGCACCTCTTCTGAATTCCGGGCTCTCAATATGTTCCTGCGCAAAGTTACCACTAGCATAACAGCTGCAAAAGCGAGGATTTTTGGCGCTCCGCTGCAAACTTTGTCCCAGATTCTGGAAAAAGGAAAAATCATCTCTGACAATATCTACAACGAATTTATAACTCATTCTACAACGTTGACGTACTCTGTGGCGCGGTAGGCGAAGGTCCGCCTGTGACGCAGAAGGTTGCGGGTTCGATTCCCGCCTTGGGAAAATCGTGTGTGTACACTTTTAAATTATAATGAATAGTTAGGTAAGAGTAGTCTCTCTTAGACTTCCACAATGTCGTCAGGAGAACGCTATTTCTGACGTCCACTATTTCATAAATAATAGGTTGTTGTACTGTACCATAGATACATACCTACCTAAGAAGAATTAGTTTACTTACTTGGCGAGAGAGTTCTCATCTAGGACCCCAGCAAAGCAGCTGTTGAGCCATTTCGTGAGGGGTAGCACTTCTAATGAGTTGGTTTCCAGAAGATGACTGAAAGTAAAGGCCAAATGTTATTAAGATGGAAAAAACCACCCATAGTATAATAACCATCATGGATAGTGTCTGACCGAAGGGTAGATTTCAGCCAGGTTCAGTCGCAGTTCTGGTTTAAGCCAAAAATGGGCTGAACCTTATTGAATATCCTTATATTGATTGTAATTGAATATGTATTTATAAAAAAATGTTAGAAATCATCATTTTAAGCAAAAATAAAATATTTTAAATAGATCTGATCAATTCCTTAAATTTATCATAAACATCTATCGGACTACTGAGATGCCACCCTGTATATGAACGAGTCTCAGACTACTAGATAAGGTACCAGCCTGTATATAAACTAGTCTTACTTATAAAGCTCTCCATCCTCCTTCTCCAGCATAGTGAGGAAGACCTCCTTAAGTTTGGCGATCTCCTTCTGCATTTGCCTGACGAGGTCCGTGAGACTCTTGGCGAACCAGTACACGTCCACCTCGTCCGAGTACAGCTCCAGGAGGACCAAGGTGATGGGCAGGAACGTGTCTGCTGACTGGAATTATTTTTATTTAATTTTTTATTTATTTCGGAAACTAAAAGCAAATACATTATAAATGTATTTAGGTAAATAGATAGATAGAAAACACTTTATTATACCACACTTAACAGAAAACAATACAGGAATAAACAATAGAATAAAGAAAGTATAAAGGGCGGCCTTATCGCTGAGAGCGATCTCTTCCAGGCAACCTTAGGATGACATGAAGGAACAAATTAACAGTGGTACATTAGGTAAAAATCGAACAGACTTGGAGCAAGTAAAGCTAATTACAGTTTCCACTTGTCGCTTGTACATGAAACTGAGCTAGTACTTACTCATTAGAAAAATTATTGATACAAATGCAGTTTGATCACCTAAAAAATATTATTAAAAAAAAACTAAATTAAAACAAAATACACAACATATAACTACAGTACGAAAGTAAAAACTAGAAGATGGGGAACTATAAATGGAGTATGATATTTAACATAATGTTATCATATAAATTATAATCACTATTATTATTATTTGGCCTGTTGCAGCGTTGGATCGCGAGGAGTGGAAGAAGAAAAGGGAGGCCTTTGCCCAGCAGTGGGACAGTAATGGCTTAAAATAAATAATAAATAATTATTATTTACCCCTCATTGGAGGCAGTGGCAGTCAAAGTCTCTCAGTCCGTGTGCCCTGTAGCACACAAGGCATACAAACAACTGAAAGACTTTGTAGCAAAGCAACATAGAAACTATAGCAAGATTTTTGAAAAATCGGCCCTTAATGGAAGTGTTTTAGTAATTATTCTTAGAAAATTTGTCATGTAGGTACTGTAAACACAGTCATGGAAAATTTATAATATATTTCCAAGAATTATTATTATAATAAATATAATTACCTAAGTATTATATTTTATTTATTTTTTGAATAAATTATTATATTTTATTAGCAAACCCTCATTTTAAGATCTAGTAAGGTGATTTTCAGCTGAGGCCTGTTTCCAGCAATGAACGTTATTACTATATTAAATTAATGCAGTTACAAATTAGAACAAAGCCTGGCTGATTGTACACTGTACAGAGGATTGTGATTTATGAAGGTCCTTTGCCATGAATTACTACAATGATTCAAACCAGGGATCCCCAAACTATTTTGGACAAGTGACCCCTTTTCCAAAATGAACTGTTACCTCAGACCCCCATGGCCAAATTACCTACTTTTAAGATGTTGATCTTAAAAGTAGGTAATTTGTATTGGTACCCCTTATTCATAATGGTCCGCTAACTTAAAACAGCTGCTACAGAGTGTTATTTTTCATGCCGACTTAGGTCAATAGAAGAAGACAGAGTGAGAATAAGCAATGCTTTAAGTTAGCAGACTATTATGAATAACGGGGCCTCTATCTTTCGTTTTTTCCTATTGATACAAAATACCTAGGTACCAATTGCAAAACTTTGCACTTGGTTAAGTGAGTTAAGTTGACTTCATTCTCTGATCAAAATTTAACAAAATAAAAAGACATACAATTCAGTAAATATCAAGTTTAATTTATAATGATTATTACAAATTAAATACTTAAAGAATCTTAAGTAGGTAGGAAATTATATTTAAAAAAGTATTAATTCGCAAAGAGAAAATAAAACATTCAGTGTGATGGATGAACCTGGTGACTATCTACCAATCTAGCTACATCCGGTTCAATATTGGTGAGTTGCAGCCTTAAATCGCCACGTTCGTTGATTTTCAAACGGTATCGTTGTTTCGTCAAAATGTTTGTTACCACACTGAAGCTTTTTTCAACTAGGTATGATGATGGAAAAGCGATAAGGTATTTTTCAGCAATGTTCCACAATGTAGGATACTGTGTTTCAATGTTGCGTTGCAACCAGAACTTCTTATAGCCTTGGTTGAACTTCTGCTTAAGCTCTTTGTCTGTGCTGATGGTAATAAAAAAAATCTCTTGAAAAAAATGAGTACTTATATGAGTTATTATCGTTCAAGCTCCAACGATTTCAAAACGAAAATGAACTTTCAACCTAAGTGCAAGCTCGTGAAATAGTAAAATATCAGGCACATGTTTGGACTTCAACTTGATCATGAATTCGTTCGTGTTAAATCGCGTGAGCGTCAAATAGAGAGCAAGTCAAAGCGCGCCTGAAAGACGTACGCTCGAACTCATTATCTTGCACAAACTTGTCCACACTGACTTTCCGATTTTTTCATCTTGTACGAACTTGATTACTACAACAATGCTATTTCCTACAAAAATATTAATTATTCTTAGTACACGTAACTCAACATAAACAATACAGTACCTACCTATCTTGAAAGAAAACAAGAACTTGCGTTAATTTAATAGGGGTCGATTTTTAGACCTCGTCGACCCCCAAAATTAGTTTTCTTTTATGTCGACCCCTAGGAAACCGATATCGACCCCAAGGGGTCGATATCGACCACTTTGGGAATCCCTGATTTAAACCATAAAACCAGCTCTTACACCACTGTTAGACTCAAAGTCCTTAATTAAATAAGAATAAAAATAAAAGCTCTTACACAGAAGTTGGTCTCCGGAAAATTAGGAGGCTGCGTCTCCTCATTTTCCAATAACCACATCTGGAGCAGGATCTGACTCCGTGGCGCACTCATATCCACCATCTCCAGCATTTCCACTGCATACAACAGGTCCCGGTATTGTTCTGAACGCTGTTCACTTACAAACTGGTGGGAGTCTGGGTACACGGGCAGAACATCTGGAAAGTATTTTGGTATAGATAGGGATTTAGAGTTCTATGTATGAATGCACCATGGTGTTGTTGGGGTCAATGGATTGAGGGAGCAGTGGAAGGGACACCTTCCTCGCTATGACCAATCCCCCAGACAAGCGATTATGGGAAAACCCTCCTTTGTTAGGGGGATGCATATTCATCTATAATTTTGAAAATGATAATTTGACTTTTCTATGAGCTTAGATTTTGTAAGCTGAAGAAAATAAACATAATTGATTGTTGATTTCAAATTAAACCTCTGTTGGGCTACAATCTTACTTATTGGTGAGTGATGATGTATTACGAAGATCTTTCACTTGGTGCTTCACATAAAATGTTACCTAGCAGCACTTTCCACACCAGATTCCTGTAGGCAGCGGGCACTGTGAACCGCAAACAGAACTGTTTCAGCTTCACCTTATCCCAGGGCTTCTCCTTCATCAGTATCTCCAGAGATTTCTTCTCCTCCACACCGCGGCAGCCGACTTTTTCATAGTACGACGACCGAAAGTTCCTCTCATCCGTCATTTTGATGTTTTTCTCAGGCATTTGTGCTTTTTATATTTCATTCGTGTTAGATAGAAATATTTTTTGAAAGTAACTAAAATTAATGGGAAGCGTTATGAGATATTCCAAGTTATATATCAAATTTTAAGGTATTTTTAAAATAAATCATTGATTCGAAAACAACACGAACGAAACCATTATAATAAAAAAAGCATGAAAAAAAAGGACAGGTCCTAACAACAGCTGACATTTTCAGTGACAGTGACATAAGCTGCATAGTATTATAAAGGATTTTACTTGATTCTACCTTCCTTATAAGCCTCTCCAAACTCGCACGCAAAGCCGTCAACTATGTATGAGTGTGGATCCCATTATCGCATTATTCGTCGACAACGATTCGTCGATTCGTCTGGCGCGCCCCGACCGCGACGAATAGTGTGTAATATAATTGGATCCACACTCATACATAGTTCGCGGCTAAGATATATTAATACAATAACAGTTATTGTATCGGTCGCTCGTACGTAGTAACTACGTACGAGCGCGGTTTTTGATGCGATCGCACAACGATCGATACGATTCGATTTAGAGATTAAGAGCTATAAAATCACTTCATTCTTCTGAGTGAGAGCCAGACTCCAAAGCTGAACTGAAATGAGCGGAGAAGAGATTATGTGTGTTTTAAACAATCAGTAGGTACCTACCTAGAACGTCGTTATTCACACATCTCCGCACAACTAGGTACAGTAGAGAGGGTGATTAATTTATCATATTTGAAAAATCGAAATGGAGATGAGAGCATTGCCTCGCTAGTGCATTCATCTCAACAAACACCCGACAACGCTGGCCGCACGCAGCATTTAGCTTGGCCAATCTAACCATTTAGAATCATAAATTCAAGTTATATTCAAACTAAACTTTTCACCAAAAACCTTCAAAACTCTATTCATATTTCAAACAAAAATCAATAAGTTAGTAGTCGTGACAAGGTTGCTATGGAAATAAACAAATCCATTCAAGATATTTGTCATTGCAAGAATATCAGGTTTGGTTTTCTTTAAAAATAAATAAATGGAAGGGCCTGAAGATAAAATGAGCGACGAATATTTAGAAAAGAAACGAGCGGAAATGCGAATATTTTTTGCTGATTCAAAGTTCTCAAAAGAAGTAATTGATAAAGCGATTGAAAATGAGCTCAGGCCTTTGAAAGAGGACAGGGCATATATTACAGCACAGGGCCCAGGGGCAATTAAAACAGAATACGAAGTGATGACCGGACAGCCGTTCACGAAAGTAGCGGATCAAGATCACCCGTTATCTCCCGAAGAAGTAAAGGACCTAGTAAAGAATAGCCCTGCCATAGCTGAAAAGGCGCGACAGATTCACATTGTTACTAACGTTGATAAACAAAAAGAAGTGGCTATACCAATGGAGGACATACAATTGGCAGGTTATGATTCTATGGTCAGGGAAATAGAATCCGCAGCCGGGGACAGAAAGCAGGTGAATGACATAAATTATAAGCATATGCAATCGTTGGCAACATCACTCAGTGATTTTAAAATCAAAATCCCCAAACCACAAGAGCCAGAGGCAGTTGAAAAAGAATCTGAAGAATCTGACGAAGATACAAAAGAATACGATGCTATAGAGAATGAAGTACGCAAATATACCCATAAATCGTACGAGACCAGATATCAGGAGACCAAAGAAATGCTTTTGAAACTGGCTGATAGGTTCGATGGACCTCAGTCATCAATAGACACAAAGGAATTCTGTGATAGTATAATATTTAAAGATCCTGTGTTGCAAGAAGCCTCAGTACATGTTCATAAAGGACAATGCCGTAAAACCGTATTTGAAGAAGTTAGTGAATCATACTCTATCAATAAAGCAATGAATATTCCTTTGAAAGACAACCCCATTGTTATGGATTTAAGTGGGCAGAGTAAAAGTAAAGCCCAAGACCAAAATGATGAGCAATCTGTTAAAGTAGACGTGGAAGAAGTATTATTTCCTACAACTTTTGAAGCAAAATTAAAAGACACCGAAAAAGTTCTCCAAGAAATAACTAGCGTATTAAATAATGTTCCTTCAATGGATGGATCAAAAGAACAACCATCTGTCGACATAAATACTGCTGCAATGGAAGTAGAAGATAATAACATCGTTAGTTCCGAAGAACCAGAAGGACCCAATCAACGATTTGATGAGAAAATGGAGCAAACTCTTCAAAATGCGCTTGAAAATATTTTTGAACACGGTGGAGAAGATAGCAATCGAGAGAATTTTGGAATGGAATATATGGAAATGAAAGGCCTTGCAAAGAATATTGTGGAAGGCGCTGAAAATTTAAGTACGCTAATTCAAGAAGATATCACCAACAAACTCAACAGCATGAATGAACTTCTTAACGACGTTAATAATGCGTTAGAAACCTCTAGACAGTCAAATATAGTTTACCAAAAGATTCAGGAAGAAGGCGACATACTGCGTGAAAGAGTGATGGGTAATAACCCAACGGTTACTGAAGAATTAGGAACTGAAGAGGTTTCAAACGAAACCACTGAACACCACCAACGTCACTGTTCGGTGTCTGATGCCCAGATAGATGATATCCGTTCTGCAATTGGGAAATTAAACTCAGAGATATTGTGCCACGAGACACGAATAAATGAAAGCCAAACTAGATATGAAAAAACGAATGCAGAATGCAAAACCTTCATGACAGAAGTTGACGAAATACTGCAAAAATCAAATTCAATTCTACACCCAGTGAATGAGTCAAATAAAATACTTGGAAAAAGTTTGGATGAACCAGCTGAAGAAAAAAAGGTTGAAAAGGAAATTAAAAAAGATGAAAATACCCGTAAGGAATTATGGGACATCGATCTCGATGTAGTCCAGACGAGAAAAAATAAGATTGCCGAATACCAAGAGCAGCAAGATGCACGTAACAAACGAATTGACGAACTTCTCTGCGGGATAAAGGACAACATGAAGGGTAACAAAGAAGTTTTAAGGCTTGCCAATAATCTATTACGTCGAGAAGAGGCGAAAAATAAATCACTTGCCGAAAAAGTCGGACAGATTGAAGAAATTGATGATAAAGCACAGGGCGACCATGCAGGGGCCAACTCTGGATCTGAGCTTGAACAAATTGATAAAACAGGTAGTAAGTAGGTACTTACTTACACAGTAATTTACGCTTCGCTGTAAGAAATAAGGTCTTCTATAAATAGAAACCGTTCATCTTTGAACTGTTTTTATTAAATGTGATAACCGGGCAGTGAAATGGCAATTTTATGTGATCGTGCCTATCTAGGTAAAGGAAAATCGATAATTGCTCTGGTAGATTATATGATTTTAGTCTTTGTTTGAATTGCTTGAAAGCCGGTAACATGCAGGCTTACACGCGATTTTCTATAGGTAAAAGTAATGAAAATCTAAACAAAACTTTCAAATCAAAATAGTTACCAACTTGCTGCTCACCAGTTGGTGATCGCAGCCTACTTGACTCTATTTTGTTTATTAATAAAAATATTTTAATAAACTATCCTTTTCAGCTAAAAGCGCAGAAGAAAAGCTAAAAATAGAAATGGCAAATAAAAAAGCCGCTGAAGCTGCAAAGGAGAGAGAGAGGCAGCAAGAATTCCAAATAAAAATGGAAAAAGAGATGTCAGAGATGAACAAAGTTCCCCGAATGACTAAGGAATTCATCAAGAATCATTGCAGGCAGCATAAACTGTACTGCACTCCGTATTTGAACGATATTCTCTACTTGCATTTCAAGGTAAAACAAAAAGTACCGCGTAATTTTGTAGTAAATTTGTAAATTTAAAAAGTAAGCTCTTTGTTAATGGAATCATCAGTTTCCACTAAAATGTGATAAAAATCCTACTATACATACATTGACCAAAATCATTGAAACAATAAAAAAGTAAAAATAGCAAAATTATTCTTAGCAGAGCGTGGTTTCGATCCACGGACCTCTGGGTTATGGGCCCAGCACGCTTCCACTGCGCCACTCTGCTCTGTGGTCGGGGTGACGAAATTAACAAACGCACTTGCCGGGCGCGTGTTACCGTGCACAAGCACAATGCGTGTTGTGTAAGCTACACCTAGCGTGCTTTTCTAACTCCACTTATGCACCTAAAAATAGTAAAGAAATAGCTGTTTTCTTGCGCATTATGGAAATTACACCAATAATACTTGATAAGTTTGGATGGATGGATGTTTCTTCTTCACGTTAACTAGGTAGGTGCTGTGAACGAATCGGATTGTGAGGTGTAGGTTTGCCATTTCCAACATCAACCATTTCGGAATTGCTTCTGCCCTCGGCATCGCACGCGTTTTTCCGTGATATAAAGTAAGACAGATTAAGTTACTGTGGTAAAGTATAATTTACCTATACTATACCTACTAGGTACTTCCAAAACTATTTCATAGAATAGTCATTTAAATAGGTAATCTTAGTTACATAGGCACTACATATATAGCTCGATAAAAATCAAAACTTTCGCAAGTCCCCACATTTTTCGAGTACTTAGACAGATTCACATATCTTTCTGTGAAAGTAACTGTGTCTATTAAATAATATATTACCTATATGCAATTCACTCTTCATTCACACACCAGTCAACAATTAGGGAACTTCATAGTCGTGCGTGTACCAAACAAGCAGCGCACCGCGGTTTCACCCGCGTGGAAATCTATGTGTCAAATGGTTTATAAACCTTCCTCTTTAATCATCTATTAAAAAAAGCCGCATTAATATCCGTTCCATAGTATTAAAGATCTAAGCATAGATAGGAACAGACAGACAGCGGGAATCTACTTTGTTTTATACTATGTTGTGATATCAAATACATTCGAGGATGGGTACCTATTACGGTTCAGAGGTTGATAGATTAATGTTCCCAGGGTTTCTCGAAGATAGAAAACCTGGAGGAGTACACGGGGCTGAAATGTATATTCCTGGAGAACAACGGCATCCAGAAGATCGAGGGGCTGGAAACGCTGGCCGAGCTGAAGTGTCTCTATCTGCATTATAATATCGTCAAAAAGATCGAGAACCTTGAAGGTAAGCGTTTGTCCCTTTAATAAAGATAATCCCACCAAAACATAAATGTAAAAAAGAAGAGCCAAGTTCAATACAAAAATTATGATTGGCTGTGGGCTTCCCCGCAAAAAGAATGGAGATCTTGAGTTATAGAAGGGTCAAAAGTGGCACCAAGTGGCTCGTGTAATGAATGATACACTCGGCGCGTTCCTTTGCTTGAACTTGGCTTGGACACGCTGCCGCGTGTCGTAATAAATCATTTATTTCATACCTTAGAAAAGTAACAGATCTTATTTAACTTATTCTACGGTCCATAGTAGGTAATATTTACCTTAAAACTAGCATAGGTACATAAAATATAAAAAAGACTTAATAAAATTAATTAAACAACTACAGGCTAAAGGTTTCTTCGTCGCTTCTTTACTTATAGATATCAAAAATACCTATTACCTACTTTATTTCCGTGTTAGTGTTTCATTTTAGGAATTTGAATTTTTCAAGTGACATTTATCAGAGATTAGATGATTAGACAGTTTCATTGATTGTTTGTTTTGATACATAAATGTACAATATAACAGTTTTTAATTCTTGATAAAAGTTTTGACAAAAAGATGCCGATTCCGCGTCACAATTAAAAAAATGTCATACGTAGGCAAGCCTAGTCGGTAATATAGCGTGTATATTGTTGGCAGGTTGTGCAAAGCTCGACACGTTGAACCTGGACCACAACTTTGTGGGCAGGATCGAGAACCTGGGGGCGGTGCCGGACCTGCACACGCTCAGCATCGCACATAACATGCTCACCACTGTCGGTGAGATATACTTACTGTAACTCAGTTACTGCTATAGTTACTTAGTGTTAAACTTGCCGTCAACGTCTTGGCACGGCCGTCGTCCGTCGTACGAGCTGACTAAAGGAACCAGCTGAGCTGCTGACCATCCAATATTGACATTTGAAAGCCGTTTGAATGGCCTACGTTATTTACAATTGTCTGCGAAGGCCTATGGTTTTCAAGGCCATTTAAATGCCTTTCAAATGTCATTTATATGATGGGTAGTTTTTGCGTAATTCCACAGAGGAGGGTAGTGTAGTGGTAGTGTGTAGGCAGAGCAAGGGTAGTGTAGTAGATAGATAGATAATTCTTTATTGCACACTAAGTATAAAATGACAATGTAAAATAAAAACTAAAAAAAAACAAGATACAATTGGCGGTCTTATGGCTCAAGAGCGATCTCTACCAGACAACCATGGATGGATAGGATCGTGGACAGTACCAGGGGATCTGTGTGCTTGCAGGTTATACATATATTATAAAATAAAATAAAATACTTATAATACTTACATGGAAATATACTACATACATATCATACACATATATACTTATATACATAGGGACTCAGTTATGCATTAGTGACAGCAGGACAAATAGTGCTCCTTTAACATAGTTTTAAAGGTTGGTAGTGACTTAGCACGCCTCACCGAAACTGGTAATGCGTTCCATAGTTGAACAGCCCGGGCAGTAAAGTAATGGGCGAAGAAAGAAGTAGAGTGAGCTGGTACTTGAAGCATAAGAGTTGCCGAAGAGCGCAGAGAAAGAGTGTGAGAAAGATGAAGAAAGGTGAAACGCTCTTTGAGATAAGGGGGTGCAGAGGTCAGAAATAGAATGTTATAGAGAAGAGATAGGATATGAGAATTACGGCGAAGCCGTATAGGTAGCCACTTGAGCTTCCTGCGAAATTCCGAGACATGGTCATATTAATTTGCGCAAGCCAAATATAAACCTTATCCCGACATTCTGCAGGCGCTCAAGTTTGTCTAACTGTTGCTCAGTTAGATCAAGAAAGGAAGAATCGGCATAATCGAGAATTGGAAGGAGGAGAGATTGTGCAAGAGAAATTTTAGTGGCAATGGGTAAAAAGTTCCGCAGCCTTCTCAGTGAACCAGCGGAAGCAAACATTCTATGGCTGATTTCAGATATCTGCGGTCCCCACGGCAGATTTCGATCAATGAGAACCCCTAAATTTTTTACAGTTTCGCTTTGCGCGACAGGAATCCCATTAAATATGACGTTTGGAAGACTGCTCCAATTTATTCGGGCAATCATCCGCGAGCTTCCTATTGTGATCACCTGCGTTTTCGCAGGGTTCACTTTTAAGCCAAAGCTCTTACTCCAGTCCAAGATACAAGCTAGGTCTTCATTAATGGTAGCAATAGCAGACGATAGCTGATCTACCGGAGCCTGCGTGTATATTTGGAGAGCTAGGAGTAGCTTCTATTCTGTGTTTTATTTTAGCACCTCCCCGCTGGACCACCAATCCGCTTGCTTTGCGCTAGGCAGCTTTTTATCTAGTTTTTCTATCTGCACATTCCTCGAAAATCGGCATGCACTATGGTGCTAATTTTGCGACTTGTTCAAGTTTTAAGTTCAAGTTGCCCTACGAGTTAGCATACCAACCAGTCTTCTAGTAACAATTATGTATTTATTATTTGTTGTGTGCACATATGTAGGTTACGTTTCATTAGGGGAGGCCTATGTCCAGCAGTTAACATAACAGACTAACATAGGCTAATGATGATGTGTTTTGAGATATAAATTAAAATAAATAAATTTATTCGGGGCGAGATAATGTTTGCGATATTCCTACTTCTATTAATGTAATGTTGTATCAGAGGACCTGGCTCACCTGGCGAGCTGCAGGAACCTGTCGGTGCTGGACCTGTCGTACAACCGCATCGAGGACCCGCTGGTCGTCGATGTGCTGGCGGATATGGACCTTCTGAAAGGTAAGTACTTACCTTACACCGGCATCATCGTCATCATCCGCAACTGGACTTCACCGCGTCTGCTAGTATACTAAAAAGTTAAAAGATTTATATTCTGCCAGAACAGAGACGAATAGTATACATAATCGTATAAATTAACAAAGAAACCGACAAAAGCAGTCTCCACTCAGCATGTGCAGATCATACCATAGCGCTGTTCTTCCGTGGAAACCGTGGTGCACAAGGTGACCTAATACTCTACTCCGCCATGCGATTGATACCACTCCTCACCCCCTGCTGTTTGAGGTTGGCGCGTAATACTCAGATAAAAAACAAAAACATTCTGAGACACCTTAATGATTGCTTAAAATTTAAAGTAGTTAGTATTGGGCTATATAACTATACATTGTGTTTCTCCCGCAGTGCTAGTTCTAACCGGCAACCCCGTGGTCCGGTCCATCCCCGCATACCGCAAGACGTTGACCCTCCGCCTGCTGGAGCTGCTGAACCTGGACAACCGGCCCGTGTTCGACCGGGACCGCGCCTGCGCGGAGGCCTGGCAGCGCGGCGGCGTGCAGGAGGAGATCGCGGAGAGGAAACGGTATACCTCTTTACAAGGAGATAGCTATCATTAGGTGTTAGTCCACTGCTGGACGGTTGTAGTGCCTTAGCTCAATGTATTCAGTTTCACATCACACTTAAAAGACGCCCGCATCCGGATCCAGGCCTCTGTTAAAGGTTTTGTATTATATTTATTTGGGGGATTGCCGTAATTATCTTTTTTCCATATAATTTCCGTAAACTGCTTGTACACAAAGAGCTGAAAATCGCGGACGTAGGTAGATATCGATCTAAGGAAACTCTATAGGTATCGAATAAAGAAGCTTGCTAACAGGCCCACCGACCGTCGCACCGACATGCGACACGAGCAAAAATAATAGCTCCTAGCGAGTAATCTAACCTTTAGTTAGGACGGGATGAGTCACATGCTTGTTCTGTCTCAAGATACAAATTCGTCTTTCAGGTGGATAGAAAGAGACCAAGAGAAGACTATGAAGAGCGTTCGCTACCTGATCCGTATGAGAGACGAGAAGCTCGCCATCCGGGAACAGAAGGAGAAAGAGGAGAGAGAGAAACAGGGACTTCCTCCAAAGGTACTTATTTAAATAATAATTGGATTGTTTTCAAAAAACTAAAAAACCGACATAGATTCCCTTACCTAGTTTCAACAGTTTTTATAAGTTTTGCGGGATAAATAGTAGATACCATTTAAAAGTATTTTCATTAAAAATACTGCCTTTCTTTAATTCACACAATTATTTCCACCCAAAGGTTGCCTGGAAGAGATCGCTTCTAAGCGATAAGGCCGCCCATTGTACTTGTCACATGTAATATCTTTCATAATGTTCAGTATCTGGTGTACAATAAAGTATTTTTGTATTGTATTGTACTGTAATAGTAATGAAATCCATAAGCGACCATCTCGGGATCATACTCTATGCAACTGTAAAATAATCATAGAAATCGGTACATAATTGACAAAAAAGGTACTATCATTGTCCCTCTTCTGTTTTAAACGGTGAACATCAAAAACCATTCTCTCTTTCAAGAACTTTTTGCAGCACCTCTGGATTAGTAACCTTATTAGATGTTCTATGTATTTTTGGTATTATATATGTTTATTTTTAATGAAAATACTTTTAAATGGTATGTATGTATAATTAAAATTAAATCTTTAACTAAATCTTCTTATATTAAATCCCCTTGGAATTTTTATGACATCAATTAATTTTTAAATGTTAGATAATAAATAATATTATGTAATAGGTACCTAATTTAATTTGTCACCAAAATTATTGCATGCTAGAATATAGTGAGACATGAGTGCATTACGTACAACTAAACAAGCTTTATACCATGTTTGACGCAATAAATTATTTGAATCTTTGAAGAATTGCAAAATAAAAACCCGCTTGGCAAAAGCTGAGAAATAAAAACATAAAAATCATTATTTAGGCTACAAATACAAATACAAAAAAAATACAAAATGTTTATTCAATAATAAAGGATACATAGTCATAATTGAAGCCACCTTTTAAGTGTTATGAAAATACTTGTGCTAGGTGGCTTCGCTCTTCCACGTTTACATTAATCCATATGTATTCGTTTTTGTAGGCTTGACTCTATATAAAACTAACAATAGTAATTATATTTTAATTAGTAAATTAAAAATTAGGCTGGTTTTATAGTTGCTCGATTCGGCAGCGCCCTTGGAGTGCGCGCGTTCGGAGATGTATGGAGGTAGTAGTTGCGCTTCAAAGTCGCGTGCTTGTGCAGCGCCGCGCCGTTCATTAAACGCGTAACAAGTTAAGAACATAAAGGTGGCATTTAATAATAATAATAATAGTCCGCAATCTCCCCTATAGCCCGATTACCCAGTCCATCCATCCATCACAATAGTCTGGTTTTATTTCTTTCATTTTTCTTTGCAATAGTCTCTACACCTGGTGGATACCATCTTTGGGTGTATCATATTGTGCCATCGCCTTTAGATTAACTTCTCAAAGGGCCTCTGTGCTGTTGGCTTCGGCCCCACGCAAGCCTTCCAAAGGACCGGGTCACTTTATGGCCCGAGATCATGGTAAATTAGAGATATAATAATAAAGCCTTTATTCAGATACATTAAACTAAGTTGAACTAAACTAAGTAGGTAGTAAGTGGTACGTTAAACTAAGTTTACAATATCATATGCTTAAAATAAACTATTAAGACACTACACACACTACAAGAATTATTTATTGCATCTGTTTACCCAGTTTTGGGAAAGGCCTCTTCTAAATGCTTCCTCACTTGCTCGTGCAGTTCTAGATTAAGTCTGTCCTGGTGTTTCACTGTTGTGGTACAAGGTAGTTTGGTCATATTCTTCAATTTTCTCTCCTTATCGACGTTCTTCGCTGAGGCCGATGATAGTCCATTTTATAATGTTTCTATGCTAGGGTCAGTTCTTTTAGGCTTTCTGCGATGCTCAACGATAGCGTTTTGTATGTTGCAACATATACAGGTTTCTTCCTAGGAATGCTTTTACTTATTTTAGCAGTTAGGTTTTTTTTTTTTTTTTTCTTCCCCCACGGTGACTAGCCGGCTTGGGGTGGATTTTTCTGATGTTTGGTAATTTGTTGTTGTTTTGGTTGATGTTAGTGGTTTCCGGTTGTCGATGTCGATGTCATTGGTAGCAAAAGAAAGGTGGCATTTACTTAAACATAAATACGACCGAAAACTTGTAAACAGGAAGACGACAAGCCCGAAGAGAAGCCAGCAGAGAAGCTTCCTGAACCCGAGGAACCTTCCAGCTTCGACCTGAAGTACGGCAAGACGGTGGTCACCAGGGATGGCGTGGCGGAGGATATGCTCACAGGGTCGGAGGAGGACACCACCAGTGGGAGTGACAGTGACAGCGACAAGGAGAAGGAAGGTGAATATAGAGTAAACACTAACACAACCGACAGAGAACCAATGTTATCGACATAGCTCTAAGAATTAGCAATCTGAAGTGGCAGTGGGCCGGCCATATCTCGCGAAGAACCGACGACGGCAGCTGGGGCAAACGTGTTCTTGAGTGGAGACCACGACTAAGTAAACGTAGTGTAGGACGCCCTCCGACCAGGTGGGATGACGAACTGCGAAAAACTACAGGTAGATGCTGGATGCGGCAAGCTGAAGATAGGACGCTATGGTGCTCATTGGGGGAGGCCTATGTCCAGCAGTGGACTACTATAGGCTTATGATGATGATGTTGTATATAATGAGTCATAATGGTCTTATGCAGAAGAACCTACAACAACGAAGATCGAATGGTCCGACGCTGAGCGCGGCAAGCGCCTGGTGCAAGAGGTGACGACGGAGCCCGCGCCGCCGCTGTCTGAGGACCTTTGGTACGGGTACCGAGGGGATCTTAAGACGAAGGAGGATAAGCCAGGGTCAGTTGTACAGTAGAATAGAAATGGCGGGAGAAACTGGACCTGATTGAGAATACATAGTATTTAATATTTTAGCGGTGTTTAATATCTTCTACGTTGTAATAGAATTCCGACCACGCTCCAGGTGGGGTCGGCACATCACGTATGTTTCTCTTACACTCCTCTATCAGCCGTCGTACTCTTCTCCTTTCTGAGTAGTCTTGGTTGAGACTCAACTCCTATAATAATAGCATGATATAATAATACTAAAAATGCTGGACAATCCCCACAGCATCATCTAGCCCCAAGCTAAGTAGAGCTCGTGTTTATGAGTACTAGATACTAGATGACTGATATACATAATACAATACATTACATAGATAGATATTTTTTCTCCCCATTCTCAGGGACATGCTCAGTGACGTGAATGCTCTCAGTGACCTGCTGAGCTCAGCTCCCCTGCGGCAGCAGAGGAAAGGCGTCACCAAGATCTTGGAAGGTGAGCTCGACTATAACATCAAACAAACAAACATCAAAATGATTTATTTCCTTTAGACATTACAGGACTCTACACTCGTCACAAATTTCAAATTACATAATAAAAACTAGGAAATAAAGCGATCGCTTTGATGTTTTGTTCACTTTAATCAAAAATCATTAATCAACATTTTTGTTCTGTTTCATACTTACTCAATCTGTATGTTGTCTCCATTACATGTCATGTGCAGACGTCACAGGTATAATTATTATGTGTTTTATTTATGTAATAATCGATTAATTTATAAGTAAACAATTCTTCACTCACAGACTTCCAGAGGAGAGTTTTGGCACACGTTAAGGTCACAACGAAAAAACCGTTGTATTTGATTAAACTTCATGACAATTAATATAGATAGGTACTTACCCATTATTAAAAACATAATTATTATAGAATCCAGATCAAAGAGAGGACAATGCAAAATCACCGAAGTAGAAGAAGAGAAAGCAAATGCATCGAACACTGCCGAGAAAAAACCTTTCATAGAAATCATAGACTCATTCGAGAAGAAAATAAAAGAGTCTCACACTGAGGAGAAAGTCCAGAAATCTTTAGTCGAAGAGCTTACAGGCATTTCAGAAGAGGGTCATCTTATAATTGACCATGATAGGAAACTGGCCAAAGTAAAACCTAAGAAGCATGGTAAGCCAATGAAACGGGTGACAATCAAAGAGTTTCCAGTCACAGAAGCTGGTGATGGGAACGCAAAAGAAAATGAAACTAAAGAGAAAGAACGTAAGGTTGAAGATGTTAAAAAGGAAGAGAATAAACCTAGCGGATCTGTTGATGAGAAACCTGAAGAACCAGAAAAACAGAATGGTAAGAGATATATTAACTGAACAGATATCTAATTTATTTTGGATTACATTACTGCTCATAAATACATATAATGAAATTCTCCTCTATTTACAAACAGCTAAACAATGGTTTTTCAGTTACGTCAACAGAAAAAAAAACAAACGACAACTGTAAGAGTAAATGCTTGTTCCCACTTGTCGTCGGTCGGTCACGGATTTTAATCGGATGATTAAGCGGCAGAACATTTTATATGAAGCTATTCACACTTGTTGAAAACCGATTGTGTCGGCGCCGACAAGCTTCATATAAAATGAATCATCCGATGAAAACCCGGACCCCACAGACGACAAGTGGGAACGAGCTCTTAATGGCAATATTTTGACAGATAACGCTCAAGGCGACGGCGTAGCACTAATCAACTTCATGCGCAACGCCAACGAGGACGGCGACGACGAGGAGATGAAGCCCAGCGCGGATGACCTGGAGATATTCGCTGAGCTGGACAGGGACGAGGCGGAGAAGGAGGCCAGGGTTGCCAGGGGCGAGCCGGCTATAGATCCTATGGTAAAGGTCTCGTACTCTAGTTCGAATGACGATAGCTCGATAGATAGATAGAAAATACTTTATTATACCACACTTAACAGAAAACAATACAGGAGTAAACAAAAGAATAAAGGAAATATAAAGGGCGGCCTTATCGCTGAGAGCGATCTCTTCCAGGTAACCTTAGATGGACCGGACATGAAGGTACAAAATAGACGGTGGTACTATAGTAAATATAATATAATAAAACAATTACTTACACTACATAACATAATGCCTACATTACAAACATTATAATAAACTTACATAGACATACGGTAGAGCGATCAATGTTTTCATAAGGATAATTAATGCTTATGTAACAGTTTTTTGAAGATAGGGAGTGATTTTGCACGTGTGATGTCGATGTTGATTATCTCGATGTCTCTACCTCGACGGTACGTTTCGTCGAGGTAGAAACCCTTCGAGGTACTGATCTTTCGAGGTAACGACCCATCGACGTAACGTACCGTCGAGGTAGAGACATCGAGGTAATGAACATCGAGCTATCGTCATTCGAACTAGAGGACGAGACCCCTATGGTAATATGAGAAGTTGAAATGCTAATGCAAAAAAAAAACTGTAGGGAATTTATGAATTAACTTCTGCCTGCGACTGCATTCGGTAAAAAGTAGCAAATTATTTTATCGGACTATGTTCTACGGGACGCCTTTCCTCTTGATCTGTTTTGAAGATCCTGGGGGGTAGCAAATTCTTCACTTACAAACTGTCTCCCTTAGAATATTATAAATAAATAATGCTGGACAATTCACACAGCATTATCTAGCCCCATGGTAAGCAGAGCTTGTGTTATGGGTACTAGATAACTGATATTCATAATACAATACATTACGTTTTTATATATTTTTATTATACATACAAAACGAACAGAACACCCGAAACAAATATCTGTAGATCGTTCACACATTTGTCCCGAGGCGGGAATCGAACCCGCAACCTTCTTCGTTGCAGGCGCACCTTTGCCCACCGCACCACAGGGGTCGTCAAAAGAGTAGCAGATTAAAATGCCAAAGTAAAATATTGATTCCAGAAACTGTACCACAAGAAAACAATGGATGAGTTCTACAAGAAGGAGACGCACGCAGCGGCGCACGAGATACAGGAATCCAAGAGGGTCTACCACACGACCTACAAGAACGACAACGCGTACGACAGGGCCGCACTGAGCCAGCTCACGGGGGGGGAGAAACCTGGTACACTAACTCAAATAACGGATGTTTGGCAGGGAGGAACGTCCCACACTCGGCAAACGTAGTGTAGGACGCCCTTCGGCCATGTGGGATGACGACTTGCGAAAGACTGCAGGCAGATGCTGGATGCGGCAAGCTGAAGACAGGTGCTATGGCGCTCATTAGGGGAGGCCTATGTTCAGCAGTGGGCTATTATAGGTTGATCATGATGACATAGATAAGATTCATCACAAAAACACACCATAACCACGACTGACACACAGATAGACTTGTTAATCTAATAGGTAAGCCATTGCTCGCGTCGGAGTTTAGAAATAACAATAGCATGTAAAATGAATGATGTCTGTTGCAGATAAAACTAAGGCTAAGCTATCATACGTGCCGGGAGCAGTGGTGTTCCAGTATGTGGACCCGAAGCTGGCGAATACTGACGTGGATTTCGAGATCGGGGAGGAGAAAGTGGATTCACCACGTAAGCATTAGTATTTGGTCAGCAATACTTAATTTTTTTTATCAAAATAACCAAATCATTCACTTATACATATTATGCGTACAGGTTAGATGTAGGTCGTTTTAGATCGTAGAAATTTCCCTAAAATGCAGCTCAGACAGTCGGCTCAGAACTAAGATCTTTCTTCTTCGTCTTAGTTACTACAGAACATTAATATTCCAAGGATAGGTTATCGAGGTGCCCCGTGGGCAAAGCCGCGAGTAGAAGCTAATACTAATGCATAAAACATTGTTTCAGCATCGTCTGGTGACACGGATTCCATCATTATAATATCAAGCGATAGCGATTCGAGCCAAGAAGATGTTTCGAAAGCTGTAGCAAATAAACCAAAATCAGTTCCTGTTACAAACACCAAAGAAACTAAAGTAAAAGAATCGTTGGTCAAGACTACAGTCACAAGCCGACCTAAGACAGCTTCCAAAAGTAAGACCAATGAAAAGGAACAAGCAAAGGATCAAAAAGGAAACACCAATACATTACAGGCTAGTGCTGCTAAAAATGACAAAGGAACGAAACAGGATCCTAATGAAACGACTGAAGAGAAACCCGGATCGAGTAAAGAAAAGTACGGCACGATGCGGGATCAAGCTAAGAAGTCGATTATTGACTCGTTCAATTCAATTGAAGATAATCGTTTCCCTTCTCAAGGTTTGTGATATTACTTAAGCTTAAATCTCGTTGAAAGATAGAAATAGTAGCTTCGTTGTTGCTGTCCAACCTGAATTCAAATATAAAATTAGAATAAACTTGTACTCAGTCAAGACTATTTTAACATTGCAATATAATTAAAGAAAGATTGGGTTCCTTAATAACAGACTGAAAAACGTAAATTCGAAAATTTCAGGTGTAAACGAGAACCCGACAGAGAACGCCGCGATCGACCAATCAGTAGCGAGCGCAATTTTAGACCGCACACTCCATTACCAAGAGAAAGAACTGTACCGACAGTACGACATTATCAACACGCATGTCGGCAGTATTGACAATAGGACCAATACCATTATCGAGCATATTTCGGAACATATGGAAGATGCTACTGTAAGTAACGACAATCGGTAGATTAGTAACATACTAATACTAAGCACTAATCTCACAGTTTACACATTGCACTTAGCTACTAAGCTTGTGTAAACCAGTCGCACGAGTTGTTTTTGTATCAATTTGTTCTTTTCACAGCTACCCGAAGTATCCCGTATACTAGAAGTTCACATGGACGCCGCAGAACAAAGATGGCGCGCCGGGGAATTAGTGACTACCAACCGAGATTACGGCGACAACGAAAATATAATCGGTCCCGATCAAAACGATTTATCGGTGACTTTGACGGATCAAAACGTCACTCCAGATCAAAACGTGACACCAGGTCAAAATGTGTCTCTGTCAGACACTTTGACAGAACAAAACGACGGAGGTGTCAATGTTACCTTTACTGTGTCAGCGGATGATTCTGGGTTTGATGGTAACGATTCAAAAGAGGATTCAAAGCTTTATCAGTCGCTTGAAGATGATGTAAAGGCTGAGGAATTGTTGAATGATAGTGAAATGGACGTTGATAAAGAGGTTACTGTGGGAGAAGGTAATATTGAGAAGGTGAACGAGACGGGCGACGGCGACGAGGTGTTCGAAGATTGCGTTGATGATGATCTTTGCCTGAAGCCTGACTTTGATCGCGTCAGCGAGAAGTATTCTTTGGAGATGAAGTTAGCGTTAGGTATTGAAGAAAAGGAGTAGTTTACTAACTCATACCCTAACATATGTTATGATGCACCTCTTAGCTTTGAACAGTTGCTAAATAGTGGTTATCTCTTGGCATATGACCTCATGGTGGCTTGCATTTTATAATTAGTAGTTTAATTATTATTCCTTAAAGTACAGTGTGTTAATGTGTACATGTTTTTTTTTTAAGTTATTTTTTGTTCCTGAGAGATTTTATTTTTTGTTAAACGTTTGCATTTTCGTGTTTAATAAAGTATGATTTATAGTTTGTAATGGCATCATCTATAAAATAAACTACGACAACTTCTAACAAATAAATATATTGTGTTCCATTATAATAAGTAATATGTACATTTTTCTTATTTTAAATACCCATATAAAAATAATATTCACCTCCTTGTCACTAGTATAATATTCCATAACATATTTAAAAAATGTTAAACTTTTAACCTTAACAAAATAAAATATTATTTAAATGATAACCGATGTTAATAATATTTATAAATAAAATGACTAATAAGCAGGAGCTCACCGGTCACGCGGGAAATTAATTTTATTTCTGTTAAATTATCTGCGTACAACAAGTAATCTATCTAGTTAGTAGGTATTCCGACACTGCTAAGCCAATTGCTATGAAACTTTGCTAAAATAACTCCGAACCAATTGTTATTTTGGCTTCTATTGACATGTAAAAGATCTGTTAATAAACATTTTTGTAGCTAGATACTTGCCTAATAAACAGTATAACAGTTGTTTAATTTCGCGCGCGACCGTCAACGACTTGCCTTATCATTATAATTTTAACAGAAACAATAGCATTCCATGCATTTAATGCATTTTTTGATATTTTATAGTTATTTGCCACTTTTCGAAGTGTATGCTAGACTTTTTTTAATACGACTTCAGAGGTTCAAAAGTTTCGACTTAATAATAAAATGGCCAAAATACAAGGAATATAAAAACAAGGATAGACTCTCTAACCATTAAAAATATTTATTACTAGGTTCTGTCCGCGGTTACGCACGCGTATTTTCAGTTAGACCCATTGAGTTATTTCAATACAAACTGAGGCCACACGGTTCTATATAATATGTTTATGTTAACATATATAATACATATTGTATTGTAAAATCATAAAATTTGCGTTATATTTTGCAAAAAGCTGTGTTAAAGAGTGTAAATATTATTTATTTTAACATAGAGGGTTCAAAATCACCCGAACCGATGTATTGCTTGTTGTCATGAATACAATCTGTATCATTGTAGAACTAATTACTACAGGTAAAGCTATAACTTTATAAAAGGGATTCATGTGATAAGTAGGGATGCAACTTTCTTAGGGTGGCCGCATACACACGTTTTCCGTATTCGGACATCCGAATGCATGGAATCAATATAAAATAAATTAACTATCGCACATTTTCGCTTTTTTCCGAACAGAACAAATTCCATACGTACGTTTTGAATACAAGCCGGCGCGCATTGTATAAGGTCCTTAGTCTCACGGAATACCAAATCGAGATTCCGCATTAGGAAATCAGATACGGAAAACGTGTGTATGCGGCCACCCTAAATCTATAAATAAAATATAACAATTGACTTACAGTCAGCACAATCGTTTCGCTAGAGATCTTAAAGTCAAGCCGCGTGATGCTTCAGGTCGAATATCTCCATTAGGAGGGGTTCAATGGGGTTTACGTCGAGATAGACCCCTGTGACTTCCTCCGCGAGTTTCCGAAGTTCTAGAATCTTCTGAATGAGTTTGAGGAAGGTTGACTTCGCTTCGCAGCCCGGGTACACGCTCTCTAGGTAGCGACGGAGCAGGTAGTAGTACGAATTCTGCAATAGAAATAGGGTAATGGTTATCACTACATAGTATAAAACAAAGTCACTTACCGCTGTCTGTCTGTCCCTATGTATGCTTAGATCTTTAAAACTACGCAATGGATTGCGGATGCGGTTTTTTTAAAACTGAATAGATTGATCCACGAGGAAGGTTGATATAGATTTCCACGCGGGCGAAGCCGCGAGGCGCAGCTAGTATATTATATTTTTGGAACTATCATGGTTATTAATTTTACACATGTAAGCAATAAAACAATGAGTATTGAATATTTCGGCAGTTTCATGCGCCATGATCACAGAATAACTGAAGGCACTGCGAGTAAGTCATACCAATCTTATTTTTGCCTATGTTTTATTCCAGGCCTGGAACGAACGTTTGCTATTTAATAATAAATATAATATGATTGTAAAACCAACTTTTGTGTGCGCTGCTATAAAGTTTTGGCCACGGTTCGAAAAATTCGTAAATCCGGCTGCGTGAAAGTATAAATATTAGCAGGATACTGAAAATGCATCTGTTCATGTTAGAGTGACCTGTTCTAGTTTGATGACGTCAGAGTGCACCACCCGCGGCCGTATGGGCGTGAACAGCAGGATGGCGGACATGATGAGGATGATGTTCTCGTCGTTACGCCAGGCGGCCGCGAACCCGCGCACGAAGGACAGGTGCGACCGGTAGATGTTGCCTTTCGCCAGCTTTAGCACGTCCGCGCGGATGCTGGCAACATTCTTTGTTTGCGGGATCTGGAAAATTCAGTATAAATATTATTTGACTATTCATTTATTTGCACTGTTGGTATTATTTTCACGTTATTGATACATAAAAAAAACATATACATGATCTATTTTTATTATGAGTAAAATTGCAGCTAGGTCAATTTTAGGTCACCCCCTTTTCGTAACCTAAAACCCTCTTTTTCGATTTGTTCGAAATCGATAACCATGAGAAAATTTTGCGATATAAAAATGTCAGCCATCTTGGATTTAGAAATGGACATCTTTTTAGTAATCTACATGTCGAGTTTATCGAAAACGATACCCATATTAGTAGGTGTGCAATCACACAGCGCGGCATTCACGTAGACGGTTTTTAGCTTTGATTTTGTATGTGACAAGAAATCTAGATATTGGTGATCGCAGATGTGTGGTCCGTACCTTCCACTGGTCCTGCGTGCCGTCATAGTTGATGGTACTCCGCAGCACCATCATCTCTATGCAGCCTCCCTTCAGCAGTGCGATCTGGTCCTGCTCGCACATGTTCTTGAACGCGTTGATCTTCTTTGCCATCTTGATGAACCGCCGGATGGCGATTGCCGTCAGATTCACGATGCGCACCAGGCGCAGGTCGTGCGACCCTTCGCACTCCTGGAAATACATTATAATATACCTGATATTACTTACTCTTTTCTAATGTATATTCTTGATTGTAAATTGTAATTGTCTGATTTTGTGTATTTCTGTATATGTGTGTGTGTGTGATTATTGAAAGTAATAATACCAGTTACTAGTAAAATTCCTTGTATGATGTCAAAAATGATGTTGCTTTTATAGCAACAGTTTTTTATTGATTTTAAGAGTAACCGCAGACTAGCGTACTTACAGATCCAATGGTCTGACGAGTTCTACTAGTTTGCAACATTATATTAAAAAAAAACTTACTCTTAAACAAAATATATATCCATCATGTCATTACTTACTCTTATAGATATGCTGTCTGTTTGAATACAGATCCTTTATTAGCACACTAATTAGAGGTTTAGTTATAAAGTATATACCGTACATGTCTTGCCTTAGTCTAGGGCATGCACATTTGTTTTCTTATTGTTGGCTATGGTCACCAAACATTTAATAGTAGGTTGTCACATCACAAATATACATCTTGTTATTATAACATTACTGACATAACTGATTAGTAATTTTTTGTTCTTATATTATTTTTAGTCAATTTATTACAATTTACCCGGGATACCGATAACTCCCTGCCAATTTTCATTAAGATGCGTTAAGGTGTTTACGCGTGAAAATGTAACGGGCAGATAGATAGACAGACAGAGCTACATTCGATATAATAATATTTATGTGACTTACTATAGGATATATGATTATAATAACAAATACCTTGATCCCCGCCGCGGAGCTGGCCGTGTCCCCGATCAGCAGCGAGAGGTCATCGTCCACGGGCGCGTTCAGGGACTTGTTGGCCACTATCAGTTCGTTCAGCTTCGCGCGCTCCACCTGAGACAGATTGGTTATTTGTTAAAGATGTAAGAGAAACAATGCAAGAGACCTAGTAACCCCTGTAGGTCGCGGCCTCGCGGGGTGCAGTTGGATGCTAGCAGCGCTAAGTCGGTCACTGTGGAGATTTATAGGGAGGATTTTTAATGAATTATTTTATTAGTTTTTCTTATTGTTTAATTTTATTTATAACTTTTAATTATAATTTGTTGTAATGTATTATAATTAACTAGTGAAATTGTTTCTAATATAATCATGCAAGTAAATAAATATATAAATAGGGGACTTTACTTCTGTTTGAACTTTACTTCTGTTTAGATGTACTTAGTAATTTTATAAAAGTAAATTTTTCAGCGCAAAAAGAGGTAGGTATCTCTTTTTGAGCAAGTGAAAAATGTACACACATACATACAAACTTTCGCATTTATATTATAATAATATTGTAATTTCTGTACCCCAAGCTTCCAAAATTAATAAGCCGGGAATTTCAGTTTCTTTTAAAATGATAAAGTTGATTAATTTATTGTAAAATGAGGTGGTTACCTCATTGAGTTCCCGAGAAGAGCCGCTGCAGGAGTTGACGGAGGAGTAGGCCTCGAACTCCAGCTTGATGGCCTCGCACAGGATCGACTCCATCGAGTTCGGCTCTATCCTGAAACATGCAACAGTACTCAATCAATGAATTGACGATTCTCGTCACCAAACCAAAGTTATTGACATAGCTCTGAGAATTAGGAAGCTGAAGTGGCAGTGGGCCGGCCATATCTCGCGAAGAACCGAACGTAGTGTAGGCCGCCCTCCGACCAGGTGGGATGGAGACTGTAAGTAGATGCTGGATGCGTCAAGCTGAAGACAGGGCGCTATGGCGCTCATTTGGGGAGGCCTATGTCTAGCAGTGGACTAATAAAGGCTGATGATGATGATGATGACCGGTTAATTCGGCATGCATAATAGACACAAAATATAGGTAAAATTAAACAGAATATAAAATACATACATTTGAAGTTTAATTATAAAATATATAAAATGAGTTAATGAGGTAATCTTTGAATGTCAACGATTTTTTATAATCAATCTCGATAGTTAAGGAATTCAGATACGGTATAAAATGATTTGTCAATAAGCCACTTAAATGTGAAAGCTTTAGTATCTCTTTGATATCTTAGTGAAAATGCGTCCTTTCAAGTATGTATCGCCTTAAAATTCAATGAACGAATATCTGTTGAATGACAATTAACGTTCATGTGTCCTTGTTCGATATTATATATAAATGATGTAAGGTCATGATAAACTCTTATCAGTGATAACAGCAATCAAATACATGAAAATCAATTGTCATTCAATCGGGCCAACACAGTCAGCGTCTTGGGGACGCGCGTGGACTATTCGTATAGCTAAGAATCATGATAACTTAAAAATGGTTCACTTTTGCATGATGCACATGGGGGTGAAAATTATCGCAAATAGTCGCCCCTATCACCTCCTAACGGGAAGACGTCGAATTACCAATAACGCTGTATGTGGCTGGTTTAATTTGACCGAATAGACGCGACCGATGTCGCATTTTCCGTCAGATATGTACCTTAATGCTTACCTTTCCACATCCTGCAGTATATCCCTGGCTTTGTTGTCGTCGGGGTCTGTGCTGGTGGTGGGCATCTCCTCGCACACGTGGTGCGCTCTTCTCTCCTGGGCGCGGGGCGCGGCCGCGTCTCCGTTTGTGAGGATTTGTCTGGAGATATACATAATCATTTATTTATTTATTTTGAAGGAAGGCCTACAGCTTTAATACATACAAATAAGTATCATTAACAATTAACCAAATGAATTGGGTGTAGACCCCATCAGGGCAAATGAGTCATATATTATGTGCTTCTATATACACAAAACTAGATGCGCCCCGAGGCTTCGCCCGCGTGGAAATTTATGTTTCAAATTCCTCTTTGATCACTATCTATTAAAAACAACCACATCAAAATAGGTTGCGTCGTTTTAAAGATCTAAGCATACAGAGACAGACAGACAGCGGTAATCGACCTTGTTTTATACTATGTAGTGATAGTTAGGTATCACTAGGAAATCCAATAACCGCTTCCGAATCGACGTCAATGTCAAGAATGTTTTATTTCACAAACAATTATTACATTGTGTCGTAAATCGTAATTGTATAATAGACTAGAATTTAAAGATATTTGATACAGACATCGCGTCGAGGCCTATGTCCAGCAGCGGACTGCTATGGCTGATGATGATGATGATACAGACATACATATATATATAGCAGAGCGTCGATTATCCGAACGTCGCTCAACCGAACGACCGCTTATCCGAACAGTAGTAACGCGCCTCCAACTCGCACGTGCCTCGCTCGCGCCCACTCCCGCGATGCAATTTTTCGCGCACTTGTTGCGACTCGTTCACTTGATTTTGTACTCGTATATCACTTCCAAGTAACCCCTAGTCGATAAACTAAATTTTGCCACGTAAAACTATCTGATGATTCTTTTAAATTCAAACTAAGGGTTATAAGGTACTGAACGAAGAAAATATCGGTTTTCCAAACACCCATATCCCCTAATTAGTTCGGATAATCGACGCTCCACTGTACCATTTTTATAGAAAAAATAAATCGGAACGATAATGATGATGAATCCCGTGTATAGAAATATAGATACTGACGAGAAAAATTATATTGATGACCTATGTGGCGCGGCGGGCGAATGTTCACCTGCGACGCAGGAGGTTGCGGGTTCGATTCCCACCTCGGGACAAATTTTTGTACGATCTGGGATTTTAATATGTATAAAACATATCTATCTATGTAATGAATTGTATTAAGTTTCTCAGTCATCTAGTACCCATAACACAAGCTCTGCTTAACTTGGGGCTGTGTGGATTGTCCAAAATTATTTAGGTATTTATATTATTTTTGTATTCTCAACTGTGTGATTAAAGTAGGTTAGATGTAAATTAAGTGATTGTTTTTCAAATGTTAGGTTACAAAAAATATTTATTTGAAATTCAAAATGTTTTTGAGAAGTGGTTTAAACATTTAATTGTCTTTGAGGAAATAAAAAAAACTTGTTTTAGCAAGCCAATCACGAATGTCCTCATGTTTCTCCATAAATTAAATTAGGTAATACCCACAGTGAGTTATTTACCTTATACTATTTTGTTTAGGCGGTTCCATGTAGGAGTTACTATCAACATTATCATATTCATACTGGTCCATCGTCCTGGGCTTGTATATAACTCGATTGATGACTGATTTCTCATCAATCGGATAAACTCTCATATACGGCTGAGCAGGCTGAGATGTCGGCATCGGTGGGCTGGTGTACGGAAGCGAGGAGTCCAGGTCACTTCCAGGGGATTGGACCGAGGTACTTGAGGGGCTACAGCTTGTACTGGTCAAGTTGTCATACTGACTCGGTTCAGGCCTATTGTAAATTGGTTCCTCATCACGCTTGATATGCTTTGAACTCGATACTGTGTCTTCCGCGTCAGTGTGTTGACGTTTGCGCGCTCGGTTTTCTTCGATTTTCTTTCGTTTCTCTGCTTTGTCTTCCTCGGACATGATGAATTCCTTCACCATGCCGACTGATAAGCACTTCTCTAAACGACATTTCTGGCAAAAACGACGTGTGACCACAGTTATAACGCAGTTGTTCGAGAATGGACACTTGAGCTCTTTTCCACTGAGTGCGTTTCTCCTGAAAAACGCCTTACAACTTTCACAGGAGATGGCATTGAAGTTGTAACCTAAAGCTTTGTCTCCACAAACCAGGCATACTTTCTGCAAGTTTGACGCTGATTCCTTCTTCTGACTGCTCGGTTCATCCTGTTTATCACTGCACTCTTCCATTATTGACATATAATTGACCACAACTACCACATTCACAAAATTAGTCATACGAATCGTACATTTTAGCACATTTGCTACAGTTGTTGGTTTTAGATCACATTTCTCACTGCACGAGTGAGATTACGGCTGTAGATTACGAGTGCGAAATATTAGCAAATGATAACATGATAAAACAATTTGGAAGATAAAATACAGCGCACGAATAAGGAAAATAAGAAACTTGAAACTTCACAATGTTATGTTGATTTGATATGACATTGACTTGGCACAAATGTCTTGACTGCTGACATAGACATAACCATTTGATGGCATTGACACACATATATTACAAGCATGGCTGCGGCTTATTGCGCGATCTAGCGTTATTAAAAAAACATGATCACAGCATTGTTGCTTGTTTGTTACCTAGTGTAACGATTCTGCTGCCTTCTGACGAGAGTATTGTTATTTATGGCCATATGTTACTATTCCTACCTTACTGCCATTAGAGAAGGTATTCAGCATTGTGAAAAATTACGTCACTGTGTGACGCAGTGACCCCGTCTCATAATACCACTCTATAAATCTGAGGCCAAAACTAAGTACCTGGGTAGGACCTATGCTGTCCTACCCAGGTACTTAGTTTTGGCAGCGAGTTCCAAACTTCAGCAAGTGATAAGAACTAATGATAACGTTAAAAGAGAACTGCTACTCAGTTTATTAGGTACCTACACTACATGGCAAGTGGGAGGAATATCCATTATATCCACAAAATATTATAAATGTTAGTTATCTGGGTAGGTAGGTAGAGCGATGTCCGTCTGATTGTCCTGGAAGGGCTTCTTTTTATTTCATGAGCTTCATGATCTGATCCCACCAGATAGAGCTGAAACGGGTTGTAGGTACCTACCTAGACTTAATTACCCTAGGTAGGTATCAAAGTACTCGACAAATTTATGCAAAGTTGACAATTCTGAAACGTGCGGATTTCACAGTTTAGGTATTTCTATTTACGTAATTAAGATTCCCTCACATCGCGTTCTGCGACGAGCCGAGTCAGCGGCTACGTGTTGCAGTAAAACTGTGAAGGTTAGAGGGTTCTCAAACTGCCCGTGAAATCTCAGTTTTGAAAAAAAAAAATTACGTTTCGAGGTCAGGTGGATTTCTTATTGCAAGTTTTAAAGCTTGCACACGGTAGATTATGGTATTTTTTGTACGGTAAATTTATTTAACGCCTTTACTGCTAGGCTTTCGTTATGCGACTGCAAGCACAATAATAACAAAAAAAAGAGCCACCTTTTAACAATTAATGTAACTAAGTAATAAATATACCTTTACTTTTAATACATTAATTGTATTAGAAAGAATGGCAATAAAGTAATAAGGCATCTTGTGAAGAACCAATAACCGCTGGAGTAACGTGATTTTGAGTGAGATCGCGACTCGGCAATCGACGAGGCCTATGTCCAGCTGTCGATTAATATATGCTGATGATGCTATCCTATGCATATCCTTTTCACAAAATGATGCATAATTTCTCTTAAATTTTTTATGTTTTTACTTAGAGAAATTATTTGACCAGATGAAAATATTACCTATATTGAAAAGTAATAAGTATAATATTTTTCGGCTAGGGCTAACACGGAGTAGTTCAACCGTGTAAGCGCACAGCATGGTTATCTACCCCAAAGTGTAAAGTTCTAGGTATTTCATAATATAACTACTTTTCCGATACTCCCAGTCTAACTGCAACAGACCTAACTTCCTGCCTCCAACCTATCAAAAAGCCGATCACGATTTGCTTAATCTCTAATTGCAATCATTGTCTAAAATGCATCACACACTGTTTCTGTATTTATTATTATTGAAAATATACCAAGTAGTTTCCAACTCGTACTCAGTGAACATAGGAACGGACAAACATGTGAATTTAATCGACAAACGGTTTCTTAGTTTCACTATAGATCCGAAATATCTGTTTTCTAATAACGAGAAATATAAAAGGTAAGATCACTTATAAATATATTAAAGATAAATTAAGTTTTGTGTGTTTTCGACGATCTCAGTGGCACGGTGGGCGTAGGTCCGTCTGCGACGCAGGAGGGTTCGATTCCCGCCCTGGGACAAATGTTTTTCCGATTTGCGAATACTTGTTTCGGGTGTTCTAGATTTTTTTTAATTTATAATAAAAAATCCTATCTATGTAATTTATCGTATAATGTATCTCAGTCATCTAGTACCCATTTATTTATATATGTATTAGTTTTCTCTACCAGTAAATTTGCAGTTGTTTTTTGTTTGTGCTGTGACCTATCAGTTTGTTTATGTTTATGCAAAGCGATTTATTTATTTTATTTATTTAATTTTCGGAAAACTTACGGCTAAACATATAACAAGAAAGATTAAGTATATTATATAAGGACGGCCAATTACAAGTTTTCACAAGTAGTTAGAAATAATAATTAAAAAGAATGAGTAGTGGACAAACAATATGAATATGTGAAGTTATACAGTAAAGAAGTGATTACTACAAATACATTTGAAGTTACTTGGAGAGGTATTGAACAAATCAACTTCATCTGCCATTGCATTGAAAAATCTGCTCGCACGTAGAATATATGAGTTCTGCCTGTAACGCGATTTAGATGATGGGATATTTAGAAGATTATGGTTTCTGAGAGATGCTGGTGTTGTTCTGAGTCCTATGCAACCAAGTAGTTCTCGACAGTACACCCTGCCACTCGCAATATTGAGAAGATACAAAACATCCGCTACACGCCTTCTCTCTGCTAGTGGAAGAATGTGAAACTTCCTACAACGTTAGTTGCTAGTTGTAGTTACAACTAGCTAGGGTTCCACACCTGAGAAACGTACTCAAGATGGCTCCTGACATACGCACAATAAACGTCTTAATTTGCTCAAACTCTGCCGACATTCTGATCAAAAAGCATAGCGCTTTGGATGCCTTTTTGACAATGTTATCCACGTGCTTGTCAAAGAGCAGCTTTGAGTCGAATGTTACACCTAAATCACGGATAGAATCTACTCTTGCAACAGTTAACTCCTTTAATTTGTAGTCAAAAGCTATGAATTGAGGCTTACGTGTGAAAGAGCAAACAAAACATTTAAGAACGTTAAGATCCAATTTGTTGATGCGGCAGTAATCTTGAAATCTAATCAGATCTTCTTGTAGTTTGAGACAATCTTCGGGTTTTCTAACTGGACACAAAACTTTCATGTCGTCGGCATAGAGCAAAATATCAGAGTGTTTGAAATTAATAGAAATATCATTAATAAATAGTGTAAATAGAAGAGGTCCAAGTAAAGAGCCCTGGGGAACACCCGAAGGGATCCGTAGTGGCGTGGAAGTGTATCCATTCAAAACCACAGTCTGAGATCGATTTAGAACGTAAGAGGAGAACCATCGAAACAAGTCTCCAAAAATATAATGTAATATTAATGTGCGATAATGTGAACACTTTCTTTACGATTTTATGAAAACATTTGTTGACCCTCTTCGTTGACGTAGGGTCTCTACGTCGACGTCGCGTCGTAGCCAATCGTAGAGCTTCTACGTCGTAGCAATGGTAGCGATCTACGAAATTCTTTGTTCTTTAAATAAATATATCTTTAATAAATATGTAGTAGTGTCATTATTCTTTAAAACAAAGCAAGAAATAGGCGTAGTTTCAATCTATTAATTTAAAATAAGTACTTCAAATGCACGCCCTAGCTTTAGACAAAACATGTATGGTGCGCTTACCTTACTATCCTCCCATCTTTTTGACCCATGTTTACAAATAAAGAATTTGAATTAATTAAGTTGATTCAATATATATATATGTATATATCAATGCATTTTCAAACTGACCTCATTGCAACTTTATCAACAATCTTCCTCCGCAGCAAAGAATGTATCTGCATGGCTACCTCCCTGACACCCGCCTACATCCGCATCGCCGGGCCCTCCACCGCGCTCATGTCCTACCACAACACCTCCATCGCCATCGACCAGCCGACGCAGGGTCGCCGCAGCCAGTTCC
Source organism: Eupithecia abbreviata (assembly GCA_943735965.1). NCBI lineage: Eukaryota > Metazoa > Arthropoda > Insecta > Lepidoptera > Geometridae > Eupithecia > Eupithecia abbreviata. The sequence goes on along the minus strand of OX030997.1, from coordinate 338,441 downwards.
AGTCCATCTTCACCGATAATCTGGCGAAGATCGACCAGGCACTGAGGAGAGATGATAGGAGGGATGGGAGAGAAGAAGGTTTGTAATGTAGTTAGCATTTATAGTTTAAAATGATGAGAAAAAATTAATTTTTAAGTTATATAGTTTTACTATGATATGATCGCTGTGCCGCAGTGAGCGAATGTCGAAAACATTTTTTAAAGACAGACATTGCTGGTACAGTACAATAAAACAAAGTAGATAAGTTAAGTTATTTTTATTATATTCAAACTTTAATAGTTTGAATATAATAAAAATAACTTAATTAACTTGTACTGTGTATAACTACGTACTCCGTTATAGAATCAAAGATATTTAATGCTGGGAAAGACTTTTTTTAAATATTGATTTAAAGAGACAATTAAGTAGGTAGATACTAAAAATCCAAATATTACGACGACGCGTAATTGCACAAGCGCAGCATAAATGTTAAAATTCGGTTTAAGAACGGACGAGACATATATTAAATTAATAAATGATGAAACAAATATATATTTAGAGTGTTGATGCTTGCTCCGAAGATAGTAGTGCCGTAAAATACTTTCCACCAATATTTCTTTGACCATCGTTGTTTACAAAAAATATCTATGATTTTAGACCCGAGAACATCATCTTTCGTAGTCACAGAAGTAGGTACCATCCTATACAAACCAATATTAATGTAAAGTAAAGTACCTACTTATATTTTATTGCATGAAATCCATGTGTATAAAGGTGTTAAGGTATAAATGTAATTCAATGTACATATTTCTACCGTTAAATATTGTGATGTCGTCACAGGTCGTTTCAAACGCAACCCCGCCCGCCTTGAGGTGTCCCACGGCGAGTGGCGCCGCTTCGTGCGCTGGGCGAAGAGCACAGGCTTCGACCTCGTGTTCGCGGTCAACAACCACGACAAGATGGCCGCCGGCATCTGGGATCCCAACATGGCGCTCAATATACTCACCGTGGCGGAGAAAGCGGAGGTTGGGGAGATTTACTGGCAGCTTGGATATGGTGAGCTTCTTTAGACGAATACGTAGGTAGAGATAGAGAATCGAATACGTAGGTAGTGTGTAATCTGGGGAACCCCTTTCTAAAGCTCAATTAATTTATTTCAACAATTGGAAATTTGCAGAAGGCAGCTCTTAATAGACCAACGGGTACTTAACAGTGCAGTGCTGAATATCTTCATATCAAACTCTATCTTTTTGTAGCTCAGCAATCCAAGTGGATTCTGGTCTAGGCAGAATAACAGCGCCTTCTGTTCATAACAGTTGGCATTATGCTGAGCCTGGACCCATTTGCTACTGCAGCACACATTGTTCACCTACTTACTTGTTTTTGTTATTTAGTTTTTTTCAATGTATTTTTTAATTGTAATATAATTGTTCATTTACATTGTGTGTATATGTAATATGTAGTGGCAAATAAATGATATGTCTATGTCTATCTAAGCTTCTGATAGAATACCCACTTCAACAGGCATCTCATTTCTAAAATATCTTTGTGAACAAATCTTCGGCATCTGCTTCATTTGGAGCTTAATCAAAATACTGTTTTAAGACTTCTAAGGTATTTTTAACATGTTCCCAGAATGCACAAACCAATCAATCGAGGAGTACCTGAACGACTTAGAAACCCTGCGCGTGATCATAGAGACGTTCCCCGCGGGGCAGCGGGGGGAGTGGCGGTTAGCGGGCGGTGACGTCACGGGCTGCCTCCAGGCCGGCTCCAGCGACTTCAAGGACTACGTCACGCTGTCTAGCGATCTCATGGACGCTATACTCTTAAATGGGTGAGTACACTAAGAGATACCTCAGGACTGTCATGGGCCGGCATATAGAGGAATGCTTCGACTTCTTGATGCGTATAAGCATTCCGCTTACTAGATAAATATAAATAAATACTTAATACAGGACAATTCACACATCATCACACAGGGTAATACAATACACTGTTATACTTAATATTATACAGTAGGTACATAGATTGATACATATACCTACATAGATAACGATCAGAACATCCGAAACAAATATCTGAAGACCGTACACACATATGTCCCGAGGCGGGAATCGAACCAGCAACATCTGGCGTCGCAGGCGCACCTTCGCCCACCGTGCAACAGATGTCGTCAAATTTATTTGCCTGTACTAGCGTAACGCGACTCATTTTCCGTCATATATATACCGACCCCAAGTCCTCACAATACCTGTCTCTGTCCAGCAACTCATCCACCACCGAGCTCGCTCGGTTGTCAGAGCGGGACCGCCTGAAGCTCCTCCGTCTGCTCGGCGACAGCACCAAGCCGCTCTGGCTTACGGAACACCCCTGGTCCGACGTCGCGGAGACTTCCCGCGCTGCTGATTGGCTGACGAGCCTGGGGCACGCCGCCAGGAATGGCTTCTCCGTGCATTATAGAGAGCTGGATGAGGAGGAGATGTATCAGCCTACTCTGGTAAGTTTCTTTGTGTTTACAATGATGGCTGACACATCGTACCTCGTAAACGTCCTTTGCGAAGACTTCAGTAACTTGTACAAGCCTAGGTATGTGGATGGACCATTATATTATTACTCCTGTGCTATATTGACTTCAACAAAAGTAGAACACATGTCTTTGAAAGGGTCGGATCTCATAATCAGCCGGAATTAAACTAAAACTTTCATGGCCCATGAGGGAGGTTTTTGACACATAGATTTCAACGCGTGGCGCACCTAGTCTTTCTATTCTATTCCATCCTCCCCAAAAAAGAGGTTCGAACTTATGAACATGTATTAATCTGTTCTAATACAATGTTTTAGACCTTGTATTAAGACTATGTTTCTTGCAATAAATGAGCTGACCAACAAGTGTTTCCTGCAGAGTTTCTACATGGCGCTGTTGTACAAGAACCTGGTGGGTGAGAAGGTGCTGCAGGTGGACATGCAGCCCGACCAGGCCATCATGTTCGCGCACTGCACCACACTCAGGCACAAGGTGGGGTGACGTCAACAGGCTTTCTATTACCCGACGCAAATACGAGTAGCTATTGCATGTTTGTTATAAGAGATATGGATTCATCCTAGGGCATGAAACTGTAGCTGGGGAACTGAATGACGCTAGAAGCCACGGTATCGCGTCGAGCATGATGTCAACGGAAGGAATCAATGTCTTACGTGGAACTTATAGAGGTATACACAGGCACCACACGACGACGGCGCTATTGTGTGGTTCCTAATATAGTAGGTAGGGCCTTTTACAAGTTCTACTTACTGTGTGGCTGTCTAGCCTCATGTATGCTGTGTGCTAGGGATGGTCCAACATTATATATTTACTTTGGAAAGAAAAGATGTCAAAAGTTTACTGTTTTATAATATTTTTGCCCTCCGTGTTATTCCCAGGAGGTACCAGGCGCAGTGACGTTGTACGGCGTGAATCTGGACGCGGAGCCAGCTCGGTTCTCCATCAAGCTGGGCCGGCGGGCGGAGGGGGGGGACGTCATGCAGTTCATACTGGCACGGGACAGGAGCGGGTGAGTGGTGGCTTAAATGTTAAAAAAGACCAATATCACACATCACACAGCTTTATGGGGTCTGCTTAGGCACCACCCATATGGTACGATATACCGGGTCAAAATATATGAATATTGTAGGCAGCCGACAGTGATTTAGCCTTCGAAATAAGGAGGAGGTTCTTTGTTCGGTTGTATGGATTTTTCTTTGATATACTTATGTTTCCTGATTTCTCCGTCATTTATCGACCGATTTGGATTATCAAATTCAGTCTTTTGCAGTTGTATAGAAGATAATCCCGAAATGATTCCATAAAATTTTATTCCTGAGGGATTACTATTTATTTATCATACATAACTTAACAAATTACTTGCTTAGGCATGAGCCTATACATCGAGTGTGCCTATATAAGCAAGTAATTTGTTAAGTTATGCTGCACAGCTATGTAGCTGTAGTATTAATTAAGTGAATAGTGAAAAATTTAAATAATTTGTGTGAATGTAAATAAAGCTTATTTTATTACTTATTATAATTTTTTAAGTTATATACATAAGTAAAAAAAAAACAAAAATCTCCTATCTGACATTTCTCATTTCATTGCACACAGAAACATAATCGTCAACGGCAAGCCGATGTACCACGAGGGTGATTTGAAGCCTGTCGTCAAGCGAGTGCGCCCCTACAAGACGCTCCTCATCAATCTACCAGCTCAGTCCTTCGGCTTCTGGGTCCTCGCGAACACCAAGGTCGACGCCTGCTTCGACGAGAAGTTTAATGAAACTGAAAACATCGACGACGCAATACCTTTGTCGCAGGAGCAAGGTGAACTCAAAACTAAACGTTCAATAATTATCAACGATTTCGAAGAATATCCTCAGGACGATAGTTCAGTCGATTTTTGTGATGGAAGTAATGTGTCGGAGGAAGATACGACAGAAGATTTGAAGGATGGAATTAAAAATATTCACAAAGATTTAAGCACAGTTCGTTTGTTCGGAGATCAATTAACAGATGAGCTGAGAGTAAAACGACAAGCTAATGAAAAACCAATAAATAAAATAAGGCAGTTTATCAGAAATAACATAAAAAAACGAAATCCAAATCCTGAATTAGAAAAAAATCCAAAAGGATTGCTTAATTTGTTAAAAAAGACGAGAAATAATATAACAAGGTTTATGAAAAGCCGCAATATAAATTTAGAAAAACCAGTTTTCAACAAAAGCAAGTTAATGAAACGCCAATCTGACGGCAAACCCAAAAGAACGCACAACAAACGTAATAGATTTGAAAACTTTGAAAGTAAAAAAAATCGTTACCAAACGAAACCTCTAAAGCAAAATATTAATAACGTTAATGCAATTAATAGTTTGCAAACAAAAACTATTAAAGTCAATGATCGTAGAAAAACCAACCCAGAAACTGAGGATGCAACAAAATTCATTCATATTGATAAAACTTTAACTGACAATAAAAATGAAATTGTTGAAAAGAAAGAACGAACTCGTCGGAGTATCAAAGATCAAGTTGAATTTTCGGCAGAAAATGAAATTGATAATGAAAACGAAAGTGACGTCATAGATGACGTTAAGCTTTGGAAGCTGCTGCAACGGATTCACAAACAGATCAAAGAAATGTCTGATGAAAATGATGAATATGTTGATGATATGGACAATGAAGCCGTTTCTAAGGGATCTTCACAATCTCGCACCAAGAAACTTGATACAAAAAATATAGAAGACTTAGACATAGACAATAATGAAGATAAAAGTAATGACACAACGTTTTTAAAATCTACGCTCTTCAGTCTCTTACGAGTGATTTCAGATTTAAATAACAATTTGAATAAGTTTTGGAATGGAATAAGATTAGTAGATTAGGCTCGTACAGTGAATATTGTTGTAAATATTATTTTAGTAAATAAAATAGACTAAAAAATATTGTTTTTTATTACCTGTTCATACTCTCTTATTCTTAGATTAAAATAAAACAACTCATAGTGGTACAATGTAGTTTATTAATTAACAACATGTTAGATTAACCATTTTCACATCATACTATGAAAATGGCGATCTCTAAACCTCTCCATAACTAATAGGGACTTGTAAACCATTGTAACAATGCTTTGCAACGACCAAACGAAGTGTAGCGAGAGAAGCTTCCTAGACAACTACGGTGTACAAGAAGTTTCAAAGAAAACTAACCTTATTTATTGTAACAAGAAGGACTGGAATGGCGAAACAAAACTTACTCATCCTCAACAACTTGTGTCACGAAAGCTCAATCCTTTTATCATCTAAAACATTTCAACAATAAACTTTTTCGTTATCATCCATATTCTAAGTAAATGTAATTGTGAATAAACTACTAACTTTATTATAACAATACGATAACTCCTAACCGCGATAGAGTGGTTTCTTTTTTACATTCTGATAAACTGCAACACTAAAATGTCACTAATATTAAAAGCTAACTTTCTAAAGACTTGGCCGAAGCTGACCTTACCCAACAATGTCAGAGAACTCTCTGGAATAAGGTCACGCTTTGCCAATCTGATAACATTAACAAACTCAAGTCTTTCTAAGTATTTAAAACTAAAACAACGAATAGTATAGATTTGTTTGGCAAATCAAATGTAGCGCATAAAATAGCGACTCGTTCAGTTCTTTGTGTTATCTATACTACGCGTGAGAATATGTTAACATTGCATGTTACACATGTCAGGTATAGAAGCTCTTGTGTGGTGAAAGTGTCGTTGTCTCTGTCTAATCCCAAGATGTCAATCTCTGTTTAATAAATAACATACCTAGACTTCAGAATGTACATCGATCGAATAATACATTTTTTTTGATGATATTTTTCCATTTTGAATATTTGTATTATTTGATTGATGCTTCAAGTCTGTAACAAATAGTATCTGTGATATATGTTCAATATACATATTTGAGCGTGTCTGTTTTATTGACACGCTGTGACGTTTGTGACAGTATTTGGGAATGGTTTGTGTTTGCTGTACTGTGATATATTATTACTATAACTAATCATATATTTTGAATATATATCACTGAACTACATAACGTTATACACTCTACATTATACTATATATAGTGCAACTATCAGTAGGTTAGATTTATCAATAAGTTTCAACAAGGTGTCAAAGTGTATAAGGCTACAGTTAACTCCTCTAAGTAGTAAAATACTGAAGTCAAGATCTAAGGAAACTAGGTGAAAATATCAAAGTTTTCAAACAAATTAAGAAATATAGTTAATATAAAAACAGTCACACATTCATTTTAAATCATCTAAATGAATCATAAATCGCTATATATAGGATTAATAATACATATTTACCCTGAGTATGAGAGTCATAAGATCAATGGAATAGAAATTTAAGTAAATACAATTTGTGAGAAATCTAAAAAATTGGTCAAAGGTTTCAAATTCTTAAAATTATTCTAAGGGTAAAAATCAAAATTTGTAGTTTTTGGTTACGAATGAACATTCAATCATTACAACTACACTACACGCTACCTTGTATAAACCTCCTTACAAATTTACTTTAATTTATAATATTACAAAGAAAAGGTATAAAATTGGATTGTCAAAATATATAAAACGGTCAAAATTTGTGTTATGTTTTAATTATATTAAAATAACAGTGCCATTTTGAAAAGCATACCATAATATACTAAACAAACAGTCGCAATGTGAATTTTAACAATCATAATTTGGTTATCACCCAAATTCCTCGAATGCATTGAAGCATTACACAATCTAGTTTAATATTCATTAAAGTATACACTGAACACCGAAAGCTTTCACAAGAAGATAGCTCTAAGCATCTAAATACATTTGAATAGAAACACAAAAAAAGAGACGAATCAAGAGAAAACGACACCGAAACACGATCAAGAGCCAATAACATCCTTCCATGCAAACTCAGCAAAAACAAAAATATATTAATACACTCATAATATATTTTTATTTAAGAAACAATGTAATTAGGTACGTAACATTATTTACCGTTGATTTCAAAATTAGTGACAGTTAGGTTCATATATTAATATTACAGTCACGCTAGATACCAACATAACATTATCTAAGTGTCTACTTCTATGAAAGTCAACAACGAAGGGCGCAGCTAGTACCTCCACTACAAAGATTGAAGAGTTACGAAGAGAGTATAGGATAGAGTAGGTCAAATAGAGTCAGCTAACACACAGTGAGGGTCTGTACTTGGTCATTCAACGTTATTGTAAAGGTTCTGAAATCTTACATATTATTATTGTAATTCCGACTACGTACAACCGTTGCTAGATGCCATGCACATTCTATCTATTCAAGGACCTAGGGTAACACACGATAACTTATCTTATCTTTAGTATAGTAAGTGTATGTGAAGAGTTGGTGACGGACGGGCCAACGAGCCTATATGCCTCTCATATAGAGCCCATCTTCTTTTTATGTATAGATTTGATATTGAAATATATAGTATATGATGCTTTGCGTGCTGAAAAGTAAATACCTATTGAAACAAGCTATGAAAATATACAACATGTGCCAGTACAAGTGCGAGAAAATATTGAATTTTATATGTCAGAAAAATAGATTATAGCTTTCAATAAACAATCAGAAATTACTGTATTTCCTATTTACAACATGTTCTCTTGTATATAGAATAGTTGTGTCGATCCTGATCATTTACATTTATATATATCTACTACAGAATATCGAGAGTCCGGCACGAGGCGTGCCCAACTCAGGAAATGTAAATGCTCAGGAAGTGAAGAAGTGTATGTGAAGATATATATAATAGTTTTCTTAAAATATACAACACAAATAAGCGAAGCTTATATAAATATTGAAATACATGATGTGCTGAGTGTTGAGTTAAGATATCTAAGAAGATAGTCAAAGAGTGAAAGATTGTCAAAGAAGCGAGAAGAAAAAACGCGCGCGGGACACCGCGACCGACGTTTACAATATACTCATATATCACAGCTTTTGACGATTAACAAATCTTTGCATTTGCAGCTTTATTTGTGGACACAATTGTTCGAACAATTAGCTGTTTCTATGTCTTCCCTCTGTCAGTTCCTTGCACAATACTCTCGTTACCTTACAGCGACACCTGCCGCACACCTCGACACTAACGCTACGTGACGCGCGTGGTGGTGCTTGTGTCCTCGGGTTGCTTGAGGTGCGTCCTCCGTGTCATCCCTTCATCCCCTACGCTAGTTCGTACGCATGTCCGATCCTCATCACTCCAATAGACGTTAATCGCTCGAAACATTTGCTCACAACGTGTATGTATCTTTATATTATACCTAAGCGTTAACTTGAAACGTTTCTACTTCTAAGTTCAACTGTAAAACAATGATTATTATGTTTATCTACATTACAATTACACTAACACAGATCTTACTTATACATGCAGAAACGGACACGAGCGGTTGCGCACCCCATAACAACAATATTATAAAGTTCGATGTTGGAATTAAGGCTAGGTTCACGTTACTCCTAACACCGACACACAGAAGCCATGCAGCCCCACAGAGAGACCCCACACACGAAGCCCATTGGAATTTGGATGAGAACAAATATGAAATACATTGTTATTTCAATGTAAGAAAGAAGACGCGGCGAAGAGGCTAAACGCGTGCTAGATTCCCTTATAAATATCCCTTTACATTAGTTCTTTACACTTAAATAACAATATATCACAAGCGTCAACATATAAAACAGGATCGTCCGCGCCGCTCCGACGGCACCCCAATCCATTCTATGAATGTATAAAAATATTATTGCTCATAAACAAGCACCAACGCGCCGCTAGCCAAACTACCTTCGAACAATTACAATTCGAATCTCTCTACATTATTGAGCGCGAATGATACGATTTCGAATGAATTTCCTTTAAAAATCGGGGTCGAGGTATGGTTATACGCGGGTAGTGACGTAACAACTGGCACAGCTACATCATGTATTCGGATATATATAACGTGGCGTCGGGAGCTGGCGACACCGCTCACTGCATCACGCACTTGCTCTCTATCTGCGACTTTAGTTCATTCACTTGCGTTTCAATGGTGTTTTTCAATTCTGGAACAGAAATTATTCATGTTAATATTTCTGAGTACACAAATTCGCAATTAAATAAATAAACATCATAAACTAGGTACTCTTTTCATGAATACACGCGTTTTTTACGATAATAAGTTTTCCAGATACTTTAATACGAAATATCAGAACCTTTAGTAGTTTTATCGTTTTAACTTAAGCCTATATCTGAATGATTGGTGAGAAACCTACAGGTAATGTGTGTGACTCAGCTATTGGCTACAAAACAAAACACTACTTGCAAACTTCATAGTGTAATGTCCTAAGAACAAAACACTAGCGACAAACAAAATACTACTTCAGTATTTTGTTGTGTTGAAAAGCAGCGCTGCAGTGGTTTTCGTGTCACATTTAGTTTAGAGCTGGTAACATTTGACGATAGATATCCCTACTCGTTGTACTAGTTGTGAGCATTGTTATAGAATTTTAACCCTTATTTATTTTACTTGACCCATGTCCAAAAATATAGACTATTTATGAATAAGCTTGAACGTTTTTGGATATCAAGCGTCGCGGGGACGCGCGCCGACTGGTGTTGATATGGATCAGTTGACCTCAAGATTGACAAAATGAAGAAATGCAAGAAAGTGATACGGTGTCATTCCTTGGTCTAAAGCTAGACAATGTATGCTCATGGGTACCACACATCGAGCATATTAAATCTAAAATAAATAGTTTGATTTATGCTCTATGGAATATTGCAAATATAACCGATCACAAAACTGCTCTACTCGCGTATCACGGCTATGTAGCATCCCTTCTTAGATATAATGTTATTATATGGGGTAATGCAGGTAATAACAAGGACTTATTTATAGCGCAAAAAAAATGTCTACGTGCAATATTCAACAAGCCTCCGTGGGAACCTTGTACCCCAATATTTAAAAAACATAAGATCCTGACATTACTATTACATAATATTATGCTTGTATATTTTAGAAATGTGTAAATTTGTCAAATCACACAAGGAATTGTTTAAAACTTTTGAACAAGTATATACATTTAACTGTAGGCATAAAGACCGATTAGCAATTCCTGCAAAGAAAACGCAATTGTATAGTCGAAACTGTTATAATATGGCTATCAAAGTTCACAACAAATTGCCAAACGATGTAAAAGAACTAAAGGGTCCCTTATTCAACAGAAAGTTATTTAATTTATTAATTGAGCATTGTTTTTATTCGGTTGAAGATTACCTTAATTTTAAGTTTTGACCTAGAGAGTTCTATTTTAATTGACAATTTATTTGCGTTTATTTTATTTAATTGCTGACATTTAATTTAATTTTATTGATTTTTATATTCACGTGCCTGCATTCGGGCTGCAGATATGCAGCTCTACTGTGTTATTCCACCAATGTGTTATGTACCATGTCTTATGTGAATAAATATTACTGATTGTTTACAACGATCTGCAGTTAACTAAACTGTTATTATAAATTCTACTTCTCATCATCATCATCATCAGAATATGTTAGTCCACTGCTGGACATAGGCCTCCCCTAATGAGCGCCTTAGCGTCCTGTCTTCAGCTTGCCGCATCCAACATCTGCCTTCAGTCTTTCGCTAGTCGTAATCCCACCTGACTGGAGGGCGTCCTATACTATGTTTGCCCCAGCGGTTGTCGGTTCTACGCGAGATATGGCCGGCCACCGCCACTTCAGCTTGCTAATTCTTTGAGCTATGTCGATAACTTTGGTTCTCTGTCGGATGGTATGGTATACCATGTACTTCTAGTTTGTTTTATTTCCCTGCAACTTTCTTAACAGTAATAGAATAGTATTATGTGACTGACTGGTGAACTCGTCCTGGTCTTCGAGCTCGGCCTCCGCCGCCAGCTCCTCGGGAGTCTTCTTCTTCCTCATCAGCGGGTTGTCCGGCTCCATCGGCTGCGCCTCCACCACCTCCTCTTTCTTCTGGATTTTGTACTGGAACGTAGAAACAGTACATCAGAATTGTAGTAGATGGATACGTAGATAGAAAACACTTTATTATACCACACAAAACAGAAAACAGTACAGAAATAAAACTTAGGATAAAGGTATAAAGGGCGGCCTTATCGCTGAGATCTTCCTTGCAACCTTAGGGCAAATGTTAGGATGAAAAATTTAGCAACAATGCAACGTGAAACCTTCTCTGATAAGAGCCAATAAAGTGCATTTCACATGGACCGGCTACACGTCCTGCCACATATTGATGCGCCATGCAATCTGAGAAGGTTTAAGAGAGACTTACGCAATATAAAATATTTATTAGTAAAAAATAAAAATAAACAACGTAATACCACACAAGGGTTTTTTCGCGGAATTGTTATTAAATAGTTTTTATATATAGTTTTTTTTGCACACGATGTCCGTCATCATGGATTTCCGTAAAGTAATCCTAAATCTTAAGTCCATTATTCTTCTCATTTTTTTTAACTTATTACAATATAATAAGTTTAAAAAAAATTAGGTGCAAAATGAAAGCCTCCGACCATCCTATGACTAGGCCAGTGTAATATTAATTATTACACTGGAATTATATTGCACTTAAAATTTCATTCTTAACATTATTACAATTTCATTATTAACATCAAACGATATAAAATTTATCTGAGTCCGTTCCTTTTACAGTGATAATAAAATTGCAGCCACTTAGGTTTATATTCCTTTCAAACAGAAAGTTCTCGTTTTAATTACTCTGAAGTGATACTCTATCGTATTTTATAAATGAAGAGCTCCCATGGTACACTCGACAGCACTTAGATTTTACTACTGTACTCCAATTTAGTACCGATATCTGCATCAATAGGCCCTGCTAGCTTAAGGCTAATAAATATTATTAACACAAAATAAATGAAGAATAATAATGTAATTACAAGTTATAGAATGTGTAGGAGGTAAGGTAACCTATTGATGCAGCTCACTGTACCATGTGATCGTTTCATGATATCTAAGTTTATTGGCAGAGTGAACCAAGTCATGGAGAGAGTTTTCTATAATGCGACAACTAATATATGACGTCAGATATACAGTTAGTAACGAAATTCGCTTATCATTTCCTATTTTATGAATGAACTATTAGGGCTAGTGCTAGACATGCATCATAACTATTAGCGAACGAAAATATAGTTTTTTTTACTAATAATAGACTTTTGTAGCTGACTGTAATAAAATACATCTGAATAAAACTACAGAATATTGCTGAACGTAGCATGACGTAGTATTTATTCGTAGACCCTCTACGGCGTGCTACGGCGTAGGCGGAGGGTCTACGGCGTAGAGCCTCTCCGCCTACGCTGGTGTATGCCGTAGCTTTTATTTAATACTAGCTGCGCCCCGCAGCCTTACCCGCGGCGACTTTGATTAGGTCGTTTTAACGTTTTTCCGGCAAATTTTCAAATATTTATGTCTATAAGAACCTTTTTCGGAAATCAAGGAGCCAAAAAAAAACTTAATTGGTACCTGGTTTCTCACGATTAACGTTTAGCAAAACAAAGCATTCAATTTTTATTTAGCCACATAAATTCAACGTAGCCGTCTGAGCCCCCTAAATTTTAAACTTATCATTAAAGTTTCGGTTTCAATGCTCGAAGTTCTGTCAAGTAGTCATAAAATAATACAAAAAATATTTTCCTGCGACGGGACTCGAACCAAAGTATTCCGCGTCGCTGCCGACCGTGCCTTCAAAATTAAAGCTAGGTGCGCAAGCAAGACGCTTAGCGCTGGTAGTTGATACAAATTCTTTTTACAATAAATGTTTTTACTCGTACAGGCTACCCAATGATTTTGTCAAACGAACAAGTGGTTTGGGATACTGGTAAGTGTAATATTCCAGAGTCTAACTTTATACTTCAGACCTTGCGCGTTAAATCTATAATAATAATCCAAGTTTGCGACCTCAAGCGCTGAACCCATGTTTGTTAAAAATCCAAAGAATCTAGAAAATTCCGTCATCTTTTGCCTAATGACTAGTTTTTGATAGTATCTACTCAGGACGTTTTGAAGTAGACTAAATTTGGTATAATACTCAATGACATAATTAGAATTGTCTCCTAACTGAAATTAGTTTTTCTAAAAAAATAATTAAAAAGTTATGCTAACAGACGTAATTATAATCCAAAAAATAATATACATTAAACACTGGTCTCTGATTTGTACGACTCAAAATAACATCGCATAAACCACCATTCTAGATCACAGTTATAAAATGGATCGAAATTTCATAATTTCGATACGATTACTATTACTATTTTGTCTCTCATTTACCATGATCTCGGGCCATAAAGTGACCCGGTCCTTTGGAAGGCTTGCGTGGGGCCGAAGCCAACAGCACAGAGGCCCTTTGAGAAGTTGATCTAAAGGCGATGGCTACACATAGCGGGTATCATCCTCGGGTGCACAATATGATACACCCAAAGATGGTATCCGCAGGTGTAGAGACTATTGCAAAGAAATGAAAGAAATAAATCCAGATACCATTACTATTACTATTATTATTACAGTCTACAGTTAGCTCAACTGTTTCAATTATTGTATTTTTTTCTTCTATTAGCTGCAATTTTCATCGGTAATACTTAGACACAAGCAGTTGACCAAATAGACAAAGATACTCATATTTTGTAGAAAAAAAGCAAACGTTGAAGACGTCTGTAGGACTGTAGTTACGTAACATCTTAAAATTCGTAATCTTTTTAGATTGTAAAATTTTATACGGAGGAATTTACTTCAAAGACATTATAAAATTCTACGCCACATTTTAAGGCAACTCTTCAAAGTAGGGTTCTTAGATTCATCGTCAAAGCTTTGTACAGCGATGTTGCCAGTAATTTCCCCACGGTACTGCCTGATTTCCGATTGCTCAGTGTTGCCACAATCAAATGAATTGGCTACTTTTACGGTAAATACCCGAGGTATTTGTGGTTTATTTGAATAGTTGTTGGTTGCTTGTCTGTCTCTTGGGACTGTCGGTGTTTTAATAGCGTGGATTGATCTTGCTGTGATTGGAAATAGGTAAAGTATAACCGACTCTTTATTCCTGCGTAAAAAAATAATATATGTAGGTAGTATATGCAATAAAACTTGATTTAAACATACTTTATGACAATAAATAAATAATGGACAATTCACAAAGCATGTTAATTGCGTTTCTGGGTACATAGGTATATGTATGAACATACATATGTAGTTGTAGGTAATTATAACTTAAACCTTACTTAGTTCAGAGAATATTTGTTCTAAGCACACAAGCTCTGCTTAGCTAGGTGTTTGATGATGCTGTGTGGATTGTCCATCATTGTTTATATATTTATTATATACAAGAAGGATTTAGTCAATTTTTACACCTAATTATCGATGTAATATCGATACAAAATACAAAACTTAAACACATTAAATTGAGATTCAATTTATTATAAATTGTGTGTTATTGCAAGTTGTCTATTCTTAACCTAATTCATAAGACATTTAATAAAGATAAATAAAATTGTCTAATCACTATAAAAGTGATGGGACCAACTAAGGAGCTTTACGAGCGCAGTATTATAGCGATCCTCTTTCGTTTTAATCTGAAATTGATTAGATGTTCCTTGCGGAAAATTTATTTTAATTTAAAAATCATCTCCCGACGTCGGAGTTGGCAGCCCTCTTGAGATCTCATTAGTCGGGAAGTGGCAGGATTTGTGGGAGATATTTTTATTGTAGATGGCTATTATACTGCGTAATCATGAGAGAGGAGTATTATTTTTTTGCTAGGTACGGAACGTGGTAACTTAGTTTTCTTCTCGATTTCTGGAATATTCTGGCAGGTCTGGCCTCAGGGAAGTCAACCTGACTCGATTAGGGAGTCGCGTTGGGACGGACTCCCTACTAGAGTCAATTTAACATCCAGGAGGGGCTCTTCTTTCTTCTGGATTGTTCTTTCTTCATGATCTTATACTAGGTACCATCATCATCATGCACAAAGGCCGCACCCCGGCTTTCGAAGATTTTCCTAACAGTTTCAGAGCTTTGATAGTATAAAATGCACTGCCTTTGCAACTTACTAGACTTTATGGCTTTCTTACTTTCTATAGATTTATCTGTGGAAGTGTGTAACTTAATCTACACTAAGTTGAAAATACTTGCTTAATCTTTCTAACCAAAACGGCTTTATTTTGGCGAGACAATTAGTGATTAGTTCATTCACATACAAAATAACATTATATTTTGGTCAGAAGTGCGTTAAAGCCGGTTGCTGGTTCCATGCAGTGAATAAATAATATACATTTATATAGGTCTAACCCTGTTTTTGAAAAAAAAACCGAATTAAACGATTTATATATATGTACATACATAATATACGTACAAGATGATAAGTTCGGTTCTAGATGTTCGTGAGACATTTTCGGCCTCATCATCACTTACTGTCAATGAGATTGTGGTGGAACGAAGGTCTTATTGATTATTAAAAATAAGTAAGTATTGTAAGTATATGTAGGTAGTAAGTAGGTAGGTGGTATTTTGGTGAAATTTCAATGTAAACAAACGAAACCTCTTTGCTATCTACCTATCAGCACAATCTGAACTAAGTTAAACCTCCTTGCATCTAACAAGCCAACCAAAATGGCGTCATTTTCGCGCCATCAATATAATTTGGAGCTTCCCATCTGGCCGGGAGCGGCGAGATGAGTTGCTAATGTAGTTAGTGGACAGATTGCAAGTGCTTGCTCGTTGCCACCGATATCGGAGCGCAACATAACCTGAAGGGTAGTTTAAACACAAAAACATTTTAGTAACAGAGACCCATACAGGGCTACTGGTTGACACTGACACTGTCGTTACCAAGTCTTCATTTCTAAAATTGTATGTAAATCACCTCACAACCCAATTAATGACAATTCAAAATATCTTCTTGAGCAGTTTTGAGTTTAGTTTCAAATAAAGTCCCTTTAACAAACTATCATTGAATGGTGTGCCTAAAACCAATAATAGTTTTAACACTTTGAGTGCTGAAAACGCACGGTATGAGTTTTCTACAAGTCACTAATATGCGTAAATCCACACTAGCGCAGCGGCTGAGAAAATACAGATCTGTGTGACTCAGCACAGCCGTAATATTTTTCGAACGAAACGCATGTGCGGCGCAACACAACCGCTGTGTAGAGCGGCAGCACGAATTTTTTAGGTAAAAAAAAAGATCGCATTAGCTATACATATTTACATACATATTTATGTATTTATGTATGCTATACATATTTAATAACTATTTATTTAAGCTTGGGTATAGGTAAGGTATATATTTAAATTTCTATTTCATGCAAAAATAGTGTAAATATTCCAAGCGCCGCCGCGACCTCAGTTTCTTAGAAGTGGATTATGAATATAGAGGGTGTACGTATACAGGGTGTCGGCATGTCTGCAATCACCCGGCGGAATAATGCTCGTCTCTGCGGAAAATTGCCGGCAGCTTTCCACATAATGTGTCAAATGTGGTACAGTGCGCAGAAACAGTACAAAGCTTTTTTTGAAAGATGTTTGTTACGTTAGAGCCTTTGCAAAAATAAATTAATCTGCTACGGAAAGTAAACGAAAAAACATTTTAAATAATAGATAAATTTAAAATTCGAATATGCTTAGTTTCCATATCAATATTTATCTCTATATTTGTTAAAAAAAACCGCATTAAAGTTCGTTGCGTAGTTTTAAAGATCTAAGCTCACATAGGGACAGACAGACAGCGGGAAGCAACTTTGTTTTATACTACGAGTATGTAGTGATAAGACTACCATATAACATAATAAAGTTAAACTAAGAGGAAACTTTTTTTTTCTCTTTAATTATTATTTACTTTTAAATTCATTTTGTATTTACTTCACATAAACCGCTCTTTGATCATGCTGTGTACACATATTTAGGGATACAGTCTAGTTTTAATTATTGTGTTTCTAGTTGTATAATATTTGATTGTTTTCTATTTTGTGTGCCAAATAAATAAAATAAAACATAAATATAAACGTGCAAGTGTCTAAGTCCAGTTTTTCCTACGTAAATTATTTAGTAAGTAGTAATTGTTTTGCGCACGCTCCGCGTTTAATGTATTGGAAGCGCTCGTTTGTTTTGCGCACCGTACCGCACTGAACGGTTATTGATTTTGCCCTTATTTATGGGGCGAGTTAGTTCAATGTGCTATACGTAGTTAAGTTAACATCTCCAGTGTTTACATTCTTGTGTTAAGCTAACTAAACTATGCTTTGATATTCACATTTCAAACGAATTATAGAAACAGATATAATGTTTCTATCGGACGGATCTAGCTGACATTTGCATATACGCCTGAAATAAAAAATAGGCTACTTTTGTCCCATACATCGGTTATGAATAGAATAGAAAACTTTTATTAGCACACACAAAAAAGACAAACGTAAATTAAAAAAACACATTAAGCTAAATAAGATATAACACTAAAACTAAAAACTAAAATATAAACAATAGAAAATAAGTATAAAACTAATACTAAAACTAAAAGATAAACAATAGAAAATAAGTAAAAATAACGTAGCCTGTCCTCAGTGCGCGCTAATTAGGTCCAGCCTCAGCTTAATGTCGCTACCGCCCGAGGACTGTAACGACGCTGGTTTTCAGGCATAACATTATGAAATAACCTTCAAACGTTTCTATAAAAGCAACTCGTGCGAAGCCGCGGACAGAAACTAGTATGATAATAAATTCTTTCATCCGAAAGGAGTCCTGACAATGTATACATACGTATACATATATTCCTAACAATGTAAATATATTTTGCTCGCAAATAGAAATTTCAGTATCATTTTATTTTTTCTTCTCTTTGGTGGTGACATGGGGTGTAAGGGGGACTCCAACATCTCGTCTCCTAAGCCAGCCTAACCAGCTCGCAGTACACCCCGCTAGATAACGGACTAGGCTCTGGTGGAAATATCAAATATCTTCATAATTTGATAACTCAGATAATATATAAAACAATACAATACAAATACGCTTTATTGCACATCAAACACAGAAAAAAACAGTAAAGAACAAATAAACAAAGATACAGATGCACAATGGGCGGCCTTATCGCTAAGAGCAATTTCTTCCAGGCAATCTTTCGGTGGACACGTAGCTATAGTATAGGAATAGACGGTAGCGTATTATATACTAATATTGTATGTAAATTATATACAATACAAAACATGTACAAATACATAAATAATGATAATTTACATATATTTTCCATTACTTGAGACTGGCAGAAAAGCGTCCAACCAGACACATATTGCCATTATCAATGAAACGTTAAAACTGACGAACACAATGTTACCCCTTCCGTGAAGTAATTACAATAGTTCTAGTTAGTTCTAGGGAAGCGCATCGACCGGGTTAAACCTGCATATTTAATAAGGCCTCGTTTGTTCTATTCGAGTTCAGTTCAGTGAGAACTAATCGATGGCGCCACGGATCTATTCGCGTGTTGTATACTCCGTTGTTATTGTACTCCACGATCTTATTTTTAACTGACGAAAAACAAAAGAGATGGTGTTTTTATGCTCGGATGTGTTTTTAATTGTATGTTTGTCGATTTCTCCGTCAGTTATGGACTGTTTTGGTAAATTCTTTCGCTATTGTATGGAGAATGACCTCGAGGTGATCCCATTAAATATTATTTGTGAGGAATAAGTATGCGTCCAAATAAACTTAAAAAATAGTGTAAATTATATGTAATTTGAAGTCGGTTCAACGCCGAGAAAGACACAGGACCTATTTTATCATATTATTATTAATATTCTATTTGTCAGTCTGTTCAAAAATATCACTATCATTATCAATATCCATGTACAAAATGTAAATCAGTTATTGGTCGTAAGAAAAACATAGTATTTTAAGTTTGTTTAGAAAAAGGGACTGTGGATTTTGTTATATAAATAAATTACATATTACAAAGGTGAGTACTGACGCGTGTTACGGCGTGTGATGTACCATTCGCAGCGAGCATGATACCCCGTGTACTAAACTAATCTCGTTGCTCGCCTTCTGTCCCCGCCCTAACTGCACGAGCGCTCGCTGTATTACACGTTACGTTACGCCCCGTAACGCCGCCGGTCTGTATCAACATTTAGAGGTAAAGATAAATGTTAGAAAGGTTTATTTGTAAACCCTCATGTACCTCACGTCCACATCTCAATAAAACCAGTAATTGCAGTGTTTCCAGCGCGACCCTTGCGAGTATTTACTGAGGTAGGTACTATTTATCACGGTCGAAGGGCTGGAACAACATTTAACCTAAATGTAACACAAACACTCCAAAACGTACGGCCAGACGGACGGACAAACTGTTTAGTAGACAACATAATTTATTTGAGAGCAAAATGTACCGACGTTTATTCCTTTCCACAAGAGATGAGATGAGATCTTAATGATTTTTAGTATAGTCATTACCATACTAAGTACCAGGAAGATAGAGAATGGAAGGTTTGTACTTGTGCCTCTGTTGGTTTGTACCGAGCTATTGCAGTATTGGTTATGTTTTTAAATAAATCTTTGGCTTAGATTTTATTTTGGTTTTATTTATTTATTTAGTCTTTCAAGCAACTGCTCAGAATGTCGTGCGTCAACTAAAAATGATGAACAGTATATATCACGTTTATTTACCTATTTGTAACAGTGTGTAAACCTGTTGAAACGTCGGGGAAAATAGGTAATGAATAACCTTTTAAAGAGTACTTGTAATTTATTAATTATGTGTTTTGATCGCGTTATTTTAAGAATAACAGTTGATTTTGTACCGTTTATTTCTCAGAACTATATGACTTGCAGTTCTCAGTCAGTCTAATTTTTCAGTCTCATTCTAAACTCTTCAAGTGCACTCACATCTGTACTTAACAGTTGTGTTGCCGACAATCTGTCGTGTGCCCTCGAGTGTTTGTCGCTCTAATAGTGTTTGTTTGTGCCGTCGTCGGGCGCCTGCGTCGCGAAGCTAAATAAAGCTGTTAAGAACCTCCTTGGAACGACCTTTACAAGCAGGTTTGTTGAGATTTAGTGGAAAAATAGCCAAGTGAAATCTTAAAAATGGGTAGGTAAGTAGTGGTTTTTATTATGTTTTGCTGAATGGGCAGGGCTTCAGGCTTCAGATCAATAGAAGAATTTTCTGTTAGAGAAAATAATATTTATAATTTTTTTAAACAACAACTTAGATAAACTTATAAAATTCAAATCTGCGTTTATTTGTAGTAAAACATAAATATGTACAATTAGAAAAACCGTTACTAAATAAAGAAAATACGATATACGACGATAAATATTTTTTTTTTTTAATTATCTGGTAGTCTATGTCATACAGTAAAAAACAGCTTCAAAAACTCTACAAAGCTAGAGTAGCTGACATCCAGAGAAGTTTCAGGTTTTTCTGATAACCTTGTTTATATGCAAGCCCAGATTTTGTCCTATTCACGTGAGTTGGCCGTTCATTACACAAAATATTACGTAACCAACACCATTTTTTTCCAACGCAAACCGCAAACCGCTTTTGTGTTGAACATAAAGTTATAGTTATGTATTTTTTTTTAACTAGCTGTTTCCCGCGCTTTAACCCGCGTTAAATTTAATTTCATATTTCTTAATTTTAATATGGCCTATGTTCACCGCAGGTAGTGTAGCTTCCCAACGGTGAAAGAATTTTTCAAATCGGTCCAGTAGTTTCGGAGCCTATTCATTACAAACAAACAAACAAAAAATCAAACCTTTCCTCTTTATAATATTAGTATAGACAAGTACTGAATATAACCTACGTACGTGAACAATCATTTCTCTTCCTTCCTTTATAACCCGACAAATAAAAAAGTTCTCCCAAAATGCTAGAACAGACGACGAGAACTGCAGCGCAGTGTGGCCAGCTCTGAAGTCTAAGTTAGCGCTATAAAGTTGATAATAGAGGAGGTATTCAAAGTGGCCCCATTACGCGCCATTAGCGGAGCGCCAGAGTGGATCTAATAAAATTTGCGCCAAATTGACGTGTCAAAGAGATGCTGCGAGAAGGGGTATAGTTATGCGTCCAAGTTGCGACGGCCATTTTTGGCACTTTAAGTTGTTGAGGCCGATCGTGAACGCACTTTTGTTGGAACTATCTTTGGTGTAGGATTTCCAGGGTCCCGTAGCCAATAGAAAGCAGAAACAAGTGCTTATGTGCCTTAACTGTTTCAGTTGTTAATACTAGTTCCAATTTGTTCCTATTCTTCGTAATTTATTTCGATAATTAAGAATTCATTGATTATTATATAAAGACTCGGTCATCGCTTTTTCACTTATTTGCCAAATTAATGAGCCGAGATATCAGTCATATCATTTAAGAGGCGAGTATATTGATACCTAATTTATCAAAATAGCTTTAGACGTTTTGGTGTTTGAAGTAAATAGAGTGTTCGCCAGTCACATACAAAACTCAAATGATAAACCTCGCAGGTAAAAAAACAAAAGATCGCAACTCAGATTTAACCACGTCTCGAGTCCCGATTTATTCGAACTTCTGTAGAAAGTTCGTTAATTCTTTGATTCTACTTTCTATATCTTACGATTTTTCAGCCGCCTGTATATCCAAACAAGAACCTACTTTGCTACTCACAAGCTGTTTCCCGCGGTTAATCGCGTTAAATTCAAATTTCCCATTTCTAAAATATAATATAGCCAATATTCACCGGGGATAGTATAGCTTCCCAACGGGGAAAGAATTTTTCAAATCGGTCCAGCAGTTTCGGAGCCTATTCAATACAAACGAACAATCAAAACTTTCCTCTTTATAATATTAAGTATACTCTTAGGTAGATAAAATAACTCACTGTCATGAAAATAACTGTTGCCCAAGCATATTGCATTTAATCTCAACATTGCCGATGTAAGCAAGGGCAATGTTCAGTGACTTGAATGTCTCCGAGGGGTTATTCACCCTTAATAAATAGAAGTATATTCAACGTGTCGGTCCGTCGATACGATATAATACTTAGAGACACGAACACAATTCTTTATAATTATATCTGTCCATAAATACCGTTCAACTTAATGACGTAGTTAATGACGTCACAAAGTCACGGAAGGAAGTCGACATAAGTTTTAATTGTGATAAAGTTAGTGTTGTAGTTAGACCGTCGTTCTTTTATTGAGGAGCTCAGTGGAGCGGTTCTTAGGGTGCGTTTACAGTGGGTTTACGGAGAAGCGGCAGCGGGGGTGGATTTTATTTTTAAAGGACACTTTGTAACTATAAAAAAATATCCTAGTTAGTTTTAAGAAATGAAACGTTGTTGTTCTCTCAACACAAACTGTAGGTAGATTTGTAGTTATCCTATATTGTAATAAATTATTAACAGAAAAACTAGACAAAAAATTAATAGGTATTTTTGCTAAGGAGCGGTCTCATCTAGCAACTATAATACAGTTTTCTAAATATTTCTTGTAAAAAGTGTCAATTACTTCTTCAGTTCCCGGCAAATGAACGCTTAGGCACACCGCATCCGTTTAACATCCGTTACACATCATCATCATCAGCCTATCGCAGTCCAGTTCTAGACATAGGCCTCCCCCAATGAGCGCCATAGCGTTACACACACCCGACAGTATTTTGGATCCAGTAAACGATTGTTTCTAGTAGCGAAGGATCTGTAAAAAACTTTCCTATAAAAAAGAATTCACTGTGTGAATGCACCCTTACTATATCATAACATAATGACCTTTATTTTTCACTAAACGTACCAGTAGGTACTAAAGGATTACCAACCTTACAACCGGACAGAACAAAGATTAATTTTGATTGCAAACATAACTCAAGTTAAACTCTGCCCCACATTTTTCACGTTGGTATAATTGCGTCCATCTGTTGGTCCTTGGGATTAAATCCGCCCATTAGATCTCCGATTGGGCGGGCGGCGCAAACATCCTGTGTACACCCTGTATGTATGTATACAGCTGGCAATAAACACATCCTGTAGATTTATTTGGGAGAATTAATTCTGTTGGTGTTGTCTCTGAGAAATGTAACGAGAAAAGCGGTTTTATATTTTTTGAAAAAATGTAGGGCATTTTTAGAGTTCCATATACAGCTAGTTTCCGAATAAATACGTAATTATCGAATGTATCATCCTGGCAGAGCGATAGAAATACGTATAAAGCATCGCAAGCGCCATAAAATAATAATGTGAGTTTTCCCCATCTTTTTCAAAGCACTTTCTTGGCCTGAAGAACAGGTTCGTAACCTTGTAGCTCAAGCATATGCATTATCTTATCACATAAAAAATATTACATTAATCACTTTCTGTTATCTTTTAGTCCTAAGCTATTTTTGAATAAATTATTATTATTATTAAAGTCACTTCAGACGTCAGAGTTTGTAAACATACGCAATAAGAATAAATTAATATAGTGGCAGCTCACGATAGAGTGTAAGCCTGTTGAAACGTCGGGAAAATAGGTATTAAATACGAGCGATAAACACGTGAATAATATATAACAATGGTGCTTTTCTGTTCTCAATCTCCCAAATCAATATCTCGACCACTTCCATCACATAAAACCATAAAACTAGACGATTCGAAGTGAGTCAAATTGGTGGCAATTTGCCGGGGGCTGCACTTGGGCCAAATAGGGCCAAATGGGCCCGAAAGTGGCCCTCTCCTTTACGAGCCTGCCATTAGCTCGCCCCTCGACTTGCCTCGAGATTTACTTCTCGCACGTTTCCTGTGACTTGTTGAGGACACTATACGGGGACCCGACTTTGAGGCAGCTTTGAGGCAAGCTATTTAAACCCTTTGTAATACTCTAGTAAAAAGCTTTGGACAGATTAACGTTGTGGTTTATCGGTTTACATAATCAGGCCCATGCTTATCAAATTGAGTAGATAACTGTTAAAGGGTAGATAAGAAGGTGTTAAGTCAACAATGTTAATTTTGTAATAAAGGCTAAAGCTGGCAACAACTATAAGTGTATCAACTGAGATATTAAGTAGCTTTAGTTTATATAGTTATACAAACAAAACACCGATTTTAAGTTATCCGATAAGAATAATACCGCCTCGCGATCGTTCCGTTTACAATAGCGAAAGAATAATCAAGATCGACGTTTTTGGCGTAACATAAAATAAAAATTTTGAAACTATAATGGTTATTAACACTAACGCCATAGTAGTAGCAACGTTCGTAGCAAAAGATAAAAAAATGAGGGTAGATCGGTATGTCTGCCCATAAAAACTCGCAGTGCCTTCAGTTACTCCGTGATCATGGCGCATGCAACTGTCTCGAAATATTGGATAACTCAAAAATCAATCATGGTAAATATCGTTTTTATTGTGACGTGTGTATAAATGATTTTTTTTAAGAAGGCATATCTGTCTGCTTTTCTTTGTACAATGCCCTATGGTGTTTTCTTTGTCAAAAGTTAGTGTGTGTTATATATAATAAAAATGTAATTTATATAATTTGAAGTCTTTAAATTAATTATATTGTATTTAACGACATCAAGTGTAACGTCATGTGTACCTACGGTGGAAATAAATAAACTGATCCCGTTTTAAATGACTTTACTAAATAAAATAACAGACAAATTGATAACGTCCGCCTTTTCTAAAATGATTTAGCAATAAATTGAAGCTCTTTTTATCTCGCAATTTTAAACTAATGAAATTCAATTTTACAAACTAATAAACTGCCATAATCGTTCAAACAGGAGGCCACTAACCACAGCTCACTGCCATTAGCTAACACCAATGCAAACATACAGACATACCTACTAGCGAGGCGCACCTGGCTATCTGCATAATTGCATTGGAATATCCTATTGTACGCTCCGTGTCTAAGGAATATCGGGAAATGGAATATTGCTGAGTTGAATGTTTTAATATTTGAATTTTTCTATACCCTAGACACTAAAAACGAAGATATTCTTACCTACTGTTTTAAATTTCTTTAAGTATTAAAATCTGTCCAGCATGAAGTTGAAATAGAAACTTTGTTTTTCATGAAACGATAAAATATTGTGAAACAGTTTCTTTCAAACATAATATTTCGGTTTTGAGGGCCCTTGCTCAGAAGTAGAATCAAAAACCTTAAAGATTTAAATTTAAATGTAATGTCATAAGAAATGGTAACTTCAGAGAATTGTTGCATCTACAAAATATTAATATTATTTCTTCTCAACGTGACATTTTATGGAACCTCGACGGAATTTTATTACACTTTGAATTTTTTACTATGAAATTTTCTCCAGAGCTGTTTTAATAAATCAAATCAACCGACCTCTGTGGCGCGGTGGGCGAAGATCCGCCTGCGACGCTGGAGGTTACGGGTTCGATTCCCGCCTCGGAACAATTGTGTGTGCGATCTACAGATATTTGTTCCGGGTGTTCTGGTCGTTTTCTATGTATAATAAAAAAAATATCTATCTATTTAATATATTGTATTATGTATATCAGTTATCTAGTACCCACAACACAAGCTCTGCTTACCATGGGGCTAGATAATGCTGTGTGAATTGTCCAGCATTATTTATTTATAAATCAAGAGCATCTATTTGATGTCCTAACAATTATTTTATTTGTTAAAAATAGTTTGGAAGCACCACGACACAAGACTTGAACACTACCACTAATCTCTCACTGTAATACGAAAACCACTAAAGCATCTTGCTGCGGAAACTCCGCCTAAAAACTCGTACATTCACCTCACCTAATGGTTATTTATACCTATGCATCCATTACATACAGTACTTACACGGCCCGTAAATTACATTTACAGGGAAAATACGTGTAGATTCCATCATGAAAACTGTCATACATAAAACCTCTCGTACTTGATGCGAATTACACGTCGCGCGTAGAGTGGCCCTTAGCGGGGCTTGACCCGTTTCCGGGCGGTTGGCTGATTGTCAAATTGTCAAGCGGCTTGTCAAGCGAGTTGTCAACGCATGCAAGGCTTTGTTCAGGATTGAAGGTTATTACGGCTGTGACAGACGGCCAAGGGTTGGGATAAAGGTTGGATAAGATTAGAGAGGATACCAGAAGGAAGAATGAAGCCCCTGTGGAATTAATATGTGATACGAATACCGTAACAATAATATGGCGGAAAACTTTTGCTGGACAATTTCTTGAAAAGCGTCACGTGTTTCTAATAAAACGTTATGATTATGTCCACGGAGCTCGGTTTCTGAGAGTGCCAATAAAATGCTATTTTTACTTCAAATGTATTATTAGAATTTCAGCGTGCTGCTCATTGCTTTCAGTGTATTTTTATCTACTTTTGTTACCGTGTAGCTTGTTCCTCTGCGTCCATCTTACGGTGTTTCTGCTTAAGCTTACTCTACTTAGTATTGAATGAATGAATTGGAGAAACACAATAGACATTATATAAAAATAAAAGACAAAATAGAGTTTTTGCAATTGAGTCACAAAACGGACTCTATCTCAGCATGAGTTAGTTGTAAGCACGTTACAACCAACGCTGGTCTTCCGATAGAGCCGTTTGGTGACGTCACGGAAGATTTAGGTGATCAAATTTCATTGGTAATAAAACTTTTGTATGTACTAGTTCAGTTATACTTACAAGCTACGAGTGGAAACTGTAGTTCGCTTTATTTACTCTAAGTATGTGTTCTATTTATAACTAAATATAAGCTTTTTGTTTCCCAAATAAATAAAATAAAATAACTTAACATAAGACAATCAAGACTTTAACAATAAACTGACTAACTATTGTTAACTATAACTATTTATTGATACATAGATAGAATATACTTTTTTTGGGTAGTGTGGACAACAATTTAGTAGGTAGTGCTGGATTACGGAACTTACAAACATTACAAACATCATTATCATCATCAGCCTATAGCAGTCCACTGTTGGACATAGGCCTCCCCCAATGCGCGCCATAGCGCCTTGTCTTTAGCTTGCCGCATCTAGCATCTACCTGCAATCTTTCGCTGGTCGTCATCCCACCTGGTCGGAGGGCGTCCTACACTACGTTTCCCGAGTCGTAGTCTCCACTCGAGAAAACGTTTGCCCCAGCGAGCGTCGGTTCATCGCGAGATATGGCCGGCCCACTGCCACTTCAGCTTGCTAATTCTTAGAGCTATGTCAATAAATTTGGTTCTCTGTCGGATATAATTGTTACGAATCCAAAATAATAAACATACACATAACAAAATATTTATGATACTGACCTTGTCTCTAATCTCCTGCCTCATCTTCTCTCGCTCCTCCTCCATCTTGCGGTGCTTCTCCTTGCGCCGGTCCTCCGCCTCCTTGATGGCCTCCTGCCGCTCGCGTTCTGCTTCTTCTTCCTTTTCCTTGTCATCGCTGTCATCGCCGTCGCCTCCCACCGCACCTAGGGCAAGAGAAACATGGTTTTTAACACTGATTGACGAATCAACTTTTAGTTTTATGAAAGCCTAGTACTTTTGATGTTGCTGTCATTAAAATAAGCAGTTAACATGTAAACATTTAAAGTAAGTCATATGGAGGTTTGGGGTAGATGTTGTTTTTAATGTTTCTAATTAGATATTAAAACAAACTGAAACTTGTGTTATAATATGCATGCGTTTATACAACTGATAATCCACATTGTTAGCTTATGATATTAAAATATATTTGTTATATATTTTTTATGTTACAATTTGCTTGGATTAGTTTAAATTGTCAATACCGAACGGTCAAATAATGCAGATCAAATTTAAAATAATGCTAATATGCCAGGCGATCGTAATACATCCCAACCCGATAACAACACGCTACAGAATACAATTACCGAGCACATTTGTTCGTGTAACCGGTTTAGATCGCCTTAAACCGGATTCACCCGACCAGTGGCCAATCCAACATGGCTGCTATTCAAAAATCCATTTCACGTCAATCTGAGCATTTGTCACGTCGTCGCCGCGCTCCGGCCCTATTTTCCGTTTGGGAGCTTCAGAAAAAGTTAAAACTGGAGGTTCGAAGCTTGCATAAAATATTTTTTTCGGTAAAATAAGGTTTCCCATTTTTACAAATTGATTAAAATATTTTTTTAATGTAGAAAAATCTATTAAAACAAACAAAAACTGAAGCAACACACCCATAATTATTCAATGAATAGGTTTTCTTTTAATATTTTCAGCTAAAACACCTAAACCCAAAAACTAAAAAAACCGAATACCAAAAATAATTGTTATGAAACGTCATTGAAATTCAAATACCGGATGCTATATTTAATTTAGTCGAACGGAGGGAGAATAATCAATTAACAATGGTATTGGGTATTCGAGTAGTATTCAGCACGTATTGTGGAGTGCCTTTTTCTTAATGGCCTCGGTTATTGAAGTCGGCGGCGGCAAATTGAATCGCTGGGGCGTTATACCTATTCTGCCTGTTTCACTCCGATACTACAATCACCCACGGGACTTTCCTTCAAAGATAAGTGCTCTTTAGAGCTTTCGTATTTCGTTTTCAACATATATTTTTGAAATTAAAAAGTAAAGAATCTGGCTTTTAAGTATTTATAAAGGAGTATTACTTATTCAGAACATAATAAAAAGTTCTTAACAATTTAGAGAGTTATAAATAGTTATGTATGATGCTCTACCAAAATATTTGTAGCAACAAATATTAGCCTGACAAAAAGTTAACGTGTGAAATTCTTGTGTAGTTACCTAAGCTATAGGTAAGTGAAAGTTCCTCTGCTGGTATTGCCAACTCTGTGGTCTAGTGGAATTCGGTTTAATATGGCGTCGATGTGGATGCCAGGGGGATGCCTCGCATTGTTTCGTGGTCGCTTAATAATAGGGAAATGAGCAGACATTTGAATTTTCGCTAAGTTGTAAATATTTAAGGTTATTGCTTGTGTAATGTGCGCTGTTACTGACCGCGTCCCGAGAATTGTATATTTTTGTGAGTTTGATAGTTCCATTTTTGTTTTAATAAAATAATAATTGACAAAGGATCCAGAAATTCCTTTCATATACATATTTTTTACTCTGGGTGATACTGCAAGGCGAATGTTTCTCCTCATTGTTTTTGACAAAATTACCAACAGTGATTTTAAAGTTCCACTTAGATCTTCTTTGGGCCGTAGACCCAAAGGAATTAGTACCTAAGTAAGATTTTAAGCGCTTAAAATTCACAACAACCAAGTTCACAATCCAGAAAACTTGAAAGTCATTTAGCAGTCCAACAGGCACCAAACTATTTTCATAACACAAAATACCTCGAAAACTTAGCACAATCGAACTTGAAAAGCAATTTACGCCCGTTTTAAATTCCTTTCCTCTTGTGGAGGCAACGCCTGCTGGCATTGTAGGGCGAGGCGATGCCTCGAGGCACGCGGCTTGCCTCACGCCTCCTATTGTCCTCATAGCTTTGCTTTTCATAAAGTTTTTCAGAGATTGCTCTCTTGTTGAGCTTCTTCAATTATTGTGGTTAGGATGCTTCGTGATAGGGTGGTTAGACGAGACCTATACTCAGTTGCTTGTTTCATGTTTTTGCTCTGTAAGGCTGTTGGTGAGTTTTCCAGTATTATTTAACTGATTAGGAAAATTGATATACAATTTTTTTAAATTATTTTATTTATTTACGTAATCAGATCGGCCGATGTCAATTACACGAATTACAGACTTTTAATGTATGTAGTTAGATTAAGGTGAGAACACAATTAATTAATTATGAATTATTAAATTAAGAATTAAACATAGGTAAGTCAAAAATTCGTAAAGATTAAAACATTTCTGTGATATATAATACTTACTCGTAGATGTCTGTTGAAATAAGAACTGAAAGGTAATCAATGTTCAACCTATTGCCATGTACCTACATAATGCCTCATACTCAAGTAGACATCAAATCATTAAACACTGCAAATTAGGTTCGTAAATCAGAGAACTGGTATCAATTGAATTAAAGAAGCCAGAGAACTACGCACCGCACGACTACCCGCACAGAACATGATACGACTGGTCCGGACAGAAACAGGCTAGTTTTACTTTTAGCACTAATTACGTTCACTTTCTACATTAGGTTTACGGTAAGCTATGTTTTTTCATAATCAAAAGAACTTCGTTTAAATCAAAGGTCGTAGCAGTCTACATTCTAATAGGTTTTATCACAATCTCTACTGACAGAAAGTCATCATCAGCCTATAGCAGTCCACTGCTGGACATAAGCCTCCCCCAATGAGCGCCATAGCACCCTGTCTTCAGCTTGCCGCATCCAGCATCTACCTGCAGTCTTTCGCAGGTCGTCATCCCATCTGGTCGGAGGGCGTCCGTTTGCCCCAGCGGGCGTCGGTTCTTCGAAAGATATGGCCGGCCCACTCTCACTTCAGCTTGCTAATTCTTAGAGCTATGTCGATAACTTTGGTTCTCTGTCGGATGTATTCGTTACGAATCCTATCCTTCAGAGAAACTCCGAGCATAGATCTTTCCATAGCTCGCTGAGCGACTTTGAACTGGTGGACCAGCCCTATCGTGAGTGTCCATTAACAGAAAGTGCTTGATCTTAATCAAGCAGCGTACGTTCTGGTGCCGATGATCATTACATATCTCTCTACTGACCTAGGTTTTAGTTGACAAAGGCCGGAAAAACAACTGCAAGTAGCGCGTTCCAAAACCTAGCGGAAATAGTTGAACTTTGACAGTTTTTTAACCAAGACATGCCGCGGGATTGAAGATTTCCTTTTCAAAATTGTTAAAAATGCCCAGATATCTTACACGGTTGATTAATTAGAATAATTAGCGTAATAAGAAAAAACCACAGAAAATAACCTAGGTACGTAGTAAACTTTACCACAGACATGTCTCAATTTAGCGCTGAAAATAGTAGAAGGAAAAAAATATCATATTGCTGCTAGCTTGCTGCACTTTATGTATGTACTGTAAGTCTGTATAACGACTTTGTACCAAAAAGTTTCTTGTATTTTTATGTTATAGCTGTAGTAGATTTTCCCTAAAAACTCTCTCAATCTAAACAAATCCTCTAGCGCAGGTCTCCGTCCGTCGGTCTGTATCGATCGGCCCAAGAATAGCCTCCTAATCGTATTACAACAAGCCATCGCGTCGATCACTTGTATCGATAACTACATATTTGAGTTATGTAACAATTTGTCGGTAAATTGTCTGAGATCACGCGATCGTTCCAAAAATTCGTTATTTTGGTTATTTATGTTGGAACAGGCGGTCTTGCTTTAGTGAGTTATTACCGACATTTTCGTTCACCGATAGACACAATATAATATTTCTTAAAACGAAATAATTTTGTATTTAAAGTGTTGTTGAAATATTTGCATTTTCGAGAGATAGTTAATCGGGATACGCCGTCCGT
The DNA here is from genome assembly GCA_943735965.1 of Eupithecia abbreviata. Lineage (NCBI taxonomy): Eukaryota > Metazoa > Arthropoda > Insecta > Lepidoptera > Geometridae > Eupithecia > Eupithecia abbreviata. The sequence continues at coordinate 306,522 of OX030997.1, read as the reverse complement.
TACTTAATTATTTTTGTTTGGCTGTCTTTTCTGTTTTGTATTTTAATCCAACACATACAAAATGTAAAAGACATTAGAAATACTACTTAACAATACCTACATTTTTATGTTAGTATTGTTATGTAGTCTGTTGCTCTCACTCTCAGTATCACACATATTTATATTTTCTCTCACACTAATTTTTAATTGTAAAAATTGCAAATGTATAGTCTAGTAATTATTATAATCGCCCCTCACACCCTCTCTGACCGAGAGGACACCAAGCATTACATCATGGTTGGGTCCAATAAATTTGGTCCTTTCACTGAGAGTTATCTTACTATTTTGTTTGTTTATCCTTCTTTCAGTACCTAAATAAGCAACTCCGTGGTAAATCTAGTGGTAGACGTTTTGTCAGGCCTGTATTGGGGTAATAGAGTGAGTATTCTATTCAATTCGATGAACGTGTCTCAACACAGCGTTACCAAATAAGCAAAATATTCAGTGTAAATGTATATTAAAATATAGGAAAACTTGCAATATCCCTCCAGGTCAAGCACGTGTCGGCAATAACGCGCCGATAACTGATAACAGCGCGTAAACAAACTCGTAAACTGGGCGCAAACAAGGACGTTAAATTAATTGATCTCGCACCCCTCCATTATGATTACATTCTAGGATCTATGGACCTATTCGTACATATTTTTCATCATAATAATATTTAAAAGCATGACGTTAAAAGTTAATCAAATGTTATCATCGGTATAAACATACTATGTAGGCTCTTGCTTAGATATTTACCATACATTCTACTAAATATATTTGAACTTACGCGATCTCAACACATAAATAAGTACTATATAACGGGTATCGTGATAAATACCCGTTAAAGGCTACTTATACTACTGTATTTATGCATTCTACTGTTAGGGCTAACATAACTGTAAAACAAATTAGATTGCATCAAAATGTATCAAATAAATTCCAATGCTTTGTGAACCGCGCGCGATCTTTGTGTGACGACACATTGTCTTAGTACAGTAAATATTTGACATCACTTCCTCACGGGCAGTCCGCTCGTTATTTAACTGAAACGGATCATTGTGTGAATAGCTGCATAGTGCCTCGAGATGTTTCAAGAATTTTTATTAATCTTAAGCATAAAGCTTATATTATGTTTGGACGATTGTGAATTAATTTTAAAGTTACTTATTTACTTTAGATCGTACCTATTTATTTTCATTGAGTATTTTAATTATTAATTAATTTAACTACCTTGAATCACTGCTATTTAATATTTGCACACTGGCTTGCGGGTTGAATACATTTGTCTCCACTCTAGTTATAAGACCTGACATGTACCTGTAATAATGTGTTCAGTAAATAAATGATTTGATTTGAAAATGGTTTCTGGTGGCGGCCATCTTCTCGACTTGGCAGGGCCACTACCATGGCCCTTGATATCCGACCGTTTTGGTTTCAGTTCGAAATGGTTCCATCCCATTCTAAACATCACGTAGATTATATCTGAAATCTAAATCAAATCTAAGTGTGTCGTGCCAACTTCTCGCCGAGTAGGAGATGAACTAAATGATTCAATTTTATCCGGTGTTCGTAGTTATAGATCTAGTTAGTGAACTGAAGCTTTGCGGAGTTTGGAGCTGTAGTGATGGACTAAAAAAGGTAGAAATTATAAATCTAATCCTAAATAATATAAACTGATATTATAAAGACGTGTAGATAATGTTTAAGGTAATCTTTGAAATAATTGGTACCTGCGTTAATCAATGGTAAGCTACACTATTCTTGAATAGTACGTTTAATATTCATTTATTCTCAAAAAAGACAATTTAAAGTCACTTACATGAGAACAGGATTCTTAGGTTAAGGTTATACATAGGTTATGGTCATTCAATAGCTGGCTCATTTGATGTGTTCACTTAATAAGAAGTGACTTATCATTTACTTAGAATATTACACATTACACTTAGAATAGTAAACGGTTGTAAAAAAACACAGTCACGGGCAGAACCTAGTCTAAATATATGAATGGCAGAATATCACTAACGGGAGTGAGTGCGAGAGAGTGTTATTTTGACATGGAATGAAATTATTTATTGCATAAAAACATAGACAATCATTTTTATTGGAAAAAAGGAGGAGGTTCTAAGAATATTCAAATGTATGTATGTATGTTTGTCGATATCTACTTCAATCATAGACCGATTGGTCATATATTATGTAGTTGTTATATATTATGTATATTGGCTTTGTAGACTTTAAAGTCGATGAAAGAACATTCAAAGTATTCTAATAAAACCGTAACCAGAATAAATTAACAAAGTCACCCAGTTATTGTTATTATAACTGGACGATTTTGTTCTTTTAGCTAAGATATTTAACTTAAAGCCCCGAAATTCCCCAAAGAACCTGCATTGTACGAAACTCCCTAAATAGCAGAAACAAAGGCATCGAATAACTTACAAAGCTACCTCGTTATGTTAATTATTACCGAAGTCACAAGAGAAGTCGCAAGTTACTAAGTCACAAGTTAAGTAATGATGGTTAAGTCAAAGTTGCCGGAAGTTACCGAAATTTACCGAGAGTTGCCGAGTTTCCCTTCGATGCCGAGTGTGGAAGTTTGATTACAAGATTTGTGATTTTTGTTGGAAAAGTTTTTGGTAGTCTGTAACATAAGTCATTCAGCGAAAACTGTTTCACAATATTTCGTCTCTTTAGAAGTCGTCTCATTTGGTCCACTCACACAAGTACTAGTTTTTCATGATGACTAGACTGCAGTAACAAAGAGTATTTAAGAATGTATGAAACATAAGAATACGACTCAGGTAGACTATTCCGTTATTTCTGGAATAATTAATTATGTGTACGAGTCTGTTAAAACTGTAAAGACAAAGAAGCTTTGAAAGATATATTTTAGGTTCAAATTGTGGTCTCCTAGACATACGCCAAGATATCCAACATAGGTACCAAAATATTAATAACAAAAGAACCTAGCCACAATTACTTAATCTGTGGTAAATGGCTCCACAAACATCGTTAACGTGAACACGTAAATTACGTCCCACAATGGTCTCGTAGCCTCGTAGCAGTTAGCGCTACGCCGTAGCAACTGCTACGAAAACAAAGAAATTTGCATAACAGAGTGAGTTTCATTGTAAACGTAGTTTTAATGGAAGGAAAAATATATTGTTAATATCTCATTAATATAGGTTCGGTTAGTTTTGTTTTTCGACGCCAAAACTATCTTGTTATATTAAGATATACAACACACAGCTTACAAAATTACAAACCAATCATAAGTTATCGGGTTGTAATTTTCTAAGCATTGTTTTCATTGTGCATTGTATTTATGACCTGTAATAAAATGGAGAGAATTTTTGATCTTGTATTTACATGTAAAATAACTTTAAAATATCAATAAATCAAACGTACAATTATGGTTTCCAATTTTGTTATTTTAATATATGTTTTTGAATCGGTCACCTATCATACCAAATGATACCGCTCAAACTGAACCAACTATCAAACCAATGTTACTCACGTGTTGCAGCAGATAGTGCCAGAACCGACACATACATTATTTTAACGGCAACACCGCGATGCGTATTTATTTCGGTTATCTTTTAACGGGTTACGTTCCGTTATTATTTTTTTTTTAAATTGATGTACTCGTATAAAGTTCCTAGTTAATATAAACAGTAGTTTTATACGGAAATGTTTGTGTTATAAGAATAAATTGAAATGAAGCTTGTTTTAACTTGGAGGATAATGGGGTATATTCTGCCTGCCGCGGCGGTTCGGAAGGAAGCTCCAGGAATATTAAGAACATATCTAAATTTAACGTAAAGGTGCAAAAAACACAGTTTAGTTTACACTAGCTGCGCCCCGTGGTTTCACCCGCGTGGTAATAGATATTTTGGATAATATGACTATTAATATACAATATATCTTTATGAATGCCTATGTGTTATTCTGATATGTAAGCTAAGATAAGTATTGTGAAGTTTCATCAAAATCCATTCAGTTGTTTTTGCTTGACAACAAAAATCCTCACAAACTTTCGTGTTTAATGTCAAAAATGACATAAAATAATCATATTTTTAATCTATGTCTAACTTTATGTTGTTATTACTAAACTAGTTTCTGCCCGTGGCTTCGATTCAGATGACTTAGTTTGGCAGCCTCTATAATTTCAGCTATGCGAAGTACCTCAATCAGGACATCGAGGTTTATAATGATAAAAATATATCTACTAGCGATACATTTTCGAGTGTCTTCAAGCTCGAGAAAGAAAGTTTTATTTACAAAAGAACTCGTTGATATTTAAAAGCACTTAAAAAGGGCCTTTATAATTTAAGTAGACCTTGAAGAAACTTTGGTAAATATTCTTAAACGAAATGTTTTTATTTTAAAAGTTTATTTTGAAGTTTCGGTCCCTTTCTCCCGAAAGATGTTTCTTTATTTTCAAACCTTGCCAATTTAATTAAGAAGAGAAATAAACGATTATTATTCTCTTGAAGGGCATTTCTATTAAGTTCACTCTTTTGTCTGGATTTCAAAGGTTTGTTGTTTTTAATATAATATTGTTTGTGTCCAGAAAGTTCAAGGTCTTGGATTGAAACGATATCCATCTTAAAATATTCAGTAATTTTGGAACTACCACTGCTCACACAATATGTCGCCAAAACGGGGTCTAATAATTGCAATGTAGGTGTTGAAATACACAGAAAAAGCTGTTGCGCTTTCTCTGATAGAAACCGAATAACCTTTATTTTTTTCTGCTAACAAAATAAGCTCATAGACAGATATTTTAACCTATAAATGACTATTAAATTAGAAAAAAACATCTTCAGTCTCAGTCAGTCTTCATCATCAGTCTTCTCTATAATTTTTTGTCAAGTGAAGGAACTAAAAACGCCCACTAGCAAGTTAGGTTACCTTACGTGTGTAAGTGAGGGTATTAATTTCATCGAATTGCAAACAGAATACTTACAAAGTAAAGCGAATTCGAGTTCTATTCAGAAGATTTATGTGTGACCGTGGAAGTAAGGTTTTAATAACTGTGAGATGCTGCGCGACTCGCTGTAATCTCGGGATAGAGTGCGCCATTAATCCACGCCGGACAGGGTGCCTCGGAACATGTGGGTTTTTCAGAGAATGACCCGACGACGCGACGCTTCGCTAGATTTATATTCATCTAACTAAACATAATTTAGAATGTACTTTGTTATAAGTAATGGCAAGATTTTTTATTTTTGTTTTATTCGTAAAATGGTCATAAATACTGCTTTTTTCATTCAAAAACATTTTTTCTTCAGACCTTACTCTGACAAACGTTTTAGCCCGTATGACCCTGCCTAGGTAGGCAGGGTCATACGGGCTAAAACGTTTGTCATTGGGACTTGTCGGTACCGACCAGGTGGTCGGTACCAACCTGTTTCTTTATGCGTATATGATAACATTGGAATATTTTACCTGTTCGGATCACATACCGGCCCGCACCGGTTTGTCTGCACAGGGAACCCGCCTCTTTATGTCCTCACCCTAATGGACTATTATATTTTCTTTAAAAAACATCAAAATACTCCATAGGATTGAAAAAGAAGCTGTTTCCCAAGACATTTTATGGTGCCTCTGCATCTCCATTATCTATGTTCTGCGCTAATTACCGTTATGTCAATAAACGTTTGTATCTCCGTTTGTATCTAACTCTCTGGGCACCTTTAAATGACCCACGTTTTGTTTGATTAAGCAAATAAAATGTCACTTCTACGAGACACATACTATGTGTATATCTACATAGCTATACATGTATGTAGGTACACGTAGAATACGGGACCTTTTTAATTTTCTCCGACGTAGATAGAGTGGAGTTGGGCCAGATGAGGCTCTTTTATTTGGGGTTTACAACTAAATTACGGATCACAGAATGTCTCTGCATTCGCGGGGAGTACGTGGGAAATTGTGGGGACGTGTTGGTTTTTTGATTTAAAAACTTTGTCAGAAAAATTTACTTAAAAAGTTCATTACTGTCAAGATCACATTTAACTCAACACAGTAATTAATTCAAATTACGTAAATGATTAGAATTAATAACTCTCTCTTCAATTGCTAATATTGTCAATAATTTGGTATGACTAAACTTCACCATGGCCAACGCCAAGAAATGTAAAATTATGCATAGTAATAAAAACTACCGAAAACTTACCTAAGATAGCACTAAAGTAAGCAGAGCATACTAAATTATATAAATATTTGTTAAGGCACATAGACCGTTATGGTAGTATTAAACCCAAAATTTGTTCACAAGGTTTCATCTTTTACAGCAAAGTAAAATACTCAGACTTTTTAGATCAAAAAACAGTAAAACAACAAGGTTAATGTAACGCAAAGAGAAGGCATCGAGGCAGCCTGAAAAATACGGGACGAAACGTGCGCCGAATTTAATGGTTTACGTGATTTGTAACGTTCAATGAAACTAGTTGTTTATTGCTGACTCAAACAATGTCCAAGACATTGTTTGAGTCAGCAAAGAAAATTAGCTGCAAAAATCCTACCAATATTGAGTTGAAAACTGAAGATAAAAACAAAACATTTAAACCTATCAAAATAAATTTGAACGTACGCGGTGCAACTCATTCTGTATTATTTTTTTATTTACACGGTTTTGTAAAGTTTTTTTGGGCGTAAAACTTATCTATCGGGAATAAGATTCAATATGGGACCACTTCGGGATCATTTAAATAAAAAAAAAATACATTTAGCCGAACATAGAACGTCCTCGTCTTTAGTTTTTCATTGTCGGTTACAAAATACTCCAGCCTTATAATAGACCGTGAGGAGACTAGCTAGTCACTTATTTTTCTAATGGTATATAGCTGTGCTACATATATTTATTTGGTGTTTCTTCATATACGCACAGAGGTTTCTGTATAAAATATTCTCAACTGAACAAAACTCAATCAACTGTCTTAAATCTAGTCCACTAAGAGTATATCTGGATATCTTTTGTACCTATCTATCTCGTAACGAGTTGGCACGAGCAACTGTAGGTACACAATACATAGTGTAGAAAACGTCGAAAAGGGAAAATTATTTGGTTGTTTGCCGCGAGGAAGTCCTTGGGAATACTGATCCTATGCGAAAATATTCTGCTATCTACATAATCCTTGACATACAAGAATATCATCCTTGTACTAATAGTTGAGTTCAGTTGTTTATTGACAAGAATTTTATTATATGTATATGTAATAATATAATGGCAAAAGTCTTTAAAGATGTTTAATTGAAGGCTACGACAAAACTACTCATTGGATGTGCAAGAAACATTTCATAGAAGAACTAGATCTAGAAATCTGTACGATACTAAGCAATCTTTATACAATTTGTAGTCATTATCTCGTTCTTGTTGTTGGAGCAATTAAAAGAAAATTAGAATGATTTATTTATTGTCGAGGAAGCAAACACAACCCACTATTACTGGTTCTGTACTGGTACTGGTGGTACAACTGGTTCTGACTATTATAGGTGAGACAACCGACACATCCACATCGGGACATCAGGTACGTCCTGGGCTGGATGGTTGGCTGATTGTGAGTCGCACACAATAATCAAAGGCACTAGTTCGGCAGAAGTTCACAGTTTATTGATAGAACGTGTATCATTAAAATTTAACACGGTTAATATCGAGAGAAAGAACGGCTTCAGTGCGTTCGGCGCACAGACCTTGACTTTGTTGAGCCATTCCTAGTGTTTTCGATGGCTTAGCATTGTAAAACTACGAGTAACTTCTGATTATCAGCAGAATCGAGAGAAAACAAGCCTTTTTTTAATACGCGGTCAGAAGCTAGTTAACATGAAAACCAAATAACGTAATAGCATGTGAAAGAAAACTGCACTTGCACGGATTCACAGCCCAGCCACCGCGTTCACTCACTCACACACGCGTTATAACCATTAACGTTAACCCCGCGTTATAACCATTAACGATGTAACTACATCGCTTAAACTAGGTTATACTGTCATAAACTGAATCTAGATGCGATCTCTTAAGTACTGCGTTTAATTGAATCTAGGATTTACATGTCAGAGGATTAGCATTTTAAGTACCCTGTAGTTATGCCGCAAGTGTAGTTATCCTCTACACTACATTCAGTATGTTAATTATTGTAATAGCTGGGCGACCGATGTGGCGCGGTGGGCGAAGGTCCGCCTGCGACGCAGGAGGTTGTGGGTTCGATTCCCGCCTCGGAACAATTGTGTGTACGATCGTGTTCTGGTCGTTTTTAATGTATAATAAAAATATATATCTATGTAATGTATTGTATTATGTATATTAGTTATCTAGTACCCATAACACAAGCTCTGCTTACCATGGGGCTAGATAATGCTGTGTGAATTGTCCAGCATTATTAATTTTTTTTTGGCCTATGTCCAGCTGTGGACTAATGTAGGCTGATGATGATGATGATTAATTTATTTATAGCTAATAAGAATACGGTGCGCGTCTTTAGTAATGTTAGGGCCTCTTAAAGTTTTAAATGCATTTACTAAAGTTGTTTGAATAAAAGTAGCTAAAGAACGTTTTGCTGTTATTGCTTAGGTTTTGGTTTGAAATCCGTATTATGATATATATGATTGGTAAATCATATGATTTACTTTTATAGTTAACTATCTCGCTGTAAAGGTTAATATTTTGATTAATAATTTGTGGTCGTTGAGAGTTATTGGTTCTAATTAGAATTAAGAGATTTAAAAGATGTCAAACCTCCTTAAGCTGAATAGAAGAAATATTTATCTTGCTGAAAAGTCGTAGGTACATCCCGATAAAATAAACTGGTGGCAAAAAATTCCATAAACGAGAAATATAAGCCCTGTTTGCTACACGTGATCAGAATGAGAAGTAACCATGTCGAAAATTGAAAAAACAAGATTTCCAACAAACAGTTATTTCTTGTCTCTATTCTTATTTTGACAACACGCGGTTTGTATCAGAAACTAGTGGCCTGTTATTTGTTTCAGGCAATTTTTTTAATTTTTCTCTTTTTTCTATCGGTAAGAACCATCCGCATTATTCAAGGAATATTCTAAAAAAGAATTAGCGAAATTGGCTCAGCTGCTCTCGAGATTTGCGCTTAGCAACACATTCAGCTATTCGTTTTTATATTGAAATGAAATGAAATGAATGTTTATTTCTTTAGGCTTACAAATAAGCACTTAGACAAGTCATATTTTATACTATTCAAAATTATATTGATGTTGATATTCACTTAAATTTTTTGTCCACCTGTGGAAGAAGTGAGAAGAAACCACTAGTATGTTCATAACTTATGTGTCTATTACATATGATTTGCTTATCTGTAAGTTGGTAGATTTTGAGTTGGAGCAAAACTCGTTCCGAGCTTTTTTATCTTCTAGATAATCAGATATTTTGTAATAAGCCTTTCTACAAAGAATATGTTTCACAATTTTTTTAATTTATTTATTGATAATTTTTGCAACTCACTTGGAGTTTTGTTGTAGAAGCGTATACATTGCCCTTTAAAAGATGCACTTATCTTATGTAGTCTTAGTATTATAGGAAGATGTAATCTATGTATTTATTTGGACAAGGTTCCATTCGGTTCTGTCGCGCGCGGCGGATACTAGGCCGGTCGTTGTGAATAGTTTATTTCGCCGAGTCGGCCGAGACCAGCCGCTTACGGAAAGTTCAAAGGCCGAGGTTTTTACAACAAAATCAATATTTGGGTCACGAATAGCTGGAACACTTCTAGCTGCGGCGGTTGTGTTAGTCGAGGGGTGAAGTCTGAAGGAAGTTAGCTTATGGCTCTGATTTGAATTAAATACACAGCCTGCGAACTAGTGATTATGACAAGACCCCTTTACTTGAATAAATAAATAATGCTGGACAATCCACACAGCACCATCTAGCCCCAAGCTAAGCAGAGCATATGTTATGGGTACTAGATGACTGATATACTTAATACAATACATTACATAGATGACACTGGCAGAAAAGTTAGCAACCAGACTCATATTGCCATTAACAAAGAATCATAATCATGTTATGTTCATTTCTCTCTTAAATACGTTTTATTGTACTTTAACTGCGACCAGCACCGTCTCCCAACAAACACTAGTTGCCTGGTAGATACTATTTCGTGTCAAGACACACACAACAAAAAGTCCAATTTAGAGTTAGTCGAAATAAAACCAGGTGTACATTAAACCAATCTCTGTTTCACTTAGTTTAAGCCCTCTAGAAAATTCGCAAAGGCTCTCGAATCCAAAAACTCGTTACTTGTAAGTCTCGAAGAAGCCTTCAAGCCATTAATGCTATTTTCCACTTTAACTTCCTCAAGTACCTATACATACATACATACGTACGAGTAAGTGTAGGTACACGTATGATCTGACCCCCCGTGGTCAACTGAAAGCATATCCATGTTTTATTCCCCTCTTGCGTCTCTTTCTAGCCTACTGAGTGCGAGTGAGGTACAAATACAAGCTCTCTTGGTCGTTAAAAGTTTTTCAAGAGTTTTCGTGAGGGCTCTTTTAGTGGTGAAACTGGATGAACGTTTTTTGGACTAAGTTCTTATCCTAGCGGTATTAGAGGTTTTTTATCCTCAATGTGAGTACCATCCATCGGTTTCTTTGAAAGTTGATGGGGACATGACAAAAAGCGTTCTCGTTTTAATTAAAAATACGGCTTAGTTCAGTGCCCTGTTAATTGAGCAGTGAATAAAGACTTTCTTTCAATAAACCTCTTTTCCTGTAAAGTTAACAGAAAAAATATATTGGACAGTAACTGTCAAAGTTCTTTATAATTCCTACGTGAGTGGATCCGCAAGGCGTAACTAGTTTTATTTCGAAGCATTCCCATATTTTAAACCAACAACGGAAACTCATATAAAACTAGGATAAAATCTGTTGAATCCCTTTTCCATTATCGTTTGCATCCGGACTTTATTACCTTACGTGTTCGGATAAGAAACCCAGATAAATTTTACCTACCGATCCAGGTTACAAGATAATAAAGGTTTTTTTTAATAATCAATTGATTATTTAAAAAAAACTTCAGCTGAGATTGTGGTTAAACAATCTCACCTGATGGAAAGTGAAGATTTGACCTACGGTGTATCACGAAGTTCTAGAAGATAAGACTCTTGACACTCTTGTCTTGAAGAAAAAAAACAGAACGGCCTCCGTGTTATCACTACATTGTGCTCAAATTCATGTTTTTTTCGTAAAATTAGGGCGTAAAGCGTTCAGATATGAACACAAAAGAAATTGAAACGATGATTTTAAACCGAATCTATCAAAATCGTTTGAGTAGTTGATACCTCCAAGGAGATTATAAAGAGTCCCATAGCGCGTGTAAGAAATAACCTGCCTCGCGTTTATAATATATTTTTATTATAAAAAAATGTTTTAAAAAGAAGCTTTTATACCATCTAGGACCAAAGTTCTTAAGTGCTTGCGGAAGACGAATCCAAAAAACCCAAACATCAGACGGGGTTTCGTTTAGGAGTGGTCTGATGATGGAGCCACCTTCTGCCTCCAACATCAGACCAGCTCGATGGTACCATTACAGTGCATTGTCACTGAACTTACATAGGTATGCTGAATTTCATCTCAAGCGGTTGATAACAATCATCTACAAATTATGCACAAAACTCATTAGTGAACAGACTTCATACAATTTATAATAAAAAATTTGACTCAACTGATCTATTTTATACAAGCAAAGGAGGTTTTAGAAAGGATGTTATGAAAATATTAGAGGACACTGTGTAGAAAGTAGTAACACCTAGTACATATTATTTATTACTTTTTATATTCTATTATTATTTACCATTAACTATTTATATAAGAATATATTTTTATTATTTAGTTTCTATTATTTATGTATCTTGTGTTAATTAAGTGCTTATTTTCTTTGAGTTTATAATCTACCTTGATATAATAGTACTTTTGTTTTGATTTTTAACATTTAAACTGGCTATTTGACTGTCTGTTTAAAAATATCCATGTATAAAATGTAAATCCGTCATTGGTCGTAGGAAAAACATAGTATTTTAAGTTTGTCTAGAATAAGGACTGTGGATTTTATTAAATAAATAAATAAATAACTGGTCTAAAATTCAGTTGCAAGATTTGTCCCCCACACTAACAGGAACTAGAATAAAAGCTTGTAAAAAGCCAAGTTTGTGCATAACCAAGTACAACTTGAACCACGTAGTACGTAGTATCGGAACACATAGATTTCCTGCTCTCATCGTTGGAACTGCGCCAGCAATGCTCTATTAAATACCTTTCTAACTAGTTATGAATTTTAGTTATATTTATGACAGTTTTGAAAGAACTTTTAAGAAGTTCGGGAAACTTTCAAGCTTTGAAATGTTTATTAGCAAATAAAATAAAATATGTGTATTAGATAATCTTATTTTGCTCACTGATGTGTAGAATATTTTATCTTGAGGACTAATAATAAATATTCGTAAATAAATAATCTAATTGTTTTAGTCGAACTTGGCGCTACTAGCGAGAGACAGCTCAGAACCAAGATATCTGAAAAAGTAATTTCTTGTCCATCGGTTACAAGAGATTTCTCTCTGGCCTGTAATTTTACTTCCTAGGTGTGGTAAGGTATGTTTTAATCGTCTTGTGTCGCAGGATAGGATCCACTTTGGGTCGCTGATCCAAGGATTAGGTTTGATTTTAACCCCGAATAAAAAGAGGGCTGTTATAAAAGAGAAGAGAGAGAGAAAATATTAGGCTGAAAATACTATTAAAATCTCGTTTTGCGTTGTCGATTATTTTTCGTTCAAACGAAAAAATAATTTACCTTTTGCGGCGCAACTCACGTTTTAATAGTTTTAGCGAATAAGTAAAGTACTGCGCTGTAATAACAGACCGTTTTACAGCCTAGGCCGTAAAGCAGAAACGACTCATAAAGTAGAACGCATACTCTACCGAAGTGGATGAGCCGAAAAAATCGAAGCTTAGAAATTATTTTATCCAATCGTTATTAACCTTTTTATAATAATTAATAATTTTTATAATTGACAAAATCGTTTTATAATAAGTAGGGTCATCGACTGAGCTGAAAAAGGTGGGATTTCTTATCGGCATTGGTTTCGTTTTCGTTTTTCTGAGTGCAGCCTACATCAATGAACTCGTTGAAGCGCTCTAGTAACATCGGGATCAATAATATAATGATATTCTATCCGTCAGCAGGTTCCAAGAGATCCGATCTCTTTGTGCCGAAATTCTATAAGCTCTTTGTTAGCCCCCGGAGTAACCTACATCCGGGTTACCCAGTTGGCCCTATGCCAACTCGGCTGCCCTTCAAAAACTCGGTCAAATGCGACAGGCCCTGGCTCCAGGGGGACTAACGGGAATTTATGACCTTACCACTTATTTATGGGCGTGAGGTGCGGGAATGAGATCGAGGTTTGCTTCATGGCCTTGAAGGAGTTGACTGTACGACCTTGGGTGAAATGATCGCTGAAAATGATTATATAAGTGTTCTAGTACGAAAATATTAAAATTGTGCTAAAAAAAGAAAGTTCAAGGAATCTTTTCATAAAATAAAAATTAGGGAAAAATAAATTATATGAGTATTGTAAATAAAAGTGATAAAAATGAAAATCTCAAAAGAACTCACCAATGAAATTCATTTTGCCGCCTGTGTCACACTTCCTATATCAATAAATATATCTCTATCCTACCCTAAGCCTTAACAAATCTCCATAACAACGTCCAAATATAAAAATAATTTATTTATTGAGCACCAAATTTACATTAGACAATACATGATACGTATCGATAGAAAGAGTTAGAGAAGAAGAAGAGAGAAGGCGTATCGTAATAAGCTATGACATGGTCGCTGCGCGTGACGTGCTTCCGGCGCGAGCGGCGGAAACCGAATGGCGGAAAACCGCGGTGCCCGAGCTATTTATGCATTGCCGTATCCCGCCCCCTCGCCCCTATGCCTCCCCGCAGTTAAGAGCCTACACACACCCGGGAATCGCTTCCCCATTGTCACTCTAATGGAAAAAATCTTCCTCAAAAATCATTGTACGCTTAATAATCGTAATTATCCCCATTGAGGCTTTCCCTCCTCTAGAGAATTACCCAATTTCTTAATACCCAATGCCCAAGGCTTTTTTGAATTTTTTTGCCATAAAATCACTCCAATTTCCAATACAAGTCGATAAATAAAGTGTAACAAAGAATGATTGCCGCGATATCTCATCGCCTTAACGCACACAGGCGTACTGCAGTCGTATTGCGCATGTGTGCGGTGTAGAACAAAGGGTTTGCGACGAGGGGGCGTGGTTATTTGTATGTGTGGGTGCGTTAAATCTTTTATAGGTCGATGCATTAAGAAATTTAGTATTATGGGTGCATTTGAGCGGGGCCTCCGCGACGGTGACGGGCCTATGGGGCCTCCACGACGGATAGTTATACTTTAGATTGTTTTATACGGCTAGTTTTATTTGATTTCCTTTTATTGTATTTGCGACGACTTGGGACCTATCTGCTCATCTTTCTGTGGCAGTCAGTTAGTCAGGCACTCATATGATTCTCCCCGGTCTTTGGCTGCTTGCCAAATAGTGGCAAAAAAATAATCAATGAGCGATGACAATTGTAGTGTAATTGTGTTTGTCGTCGAGTGTCGCAGAGAGATCAGTAGACGTTCTTTTATAAGTAACTCTGTTAATTAATGTAAATAGATTAAACATTTAACACTTGTGTGTACGATCTGCAGATATTTGTTCCGGGTGTTCTGGTCGTTTTCTATATATAATAAAAATATATATCTATGTAATATGTTGTATTATGTATCAGTTATCTAGTACCCATAACACAAGCTCTGCTTACCATGGGGCTAGATAATGCTCTGTGGATTGTCCAGCATTATTTATTTATTTATATATTACCAGAGACACACACATACAATGCCCTTTCATAAATCAATGTAATAAATAAATATTAATAAAACCTTAGCTCAGTAAAATGCTAGTGGTTCCCACTGCCACCAGTGGGTGAAAATATTTGGCCCAAGTTGTAGCCCATAAAAACCGCATGTATCGTATGTAAGAGATAATAAAGAGCAATATCCAATGATTTCATTCGAGGCACGTCCACCTCGTTATCAGTCTGTCGCCGTATATAGGGTGTCTGCGTATACAGGGTGTCTGTGCATGTACAGAGTGTTTTATCGTGGCGTTTTAAATCCGAGGCTATGATATATTAAGTCATTTCAAGAGATGTTTTTGTAAAGCCATGGAATATGTACCGAAATATCAATTACAGACTATTAATTTGACTGGCCGAGAGACATTTGCTAAAATTCCTGAAAAACATTAGTTCCGTAAATAAATAGATTTTTGGGTCATAAAATTAAATCTATAATACAAATAAATCGCCTTGTAATCACCACGTAGAATACCAAAACGTAAATTGTACCCTATATACTATAAGTCTCTTGTTTCTAATAAAGATTTCTGTATTTGTACTCTGTGACGATACTATTGTCACAGTGAAGCGATGGGTGAAGCAGAATATGCCTTCTATATTCACAATATGATATACATTTTCTATGCACCCTGTATACGCATGTCGTGTCAAAGTACAGTTTAATATAATATTCAAATGAAGTGCATGCGACGGCGCATGTACGGAGCCAGGATGTGCAGATTCCTGTGCTCTGTGCTAAATACTTTTACTAAGCTGTACAGGGTTGGTTTTTGACATATAATTGTGGGGCTATTATCATCATATCATATAGCTTATAGTAATGCTGGACCCTCCCCTATTGAGCGCTATAGACATGATTTTTTGTGGCATTTTATGTGTGGCTATAACAAATATAAAACTATACTCGGTTCTAGAACACAAGTAATATTTGACAAAATAGGAGTGTTTTTTGTTTTTGTTTTAATTTTCCACTAAAATTATTTTGGTGGAAAATATTAGTCACCTTTGGAAAAAATTAATAAAAGAATCTCGAAACAATTTTTCAATTGGAAAGATTTTATTTATCATTTCATTCGTCTCTCATCCACTTTCCAAATCAAATGTGTATTTTTATGTCACTGTTGTGTTTCGTTAAGTTTTTTGTTTCGTAAAGTCGTGTTCACTGTACTTATAGTTTTTAAATTAATTCCTTATATCCCCAATAATTGTAAAACCTCAACATTCTCCTCTTGGAAGAAAGCAGCCGCTATATTTCAGTAGAGTACCAAAGGGACAATCCTCATAGAGTCCCGCTAAAAGGTTCCGACTTTATTTTTACGGTAATGCGCAGATTCTATAGCGTGACTTACGGGGGTGGCTGTAAAGGCATAATTCTATGAATATGGGACAGAGAGTGGCGACTTAGAGCTTTTGTGGTTCTACGGAAATGGATTTTTATGTAGTAAGTACTCATTTCTACTTTTAATTTACGAGAGTGAGTTCTAGGTAGAATTTATACGAAAATTAATATTTTTATTACTTTTGAATATCCTGAGAAGAATCAGTAAATCGAAAAAAATAAAAAATAAATAATTGGAGTTACACAAACAGAAGTCGCCGAAAAAGTTCAAGTGACAGTGAATGAAATATATTGGACAAAACCTGGCGAATCAAAAATTAATCAAAATCATAAGAATAATTACATCACAAAATGCCGATATATATATATCTGTACACGTTCTTACAAACATTAATTTGCAAAATTAGGTTGAAAAAAAAATTACTCATTTGACAAATCTATAACTAGATTTTAATTCTAGTATATTTATGTATGTATTTCTGTAAATATGTACATATACTCGACAATAAAAAAAATTTGCTTAATACACACTATAAATGAGCTTAAAAATAAGTAGGTATTTAAACTGTAAAAATGTTTGGAAGAATCCCTAGCAATACAAACTTGGTTGAGTTTTATCCGTACAACAGTGTAGTGAAAAATAACAAAAACCGAGAATACAATTGTTCTACAGAACTGAAAAATCAAAAGCATTCCCAGAAGTTTATAATTAAACATTCAAACTAAAATAGTTTTTAAGTTTTGTCCGAGAATTAACTATTATCATGTTGTTACAATTCTTTTATAATCACAAAGGATAATATTCAGTTGAAAAAACAAGATGTTTCTGGAACAAACTCACAGCTTCTCCAGTAGTTTGTATATTACCTGAAACAGATAAAATTAAAAATTACCATAATGTCAACTATTCTTAAAAATAAATTATTTTTGCGCCTCCAGTGATCGGCAATCGGACATTACAAGAGTCACAATTTTTCCCGTTCAAACAAAAAAGTATTACCAAATACAAAGTGATAAGCATAGCCTGGTGTCCCGGCAATTGACATAAATTTGCAGATCGTAAATGATTTTACCGCGACGGGAATTGAACCCCGAACCTATTAGTAAAAAGTAAGCAAAATACTATAACATTACCAAGCATTTGTAGCATTTTATTGTTTCAAAAGCAGTTTCGTAGCACGGCTACAAATTCTACGCCGTAGCACATCTACGAAATCTGTTTCGTAGCACATCTATGAAATCTATTTTGTAGTACTTCTACGAAATCTATTTCGTAGCACTTCTACGAAAAACCGGTTATGAAATAAGGAGTAAAAAGTGTCTTTTCTTAACTAGTTGTGAAAGTGGACCAAAGGAAAATTTTCGATGTAGTATAGTCTTCATCGGATTCGTAGAAATTACAAAATTGTACCTTACATACACTGAGTAAAGTTCACTTTAAGTTTAAGACTATATCTATCCGTACTATTTGACGTGGAATGATATACTTTACCAATAAATTAATGATAGTCTTTAACATGCTCTTCATTTCCTCATCCTTATATGATGCAATATCAACCCGATTAAAGCTAAAATGAAAACCTAAAGCTATGTAAAATCGCCCAGTTCCACCTGAGTCCCACTTAAAGGAATATATCCACTAAAGCTAAAGGCGCGCGGCCACCATATAGCGGCACGATAAACCGCCACTCGCCGTTGATTTCATTTACAATTCATTTCATGTACTTAGGAGGGCGTTTGATGGCCACGCCAGGGTTGCCACATCACCTCAAGGCTTTCTTTGAGGAATTATGACTTATCAAAAAGAACAACTGCTCTGCACTGACAGCTTGACGCATCGCATTTCGCATGTCATCACTCCACCTGGTCGGAGGGCGTCCTACACTACATTTACCGAGTCGTGATCTCCACTCAAGAACACGTTTATCCCAACGGTTGTCGGTTCACAGCGAGATTATAATGACATGGTTACTTATGACCTAAGCATACTGATATCCTTTTTCGACGTTGTTAATAATTTAATCAAGATACTCGCAATACCCGTTGTGACAGCCCTACCACCGTTTAGGTGTAAAGTTACGCCGGAAAGCAAGTGGTCCGGGCAAATACGGTTTCTTATTCTATCACCCTCCCCCCCACTGCCCCTCCCCCCCTAGCGGGCAAGGGGGCCAGTGGACGCTGGTGTTAATGTGTTTGCGTTAGTAATTAGACTAATGTGGACTATTTGATACGTTAGGGCCGTTTTAAACGGTTTTTCTTTTTGGTTTTACGTTTTTTATTTCACTTGCTAGTATTTATTTCAGCAGCAGTTTGTGAAGGAAGTTAATTCATTTTGTTCGCGATTTAAAATAACGATGAGATTCCGAACAATAGTAAAAGTTTGTTTGACGGTATTCTACAGACGGTAAAGATTATTATTGTTATGTTACTTCGTTTATTTAACTTATTGTTGTAAAATATATTTTGTTATAGAAAATACAATAAGATATTATGAAACTATTCAACAGTTATATGACATACATACTACTATATTATCGAATTTAGAATCCAAGATATTTTATGTCAACCAAGAGACATTTATGAATGAAACCTTTACAAAAACTCATGTGAACAGAACACAACAAGGGTTTCAAACTAAACACAAACTTCAACAAGGCATATTCTCACACGTGCAGCAAAAAATGTTTAATTTTTTTATTCAAATCGAAAGAGAGACCCATTAAATGATGAATGAAGCCAAAATTGCTTCGAACTTCTGTGCTCTACTTATATGATACCAATGTAGTATTTTATTTATAATATCCCATAACTTACAAGCACACAGATCCCCTGGTACTGTCCACGATCCTATCCATCCATGGTTGTCTGGTAGAGATTATCGCTCTTGAGCGATAAGACCGCCAATTGTACTTAATTTTTAAGTTATTACTGTACATAGTTTATAGTTCAAATGCAATAAAGAATTTTCTATCTATCTATCTATGTCGTTAAATATTTTCAGTACTATTCCTTGGGTTTTATAACCCCTTTGCATACAAAAAATATCCAGGTTTTGGAATGAGAGTATATCCTCTATGTTAAGTAATATGTGTGTTCCTCTCCGTTAAGTGGTATTCCTGGTAAGTGAAGGCTACAGGAGTGCATTATCTTGCAACGGGTCGGGTGTCAATCCTCATCTCGGGAGGCGGGGGTGCGAGTGAACGCGGGTAGTTTCCAATGCTCAATAAAGGTCTTTATTTTTCTTTCTCGGGGTATCTAGTAAGCTAATGGAGCTTTATTGACTCTCAGTTACCCGCTTCCGAAGAATTTATTCTCTAATCGGCAATGGACGTGCCATTAGAGACAGATTCTTAAGGAATTTAAAGTAGAAATAATATGGTGGCTTTGTGTAATGATTGTCTTTAACGACATTACACAAATATTCTTTGAGGACAAGACACCATGGATTATATGACTGTGGTTCTAACATTGTTGTTTGATAGTTTTCAATTCAGGTGCAAAACTACAAAATTTATTGCTCTTACAAAACCAAGAAATCTCTGTAAATATACTATGGCACACCTAATAGAAGTATATTTGTGATAAAATCAATTGCACTATTAAAGTTCAGAATAATTTGAAG
The DNA here is from genome assembly GCA_943735965.1 of Eupithecia abbreviata. Classification (NCBI taxonomy): domain Eukaryota; kingdom Metazoa; phylum Arthropoda; class Insecta; order Lepidoptera; family Geometridae; genus Eupithecia; species Eupithecia abbreviata. Next base: position 286,573 of record OX030997.1, on the reverse strand, counting down.
GAATTAAATAATATACATAAATAATAATAATAAACATTTTCGATTTTGGCGGGACTTGAACCCCAATGACCTATTCTGATTAGAGCATCCCCGTACTGAGCACGGGGACGCTCTAACTAACCAACGCCATGAAATCAAGTAGCTTACGACGAATCAAAAACCTTTGGGACTTCCTACGGACACAAGCGTATCTCTATTATTTTTTTCTTAGAAATTATCCCGAATGCGAGAGAAATGAAATGAAATGAAATATATTTATTGTGATAGCTAACTTAACTATCTAACTATAGTAACAAGCACACGACTTAAAAGGAATTAAAAGTAAATAATTAATAATATACATTGATTTAACACATTGAGAGACATTTCTAAATTAATGTTGTGTAGATCAAGCCGTGTGTGATGGTCAGTGATGAGAGCGTATGCACTATAATAATAAAAACCTTAGATTTATTAAGACCTTAGATTAAAACATAATATTTATTTAAAGGATGCTTCTCACAAGCAGCGGAGTGATCGCTCACACTCCGCCCCCACCCGAAGGCTCAGCCGTTTAGTTAGCAACATATTGACAGACGGACGCCTAGAGAAGGCGTCCTATCTCTGCCGACGACTAAACAATTATCTCTGTTCAACCCAAACTGACCCATACACGGACACTGCGATCCATCCCATACACTGCTACGATTCATAAACCTTCTGTATGTAAGACTGGAGACAGCTTATGGGAAAACCCCAATTGTTTGCGGGAGGACGTTCAGCAGTGGACGAATGTGTGCTCATGAGTGATCATCGTTGTCAGCCTTTGTTAGTCCACAGCTGGACATAGAACTCCCCTAATGAGCGCCATAGCACCCTGTCTTCCGGTTGCCGCATGCAGCATCTGCCTGCTGCCTTTCGCAGGTCGTCACTCATGCTTTTGGCGCTCATGAATAATTAATATTTTTTGGGTAATATAAAAAATTTTGTAAAGTTGGGATATTAAGCTGCCTCGAGCTAGTTGACTTAACTAAACAAATATGTTACATAGTTTTAAAAAATACAGATATTCCTACTCGTGTCTCTGTATCATTCCACTGGTCTACAGATTAAGGGATAGGCGAGGTTCCAGATGGATCGGCGTGAGCATACTACATACATACTACATCGTCACTCTGTGCCTGTTAAGGTATTATTGGCAGATTCGATTTATTTCCTTCAATCAATGTGTTGACGGCGCGGCAATAGAACTACTTCACACCACAAATACTGATTGACGATTGCCGACGTTAACGTTAACGCATCGACACACTCGTCCCTGGAGGCAGAGCTCTTGATAATACTTGATTCGTTTTTTTTTCACTTGTTTTAAGTCTAGTTTTGTAGGTGTTTATGAAAAGTTCCGTAGCTCACTGGTTTATTCCACTGGAGTTTTCGGAAGTAAGCTATGTAGCATTAGAACCCACAGTGTATGCTAAAGCCTCAGTAGTCGCAGTGTGACAAGTCGCGTTCAAAGTTATCGTGCTGCAGTCTTTATGCACGTGACAGGTCCTTTCTCGCTCTGTAATTACGTTAGGAACTAATGCTTGAATAAATGCTGACCTATTTACCAAGATATTTTAGAAAATATCTTAATATCTCCTATAAGCGGAGCCGCGGGCATTAGAAAAAATTAATAAAAGATTGCTGAAAAAGTGACATAATAATAATTATTGAAGATATCGAGTAACAAACACAATATATAATAATAACAATTGTTTATGGCAGACGTCCGCAATCTCCCCTATAACCCGATTACCCAGTCCATCCATCCATCACAATAGCCTGGTTTTATTTCTTTCATTTTACTTTGCAATAGTCTCTACACCTGGCGGATACCATCTTTGCGTGTATCATGTTGTGCACCCGAGGATAATACCCGCTATGTGTAGCCATCGCCTTTAGATTAACTTCTCAAAGGGCCTCTGTGCTGTTGGCTTCGGCCCCACGCAAGCCTTCCAATGGACCGGGTCACTTTATGGCCCGAGATCATGGTAAATGAGAGACAGATATTATTAAATAATAAATAATGCTGGACAATTCACACAGATATAGATATAGCATCTATATCTTTGTTTTTTTGTTCTTTTCTGTTTGTTTGTCTGTCTTGATGTGCAATACAGCGTTTTTGTATTGTATTATAACATTAAAATATTATTCTAGTAATATTTTAGGTATTATTTATTTAAAGGTATTTTTTTTGGAGTTAATTAAAAGGTTTACCTTTTAATTAATGGATATAAATGTCATAGAAAGGCAACAACTTGGTTTTTGTGACACAAGTTTGTACTCGTATGTTGTGGCTAAAGTGTGGTGAATACATTGTCCAGCATTATTATTATTCGGCCAGGCGTTTGTCAGAATCCCATACCATTCATCAACGCCACGATTCATCTCGCTGGAATCATTAAGATGTATGGCGAGATCAATCTTGCGGGTTCCGTATACGAATGCTCCTTGTTTAACCCTAATAATAAGGGTAATTGATGGTTTCGAGTGCTTGCTTAACTAGCCGTGAAGGGAAATCTATGCTGTTGTTCCTTTTATTATATTTGAGGGCAGAATATGGCATAATTCATTACGCATAGAAAACTAGATGTTAAATAATTATGCTCGTTTCTAGACGAATAAACAATAAAAACTGATGCTAACAGAAAATACAAAGTAATCAACGCAAACAATAAACTAAGTACACACGCGGTATTTCTAAGTGTACTTAGTTATTTTTTTTACGGTAATAAACAGTTCTAGATTTTTAATTCTTTATTTGAAAACGATAAAAAGTTGAGCTCGAAGATGAACTAGAGATAAAAGCTTTCAAAATCCAAAATTGTTTCAAACGTCTGCGATTCCTGCCGATGATACCCGTGTCGCTTAATATTTTCCACCAATATTTTATTTAGTATCAATATTATATTTTATAGTTTATGTAGTCAAACTAAGTACTTTCGCATAGAAAGATTCAGTCATCATCATCAAAAGACGTCCACTGATGGACCCTAAAGATCGCCACAACGACCTGCACACCTGCACAACTAACATCGAGTGTTATTTTTACAATAAAATGTCAAGGTTAACAAAAAACACTTTGACATAAAGCTCCCAGATGAATAGATAACACATTCCTAACGTTACATACACATAACGTTTATATGCCCGAAATCTTTGTACAGAAAGCAAGCAACAAAATAAACCAAATATTTTGCTTCCACCAAATAAATTGGATTGCGTATATTTTATTTCCCCGATATGGAAATACACCTGTTTTTTACGCAGCAGAAATCACGGTTATCCGGGCGAGTATAAATCATCCGGGTACCCGGGTATCCGGATCAATCAGCGCGACAGGGGATGCATCGCTCAGGGTGGAAGAATCGACCCCGTATGGAAAACAACTGAAAGATTGAATTGATCTTTATTCGGGTTTCTCGTAAATGGAAACTAATCAATAAGTAAGTTTTGAGGCTTTTTCTTTGGATTTCCCTTCTATATAATTAAGTAATTTATTTCTGTGAGTGAATAAACATTTGAACATAACTCAAAAGAATACAAGGGAGAAAATGATTGAACTTCTATCGTAAAGAAGGCAATTTTTTATTCTGTCTACTTCTATCGATTAACGATATTTGTTCAGGGTATTTTGGTCGGTTTCTATGCATAATAAAAATATATTAGACATCTAGTATGCATAACACAAGCCCAGCTTCCCTTGGGGCTAGATAATGCTGTGTGAATTGTCCAGCATAATTTATTTATTATTTAATATAAGTGTACAGATGAAAATAGCATTTTTTCAAGTATCGTTTTCAAATCCTACAAATTTTCAGTCTCATCGAAATACAAAACTAGGATTTCATCAACGTTTCAGGATTCGACGTCTTCCGCGCCATGGTTGTTATCGCTAGTGTTTTGTTTTCGATTGTAAATTTCCCCGTTTGAATTCCCCTTTCCCGCCGCGGGGGAATAGGGGAATAGTAATGACTCATGTGATCACATTAAATGACCAGCGATATGTATGTACCTATATACAATGTGGTAATGAATGAGAATGCAGGATGACTGTCCGGTTGTCGGCAACGAGCCGTGTAATGAGGAGGGTGACTGGCGATAGCTAGGTTACAGCGCGGACAGGTTAGCACTAATTAAATTAATGAGAATGAAATGCATTTTTAATTTAAAATTAATAAGCATTTTTTTTTGGGTCGTGTCGATGCTTATAATTTTTCGATTAGCGGTTAGATTAGTTAGGAGGTTGCGGGTTCGATTCCCGAAGATCGTACAAACATGATTATGATTGTACGATCTTCAGGTATTTGTTCCGGGTGTTCTCGTAAGTTTCTATGTATCATAAAATATCTATGTATGTAATGTATTGTATTATGTATATCAGTTATCTAGTACCCATAACACAAGCTCTGCTCAGCGTGGGGCTAGATAATGCTGTGGCATTATTTATTTAAATCTGCCTCTTTTGATCTTCTAGCAAATGACGTCAACAATATCAAATATTCAATGCTCTTATTTGTTAGAATATATTTTTTATTGCTTTTTTGTCGTTTAAACGTCATAAAGTTAGGTAAATAAATAATTTTTGAGATCGAATCTCGCTTTTCTCATCAACCAAACGACAGCGAAAAGTAAACCAAAGAACAATAAAACAGATCTTCCAAAAGAAGCAACGAAACTTGGAGTTCAAAATTCAAAACTCAAAAACTTAATTCCAAAGTGCCCGGGGCGTTGTAATAATGGCCACCGGAAATTGTGCCGCCATCTTGAATCGGACCGGAATTGGCACCGGACACCTTTCTAGGAATTAGGGGCATAGGGCGGTTGTACATTTATAGGGCGGGTAATGTTGCATATACAAATATAGTTCGGGATTTTACGTTCAGGTCAAAATTTGCGATTTGATGTAGATAAGCTAGCTACGGAATAACTGAACGCCGGTGGCGGATGTCCACTCAACTCGGCATGGTGACTACGTGGTGACTACCGTGGGTATACAATTGTTGCTGGATACTTTTACAATGGAAATTATCAATTGAGGACCTTCGATCCAATACCGTACCACTTATGTAAAAAACCCTTACAACTTGATTCAAGAAGGCGGTCCACGGGGCTGTAGCGCGGCGCCACTTGAATGCATTTTGTGCGGTAGCGTTGCGGCCTATGTGTGCTACAACCTTAATTGTTATCCAAATGTTTACGTAGGTGTATGTTTAAGGAAGTGGGTAAAGCATTATAGAATTCATTTATGCTTTACGGACAACTTTACGCTTAAGCTTTACGCTAAGCTTTTACGCAATTAATATATGTTGTATGTGTTTCCGAAGCTTTTCTAAAATGCAATTTCGTCTACTATATATTTATAACTTTGCTAAACCATTTAAATACTTATCCTCATCAGCCTGTACGAGTCCACTGCTGGACCTAGGCTTCCCCTAATGAGTCCCATCGCGCCATGTCTTCAGCCGCATACAGCACCTGTCAGGTCATCATCCCACCACTACGTTTGCCGAGTATTGTATTGTATTGTATTTCTTTATTAATAAAAACTAATTCTAATCTTATTTCTACGAAACTTTAAACCAGATAAGGTTTGTCTAGTGTCGACAGTTACAGCGTGTTGCCATGCCACACATTAACTCACGTACATAAAATATAAAGAGTCTAATCACCTACTAGCATTATCAGTCTAATCACCTACTAGCATTATCAGTCTAATCACCTACTAGCATTATCAGTCTAATCACCTACTAGCATTATCAGTCTAATCACCTACTAGCATTATCAGTCTAATCACCTACTAGCATTATCAGTCTAATCACTTACTTGGATTCATAAGTTAGGTTCAATAGCTACCTGCATACAGGTTTAACAGTCGCGGTGTCCACTCTAGATCTCGTCTACCCTAGCGGTTGGTTCTTCGTGAGATATAATCAACAATCTAAATACTACCGCCATGAAATTAACAACATACGCCCATCTGTATTAATTCGCTCATCCATATGGATGGATGACGGATAAAGGATTTGTATGGATGTATGTATGGATGGATGGGTTCTCGAACGGCTTGACTTTTACATCGGTAGTTATTCGAGTTGTGCAGTTCAGTTAACACTATGTTGCGCTGTGATGTGCTTTTAGGTTAGAAGTAATCAGTGACATTCAGTGAGTTTCAGAATGACAATTTAGGTCGTTAAAAGGTACATTCAGACCATGCACAAATAATAATAATAAAATGTTTATTTTTAGATTACAAAGTCAAAAATCAATATCTTTTATTTCCATAGGCTTAAAAAATAAGCAAATTTTATGGGTTTCAAATAAGAATTAAGGTGATTTGATTTTTTGTTCACTTTAAATCAAAATCTCCATACTGTCAATTATTCTGTCAGTCTGTAAATTATTGGATAATATGAGTTTAAATTTAGTTATTTTATCTACTATGAAATTAGTATATCTATTTTGTATTTATTTATTTTTAAAGAATATACATGATTTCTTATATTTAACACTCTTTAAACCCGTAGGGGTTTGACCCGAATGTTACATTCCTCGGGTTTCAATCTTAAGATAAAGTATGGTGATGGAGGGTATGAAAATATGTAAATTAATGAATAGTCATTTAGGTACATACATTATAATTTTAGAATTGAATTGAGAATTATGTTTATTGTTGTGTCATGTCCGTTACTTCCTGATATGGATATATGTAAATACTACTTCTAATTTGTTTCTTATAGTTAGCTGTAACTTTCTTTTTTCATTTTGCAATGGAGCTTATTTTGTATGCACGAACAAAATAAGTTTTCAAATACTCCGCGGCGGTACGAGTACGACCTGGCGGTAGATTGTAGAATCGAAGCAACGAGCGGGGAGGAAACCTACAACTTCATACAAATAATATTTTTCAGCTGTAAAAGACAATACTCTACGATCTGGGAGTAATGGCGGATAACGCGGGACTCCCATTACCGAGAGTCGCGTTATTAGGACAATTCTGACTTATTGCCGAGCTCATGCAGAGAAATGTACCGGGGCGGTGTGAGGGGCGGTGTGAGGGGCGGGCGGGAGCGGGCGACTGTCTTACGTAGATAAATGTATTCTCTTTGGGCGACTGATGGAGGACAATGTTTCACATGAAGCCGAGTTTTAAACAGTTATCAAATTATTTTTTGTGGGAAATAAAGAATAACTATTCATTTTTCAATTATAACTATATTCACTGGACGAATCAAAATAATTTAGGCAACAATTCGTCACTGCAATAAAAGTTTTCTAATTCGTCACAATCACAACGCAAAAACCATTAAAATTGGTTTTTTTCAGCCACATGTAAATTTAGTTCTAACAAGTCACGTCTTAGTTCTGTAATTACACGGAGAACTTGTTTTTATTCGTCACCCCGTCTAATAGTTCTAATTGGTTACAAATAGAATGAATAGCCCTATTCACTACCCGACAAGGGTAATGTTACGGAGCGGTCGCCAACTTTGGGAGAAAACAAATGATATAAAGAGAAAGAAAACTGTAAAGTTCGTGATTGTTGTACACGGTATTTTAAAACTTTATATTTATAATATTGTATAAATAAATTAACGATGGTTATAACTGGACTTGAACAGGCAATATTACTCCTTTTTTATTGTTCTTCAGTAGATTCATGTAGTTCATATTAAGTTCATAGCTCATTTATTGATTAATTGATTATTTTTGGTTACAGGTCACATGTATGGCCATTGGCACTTGCTTGTATTGTTTTATTTTAGCTTTAGTTTTATGCTATTGTTACTAAAGTTTTTGTTAGTGCACTTCATTACCTACCACCAAACAGAAAATGTTTTGATGCCCCGCGAAACAGGCCTAGCCTAGTGCGGGGGTCACTGTTAACTGCAACACCTCAATGTATCAACTCTATAATGTAAGAATATGTACATAAATTAAGTTAAGGTGTTATTATTTGCAAGCTTTTTTTTGGTAAATAAATATTTTTTATTTGTATTTTGTAATATAAGACTTGAAATGGCAATTATGTAAAAATGTACAGTTCATAGCTTATTTCCCCGCTACCGCTTACTCCTTACGACCTAGGTCTAGCGGTGAAAGGGTAGGCGCGTGCTTCGCCGCAAATCCGCGACGTCCTCGACTGTCACATTATTGAAAAAATTGCAGTCGCGAGTGCGGGAAGATCGCAGGACGCCTCTCCGCGCCATTATAGTAATGCAGCTCAGAGGCTTTAGAAATATGTGTTATTATACTTTCTCAAATGGAAAATGTGGCTTTGAAGTCAGCTAAATCGTAGCTCGCTGAGCGACCTTGAGCACGACCTATGTCATCACTGGTAACACTCATTGGTTGCGGTATCCGTGACGAGAAGGTATTGTAAAGCTTCCCGAACGCTGCCCATGCGAGTTGTATTCGTCGGCTGACCTCTTTATGAAAATCAAATGAAATAAAAAAAATTGGTTTTTGAATGTTTTTTATTGTAATTTGTTGTCAAACGTTTTGAACGATTTCATACAACAACATCTAATATTAGATTTCTTAAGTTCTCTCGAAATCCACTTGTCAAGGGCAAGGAACCAAATGTTAGATGTAGTATGTTCAGTCCGAAACACCTAAACCATGTTGTTAGTGTATTTAGGGCTCCTCTAGCCCTCCGCCGCCGCCGCCACATATCGCGAGATAATGCAGACCCTCGTCAGCGTGATGAATCGGCCCCGTGATTAATTACTGCCTGCCCGGTACATCCACTAGTGGGGTTGTTCCTGCTTACCGAGGAAATCTGAGTTTAGTTGGAACAAACATTACAACACAATACAAATATGTACGCTTTATTGCACATCAAACACAGAAAAAAAAACAGTAGAGAACAAACAAACAAAGATACAGATGCACAATGGGCGGCCTTATCGCTAACAGCGATTTCTTCCAGGCAACCTTTGGATGGACCCGTAGCTATAGTATAAACATTGTGGATTTACATTGAATATTCAAAATTCTTTTATTGCGAAACCTGCTGTACATCGGACTTATAATAACTTTCATAGGTCTCAAGCAAGCACCGCGCGAGGCAACCTCATGCTAAGTGCTTGTTACTAATTCTGCTAATCTAATCGCTTCCCAGTGGCAATGGTATCGATGTAGAATCCTTAGATGAAATAAGCATATAATGTTCTATGACCGTATGGTTTTATCATACGGTCGTAGAACATTATATGTATACTGAATCTTTAATTCATCTGCCGACCAGAATCCATTGTGTTTTAGGAGTACGAGTATGTTGATTTCTATTGTAGCCTAAAATGTACCAAATACGTTACTTACTGAAACTGAGTAATAATAAGTAAGTCATATAATACTGTTATTCCATAATTGCTGAGCACGCTAAAGAGGGAGTCGTTTTCATCATCATCAAGCTACAATTAAAAACTCAAACTGACATAAACTTTTGAATAACATTAAAAAGAAATGCTGTAAGAACAAAAACTTATCCTATCCAATTCAGTGTCTGCTTCCGCCTACAAAAGCGAGAGGGCGCCCCGATACCGGGAAATCTTATTAGACGGTCTTTGATTACGCAAATCATGTTCTTAGGCGAGCGGAGTCGGGCGTAATCACATTATAGCGGGCGCGTTCTAGCACAAGACATAGTGGACGAGTGGAGGCAGGCAAGTGGACGAGTGGAGGCAGGCAAGTGGACAAGACAGTTGCGGAAACTTGTGAAATCATTTATTTCATGTAATTCTCACAGTTGAATAAAAATAAGTATGAATCTGTCTCACATTTATGATAAGACTGTAGGTTTTTCAAAATAAGAAAAATATATTGTTGTTTTCTTGTTTCTTATCATTGATTTTAAATAACACACAATCTACTTTATAATAATATCGTTACGAATATTAGGAATGAAACAAATTCATCAATTTTTTTTTATTAAATAATGTTTAATGTTCTAATAACTTAGGTAATGCTGCAGGTACGAAAATACTTTAGCATGTCAGAACTATTAATATTGTTAAAATAGTGATTCTAGTGACTCCCCCGTCTAAACGTTCCCCAGCACTACTTTCAGCGCATTTATTGAGGTTAATGAAAACGATAGCGACTCTCTCCATTCAGATCTCTGATTCACTTACTACAATAAACACTTTACTTCCAACTTTCCGTATTTCACTCGCGCAGTGAAGAAGCTCCTTTAATTTTACTGGAAGACTGTGGCGGGGCCTTAATTTGTAGACGAAGGCTTTAATTATGCGAATTCGACATTTTGTTTCTTGAGACGAATAATTTGCTTTGAGATGGAATCAGGAATACTCGTTTATGATTTTGTGAGACGGTTTTATTGATGGCGGATTGAGAATCATTGGATGCTGCTAATTGGTTATATTCATAATTATTAATATTGTTTTGAAATAAATGAATGTGAGTGAGAGAATTTTCAAAATCGGTTCGTAATTGATGGAGAAACAAACGATAATAATATACAGTAGGGCCTCGATAATCCGTACTCTGGCTAATCCAAACGTCGCTATAATCCGAACTGCCGACTGCCCCTCTCTCTCTTTTACCGTGACCGCTAATCTTATGTTTTCTCTTCAGTTGCGAATGAGTCTTTTGTTGACAAGACTTCTGCTTCAAACGTCAAGAAAATTCCTCATTCACAAACTATATCAGCACTGAATGCATGTTTGGATTGGACTGATGAAAATCACTTGTCTATATCCGAAAAGATGATGCTGCGTAATTTGAGAGACAAAGCATGTTTTTGGTAAATAAATAGAATCTGCCAAACTAAAATTGATGACTTTATGAATAAGTAACGTATTTTGTGGTTTAGTTCTGTATCTTATAGTACCGATTATCGTATTAGGTAGTTCGGATTATCGAGGCCCTACTATATTTAAAAAAAAAGTACAGACAAAAAAGAACATAGAACCTCGTAATCGGACATGTACCAACGCTTAAAATATTCCATTCACGGCCCAGCAGCGGTTAGATGAAACTAAAGACTAAGACAATAGGAGGATATCGTCGGCTTACTGCAAGATGTCACTAACTGCGTTAAATACACAAACGAGTTCGTCTCGATGAGCTCTACATTTTGGTAAAACCCACTAATTTGTAGCTCTTCAAACTTAGAAGTTATGGCTTGGTAATAAAGTTATTAACTTCATTTTTGGTATATCTGCTTTCATAAAATTAATTAACTTACATTAATAGATTTTAACAATAGAAAAAAAAACACAATTGCCATTTTTATTTTCATACATAACTCATTTAAATGACTTAACAACATTTTAAAAATGCTTTTACGTCCACAAACTTTTGAATAAGTTTTGTTTTAATTCATTCACTTAGCTAGTTTTGTCGTATCATATTTTTTGGAAAAAAAATACTAACGGTTTTAAATGACTTCTATCAAAACGAGTAAGTAACGTCTACACTGAGTTTTAATTTTTTATAGAATTCATTATTTACTCTTAATTACTTTTTTCGAAATATAATCAATGGTAAAAGAATACTATTCGCATTACATGACTTCTTTCAGAACCAGTAACGTTTATAGATGGTACCTAATTCAGTATTTTGTGTGAATAATATTATAACTACTCTCGGGGAGCTGGGCGCTGCGAGCTGTGAGATAAGTTTCAAATGATTGGTATTATAACGATAAAATATTAAAAAGAACAGTCAGATCTAGAGAACATCATCATCAGCCTATAGCAGTCCACTGCTGGACATAGGCCTACCCTAATGAGCACCATAGCGTCCTGTCTTTAGCTTGCCGCATCAAGCATCTACCTGCAGTCTTTCGCAGGTCGTCATCCCACCTGGTCGGAGGGCGTCCTACACCACTAGAGTGCACAGTAACAGTGAGTAGTTATCTTAACTTGCATACATTAAATGCATATTGTTTCATACAAAAAAATACATGTCACAATTAACACATTTAATAATCTAATAAAAAGAAATACAAAACTTCCGTCGGAATGACGAAAATGGGGCATATCCGAGTCTCAAATAGTTTGGCAACTATGTTAACTTCTGCCTCACTTCTTCTTACAACTATTAGTTAAGTTGGACGAGCTGAGGCGCTTTATTAACTTAACTTTAGCTTTACCGAGTTTAAAATAAAGGCGTTGATGCACCTCAGTGTTGCCATAACTTTTATAATTTTAATGAAAACAAATTTATAGCTAACCGAGTGCTAAATACATAGTAGTAGAGGGTGCCAGATAAAAGTACGGAGTTAATACCAATAAAAAAACAGAAAAAATGTTTTTACTGTCTGCAAATATTTGTTCCCTGTTCGTTTTCTATGTATAATAAAAATTACCTATGTAAATGTATTGCATTATGTTTATGTTATCTAGGACCCGTGTGTTTCCGAACTCTGAAGTCTCGAGTAAATAAGAAATAATTGATTATGCCATCTTATAAAAACCATGTATACTTAAAGGCTATGTGAAATACAATAAGAAACAAGACTTCACAGATTTACAGAAATAGAAACATTTCAACACATTTGTTGTTTATGCAAATTGCCGGTAGGTAGTTTAAGCATACAAGTTACAAAATTCTCTATCGCCCGTGCTAGTGTAACGCTGTGTTACGGCGTGCTAGTGATTCTCGTCCCTTGCAATAAGGCTCATTTTAGAATGCCTATTCTGCAGCTCACTCGTTATCAGTTCGATGTACCAGATTGTAAACAAGTAGTATAAGATGTCAATACAGACAAATCACTAAAGGTGTGCTAAGTACCTGTGTAGGTAGTGTCTTGACTGTAATACGTATAATCTGATTCAAATTCTTAAATTAATCTTATAGCCTAAATGTTTGTTCTATCTACATATGTTCACAGTATTTGGTGTAACGGGTAAGCAGTTACACAGCTACCAACACAACAATACCAACTCCTTGCCCCTCGAATCGAACAATATCGGGGCAATTCACACAAAAATGGAATATTAAGGTCCATTTACTCAAAGAGGGCCAATTATGAACGCAAAGAGGTTCTGGCCTCCCTCGCGGTGTCAGACGCAGGGCGAGAGGAAATTGCCTTCTTGCCGCCGGAAGAGCCAAATTATCTGTGTGGAGATAACGCACTGGGTTTGGAAGGCGGTGGTGTGGCTCGGGCTTACATACTCGTATAGTGCCGTCGAGAGAAATATGTAAGCTGGCTAGCACAGCTTGCTTGTTTATCATCAAAAAAGTCAATATCATTTATTTCTTTAGGCTTACAAAATAAACACTTAGACAAGACATCGCTTAAAAACCGATTAAATCATTTTCAATCGCTGAATAACTCTTTTATTGTTTATAGACTTGTGGGTCGATTGAGTCCTAACGTGACTCACCGGGCGGGATATATGGATTGATTTGTGATGAGTGCAAACTAAAAACGAAGCAAATTAAATATACAATAAACAATTTATACTTTTACTTAATATTTTTCAAAAGCTTTATTTTGATCTTGTTGAAAAAGCAGATAGTATTTACAAAGACGACAGAGACTAAGTAGTATTTGCCCCAAGACACAAGACGTTTGTTTTGTTTTTGAGTTGTAAATCCATTATAAAATAAGAAATATAATAACTATATACCTAATCATTAAACATTACCTAAAACTCAAACGCAGCTAACCAAAATGTTTCGGCTACTGGTTGGGCGGTGCCTAATTAAAGATTCCAGGACTTTTGATATTGTATTGAAATAAAATCTACAATGTTGAGTTAGAGTGATGAGGCGAAATCGAGTCGATGAAACGCAAAATTAAATAAGTAATGATTATTGAAACAAAATCCGCGAGACGGCACGATTTGTCTTCTTTTTATAAATCCATGGTCCATAATACTGTCAAGGTATAAATGGTTTTCATTTTCCCGATACATCAAGAGGTACATTTTGAAAATAAAGTGTGTAGTAATTATTTTTGCTACATAAATAAGGCCGGGCCACACGCGCGGCGAGGCGAGCTATCGGCGCGCGACACACGAGCACGGTCGAGCGTGCGCCGCTAGGGCTGCTACCTATGGAGTTTAAGAATTATATATCAATACAATTAATAAAAAAATCTCTTCACAGAGAGGTCATCTTACAGTTAATTGTTATATCAAGGTGTGGTTTAGTAAATACAGATATCTGTTTGTAAGAGACTGGTGCCAGTGATAGTTTTTAAAACCTATGTTACTAGTCACTAGTGCCCCAATTATCAATAGCTTGTACAATAAAAGGCAGGCCTAAAATAATTTAGATAAACGACCCTTAAGACGCAGAAACTTATTTATTTAATTCTTTGTAACACTATAATTACATGTCAGGATTAGATTAGGGTTTTACCCTTCTAGTATAAGCCAATAAGGCGTTTAGTATGGGAGGGTCAAGAAAGCAGTGGACTAGTATTAAGCTGGTATTATTGTTGATAAAATAATGTTCCATTTTATGTGTTTATTAATTTACAAATGAAAAAGCTTTGCAATATTGCATATTTTTATATGCAATATTGCATATTCATTGCAAAAGCTTTTTCATTTTTTATTTAAAAAAACAAAGGTAATAAATAGTTTATTCAAACAGCGCGGAAGCAAAGCCACGTTGTTCCTAGAAAATAAAACAAAGATCAGAGAACTCGCAGCATCCTAATACATAAACATAACGGTCGATATATCTGTTTTAGATCCCGCCGATATAAAAATTTATACGTCGAGAATCCGAGCGCCATAAACAGGGCTTGCGCGGATCGCCGTAATTCTGAGGAAACGGTACGGAAGTAGGGATGTCTGTTTGTGTCAACTGAAATATTTTTAAGCCCGATACAATAATAATGTGTTTCTCTGCTTAATTTGACTTCAATTCTTTTAATGAATAAGATATTGGTCAGTCCAAAATTAATTAGTTAACTCATTTTATTAGTTTTGTGCTATTATTTGATTTTACACTGCTTTTCTTATGGAATCAAATGTCTCTGTGGTGCAGATTTTGTTTAGTTATTTCTTTATTAAATTAAAGCTCGCGTCTTTAATAGGCTATAACCCATATTAATATGAATGGTAGATATAGGCACTAACTGCAGCTTATCGAAAAAAAAAAAATACAGAACACGGATTTCTGCGTATTTTACGCACACGCAAAAAGTTTTGACGCAATGACAATCAAATCTTGACCGTTAAAAAATGTACTGGATCAACTAAACAAGCTGAGTGTATATGTGCCAGCCCTAGCTAAGCAGCTAGGTGTCGCAATACGGATTTGTATCGATAGCGCGATTATTCGCGACTAAATTGTTATGTGATCGCGCAGAAAACTTCTTTTCTCGTTTATTGGAAAATATATTTTATTGATAAGACACGAAAATGCTATTTATATTATTTTTGGCTCTATTGAAATATTTCTTTGGTAGGTATAATAAAATAAGTTAAATGTCAATGATATAAATAGGTATCTAAGGCTTGTTTAGTTAATAGATCTTTGGACTAGGTCAGACATTGCTTGGTTCAAATTAAACTAATTTTATTTCTCTTTTATATTTATTTGGGAAACATAAAGCTAATATTTAGGTTAAAATAGATTCAAAGACTAAGAGCAAATAAAGCTAACGATAGTTTATGTGATAAATAGTTATATCCACATTATCTTTTTTATTGTACTTAGATATATCATTACGTGGTGTTACGTTATTTTAGTTATTTTTTTTTTATCAACAGCAGAATATTTGCGATAAATATCTTAATAGAACCTACACTACAATCTTTATAAAGGCTTGATTAAATAAGAGCAATACTAAATATCACGACTATTCTGCAATTACGACTCCACCGCGTTGCCATGGCGACGACACGTCTGACAGGCCACGCCCCCTCGTTACAGATAGTGATGCGCTGAGTCCGCTAGTTCTATCGATAGGTATTTGTGAATGCTTATCTCAAAGGTGATATATAGCGTGCGTTAGCAATAATGCTGCCTCCAGTTTATTCAAATAAAAACAACCATGGACTAAATGTACCTACCTACGCCGAATGACACGCAATTGTGTGCATAAAGTATAATAAATTGGGCTTTAAGACTTTCTTTGATTTTAATTAAATATTGTATAAAATAAAATATAAATAAAATATAAACTTGACCCTTAGTTTAATAAATAAATATTCAAGCAACAGCTCAAATGTAGTTATTTAGTTTCAAGACTATTAATTAAAGATAGGATTGAATACCCTACCCATTTAAGATTAAATTTGAATTAAAGGGTATCCCCTACCAACCAAAACTTTAGAGCGTTAAGTGATATTTATTTGCAAGATAATGTCAAAACAAGAGAACTTTCAACTATCCTTACTATAAATTTTGTCAACACACAAGTAGTGTGTCAAGTTTTGGGAATAGTTTGAGAAAATGAAGCCACTGTAGGATTCCTGAATACTTGGCAACTCAGGAACTCTCGGATCATACCAGTTTCAAGTTATATGTACGTACAAGGAGTGCCCTGAAAAGTTGTACAAGTTTATTTTGAAGTATTTTACTCTCAACTTCGGCCTTGGCCATTATTATAAAGAGTATCTTCAAGTTCTTTTGTTTATTTCTTGTTTCAGCCTATTTTGGCGAATAAATATTGAGGCACTTTTCTAAATTTTACTTACCATGAAACATTGAACACGGCTTTTTTCAGTGTTAGTATTAGGTACTCTCTCTGATCAACTTCGCTCGTAATCGCACTTAACTGGACGTAAAACTTTTATTAGGACATCTTATGTAGCACATCTGTAGGTAAGTATTTACGTTTGTTCCAATCAACTCGTGTACATTTTATTAAACAACTACAGGTTTAACTCATGCCAAAATTCGCGAAAAAGCGTCCTAAAAGTTTTATTTACATCCAGACGTAACAAAAAAAACACAAAATACGAATTTATGATCAGAATTACTAGCCAGTGTATAGTATACATAAAATAATATTAAGTATATTCGAATATTTACGGTCCTGGTTGAAATGGTTAGGTTAGGTTTTTTTCATGAGACCTTCTTTCCACTCTTAATTTATTTATATAGAGATAAGAGAGTAATCTTTCGCCATCTTAATAAGTACATTAAAATGGACCATCTATACATCATTAATTCATCAAGAAATATATACCTTGTATAATGTAACATATTTTATTCTAAAATGTAATGTGTCTTTACAGAAATAGGAAGTTAAGTATTTAACAAAAGATCACCTACTTCCATTCCGATTGAAAAGGGGTTTCAGCGCGAAATATTTGATCCTTCATAAAGTCCCCCTTCACGGAGGGAGCGGCGTGAAAGAATGCGACTAAGTTCAGCATGATGGAGCGGATTCCGGTGACCTCAATATCTTATGAAATTATTGGCACTGAAATTTTATATTCCGCCTTGGATAGTGCTGGTACGAGGTATAAGATTTTAGGTTGCTATCGACAACTTTTCAAAATAGTATTTACAACGAAGTAAATTGAGACATTTATATACGATTTTATTACAAAGAAGACTGCTTTTAGTGGTAAAATAGCAAACAAGTGAAGAGAATCCTGCTTGGTACGCAATAATAAAAAGGGAAATACCCAGTAGATGGCATGCTCTTTCAATTAAATGAGATTATAATAATCGAAACGATATAATTCCAGTGTGCCTACAAATGCAGCAGCGATAGCAAAACTCATCGTTGAATTTAACTATATTGAAAATTCCGATGCCGCGCCGCCGTTCCGCCGGCCGCCGCCGCCGCATCGATGACATCTCAATTACCAAAGGCACATCACTACGATCCTTAAAAGCTGACATTCCGTACGTTCCGTTCCATGCTCCAATATTTGTCGTCTACCGCCGCATATTAACACCGCTCGCATAGTCGCATTCCGAAACGGAACGTATTTAGAACAATGCCGCCGTAGTGACGGACTGAATTTTATATCGATTTTATCGTTTGACTATTGGTTTGAACGGTTTATTGAAATGGAAAAATGGATGCGGAATGATTACGTCCTAGCGAGGGGGGTGGACACTTTTATGAACGGATAACGTGTGACTACACCTTTTTGCTTTTAGTTTGGAGTTATAAAGCTAATTTGGGTTTTGGCTGGACTATAAAAAAATTACGCGTTTTCAATTTGTGGACTATTTTCGGACCAGAGACCAAGGTGGTGACAGTGGCTTAAACGCCTGTGTGGGATGATTTAAACTGTGAATAAAATTAGGTGCTTAATTTAAACCTGAGTTAATTTATTTAACTCGGCTAGTTTTGTATTAAAAAAAACACTTACCTACTTGGCAAATGCTTACAAAAATTATGTAATTTTGTAAACATTTAAAAAGAAGTAGTTATGAATAAAATATTAGGCTCCATAAGTTCAACCAAATGCACCTCATTCATTAGTTAATCTGACTGACTGTGACTACGATTAGTTAGTCCGACTAGCTAATGTACTTTGATAACTGAGGTAAGAAACTTTAATAAAGGAAATAAATAAAATAATAACTAATAATACCTGCAAATAACAACTAGTATTTACTATTAGAACAGTTGAGGTCATTGCAGACTGTAACAAACAATCTAATGGTTGTACAACGAACGAAAATGGACTAAATATTTTTTCAGAGAAACGTAATAGACAATGAGTTTTGAGAGTATTAAATTCGCAAGCAACTTGGGTTATTATTTTAAATGAAGTGAGGTAGGTGCTCAACTAATGAAGCCAATTCATTAGTTAAGCTCCCATCTCACTTTATGATCACCAATTGTTAAGAAATTTCCCAAATTTTACTGTTATGCCGAAATTCTACGAACACTAAAAGGGTCTACTTAAGTAGTTGCTTTTTAGATGCCTGTCAGTCACCGGGTGCGGGTGCTGGGGACGGTGTAGTTATTTATTTAATATATTGGTTTTGTGCTTTAGTGAATGTATGTGTATGGTAATTATTAACAAGGACCCTTTGTTGTGAACTGAACATGTTAAAACCGCAACCATATTATTTTGAGGACATTGTATTTCAATTGGTAAGTTATAATATTTAATTCTATATATATAAAGTAAAGTTAGCAATCTAACAAGAACGAACCCAAATAACTAGCAACATTGTGCAGGTACCTGCATACTAAGACCTAACCTGTATGCATAAAATAATAATAAATTATATATGATACAATTTTTTTACAAATACCTACCAACATAGGTACATATACTTCGATAAAACTAAAGATCAGATGTCTTTAAAAATTGCCCCCATACTTTTTCAAAAATTAAAAAGTTGAATTAATGTCCGTATTTGCACTAGGTACTTGTCGATTTCAACTCTTCCATACATTGCACATATGCTGACAATTATTTAAAAAAACTCCTTGTCTAAAAGGTAATTTTGGATTTTTGTGTTGTTTTGGGTTGCTGTTTTTGCAAGGGTTAAGAGCAGGCCATTTGCAGGATACGGTAGTGCGTGTTAAGAACGTTCTTTACTATACATTTTATTTGTTGTTTATACACTTTTGTAGGCGGACTTCGTTCAGTGGTTCAGTGGCTTTTTACCATTACAAAAGCTTTTTGTTTCTTTGCAGGAACTGAACCTGCAATCAATCCGTCGCGAGCTCATAAAGCTGCTCGACGACTGCAGCCGTGAGTGCCTCTCATGCAGCCGCCTCCGCTGCCGCTGCCAGCCCCCTTCCTCAGCGGCCAGCAGCCTTTCCGACGACAGCGGCCTTTTCGACGTCCGCTCCCCTCCATCTTACACGTTACCCCACCCCAGCCCTTGGAAACCAGACTTTAGTACCACCATTGACAGGTGGATAAAAGCGTCCACAAATCTCTCATTCAAAAAGAGCAGAAAATTCCCGCTATCGAAGAAAGTTCTTAGTAATGTCAGTTTGACGTGGCCGCCATTTGCAAAGTCCGTGTGGAATGACCGGATTGGTCGAGAGGCGGTGGAGAGAGAGAACGAATATAGGAGTGAGAGAGAAAACAGTGTTGATGAGTTTTTCGGATATTTTAACAAGAAAATGGGTAGCAAATGCTGCTATTTTTGATTTCATAAAAATTTGTGTATTCAATGAATTTGTTAGATTCAAAACATATTAATGCCTATATAATAGAATATACCTTACTAATAAGGTGTATTTTATCATTTGTACACCTTATGTAAGTAGGTTTAAGACAAGGTGTTTATTATTACCTTGTAATTAAATAAAATAAAATTCAAACAAAATTTACAAAAATGTTTTCAATTCTCTTTCCAATATCGCCTACATTAGCTGCAGAATGTATAATTCTTATCATCCACCATAGACTACGACAAACACTTAGCTACACAAAGTTCATCACTACTCTAATAAATCTAAAACTTCACTTTATTATCTCTTCATACAACAACAACATATTATAACCTCACGATAATGTATTTTATACACGATACAATGCACTGCTATCAAAATATCCGAACTGCAAAATATAATTCTCTATTTGTAATTTTGCGGGTAGGCACCTTTTTTATTATCTTACAAATAAGCTAACGTTCCCAAACTGGCAGTTCAATCTGATTGTAGACGTGTCGCAATCGTAATGAATAATGAATAGATTACAGTGAACGTTTAACCAAGTAAAGAAATTAAATAGGTAGTTCATGAAATAAAAAGTTATACAAAAGTGATAAATTGATCGGTTTTGGACGTAAAACATTCTGACGATGATGACAACGTAAGTAGAAACTTAATAGCTTTTTATTGACTGGCGAATAGCGAGATTAGTTTAATTTTAGAGGTGAATTAAATTACGCAAAGGTATTCATGCCCAGCGTGGGGATTATGGCATTTCCCCCAAATAATTAGCCAATAATAAGGTGCTTATCAGGGATGGCCTTCGTTCAGCAGTGGACCGGGAAACGCTGTTGATGATGGAGACAATGGGACCCTTTTATTAGCCTCTGTTGTCCGTCCATCCTACTTATTAGGTACTCTATTCTCATGATGAACCGAAATACAGGCAGAGAGGTAATATGTATTTTGAAAGAACGGAAAGTCAAATTATTATAAGGTCGGTATATATATTAGGTCGTTCCGATTAAGTTCATATTTGAAATCAATGCTTTTTATGGTTTGTTCTAAAACAGGCTTTTTTGTGCAAACTATCTCACGAAGATTAGGACAGTTAATATTTGTGTTTTATAAACATAGTTGCAATAAAATAATTAACTGTTTATTTATGGATATACTTTGATGGTGCAACAAAGACATTATTCTGTGTATCGACCATTGACAAACTAGGCAGTAACTAGAAAGATTAACGGTTCTTAGAACAAATACAAGCGCTGTGCAGTGCAGGGGCTTGCTATTGTTTCGCTTTCGTAGAATAGGGACGAGAAATAGTTGTTGTTTGATGTATTCGGCAAAAATGGTGGTAAGGTAAAAGTACCTACCTTTTCTCTTTTACGTTTGGTTATGTTGTTGTTGGGAGTAACTTGCTGAGCTGTTTTAAGAAAAAACTAATCAGTGCCACCTGGTCATCCGTTTTGATAAGTTGTTAAAAAGTGTTCTAGACCTTCGTGATATCTACATCGTCACTTTCTAGCAGGTGAGATCGCGGTTAGATTAAACAATGGTCTATTGATAATTTTAAAAAAAGTAGGATTTTCTCAAAGTTCCCAAGCTAGATTATATCACTAAGAATCATTACAACTAATACATACCTCAGCGTAGTAGATATGTATTAGTTGAAACAAATTGACAAATGACCTTATTACAGACTGTCCCAAACAGTCGGGATAGCCCAAGTGATCCAATTCGGAAGCTCCCCCAAACGCTTGCTAGCTGCATTGAAATTATTAGGTTTCTGCCCGCGGCTTTGCACGCGTTGTATCTATGGAAACGTTTTAAGGTTATTTATATCCCATGGGAACTGATTTATGGGATAAAAAGTACCCTGTTTTATTCCAGGCATTTTAATCCTACCTGAATGCAATCACTTCAATATCAAAGTGCTTTATTCCCTTAGACTTTACAGGGAGTGTCCGTCCAAGAGGACACGTCTCAAAATTTGAAAATTCGTTCAGTAGTTTTGAAACATCCAAACTTTCGGATTTATAATAGTAGTGTACTGTGTAGTAGTGTACTCGGTATTTAATTTAGTTAACTTGTTACAGAATAAGATTTAAATCTAAGCTGTATATACGTGCGAGCAAAATAAATAATCTAAATATATGTATGTATATCCAATCCAATCTAAACATATTATTATAGTGCGGGGACCAAAATATATAAGTACTAACTAAGCATTTTTTTTATTTGTTAATAAATGAATTTTTTATCTGTATCCTTAGCATGACTGCCCCAGACCTGGACGGCCCCCACTCCCTCCTGGAGCCCCCGTCCCCCGCCTACACCAACGCGACGGTGCGCCGTGCCTTCATCGTCTGGATGCACTGCGGACAGCGGAACTCCTTCAAGGACGTCTGCAATTACTACCACCACCTCGAGACTATGGTATGTCGTTGATAGAACTAGTAACGGCCGAGCCAGACACCCTGGCACTCTCTGGAGCCTACACCAACGCGACAATGAGTTGTGCCTTCATTGTTTGAATACAGTACGGATAGCGGAAGTCTAACAAAGACGTCTGCACTGCAATAAGCACCATCAACTGGAGACGACGGTGACTTCTTTGATTTGCTAACTCTTGCTAGACTATAGCTGCATGGCGGCCATTGGGGTCCAGTGTTCGTGAGCGAGGACCGCAACTTGGAAAACAAAGTACCTATAGAAAGCACTCCGGTCATGCAGAATGGTTATTCCTCCTGACTGCGTGACATCATAATAGGTATCGTTTTCCGGCTGTGGAGTGGAGCAGCATCGCTCTTATGGATGGTTCCCCATAAGAGCGATGCTGCTCCATTCCACTCACAAGTAACAGAACAAAGCCAGCTCAATAAAGTCATTGAGACTTTGTTCTTTGTATGGTTTGGAGTGTGCTGCAACAGTCTTAACTATTAAGACTGTTGCAGCACACCTCAATTCTTAAATCTCGCCCCACACTATTATAAATCATGGTTTTTATTTATAATATTCTGTGTGTTCCAGGAGGACCAGCTGCCCGCAGCCCGGCGTGCCGCCAGCCGACACTACGAGTTCAACATGTTCTGCAAGCCGCCCCCGACCTCCCACTACCTGGATCAGGTACCTATCATTATGATTTTACATTATCAAAACGATATTTTGTTATCATTAGTTAAAATTTTATAAAATACCTACTAGTTAGGCCTATGTTCAGCAGTCGACTGATAAAGTTTAATGATGATGTAATTAGTAGCGTAACCTAAAGATAATCTTTTAAATATACATCTTACTGTCAAGGGTCAGGAACCAATTTCAGCTTAAGTAGTTAAATTCATATAAATATAGTAACTAGGCTATTATTCCACACCACAGATCTACATGCTAAAACTGTTAAAATATTATCATAATTTATTTTATTAACCAGGTCTTCCCCAAGCTGTACACCCAGAGCCACGCCATCCAGCACTACATCAACAAGGTCGACGGCATCCGCAACAACGCCTTCCACATCGACACTCAACAGAAACTCGAAGACATCAAGCTCGAGACCTTCGACATGCAGAACCAGAAGGGAGTCACAACCAACGAGATCTTGGAGACCAGCCAGATGATAAAGAAGTACTGCAAGACTTATATGAAGCCAGTGAGGAAGTTCCTAGCAGAGTTCAAAGAGTATGCAAGGAAATGTGAGCTTAACTACACGGTGAACAACGTCGCTTTTTACATAAAGAGGAAGATGGTCGAAGAAGAGCTGCAGATGGTATCGAATTACTCGAAAACGTTAAGTTTTTTAAACTTGAGTAACAAAGACGAGAAGAAGGAGTTTTTAGAGTTGAAGAGTGAAGTAGAACCGAAGGCTTTTTTAGACTTGAATGATAGGAGAGAAGAGAAGGCGAGAGAGAGTCAGATTAAACTGTTGTCTTCTTTGGATCCAAAGAAACCTGTGACTATACTGCAAAGGGAAAAGAAAAGAGCCTTTCTCGACCAGTATTGGGATGATTTAATGAACAACTTCGGAATGATCAACTCGAGGAATAATGTGACGAGGACATGATGTACCTTATAATTCATTAAACTGACGAAATTTTTCAACTTTAATTATTATGGACAGTTGGTAAAATGATACCCTAAATTTGACTATATATAAGTCACGCAAATTAAATTATTTAATACTAACGCTATAAGTAAAACATTTAAATTTTTATAAATACTTAGTCTAAAAGAATCTACATATGAGCTACCTTATTATTTAATGTCTTTAGGTATAAATATTTATCGAATTAGTTGATAATCTTCCAGTAGAACCACCTTAGAAAGTAAATATTGTGTTTTGTCATTTCACTCTAAACAATGTCTTTAGTTTCGTTTAATTTCTATATACATAAGGCGTTGAAAACTGTGGTTGTTAATTTACCTGTATTTATAATAAAACCACAAAATCAAAAGTATTCCGGGAAATTAGCTTTGCTCAGTTTTTAATGTCTATAGAGTTACAGTTAATATGAAATTAGTGGAAATATGAATATCTCAAAGTTGACTTATTGTAAAATGACAATTAACAAGAATAGCAGTTAAACTACGATTGTTTTCAACCATAAAATATATGATGACAATGTATAATTACATTACATACACTTTGTGTAGGTAAGTAAGAATAGAATTAGTATAGTACATTTATGAAGTAAGCATTTTTCAAAAATTGTATTTATGACATAAAACTTGATTTTTTATCCATTAATTAACCTCGGCGGCGCATATCGATATTGATATTTATATAAAATAAAATAACTTTAACAAGATAATATGGGTTTTCTTGGTCAATATAAATAAATAGTACCAAAGATAAGAGGTTGTTTTAAACAACTGTCTTCTACAAACCCAGTTGTTTGTCAATTCTCTTTCTAAAATCTTTGGTTACCTACCTGAAACAATAAGACGTTTTATTAATATCGTATCGAATTAAAAGTTTTGAAACTATCATAGTTATTAACACTAAAGCCATTTAAAACGCGATATTTCCCATGATTTGATTTTTGAGTTTTCAGTTATTCTGTGATCATGGCGCTTGAAACTGTGCCGAATTATTGGAAAACTCAAAAATCAAATCATGGTAAATATCCCGTTTTAAATGTCTTTGCACATCGAATTACCTACGTCATCAACAAAAAACATGCTCAGAGTAAATCTACAACTAGGACTAGCTCATCCACTATCGCCGCTCGGTATCGTCAAAAGTAGCTACATTCACACCACAAACAAAGCATCTGGGATTTGAATTTCAATTTTCGAGTGACGTGAAGTGAGCCAGTCTGAGCGAGGCGAGCGAGCGAGGTCAGTCAGTCCAGTCAGTCTTCCCCCAGTGCTCAAGTGACGTGCGCGTGCGCTCGGCGCCATTTTGAATTTAACGGCTCAGCTTAAAAATGTCCGACGAAATGTCAACTCCTATAAACAAAGTATCGAGAGACAATCTTACGGTGCTTATTATGAACAACATGCTTAATAACTCCGTGGAATTTGCATCTGATTCGGATACGGTAATAATAACGGCTATAATGTGATTAAAGCTGTTTTTTTTTCATTATTATTATGTTGTGTGTACGGTATGATAAGGGCCAACTGACTAACTAGGTCGGTAAGCGTTTAGTGTGAATTCGGTAAGTATTGCATTCTACACCTGAATTTATGAATCTACAAATGTGTGTCGGGTGTTCTGTGTTTTTTCTAGGTATGTTTAATTTAAAAAATCCATGTATTTAATGCATTGTGTTATCTGTGGTATTATGGACATCCAGTCATTTAGTACCCATAACACAAGCTCTGCCTAGCTTTAGGTTTAGGTTAGGCTAGATAATGCTGTGTGAATTGCCCAGTAGAGGTAAGTATAATTTTTTATTGTGTTTCTCATATTCAATGTTCTCATATGGTTTATTTTATTAATATTGAATAAAAAAGCCTTTGATCCCAAACATTCTTCTGCCTGTTAGAAAAGTTTTTTTTGCGTCCAAAGGATCGCCACCACGATTAATCTTCTTTACCTGTTTTGGCCTCAGTTCTCTCGCCATTCTCTGGAATGTGTACCTACGAGTATGTATGTGTCGAGCTTAGATACAACTCTCACTTTCTTAAAATAAAGTTTCTGTATAATCTTTGTTTCTTTTTTTAAATCTTTATTAATTATTATAATGGAGTTTCGAATAGTTTTCATCATGAAGTGATTATGCCACTCCAGTAATCAATTCTTTATACATAAACATGTTAAACACCCAAACTCAACAAAAAAAGAAAAATTCAGAACCTCCAGGAAGAAGCTTGTTACTTCAAAGTAATTTGTCATCGTTATCATAAACTAGGTTTTGCAAAAAGTATTAGGTAGGTGGTAGATACCCTAAGTACCTATCTAGTGAATTTCTGTTCTTATTTGTGGAACCTTGAATCAAGTTCGTTGGCCTGGTTCCAAGTCGCGAGTCCTCAGTAGGATGGAGTAGGTCGAGATTGAGAGCAATCAAACTGAAACTTTATACAAGTTGGAAGGTAGTTTCTGTTCTGTTTTGCAATTAATATAGATATGTTCTGCCTAGAAAGTAGGCCTATAGGTACAAAGGTTCTGCCAGAAGGTAATACAACAGTAGGTATAGGAAGGTATATTATCTTCAACTGTGGACTATCAGCTACAGTTAGGGAAAGTTTGTTTCAAATTATAGTTAAGTTTAATTAAATAAAAAAAATCGCATATTTTACAAAAGAATAGGAGCGTAACATGATGGTTGTATACGATAAACGATGACATGTTAATTATAAATAAAAGCATAAAATAAATTAATTGCAAAAATAATCATTCCATCACACAACATACCTCATTAATTTGTCTGATATTTGGAAATAAGCCTAGTACCTACATCACGAAATTCTAGTTCACACTATTATGTAGCCTTGGTTGCCTAAACTAGACAAAAAAGTCTGTAATATAGGCAACTGTGTAGAGCAGCAATTTAAACAATTATCAATATATCATTATTATTTCCAGATGGAGACCGACTCGCCTCTGCGGAACCCATCTCACTTGTTGCAGCCCATCAGCAAGAAGCTGTTCCACTCGCCCCTGCCAGAGAGTCCCACCGAGCAAGTGTACCGGCCGACTGACCGCGCCAGGAAGGCTAAGAAACGTAAGCAGAACCTGGTGCCTAACTCTAGCGAGAAGATGAAGAAGGCTTATGTGAAGGAGTGCGGGGGAGACGGGTATAGTCCGGACGCGAGAGGGGGGATGAGGAAGAGGGTTTTGATCAGCTTATTTCACAATAAGGAGTATAGTATGGATATCAGTTAAACAAGCCTCAAGTTTGTATAGGGCTGAGCGTGCGACTAGTATGGACACTGGACAGCCCAGACAACGCATTGTTTATTTCATTACATTGATTATTTTTTATTTAATCTCTATTCTAGCCAAGATAAATGTTTGCCTGGGCTGTCTAGCTAGGGGGAATGGGAAAACTCCATATTTCTCCTCCTTATTTTTTGAGCTTTTTAAAATAATTATAAAATGTCAATAATTGTAGATAATCAATAAGAATGAAAGTTTAGAACATTGAGTACTTAAAGGATTTTTGAACGAGCGAAGTAGAAATTATACTTTTAGGACCACAGAAAATTATGTTTTTAAAAATTAGGGCGTTCGATTTTAATTCGTATCCAGATAATGCATTTATTTATGTGAAGGATATTTACTTAGGTGTATACTTTTTGAGAGAAGATTTTTTAGAAGAATGAATTAGGAGTTTTTAGTACCTACCTACAGTGAATAGAATAAATACCTAGTACATAAGATAAATTTTTTACCACAATGTACTTATAGTCAATGTTGTAATCTATGAAATAGGAGGTAATTAATTAAGCTTTAATTAGTGCCATAACCATGTGTATTTAGTATATAAATTAATTAAAACGGTAATTAAAATGTATGTTTGAGAACAAAAGGAAATTTACTTTGTAAGTATGATAAAGTTATTTAGTAAATATTAAAAGGAAATTAATGAAATTAAAAGAATGGACCGAGATATTCGGATTTTAATTTTTTATCTAATGGCCTTGCTTAGTACGAATATGTAAATACATTGAATTTTCTTGATCATTCAAATATATGCTAGCAAGTAGGTCTCATTATCTTTGTTATTCCTTTACATAAGCAAAAGCCACAAATGGCACAAATTTAAAAATCTATAGTTTAACAGCTATACACCAGCCAACTTCGATATGTAATGTTTGTTGACAAACCACGACGAAGAAACTTAAACTCACATGCTTAGAGCTGGGTAACAAACATAATTGATAGTTTTATTTACGGAAGTAAAGACCTACGATCGACAAGGAATATAATTTGCGTGTTAAAATACACGGCAACAGATGGAACTTTAGGTTTAGTATGGGCAGTTTGTTAACAAACATTCACATCAATTTGGCCGGGGTATAGGTATGTCATCTGACATACATATATCTTCTATAAAAATATAAAATCCACTTATAGAGGGACCTATGGGTTCCTCATAGTTGATTATATGTAATATATCATTTGTTGCGTCAAGCTGAAGACAAGGCGCTATGGCGCTCATTGAGGGAGGCCTATGTCCAGCTCTGGACTAACAATGGCTGATGATGATGATGATGATGATGACGATGATGATAAATATATGATTTGTGTAGTTCATGTATCTACTTCATTTTAAGAAGTAACTACATATCGTACTTCTTCAAGTGAAGTAGATTAGATACCTACTAGGTAGTTAACTCGCTTCCAACAGATAACCATAAGGAATAACACACGCACATCAAAGCAAAATGCCAGTAATATCAGTAGTACATACATACAACCTTGCAGTCGGTAGCTTATGTTAATTTCCCTCGAGACACATTTTTAATATCCGCTTGCTTTCTGCTTAATGGGATACAGGTATTGAAATTATTTTAAATATTAAGGTAATAAAAACAATTCTATTGTAATGTGTTATCTTCATCAGTTATATAACACCTTCTCTTTAACTTACCGTCCTACCTTTAATGTTTGTATTAGTTTTAGCACCTACACCGCTATCCGTTGATCTTTGAGTATTAATTTAATATTGACGATTTTTTTATATTTTTTTTATCTTCTCTTTTAAGCTTTGGTAAATATAAATATGTATATAATAAATAAATAAATTGGTCTGGGCGAAATCGTATCAGCGAGAAGGCTGCCAATTTTTTACCAAACTGATTTGGTAAAAAATTGGCATGAATATGAACATGGACGAATGTTTCCTTCATCTATGATATGAATACAGAATTACCTATCTTCCCAAAAACAAGCTCTGCTTGAGGCTAGATGGCGCTGATGCTTAAAAGCACAAGCGTCGTTCGATTTAGGTTATACATATTGATAGAGATTAAGTACCTATTATATCATTTATTTAAAGGGTCTCACTGAGTCACGTACTACAACGTATAAGGTTCGTATTCTTCTATAAACTTTCTGAGAATACAAAAGCCAAAGAAACAGCAACATCAGGGAATCGACTGCGCACCTTCAGACAGAATGGATCACAATATTGCAAGGCGCTGATTGGCCAAATAACCGCGCGGCACGAAGCGACACCTAGCGACACGACAGACTTCCCTAGTTTAGAAACTGTACGAGTCAACTTTATGAAGTAGGTAAGTATGGAAATCAAAGTTTAAAATTGTTACGGGGGAAATTCTTTTGTATTTAAATTTGAGTTAAAAATGTCTTTTTGTCTGTCGATTTCTGGCCGTGTAAGTAATATAACTATTTTTTTTTTGTTTATATTTTGTACTTTTATCTGGGGCCAGTGCCTTGATCGATGATTTTGTATCTACTAAATAAAGTGAATGATAATTTCCCCTATATTTTTCTAGACCATGCAAATAATGTCGAATCGTTATCAGAAATTTTACTCAATCAATCACTTTACTCTGTCCACCCATTGATTTTCTTTATCTGAATGAAAGAATATTATAAACAATAGCATAGCATGAACACCGGTCTATAGATGACGGAGAAATGGAAGAACATACGTACAGCGGAACATAGAAATTGCTCTTTTGTCTTTAAACGGTAAAAAAATAGCAAAAAGTATTCATTACAGCAGTATGTATAAAACAAGCTAGGTATTTTATGAAGAGGTGCTCCCTATAGAACCTCCTTTTTACGAAGAAGGTTGAATAGATGGTTAGTGGGTGTGTGTGTACGTACCTTTGACGGCGCTGAGCTTGTTGCCCACCATCTGCTTCGCTACGAAGGCCGCCATTGTGGTGTGTTACTGCCTCAGCTGAAACAAACAGACAAACAAACGTTCATTAATCAGCCATTATTAAAATTTCACCTATGCTCATTAGGGTAAGAGAGCAGATGTAGTGCAGTGTTAGGAAGGTGGACGTTACGGTACCTGCCCTTAATTATTTATTCTTGACCATTTCTTTCTAAACTTCATAAGGGAGCTTAATTTTTAATATTCAGTAGGTAACTAACTAGCTAGGTACATATAAACAATATCAACATTTTAAATCGCTTTTCTACCATATAAAATATTCAGTAAGTAAATAACTAGGTAGGTACATAAACAGTAACAAAATTTTAAATCGCTCTTCCACCATTTAAATTCTGTCTGTGTCAATCCCCCCGCGGCCGATTAGCGGATCAATCAAGCTTTAAGGTACAGTCGATATTACGCCGAGAATAATGCCTTACCTACCTACTTCCATACTTTTACATGATTGCTAGGGGAGCCATTCCTCATAACTACTCGTCGTAGAACGCCTTTGTTGGTTAGGTACCTACTTAAGCGTATTTAATTGGTGCCACCGCGCCAGGAGCTTACGAAAGAAGTTACGATTTTTTATGATTTGATAGGTTCTTTAAAATGGACCATTAAGAAGAAATATTCAAGAGATAATCATTGGTTATTTCTTGGAGAAGGTACCTACTTTATGAATTAAAATAATCTAATCTGTGGTTATGTTACTTCGTAAGGATACATGATTGCCTATAGGTACCTCTCTTGAGCACTACTTGAGCAGTAGATTTCCTGCCACCAAACCTACATTTTAGACTATATACCTATAGGTAGATAGGTCAATTAGGGGTACTATGATTTACTTTAAATGTTAGTTCATTTCAAATTGTAACAGCCAAAGTTAGAACTACCAACACCGAAAAGCTACCTACTTAGGTACCTACTTTAAAACTAGTAGGTAGGTACCTATGACACCCAAACCACAGTACGCATGAGCTCAAACCGAGCACTAAAACTGCTTTCGTCTTGTTCTAACCGGATATAATCCAGTCTGAACTGCCTCTATCCGGTTGATGGTTATTGTAGCACTGGGAAACAACTGATTCTGTATAATGGAATAAGATAACCTTATAGGTATATTAGTAGTTTATAGTTGTAGGTATGGTACCCAACTACTAGTATTCTTGTAGTATTCTATGGATATTATTAGTTCACTTATGTTTGTAAGCTTCCTACTCCAATCAAATGTATTTTAGTACAAACTCAACTTAGGTTTATTATTGAAACAGGAAGAATATTATAAGCAGCACCTTACAACGAAGTACCACTAACGCCATCTGTTTTCTTCCCAAGAGACTATCTCCCGTCTTTAAGATGAATTTAGTTTACGACTTTTCCGCGTTGGCGCGACTGATGCTGTCGAGCTTATGTGAGACGCCGCCGCCGTTACCATGGCAACGAAGAAAAACAAAGAAAATAGGGGTGGCATTTATTATACGTTTTATAAAATAAAATATATCTTTATAAATTGTAGCCTATGTGTTATTTTGATGTTTAAGCTATATTATTGTAAAATTTCATTAAAATCCATTCAATAGTTTTTATGTGAAAGAGTAACAAACATCCATCCATCCATACTTACAAACTTTCGCGTTTATAATATTAGTAGGTTTTTTATCTAAGATATACTTACTTATTATTCCTAAATATTCATCAATACCTATGTTATTGTCTTGAGAATCAAATATGAATCAAATTGAGTTTGTATGCCTATATACATATAATATTGTAACTTACAAAACTCGAGCACTACGGAATCTCTCCGTCATATCTTATAATTTGAAGGTTTTAAACCATAAATCGTTAATAATTTTTTTGTAGTTGGAACTTATTACTATTTCTTTTGGACTTGAAGGCACTGAGGCCAGGTGCTCGACTAGTTGCTTCCAACAACAAAGCATTTTCTAAATTCCCGAGCTAACTAACTCAACCCAAAGCCGAAGCAAAGTGAACTGTGAACATACCTACTTTACCTACCTCTCTCATCTTTTTGAAATAACTCATCTTCTGAATTAAAACAAAATGTTTCCATGCCCAACCCGTTAACTCCAAAATGTTTTATTTGCCCAGAATATTTGAAATACTAAAGTAAATTTCAGCGGGCAGCTGCCGGTTTAAATAGGTCAGTGAGCCTTTTTGTGGCTAATTGGGGAACAGATTTTTGGCACTCGATATAAATATTTAAGTAGGGTTGCTGATAAATTGAGATTTTTATATTCTCGGCTCGAATATACTACGCAACAACCAGCAAAATCTTGCTGAGCCTACAAGGAAAAGGCTCACAACACTAATAAAATTAGGATTTCGAACACCTCGACCAGGACAAGTTTATACATACATGACCAATAAAAGTAATGCGCCGCATCAAATTTAGGTACCCCGAAACACCCAGCAATGGCAAGGGGTGTCTTTTACAACCCCATTTGGCAGCAAACGTCCTACAGGACCATAACGAAAGGGTCACAGTATTAGCATTTAAATCGATCGGGAAAGCTTCGGTAAAACTTGCAGAAGAAATTGCAATAACGAAAGAATTTAGAACAGAGACATCTATACAAGATGCATGGCAGCTCGTAACGGCTGGAATTGAAAGTAAGGGGTGAAAGAAAATAGATGGCGCTAATATTGTTGATGCGGCTGCCTCGCTTTTGCAGCGCATCAGGGATGTTCGCGGAGGTGCGCACGCACGACTTTCACGCAATTACTCGCAAGAAAGTCGCTTCCCTACTCCAGCGTGCGCGAGGCAGCGGCAACGGCATCTTGAAGATGATTGTGGCACGGACAGACTGCCCCACTGATTCAACACAGGTGGGTGCGGGTACTGATGGGCTCCATCTGATCCTAATTTCAAATGTTAATTTTAATTTCTTATAATTTCATTTTCATTATATAATTCTGGTTCAATTTTAAATTTAATATGACATTTTGTTTAATTCCTTTTATGATGTATATTGTTTTTTTTTTAAGTTGTGTGTGTTTTAATTTTATATGGATTTTATGATGATCTGAAATAAACGAATAATAATAATATATAGGTATTCGCACCATAAAGGTTGATTGAAATACATTTGTATATATAATAATAAATTATTTATTTCCAGACACGAGATCCATATATGTAGGTACAATATTATTCTACTTAAAATAGTAATAAGTAAAACACGAAACAAAACAAAATATAGACAGAAAGAGATACATAAGGTACCTTAGTCAGAATACAAAAATACAATTAATAAATATTCTAACAATTTTGATTTTTCAAAAAATTTGACAGTAATTTTTCCAAGGTAAATAATACAGGCAAAATATTCATCTCGTCATAAAATTCATCAGTTAAGGATATATCATGTGCCTTTTCTTTTTATTTATTAGGCTTCATAACGATCTGAACTGAATAAACCAATACCTAGTTATTAAGATTAGTTAGAAAACGAATAGTAAACTTCCATACAAATCAGTTTCATACAAGTTTCTCATTAATCTTAAAGTAGGCTACACAGCTGCTGAAAAACCCCATAACACAAAGCACTTTACACTCTACCACTGGGATCTAAAGGTCGAAGTTGACTTGTCATAAATTATGCAAGGGTTGGGAACTACGCCCATTGGCATCGTCTTAAAAAGCCCAGAAAAGAGGGAAGGTATTTATTTAAATTACCATTGGCCTTGTACAGCGCAAACCGAAGGCCGTTAAGGTAATGTATAGTATACGAGTGCCTACATTAATAAGTGTAGCTTGGTTTTATAACATTTAGTTGGAAATGTTACCAGAGATTCGAAGAAGTTAGATGGAAAGAACTGAATGGGCATCTAGTTGTGATTTTAATGAAGTTGGAAATAGGTGAACATTCAAAAAACAACCTGAAAACATGGCCTGTGGTTTCATTCGAAAAGATGCAAACATATAATTAAAACGTAGGTTCTATTCCAGAGTCATTTACGTACGACCTACATAAACTTAACGTCCTCTGAAGGTTGTTTACGCTTTCAAAGTTCTCGCTTGGCCTCCCTTTGCTCAGACAGATGTATAGAAATGAAAAGCGATGTTTTCAAAGGTTTTAAAAAGAATGCCCTTCAAGATCTGTTAATCCAAACATTGTTTGAAGTCTGTAATTAAAGGTGAGGCATTTGAAGCTTAAGTCTTTGAAAGTCAGCCTCCCGTTTTATTGACATTTTGAACTTTACGGCGAGGTTTGCCGTTCTTTCATTCAAATTCTAGTCAAAGGGTACCTGAGTTCAGTTTGTAAAGAATCTTTGTAATGCAGATTCCTTTAATCCCGAGACATCCCTTGATATGTTGTTATATAATGTTAAAGTAACTGGTAACAAGGTCACGCTACAAAACGAATTCATCAAAACATAATAAAAAAGATAAGTATCCTGTATTTCCCCCATACATCAACAGCAACAAAAACTGCCATTATTCCTCGATCTCGTGATGTTTCTCTTTCACACATAAGTAAGTACTTACAGCTTCCCCTCCCGTTTATCAAACGAAAGGAACCAAAATGTGAGATTGATTACCCCACCTGCGTGCGGCGATATCTCTCTGATTCTTTGGAAATTATTACAAAACACGTTATATTTCCGTAATATTGAAACACACATTCCAACACCGAACTTTCTTCGCAAATCCTCAAACAAAAATAAACTTTCCGCTTATACTTTACAGTACAAGTTTCCTTGTCTGTGTTGTTGAAATTTTCGCTGTTTATCATGTCGGGATTATTCGGTTCCCGATGTAAAATAAATCAAGAAAGCGATTTGGGTTAGTATCCGCACCGTGAGAACCGCACCCCCTCGCTTCAGGGGGTAGTGCAAACGATTCCCGCCAAATAAGAAATAATGTCGTAAAAAAGCTTTTCGGTATTGTGGTGAGGAAAGCACTTTGGAGATAAGAGTACGTGAATTAAAAAGATAAGTTGGGGGAAAGTTTTGATGGGAGTTTTTTTTGTGGCTTGATTTTTTTCTGTGTTCTTAAAACTAACGCAACTAATATGCCGTTAGCTATTTTCTATTGTCATATGAAAGAGCATAGGTACTTCAATTAACTGGTGTTTTTTTAACATTTGATTTTGGGTTGAAAATCACATTTTCCTAAATTCTCTCAAAATACAATTGAGAAAATTTTAATGTCGCACCAAACCGAAACGATCCACCTAAAGTAAAAAAAAATCGTGTTTAGAAAGAAAACAAGCTTTATAACGCTAAACATGCAGTTGTATTTAATTGTACACAATGATTTTATACTACAAAATGCACCACCACCTTCATTCAACTATACTATGTCTATGCGAACAGTAGTATGTAGTAGTTGAGGAGCGTCACCAACACGTCAACAAACCCTTTACTCTCTGTAGATCTAGTGATCAAGATCCAATTGGTTCTATTGAGAACTTCTTTTCCCAATAAATCTATTTTAAAAAACTACGTCACAAATTGGATCTATTGCATCTACTTAGAACAACGTTTGGTGCGTTGTTGACGTGACACTGGTCAAATGATCTGGCCAACCCACCAATGTCTCCAACAATGAATTTGGCTCAATAAGAGCTTCTTATCTTAACGACTGCGGTCCTTAAGGCGGGCAAATAAAGGACGGCGGCGGCCCTTTGTTTTAAAAGTGCTTCACAAAGTACTGTAAAGGAAGGCTTGTTCAGATAGAGGCTGTTTTTCTTGAAAAATAAACAAAAGTTTGTAAAACATTTGGGTAAGCAAAGCTAAGAAGATAAAATAGGGAAAGTTTCTGTAGCTAGAATATACTAAAAAGATTTTGTATTCAAAAGCGAACTCCAAGATTACAGATTTATCTTGACATTTCATAATATTTTGCGAAATACACATTCAATCTTTTTGAGTACCTACAGGTCCGAACCGAACCGAACACTTACAAAGGACTTTGAAATTATTTCTTTTCGTTTTGTGTTCGCCTTCACACAATCGCGAGGCGCTTCTAACATTAATTTCTTTCGCTTTTGATGAATTAATGTTCATGTCGGAGGAGTGTTTCTAGATTTCTGAACATTGAAATACTCTTCTTATTTATATTTCACGCTAAAATCTGTTCTTATAACAATTTTCTTTTATCTAAACTTTGCAAGTTACTAGTTAGCGATCCAACGAGTGAAAACGATAAAGTTTCTAACTTACTGGCGGTTATGGAGGTAGACCACCGTTAGCTTTAGGTACAATGAACTTCATCTTTCTGAGAAGGTTTGAAGTTTGGCCAGTGCTCTCGTACGGTTAGTCATAATCCGATAAATTTGTTTTATATTATTATTTATCTTCTCCAGTACCCACTTAAAGCCGGAGCCCTGAGTTCAGTTGATGCTAGTAGGATAATACGATGTCGTTTCAATACTCTCTCAACGTTATATTTAACCAACGAAACGAAATACAAAAGAGGAGGAGGTACAGTTTTCTCGAGCGATTTGGAAAATTATTTCGCTGTTGTATGGAGAATGATTCGCTGGTCCCATACAAATTTTAAATCCCGAGGGGGATAAGTATTGGTCCAGAAATACTTAAAAAACTGTGTAAATACTAAAGAACCCGGTTTTTGTTTTATTTTCGAAAGCATCAAATTAATGTTTTTTAAATAGTATGTTATTTGCGTAGTTCCAGGTACAGTGACGTTACGAAGCGGTTTGGATATCATCGTTAAACTTATCGCCGATGCGGCGCCTCTGCTAATATCCAGTACTGACTGCTAACTCCTCAACAGACTGATGCTACCTAAAAATATTTGGTCGATAGTGATAATATACAAAATAAATAATGCACGACAATCAACGCAGCGAGATGATGATGATGCTGCGTTGTCATCATCATCATCATGATGATGATGATGATGATGACAACGCAGCATCATCTCGTCCCAAGCTATAGTAATAGACATAGAGAGAGACTATTTCGATCTCTTTGTTTCTGATATCTGTGGTAATAGATGACTGATATTAACCTAATAGAATATATTACATACATAATTATGTAGATCTACCCATATTTTTATTATTCATAGAATTTTTTATGATACCCAGAACATCCAGAACAAATATTTGCAGTTCGTA
The DNA here is from genome assembly GCA_943735965.1 of Eupithecia abbreviata. Lineage (NCBI taxonomy): Eukaryota > Metazoa > Arthropoda > Insecta > Lepidoptera > Geometridae > Eupithecia > Eupithecia abbreviata. The sequence goes on along the minus strand of OX030997.1, from coordinate 249,098 downwards.
CAACCATTAGTCTCAAGACGGAAATCGAACCCGCAACCGCCAGCGTTGCAGGCGGACCTTCGCTCGCCGCGCCATGCATCAGGTCGGTCAATAACTGAGGTAAGAAAGACCAAATAACGTACCATTTAATAAATATTTGAAATAGGAACAGATAATTTTGAGCCACACTATTAATTAGCCGTTATTAATACAATTCCACCGGCCGGTCCATTAATAACCAAATCCGGCCTATCTATGATATGCCCATGAATGAGTAATGCCGGTATTAATGTACTAATGACTGTCAGTCAGAATACCAAATGCTTCCGACTCCTGAACTGGACGTGGAACGTCACGCGGGAAACTAATCACATGTCTATCATCATCAGGATCATTCAATACATTTAGGCCTGATACAGTTTTATACGACTTCGAAAATAGTAGGTTCTATGTTATGATTATGACGACCGATGTGTTAAATAGAGGTTCGATTCCGGCCTTGGAACAAATATTGATACGGTATGGAAATATTTGTTTCTGGTTTTCTGGGTATTTTCTATGATTGTACAATAAAAAAATATCTATCTATGTAATTTATTTATTATTATCAGTTATTTCACAACCTCTGCTTAGCTTCGGGCTAGATGATGCTTTGTGGATTGTCGAACATTATTTATTTATTATTTATTAGTATTTATTTCATTCAGATATTCATCACCTCGTCGATTAAATACCTGTGATGTAATTTTATGATCATCATGCAATCACTGAAAAATAAATTAATAAATATTTTGTATTTTTATTTAAGCTTACTGCAGTTTGTTGCAAACAATCTTATTAATTGAGAATATATATATAAGAAAGTTGATTAAATAATGATTATTTAGAGTAGGGCGGACTATAATAATTAACTAATTATTCCAGCCCGCCTTCCCAACTTGTAATCACCGGGTTCATGTTATATCCTGTCCGTCCCACTAGAACAGAATAGAAGAGAAAAACATATAAATGTTAATAAATAATGCTGGACAACCCACACAGCATTATCTAGCCCCAAGCTAAGCTCAGCTTGTGTTATGAGTACATAGATATTGCGTCAAAATCCACAGTATGTCCAAAATCCAGTTCCGTATGACTGTCGAACCGTGTTGTTCCAAACCGAATTAATTCGTTCCCTGCGGTTTCCGTACATCAGCCAGGTGATGCGGATACGGATCGGAGTTCGTGATTCAATAAAGTAGCCTTATTAAAACAACTACCTTCAGCCCCCGGCTTCGCACTCGTTTTACCAGGAGCAAAAGTAGCTCAGACTAGGTAGGTAATGTTATTCCAGGATGGTTCCTGGACTAAATGGGCTACTTTTGATCACATATTGATATTATTTTGGATGAAAAGAAGGTAGGTGTATGCAAATAGGTACAGTTACTGTGTATGGTTGGATACGCATTCGTGCGCTTCGTTTACTTTAGACACATAAGTTTTATGAACATACTAGTGGTTTCTTTTTCACTTCTTCCACAAGTGGACAAAAAATTGAAGTGAACATTAAAAATAATGTTATTTGATATTAATGAATATAATAAAATATGACTTGTCTAAGTGCTTATTTGTAAGTATACAGAAAAAAAAACTTTTGAATTTTGAATCTTGTTTGTGCTCAGAGACCCAATCATAATTTTAAAAGCTAGCGTTAATTTATCCTACGAGTATATATATCTACCTAGTCCGTTTTAACCATGAACCACGTGAACGAATCCCCCGGCTTATGCTAGTCACACTTCAATGCAGAACAAACAGTTCAGAATAGATTTAGGTAGCATAGGAGGTTTAGGATTTTTATATACTACAGATTTTTAAGTAAAATTCTGCATTATGTAGGTACATATTTCACTCATATAAGTAAGAATTTTAGATTCCATCCTCGATAGAGTTTCCAAATCGTTTTACGTTTCATTTTACGCAGCATACTTGCTCACGAACGACATCGTAAAGCGCGGAACGGAACGTATGGCGCTCTCGCGATAAAACACTGAAGCCGCATTCACGGCTAGGGAAGGAGGTTTAATGGGGTTTAGGGTTCCTTAGTCCTCTGTAACAAGGAGTCCGTAACGTTTCTGTAACAATGTATGTTCTAGGTAGTACGGTGGTACAGTCACCGACAAACTTTAACAATTACCAGCAATTTTCAAAAGTCCAAAGAGAGTATAATAGCTACAGCCGTTTACGCTAGTGCTTTTGCCCCGTTGTTGGTTGTAAAACTCGGTACTACTTGGTACTTGCACAACACTGCGAATTTTGGTCTTTTTATTCTCGATATTTGTGTTCTAGACTGTACTTATATTTATACGACTCAAGGTAAGTCTAGTTCTATGAGTGTTGGATGTTGGAGAATCCACACAGCATTATAATAGCAGCTAAGCGCTTGCGTTATGTGTACTAGATGACTGATATTTGCATAGATAGCTATTTTAGTATACATAGATAATACCCAGGACACACGGAACAGATTATTATAATATTAACATTTATATTAGCAGATCGTACTAACATTTGTCCCAAGGGGGGAATCGAACCCTCAATTACGAGTAGGCAAGTTTGAAAGGGAACTATGAAATTTCAGCCCGATACGTTCAGTAAGTAGTTTTAGCATCAAGAGGTAACAAATATCCAAATTTTCGCAAGTGTAATATTAGTGTGATTTGTCAAACTACTGTCGATAGTTTGCATACCTAAGAAAGTTGTCTGCCTGATGGGTGGCATTTTATTTCGTTTCCGAAACTAGCAAACTAAACAAGCACTAAATCGCCTCGCTCCAACAATCACACTCCTTGCCAGTTGCACTCGAAGACTCCCCAAGTTTACTGAAAATTAATCCCGAAAACTCGGGAGAAGCATGCATACAGTAAATAAGTAAACATTTGCCGAGCAGCGCACTGTAATCCGCTTGATATGTACGTACGCTTGAGTCTGTTTGCTTTCTACTATGAAATATCCAATGAATTTGTTATAGATTTCCTATCCTTGTAATGCAACTTTGTGTGGTTACTAATAATTTATCATTATAAATAAATAAAAATAAAATAAAAAAATAAAAAAAATTTAATTTATCATTACATAGTATAAAACAAAGTCGCTTCCCGCTGTCTGTCTGTCGCTATGTATGCGATGAATAATATCTTTAAAACTACGTAACGGATGAAACTTTGCAGTTTTTTATTGAAAGACTGATTCAATAGGAATGTTTATAAACCATTTGAAACATACATAGATTTCAACGAGGGCGAAGCTAGTCCTACTAATATTATAGACGCGAAAGTTTTTGATGATGTATGTAAGTATGTCTGTTGCTCTTTCACGAAAAAACTTCACAATAATATAGCTTACATATCAGAATAACACATAGGCTACAATTCGAGATATATTGTATTTATATATTATCCAAAATATCTATCAACACGCGGGTGTAACCGCGGGGTGCTGCCGGTTTATTATATTTAGATGTTGTGGCTCGAGCTAAATGTCCTTGAGCTGCTTTATTCTGACATTGAAAGCGAGCAAAGGGCTGTAGCGGTAACATGTTAGTCCGTAGGTTTACCCGGTGTAGAGATGAAATAGAAACCTTTTACCTACATATATGTTATTTAACCTATCCTAGGTGTCCATTTAGAAAGACTAGGAACGTACCAATCAGAAGCCATAATAAAACTACATACCCTATACCTTGCGAGGTCCCAAACCTAACCTAGCATAAACCCGTAAAGCCCCAGCCTAAGTCCGTCGGAACGAAGCCTGTGTTTCCACAAACCAGATAACAGCGCCATATTCTGCCGGATTCTCTGGTCATTTCCACCGCCAATACCGACTTTCTTCTATTTTTACACGAAAATTCGGAAAGCGCCGCATTTTTCCGCGATATTTCGCCGTTTTTACGGCTTGCGTAGCCTTTGAAGTTTCCTAGTTCCTTTTTTCCGGTTAATATGGTTAACATTGTTAGAAACGGCGGTAAATTATAGGAAATATGTGGAGGTAGGTATCCATACAAATAAAAAGGTTGTAGTCTTATTATGTAGTCCTTTCTGGATATTATTATTGGGTGAAATATACATTGACGTAACCAAGTGGAGGTTCGTCGAGCTCCTACGGCGAATAAATGAGTTCGAGTATAGCATGTATTTCTTGTAGGTATGTATTATTTTTACCCGACTGCGCAACAAGGCGTACGCAATAGATTGACAATAAATTTATAATAGAAAATCACAATGTTTCAGTCTTATTTTTAACAATAACACATGTATTTTGTCAAATAAAAAAATATTTCTCTGTGCTCCGAACTCTAAATAACATCACCGTACGTTTACTTGAGCACTATAAAGTTTATTGTCAATAATTACGACAACCGAACACGACAGCAACCTTTACAGAATAGACTCGATACGATAGCTAATTCTAAAATGAACATTGACACTGAACAAGCCAAGACAGCGACCCGACTAATCCGGCTCTCAGTAAACTGTTGAAAAATTCTTCTACGTCCAGACTGGTCCGACGGAGCGCTCAGTGGTGTGGCGGGGAGCATGTGCCAGGCTTAATATAATACTTGGATGGATGGATGTTTGTTACCTCCTCACACCTAATACTATTCAATCGGATCGGGCATGAAAATTGAAAAAGTCGACAAAGCCTCACTTGTGCTTAATACATACCGCTTACCGCTGTATACGGTATGTATTAGGGTCATACATAGAACTGAAAGGTATCGTGTGGGTTCACACGCTTATGGACACAAAATTGAAGTGAACAGTAAAATAATTTTATTTGATAATAATTTATATATAAAATATGACTTGTCTAAGTGCTTATTTTGTAAGCCTAAAGTAATAAATGATTTTTTACTTTACTTTACTTTATATTTTTATGTAGGTTTTCATTATATAGCGAAGTCTCTAACTGGTAGTCAGATAGTCATTTTTTGGTAAAAAAATTAACAAGTCGATTAATACTAATAATTAATTACTTATTGTACAGTAAAATTCTAACCAGCAAAGCTATTGTATAGCAGCAGTAGTAATATAATAATTGACAAGAATTAAAACAACTATTTTCTGTCGAGAAGGAGAAGAGAGATACCTAGAGAAATAAATATCGCTATTTATAAATTTATTTAATAAATAGCTTAAATTAATTTAAGGCTCCGACCAGGTGGGATGACGACCTGCGAAAGACTGCAGGTAGATGCTGGATGCGTCAAGCTGAAGACAGGGCGCTATGGCGCTCATTGGGGGAGGGCTATGTCCAGCAGTGGACTAATATAGGCTGATGATGATGATGATGAATTTAAGGCTACCCTGTAAATTATGAAATAACACATTCTTATTCATAGAGTACATGATTTAATTGTATAATACATGTAGGTCTCACCTTTTAATTGTGAGACCCAATAATGCTGAGACAGGGACCTTTTTGGCCCCTTATGTAACACGTATTTGCTCTATTCTGTATGTCTTATCTATTCCTTGTAATTTATTTCTTGTTTTTATTATTTTCTTACTATGAAATGTGTCGTGTTATGTGTTATGTATGGTGTCAAATAAATGTATTTTCTTGCTTTCTTTCTAGACCTGGTATAAAACAGGCTACTTTGTATGTCATGTGTAAATCCTATGGAACCGTCCCATAGGAAATAAATTAATCGCTCTAACGTTTCCATAGAAGTAACGTGTGAGAAACTGTTCTTCAACAACACGATCACTTTCAAACATAAGTTTTCCCAGCCGCCCAACACTAGCCCGCCCAATTGAAGTGAACTATAAAATAATTTTAATTGATAATAATGAATAGTATAAAATATGACCTGTCTAAGTGCTTATTTGTAAGCTTAAAGAAATAAAAACTTTTCATTTTTCATTTTCCGAACACTAGCCTGCCAACACTAGCCCGCCCGCCCAGTAACGACGTCAGCGGACAATCCAATCTCGCTGCAATCAGCTGAGATTGAACACAGGACCTAGTGCCGCTATTGATTGCGAGCTTTAGCTGAACCGTCGCCATTTTATATTATTGCCAAACGCGAAATAAAACGAAAAATATTATAATAACGGAATTGTACATCATTCTTTGATGGAAAATTACGCAAGTTGAAGTGGCAATGGGCCGGCCATATGTCACGAGCAACCGACAACCACTGGGGTAAACATGTTCTTGAGTGGAGATCACGACTCGACAAACGTAGCGTAGTTCCACAAGTGGACAAAAAATTTAAGTGAACATTAAAATTAAAATAATGTTATTTGATAATAATAATGAATAGTATAAAATTTGAATTGTCTAAGTGCTTATCTTGAAAGCCTAAAGAAATAAATGCAATTTTTTCTTTGTAGGACGCCCTCCGGCCCGATGGGATGACGACCTACGAAGGACTGCAGGCAGATGCTGGATGCGGCAACCTGAAGACAAGGCGCTATGCGCTCATAGTAATCCACAGCTGGACATAGACCTCCCGTCTATGTCCAGCAGTGGATTACTATAGGTTAATGATGATGATGAATTTTACTTCGCGAATATAGCAACCAGGGTTGTTAATGCGGAGCCGCTCGCACTTTAACACCTCGCTGCGGATGGCCGCGCCGCGCCGCACAGCCTCGGCAGTAAATACACTAAACAACACCGACGACTGTGCACAGCTCCGGTGACATCTGCGAAACACGTCACCAGCAATTAAACCTTCATTCCTAGCTTTTAGTTTGTCTGTTCATTGCCACAAGTCGGGCGTCAGATGTCAGCGCCAGGGGTACCCGGACCCCACAAAGGGCCCCGGACAATGGGCCCCAATTACGAGATAAATCCGCTCAAAGCTATGACCTAATTATGTGAGAATCTTGCACTGTTAGTCTGTAAGCTTGAAAATGTTGGATAAGAAGAGAGCTTTTTGATTTGCAGGTCTTTGGATTTTTTTTTGTAAAAGGAAAATTTAAGTACTATTTTTCTGTACCATACTTTAAAAGTATGCCTCAAAGTACTCTGTTGTCTGTCTGTTCATTTTAGACCTATATGAGAGTAGCCAGCCATAGTGAATTTATCACAGAATACGTTTTTTTATGGTCAAAATAAATAATTATGGAATAGAATACAAACACACGAGTCATACTCACACTTCTCCGGTTTCTTTTTATTTTAAAAGAAAACATCAAAGGATTTTGTTCAGCAGATTTTCGCAAAATACTATCTTACATTAAATCACGATATATATTGTACCAAAACAACCCCAATAACGATACAGAATAGGGTTGTAAATCGCTTGCAGTAACGGCTTCGTTTGGAAAGCTAAAACTTTTTCCAATAACGTCCTAAATTATAATTTATCGTCAAAACTGGTTTGACGTAAAAAATGAGCCTTTTTCATCATCTAATATCTATAACGTCCATTAATTTGGACAGCGCTGGGAGACTAGTACAGTCAGCTCAAAAATACTCTAGAGCTTAAATAAAATAAATATGCAGTGTTTTCAAACGCCATTAGTAAGCACCAAATAAAGGAGAGATTAAAAGGTACTAGTTATATTACATAATTTTAATATATTATAAATAATACAATAAAAGCCAAGCCTCGTATCATACCGAGTCTTCATCAAACATCGGTAGTATAAACCCATGAGGTTGGTTTATCGCGATTATTAAAAATACTTTATTTATTGGAAATGTTTGTAAGCATAAGTGGCAGAATCCAGAGATCTAAAAGCGCAAATAAGTCCTATGTACTGACTGTAAATTACCTGATTCACAAACAATTAATGAATTATGACGACCTCTATGGCGCGGTGGGCGAAGGTCCGCCTGCGACGCAGGAGGTCGCGGGTTCGATTCCCGCCTCGGAACAATTGTGTGTACGATCTGCAGATAATTGTTCCGGGTGTTCTGGTCGTTTTCTTTCTATTTATAATAAAAAATATCTATGTATGTAATGTATTGTATTATGTATATCAGTTATCTAGTACCCATAATACAAGCTCTGCTTACCATGGGGCTAGATAATGCTGTGTGAATTGTCCAGCATTATTTATTTATTTTATTTATTATGAATCAAAATCAGTTTGTCTTACGATGGTACAAACAATAAAGACGCGTATAGACACGATTTACTTGCCTATCTATAATCGTTTATACAAAAAGGTTAGTTCCTGGTTGTGGTATGAGTCCAGTGCCGGAACCAGGACGATGCTCTCCTCGATATCCACCGACGACTGTGGGATCCACTCATCAGTGGCAATAGTGGCGGCCTTATCGCGAAATAGCAGAAAATGTACCAGAATTAATTTATCATTTTTTCTACCAGAAAATTTAGGAGCTTATTATTGCAAGTTAGAGAGTAATGATAAAACAAGATCCGTCAAGTGCGAGTGTGACTCGCGCGCCGAAGGTTCCGAACATTTGTATATAATGTATACATTAGGAACCAGTTATTTGACATATAGTTTCATTCATATATACATAATTTGACTTTTTGCACGGCCTATTAAAACAAAGAAATGTATATCTAATCAAATTGAACTCATTACAAAGTAAGTAAAGAAAAGCAAGATAATTAACATCACAGGAAACGACAAATTACATTAAATATTCCGTAAAACCTTAATTCTTTTCCCTATTCACATTTCCCCAAAGGAAATGCCTTCACAATTCTACATTCATTAGGGGAAACCTTCTTCGTAGCGTCTTCATTAGGCTGTGACGTCATCGTGACGTCACAATGGAGGCCCTTTGCCATGATACGTGTCCTATACAATAATTTTACATATATTATAATTTGATACATCATAATCGGCATTGTAAGAAGAACTTTGTGTAATGGAACTTTTGAAACTATCATGGTTTCTAACACTAAAGTCATTTAAAACGGGATATATCCTATGATTTGATTTTTGAGTTTTCCAACATTTCGGCACAGTTTCAACAGTTTCACAGTAACGTTATATATACAATCCCGCGACGCGAGTCAAACCAACAATCTTCAGCGCCTTAGCGCTTAACCCATTGCGCCACGACGCGCGCGACGGTAGTAATCAGAATTTACTTTAATTAGGGGTAAAAACGTTTTCCTTGAGTATCTTCATTATGCTGTGACGTCACTGTGCCCCATTGTGACGTCACAATGGAGGCGCCAGGATACCGGGGCTCACGATGTTTTTGTAGGGTTTTTGATAATACGCTTTACAAAATGTGTCTTTCTTCGGAATTTTTCGCTCAAGTTTATGTATATTTTAGAGCTTGCGATTTCGTTTTTCACATTCGCAGTCACATAGGGGACCCGAGGATACGATGCCGGGGGCAGATCATAGCATTTACAAGGTCAAAACTAAACACAACACATAAGACGAAACGAACACATCCTAAGTTTACTTGTAGTACGGGAACCAGATGATTATATGAACATACTAGTGGTTTCTTTTTCACTTCTTCCACCGGTGGACAAAAATTTGATTTTTGATTAAAGTTTTTATTTTTTTTATAATGCTGGACACTTCACACAGCATTATCTAGCCCCATGGTAAGCAGAGCTTGTGTTATGGGTACTAGATAACTGATATACATAATACTATATATTACATAGATAGATATTTTTTATTATAAATAGAAAGAAAACGACCAGAACACTCGGAACAAATATCTGCAGATCGTACACACAATTTTTCCGAGGCGGGAATCGAACCCGCAACCTTCTGCGTCGCAGGCGGACCTTCGCCCACCGCGCCACATCGGTCGTCAAAAGTGAACATTAACAATGTTATTTGATAATAATATGAATAGTATAAAATATGACTTGTCTAAGTGCTTATTTGTAAGCCTAAAGAAATAAAAACTTTTCATTTAGATTTTAGATAACTGACAGTTAGTTGTTGATGTTTGTTGCAGTAGATAGTGTGGAAGTTTTGCATCTGTATGATAAAATTTATAAATTCTTACGACTACCACAGGTTATGTTGAAGGGGTCGATTTTTACGTAACGACCGCCACGGCAACAACTAATTAAATAATAGTAGTACCTGAGAAGGAAGTACAGTCCTAGCTTTCTCTTCATCTCAATATTGTTCATCGCTATGTTTGTTTGTGACAATTGCCATCAATTCACATAATCTACCATAGCACATGCTGAGTGGAGACCGATTTTGTCAGTTTGTCTGTTAATCTATAAATCTTTTTAGTTTACATTGAATATTTGAAGCTTCCAACTGATAGTTTCCACCATAAAACGGAGAATCACAAGTTTCTCACTAAGCCCACTACCTAACTACCGCTGACCCTGCTAGCCCACATGTAGCGACCCTAAACTTGTGCGACAACCGTCCACTATGCTAATGAGGCCGTCGAAGCCTACTTGGTACTGTCAGCTCCGTATGTAGCTTAATAGATTTAAAATATAGTAACTGACCACGATCGCCAAGTTAATGTTTCTTTACGTTTCCTCTATTTCCATAATCGTTGAACACACTAGGTCGTTAAAAGTTACCTAGATAAATAGATAAGTATTCGTATATTTCGTGATTTTTGTAACATTTATATTCAGATTCAGATAATTTATTGTCATGCTTACAAATAAAAAAAATCACAATAATATTACTTATTATACTGATGAGGCTATGAACTCATCAAACACGATATCCTCGTAGATATTGTACAATGTTGTTGTAAAGGGGCAATAGCCACAGTATAGCCTCTTGGTAGCCCCCGTTGCCCGGACTCTTAAGAGACCGGTGTCCTCAGGGGTACCACACACACACACACATCCTCACACACACACACACACACACACTCATAGGCAGCTCCTGTTGCACGGACCGTGAGACCGGTGTCCTCAGGAGCCAGACACAGAAAATAAGGTATCAGTGCTATCTATTCAATAAAAGCCCATAGTTTAGTAATTATCATTTTTTTTTTATTGTATTTAAAAATTGTATTTAATTTAGTTTATTTGTAAAATCTTTGTATTTGTAATGAAGAGCAGGACATCCTGGCACAAGTATATTTACATACTTAAAAGGATGTCCTAGCAACTGTCTAGCATGTAAAGATACTTTTTCTAGAAATAAACAATTTTCAATAGTTTATGCTTAAATCTAAAGGTTCTTAAATATATTACTTTGGTTTGTCCTTTTCTAATTGTTTTATTTCTTCGTATATTTTCTCTTCACAGCGGCTTTAGTTGTTGATGCTGACTGTACCTGGTGTAATTGTTCTCGGATTACAAGAGTTCTTTGAAGTTCTGTTTGAATGGGACTCCATGTATTGTCAGCTTGCTTGTAGAGGGAAACTTACGGAAACTTCACCCTTTGAGCCGTCGCTCGGACAATCGGCTCGTTTGGGGAGAATTAAGAAGTTATATAGACTTCTACAAACCGAATCTCAAGTTAGACCACGTAAAAAGCGCAATAATTTTATTGGGGACTTTAAGGTGAATGAGTATAAAGTAGATTTATGCAAATTTTGTGGGAATGGTCTTCAGGGCAGTGGGAATAGAAGAGCACTCCCCCGATGGACAACAATGAACAAATTGACGACCTGTGCGACGCTGGAGCTTCGAAACTGCGGCTTCGATACCTGTTTTGGGATAAATGTTTGTTCGATCTGCAGTTATTTGTTTCGGGTGTGCTGGTCGTTTTCTATGTATATTAAAATATATCTATATAATGTATTGTATTTACCCATAACATAAGCTCTGCTTAGCTTGGGGTAGCAGATGATGCTGCGTGGGTTGTTCAGCATTATTTATTTACCTTAGATGCCCGATCAACCCGAGTTATATTTTGTGTGTCATGTTGTGTTGTATGTATGCCCTTGTTTGTACCTACTGAAATAAATAAATAAATAATGCTGGACAATTCACACAGCATTATCTAGCCCCATGGTAAACAGAGCTTGTGTTATGGGTACTAGATAACTGATATACATAATACAATACATTACATACATAGATATTTTTTATTATACATATAAAACGACCAGAACACCCGAAACAAATATCTGCAGATCGTACACGCATTTGTTCCGAGGCGGGAATCGAACCCTCAACCTCCTGCGTCGCAGGTGGACCTTCGCCCACCGCGCCACATCGGTCGTCAAAAAATATATCTTATTGTATCTCTTTACACAGTCAACAACCAAATTTTATGAATAATGTAAATTTCTGAAATCCTTCAGGCATCTGAACGAAATCAGGTTAATGTTTTGTTTGCTGTTACTGTTAAAGTTATTGATTGATCCCTAGTGAAGTTAATACTGTATGCAGGGTTACAAAGAGAACATATTTCAGTTGTGTTATGACATACCTTATTTTGTTCCTTTTATTCTACTAATATTATAAATGTCAAAGTTTGTACGTATGGATGGATGGATGTTTGTTACTCTTTCACGTAAAAACTACTGAATCGATTTTAATGAAATTTCACAATAATATAGCTTACACATAACACATAGGCTACAATTCATAAAGGTATATAGTATATTATCCAAAATATCTATCACCACGCGGGTGAAACCGCGGGGCGCAGCTAGTATAAATATATAATCACAGAAATACCCAGAAAATAGACCAAATCAAATAGCACGCATATAAATCACTTCACCATTAAGAAGACTTATTACCCGCAATTCATTAAACAGAAAAACAGCAGCATTCTCCTCGCTAATTACCCGTGAAACTATCACTGCGAGCTGGAAACACCCTTCGATAACCGATAGCCAATTAATCTCGCTCGTGTTCTGGGCTGTCGTGGCCTGTCGCGGGCTGTTGGGGTCTGTGGGGCCTGTGGGGCCCGTGTGACCCGCTCCGGCCGCCCCCGCGGTCAGGGACCTTGTTTTATTTGAGGGGTTAATTGAAGGGACCAAGCGTTGTGAGATAGTTTGGCAATGTTTACACGTTGTTGTTACTTGTCTGTCTGTACAAAGTTTGATGGAAGAGCTACCCTAATAAAAGTTATAAAGTTTCGTTTGCTTTTTCATGTTCTATTTTTTTTTAGTTTATTTATTTTGTGGACAAAATGGAGAGGACTTCTTGTATATTTGAAATAAACAACAAAATATTACTTGCTTCTGTACGTTTTAGTCACACTTTATAATTATTTACTGAAATCTAAGTTAAGAATAATAATCCAAATGTCTATTAAACCTGACCTATAATTTACCCCAAATTCGGGGTAACCCGTAGCAGCTGGCAAGCCTATCGATCGGCAACACTGGCCGGCCGCCAAACGGATTCACGAAACTAATTCTAGGACAAAAACTAACCTAGTTCACGAACTGCTGACTGGGGCAGGCGGCCACTGCCAACGAAGGCTCTGCTTCATTTGTGATTCAATAACTGACTTCACAACGTTTATATTGTGTAAATGTAAATGAGGTGGCATTGAGAGTTAAACTGCTGGACGCCCATACAGCTTCATCAGCTAAACATTTTTGTGAAGGTTATTTCTTAGATGAAAGATTTGTAAGTTGTTGAACGCATAGAGATAAAACTCGCACTGTGTATAATAATGAATTGATTTTTATTATGAAGTGAGCGGGCTAGGAACCTGTTTCGTTTGCTTCGTAGTTGACCTGACCCGCTCACCATACTTAATTAATTTAAAAAATGTATTTTATTGTGCGTTCTGTTGTACAAACTAATATATAGAATGAGGAACGTGAGCGTCACATCATTTAAAACGTTCAATGTAGAAAAGGGATCAAAGCACCAAAAAATGTATCCTCCCTACACTGGGATTGACATTAATCACTCGCGCTCGCACCCGACTGCGCCTGAGCTGTCGATGTCAGTGTCAATGTCAGTGTATGGGGGGAGTCGGGAAAGAGTACAGGAAGTGATTATGTTTTTTACTTGAAAACACGGGTAAGCAGAAAAATGGAGGACCAAATACATATTGCCAAATCAAAGAGTCATAGTCAAGTCAAACACGGGTAATCATTAAGTAATAATAAATAATGCTGGACAATTCACACAGCATTATCTAGCCCCATGGTAAGCAGAGCTTGTGTTATGGGTACCGAGGCCGGAATCGAACCCATATTCTTATACTTTGGCCATTGCCCCTTTACAGCAAAATTGTATACCTATCTATATCGTGTTTTGACGAGTAGCCTCATCATTTATTTTAAGTTACAATATTGTGATTTTTTTTATGTGTACAGTAAATTATGCAGCGTTATTTAAAAAATGGAAATTATCTGAATCTAAGTCTGAATCTAATCAAGGCCCGAATTCCGCTAATCAATCGCTTTAATATGACAATTGTATCGTCGCATAATAATAATTGTTCATTGATCAAAGAAACTTACCGACAGTGCGAGAAATTGACACGGCGGCATTTACACGGTGAGTTTGATAGAAATGGTTTCCATTTCAACCTTGACTCTTTTGACACGCGTCACTTCGTCTGTAGTTTCTATCATCAATGGTAAAATGCGAATATATATGTAATTTATTTAGTAGAATTTAGCCCCCGGTGTCTGAATAGCCCGTGTGATAGTGGTAACGGATTAAAATTGTCAAACATTTTGGAAGAGCCAATTCTTGATTGAGTAGAAGGTTTCGCGATAGTATTTGTAGGTGTTTGTTTATTAAAAAAAAAAAAAAAACTTTTTTCATATTTTCTACTGATGAAAGTAATCATCATCATCATCAACTATGTTAATCCACTGCTGGACATAGGCCTCCCCCAATGTGCACCATAGCGCCCTGTCTTCAGCTTGACGCATCCAGCATCTACTTCGCAGGTCGCCATCCCTCCTGGTCTGATGAAAGTAATAACTGTCTTAAATTATTAATAATATTAGCAAGCTTTGAATAGATAAAATATAAATAAAGCCCTCTTCGTTTTCAACAAGATAAAAAGAAGAAATAGGAGCTCTTTGAAATATTGATGCTAGAGCATTAACTTTTTTATTATCAGTAAAAAGCACTAACAGTTTTTATTCCTACCGACATTTAAAAACATTGAAATAATAAGTAGCTACAAAGCCCCGCAATATCGAGAAAACAGAAAGCTTCTTCGTACTTATAAATCTACTAGTAAAGATATCTACGAACAAACCGTAAAGTAAACAAACAAACAAACGAACGAACAAAAAGTATTTAATTGAAACACTCCTTCGCGCCCCAATTCACTTGTTTTATTGCGACCTACACGCTCCCCGGCGCTCGTGTGGCTGACTGTACATGTACACTCAGTAGAACATGCTCTGGTAAAATCATAAGTTTTTCCTACTTTTTGTAAAAAAATAAAGCTGATCTCTAGAAGTATTGATTCACGTATTGATTTCTAAAAGTGTTTGCAAATGAGATTAACTGTGCAGTCACAGAGGCTCTTTCTATTGTTGTAAACCTCAAGTAGACATATTCATTCAGGGTAATGAAAATTAGCTAGTCTTTCTGTTTTTCATGAAAACATTTTGTATTTTTCTCTTACAAAGTATCTTCAAGTGTAAGCCAGCTCAGTCATCAGACGTTTCGGATTAATGGATGGACCAGACCCAACCTTAAGTACCCAAAGTACCCAGCTCGGGCACGACAGACCCATGCGGTTAAATCCCAACAAACTGCAGAGCACTTTCTCGCCCACTGTACTCGGTACAGCTTGCAACGAAAGTAGCTAAGTTCAAATTGAATAATAATTGCAAAATGCCTTATTGAGTTCAGCGATTTATGAATTCTTATACAATACTGTCTATTCTATTGTGATAAAAGGATATAATAAGATAATCTTTTTCATAAAATATGGACAACAACTTATACAGATAAGAAAATATTATAGTTTTCGGCATTTCTCTTATTGTAATTTGTCTTTTAGTGGTAAACAATCAAGTCAGCTTATTATGGATATTTTATAAATCTTAGTATCAATTAATGTACAATGACTTTTGTTGCTGTCTGTACATCTACATTCACATACAACAGTTAAACGACTTGAATTATTGGATGGAGTTTGAATTTACTGTACCACGGTTTCTCGGTTAGAACTTTTGTTCGCGATTAACCAAAGAATTGTTTGGGATTTCATAAGTAGGTGTAATTTGGTGAAACTTCGTAATTGTCTGGTGTAATATACACAATGTATAGCCTGTACATATATACGCGCACAGAAGTGCGGAAACAGGTGTATTTGTGTTCGTTACAGGGTGATGCGTAAAGTCTTATGACTGTGATTATTGGTTTCGTGAGCTAACACGAAACTTATTCATTTTAGATTAGGTTACTCTATATATATATTTATCTTTATAGAGTACACAAAAGATTATGTATGCTTGTAGTAAATTCATATCGGCCCACTCTAATAGATTTTGTTCGAGGTTGACTCTATTCATGGCGTCCTTCACTCGTCCCAAAGGCTGTCTACGTAGGTACGCATAGGCGGTCAAACCAAATACAACGAACATTTAATGTATGGAACAACTATACGATTTGTAGAATAAATAATATGAAGCCATTCACACGATAGACCAAAGACATTGTAGCGTTCGCGAGGAGGTGATGGATGGACGAGGCTCAGGGCCGCTATTTGTGGCTTTGAATGGCGAAGCCCTTTGCCTAGCCGAGGACGTTTGTAGGCTGAAATGATTTTGTATTTTGTATTTGTATTTTATTCAAAGCATTACAACTATTTTCACAGGTATCACCTAATACAATAGTGTAGTCAACTTAATTAATCGCTAGCATCGAATTTAATAAAACTAATAATCAAATATACACATGTCAATGAGCAAAAGTAATCCAATATACATGTCAATAAGCAAAATAAAATAAAATATAATCACAAATGTCCTCAATAAAAATAATTCAATACATCAATGAGCAAAATAAATTCAAATTCACAGTAATATACACAAAAACATTATTATTTACCATAACATAAATTGAATAGTATAGCCCTTGCGAACTCGCTCAGTGAACAGTGGAATACATCAATGGTTTCCGCTACCCGATTTAATAACTGTATGGTGCGCGTCAGAGGGGCTTTGTTCAGCAGGTTAGTCCTTCCGCGAGGCACTGCGAACAGAGGCGGCTGCCTACGCCGCCCTACGTACTCGTCCGGTACGCACAGCCTCATCATCTCCAAGATAGTATGATGATAATGAAATAATCAGTGCCTAGTATATTCGAGTTGCATTCGAGAACTGGTAGTAGCGCTGCATTCGGCGCGAGGCCGGGTGTAAATCTCCGGCGCTCGGCACTGCTGGTAATTTGTAGTGTTTTTAGATGTTCGCTGCTCGTTGCCGCCCGCCCTAGCCTGGCCCACCCTGCCCTGCCCGCCCTAGCTCTGAGCTTACAGAATCTTGTTTGCTATGGTTTCATTAGGCGAAAGAAAATGTGGAAACATTTATTCGTCTGTTCATTGATATTGTAAATTCCAGAAGCCTCATCTTGTATTGTTAAAAATATAGGTCTACTATTAAATGGGTACTGGTTTATTTTTGGTCCACTTACCTTACGTAAGTAGGGGCAGTCGACGAAATAAATAATAACTTTCCATAGGCGTATAATGTTTTTGAATACACTCGGTGTAGTAGTTTTATCGTTAATTATTTATCAACTGTGTTTCCCATGTTCAAAAGTTTCATTTTTAAACGCAATAATTTTTAAATGATATTAGTTTTCTGATTTTCAAAACACTCGCCTACTGAAATTCGAAATAAGAATTTGGTTTGTTTATAGAACGCGGTATTGCCAGCTGTTTGTCCAACAATTTGCCTTCCGCCGACGTTCCTCAAAGTTAAATCCTTTGTGTTTACCTGAAACAGAGGAAAGGCTGTTTAAATTGCGAACAACTGAAATTCTTCCGAAACAAACGTTTACATTTCAGAGAAAAACTGAGCTTTCTCGACTAAGTACAAGAATGTAGACTGCAAGAATGAGAGCAGCGGATTGTATTGCAGAGTTGAAAGGCCGGTTTATGATGCAAATGTTTTATTTTCTATACAAGATTAACATGGCGCACGCTACAGAGAGATCACAAAATAATAATTTCCGAGTTAAAAATAAAAATTCCCGTAAAGGTCACATAAAGTAGAACAAACATGAAAAATATACGCATGATCCTACATTCCCGATGATTACTTTTGTCAAAAGTGCTCAGTCCACTTCAATAACTCTTACGAAATTCTCTCTGTTCCTACGGGAGGTCGCTATTGACAGGCGAAACTCACAAAGAAACGTCAAGTGCCATTGACGTGTGTACAACGTTGCAGTTTTTTTTATAAAACACACTCGTTGTTTCTACCCAAGTTTTATATTGACAAGAGTATGTAGAGGATACACTTTTCTTTAGTAAAACATTTATTTTAATTTGTTTACTAAATAATACATAAATGAAGAGAAAAATAGAAACAAAGACCACTTTAACAACATTATCCTGCTATTTTCTGAATTTATAAAAGCACAATTTACGCGGAGAATGTTAATCTCAACATGACACTGCACTCTACAACAACTGTTTAAATACAAAGCTTTACCCGAAAAATCTGGAATTTCCCAAAGAGCTTGGAACATTAAAGCGTTTTTGCGAAAACATCGTTACTTTAATATATCTGTAATCGCGACGCCCAGCTCTTGTTTATTTAAAACAGAAAATATAATTATGAAAATTGTGGCGAGCTGTCCGACCGCACGCTTTGTTGTGAATGCTCACAGAGCTGTTTAATAGCTTCGTAAATTCTTGTGCATTTAGATGTAATATGAACTTTAAATACTCCGACCTGAGTTTCACATCCTCATTAGAACTCACAAATTAAATCATTTCTTCATTAGTGCTGTGTTACAGGCGATGGATAGTTGGAAATTGGGTCCATACTTATGTTACACCCTGTATATTCATTCTGAAAATAAGATATTCTCACGGTTTTGTTTCCGTATTTTTATTCATTCAAGGTGTTTGGGGCTTCTGTTGAGGAGATCAATCTATTCAGCAGTAGACGGTGCAGCGGTGGTATTATGGCTTGATACTTGATGCTACCGCCGCTATTCGTGGCTTCGTTCTAGAGAGGCCTATGTTCAGCAGAGGACGTGTGTGTGCTGATGATGACGACCTGATGATATAACGCGATGGAACATAATCGGAGCTGGGCTAACTTGTTGTTTCTTAATTTGATGAGCACAAGTACAAAACCCACAAGTATCTAATCAGGGTTTATTACAAGAATTAAAAGAACCCCCTGAGCCTCCCCTTCCGTATCTAAGCGAGGGTGAAGTCTCGTATTGTGCCGTATTTAAACCCCTGTTTGCATAATTAATGATTCTGAAATGTAGACTGTAAATCAACGCAGTAAAGATCTTTATTTATTTTGTAGAGTCGTGATGTTACGCTAGGTTTGTGTGGTTTACTTTGTGTGTGGCCTTTTTGTGTGTGTCTATGTTCTACGAGTGTACATTGTGTTCTATGACTATAAATATAGGTTCTTGTATTATGTTAGTTTTATTGTGGTAGGGTAATGAGGTAAAAATTGCTACGCAATGTGGAATAAAAAGGACATAGAATAAGAACTAATTTTACTAAAACCAGGGCTAACAAATAAGCTCTTGCCCATAGCGTAGTCTAGCAGATCTGTTGCATTCTAAGTCGCAAATGGAAAAACCGATTTTGAAATGAAATGAAAATGAAATGAAATGAAATGAAATGAAATGAATTTATTTGTTAAAAGACTTACACAGACATAATAAACTTAAATGTAAACTAAACGTGTTAGTAATCATGTAAGTCCAGTAACAAAATGGCTTTGCCTCAGCATGAGTTGGATGACTAGCATGCTAGCAACCAACGCTGATCTTCCGGCAAAGCAATTTGTTGGTGTTACGGACTGACTACTCACTACCGCTATACAAACAAACAAAAACGCACTAATATAAATAAAATCAACAAGAATACAAATAGAATGTGAATAAAAAAGAATATTTTGTTTCAGCTTTTTATAAAATAGCTTAGATTTCTGCATGTGTTATTGGCAGCCATTAGATGATTGTTATAATGGTATTCGTAAGCTCCATTATCAAGATTGCAAAAATATCACTGAGGGATTGAAATGTTTGTATTATTAACTAGTTAGTTCGACTCTAAAAGCACTTCATCTGATCGGAGTCTGCGGGAGTCTATTCGCATGTTTGCATAAAAACTCCACAAAAATATTCCCTTTAAGCTTTACAAAGTGGATCCAATCGCTTAGCCGCGCACACTGCCGGTCATGGCTCGTAAATCTAGCAGCGAATGTAGTGAATGGCGCAATGTATCGACGACACGAACAGCTATTGCAATGTAGATTATACTTCCTGCACGGTTCTGGGCGCCTGGTAGCTCGGGGCGAGGTGTTCGCTGAGAAAAAACGTTCATAAAGAAATTTAATACAAATGTTTCTTTAAATTTATTTTCTTCTATAAAAGTTTGTGAAAGCCGAATGTTACAGGAAAATGATAAAATATTAGTGATACTCACTATCATTAAGGAAAAAGATCGGTTAAGTTCGAGTTGGACTCATTTGCTGAGAGTTTCGAGATTTTGATAGAGTTCGCAAAACGTCCGAGATGCTTATGTGACTTATTGAGTCATTTATTTTTCCCACGAAACAAAGATAAGTCGATATAGATGTGATAAACCCAAGTAGCGAAAGACTGCAGGCTAGGCGGTGCGTTAAGCTGACGACAGGGTGCTATGGCGCTCATTAGGGGAGGCCTATGTCCAGCAGTGGACTAACATGGCTGGGCAGGCTGATAACAATGATGATGAAAACTCAAGTTTGAGATATAGAGACATTCCCAGCTCCCTGCCATGGTAATATTCCATCTAGAACAAACCCTGACTGGTGTCGTTAAAAAGTTCGCCCTGTTCGTGACTCGGTAGTTACTTTCCAACAGAAATGTCAGGGAGCCGCCTGCTCCACAAACAACTCCCAACAATGCTCGCAGTCCGCTGTCATTCCATTCATAACTTTAAAAGACAGCTTCCGTTTACTTATTCCGCTGCGGAATCCTAAAAGCGACGGAACCCTCGAACAATTCAATCCATCTGTCTAGCCTCTCAGCCTTATTGAATCAAGAACCTCTCAGTGCCACTCAAATTTGCGCCGTATACCATTTCAATATGATTTGAATTCGAACGCTGCCTCCATCGGTCGTGCGATATTGAGTCTTGTGGAGCACTTGTCAGAATCTATCAGAATTATGGAGTTCAAGCTGATGGTCATTTCCTTACGTCACTCAGTTGAATGGGTAAGAAACTCAACAAAGCTTGCGTCGTATATCCATTCGAGCAGGAATTTTTCGAGTGACGTCCCAGTGAATGAATTATTTACGATCAAACGAACTGAAATTCATGTTGGTGATGAAGTTATTTCAGGTGATAGTTTCTATGGATACTATATCTTTAGTCCTAGCCTTGACTCTTACTCTACTATGAGTTTACGTCAGAATAGTCAATATACTGGTAATATTATAACTACACGTACGTTTCTTATAAAAACCTACAATTGTAGCCTTTTATAAAAAGTTTCCACACACAAATGTAAAAAAAAAACTCCAGGATTTCGAGGAATATGTCACGAAGTAACCCATGATGTCCAACTGTAAAAAGAAGCTAGTTGACAGAATGCTTCAACTGTGCTTTGACGCAGCTTGACACGAAGTAACTACCGCTGGCTCTCGCACTACTCTATTCAATCTTTCAAGATAAAAGCTGTAACAAATGTACCTACTAAATTAATATGGTTTTTCGCTTATAATATTTTTCTTTGACGATAAAATATTGGTTCTTTGACAACGTATAATGTTTCCTATCTCGATAGTGGACTATTGATCGTGTAATGTCCTGATGGGATGCACTCTCATTAGATAGATAAGGTCGTTTCTTTGCGATAAGGATGTCCATTGTTTAATATATTTAACACTACGACGACGCTTAACACGCAGAAGTTGTTCGTTGGTTGGGTTCGATATATGTAAGGGCCTCTACACAAGAGGGACTTTGCCATAATAAATAATGCTGGACAACCCACACAGCATCATCTAGCCCCAAGCTAAGCAGAGCTTGTGTTATGGGTACTAGATGACTGATATACATAATACAATACATTACATAGATAGATATTTTTTATTATATCATACATATTAAACGACCAGAACATCCGAAAAATATATCTGCAGATCGTACAGAAATTTGTCACGAGGCGGGAATCGAAACCGCAACCTTATGCGTCGCAGGCGGTCCTTCGCCCACCGCGCCGCAGAGGTTATCAATATGTTTGCCGTCTTAATATCAATAGGTAATTGTTACCGTTAGGTAAGAAAATATAATAAAAGAAAATAAAATAAAAGTTATATAGAACTGCCCAAGGTAAGTGAAGAATGATTTGATTATTGGATCTTATTTACGTAGCCTCAATTTAGAACGTTTAATTTTACGGCAGGATTCAAGAACAGCTTTATAAAGCGTTACTTTTATCCGTTGTAACGGTAACGGAAGGTAACGGGAGGTAACGGCACTTATCGCTACCGGAAGTGGCGCGTAATTCCCGGCTTCCGGGGCTTCCGCCGATCACGGCGGGTTGTAAATCAGCCAGTTTACACAAGATAAACAATTATGTTGGAGATATTTTATAAAATTCTCGTGGTTTTATAAAAGGTATTGAATATTAATTGAGCCCCGAAAAAAACATGTGGAAATAAATAAATACACAGTTTAGTATTTTTGAGATATTAATATGTGTATTATATTACAACTTTTTGAACTTTCGTGATTTTGAACATATTAAATATTATTAATAGTACACCTAAAGTCCTTTCCTAAAAATAAGGAAGAAAGTACATCGTTGCAGGCGTACTAGTATGCGAGACGGATAACTCTATGGTTTTTCATTTCTCACGCGTTTATGTGACTTTAGCCACTTAGCAAGAGAGGAAAGTTTCTAACAAAATATTTTATTTTTCTGACATATCAGCCGGTAGCTATGATTTAGTTTCATAGGAACTGGTCAAACGACAAAAAGTTTTTACTCCAAATACGCCTCTTTCGTATTCGGAACAATAATGAACCATGGTAAAATCGCAAGTGCGCGTCTTCATCGCCACATTTGAGTTTATTATAAGAATTTACTCGAGTGATTTTGAAGATTTTTAAAAGATTATTTTTCTCCTAGTTGTAGTTAAAACATTCTGTACCAATCGGGAGAGATACGTTTCCTATCAACAGACATCGATACTTCTAGTCTAGAGTATGATGGTAGTATATTATTTTTTGGAAGATAAACACTATAACACATATGATTCCTAATATTTTTACAAATTCGTTCCACATTCTCATTATCTGATTGCGAAAACACAAAAATAAAACATAAAATGAGCCGTGGCCGCTTTTATTCGGGTAGTACGACTTGTTTGCTTTACAAACAGTTTGTTAAAATAAAAAGTACCGAAACATTCAAATGGTAAAGTTGAAAATTGCCTGGAAAGGAAAATGCCCGAGAATAGTATTGCTTGCGTGGCTAGAAAGATACAATCTGATTTGAACCTAATCGCATACCCAGTAAAGTAGCTGTTGGCTTGTAGTTTATTGCATTTACGGATGCAAATAGATTTTAACGGTTTTTCTTCAGCAAACTGGTTTAAGCGTTCTATTTTTAAGGGTTTTTCAGTTTGCCGCGGATCTTTTCGGTTCAGTGGAAATCTCTATTCGAAATTTTAAATTTTATTACTGCTGTTGACCGTTGGCGACTAAGAACTACAAACATATACTAAACCTGCGTAATTAAAACCAGGGATTGATAATGACGTCATTTATCATGCACAGGTACTACTACTACACATACTACGCACCTTCCTTTTATTTTTATTATATTTGCGGCATAAAAATCGGTTTTTAGAACTATAGCTAAAATAACTAATATATACCCGTGTTCATAATAATCACAACATAGTATAAAACAAAGTTGCTTCACGCTGTCTGTCTGTCCCTATGTAGGCTTAGATCTTTAAAATTATTTCATCATCATCATCAGCCTATAGCAGTCCACTGATGGACATAGGCCTTCCCCAATGAGCGTCATTTGACCTATGCCAATTTAAAAAAAACAAACGCGTTTAGCTATTGCGTAAGGTTTGTATACATGAGGGTTAATGTGCAGCGCGACCTAGTCCCTCACTATAGATTTTATCAAAACAATATTAATATGGATTTGTATCGAGAAGTAGCGCGCTATTGCAGTAAGCTGTTGATCATTTCAGTTTTACTGTTCCGTCTATCGATATTTCATAAAATTGAAATATAGCGCAATATGGCGTCTGGCAGCGGCCATCTTGCTTTTATATCGAGACTGAGTTCTGTTACAAATGGAATTATTTGCCAACAACTGCAATTTTATTTACAAATTTTAATATTTTAAAATTAAATATTTCGAATTAGTATTTATTCTGTATAATTTATTATGAAACAGTTTCTTTTATATTTTATAGATAATGTTTTTTTCAGAGCAGTTAAAGAATACCTTTATCGAAACGTAAAATATAAAGCGGTTCCATGGAGGAATAACTGCCATAGTAAATGACCAGTGTCCCGACGCATCAGCTTGTCCATTCCGATATATTCGTGAGTGCCTCGTTCATACTATATTCAACGCTCGTTGGCTGGTTGTATTTATAACATTTCCTCTCCTTGTGACAGCTAGAGAGGTTTCCGTAATACGATCAAAACACACACCACATTAAATTACGTTTAAAATCTTGAAAAATCCGATTGGATTTCTAATAGAATCCTCGACTATCTGCCTTCCTCGTGGATGGGTAATTAATCTCCCGGACATCTCTAATCCGACTTTACCTTTCCGGGACATCTGGCCAGATATCGGAGACTCGGGTCTGTGCTCGGGTAGAGGATGACATTTGACCGATTTTGGATTAGGTAGGTAAGTCAGCACCTTCAGAGGCCTTAAGACGGGTCCTGCATAGTTCACAATATGTATAAATTCCATACATTTAACGCCTTGCAGCGCCCCTGTCGAACACTGAGAGAAATTACTTATCATAGTAACTATCTGTGAATATCTTTTACTGAACCTATAAGAAAATCAAAACAAAAATTCACGCTTATTTAAATTTAGTCCAAATTGTTGTTATTAAAGTTAGTAAATGGTACAATAATCTATTTGTGCGATGTCGTTGTGCAGCGATCTCGAGGTAGTGAAGTCTTCGTGTCGCATTCAGAGGGATGGTGGTTCTATTTATCATTGTGACAGTGTTTTTCCAAGTTTTTTTTAGGTTGTGTTGTAATGTGCTTCAAAATGACGAATGTGCTTGTAATTCTGCTGTTTTTGTGATGTAATGCGATTGTATGTAATTTATGTAAACGCGTTACCTATGTATGTACATGTGCTGAATATGATCAACTTCTAATTTTTATTTAGAATAGATAGCTGTAATATACTCTTACATCAATTTATTTTTATTTTTAATATTAAAACGCATTATGTTTTTAAAGAATTCTGTTTGCCTGGAATTTTTATAAATTACCAATTATTATTCGTTTTTCTTATTGTGTAATTTTATGTATAATTTTTTATGTTCATTTGTTCTAATATATACATATGTAGGTATTGTAATTAACTAGTGTAATTGGTTGTAATATAGGAAATCGTGCTAGTTAATAATTAAATAAATAAAATAAGTTATTTTGGATGTATTAGAGTCTCACCTATTACTGTAGCTTAGCTACTCCCCGGTCGGTTTGTACTTATTTTCCGATGTGAAATGTAGATTTTCATTATTTCTGATCTCGATGCTTTCATATTCAAAGCATTGCTTAAGGCAATTACTGAATCCGTTTAATAATTGTAGCGGCATTCACGGACAAACTGGTATACCTAACATATTTTCACACAGATACAGAGTATACAACGTGTGTGTGTGTCGTTGTGTGCGTCAAAGCACTGAAGTATGTAACTTCAGTGCTTTGACGCACACAAATATTGGTGTTTGGTATAAAAATCAAGAAATTGTTGAATGACACTATCCCTCTGCAGTGGCCTGTAACAGCGGCGAGTTTTCCCTCCATGGTCCGACGATTTTTCCGCCAATTATGGACCAGGAAACTGTTTCGCTATTGTATGGAATGTTCCCGAAATGGTACCAGGTAAATAATATTTCCGAGGGATATGTATTTGTCCCCAAAAACTAAGGAATTTGAAGTTGGTTTTTAGTTATTTCAAAACATTCAAATGATCATGACTTCACCGTCGTATCTATTCTATATCGTATTACAAAGATACAAAGAGAATACAACGTTTATTTTCAGTCAGACGTGCCCCGTCTCAGTGATCTTAACACATCGCTGCCTTGGAATCGATTTACCAAAAGCATCCGAACCTTTCGCTTAGATTGTATTCAAAAAAACACTTCTCAATTGTGCGCGCGCCCGCCTCTGTTTTATTCATTGTAAAGGGTTCAATTCTTACATTCTCCGCGTGAATGAAAAACTACGGACTGATAATAAGCTTTGCGAGAAATGGTTTTCGGAAAGTTGGTTATGTTTAATAATTCTGTATGTTTTGGTACGGCTGAACAAGAAGTACCTACATGTTGACAACCTCCGTGGCGCAGCGACCGAAGGTTCGCTTGCGACGCAGAACTTTGCAGGTTTGGTTCATGCTGCGGGATAAACGTTTGTACGATCTGCAGAAATTTGTTTCAGTTACGAATATTTTTGAATTAATGATATCTTAGTACAATATGACGTATATTAATGAACTAGCTAGTAGTTCCCTCCACTAAGGTCCAATCTCTCAGATGCCAATAGAGATTGGTAACTGACAGATTGGACCTAAGTGGAA
The DNA here is from genome assembly GCA_943735965.1 of Eupithecia abbreviata. Lineage (NCBI taxonomy): Eukaryota > Metazoa > Arthropoda > Insecta > Lepidoptera > Geometridae > Eupithecia > Eupithecia abbreviata. The sequence goes on along the minus strand of OX030997.1, from coordinate 222,281 downwards.
GTAACAGAGATACTCCATCGATCTTTTTTTCTGGCGCGAGGTCGTTTCTTATCTCATGAGACCCATTCATTTCGCCCACGACCTGAACAACCAAAACTCTCGCACTCAATTAAAAAATATATATACACCTTGTTTTCGATACGCCTGAATCCCAAAAAACGTCAGTCGTCAGTTAAAAAGCTTATTTAAGTCGAGCCTCGCCCTGCCATCGTGTGCTGAAGTAGCATTGAATCAGTTCAGCATGTACTAAACTATATAGGTACATGTTGGAACGGTAAACATTAACCTTAAGTCAATGTCAAAGTCAGTTTGAGAACTATCACATGTCAGTGACATTAAGCTTATAGCTATAGCTTACAGAGCAAAAACGTTTCACCAAACGCTTCTATAGAACTCGTAGGTATCGCTAAAAACCTTTATACGACGTTTAATCAACCTTTTAGTGATATAAACCTAAGTTATAGGTCCAAAATGTTACTTGGGAGGCTCTCTCTCTTGCTCTGCAATGGCCGTTCTGTGTACAACATTTACAATAAACTTTATCCGATTTCATCTCATAAACTCTTTGATTTCGTTCATAACCCATCAGTACACATACTGTCATATAGTAACTAACTACTATCAACTCACAGCGTCCGCTTCCTCCTCTAAAGTAGAACAAACTCCTCGATGTCAAAGCTACAAAGTGATCTCTCAGCCTAGTTGGCAACTCCACCTGCGTTCGATCCGATCGACGTACGAAACAAAAGTTAGACGTCGCCGAACTGGGGCTAGGGGCGGCGGGCAACGCCGGATAATTTGATTCAACCGGACACGCCAAAAAAGCCGTTTTAATATAATCACTACATATAGCATAAAACAAAGTAAAACAAAGATTTTGATGCGGTTTTTTTAATATATAGAGTAATTCAAGAAAGGTTCATATACCATTTGACACATAGATTTCCACGCGGGCTAAGCCGCGGTGCTACATAATTTAAGAATTCTTGGTATAAATCAATATGAAACCCCGAATAGTATCGGACAATTCGTCAGTAATCAATTTATTTGTTTTAATTCTTTTCTCAATACTTTGAAACGCTTTGTGGTGATGAATGTACGAGCCCTTTAGGTATTTTCAATACCAGATCATTTAGTAATGGAAGATGTAAATTAATTTAAACGTTTGATTAAGATTTGGTGTCATGAAAAAATCAAAAACATATCTCTATAGCCACGAAGTTTTCTTTTTCCGAGATAATGTAAATGAATTGATGACAAATAATTCATTCAGAGAAGAGTATTAAAAAGTTTGTCCGGCTTTTTGGTCAAATCGTTAAAAAGGCCGGAGCGCTTACAGCAACCCTTTATATATAGAACGAGCCCGTTCTATCAGACATCTGAATACGCCTTTGACTTCAACAGCTCCAGAAGCATCCTTGCGATACCATGACACTCACGTCGAGATTGTATCTCGTAAGACTCACGCTTGGGATCGTATCGCACGCTAGGCTTGACCCTCACGCTAGAGACGGTGTCGCACTGAGTTGCTGCATGCTTGAGATTTATCGTGTTACTAACAAACTGGCAGTGTTATTGATTCGTGCGCAGTTAGGAAAAGATTCTACGTAGCTGGTCACACTAATATTATAAATGCAAAAGTTTGTAGACATTCTATGTATGTTTGTGACTTGTTCACGCCAAAACTAATAACACAAAGTATTTAAAGCTAGAAAATAGTACCAAATATAATACTTTTTATACCATTAATCCATTGCCGCCAAGAAAATAAATGACCTCTTAGTGTTTCCATAACAACGCGTGCGAAGCCGCGGGCAGAAATTTACTAGTTTCTGCCGCGGAAGAGAAAAATATAACTTTTCGGCATTTGTTACAGAACAACAAGTGAATGAAAGCTTTAGCCCGCAAAATGTTTGACCACTGGAAGCAAGTGGAATTGTTTTTTGCATAACATCAAAGTCCGGGTTGTTGTTCCACATCGTTTATGTTCCGGATATTTCCCGGAAACTCCCGGATTTCACCGGAAATATCCCGATTTAGAACTAATTTAATTTTAATGGTTCGCTCACTAGGGAGTTAACACTTAGACTGCAAGCGTTCATTCCTAAGTCGTTTAGTAAGTAAGTAGGGTGTTTGATGTTATTGTAATTTTTTTTTATCGTTTCATTTTGTAATGTACAATAAAATAAGGATTTAAGTATTGTATTGAGATAGAAAACTCTTTTTATCTATGATAGGATTCTGATCACTCTTCAAATCATTCGTCGAAGTTGTTTGTTGTTGTTTCTATTCTTTATTGTAATTTTCTTTGTTATAAAGACTATTTTCAGTGGAAAAAATGCTTAGAGACATGGTTGTTAGGTACTAAGGAGCTCTTTCACTTGGTGGGAGAAGAATCGACTAAGAGAAAACGTTTTTATTTTTATTTGATTCTTCCCAGTAAGTTCACAAACCAGCTAACTTACAAATTACTTACTAACTTATAAATAAAACTATGTAAAGCATAGGTTTGGTCGTTCGTAGCACTTCAAGTGCAAGCTTTAAAAGAACATCGTTTCAGGTTCGATTCTCGTCACGGGATAAAAAGCATTGCACAATCTGCGAATAAAATTCGTTAGTTTTATTTGTCTAAATAAAAGCCACGTTGATTGCACCGCCCTCGTACAAAATGACCAGTAACATCACGACCCTTTCTCCGCTAACCCGCTTACTCCAGTTAAAAGCTAAAGCGCTGCAAAAAAGCGCTGAATCCAAAAAACGTTGTGTTTTGCCCAACATTTGCAGAGTGCCGAATTCGTACCGACATTCTGTATATACGTGGAGCTTGTATCTCCATATACATTATATTGGGTATGTAAATAAAGTTGAATGCTGTTTGTTGGGAGGCGCCTCTTTTGGATGAAACAAATTAGATATTTTCGTGTTACAATAGTCCGAACAAGTTTTGGGGAAACGGAAAGTATTAAAATTGTTAGTTTAGATTTATCTCGCAAAACACTTTATTTATTTACCTATAACAATGTATACTAACTTGTGGAATGTTACAAATATTTAGAAATAAATAGACCTTTCACTCTTAATAACCTCATTAAGAGTAAGAACACTTCTGACTTCATTCTGGCAACTTGAGTTATGATGATGATGACCCAACAGTAATGTGCCTAATACCAGGTCAATGACCTGAGCTCAGCAGATAATCACATTCCGAGAGGCCACTGCATACCGCTGTCCTGGGTATTGGAGCCAGTCAGGTATAATCTATATAATACACACATAGTCCCAATGCTCTGAACAACGCTGCTGATATTAGTAAATTGACTGTCCCATACAATGTAATATACAATGACCCCACGTTCAACATTTTTTATTTTGTGGAAGGCTAACATTCACGTTCATCTTAAAAAAAAAAACATGGTAATATCTTATGTTTCATAAGTCAAAATACATCCCAAAGTTGCATCAACAAATGAGTCACAGATCTCTAGGACTTATTCCAAAAATTCGACGTGAGTCATAATGTGCCTCACAGTTAATTTGTTTAAGATGTCAAAGTTTGTGAATATGTTTGTAGGCTAAAATCTCCAAAAATACTGCACAGATTAAGATTAAATTTGGCGTACACGTATTCGTAGAACAGTATTATAATTAGCATAAAAGAAAAAACAAGCTACATATCGAAGAAAAGTGTGAAGCCGGGGTTAGCTTACTAGATTATCCCAGCTTTGCATGCATTTTACTTCATTCTCATTCAGATCATGTTTAACTGAACGTATCAAGAAACATAACGAATTATTCATTCTTGTATGCTGTTTCAAATAGCATTGTATTAAATAAAATAAATAAATGCTGGACAATTCACACAGCATTATCTAGCCCCATGGTAAGCAGAGCTTGTGCTATGGGTAACTGATATACATAATACAATATATTACATAGATATATATTTTTTATTATATATAGAAAAGGACCAGAACACCCGAAACAAATATCTGCAGATCGTACACACAATTGTTCCGAGGCGGGAATCGAACCCGCAATCTCCTGCGTCGCAAGCGGACCTTCGCCCACCGCGCCACATCGGTCGTCAAAAATTTATATTTTATTTATATGTATTGAAATAGTAACAAAGTTTTCGTAGAGGGTCTACGGCGTAGCAAACTGCTACGGTAGTTAGTTTCGTACTACCACATTACAGATAAGCTGTCACGATTCACGAATTCACGGTCGATAAATCGCGGCGAAAGAATAGACCCTCGAGTCTATTTTGTGAGAGCCAAGGGAACTTAATAGAGACAGAGCAGCAGCTTCATTCTGTGTTTTGTCCAACACCTACAAAGTGATTATCAATCCACCCACCAAGCGTTAGTGATTATAGCTAAACCATTCTCGTTAGCGAGGCAAGTCCAGCAGTGGACTCATGTGGTGCCGATTAGGATTTATTTAATACATGTATGTCCCTACACCGACTACTAATTTAACTTTGCCCTAAATCTATTGAATAAAGAGTATACTTAATGACTTTTTAGATTTTGTTAAACTAAAACCGACCTTGAATAGCTTTACTTCTCTAAAAGAAAGTGAACACAATGACATAATTTGTTTCCTTTTGCTCTACAAAAAGATTCAATTTTGCGGGACTAAGTTTTTTATAAGACCACCTCAGGATCATTTCCTACCTAAACAAAAACAAACATACAGCCGAACATAGAACGTCCTTCTTTTTTATGTGTAAGGGTTTTATATACAAATGTCGCAGTCTAATGTGTCATGCTTAGAATCACGAAAACAAAGAAAGAAAGAGCACTCCATTAATTATACTGATAAGAGATAGCGTAAGAATAATAACTTGACCCTCCCCCCCTCCCGACGTGACGTCACGACGTCCCTCGGGATGACATTGAGAGTCCAGAGATATTAGCTCCACGTTTGACCCACACGAGTGTCACGTGGAGGAATGTCCTTTACGAAAACATTTTGTTTCTTTTTGGTCATGATAGTTGCGAATAAAATAAAAAATAAAATAAATAAATAATGCTGGACAATTCACACAGCATCATCTAGCCCCATGGTAAGCAGAGCTTGTGTTATGGGTACTAGATAACTGATATACATAATACAATACATTACATAGATAGATATTTTTTATTATACATAGAAAACGACCAGAGCACCCGGAACAAATATCTGCAGATCGTACACACAATTGTTCCGAGGCGGGAATCGAACCCGCAACCTTCAGCGTCGCAGGCGGACCTTCGCCCACCGCGCCACATCGGTCGTCAAATAATAATTCAATAATATAATAATTATTAAATATAATAATAATATAATAATTATTATAAAATTATTTGAATTATTATTATTTATAATAATAATAATTCAAATAACCTTGGCCGAAAACTGTTTGATCTTCTGAAAACAGTTATATTTTTTTTATGTTTTACGTTATATCTATGTATAAGTTATGTGCTTTTTGTGAAACAAATATAAAAATATAAACATTATTTGTTGATATTGATCCAAGCATTTAGACGACCGATGTGGCGCGGTGGGCGAAGGTCCGCCTGCGATGCAGGAGGTTGCGGGTTCGATTCCCGCCTCGGAACAATTGTGTGTACGATCTGCAGATATTTGTTCCGGGTGTTCTGGTCGTTTTCTATGTATAATAAAAAATATCTATCTATGTAATGTATTGTATTATGTATATCAGTTATCTAGTACCCATAACACAAGCTCTGCTTACCATGGGGCTAGATAATGCTGTGTGGATTGTCCAGCATTATTTATTTATTTTACACTTTGGACTGCAGGCAGAGGCTGGATGCGGCAAGCAGAAGACAGGGCGCTATGGCGCTCATTGTTATGACTTATAGGCTGATGATGATGATAATTTGTTTATTTTATATTTAAAAGATATAGAGGTTAGGTACCATAATTACAAAAGAAGGTCCCGCATATTGCAATACATTAAATCTACGTTATCAAGTTATTAAGATAAGGTTACTATACATTCCAAAGCGTTTAATATAAGAAACAATATCTTAATCCGAGCAACCAACCGCGCGCCTCCGGAGTAACAATTAGACAAAGGACTAGCTTAGGACAAGGGAAACAGCTGGACCACTTCGCATTCTTTGAGTTTACGACTAGCGGCGCATCGCGGCCTCGCCCGCGTGGAAATATATATGTCAAATAGTTTATAAATCTTCCACTTCATCTATTTATCACTCATTTAAAACTGCATCAAAATCCGTTGCGTAGTTTTAAAGATCTAATCATACATAGGGACAGCGGGAAACGACTTTCTTTTATACTATGTAGTCATTCTGACATCGACGGGCTGAGTTTGAGTGGTCGATATTTTTACGCCGCGACTTTCATTTAAGTCTAAGGTTTTGAGAGGAAGGATGAGCGAAAGCCACAACATAGCCTGCACGCCAGCAAAGTCACTAGTCATTATTTACACATTATATTTTCTCTAAAATAATACGCCTTTGCTCAAACATAAAACGTATTTATAAGGGAACACGTAGACGAAATTTCACTAAAATATATCAAATAACCAGCAAATGAAACTGCTTTTTCCGTAGAAGTATTACTGTAAAAATGAAGATTTATAGAAAACTTTGTGATTCTTTTGTACGAAACAAAATTTAAAAATGAGATACGCATTCGTTTATCTTTTCAGACGAAGAGAAAACCTGTGATAAAAAATAAGGATGCATCCTTATGTTTTTAAGCTTTAAAATAAAACGACCTCCATCTTGTCTCAAGATTCTGAGCGGTTTCTTCATAAGCTGTGTCCTAAAGGGAACTGTCGCCGGCTAATTATCATTCTTTGTGAGAGTGACGTCACCAACACGCTGCCAACAGATAATTTTGTGATACTATACATTACTGTAGCTTCTGCAAATGTCAGGAGTCCCCTCTGCAAAATGTTTTGAATACTTTAGAGTTTGGAATAAAATAGCTGCCGATGACGGAATTTTGGGGAATGGTATTTAGAATTTTAGTAAAGGATAAAAGAGGATAAAAATATCCTAATTATTTTAGATTGAAGGGTCGGGTGCTATAAAAAGATTTGTTTTAAATTGATTTAGTTTTCATAAACCCGGTTTGGGATAGAATTACATGATTATGTTGACAGATCACAAAGTCAATTAATTATTATTTCAATTTTGTTCATATTCGGCCGCCAACGGAGACTAGCCAAGTGCACCGGACATATTATAGTGCTCAAGTGTGTGTGCAAACAAAGGTGCACTCTCAAATCCCTCACTCACATAATCCGATGGGACGGCATACCGACATGATTGGAGAGAGGTCTGGTGCAGGACCAACAGCTTTTCGAGCTATCCTAGGCACGGGGGTGTAACACCACCAAGTCCCTGACTCGAGGATGCTACTGTGAAATTTTCGTTCTAGAAGAATCCCAATGACACAATACTTGGCCCGACCCGGGATTTGAACCCTAGACTTCATTATCAGCGGCTGAACTCGCGACCGCTACACCAATGGAGCTTACTATTGCAGTAAGTCAAAAGAAGCATTCCCATCGTTTTACCTGAAACAAAAAACAGAAATATAAGTACATAAAATAATAATAAGTACATACTTGTATACCAACATTTAAAAGAAATTCATTTAATTTACTGCGAACTAGTATCTGCCCGCAGCTTTGCATTACTTGTTTCTGAAGAAACGTTTAATAAGGATATTTCTATCCAGGGGAAATTATTTATGGGATAAATAGTAAGTTATGTGCTATTCCAGGTTCAGCCCGACCCGTCAAGTAGATGAGGCATGAACAAGCAACATCCACCCATACATTTTATATATATAACTAGCGGCCCGTGCCGGCTTCGCCCGGGTAGTCATTTGTTTCAGGCAATTTTTAAAAAAATCTCTTTTTTCTCTCCGTAAGAACCATGCTCGTTCTTCAAGGAATATTCTAAAAAAAGAATTAGCGAAATCGGTTCAGATGCCCTCGAGATTTGCGCTTAGCAACACATTCAGCGATTCATTTTTTATTACAGACTAGCTGCGCCCCGCGGCTTCGCCCCCGTGGAAATCTATGTGTCAAATTGTTTAAATGATAAAAAGTATTCTATGTCTCGCCGTAAAAACCATCCTTGAACTTCAACGAACATTTTAAAAAAAGATTTGGCCAAATTGGTCCAGGCGTTGTTGAGTTATGCGCTTACCAACACATTTTGCGATTCATTTTTATATTATAGATAATGTGATTTGTTTCTCCGATGAGTTGGTAGCAAGTTAAATGTCCCTCGCCGGTACCAATTACACAAACAAGATGTCTCCCTCAGCCTGCGTACAATGTAAACAGAACAAGACAACAACTTATTGCTATAATTTGCAAAAGCCGGAAAATGCCGTAAAAAAGACAAATGCTCGTTAACTCGAGAGCTAGGATTGGGGACTTCGTTAGACTTCTTTCTATTCTGATTTTTCATAAAAAAACGAAAAGTAAAGGTTTTCATCTTAATTTATGATTACTTCAGATATGATCTCTTTGTCGGTCTCGGTCTGGTTCTTCGTGTTCCTTGCACTAGCGTCATCATCATCATAAAACTATGTTAGTCCACTGCTGGACATAGGCCTCCCCTAATGAGCGCCATAGCGCCCTGTCTTCAGCTCGAAGCATCCAGCATCTGCCTGCAGTCTTTTGTAGGTCGTCATCCCACCTGGTCGGAGGGCGTCCTACACTACGTTTGCCGAGTAGATAGATGAAAAGTATTATGAGTGTCCTCACAAACTTTACGTAAGAGGTCGCGTCACCGTTCCCTGCGCGTCGCGTCGCCGGCTCGCGCGCCATGTTGATTGTTGTAGAGGTATGTTGGCCAGAGAGCGGAGCACGTAGCCCGTAATGCCTTTGATTTTAATGCTGCAAACGTTTCAGAATTTCGTCGATTTAATTGTACGTTTTGTTAGTAGATTTCATTTTTTTATTTAGCCAAGCTTTTATCCTGCTTTTTATACAATATTAATGAACACTGTGTTTTCTGACCACAGAATATGTTTTCAGGTAAGTTTATAGAAATCGGAAAAAATACTAGGAACGTAGACAAAGCTGGGAGTTTTGTTGTACACAAAACATTTCGTTTGATTTCAACCTACTACAACATTTAATCACATTGACAACCTATACTATTCAAATGAACCGACTAAAAATTATATTTTATATTTAAATCAGGTCGAGTCTTCTCGTCATCCATACCGCACTGGTTGAAAACGAAAGTTTTCAACCAGTGCGTCCTGCCCGTTATGACCTACGGAGCTGAGACGTGGACACTCACGATATGGCTGGTCCACCAGTTCAAAGTCGTAAAGCGAGCTATGGAAAGAGCTATGCTCGGAGTTTCTCTGAAGGATAGGATTCGTAACGAATACATCCGACAGAGAACCAAGGTTATCGACATAGCTCAAAGAATTAGCAAGCTGAAGTGGCAGTGGGCCGGCCATATGTCGCGAAGAACCGACGGCCGCTGGGGCAAATGTGTTCTTGAGTGGAGACCGCGACTCGGTAAACGTAGTGTAGGACGCCCTCCGACCAGGTGGGATGACGACCTGCGAAAGACTGCAGGTAGATACTGGATGCGGCAAGCCGAAGACAGGGCGCTATGGCGCTCATTGGGGGAGGCCTATGTCCAGCAGTGGACTGATATAGGCATAGATGATGATTTAAATCAGAAAGCGCAACCCAAATCTAGAACCATGTCATCATTCCATCCAAAAATAGCTTTATATCAACCCCACTCGTAGACCGTCTACGGCGTAGCACTTATACTACGGCGTAGCAGTGCTACGGCCGTGGCCGCACAACTAGAGGTACATAAGTACAGTAAAGCAGTGGCACTAAAATAGCCATAAATATCGGCGCTCAAGTGGCAGTAAACTAGATAGTAAACTTATGGAACTGCCAAAAGTTAGATATGGCCTGATATAGCAATAACTCGTGAAGAAGTCGCTGCCTGCTATAAAATACTGCGGCGGGCTTTGACCTCGGATTTCAAATAAACATTTTCAACGGTATCAGGAAAAAAATATTTATTTTCAGAAAATTTAGATAGGTTTATTTACCATAGAGTATTTACTATTAAGGGGAGCTGTTATGGCTACCAAATATAGATTTTTAGTGTACCTTCTACTTCCCGCGGCGGGACTCGAACCTGCAGGCCGTGACCTTGTGTGCCTCAGGCGGACCCTCACCGACTGCACCATAAAGGATGTATATCTATATATACATATATATGATCCTAAGATGTATTATTCAATAATAATTAATTTATTTCGTAAATTTCATGAATAACACGTCACATTCAAATGAAGGTCAAATTATTATATGCCACTTTATCGCTATTCATATGAAAAACCCATAAAAGCACAAAATGTAACTTCTATAATATTCCTCTTACTACACGAACCTACAACATTCAAAATTCAAGTCCTCACCACTTCTACTCCGTCAAAGCCTGACCTACATAGCCACTCGTAAAAAGCCTCGCACACTTGACTGCATGCAGTGCGTGCAGGTAATTGCCTCCCCCCACTTATCCCCCCCCACCTGGGCCTGCCATTAGTGCTTCTTACTTGACGATTAGTATTTGGCTGCACTAATTATGGAATGTACGAGTAGAAAGTGGCAAGATGAGGGTTACACTGTAGAAAGAAAAAAGAGATGCTTTTATATTCATCATCATTAACCTATGTAGTCCACAGCAGGACATAGGCCTTCCCCAATGAGCGCCATAGAGCCCTGTCTTCAGCTTGACGCATTCAGCATCCCACCTGGTCAGAGGGCGACCTACAATACGTTTACCGAGTCATGGTCTCCACTCAGGAATACGTTTGCCCCAGCGGCCGTCGGTAATTTTATATTGACCTACCTAAAACATAGGAGCTTCACATCATTAGTTAGTTACCTGAAGTACTAGATATTCGTTATCAGACCCCCGCTCGAACGATGTGTGAATTGTAAGCATTGGGCAATGTTTCTATATAAGAAGAACACATCGGGCGGTTTCATGCGCACTTTGATATCGCATTTTAAGAAGCATTAGGTTCCATTCCACACACGGTTCTTTACAATTCTTAATCGTATCTGATTCAAGCGCGTACCAAACGCGCACGCAGAATACAAAAGACAAAATATGGTGACAGTTCAGCTTAGAGTTATACTATTTGTTATGTTATAGAACGTAAGTATAACTCCAAGTAATAAATCTCGACTTATGCTCCGTTTGACACAAACTGAATAACATCTCAAATGAACTGACAATTTTTATAATATTTTTCATCTCAATCTGCTATGACGGTGTTGTCGCGCAGAGAATTTATTAAAATTCAACCTAAAATGTGCATTTTCCACTCAAGCATCCGCCATTTTCATTTTTATCAGGAATTTCCAGCTTCCTGCACTTCAGGCCGTAAACTGCGACGCTGTTCGCCGAAACATCTTCACTGTCAGGCGAAACGCGCCCCTTTTACGAGGTCGTAGAGCGCACAGTTGCGTGCACCTGCTTCTAATGCCCTGCACTAGAGATAGGACATTCGGGATGTAGCAACACGCTGCAGATATTTATTATTTAGAAAATATTTTTGATCACTTAATTAGCATTACAAATACTATGTAAAATAAATACCTAAGTAACTACGTGCCCTGCGACTGGCTTCGATTGAGTAAAGTGTAAAGAAAGAAAGAAAGAAAGAAAGAAAATACATTTATTTGACACCATACATAACACAATACACGACACATTACATAATAAGAAAGAATACATACAAGAAAAAAGAAATATATAAGGAGATAGGTAAAAAACATACAGATAGATACAAATACGTGTTACATAAGGGGCCAAAAAGGTCCCTGTCTCAGCATTATGCCGCTACAAGCCGGAGTTAGTAGCGGCGCTGATTTTCAGACAGGTCCTGGTGTGGTGGCACAAAGCTTTAAAACATTAGGTAGGTACTTACATAAAAGAAGACAAGAGTAGGTAAACATAAAAAACATATAGAGAAGGAAAGACGAAGAGAGGCAACATTAAATTACGCCTTAAATTTAAATAGAACATAGCACAAAAATAAAATAGATAATTTTATAAATCTTTACATAACTAATTTTATATAGTCTATGGTAGACCCTTATTGCCAAATCGGGCCAAATCAATGAAGCCAAGTCAGGTAGTTTAGCTATGGAGTAGGTAATAAATCTTTATTCCATGATTCCGTTCCGACACATTGTCTATGGTCTAATGGTACGTCACGTCCAATGCACTGATTGTAAAACATGATCCAGATCAACAAAATTAAAAAATTAAAGTTACAAATTGTGGGTGGTTCCTACCAAAATTATGAAGTGCATTTGGTGCTTGTGTATATACACTTATGTGTTGGCGGAGAGAAGCATGACAATCCTTGAGTTTGAGTGGGCAGCGGGCGAGACAAATTTATCAACAAAGCGATGACGACCCCGAATCGAAGCATCCCGAGATTATTTCAGCTCTGTAAGAGATAATCCCTTCCTACCTTCCCACCTACATCTTCAATTTCGTGGCAGGTCGTGACATGAATCAATGGTAAGAGAATATATAAAAGTTCCTATTTTGTATTTTGCAAAAGCCATATTATGTATTGACAAAAATAGTAACTCTTGCAGGACACACATACCTTCTGCATACTCTTGGGAGAGAAAAGAGGGAGGTGGGGCTGGACAAAAAGAGAAGAAAGAAGAATACAATAAAGTATTATGCTGTTTGGTTGTCGGTGAAGTCATTCAAGGATGGGGACATATTTACTGTTTTTTGTCTTAATTCCTCCTGGGCAAGATGTGCATAAAAACAGGTAAGTGAAATTGTAAATCAGATCATATCAAATGGTAAAGAAATAAGTAAGGTATAATTTAATAGTTAGTAGTTAAGGAAGAAAAATAAATGTCAAATTTAAATTAAAATAAACAATTGGAAATTATTATCATTTATTAATTGAAAAGTGTGTAAAATTATGTAAAATTAAAACTATAAAATTAAATTGAATTTGAATTATATATTTATAAATAAGACAGTTTGTGATTATGAATTATTGGATTGGAGCTGTTAATATTGACGCCAGATGAACTAGACCCTGGCTGTTAATTTGAGCACTGAGCAGTTGTTCTTTAAGTGCTTTCTTAAAGATATAAATTCTTTTTACAGCGCGCATTGGAGGAGGAATTGAATTCCAGCACTTCGAGGCTGCAAATTTGAAGGAGCCTCGAAATGCAGTAGACCTGTGCTGCGGTGTTTCAAAAAAGGGGGTACATGTTCTACCGGGATATCTAGAGTTGCTACGGGCCAATGTGAGTTTCTCAAACAAGTACTTGGGACACCGCTTAGCAATTACACCGAAGAGAAGAGATGCCAAATGAAGCTTTCTGCGAGCTTCCATCTTAAGTAGGTTTGATGAGTTCAAGTATGGTGTTATGTGTGAGCGTGGGGGAACATAAAAACAGAAGCGTGCACAAGCATTTTGCACACGCTGGATGAGTTTTGAGGTTCTGTTTAGAAGACAAGGTCCATAAACGGTGTCACAGTAGTTCAGTTTGGATAGGACCAGTGATTCACAGAGTGTTACTCGTACTGATTCACTTAAGTATGGGCGTATTTTATATAAGAGCTTCAGACGGTAGAAACAATTTCGTACACTCTCAGATATATGTTTTTCAAAATGTAGGGAACTATCCATGATTAATCCCAAGTTTTTTGCATCTGATACTCGCTCTACCAAGGTTCCATCAACTACAATGTTTGCTGTATAATTCTGAAGATTTTGCAGTTTTTGTCTTGTCCCTATCAACATATACTTAGATTTCTTCGGGTTTATAACTAAAGAATTGTCCTTAGACCAATTGCAGATTTGGTTCAAATCAGAGTTCATCTTTTCAATGGCGCTATCGAGGTTAGATGGGTGGGTCGATATGTATAATTGCAAATCATCAGCATACAAATGGCAATTACAGTGTTTTATGGATTTTAAAATATCAGAACTGTACAAAATGAATAGGATCGGTCCTAGGATTGAGCCTTGCGGGACACCTTGAGGTACTGGTTGTAATGCGGAACAAGGCCTAGTCCCATTCGATAGTTGGACAAACTGATATCGGTTTTCCAAGTAGCTATGGAACCATTTTACAGTTCGCGCATCAAAACCATAGTATGCGAGCTTGGAAATAAGTAGGGAGGTATTTATAGAATCAAATGCGCGGGAGAAGTCCAAAAGCACAAGTATGTTTATCTTCCCAGAGTCTTGACCACTAAGTAGGCTATCCACCACGTCCAGCAGGGCTGTAGAGGTACTATGGCCTTTACGGAAACCTGACTGAACCTTTGGAAGTATGTTATTTTCCTCTAAGAATTTGGTTAGCTGCAGGCTAACTACCTTTTCTAGTACCTTAGACATGCAGGGTAGCAGACTGATAGGCCTAAGATCATTGAATGAAATGGGGTTGTTATTTTTCGGAATGGGCTTAACCAAAGCAACCTTCCACTGTTCTGGGAATGTTCCACTTAATATGGACTTATTTATAATTGAAGTGATTGCCTTTAAAGATTCGGGAAGGGTCAAAAATATCATTTCAATAGAGATACCATCCACTCCCATTGCATTCGATTTAAGCCCACGAATTATGGTCATAACAACATCCTCACTTACTGGGTTCAGAGAAAATACGTTACCAGCACAGTGTCTATGGTGCTCATAGAATGATAGCTGAGATATAGATACCTGCTTTGCACCAGGAATATTAAGGAAATGGAAGTTAATTAAGTCCGGATTATCAAAAATTGGTGGGAGCTCTGACGCTTTTTTATCAGGAAGTATTGTGTGTTTTAAATTTTTCCAGAGTTTCTTTGGGTTCTTTACGTTATTGTTGATATGTTCCTTGAAATATGCTTTTTTTTCATTATGTATGGCTGCAATAACCAAATGTTTCATTTCCTTGTAACAGATCTTATGCGAACTAGATTGAAGGGCTCTATATTTTCTATGATACTCATCTCTAATCCTTATCATAGATTTAACAGTATCTGTAAGCCAGGGCTGAGGAGGGTCCTTAAATTTAGTGGTTTTTAGAGGAGCATGTAAATCAAATAGTTGTAGGATAGTGTCGGTAAAGGCTGAGACTAGTATATTGACATCAGTTGCTTGTATAAAATACTCCCATTTTATGCAGTTAAGGTCTTTTCCAAGATGTTCCAGTACGATATTCCTAATGGGCCTGTAACTAACGATTCTTGGGATAGGTTTTTCCTTTCTTATGTCCAACTCCACCTGCACCATAGCATGGTGTCCGAGGTCTGGGGAATGTTTGACGATGGTCTTACGGACCCGAGCATCAGTGCATACTATGTCAATGAGGGTGGCACTGTGGCTTGTAAAGTGTGTGGGTTCTGAGACTGTCTGCGTCAGATTTAGGCTGTACAGAAATTGCACTAAAAGCTTGGTTTTACATGAATTAGGGGTTAAAAAATCTAAATTAAGGTCGCCAGCCAATACTAAATAATCATATCTAGAAAAAGAAGTGATTGACTCAGTGAGGGCTTCAAGTACCTGATTAGGGTCCTGCCAGGGAGGTCTATATGCAGTTCCCACAATAAGTTCCCGTCCTTTCACTCTGGTCCTAATCCACATTTGCTCAACCGAGGGAGAGGCCGGATGGGGACAGGAGCGAGCAACAATACCTTTCCTGATGTAGAATCCGACACCTCCACCACGACCTCCTCTAATATGGGCCGGCCTGGGGCAGAAACGCAGCCGGTACCCAGGTACCCGTGGGGCCTTGTCTTCTTCGCCTTCCCCCAACCAAGTTTCATTTATAGCTAAAATATCAGGTTTTAGCTCGTCCACCGCCACACAAAACTCATCCTGCCCTGTGTTCAATGAGCCCGCATTGAAAAGACCAACTTTGAAAAACTTATCAAAGAGTTCTATATGTTTGCAATGCTATCTGATCTATATGACCGATGTATATTATTATTATTTTCATTCTTAAGATTGTATGCGGTTTACAAAATATTTTCATGCATTGAATTGGGCATAAGTTTACAAATAAATAGGCTAATAAAAATGTACAATATCTATGAAATAAGGTTAAAGATGACTGTTGTGTGATATTGCAATATTGTGTGTATGATGAGCATATTAAATAGAAAACACAATCAGGATGTCCTTGTATATTATTACTCTCCATGACTATAGACAATGTGTCAGACCTATTACAGTATACAAAATACAAAAATACAGAAATTAAACAAAAATACAAAAAATAGTTTACAATATACAAAAATACAAAAATTAAGTTAATTAATTTAGAATAACAAAGAGAGGTGAAATAGAAAATAATTACAACTAACATTAATACCTTTTCCCAGGGGTCATTACCTAACAGATGGCAACCCAAAAACCCTTTCGACATCTGCCGATGTCCTGATTGGAAAGGCTGGTTTTCCATCAGCCTCCCTAGCGTAGATCCGGCCTCGCTTTGTCCAGGAGTACCGCCATTGAAGTCTACGGCACTCCTCACGTACCCGATGGAACAGTTGCCTGTTGCCGCGAGTGAGCCGTTCATTTAGGAAGATGCGCGCCTGACCGGCGGGAAGCCCAGCGTCGGCGGCGGTTAGCGAGCGTCTCACTCGCGCACCCTGGAGCAGCTGGTCGCGCAGGTCGCGCCTTGCTAGCCGCACCACAATGCGACGCGCGCGCGGTGCTTCGTTCCCCGTTCCAGTAACCTGCGCCACACCAACGCGCTCCGCAAAAACCACATCGCGTGGCTCAAGGGCTACGCCCAGCTTTGAGGCCAGAACGGTTACGGTATGCACCACGTTCTCACCCTTCTCCTCGGGCAGGTGACCAATCTCAAGGTCCGCCAGGAGAGCTTCTTGGTCCCGCTCATTGAGCTCCTGCTCCAGTAGCAACACCTTCGTTTGGAGGTTGACGACCAGAGGGGTAGGTCGTTCAGTTCGATGTTCAAGATCGTCAAGCCTCTTCTCTATCCTGTCTGCACGCTCCGTGACACCAGCTAACGAAGCTCGGAAATCCGCCATCTCCGTTCGAAGCTCTCTCACCTCAGCAGTCAGGGAATGGAACCCATCCCCTAACGATTTCATTCCACCAACAATTTCCTCCCTAAGGGCACGAAATTCCCGTGAGAAATCCTCCCTGAGCGTACGAAGGCCAAGGCCAAGGTGAAGCTCCATTTCGCCAAACTCCGCTGCATTTTTCATCGTATCGTCAAGCGCCATGTCCTCCACCCCCGCTTCAACTGCTACGGCTTCGCAGACAGAGTAATTTCTTTGCGGGGTGCACACGCGCGTCGCGGGATCCCTGCCCTTCGGCATTTTTCTCAAGCAATCGCTGCATCGCCAGGACTCAGATACTTGGGATCCAGCGGGCAGACCAACACATTCGACATGGCTGTTGCTTTTACACAGCGAGCACGTGGCACCTACCTTGGACATAAATCTACCGCAAGCGGCGCATTTCATCATTTTACTTCTTCCGTAGGCAGATAAAATAGTAAAAGAAATTTATTGGTTCCTCGACTTTCTCAACAGGAGACCATAGATGGCAGGGGCGTATTTTTCTTAAGATTTGTGCTGGCAACACAGATGTATAACTGTCTGTCAGATGTCACTCGCCGGATGTCTCAATGTCACCAATCAAAAACAGCTGTTCAGTCAGTTCAGAGTCACGATTTTGCCCAAGTTGTGATTTGCGTATGTGATCCGAGTTTTTGGTTAAAAATCTTCTAAAATATGAAGGTACTCAGTTTTTTGCCGTACAGCAGCTGGCTCTGTTATTGGCTGCCGTTTCGAAACCCAGTTTGCATGCGTACGTACAGTTTTATGTGTGTGTGAGGATTTCGAAAAGCAAACGAAATATTTTCAGCTTACAGCAGCAATATCGGCTCGAGAAACAATCGGATCAGATGGTAGGTACCTGGCTTTCGTTCCTCCTTCCTCGGGCTTCACGTATTTGTCTTCAAAATGCCAAAAACTCCCGGATAAACTATTTAGGTTTAAAAAACTTGTAGGACACGGTTTCAAGATCTGTTTCTTTGCGCACACCCACACCACTCTTCGTGGTGTGTGTCCCATAAACTACACTCTCGTGTAGTTTATGGGATTTGCGTAGTAATCGTAATACTAATAAAGGAAAAAGTGAAAACTAACATAAAATCCAACAAACCGTAGTATATTATGCTTAGTTATTCTGTGACTGAACTTAGAAGTGAACTGACAAGAAGTGACAGGTCAAAATTAAAGAGTTTGTAGCCCTCGACAAGTGAGAGGCGCATATTGGAAATAGTATGGAAATACGAATAGAGAGGAAATGAGTATTAATTTGTGCGTGAGTGGATACTCTCAGTACATAAAAGTAAGAATGAAATTATGGGAAGGCCTGTGTCCAGCAGTGGTCGTGTGTGATTATGATACGGTTTAAGATAATAATATTTTCAAAAGAATTTAAAAATTCGCTCGCAGAGAAATCTAAATATTGTACCCTAATGCGTATTGTGTGTGTGTGTGTGTTTATAGCTCATTTGGCTTTTTCATCCGTGTTGTTGAAATAAATTAGCTTCCTTGTACCAAAACAAATACTTTGACCAAATTAGCATCTGTACAATAAACAAAAACCGTAAAAGCAGAGGACTCAAAGAACGCGGCATGAATATAAAACCCCGGAATAAACGAAAGCTGCTAATTACTTAGCGAATTAACTTTTGTTTACGCCATTGGCCGTTACAGCTCGTGTAAACTGCTACTTTGTACAGCGGTAAGGCTGCCTATAACTGCTGTAAGATATTATATTATTGTCTATGGTCGCCACTTATTTTACCTCCGTGGTAGATTGATAAAACGTTCGTTCATGACTCACCAAATTACAAACCACCTTATCTACAAACATATTCAAATACGGTAGAATCATGTTAATATTATAAATGTAATAATTTTGAAGGATGTTTGTTAGTTTTCGCTTGTTAAGAAAGAGGCAAGAAAGGGAAGGAAATTAAAAACTATTTTGACAGCTTTGCAGCTTAGCTTTAGGTTTTTCGTACAAAGTAAAATCTCGCTGCCTTCTCGCGAGTGGCGCGAGAAGGCAGGCATATACCGAAGGAAATTGCTAGTTCTCGCGTGAGAAACTAACGTAGTACCTTGTACTGCCCGCTACAAGCTCGTTATCTTTACGTCAGTAGAAACAGACAGGCCACCTCACGCAACTAAGCTACACCTCGAAACGTAGGAAATTAATGAATGAATGAATAGATGAAATATGGAATCGCGTGGCGTACGATAAAATATGTACCTGGTTTTATACAAATTCAATCGTCCAGATCTCTAATTGCATCGCGTACGTTGCGCGCTTGCCCAGATACCGCTCATGAATCAGTTCCGCACCGAAATATGTAAGAAATTCAATGTTATGCTTAGCTTTAAGTTAATATTGACTTGTATCTGAAATCGCATCATATTTAGAATTAGATAAGCAAATCAAATGTATTAGACACACAAGTGATATTATTGGATGTATTAGTGGTTTCTTTTTCACTTTTTCCAATAGTGGACAAAAAAATTAAGTGAACAGAATTTTTGGTATAAAATTTTACTTTTGAGATTATTTTGTAAGCCTGCAGAAATAAAAGATCTTGAATTTGAATTTGGCATGAGCTCAGTCTGTTTCTAGCTTTACTTTGATACGAGTATACCCAAACTCGGCTGCAGAGGTAGACCCTTACCTTAAGGATGAGTCACGTCCGTCTATCAGATCGGCCCGTCTCCCGCAGCTATCTGAGCCTGACAAATGTACACAATGTGTCACGCAGACGGCGGTAGTCTCATGGACGACAGGTAGTCGTGGGGACGAACGATGCCATTTGAATTCTAGATGTACACGACCACTGTTTTTTTTAATAAATATTTTTTCTTGATCATGAAATTCAGACACGCAAAATATAAATATTATGATTATAATTTATCATTGTTTTGTTTTTTATTGTATTTTGTACCTGTGTACAAATAAATGTGTTTTCTATTCTATTTTTTATTATTACGTCTTAATTTCTCTCTAAACTTATTAAATAACCCAGAGCAGCCAACTTCCGAACCTCATTAATGACTTACTATGGATCTAGAGTACACTTTCGAATGAACAGCGCGGCCACCGCTAAGTAATAGCAATAGCTGACTGAATCAGGCATCGCTCTGATTGGAGCTCGCTAATGACTGCCGTCAAAGGACGGCGGGCGCCAATTCACTTGGAACTGGTACTAACCACATCGTATTGCCATAATGGTGCTCATGGTGTTCATGGTGCCGTGGTTACTACGCATACAGATGAGAAGGATCTTCCTTATTTGTTTGCATCGAATTTGAAGCAATGGAAAATGTTTTCTGAAAAACGTTTCATTCATTTTGAGACTAAAAATCTATTTCCATCGTTGGCAGAGAATCAAGCTTTACATTACTCTAGACTCCATTTTTCAGTGTACGTTTTTTATGGTGCTCTTTACAGTTTAATGGCAACACTTTTTATTTTACAACACAAACAACTACATAATGTTGATTACAATGTGGACATTACAAACGCTGATACACAATAAGTGGCCTGATCGCTTCGAAGTGATCTCTCCCAGATAACAATTACCTGCTTCTATATTACAAAAGGAAGCGCTCATTAGCTTTGATACGTTTTGTAACAAATTGTAAATACACAGCACTACACATCTTTACTAATATTATAAAGAGGAGAGGTTTGAAAGGTTTTTGTTTTGGTTTGTTTGTATTCAATAGCCTCCGAAACTACTGGACCGATTTGAAAAATTATTTCACCGTTGGGAAGCTACGCTATCCCCTGTGTGTGAACATTGGCTATAATATTATATATTTTAGTAAAGTGAATTTCACGCGGGAGAAACAGCTAGTTCCAAATAAAGATACACCACACAAGTAGTTGCTTTAATTATGAACACAGGTGCTTACAACTATATTGTTTGTACGTTACATTCTAGTTTCTGGCTGAGTTCATTGCCCCGACTAAGGGCTGGTTCACACCCTCGATTACTCTGTAAGGCTGCGGTAATAGGCCTCCTTTGACGGTAATTACCACACTTGCCGCTAGGGGCCCACAGGCGCGGCGGCGCGGCGGTTGAAGGTTTTACTTCCCGTACTCCAAGGAACTTGTGCATACTTTTAAAACTTGCAATGTAGGGCAATATGTCAAACCAGGCTTACGATAGGTAGTACCTAGTGAAATAGTTTCTGAATAATCTTAGGTACAGTATAAAGCTGTCTATTTTAATACATTGTTCAGTTAATTTTCTTGTCGTTTGTTAATGTTTAACCCACTACATAAACACAAACACTGAAATATAATAAACGAAGCATTGAATCCTATACCCACTGCACGTAAACACTAAGCCACGTCTTTATAAATAAATGGATCATCATTTCACACAAAACCTATGAAAGTGAAAAAAAAAATAATCCAACACAATATCAGGGCAAACAAATAGTCTAAGAAGCTATGCTAAAGGTCATTATGTTCATTATGAAAGTCCATTTCCCGGGATCAGTGATGTTTTCCAATGTTCATAATAAACAGCTGATGTTATTTGCGAGGGGCAGTAAGTGACGTCACAATATTGTCTAGTGACGTCAACAAGGGGCCTTGCCCTGTACCGGAATGAAGGCAATGTTGCCGTTCCAAGGGGTATCGGATTACTTGATGTAAACGAATTTTTTATGAGAAATGCCTTGATAATCTCATCTGAAAGAGATCTTCTCCGTAACGAAGTAAATTGGGTTCTAGTCATCTCGGGATAATGAGGTTAAGCCACAACCGATATCTATTTATTTATCTTATTTAAAGATTTTGATACTGTTTTGGTGATTATTGAAACTCAAAGTGTGGTTTTGTATATTCTAGGTATTTTAGTAATTTAGCAAATATGAGAAGGTACTCTTGTGCAAATTGTAAATGATCGAATGTCCATACCTTCATAGCATTTGCGGACTGGATAGTCAACGTGACAAATGTTCGATGGTTGGAATGTGCAGGGGTCAACATTTCTATAGGACCGATGATGGCCGTATAATACATTCGTAAGTAATTATGTATCTCTGTCTGTCGGTCTGTTATCTTTTCGACGAAACGGCACAACAGATCTCAATGATATTTGGTAGAGAGATAGATAATATCCCGGAGAACATGGGCTATTTGTTTCCCGGATAAGGGAGTGCGAAGCCGCGGTGAGAAGCAAGTTTTGATTTTAATAATATAGAAGTGACACACACGGAGCTGAGACGTGGACACTCACGATAGGGCTGGTTCACCAGTTCAAAGTCGCTCAGCGAGCTATGGAAAGAGCTATGCTCGGAGTTTCACTGAGGGATTCGATTCGTAACCAATACAGACAGAGAACCAAAGTTATCGACATAGCTCTGAGAATTAGCAAGCTGAAGTGGGAGTGGGCCGGCCATATCTCGCGAAGAACCGACGGCCGCTGGGGCAAACGTGTTCTTGAGTGGAGACCGCGACTCGGTAAATGTAGTGTAGGACGCCCTCCGACCAGGTGGGATGACGACTTGCGAAAGACTGCAGGTAGATGCTGGATGGCAAGCTGAAGACAGGGCGCTATGGCGCTCATTGGGAGGAGAGGCCTATGTCCAGCAGTGGACTGATATAGGCTGATGATGATGATGATGACATACCTAGGTCGAGACTGTCACAAAAAAGTTCGATCTAAATCTTCATGAAACAAATACATACTTAATGATAACCCAGATAAACAAAAATATTATGGATACGCAAACACTTTCCGGCCCCGGGATAAAAATAACACAACGAAGTTATTTGCGACCCTTGAAGTGGAAATCTAACAGCCAAGCAGTATTTCTGTTCTCAATTTATTTCTTAATATTACAAAATAGCTTGAAAATATGCATAAATTTAATTTCCGGCTAAGCCACAAAGCTGAACACAAACATACGAACCAGCAGAATATGCTTTAGAGACGGAGTGCAGTGCACCGACCCTACTATATTATAGCGGATTGAAGTATCCGAGCGGGGGGGAGCTAGCTTCAATACTGGAGGGGAGAGGGGTGCAGTTATTAATGTTTCAGGAAACTGAAACTGGCTCTGGTACCCCACACAGTATCACTCTGATTTTTCGAATCGACAGATTCGCATCTTAATAAAACTCTTGAAACTATCCTGGCTCCAAAAGTCATTTTCAACGGGGTATTTACGTGATTTTCGGGATAGATTCGCATCTGTAACTGTGTCTATAAAATACTTCATTATGTCATTTAGTCTTCATTCACTCACCTGTCAACAATTAGGGAACTTCATAGTCGTGCTTAAAAATCGCTTTTTTTTGTAACTGTTTATTATTGTGTGTGGCTATAAATAAATTCTTTATTCTTTATCTATCTAAAAACCAACAAAAATAAATGGGGTAAATAGGATATAGTCTAATATTTTATCGTTTCTTAGTATCTTACCCCAATTTTATGGGGATTTTTTTTGGACCATTGGGCTTTGTCCAGCAGTGGACTAATATAGGCTGATGATGATAGTATCTTGAATCAAGGCGAAGACAGAGGTCTATTGCAATGGTATTATAACGCACGAGTACCTCAATACAACATGGCCGGGTCCCGCGCATCAAATAAACCACCGTAAAAAGTGAAACTCCGCCCCCCGTAAACATTCCCGTAAACAGAGGTGAAACGTAAGCCCAAAACGTAAACATAATTACGCCTTATAGGCTTAGTTCGCTGAAGTGGCCCTTACGAGAATTACTTAGGTAAGTAGGTACAGTCAGCTAGCAATATATCTGAACACTAGATGATTTTTAAATGACTTCTGAAAATGGAGGAGGGTCTATGTTCGGCTGTTAGTATGTTTTATAAGTATTTTCGTCGATTTCTACGTCCACTAGGACCGATAAGGAATGATCCCGAGGATGATATAAATGCGAAATTATGGATTGACGCATAACCAAATCCGTTCAGCAACTGATTAGGCTGAAATGTTGTAAAGTTATACTTCTAGACCTATCTAACCGGTGTGTTGATCTGAACAGACAGGTTACCTGTGTGATAGTGTGATGTGATCAAATACTAATTTATTTTAATCTTGAATTTGTAAAAAAAGTAATTCCTTTGTTCGCAATCGGGGCATATTAAAAAAATGCTGAATCTTATTCGCTGTTGTCGTATAAGTTAAAAGGTATTCAGTGACTTCCGATGCTGACTGTAGGTACTTAACCTTCACGCAAGCTCTTCCTTTACTGCTATCACCGCAGATAAAATTCGATTCCTATATCGACGGGGCCAATAAACGACGCACAATAATAATTATAGCCAGGTCGTTCCATCTCACATCGGCTGTTTATGGCCACCAACGAGCCGGATTCTTCGCTAAGTTAACTTAGCGATTATCAAATCTCTTCCTCTGCGATACTCTGCGAGCTCCTTGATAAACTCTTTAGCTATCCCCGGTTAACGTTGCGCCGTAATTGAAAGTAACACCTAAATATGTTAACTTACAGTTGTTTTTCCCACCACTGCGCACGCTGTGCGTGGGTGTACGTGGCCACAATAAGCAATAAGCACACGCCTGCCTCACAGTGTAGCTACGGACGCGTGTACCGCGTGCGTAGCGTAAGGTACGAGTATATGTTACGCACGCGGACGGTGCCATATTCGAGCAAGAGTACAGCAATGAGGTACAGTACAGCTTGGTTAGTTATCCACATAGCTCTAAAAATTAGCAAGCTGAAGTGGTACTGGGCCGGCCATATCTCACGAAGAACCGACGGCCGCTGGGGCAAACGTGATCTAGAGTGGAGACCACGACTCGGTAAACGTGGTGTAGGCCGCCCTCCGACCAGGTGGGATGACGACCTGCGAAAGACTGCAGATAGAAGACTGAAGACAGGGCGCTATGGCGCTCATTGGGGGAGGCCTATGTCCAGCAGTGGACTGCTATAGACTGATGATGTACAGCAATGACGTCATTAATCTCATATTCGTGCGTAGCGTGTTCGTGGGTTGCAGTGGACGTTATCACACGTATTTTCTGGTAAAGGAAAGCTAGACACACGTGCATGGTCTCTCTGTGCGCAGCGGTGGTGGTTAGCGGTTTAAAGCAATAAAAGTCGGTGAAAACCAAAGAAAAACCTTTGGTAAAAATACCAGTTGCGATTGTCATCGCGTAGTTTCCCCTTGCATCCGCACTGACACGTGAATGGGACGAGCGCACGAGAGAGAAATACAATTAGTTCTATCCGAGCTCGCTGGACAGAGCCAATAGAGAGCGGGTGCGGACCACCTCATGAGCGGAGCGGGCATCGCCCCAGCGGACTCACTACGAAACTAGTGAGAAATAGAAATTGTATATTTTATTATTGTTTATTTTTACTAGTGTAAAATTGTGAAAGAATGTAAAATTGTTGTATTTCGTATGTGAGTGTATCAAGTAGCAAATCAAATCAAAATTCCACGTACATCATTGTGCGACTTCGGAGGAGCAACAGCGTTTTATTTGATTTAACTTTAGTAGTGTTATTGTGTATTTTTTAGGTATTCGATAAGTTAATAAAGTTCGTGAGGAGTACAATATTCATGTAAGATCAAAAGAAAATTAATCGGATTAATTCATTAAACGATCTCTGTGTTTTAGTTTCATTAAAGAATAAGCATCAGCAGAGATGATTATTACAATTCAATAATCGGTACCACTTATGTACCATTTGGAATCTCTTCGAATTTGATACATAAAAACGAAGTTAAAAAATCTAACCGGTATCAAACAATATGGTAATGGAATATACAAAACCGCTACCGCTTCACGCTCAGCTCATGACCACCGTCCCGCCTTACTCAACGAGTTCCATCAGCTGGAGTTTGCATCTCGTGCACATTTTTGACTTTGTACTAGAGAATAGATTGAAATATGTCAACATTTCTGTACAAAATGTCTACATTCTGTTGTGCAGAGAAATGCCATAGGTACTTTACTCTGATATCAGAGAACTGAATTAACTGTGAAGCTTCAAGGAATTTCTTTAAGTCTAGGAAAATTAAATGTAGATAGATATCAACGAAAATAAGTAGTAAATTGTATTATTTTTCGAGATTGTTGATAATTTTTAGGTTTTTTTTCATATTTCGGCTTATAAAATCACTAAGAGATAACAGATTGGCCGATAATAATGATGTAGTACCACTTCAACACCATTTCATTATTTCCTCTCTTTTCTATGAACACTAGCGATGCTGGTTATATAGAAGCTTTAACAATACAATTACTCTTTATTGCACACCAAATAAAACAGATACACAAGACAGGACAAAACTAATACAGAATATATTGTACAATGGGCGGCTTTATCGCTATGAGCTATCTCTGCCAGGCAACCTTTGGATGGACATGAAGTGTTAGAACAACTGGTTTTAACTTCTATTTTATCATTAAAACAAGCAAGCTCTCCACCAACCACATATACAGCGTGTTCACATCACAATAGGTATACATACACTATACAGTTGTTCCCATTAGAGCCGGCGCCGTCAGGACGGCGGCGAGCGCCGGCGTCGAGACGGCGACGACCTCCTGCGTACACTGACATCCCCCAGTTGAATAACAAGCTTGTTTCTTTACAAAACTTCATTTAATTGAAAGGGGTGTGGGTCTTTAATAACCAGTTGGAAAGTTAACTAGAACTTACTTAGTTACATGGTTAATGTGTGTACTATGTTATGTACTTATTCGACGACCGATGTGGCGTGGTGGGCGAAGGTCCGCCTGCGACACAGGAGGTTGCGGGTTCGATTCCCGCCTCGGAACAATTGTGTGTACAATCTGCAGATATTTGTTCCGGGTGTTATGGTCGTTTTCTATGTATAATAAAAAAAATATCCAACTTTGTAATGTATTGTATTATGTATATCAGTTATCTAGTACCCATAACACAAGCTCGGCTTACGTTGGGACTAGATAATGCTAGCATTTTTTTATTTTTTATTATTTAAATGTGGCTATAACAACAGTGGCAATGCTGCCAGCTTTCCGGACACTCTGGCTTCCGGTGACGACTTAGATTTTAAGACATTCAGTTGATTTGTGTGCAAATTGCACTTGTCATAAGTATTATTATAATTGCAGTTTTATCGAAATAAACTCAACCATACGAGTATTAAGAGTTGATACTATCTGAAATCGGTTATTTTCAACGATCATATCTTCCACAATTCTGAAGCATTTACTTTGAGATTTTAATATGTTATAGTTCAGGATTGATGCTAGACCACTACTGTTTCGAAAACACGATTACATGAAATTTTCTCGATAGAAAAAAAATCCAAAGTTCACTCTAAACTGTACTTTAAACCGTCGCTATTCAATAGATACGTTAAAATAAGCCTTGATACTTTATACAGTAAACAATCAGAGTATAAAGCAGACGATGTGTGTTTTAGATTTTCAAAATTACTATTATTTTTACCGTAAAAAAATAATACCTAAACATTCACGCGCTATCTTCCGTCCGGGCCATAATTCAGTCTAGCTTCGGCCTTCGGACGGGGAGCCTGTGTCGCTGCTCCGCGTTTCGTGTCATCGGACTTCGTATATTTGTAAATATGGGAAATCTTTATAATAAGTGTAGAAAGCGACGACGGAATCATAAAAAAGATGGAAAACACATGAACGACGTTATAAAGTAAGTACCTACCTACCCTACACGTTGAGGTGAGGTGAGGTGAGGATGTGGATTGTGATTTGTGAGTAAGTAAATGTCGCAGCCAAACTAATTATTTTTTATTTTATTTTAGAAAACGTCGATTAGAAAGTACAGCATCTATTGTAAGCGATGATGGCGACAATGATAAAGAAAATAATGTCCCGGTAAATCCTTGTGTACCAAACACCTACCTACCTACCAGTAAGGTAGTAGACCTTACTTGTTTATGGGACTGGATGGCGCTAAGTATGTGAAAATCGTTTTTTTTATACTTATAGGTAAATACCTATACCAAGGTCCTACCTAGGTGTAAATACAAGGTATACCCACCTCAATTTGTATCTCCATGTGATAGAAGTAGTATTTTCACAACACATCATTATCTAGGTAGAAATATATATTAGGGTTCCGTTTGACTATCAATACTATAAAATATTTACACCTAGGTATACCCACCTAATTTGTATCTCCATAATATATGAATCGTTACTGATACATGATGGAAGTAACATCGAATGATCTGGACATTTTGGATATCAGAAAAGATCCGTACGAGATTTTTTTTTACCAATTACAAAACATTGAATTGTAAGTAGTAGGTTAGGTACCTACTATAGTTACTAACTATAATACCTACTGTCTACACCTATAATGTATTTAACTTTCCTAACATTTTTACGAGTTTGTAAATTTTAGGGTTCTGCAATAATTAATTTAGTCATGGTTCCAACCTTACGAACACAAGCGGGCCGGCCGGCCATATCTCGCGACAAGCTTTTCTACTTTTAGTTCATGAAAGTGAAGATATACATATCACATGGTTCAAAATATAAATGGGTAATAATGGACTTATACGGTTTATACCTTGAACGAGAGTCCTTATTAATTATTCATTATAATTCATTCATATTACTAGAGTGGGCATATTATATTTACATGTTAGGTACCTATTTTCTTGACATGTATGACTGTTACAGGATGGAAGTAACGTCGTATGATTCGACAAATGGCATAAATCCGGACAAGACAAATCTTTATCAATTACAGAACATAGAATTGTAAGTAAATACTTACATATCTACTGAAATATAAATATACCTAGTGTATATTCTTTCCTAACGTTTTCACGAGTTTGTAAATTTTAGGGTTCTGCAATAATTTAACCTAGAACTATTCGTACCTAACGAACACAAGCTTTTCTACTTTTAGTTCATGAAAGTGAAAATATATCACATGGTTCAAATTTATAAATTGGGTAATAATGGACTTTTTACGGTTGATAGCTTGAACGAGAGTCCTTATTAATTCTTCATTACGATTCATTCATATTACTAGAGTGGGCACATATATTTACATGTTAGGTACCTTACCTACCTACTTTCTTGGCATGTGTAACTGTTACAGGATGGAAGTAACGTCGAATGATTTGACAAATGGCATAAATTCGGATAAGACAAATCTTTATCAATAACAGAACGTAGAATTGTAAGTAAATACTTACATATCTACTGAAATATGTTTTGGTATCTAGATTGTAATAAGATTGTGTTTTATTTTTCCTTTTTCAGACAAACACACACCTCTCCAGAGTCAAAGTCACTACCCCACCCTACCCAAACCTACCCTACCCTACGCTAACCTACCCTGCGGGATAAAAAGTATCCTATATCCTTCTGCTGGTTCTAAGCTACCTCTCCACCAATTTTCAGCCAAATCGGTTCAGCCGTTCTTGAGTTATAAATAGTGTAACTAACACGACTTTCTTTTATATATGTATATAATATACACAATAGATATAGATTAGTGTGATAAAATATCATTTCATTTCAGATGAAAGTTGAGATCATCGAAAGGGATGACGAATTTTGGGAACAACTAATGGAAGCAAAATTTTAAATTTTTTATTTAACATATATTTTGTCCGAGTTATGCGATCCCTGGCATGTTCGCAATATGAAAATACGAGATATAAGTGAATTGAAATAAATTTAATATAAAGTAATATATATTGTTAATAAAGTTATACATATTATGTATGTGCAAATATAATCTAGACTATATTTTAATTTATTACAATATTTACCTGCACACTACTTGTCATACACATCCTATTTCCACACAATGTTTTTTTGGCAAAATTCAATTTTACTTAAAAAACTAATATGCGGAACCCTCACAATATACTTAGACATAAACTTGTATTCTATTTCATTGCTTATATAGGTTTTGTTGTGTTAGTTTTACCTTATATAGGTAGTAGTACCAATCTTCGTTTATATTAAATCTGTAAACAAGGTGTTATAATAAAAAATCCTATTTACTAGTACCAAAGAATAAATAATAGTACTACGTACCTATTTTTAGGATGGTAGTAGGCATAAGTATAATTTACATTTCGCAGAACACTATCTTACTACAGAAAAGAATGTTCGGAACCCTTCAGCGCTATAGCGACTCGCACCTGTCTAGTGTTTGGGTAGAAAATAACGTCTCGGGCGCGGTGGTCTAGTAGCAGTAGTAGGTATGTTGGCAACTACATTGAAAAACAATAAAATAAAATAATGTTTTGTAATTGTAAGTAGGTAGGTAGGTACCAACCAATATCTAACTATCATAATATTAGGTAGGTATAGGTACATACTAAGGTATAAAGTTACTAAAAAGCATTACCTACGTATTTGATAATTTCATTTCTTAGTAGGTACCGTATATATAATTAATTACCTACCTTTTAGACAATAATATTGCACCTACCTAACTTCAATAAGATTGTTTTGAACTAGCGTGAACCCAACCCAATATAATTTTGCGCGCGAAGTAATAGCGCGGCGAGTAGGTAGGTACGTTGCCACCGGCCGTCCGCCCCGTGGCGCCGCCCGTGCGCCGCGGCGCGGCGGCGTAACAAGCTGAGGCGAAATTTGATTTTCTGCTGAGGTAATGTAGGCCCTTAAAAGGTTTCAAGCAAAATGTCAATTTAAAAGTGTTTGGGAGATTTGACCTTATTTTAAAAAGCAATGATAAGTTGAAAGTAGTTGGTAGGTAGCAAAGGTATTGTTCCTTGACTTGTCAGCAAGCTTGCTTACATGCTGCCGTGTTGGTAAAGCTACCAGAATGTTACGAATACCCATGAAATGTCAAAATATGACGAGAATCTCAATAAAAATCTTTGGCGATCGATGTGGCGCGGTGGGCGAAGGTCCGCCTGCGACGCAGGAGGTTGCGGGTTCGATTCCCGCCTCGGAACAAATGTGTGTACGATCTGCAGATATTTGTTCCGGGTGTTCTGGTCGTTTTCTATGTATAATAAAAAATATCTATCTATGTAATGTATTGTATTATGTATATCAGTTATCTAGTACCCATAACACAAGCTCTGCTTACCATGGGGCTAGATAATGCTGTGTGAATTGTCCAGCATTATTTATTTATTTACTGGTTCTTAGTTACGCCATTTTGTAGGCT
Source organism: Eupithecia abbreviata (assembly GCA_943735965.1). Classification (NCBI taxonomy): domain Eukaryota; kingdom Metazoa; phylum Arthropoda; class Insecta; order Lepidoptera; family Geometridae; genus Eupithecia; species Eupithecia abbreviata. The sequence continues at coordinate 191,018 of OX030997.1, read as the reverse complement.
TTCGCGAATAGGGAAAAATAAATTTTGAAAGAAAACACCATGATGGGTTTCACATAGTGTTAAATTGAAGACTAGTTCCCATTTTAATATTACATTCAAGTAGAACTTCCGCGTCAGTGTGAAAATTCGTCAGCTGCCTGTAAGTTGATTACGTAACAGTAACTGGTTTAAACCGGCGGTAACCGGATCGACGCGCTTTTAAATCGACTCGCCGGAAACAGTAACTTGTAAAAGCATTTCGAGTGGTTTCATATTTAATATTAATTTGTTATAAAAGTGCAATATTTTTATGGTGTTTCTCTTGAAAGTTTGAATCATAGCATTTTTCCCCTTTCAAAGCAGTCGGGTCACGCCAGGCTAGCGTCTGTCAATTTAAAATAGCTTTGGCTGATGTTTTAAGGCTAAAACTTACCTTTGTTAGAGCTAATGGTGATAGGTGGTACTTTTACAGGGAAACAAACCCGTAACATCCTACGTCACAGGCGAACCTTCGCCCGCTACGCGACGGAGGACGCCGTACATTAGAACAAACATACTTAACTTCGTTCGCTTTTCAGAGTAGACCTCCAGGTTTTACAAAGCTATCTGACATAAAACAATTCCACATTATTCTTATACACGACGACCTTCGTCGCGCAGCGGGCGAATATTCGCTTGAGATGCAGGATGTTACGGGATCGATGCCCGCATCGAGACAAATGTTCGTACGATCTGGATATATTTGATTTGGTTGGAGTAAGCGATTTCTATAACAATAAAGAAATATTTATCTAGGTACGTATATCAGTTAATATCTAGCACCAACCCATACACATGTAAGACAAGTACTGGTTACTTTGGTGCTAGTTGATACGGTGTGGATTATCCATCATTATTGATTTATTTTATGTAATAGTTCAAAAGCTAAAGCGCATGTGAAATGATCTGCATAAAGCCAGTTTACATCAAAAGAGCCAAAATCGCTAGTCACCGAAATGGATGACACTCCGCGAACCTTCCAACCCTACTCCAAGAACAAGCGAATTAAATAAACCTCTCCGTGCGGCTGACAACGGTACACGATACAAGCCTAATGTACGCAGTATGTGCACACACGAACTGGACTCCTTAGTATGGCTTGCGCACACTTACCAAAACTATTGTAGTTTAGGTTTCCCTGCTAACGCCTTGCAGTGCCCCTATTGGATACAGAGGAAGAAGTCCTCTGTTCTTTCTTTCTTTCTTTTAAGTATTTATAGGCAGATCTGTCTCACCCATCCTATACATTTTGTTGTACGACAGCGCAGCGGTCCCATTGTTTCTTAAGAACTGTTCTAAATTATTGTGGATTCTGCGACTTTTTTTCTTTAACTGTTCTTAATTATTGTGGATTCTGCGACTTTTTTCCATAATTCTACCGATTCAGTTGTTTATGATTATTTGAGTTTCTGCGCGCGGCTTCACCCGCCTTGTGTTCATGGAAAAGTTTAAAAGTTATTTCTATCCCATGCGAACTGTTAAATGGGGTAAAAAGTTGCCTATGTTTGATTCCAGGCTTGAAGCTACATTAGTCCAATTCACTTTTATTATTAACATATTACAGCCTAATACATATGTTACTAATAAAAATAATTTGTAATTTTGGCGCGAAGACGTTTCTTTTATTTATTAAAATAAACTTTATTTATTCTAAGCCATTATTGTCGCACTGCTGGGCAAAAGCCTCCCTTTGCTCCTTCCACTCCTCGCGATCCAATGCCCAACAGGCCATGATGGAAGATAGAAGAAGAACTTAAAAAAAATCCATCCATCTAAACATCTAAACTTTCGCATTTTTAATATTAGTGTGATGTGATTTTGAATGCTTCGTTGCATCTTAGCAGTGCACCTTGCGACAAATTAATGACAAGTCGTAGTAGTAGGTAGGACACGAAAATTATTATTTTGTCATTGCGCAAACCCATGCTAGCCGCTCAGTATAGGATGAAACATTTAGTAGGGTTGACGTTCCAGATAGACACTTTATTGACTATCTGGCGTGACGTGTCAGGGACGGACTGAGATCTGTCACGCTTCCAGTTGTTTACAGTTTGGTTACTGTTCCGAGGAGCCTACCACTCACTAATGCATACGAGGATACGATCTACAACAAAACTCCAAGTGACTTGCAAACATTATTACCAATAAACACATTCAAACAAATTGTGAAACATATCCTTTGTAAAAAAGGCTTACTACAAAATATCAGATTATCTAGCCGGTAAAAAAGTTTGGGATGAGTTTTGATCGAAAACTAACAACCTAACAAAGTAAGGGTTTCTTGTTCGCTTCTTTACATATGTATATATTTCTCTATAATTAATTATACAGATGATCAGCGTCAGCTGCCTAATCGTGCATAATAGCGCAAACAAACAGACAGACCGAAGTATGCAATCATTATAAATATGTTGTTGTGATAACGCCAAATACTTTGAACGTTTCAATAAAGTAGTTTTATAATAAAACCAATAATAAACTATTTGCTTCCATCCAATATTCAATACATTTGTTAGATTGAATCCGGATCCAACGAGCGAAACAAACAAACAAACAAACAGACTATAATATTAACGTTTCGATCGGAGTGCTCATTGGAGGGCTCGTGTTCCGCGTTGTATCCAATAAAATATTCATATTAAGGTATTTCAGATACTCGCTCGATAATAATAACGGAAGTAGTTTTCAACAAACCCATACTAATATTATAAATTGGAGTGTAAATCTGTCTGTCTGTTACCTTTTCACGCCTAAACGGCTGAACGCACCTTAATGACATGACGCAGGTCATTATCCATCAGAGCGAACATGTTGGCCCGTAGGTTTGCGCGTTGCACTAGGCAGGTAAAAACTACGCTTTTTAGAGCTTATTGCCAGTCGTTTTGTACGTGCAGCCTTTGGGTCAAGCACACCAATAAGTCTTGGAATGCCTTCCGGATCCAGTACAACAATACTTTCAGGGTGCTGATGGGGCTGCAGCGCTATTGCAGCGCATCAGGTATGTTTGCTGGCGCACGAGTAGACGGGTTCGCGGCGATAATGCGCAAAAGATCAGCGTCCCTCATGCGCCGGGTGCGCGACAGCTCCAACAGCTACCTGAAGCTCATTGCTGGGAGGCTGGACACTGACTGTCTCTTTATGGAGCACTGGACAAGAGCGTATATTGTGCACTCGAGTGTTTTTTAGATATTTAAGGGATAATTTAACTTTAATTATGATCTTTATTTGCATTGTAATTTTGCATTTACTTTGATCCGCCATAACCTTGAGCTACCTGTATTGTTTGCAACAGTTAGCAGTTAGCTCAATTGTTTCAATTGTAAATACTAGTTATAATTTGTTTATATTATTTAATTATAACTTTTTTTAAATAGTGAAATAACAAAAAAATCTTAACCTTTGAATACCTGACCATATTACAATGTAGGTACCTATAGGTAATGTTTAGAATTCATACAATATCTTGAGTGACACTGGCTACAACGGCTTCAACTTTTATGGATATCATTTTGTGTAAAACCGTTACTAAAACTATGCAGTAAAATCCAATACCAATAATGTACAAACCCATCACATGTACAATGTAAGCGTTCGATTTGCCGCCATTTTGCTCGTTTATCACAACTGTCAGATACATTCCATGTTTAAAATATGTATTTGTTCAATTTGCTAAAGCAAACAATATGTATGACGATTTGTTATTCCAAAACTCCAAAGACATGTGTTTTACAAGCTTTAATTTTACTTGCCCTGTTATTTGTGTGCAACTAATCTTACAACTGAATTGTAGACCTTCATGCCCACCTCATGATTCATTCCTTAAGTCAAGGACCTATGTCAAGCTTGCAACCTAACTTACAAAAAGTCCTGAACAGACGGCGGCGTAACAAAATTGGAAAGAGACGTTCAGCACAACGGTTATTAAAAAAAAACTACCGAGTGTATTTTTTCTACATAAATTTATTTCTACTTATGAATAATTAAACTATGTCGGAACGGGCTTTTTCATTATCCGTATGTTATTTATTTTCTCTCACTTTTTTAGATACATAAGCAGTTTACTAGGAGCACAGTGTTTGTAGGTAGATACATAAATATAGGTTAGACATAAATGCCTGCCTTTTTATTCCTTTCAATTCAGTCCCCGCGATAAACTTGGGTTTTTATTGGAATCGACAAAAAATACATTCGCACCAAGGAGGTACTGTTCCGGCTTAGCCGACATAATAAGCCTAACGGAACCTCTTTTCTCATGAAATAAGACCTACTTTCTAACCTACGCGCCGCCGCCGCCGCGCTGTGGCGTACGACGGCTTTGAGAGGATTTCTTAATAAAACCGTAGTTTGCCTTCACTCGGACATTCCTTTCATTGTGTAGGTACCTATATTATGCTAGGTATAAAGTATGGCAATGCTACGAACAATGCTACCAACAATAGAGCACGTAATGTTAAGTGGATAAGGGTGTTTTTGCCGGTAACTATAATTGAAGATAGCAGTGATGGTAAGGCCGCCCATTGTACAGCTCCATCTGTATTTGCAATGTATGAAGTATTTTCCTCCTTGGAACAATACAAGGTACAATAGTAAATTCGTTTATTGTTCACAACAAAAATAAGAATAATAAATAATTACCGAGAAGTTCTATATTATGAAACAAAAGTATAATAGGCTTTTTTGCTTAGAAGTAATCTCTTCTAGGAACACAAACATAAAATATGAAAAACCTACACGAAGACATGAAGAAAAAGTTTTCATGTAGGTAAGTACCTATCCAAAGATATATGAAAACTTTTTGTTGATATCTTCGTGTGCAGTGCGATGTATAGTTTTTGTTTTTTACGTAACTAGGGATGTGGTGGGATATTTCCAATTTGTTAAGGTTTCGTAGGTTCTAATTCCAAATTCTTGACCCATCTCAATACTCAATGGAAATTATTCCCCAGAAATCCATAAGACATTAAATGAATTGTCCTTCGCGCCGTAAAATCAACACCCTCGGAGAGTTGGAACAGCTTCAGATAATATCTGGTTGTAATTCAATCGTAAAGTTCACAACTTGACGTTATTGATTTCTTACCGACGAGCTTGACTTCAATGTTACAGGGAGCTAACTGTGCGAGACACTGGCCTTACTTTATGTCGATAGACTTGAGATGGAAGGCCATTTCTTAAGAAAAGGGTTTAAACTATTTGAGGAGGGCGCTGCTCACGTTGGATTGTCCAAATAAAGTGTCTTACCCGTGCTGAGTTGGATATCATACAAAAAAAATTACCTTACATTGTTAGTTCTTAACAATGTAAGTAGATTTTTTTTTATAGTCAATTCACACGTATTGAAATTAAGCTTTGATTTGTAAGATAAACTGGGTTTTTTAATATATTTTTTTGGAAAAATCTTACTGAGTGCGCTATTTCATGGCCCGCGTAGTATGCATGCATGTATGTATTTAAACCTAGCAGCTGTACTAGCAGGCACACGCTGCAGCAGTGCGCTCTCAGATGTACTGAACGGCTCATAGGACGTACAACTGATATTAATATTATTGGTCTGGAAGACATTACGTGCTAAAACGTGAATTATAAATACATTCAGCAAAATTTTCACTGGCTAGAATTAGAACCAACACTTATATAACAAATTGTATTAACCAACGTCACAAGAGCGGCCTTCACCCAGCCCCAAAACGAAACAAACAAACAAAACCTCCTCCAAATATGCATGACTTGCAAGTCTCCCCCCGCGACCCACGAGAGAGGTGGGGGGGGGTCCCCCTGACCCTCAACTTTGGGTACTTTAATTTAATTAGGGCAATCTGGGCTTAGACGCGGTTATATCGGACGATGTATGCGAATGTAGTTTTAATATTGAACTGTAGACTCGTTACAAGAGGTGCGTGAACTAGCGCAGCTAACAATACAACTAAGGCATTACCAAAATCAAACCCCGAGGGGTGCAATTTAGTGTAGTGCCCCTTTATATGGACAAACATTCTAAATTTATATACGTAGGTACGCACCTGTTTATGAATGTAGATAATATTCTGGAGGAAGGTCCAGATATCACTCGTTTACCTGAAACAGAAATAATTTCTTGATTAATGTAAGTAATAATGTACTTTGCGAATTTGTAGTTTCACTGAAACCGTCTACCGTATCGAAGGAACGAATGCTTTGTCTCGATGTACTTATTGTTTATACGACCAATACTTGGTCGCGATCTCAGTCAGTCTACTGAAATGACTTGACTGTTTTGATTCGTAGGTTATTAGAACCAGTTTCTTCATAACTTGTGTAGTTTCTTGTAAATAAACAAATCTTTATTTTGAAGCTAACGTCGCCGTTCCTCTAGCTTATGTCCTGTCCTTTGAACGCGATATCCTAGGCCTATCGTTTTTACAAAATGGCGCGCGTTGCGTTGCGCCGTCTAAAGTGATCATCTCATCCAAAATGTCATTTGAGTGCCTAATAGTGCGCCCGGGGACGTCTCACGCAATAAATCGCCTCGAGCGGCCCTCGCTAGCGCCCGCCCCCGGCTCCGGTTACTATTACTCGAGGTTAGGGTCCCGCACGAACCCGAGAGATTAGATTTATCCAATAAACGTAAGGGTTTTTGAGACAAAACAAATATAACTTGAGAAGGATTTGAGTATAATAAGTTTTTCAAGGGTTGATGCGGAGTGGGCTTTATGCAAATTAGGTTTTGTGAAAACAGGATAAATAATAAATTGTGTCGTGTTTCTATAGCCAAGGTATGAGATCGCAGGTGATCGTGATGTTAGGATTTTCCACTTTTGCACACGGGAATGTCAGCGACGACGCGGCGAGCGCTTCAGTAGTAAACTAGTGTCATATATGTATATTTGTACCTTGTCAGCATACACTATAAGACCAATATCGCCTAAACCGGCGCCGCAGGGTAACGTATCTACGTTTTGTCAGCGGCCCAGCCTGTGGCGCCTCGTGACGTCATCACTGACATTCCGGTCTCAATTAGCCAGGTAGTAAGACAATCAATGAAACGTTGCGAATCTGCCCTAATAACCAGCTAATAACATAATTATAAATCGTTTGTTAACATTAACATTAGGGTGAATTCAAAATATTTAAAACCTTTCGCCATACTGAACTCAGCGTCCGTACAAGTTATAAGTGGTAACAAAAAAGCAACAACTTAAGAGCCGTTCCATTTAATTTTAACAACTTGTGCAAAACTTACTAAGAACTTCTCACGGAACCTTACAGCAATTAACTTCTGCTATGATTCACTTTGACTTTAAATTGAACAACCTTTTTGAATTGTACAATTGGACCAATTGCCTTTCTAGAAAGTTTTCATTTGTACAATTTGCGTTACATTTATACCGACCCTACAGAGCCTGAGTTACCTAACTGTTATTAAATCTATTAGTTCAAGTGTAATGATCTAACTAATTAGATTATTATATAGATTGGCTTAGAGATCTACTCTGCACTAATATAGAACAACATGGTTGAAATACTGAGTGCGTCGAGGTTCAATTATCTGCAGAATTCGAGATACCCTTAGTCATTGAATTAGAATTGCATTCGAACTCGGTCTGCTTTAGACAGCTTTTAGGGGCAGGTCTGCTATGAGCCTGTGGAAGCAATTGATATACACATGTACGTTAGTACTATACCTATAGTTATTCTGTGTAAGTACCAAGTTAGCTTACAAACTTTATTATTAAATTCTAAAATACCCCCATGGCTACAAAGTATTTGTTCCAGGAGACCAGTTTAATTTAACGTTAAATGCAACGTTGGGAATCTGCCCTAATAATAGAATTATAAATCGTTTGTATAACAACATTAATTATAATATTGTGTAACGTGTTGCCGGATGTACCACAGGTAAGACATTACACCTCTATTTCCGGAGCAAATTGTACAAACAAAACTCGCGAGTTTCATCAAACAAACATTTTGCGCGAAGCAATTAAACAAAACGTCTCCGCTAATATATTTTATGACACGCTCCGTAACATCCACACTTATCCTCCGAGCGGAGAGAGCGAGGAGAATATGGAAGAGAAATGGGGGAGAGTTGAAATGGTGTCAATTATGCTGCTGTTTGCAAAGTAATTTCTTCGTTAGAATGTTATTTTTCAGCTGATTATTTTGATGAGTTAAATTTTAAGGGTTATTAGTAGTTTAGTCGCTAAGAGGCACCAACAGGGGGCAGGAGTTCAATGGATACGAGTAAGTTCTTATTTGCAGAACGCGACTGAGTGAGCAATTCGCTCAATATTGATTCTACAATCAAATACTCTCAGAGGAGAGATTATTTTATGATGATTTGGTCTCGTTGCTCGCATGCTAGGATCAAAGGATTTTACAAAGAAAATATACATTTAAATACACCAACAATAGGATGAAGTGGTTCTTAGGGAGTCTAAACACCGAAGCCGGCGGGCGAGTCGCTGACGATTTGAAGAAACACTTTGCACCAACCCGCCGAACGGCCAGTGTGGTGTGGTGCGAAGGCTCCATTACAGCAACAATATGGGACTCCAATACATTGTTACATGTACAAAAGGCATCTTAAAACGTAAAACCAAGACTAGAAAGGCCTTTAGAAAGGCCGATTGCGGAACAAACCCTCAAGACTCGAAGATCTTTCGAGCGAAAACATCAAAAGCGCAAAATCATACATGAATAACCGACCCCTAATTTGGGGCGTTGAATATTTGACTCGTATCTCGGAGAATATTACATTTTATTTTCCGATCTTCGTGCTAATGTTTATTTAATCATCCGGAGGGGAGGGAGGGGGGGGGGGGGGTTGAATTATTAGTAGGGGGTGGTGGGGGGGAATCACGTGGGTACTTGCCATGTACTTGCTGGTTCGTTTGTGACTTCCCGCGTCTGAATGTAGCACAAATGAGTGGTGCTTGAGGGCACGAGGGTTCGGGATTTGGAATATTTTGGGTGAAATGTAGCTTACTACGGGCAAAGTTCATCGAATCGATGGCACTGTTTGAAAACTAAATTGTGTTTAATAGATTAATTGGTAGTTGTTTGCAACACAGCTATTGAGGTACTCTCCTACCGGTAATGTTCTGCTTGTTTCGTCCCCTATTTGTTTACAAACAAGTACGTATTTGATTACATAAAGACAAAGTACAAGTACTAAACTGGTTTATTTCCCGTAATTTCTTTGTTTCTTTAACAAAAAACCTTTTAATTTCTTGTTTCTCCAATTAGATCGAGTTACGGCTGAAGTTTGCCAATTACCCGACTTGCAGAAAGGAGGTGTTCCGTAGTAGACGGCGGGAGTCAATAAAACGAGTTGTAAATTAAAATTCAGGCCGCGCCGAGGAAACTCGCGGACTTAAATTAGTTTAATGTTTTAGTACTTAGCATCTACTGCTCGGAGATTGAACAGTGGAAATGTATGCGGAGCTAGATAATATATTTCTACTACTCGGAGATTGAACAGTGGAAATGTATGCGGAGCTAGATAATATATTTCTACTGCTCGGAGATTGAACAGTGGAAATGTATGCGGAGCTAGATAATATATTTCTACTGCTCGAAGATTGAACAGTGGAAATGTATGCGGAGCTAGATAATATATTTCTACTGCTCGGAGATTGAACAGTGGAAATGTATGCGGAGCTAGATAATATATTTCTACTGCTCGGAGATTGAACAGTGGAAATGTATGCGGAGCTAGATAATATATTTCTACTGCTCGGAGATTAAACAGTGGAAATGTATGCGGAGCTAGATAATATATTTCTACTGCTCGGAGATTGAACAGTGGAAATGTATGCGGAGCTAGATAATATATTTCTACTGCTCGGAGATTGAACAGTGGAAATGTATGCGGAGCTAGATAATATATTTCTACTGCTCGGAGATTGAACAGTGGAAATGTATGCGGAGCTAGATAATATATTTCTACTGCTCGGAGATTGAACAGTGGAAATGTATGCGGAGCTAGATAATATATTTTTTCGTAGTAAAGAAATAACAAACACAGTAAATGTATACTTTATTGAAATAACTGAAGCCTTAGAATGTTCGCATAGTTTACGAAAACTAAGAGTATAAAGTTTTCATTTATGACGACCGATGTGGCGCGGTGGGCGAAGGTCCGCCTGCGATGCGACGGAGGTAGCGGGTTCGATTCCCGCCTCGGAACAAATGTGTGTACGATCTGCAGATATTTGTTTCGGGTGTTCTGGTCGTTTACTATGTATAATAAAAAATATCTATTTATGTAATGTAAAATTCATATAATTATTATTGTAATTGTATTATGTATATCAGTTATCTAGTACCCATAACACAAGCTCTGCTTACCATGGGGCTAGATAATGCTGTGTGAATTGTCCAGCATTATTTATTTATTTCCTTTCATACATTTACCGCCTCTACGGGATACTGAAATGCATTTAAAAGATTGTCCAATCCAATAGTTTCATAGGAGCTTACCAAAGCTGTACTGGTAAAAGGTAAATCATTTCCAAACTATGATCGAGCTCGTATTTTGTAAGCTTTAAGAAATAAATTAAACTTTTCATTTCAAAACATTTTTTATCCGTTTTCTTAAGTAGTACAAACTGAGTACAAACGCTCTAACCTTAGAGCAAACTTATATTTCCTTTAGGTTCCCAACATAATGTTTAAACAGATCCATTCATCAGTTCAATTGCCCTCTCACGCACGAAAGCCCTTCACCCGGCTGAGTTGCGCCCTAAAACTTTCCCTAAAAACAGGGTAACTCTAAAAACTTTGATTGCAGAAGCAAAAACATGTTATTGCTAAAGCAGACGCCCCACTGCCGCGTCACGTCCGCGCGCACTCAGAAAGAAGCTACGTAAAAAATATTTAGTGACAAATTGCGAAATTGCACGCCGCAGCGCCCGGCGGCCGGCCTCACGTGTGGGTGGGCTTGAGCCGGCGCGGCGGCGGCACACCGGCGGCACACCGGTGCCGGCGGCGCATCCGCACTAAATATTTCAGACAATAAACAAATAATTTTAATCTATAATATTAGGAATATATTGATGGGCGAAGGTCTGCCTGCGACGCAGGAGGTTGCGGGTTCGATTCCCGCCTCGAAAAAATTGTGTGTACGATCTGCAGATATTTGTTTCGGGTGTTCTGGTCGTTTTCTATGTATAATAAAAAATATCTATCTATGTAATGTATTGTATTATGTATATCAGTTATCTAGTACCCATAACACAAGCTCTGCTTACCATGGGGCTAGATAATGCTGTGTGAATTGTCCAGCATTATTTATTTATTTATTTAATTCGATTTCCGCCTCGGGAAAATTGTGTGTACGATCTGCAGATATTTGTTCGGGGTGTTCTGTTCTGGTTCGTTATCTATTTATAATAAAAAATATATATCTAAGTAATGTATCATATTAAGTATAATCAGTCATCTAGTACCCATAACACAAGCTCTTATATTGGGGCTAGATGATGCTGTGTGGATTGACCAGTATTATTTATTTTATTCCACTACTGGAATTAAGGATAACGAATATGCCTCCCCAATATTATTTACATACGATGGATAAATTAATCAAATCAAACTATATTTGAGTTTTTAAAAGTGGCTTGAGTTACAAACGGTTGGTAATTATCTTGCAACATTAACAATGGAGCCTGGGTTTACCTTCCACAGCACCTACTTACTTATAATTCATATCATACCCACTTTTATGAAAAATAATAAACAAGGAATTGGCTTCATTTATATTGGTTTTCATTATTATCGATTGACGATTTTATAATTAGATATTTATAAATACTGTCGTAAGTATGTAGCGTGGTGCTCAGTTGGTTAGCTTTGTTAGCTTTATTACGTTTGTATGAAGCAGTGTTGCCTGCTCCGGTGTTCTAGAACGTACGTGTAGTTTGTGTTCGTGTGTTACGTGTGCGTTTGTTCCACGCGGAAGCTCTGTCAATATTTCGTTGCACAGAAATGTCGGAGTTTGTTTATTTACGGGAGATAAAAACGATATCTGGGAATACCGGTCGATGTACAAAAGCTTTTGAATTTACCTTTGAAGTTGTTTGTGTTGCCAGTATTTTGTAGGATTGTTCAGTATTTTTTTACTGTTTTTGTAGATATTCGTGGCTTTTAGGATCACTGAAAGGCTTTTCGGTGTTCATGTTGTTCTTTCACAGAATTTTGGACCGGCATTTTTGGTCCATATAAATGAAAAACTATGAACAAAGAATCTAATCTTGTAATTTAAAAATAATGTATGAAAAAAAGAAAAAAAAATAAAAAATGTTTTATTACTACATCTAAACAGAACTATAGTTAATACAGATTTGGTATGGTTTAAGTAGACATAATTAATTAACAAAATGCTAATGATTCCCACACTAGGCTGGGCCTGTATCGTGGGAACCAATATGATTACCTGGTAAGAAGTGCCTCAATTTAATGACAAATCTATACAAAATAAAGTTTAAAAGAAACAAAAAAAAAAACAATTTAAAGTACAGATATTAAAAAAACAAATAGGAAGTAACAAATGTACAACAGTATGCTCACATATTTTATAATTATTTACTTTTAAATTCATTTCGTAGTATTTGCTTGCTAATAGAACTGCTTTGAACATGTCTATTTGAACGTATTTAGGGACACAGTCCTATCATATTATATTGTGGTAGGTACATATTTATTGTTAAAGTCTAGTTTTATTTATTGTACGCTTTTATTTGTATAATGTTTGATTGTAAAAAGGAGTTGTATTCGTGGATAAGAATGCGTGTATATCAGTGGGCCTATGTGCTACGTGTCGCGAACGGAGTCTAGCGGGCCTAGGCAATGTAAGAAGCGATAGTAGAAAAGTCCAAAAATGTATGGATTTGACATATGCCTTAGATATGTCACGTGGTGTTCATAGCGAATGTTGGCTAGGTCTGCTGGTTCGCTCGGCGTCGGGTGGGGGGGGGGGAACAGGTTGTCTCCGACTGCCTAGTTTTTAAATATTTCTTTATTAAATAAATTGACTTGTAACTTATCACCGGGTATTTAATTCCATTTTTCCGCCTTAGGCAAATTTTCTTAGGGGGAAAATGGAATTTGAAAAACGGTGAGGGGGGAAAACTGGATATCATATTTTTTATTCCAATTTTCCTCCTCATAGGGGATTTGTCAAGGGGGAAAACTGGAAAAAGCTTTATTGAACGACATTGCACCTACCGAAGTATCTACGGGAAATATAATTATTCCAACTATACTAAATATACATATTCCAGACGAGTTGTAATTAAACGCGCATGCCTGATTAGTTCCTTAGCGGTTACCATTCATCAAACAGGTACATAACTAACAACGTCGCTTCCAATTATTCACTAAATCAACGGCGATTCGGTTTAATTACTATTCAGACTAATACTCGGAGCTGCACAATCTAATTAATAAATACATTTAGGTAGTTATTGGCTTGGACAGTTGCTGAAGATTGACCAATTTCAGAAACTCGACATCCTACACACGCCCACTGCTGGACTTACCTCCCCAAACAAAGGGGATTGTGTCATAATCAGCTCGCTTCGCAGACGCACTGGGGAATTTTCCTATATATATATAGAATCCCTTGCTATCCCAACGCGTTACGTTAGATAATTATTTTATTGCACATTTAAAAATAAAAGATAAAATAAAAAATTACATAATAAGTGACAATTAGGCGGTCTTGTACACAGAGGAGAGAGCTCGTAGACCCCAGGAACCCTTACCTAGGTCGGCCCCCTGATTATGTAACTGCGACCGGTTTGCGACAGGCGAAAATTAAGCAATCAGTGCTGTCAAAAGCCAATTTTGTATTAGAATCTCTTCGTTACTGGGCTCTTACGTCATCTACGGGCTGAGTTGGAGGGGTCGATTCTTACGCCGCACGGACATTTCAAAAACTCCTATACTTGCCTTATACGAGTGAGGAACGTTCACTGGTAGCAGGTTTTGTCGTGAACTGTACATTTTATAATTTTCCTTTTGATATATAAAAATCTGTGAAGTAGGTATTTGTCATCATCAACCTACTTTGATCCTTATCCCATTGGATTAAGGTCTAAATCCCATAATCTTATTTATCGAATATTTTCTGTTTGAAATTCGGTCGCGCCCTCTTCCGCGTTCAAGTGAGATGACACAAAGTAAAGTTGACATGAAGTACCGCAACCTTCGCCGTCCACAATGTAACGCTACGTGCAAGTAGCTGGTTCTGTATTTTATTATTCATATTCATTTATTGCATACATTTTTATATAATTTTAGCTTAGGTGTAGATTAGAAATATGGAAATGTATCCTGTAAAGGCGCATCAATTTTCAGTTATAATAATAGTAACTAGTCTATAATAGCTAGAAAGTTGTATCATTTTATCAATACGTAAAATAATTTTATTTTAATAATGTTCTGTGTTAATAATTAAATTTGTATATGCAATTACAAAACTTAGTCAACTGTTAATATTAGTTACTGTTGTTGTTTGTTTCTATTGTAATTTTCTTTGTTAATAACGATATTTTTCAAAAAAGGTTAGATAGGTACTCAACTCACCTAATGAGCTCAGACATGAAATTTATATACATAAATAATTTTGACAAAGAGAGGAACACCTTTAGAAACACATCCTTTGAAATATTCTTGAGCACAACTTTACCTCAATAGACGTCTGCCATTTTGCATGTTTATTACGAGTCTAACTCCCCATTACATTACGAAACTTGCTCCCCGCGTCGTCGTAACGTCGTAATAATAAGTAGGCGCAATGTCTCTGACTTATGAAGGTATTAAAAATGGCGGGAAAATAATGAAAATGCCGTCGTCGACTTAGCTGTGATCCCATTGTGTCGCTCCGCTGACGGCGCGCGTCATATCGGCCTTTCATTATACAGCTGTGGTAAAAGTTTAATTATGACATTGATGGCGGATATTAATCGGATCATATTGTTACGGTGACATCATTTTCAAGTTACTAAGTAAGTTTCTACGTGAAGGATTACTTAGAAATTTAAATAGGTAATTCTATTGTGTAGCAACGTTTTTCGTAGACGTGCACTAATTGCTATCCTTTCGCCTATTTCTAAAACAATTTGGTTTAATTTTTGAGTTATCCAATATTTCAGCACAGTTTCATGCGCCATGATCACGGAATAACTGAAGGCACTGCAACTGCGAGTAAGTTTTTATGGGCAGACATACCGATCTACCCTCATTTTTTGTCTTTTGCTACGAACGTTACCACTACATAACTCAAAAATCAAATCATGGTAAATATCCCGTTTTTAATGACTTTAGTGTTAATAACCATGATAGTTTCAAAAGTTTTAGTTTGGTTTAGTTTCATTTCTATTTTTGGCCTGTGGCTTTGCCTTTACTTAACCCTGAGTCCCCAGAACACCTAAAAACAATTTATCGTAATGGCAAATTCCATGAATATATGTCCAGTCGTTAAAAAGTACATAACAGACCGTCGAGCAGAATAACTTTCGCATTTATGTTTTTCAACTTCCGTACAAATTCTCCCATTACAATTGCACCCTGAACTCTAACAACATAACAAGCGCGAAGTTGCCCGCAATAAAATGGCGTCCAGAAAAGTTGCATATTACAATAGTTGGCCGCAGTTGCGCTGCCGTTCTGTCCCTGTACTCTGCCGGAACTCATTACGCTGCTAGTTTGTTGGGAGTGACCGTTTGCATTCGACTTTGAAATTTTAACTGCTTGATTCGAAAATAATATAATTTTAATATCAGTCAGCATTTTGCCAAGCGAATATACATAAAGACGTATGTGGCGCAGAGGGCGAAGGTCCTCCAGCGACACATGAGGTACGGGTTCTATTCCCGCCCTGGGAAAAATGATTGTACGATCTGCATATACTCGTATTTGTGCTGGTTGTTCTGTGTGTATATTAAAACATCTAAATACCTATCTATTAAATGTAATGCATTCATTGTATCAGTTATCTAGTAGGACCAATAACAAGCTTTGTTTAACTCGGGGCTAGATGAGGTTTTACTTGTGTTTACTTGCGTTACATTACCGGGCGCAAGTAAATTTATTTTCTTACCAGGCAGTCGCCTGTCAACATCCCGTCAGGGTCAAGCCCCTCGCAAAACAACGTAAACAGCCACGTAAACAAACCGTCAGCTCTAATAGTTTCAGAATTACCTTTTATTTTAACTCAGCGTCTGAATGAAACAAAGGGAGCTCTTTGAAACGTTCTAACAACTAACTCTACTTAATTCTGTTTAAAAACTGAGCTCTAATATAAAGTAAATGTAAGCTACTGGCTTCATTGGCCATGGTTCTCAGAAGGACGACGTTGTTTCTATTATTTACCAGGGAACAATAATCGTGTATTCATCAAAACTCGAGCGCGAGTTATCTCCGCGCATTTTATACGAAAACATAAAAACATCATTTAAATACATAAACATGGTTTCATGTTCTTGATGGAAAAACTCCGGATTCGCTGTAGAGCGGCTACACTGCTTGAATAATAATACCATCGTCTGAGAGTTCCAAGAGAATAAGTTTTTGATTGATGCTACTGATATTGAATAACATTTTCAGATAGAACATGTTTTGTTTTATAGATCATTTTTAATACCTGCTACATTAGTAAAACATACATCTCTTCCGTGGTTAACCTGCCGACGACGCCGCGGTCGCGGGCGTGAGAATCAACCCCCCAATCCGACTAGTGGATATCGTAACATAAGAGCCGACTAAGGGAACATATCTTAAGAAAGGTAGCAATTTCCTTCTGTGTATTGTTAACACATCTACTGCGGCACCAGCCCGCCTGCCGAGTGAGCTGACGAGGAAACCTGACCACACAAACACTAATCATGTTCTATTGGTTGCTCTTATAATTAGTTTTATGCATTTAGACAACACCTTTTCATTGTTGATGTGATTGTTATTTCTAAGTACCTAATTATAATCATGCGTTTTTATTATTAAGGGCACTTTCATTTTAATTTCAGTATTACCAAAGATGAAAATTAAAGATGAACATAAGTTAAAATTTTAAAATGGAAGTCCTTCGGTGAAAAGATATTTATGCAATAAATAATGTATTATTAACTTCATCTCCCTTGATGAAACTTATTATTATTCTCAAGTTACCAATCCATTTTCCCATTTATATTTTATATTTCTATGAATATTTTAAAAATAATCTTTTAATATTAATCCAAGCTATTCCCTCGCACCAAATAAAAATAAAACTAGCGAGAAAGTAAAGCACATTGTTATGTAAATAGAATGAAGTAAGTGAAACCGCGTGTCACAGCTAGGTGGGGAATACTTGTCCGCGCTCGGGGACGAGATGAACTAAGAGATAAGTAAAGTTTTTTTATTAATATGAATGAAGTAGGTATTAGCATACAAATGAGCTCCTTGGTTCATTGTTTGCGAAGTTGTCAAGTTACTGCTAAACGGATGCCTCCAGTTGTTCTAGGAACACAACGCTTTGGATATTCTAAGGGAAACGAAAACTTCGACAATAATCATAGACAGGTCATCGTGAAAAGGCTTGCTATACATTATATCAGATTATCTAGTCTAATCGATAATGAACTTGGGTCTGGTTATGCTCCAACTCGAAATCTAACATGGTGATTTACTTGTTTATTATAAATAAATAAATAAAATAGCTTTTATTTCTCACACTTAACTTAAATACTAATCTATATATTATCTCTATCTATACATATGTGAGTACAGTCAGCGGTGAAAGCCTCCTCCAGCTCCTTCCATCTTCCTCGATCTCTAGCTACTCTACTCCATGTCTTCCCTGCTATTTTTACGATGTCATCGTCCCATCGTTTTACAGGTCTTCCTTTTCTTCGTTTCTTGTTTATTGGGTACCAATTCATTATAGCTTTGGACCATCTCTCGTTTTGCATTCTCTGGATGTGCCCCGCCCATTTCCATTTTAAAGATAGAACTTTTTGTACCACGTCTTTTGCTTTAGTTTTTTTTTCTTATATCCATGTTCCTAATTTTATCTCTTAGTTTAAGGCCCAACAAGGCACTTGTTTATACTTATGTAAAAAATTAAATGTACCAAAACACAAATACGTACAACGTAATAAGGCTCACGATGAAATTAAATGATAATTTAATAAAATGGAACAAAGTTATCACTTAATTTCCTAGTGATCCATATGGAAGGACTCAATAAAATAATGCGTTCTGAGTTTTGAAAGTATAGCGCCTTTAAAAGTGCATAGGAACGAGGTAAAGGCGTACACCCATCGGAGCATAATCTGCTTAGAACAGATCTGCAAGGTCCACAAGACTGGAGCCACTCGTCCTGAGACTGAGCAGACACTCGTCGGACTTACTGCTGCTGCGGTCGTCTGGGGAAACAGCTGATCGAGACATCGCAGGAAAATGAACCTTATTGATACTACTTTAGATATTGATTTCGAGGAAAGAACTTTATTTAGAAATATTATTTGATTTAGAATGTGGTTAGATTATTTGTAGCTATGAGTATTAATTCATAGACAATATAAATTGTTTTTAAATAAATAAACTGAAACTGAAACTTTAATCAGAATTAATAAACTCAATTGTTCCATCAAGAAACAGATCCGTGATGTTCCCATGGACCTGAGGAGAATATGTACGAAGGCAATTAATAATTACACTATTTAATAGTTCGAAACTTTTACACAGTTAAATGATTCTCTTGCCTGATTATACAACATCTATTACGAACAAATAATAAAAGAAAATGAGCAACCCAGAAGGCTTCCTTCTAAATAAGATCAAAGGAAAGTATTGGATATTAGTCTCAGAAAATTGGATAAGGCCAACGCTGACCCAAGTAAAAATAACTAATCTTCCATAGACAATGGAGTTACTAACCACAGTAAGCTCGAAATAAACTTCTCAAAGCGTTCTTCTCGTCTCAAGGTGCAGAAATCGGTATAAAGACTCCGGAATTAACCGGTTTAACAAAATGGTTTATCTGGTAAGATGTCTACAATTTCCAAGATGTCGGTAAAGAATCCGCTAGCGAGATAATGCTGCTGAAGTAAAAGCACTGTCGCTGAGATAAAATTACACATAAAAATACATTGGAGAGAGGCGTTCACTACAATGTGGCCGGATTTTATGGAAATATCGTAGTCGCCAGTTTTTGTAGAAGCTTGATAGGTAAAAGCTTTTTGACACTCGAAAGGTCGCATTCTTATATTTACATGCCTAGCCATACCATGTTAGGTAGAATATACCTGCACGTACATATATAATTTAAGACCTACATCATCATCCTATGTTAGTCCACTGCTGACCATTATATAGGCCATTGTTACATATATTCTGGCAAATAAACATCTTAAATCTTCTTTCTTTACTCTAATGGAGTCTTCTCAGTTTACACAGTAGAGTTGATCTGAATTTCCCTTTGGTTTGATTTCATTAAAACCACAACACCTTCGCTCGACGCGAACCATTCTGTGATTCTAAACTTGTAATAGGTGCCGAGATTGTACCGCTTCGAATAGTTATTTAACCTTAGAATAACTTTACGTGCACCTAACTATTAACTATCAACTGATTTATAATACAAGAATAGTATACATATATTTATTTGATATAAGGCCTGCACAGAATACAGTCCCTTGTCCTGCCCTCTTAGTATCATAAAAAAGTAAAAGTAAAAGTAAAAAATCATTTATTTCTTTAGGCTTACAAAATAAGCACTTAGACAAGTCATATTTTAAATATAAATTATTATCAAATAAATTATTTTACTGTTCACTTCAATTTTTTGTCCACATATAAACGTATACTAAGAGGACAGAAACTCAGCACTATCAACATGCAAGATACAATTTTAGTGTTTCCAGGCCAACAGACTATGACAAATGCTCTACAATGTAAAACATCCACCGTCAACGAAATATAATAAACAAAACGTTCAAAGAAGTGTAGGTGAAACGTTTCAAGACGTTAAAGACTGCAGGATATATGACGACCGATGTGGTGCGGCGAGCGAAGGTCCGCCTGCGACAAAGGAGGTTGCGGGTTCGATTCCCGCCTCGGAACAATTGTGTGTACAATCTGCAGATATTTATTCCGGGTGTTCTGGTCGTTTTCTATGTATAATATAAAAAATATCTATCTTTGTAATGTATTATATTATGTATATCAGTTATCTAGTAGGTACACATATCACAAGTTCGGCTTACGTTGGGGCTAGATAATGCTGTGTGGATTGTCCAGAATTATTTATTGATTTATATCAAGCTGTAAAGTGTTTTTAGTATGTATTTTGTATGACATGTGTTATTATATTAATTACAGCCCGCCTGTTCCTATGTATAGAATTTTCAGATAAAATTATTATCTGAAAATTCAGATAAAATTATTATCTGAAAATTCAGATAAAATTATTATCTGAAAATTCTATACATAGGAACAGGCGGGCTGTAATTAATATAATAACACATGTCATACAAAATACATACTATATTATTGTGAACGAATAAAGATTATGAAATAGTTATGAGGAAATAGATTTAGCGAATGCTTCTTTTACGCAGGTGTAGTACACGGGAGGTCCGTGCTACAGAATACTATAAATAAATAAAACAATAAAGGTGGTTTCCATTCATCACACAAAAATAACTTAAAATAGAACCTGCCTGAACCCATTCACTCCGCCGGTCTTTCGTTCATTCATTTATTCTCACAAACCTCTATTGTGGTGTTCTGTCAAAGAGCTAGTGGATTGTATTGCAAACGGCTCTGGCGCCGGGATGAATACAAATACTTGGGGCCCGGGAATACAGGGCTCACAATTTTAATATGTTGGGCATATTCGAGATGGGACCTTTCTGGAGTTTCCAAACATAATAGGGTACCGTTTGAAAGCCTTGTACATCAAAGTTGCTGAGTGTGTTTTATCAACTAGTGAAGCGAAAGTGAAGCCAGGATTTCGTAACGGCCGGTCGCCGCCGCCGCCGGTCGCCAATTTTGGTGTGAAAACTCCTTTCGTGCTTATTAATTGTAATGTTTGCTAACTAGAGCTAAAGAGTTTTTTTCTTTCACGGAAACACTCAAACACTTAGCTTACGCCTCGCGGGGATCAGGAGAGGAAAGCTTTTCCTGCAATACGATAATGCGGATTCACTTTACAATCACAGTAATATAAGTATCATCTGATAAATGATCTCTCCTTACATTGGAATCTAATCTATTTATAATTTTAACTAATGTCATTTAATTTTATTCACATTTAGGATTTAATTATCTAAAACATACAATACTATATATTCGTAACAAGGCTTTATTTGCACAATTTAATATAGCTTGCGAGAGGATAAATCGCTTGCGTTCTGAAATATGTACGTTTGCAATCTATAAGCGAGCGCGGCTCAGAAGTGAGGATATCTCGTGATCTTCTCCCAAAATACTTTAACGCAATTTCCTACAGATAGTCCGGAGGGACCCTCCGAGGAATCCCGTAGCAAACGTGATTTTAGAATAAGTATCATCATCCCTTTCCCCGCAGGAAACGACGTCCCCGCCCGTCCCCCGCGAGCTGGGGACACACACATCCGACACATACCATACACGCCTGACGCGGCCTTGGGCAGGTGTCGGAAACTTTCTTAGCTAAATTGGAAAAGTCGAAATCCCAAAACGCGCGTGAAATTGGAAAATTGAAGGCATTTTTGCGTGAGGGCTGGAAAAGGTTCTGAGTGCCCTTTAAAAAGGCGAACGAAGATGCGACGTCGTCGGTGGCGTAGTGGATGATTAGCCGGGCTTGAGGCTGACGGGGCTGCGGGCTTGTGAGTTCGATCAAGCTTATGATGAAGATTTAACCCCGATTAATGCGGTCAAATGAAATACAAATGTATATAAATACCTGGCCATTTCCCGTAAGGCTGACGTAAGAGACCTAAAGAAAAGCCCCAAGGTCGGTGACCGTTCACTTGTGGACGCGGAGGTAGTCGGTGAGTGTCGCTGGCTCGGGTTACATTGTTCCACCAGTATCGAACTAACTTACTTGTAGGAAGGATAGAAGCCAGTTTAGATCTACACGGTATTCGCTACCCAGACCGGTAGCGGTAAGTCTCGTTTGGATTTCGCACGGTCCGCGGTACTCCGTCGAGTATTTTTAGTGACACAGGAATAGAAATACTTCGTTTAGATCAGGTAATGTTACTTGGGCTTAGTAGGTTTGGGCAGGTCTTAACACTAGTACGAGTATTTAATAATAATGCGAAAGTTTGAATATAAACGTCATATTTGTTACTACTTCAAGCCAAAGCTGAAATATTGAACAAGTGAAGTTCTAGACTTGGATTAAAATTTACGTTAGGGTTTTTATCTCGGAAAAAGGCGAACGAAACCGCGGGCAGAAGCTGGTCATTATAAAATTATACATTATTGTTATGATAACAATATTATACATAATTGTTATACATCGAAGGTATAATGAAGCTCGTAAGAGGTTATTTCTAGCCAGTATTTACGTACAGACGGCGGCTACAGGTCGGGATTCTATATATATAAACAGCCCGCGGGTCTATAAGCTTGTTGACTTGATTTTTGTAAGAAAAATACTGTTTATTTTCCACCCGACTGAGAGACAATATTTACGTAAATAAATATTCAGGAGAAAATGAAAGTTGCTCTGGAAAGTTTTGTTTTGATAAGTATTTTTATCATAAAGTATCCAAACAATTTGGAATGGGTATGTACCTGATCTGTGTTCAAGATTTAGAAAAATATTTTTGCAATACAATCTAAATTAGTATTTCCAAACCTTGTGCTAATAAAGATTATGGCAAAGTTAATGTTGAAGTTAATTTAACGACAAGAACACATTAAAACAAAAATAATTTAACAGAAGCCCAGCGCAGCGCTACACCAACCTAATTAAACAAAGGGAATAAAAGATAAAAGTAATCTAACTTAAAAGTAAGTTAAGAGCTACAAAAACTTAAGCCGCAAATACAGAGGAGTTGTAAAGGGAGTTGGTCCAATGAGGAAGTGGGCCAAATGGGAGGACTGGGAGAGGTATCTATAGTAGAGCCAGCAAGACGGGTGAACTTACTGTGGACAGGGGAAAAAGCAGGGTCTTAGTCATATTTTAAACTGGCGATGCATTTATTGATTAGTTAATATCAATAACTTAAAAAAAAATGTTTTTCTTGAAGTGGAGAATAATGACGAATCGATAATTTTATTCTGTTATTTATTATTACTCTATGATTTTAAATTTAAATATAGTATACTTTTACTGTGTTTTATTGCAATTTAATTTAATTATTTATTTTATAATTTAACAGTATTTGTTAACACATTTGTGTTATTGATGTGTTAAGATACAAATTCAATAATAAATAAATAAATGAGCAAATGGTGTTGTCGAGAGATCCTTGTTGCTTGGACGAAAACGAATTATCCGTAATATCTCAATTTACTTATTTTACAATTCTATAGGTTAGGTTAGGTTAGGTCTGTTAGGTTGATAAAGTTTCTACACTTCACTTGCGTTTCTACACAGCCTTAAGGGTCCGGCGACCCTCGCTTCCAAAAATTGCTCCGAATATTGCTGTCCCTGTTTAACCCTTGCGCCGCGCCCCATGCGTGCGCGATAGCAATATTAGCCGTTCAAAATTTTTTGTTCCGTAATACCAAAAATTATGACTGAAATTTTTTTGTATTCTTCACAAAGTATTGTTATTCTATAACTAGACAATATAAGCTATGTTCCTTAATAAATAAAACGTAAGATATTGTTGTTTTTAATACGAAACAAATAGCAAGAAAACTTGTCCATTTTCGCATAAAAATGTGCAAAATTCGATTGGCTTTCATTTAATTTTAGGTAAGTATTTTGAAAAAAAAAACTATTTAAGAACCTAGATAAATACTATTCAAATACAAATAATACAATATTATAGTCGAAATATGCTTGATTTGGAAATCATTTTGGTATTACGTTTGTATGAAGAATTCGTCCCTCCGGAGGCCTCTTAAGAATGTCAGCAAGCAAACATTCTTAAGGCATTCATTCACATGTGGGGTTTCTTGAAATGTAAAATAATAAATAAGTTTATAGTTAAGTGTTTAAGATATTTTGTCCTCCAAATACAACAGACTTAAATTAATAAATAATGACACTGAGCTGAGTAACAGCCTTGGCAGTCATTTTTACTTTTGTGGTAATTTGTTACTCACTCGGTCAATGACTGGTGATCCCGCTATAAAAGATATAGATAGAATTGAGCTAGACACAAGAACTGTCACTACCGACCCCCCACCGACATAAATAATGATTCATCTTAGCATGCTTGAAAGCCGAACACTGCCTTGCTGCTAAACTGTTGCAGCCTCAGCCACCCCCTGGCCCCACACCACTCAATAACTATTTGAGGATAATCTCAGGAACGAGTCGCACCGGGATCATCTGCTATTATGGCTCCGAGCACCACTAGGCCGCCGGGGATACTCGGTTAATGGAACTTAGTACGTGGTCATACTGGCTACTTCCGGGGATTTGTCTATTGGTTATAATGGTGTTAACAAAATAATAATAGTAGTTTCTGCTCTTGACTTTGCATGTGCATTTTGTGGATTTAAACGTTTATCTGAATATAATAAATTCCGATAATAATATATGATATATCTGAAAATATCTATAATGTTAGCACGCCAACCCTCTGTAAAAACATGTAGCTGGTAGAAAATGCTTCGGCATTAAGCCTATCTTTTGTAGTGGAATAATTTTTTAAATAATAATAATTTATCTTTCTGTAATTCTGTGGGAAAGTACCAGGACGACATAGACACAGAGTAAGTATACCAAACCTTCCTGTTGTAGACGTATAGTGTATGCAGTGGTAATGTTACGTGGCCAGTCTTCCGCTGATAAAACTGAAGTAACTGCGCGGTACTTGAACTCAACATTTTTGAACTCCATTGTACCACCACCATCATATACGTAATGCGATAAAGTACTCATAAAATATGAAAATCTATTTTAAGTCGTCAGTAAGCGATTTTTCTAAAGGCACTCAGTCACCTGTATTGAAAACTGCAAAAGTCGGCAAAGTGCGAAGGTCGGCGCTAAGCTCCGAAATCACTGCAACACCCTGAGTGGGTACATACTGTGACTATCATTATTAACACTTTGACTGCGATTTTTTTCGACGACTGCGATCTTTTTTTTAACCTAAAAAATTCGTGCTGCCGCTCTACACAGCGGTTGTGTTGCGCCGCACATGCGTTTCGTTCGAAAAATATTACGGCTGTGCTGAGTCACAAAGATCTGTATTTTCTCAGCCGCTGCGCTAGTGTGGATTTACACTCACGTCACTTGTAGAAAACACATACCGTGTGATTTCAGCACTCAAAGTGTTAAGTCACCCAGTGAGTGAGTCAGGTACTGGTATAGACGGATTATGCAACTTGTTGCGTACATGTACCTTGTCGATGGTACTGCGTTGAAGCCTTTTATTACCTGAAACAAATAACGAAATGAATATAACAGAGAATTAATTACCTGCGACACTAAACAAGAGAAAGCTCAAAGTACGAGTTGCTTGTAAATCAACTTTGAGTCACTAGCTTACAGATGTTAGGGGTGAACAGTTTGCTGATGTAGCTGTTGCTTGACACTTGAATTTGTTGAATTTCTTTCATAGTTTGATGGAATGAATTGTATTTTGAGACAGATGTTAAACTTCTGCAGATGACATCGTTTTAATTGTAAACTTTAAGTAAGCATTGTTTTTATTTATTTATTAGAAAATGGAGGTAGCGTTTTATTTGTTTTAACAACTCATACTCTATAGTATTATCCAACTGTACCATAGTACGGATAAATGGAAAGTAATGAGTTTGAACTGTAAAAAGAAACACGAGATAAATACGTCATTAGAGGAGCTCGGGGCCGCCCGAGGCCAATCCAACTTCAGTAATCCGGACTTTTCACATAAAAATGTATAATAAAACAATCCAATAGCTTCTTCGCGAAAATGTTAAAGTTTCTCGCGAGAATAAATGATGGAACACGAGTGCGCGGTATCAGAATCACTCTTTCGTATGCAAAGTCGGTGACGTCACTGTTTGGGGGGTTGGGGTCTGTGGGGGGAGGGGTTCGTGATTCGCTACCCGATGTCTGCAGTTGTACTTCCGAGTAGGTACATACTAACCGCACAATTGGTTTTGTACACTTTAGTGTTTAGTCGTGGTGCTGCCATCTACTCAAAGATTTACTTTACCTCAAAAAGATTGAAGTGAATAAAAAATCAAAGTGATATTTCCTAGTTTTAATAATGCAATCTGAAATGTGTGACGTGTCCGGAGTCTTTTAAGGTCTTAAGAAAATAAAGCACTTTGATGTTTGCAGATAATTGAATCAAAATTGTACGAGCCAAAATAGCTCATACAGCAGATTACATATAACAACCAGTCGTAACGAAACCTTTGCCACGCGCCGGTGTGTGCATCTTTTTAACTTAACAGTACGTGCGGCTCAGATATATATACCTAATAAACTTTTAATTGTAAATAAATCAATTACTACAAACAGTGGTTAGGTGTTGCTATACCTACAAACTTAACTATAACTGAAGTGCCCTCAACGAGGAGAAAACCCCAACATTCCTTTTGGTCCTTCGAGCCGGATGTACTGATGATAAAAATTAATGGACAACGCAATGCTTCGTCTTTGTGTATGTTGAAAGCCACTGCAACTACAAGCTCGGTTAAGTTTGGTGCAAGATGCAACTTGTCACTCACACACATATATCGTTTAAAATAAACATTGAGTCTAATAACAGTACCTACCTACATATAATCCATTATTAAGTATAATCGTCAACAACGCTACAAACCACTTCCAGTCAGTATTCAATGAGCTAGTTGTGTACCGACCAGTTTAGAGTTAACATCGACTTAAACTGAAATACAATTCACAAATCAGAATCTATTGGAATTTCTCTCAAATACTCTCCTGAATTTTAATATAACTTATAAGAAAAGCTGGCTATCTCACGATTCCTTCAGAGACCTATCTCCTTCCGTGGCATACCACGGAGCGTCACGTAGCACGGCCCGTGGCACGGCGGCACGTAGACAGAGAATTTATGGAGAGGAAGATATCATTTGATTTCGATTGGAAAAGATTTCTTTAACATTTTGCA
Source organism: Eupithecia abbreviata (assembly GCA_943735965.1). Taxonomy (NCBI): domain Eukaryota; kingdom Metazoa; phylum Arthropoda; class Insecta; order Lepidoptera; family Geometridae; genus Eupithecia; species Eupithecia abbreviata. The sequence continues at coordinate 163,794 of OX030997.1, read as the reverse complement.
ATAGTTCGATATTGAGCTGGTCCGCGAGGTCCCTATATTGTGGCAATTCTACTAGTGGAGCGACGCATTTTGATTTCGGAAACATGCCACAAAAAGGCTTGTGAAATTATCCTGTTTTTGATTATTATGAATACAACATGTTTTTTAACTCTGGGCAACTCGCAAGTCATTATAATTGGTTTCACTGAAGCGGTCTTATTTCACTGGATGGATGGAATGCAATTATGAATGATTGCCAGTCCCGGAGATAACTATATTAGGTATATGCATAGAACCAGAACGATTGATAGTGAACGAGATTATTTATATTGATAAGTAAAGGGTAATAAGCTTGACAAGTAACAGTACAACATTAGGCGATGGCAAAAGCCATGCCCATTCCTAAGACAAGTGTCAAATGAAAGAGCTTAATCCTTAAACCCGACCTCATTTTTGCGCGTTTTTTATCTTTGAGTGGCAGTGTGTGTGTCGCAATTTAATGGAAACGAAACATTACCCATCGACGTATCCATCCATTTAGCGTAATCGCGTTCAGATCAGCAACGAACGTGTCATGTAATATCCAATCAGAACAAACCCACAAACAACCCAAACGTATATTTGTGTTGATGCCGCGTCCAACAAACAAGTCCAACAATGTCCGTAATCCCATTCCGATAATCCGGCTGATCCGGCGGCGCGCGCCGTGGTCTCGGACCACGTACGGACGTGGTGACTACACACGTACATGTACGGCTGGGTCAATAGATACGTCTGTTGACACGCGAGGCTCGAGCCCTCGGGCAGGGCTGCTATGGATTCATGTAGAGCGAATTGAAACTTACGGCCTGCGAATTATTTTAAACTCGGGTGTAAATATACCGATAAATATATGTAAAAATATATCTTAGGCAGCGATGACACCTCGGTGGCCAGTCTTATAGTTTGACCGAAACCGCTGAATATCGGCCGCTCCGATCCATCAGTCTGCCGTCAAGGCGTACTCTTGCTCTTTTTTCCTCGCCCCCCACCTCGCCGCACTTTCCTAAGGAGCGGTACAGCGGTTTCGGTCAAACTATAGTAGGCACCTTACTAAATAACGCACCGATCTCCCATTCAAGTAACCCGCAGAAAACACAATCTTTGATGAAACATTCCACATTACGTAACATTAAAGGTATCGTTGGTCAGCAGTAGAAAACTGTTCGGTTTTTGTTCCAAGTCACCCTCCATCCCCTAAATAAATACATAAATAATGCTGGAAAATGCCAGCCCCAAGCGAAGCAGAGCTTTTTTAATGGATACTAGATAACTGATTTATTTAATACAATACATTACACACGATACTACATAAAGGTATTATTTAATATTCATAGAAAACACACAAAACATATTCAATGATTTATGTAGATTAATTTGACATTTTGATCATAACTTTTTTTTTATTTAACCTATGGACCTATATATGAAGTCTGAAATAAATAATTTATTATTATTATTAAAAGAGCCGGAATAAATATCTTTAGATCGTACAAACATTGTTTCGAGGCGGGAATCGAACCCGCAACCTCCTGCGTTGCCCGCTGCGCCACTGCGAGGTCACACATCCTCAGACGGCTCGCCGCCGCCGCCGCCGGCACGCACCGTCCATTACTGCACGATCTAATGACAACCTTGGTTGGACCCAACTTATTACATTCCTTTGTCTATACCTAATCTAGCCATAGGTTCACAGGGTGGTCCATGCTTGGGGATCTAACGAAGAGAGCACTAAAATAAATTGCATACTTTGAACATGTACCTACGTCCCACTGACAGTACTGAGTGTGTGTAGTAATTTTGAGAAAGACGATTGAAATAACACAATTTACGATATCTATTTACGATGTAAGCTGGATAAACTTAAAAAAAATATATTTATTTATAGGAATTTTTAATCAAGGTCACGAAAACTAAATCATCAATACCTAATTATATAAAGCTTTTAACCCACTGCTTCAGTGCATATTTAAAAACCTCGCCATTCCACACTCTCGCACGCCATCCTGCCGCGTCACGCCGCGTCACGTCGCGTCACGTCACGTCACGTCACGCTCTGTCGACAGCACTCTACGAGTCATCATCATCATCAATCACAGCGCAGCTCTCGCGAGGCGCCGTCAAACACGATGCTAGGCCAGTGTAATTCGGCTCATTCTTTACTATATTGGGATGATGATGATGTGGGGTTGATAATAAAATGTCTTAGCTTACTTTATGAGCCGGTCAAGTGTGAGTCTGACACATGGACTCAATTTATTAATTTTCAATTATAAAAGTTCTTTATTAAATAAAAATAGTAAATTATACATTTGCCGAGTATGTTAGACGACCGAGGGACAACACAACATCAAAACGTTTACAGCGTGTCTAACCAATGCTTCATTTGGAATCATTTGTTCAGTACTTTTCAAACCTTTTCAGCAGTTACCTCGTAACTTAGCTACCTCTCGTATTTAACATAGATGTAGGGCTATGAAACAAGAAACTTACAAACGAATCTAGGGCTTATGTACTCGCGCACTAAAAGATTTCCAAGTCATATTAATTATCTACAAACATAATAGTTTTATTTCGTGTCGTTGTGGGCCTCACATAGAAACACATTATACTTGCATTCTCTGGAAACATATTGAAATGATTACGATTAGACCAAAATTAAAATAAATAACCAAATTCAAAAGGATTTTGAGCACTTAGACATCAAAGATCATCAAGTCAAATCAATTATTATTAAATAAGAAAAAAGGTGTTTTTTGACCTCTCTCAAGCACGTTCGGAACCCAATGAACCAGCAAAAGGGTCCCGCTGGCGCCCTTGGGCACGCGCCCTTACAACAAGTACAACAAACCTTCAACAACACTAAGCCCCTTTCAAAGACATTCTTATCAAACAAAAGCTGAACTCAAAGGAATTGTAAAGTTCCTAACTTACTGCTACACTTACTTATCTAAGCCTTTCTTATAAACACGAGCACAGCGCCACCAACCGGCAATAACCGAGACTGACTGACTTACTGCTACACTTACTTATCTAAGCCTTTCTTATAAACACGAGCACAGCGCCACCAACCGGCAATAACCGAGACTGACTGACTTACTGCTACACTTACTTATCTAAGCCTTTCTTATAAACACGAGCACAGCGCCACCAACCGGCAATAACCGAGACTGACTGACTTACTGCTACACTTACTTATCTAAGCCTTTCTTATAAACACGAGCACAGCGCCACCAACCGGCAATAACCGAGACTGACTGACTTACTGCTACACTTACTTATCTAAGCCTTTCTTATAAACACGAGCACAGCGCCACCAACCGACAATAACCGAGACTGACTGACTTACTGCTACACTTACTTATCTAAGCCTTTCTTATAAACACGAGCACAGCGCCACCAACCGGCAATAACCGAGACTGACTGACTTACTGCTACACTTACTTATCTAAGCCTTTCTTATAAACACGAGCACAGCGCCACCAACCGGCAATAACCGAGACTGACTGACTTACTGCTACACTTACTTATCTAAGCCTTTCTTATAAACACGAGCACAGCGCCACCAACCGACAATAACCGAGACTGACTGACTTACTGCTACACTTACTTATCTAAGCCTTTCTTATAAACACGAGCACAGCGCCACCAACCGGCAATAACCGAGACTGACTGACTTACTGCTACACTTACTTATCTAAGCCTTTCTTATAAACACGAGCACAGCGCCACCAACCGACAATAACCGAGACTGACTGACTTACTGCTACACTTACTTATCTAAGCCTTTCTTATAAACACGAGCACAGCGCCACCAACCGACAATAACCGAGACTGACTGACTTACTGCTACACTTACTTATCTAAGCCTTTCTTATAAACACGAGCACAGCGCCACCAACCGGCAATAACCGAGACTGACTGACTTACTGCTACACTTACTTATCTAAGCCTTTCTTATAAACACGAGCACAGCGCCACCAACCGACAATAACCGAGACTGACTGACTTACTGCTACACTTACTTATCTAAGCCTTTCTTATAAACACGAGCACAGCGCCACCAACCGACAATAACCGAGACTGACTGACTTACTGCTACACTTACTTATCTAAGCCTTTCTTATAAACACGAGCACAGCGCCACCAACCGGCAATAACCGAGACTGACTGACTTACTGCTACACTTACTTATCTAAGCCTTTCTTATAAACACGAGCACAGCGCCACCAACCGACAATAACCGAGACTGACTGACTTACTGCTACACTTACTTATCTAAGCCTTTCTTATAAACACGAGCACAGCGCCACCAACCGACAATAACCGAGACTGACTGACTTACTGCTACACTTACTTATCTAAGCCTTTCTTATAAACACGAGCACAGCGCCACCAACCGACAATAACCGAGACTGACTGACTTACTGCTACACTTACTTATCTAAGCCTTTCTTATAAACACGAGCACAGCGCCACCAACCGACAATAACCGAGACTGACTGACTTACTGCTACACTTACTTATCTAAGCCTTTCTTATAAACACGAGCACAGCGCCACCAACCGGCGGTAACCGAGACTGACTGACTTACTCAACGTTTCTTGTGTCTATTTACCCTAGCCGAACCCAGGCACGGCCGCCAGTCTCGGAGAGCACCCATGGGCGCAGGACATTATTATAATGCAGCAGTGTGTGTGCACAAACACAGACCTACTCTCATAAGGCTAACGGGATGGTAGACCAACGCGACCGGAAAGAGGTCAGGCGCAGGACCAACGGCTCAACATGCTTTCCAAGGCACGGGGGTGCAACACAATTTTTTTACTCTTAGCTTCTGTGAGTCGATGCATATGCATGCATCAACTCACGGTTGCCTATGTAAATAAATAGTTCATTACATATGTATATATATGTAGTACTCTCTAATTGCCTATAACTGAAACTACCCGTAGTTTAAAAATTTCAATTCCTTTTTTTCTTCAGGCTTACAATATAAGCGCTAAAACAAGTCAAATATACCTAGGTAGGTACTATTAATGATTACTATTCATATTTATGTTTTTTAATAATGCTGGAAAATACACACAGCATTATCTAGCCCCATGGTAAGCAAAGCTTGTGTTATAGGTACTAAATAACTGATATACATAATACAATACATTACATAGAAAAATATTTTTTATTATACATAGAAAACGACCAGAACACCCGGAACCGAATATCTGCAGATCGTACACATAATTGTTCCGAGGCGGGAATCGAACCCGCAAACTCATGCGTCGCAGGCGGACCTTTGCCCGCCGCGCTACATCGGTCGTCATTCGTCGATTATCAAGTATAAGGTGTTTTTGATTTTGATGAGTGGAAGAAGTGAAAAAGAAATAAAAATAGTGAAAGGGAACTTCTGAGTGTGGTAGCTCTGTGCGGGAGGGCGGAGACAGTCTCGTTGTAGGCGTTAAGCCGGTTACTTTGCTCCACTTTGATTAGACAATTACGAACCTAATTGCGAACGTTTTGAGTCGAATTTAACTTATTTTGCAGATAAAAGTTTATTTGTTGTTCAGTTTCCAAGTGGGGATAAGCTTTGCAAAGTATTGTTTAAATGTTTTCGTTTTGGAAATTAACGAATACTTCTTAATTTGTTTTACTGAAATATTTTATATTTTAAAATCAGGGCACGAAGTCACGTCCGCGGCTGTATAGTAGGTATGTTGCCATTGCGTTCTCATTTATTTAATTTCATTGATTTACTTAATTTAATTGAACCATTAAAATTGTTATGCTAACTTATAAATACCACAGTACAGTATAATAATATTCAGGTACTTATAATAAATATATGATTTTGCAAGTGCTTATTTCGTAAGCCTAAAAAAAGTTATTGGCTTCTGACTATTTAATAATTATAATAGACATTCAACGAAGAGCCATACTTACAGACATCATCATCATCAGACTATAGCAGTCCACCGCTGGACATCCCCAAGGCCTCCCCCAATGAGCGCCATAGCGCCCTGTCTTCAGCTTGCCGCATCCACCATCTACCTGCAGTCTTTCGCAGGTCGTCATCCCACCTGGTCGGAGGGCATCCTACACTACATTTACCGATTCGTGGTCGTCGTGACGTACAGACGTAAATGACATAAATATTTACTACTTATATTACTATTGTTATACAATAGCAGAGAAAAATGGCGAAAAGTCCCCCTTGGAATACTGAGGTAAATATCCGTATTAATTGTCTGTTTGTCCTTCAAGTATTGACCGAGGCGACCCGCCGAGACGGTCCGAGACGGTGACGTCACGACCTCCACCCGCTCTTGCACCCTTCCTGGCTTTATACCACGAAGGTCCGTGCCAGGCTGGCTATGCAAGACACATGGCTTTAGACATGTATTGTATAATAAGTAAGCTATGTCTCGTGGTCAAACATCTCATTTTGCGTGGCACGTAGCTGCGAGACCTATTTTTAAATTCAATTCAATATAATGAATTACGAGTGTTGCTATCTAATACTGTTTTTCGCGTGTCATATACATATATTTGGTTTGAAAATGAACAACATTGAAGTAACAAATTCGTCTGACTGCTTGTTCTTGACGGAGGGTTGTAGCTATATTTGCCACTTCTTTGCGTATAATGCAAACAAACGAACTCACTATACGAGCTAAGTGACAAAGGTAAGCCTACGATTTTCGATACTTTATTAGAATAATCAGTAAATCTCAAGGGTCCCAGATAGTGTGTTCCTATCCGTGAACTCATATAACCCTAATTTGCATAGATCTTGCTTCCTCTCGGCTGCTCGCATCGCCGTAACCCTTCATAACTCATATCCGGTTAACCGCTGTAAACAATAATTGCACAGCACTAAATCACACCTATACAGCTCCTCGCAATATTGCGCCTTAGAGCTCAACTCATAAAGCCCTTATTCAAATGACATACTTGCCCTCCTGCCCCGGCAACAACAGCTAGTAAACTAGGTCGTATATCGTAAGTGATAAGGTTGATTGTACGGTGCGGAGGTCGAGTGGGGCAATTCCGGCTATTTACGGGCACTATAAGAGGCACTACAAGCGGCGCCCCGCAGTAAAGTCGGCCGCAGACAATCATAAGTTAAGGTCTTGTTAATTTGGGGCAATTCGATAAAAGTTATGGCAGCGCGCTGATTGGGGCATCTAGCATTTGGTGATGTTCCGTTACTCATCTGAAGGTTTTCTTCGACACGGGTCGAGACCCCGCTGCAGATTTTTTTTTGTCTTCATATACAGATAGTTCACTCAAATAAAAAAAAAACCAGGTATATTGGTGGCTTTACTCAAATACATTATCGAACAACCTAACAAGGTAAAAGTTTCTCGTTCACTTCATCGCTTTATCGCAGTGATCAAGAATCAAGATTAACACCTCATGTCCGACCGAGAATTACTAAACTTAATTTGTAAAATGATGTGTAAAGAGTTCTGCAAGGTTCAAGGAAATAAAGTACTTTGCGTTTTTACAATTATTATTTAGAGGACATGCTGAAAATCGAGAGAGCCCATAGGTGTTATTGCAAAGAGTGATCTCTTCCAGGCAACCTTGAAACTGACTCGACCTACATAAACCATAAAGACGGACAGTTGTATAGTGCACAAGTGTGTGTGTGTGTGTGTGTGCAGACACATGTGCACACTAAATTTTTGGTAGTTACAATATTTGTGAAGGAATAGTTACCATAATATGCCAATAACGTGCAAGTAAGTAATACCTGTTAGGTTTGTCTGTACACATTATTAATGCACTGTTTGATTTTAAAAGTATTTATCGTGAATTTATTTCGAAATAAGAATTATTTCAAAGTTTTGTATTTACGTTTGGAAATAGTGTAGGTACAGTTAGAGTAAAGTTGGACAATGAAGGGAAAACCTGACATCTTTATGCATCAATAAATTTGTATTTGTAAACGTTTGGAAAGTGTGTTGGTCTCATTCCGCCTGAGCGGTCCCAATATTTGAAAGAATAGCTTTGTTTGGAGCAGGTGCAGCGGTTAATAGTAATATTCTATTGTTGCCATGAAATCTGCAAAGTTGCGAACCTCTCAGCGCTAAGCGCTTTAAAGCGCTGCAGCTGCTAATGGACCTGGATTATTTCGGTGTTCCCAACTGCGCTCGCATTTAAATCACTTCTCAAATATCATCCGTTGCCCTAGTTGTTGTTTTGCCTCGTTAGTGTTTTAATAGTGGCTTTATATTTTAAACATTTTGATTTATTACGCTTCCTTTGGTATTTATTTGTTTACCGATCTGTGCGTAGAGCACGGGCGTCTTCACGTGGCTTCGTCCTTTAAAAATATTATTTACACAAAAGTTAGTTTTGTCTTTTACTATGATACAATATTTGCCTGCCTTTCGTTATCCATTCAACCATTAGGACGTCTAAAATTAACACACAGATACAAAGTCAAAATTATTTCTATCGCATAAACGATAATTGCAAGGATAGATAATAAGCAGTACGTATTCTTTGAATGCAAAAATAATTCAATTGTGAGAAACATTCCATGACTGAATTCATAATTGTAAATGTCGCTGTCGGCTCCGCGGCGTACATACCAGTTACCCCGTAGAGCGTCCACGACCTAGACGCGTGTCTCCCTACATCCCTTACTTACGTATGTATATGTAAGCCTATGTACTGAAGCATCGTCAAAATCAATTATGCTTCATGAGATCCCTTTGAAGTTGCCGCACTTGATTACACGTGAAGTTGGCCCGGGCTATCCGAGGTGAAGTTAGCTGGGATACATTGAAAATTATGTAGCGTAGGTACTACCGTTATTCTGGGTTGTGACCTAGCTCTTTGAAGTATTAAACCGTATTTTAATGAGAAGCCAAAATCGGACTTTAATATTCTGAAAACAGAGAATGTGAAAATGAGATCTGTTAAAGTGATTTGGAGAGTAAAACACTGTAGCCAACAATAACTTGATGCATTATTATTTAAAAAAACTCATGATCCTGTCGAAGTTAGACTAGATTATGTTAGATTATGTTCAGAGATCAGTTTAAATGGCTTCCAATCCGCCGCCGGCGTGATTTGCATGTTCTCTCACTTCTTTATAACATTCTGAACAATCCTCTCTCCCCTTCTTACCTCCGTGAGCGTTTTGAGTTTCTTTACCCTCGTGATAGACCATGTAGATTGTCTTTGTCCCTTCTCTTAAAATTTCCTGCTCACTCATCCAGCCGGTGGCTCCTTTACTGTCGAATCGGTCAGGATGTGGAATTCTCTCCCACACCAAATTCGTGCTAGCCCCTCACTCTTCGTTTTCAAGCGTAAAGTCAAAGAGCATTATCTATCTTCATAATTCTGTTGTATTTTATGTATATATTATATGTATACATGTAAGTATTGAATTTATTTATTTTTGAATTTAGGTTATATAGTATTTTATATTTGTTATTGTTATATATTAGTATAAGTAATAAGTTAGTTAAAATTTAATATTTTGTCTATTTCTTATTTCATTTCGTTTATGCACATGTACCCACTTCTCTCTTCACTTTGTCTCTCTCTCCCAATAAGGTTTGCTGGAAGAGAACTCTTTTTAGGGTTAAGTTCGCCTTTGTTTAAATTTTCTAGAATAAGTTTTGTGTTATTTTTTTTTCGTGCAAGAAGTATAAATAAATAGATTATGCTTTTAAATCTCTTGAGGTTCCTAACTTTGTGTTGCGTTTAACAAAATACTAGTATTTAATCTGACGTAATTTATCCGGTTCACTCGGTTACTAATAGTAAGTATAATTAATGTCAAATAAACCTCTGTCTGTCTTTTTTATTAAAAATCTGAGCAGATAGTGTATTGGAAAAGGACATTGACCCCCCTCGTCTAGGAAAAACTTGCGCAAATGTGAGGGCAGATGCTCGTTAAAGTAACATTGAGTAACATGAGATTTAATGAGAGTCATACTAACATCTGTTATTATGATACACACTAACATCTGTTATTAAGTTATTATTGGCCAATAACACTTCCCAACAGCCATAGATAACACCCTCCATTACAAACCTCATTCCACAAATCACCTCTCATACGATTATAGCTTCATAGCCGTACAACCAGATTACAGTAACAAGGAGGATTAGCTCGGGCATCGAGGTGGAACCTGATGTACTAACATACATATATATATAACCCTATCATAGGACCTTACCCTACACACCTAGTGAGACTATTATTTTGACTATTATAAAAAACACCTAGGTATTTTTTAAAATTATGGACGTTCAAAATTCTGACAAAACCAAATCGACTCATCGTCACAATGGCCCCTTCACCACTTGTTTTAACCTTCCGCTACATACTGACTCGTTGTCCGGCTACATCGTCTGTAAATAATGTTTGAAATTGTAACAACCACTTTGTGGTAAGAGTACTTCTTACCACAAAGTGGTTGTTACAATTTAATGTTCAGCCTCCTATTGATCACCAGCTCACTGACCAGCACTGGACGACCAACTGAAGGGTTGTATGAGTAAATAAATAATTAATAATGCTAAACAATCCACACAGCATCATTTAGTCCCAAGCTTAGTAGAATGAAATCAGTTTCTGTTAAACCTTATTTTGAGACGCTGCAACCTGGGTAAGCTAATATCAAAAAATACATTTTTTAAACACACATCTACACCAGCTAGACTAGACACTATAACGTTCATAACTTGGGGTATATTGTCTAGCGGTGGACTAGCTATAGTGTGCCAGATGACGATGAAGACACCTGCTAGCTAATGCTAATACATTATCCAGTGTCCGACTCCTGGCGGCCCGTGGACCGCACCAGACAGGTCCGGTCCAGGGACGTATAATTGACGTGTTGACTCGACACGGCTAACTGACTGGATTAGTGCTGTTACAACCGTCATCCAACATCAAACCATCATTTAGACATTATTCAAATTAGATACATACTATAGTTGCTGAGGACCGAGATGAGTGGAAGGAGGGGAGGCCCTTAGCCCTGCAGTGGGACACTCCGGGATAATATAATAATACCATAATAAAAAGTTGTCTATGGACATCGAAATAATTATTCCAACTCGTTTTTAAAATCAAATCATCTCTTTGGAATGAATGAATAAATAAGTTAAAAGGGGGGAATTCATCTGCCCTGCTGTGAGACCGTTCATAAAATAAAATAACAATATACCGAGTACCACACAGCTACAATCTGACTACACCGTACTGAAACACAGCTTGTCATCATCAGACGATTCATGTAGATTGTACCACATACTATATAAAACAAGGTACATACGGATATAACACTTGAAATTATCATACAAATATCTACCATAAAATCAAATCCGTAATCCGAGCTTTTGGAACTCAAAAGGCCACAGAAGTTGTACTCATTAGAAATAAATGTCTAGAGCCGTACTGTAAAGTTAAGAAGGTAGTTAGAAGTATGTATTTCAAATGAAATGAAGCTCCTATCAACGTTCCGGGCACGTAACTCATTTACGTCTGATTTTAATTGTTTTATTCAAACTGGTTCATTACGAACTTCAAGACGTAACTCACTTATTGTAGTAGAATGATATCACGATAATGGACGGATATAATAATCATTTGTAGGGCACTACAACCAACATACTGTTTGAAGCTACACACGAGCACGAGTACATTCACGAGCACGAGTAAATTCACAAGCAGGAGTACATTCACGAGCACGAGTACATTCACGAGCACGAGTACATTCACGAGCACGAGTACATTCACGAGCACGAGTACATTCACGAGCACGAGTACATTCACGAGCACGAGTACATTCACGAGCACGAGTAAATTCACAAGCACGAGTACATTCACGAGCACGAGTACATTCACGAGCACGAGTACATTCACGAGCACGAGTACATTCACGAGCACGAGTAAATTCACAAGCACGAGTACATTCACGAGCACGAGTACATTCACGAGCACGAGTACATTCACGAATATTATTCGAATGATTTCCTTTAAAATATGCAGCCAATATTCATTGGAATTGCACAAGTGTAATATTTGACAATGGCTAATCAAACTTAATTTAAAATAATAATACGTTCGACCAACTGTAATAGATATTGAATACAATTTCCCCTCGATTGCGCTAAATTACATTTCCTTAATAATAATCTACACGAATAACAGAAACACCGACCTCAATCTAAAATCAACTCTACTAATACGAATTAAAGCTTTCAATGGCATACAATTCCATTCAAGGGTAGTTATAATAATGAGCGCAGTGAATAATAAGCTCTATTGTCACAAACTACGGCTGATAACGGCGTGCGAAGGGTTATAATTGTGACGTCATAGTTGTGAATTATAGGGTTAAAGGTCGCCCGTTTGTTTGTACGGAACCATTCGTTTTAATGGCGTCTTGGAGCCACTCGTGTACTCTACTTGTAGGCAGCATGAAGGGGTATTACAATGCAGGTTTGACCTATTTGATCAGTTCTATCCACATTCAAATTATGAATACGTATGTAATTATGTCTGTACGTTTCTCTGTCTGTCTGTTATCTTTTCTCAACCAAACAACTGAGCTAATGTTAATGAACACTAGCCAGGACTTGGACCACTTTCCGTAGAAGGTTATACCGGTTTTATGTATACTAATATTATAAAGAGGAAAGGTTTGATTTTTTGTTTGTATGTTTGTAATGAATAGGCTCCGAAAATACTGGACCGATTTGAAAAATTCTTTCACCACTGTTGGGAAGCTACACTATCCCCGATGAACATAGGCTAAATTATAATTTCAAAAAGTAAGGGATCCATACTAAAAGTCCAATAATGAAATGGTGTAAAAATATCACCTAATAAAGTGAAATTCGAGTTTAACGCAGGTGAAACCGTGGGCAACAGCTAGTCTGATATAAAAGGAGTACTTTTAAATCAGTCAATACTCATTCGACTAGTAAAATTATGTTTCCATTGTCATTTTTATCGTAGTTAATAATAATTGAAGGACATTTAAAAATAGCGTGACGAACGGACAGATCTATCGACATTTCAAATTGAAAGCCTTCGGGACACAGTGCATGAAACTACAGGAAGTGATGCAAGGAAATATTAAACGTCGTTAATTGTCTCGTAGAGCTACTACGCCGTAGCAATTGCTACGACGTAGAGGTTGCTACGACTTATGGATTGCTACGGCGTAGCAGTTGCTACGACGTAGGGATTGCTACGGCGTAGCACGGATGAGATGAGTACAAGGTAATTTTATGGAGTTACGTGTGTCTCTTTAATTTTGCATAATTATTCAGTAACACACTATAGTGATTGAAATAAACTGATGTTGAAGACAAAATGGTTTCTTCACGAGAAAACACCTTAACGGTACAGGTACACCTTGGACGAGTCTTTATTATTAAAATGTCCATGGTTGGCAAAGCATTAATACATAAATAGTTAGTATGAATTAATGTGTGTGTGTAAATTATATCTTAAACAGTGTTTTATATGTATAAATGATTTTAATTTCTTTTCATAAATGAGTATAAAAAATGAAAAAGTAATTTGAGTCTACATTGTTATGGACCTTTTGAAAAAGTTTCGCTGATGTAATGAAAAGTTCTTGTGTACACAGTTTTTAATTAAGTTTCCGATATCTAAATGGATCTCGATCAAAACTTTGCTTGTAATAGGGTTCTGGTGAAGCCCGCAGCTGATTGCCGATAACTTTGTAATAACTATGTAATGTAATATCGGGCCCGGACTCTGTACAGCTATTCATGACACGTGATCATCACCTCAACAAGGGGGGGGGTTACTAATCCCACGCGTGGCAGACATATTAGTGATCGCAGAGGAAGTGTAAAGAATATACTGAAATAAGGCGCAACCCTTTTGGTAGGTTCATTTATTCGACTCGCATGATAATCACGGGCCGAGACGGAGGGGTCGATTCTAACGCCACGACCGCCTCAGCCCAAGAAACTGTGCAAGTGACTTTAAAATGATGTCTTAATAACAAACTGTTATATTGTTATTTATTTGCTAATGTAGTGCTATGTAACGAAAGGATATTCAAGAAACATGTTGTTTCAGAGTTGATTTTCGTTTGTTTTAAATATACTCGTATTGCTGGTCTGTCAGTACTACCCTACCGCCGAAGTAAGCAAAGCTTAAGCAATATACTACTCTAAAAGCTATTTAGCTATATATCTCTACAGACGTACACCGGAATAAATAATAGCAAATAAAACAAACATTATTTTATCCTGTTGTGGAAATCGTACCTGTGACGCATCTCAGGTGAACCTTCACGCGCTGTGTCATAGAGGCCGTCTCGAGAGTGACTAAGAAAATAAAATAGGATGTATAATCTCCCAGAATCCGGGCAGACCTTACTGAAAGTCAACGTCGCGTCGGGTTCCTAACCTTGGAATAGTTAAACAACATTCGTTTTATATAGTTCGGGAGTTGGAACAGCTTGTCGCACGAACTATGTCACTATTCGGTGATGACGTGTCACGTCGGGCCGACTACAACCTTCTCACTATTATACTTGAGACTCAACAACTAGAGGGTACGCAATCGTTACAAGAACAAGTATTTTATTACTAACTAGCGGACCGTCCCGCTTTTATAATATAAGGTAGGATGGACTATACGCAAATAATTTGTAATTGTAAGATAAGTCTTTCTCATTCTGAAGATGTCCTCGTTCAAGGATGAAGTGTTGTGTGTTCTCCAAACACAAACAAGGTTCGTAGTAATTAAATTAAATTTGATTTGATTGATTAAATTTGATCTTTGATTCCGTAATTAAAGCAAAAGTTCTAGTAGTTCCTTGATTGGCTCATAACTTGTCGGTGTTCTGGCTTTGAATGTGAATGTGAGCACTATTTATTTTGGAACATTCTTTCTTGTAAACTGACGTTTCCAATACCTACTGCCTGCGCTCTTGCGGCGAATACAGGAGTATGAGCTCAGGGTCCTTCATTATTTATAGCGATGGTCAGCGTACGAACGAAGGGCCAGCTTCCTGTGGAACAACATTAATCCCTCAATATTCATAAGTTCTAAAGATAGCGTCAATTTATAACCGATCGTTAATAAACTTTGAACGTTGGAAAGAGAATGTACGACAACTTATCGTCGCGCGGTTTTTCATAACTTTGACCTTTTATATTTCTTCGAACTCCGTTTCACAAATTGCTCTTCGATAGTTGTTTTGTCTTTGAAGATGAAAGTTTGTCTGTTGTTCTGTTCCTGGCACAATGAGAAATAGTTGGAGAAATATCTCTCGAGTAAACTTTTTAAATTTTAAAATTACTTTGCTGGTCAAGACAAACCTTTTAAAACTAACTGACGGATTGAAAGTTACTAATTTTGAAGAAAACTGTGTTAATACGTTAGCGTGTTCCTAGTTAACCACTGTAATCACCTGTCACGCACGATGCAATCAGACAATAAATATAATTAGGAAATACATTTTAATCGAATTCCTAATTAACAATTGATGGTCAATTATTCGTGAAATTTAGGCAATAGTGTAAACCCCATCAATATTCGTATAATACTCCTCGGCAAAACAGAGGCGATTCATTTTCAATCACGACCGCACGCTGCGTAAACTGCGATGACGTCATAAACGCAATCATTCGATAGGAATTAATCAAGTGCATTGAACGGACAGACATCATGCAGACTGTAGAGTGGACGATGTATGTATGTATGAAGCCACTCGCCGGCACGTGCGATCTGCGGCACGATTTGCATGCAATGCTTGTCAATTTATTTCGCTAACAATTCACGAACCATTTTGATTGATCCAATAAAGTCAATTGGATGTTTCATGTTGTACAAAAGAAGAACGTTGGTGTTATTAACCAGATTATTTTACATATTTTAGAAAACGTCCGACGATTTTTCCTTAAACTACGAGTAGAGTTTTAGTAACGGGTTTTTTGTCCATTACATTCAAACTATTCTTGTTAGAAGCCTAAGACTCTGTCTGTGTTACCTTTTCTTGACACAGCGTGTTATGTGAAACTGGAAATAGACAGTGTTCTCGATAAAGGAGCTGTTGTCGCAGCTACCTTGGATAAAGTGTTCGAAGCTGTAAGCACACAGTAAATCATTAAATTTGATCGCTATGCAATTCGAGCCTCGTGCTATCTAAGGTGAAGGCTCCGAAGGGTTCTCCTCGGTCCATCGTCTGCCCTCGGACCCTTATCAAGGGCGCCGTAATCTCCGATAATTAAACACATAGCCTACCGACCGCACCCGACTGTGGCTCTAATGAGAGGTGCGCGCTATCTTCCTCTGTATATTCATCATTTTTGGAAAGATTGCCTTAATCAAGGTTATGTGTACGTTTTGGAGCTGTTGTCGTAGTGGAGAGACAGATTGTGTTCGAAGGTGCGGGTTTGTAGCTTGTGATTACTTTGCTTTTTGAGAATAAATAGCCTACGACTCAGTTTAAAAATTGTAAAATATTTCATTTATAAAATATCGTTCACATTTCATACTAATCTGATGTTTTTATCTACCTCTATAACACTTCGGTATTTTAGGTATCTCGGGCACCTTGATGGATACTGTAACATGAGTTCCTCGCGTCTACATAGTTTGCTACATGTTTCTGGAAGTTGGTTAGAGCGAAGTTTAAAGTTAAGTAGGTCTAAAGCACTGTATTTTAAGACCTTCAGAAATAATCATTTTTTTAATTAATAACTCAAATGAATGTTTGTTATATCATGACTAAACTACTGACTGTCATCACTGTACTGCTGAATATGTCTCCACCAAGGCCCAATAGAAGGGGGTTCATAAACCGCACGCCTGGTGGACCGATCGGTGATCGCTGTAGAGGCGTTAATGCCCAGAAGGAAGCTTCTGCCTTCACTCTAGTAGTGTCCGTTATTCGACACTTACGACATCATGGGCTTCGATTTTTATGCCTACTCGCTTTATTATTACCAATCCTCGCTTGCATTAACTTCTCTGTTCCACAGTCACAGTGTTCTAGCTCACTTCGTAACTAGCCGCCTGACCCAGCCTTACAGCGCATTAACCGTTAGCGATATTTCCCGAAGTCCATAAGTCATACATTTACCGCCCCCGCCCCTGCCGCCCGCCCCCCGCCGCCGAGCCGCCCCACTAGTAGTTCAGTAGGTCATCTTAGACCAACACAACCTCTTTCGGTCACCTATGTTTACGTTTCACGGGATATATCCCGTATATAATGGATACGTCTAACGGGAGAAAGAAACTGGTCCCTGTAGCTTGCAGTGTGGGAAGACATCTGAAGACTTATGAAATGGGTATAAGTAGTATTGATTCGGCATTGTACATCAAATGAGATAAATGCCCATTATCTAAATTTACTGTGTTTTTTGTCTGTCTTTAGATCACAATCGCAGCGTATTGCCAACGGTACTCGTAGGTAACAATGCGGCCGATACATCTAGTATGCCTAGTCCTTAAATAAAAAAACGAACTCGGTTTTGTCTTAAAAACCAAGCTACCTATGTACATGTTGTAATAAATTTAGCTTTTGTATAAATAAATAAATTTTAATCATTTTCACCCAAAACTGCTAACAATAACTTTCTCCAGAGAAGGGACAGCCTGAGTTTGCATTTTACTTCCGCGGCCCGGAGCAGGTCTGCGTGAAATGGAGTGTTCTTTACGACACCGTAAAACGGAACGTAATCGCCAGTCAACCAGCCGGAACGCTTGCCTTTACCGTTTTTAAATTAAAGTACCTACCTAGATGTTACCTTAGTATGCTGCGTGTCCATCAAACATGCACCTCAGACTTTGATTCAGTATCTGCTCAACTTTACTTACTATGTTTACTGCATTGCCGTTCCATCATCCAAAACCTGAGCAGAACGCTTGTCTTAGCTTGTAAGCAGAGCTTGTATAGATTTGACAGTGTGTGGATTATCCAGCATTATTTATTAGAATTTCGAATGACATTGTTTTAATTTCCAATTAGTTTAATTGCCCCTCCTAATAGCAATAAGGCGCTCAGTGCGTTCCATTATTATAATGGCATCTAATCCTCTTCCTCGACCCATCGCAGGTCATTCCGTGAGCACATTGCCTACTGTTCGTATTGTCCTGGTCGGTACCCTCGGCACGTTCTGTCCATATTTCCTCCGAGTACGGTGGTCCGCCGGTTCATCCCAACACGTCCAAAAAACATGTAGTTGTTTATATCCACCCCGTCCTATGCGTGTCTACCTAGCGGGGTAAAAGTAACAAGCTTGCAGGCTTTTGTCTACTCTATATCAACCCTGGTGGGTGCCACACAACGTAGGTAGATGCTGGATGCGTCAAGCTGAAGGCAGGGCGCTGTGGCGTTCATTGGGGAGGCCTATGTCCAGCAGTAGACTAACATTGGCTGACGATGATAATGGGTGGCACAAAACGTCGGGAGGCCTATGCCCAGCAGTGGGTAAATGCGGCTGCAGATGATCATGATGCAAACAGTCTCGACTCTATGCGTACACCGCCGCATTGTGTTGACGTGGTGACCTCCGGCTGTTCCCGAGCCTTTGTTTCCTCCGTATTCGGTTTTATTAGCCGTAATGGCGCCCACGCTCCATTTTCCCGGGATGCCTGCGAACGGCCGAATTTCTTAGTTTTATTTGTTGTTTTATTTGCAGAAGATGACGGTATAGTAATAAAATTCATTATTACAGGCAAGGTAAGAATATTAGGGATGGTAATAACCAATTCCACTAATTCTTAGACCCATATATATGTATGTGCCGCGACGTGTATTACTCTCACACGGCAGGTATCAGCTGTCCACTCATCATGGCCAATAATAACTATACAACATAGGTAACAAGACATACTAATAAGTACCATAGGGGCAGTTGTTAGTATGTGTGTCCCGCGGATTCAAACGTGTTATTACCAGACTAAGGTAGGGAAATAAACGTAATTCAAGATACAATCAGTAACGGCGATGTGCCCGCACTAGAACAAGCCTGTGATACGTTATTTAAACATAATGTGAACCTGTGTAACTGCTCCTGAATATAATAAAGTAATAATATTGTAAACCATTAACCTACTTTGATTGTGTTGTTTAGTAAATTATCATTTTAAATTAAATTTTGAAACTATCATGGTTATTGACACTAAAGTCATTTAAAACGGGATATTTACCATGATTTGATTTTTGAGTTTTCCAATATTTCGGCACGGTTTCATGCGCCATGATCACGGAATAACTGAAGGGACTATCATTGTTATCATTTTATTTTTATTTTTTTGATTTATTTACCAACTGAAAATAATATTACAAAGAAAGCTTAATAATAACACGAAGAAAACCAGAAAGATTAGTAGTAAAGGGATGTAATTAGCGAGTCAGCCGAGCAACTGTCACATAGGTTAGACAATATTATGCTTAGCTTGCTTTGTAAGTGTTAGTGTGACTACATACGAACAGTCATACGAGTAAACATTGTGAAGTTGGTTCTTTCAGATATGATTACAATATCATACATTTATCCCGAACATTCGTTCATAAATTGTAATTAGGTGAGTGTAACTGGGTCAGTAACTAAATCAAACCCCTTGATACTGAGAGGGAGACGAGTTATTTGGTAGTTTGTGAACAAAATGTTAATTCCAAAGGGAAGCAAAGTCAAAGCTTTAGTAATTCCGATAGAGCAGAGTTATCTGCAATAATAGGAAGGCTGTGTCGGCGCGCGGCGCACGGATACTGCACGGTCATTAGTTCGTTTGACTGCACTAATTGAGCTTATTGGTGTATTGCGGGCACGCGCCCGCGCCGCCGGAACAGACGCCGATATGTAGGAATTACATGCGTACATACTATATTGGGCTGCGGCAAACGTAGTGTAGGACGCCCACCGACCAGGTGGGATGACGACCTGCGAAAGACTGCAGGTAGATGCTGGATGCGTCAACCTGCAGACAGGGCGCTATGATGCTCATTGGGGGACGCCTATGTGCAGCAGTGGACTGCTATAGGCTGATGATGATGATGATACGTATATTGTGGCTTATACAAGTCAGAAGTGCATAACTTTATTTGGTTAGGTGATGGAAAAATAAAATTAGAAACTATAAATTAAATCCCGAACTAGCGGCCTCAAGCGATTTTTGTTAAAAAATGGATAAATCGTTATAGTAGAATGAAATCTTCGCGAATCAAAGTGTATACGATCACTAATTCAGAGCCTCCATCATTGATTTCTTTGCAATTAAATGCGATTTATAATGGTGCCTTTAGTAAGATTCATGTCAGGTCTTACAATTATTAACAATATTGATTACCTATCGCATTATTGGCCGACTAAGCGAATTTACTTTTAGCCAAATTTGGGCCACGGCGGCTAGTCTCAATGGAGTTATAGCAAACACAGATACTGTCTTTTTTCCCTCAATCGGGATCGGCACACTTATACGACCGGGGAGAGGTCAGGCCAACGGCTTTTAGGCAGCAGCGCCGTCTGCAGAACTGTTTACTACTGAACAGCTATCCTCAACCCGCATTCCGAGCGTGGGGATAACGGGCATTTACTCCACAATTCCACATATGATAACAGACAAAAGAGTGCTTATCAGTGGAGGCCTGCGTCCAGCAGTGTACGAGTACAGGCTGTAGGTACATGTAGTGTTCGGTGCCCGCCCTGCACTCGATGCCTTAACTGTAAGAGCGAGCAGTCGATCACGGCTCTGATTGTATGGATGTGCAGCGACGCGGGAGATGCAGCATGCGGGCAGACAGGGTCTTACACGTCTCTCTACTCTGTGTGTACAGTATACCACTACGTGTCTCTGGTTCATTTCACTTGATGGACTCGGATGGACACGTACACAGGGGTTCTCATACAATTTTGGGGATGAATAGTTTGATGATGACCTTTGTATGGAACTCTCTCAACTACGAGTATGTAATTAAGGATAAGTTCTCATGTTCATAGCACAATGAAAAATCAATTGGTTGTTACATAAACCAGAGAGAAAGCTTTATCTATGTACTTTGGAGCTAGATTGTACTGTATGGATTGTTCAGCATTATTTATTTATTTAAAGGTTGGCCTTGTCAGCTCAAATTCTAGTTCTTGTGGTGTCTTGCGTAACAACATCGTTCGTCGGTTTGACGAGTTTGCATTACTTAGAATAAATATATTTTATTAAAAGGCCTTTAATTTACTTTAACTCGGCTATAGAGAAGTAGAAGGAGAATATCCAGAAGCAGGTGTAAACATGCCATCAGGCCCGACTCATCTAAACAAATAGGAGGAAATGTAAAAGTTTTTACAGCGGCCTCGAGAGGCGATGCCTAGTGGAGCGGCTCCAGTGCCCCAACTCGTTAATCCGACAACTTGCTTTACTGCTGTCGTTACACTGTGTTTACGAGAGGACGTGACGCGGCGGGATTGCGTCACTGAGAGCCAATCAGCTGACTGCATGTATACAACCAATCAGGAGCCTCATTCTGCTTCACCATGAGAATGGCATCGTCATAGAATCAAGTCATAGTGTTATAAAGTCTAGTAGATGAATCCACAAATGATACGAACCATAGATTGTACGAGCGGTGTTATTTTTGGGGATTGATAATGTTTTCAACCTTGACACTTTTTATCAAAATGTGTCCTTCTGTGTCGATATTGTCATAGTGAAGCGATTAATCTAGCAGAATAGAGCCCCAATATTCCGGATTGATGACCCAGAAGGGATTGGTTTCACTACCATTCAAAACATTCACTCAAATGATCACGTATTCAAAATCACAAGAAAGTTTGATGACTCAAGTTTACATACCTATATAACTGAGTTTGTAACTCCTAAGAGCAGATTCCATTCAATATAACTGTAGCGAATAGCAGGTATTTCATGAATAACAATAGAATACAATGGCGCTAGTAGTTTAGTTGTTATTTACGTTGTTAACCCAGTACTCTGTAGTACTCGTAGTTTAACTATCGAGTAAATTCTGAATAGTCGTCTCAGTAGTGATTCGTGGCCCACTGACAAAAACCTTTCTTCTGAAATTGCCGTCCAGTAGTTATTAATTGGTTCAAAATTAAGCTCATTCTCTAGGCTACTTATGTAGTTAGCCAAATATTGATTGCGATTTTTGAAATTTAAGTTTTTTGGTTGCGGGGCATGAATCACAGACCAAATGGCATCAATCCGAACTAGAAATAATAATAAAAAAAAAAAAACGTATTGACGATTTAAAATCTTTAAAGAAATTACATCTTAAAAGAACTTACAATTATAAAGAAAGCAATACCTATCAAAACACTTATGACAAAACTTATTGACACTATACCCGTGTGTACAAATATATAAACTATTTACACGAAAGAACATCCTAAATTTGGGCTGAAACAACGCAGAATTGTGGCAGAAAGAAATAAATGTAGTTTCTGGTCCAAATCACTTAAATTGGACTTAATTCAATAGTATTGGGCTGCGCGGTACCAGGGCCGCAGACGCGGCTAGGAGCCAACTCGACAGTTTGGCAGGCTTCCAGGCCCATCGATCGCTCCGCGCGTGGGTCAACGCACGCCTTCCAACGCAGCCAGCGATGGAACCGGTGGCCTTGCCTTGCCTTGCTTCATCAGCTTCGGCGAACTCAAGCTTTGCTGAGATGTTTGCGTTTCAAAGGGTTCCCGAGAATTCTGTCGAGAGCGAGGGGAGATTTTAGTTCAAGTAACTTACTTTCGACCTAGTTGGTAATTCTCTTGATTCTGCGTACTAACTACTTATAAGTAAGTACCAACTTATAAGTGGTTCGCTGTAAGTAGAAACAGTGATAGAAAATATGTGCTGCTGAGCAAACTAACAGGTACAGGGCGCTGGATTGACACATACATCCCACTCAGAATTAGCAATTGAGAAAACAAAGCGTCATTAATCATTAATATTCCCTCTAAAAAGTACCTAGGGAACTTATACCACAACAAACCAGCAGAATAAAAAATAATTACAACACGAAAAAACACGAGAATATTCGTAAGTTTAAAATACCCGTGAAATATAATGTATTCCGAGTCCAGTCTGGTGGCATAAGTGAATATTTTAATTACTCGTTACGTAGTAGGTACGTACTCCGCGAGTTGGCAACGTCGCCGGTTCACGTTATAATTTCGCCTGTCGTCGTTGTCGCTCCAAAAAGGACATAACGTAATTACTTCTCCGCTTTTTATAGTCAAGTCTAGACGGGAATTGGTTGTAGTCACTGATTTTGAAATATTGAAATTTGATTAAATATTGGCTTTATTATTTTTTTGAAATTTTACCTTGTTTTTTTCTTTCAGGTCTGAAACAAGGCAAATATACTCAGCTCTTAACTTTTTTCTACACTACACGTGGTTACTATCTAGAGCCAGAAGAACTGTTTTAATTCAAACGCAAATAAAAAAATATGTAAGGTTAATATCTAAATTGTAACGTGTTCCTATCAATCCGAAAAATACAAGTTTATTCAGTCTCACCAATAAAAGCTCAATGAATATCCAATGACAGCGCAGAGCTCGCCGGCGCAACGTCAATGTAACGCAATAATGGTACGTGATTGGATAACGTTAACGTGAGATTATTTATAGCATCGCGTTACTTTAAATAATGTCGTTATCGATACTACGTAATTATGCCATTAGCTCAGCGTATCGGTTCAGTTTGTTATTGCAGGTTAAACGAATTTCGTAAGTTTATTTAGGGAACTATATTTTTAAGGGTTAGTTACCTATTTCTAGCGAGATAGGAAATAAAATCTGTTATGTATACTATAAAAGAGCTTAACTGTTCCGATTGAAAACTAATGAAATCCAATTATTTTAGAGTATTTATTAGGTATTCAGTTTCAAAATGTTTGATTTTGTTAAAGGTCTAAAGGAAATAAAAATAATTCTTAAATTACAATTTTATCATAAGTCTCACATTAGAAATTAATGCGACTTTTCGTAGAAAATATCAAATAAATACCACACACCACTTCAAAAGTTACCGAAAGAAACAAGAAAGTTACGGATTACGGAGGTACCTAGTACTCCGGTCCGGTACCTCCGGGTCCGCACCGTGCTCACGGTGCGGACCCGTGCCCTGCCGCCTGTTTACTGAGTTACTAACTTCCACAGTTACCGAGTTACAAAGTTACAGTTACGGAGCCAAAAAGTTACACTCTATCAATCATTTAAAAATTACCGTCGCTTCGCTTTTTCAGAATTTTCCTGAGATTTCCTTAACTTTTATCTAAACTTCTAAAGGCTTCCTGAAAAAGTTTTAGTGATAAATGGACGAAAGTTTATTGTTTTATTGTGCGAATTTGTTACAAAAAAATACGATGATGTAAACAATTAGTTTCACAACAAAATGAGTGAGCGATTTCAGGTGACCTACTTTTATTTTCGTAAGGTTCACCTCAGACCGGTTTCTTCGAGAGCCGGAGGCCGCGTCCCAACCGCTCCCTTCCAGCCCAATGTCCCACAAATCACCTATCCACATTATCCTAATCTATGCCTTCCACAGATCCATTCCTGAGACCCCTGCATCAGCACAAACTTCATGCTTCCAGGGATCAATAAAAACTAGATTACAAACGTACATTTCTACCAATTTATTAAAAACTTTCGCTCTGTACGAGCAGCTCTAACAAAAAGCTCTACTATGACCGGTTGGTCGTAACCACCAGTTCTTGCAGAGCTATAAGCTGTAAGATTAAGTTTATGTGGTGGGATCAGAGTATGCTGGATGAGTGGTCGGGAGGAAATATTTAGATAAGATCGGGGTGGAAAGATTTACCGTTGTTATAATTTAAAGGGGAAGTTTTAATCTGTTGGCGAGTAGTGGCGCCCCGCGATGTACTAATGCCACGGGGCTGATGGCAGCGGGACCTTATATTGATGTAGAACGACGAAACCGGAATTAATTGGATTTTAATGAACTTTCAAAAGTTAAAATCTATTTTATGTACATACAAGTCCCTTACTTGTAGGTGAAACAAAGGGGATGTTCTTCTAAAATTACAATTGTCCGATAACTTCTGAAACGGACGCAGCGGTATTTGAACTTCTATCAAAAACGTTTATTCAATTGTAATCGATTATAGTTTTTAGAAGAACCCCAATTTACAAATGGTCACCAAAGTCTGATAAATCGAAAAGGGAATTATTTAATTTCCTTTGTTCACATAAAATATTGTGTCCAACCGCCGCCGCGCCGTTTTTATATTTGATTTCGGGCTTACCTGAGCAATAAGCGGTAGGTATCCAATTACAAGACGGCTGAAACCTGAGGGTCGTGCGTGCGTGAGTCCCTCACAATATGATTACTGGGTGAGATGTCCGTCTGTATGTACTACCCACGTACCTTATCAGACCGCGGCGACTGCCTCAACTGGAACAAACACATTTTATTGTTAGTATTCATTCACAGTCGAGCGGAAATGTCCGGTACGTTTGCTTCAGTCCACTCTCATTTGGGATATATTTGTCCTTTTTGGGATAACATCTTCTTTGTAGAGAATAACTTGATATTATAATGACATTAAGAGTAACAGTGAGTTACAGCACACAACTAGTGGTAGAAGAGCTCTCGATTTTAATAACATACAGCAATGGAGATAAAAGAAACTCGACTTTAATGAAATAGTAAGTTAGAAGGTCCACATCGGTGGGCGTTGGTTCAGAATTAATAAAGGGTTGATCACGTTATAAAGAAGTTTTAATTTCGATATAGGAATCTCAAACCCTCCCAAGTATTAGGTCTGTTAACTCGGAGTAATAAACAAGAAAGAGAGTAAAACTCTGTATTTTTCCATTAAAACTTTGAAATTCTCTCGCAGCGGCTTACATCGTTGTTCAACACGCCCGGCGCCCCTCATGTTAGAGTCTGCTGAAGGATTAGCCGAAGGAGCAAAATAAATATCTAAATAGGACTCAATTTTACACAATAGAGGGAAAAAATACTAACAGTCATAAGAACTGAAGAGTTCTTAAAAATACTAACAGTCATAAGAACTGAAGAGTTCTTAAAAATACGTGCGAAACAATTACCACCGAGTATCTAATCTCGTTTCGAGACAGACCTTGACAAGTTTTTTTAATGATCTAAATCTAGAGCTTTGTCAGCATTATAATTAATTTAAAAAATATTTCGATTAACACAATTCTCATACAGAATATGAGAGCGAAAGCCTAGAAAATGCAGCCAAGGAAAAACCATCAGCTCAGACGATTATCTTGACGGACAAAGACTTGGATGCCAGTTGACAGTTATTGGATGCTTGGACTGTCCGCCAACCACATGGAAACACTCGCAAACCATAACCCACGTCTCGCGGGTAACGAAGGCCTCCTTTGTTGTACCCCACCTTCCTCTGTCCCTGGATGTTAAGGACCAGTCTTGAAAGTATCTAACTCGCCCCATATGCAAAATTTCCCACTAAACCGACAGTTTACAAAAATCTACAATAAATGTTATTCGTATGCAATTAACATGTTCGTGTATTTTCCTAAACCTTTGTGACGGCAACACAGGTAATTTGTTGATCCGGTACACAACATCGTAATAACGGCGCGGGCTCACATCCCCTGAGTTATTCAGCAGACATCCGTCAGGCGCCCACGCGTGGGACACAGCCAGGGGAGGACAGCTAAGTTCTGAGGGGCTTACTAATCCGTAAATTCGTTGCTGAGTATAGTGTTTTTTTTTTTTTTTGCTTGGGTTGGCTTTCGTATCACGGCAGCCATGATAGGCCTATTGTGATGATCACCACTTTTACGTTTCAGCCCCGAAGCCGTACGTTCATAGTTCGCCACTAACCCTTGCAGCTGCTCGGAACTGTAGGATTTTCTTCGGGGGGATGTCTTTCAGCTCGTCTGGGCTATGCAGATGCTTGCCCAGATGGATGCTGCGTTTGTGCATCAGTGCTCCACACTCACTTAGCAGATGGAGGGATGGAGGACGGAGTAAATCGTTTAAGAAGTAATAAGAATAAGAAAGAAATTCTAACAGAAGATAGTGTACCGTGTATATGTATGGCGAATAGGTGATGTAAGTAAAGATTTTTATATAACGAGGGCTATTATTAATGATTACTTAATATTAATGTAAAAATATATATTTACGGGCTCCTTGTTCTTTATGGTAGGTACTGAAATAAAGTTTTCTCAAACAATGAAACTGTGCGAAAGTAATGAAAAATATCTGGGGAGGGTACCGAATAAAATTAATTCGAAAGCTCGGTAGTAACCTGGATTTAAAATGAGCAAGAGATTTTAAATTTAAACATGGTTTTCTTCCAACACAAAGAAGGTTCGTATTTAACCAGCTTCCATCCGCAATATCCAAAACAAATTCGCCAAACTACGATAATTTTATACAGTTAAATAAACAATAAAACGTTATTGCAGCTGTACTTTTCTTCACGCGCTCGAGGATTTCGATGAAAGTTACATTAATTTACTTGCGTCGGCTTCTTACGGCTGAGCTGTGACTTTACAGCCTACTTTCACTTACAACCTGCTCTTTTATACAGAAAACAGGAAAGTGTACGTACGATTACGGAAACCAAAAACGACAGGATTAGGCTTTGGAAAGAATAGAGTTGCCTCATCAGCACATGTACAGCTGAACACGTCCCGAGGCAAAAAGGCATCTGATCTTCATTTCAGAGCATCAGTTAGTAGTAGACAGACACTAACACTCGAGTGTTTTCGCTCTACTCAAAGCTAGCCCCAAAGCACGGAACCCAAACCTATTTCCAACAGCAAACAAAACTTTACACAGTAGATGTATGATGACAGTAGATACGCCATTTTTCCACATTCGCGAATTTAGCGCCAATTGATGTTACAATGATCACTTCAAGAACCTAAAACTATTCTGTGCCTCCACTGTCTCCTGTGCCAGGTGGTGGTGAGGTGCGTTCTCTCCGCACCCTGACCTGACGCACGAGGCAAGCAATCCTCACGCGCAAGGCAAGTGCCCTCCGTCATATCCTGTCCGGCTACACGGCCGCGAGTACAATGCGACTAATTGCCTGTCCGTCTGACTAATGACTGCGGCCGGACGCGCCGTTATTGAATGCTGTTGTTTGCTCTCTGATTGTTTCTCCGTTATTTTAGTTCAGACGATTTGTCATGTGTCTGATGGAATATTAAATTATCAATGACGAAATATTCTTTAGTGTCAATTTCCTGAGCAATAATTTTCAATATACATAAGTGAAGTGTTAAAGTAAACACATAGAGCTATGGCATACAGACAAGCCTATCATTTAGTCACAAATAAACGAAACACAAAAACTCCGATTAATTTATTTAATAAAATTTATTGCTAGAAGTTAGCATGATTTCTTTTATGGAGGGAAAGTACCTTTACATGGCGTATCAAACTAGATGTACATAAAAAATGCAAGAACTGTGATCCCCCAAGCTCAAGAGTGAATTAACACTCTCGGCACATAAGTTTTGTATTCTAAAGCGTACCCAATCTTAATCTTAACAAAGTTATTCTAAAAGTAACTCTGTTTTACTAATATCGCCGTCGTACGCAATAATTGAAGCAATACCATCGATACGTGCGCGCGTGTGTCCTGCTGATCTCGGGTCAGGATTGATTGTCGTGACGCAGCGGGGTCGCTGTCCAACTCAGCTGGAATGTAATCAGTGTCAGTCAGTGGGTGTTGCATTCATTCGCCTGTCTTCGGTAAAGATCCACGCAAACATTTGCAAAAAAATTTGAAATAGAAGTATATCAATACCAACTCGTTTAAATTCCTCCAAGTTGCAGCTACATGATTACTATGAAGGCATTCGCCTACAAAAATTCAAGTAATGAAAACAAAACCCAAGGAAGTGAAAATGCGGGAACCCAGTCAGTTTTTAAATATTTTTCATCTTTGCAACGATTTTTTATTTTATCGCAATTTCAATTTGTCTTTTAGATATAGGAGTACGTATAAGTATTTCTCTTGTGTATTGAAAATTCTCTTTTACTACTCAGAGCAGAGCTTATGTTTACATAAAAAGTAAGATGAGGCAACCAGGCCAGCTTCATTGAATAGTTAGAAGCGATCAGCGACTGTGATAGTGAACAATAGCGCCAGTAGAGCGGTGACACCTGGTGAGCGGAAACGGAAACTAGTGACGGATTCAAGCGGAGTGAAGCGCCGGCCGTGTAGCTGGGCCTCGGTACATGTCACTGTCATTTGTGATGTCAATAGTGACACTGACATTGATGGCGATGTCAATGTAAAAGTGATATAATTATGGGACAGGAAGAGTGCGGTTGCGATTACCAATCATTGTTTTGTTGTTGAAACGTTATACATAAATATATGTTCTACATAATATCGTACTATGTATGACATTGTATGTATATGTTTATTGAAAGAAAAAAACCACTAGCATTCGTGAAAGAAAATCTAAATGCGGTCAAAGGCGCGGGCAATAGCTAGTCTTAATCTTAACTAACAACCAGTAAAAAGGATAGTAGAACTTAAAAATGACATGGCTGTAAAGTTGAAAATGAACTCCGTCTGAATAATAACATGTCATGTTAAACCGCTCATGTCAGATGACAAGTGCACACGCGAGCGGGCGAGCGGCGCGGCGCTGCCGGTTCTTATAAGCTATACCAACTCGGTTAGGATAGAGGTAGGCTGGAAGTGTCGAATATTAGTCTAGGTAGATAAATTATTTTGTTGTTAGTGTAGACATATCTATCTCACGTTTCTAGGGGAAAAAAAAAACAGATAATAGAAAGTTCGCGGGCCACTTGTTTGCAGCTTGTATAATATTAATATAAATGTAGAATGTATCTGAACAAAACGAGAGCCCATATTCGAATGAACATCTTTGTGCTGCGTGGTAGCGGCATTGGATTAATGTGCGCAGAGCTCATGACAGGTACTTAGGTAGTAGATAGGTAGGTCTGAGTAAATAATCAGCGGAGAGAGTAAATCCATGCAGTATGAGTGTATGTGAATGTAAACACTGGCTGAGCACCGGCTATCAGCTGATAAGGCGCGGCCGGTGATCACTGATAGTGATAATGATAACAGACCGACAGTTGTCTGTGCTGGTTGCAAAGTAGAGCAAAATCGTGACCTACGGCTATGTTCTCTCATTACTAAGAGTATGCAATTGTTATCCATTTGATTAAATAAATAAATACGGATGAATATTTGACCAACAAAGTTTGAAGTTGTGAGCTCCTTGTTGTGGAAGGTGGATAGGTGAAGGTGGGTAACACCTTCAGAATATTTGTTTATTTTTGAAATATGATCGTCAGGTTAATTACTTATTGCTACAGAATACATGAAAAATAAAAGAATGTTAATTTCGACTCAACCTTACGGCAATAAAATAATGTACGTAATACATACATATATCAGTTATCTAGTACCTATAACACGAGCTTGGCTTAGCGGCTAGACGCTGTGTGGATATTCCAGAATTATTTATTTATAAAACATACATAAGTAATAAGTTAGTTAGCTCATCAATTCTGTATATTATCTGGTAAACATTGTTATCCGTACAGATAGAATGGTTATTTGAGTAATGCATTCTAAGTGGGAGCACGAGCCGACGATACCGACATTATCGTGGGGCAGCATTGCTCTTGTTGCTGTTACAAGAGCTTACGGCGTCCGTCTGCATTGCTGGCTGTTGATGTGATGTTTTGTTACGAGCTTACGGAACGAACTTGCTAATAAACCGCCCTTTGTACAAAGCCTATCCCTACCTTGAACTCATCGAAAGCTTCATGTAGTCCTATCTTGACTCAAGAATAATAATCTTCCCCGTATGTCACCTCTCGTGTTATGGATGGTGACGTCACAAACTATCGCCAGTG
Source organism: Eupithecia abbreviata (assembly GCA_943735965.1). Lineage (NCBI taxonomy): Eukaryota > Metazoa > Arthropoda > Insecta > Lepidoptera > Geometridae > Eupithecia > Eupithecia abbreviata. The sequence continues at coordinate 132,905 of OX030997.1, read as the reverse complement.
TTGCCCTAACGAGCGCCCTGCGACACTGACAGCCGCAATAAGTCAGCTGGCAACATTTATCACGTGCTCTGCCATAGATCTGCAGACAAGCGCTCCTCAAACTGTACGCACCTATAGAATCGTTCATATAATCCAGTTGTTCATGGATACTCGAGGAAGTTCGTTATCACTATACTTTATCATAGTCGGTAGGTATTCATCTATACCTTATACGCAAAACGACTAAGTTATGTGAACACAATACAATCCAAATGTAGTTTATACGTTATTCCAACACAAACTCTATACATAGGGTCCAATATTTCGGTCTAACCTTGTCTGTACTAACAAATATCCACCAAAACTAATTTTAGATGAAGTACCGAAATGTTATCCCATTATAATAATATCCCGGTGTACCGTTCAATCACAGCAGCTCGTTATTCCCGGGACAGGCGCTACAAGCCGCTGGGAGCGCCGCTCCCGGAGCCCTAAGCCAGTGACAAATATCGCTCCGCCCTGAGTTATGGCACAAGTTTGGGGTACAGTCAGCCCGATACAGATCTCACTTGTGCGCTTTATGTACATCTGTCACCGACACAAGGCAAAGGAGCGAGCTTAAAGGGGATGATATCCTGTGCTTCTGAGATAATTCTTTGTCAGTTCTATCGTGTAAGAATTCAGTAAAAGACTAAACCAATAATTTGAACTAAGCTGAACTTCGCGTAAACCCAAAAGCATGTATTTTTAAAATCACACTAATATTATAAATGCGAAAGATTGGATGTTTGTTACCTCTTCACATTCAATTTCCCATTAATGCAGTTCTGGGACAGGAATTTAACATAGGCTACTTATTAGGTATCCCACAAATCAATTCCCATGGGATATAAATTACCTTTAAACTTTGACATAGTAACAATGCGTGCGAAGCCAAGTGCAGAAACTAAAACAAACAATTTTCCCATTTAGCTTTAGTTTTAAGTTGGTCTTCATTTGTCGGAGTTATTGCGTAATATTATGCTACTTAATTAAACAAAACAACCAAACTCAAGCTCTGTAGTTAGAGGTCGGTTATAAAGAGAAGGACCCGCCCGACACCAACCCTGGTACTTCCTGCTACCCGGGTATAGCCCCTCGAGAACACAGCGATTATCGAAACAGAGAGGATGAAGCGTCGCGCTGAGAACAACCTCTTCAATATTTATGATTCGAGACCGCGTACTTTCCCGCATATACATATTTATATTTACACCGGACCGACGCGCGACACCGCGGCGACAGGAGATCGCTTCTTATTAACTCAGTTATTTCAGATATCTAATCCATAATAATGTACAACATAATATGAAAATGTCACTTAAAAGATCACACAGTGAAATCAAATAAAATTAAGTACAACTAGAATGATGTAACTTAAAGAAATCGAAAAAAATATTAAATACTAATTGAATAGAGAGAGAGACTCCATCAATATTTTCATCCATTTGTTTTGGATGAAAATTTTTCACGCGAAATTGTTATTTTATCAGTAACTAGCGCCCCGACCCAGCTTCGCACGGGTTCATTGTAGATTATGTATTATACATACATATAAACATTCCTCTTGAATCACTCTATCTATTGCTGAAAACTGCATTAAAATCCGTTGAGTCGGAAGCTATTATGGGAACAGACAGCGGTAGCGACTTCATTTTATACTATAGTAGCTGCGCCCCGCGGCTTCGCCCGCGGGAAATCATTGTGTCCAATGTTTTAGAATAGAATAGAATTATCTTTATTTGTAGCAAACAACTTTGATTTGTAGTTAACAAATTTACTAAACTAATTCCTTAACTACCCAACACCATAAATACTACATAACTACTAACTTATTGAGTCATCCCGTGACCACGACAGTGTGTAAACCTGTTGAAACGTCGGGAAAAAAGGTAAATAAACGCGATAAATACCCGTTGTATTAATACTTATAATTATGTGTTCAGATCGCGTAAGTTTAAAAACATTTATTATTGAAAAAAATAAAAAAAACTTATATACTACAAAATGGCGTCCGACTCAGCATTGTTTTCCTCTTGAATAACTCTATTTATCGCTGAAAACGATAAATAAAGAAATAAAAGAAGCACGGGTGAAACTGTCAAGTTGCGTGAAAGCGGTCCGGGCTTCGATTGCAGTCTCTACAATACTTATTGGTACAACTGATCACGAACTTTGTCGATTCTCGATCACGTAGAAGAGGAAAGCGCTGACGTGAGCTGTTCACGTTGTACGTGTGTTCTATGGACATACTGTACGTCCTCCCCCCTGGCATATACCCCCCAGGGCGAACAACGGGCTGTTATCAGTCGGTGGCTTCGTGGTAACACACGAATGAACACATTTCTTTTCAGTCTTTATTATGTTTAATTAAATTAAAGTATGTTTTTATAAAATTGATTAAAAATAATATTACCCATTAGCCAAATCTATGGCTTGATTGTAATGTTATTCAGTTGTATTTAAACGATGTTTTTATGAAAATAAAAGATTATTCTATTCGTGTGGATAATTACTTGATGAATGTCCCTTGTAAAATTGGTGCAGGTTCATCTCTGTACCCGAGTTTTAAAGTTACATCTGAAGTGTAAGTTAAGTCGGGGTTTTTTCATATTTATAGGAATGATATATAAGATATTCTGTTCTCTAGGCAGTAGTAAGAAGGTACTCGTAGTTATTGAAACCCGATCGCCCACGGCACCAAGGCGGAGAACTAAAAGGTTTTTTGTGTTGGCCGCACGCACTTCCGCTTCCGGGAACGCTTGTAGCAGGTTGTAGGTAGGTAGGGGTAGGGGTAGTAGGTAGTATGTGAAGAGATTTGGAAGGGGTTTGTGAAAGGCGCGCGACGAGGCCGGATATGAGCCCTGCGTTAAAGGCTCCACGTGATAAGTTTGTTTACCTCCAGTTCAATCATGCAGAAAAATAAAACGGAGATACTAAAGTCATTTAAAACGGGATATTTACCATGATTTGATTTTTGAGTTATCCAATATTTCGGCTAACTCAAACCCGTTGGATAACAAATCCCGTTTTAAATGACTTTAGTATTAATAACCATGATAGTTTCAAAAGTTTTAAAACGGAGATATTTATTTTTCACTTCTTTTGCTCAAATTGTCATTATACCCTAGCATAGCGCCAACACTTGCTTACCGCCAAGTGCTATTTTTGTTATTATTGTCTAAAATCATCAGCCAGTACCTACAAGACATCCTCTTACATAGACTCGACTTCTTGGAGTTTTGTAAATGACATAGAACATACATTTTATTTGAATTTATTTTTGACGAGCGGAACTTCCCGGCTTCGCACGGTTTTAGTACGGATCCCTAACTTTTTTGAAAATATAATATAGCCTTTGTTCACCGGGGATAGTGTAGCTTCCCGACGGTCAAAGAATTTTTCGAATCGGTCCAGTAGTTGCGGAGCCTATTCATTACAAACAAACAAACGATAAATCAAACCTTTCCTCTTTGGCACTGATAACTCTTTTTGGTAATAGTTGGATATGTTGAAGGGTGATTCTTCCTCCATGGTAGAATGCACAGCTAGGTACTTTGCGTTGCACGTAACGAACGTACACTAAAAAAATTAGGTATTAGCGCGAAATCTTTGGAATAATTTGTTTTCTCCCGGTTTTGTTTACAACAGTTTAGACCCTTGTAAAAATATATTGTAGCGGTTAAAGAAAACTCCGTTTAGTAGTCGAGGAACTGAACTATAAGTAAGACAAAATTTATTTGGAAACTATGACAAAAATGTTGCCCGAAGCAGTTTATACAAACAACGAGGAATGTAGAAACAGCTGGAGGAAGACTTCTATACATAATAACAAATAATATTGTTATCTTTCGAATATAATCAAAAAGGTAAATATGTAAAGTGCGCTAAGGCACTCTTCAAATTTAATAAGGGTCATTATAATCCAAACCCCGAGACAAAGTATGATCCCTCAGAACATTGTCTGCGCTTATAATATTCAAATGAGATGATCGAGCCTAGAGCCGCCATTCATCTAGATCCAGACTAACTTTCTTACGACTTAGATGTAATCCTACTACATTAGACGTACTCCAAATCGACTGGTTGTTATGGTTTTGTTATTTTTACTGGTCAAGGGTCGTCATCAATCACTTGCCCAATGCCCACACCTACCCTAAAATCACTACATAGTATAAAACAAAGTCGCTTCCCGCTGTCTGTCCCTATCTATGTATGTATGTTTAGATCGGATTACGCAACGGATTTGGATGCGGTTTTTTAAATAAATATAGTGATTCAAGAGGAAGGTTTATAAACCATTTGACACATATGTAGATTTTCACGCGGGCAAAGCCGCGGGGCGCAGATAGTTGTTTATATACTTTACATTGAATCATTATAGTATGATGTAACAGTAGATCGACTGGATGTTTTGGTTTTGTTATTGTATAGTGAAGGGTAACCAGCAATCACCTCCCCATACAAATATTTAGTAATTTCTAAAATATCAAATATTTGAAACTCTAAAATAAAATTTTTGGTTTTTTTTTATGTGACCACGAGTATTTCACACAGGGACAGTATTATTAATTATTATATAGTTACCATGATCTCGGGCCATAAGGTGACCCTTTGGAAGGCTTGCGGGGGCCGAAGCCAACAGCACAGAGGCCCTTTGAGAGAGTTAATCTAAAGGCTTGTATAACTTATTATTATTATATTGATGATAACAATGATAAGGTAATCAATGAGCAGAGGCGTGGAATTAGTGCAAATGCTCATGTTTAATTCGGTTATGTTTGATCAGGTAATTAGGCAGCCATTAGAGAAGTGCTGGTTCGGTGCTCGTGTGCGGTGCTATGTTAATAAGGAGCGAACATTTAGCCTTTCAAATTCAAGGAGAGCCTGTTTAGGTAACGCACTCAAGTAAGGTATTAAGTTGTAAGTCTCTCGTTTTAATTTATAATTTCAGTCTTAATATATTTCACGTAGGTGCCTACTTTAAGGTGACAGTTTATACAGGTGCAGCCCGCGGCTTCGCCCGCCTGGAAATCTATGTGTCAAATGTTTTATAAACTTTCCTCTTGAATTACTCTATCAACGACTTTGTTTTATACTACGAGTACATGACTGTGAAAAATACGTATGATATACATGTCGAGTCCATCCTAAGGTCGTCTGGAAGAGATCGCTCAAAGTGATAAGGCCACCCTCTATACTTCCTTGTTTCTCAGTATTTACTTCTGTATTGTATTTTGTGTTCGTGTGGTACGATAAAGAGTTATCTATCTATTTAATATTATAATGCGAAAGTTTGGATGTTTATTACCTCTTCATTTTAGAACTACTCAGCGAATTGGACTAAAATTTTGCATAAATGTAGTTCTACATCAGATTAATACAAAGGCTTTTTACATCAGAAAAGCCCGTGCAAAACCGCGGGAAGGAACTAGTTTGAGGACACGTAGAAAGTGATATTAGTCTAAGATCTGATCAATCTCTTGGGAAATGGTTTGCGGAACTAATGACGGACCCCACATGTTGCAGAACTAAAACTTCACTGAACATTCAGCAAACAACCGCACGCGACAATGAGTCCTACACTCACAGAGCTAAAGCTCTCTTTAGCTTGAGGTAATGGTAATAATATTGGTACTGCGTCGGCTTTGATAACTAAAACAATATTAATTGATTGTACGTGGAGATTGTAGTTAAAGGAGCGCGTGTGACCGCGCGGGGGGGGGGGGGGGGGGGGGGGTTTAGACAGTATGCCACCAGCCAAGCGTGTAAGGCGACGCTTGACCTGGCCAGTCTTAATACCTGGACCATGCAGACAGAGGCTGTTGTCTTCTGCATGAAATCTCCTCTCCTTTATAGAAACACCTCAGAATCATTTCATATAAAACAGCAAAAGAATGTTCTAAGTAATTGACGGAGATATCAACGAATATGCTTATACATACATACAGCTTCATAGAACCTCCGCTTATTTCTAAGTCGGTTAAAAAGCAAAAGTCCTCCATTATAGCGAGTGCATGAAATACAGTAGAAGGAGTAATGTATAGGAATGGGGAATGCGCCGTACCTAATGAACCGGGAATTGAAAATAATGGTCATGTGAGGCGGCGCGGGGCGGGGCGGGGCGGGGGGTGCCTCACAGCAGGTGAGGCTTGTAGGAATAATGGAACTGTATACATTCATTAGTGCAAGAATGTAATCAACGCAAGAATTGATAAGATGCCACTAAGATGATATCTAGACCATTAAATAGTCAAAGGAATAAATAGTTAGCCCCCTCACAGTATCGTCATCACCGTTTTTTTATTATTAATTATTATTAAATTATTTTTTTATAAATAATGCTGGACAATTCACACAGCATTATCTAGCCCCATGGTAAGCAGAGCTTGCGTTATGGGTATTAGATAACTAACTGATATACATAACACAATACATTAAATAGATAGATATTTTTTATTATACATAGAAAACGACCAGAACACCCGGAACAAATATCTGCAGATCGTACACACAATTGTTCCGAGGCGGGAATCGAACCCGCAACCTCCTGCGTCGCAGGCGGACCTTCGCCCACCACGCCTCTGCTTACCATGGGGCTAGATAATGCTGTGTGAATTGTTCAGCATTATTAATAAATTATTATTATTATTAGTTTGATAAAGTTCATTCCGCTCGTAAGTATTACGATATCGTTAAGTAGGTATTATTAGATGTTTTTACAAAAACTAAAAACAGACCTAAATGTTCTGAACGCCTATTTATAAGTTTATCAGTTAGAGATCCCCGCGGGGGGCATTCAACTTTTATGGAACCACCTCGAGATCATTTTCTGTACAAAAGCGAAATAAATAACAAAATCAAACTCCAATTAGCGAAGACATCGAGTAACAAACACACATACATACATACATATAAAACGTACAGCCGAATGGACAACATCCTCCTTTTGAGATTTGATTTCTCCTTTTTTTTTTGTGGGTTGAAAATTAACAGAAAAGATTTTACAGAGGTGGATATTCATTTCTAAAATTTTTGTTCAAACACTTTTTAAGATCATTCCTTCTATCTCAAAAGTTCTTCAAACGGTTTGTTTATTTCAAGAAAAACGTAAACAAATACATGAATGTCCATCCAAACATACAAAACATCCAATCCACGTGGTTATTTATAGAGCTCATTTAACAGTTAACATCTAATTACAATGATATTTGAAACACAAAAATCCAATATTAATTAAGATTAGACGGCTCAATGTTTGTCTTGAATTTTAAATAAAAATAATTCAAATAGGAAACACAACTTACGAAAAATTATTAAAATAAGCGATAAAATCACATGTAAAGCATTATTATCAACCTGAATTTCATAATGTCGACTTGTAAATGAATACCCGTGTCAGTGATATTGATATGGGTCGGACGGAGGACTTGCAACAGTCTGCAGTGAGCTCGACTGTTTCAATTTATTTAGACCGTTCAATTTAGTTGGAAACTTATTTAATATTTTTCGTTTGTAGGTGACCCCTTTTCAGTCCACTCGCGATAAGATTTCGTTCATTCCATCAACTCATTTCCAAGTGTTGGGCGGAGCAGGCGCGGGGCGGGCGGCGGGCGCGGGTTCGAGCCCCGAACAGAGCTCATAAAACGCATCGGTTGTTCCGTAAATCCCGGAAGGGTTCGTTTTCACGTTACAGAAGGCCTACTTTGAAAAACTAAATGCGAAGAAAAACGAAGTCTCGGGTGATGGACCGTACGTTTTTGTACTGCGAATATGTTCTTTCGAAGATTTTGACTTTAGATACGAAGATTTTACGAAGAATGTTCATTTATTTGCACGAAACGAACATTTTGTAGTTCGTTTCGTGCGATCAACGTTTGTATATGCAACGTAATAATATGACAATCCATTAGAAGTTTAGTAGTTTAGGAGGAAGATCCTAAACTACGTATTTATTTCGCTTTTCAGTGTAGGCCTCCGGGCCCGGGCCGCGGAGCCCGGAGACTGCAAAGTTGCTCAGCTTTGAAGAAGGTTTGACAATTTGAAAGGAGTTTTTGCCGCTCGGAGCGTTCAGGCGCGAAGGCCGAGATCTAACCGCGATTAGTTGGACGCGATCACTCGTTAGCCTTTATGTATGTAGTTTATTAAAAGTTTATCGTGTGTCACTAATATGTCGTGGGTAATGTGGAAATTACTATCTACAGAGCTCTTTATTATCACGTTTTCATTCGTTTGGTCACGCCTAGCGCTTGCCTGGTCAGGTGATTGTAGACTCTACGTTAAGAAGTACCGACAACATTCATATTTTGTAAGAACTTTTCCAATCAAGCTTTATTTAAAATTATTTACTACGAGAAGAGAAATTACGTAATTTCAAATAGTAGTACATATTTTTTTTAATTATTCATTTTACAGATTATTTATTCATTCTCTGTAGGTCTCCATCATCAGACCAGCTTAAAGGTACTACTAGTGCGATATAAATAACGCATGATTATTTTTTATTTTAGGCCATTATTGTACCACTGCTGGGAAAAGGCCTCCCTTTTCTCCTTCCACTCCTCGCGATCCAACGCATTACATTAAATAAATAATCTGTAGTGTTTAGGTAGTGTTAATTCAATTCAATTCAATTCAATTCATTTATTCCGTTTAGATACATATTATTGTACACTAGGAAAAGTCATAGCGGTACACATATTATAAACAATAAATTAAATTACAAAATAAAAATATTAAAAATCAAAAAAGTTAAACTAAAAACAAAATAAAAATATTAAAAATCAAAAAAGTAATTAATATAATGATTGAATTTGAACATTATATTGTTTGTTACCTAACATAATGTATAGATTCAAGATATATTATAAATATATATTTCAGCGTAATCGGTTGAAGATAACTTGTCAAAAATTAAGTAGCAAAATATGTCCCGAACAAGCTAATAGAGCTAGTTAAGTAAAATGCTTGTAATAAGTTTGATGTTGGTTTAGTTTTGCGCAATCGATTAACTGTTTTCAGTGTCATGCCTCAGGTCATGCTGTGAAACCACAACTATAATTAAATAATATACTCGTATGAAAGTAATTAGCTAGCTCCCTAGGCGATGAGCGGTACAACAATGAAACCAATTCCATCTACCTACGAGGAACAATCACACAATAAGAACGATATTGCTCTACCACTGGATAACACCATGAATGAACAATGGACCTACTACAGACTCAAGACAATCCTATAATCAGTTACATAAGGATCAAAGTCCTTCGCCGAGGTAGCGCAATACACGGGGCTAGTTAAAGTCAATAGAGTTCAAATTGCATACAAAAGTAGTTGACTTGACATAAAGAGAAACACGTATAGAAAGGAAAAGGCTTGTATAATCCGTAAAAATGTAATGTTCCATAAATTAAGGTAATGTTTCTGAAATATAACGTAAAAGGAAAATAAGGATAACTGGGGGCTACAGGACAATAAGGACGGACGGTGGGAACATGTGGACGAAATAAATAATTGAGAATATGTAAATATACCGCCCTAGTCGGTCTGTCCCGGAGGCGGGTCGGAACCGTGGCACCAGCGGACCGGAACGGACACATGATGCCGGCTCAATGATAGCATTCTCATAAAAATGATACTTTACATCAATATTAAGAGCTCTTTACACAAAAAGGACCCTACTTTAGGAAAATGTAGAGCAATATCGGAAACATAAAACCAACAAATTTATCCGCATACTCGAAAACCGATGCTTTCATACAATAACATATCAATATGTAAATCCTCGGCTCTACCTACATATAACGGTACTATGGTATAGGTGAGTCCTAATTATTTATGTGACACATTAAGTACCGCTGGTCGAAAAGAGGTTAAACGGATCACTAATGCAATTAGCGCCTTTCCGCACAACATAGCTATAATCCGACCAAATACAAACTGCACGCAATCAGCTGTCCATTACGCCATGAATCATCTTTCACAAGTGGCGGTGTTGCTAACATTGTTTTTGGTAAATAAAGAAGCGGCTGTCCGCTGGTTTGTGCCGCTACAGATGATGTATGAGTGTGGTAGAGTGGAGCATGATGCGGTGATGAGGCAGAGCATACCTGGTTGGGGAGAAGTGTCGTGTGAGCAGCGTGCGGTGAACTCGCGACGCGTGTGGTGCGCGTGGCGGCCGGGCCCGGACTGAGCGCTGCGATCGATACCGCCGCCGTCGTGTTACGTTCCGTTCCCGCAAGGCCTAGCTTCCCAATTTCTGTTTTATTGGGCGCCCTGCTTTCTTGTTTCGAAGGTTTCGTTTCACGCAGAAGCCGGATACGTCATTGGTTTTCGGACCGTTTTGTGAGTCTTCATGGTGTTCGCGCCTTTGGAGCTCCATTATTATGAAATTGGTAGAGATTAATATTTTCATAAGTCATTAATAGTAAGTTTGAATTAGCTATCTAGACGAATGCTTTAATATGAAACTCTAGATTGTTGGCCTTCTTTTCATGAATACACGTTGAATACGAAGATTACAACACGGTTAGTTCCGGCACGGTATTGATGACGTCACTGAGGAGGTACCTTACCTACCTCCTGAGAGACGGTTTCATGGCTCGACCTTGAAGTGCGCAATTCTTTAGTTTGTATTTGTACGGCCGGCAAGCAAAGTTTATCAAGCTTAGTCTAGCTCTTTGTTTCTGATATCTGTGGTCTAGCTAGTCAGCTTCCCACCTCCTGTCGGTTACTTTTGTCTACCGTACAAGTAAAGTTAAAGAAAGTAATTTGAATTTAATGAAATGATAGGTAATTAACGCAAGTGCGCACTTTCTCGTGTTCAAATAATGTATTCAGTTAATAATAAGGCAGATAATTATTGAGAACGGTTAGTAGTCGTGCGGTAGTGTGTTGCAATGAATGAATGATACTTCGACTCTACATTGTGAAATTTATTTTATTTTATTTGGGATATAAACACTACACATGTACATACTTAATGTTAAATTAATTTAATATATTTTTCCTATTTTATTTTTCATTTTAATTTAAAATAATGGTGGACACAATTCACACAGCATTATCTAGCCCCATAGTAAGCAGAGCTTGTGTTATGGGTACTAGATAACTGATATACATAATACAATACATTAAATAGATAGATATTTTTTATTATACATAGAAAACGACCAGAACACCCGGAACAAATATCTGCAGATCGTACACACAATTGTTCCGAGGCGGGAATCGAACCGGCAAACTCCTGCATCGCAGGCGAACCTTTGTCCGCCGCGCCACATCGGTTGTCAGCTTCATGTTACAATTCTAAAGATATACATAAACCAAAGCATGCAGGCAGGACTGGATGGAATAAATGAAACAAATTACAGTTCTTTTTACCGGTTTTTACGTCGAGAATGGTTTTTATTACGACATGTGATGTATAATTAATTATAAGCACGAATACAACGAGTATTTATAGCGTTTATTCACCTAGTTTTCAAGACGTTGTAACAGGTTTACGTCGGGAAGAATGGCTAAATAAACGCGATTAATACTCGTTGTATTAGCGCTTGAAACTTATGTCTGCCATAGTATTATAATGTAACCGGCATGGTTAAATGTTTAAAGAAATAAATAAATGTTTACTTATATTAAATAATTTGACTTAAAATTATATATAAGCTAATATGATGCGACTGTGATTTATGCAGCAAAACATCAAAACATCATTCGAGCACAGCCTCTTCCCTGTGCTCAGGTCCTGAAAGGTTACCATTGTAGTAGGAAGTGCATTGGAGGAGGTGCCTAGTCATTCTGTCTGCAGGTAGCTACTTGAAAAGATCCGTAGCAAAGCGCATTGTCTCGCTGCAGGTAATCACGGGACCTAATTAGCATGTTCATTGAATGCGCTGCTCTTTACGGATTCCAAATAGTTTGTGATGGAAGCTAATTACATCGCTTCGTATTACATAAGTACATACAATACACACAATACAAACAATACTTTATTGTAGGTACACCAGATACAGATCATTACAAAAAGACATTATATGCGACAAGTACAAAGGGCGGCCTTATCGCTTAGTAACGATCTCTTCCAGGCAACCTTTGGATGGAAAGAACTATGTGAAGTATTTGTGTATAGGCTTGGACTGTTGATTATTGGAAAGGTTTCGTGCAGGTCGAAGCGATCTCGTAAGGCCAGGTTATGTACATACGCGTACATAGGTATTGTGCTAATGAAACATATTATTTATTTATTTCCAGCCGTCACATCCTGTTGACGGCGAGGTCGCCCCCTGCACGCACGCCTACGCGAGCAACTAAAGCGAGTTGCATGAAAAATACCCTGATAACGAGCGAGAATTTACAATGGTCGACTGTAGGTACTATTTAATCAGCTGGCGAAAGCTTTATATTGTTCCACACCTTCCATTCTCTAGCCACTCGCATGCCCTTCACGCATAGTAGGAGACCGGCTCCTCTGTTGTAGTACTCGTTTGATAGCTAATATCCAGCAAGTATTGCTGGAACATTAGCTATGATGGAGCGGTGTAACTTGGCAGAGGCACTTGGCAAGCCCGGAACGTCGCCGACACTGCCCACATTTGTTTCACTCTACCAAACTATGCATTTCGGCCTCAAGCAGCCTACTGCTCAAAATAACAACTCCGTCATGCCATTCTACCTACTCCTAGTGAAATATTTTATTTTATATAATCGAAGCCAATATAATGATTTGTATGCACACTGCAAAGAGCATTTGACACACTTTAAAACTTCTCGAAACATTTTTTATAACAAACCCTAATTTTATGGAGCAATTTATTTGTGTTGGTTAGAATCGGGAAATTAATAATTATCAGCAATATCAAATTGCTGATGATTGCAGACGTTACATGATTATTTGTATTTAGAACATTTTACCATTAAGGATAATAAAGCCTAACAGTAAAAAGACTAAACCTGGAGAAGTTTCATTTCGCGCCACAATCCGACATGGTCCTAGTAACGATACAAACAAACGTAGAAAGTAAATAAGTATTGATCAAACTTGCCCGTCAGCCGCGCGTCAGCCTCGCTACCTCGTCGCGACGCCATTCCAGTGGCATCGAGTGGCCACTACCGCGACCACGCCAGTGTGTACCGAGAGGCCACCACCGCGACCACGCCAGTGACTGCGTACCAAGAGACCACGACCGTGACCACGCCCGTGAGTGGGTACCAAGAGGCCACGATCCCGACCACGGCACGTAATCTGCATTTTGTAACCGCTAGTCTTATCTTCCCAACAAATAACTCCTATGTCGAGGACGGCGCGGCGGCGCCTGCTCTCGACCAGTTCTTGTGCTTCGGTGGATTCCATCCGTGAATGAAACTTTCCACCAAATTAGAATACATTGTGATTTGTCTCTGCACTGCTCTATTTTCTCGGGTAAAATAAACTTACATTAGCTTACGTTCACGGCGTAAGTTACTAATACGGAATAATAATAATATTTCAGTTCTATAACTACATCTGTGCAAAATTTCAGCCCGATCCGTTTTAGCATGAAGAAAATATCGAAACATCTAAACATCCATACTTTCACATATATAATATTAGCACAGATATTATTAGTGTGATTTTATCCGAGTCTGCCGACGACATTTTGAACATTGAACTGGAGCTCGCCACGACTCGGCCAAAATTATTGTTGCCGCACCGTCGCGTCGGTAGTTGGTTACGGTAAGTTGAAAAACGCACGCTAATCGTCCGCAAAGCAAGCATCAGTTTTTCAACCACACCGAACTATCATCGATATGTACTACAGTTCAACAACCTATTTAACTCGTAGTATTCAATAATCAATAATCATTTATTTCGTAACTTTCTTGAACTACACGTCACATTAGTTTCGGCTACAGATACGTAGCCATTTTATACTTACTAAGGTAAAGTCAATTAACAATATTGAATTAAATTATACATTTTTACAATAGTAATAAAAAAATTAACAATGAGTTGATATAATATAAGTTTATCTAATTAGCTAGATATGTAGGTAATGAGGTTCATTTATATCGAGGAACTCCTCATAGCTGTAAAAGCTATTGTCATTGAGCCAGTGCTTCAGTTTGCTCTTAAAGGTTGTTAGGCTAGTTGCCTTCCTAACTATTTCAGGAAGATTGTTGTACACTGTATATTACATATTCTTAAATATAACTTAAATGGAGTTTGAAACCAAACACAACCCATACAAAAGAAGGCTAGAGTACATTATGCTGACAGCTACCTACCTACAAACTATTCTAAGAAGATGATCAGTAACTACTTTACGTATTCAATTAAAAGTCTGCGTGTATCTACCTATATAGTTGTATAGCTCACTTGTCTCAGTCTTAGAGCTTAGTATGAACTGTGCACTAAAACGTTAGTTAGGAAAATTATGTATAATATATAAAGTAGGAGTTTCACTTGTATGTGTTGTAAAGCTTTGTATAATAATATCAAATCATTACAAATACAAAACTTGTATTTGTAAAGATGACCCCAATGCTGAGCTCTGTTCTTTCACCAGATTCATCATGGATCTCCAACAGTACCTGGTCCACCAGTTCATGTCCTGGCGGCCGCGCGCGCCGGCGGTTGTCGCGCGGGGTACGGGAGACATACTGCTGGAGTGGCCGCAGGACCGGTTCCACTTCCTCCAGGACCACCTGCTCTACAGGCTGGAGAAGAACAACAAGCTGCCCAAGTGGATCGTCGTTTACAGGTGCTTTTAGTCATTTATTAAAGAAGATATTTTAAAATCCAAAGCAATCCTATCTTATGATATTAAAAACCTACGAACAGTACCTACCAGTCAATAATCTCCTCCATTAAACCGGTGGATTGTGATATCCATACAATAGGATATACGGGTTCATCATCTAGCCCCAAAGTAAGCAGAGCTTTTTTTTATAATTAGTTATTAATTATATAAATAGATATTTTTGACGACCGATGTGGCGCGGTGGGTGAAGGTCCGCCTGCGACGCAGAAGGTTGTGATCTCGGAACTATTGTGTGTACGATCTGCAGATATTTGTTCCGGGTGTTCTGGTCGTGTATAATAAAAAAAATATCTATCTATGTAATGTATTATGTATATCAGTTATCTAGTACCCATAACACAAGCTCTGCTTACCATGGGGCTAGATAATGCTGTATGAATTTTCCAGCATTAATTATATATTTTTATAACATAATGGAATACACCCAGACAGAACAAATATCTGTAGATTTTTACTAAACATTTATGCCGAGGCGGGAATAGAACCCGCAAACTTTTGAGTCGCAGGTGGACGTATAATGCTTTATTTCCTTCATCGCCACACACAAAGATGCACCACTAGTGACCCTAATCATATACTGATTCATTTTTAATACATTATCAGTGGAGGCAAAACATCCAAAAGAATATATGACCTCGCGCCGAGCCACCCCCACCGGTTCCGACTGACTGTCATCCTCAAAGCCGATGCAGTTCCACTGCTGGCTGCCAAGGCCTTGGAGCATTACGGAGACGAACACACGGTCCATCAACAACTGGAAGAGACCACTGATGCTGATGATGACGAGGAGAATACAGGAGTTGGAGACGCTAACGTAGAAATAGTTATTACTGTAGAAGATAACTCAGCTGATGAACAATGTATAAAAGATTCTAAAGACGGCGAGGAGCACAATACGGGTTCGGTTGAGAATAGGCACGGGACATGTACGAGGTACGTCAATTATTGTGTTTGATGTAAATAGTATTTGAATGAACTATAGAATTAGATGGTTAGGCGCTGCGGGCTCGGAGCTAGTCCAGCGCTCAGATGTACGAGTAGATATAGTCTATATAGTGGTATAGGTGGTTCTGGCGCACGCAAGTCATAGGTCCACGCCGTAGATTTTTTTTTTTTTTTTACTACAAGCTACAATAGCCCCTAGTAAAAAAAAAATTCTTTATTGCATTAAAAGTACATGACACTTATTTAGGGCTCTCATTAGCAATATAAGTTTTTTGTAATAGATAGAGTGATTCAAGAAAATGAAATTAAGTAAATGAAAATGAAAAGTTTTTATTTCTTTAAGCTTACAAATAAGCACTTAGACAGGTCATATTTTATACTATTAAATTATTTTATAGTTCACTTCAATTTTTTGTCCACCAGTGGAAGAAGTGAGAAGAAACCACTAGTATGTTCATAGCTTATGTGTCTAGTACATTTGATTTGCTTATCTGTAAGTTGGTAGATTTTGAGTTGGAGCAAAACTCGTTCCAAGCTTTTTTATCTTCTAAGTAATCTGATATTTTTTACAAAGAATATGTTTAACAATTTTTTTAAATTTATTTCTTGATAATTTTTGCAACTCACTTGGAGTTTTGTTGTAGAAGCGTATACATTGCCCTTTAAAAGATACATTTATCTTATGTAGTCTAGTTGTGGGCACAGCGAGTTTATTCTTATTTCTAGTATTTACATTATGTATATCACTTTTTTTAGTGAACCGATTGATATTCTTATGAGTGTACAACAAGTTTTCATAAATATATTGACACGGTACTGTCATTATGTTTATTTCTTTGAATTTTTCACGTAGGGATTCTCTGAGACCCATATTATAGATCGCACGAACAGCCCTCTTCTGCAACACAAATACGGTGTTTATATCTGCAGCGTTCCCCCACAACAGTATGCCATAAGACATAATACTGTGGAAGTAGCTGAAATAGACTAGTCTAGAAGTATCAACGTCTGTAAGGTGACGGATTTTTTTAACTGCATATGCTGCAGAACTAAGTCTCTTCGGTAGCTTATCTATGTGTGGGCCCCATTGAAGTTTACTATCTAAGGTTATTCCTAAAAATACGGTTTGTCTACAATTTGTCACAAGAGAAAGGTTTATAAACTATTTGACTCATATATTTCCACGTAGGTGAAGCCGCAGGGCGCAGCTAGTAAAATTATAAAATGTATTTCAGAATGAATCCAGATCAGAAGTGGCTGCAGTCCCTGGTCTCCGACGAGACGTGGACCAGCACCGGCACCGAAGGCACCTCCGCCGCCTGCTTCTGCATGGCCGTCCGGTTCGGGGACCACAAGGAGGTAACCATCTGCTCACGCAGCAAGTGGCTGCAGTCCCTGTTCTCCGACGAGACGTGGACCAGCACTGGCACCAGGGGCACCTCCGCCGCCTGCTTCTGCATGGCCTTCCGGTTCGGGGACCACTAGGAGGTAACCATCTCCTCACATAGCAAATGGCTGCAGTCGCTGGTCTCCGTGGAGACGTGGACCAGCACCGGCACCGAGGGCACCTCCGCTGCCTGTTTCTGCATGGCCGTCCGGTTCGGGGACCATAAGGAGGTAACAGAAGTCAACCATATCCTCACGCAGCAAGCACGACTTAATCCTTCAATCCACGTTCGTAACTGATCTTTGATAACCAGCTACGAAGATAATGACTGGTTTTGTACCTATATAACCTATAATTTTGAACAATGACACTAAAAAAATACTGTATTTTAATGTGTCGGAAATACTCTGTTTTGGGAACATATTATATCATATTAAAGGTCGAAATGAAAGTACTTGAAAAATTCATATAAATGAGAATTTAATCAAAGACCGACCAGAAGAAAACAAAAATAATTCGCACATCCATTAATTAGTTGGCTAACCTACTAAGTCACATAATTATCATAACATTCATAATTATATCGCTTATTTCTTAATTATTCCAGATACAAGCGATGCTGGAGGAGCGCCCGGAGCTGATCGGCGTCGTGAACCCCAGCAGTGGGCTCACGCCGCTCGCCACCGCAGTCAGGAAAGGTACCGCGAACTTAGGCTATTAAACTCCTGACACAAACTTAAACACGCACGATTCGAGGGTATGCGAGCAGTGAGAGAGAGAGAGAGAGAGAGAACAAATAACAATAAATCAATGTTTGACTTGTCTCTACTGATTGATTTGACAAGAAAAATGTTTTTCCTAAGTCCTATGCCTCAGGGTCTGGTATACCTTACAATTTCCAGAATTTTTTTTTTTGAGCCATTTGCCAATTCAGTCAATTGATGTAGTATAGGTGTAAACCTGCCAACAGACAGTGGAGCGACCTGCCCGTATCGGTAACACAGGCCCCGAACTAGGCGAGGCTGCATTTACCCGCGCCATTCGGGCCTGGGATCGTGCTCTACATTTAAAATAACTCCGAAAGCGAATCGAAAACGTTGGGTCTCGCCGAGAATAAACTCCTTTGTTCGGTAGTTTTGTAGAAAAGAAATGCAACGCGAACCGACAAATATGTAAATGGAATCCAATCGTCGTCGGCGCGGCAGAGAACACTTTATTTTAATTAAAATTTTTGAACCATGTAGTATTTCTTTGTGAATCTGGAGTGGACTTGTTTGAACGTTGTTAATAAAACTCCTGCATACGATGAAGTAATAACAGAGCTATGTGGGAACCCTATTGAATCCAATCGACTGTAAAAACGGCTAATTAAACATTGCGATCCGCCGCACGAGAGGGATGATGAAATACGAGGCGGAGATTCTTTTTATTCGACGGACTGAATATCGAAGCCAAGCCAAAGTGCGCAAGTTGTTTACGAACGTGTAGCGGCAACATGAGAGCCCCTCACTTCGGTCCTACGTTTCTTTGCTTGTCGCCAGAGTTCCAAACTTTCAGATTATGTAATATGATACCTAGTGCATTCCCGCATGGGTCGAGTCGTGCCGGGCCGTGGCTTGCTGGGCTGTCTATCAAATGTCAGTTAAAACAAACACTCTTGTATCCCAATTGGTAAATGACGTCAAACTGATATGGCTGTGCCTCAGCTCATTATAATATATGAATGGCAAGGGTTTGTAGTCACAAAAACAAAACAAAAGAATATTTAAACAGCCTAACGAAATCATCAGCATTTAAACTAAAAGGTAACATTTAAAAGTCAGCTTGCATTGTGTATTATATTGTGTGGGTCTCGCGGCGCAAACTTGTCAGAGTACAGAGCGTGTGCTGATGATCTGCAACGCAATTATAAAGTTGAGAGCGAGTTGTGAGTGTGCGAGCCACGCACGAGTACGCACGAGTACGCACGGGAGTCGGACGTTACTGACAGCAGTCATTTGGACTCGTTTCGTTTATTTCCAGTTACGAAAAACGAAATTTACCGACTAAAAGTAAAAACTAGCTTTTTGCGTATATTGATTGATTGAGGAACTCTTCAAGTTGTAAAATGGAAGGAAAGATAACACTTGAAAATATCTTCGGAATTGAATCTTTAACTGCTGACTCCATTGATATATCGTTCTCTGGTTCCAGGAGACGTGGAGACCTGCCGCCTGCTGGTGTCCCTGGGCGCGGAGGTGGATCAGCCCTCGGGCCCCGGACAGACCCCGCTGCACCTGGCTGCGCTCGCTGCCCACCTGGAGATAATAGACTTGCTGCTGGACAGCGGAGCGGACTTACAGGTGTCCTTCTGACTGAAAACTATAACTTGAGAAAGTTATAGTTTTCTAAAATAGTTTTGGTTGACAACTTTGGGATTCGAAACAACCGAAAATTCGATCCTACTATCGCTACGTTTTACCGAAAGCACAGAACAACTACATATATAGTACTAACGAGGGCGGAGTGCGCCTGGCCTGCCGAGAGCGCATCGTGCGAGCGAATCCACGTGTAAATAAACGCTATAAATACCCGTTGTATCAATACTTATAATGAAATGCTCAAGAAGCCCGAACTCCTCCAGCATGGCATCTTCCGCGCGCGCAGGCAGCCATCCGCGTATTCATTCATCTCCGGACCGAGCCCCCTTGCGCGATGCGGATGAATCGATCTACACGACTCTACTAGAAGTCTGATTAGGATTACTGACACTAGGCCTTATAAGTTCATTTGGCGATCTCTGTGGCGCGGTGGTCGAAGGTCCGCCTGAGGTTGCGGGTTCGAATCCTGCTTCGGAACAATTGTGTGTTCTGCAGATATTTGTTCCGGGTCATCTAGTCGTCATCTATGTATATACAAAATATCTATCTGTTTAATCTATTGTATTAATAATATCAGTCATCTAGTACCCATAACACAAGCTCTGCTTAATTTGGGGCTTGGTGATGCTGTGTGGATTGTCCATAATTATTTATTTATTTATTATTTGATGTTTTTGTTCCAGAGTCGTGACTGGAACGGGCTGCGCGTGGAGCACTACGCGACGGACTCGGGGCGCGGGGACGCGCTGCGCCGCGTGCTGGAGCGGGGCGGTGACGTCACCGTGCGGGACTACAACGGGTGGACGCCGCTCTTCAGGGCAGGTCAGTGATGAGGCCAGGTGTAGCCAGTTTAGCTTACTGCTTTAGTGAAGAGAACTCGACCTACCGTACAGACAGTATCTACCTACCTTTCAAGATGTTAACCTCTCCGCTAAAGGAAGCGCTTGCGGGCTTTTTGCGAGTTACACAACCTTCATGATGTATCTGTATGTGGTTGCAGTGTGCCAGGGGGCGAGCGCGGCGCTGGTGGCGGAGCTGGTTTCCCGCGGCAGTGACGTGGGGGCAGTGGACCGCGCGGGCCTGCCTCTCACCACCGCGGCAAGGCTTCTCACTCGCACACAGTACGTCCTCCTGTACATAGTGGCGCTGGTGGCGGAGCTGGTGTCCGCGGCAGTGACGTGGGGGCAGTGGACCGTACCTCCTCCGGTATTGAATACTGTCAGTCGAAATCGAAACGTAGTCATTCATTCCTTTCTAATCTTTACAAAGTATAAAATGAAGTCGCTAACACTGTTTGTTCGCTTAGATCTTTAAAACCACTCCACTTTTGATTAAGTTTTCAGCAATAGATAGAATGGCTCAGAAGGAAGGCGTATAAACTATTTGACACATAGATTTCTACGCGAGCTAAGCCGCGAGGCGCAGCTAAACTTATAATGATCAAAAAAGACGACAAGGTTTTGAGGACCGTACGAGAGTGTAATACCTACAAATGTATGTGTTTGTTGCAGCGGGCGGCGCCGGGAGTCGATCCTGCGCCTGGTGGACCCCAGCTACCCGCAGCAGGCAGCGCTCGGCCACTTCACGCGACTCACCAAGAAGATCCACCACATGCACGCCCTGCTCCGCTACGCGCAGCGCCCCCTGTCGCCCGCCGCGCCCCGGGGGTCGGATGGCCCAGCCTGCTAGATGAGGCCGCGACTGATGGCGATACGTACCCAAAATATTTGTCACAAACGAAGGCAGCGATACTTACATCTTTATGTATATATATCTATTGTACAGAACGGCTCGTACGACATCTACATATTTCATCCAAAAACTACGAGACCGCCCTGGTAGCTCTGACATGTATGCATTGTGTAGAACAAATACAGGTATTCCAATTTGAAAAGTATAGAATAAGCTTGTGAATAGTAAGATAGATGATTGATTAATGAAATACAAGGCAGGAGTAATTAGTAGGCTGTGGTAGGAGCGTGGATCGTATACAAGTAGAATAATACGACAAAGAAAATAATTCTTGCTAGCAGATGGAACACTTAGAAGGCAGCATGTGATAATTACACACATATACGAAACGTATTTCAAGATTTCTAAGAATCAACAAGTATTATTCATTCAAGTAACAAATAATTTATTTAGAATACGATACATAAGTGCTTGCTAATAGTGTAAATTGTAGATAATGTAGAAGTGAATAAAACTACAAGTAAATTAATACTAATTTATTATTAATAAAAATAAAGAAATATTTACAAAACCTTACAGTAACGGAGTATTGAATTGCATTGCGTGAAGTGGTAACAGCGTGCTCAGAGCAGGAGACAAGATTCGGGAATCAAGGTCGAGAGTGTTCGGAGCGCACGGCCGACCATCGCAATACCAGAAATGCGTTCATGGCAAGGCTTACATACCAATAAATAATTTACATTACTTATTTAAAATATGTTCCTCAATAAACTTAATAATACTATGTGGGTCCAAAAAAGTCTTTGATTAGTGAGCGCGCGAGCCGCACTCACGTCGCCGTAGTCCACCTGACTCGCGAGGCTGTGTCCGTTCGTATGGACCGCCTCTACCTCTCCTCGCTCAAACTGCGCCGCCTTACTCTCTCTCTTTCGTCTTCTCCTTACTTCCTCTTCATCATCTTCATATTCTACTTCTTCCTCTTCTACTTTTTCAAGCTTTTCTGTGACTTCCTGTATTTCACTTCCGTCGGCTTTTAGATCATCTAATTCAACTTTATCGGGTTTGTTTACATTTACTAATTTTAATTTGGTTGTTCTCGTGTCTGGTAGCTTAGCTGAGTCCTTAGCGATCTGGTCGTCCACCGGCGGCGGGATCTCCCCTTTGAAGGGTCCAAACTGTGGTGTTCTGAGCAGTAAAGCAGTGTTCGCAGGCAATTTAGAAGAGAAAAGCTTTGACATTGTTTTGTTAGCGTCTGGAACACTGGTCAAAGAAGCGGCAGATACGGTTTTTCCATCGTAGGTGGTAAAAGTTTGTTCATCAGATAATTTTTGAGAATGCTCTTTGGGCAGCTTCGGGTCGGGAGGCAGATACTGGGGACTCACTCTGTCCGACTCCATCATCATTTCAGGTACTTCCTTTTCCATATTTTTCTTGCCAAATAGAGCATTGAACTCTGTTTCTGTTTTTATGTACACTGGATGAGGGCGATCTTCCTTTGCGTGGTTCTTAGGGAAGACTTCCTTGGTCATGTCATTGGTTGAAACACTCGGGTCACTGGGTATACTCTGTATGCTCGGAAGCATGTGGTCCTCCGGTGAAGGAATGAACATGGGTTCAAACGACTGGGTTATTCTATCGCTGGGGAATGCGTGATTCGTGATGATTTGAGGCGATTCTTCGTAGTCTTCTTCGACGTCGGTATCTTCACGTCTATTCATATTTGTTTGTCTGTTGGAGTTAGATTCTATGCCATCAGTGATCCTGTCTTCGCCCGCCATCAAAGGTTCTCTTATGATCGGTTTGAATCCACTTTCAACCACTATTGAGTCCGGTTTGAATCCCGTATTAACAGCTGGCTGTAAAGTTGACGCTTCTTGAGATTCTCCGATAAAGTCAGATGACTTTATTTCATTGTATTTCTGATAGTCGTTGTTTAACTTTATTCGAAGTGTTGTGGATAGGTAACGCTGTGGAGGTGGAGTGGGCGGAGTTTTCATCATGTGTGGTTTGTTTTGGCTCATCTGTTGGTCTAGAGGTATGGGGTTATCCATGGGCTTACCAAGGATGATCTGCCCGACCTGGCCGGTATTAAGAAACTTCTGCGGAGTATTGTGTTGAGCTTTCGAGTCAAAGCTGTGTTGGATGATTGTTTCAAATCCTAGATGCGGAATAGAATCAAAGCTCTGCTGAGGTACGCTATCGATGGCCCCAGGCAGAGTAATCTGACTTTTGACAACTTGATTAGCGATGATGTCGGTCTGGCCCAAGCTCAGGGTCTGACTCTTGGTGGACACCGGCAGCTGGACATGCCCAGGCGCAGGCTTACCCATGATTATGGACTGAACAGGGTTTCCAAGCTTAGGACCTTGATATTTCTGAGGGCCCTGGTTCATTTGCGGTTTAAAATGCATCGGTGGCATAGACTTCATCGGGGGTATGTTCCCCATCGGAGGTCGGCCCATGTTCGGAGGCAAGCGGTTCATCGGATACTTTTGCGGCTTTTTCTGAATATTGTGAGGACCGTGGTGGTTCGGATGGTTGGGCATCGGCAGAGGATATCCGTTGTTTATCTTTTGGTACATCGGCGGAGGCCGGCGGAGCTTAATCTCTGGCGGGACGGGCCGTCTGAAAGGCGGTCTCATGTTGGGACCGTTCGGGGGCTTCGGACCGGTCGGTCGCAGCACTGACTGGAGCGTTAGGGGTTTCTGGTTCGGTGGTAAGAAGTAGGATTCTGGTAGCTTCACCGGCTCCACCGAGTATTCCTCGTCCTCCCTGACCGGTTGTTCCGCCAGGAAGATCTCCCGCACGTCCTCGTGCACCTGGTACTGCGGGTGCGAGTGGTTCCGCGGCAGGTCCTCCTGCATCTGGCTCTCGAGGCTCTCGACCGTCTGGATGACCTCCTGGATCTGTCCGCTGGAGACGGGCAGCTCATACTCCTCTCTGTACAGCTGATTCTTGTACACTTCGCCCGTGAGGCCGCTAGTGCTGCTGAAATTGTCATAATTCGTGTTCGTGTTGATTATTTTCGCCAACTTCTTACGCGGGTCTAGCGAGTTGTCTGGCTTGGCGCGGGATTGTACCTGAATGGAATCCTCCGCTTGCAAGTCCGCCTCCCCCTCCCCTTCGGCAGGGGACGGGGGGAGCGCGACTGTCTCGAGCACGCGACTCTCCTCGACGTCGGGCTCATCACACTCGTCTACCACGTGGATCTTCCAGCCGAGGTAGCGGTGCGTGAAACACTGAAACATAGACATACTGTTAAAACAAGAGCTCATACAAGAATGAGAATACAATCACCGGTCAGACAGAACGATATCTCATGCACATGGAAGACTTGGAAGGCTGAAACAGAAAACAGACGATAGATTATGTACATAAGGTGATAAATATATATACAGATAGAGTAGAGGAGGTACCATTAACTGGAAATAATGTAAACGGTACCTTGAGTAAGAATTTATATAAATGAGAATCTGTGAATGTGAGTCAAAGGATATAAACCAGATGTATGTACATTATATATTCAAAAAGATGATGTTTGACAGATTATAAGATAAACTCCTTTGGAAATCTACCATGCAATATCATAAGATGATGATGCAAAGGTACAAAAAGGAATAGAACTTAAATTAATAATGCAAACATGAAGACAAATTGTGATGAACCACAAAATAGTCTCTATAACAAAAAATTTAGTTTTTAAATGTGGAAATTTTTAGTTGAATTGACAGTGTATGAATCAAACTTAACATCAGCCTCTGTGCTTCGAATTACACAATTGAATAGTTAATCGTGGTTCTAAGCAAATGTCTCAAGATAAGTAAAGTACCTGATAATATTCTTGATAAGTTGTTCTTTAACACAAGTTACCTGATAGTAAACAGTGTCCGGCGTGTTTTCATCAGGCGTCCAGGTGATAGCGCCGGGTTGTCCCGCCTCGCAGACCAGCGTCAGCGCGCGCTGGTACGCGCCGAAGGAGGGGTAGTCGTCGGCGGGCAGGCCTGCCGCATCCGGCGTCCAGTTGCACAGCCGGCCCACGCCCGTCGGGACCAGCTCGCCGCTGCGCGCGCGGCGCACGCCAGAGTAGATCTCTATGCCCTGTGGAGGGATGGGAGTGTGCTGAGTTTGGTGACATCAAATGAGGATCGAGGTTGTAACACAGCTTATACCCATCAGACGCATTTGGACTTCAAAGTTAGTCTTTATGCAGAGGAAGATCGATCGTTGGTTTAAATGACTAGAAGATATGAGAGGAACTGTCGGTCAAATCAAAATGTTGCAGGTGATTCCCATCACGAGGTCAAATCAATCAAAACGAACTCCGTTTGTGATGATGTGGCCAACACGTTGGTGGACCATTAAAGTCAAGGGAAATCTAATCCTCAAAATATTAAAGTTCATAAAAACCTGGCTACCTTTTTCTCCTGTTCAGTCTTGTGGAAGTACCCTCCGACGGGATCGTTGGTGATGTAGAAGGGGTGGTAGCGCGCGGGCACGGCGGGGTCGTTGCCCCCCTCCGTCACGAACGTGTAGCGGCGCCCGCGCACCACGTAGATCTCGGGGATCAGCAGCCCGTTGATGTACCAGGAGATACCCCAGCCCACGTGACCTGCGCACATTACACACTATTCATATTTATGCTATTGTGGATTGTACAGGTACCTGTACAATCTAAAAAAATCTTTCTTAAGTTTGAGTTTGAACATTTAAAGAGGTACTATCTTATGCAAAGCACTTCAAGACTTTGCTACTGGCGCAGGAAGCCAAATTATCTGGGCACCACTTAACACTGTTGACATAATACAAGACATACTAACCGGTGATGGCGGGGTAGCCCTGTTTGCCGCCCGTGGGGCCCATCTGCGCGTAAAACACGCCGTCTGGTGGCTCGTTGCACTGGATGGGAGGGATCTCCCACGCCTCCGTGCGCGCGACTGGCGCAGGCGTCGGGATGGGGTTGGGTTTTATAGCCTGACTCTGCGAACATACAAGAAGAATAGAAGTATTAATAATGAGCATTATAAATTATTATATAAATCTAAGATAAATTAAATGTAAAAGATAAGAGACACGTCAACAAACTCTGGCGCTTAAAAATCAATTGTAAATTCAGATGAGCTTAGTACACGTAGACTTTTGCTTTATGAACGAGTAGTGAAGTCCACTCATCGAAAGCATCCGCTCAGTGTATTAGTATGGTCTATGTAGCCTATTAGTGTAGTATTGTCTGAGGTAGTTGAGTGGTGTCTAACCTGTCCCCGGTTGTTGATCCCCTGTCCTCTAGCCGGTTCCTTCCTGGTGGAGGTCTCCGGGTGCTGGTCGTCCGTCTCCGAGCGCGGGCAGTTCCACACGGGCGGACGCCCGAACTCTATGAACTTGTCGCCCTGAGGGAGAATACTTAGACAGTCAGATAGCCATTATATTGGTAAAACAATTGACAAGTCGATTACTTAAAAATTAAGGTATGAATAGTAAAATTATAATCAGCAATACTATGGTAAAATAGTAGTAGTAGTAATATAATAAATATTAATTAAATCAAAATTTTCTGTCGATAAAATCCTCGACTTTGTAGTACGCCCTCTCGATGAGCCATATCTTAAGTTTATTTCTGTAGTTGTAGTTAGCTCTGTATGTACTTGTTTTAGAATCAAACTGTGATGCAAATGAAGTATTATATATTTTCGGTTATGGTGTAGTGGTTCCTTTACTTCCTGTAGATCGAAAGTCGTTTCTTTTGTTTCACCAGTGATTTCAGTACTCTCAACAGTTGGCAGGTCAATACAGAAGATGTAACATTTAAAAATCTCCTTGAAATAGATATATATCAGTACATAACTTACTAATGTATTACAATGTGTTTTATGGGTGATTTGTACGTCCTTTGCCTGCCCGAATGTACAAAATCACCCCTCAATCACCGAGAGCACAAATTAAATTTTAAAGGTTATATTAGGTATATTATTTTTGGTTTCCCCGTTTATAATGGTAACTTCCTTCTCTGGTGAAGTGGTGATGGCGGGAGACTTTCTTCCGAGAGTTGAGCGGGCCGATGATGGCTCATATGACTGACTGGCACTGGTTGGTCAGCACGGGCTGGTCCGCTGTACGACAGGACAGCACGTACCTTGGTGAAGTGGTGATGGTAGGAGACCTCGTTCCGGGAGTTGAGCGGGCCGATGGCCCAGATGACGGGCTGGCTCTGGTTGGTCAGCACGGGTAGGTCCAGCGAGTCCGCGGCCCGCAGCGTGCGCTGGTACGTCACGATGGAGTACCCGTTCGCGAGGACTGAGTTCATCAGCTTCACTGAGTTCGTGTTTTCCTGAAAAAGGAAGAGGACAAATATTACTCGACAAATAGTTTTGGTTTGTTAAAATGGATTATTTAATTTGTTTGGTGCCTTGGTTTCTTTAGTTATAGGATTTTTTAATTATACGAAACAAAAGCACTGGAAAAGTCGAGAAGAAATCCAATTGAAATCCAATTGAAATCCAATTGAAATCCAATTGAAATCCAATGTCAGACAACCCAGATCCTGCACTAAGGAAATTTACAAAATCTGTGAATCGACTTTGTTTTCGATGTATCAAATTGTATGAAACTATGTCGGTAAACGAATTTATACAACGAAAACAACAAGTATAAATTCATAAAATATATAAATTTCCTAAGTGCATTCAGGATATTTTATTTAGGCTCTGTTGTATAGGGTGTGCCCGTCAAAACAGTCTACAGTGTATATTAATAAATAAATAAATCAATATTTCACCTTCCCGGTTTAAAAAATACACGTACAGTAACTGCGACAAAGATTTCCAAAGATTTTGTTGTAACAATGTTGTGTTTAATTAATCAGACCCTTTCTTTGCCTCTATTATCTCCCAGTGTACTGTGTAATCAATAAGCACCTTCAGCATATCACCTAAATCCCTTCCTAAGTCTGAAAACTTAATTTAGCGCGTTGGCACCTCCGCCGCCTAGTTCTCCTAATTGGATTCCGCTCCCCGCTATTCGG
Source organism: Eupithecia abbreviata (assembly GCA_943735965.1). Lineage (NCBI taxonomy): Eukaryota > Metazoa > Arthropoda > Insecta > Lepidoptera > Geometridae > Eupithecia > Eupithecia abbreviata. The sequence continues at coordinate 104,687 of OX030997.1, read as the reverse complement.
GAGATGTGTCCCTATTCGGGGGCCCGGGGCCCGGGCGGTGCCGATACGTAATCTCGGATAGATGGCTTTGTATTCTTCATAATATCACTATCGTGTTCGTAATTTGACATGGGTGTTTTGATCTACCATGTTACCAACATTCAACAGGACTGATGGTCTGAAAATAATTCATGGCGTCCAGATAGTAGTCATGGACCTCCCTTGAAGGTCTGTTTGTCGACCCAGGTCACGACCACATGTCGCATACCATACACTAGTGCACTCACCCCGAGCCGCTCGTCGGGACAGGAGCCCCGCACGCCGGCGCACTGCGACTTGGCGTCCAGGTAGTAGTCCTGGGCCTCCCCCTTGAGCGTCCGCTTGTCGACCCAGGCCACGGCCACGTCGCCGCCCACCATCTGCGAGCGCGTCGCGTCGCCCGATATACCGAATGACATGTACTCGCCGTCCTCTGGAACATACATTAGTATTCAGTGAATTAACTTTGTTAATTTGGGAGATATTATGTCACTTTGGTTATTAAGACACGTACGAAAGGGAGCCTGTACCCCGGAGTACCACCAAAAAATGACAGTGAATTGCACAAGTTTCTATATATCTATAGGCACCTAGGGGTGGGTAAACTCCGGGCGTGCAGTGTGGTGGAGCACGGGGGGGTCACTCACCTAGTTTGGCGACGAGCTGGATGACGAGGCTATCCTCGGCGACGGCCCAGCGCACCTCGAAGGCCAGCTCCTCCAGCAGCACCTCGCAGTTCAGCTTCGACTGGAACAATTACCAACATTCATCAACTGAGTTTCAATGCTGCGCCACAGAGTCTCATTGCTCCTAAAGCTTATTGACCATTACTGTTTAAATTATTTGCATTCATAGAAACACAGTGACACAATTTATAAGTCTAACCCGGGTTAACTGGACCGGAAGTTAAGTTAACTTAGTGTAGCTCGCTTAACGCATTCACTGCCCAGCGGCTACACGGGGCCATGAAAGTTTTAGAATATTCTGTCTCAGTTTTTCGTACCACATAGCTTAGTTTGCACTCTAAAGTTATTTAGTTTTCGTTTGTATATTATATTTAATTTAATAAAAAAACTAATAAAATAATTGTGAGGCTTTGTTAAAAAACCAAACAAAACAAACGCGTGTCCAATGACTCGGACAACATGGTGCTCGCTCGCACCAAGATTCAAATAAAATTCGTCAGTATGTTCTTCCAACAAATAGAACGTTTGTATTAGGTAGTTGTCGCCGTGACGCGGGTTTTTGTGGGCTCAGCCCCGCGGCGCGGTTCGGCGCGGGGTGCTCCGGACGGGTCCATGCGCCGCGTCACAGCCTCCCGACCGGACCGCACGCCTCGGATCAGACTCCGCTCGATTGGTCGCTTCCCTTGTGTTGTAGACATGCCCGTGTTGCACGTACAACATGTAAGGGGAGCATCATTCGGATCGGTGTCGTGCCGTGGGGACCTGCCGACGTGGTGCGGCACGGTGTGAGCCATTCAATTTAAATCAAATCAACTATAAATTTGACTTGTCAAAGTGCATATTTTGTAAACGTAAAGGAATTTGAATTTTTGAATATCGTGGACCCATGGCACGTTCGCTAGGTACTCAAACCAAGTTTTAATAAATGGAATCAATTTTAATATCGATAATTTAAGTAAAATGGCCTACCTATAGTAAAATTTATTCAATTTATAAAATCTAGTTCTTTTCCGCCGCTTTGCACGCGTTTTTTTATATGAAACCTTTTAAAGGTTATTTCCATCTCACGGAAACTGTTTTATTGGATATAAAGTAGCCAATGTTTAATTCCAAGTTTATAGCTCATATAGTATATGCAAAATTTCAGCCCAATCCGTTCAGTAGTTTTCCTGTGAGCCTCACAGGATCTTATATTATAAATGCGCAAGTTTAGATGGATGTTTGTTACTTCGTCACACCAAGTGTGAGCCAGCTCAAACAATCGCAATAATTCATTCAGTTACCAATATACGCAAGACTATTTTTATTTTGATACGTCATTCTATAAGATCTGAATTAGTTGAAGCGCTCGGTTAGGCTAAGTTACTATAAACGAGATTTATTCACTGACATAAAAACAAAGGTTCTTTGAGAACAGCCCAGGTGACAAACATTTATCATTAGGTAATGAATAAAACTGTGACATTATAATAAATGTATTTAATAAATATTCAGCAGTGGGACGAATCAGGCTCATATAAAAAAAATGTTTAAACTAGCCGAATCGTCAGGTCGAGAATGAGCGACTGACCCCGGGTAATGGAGCGGTCGGACATACATACATATTAACTGCATACGTAGCTACTTGCTACACGAATACCTACTACATTTCAGGCATGCTACGCTGATCACGACTTACTTTCAAACGGTATCAACTTACCGCGCTCTTTCCTTTTTACATTCATAGCTAAGATAATGAAGTACGTTCCGACCGCTGGTAAAGTTCCAATTAATATAAATGTTATATTATATTTATTTATTTAAAGTTCACCTCAAGCTCTGGGCCATGCCAACTGTTGCAGACTGTGCCCAAACGCCCAGTCTTGTTCAATAGGTCAAAAGATCAAACGACCATTGAAAGGTGTGTAATAATCACATAGCGGGTGCTTCAAATGTATTTTAAAGCTCACCTCTCGCTATTTAAAGCGGCATTAATACTTTAACGAATAGTTCAGACGATTAAACTTTTGTAACTAACATGGTTACAAAAGGCATTTATTACGGGATATTTACCATGATTTAGATTTTTTCAATATTTCGGCGCAGTTTCTTGCGTAATGATCACGGAATAACTGAAGGCACTGCGAGTAAGTTATTGTTGGCAGTCATATCGATCTACCATCATTTTTTGTTTTTTTCTACGAACGTTACCACTACCACGGGTTCACTATCGAACGCAGCTCGATCAGGACACACAACTCTAACGGTATCAGAACGCGACGCGGTTGGTACCTACATCACTTCTTCGGTTTTTGCACATTCTCACAACAGGGTTCCAGATTCCCGATAATTGGAAGCCATCTTCTCGGTTGAAGTTTCAGTTCACTCGAATTAAGATCAACTTTTTACGAAACAAATAATATTGATTCGATTGATGATACGAAAGAGTTTCATTGTATCATATCGAGTGCAATAATACGAGTAGGTATATTATTTAGAGTGTGAGTAATAAATTACTAGATTAATGTACTTATAAAAATCTTTATTGCTATAAAACATCATAATAAATGTACATAATAATAAAATGAGGAGTTACAGGCGAGTGTTTATTGGGCAGTATAAAGTTACGGAACGCACCTCTCGGTACTTCATGAAACACACTAAGTATTCCAACATCGACACCTGTCATCAAACTACATATTATAGACTAATCAATGAACACTGGTTTGTCAATATTATTACAAAGTTGGCAATATAAAGATAATATAAAAAGGAAATATAACTTGTACAATGTCTGCGGCGTACGTAGAGCCTCTACGAAGCTCTACGAGATTGACAGAAGTAATTAGTGTCAATAATTGACATAAATATCACAGTAAGGAACTTTGTATTGAGTATTATCACATGATTACATACGCTTAGATATTATAGATTATAGAGTATTGTACTTTCTAAATGTTATACAAAAAACAGTATATTAACGTATACGACAAACAACAATAAATCTTATAATTACTTTAACTACTGAAGGAACAGCTTTTACGCGCTTTATTTGAACCGATTAACGAAACTTTCACTGAATACTTAAGAAAGTGACTAGTTCGTGAGTCACCCGCGACTCAAACAAGCCTGACATTAACCTCCTTACTCTGATATAAACTCTCTAAACTCTGAGCCAAACGTATAACTCGTTTGAAGAGTTCTTCACAATAATCACGTGAAAAGCAATGATTGGAGTAGGTACAAACGTTTTACAGTTCAAAGTTAATTTATTGATAAGTTTTGGTAACAGGTCACAGGTAAGTACTGGGTACCTAAAACTGAACTGCAAGAGAAACGTCAAGAACAGCAAACGAGGCTGTCATGTATCATGAATCACAATAACTTCCTAAGCTGCAGCCTGGTGCACGGACAAGCTGTTCCTTAGCTCCAAGCTAACTCACACTAAAGGTACCACCACCGAGTGGTCGGTACATACTGGCCTACAGCGCCACCTGCCGACGGACCACTGAACTACTGAATATCATCCACTAGTCAAACTTTTGAAACTACCATGGTTATTAACACTGCTATGCTAAATATCCCGATTTAAATGACTTACTATCATTCTACTAGTGGTTGTACGATATGTCAGCGCAATAGGAGAGATGAACTGGAATAGTATAAGGGAATGTGTGTGTGTGTGTGAGGGTGTGTGTGTGTGTAGCTACTCGTAGTTAGCGATGGATAGTTTATATTCGGGATCAATCAATAATTTTCATTCCGGCCCTGGTGGGGGCACAGAGAGGGGCCTCGAGGCTTGGCCTCATTACCCCGGCGTCAACTCGAGGGGTGACGACCCCTCGGTCCTTGGGTTTTGTGGGAATATATATATTTTTTTTTTCCCTGTTCTCAATGTTTTTTTTCAATGTTATATTCGGGATTGAACTGTGAAACGAAAATATAAGATTTATATTGATTTGTGTTAGACGCCTGTAATTTGAGTAATCAATGCATTTGCACAATTCAGCATTAAAACACGAATACAATAATATGTAATACGAATACAGTCGGTATATTTGGTAGCTTTGTGTACCTACACAAAGCTACCAAATCGTTTTTTGGGTTGCAAGGAGACAAAATAAGGTATCTACAGTTCAAAAAACCGTTGAAGTGGAACAATTAATCCACAGCATCATTATGATATGCTATTATAATAAATTCTGGCAATTTCCCCGTTGACAGTCCATTATTGCGTCGTAGCCAATATTTGAGACAATTGCCTGAATGTCCCAAAGTCCCTCAAAGGCTCGGAGTCGCAAAAAACGTAGAGATGTAAAAATAATTGAATATCTATGGACCGCGAGGGGGGTAGGGGGGGGGGGGTAATCCTCTTCCAGGGGCTCGAATTCCGCTGATCATGTACCTACCTACCCGCCCGTGTAATGAATGGAATTAGCCGAGCTGCGACCAGAACTAAAGGTTTTGTAACGTCCGAGCAGTTCTAACAACATTTGCATTGAGTTCATAATCGAAGTGAATTGAATTCAGGTCTAGCTTAATATTAAAACTTTTGAAACTATCATGGTTATTAACACTAAAGTCATTTAAAACGGGATATTTACCATGATTTGATTTTTGAGTTATCCAATATTTCGGCACAGTTGCATGCGCCATGATCACGGAGTAACTGATCAAATCATGGTAAATATCCCGTTTTAAATGACTTTACTAGCTTAATATTGTTTGAGAGCCCCGCATCGCTCCGGGGAACATTACATACAAACATTGTACGTCAAGTAAACAAAATGTTACTGTAACACGAAGTTTTACTTTCAGTATTAGAAACGAGGATCATTTAGGCGAGTTTAGTCGGATATGTTTGTAGTGAAAAACTAAAAAAAAGAATATACGATGCAACGCCGAACACAACGCTCGGCTCGAGCCTGCGTTCGAGTACGACGCAAGCACCTCCGGAGTACGCGGTCCGTACCGCATCCAAATATATTATACCTTTTTATTAAGAAGTATTTGGATAGCAACTAATATCATATTATGATTATTTTGAAAAATCTAAAAACCAACTTTAATTTTCTTAATATTTACACAGATTTTTAAGTTTTTCCGGGCATTACTAAAAGTTACTGCAGTCTTGTAGGAAATGTGTGTGTGAATTAACTGAACTACGACGATGATATTAATGTATTACGGATTGTTCCTCTTCTAAATCTTATACTCTTTTGCCGTGCGAAGCCGGGGTGGGCTGTTAGTCATATGAATTAAAGCGAGCGGTCCAAGAGTTGGTCGCTCCCAGAGGAGCTACAGTCATAACTTGCCGCTAGCGAGGCGTCGTGTCGCGTCGCCCAATACTGCGCGATGTGTTCCGATCGCATACACTTCACGATACTGTTGGTTATAGCTGCTCTTGTCTCGAGCTGATATCTATCTGTTTGGGGAGAACAAGCGTACGCTGAGTGAACAAACTATCCATCAATGTTTTCAAAGTTACGCGATCCGAACACATAATTATAAGTTCTATTTAACGGGTAAATAAACGCGATAAATACCGGATACGTAATACTTATAATTAAAACCCATTATTGTAATCCAGGGTTCAAAACGTGCCCTTACTAATAAGTTTGAAATAGCTACTAGCGTCGAGTCGTTTGTTTTTCTGTCAACGAAGAATAACACTACTTAGCGATTACATCAAAATATTGCCAAAAATCTCTAAGCACAACCTTATGATTAGGTTCAGATATTTCTCCGGCCGGTCGAGCATAATTTATTTATTTTTTGTTTCTGTTAGCTCAACTGTATCAATTTTAAATACTTACTAGTTTTGATTTGTATTGTAATTTTCCTTATAAAGGTTGGCGGTCAAGGTTGGTCTGGTCACTAGAATTCAACAGAACTCCTCAACGCGTTGGGGCTAAGGTTGTGTTTGTTCATTCTAAAACAAGCTTGGTCATCTAAGAAACCTCTAGTGTCAAGTGTAGGTAAAGTGGTCGTTCAACGAGATGCTATAAAACAACTGTTGGCAAATCAATCGATACAGCATTGCATGTGTGTATGTGTGTGTGTGTGTGTGTGCCAAGCAGTCTGCGATGTGTGGATCGGAGTCGGATGGACTTTGAACGGAGAAAGGAAAGGCAGGTGGCGCAACGCGACCCGGCAACTAGGCCAAGGTCACCGCGCATCTCCTCCGCGCGCTGCCGCCCTGGTACTGCCAGCCCTCGCGGTCACTGGTACTTGTACGGCACGAGGCGGTACTGCTCCGGCTGCGGTTGGAACTGCTGCGGATGGAAGTGGACCGGCTGCTGCTGGTACTGCGCTGTTTGCGGATGGTACAGCACCGGTTGGGGCTGATACTGCCTGTTCAACAGCTCGAAGGCTCTCTGGTCGAAGATCTGAGGCTGATAGAACGGACTGCGGAAGCCGGGAGTCGGGATGTAGGGGTACAGATGTTGCTGCGGTTGCAGGTATTCCGGTTCTTGGTAGTGCTCCTGATATATTTCTTGGCTTTGTTGCTGTTGGTAGTATTGTTGGGGATCGGTCTGCTGGTTGGGGATGTGCGTGTGTTGGTGCGTCTTCTGTGCGTTGTGCGCCTGCTGCGTCCGCACGATGGGTAGCTCGGTGACCGCTTCCTTCTGATCGTTCGCCTCCTGTTCATCTTTCAAGCTCTGTTTCTCTTCAGATTGGGTCTCCTTCTCGTCTTTCGATGGCTGGTTCAGTAGTTGTTGTTTGGGCGGGGTGTAGGTGTCCGCACGGCGGTGCAGAGACGTGTGCGGGGCGGGGGCGGGGTTGCCGTCCCCCGGAGCGGCGCCGGGACGGAGACGCAGCGGAGGGCGGTAGGTGGTGGCTTTGAGGCGAGCGGGCGGGCGACGAGGCGATGGGGCGCGGGGGGAGGCGGCAGCGGGCGCGGGGGCGAGCGCCTTGTTGCGGCTCTGCAACAGGAAACCGGCGCTCAGAACCGGGGGAGGGGACTTAGGCTAGAGGGGGGGGGCAGTGCTTCTGTTGTGAAGCTCTGTGCTTCAGTCGAGGTGTGTCTGTGGCGGTGATGATGTGGGGAGGTGTGGGGGTGATGGTGATTGGATGCAGATGGGATAAATTGATAGTATTTTATGTTTATGGTCTCTTTGGGGAGACCCGGCTATAGATTTTTGGGTCTGATGTTCGTGGTAGAGCATGGTATTATTGGCATATATCTCTGAAAGCGTGAACAGAACACAATCTGACATTTTCTGAACATGAAGGAACTTCGACGTCTTCCTAGTGACGACCTCAGACAGGTCAATGACCGCCGCGCAGAGAAGGTCGCGACTACACTATGTACCGAATGTTTAGATGTGAAGTGGTTATGTCGTGTGCCTAGAGGTAGGTAGGAGCGTGGGCTCGCAGCGAGCTGTGACTTGTCCGCGGTCGGTGCAGGGGTCTCTGTACACCGCCTGCACCTACCGGGGCTGTGGGCGAAAGGTACACGTGGGCTGAGCAATTGCATTCAAATGCTGAGAGGATTACTTGTAAAACAGATTTTTCAAAACATATATTTTCTTACTTGGTCATCGAAAAGACGAAATACTTCAAATAGTAAGATGTGCGGTATGCGGAGAACGACAAAATAATGCTGGACGATGACTTTTCATAAACATGCCTCTACCTCTCTCACGTCATCTCTCAAAATTTGATTTGGTTCAGCGACTCTATCTAAAACGGGCTTTGCGGAAAAACAGAGAATTGAAAAAATGTATGCCCCAAATTAAAAGTACATTTCAGCAAACATTATGTTACAAAGATTATTAGATTTGTACTGAGTCCCCGATTAATAAGACTTTAAAATCCATTAGGCAATGTCTCTACTCTATGCGCCGTTACCCGCCCGGCCCAGTTCCATCGACAAAGCAAACCGATCAATTAACAACAGCAGCCCGCGCTGTGATTTAGCGCGGGCTGCTGTTGTTAATTGACGACGCGACATGTTTCATCGACTCGATTCAACCCCGCGCGATAATTACTTTCGACCAAGGCACATCACTACCACCTTTTCGATCACGGCTGGAGTTAACATCACTATTCACGAGTTATGACATTTGTTCATCGGTACGAGCCGAGCACGAGATAGCTTACATTGCATAACTCATCATAAAGTTTGTTTACAATTACCTACCTACAGTACCTACTACCCACAAACCTATTTTTCATTAAATAACTGGTTATGTCACTGTCACTATAGTTAATGGCTGTTGTTAAAGCTGGGATTGAATACTCGCTGTCCGTAAGAAGTGACGATGTTAGTAATAATCGTACTCACTGGTAACAATGAAGTAATTGCCAGTCAACTGTTAAAACTCACAGAATATTCATAATGTGCATTATTTCCGTTAAATTATAATTGCTACATTATATAATGCAAATAGCTTGCATATTAAAAAGTAATATATTCCGGTGAGCGCGGTTTAAGGCTAGTGTTGTGCTACACTCGATAGTGAAGAGCCTCAGTGTCGCGCTTGTCAGCACTATATCCATCAATTGTTGCTATTATCACAATGAAATGGACCCATTTGATATGATAGGCATGAGGCAGGCATTAACAAGCAAACAAGTGTTACTAAAATCGCAAAGATATGGGTTCATTTGTTTGAGTGTCAAACTATGTCCCCACAAGATAAAGCTTTATCCCTGTCATTCTAACTATCCCTCTATTATAATTCCCCTAAACCCGCGCATGTAGGTCAACCTTGTCAAAATAAAACCAGCTTCATCCCGCTCGCAAATTGCATTTGTCAACGTCAGTGTCCCCTCCCTAGTAATGGTTTCAGTGTCCGATTCAGTTGGCACTTCACTATCTAGGTCATTGTTTCAGCCTTTCGCGTGTTTTCATGAAACTACCTGCAGCTTTGATATCCTGTAGCGGGTGCAACGCGGACACCCGCGGCTGTGGACTCTTTACAAAGGTCTGCGCCAGCTCTCATTAACATGTTCATTAATAACTTCAGCTGAAGGCACGAACTTACTGCCCGTACTCGAATGATTGAACTGGCTCCTTGGGCCATTCAATATTCTCAGCTTAGATATACATTTGGTTTATGTTTAAAACACATAACGCTTTCAGGATTGAGTTTTCTCTTTCTATCAAATTAAATTCTAGAATCGATTACGAAAGAAGATATTACTTTTAACAAGATAAAGAACCAAATATGATGCTCTTCAAATCACACCATTAAAATAAACGCTATAGTCTGGATGTTTAGATGTTAGGATGTTTGTGACGTGTCCATGCCCGACTGAAATTTTGCATAAATGAGGCTACTTTTACGAGTGTGAAGCCGTGGGCAGAAGTAGTCAGCAGGATGTATCGGCCACATCGCCGCCGTGCCTCCAATGGAGGAGCGTGTCGGCTTCGCGGTTGGGAAACAACGAGCCAAGTTCGAAAGCTTTTGGCTCTGTAGGCGAGGCGACATCTAAAACGATTTATTTGCCCGTAAGCTACAATAACCTTCATCGTGTCCACATAGAGTTGGAATTCCTCTGAGTTTTGGCGAGTTTCGAAATTATGATGAGTTGCTAAAATGTCTGATACAGTGTGAGGAAATTAGCGAAGGTCAATGATTCAGTGTGCTGGTTTTGTTTGCCAAAGCATTTACCTACTCATCTGCAAGGACAGGAATAAATGCAATACCTTTATTTTTGGTGGGACAACCATAATTAATTCCCTCGCTTTTGTTAGGTACAAAAATACGTATGTTAATCTCCTAACGGCCTGAAACAATCACGCCTTATGCGACATGCAAGGCCCTGGGTCCCATTCCTTTGAGATCAAATGTGCAAGGATGATGTCTCACCTAAGGCACTTATGACCAACAGCGCAGAAGACCAGTATAGGCTGATTAAATAAATAAATAATGTTGGACAATCCACACAACATCGTCTAGCCCCAAGCTAAGCAGAGCTTGTATACTTAATGCAATAGATCACCAGTGTGACCAAAGTTAGTAGATTTCTACTTTTTCGGTAGATTTTGAGGAACTTGCAACAGCTGCTAGTAGGAAAAAAAATATCAGTATATTTTGGTAGAATTTGCAATTTTTTGGTATATTGGTAGTATTTTTTCGAAAGAAGATGGCAACTCTCTTCTATAATCTATTCTTTTATGGGAATTCCCCCATTATGTGAATCGGAATCAGTCTATCTCTTTCTAAACACACGTACTCAAAGAACAAACACTCAAAGCCTAGCCGGGGCTTCCCCCGAAGGTAAATAATTGTTCAATCTATTTTCATTCATTATAAATTTATTTCTGTTGTTCATTCGCTATCATAGCATCATCTGTTTCTGGTGTTGTTTGACTTCGTGATGAAACGTAGATATATTCAAGGGTATCGCGCGGAGTGGGAGCAAGATCCTTTATTCAAGCAATGGTTGAATAAATCAAAAACTAATGAAGCGAATGCACACTGTAAAGTCTGTAATTGCGACATGCTCAGTAGAGTGGCTTCTCTGAAGGAACACATGGCTACATCTAAGCATCTAAAAAATATGAAAGGATTTTCTGGAACCTCACAGGTAAGCAGCATCTGAATACTGTCTTACAGCGCATTTAGATTTGTTTATAAAATATATTACTATGTATCAGATATTTTATTCATTCGTCTCGTAATAAATGCTACCAAATAGGCAGTGTGTGTTCTTGAGTGGAGACCGCGACTCGGTAAACGTAGTGTAGGACGGCCTCCGGCCAGGTGGGATGACGACTTGCGAAAGACTGCAGGCAGGCAGATGCTGGATGCGTCAAGCCGAAGACAGGGCGCTATGGCGCTCATTAGGGGAGGCCTATGTCCAGCAGTGGACTAATATATGTTGATGATGATGATGATGAAATAGGCAGCTTAATTAGGTACGCGCACAAGGCATAACTGGGCATTACCTTACTATGTGTTTATGCTTAGAGTAATAATAATAAGACGATAATTTGAAGATAATTTCACAAAACATTCCGCTCCACGTTGAAGCCAAAAAATAACCAATGTGTGCGTAAGCGGCTCGTGCGTGATTACATTAGCCGACACGCAACAAGCGCACAAATAATGTTGCAAGTTATTAACATTTTCCCTATAAATTAGGGAAATTGTAACATTTTGTAAGGAGTAAGTGATAATAATTTTTCTGTTTGATAATTTTTTATTAATTTCATTTATTATCAATGGCACGTTCAGAATTATGTCCTGTGTTAATATTACGTACTCTATGGACGTTTACAGACAGGGTTACAGGTTAAGTCGGGTAGTAAGTATGACAAAAGTAAAATCATGAAACTAAAGAATACAATACAATACAAAAATCCTTAGGCTTCACTTCGTTCGCGCGCGTCTACTGAGGTTCTAAACTTACTTATTCTAACTGCTTATGTTTTTTTCCCAGAGATAATAGCAAAATCTTTTGAATTTGGTTGCCCGCCAGGCATATCATATTGGACCAAAATTAAAACTTATAATCTTTCTTTGTTGTAGATTGATACTATTTTTAAAACAACAACTATTACTGAAGAAGTAAAGAAAGCTGAAATAAGTATCGTTGCGGCCCTCGTAGAACATAACATACCCTTTCGTGTTATGGATCACGTGAGTGAAGTTATTCCAAAAGCATTTCATGACTCTGAAATTGCCAAAAAGTTTTCATGCAAGAGAACTAAGTCTGCTGCAATTGCCTACAACGTCCTAGGAAAAAGCTTTGAAGAGAAAATGCTTGCAGACTTACGTTTGGACCGAGAAGTTGAAACTGAAACTGAAACTCCGATAAGACCAGTATTTTCTATAATTATTGACGAGAGCACTGACGTGAGCACTACTAAAGTTCTTGCAGCAGCAACTAAATATTATTCAGAGAAATTTCAGTGCCCACAAACAAAATTTTTATGTATGATTGACCTGAAAGGAGAAACTGCGCAAGATTTATTTGATAGTTTAAACAATGCCTTAACGGAACGAAACCTTAATCTAACCAATTTAATAGGGTTTGCTGCCGATACTACTAACGTAATGTTTGGAGAAAGGAATAGCGTGGTATCCAAACTCAGGGAAGTAAATCCGAACTGCATCTTTTTCAAATGTATGTGTCACTCAACAAATCTTTTAGTTAGTTAAGCATGCAAGAAGCTGCCTCGTACTATAGAGTTATTCGTCAAAGAAGTGTATACCTATTTTTCACATAGCAGCCAAAGACAGAGAGAACTTGCAGAATTTCAAAAGTTTGTTGACACTCCGACTCACCGCATGCTTCGACATTATGACATCAGGTGGCTTTCCCTTTATGAATGCATACACAGAATTGTAGAGCAATGGGAAGCATTGAAACTTTTTTTTCACAGCGAGCGTTTTGGAACAAGAAATGCAAATGCTACTTGTGAGTTCCTATTTGACCACCTAAATAGCAATGAGACAAAACTTTACATAAATTTTTTGGATTTCATATTGCCAATAACCAATAAATTTAATATCATATTCCAAAGTGAACAAACAGTTGTTCACAATCTTCACACCGTTATGCAAAACATGATGTCGTCAATTCTGAGTTACTATATGAAAATAAATTATGTCAGAACTACCCCGCTTCATTCGATAGATCCAAACGCTAGGATGCATTATGTGCCACTAAAAAATATGTACATAGGTTTAAACGTGGCTATGATAATAAATTCATTAAAAGATGATGTTTCAATGAGACCTAAAATTGATGAATGCCTTGAAAGGTGTCAAACGTTTTTGATTGAATTGAGCAATCAATTTATAAAAAGAATGCCTGTTCAAGATGACCTGTACCAAGATCTATCATTCCTTGATCCTCAAAAGGCTGTGTATGACGACTTTCGAAGCTTGATTGGAGTACTCCAACGGTTCCCTAACTTGGTACCAACTGGAAAGTTACAGGTAGTTGACAATGAATATAGAGAATTAAAATTAGATCAATCAGTTTCTAACTTGTTGTCTTCTTCAAGTTCATCAACTGCAACATTTAACGTTGATAAGTTTTGGAGTGAAGTTGGCAAGATGTGTGATTCGAATAATAAACCGAAGTATGAAAATTTGTCCCGATTTGCAAAACAGATGACAATCCTGCCTGTGTCAAACGCTAAAGTAGAACGAATATTTTCTGATATTAATAGAATTAAAACTCGTGACAGGAACCGTTTTCACAATAAAAATGTAGCTGCAATCATGCATGGGAAAGAAGGTCTTCGACAAATTGAAGATGGTTGCGCAAATTTTGTCCCAGACAAAGATATGCTAAAATTAATGGAAGCTAAAAATCTGTATGATAATATAAATGAAGATTCCTAAGTGATAGTGACTGACGAATTCCTGAAGATAAATTTATTTGATTTGTGTGGTTATGATGAAACTCTGATGTTTAATTTATTTGATTTTTTTGTTTGATTTGTGTAATTGTGATAAATGAACCTTCATTGAGAATAAAACCTACCTATTGTGACTGAATTCCTGATGTTAAATTGATTGATAACCCAGTTAATTTTATAGTAGATTTTTAGTAGACTCCAGCTTATTATAAGTAGATTTCGGTAATTTTTCACCCTATGTTACAGTAGATTTGTCAATTCAAATCTGGTCACACTGTAGATCACATAGATGGATATTTTTTATTATACATAAATATAAGATAACGACCAGACCACCCGGAAAAAATATCTGCATATTGTACACACAATTGTTCCGAGGCAGGAATCGAACCAGCAACCTCCTGCGTCGCAGGCAAAACCTTCGCCCACCGAGCCACAGAGGTCGTCGTGACTATGAAGTGTGATGGACTGATGTCGCTCAATAGAAGGCTCAATATAGGCTCAATATAGTTCTCCGCCTGTGTCCAGCAGTGGACATGGTAATGCTGAGCATGTGTGTGACTGACCTGTGGCGAGACGCCCAGCATCTTGAGGCTGGGCGGCACGTGCTGCAGCAGCGCAGGCGGCAGCACCACGTGCCCGAAGTCCACCGTGAACGCTTCGCACCACACGCCGAAGTGCCCGATGTCGAACACGGTCAGCTCCTGCACACAACAACGGTACATTCATTAACATCGGTTGTGGACTGTCCTGCAGAGTCCAGCACAGGAAACCGCATAACGGAACATAGAAATCATAAAGGTAAGCTTGAATAACAGAATATATATTATGTTGTCCAGCCACTTATCCAGTGACACGATCTCCTTTCACAGGACCTTGTAATACCAGCACCAGGGCAAAGGTAAGTAGCACCGCAAGGTGGGAATATGAACTGGTGTATGTTGGGAAGCCAGTGGGTGCGAGCCCTGCGGGACCGTCTGTTATGGTGATCGCCGAGAGAGGCCTGTAGGCCTACGCAGCTTCGCTGTGAGATGGTATACCAAGCGTTTGGTCCCTTGTGCCCTTGCAACTCAAAGCTCCTTTGTTAAAGTGTAGTTACCCCGGGCAGCGTGAGCACGGTGGTCTTGTTGTCGTACTTGCGCAGCGGCGCCTCCGAGCCGTGCTCGTCCGGGATGCGGATGCCCTGTGGCGACGGGGACGCACCGCGATCCACCCAGAACTTACCCCGGGCAGCGTGAGCACGATGGTCTTGTTGTCGTACTTGCGCAGCGGCGCCTCCGAGCCGTGCTCGTCCGGGATGCGGATGCCCTGTGGCGACGGGGACGCACCGCGACCCACCCAGAACTTCGCGTCTGCAACAACACAACATTATTATAACAGACCTTCTCGCCTGCAACAACACACGGTATAACATGACAGATATTCTTTATATCGGACGAAGCAAGTAGCAGCCGTCACCAGCTCACCAGTGCCAAGTGGGCTGACACGAGGTTCGACTGCAAGCCGGCAATCATTACATTCGTAAATTGATGTTTCACGCCAAGTTTGACATTTGGAACGCAATAATGGGGGCGGGCTCTGAATTTTTCATTTTATTAGACGCAGGGTAGGACGCAGGTAATTGTTCATCTGGTTGACACTGGATAAAAATTTGCGTGATTGGCATTTGTTTTGTTTAGTTTAACCACATATACATAGTTCACACGATTACGAATTAAAATGCTCCAACTCGAACAGAAATCGATGAAAAAGCATCTAAAGTCACCAACTACAAGTGGTTCTGTTGTGTAAAGTAGTCGTGTGCCTCCGACAGTTCGTTTGAATGTCGTGCAGTGATGCGGGGGGCTGCGGGGGCTGGGGGGCTCACGAGACAGCTCGGAGACCGCTAACTAGCGCGCGCTGAACTCCATAAACTTTTCAAATTTCCTCTCGTTCGACGTGAATGTGGGAAGATGTAGTTTGCGGTCATCAAGCACCCCTTACAATTCCCAGCTTCTAGCGATGCCATGCGATACTCGACTCTACCCCCCGGGCTTAAACAACATGTTAAGGGTGAGTTAGTGGGTGTGGATGGTGGAACTTGGCAAATAAAACGGAGCCCGCTATGAATCATCGCGAGTTCCGGGTAGTTGGCGGAGACTCGAACCTGCATTTTCGAAACTTTTGCATACTTTCGGGGAAAATGTGCAGCTTCATAAAGACAATTAATTTCCGTTTTTGATAGATGCGCTGCATGAATCAGTTACTTGGTGTCGCCTTGTAGAGCCGTCTTTATAATGACGAGCGTAGTGATACCATCATATGAAAGCACTTTGGGAGATTGCGAGAAGCCATACGTGCCCCCCTCGGCAGATACTAGCTGTCACCGAAGATTACCAAATTGAAACACAAGATTGCTATTACGGCGAATAACCTCAGTTTGTAAAACACGAACGGCCATAAAAATAAAATACGTCTCCTTGCCGTAATAGGCAATCTGCGACAGTAAACGCTCCCCCCTCCTGCTTGCTCCATGATTCCCCGATGGGGGAGATCCCCTATGTCCCCTAAATAGGGAATTACGGAGTCACGCCGGTTGCACCTGAGGCGAGGCCTTACGGGGACTTCCCGAGATGGCGGGAAATGATAGCGATGGTAGGTAAGGTACTTTTTGCTTTGGATTCCCGAGATAATTTTAGCCTCATATCTTGAAAGCCCTATTTTATAAGCCTACTACGCGATTGATGTTTTGATAAAATGTATTATATCATGCAGTGGCTCGGTCTACGTGCCGAACCAGCACGTGTGTACTTGCATGAACCTTTGGATAAACTCGACTTGTTTGGAGCATTGGAAACGTCGTTGGTGGTGCGAGTGCTGGATCCATGACTTAATTACACTGTGGCCCAAATAACGTTCACTGCTCAAAACAAACGCCTCTGCCGAACACAGGGGTTTGCCATGATCCCCTCACTGGGTAACCGGACATTTAGAATGTGCTCCCAATAATGTTAGATCAGGTAGGTAGTAAAGTAGGTAGCCACATCAATCAGGTCCGTCGCCGCACCTCCAATATTTGCCTCACCCCCTCCCTCTTGCCGGGGCCCGCGCCTCAACAATTCATTATTCCGTGAATTAATGACAGTCAGACAGCTTCATACGTCCGTACACGAAGCTCCCCCAGCACAGCCCGGCGCCGCTCCAGCTGGGTCACTCCCGACACCTCTCAAGCACACCGAGTTCTAATTCAGTTAGCGCGAAACTAAATATTTTGATTTGAATTTAATTTCATAATGAATAAATTTTCAAATATCTTTATTTAAAAAACATAACAAATAACAGTTATACAAATCTAGTTTTGTATCCTAAACAATATTAAACATACATTTAAACTCGTTTTTAAGCCATATGCGCTTTTTCTAACTTATTTAAATAGAATTACATATCATACATTTGGTTATTGAACCATTTAAAACATTTCTCTCTTAATAGGACTACAATACATGCAAGCTTTAGTTGAGCATTAGATACATTTTAAATAAAATATAATAAATGAATGTGTGGAGGTGAGATAGGCCCTAGCAGCCTATCTCACTATAAGGTAAGGTGCTGCGGTTTGTTTGGAAAGTTGTCTCAAGGTGCAGTGAGCCTGGATCTTCATAGCTTGGACTGTACAACAGGTTCTCAAATGGGTAGATATGTCATCACCGCTGAATTATAATCAAATAACGTCAATACATCGTTTGTATATATAATGCTGGACAATTAATATAGCATCATCCAGCTCAAAACTAAGCAAAACTATTGTTTTTGGCACTAGATGACATAAGATACTACATACAAACTACAATACACATTCCTACTGTACTGACGTAATACACGCATACATACAACTTGTCCTAGTACACCTACATAGTAGGACGTTGTGAATGCGCTATACATATAAGAACTATCGAATCGGTTTATTCAGCGGGCAGTAGCATGAATGGAGTATTGTCGATGGGTGGACCACATCAAAATTCAAAATCCTTTATTGCTTTAGGCTTACATAATTATAAGTACTGAGACAATTCAAATTTTAAACTATAAATGATTCATTTTCATCATCATTATCAGCCTATGATAGTCCACTGCTGGACATAGGCCTCCCCCAATAAATCATTATTTATTATCGAATAAGGAATATATTGATTGTGTGTTCACTTAAGTTTTTCCTCACCTCCGACCGGGTGCCCCAGCTGTGCCTCGCACGGACTGCGGCGCCGGGGCGGGCGGCGGTCCCGCGCCTACATCGTCAATTGTTTCTGTCGGATCCGATCCTGTGCATTTTATACGGAGCCTCATAAGCCCACTCCACGATCACGCGTCAACAAGACGAGCCGAAAACGATTCATTTTATCGAGAACATTTATGTAACTGGACATTTTAATGACATTGTTGTTTGGAGTCGGTTGGTTGGTTCGGTTCGGCTCCTCGTGACGTCATCTAACAGAGATAGGAACTGTGCACTGTGTAATGGTCCTACGCCTACCTGCAGTACTTCTCGTGAATTGAACTCGCTACCTACGAGTATCTTGGCGAGTTACGAGTTCAACTTTACTGTAAAATTTTTAGGTAAAACTTTTCTTTTTATCATCAATCTAGTACCATAATATTTAATAGGTTTTGCGATGGCTTTTTCCCTAATTTTCCCTCGTTCATGCATATTATCCAGGATCATATAAACGGTAATCATGGTTCGCCGTAAATGCAATTACCAGTTCCAATTTGATGCGTTAATACCGCGTCTGCCCCGCCCCGTCCGCGCCCCGCCGCGTTAATATCATCAACATGCGGTAACAGATTTATGTTCCATTGAGCTAGGAATCTGACAAACCGACACTTATTCTGCTCACCAACAGTACCTTCTGTTATGATCTGATGCAGCCGGCCAAGAGCAACACACTGGTCAGGATGAGGAGGTACATCAGTGCATCGGTACTCGTAACAGAAGCTCTGTTAATCACCGGATCCGGGCCGGATCAGTGTGTATACTGTGAAACTGTGTCTCCAACATTAAATAAGCAGTTACCTGGCGCCTCTCCGTCGTAGAAGAAGTTGGGCACGAGCAGCGTCTGCGCGTCCACGACGACCACGGCGGCCGAGGCCACGCCGTGGATGCCGCGCAGCGCGCCCGCGCGCACCGACCGCGGGGCCTCCAGCGCGCGCGGGACCAACACCGACCCGAAGTTCACCTGCCCAACACAAACAGAACATTGTTAGCCAAGGGGATGAAGCTGTCTCGGGCGCCCGAGCTTAGCTCGCGGTCTTACAGTTCACTCACGAGCAACCCGAAGGGGGAAACGATCTTCAGAGTATTCAGCCGGTGGATCTATAATCCCTCGCCGCGGTAGCGTCGCAGCGGGCCCGTGCCGCCGCGCTCGTCCCGCAGTCTTACCGAGAAGTCGTTGCACCAGACGGAGAGCCACTTGATGTCCTTGAGCGTGCGCCCCTCGGGCAGCGCGAGCGTCAGGCCCTCGCCGCGGTAGCGCCGCAGCGGGCCCGTGCCGCCGCACTCATCCCGCAGTCTTACCGAGAAGTCGTCGCACCAGACGGAGAGCCACTTGATGTCCTTGAGCGTGCGCCCCTCGGGCAGCGCGAGCGTCAGGCCCTCGCCACGGTAGCGCCGCAGCGGGCCCGTGCCGCCGCGCTCGTCCCGCAGTCTTACCGAGAAGTCGTCGCACCAGACGGAGAGCCACTTGATGTCCTTGAGCGTGCGCCCCTCGGGCAGCGCGAGCGTCAGGCCCTCGCCGCGGTAGCGCCGCAGCGGGCCCGTGCCGCCGCACTTATCCCGCAGTCTTACCGAGAAGTCGTCGCACCAGACGGAGAGCCACTTGATGTCCTTGAGCGTGCGCCCCTCGGGCAGCGCGAGCGTCAGGCCCTCGCCGCGGTAGCGCCGCAGCGGGCCCGTGCCGCCGCGCTCGTCCCGCAGTCTTACCGAGAAGTCGTCGCACCAGACGGAGAGCCACTTGATGTCCTTGAGCGTGCGCCCCTCGGGCAGCGCGAGCGTCAGGCCCTCGCCGCGGTAGCGCCGCAGCGGGCCCGTGCCGCCGCACTTATCCCGCAGTCTTACCGAGAAGTCGTCGCACCAGACGGAGAGCCACTTGATGTCCTTGAGCGTGCGCCCCTCGGGCAGCGCGAGCGTCAGGCCCTCGCCGCGGTAGCGCCGCAGCGGGCCCGTGCCGCCGCACTTATCCCGCAGTCTTACCGAGAAGTCGTCGCACCAGACGGAGAGCCACTTGATGTCCTTGAGCGTGCGCCCCTCGGGCAGCGCGAGCGTCAGGCCCTCGCCGCGGTAGCGCCGCAGCGGGCCCGTGCCGCCGCGCTCGTCCCGCAGTCTTACCGAGAAGTCGTCGCACCAGACGGAGAGCCACTTGATGTCCTTGAGCGTGCGCCCCTCGGGCAGCGCGAGCGTCAGGCCCTCGCCGCGGTAGCGCCGCAGCGGGCCCGTGCCGCCGCACTTATCCCGCAGTCTTACCGAGAAGTCGTCGCACCAGACGGAGAGCCACTTGATGTCCTTGAGCGTGCGCCCCTCGGGCAGCGCGAGCGTCAGGCCCTCGCCGCGGTAGCGCCGCAGCGGGCCCGTGCCGCCGCACTTATCCCGCAGTCTTACCGAGAAGTCGTCGCACCAGACGGAGAGCCACTTGATGTCCTTGAGCGTGCGCCCCTCGGGCAGCGCGAGCGTCAGGCCCTCGCCGCGGTAGCGCCGCAGCGGGCCCGTGCCGCCGCACTTATCCCGCAGTCTTACCGAGAAGTCGTCGCACCAGACGGAGAGCCACTTGATGTCCTTGAGCGTGCGCCCCTCGGGCAGCGCGAGCGTCAGGCCCTCGCCGCGGTAGCGCCGCAGCGGGCCCGTGCCGCCGCGCTCGTCCCGCAGTCGCACGGCGCCGGCGCCGCCGCCCGGCGTCTTGCCGTTGCCCACGTAGAAGTACGCCGCTGTTCAGGGAAAACAAAAACGGTTAATAATTTGTTTGTCATAACATAGATTACAGACAAAAGGCAAACATTTCGAAAAACATAACGCTAAACTAGGATTGAACTGAAATCGTAGAGACATTTAGAAGTAGATCTGTCAACAACAAACGCCTACTTTATCTCGGATCAACGTGTGCGAAGCTGCCGACAGGAACTGTGTAGTCGTTAATTATCTGAGCGACTGCTGCTGCCTTTACTGAGAAGTGATTATTTGGAGGAAAGGAAAGTTGTTGGGCTCGTCCGTAATGACGGGCATCGCGCTCACGGCTGTCATCACGCCGCCGTCACGTGCTGCAGTACTGTGTGGCGGAGGCGAGGAGGCTTCGGAACGACGACTGTGACAGGGAAATATTCCTGTTTGTTCTTGAATGGACTAGAGTCGAGGTAGTTAAGTATCATCAATGGTATAATCACAGATATTTTTTCCGCGAGCTGTAATGTAGTTCACTTAGGGTTTCTGTCCTTAGATTACATCCTACGGAATTTACTATTAGTCGAATTGCAATGAGCCTCAGTCAACCTAAGTAGTGTTGTGCCAACGTTTCCATATCATGATTAATATAATGCCAGTAAGGTTCCCCGAACACTCGTACCGAATAGGCCTGAGGCATCCAGTAACACAATGTAATGGTACACCATACAAAGCGTCTCCAAAGTCTACAAAGCCTCCCTTGGCTCGTCGCGACTGAAAGGGCAGCCGTCGCAAGCAGCCCAGTAACGCACTCGACAAAGGACAAAGCATTCTTCAAGTGAGGTATGCGTACGCCCCCGGCCTCGCTTGTAAAGTATTCCACCTGGCCCTTCATGGAGGTTAGAAGCCCATTTACAACATTATCGCGAATTGAGGAATCTCTCGCATTTCTTATCTTGCGACTGGCAACAGTGCCAACGGTAGGACAACCTCTGGCATAGAGAAAGGTCCGCCGCTGTAGATTACCGTACGGCACGGTCCGGGTGCCTACGACTTTGAAGTCCGGCACGAAATTCTATGTTTATTTTTTTATAAATATTTGTGTCAAAATCTGGGTGTTTTTAAAATGTGTCCTGAGTAAAACTGCCTATAAGGAAACTAACTATGCGAGTTACTTATTAAGAACATTAGAGAGGTAGTTTGTATTCAATCTTCTGATGTACCGTGTTTCTGTACGCAGCATTGGTAAATAAATAAGTATGTGGTTGGATAGTGAAGGGATTCCCTAGAGGAGCAAGTTGCTCACAAGTTTTCTTTCATTTCATTTAACGACGCGGCTCCATCTGTGTCCGCGCGGAACGACACAGACTGATTGCTAGACCGCACTGCGAATAAGATATAACGCTAAATAAAAGACTTTCTAAAAATATACTTTCTATAATAAAGGTACCTACTTGGAACAAACATTCAAAATGCTGCTGAAGTATTCAAAAAATAAGTATCATTGAATGAAAAACTAAATCTCGAAGAGTAGTCAATATAAATGTAATATTCTGCTTCAGTATGCGGACGAGAGTTGACTCTGTGAATAATCTTCCAAAGTAAACTTTATATCCGATCCACAAGATGAAGTTTCGCGCTGAACCCAGAAGCTGTGAGTGCACAAGTTTGTTTGGGATATTATTAGAGGCGGGCCTCGTTGGCGATCCAGCTGAGATGTGGAGCGGAGCGCACCTGCCTACTCCATCTACACTAGTGCCTACATGATCTATGACCTACAGACCTCATGATCAGCCTACACCACAGCAGTTCCGGTCTCCTGCGAGACGACTTTTTGCACTCCAAAGTTGAACCGGTGGTTTAAGTTAGCGCCACCTAGGAGATATCCTCCGAAGGGCGTAGTGAAGGTAGTATGTTCGCGTGTCGCTAGATGTCAGTATCAGGTTCGTACCTGGTCCTTCTCCGTCGTAGTGGAAGTCGTGCAGATAGAGCGTGCGGCTGTCGACCGCGAACACGCGTCCGCGCACGCCGTGGTGCAGCGAGGACAGGGCTCCGATCTCCACGCCGTAGTAGGCGCTGCCGCCGCCACCGGTGCACTCTATAACAAACAAACAGGGTTATAAAGCTTCTAGAGTTTCGCAATCAAAACATGTCAGGTCAGCACGCAGAGACACAGGCACAGCCTTACTAACTCTATCTTATATTTAACTTTTTTTGTTTCTTTGTCGCTTTGGTGCTGTACCTATTGTAATGGCAATGTCAATATTTAAATAAATATGTATAAAGTATTAAACTCTCACGCTCCAACAAACGAAGTTTTCTGCACTCTGTGATATAAAATAAACACGCACCAGACGCGAGGTCAGTCTCTAGTGCGTCTACTTTGCTAACAACGTTTGATACTATGATAAAGGGAACGTCAGCATTTCTTATATGTTACACAGATGCAGCCTATACAGACTGAAGTGTAATCACATTGTGGCCCTACAGTCGTACCGACACCCTTACCCAATGGTGGGGGTGTCGGTGTCATTCATGACGTGGCTGAAAAACGAGGGTTTGTGTCAGATACCAAGACCACAGATGCTTGTTGAACGAAGTACATGTGGCCAATCGATTTATCGATCGGTACAACACTATTGGGTGTCCCCTCCCTACAGGACCTGCCATTGGGATGATTTGGATTGCCCCATTATTATTTTTCATTTTCCAATTTCCATGCAATCACGTTGTTTTATTTTTAATAGAAGAATACAACCATCTCCAAATAAACTGCATGAGAGCGGATCTCTTTTATTTACATGGGAAGAGTATCCCCCATGTCGGTGACCCCGACGTGATAGAAGAAGGATGTTGTGACATTTGCAGGGGAAGCTTCTCTGTCAAGAGTCTGTACTCTCCAGGCGTGTTAGACATCAGCATGTGTTGTGTGTGCCAGGCCCCAGCGTGTTGTTGTACCGGGCCCCAGCGTGTTGTTGTACCGGGCCCTAGCGTGGCGTTGTACCGGGCCCTGCCGCCGCCGGCCGTGTGGTTGCATCGTGTCGAGTTGTGAATGTCGCAGGATCGCCTTGAGCCACATCTACTTGTACTACATCGATAGAGCAGAGCTTTTAGTACCCACCTATAGGTACAAGTGTTCTAGAGGTGTGCGTGTGTGTGTGTGCTGAGGTTGCGTTCAGAGGTCAATATAAAGTTCATAATGCATTCAGAGGCGAAAGGAGGATAAAGGTTTCCTTAGGAATTCCAATCATGATCATTTATTTATTTGTAATAATATAATTATTCCTTATGAATTCTTGATGATTTCAAATGCAAATGAGAAATGGAAGAACCAAAGCGAAATGTGAGGAGTGTCCCATCTGCCAGTAATTTGAATGGTGTTATAGATAGTGAGATATACATTTGCAGACGTTTTATTATCTGCCGCAGCTGTCTGCATCCCCCCCCCCCCAGGCTAAGGGTGCAATCAAATGAACCATTGAACGAGCACAACCCGGGAGCTGTCCGCTAGTATTTACAGCCGCGGGGTATCGGGTAGTTATAGCTTTTATAGACCAATAATATTGCTTAAAGTTGAGTAAGTAGGCAATTAATTTACTTTTACCAGTTCAATTGAACGGCGCGTGACGCAAACCGACCTCCGCATCGTGAGAACCGAATACTTACCGACTTGCTGTAAGGACTTCATAGCGTCCGTCACAAACAAATATAGATAATGTGTTTAACTCCAATCGTTAGTTATATCTTCATGCTAGTTAACAAGATGAATGACCGAGGACCACTTTTTCTTACGAGTTTTAAGTTCCTTACTCCGATGCACTTTCGAACGACACGAGTTTGAAATAACTTTACCATACCATTCCACCCACCGTACCGGCCTGCGTCATGTAGCCCCACATGCTACATACCGCCGGACTGGCGAGAAAGTGTTGGAGAAGCCAGCGCCGCGAGACCAGCAGAGCGCTGAGAAAGTACTCGTTACAATTGACTTCGTTTTCGGAGACGCGACATTATGTGACTCAGATGAAATCGTAAGGGGACTAACGATCTGTGGGGACGTATTTTAATTAGGTAGAACAATAATTACATTATATTAGACTTAAATGGGCAAAAAACATGCACATATGTACAGGTATTACACATAAGAGATACATATATGAACGTACTAGTGGTTTCTTTTTCACTTCTTCCACTAGTGGACAAAAAATTGAAGTGAACAGAAAAATAATCTTTGATAATAATTTATAGTATAAATTGTCTAAGTGCTTATTTTGTAAGAATAAAAAAATAAAAAAAATAATAAATAAAATTTTGTGTTTGAGTTTGAATAATATTGTGAAGAGCGAACGCACAGGCGGTCAACAACATTTTAATAAAGTCTATGATAAAGGACAGAAATATAGGGCATTTGTTAGTGGAACCATTTGTTATGTATGTATGTACATAGGTTTACGATTGACGACCGATGTGGCGCGGCGGGCGAAAAGGTCCGCCTGCGGCGATTCCTGCCTCGGGACAAATGTTCGTACGATCTGCAAATATTTGATCCGGGTGTTCGGAGTTTTTCTTATGTATAACAAATATATTTATGTATGTAATATATTGTATTAGTAAATCAGTCATCAGTACAAATAACACAAGCTCTGCTCAGCTTGATGCTGTGTACATTTATCAGCATTATTATTATCATTTTATATTTTAAGATGATCTACGGAGATCTATCCTCCAAGTAGGACTCGCTCTCTCTCGCTTAAAGATAACTTCGGTTTTTATATTAACCTAATAATAAAATTTACTTGGCGTATTTTAGAATTCGGAACCTGCACGCAATTAGTAAACGAACTCAAATACTTTAATTCTAAGCCTAATGTTGGGTTCAACGCACACGTCAACCAACATGCCAGTGCGGCCAGTCGACCGATGGTCAGCGGGCGACGACGGCTGCGACCTCGAACTCTACTTTCCTCGACAGCTCGGCGCGCTAGCACGGCACTGGCTACTTGACTCTACTTGTAATGAAGCTCGTACGCACTAGTATTACCTAATCTGTGGTTATACCTGTTTCCTTTATAAACGCTTTCCCCGGCAATACTACTTACTTTGAAACTATCTTTCATTACTGTTACTATAATCAAATATTGTATAAGTAACATTGTAAACCGACGGCCGAGAACCAGCGCACGTATGTTTACCGACACCAGCATAAGCTGAGTTGGGACCATTTTGTCGCTAAAACTAAGTTAAATAATATTAAATTATCGTCCTATATCTTATTGTTTTTATTTAAATACGGCTTAATTGTACATCAATAGATACCAATATTATAAAGAGGAAAGATTAGATTCTTTGTTTGTCTGTATTGAATAGGCTTCGAAACTACTGGACCGATTTGAAAAATTCTTTCACCGTTGGGAAGCTACACTATCCCCGGTGAACATATTATATTACATATTAGAAATATGAAACTCAAATGTAACGCAGGTGAGACAGACGGCGTCGCTGATGCGGTGCCGGTGCATCTCGCAGACAGTGTCCTCGTTGCGGAACCTTCGCGTCACGGCTGCAGCGGAACTAGGGCCTTGTGCCCGCGCGGTAAAGTTCAAAGTAATGACTGGATGATGAGCGTTCGTTATGTGACCGCGGAAGACATCGCGTTGCTTCCCCTCGCCGCGGCACATTGGATCCTCACCACGGGACTGCATCTGCCAATAAGCAGCATTCCACTTTATTTGTAACATTACACAACAGTATTCGTTTTGTAAACTACCATCAACTACTCGTATATGAGTATGAGGGAGTGCCCTGCGGATGTTTGTTCTGCCTACCGGCGACTGCACGAGCAGTATGTATGACATATGATCTATCAGTCCAAAGATTAATAAAGCCGTTCAATATAAAATGTCTTGGTCAGGTAGAATGAGCTGCGAGGAGGCACTGAGCCGGGCCTGAGATGAAGGCTGACCCGCGGAGCACCCCAATACATTCAGTACCTACCTTTTCATTTGCGACGGGCTTCAATTGATTATGTGGTTAGATAAAATGTAATCCTAGGATTTAAGGTTCGAACTTTGAAGCTAAACGATACATAAAATCAAATTTTGAATAAAGTTAACATCAATAAAATAAATAAGAGCAGGTTTTTGTTGTCGGTTTGTGATTGGTGAGGCGTGCCACCAATCACAAACCGGCACCGACCACACTTTTTCGACGATATTTTGACGATATTAGTATTTTTACGATAACCTAATTCCTGAATAACGTTTTTACAGTTACCTCCGTTAGCGAATCTCGTTTGTGATCCGTAATGCGGTTCATCTACATAATGAAGGGCTCCGCCTAACGAGCCTCATTAGGGCACCGCCGCCGCCAGGGCGCGCTAGGGGCGCGGGGCGCGGCCCGGGGACGCCCCTGGTACCTCATCTCATCCTGCAGGTAGTGTCAACCGCACACTTTAGTATCGACATTTCACATTTCTAAAATATAATATAGCCTATGTTCTGTTCATCGGAGTTAGTACTACATACTTACCAACGGTGAATTTTTTTTGAAATCTGTTCAGTAGTTAGTCGGATATTCAATACAAACAAAAAATCAAACCTTTCCTCTTTATAATATTAGTATAGACACCAAGTTATAAGTCAAGTACCAAGGTAGGTAGGTACGTATTTTTTAAATACTAAAATTCTATTATATGTACTTAGTCATAATAATTTCAGGTTAAAAACATAATCAAATAATTAATTTTGATATACAATTAATGATAATTAAATACGATACTAATATTAACGAATTGGTAGTTCGTAAAACTCTTTTAAAGAGTAGAACGAGTTTTCAATGAGCCAATTACGTAACCTTCCTTCAATCAAGCCTGCCTGTCTGCCTGCCTGCCTGCCTGCCTGCCTGCCTGCCTGCCTGCGCGGGTGCAGTAGGTACGCAGTAGTACCTGTGGTACTCCTCTGTAAACACCTATCATTCTATTAAATTTCCTCTGAATGCAATAACGTGGTTCGAGTCGTTATAAAGCTGAGATAACATCCTGAGCGAAGTTGAACAAGGAAATAACAATGTTAATGGAACGTTACCGCGTCACTTTCCTAACTTCGGTTCTCTTTACAAGCCACCATCTTTGTAATAAAAGACAAACGGAATTGATTTTAACCAAAACCCAGTTCAGCAAAGACACGCTGTCTACTACGGTTCTTGTAATAAAATACCCTTTCCCTAGATTCCCGTGTCAAAAAGTTCCGTCTATCCGAGCTTCGGAATTATGAATGTCTTCTTGCAAGTCAAGGTTCCGGCGGCGTCGCGAGCCGGCGGTGGCTTCCCGCCGAAGACTGACGAAGATTATCTACATGAATTTCAATAAGATGTGCAACATCCCATGTGCCCGTTATATCAGACCCTGTCGGAGCCTGCAGGTGCCAGGATGCTAATTGTCTAAATATTGTATGTCCGAAATGGATAAATTGTTGTTACTAAATTATTATTTAAGACCTTTCCTATGGATGTTTTACACAATTTAACAATAAATATATTCTTATTCTTCTTAACGTGCTCTACTCATACACACTGAAGGAACTACTCTCAGATATTCAATAATCGATTTACAGTTGATGTGTTATATCTAGAAGTGTGGTGTGGGGCGGGGTGGTGCGGGGCGGGGTGCGGAAGCTAGGTCTCATCTACGGAAGTAGTCCATGTCTCCGGGCCTGGATGTGTCCGGGTAGAGGGAACGGCTGCCATTAGGCGGGATGCCGGCAATAGAGCGGGATGTGGGAGATGGCGGGCAACTGTTGCGTCCTCCTCGCTTATCTTGTGAGTGTAAAGCTGAGGATATGATCTACGTATCAATCTGATTTAGTTCAAAGAATGGGCAGGCTGAAGTGGCTGTGGCGCGTGTTCTACGGGCGGTAAACGTAATGTAGGCCCCCTGTGACTGAAGATGATTCCGGTGTAATGCTTTGTAGTTGCCTGTACCACGGAGATCAATAAACGTTATAGATTGGGTATCGACGGATGAATCGATGGAGAGATGTATGGTTGTTACTTCTTCGCGCCAAAACAACTTATCGGATCTGGGTGATTTTTTTCAAAGATTTAGTTCTAGACCTGACATAGCACATGGGCTTTACACAAATAACTTACCATGGAATAGATATGTATATAGCCTTTGAACAACGCGCGCAGAACTTAGATCTACCAATAGGTAGATTGTTGTAGAACAAATAGCCGTTAGTTGCAGTGGCTGTGGTCAGTGATGATGTGTGGTCACAGCGCAGACCACACGCTTCACTTTCCCGCACGGCTGCGCACGCGCACGCCGACGGCTGCGCACGCGCACGCCGCGCGGACACTTTGACTTTCATTAGGTACATACATTCGACGGTCCTTCACACACTCGCTGTAGAAGTATGAGACTTCACATTCACTAGGAGCCTGGTCTCGAGTACTTGCAGTGAGCAGATGTTCATTACTCCTACAATATGTAGGGTTCATCTGAGTTTTTCTGTAGCTATCGACCTCACTGTGGCGCAGCAGTGAAGGCCCGTCTGAGACGCTGGTTTCATTTCCGCAGTTTTTTAAATATAATTCGCAAATATTTTTGAATATATTTATTGAGTATTATTGAGCACAGTGCATTGACAGACAGGTGGTTCAGTGCAGTAATCGCTGTGCCCGCTATACAAGGCTATACATAATTGACATGTAGGCACGTTTACTGTAGAGAACCATCGCACCGTCCACCGCAGGCCGCCGCGCGCCGCGCGCGGTTCACCGGCCGCGGCCGCGCACAGCAAGTGCAATCAGCAGTAGATCAGGTACCGAGCGGCGGACGCTGCTCGCCAGGCTCCGGCATTCCTTCATCTCACTGATTCCTTACACTTGTACGTGAACAGGACGGGATGCTCAACCGAGCTCGCTGCGGTCAGCTGTTGTTAGCATACTTATCAAAACTAAATGCTATTGACAAAGACAGATATCTAGATTGGTACAAGCATACGTAGGCGCTAGAGGTATATATATGTATATACTGTACTCTATAGAAAGGTTTAAAAAACGCGGATGCGGCACGATTTCGTTGAACAATACGAAGCGTGAAAGTAGGCATTGTGCGATGAAACCGAAACAAGAAACCGAAGTTTCTTGAGATAATTGAGAATATTTTTCTATGCAGGTACAAACTACAAATGGCGTCAGACAATACATTAGATAATATTGTAGATAACTGATATATGTACATGCATTATGTATATCGGTACAGTACCTCTATGTACTCATAACACAGGCTCTGCTTAGCTCGAGCTAGAAGGTGCCGTGTGGCTTGTTCAGCATATTTATCAAATCAAAAATAAATAAAAAAAGTGTCGAAATAATAGAGTTTGTTGTGATTTGTTTTTAAGTAGTCAGGGAATACTAAAGAATCAGTATAATATCTGAAGAATAAGGAAGGAGCTATTGTGTCAAACAAGCTAATTAGGTACCTACTTCACAGAAGTTTGTAAGCAACAGCTGACTGTAAGAGCACAAAAAGCTGGACAAGCCAGATAGCGTAAGATAGAACACAATCAGACAAACGCCGACTTGTCGTGCTGTAAGATATAAGATATTGCACTATCGCAGTTGTTCGCGAACAAAAGACTTCAACGCGCGCAAAAACCGTCCGCGCGCCCACTGCGGCCCGCGCGGAGCCCGCGCTGCGTGCTGAGCGGAGCCCGCGCTGCGTGCTGAGCGGAGGCCACGCACTCCTACCTGTACACTTATGACTTACAGAATATTATAATAATTTGTACCTAGCTACAAAAGTTGTCGCAGGGAAGGATAAAACAAGTGATTCTATTTGACCATTTTCTGCGATATACATATAAATAAAAATCAGCTACGCGTAGGCAAGACGTGTGAGTGAGTTCGTGTACGACAAACGAGATGACGAGG
Organism: Eupithecia abbreviata; assembly: GCA_943735965.1. Lineage (NCBI taxonomy): Eukaryota > Metazoa > Arthropoda > Insecta > Lepidoptera > Geometridae > Eupithecia > Eupithecia abbreviata. Next base: position 73,837 of record OX030997.1, on the reverse strand, counting down.
GATGCTGCATTCATTATTTAATTTACAAAGTGGGGCAGCGCCTCCTGCACAACTATTTACCACCGACCTGCGATCCCCAACCCGCACGCTAATGAGGCGCTTATCAGGGGCAGGCCTGCGTCCAGCAGTGGACCAAGGTAGTTGAGGTGGGGCTTCAAAAAACATTATGAAATAAATAAATTAGATCTCTAATTAAAATCGCAACGTCCAGCACAGGACGTGGTTATATCTGAAATCTAGTGACGCTTTCCAAACTGTGCACAAACAGGAAGCCCACTGACACAGTTTGTTAATCGACTAATTCAATAAATGTATACTCACCGCTCCGGAACTTGCCCAACACGCTACCTACCGTATACTACGCGGGAAATTATATCAAAGCCTCCGACAAACTCACCTCGGAGGCTCTATACAAGTACTGTCTATCTAATCTAGATATACATACCACATGGGAGACGCTCAACTTACTGTCGAATGTTGTACTTGTACTGATGGAGTAGTAATGAGAGTCATTATTCCATCAGATTGCGATAATTTGATAACTCATCATTAAATGTACAATTATTTTCCATTACTTGTCACTGGCAGAAAAGAGTTGAACCAGACACAGTTGCCATTAACGAAGAATCATCATCATCAAGAACCTACGCATGGTGGCAGTAACATTATCCACGTGTGTCCCCGCTCGCCCCGCGGTCATCTCGTCCACTGTACGGTAGATAATGCCGGTGGAGCAGATCCCATCTAGTGATGCTGTAATGGCGATGCAACCCGCACTGCACACCTACGTAAGCCGCGGGTAGGGCAGGTGCCATGCTTGAGAAGCTGTTATGAAATATTATTGTCATTATGTGGGTTTTGCTTAACAAAGGGTCGCTTGGATGTGACGCGCTCGCTGCAGCCATTACCTAATGCTGTTGTTACATGATGCGACGAATACAAACACATCCAACATTACAACGGTGTCGTGCACGTGTCGGTGCACGAGGCCGTATGAGGTATCTCGTCTATTATATTTACTTCTAATTAAAGCATCTCCATTGAAGCCTACATCACGATGACCGATGACATCAGCGCTCAGGCCATCTTCATTCCTATTGAAATACTGATTATTAAACGATTAGTATAAAGGATCCAGTAATCCACAGCGTGTCTCGCCGCGGGGGTCTACTCGTAAACAGACAGGTGTATCTGTCTGTGAGTCACCACGTTGTTGAAACCCAATACAACGACCAGAACATTAACCACTACTGGAGTCTGACATTAACATTATAATGAGGTCGTTTCTGTAAGTCCAAGCGTACACCTGTGTGTTCCGACCGACCACCACCACCATCACCGCCACCATCACCACCACCGCCGCCGGTAGAGGCAGAGCTTTATGACGCGGTGTTGGGTTACATATCTACCTACATTATTCAAATGAGTCCAATATCCAAGTTATATCTAATCAATTAGTTTAATTAAATGCTGGGAACTAGTGATTGTGATATCACAGAGTGGCTCGTGTATGACGTGATTTTAGATATTATTCAAAGGTGTGTCGCCTGTAGGTACCACCTCGAGCGCGCCTGTAGGTACCACCTCGAGCCCGCCTGTAGGTACCACCTCGAGCCCGCCTGTAGGTACCACCTCGAGCGCGCCTGTAGGTACCACCTCGAGCCCGCCTGTAGGTACCACCTCGAGCCCGCCTGTAGGTACCACCTCGAGCGCGCCTGTAGGTACCACCTCGAGCCCGCCTGTAGGTACCACCTCGAGCGCGCCTGTAGGTACCACCTCGAGCCCGCCTGTAGGTACCACCTCGAGCGCGCCTGCCTGCCTCCGACCACGAGGTGTTCACTTTCTGTCAAGCTACATAATAAAACCTCTCACTGGACGCTGGGAGTATGTGTGAAATGAAACACAGCTTTTCGACTATTAGCATTAGATATTGTTCTATCTTTGTAATGTATTGAATTATGTATGTATATCAGTCATCTAATATATGATGCTGTGTGGTTGGTCCAGCATTATTTATTTATTGAGTGGTAGGTACCTAATGTGTACAATGTGCTACAGAACGTAGTCGCTGGCGAGTCAGCGTCACGCCGCGTGCAGTTTTCTCTTGTGTTATTTATCATTTGCCGACAGTAACTACTAATTATCATTATTTTAGAGCATAAGTATGTTTATTCATCGGGTCTGAATACTAACGTACGCTGATCAACTACGATCAATCACCTGAACAAAAAGCTACATAGCTACAGGTGTGTGGCGAACAAGCTGATTCAACGGGTTCGGTTTAACATTTCATACGTTCATGCAATACTAAACAAATCAGTTCCCGATAGGCCCGGGCGGCCCAGGGGAGGCCCGCGGCGGGCAAGGGGAGGCCCGGGCGGGCGAAGGTTCGATAGGGTTCGTAAAAAATGATTGCAGCCGATAGCTGCCCGCGCTAATTAGGCCCCGCGGGAAATAACCAGCGGAGAGATACCCTTACACCGGTACGTACTGAATATATACTCCTGCCTACTCCTGAAGAGGGGTGGAGAGCTGGTGGAGCCTCGCCGGCGCTCTACGCGATGAGGGAGGTATTACTTATGGGATCCTACCTAACTAGTCCACCGTGTCATACAACAGTTCAAGCAACAGACGTATTGTTTACCATTACTACGTGTGTGTCATGTGCTGCAGGGCCAGATAAATGCATTATATATCCATCTATCAACAGATATTAAATACTATTTGAATTATACACAGGCAGGGCTGGCCGCGTGTTAGCGTGGGGCGACCATGGAGCCTTCCCTCCAGGCCACTTCCACTAGACGTGTATCGGCGAGATGAGATGATGATCATTACATAAGAATTTTTAGCTATTATGTTTATGTTTGTCGAAAACTGTAAAGAGATGTGATGACAGAAATAACTATTGTTTATAATATTTATGAAAATGTCACCGAGCTCGTCTCGCGTGAAGTCACGTGACATTCCTGACGCAGCGAGCCGTGGTGCGCGGTGCGCGCGCGCAGCCGCCGCCGCCGCCGCGCCGCCGCGCCGGTACCGCTGCGCGTACCGTTGTGACCCACTACACTACACTACAGTACTGTACGCTGCACACAGAGACACAGGCACATTACACCCCTATCGGGAGACAACCACCGACACCCAGCCACCACTTATACCTCATGATGGTTAACCAGATTATACGTGATGACTTGCTTACTATGTACAATGATGCAGCCAAAGCTACCAATATATAGTTTAATACTAAAGTAAATCTGTTATGGGCTCCTTGTAACATATGTATTGGAATAGTTTCCATTTGTTTTTGTTTAGCGCACTATGACTGTGAGAAGGAGTTGGTTTGGTTGGTAGAGGAGGTATCGGTGCACATCTGTATACCTCATTACAATTAGCGTGCGATTGTGATGCTGATGTGAATGTTTTTGTTATTTCTAAGGACCAATGTCATTGTAATACATACACATAGTTTTGACATTATTTTAATTAATTTTCCAATCAGTATACATATTTGCAATTAATATTATATAATTTAGCACGCCGAAGCTGTTTCAGCTGGTGAGTCATCGCATGGGACGTTTTAGAATAAATACTAACTTATAGCCCGCTGACTGCAAATAAATGATATTGATTTTGATCAGATGGTCGAACTCGTTCCCCGCGTATTATTACGAACCGACCCTGACTGTCCTGTGCTACTGTACTCCACACTGCACCTACTCACGTCCTTATCACGAGGCTAACTGTACTATATGAATCCTTTCTACGACTCCGCAGTGAACCAGGGCCCCCGGCGCCGCCGCCCCGCCGCCCCGCCGCCTGCGGACCTCCCCACACTGGGTTAAGGTCACACTATTCCCTATCTATTGTTTATTTTGGTATTTTAATAACAAGGTAGTTACCCACTTGTTAGTGGCGGCGTGAGACCTACCTCAGTGTGACCTGGCGAGGCAACAATGTACACTCGAGGCACATTACTATACTGATGACATTAATGATATCTAGTGAACGAGAAGCGGCGAGCAGGCAGGAGGAGTTGTGTTGGTCATCAAACACATCTTCAACATAATATACGTACATATACCTTTCTCAAGGTCTGTGCGATGCATTCTAAACTGCTCCCTCACTATATCTATCACACGAAAGACAATTTACCCTCGCAGCTAGAATGGTCGCTTTCCCAATAATTTCACCCACTTTGAGAAAATTACGTTACCTATTCATAACTTTTCCCCATTACCGCCTGAGTGACATCATTACCTGCCCGCTGGCGTGTGTGTGTGTGTGTGTGGGGCACATGTCTACTGTGCTGTGTGTACGTCGCTCTCAATAAAGTAAGTTGTGCGCTTTCTTTAGGGCACTTATCTGTGCATCTCGTTTGAAACAGTGCAGAGAGCGCGCGGCCCGCGACGAGTCGGCGCGCGGCGAGCGGCGGCGCGGCGACGACGCCTTACCTACTCTTCTTGTTAATAACAAAGACTCATATTTTGGATAAAATACAAATACGATTTATTGCACATCAAGACAGAGAACAAACAAACAAAGATACAGATGAACAATAGGCGGCCTTATCGCTAAGAGCGATTTCTTCCAGGCAACCTTGATAGGGACACCTAGCTATTGTATAGGTATAGACGGTGGCGTATATATAGACAAATGTTTATATACTTCACTGTGGATAATGCGGATGCTCGTAGGCTTACAATTTAGTCGCAATAGCAATGCCATTGAGATTTTAGAAACAAATGACAGATAATTATAAACTCTTCACCTAGAAGTACATAATGTGACTTACTCCGATCTAAACATTATCCCCCCCGCCCCCGCCCCGAGCGACGCGAGTCAAAGGAGCAAAGCAGTTATCTCCGACCTCTGCAGGTAATCGCTACAAAGCCGACCTGCACATCATCATCGATGGAAATTCCTCTATTGCTAACTGCAAATTCTTTGATCGCTACGATTGTATTAGCATTTCATTAATTCATTAAATTCCAAACAGTTTTTTTCGGTTCGGCAATCCCCACGAGTGGAGATAGAATGCAGTGGAGCAACTTCTGCATAGCTAACATAGCTATGCAAATCAGATGCTTATGCAATCTCTCGCCTGATCCACAGGCTCCTCGCTATTTACTTACTCGGACATTTATTGCCAATCAATTACTATACTCATTTGTAGTGGCTTTCATATTCTTACTCATTTGCAGATACATTTTATAAAAGTTCTCTGCTACGACGACTCGATCGAAAAGTCGAAAGTAGGAGGCTGCCCGCCAACTATTACAGTTTGCCGTTTCAACAAATTGCCGAATGCAGCATCGCCCATTTCAATTTCAATTTCAACGGTTAATTAGTCTAGCCTCCCTCCGGAACCAGGCGATTCGTTTTAATACATGTAACCAGAGAAAAGCTTATGTTTAAGTACAACGCACCTGGGGGAACCTGTACCGTTCTGTGCCAATACTAGATGGCTAGGTACATTACATAGGGACCCCTTAACTAAATAAGTAAAGCTGGCGTCGTCGTTTGAAGTCCAATAAAACCTGTCCCAGTAAATAAAACTACACTCGAGCGGCGAGACGCGCTCGATATAATAAAAGCTCGTAGAATGCTCGTCTCTAAATGTTTCAAATCAAGTTTTGTTAACGACCAGTGCGCCTCCCAATACCTACTGGCGCCTATCGTTGTACCTACCTATACCTACCTACCTACCTATACCTACCTACCTAGGTATCTACCTGCGGCGCCCGAGCTGCCTCAGAACAGACTACACCAGAACCACTCAGAATTGCAACCAAACAACCAAATGACAAATGAGGCAAGCTAACTCGAAGTATCTTTGGATTCATGTACTACTCCTAGCTCAGGATAGTGCCGATGAACACAGTAAGATGATACGTCGATAATGTAATCGAGAACCATTGACGTTTCTGACGAAAAAGGCCATGAAGGAACAAAATAGACGATGGTACTTAATAAATATATAGATAAAAAAAAGAAAACAAATACCTACACTACATACCATAATACCTACATTACAATTTACAAACATTATAATAGACTTACATAGACATAAGATAGAGCTACCAATGTTTTCAAAAGGATAAATAATGCTGATGCAGTAGTTTTCTGTAGAAAGGGAGTGATTTTGCAGGTCTGATGTCCAGTCCAGACGGAGAGCATTCCATAGACGGGTAGCTTGTACAGTGAAAGATTTATCATAGAATGAGGTGGTGTGAGCAGGGACTTTTAAGATGAGGGTTTCAGAGGAACGCAAAGAGAGAGAGTGAGAGTTTGAGAGGAATTGGAAGCGCTCCTTGAGATAGGAAGGGCTTGGAGGATAGAACAAGATACTGTACAAGAGAATACTACAATAATAGTACAAGAGATACTGTATGTGAGTATTCCTGCGAAGTCGGATGGGCAGCCACTTGAGTTTTGCGCGAAATTCGGAAACGTGGTCATTTGTGCGAAGGCCAAATATGAACCTTATACTGAAATTTTGGAGGCGCTCAAGCTTGTTTAATTGTTCTTGGGTAAGGTGCGGATAGCAAGCGGCGGCATAGTCGAGACTGGGAAACAATAGGGACTGGGCAAGTGTAATCTTAGTGGTAATCGGGAGAAAATTGCGCAGTCGCCGCAGTGAGCCCGCCGATGCGAACATCCTTCTGCTGAGTTCAGACAATTGCGGACCCCAGGACAACTCATTGTCTACAATCAAACCCAGGTTTTTGACTGACTTGCTTACTGGTACCGACACACCGTCAAATGAAATAGGAGGTAAGGACGCCATATCAATTTTAGTTATCATCCTTGAACTACCCACGATGATAACTTTTGTATTTTTAGGGTACACTAGAAGACCGTGCTCTTTGCTCCATTGAAGGATGCGTAAGAGGTCATCATTTAATGAGATTATAGCTGTTGTAAGGTCACTAGTTGAAGCTTGTTGGTAGAACTGGAGATCGTCAGCGTAAAGGTGGTAGGAACTAGACAAAGATTCAGATATGGAGTTCATGAAAATTGCAAATAGAAGAGGAGAGAGACTCTCGTAGAGTACGTAGAATTTATGTATTTTAGAAGCTATGTTTAAGTTGAAACATAAACAACAATATTGCATAGTTCGTACAGGGTTAAGCTTTAACCCTGTACGAAGAACATAAATAACCCGCTGTAAATATATCTTTGTATACAATTAGGTACTTATGCAAGTTTGAAGGCAACAAGAAAAGCTGCGCCCGACTGCCACCGCGTCTTCAGCAGAGCTTCTGCCAGTTATTGCATTTTATAGCAGCACCTAGCCCTACACCCGTAGATGAATGACCTATCTCAGGCATTCATGAAAAGCTGGACTCGGCAATAAACTATGCACATTTTATGTTTATTCAAGTCATACAACGGATCAAGATTTACTTTCATCTAAGATCGAGATTAATCGTACAACAGTCACTCAAACATTCTTGTATTTCCGCAGAGACGCCGGAAAACTAGGCTATTCCTCAGTAGGGTTGGTTTGCCTTCAACTCTACGATTTAACTACCGAGAGCTAGTTCGACCAGCCATTGGCGTAATCTCTTGCGGGTATGTCTGAAGCAGCAGTTAATATAAGTACCTAGGCAATCTAATGTAGGGACTCGTTTGAGTTCCGCTCTCGAAGGCGACGTCCGTTGGGCAACCAACCGTCCGCGGACGAGTCCACTGCATGGCGTGATGCAACCTGCTTCTTGTACAGCTACCACTCATTACTGACCTATTCAACCAGCCCAGCCAAATAACTGATACCGGCAGTTGACTTGCAACTCTAAGGAGCAAAGATCACCGCTGGCTGGACACTACCTTTAGGTACACGAGGCATCAGGTAATATCATTTGGGTAGTTAGCTAGGTATCTGCCTATAATAGTGTGAACTCTCTCTTTTATTGTCCAATGAGAGTAACAAAACAGCTAACTGTAGGTAGGTACTGTACGGTACACAGATTGATTAGTGGATACAGTTTGCGTAACCGATCGAATTGAGAGCTGTTCACTTTCTCCCGTCGGTCGGTCGCATCGCATCGCACCTACACTACAGACTTCGAGTACTAAATGATTGAATGTGCCTCTCATTGAAGACACCTCGCTTTAATCGCGAACCATGCCCAGCCAACAGTACTCGGTAGTATAACTTGTACGAATTCCCAGTCATGAATAGTTTCGCGCCGTGATACAAATTCAAAACATCCATTTGGAATTTAGGTCGGTAGATTCCACTTAGATTCTCCAAGTTCTAAATAATTAATTAGCGGGTTGTGGTAACCGCGAGCCTCTCTCGAACGTGTGTGTCCCACCCCACAACATAACTACCTACCTACCGACGCGACCTAACGAGGGCAGACTTCAGTAAGACATAACTCCAAGGAGGTATCAATAGGCGGATAATTATAAGGCGCTCTAACATGCGACGGCAAGGCTGGGGCGGTGGCTGCGGTGCTAGGGTTGATAACTATGTGGTCGTAGCTCATAGGGTCTCGTAGCCTAGGTAGGTGTAGGTGACATCTAAAAACTCTGCATTTTTTAGTAGGTATCTACTTGGGCTGGACGGATAAGATTTGAGTGAAGCCCGGACAAACACATTTATTTAGAACTTTCTAGAGAGTAAAGAAACAGCTGCGAGATAGTATCAGACGTGCCGACGTGCCCGACTCCAAATGATGGTCGATCTGAGTCACGAGGCCGCGATACAGACTTTCCAAATGTTTATCTGGACATCGGTAGACCTGCTCAGTACCATCAAGGCTTCATGTTACCTGCCGTACCGCTTAGTCTGCCCTTATGTTAGCCGAGTCATCGCTAACGATTGTACATATAAAGAGCCCCGAGTGAGCCAGCTCTCCTGACCATGACTCGCACAACATTTAGAAGCGCTGCGAGCTAACATCAGTAAAGCTCCAGGAATAAAAGCACTTTGACCCTGCTCTAGCAGACATCATTTATGACGAAAAAATGGCAGAAACAGATAGGTAGGTATTGAATGTAGATGTTTTGGAGCAGCGCAGAGGGGCGCCGGCGCCAACATTCCAGCGCACGAGCCGGCGGCGGCGCGGGTCACGTATGCTAATGCCTTGCCTTACATTCGGATCGGACCGACACAAATTACTGGAAAATACACAAGTTTACAGGTCAAATATCCGCGATGAAGACGCTGGACGCTGAGCTGTGCTCGCCGACCAGTGGCGACAACCGACCGACTTAAAGGCTAACGGAACAATTAATTGCCTCCACTGCATTATATCGTAGCTCGGGGTAGTTTCATAGAGTAGGATCTCCAAGTGTTCCTATGTACAATATCGTCTGAACAATAAAGTCGTTTCTTTCGAAGTGCAAGTTACGGCGGCGTGTTGGCATGCAAGGGAGTCGCAGGGCCAAGTGTAGCGCAGGTCAGAGGTGGCGCCGTGTGCGTGTGACCCACTCCCAGCTTCAATACACCTGGCTATAAGCCTTAGAGCTCTTATAGGTACCTACCCGCAGCACGATAGCTTTTGTAGTTAAATAAATAATGCTGGACAATTCAAACAGTATTTTCTAGCTCAAAGCTGAGCAGAGCTAGTGTTATGGGTGCCAGTTAGCTGATATATACATAATACAATTCATTACATAGATAGACATTTTTGTCGCGGTGTATTGGTGTATTTAATGGTTTTCTGACAGTTTTTGACAAAGGAAGGTTTGTACTTAACTAGTTTTGTCGGTAGATTAGAAACACAGGTACCTAGGTTGTACCAGTTATTTGTATGTACCTAACCGCTTTTGCCCGGGATCACTGTTTGAAATACATATGTACACGTGACTCTTAAAAAGTCTTTCAAGGATGCAGGTCAGTTGCTCGAAAGCATTTCTTAGTATATTATCGTGGAGCAGAAGTGGGCCGGGGGATGGACCGGCGCGGCGCGCGGCGGCGCCCCGGGCTGCGGCGCGGCCTCGGCCTGCTCCGCAGCTAGCTGTGTGTTGTGCAGAGCACACTGAATGCTGTGCCGCCAGCTGCGACCTGAGGTGCATGCGCGGTTCTACGCTGCTATACCTTCTACAGGCAAGCCTGTGTCTGTGTCACAGTAACTTAAATTCAAGGAACACCTACCTACATACATACTCCACTGATTCGACGCTTGTTGAACTTGTATCATTATTTTGTTTTAGAAAATATTATTTTAAAAACAGGTACCTACCTTGTATAAACGTTTGTTTTGCACTAGGTGGGTATACTATAAAAACAATACTCGTTTGAATGGCTTGCCTATCTACTTCACTCCATCCTTCGATCAGCAAAGACTTCGATCCAGAAGTAGGTGGAAGAGGTCAGCCGCAAGACAGCACAAATGGAGCAATTTGAGATGAATCGAGAAGAGAACCTCCTTACATGTCTAGGTACCTTACCTACCTACGTTAGGAAGGTAAGGTGTATGTGTAAGTGTGTCGACCGTTAGGCCTCCTTTCTAAACTCACCTGCGATGAGCGCGAGGAGCGCCAGCGCGCAGGCTCCCATGCGGCGCGCCATGAGGGGTAGTAGGGGCGGGGGGGAGGCGGTCACTGCACACGTGCTGCGCGCGCGCCGGCCGCAGAGAGACTGGCGCGCGCACAGCCCGCGCATTGCTTTTGCTCCGCGCGAAGTTATGCAACACTTGCTCTTGCAATCTCCTCAGAAGAGCCGATGCCGAATGATGAACTGCCTAGAGATAGAGGTACTCTAATATAAACAGTACTTAGTTATTATGTACCTACCTACCTATGTCCTAGTGCTAACCCAGCCTACATAGGGACCTAGGTGGTACTACCGAAAGATGAATCGCGCGCTAGGTCCGATCGATCTCGATAGGTATCCTATGATAAAGCTTAGTGCTACCTAAATACCTATGTATCAAATCAACCTACCAACTAGCTACATTATAAGGCCTGAAATGCCTAAAACGATACTTAGGACGAGGACGCCGCCGCCGCCGCGCCCGCCACTTGCAAATCTCGCAATCCTTGCAATTCTAAGTAGGTACCCACACTACACTTACATTGGGCACTACGTGAGTCATAAGTTGTCAGTCGATCCAATTTGTTTTAACCACTGAGTTAATGTAAGTACCTACGTACATATAAATCGATGGTTTTAACAGTCGTGGGTCGGTCAGACTGTCATGTACCTACCTACCTACGCGTTCAGGCAAATTGAACTATTCGCAGGTTTATAAGTTTATAGAACTTCGTCAAACATTGTACGATCAATTATTATTAGATATCGACATAATAATAATGATAGACTAAATATTTGTTAGTCTATGGTATCGGTCACTGTTTTCCCGACGTTTCAGCAGGATTAAATGCACGCTGCCTTGATTGAAGTAATTTGAAATTCTAGGTTTGAAATACTACGAACTTGGAGCTCCCGGCTCCCAGGGGGCGGCGCCACCATCTTCGATCACCAATGATCGAAAGCCACCACCGCAAGCAAACCCAAGTGATTTTAATCAAAGCAACCTGAGGAGTTTTCTAACCTCTTTAATACCGTCCTTGACAGTGGGAGAACTCCAAAGGCGTGGAGCGGGAGGTTGGTGGTGCTCTTTTTTAAGAAGGGAGATAAAACCCTTCTTAAGAATTACAGACCCATCTCACTCTTGAGCCACGTCTATAAGCTGTTCTCACGAGTGGTCACGAACCGTCTCGCCAGGAGACTCGACGAGTTCCAGCCAGCGGAACAGGCTGGGTGCCGCGGAGGATAATGGCACCATAGACCACATACACACAGTGAGGCAGATTATACAGAAGTCCGAAGAGTATAATCAGCCCCTGTGTCTGGCTTTTGTGGACTATGAGAAGGCATTTGACTCCGTCGAAACCTGAGCTGTTCTGGATTCCTTACAGCGATGCCAAGTAGACTATCTTTATATCCAGGTGCTGAGATATCTCTACGAGGCCGCCACCATGAGTGTCCAAGTACAGGGCCAGCAGTCTAAACCCATCCAATTGCGTTATGACCTACGGAGCTGAGACGTGGACACTCACGATAGGGCTGGTCTACCAGTTCAAAGTCGCTCATCGAGCTATGGAAAGAGCTATGCTCGGAGTTTCTCTGAAGGATAGGATTCGTAACGAATACATTACTAACAAGGTTATCGACATAGCTCAAAGCATTAGCAAGCTGAAGTGGCAGTGGGCCGGCCATATCTCGCGAAGAACCGACGGCCGCTGGGGCAAACGTGTTCTTGAGTGGAGACCACGACTCGGTAAACGTAGTGTAGGACGCCCTCCGACCAGGTGGGATGACGACCTGCGAAATACTGCAGGTAGATGCTGGATGCGGCAAGCTGACAGGGCGCTATGGCGCTCATTGGGGGAGGCCTATGTCCAGCAGTAGACTGCTATAGGCTGATGATGATGAATGCATAAGTACCTACCTACAGGTTTCTATAAAAGGTTCTTTCATTGGCAAAGGTTCACAGCTAAGGCGTATGGTGTTTACTCACCAGGGAGTGCTGCAATCTATATTTTAAAAAAGTACATATAATTATGTGTATTCTGACTTATACCCATAGATTAATTTAATATATGACTTTCTCTTTTTAGTGTTTTGTGATAAGATCACTAAGCCCTTGTACGTACATACATCGTACGTACATATTACAAGCAATTGGTAGTCTGCTGTTCAACTTCAACTACTAGATGGCTCTGCATCTGGATTGACGCAATTCTGCCAGAGTGGATCGGAATCGCAGACTCAATCTGTCACAGTCAGTCATGTCACTGACATTGTTTATGTCTGTGTGTGGGCAGAAATTCTCAAAGATCTATAATGCGTCCTGTACACGTTGGTTGGGCCAATGCGCCAACAACGCCAACGTGTGAACACTGTTTGCGGAGCGTGCCAAGATCCTTGATGTGTGCACGAAAAACCGACACTAGTCGGTTTGCGAGCCAACGTTGGCCGCCAACTTCCAACATTCGCCAAGTAGGTCTCTATACGTTGGCTCAACGTGTACAGGACGCATAAGACAATTCAAATTTGCAAAAATTTAAGAAATAGGTAATAATCGCTTTCATTATGCTGTACATACCTCAGTATAAGCACAGATAATATAATACATACTGTAATATAAGTATATAACTGTGGTAGTACTCAGTGATGCAAGCGCATCGACGACGACGAAGAAGTCGTCGGTCGTCGTCGTCAGTCACTCTCACCATATCAAATCATTCAGTCAGTTCTAGTTTACATTTATTTTAATCCAACATTCACTACGGAATGGAAGCATAAAAAGCGAACAAAAAGTGAAAGTAACTTGTATCTGATTGGCTGTCGTGATGACAAGTTAGCACTTACACCAATCAGATCTGTGACCTTGTACTTAGTAAAAGTAAATTGGTCTTATAGCAACGAGTTCGTAAGCGAGGTGAGCTGTCAAATCCGGAAGTTCACCTAAACTTGCAGTGAACAAATAGCCAAGATGATTTTGGCATTGAATTATTAATTACAAAGTGAATATTATGTAGAAGTAAGCTTAAAAATAGTTAGGAAAATGTTTAAACTATTGTTTGTAATAATCGCACTAGTCACGCAAGGTATGTAAAAGTGTTTATTTATATTTTCGTAGCAGAGTGAGAAAACTTTCTCTTGGTTTGTGTTATTGAGCTAAGCCACGATAAACTTGATTACAGAGTGCGTTTTGCAAGAGCAGGATGGGCCTTACAGAGGGAAGTTCATTGGAGCCATCAATACATACCACCATCAGGTCAGGTTACTTACTCAAGTACATAAGTTACCTACTAAAGTTTCAAAGTATTTTTTTTTATTGCAAGCATATTATAAGTACAAGGGATTTAATAAATAACAGGGTTGTTTCAAACATGCACCCTGATAGGGCACAGCAATATTTACTGTGAAGGAACTATGCATCTCAAAATTTACAGAGAATAAAATCTGTTTTTAATCAGGTATCTTTTTAGGAGACTTGAAATAATTATTTTGGAATTTCATTTTGTATTCTTAGAGGTACATTCCATGTTACATAGGTACATTCTGAACTTTCTGTCTTCATTCTATGAAGTCGGAAGCATAGTTTAGCTCTGAGTATTTTTATTTATTCATAGGGCTTGTCTATATCAAATCCTAATTCTAGCTTCACATAGAGTTAAATGTTGTTATTGTGTAATTCATTTTCAATAAATATGTACCAGCTATAGTCAGGTGTGTGACGGTGGCACTATTTGGTTATGCATTATTTGAATAGTTGGATTCCATTGAAAGTAGAGATGTGCAGGTGTCGGGTGAGGTGTACGCGGTGGACGAGTGGACGCTGCTGCTGGTGAACTTCAACTACGATGGGACCGGGGATGACACCTTCTTTTGGGCGGGGGATTCAGTGCGCCCCGGGCCCCAGGGGTTCATCGTGCCTGACCAGCATGGCAAGTGAGTGCACGGACATACTTGTTCTACTGATGTTCTGTTCTATACTATAGGTTTCTTGCAGTTATAGTTGCAATAATAAAATTGGATTTTACAGTCCAGTCAGCCAGTCTGGAAATTTGAATCCTGGTTACACAAGTTTACTCCAAGCTCCAATTCTTTCAAACAGGATGTTTACCTCAGGAATGGAAACATGCAATTGTCACCCCGATCTACAAAAAAGGAGATAAAACTCAAGCCGGAAACTTCCGTCGCATTAGTCTCACCAGTGTTGTTGTCAAAATAATGGAGAGGATTATCTGTGACGAACTAACGACATTTTTAAACAGAGAATGTATAGTATCAGCGAAGCAACATGACTTTCTAAGAAAACGTTCAACCGTTACAAACCTGATGACCTGTTTACACGCTTGGAGCAAAGAACTTGACAATAAGAATCCTGTTGACGTGGTATACCTAGACTTTGAACGAGCATTTGACAAAGTTCCTCACAAACGCCTAATTATGAAACTAGAACACTTCGGAGTCCGCGGATCTCTGCTCAGGTGGATTGAAAATTACCTAAAGAACAGAACTTTCCAGGTCCGCATCGGTGACTCGCTATCTCAACATAAGCGGGTAGCAAGTGGGGTACCGCAGGGTTCAGTCCTTGCTCCGCATCTGTTCGGAATTTTTATTACAGACTTGATAGAGCTTCTTGAGTCTCAATCTGCCTTTTTTGCGGACGATGGAAATTTCTTTGCTAATCCTATACTTGACTCAGGGAAACTTCAAGACGACCTGAGCCGTATACAAAACTGGACCAAGGACTGGGTAATAAAGCTCAACACAGAAAAATGCAACATCCTTCACCTAGGCAATAACAACCCTAATATACCTTACTGTTTAGATGGTAAAACTATTGCTACAGCTGACAGTCAAAAGGATCTTGGAGTCACAATAACTAGCAATTTAAAGTGGGAAATACACATCAGCAACATAGCTAAGAAAGCAAACTCGTTCATTTATGTGATACGTAGATCCTTTCAATCAATGACGGTGGAAGTCTTCCGGAAGATATTCAAGACATATATTAGGCCCCTGCTCGAATATGGATTCCAAGCATGGAGCCCTCACTTTCACAAAGACATAAACCAGCTCGAAAGTGTTCAGAGAAGAGCTACCAAGATTCCATGGGCTTTACGACGGAAATCCTACGAAGATAGATTACACGCACTACGCCTCACTACTCTAGAAGAACGACGTCTTCGAGGTGACCTCATCGAGACCTACAAGATACTCACTCACCAATACAACTTGCCATCCTTACAAGAGATCTACATAAAGAAAGAAGGACGTTCTACCCGTGGGCATCACCTTAGATTGTCCCGTGACTCTACGAAATCCCTCGCCGCGCACCATTTTATTAGCAATAGAGTGGTGCACAATTGGAACCTATTACCAGAAGATATTATATCAGCCACATCAATAAACGCCTTCAAGAATAAACTCGACAACAGGTTACGAGACAAAAATAATAAACTAAAAAAAGTAACGCAATAAATAAATTCAACACTGTGTGATGTAGACATATCAGCTAGAAGCTGCTCGTCTATTAACAATAAATAAATAAATTCAATCAATGAATATGCCGGTTATGTCCACTGAGCAGTGCCTGGCTCCATGTGAAGCAGTGATAAAATGTATTTTTTTTATTTACAAACATGTACCTACATCTATTCTAACTGGCACACCCAAAGTACCTTTTAATATTTAAATATAAATGTTGTGTTTCCAGGACGAACATCCTGGAGCGGTACATAAACGCGGAGGTGCGCCTGACGCTGCCGGAGGGCAAGCGCGTGTCGCGGCTCAAGTGGTTCTGCGTGTACGACATCGACAGCCAGAACTCGTTCGGGGACGTCTACATCCCGGACGAGTTCGAGCCGCCCGCGCCGCGCACGCTGGCCGCCTTCGCAGCCACGCCCGCTGTCTCCAGCCAGCCCATACAGATCCTCACCGCTAACACTATACTGTGAGTATGCTCTGCATCGTTCACAGGGTAGGTTTGTTAGTAATACAAGTTGATACCCAACAGGTTTTTGTATTTCAAAAATATTTCACAATTTCCAACATAACGTTGTATATAATAAAGCAATATTTTGACGACCGATGTGGCGCAGCGAACGAAGGTCCGCCTGCGACGCAGGAGGTTGCGGGTTCGATTCCCGCCTCGGAACATTTGTGTGCATTATCTGCAGATATTTGTTCCGGGTGTTCTGGTCGTTTTGTATGTATAATAAAAAATATCTATCTATGTAATGTATTGTATTATGTATATCAGTTATCTAGTACCCATAACACAAGCTCTGCTTACCATGGGGCTAGATAATGCTGTGTGAATTGTGTCCAGCTTTATTTAGTTATTTATTTAGTAATATGTTTCCAGTATCCCTGAGTTCCGGTACGACGGCAGCGGCGAGGAGGTGTACTTCTGGACGGGCGTGGGCCCGCAGCCCTCAGCCAAGGGCATGAAGATACCCGACGAATACGGATAGTATGTGTACCGAACAAACTACTTCCACCCCCGCCCTCTTCAGGCGTTATCGTTACTAAATGTTATAATTGACTTGTCTGCTTTGCGTGTGTCACAGCCTGGAGCCGCTTTCGGCATACGGCGGGGGCGGGGGCGAGGGCGCGGACGTGACGCTGACGCTGGGCGGCGGGCTGACCGTGTTCGAGGTGGACTGGCTCGCCGTGTGGGACGCGGGCGCGGGCCGCGCGCTCGCGCACCTGCTGCTGCCCGACGCGCTCAACGTGCCGCCCGCCGCCTCCACCACGCATCCATACGAGTTTGTACTTTACTACTGTTTACTATCATTTACACAATGTAAAGAATCAAAACGTGTACATTTTCAAGCTAATTTTGTATCGATTAAACGATGATTCCGGTTCTCTTGCGATATGTGCGATATATCCCGTCGATAACCGGTATCGCATGTAATTGTGCTCAGATCCAAGATGCCGTCGTGCAAGCAGCTACACCGCGACTACCAGGTCTCGTGGGAGGTGTTCGGCCCGCAGGTCACCTTCGAACTCGCCGGGAAGGTAACTCACATCTCCATTCAAACTAATTACATTGTATGAATGAAACTAACTGTCCTTTAAGAACAATGTGGTGGTTTCACGTGGATAGGCTCTGATGAGAGCTGATGTGATGTCGTCGGTTCGGTTGCAGATCTCTGGCGAGGAGTACATGGCGTGGGGACTATCCGGCAGTGCGGACCGCTCGGCCATGCTCGGCGCCGACGTGGCCGTCGCGCGCTGGAGCGACGCGCTCCGCCAGGCTACGGTGCAGGACTACAACATATCTGCCCTGGCACCTGTGAGTACCTCCAGGCGTCACGTGGTGTGTGTGTGTTCGTGTGTTGAGTGTGCGGTGCGCAGTGTGTGCAGGTGCTGGACCGGCTGGCGGGCGTGTGTCGCGACGACGCGGTGGGCGGCGTCAACTCCTACCAGCTGTTCATGGCGCGCCGCGAGGAGGGGCTCACCATCATCACCTTCCGCAGGAACCTCAAGCCGGGTAAGCTCCTCTCTCTGTGTACGGTAACTACATGTAGTCTCAGATGATTGTAGTTGAGGTATGCGTGGTGCGTTGCAGACGAGCCGATGGACCGCGAGTGGTCGCCGGAGCGCAGCCAGGCCGTCGTGTGGGCCGTGGGGCCGCTCGACCACGCGCACGAGCCCGCCTTCCACCGCCTCTACCACAAGCGCGACCTCACCCTCCACCTCAAGCAGCCCGCCAACCAGAACGACTGCTTCAAGTTCACCGTGTACGTCTCTTACTATACTCCCGTGGCTCAGCTCTCGTCTTGTAATCAGATTCTCTCGGCATCTCGCTCGTGAGCCAGTCAGCTGGTGCCGCGGGCTCCATGCTTCCCACGTACTCGACCCTGCACAAGCGAGTGTATCCCTTCCTTGCGTATATTGTGATGTATTAGTTACCCTGTCTTATTAATTAGCGTAAAATCGTTTGAAATGCCCGTTTTAGATTATGCGCCTCGCACCCGCTTTTTATATGATAAGGGTGATTTCGAATCCATAAATAAAGGCATTGGTGACTTAGACTGGAGGCGTATGTTTTCAACAGGCTCCATTGACGAATGTGTTAGTCTATTCAATGACAGCATTCATGACCTTCAAAACAAGTATATACCAACTAAAAATATTTATAAACGTACTTACCCTGTATGGTTTAATTCAGCATTAAAGAAAACTATTAAGGAAAAGTATAAATTTTTTAAGAAATTTAAAATTTATGGCAATAAATCAGATGAGCTAGCATACAGGATGTTGCGTACAAGGGTTAAAAATATGGAGTCTGTTTGTTACAAAACTTATATTGAGTCTACTGAAGATTCTATATTACATAATCCTAGTCATTTT
Source organism: Eupithecia abbreviata (assembly GCA_943735965.1). Taxonomy (NCBI): domain Eukaryota; kingdom Metazoa; phylum Arthropoda; class Insecta; order Lepidoptera; family Geometridae; genus Eupithecia; species Eupithecia abbreviata. The sequence goes on along the minus strand of OX030997.1, from coordinate 54,993 downwards.
TGGACATTTGTTAAAAACAGATCTAAGTCTTATTCAATGCCGAGTTCAATGACTTTCAGTAATAAAACCTTCTCTACAGGTGAGTCAATTTGTAACGCCTTTTCTACATATTTTCAATCCACTTTTCTAGATTCAACTCACACTAATAATCTTAATAATTCATTTCACCATGGCTGTATTGTGAGTAATCAGTCAGATTCTGATATAACCTCTGACATTAGTCAAATTGAAATTATTCCAGATGACATTATGATTTTGCTAAAAAAGTTGGATGCGTCGAAAGCACCAGGCCCTGATAATATATCCTCTAAATTACTTATCAGGTGTGCCTCTACCGTATCTTATCCTATTTCACTCTTGTTTAATATGTCACTTTCATCAAATATAGTACCTAAAATATGGAAATCTGCATTCATTACCCCAGTCCATAAGAAGGGGTCTAAAACGGAGGTTTCTCATTATCGACCCATCTCTAAACTCTGCATTATTGCCAAAGTTTTTGAAAGAATTATTTATAATCAAGTTTACTGTGCACTAAAAAGTACGTTCAGTCCTTTCCAGCATGGGTTTTTGCGGGGCAAGTCAACAGTTTCTAATCTTATCCTACTAAATGAATATATTACTGACGCTATGGATAATGGTCAGCATGTCGATGTAATTTACACCGACTATAGTAAGGCGTTCGACAGGATAGATCATTTCACATTAATAAATAAACTCTCTCAATCAGGAATACGAGGTGATTTGCTAAGGTGGTTTGCTTCATATATTGCGAATCGATCACAGGCAGTTGTTCTCAATAACTATATCTCTAGCTGGATTCCTGTTCCCAGCGGAGTCCCACAGGGGTCTCTGCTGGGACCACTACTTTTCATCATATATGTTAGAGACATCGACCTGTGCTTTAGATCATCAAATCTACTGTGTTTTGCAGATGATATGAAGATATTTTCAACTATATCCTCCAATCTTGATATTGTTGCTCTTCAGTCAGATCTCTCTCGATTGGAAGACTATTGCCTTTTAAATAAGCTAGAACTCAATCCTGCCAAATGCTTCACTTCCACGTATTCCCGTAAACTTCATGTTATTCCATCGTGCTATTCATTAGCAGGACAGGTCCTAACCAAAACTACCATTATGCGAGATCTCGGAGTATACCATGACTCAAAACTACTCTTTGACGTCCACGTCGATAAAATAATTAGTAAGGCTTCGAGATCACTGGGATTTGTCATGCGAATCTCTAAAAGTTTCACGAATGTTAAAACTCTTAAACTTTTGTATTGTACGTTTGTAAGGAGTCATCTCGAATATGCGTCTCAGATATGGAACCCGCGCTACCAGACGTACATAGATCGCATTGAAAGCATTCAGAGGCGTTTCTTAAGATACTTGTGTTATAGAGTCAAGATCCCGTACAGCACTCACAGCTACGAAGAACTCTGTAAGAGATTCCACTTTTTACCTCTAAAACATAGGCGGGATATTTCTGATTATCTGTACATTCTTAAACTTATCAACAATGATGTTGACTGCCCAGACCTCCTTAGCAAATTACACTTTAACATTCCTCGTAAGCAACTTAGACACAACCCTCCACTACATGTTCCCGGAGCCTCAACTAACTATAGACAGAATTCGTTTATGGTGCGAGCGAGCAAAACTGTCAATGACTTCAGCAAGAAGTTTGACATTGATCCGTTTTATACCAGCATTCACAAGGCAAGGCGTCACATGTCTCTTGACTTTTTTGGCACTTAACTTAGGTCTAGGTCGGTTCTTGATAATTGTGTTATATTCTGCTTTATGTTTTCTTTTATTTTTATCACTAGTTTAAGTACGATCACTTTATGGTTTTCCATAAAGTTCGCTTTCTTTCTTGTCACAATGTTGTTAGTGTTCACACATAATTTAGCTTATTTAGATTCTATCAGTGAATACCTATTATTAGCTCTCTGTTGTCATTTTTAAGTCTATAGATATTATAGTAGCTGATGGTGTTCCGAAATAAATAAATAAATAAGTATTGTATGCGTGCAGCGGGTCCGCGGCGGGTCCCGTGGGCTGGGAGACGGCGCAGCTGTTCGACCCGGCGCTGCGCGTGCTGCGCTTCACGCTGGGGCCGGCGGGGGGCGCGCGGGGGCTGGCCGCCCGCCCCCGCGCGCGCGCCGCGCCCCCGCACCGCGCCTGGTACGTCAACGGACAGCTCGCGCCCGACCTGCAGCTGCGGAGGGGGCTGCAGTACACGTTCGAGGTCAGTGCTACTTGATGACTTCACCAGGGCGACGAATGTACAAAACCACTAGGTTCTAAACAAAAGAAAAGTCCAAAAATATTATATTCATTTAAGTGTATTTGAAACAAGAAAACCGGTATACCTATACTTTCGAGTTTAGAGCAAAAAATCAACCCCGTAAAAACAAAAATATTTGGGTATCGGAAAGAAACATATGCTACCTATGTATAACCTTAACCACCTATGTATAACCTTAACCTAAGAATCCTGTTCTCATGTAAGTGACTTTAAATTGTCTTTTTGAGAATAAATGAATATTAAACGTATATCGGAACTTTTATTAAGGTTTGATTGGTTTCGATAGCGAGCCTGTGAGACTGAACTACTCTTGGAAGGAACAGTCAGTTGCTATGAACGGTGCACGCAGTAATATTGGTATCCCCAGGCATTCTTGTAGGTTTCAATTGTTATTGTATTGTTGGAGTGCGGCGTTGTTTGCAGGTGTACGGCGGCAACAACCCGCACAGCGCGGACGCGTACCACCCGCTGATCGTGACGGACGAGAGCGTGGGCGGCCTGGAGCGGCTCAGCGAGCGCGCGCAGCGGGCCGTGCGCGTGCTGGCCGGGGTCTCCTACACGCGCCGCGGCCGGCTCAGCCCCACCGCCGGTATCTATCTAACGTAACCTATCTGTACGTGACGGACGAGAGCGTGGGCGGCCTGGAGCGGCTCAGCGAGCGCGCGCATCGGGCCGTGCGCGTGCTGGCCGGGGTCTCCTACACGCGCCGCGGCCGGCTCAGCCCCACCGCCGGTATCTATCTAACGTAACCTATCTGTACGTGACGGACGAGAGCGTGGGCGGCCTGGAGCGGCTCAGCGAGCGCGCGCAGGCCGGGTCTCCTACACGCACCGCGGCCGGCTCAGCCCCGCCGCCGGTATCTAACCTATCCGCCTCCTTACTCTCACCTCACTCTGTAATAATGTTGTTTCCAGCGGGCGGGCTGTGCCTGGGCACGGAGGCTGTGGACGGGCGGCGTGCGGCTGCCTTCGCGACCTTCCGCGCGTTCAATCGCTCGCTGTCCTGGCGCTGCGAGGGCGCGCCCGCACTACTGCACGTCGCGCCCAACTCCTCCTGGCCGGACACGGTCTACTACCACTCCTTCACGCACTCAGGTATACCCGCACAGCCACCCTCTCCTCCTCCCTGGCTCAGCTATAGCTCCGAGCGATACAAATGACAAGCCTTGTACATTTCACTCATATCACATTTCGTCAACCCGCGCACCCACATTGTGACTTATCCAAGTGGCCTGATGGCGGGCCCTGCGAGTCGCGTCCGCCACATTTTGTTTGTTTGTTCATCTCACCCTCTTGGTCCTACACCGCTATGTGTATTTGTTAATCTCATTCTGTTCCTTGCGTCACAGGTATGGGAGGGCGCATCTTCATAGTGGACCGACACAAGCGCTCGCTGGGCCGGCGCGGCTCCGACTCGCACGCCGCTCGCGTCCTCTCGCTCGCACCCGCCCTGTTGCTCGCTCCGCTGCTGGCTGTCTCACTCGCACGCGCGATAGTCTAATAAGTAGTCGAGTTCAGAATACAATTTAAAAATTTGAAGGCAAAAAGTAATTTCCTTCGAAACGACTGAGAAACCATTGCGTCCATTAGAGTTGTGTTTGTGAACAATACATTATGATGTAGTTCTATAATATTTCAGCTTGCATCTCATGCGAGTCACACATAGAACATTGTAATACTCGGTGCTCCCAACTCGCACAATATTTAAGAAACCATTTTTATAAAAGAGTATCCTTTTGTACTTATTTGTAATTTTAGAGGTGTTTTTAAAATAAAAGACTGTAATTAATGATTGATGCGTTTAATACTTTTTTATGATTATTTTATTTTTATGACTAGAACACTGAAATACTTTATTAATTGGTATTCAGTGATGTGCATGCGACATGGTCCATAAGATGCTTCTTTGATCCATGGTGTAGATGTAGTAAGTAAGTATACTATAATGGGTCCAACGGTTGACAACGGTACTTGTTGTTCATTTAATATCATCAATTATAAAAATTATACATATAAGTATTATAAAACAAATGGTCATGATCATAGCAGCCCCACATCGCCACTGCTGGGCCTGTACCGAGGAGGCCCACGGTCGGTCTCTGTCCACGCGCACCCAGGAGTGCTCAGCGACTCGGGCAGTCATCAAGCCAACGCGCTCCTGGCTGGACGTCCAAGCCTTAAGCTTGACCGTGGCCACCACAGAAAGCATACACAAATAAATATTCACTATTGTCTAAACTTTTAATAATAATTACAATATTTTTCAGACTTACTTAATATATTTGTTTTTAAATATATATGAATTATATTATAGATGACAGTATAATGGAATATTATGATAATGAGTACCTACTTACAAATAAATGAGCCTTGTGTGTAATGCATCGAGCCGAGACATCGGCGAGCTGGAGGCCGAGCCTGAAGGACCGGAACAATTGTAATGCATCGAGCCGAGACATCGGCGAGCTGGAGGCCGAGCCTGAAGGACCGGAACAATTGTAATGCATCGAGCCGAGACATCGGCGAGCTGGAGGCCGAGCCTGAAGAGCTGGAGGCCGAGCCTGAAGGACCGGAACAATTATAACAGTAATAAACTTATGAGTATGACATCATACATTTAAATTTCGACATCCTTTATACAACATTACCGAAATGTATAGATAACAAAAAAAAAAGCGAAAGCTTTATTTTTTAATGGCACCGTAAAATAAAGTTATAGCTAAAAGAGTAGATAAACCATAAAGTTTCATAAACATGTTGTGCAGGCATCCAAGTCGGGGACCTGCGAGCTGCGCTCTCGTCCTTATTGCCTCAGTTATTTGGGCACAGAACAAAATAAAGGTACCATTTGAACGGTATAAAATAATGGCACCGTCAATGGGTGCTCACAAGAGGTGGAGGGGGCAATGAAAGCAGACGGTTCGAGTGCGTACCGTAGGGACTAGCTCGGAGACACACGGCGATATTAAAAGCTTTCTGCTCTCCTTAGGGCAATGTATACGATTCTACAACAAGTCTCCAAGTGAGTTGCAAAAGTTATCAACAAATTGTGAAACATATCAACACACTATATATCAGATTATCTAAGACGATAAAAAAGCTTCAAGACTAACAATGTAAACGGATGTAAACGGCTCTTGTACGCTTCTATTTTAGGTTAAAAAGAGTCAAGTGAATAAAAAATCAAAGTCATCACTTTATTCCCGTGTTTGACTTATTGGATTTGAATTGAGGGACGTGTCCAACAGTTCTGTGAGGTCTGAATGAGATTAGTACCGCGTTAGTTGGTATGCCACGAGCGTCACCTACCACCTGAACCGTCTCCGAGCCCTGGCCGGCGATATAGTGCGATGCATGCGCCGTGGGATGATGACCTGCGGGACCGCGGTGGGATGTAGGTGACACGGTCTCTGAGAGTGTCCCTCGGTGTAGACGGCGGCGATAGACGCAAGTCAGGGCTGGTGCAGGGCGAGGAAGGGCGCCAGCGAGGCGGGCAGGTGGGGCGCAGGGGTGCGCGGGGGCGCGGCGAGCAGCGCGCGCGCAGCCAGGCACGCGAGCGTCACGTGCCGCAGCGGACAGATGCGCGAGCGCCGGATCTGCTGCACCAGCTCCGAGGGCCGGTCGCCGAACCGGTTGGGCTGGTCCAGGTGCGCGCCCCACCACACCAGCAGCTCCACCATCTGACGAGAGGGGACCACACAAGCCTGAGACAATGAGATACACCCCCCGGGACCACTCACGTGGATCCAACGAGGTCATATCAGTATTCTTGATTTGTAACTGGATGATCTACAATGTATCAAATTGGAAGACATTTTGAAAGTGTTCAATCAATACATAGAAATGCTGTAATGTGTAAAAGTGAAATTAATTATTTTCTTGTTTTTTTATTTTTTATGTATCACTAAACAAACACCTCTTCACCGTCGGACCAACAGACAGCCCTCTCTGCAGAGGATGCCTGAGCGACGAAGAATCAGCTGCCCACGTAGTCCTGGAATGCGAGGGAGTAATAGCGCAACGACTAGAAATCCTCGACCACCCGAGGTCACTCCGCGAAGCCTGTGAAGATCCTAAGAGATTCTGCGCTTCTGGACGGAGTTAGGCTGGTTAACCCATATAGGTCGGTAGAAATAAAAAAATATTTACGTTTACCCTCTCAATTTGCGGATATTATTATTTGTGATTGAAAGTGTGGAGGCTATGTGCTATTGAATAAAAAATGTAAATCTAAAGTTAGGCTCAACTCACACCAAAAGAGCGCCGAAGCGCAGCGAAGCGGAGCGCAGTTTCAGTGTCATATGAATTTTAACTTTATTTTCATTACAATAAAACTTATTATCGCATGAGAAACTCGAACGAGTCGCGCGGATGCCCGCGGCGCCGCGGGAATTCCGGCGAATTCTATAAACGGAGCCGTGCGACTGCGCGAGAAGTCGCGGGAAGTCTCGAGAATGCTCGAGCAGTCGCGAGCGGCCGCTGGCAATATCCCGCCCCTCGCACCCGCTCCCCGCGCGCGTCTGTTGCGCGCGAGCATTCGCATTCATTCTTTGCAGTGCAACGAATACATATGTGATGGAAATGGATGAAGAAAAGATTGTTTATTAATTTTTTATTTTTTTTTGATTATTTTTCTTTTATTTAATTTTGAGTTTTGTTGAAAGTGAACTGCGCATAGGAGAGCGACCCGTGAATTCATCGCGGGCGGGCTCGAGAAGGCGCGCGGACTCCCGCGACTTCTCGAGCAGTCGCGGGAGTCCGCGCGCCTTCTCTACCGAGCGGGTCGCTGCGCTTCGACGCTTCTTTTGGTGTGAGTTGAGCCTTATCCTCAGTTATTTACGAAATATTTGATTGATAAGTGTGCACCAAAGTAAGTTGCAGATATGTCTAGCTACCGGTATGCATAAAAAGTCGGTTTTTGTGAAATAGTTACATTTTATTGTGTTTATATGTTGTTCACCTAGGCTATCGCAGGATGGTAGCAATAGCTAGGATTGAATCTAATAGGAAAATGCTGAAAAGAGGGCCAAGTCGACCTTCTCAGCATAAACACGCTGATAGTAGAAGATAATTGGGTTATACCACAAACAAAACTGACACGCTACCATCAGTGGCATACAAATATGTTTGACCCGCTGGCTGTAGGAAATGCAATATCGAAGTTGTCTCGAGCGCCAAAACGTTTGACACAACTCCAACATCGCATAATCTTTTATAAACAATAATTAGGTCAAAGTTTGTTAACCCTCAGTAAGCCTTTTTCTTATAAGGAATCAATACATACAGTTTTGTCAAACAATGTTTTTTAGTTAGCTATTATCCTACTGACCTACATAAAGAACGGCTGTTTCCCTGAAAACCTTACAGCCGATATTTTGTTCAGTACTTTCTGTATTCTATTTAGGACCCATAGAACTAAAAAATATTAACGTTTTCAAAGTTTAAAAAAAAAGTAGTTTCAGGCTTATCTGGGTTTAAACTAGCAACCACACTACGCACAAAGACCGATCGGACTCTAAGTGCGGAAATACGAGTACACCTACCATACCATAATGCAACAGAAAATTTACTGACTATTTTAAAGTAGGCCACTAACCTTTATTATTGAAACTAGTTTAGCGCATTTAGCATAAGTAACTCTAACATATGCATTGTTTTGGATTTGATTATTTAGTTTATTGTCAGCTCTTTCTTGGCCTGAAGACAGGTTTGTAACCTACGAGTAGTTCAGGCACATGCATTATCTTATCACATAAAACAATATTAGATTAAGTACTTTCTGTTATCTATAAGTCCTACGTTATTTTTGAAGAAATTATTATTATTATTATACACTCATTTTCTATTAATCTATATTATAACATTTGTCTAGTCTACATGGTCATTTTGTAGCCTAAAGAAATAAATAATTTTGACTTTGAATTTGACATCATGTGACGGGTAAGTAATGTGCAGGTTGGCCACACCTGCACACTGTTGTGTTGTGCGGACGGACATACATTAGATATTGTATATAGTAGAGCAAGTATCGTAAGGTACCTCTGTGCTGAAGTTGTAGGGAATGGCGGCGACGTGCAGCGGCGTGGAGCGCGCGTGGTTGCGGCACGACACGCGCGCGCCGCCCTCCAGCAGCACGCGCGCCACCACCACCGACGGGAACACGCCCTGCAACAACACGCAACCGTCACCTCGCAACCGCACTGCGATACCGTACGGGGAGCTGGCTTGTAGGGCTGTACCTGTGTGGTGCGCTCCGGGAAGTAGGTGGAGTGCACGACGTTGAGCCGGCTGCAGGCCAGGTGCAGCAGCGAGTCGCCCGTGCCCGCCGTCCGCAGCTGCAGGCCCACCAGCGCCCGCACCTGCAACACGCCCACTCACTGCACCAAGCACGCAGCGCACGCAGGGAGCACACCTGCATACTGCCTGCTGGCGCACTACTACACGCAGAGGGGAGGGGAGCCTCACGTACTTACCGGTTCAGATATAAGAAATGCTACGGTTGGTATTTGCGAATGAGGATTGTTAAGGAATAATGAAAATCAAATAAATAAATTCATTCATTCTTTTTATAATTTTTATTTTTAGGTGATCAAATTTCATCTGTCATAATAACTTTTGTTAATAATGTACTAGTTCAGTTATATGTGCCTACAAGCTACGATGGGAACTGGAGTTCGCTTGTGTTTATACCTGTTCTCTGCAGTCCTTGTGCAAGAGGTCCTTGTGCGGGTCCTGCGGGCAGAGGTTGGCGGCCGTGGCCAGCAGGTGCGCGGCGCAGCGCAGCGCGCGGTCCCACAGCGCGGCCTGCGCGCGGCACGCGGGCCGCTGCGCCGCCAGCCGCGCGCCCTCTGCAACAACACCACCACGCCCACTTACACCCTGCACCTGCACACCACCCACGACACATCCAGCCCGCGCCCGAACTGCACTCACCGGGGAAGGCGGCCACCAGCATGCGCAGCGCGACGAGGGCGGCGCGCGGGGGGTGCAGCGGGCCCCCCGCGCCCCGCGCCGCGTACTCCTCGCCTGCGTCCTCCAGCAGCCGCGTCAGCGCCGCCAGCGTCTGCATCGTCTCTGCAACACGTCAACACACGTCTCACTCTCCTCCGCCTCCCACCCGCCCCCCGCGCCGTCTGCCCTCTCGCTCACCCGAGTGCAGGAGCGTGTGCTGCTGGATCCTCTGGTCCAGCACCCAGGTCCATATGGCGGCGGCGCGCGCGTCCCGCCGCGTGTCCGCGTCTGCCGCGCCGCGGTACATCAGCCGGAACTGCGTCTCGTGGTGCGCGGGGCCGAGCACGCGCAGCGCCACCAGGAGAGCCTGCGCGCGCAGCCAGCCCGCCTCCTCCGCGCGCGCCACCAGCTCCTCCGGGGCGGTCCACTCGCGCACGGCCAGCCAGGGCGGGGGGCGCGCGCGCACCGGCCGCTTGGGCAGCGGGCGCGGGCGGTGCGCGAGGCGGAGGGCCGTGGCGCGCCGCCAGGAGGCCAGCGCCGCCTCCGCGTTGTTGTAGACGTCGAGCTGCGTCGCGCCGAGCAGCTCCAGCGCGTCGGCCGCGCGCGCCGCGCCCGCGCGCTCGCCCAGCTCGTGCACGAGCCGCGCGGCGCCCTTCACCGCGGCGAGCTGCAGCGCGTCATCCCCCTGGCGCGTGCGCAGCGCTGGGTCGGCGCCCGCCGCCAGCAGCAGGCAGGCAGTCTCCTCGCGGTGCTCCTGGATCGCGTAGTGCAGCGCCGTCTTGAGCTGCGAGTCGCGCGCGTCCACGGGCGCACCCGCCGCCAGCAGCAGGCGGCACAGCGGCGCGCTCTGCACCGCGTTCACGAGGCACGTGCCGCCGTGGTGGTTGGCGCGCGTCACGTCCGCGCCCTGCGCCACCAGGTACCGCGCCACCTCCACGTGCGACATGAAGCACGCGGACCGCAGCGGCGTGGAGCCCGAGTCGCTGGCCGCGTCCAGCCGCGCGCCCCGCAGGTGTAGCGCGCGCACCGCCTTCAGCCGCCCGCCCACCGCGGCGGCCCACAGCGGCGTGGCGCAGTGCGCTGTGCGCTCGTGCGGCGCGCGGTACATGCCCCGCTGCTCGAGCGGCGCGCCGCACACGTCCACCAGGTAGTTGACTAGCGTCTCGTTCCCGGCCACGCTCGCCACGAACAGCGGCGCGTTCCCGCCGCGGTCCCGCCGCGATACGAGCGCGGCGCGCGCGCGCGCAGACATCCTGCCGGTAGAGGTTCCTTTGTCAGTAAACACGGAGCTGGCAGTGAGCCAGCCGATGAATGGCACGAGACAACATTCCAAATGAGAAGCGTGTGCAGATGTTTCTGTTCCAAGGGTTGTACAAGAACAAAGACACTAGTATAGGTAGGGAATGGTCTCCATTGCAGATACAGATTTTAATAACTGTATTTCTGTAGGTTTACTTAATAAAGATAAATAAATAATTTGGTGTGTATTAATAAATTACAAACCGACTTCAAATTCTTAAATAATGCAAATGGGTTTAAACCTTAGTTTTAAAAAAGAATCATTGAAATTGGTTTGTGCCATTATCATTATTTTTGCTTGATAATGGCAACCAGAAGCTTGAAATATTCACAGAATAGTTTCTTATAACATCTCATATTCACAGAACATGTTACATACCTACAATCAATCACCTGTTATCTACCCACTGTAGCACACAACAGACACTAGTAGCTGTGTTTAGGTAGTTCCACTCCCAGTATTGTAAAACAACCATACAAGGTTGTGGCGTATTAAATACCTGCCTATGTGTGAGAGCACTCACTCAATAAATAATTAAATATATGTGGGTATTTGGTAAAGATGCTGATGGCAGCTACCCACAATCTTCAGTCCTGATTTACCAACTAAGTCCATAACAAAGGTGCAATGTGTAATTCAGGCAATGCATGTGATATGGGTACTACAATATTTCATTGGGGGAGGCCTATGTCCAGCAGTGGACTGCTATAGGCTGATGATGATGATGATGACAATGATGTGATATGGAGGTCCACCTTGACTTTTATGTTTGTTATCAACTTCTTATGATACTCTCTTTTTATAATAAACAATTCCAACACAATGTCTTCTATAGAAAGTGTGAGTGTTATGAATGACTGTAATCCATAGTTCATTTGTGATATAAAAATTAAACAGCCATCAGATTCATGAAGGCAGGTTCTAGAGCAAAGGATTGCGTTCGTGATGGCATGTATGAGTCCACCCGTTACACATATCTCACATCATTGTTCGTGGAACACAACAGGTGTGGAACGCTTGGTGGTGGGTTGGTGATTGCAGTGAGGTGTTCAAACACACAGAAGCATGCTACTGCCCTCTCTTTGGTTGGCTCTTAGGTTCTTAGGGAATCACAGGCTGAATTGGAGAGGATTCATACGGCTTGTCCGGCTCCGGCAAGACTGAATGTACACAAAGAACGCAATGAATGGTTGAGTATAGAGAGACGTACCCCTCAATCTCCTGGCGCAGTTCCCACGAGAAGCAATGCCCGGGCGGGTTGTGCCGCGACTCGTGCAAAATAGCTTTCAATAGCTGCGCCAGCGGCTCCTCCGCCTCCGCCTCCGCCTCGCTGCTGGACGAGGAGGAGCACTCCTCCGCCTCCACGCCGCAGCCGCCGCTCGCAGACCCGGCCCCCGACATGTGGAGCTCTAGCCGCGCCGCAGCCAACGAAACCGCTGCTCTGCACTCGCTGCACTGCCTGTTTGTTTTATAAATCTCGGTCGCGTACCAATGCGACTGCCGAGCGAAATACTTATTTATTTTTATCAACAGTTCGTTTTGTTCATTTACGTCCAACCATGGTCTAATAACATACTTTGACAACCAAAACAAACAACGGAAAAGGGAGTGCCAAAGAGTATAAATAACCATAAGTAAATTGCTAACTGTAGCTGCTACGCAGCTACGCTACTAAGAAGATGCCTACGTAATTACGTATTGTATTTGTATTGTACCTACGTAACGTACGCTCTAATTTGTGTGCCAACTGCCGCGCCGGCGGCGGCGCCGCCAATACATGGACAATTATTACTAAAGTCTATGGGCCCTGACATGGGCCAACGGCCAACACTTTGACGAACTTTTTGTGAAAGCGTCCACACGTTGGCCAACGTGTGTGCCATTATTATGTCCAACAAACAACGCCTTGGTGAAAGCATCCACACATTGAAGTAAAAAAAGAATCAAAATGAAAATTAACTAATTATTATTGTTTGCTTTTTGCACCGCGAGATGTTTTAATTTAAATATTTACTACCTACGCGAAAGGTAATATAAATAAATAGAGTGGAAATTTCAAATTATTATTATTTGATTCAATTGTATACCTATTATTTTTATTTATATTATATTATTATAGATAATGTGCGTGCGATCGCTCTGGAAGCTTGTATAATAGTAACTACTTGGGTAACAAAAGTGTGAGTTTTTTTACCACGGGGACCCCGCCCGTGTTTGTAAGATCTAGGCCTAGTTTGAAAGGCCAAACTCGTTAGGTAGGCCTCTTAAAAAACCCACACCAAACGGATCTTAGGCCAAGGTATTTGCCAATAGGTACTATTACCAACACACCAACACTCACCAAACATCTACACAAATACACGCATAAGTCTGAAAAGCTAGCTTGATTACATTTTTTATAGATACGCAAAATTTACCACGCAAAAAAAAAACAAAATATTTCAGTTTTCAAACTTTTTCTACTAGGGCGTTTAAAATGGCCGTGGCGTAATTGGAGCTATAAAATATTCAGTGATACGCAAAATTGGGCCTTCAGCAATACTAGGTACTGTGTAGACAGCAGCAACGTCTCTGTAAAAACTCAAAGGGTCAGAGTCAGAGCAGTACACAGCTATGAAAAAAAATGTAGCTCGACGACGACGACGACCGACCGGGCCGACCAATTGGTTTGTTCTCCACGATGCGGCCGACAGAAATGACATGATACTATAGAAAGAATTGGTGGAAGGCATTCAGTAACTTAATTTTAGTAAACATAAATTTTCAGCTTCTTTAAATATACTATTCTATATTGTATATTGCATAACGAACTATGTATTTGAATCTCTTTCTATCGCGTTGGATCTACGAGTAGAATATAAAACGAATATTTATCCAGGCCCAGAAATATAGGCCATCATGACCGGCCGCCGCCGGCCGCGGCCATCAGGTCAAAGTCTTACCTAGCGGCGGCGCGGCGACGACCAGTGGGCTGAGAATGGCCTGTAGTGGACTTAGGGGTACTTGAAAATCAAATACCTTTTAACGAAATTATAAAGATGGCATCTGATTCTACTCAATGTAATAATCATAAACTGTTAAATAAATAATTTCGATTGGAGCAGTATTTTTGGAGATACGACGATTTTAATTTTTTTTTGTATGGAGATAAAGTTTATTTGGCTTATATCTCACTTTATTGACGAGCCTTTACCAAGTCATGTATTGATTCATATGGCTGTAGCCATGAACTACTAAAAATGCATATACGTGATGCTCGATTTGCCCCGATTTTTATATAATTATGTTTTTTCTCTATTTTCATTACATTGACGATAATTATGGTATGCACGGATTTCTCTTTTCCACACCACCCATGAGGTAGAGATATAGGAGCGTTTTTGTTAGGTGGTTTCCCCAGTCCTAATCCACTAAAATATAAATATACATTAATAATACTTATCACAACTAACCAGATAATTAAAATAGGTTTATCGATATTATTGCTTAAGTAATGGCAATAATTCGGTTCAAATAATTTGAAAAGGTGACAAACGTACATTCGTATGGTAAATTAATCACAACCTTGTTCATCCTCCATGTTTTGCTGTAAGTCTACACTTACAAATTCAAAATTCTCTTTTTCTAGATCATCTAAACTTTCAGATGTTAATAGAAAATTCTTTGCTCCATCTGAAAGCTCCTTATGTTTTCGCTGGAATTTGGGACGTTTCATTGAAATGCAAGGGTCTGAACTAATTAATAAGTTATTTAGAATGTCTTGGTTAGTGGCTTTTCTACTAAATTTTCTTGAATGATCTAAGCGAAATCGTCTGAAATCTTTATTTCTAGATTCAGAAGCTTCTTCGGATAGCTTCCCAATTGGAATCAGTCCGAAATTGGCAATTATATCTGCTCCATGAGCAAGAACTTTATGCACGCTTGATGTCATATAGTACCATTTATACAAATCTATGTACAACTTCATAGTGGCCTCACAATGTTTTCTGAACTTATCCGTATTTATATTTTGCCCAGAGGAAACAGCTTGCAATATGGTTGCAAATCGTTGTATTAAATCTTCATTAACACCGGTTATCGAAGCTGTTTTTTTGGGATCTGCAAAAAATCTCCTAGCCGTGTTACCATCATTGGTAGTACCGTGACCTTGTTTGACTATATCAACCAACAATTCCATCTCCGCTTTGAAAGCATCCTGAATAATTTTCTTCTTACTTTCCATAATAATTTTGTCTTCTCCCTTTACAACCCATGTTTTCAAATCCAACCTATACGCAATGTGCAGAATGCACTCCATCCACATATGTAATGACGATAGGCCATATTTATAAAAATCCGTCTCGATTGTTTTTTTTTATAATATATCAAATTAATTCATTTCTTTGGGAGATGCTTTACATATATCGCATCGTTGCGTTGAAGTTTCACTCAAAATAGCTGTTGCTTTACCATCTATCATGGTAAGCAATAATTAGTGTGAAATTTTGGTGTCGCCTACTTTTGTCTCCAGCAATTTACTGATTTCAGACTCAATTGCATTCATTTCTTGCGTTATAGAGGACTTATTTTCTTTTATGAATTTAAAAAATAGCGGTCGACACATGTAAGGAGAGTTTGGTGAATCATTTTCCCAAATGATGTTGTCCCCAGAAACTAACTTAATAGGTACTAAACTTCCCATAAATATGCCAGAATCATCTGCGTTTTCATCTGTCTCTGATTCTAATTTTTCTTTGTATGTAGATTGATTGGAAGCACCATCAAAACCCCATTTACTAATTAATTTCATTTCCGTATATTCTTCATTTACTGTTATTGATTTTATTAACCTAGTTGCTGTTAAATCTAACAGCGCTTGAAGTTTTATTTGAACTTTAGTGTCTGTTAGTATTATGTCTTCTTCTGATGGATAGCACAACTGTTTTGCTTTTAGGATCTGAAAGTAGGAAGGAAAAACATGTGCGTTTTTTTCTTCCACTTTTTCTCTTAAAGTACTGTACTGCCACTTTGTTGATTTTAACGATACAAGTATTCCTAATGCTTATTAATTAATCTGCACTAAACAATGTTTTATCAGGTGTATTAGTTAACATATGAAGACAACTTTTTACTTTTTTGACATCTTGTTGATTTTTGTACAAGTGATCATTAATTTCCGCGAGATCACCAAGACCCTGATCTTTTAATTTCATAGAATATATATATGATATTTCATCAAGAGACATAGTATTTTCGGTATTTTTAGTGCGTCTTTTTTTCTGTTTAGGCCCTAATTCACAGAAAGGTTTTCTCGGACTCACATCAGTGTACGTTCCTACGCTTTTCTTACATGGTGTTACCGCTTGAAATTATGTGCTAGGTATGCATGCTTCATGCTCGGTTATATTAGCTTCAGAAGTACTTTCTTCTGTTGTGCTTTTGATATAATCAGGCCACGAAACCTCTGTACTCAACCATTCACTACTTTTATTTCTGAATACTTCGGCTTTACTATTAGCATTTACCCATCGCCTATGCAAGTTAGAGCAAAAGTTAGCGCAAAACAGTTTTAACTTTTTGGTATTTTCTTTGTTTAGATCTTTGTTTAGACTAGATTTTATTATTTCATATAGACCTGCGGCATTATTTATATTTCCAGTGCCAGTCTGTTTCAATTTAACAAACAAATCGAAGTTAGTCACCAATTCACGAACCATTTTGACCAAAATTAAAAGAAATATTTTAACAATTCTGATGAGAACAAGTAGCGTGTGCGTGCCTTACGGAATGTAACCACGTACTGACAGTAGTTAACTCGAAATAGGACCAAGGGACCAACTGACTTAATTATGATTACCTGCCGTCAATGAAACCACGTAAACACTTATTGTGATAAGCTCCCATTGTTATCGTATTTATGTTTTACCAAAACAAGTGACGTCATAAGGGTGGTGTGGATATTACTACCTGTGCAGTGACCTTGCCAATAATTAGATACAAAACATGAATGCGAGTTTAAAAGTTAGTACAATATTTTTGCCGTGGGAGTCTTGAGTTCATGTAAGATAAGTATTTATATTATGTCTCAACTCATTTCAAGGAAGAGCGTCTAAACAGTTATCCGCTTAAACTATTACATAATTATATTGGAACAAAAACGAACACTAATAAATAAAAAGGAACATTTATTATTGTAAGGCGGATATTAGTACATTAAGGTTATTATTGATTATATCTTCATGGAACCAGGATCATGTTAAATTTGGATGAAGTTATGTTGAATTTTAAGTAATTACTGGTCTTATTAAATCAAAGTTCTAATTATATTGCATGAAATATGCTTACAATAACTTTATGTATTAGAAAAGTCAGAAGGTAATAATTACATTTATTGTCATTATTCTAACCTATTTTTCTGGCAGAGAAGGCAAACGATAGCAAAAATTATAAAAATAATGATAGCAGTACAACCAAAATATAAGAAAAAAACGTTCCAACGCGGGATCTTTCATGACTTGGCAAAAATTTTGCATCAATTTGTTCCATACAAAAAAAAAAATCTACCTTAATTATACGGATTAAAAAAAATTGTACAGAACAACTTTTGTGAAGATTTATTAGCTCTATCCGTTGGCACAAAGAAAAATCCCTAAGTCCCCAAATCCTAGTTTCGTCCCACTGTGGACGCGACGGGGCGGCCGGACCTAGCGGATTGAAATTAATCCATGTTTGACTGGAATCAGTAACTGAACATTTGTTATGATTTCTTTCTGTTTTTTTGTTATGAAGTTGTGAATGTGTGATGTGAATCTAAGGAATTAAGCGTTGAAAAAGAAAATAATACAATTACAAAGGCAATTATATAGTTCCACTATGTAGTTAATTGCCGCGGGACTTCTTTTGCAGTGAAAATACATAGTTACCTAGACAATTTCAGTCTGCTAACTAACAGTCTACGGTAGTCTCCTGCGGTAAAGTCCAGCTACAAATCTACACATTTTGAGTTTGAAAATGAGCGACGAAGAAGACTTCGACGAGTTGCCTTCAATAGAAGTGAACTCTGCACTTCCCGATGCGGTGAGAAGACTCGGTCATCTTTCAAATCCAAGATACTTAACTAGCCAATATTAAATTTTTGGGTGGCGTTTTCTCTCACTAGTCTTGCCTTATTAATACCTATTATAAATTAACCATTTCCTAACGGGTCTAAGAAAATCTTAGAAATATATTTTTTTTATTTGAAATATAGTGATCAGGGTTGGAAAACACATTAGATATATACTTCTGCAGATCTTTATATCTATCCTTAGTAGGTTCTTAGGTAGTTCTAAAACCTAGACTCAAAGTACCGTCAAGAACTTAAGATTCCAAATATGCTGTCATTTGAAAGATAAATCTTAGAATATTGATTTTATAAATATCAACATCATTGTTTATAGCAGATATTTACAATCTTGTTTACTTATATTAAAAAAAGACGAAGGAAAAATTTAACAGTGCCAGAAAACGTAAGGGAGAGTACCAAGACAATTCGGGGATACAGGACACAGGATAAAGTAAAACATAATCATAATCCTACAAATATAATAAATGTGGTTACGGTTGTCCTGTGCAGAGCTTGTTCCTGATGCCGAGCGCGGAGGCGGTGGCGGCGGCGCGCGCGCGCGAGGCCCACACCGAGGGCGAGCTGCGGCGGCTGCGCGAGGAGCACCCGGTGTGCGTGCTGGCGGCCGCAGCCAGCGACTCCAGCGGCTCCGAGGGCGAGGCGGCGCTGGCGGCGGCGGTGGCGGCGCTGCGCGTGTTGCCGCCGCCCCCTGTGCCCCCCCACGCGCCACCCCCGCACCTGCTGGACGCGCTGCGCGCCGCGCTGCCCGCGCCCCCGCCGCCCTTCCTGCACCACTACATGGACGCCGCGAGGGAACGCTCCGAGGCGGACCTCAACACACTCACTGCCGAGGTAACACCCTCGATGGTGCTCCTCTGATAGCGACCTGAAGTGGGAGAGCTAGCCCGGGACTGTTTGGTTCCAGCTGCTGAGAGACGTGTCGGAGATGGCGTACGAGACGGCGAGCGCGGCGGACGTGCTGCCATGGGCGGACGACGAGTTCCTGGGGGTGGCGGCGTGGGTGTGCGCCCTGGCGGCGGCGGGCGGGGGCGCGGGGGGCGCGGTGCGGCGCGCGCTGCACGTGCTGGTGGAGGAGGTGGGGAGCGAGGCGCAGGTGGAAGCGCTGCGGGGGGCGGTGGAGCGGGCGGCGGCGGGGGGCGCGCTGGAGGCGCGCGCGGCGCTGCAGCTGTGCGGCGCGCTGCAGAGCGGCGGCGAGCGCGGCGCGCGGCTGGCGGCCGGCCTCGCCGTGCGGGCGCTCGCCGCGCTCGCAAACCTGCCCGCCGATCAGGTACGGACCTACCCTGAACAGAACACCTGTTATCTATTTTTAAGATAGTTTAAAAGTTTACGTATGGGTTAAAAAAGCTACATAAAACTAAAATTCGTCGTTTTCAGGGTAATGGCAGATATTTTGAATATAACTGGTTTTGACATAATACGAGTATGTAGCATACTATTGGAATGGGCATCAACAAGAGAAGTTATCAGTGAACTGAAAGATGAGACGCGTTGAGTTTGTTTGAAACGACAGGCCATGACATGAGAACAGTATACACGAGCCTGTGTTGTGCAGGAGGTGTCGCTGGAGGCGTGCGGGCGCGCGCTGGGGGGCGCGGGTGGGTGGCGCCGGCTCGCCCCCCCGCGCCGGTACCTCGCGCTGCAGCTGCTGGCGCGCGGGGGGGGCGCCGGCGGGGAGGAGGGGGTGCGCCGCGCACTCGCCGCGCTGCATGCCGCACCGCAGCCCGCGGGCCGCGCGCACAGCGCCGACATGCTCAAGGTACGGACGGACTGCGGACTGCGGACTAGGGTAGACTTGAAATTCAAACTCACGACGATATTGTTGTAGGCTAACTCCTAGTACAAGACAAACTCGTCTCATATAACAAGTGTCCCACAGGTGCTGGTGGCGGCCTCCAAGCTGTCGGTTCTGTTCCACGTGCAGGAGTGACGTCACACCCCACACCCGACCTCGGGCCCACGCCTACGCCCACGAGTGGCGACTACTTTGATGTTTGCGCTGATGCCACACCGAGGCAGCATCTTTTTAAGACGAGACTGATTATTGAATAAACTGCTAAGTACCTACTGGTAAAGAACTTTTATTCGTGTTTGAACACAGACAGAGCCAGCTGCAGCCAGGGGCGAGCACAGGTCAGGGATATCACAACCGCGGCATGTTCTCAATATACAGGGTGTCCCATAATCAGTGGATAACCTTGACGGTGCTTATGCGGCATGGCAGGCCAATCAGAATATTTTTTTTATTTTTTTAAAACATGACCCGTTCGGAAAAGTTTTAATTTTTTGTAAATTTGGAAAACTTGTACCTTTGTTAATTTTTAAATTATGGTTTTTGGTATATATATTATTAAATATATTATAGAATATATATATTATTGAATATATATAAAAATAGCTTTTCTGAATACCTTTTGAAAATATTTTGGTAACTAGGATCAGTAATTTTCAAGATAGGTTTAAAGTAGAACATTTTAATTTTTAATTTTTTTAAACAGCTGTGGGTGAATAAAAAAAAATGAAAACCTAAGATGTCATGCATTGAAAACATTTCCATTTCATGAGCATTCTAAAATAAAAATAAACCACGAGATTTTGTCCACTAAAAAACTGAGATATTGCTACTTTTGTACTACTAAAAACAGAATTGAACCAACACATCAATAAAATATCTGTATAGCCATTCTCGTTCTAAAACGGCTTTTTTATTGCTAATTAAAAACAGTGAGCAAAATCTATTTTTGCCCATGAATGTTTGAAACGTGGAAAATATTTAAATAAATTAATAATAGTCCAGTCTAGCCGAAAGTAATGAGAGTTTGTGTTATGGGTACGAGATAAACTATTTTACATTTACTTACTTAGAATAAAATCAAACCAACATAATTATCAATTGAAACAATTTTATTATTTTTTTAATACATTAAATGTTCAAATTGATGTCTCTGATGCAGGCTCTGCATCTTTAATGAAGGATTTTTTAGCAAATTATCGTAGTTGCGTTCGTTATTTTTTTCCGCAGCGTTTTGGACTCGATGTCGTAGTTCCTCTATTGAGGAAATAGGTTTTTGGTACACCTTCAAGTAAAAGAAATGGGTTCATCTCCGGCGACCGCGTTGCACACTGGATAGCGCCACCTCGTTATTTATTTCAATATTCTCAGCATGATTCAGCAAAAATAGATTTCACTCACTGTTTTTGTCTAACGGCGAAATGTGGAACTACGGCCAAACAAGTTTACCAAAAGCTTAACAAGATGTCGCTAGTAAAAGTGGACGAGCGCTAGATCGCGCTGACGAGAACGCACGGCTCGGAACTACTATCAGAAGCATTTTTTGTTATATCTAAGTAATCCATCCAAGAACCTTAGTAACTCAGGCGGCTACTATACATAAGATATCGTAATAGTAGCTAACTCGGAATCAATAAATCTCAATACGTGATTGAATCCAGCAATAATAAAGATAGATATGGACATTCGAAATTTTTTTGGTAAGTATTTTTTCTGTTATCATTTTTCACAGTTTATTCGTAAAAGGAAGCAATGTTGTTCGTAAATTATTGAAATCAGCTAATTAAACTACTAGACCGTCACTGGAAGCTTTTATAATGAGAGGGCACATCCGTTTCCGTCGAATTTGACTACTTTTTACCAGTACCATTGGTAGTTCATCCGGTCTGAAAGGCGACACCTAGCGGCCGCGCGCCATTTTTTAGTTTACGTAAAATGGACGGCGCCATATTTTCTCATTGGCGTTTCGTTCTCCGTCGAAGCAACTGGTCCGCAGCAGCTCTGGCTCTGTTACAGTTGCGCTACACGTGCAGTAATAATTATACTAACTTAACTATTTATTAAAACTTTTACAAAGATCGTAAGATAATTATTCTAAAATAAAGTAACTCGGTTAGGTTAGGTTAGGTTAGGTTAGGTTAGGTTAGGTTAGGTTAGGTTAGGTTAGGTTGGGTTAGGTTAGGTTAGGTTAGGTTGGGTTAGGTTAGGTTAGGTATTTTTTTTAATATTTTTTTTTCCTGTCCGGGGGCTATGTCCCGGCCCGCGAGCTATCCTACCCCTAGCTTAACCAGGGATCTGGTTTCTATTTCTCTTTCATTCCAGTTCTCATTTTATGCTTCTCGTACTTTCATTCTTCATACAATATCTTTCTTTTATTCGTCTCAATCATACATTTCATTTCTCTATGTAGGTCTTTTACTACTTCTTTATTTACAGGGGCATTAAGAGACAGGCTGACGATTTCTTTATTTTCATAAATATACATCTTTCTTATTCTACAGTCTATTTTTAGGGCACATATTATTATGACAAAATTATAAAATTGTGGCTCCTTATTTCTACTTATTTTTATTTATAATTTTTTCACAATAACCTAAAAATGTATATCTTATGTTCTTATCTTCTAATATTTTACACAGATTTTCTTTGCTTATATTTATATCTAATTCTTGTTCTGCCTCATATCTCTCTCTTCCGTACCTGGGACAATTCGTTATTACGTGCAGAACGCTTTCTTCTACCTCTGGGTCGCAAGGACACGATGGACTGTCCTTGCACTTAAACCGATGCAAGTACGAGGAGAATCCACCGTGACCTGTGAAGAGTTGGACTATGATAGGACTTAGTGAAAGAGTTTTGACAAGTCGGTACGCCCTTATGGCACTCGGGAAGAACACTTTTGTGACCGCACCTTGCTCTGCATTTACGTAGCGTTGATTCCATTCGCAAAGCGAGCTCTGTCGGATTTCTCGCTTTGCGAATGAAACTGGGCAGCTATTGTAATTCGGCTTGGTTTTCAGCTGCAGCGCTGCACATTTTGCAAGCTCGTCGGCTCTTTCGTTCCCCTCCAACCCCGCGTGAGCTTTTATCCAAAATAGGCTCAGTATTTTGTCGTCTTGGTAAAGCTCACGTATGCGTGCTCTAATTTGGACTGCAAGGGGGTGGGGAGAACTTAAATTGGTAACAGTCTCGAGGGCTGCGCGTGAGTCGCTAAAAATGCTGCAGCTTGTTTTCCGCCTTTTGAGCGCTTCTTTTGTAGCTTCAGCCAGAGCTAGCAACTCTGCCTGGTAGACGGTGCAGCATTCATCCAGCCTCAATTTGCGGGTACTTATTTCGGTAGCACCTTCCATAACGGATAGCGCGGCGCCGACTTTTCCCTCGATTTTGCTTCCATCCGTGAAAATGTTCAGGCAGCTGTTGAGGTTCTGGTCCAATGCTGCCTCGTCCGCCAGGCAGGTGAATTCCAACTCCAACTGAAGCGCTGGGTGCGGCATTGCTACAAACGGCACCGGTGTCTCAATATCTAGATCTCGTATTACTCGCTGGGTGTGACCTTTCTTCGTTTCATAAAGCGAGGCTGCTTCCCGGATTCTAATATCCAGCGGAAGCAACCCAGCCAGTAATAGCGCCGAGGTTAGTGAGACAGTCCGGTAGCCCTTTATTATTTTCTGTGCAAAGCCACGCTGCACTATATCAAGCTCTTTTTTGACGCAGATCTTGTTTGTCGCAGGCGCCCATGCACTTGCAGCATACAAAATTGTAGGCTCTACCACTGCCGTGTAAATTACCCGAACTACTTCGGGTTGTAGACCCCAAGTAACCCTTGCAGCTCTGGAGAGCTGCTTGTAGAAGTTCAGCGCTTTACGACATACGTTCGCGGCATGCGAGTTAAAAGTCAGCTTGTCATCGATGGTGAGTCCTAGCAGCTTGATTTCTCTGGACATGCCAATGTCGCACCCGCCCATGCTAAGACGTGGGGTATCATGCTTAAGTTTTCGCGTGATGACCATGGCCATCGTTTTGTGTGGCGCAAACTTAAGTTTGTTCCGGATGCCCCACGTCCGAACATGCTCGAGTGCAGCATTGGCCTGTCGTTCAATCTCCTGCGAGGTCTCCCCATCGAAAACAAGCACCACGTCGTCCGCAAACGCCTGCACGTAGTCGCCTCTATCATGCAGCTCTCGTAGAAGTGGATCCAGGAGTAAGTTCCATAGGATTGGGCCACCTATCGATCCCTGCACACATCCTTTCCCTGTCACCTTTTCGTACTCCTCTCCAGAGTAGCGAACCTTTACTCTTCGATTTCGAAGATAACTGTCGATCACCCTTCTTAAGTTTACCGGACACTTTTCCTCTGCTAGTCGGACTCGGATTGCGGGCCACCAGGCGCTATCGAAGGCCCCCTCTATATCCAGCGACACGAGCGTTAACAGTTTCTTTTGATCTAATTGACTGTTAATGTATCGCATTAGGGTATAAAGGGAGTCCTCGGTGCTTTTCTGGGGCATGAATCCAAACTGGCGAGTACTCATTCTTGGTATAAGATGGAACTTCATCCGGGTGACCAGCATCTTTTCGAAGATTTTGCCTAACACTGGGAGGAGCCCGATTGGCCTGTAGGATTTCGGGGTGTTGTAGGTTTCTTTTCCAGGTTTCCGCAGCACTATCACGGTGGCCTCCTTCCATGGATCTGGGAAGTGGGCATATTCTAGGCACTTATTTATTATGTTCAGGAACATCTTAGAGTCGTTCTTTATGGCCTCAACGCAAATATCGACCGTGAAGCCATCTGCTCCAGGTGCCTTCTTGGGATTAAATGCTTTCATTGCGATATTAAGCTCAGTCATCGTAAATAGTGGATCACAAGTGCCACCTTGCTCTTCAGTATTTACCCTCTCTGCTTCAGCTCTGATTCTGCAATGTTCCGCATTGTCGCCATCTGTGTGGTCCTCCGGATAGAATGTTTCAGCCAGGGCCTTCACCGAGCCTCTAGCGTCAAGCACTTTGCCTTCAACCTGAAGAGGCATATCCTCCTCCCTTTTTCTGGTCCTGCCTATAACCCTATAAATCCCTTCCCATACTCCCTCCCTATCCTGTTTACAGCAAAAGTCCTTCCAGCTCTCTACCTTTGCCTTGTTTGCCTCTAACTCATATTCTCTCTTCTTTTCCAGGTACTCTTCAATGACTCCCGCCCTCCGGACTGGCGCGGCGCATCGGACTCTTCTCTTTCTGGTGGCAACTTCCTTTTTCAACTGTGCGAGTTTCTCGGACCACCACGGTATGGTAAGTACTTGTGTGTGTTTCTTTGCAGGTATAGAATGTGTGCATGCGTGTGTTATTGATTGAGTGTATGTGTGTATAACTGCTTCTATTTGTTCAATATTGTGTATTTCGTGGGCGTAGAGCGAAAAGTCATCAAGTAGGTCATTTGGTGTTTTGAGTTATGAAGGTTTAAAGTTTTTCAAATTAAAAAAAAACAATACTTCCGTTTGGTATAAGATATTTTAAATTTTATGGTCTCATATCATAGAAAATAGAAAAGCGCATAGCTTTAAAGTACTACATTTAATGTAATTTGTTTTTTTATTAGAGATTTCGACATAAAACTTAGTTGGTTATTTTTCGCCCTCAAATCCTGCATCGACATTTTTAATTAGTGATTTGTTAAATAGAGTTGGTTACTTTTTGCCCATGTTTTGGCTATTTTGAATGAGAATTTTCTTGAGTTAGTTAAAATAGGACTAGCTTTTGAAAATTCAAAAGGTATTTTAGTGCTTATTTTAGACTTTCTACTTTAACCAATTTTTTGTTTTTATATCACCTTATCAGATAATAGAGACAAAAATATTAGGTAATAAAATGAAATTGAAATGAAAAACACATGCAGAAACAGAATAAACAAGGAACACAGTTAAAATTTCAAATACGAGTAAACAGTTCAATGATTACTAAAAACTAAAATCAGCGAGTTCAAACCTAGATCTTAACTGAAGTTTATGATGACATTCTAATTTTATACAATCAGTCTTCATCTTCTTCGGTGACATCGGGCTCTAACAGCCTGTCAACAACGTCATTGTTGGTAGGTAGAGATTCATACCAGGAATGTAGCTCTTGTGGAATAATTCCCTTGCTACAAAGACCAACAAGATCTTTTTATTGCCTCAGGAATCGGAAGAGGAGCTGTGTAAGCCATAGGGATTTTGAATGCCTTTAGTTGACCAATCAAATCACTTTCTCTTGCGCTATAGCCTTCCTGAAGCCTCATTCTTTTCCTAGTTCGTGGGACCACCTTTTTTTGTTTTTGGCACGCATCGAATACGGAGTTCGGGCCATCGTGACTGTATCTAAACTTTACTATGCCTGGATATTCCTTTTCGAACCTGAGACATTTTATTTTTAGCCACATTTCCCGTCTTTATCCTTGCTTGTGTTGGTAATAAATTTATCTGTCAGGGTCTTGACATCAATCATTTCTTCATAGGTAAGCTCTCTCACTATGTAAGGTTCTGCTGATTCTCCCTTTCCTTTAGAGCGCGCGCGAACCATAATCGATTTCCAGTCAATCATAGAGTAAACTGGCGTGTGCCTCTGTTCTTTTTCTGTTGAGCTATGCATCGAATCGACTTCCATATGTGTACTCTCCAAATGTTTTTGCTCTAAAACATCAAGATTTATGTTGGGTCTTTGAATCAAATGCACCAAAAATGCGGTTATAAATTGATTTCGGTTCTGGCCTGCGTCGCAAGTGTCGCTGTAAATAGTGACTTCTTTAACAGTAGATGGTACCTTACTGATCCACCAGTTTATGGCAGATGCAATCTCAACACTCGCTCTTTTGCAATTTATTTAATTCCATGTAATGCAGTAAGCTTTGTTAGGAGGTTGCCAACACCACAAACAGGAATATGAAAAGTTGATTGCATGTCAGCTGTGAGTACAAGATAGGTTTCGTCTTCAATAGATCGTTGCTTGTCTAGTTCCTTGGCAGCTTGTGCCGCAATTTTTCTCGCAATATGGGCATCATAATCTTCTTTAAGGTGTGCAGGTCGACCGGTATTATCATAACGTGTACATATCATGCACAGATCCTTCTTTGGCACGAAAAATGACAAGTTGAACTCCGATCCAAATATTCTTATGTAAACATACAAAGAACTCGGTTTTTCGTTAGTCAGCGCCAGTTTATCTTTGTAAAGCTCGTACATTTTAGCAATGCTTAGTTTGCTGTTTAAATACTGTCTTTGGGTTGTTTTTCTGCAATAATGAGATTCTTGACGGGGAAAGGAGTTTATGTGATCAATATTTTTTTGTTCGGAAAAAGGACTCGTTTTATTCACAGGGTCATGGGAACCACGTCCGTCTTTCCCCGCAAAATTGCCGAACTCGTTCTTATGTTTCAGTGCTTTATTTATTGGTCCATTTGAAATGCACAATGTTTTCATAAAAAACGGCTTGCACACCTTATTTTGGTGTCATTTTTGATGAAATAGTATTCGTTTGAGGTACATCGATGTTTTTGATCTGGAATTCCTAGGAATAAAAACAGTTTTTGAGCCACATATCATTCATCATCATTGATTTTCCTGTAGTCTTGACAGAGTTTTACTCTATCATCCTCTGTAAAGCTACCAAAACAATGGTGCCGGCATTTTGTATCGCAATCCACAGGTTTAGGCTTCTTTGCAGGCATGTTTTATCCTGTTTTACTCTGATAAGGTAAACATTTGCTTCTATTCACTTTAGCCCGATTTTCTTTTTTTCCAATGTTTATTATTTTTACTGATTAAATTTGTAGCAGCAGTGATATCGGATGTAGAGTTTTGGAGTTCAACAGATCCCTGTGTATCTATCATTGCATTAACGTTTTCGTCGGAGTTGTTTGGTGATGCTGCCAGTATCATATTGGGTTCCTCTTCTTCGCTTGCACAAAAAGTGTTATTAGATGTGTCATCATTTCTCTTGGAGGGTCCTGGTTGATTTTCAACGCTTAACTGACTTTTTCTATTCTTACTATGTATCAATATCAAATCATCGCTATCACTGCTATCACTTGAAGATAACGTGATTATCTGCCTTTTTTTTTAATTGACGTTTCTCCTGGCTATCTGGATACCAAGAGACGCTAGAATCAGAAAAGTCCCCAACAGGAGTACTGCACAAAAATCGGTAAAATCAAAGGCGTACAACCGGTACAAATATGTAACCTAAGTTGCGCGCCAAATTCGCCCGACGAACGGAGATGTTGAATGAAAAATCATCAAAATACTTTAACGAATATTCAAAACAAAGCTTTGTGTCCACAATTATTAGGATAGAACTCTTTAAACCAGTTTAATGATTTCTTGCTCCTGCATAGTTAGCGTATTTTTTATAAATGTTGATCGAAAACTCAGTAACTAGAGTTGGTTAGTTTTCGCTTTCATGTTTTGTATCGAACCAGTCATACTAAAACTAATCAAGTGGATTAAGTTAGTTTTGGGTTCTTGTTAGTATTTTATAATTACCTATTTTATAATAAGGAAAAGTAAACAACTCGACTTAGGTATTGGATTGCGATTTCTCCCAGTAGAGAAAAATCACCTAAGTAAGTTAATTAATTTTCGATTACAATATCATAGTCCAAATGTAGAATTAGTGTTTTTTCGCATATTCTGAAATTAAAACTATGATAGCTACAAACATGGTTGTAAGATTGAAAAATGCAGAAAAAATCGGTGATTTTCATGACATGTTTAACTCAATTTGGGCCAAATAGCGAGTTGATGATTTTTCGCTCTACGCCGACGATTTGCTCTACTTTTGTGTTTGTAAGGTCGTGGTCTGTTTTAAATTGGGTCAATTTCTCATGAAATTGAGACCAATTTGCCTTTTTTGTGTTGTAGAGCCTTGTTGTGCGTGTTATTTGAGTTCCGCATGCTTTGTGTAATTGTATGTTGAATGTAATACCGTTGTGATCCGAGCTCGTCATGTTCTCCACAACTCTCCATCCATCAACGAGAGTGAGCATGTCCTCGGAGCAGACTGTGATGTCTACATGGCTGACATACCTTCTGTCCCCTCTCACCGTGTCAAAGGTCGGTATGGAGTCAATGTTGAGCACCTGAAGCCCCTTATCATCCAGGAACTTCATTAGCTCCTCCCCCCTGGCATTTGTCCTGACGCTACCCCACCAGGTGTTCCAAGCATTTGTGTCTCCTCCAATAATCAGCCTCGTTGACCCCAGTTTCCCTATCAGCCTGCATAGATGCTCTATGTATGGTTCTAGGGGCTCTGTTCCCTCTAAGTAGATGGAAACCAGGTTGATCTCCCAGGCGCTAGTTCGGATCCCTACAACGGCGATATTGTTGGTGGTGAGCTGTGGGTATTGGATAACGTCCAAGGTAGAGTCTAATACTGCGATTGCAGCCTTCACCATCCCTTCGCCTTGTTCCGTGCTTTGGTAAATCCTAGCGCCTGGGTATGCCTTTAGTTTCTTTGGGGCTCCAACATAGGGTTCCTGCAGGAGGAGTGCTGCGGCTTTAACTTTTGTGGCCTCGAGAAAGACTTCATCAGTTGCTAACTGCTTCTTTTTGAGGTTTGCTTGTATGATCTTGTACTGGACGCCATTAGCAATAAGCCACGGTGGATCTCGCAAATGCCTCCCACTTGCGTCTCACCGGACATTCGTTGCTAAAGGCGCCATGATCAGTTTTTGCAGCCTTTGCTTTGTTGCAGTTTATGCAGCAGGGTGGGATTCCACTCAGCAAATCAGGGCATTCCATTTTATGGTGTGCCCCACCGCAGTGGCCGCACACATCGACTGCATCGGGGCAGAACCGCTTCCCGTGTCCATACCCTAGACAGCGCGAGCACTGTATAAGGGGAGACTGGTCGGCAACTCTGACCCTTTGCATATCGATATGCAAGGCCCCTGCGCCGGTCAGACTTTGCCAGAGTCGGGGCGACACCTTTATTACGATGTGGGAGGTGAGGGGATTTCTCGCTCTACGACGATAGCGTACTTCCATACGGTCGTCGTCGCCGCTAACACCCCTCAGTAGATGCCCGTTCTGCGTACGGATGGCTTTCATCACATCATCATCCGTATTGCTCTGTAGGACACCGTATAGGATGACGAGCGGGTCCTTGTTTTTGATGTCCTCTACGCTAAGATGTCCTTCCCTCTCCACTATTCTTTCCTTTATCTTTCTTAACTCTTCCTCGTTTTTGCATCCCACTATTATCTTCCTGTCTTTTGCTTTCCTTATCCTGTCAATCCGTGCTCCTTCTTCTTTTGCATTTACAACATTCCTGATTCTCTCAAAGACTTGATCCCCTGTCTCCTGGTCATTTGTAGAGGAAACAATGATAGAGTGCATGGCGGTGTTTTCTGGCTCTTGTTTGTTAGGAGAGCCCGCTGTTACACTCACGTAAGAGCCTCTACTCGTGTACCACTCCTGCTGTGTTTTTAGCGTCTCTGTCAGTCTTTCCATTTCCTTTTTGTGATCTTCGAGAAACCTTCCGTGCTCCTCTATCTTCTTTATCAATTTTTCCCCTTTCTCTGTTATTTGTAAAGTCTTTTCCTCTTCTTTCTTCTTACCCTCGTTTACTTTGGCGGCGGGAGCTTTATGCGAGGCTGGTAGAGTTGTCGCTCTAACTTCCTCTGACTCCTTTACTAAGCAATATAGTCTATCGACGGCCTCCAGAACCTTGATCTTGATTTCGCTTTTTAAGTTGCGGCTGATTTCAAGATTAGTTTTGGCCTTGCAGAGACAGGCTTTGGCCTCGGCTGTTCGGGTCAAATACTTTGTCTTCGGGGACCCCTCAGCGCTTGTCTGTGAAGTCCCCGCTCTTGCCTTCGAAGAGCTGTCTTTGTGCGCGGGGTAAGTCAAAACCGATTTGGTCTTTGGCTGCCCCGGTTGGCTCAAGGTCTTCTTAGGTGCAGGTGGTGTCACCGAAGACAAAGCATCGAACGCATCTACACTCAGCCGCACCTTGTTTCGCTGATCTTTCGTCGATGTCGAGGGGCCGGCCCTTTCTGTCACGTCACTTATATCGACAATGTCCTGCGACATGTCGGTTTTGCCAGCGGCCGGCACAGACTTGGAGTCTGGGGTTCTTATAGTAGTCATATGGGGTAGGACTCGTCAAACTTGAAGTATGACGTGTAAAGAGCGTCAACTTCAGATAAACAATTAATACTATGAAAAAACCAAAAATATTTTTTGGTTGAGTCTAAATAATTTAACTATATATTTCCTTTTTCAGGTTCCAGAGACTTCAGCGAGCCAGCGTCAGTACACAGGTAAGTGCACAGGTAAATACTAACAAGTATGGAATAACTTCCAGTCAAAAAACAAAAAATTTTTAGACTCTACCTAGAGTCCCGTTTTATATTATATATATTTTATAAAGCTAAATTATAAGGTTGCTTACGTTCTATGTCGCGCAAAAAACGCCGTCAAATTTGGTGTATCGGTTAGAGAGATATGAGGCTTGAACTTTAGGGGGGGGTGGGGGAAATTGAGGGGGAGGGTCAAATCAGAAACCCAAATATGGGAAACTTTGTTGTATATTTAATATTTATTAATATTAAATATACAACTGAGCTATCTTGCTCCGTTCCCGAGATAAATGGGTTCTAGGTTTCTAAATTTTATTGGGGGGGAAATATGGGGAGAGGGAGGGAAATATAAAATAAATTTTGGGGAGAAAAATAGGGACTTTGAGGTAAAAATATTTGGACAGGATATAATTTAAGATTGGGTTATGAGGGGGGTTTTACCAAAGGAGGGGGTAAAGGGGGGGAGGAGAAACTATTAATTTTAAAAGAATCTATTTATATAACTAATTATTACAACAAAAAATTTTACAATTTGCGAACTTTCTTTAACAAAAAATCTAATATTAAAAATTTTACAAAAAAGGGGGAAAAAAGTTAAGGGGGGGCTCTTACGTATTATTAAATTTAGGGGTTGCTAACATATATTAATATATGCAAACTGGTCATAAAATTAGCCTATCTCTCACCGTTTCGGAGATACAGGGTGGCAAAGTTTTTGTGCGGTTGGTAAATCTATTAAAAAGTCTGTATTATCTAAACCGCTCTACATAAAAATAAAATTTAAAAACTAGAATAAACTACGTTGAAGGCGTTATAAAATATGAAAATATGAAGGTAGATTCTCGCTGAAGATTAAGAATAATTGAGTGTCCAAGATGTCGCTGAACTGCACAAAAAAGAAAAAGTCTGTATCTTCGTCACCACTTATCTTAAAAATTTTTCGGAGGTGCCTCCCTGATCCAGATGGTGTCCTCTTCGATTCTGCCTGTTTAATTGGCGCCGCGCTCCTCTCTCTCGGTGACCTCGTGGCCACGTGGTTCTTGTTTTTCTGCTGATTTTTCCGTAACGGTGTACAGAAAAAATCAGCAAACACGTCCAACGTGTAGTGCTCCACAAGGGCTCCGTCTGGGTCAATAAAAAAGCAGGGGTCGTCGCTGAAGACCACGAAATAAATCACTTTTTCTTTTGAAATTTTTGTGAAAATCACTTTTATGGTATTAACTTCGTGATTTTTGCACTTAGCACAACATTTTTTTCACAGGCGTGTGCGCCTTCACAGCGCGCGTCTTTTAGTGTATAGCGCGCCACTAATAATGCAAATTTGCTATTTTTAACGAATTTTTTCGTGCGGAAGGGCTTATTTTCGTGGCGCTTTCGACGGCGGTCCAAGCGCGACTGGTTAGGTTAGGTTAGGTTAGGTTAGGTTAGGTTAGGTTAGGTTTTTTTTTTTTTTTTTTTTTTTTTTTTTTTTTTTTTTTTTTTTTTTCCTGTCCGGGAGCTATGTCCCGGCCCGCGAGAGTTCCTCTGAAATGTTCAGAGACCTTTTAAAGCTTTGACTTTATTTTGCAAAAACAAACAGGTAAAAGGAGTCTTTATTGGTGTAGGTACATATTTTCTTCTTAATTTTATTTCTATTACAATTTGGTTATCTTATATCTATCTTTTTACTTTGACAAAATGTCTTCTATATAATTCTATGTGATTATTTCTATTTTTATCATATTATCTTATCTATTGTATTGTATGCTTAAGATATATATTACATAATATATATTTAACATATTTTATATATCTTTGTTTTTATTTATACACTTATTCGCAATTTTCTCACAATAATTAATAAAATCTATTCTAGAAAACTTATTTTCTAGCATTTGCACAATATTAATCTTATCTAATTTGCAGTTGTTTTTTTGTTCGAAGTTGTACCTGTCTAGACCATATACCGGACATTCGAGGAGGATATGTGGCACCGTTTCAGGCACCCCGGGGTCGCACGTACACGATGGGCTGTCCTTGCACTTGAATCGGTTCAAGTACTCTGAGAACCCACCGTGTCCCGTCAGAACCTGGGTTAGTGTGCTGTGAAGTTCCAGTTTCCTTATTACGGGATAAGCGAAGATGGCGTCAGGAAAAAACATTTTGGAAACTTTGGCTGTACTGCCTGTTGTGTACCTTATGTTCCATTTATGAAGTGTGTCTTTACGAATTTCCCTTTTTATAAAGGAAACAGGGCATTGGTCGTATTTAGGCTTGGTTTTGCTTTTAAGGGCGGCATCTTTGGCGAGCTGGTCGGCCCGTTCATTGCCTACTAGGCCAGCATGCGCTTTAATCCAGAACAAAGATATTTCCTTGTTCTGGGTTTTACCGGTTCTAAGATTTGCCCTTGTAAGAACAGCCAGTGGGTGTGTTGCGTTGTGGTTAGTTATGGTATCTAGAGCGGCCCGTGAGTCGCTGTATATACCATAGGTCACCTCTTTGCGCTTCAGGATCTCCTTCGTAGCTTCGCATATGGCCAAAAGTTCAGCCTGGTAGACCGTACAATACGTTGACAGCTTAAGCTTGAGGGTTTTTGTCTCAGCGTCATTTTTCCACAGGGAAAAGGCTGCTCCGACTTTACCCTCAATCCTGCTGCCATCCGTGAAGATGCTAATTTGCTGTCTGTTTTGTTCTTCTAGCATGGCTTGGTCCATCAGGTTTCCGAATTTGAGGCTCATATGCTCAACCGGGTGAGGGAAATCTGCATAGGGACTCATTCTCTCAATCTCACCTCCACTCAATTCAGGCCATGACTTCCCCTTTCTGGCTCCATACAGGGCGGCTGCCTCCTGTATCCTGAGATCCAGTGGGAGAAGTCCGGCTAGCAGTAAGGCAGAGTTGAGAGAGACTGTCCGGTACGCCTTGCACAATTTTTGTGCAAATCCCCTTTGTACGGCGTTTGTACGGCTTTTTTTGCCCTGTGGCAACACTGAAAGTCAGACGTGTCTATCAGCTGATTTAAATTTATTTTATGTTTTTCTAAATAATTAGTCGTAATAACTAGTAAAAAAGTGTATAAAACAGTTAATTATATCGTAGTGTTTACGATACAGTGAAATATTCAACAAAATACTCTCAAGAAACTCGTGTAAAGTGCTATATATTTTTCAACGATCAACGGTCAAGAAAATCGTTCAAACCGGCGGCCCCAAAGAAGTCGATAAATACCACCTTGGTTCTGAACCTCAGCCAGCTCAGAGAATATCTTACATTACTGAGGAGGACCCTCGCCTACGGTTCCAACAACGTTTGATTATAATACGAGTAAACCGAAGGATCGGTCCCAACGATTCTCAGCGGCGACAGTGACCGAACAATTGTTTGGTGATCGACCCACAATTTGGAGTCAGTTCCTGTATTAGTACATCATATTAACCTGGGGAGTATTGTTATTCTACTATTTTATAGACTAACTCACACACATATGACACACACAACACCAATCACAGAAACACTGCTCACTCTGTGAGTCACGTCACAAATCACACACAGGCTTCGTTTTTATCTCTCTCAGCTTGACAAATTGTGGAAGTTGAGTTGAAGACAAAACATTCAGCTTCACACAACATTAGACTTACAAGACACTACACAAAAAACTAACCTCCAAAATAGTACCTAGTAAAAAATAGCACTACCTATCATTGTTACCTATTGTTACTTTCTTGTAGGAAACTTCTACACAAAGTTCTGACTTATTTTCCTATAACATTATAAGTTATAATATTTTCAACATTAATAGATAAACTAAGCAAATGTTTTCTCAATAAGTATTAATGTAACTTAAATATTAATTTAACTACCTAAATGTTTTAGTAATCCCTTAGTCCCAACTATTTTTTTTAATATTCTACTCCACTCTTACTCATATTTCTACTGAGCTTCTTTTACCATTGGTCACTGGGTTCTATTTGACCCATCAAACCTCAAGAGGGTGACCTTTAAAGAACCAGTCTATACATCTCCAGTCTATAATAAATCAATTTATCATTTAACTCCTTATTTCTTCACTTATTCTTCTTCTTGTAGCTCACTGTACACTGCTATTTTCAGGGATTCGCACATCATGATGACCAGAAAGGCATGTGACCTGGAGGCCAAGCTGAAGCTCGCTACAGCCCAGCTCAAGGAAATCAGAGAGGACCGAGACAGGCTGGTTCAAGAGCAGGAGGATAGCGAAGCTGAATTCCTGGCCAACCTTGGCAGGATTCAATCACTCAAGGGACAACTCGCTGAGATCCATGCTCACCATGAAGATGCAGTGTCCGAAGTGGACCGATTGAATGCATGCCTGCGTTCCGTGGACAGTCATGAGTCGTATGAACTGGTGTTGCAGCACAACAAGGACTTACAGCAAGAGCTTTCTGAGTGTAGAATTAAACTAGACATGTTAGAGTGTAAGCCGTTGCCTTCAGCAACCAGTGTTTGTAGTTTAGATCTTCAAACAGAGATTATGACAACTGATCCTAATATGTCAAATGTGGATCTTACTTCACCATGTTGCCATGGTCATAGCCTAACACCGGTCATAAAAGGGAGCAATAAAATTAAAAAATATGTTAAATTAAATAATTTCATTAAAAAGTCAGAAAAAAAAATTAGGAAACAAAAACAACTCCTTAATATTGCTAAATTGAGCAAAGAAAAATCTAAATGTAACCTACAAGTAGAATTGGACTCCTGCTATAGTTTATTAGGGCGTAATTCTAAAGATATAAACTATATGTCTGAGGAAATAGTTAATTTAGAAAGAACATGATGTAACATGTAAATATAAAGAAGCCCAAAAAGCCGCCAATGACCACCATCTAAAAATGCTAGATAGTGTAAATAACGATAGTTTATATATTGAACTGCGGCATAGCTGCACTCAAACAGATCTAGAAACAGCAACCGCACAGATTAACACTTTGACTAGAGAGAATGTAGTGCCCCCGTCACCACTCGTGTTACCAGCCGTGCCGCTGGTGGCGCCACCATCACCTTCGCATGAGGACTGCTGTGATAGCCCTAGTAAAAGAGTAAAGGAATCAAATCTAGACCCATATACCCGGAAAACTGTTATGTACTCAGATAAGTTGGGTGCTGGAATGGGTACTATACTGAGTGACTTACTTCTACAAAATGTAGTCAATCATTGCTATCCAAATTCGAATATAAATACAATCACTGATTATATTCAGCAAGATGACTCCCTGAATAAAAACACAACTCTAATTGTTCAGATAGGTGAAAGTTGTGTAAAGCGGTCACAGTTGATACGGCTAGTTCAAGTACCTCTAGGAAAGATAGAAAATGGACTAGGGAAACTTATTTTTTGCTCCTTCCCTTACTCAAAATCATTAACATCACAGCAAAATGAGAATATATGTAAAAATAACATGCTAATATACAATATGACATGTCGTCATAGTGACGTTTTAATTTTTGACACTAATAGATTTATTAGTAAAACTTTTTTAACTAGGGATACTATGTATCTGACCAAAAAAAGTAAATTGATTATTGCTAAATTGTTAGCATATAATATTTTTGATCCCGTTATAAGTATAACAACAGCCAAAAACTTGGCTATAACAAATGCTTCTATTGAGCATTGTAATTATTTTACAAACCAGACCTTGGAACTTATTCCAAGTCATTTAAATTAGAAATAGCGACAATAGAGGAAATCTCTAGCCCTATAAACATTATTACTATGAATTGCAATAAAAAATTAAGAAAACAAAATTGTAAAATAACTGGAAAGTTTACTAACTTGGTGCACCAAAATATTCAAGGAATTAGAAGTAAATTATTAGAATTAGAATTGTACATGAACTCATTTGATATTGATATCATCTGCCTCACAGAACATTGGCTGAAAAGCTATGAGCTCATGTTTAACTTCAGTAACCACCAGGTTGGTAGTTCTTTTTGCAGATCACATGCTATTCGTGGAGGCTCTTTAATATTACTAAATAAACTAATAAAATTCAAAGAACGTAAAGACATAGTATGCTTATCCATTGAAAGCCACATTGAAGTAGCATGTGTTGAGTTGGAGCACACTATTGTAGCAAGCGTATACAGCCCACCATCAGCTTCTTTTGAAATATTTGAAAAAAATATGGATGATATCTTATTTAAAATATCAAAATCAAATAAAAACCTCATTGTATGTGGAGACTTTAATATTGATCTTTTAGAAGTTTACTCCCTCAGTAGCAGATTAACAAATTTATTTAATTCTTATAATCTTAGGCCAACATTTATGGAACCTACTAGAATAACTGAAACATCAGCAAAATGTATAGATAATATATTTGTTTTCCAAAATGAAAAAATTGTCAGTCACAAAATTATAAGCCATTTAAAATCAGACCACTTAGGTCAACTAATTAAATTAAAACATCCAGTAAAAAATAATAATTGTAAAAAAAAAATTAAGTACGTTCCTGTGACCACAGATCGATTTGAACGGTTGAAATTGGATTGGGATTTTAAACCATCACCTAACTACTCACTTAACAACCCAAATGAGTCGTATTGTAGTTTTTTTAATAAATTCACCAATGCGTTCAATTCAATATTCATACCCAAATCGATACCCAGATCGAAAAACTTAGTTTTAGTGAGTGGGCAACAGTAGGTATACATAAGAGTAGACAAAAGTTATATGAACTGTATAGTGAAAAGCAGTACAATTTTAGCCAGGAATTTAAAGAAAAAGTAAAAAATTACTCAAAAATATTTAGAAAAGTTTGTAATACAGCAAAATCAAATTATATTAGCTCGAAAATTAAAAATAGTGAAAATGTAATAAAATCAACTTGGAAAATAATTAATAGTGAGACTGGAAAGGTCAATACCTACATTACATTATATGATTGCTCTATCAAAAATGATGTTGAAGTAGCGCAAGCTTTTGAAAATTTTTTTACTGACATTCCAATCTGTACTACAAAGTGTCTGAACTCTTCTCAAATAATAGCTGAATCATTACTTAAAGAAAATGTACCTAAATGCGATAGTAAATTTATTTTTACCCATGTTGATGAAAATGATATAAAAAAAGCCTTTAAACTTTTAAATATTAAAAAAACTGCAGATCTCTGGGGCATTTCCGTTAAAATTATTAAACCTTTAATTGATACCATTGCACCAGATCTAGCTTTTATATTTAATGAATCCATTGATTGTGGCATATTTCCTGATCTAATGAAACATAGTAAAATAATCCCATTGTTTAAATCGGGTATTAGGTCTGACCCCACTAACTTTAGACCAATATCAGTACTGCCTACATTCAGTAAAGTTTTTGAAAAACTTATTTTACACCAATTGCTTAGACATTTTAATGGCAATGACCTGCTACACTGTAAGCAATTTGGGTTTACTCGTGGCAGGTCAACTACTGATGCCGGTGTAGAGTTGGTATCGCATATTTTTGATGCTTGGGAGAAGTCGCAAGATGCTTTAGGCGTTTTTTGTGACTTGTCAAAAGCATTCGATTGCGTTCATCACGAAACATTAATCAGGAAACTACATCATTATGGAATAAGGGACAGCTCTTTGGATCTTCTTACATCTTACTTGAGTGATAGGATACAAAGAGTTGACATTAATGGGAAACGATCTAAAGGGTCTGTGGTTACAATGGGTGTACCGCAGGGCTCTATCTTGGGTCCTTTCCTATTTTTAGTTTATATTAACGACCTGCCTCATCTTGTAAAGAATGATCATGAGATTGTATTGTTTGCTGATGATACTTAATTAATTTTTAAAATGAATCGACAAAAAACACATTTCGACGATGTAAATACTGCAATCTCAAAGGTAGTCCATTGGTTTAGTATCAATAATCTTTTGCTTAATGAAACCAAAACAAAATGTTTAAGATTTAGTCTACCTAATGTAAAACAAGTTAAGGCTGATGTAAACGTAAAAGGAGAAACGGTAGAAATTGTAAACAATACCGTATTCTTAGGAATAACCTTAGATAGTAAACTCCAATGGGGCCCACACATAGATAAGCTATCGAAGAGACTTAGTTCTGCAGCATATGCAGTTAAAAAAATCCGTCAACTTACAGACGTTGATACTTCTCGACTAGTCTATTTCAGCTACTTCCATAGTATTATGTCTTATGGCATACGCAACTTTGTGGATTCCGCAGAGTCCAGCGGCCGTCCCTCTCTTTCTAAGGGGACGTCTTCCTGTCTATTTTTGGTCCTTCCTATCACCCTGTATATCCCCTCCCACATACCTTCCCTATCCTGTTTCCTACAGAACTCCTTCCAACTCTCCGTCTGTGCTTTTTTGGCTGTTTCTTCATATATTTTCTTTGCTTGCAGGTACTCTTCGAGGACTTTGGCTTTACGGACTGGCGCAGCGCAGCGGATTCGGCGTCTTTTGGTGGTGACTTCTTTCTTCAGGCTGGCGAGTTCCTCAGACCACCATGGTAAGGTAAGTTTGGTATGGTTTTTCTTTATTGGTATACTATATTTGGATGTTTTGGTTATTATGTTTGTATATGTTATTATGTGTTCTTCTAAGTTAGGAATGCTGTAGATTTTTGCTGTTGTTTCTTTGGTTATTTTATTCTCAACAAGCAATTGGTCTAGTTTCTCATGAAACTGGGGCCAATTTGCTTTCTTACTGTTGTAGAGTCTTGTAGTTCTTTTGATTTCTGTTCCTTTAGCTTTAGTTAGTCTAATTTTGAAGGTTATTCCATTGTGGTCGGAGCTCGTCAGTCCTTCGTCTATTCTCCAGTCCTCTACCAGGTTCAGCAGGTCCTCCGAGCAGGCTGTCACGTCTACGTTGCTGGTGTACGTTTTGTCGCCTCTTACTGTACTGAACGTCGGTTTGTCGCCCTCGTTGAGTACGTGCAAGCCCATTTCCTCCAAAGTAGCCGAAAAGTCTTCTCCCCTGCTGTCTACTTTCTTGCTTCCCCACCAGGTGTTTTTTGCATTAGCGTCACCTCCAATTATCATTTTTGCGCTACGTACTTTAGTTTGTATTTTGCGTAGGTGGTTTAGGTATTGATCCAGGTTTGGCTGATCTGGCTCAAAATAGTAGGATACTACGAGGATCTCCCAAGCACTTGTACCAATTTTCACCACTACGATGTTGTTAGTGGTGAGGTCAGGGTACTGGGTGACGTCAATGTCTTGGTCAAATACAGCTATTGCTGCTTTTACGACGCCTTCTCCGGGTTTGGTGCATTGGAAGATCCTCGCTCCTTTGTAATCCCTGATCATTTTGATCGCGCCGACGTACGGTTCTTGTATTAGTGCGAATGCCATCCTTGCGGTCCCTGCTTCGAGCATAAGTTCTTGTGTAGCTAATTCTTTTCTTTGCAGATTC
Organism: Eupithecia abbreviata; assembly: GCA_943735965.1. Lineage (NCBI taxonomy): Eukaryota > Metazoa > Arthropoda > Insecta > Lepidoptera > Geometridae > Eupithecia > Eupithecia abbreviata. The sequence goes on along the minus strand of OX030997.1, from coordinate 14,822 downwards.
GCCTGGACCACAAGGTATGGCTTCGCATCAGCTGTTATGGTGGGTGGGAGTGGGGCGGTCTTAGCAGTACGCTATCGTTGCCCGCGCGATGCTTTCCCATCTTCTTCGGATCGGACAGTCTTGGCTGAAGGCGTTGTGGTCGACTCTGTCGTTTTTGGCCTGCATGCAGTTGCAGCACGTCGGTGCTGTATCTGCAAGCCAATCTGGACATTGCGATCTCATGTGAGGGCCCCCACAGTGGCTGCACTTCTCAGTCTTCTCTTTGCAGAAGCGCTTCCCATGACCGTAGCCCAGACAGAGAGAGCACTGCACCAGCGGCGACTGGTCTTGTACTCTCACTCTTTGGAGGTCTATTTGAATCGCCTCTGCTTCGATCAGTCTTTTCCAGATACACGGGGGAACTCGCAGCACAATGTGATTCGTGTGGGGGTTTCGGGTTCGTCTTTTGTAGGCTACTTCTATTTTTAGAGCTTTATCTTCTAGGTCTCTCATGATGCTTTTATTTTGGTTTTTCAGCGCGGTGAGTACTTCTTCATCACTATTGTATGCGAGGACGTCCTTCAGTATGACCAGCGGATTTTTGTTCTTTGTTTCCTGGACAGTTAGGTTATTGTCTGCGCTTGTTATCCTTGCCTTTATTTTTTGTCGGTCTTCATCGGTCTTGCACCCGATTATGATCTTTCTGTCCTTGGCTTTTCTAATTTTTTCGACGTAAAATCCTCCATCCTTCGCGTTTACCGCCTTCCTGATTCTGTTCAAGACTTCTTCTCCACTCTCTGTCTCGTCTTTCGATGTTATCACTACGGAGTGCAGTGTGGTCTGTTCTAACGGTAGTCTGGCAGATGGTGTTGCTACGACACTCGCGTAGGATAGCTTGTCTTGAATCTCCGTGTTCTTTTCTAAGGCTTCTTTGAGCTTATCCATTTTGTTGTTGTTCTCGTTTAGCAGTTTTGAGTGTTCTTCTAGCTTCTTCATGAGGGTTTCGTCTATTTGTGTTTTCCTCAGATCTGTTTCTATCACTCTTGTTTCTTCTGCATCTAATGGTTTTGTTTGTCCCTTGACACTTAATGTTTCTTTTATGAGGCTGACGAGCTTGTCAATAGCTTGTGTTACATCGTTTTTGATGTCCGTTTTTGTGTTTCGGGAAGTGGCTAGAGCATTTTTAGCCTTGTCTGCCCATTTCATGGCCTCGGCCAGTCTGTCTCTACTTTTCTGACTCGGGGTTTTCTTGGTGTCTTCCCCTGTCGTCAAAGGTGTCTTGGGTTTTGCCTTGGAAGCCTCGTCTGTTCTTTTTTGGGTTGCGGTTGCAGGTTTTTGGTGTTTGGCTTCTAGTTCGCCAATACTACGTCGGACGTTAGAGATTTGCATCTTTTCCGGGGTTTGTCTTGATGGTCCTGCAATCCTAGTTTTTTCAGGTGGTGACTTTGCGGTGTCTGTTTCGCTCCTCTTCACAGGAGTGTGGATACCAATAAACATGGTCGGAACAGCTGTGGCGTCTAGTCAATGAAGCTCGGTCAAATGTATAGATTTTTTGTAAGCTTGTAAAAGTTGTATATATGCTATTGTAAATTAACGTTTATTGATTGTTGATAAAACTACTAATATTTTGTTTTCTTTGTTTCAGGTGGCGTTCGGATTCCTCCTCGATTGGTCGGCAATTATGGTGCAGGTGAGTACAACAAACAGAATTTTACAAATACCCAGGAGTCGGTTTCACAGAGAGCCAAAAAAGAGAAAAAAAAAACCTTGTGACTCTGGCATCGACTCTACCTAGAGTCGCGATATACTAGCTGTTTGTAGGAACTATTGATACCATTAACTATAGAGAAAACCGCATCAGGATCGGACGTCTGGTTGCGGAGCAACAGCAATTTCAATAATTTCAAGATGGCGGTCAAAATGGCCGCCAGAAAACAAAACGTGTCACAACTCAGCTTCCCTACGTCCAATCGATTTGGGGTTTCTTGCGCATTAATTTAGAGGTGGTGCTCAACACCTTCGCTGCACTGGTTCAGGTTGGTAGAGTCGATGCTCTACCTAGAGTCAAGAACCTGATGGAGAGCTTGCGGAGGTGCTGGGCGTTACCACAAAGAAAACCACGTCAAAATCGGACCCCCGGTTACGGAGCTACGGCTTCTTTTGTAAAACCAAGATGGCGAAACAAAATGGCCTCTTGGGTGCGGAAGTGCCGTTTCTCAGGAACCCGTGGTCCGATTGACCTGGGATTTCTTGTGAAAGGCTAGGGAATTTGTTGATAGTAATTTCGTGAGCCCGTTTCAGTCGATAGAGTCAGTGCTCTACCTAGAGTCCAGACTTCGCGGAAGGGCTTACGTAAGAACTGAACAGGGTAACAAAGAAAATCCCAGCCCTCTACGACTTCTGGTTACAGAGAAAACACCAGTTTAGATTCTTCAAGATGGCCGCCAAAATGGCGGAGTTTGGTCCAACTTCGATAATTCTAAATATAACCAGATGGTGTTTGGGCTTGTTTTGAAGGTCCTTAAGAGAGTGTTACAATTTTGGGGTCTATTTATTTTTAATATTATTATTTTGGAAAATATTTAGCGAAAACTATAAAAATTAGCTTGAAAATTCAAAAGTTTTACAACAAAAATAAACTTTTTTCCGAAGATTAGTTAAAATAATAATGTGCTTCAATAAAAGCAGTCAGTAAAATGTGAAATAAATTATTCTAATTGGTACATCGTGGTACTGTCAAAAATTCAAAAAATCATAACTCAGAAAGTACTTAACAGAAAATTTTGAAATTTCAAAGATTTATAGTGCGCCTGAAGGGCTTACAGAAAATGATTTTTTAAGTATACCTAAAAGATTTCGTTTCGGAGTTATGAAGTTTTGAACTTACCAAAAAATTTAAAACTGCCTATCTTCTTCAAATTCCGCCCAAATTTGATTCTGAAAGCGCCTCCGTGCTCGCTGAGGTGACGGCTACGTTGATCTGGTCGCAGATTTATCGCAGGTGGTCGGGTTCAGCTACCTCGTGGCCACGTGGTTCTTATTTTTTTGGGTATAATTCCGCGCGCCTGCGCGGAAAAATTCGGCAAAGGTGGCCAAAATGTAGAGCTCCAAGAGGGTCTTCCAGTAGTAAAATAAAAAATGGGGGTCGTCGCTGCCAATCTCGAGAATTTCGCCTTCGAAGTTTCAAATTTTTGTTAAAATGCACTTTTCCACTGCAGGCGCCGTCACTTTTCACAACTTTTGATATGTCGCACTGCACTGTAGCGTGAAAAAACACTATTTTTCCGATTTTTCGAGCGTGGAGGTGCCTTTTTTCGTAGCGCTCTCGAGTGCGGTCGGAGCGCGAATGGTTAGGTTAGGTTAGGTTAGGTTAGGTTAGGTTAGGTTAGGTTAGGTTAGGTTAGGTTAGGTTAGGTTAGGTTAGGTTAGGTTAGGTTAGGTTAGGTTAGGTTAGGTTAGGTTAGGTTAGGTTAGGTTAGGTTAGGTTAGGTTAGGTTAGGTTAGGTTAGGTTTTTTTTTTTTTTTTTTTTTTTTTTTTTTTTTTTTTTTTCCTGTCCGGGAGCTATGTCCCGGCCCGCGAGCTAGCCTACATGCTGTTCCTCTGACGTTACCAGAGATTTTCTAGTTCTACTTATTCTAAATCAAACAACAGGAATGCGGTTTTTTATTTAAAGAATTTTACAATACTATAATATTCTTATTTCTAACACAATTTTCAGTCTTATATCTATCTTACTTTATTTTTTACATTTTCTTATTATTATTTTATTTTGCACATATTTTTACTTAAATTAAATTTTATTGCTGAGTCCTTAATATTTAAAAATATTAGTGTTCAGCAAATTTTATACATCCTTATTTCTTTTTATGACTAATTTTGCTATTTCTGTACAGTAGTTTATAAAATCGTTTCTTATATATTTATTACTTATGAAGTCTTTGACATTTTCTGTTTTCATTTTTATTTCCAATTTTTGCTCAGCCTCATATCTCCGTTTACCAAATACTGGGCACTCAAACAGAATGTGCTCCACAGTTTCCAGTTTACTATCTTCACAGACGCACGATGGACTCTCCTTACACCTGAACCGATTCAGGTATTCTGAGAATCCACCGTGCCCTGTCATAACTTGTGTGAGTACACCAGTGGGTTTTATGTCTTTTATAATTTTGTGTGCCTTTATAGCGTCGGGGAAGAAGATCTTTGTAACGGCTGCCTTGTCGCTAGTAATGTATCTCCTGTTCCATTCGTCAAGAGTTCCTCTACGGATCTGTCGCTTGACATATGAAACAGGACACGCATCATATAGTGGTTTGGTCTTAATTTTCAGGGCAGCATCTTTTGCCAGGGTATCGGCTCGCTCATTGCCTTCAAGTCCCGCGTGTGCTTTGATCCAAAACAAATCAACGCATTTGTTCTGTACCCTACTTGCTTTTAGGTTCTTGCGAACTTTTACAGCAAGAGGGTGAGTGGAGCTGTTGTTTGTAATGGATTGGAGCGAAGACTGTGAGTCACTGTAAATTCCAAAGCGGGTTTCTGTCATCTTCAGTATTTCCTCAGTAGCTTTGTATATGGCCAGTAATTCCGCTTGGTAGACTGTGCAGTGTGACGAAAGCTTCAGTTTGATGGATTTAGTCTCGGCTTGATTATTCCATATAGATAATGCAGCTCCGACCTTCTCCTCAATCCTACTACCGTCTGTGAACATCCGCACTGCATAATTGCTGTGGATATTCACTTGCTGCTGATCTTCCAAGCGCACGAATTCCAGGCTCATATACTCCGCTGGGTGAGGTTTTTCTGAGAATGCCGACATCTTCTCCACCTCTCTATCTCCAAGCGCGGGCTGGATTATCCCCCTCCTGGCCTCGTACAGGGCGGCTGCCTCTTGCACTCTAAGGTCGAGTGGTAGTACTCCAGCCAGCGCCAGTGCTGAATTTAGAGAAGCGGTTCTATATGCTCGGCATAATTTTTGAGCAAACCCGCGTTGGACCGAGTTGAGCACCTTCTGAATGCCCAGTTTCTTGGTTGCTGGAGCCCATATGCTTGCTGCATACATTACAGTTGGCTCAACAACTGCAGTGTATATGCTCCTGACAACTTCTGGGTGCAGACCCCAACTTATCTTTGCTGCTCTGGATAGTTGTTTGAAGATATTGACGGCCTTTCGACAGACGATTGACGTATGCTGATTAAAAGTCAGCTTGTCATCTATCGTAAGCCCCAATATCTTCATTTCTCTTGACATGCAAATGTCGATCCCACCCATCTTCAGAAGTGGAGTATCATATTTAAGTTTTCTGGTCACTATCATCGCATTAGTTTTTTGCGGCGCAAACCGTAACTTATTTTTGATGCCCCACTCCCGAACATAGGCAAGAGCGGCATTTGCCTGTCTCTGGATATCCAGTGCAGTGTTTCCGTCGAAAACCATCACCACATCATCCGCGAATGCTTGACAATAGTCACCTCTTCGCTCCAGACCCCTGAGCAATGGATCAATGAGTAAGTTCCATAAGATGGGTCCGCCTATTGAGCCTTGGACGCATCCTTTGGAGGTGGGTCTGGTGATTTGTTCTCCAGCGTATCTCACTTTCACTGTCCTTCCTTCCAAGTAGCTGTCCAAGACTCTTCTAATATTTGTCGGGCATCCTTCCTCAGCCAGTCGAATTCTGATTGCTGGCCACCAGGCGCCATCGAAAGCGCCCTCTATGTCCAATGATACTATCGTTATTAGTTTTTTGAGTGCCAGTTTGTGGTGAATGTGTTTTATCAGGGCATAGAGGGCGTCCTCGGTGCTTTTTTGGGGTACGAATCCAAACTGGCGAGTGGTTAGGTTAGGTTAGGTTAGGTTAGGTTAGGTTAGGTTAGGTTAGGTTAGGTTAGGTTAGGTTAGGTTAGGTTAGGTTAGGTTAGGTTAGGTTAGGTTAGGTTAGGTTAGGTTAGGTTAGGTTAGGTTAGGTTAGGTTAGGTTAGGTTAGGTTAGGTTAGGTTAGGTTAGGTTAGGTTAGGTTAGGTTAGGTTAGGTTAGGTTAGGTTAGGTTAGGTTAGGTTAGGTTAGGTTAGGTTAGGTTAGGTTAGGTTAGGTTAGGTTAGGTTAGGTTAGGTTAGGTTAGGTTAGGTTAGGTTAGGTTAGGTTAGGTTAGGTTAGGTTAGGTTAGGTTAGGTTAGGTTAGGTTAGGTTAGGTTAGGTTAGGTTAGGTTAGGTTAGGTTAGGTTAGGTTAGGTTAGGTTAGGTTAGGTTAGGTTAGGTTAGGTTAGGTTAGGTTAGGTTAGGTTAGGTTTTTTTTTTTTTTTTTTTTTTTTTTTTTTTTTTTCCTGTCCGGGAGCTATGTCCCGGCCCGCGAGCTATCCTACATACGTTCCCTCTGGCTTTACCAGAGACTTTTTCAGACTTATTTCACTATACAGGGTGGGGATCTTTATTTAAATGAGGAAAAATCTATTATATTCTTATTGCTAGAACAGTTTTCAGAGCTTATTCTATAATTATGTATATCTTAATTCTATCTTCTTTATTTTATACATTTTCTATAAAATATATAATAATAACAGTATTTTCTTCTAGTCTATTTTATTACTTATATTTTTACTTATGCTATTTCATCAACTTCTTGTTTATACTTCTAATTTTATTATAATTGTTGCACAGACATATAGCACGATATGGTGCCAACAATTTCTTATCTATCGAGTTTGTTCCTATTTATTACCATATTTGCCACTTTCTTACAATATTGAAGGAAGATGCCGCGTTCAGTACTGTTCTCCATTATTTTTTGTAGGTTTTTTTTGGTCAGGCTTGTATCTAGCTGCTGGCTTAGGTCATATCTTAGCCTGCAGTGTACGGGGCAGTCGAGAAGAATGTGCAGGAGTGATTCTTCTGAGTCTGGATCGCAAAGGCATGAAGGACTGTCCTTGCACTTGAATCGGTGTAGGTACTCGGAGAATCCACCGTGCCCCGATAGTATCTGAGTCCGAATTCCATCTGCTGGTCCCATCTTTCGAACGACTTTGTAGGCTGACACTGCATCTGGCAAGAAGACTTTCGTGACCGCTGCTGTATCCCCGTTCTTGTACCTCTGGTTCCATTTGTCAAGCGTCTCCTCACGGATCAGCCGCTTGACAAATGAAACCGGGCACGCATCATAGGCCGGTTTGGACTTAGACTTTGTGGCAGCCTCTTTCGCCAACACATCTGCACGTTCGTTGCCCGCGAATCCAGCGTGAGCCTTGATCCAGAACAAAGAAACCTCTTTGTTCTGGGATCTGCACACCGCAAGATTTCTCCGGATCTCAGTAGCTAGGGGATGTACAGCGGAGTGATTCGTTATCGTCTCTAGTGACGATCGGGAATCGCTGTAGATCCCGTAACTATTCTCGGAGGTTTCCAGAATCTTGCGGGTTGCTTCGCGTATAGCTAGTATTTCCGCCTGGTACACTGTGCAGTAAGATGGCAGCTTCAGTTTTCGGGTTCCGGTTTCTACGGTCTGATTCCAAATAGAAAGCGCCGCACCCACTCCCCCGTCAATCTTGCTGCCATCCGTGAATATTCTGACTGCTTGGCGGTTGTACTCGCTGAGTTCTCCGTCAGTGTCCAGGTTATGGAAATACAGCCCCGCATTGTCCGCTGGATGTGGTGTTTTGCTGTATGGTGTCATCTGCTCTATCTCCCTGTCCGCCAAGCCCGCCGGCCGGGACACTCCCTTCTTTGCCTTATATAAGGCGACTGCCTCCTTGACTCGGAGGTCGAGAGGGAGCAATCCGGCTAGTGCGAGTGCGGCGTTCAGAGAGACAGTTCTGTAGGCTTTGCAGAGACGCTGAGCGAAGCCTCGCTGGACTACATTCAGCTGCCTCTGCACGCATAACTTTTCAACAGCAGGACCCCATACACTGGCTGCGTATAGCACTATGGGCTCGACGCAGGCAGTGTATATTGTTCGGATGATATCCGGGTGGAGACCCCAGCTGATCCTGGCTGCTCGTGACAGTTGCTTATAGACGTTCAATGCCTTTTTGCAGGTATTAGCAACGTGGCTATTGAACGTCAGTTTGTCATCAATCACGAGCCCCAGGATCTTTATCTCCTTCGACATGCCAATGTCGATCCCGCCCATGGTCAAGTGTGGAGTGTCATACTTTAGCCTGTTTGTTAGCAACATCGCACATGTTTTATGCGGAGCAAATTTCAGCTTATTTCTGACACCCCATTCTCGAACATACTCAAGAGCGGCATTTGCACGTCCCTGGATCTCCACCGCGGAAGTGCCATCAAACACCAGTGCAACGTCGTCTGCAAACGCCTGGCAAAACTCTCCTCGTTGCTGTAAGCCTATTAGCAGGGGGTTGAGAAGGAGGTTCCAGAGTATTGGACCGCCAATAGATCCCTGGATACAGCCTTTTGTTGTTTTTCTGTACACCTCTTCTCCTGCGTACCTCACCCTCACCCCCCTGTCCTCTAGGTATGAGTCTATGACTCGCCTGATGTTAATCGGGCATTTTGCCTCTGCCAAACGGACTCTTATCGCAGGCCACCAGGCGCTGTCGAAGGCCCCCTCTATGTCTAGGGATACCAGTACCACTATCTTCTTCTCTCTGATTCTATCCCGAATGTGGGTAGTGAGAGCGTAGAGGGCGTCTTCCGTGCTCTTCTGGGGCATGAATCCGTATTGACTTTGGCTAATGCTCGGTATGATGTGCCACTTTAGTCTTGCAACTATCATCTTCTCCAGGACCTTTCCCATCACTGGCAACAGCCCGATTGGTCTATAGGCCTTGGCAGCTGTGTAGTCGTCTTTCGCTGGTTTCCTCAGCACTATCACAGTTGCTTCCTTCCAGATCTTTGGAAAAGAACCTAGTTCGAGGCATTTGTTGGCCAGTGATAGAAAAAGTCCGGGATTAAAGTCTATTGCCCGTTTGCAGATATCAGCCGTGAGTCCGTCGGAACCAGGGGCTTTCTTCGGGTTTAAGCTGTCAATGGCCGCTTTAAGCTCTATTACGGTAAACGGTGGATCATGCTGTTCATCATGATCATCCGACGCGTTTACTTTTCCAGCTTTATCTCTTAGCCGTCGATGTTCCTCGTTGTCTTCGCCCTCCTTGTCTTCTGGGTAGAAGACCTCTGCCAGCATGTCTGCTGACTCCTTCGGGCTCAGGCTTCTTTCGTTCAGCTTCAAGGGTATGTCTTCCTGCCTTTTCTCCGTACATTTCAGGACCCTATAGATCCCTTCCCACATCCCTTCCCTGTCTTGTTTCCCACAAAAACTTTTCCAACTCTCAACTGCTTCCTTTACAGCCCTTTCCTCATATTCTTGTTTTGCCCTCAGGTACTCGTCGATGACTCTCTGCCTTCTTCTCGGTGCGGCGCAACGGATTCTCCTCTTCATTGTGAGTGTTCTTCTTTTCAAGCCCTCGAGTTCTTCCGACCACCATGGTAAGTTCAGTTTTTCATTCTGTTTTTTCTTTGGTAAAATTTTGGAACAAGTTTGCCTAATGATTTCCGTGAATGTATCTACTGTTTGTTCTAATTTAGTTTTGCATGTTAAGTTATTTATTGATTCTACTGTTAATTGCTTAGCTATTGCTAACTCGGTCATTTTCTCACGAAACTGATCCCAGTTAGCTTTTTTAGTGTTGAATATCCGAGTTGTTCTTTTAATGTTCATTCCTTTTGATTTTTGCAGGTTAATTTTGAAAAGTATGGTGTTGTGGTCTGAACTCACCATGGCGTCTTCAACTCTCCAGTCTTCTACTGAACCAAGCATCTCCGTGGAGCAGGCTGTCACGTCCACGTTGCTGGTGTACCGTCTGCCTCCCCTGACGACTTCAAAGGTAGGCAGGTCCCCCTCGTTGAGCACCTGAAGGCCCATTTCTTCCAGTGCTCCAGCCATCTCTTCTCCTCGGCTGTCTACCTCGCTACTGCCCCACCAGGTGCTTTTTGCGTTCGCGTCTCCACCAATCAGCGCTTGCGGCGCACCGAGGTTCGTTACAATAGCTCTGAGCTGCTCCAGGTATGGCTCTATTGGTACTGGGTGGGGTTCGAAGTAGTACGAGATGATGACGATCTCCCAAGCCACAGTCCTAAGTTTGACTACCACTATGTTGTTGGTCGTGTAGTTCGGGTACTGTATAACATCAAGGTCGTCGTCAAAGACAGCAATAGCTGCTTTGACGGGACCATCGACTTGGCTGTGGCTTTGGAAGATCCTCACCCCCCTGTACCCCTTCATCCGACGAATTGCACCGACATATGGTTCTTGGAGCAGCGCAAAAGCTATCTTGCGTTTTTCAGCTTCCAACATCACCTCGTTCGTCGCCAGGTCCATCCTGCGCAGGTTGACCTGGGCTCCCAGGTATGACCTGTTCTGACTGGTTACGCCTGAGGAGCCTTTAGCAATACGCTATGGAGGCTCTCGCTAAGGCCTCCCATTTGCGTCTTATGGGGCAGTCTCTGTCAAAGGCATTGTGCTCTCTGTTGACTATCCCTGCCTTTGCACAGTTACAGCATGATGGTGGCGTCGCAGTAAGCAGGTCCTCGCATTGGTCCCTCTTGTGCGGGCCCCCGCAGTGGCTACATTTCTCCAGTGTCCCGGTGCAAAACCGCCTGCCATGGCCGTAGCCAAGGCAGAGGGAGCACTGCACCAGAGGCGACTGGTCGGCAACCCGGACTCTCTGGAGGTCGATGTGCAGGTGGCCAGCATCTATCATTCTCCTCCACACCTGCGGGGACACTCTCATCACGACGTGCTGCGTAAGTGGGTTTCTAGCTTTCTTCCTGTATGCGATCTCTAGCTTTTCTTCATGTTTTATAAGGTCCCTATTCTGGTTCCTGATGGCCGTCATGATGTCAACATCTGTGTTGTACTTCATGACGTCCAACAAGATGACCAAGGGATCCTTATTTTTAACATCTTCCACTCTTAGGTCTTGCGAGGCTTTACTTAGTCTTTCTGTTATTAATTTCTTGTCCTTTTCCGTTTTACACCCTATTATTATCTTTCCTTTTGCCTTTCTGACTCTTTCTACGTTTAGGCCTCCTTCTTTTGCGTTCACTGCTTTTCTTATCTTTTCTAGCACCTGATCCCCTGTTTCCTGTCCATCCTGTGTCGTCACGGCTACGGAGTGTAGCGCCGGTTTCACCAGGGGGTGACCCTTTGGTGGTTCCGCCACCACACACGCGTAGCTGCGTGACTCACGCTCATCCCTATACCTTACTAATTCTTCTTGCAGTTTGTCCATTTTCTCACTGTTCTCTTCTATCTTCTTAGTGTGTTCTTCCAGCTTCTTCAGAAGTTCGTCCTCTCTCTTCGCTCGCGGGCTTTCTTCTCTCTGGGTTTTTTCTTCCTGTTTGTCCTGTTTCTTCTCCTGCTTTTTCTGCTCCGTTTCTCTTTCTTTTTGTGGGCCGCTTTCTTTTGTCTCTTTCTGTGCATTTTTAATTACACCGTCCATCTCTTTTACTAGGGCATACAGCCTGTCTGCGGATTCAAAAACCTTGTCAACCAGTTCCTTCTTTGTGTTTCGTGACAATCTTAAGGTCGTTTTAAGCTGCCTGAGTAGGTTTCTGCCCTCAGTCAGCTTATCCCCTCGCCTTGGCGGGCTGCCACGCTCTTCCAGCGAGTGCCTTCGCACCAGCTCGGCTACATTGCCTCCCAGTGGTAACGTTCTCGGTTTTGGCACTGAAGGGGCCGCCGGGGTGGAAGTGGAGATCGTCTTACTGGGCGCAGCCAGGACCTTGTATAGGCTTATTGTTTTGTTCAGATTTGAGGGTCCCGGTCCTTTTATCTCATCGCCTTGTTCCGCGCAGGTGGGAGTGACAGGGGTGGTATGTGTGTCTTCCAACAAATCCACCAGAAGAATGTCTTCTGCTGGTGGTTCCGCCGAGGGGCCCTCCCCTTCAGTTGTTACCCTAGCCGGGGGGATCTCCAACTGCGCGGCCTCAGCTGGCCGGTCGTCAGGTTGTGGAGCCGGAGGTGTTCTTGGACACGGCATCTTACCTCAAAAACTGTGGGATGTTGAATGCGTATCAAGCAGACCGCGGCTTCGCAATCAAAAACGGTAAGCACAGGAACAAACCCAATATAACCATATGTATAAATCGAAATTTCTAATTTTTGGTGGTTCGGTGTAAAAAGCCGAATTGTCAATAATACTATAGTACTACTAATATTAATTAACTAATTGTTTATATAATTTGATATTTTTCTGTTACAGGCACGCCACGATGGATGACCACGACGGTAAACAATCAAGCAGAGTAAGTAAAGGTTTGTATAAGTTGTAAAATTTTTACTTAGATCCAAAGTTAGAAAAATATTATTAAAACAAGCTCTACATGTACTCTATGTAGAGTCGGTTTGATTTATGTGCCTGAAGGGACTTGTACTGAAGGCCAGAAAAAGATTTTGAAGAAAAATTTTGTGACTCTACCTAGAGTCCTGTTAGGTACACAAATTTAAGCTCCTTTTGATGCTTATAACTAGAAAGAAAACCGCATCAAGATCGGACGTCTGGTTGCGGAGCCGCAATGATTTTAATATTTTCAAGATGGCGGACAAAATGGCCGCCCAAAACAGAAAGTGTCACAACTCAGCTTCCCCAAGTCCGATCGATTTGGGGTTTCCTGCGTATTAATCTACAGGTGGTGCTCAACACCTTCGCTGCCCTGGTTTAGGTTGGTAGAGTTGATGCTCTACCTAGAGTCGGAACATTGATGGAAAGCAAGCGGAAGTGCTGGACGCCACACCAAAGAAAACCACGTCAGAATCGGACCTCTGGTTACGGAGCTACGGCAACTTATGTAAAAACAAGATGGCGAAACAAAATGGCCGCCGGGGTGCGGAAGTGCCGTATCTCAGGGACCCGTGGCCCGATCAAGCTGGGAACTTCTGTGGAAGGCTTGAAATATTGTTGGTCGTACTTTAATGAGCCCCGTTAGAGTCGGTAGAGTCAGTGCTCTACCTAGAGTCAAGACTCCGCAGAGGGCTTGTATAAGCACTTACAAAAGTAACCGAGAAAATCCCAACCTTCTACGCCTCTTGGTTTAGGAGAAAAAACAGTTTAAAACATTCCAAGATGGCCGCCAAGATGGCCGACTTTTGTCTATCTTTGTCAATTTAAGAGATAAAATAATAGTGTTTGGGCTTGTTGTAAAGGTCTAGGAAAGTTTATTACAAATTTTGGGTCAATTTAAAATTAATGAATTTACTTTAGTTAATATTTTAGAAAAACAATAAAAATTTCCTAAAAAATACAAAAATAAAGGTTATTTCCGAAAAAAATTAAATCTTTTTCCAGATTTATCAATCTAATATAAGGCCTCAGTAAATACAATTAAAAAACTATAAAAATACTAATACTAGCTGGTACCTCGTGGTACTGTCAAAAATTCAAAAAATCATAACTCAGAAAGTACTTAGCAAAAAAAATCTAAAATTTTACAAATGTGTAGTATGCCTAACGGGCTAACGGAAAATGATTTTTAATATATACCTAAAAGATTTAGTTTCGGAGTTATGAAGTTTTGAATTTAACTAAAAATTTAAAAATACGTATCTTCGTCAAATGTTGTCCAAATTTGACTTTGAAAGTGCCTCCGTGCTCGCTGAGATGACGACTACGTAAATCCGGTCGCAGATTGATTGCGACTCGTCGGGTTCAGCTACCTCGTGGCCACGTGGTTGTTGTTTTTTCGCCTTTATTTCCGCGCGCCTGCGCGGAAAAATTCGGCAAAGGTGGCAAAAATGTAGAGCTCCAAGAAGGCCTTCCAGGAGTCAAATAAAAAATGGGGGTCGTCGCTGCCAATCTCCAGAAAAACGCCTTCGAATATTAATTTTTTTCTTAAAATGCACTTTTTCACTGCAGGCTTTTTGTTGGAAGCACTTTTCACAAAACAAATTTCGGGGCTCAATGCGCCGTCACTTTCCACAACTTTTGGTGTATTGCACTGCACTGTAGCGTGAAAAAACACTATTTTTTCGAATTTTCGAGCGTGGAGGTGCCTTTTTTCGTGGCGCTTTCGACGGCGGTCCAAGCGCAACTGGTTAGGTTAGGTTAGGTTAGGTTAGGTTAGGTTAGGTTAGGTTAGGTTAGGTTAGGTTAGGTTAGGTTAGGTTAGGTTAGGTTAGGTTAGGTTAGGTTAGGTTAGGTTAGGTTAGGTTAGGTTAGGTTAGGTTAGGTTAGGTTAGGTTAGGTTAGGTTAGGTTAGGTTAGGTTAGGTTAGGTTAGGTTAGGTTAGGTTAGGTTAGGTTAGGTTAGGTTAGGTTAGGTTAGGTTAGGTTAGGTTAGGTTAGGTTAGGTTAGGTTAGGTTAGGTTAGGTTAGGTTAGGTTAGGTTAGGTTAGGTTAGGTTAGGTTAGGTTAGGTTAGGTTAGGTTAGGTTAGGTTAGGTTAGGTTAGGTTAGGTTAGGTTAGGTTAGGTTAGGTTAGGTTAGGTTAGGTTAGGTTAGGTTAGGTTAGGTTAGGTTAGGTTAGGTTAGGTTAGGTTAGGTTAGGTTAGGTTAGGTTAGGTTAGGTTAGGTTAGGTTAGGTTAGGTTAGGTTAGGTTAGGTTAGGTTAGGTTAGGTTAGGTTAGGTTAGGTTAGGTTAGGTTAGGTTAGGTTAGGTTAGGTTAGGTTAGGTTAGGTTAGGTTAGGTTAGGTTAGGTTAGGTTAGGTTAGGTTAGGTTAGGTTAGGTTAGGTTAGGTTAGGTTAGGTTAGGTTAGGTTAGGTTAGGTTAGGTTAGGTTAGGTTAGGTTAGGTTAGGTTAGGTTAGGTTAGGTTAGGTTAGGTTAGGTTAGGTTAGGTTAGGTTAGGTTAGGTTAGGTTAGGTTAGGTTAGGTTAGGTTAGGTTAGGTTAGGTTAGGTTA